>CAMRHE010000021.1:4572500-9372500 GCA_947044405.1 Leptodactylus fallax
GTGCTCGGGTTGATTAACCTACTAAATCAGTCCTGACAGTCAGCCCTTCTACAGTGTAATGGAGGGGGATGGGGGGGATAAATAGGTATTATATTTATCTAAAAATAATTGTAGCTTTATGCTCCAGACCTTAGTTCACCCAAAAGGAAATGTTGACCTTTGCTGTAAGGTTAGTGAAATGTAAACTTTTTACTCTGCTGTTTTCCAATAACAAAAGTGTTTCGGTATACTTAGCCACTTTTGTATAAATATATGGAGGATATATTTTTATATTGGGGGACTTCCTGCTGTTTAGATCAGGGAACATTTTATTCCGGAATATTTTGGAATATCCCCTCCTCTTTGAACAATGCACCTGGAAATATAACGTCTGCAACAAGACTTGGGCTAAACTTAAATAAAAAGTGTAAACCTTTGTTAATAATTGTCCTTCTTTTTAATAAAGGAGGCGAGTTAAGTATCCATGAGAGTTGTCACCCTGTTTTCCATAGACTTTACAACCTGTAGAAGTATACATGTAGGTTACACAGTGTTTTGGAGTGCCTTATTCTGTTTTTTGTTTTTTTTCATGAATTTTATGACCATTACCATAGGCCCCTTCCCATACAGTGTGGAAGAACTCCAAAAAATAAAATAAAATAAAGAATTTAGATTTTGAAATGAATATTGTACAACAGAAAATGCTGTTATTGTCAGTATGTAAACCTGCATATGTAGCTGCAGTCTGTGGGACCTCATGGAATAGCCATATAATACTATTTTTAGCATGTTCCACTGCCTGTTACCATGAATTTTAGCCCATCCTACTTCAGAAAACCTATATCTACAACTCCATCATACCCTCCAAGAAAAGCAGATATATATCCACTGCAAATAATTTATTATTGATAGTTGGGCAGTGGCTTTGTAGCATAGTCTTATGACTTTGGGTATAGACAGTTTCTTTGCTGGTGCATTGTTTTTGTTAGTGAGTCCAGAACCCTTTTTTGACTATATAATGAGACAAGTTCATGGAAAACAGTCTGATATCCACACCCTGTATACAGACGTCACTGTAAGTCTGTGATGTTTTTACCCTTAGGCATCACAGCCAGGCTCAGCAAGCATATTTGCAGTGTAAAGCATGGGGGAAGGATAATACCCGAGCTTCTGAAACAGATTAGATTTAGACTTTTAATTTTCTGATCATAACTGTGTCCTAATAGAGCAAACTAATAAAGAAGCCAAGGGTGAAATAATTTAAAAAAAAAAAAATAAAAAAATAATGGTCTAATTTTTTAAGACCTTAGCCTACCCCTTTATTTAACTTTAACCTCTGATGTAAGTCAGATAATGAATTTTCTAGCTTTTAATATGCTCATGACAGAGAAATGACTATTATATTATATAATTAATAGTCATTATATTATACTCCATACAACTACAGCCACAACTGCAGCCAATTGCAAGACATGGTGAGGGGTGCAATCTGTTGATACCTTCTCTGAGGCAACCAGCTATTGAGTTTCTACTTTGTAGACTAATCGGTTTAACGTGAACGTAAATTTATAGCAGAAATAAACCAGAAATGCAAAATCTAATTTAACCTGTGTTTGAAGGTATTGGTCCTGGAAAGATGTGGGGGGAGGGGGTTGAGGATGTGAATGTGGAAAATGACAGTATTTTGGAGTGAATGTGGGCTAAAACATTGAACAAATTTGAGCTAGGAATTCCATGTGATAATTGGATTGCTTTTTTTATTTTTTATTTATATTTGCTGGGATGCTAGCTGTTTTCTCTATTAATACAGTTAACTTGCATTCTAGCTTCTCCACTCAGAGGCAGGCATCGTGTGGTGGGTTGTGTGACTATGTCTGTCTATCAATAGTGAAGACAAATATTGCCAGAGACACTAAACCCATCCAAACTCACCCAGGGTATAGGTCGGTCTCGTTTTCAGACTTCTTCCTAAGCCTTTTTTTTTTCTTTCTTTCTTTGTTTTCCTTTTTATTCATTTTTTTCAGTTTTGATTAGTGGATTGATGATGAATGTTGGTTAAAAAAATGTTCATTTGAATATGTTGTTTTATTTATTTTTTTACCTCACTATATAAAAAAAAAAAAAAAAAAAATAGAAAAAATAGAAAAAATTGTATTGGCAAATTTAGTTTAACCAGAGATTTGCAGCTACTTTGCTTTAGTGTCACTTCTGTTTTGGATTTTTTTTTCATAGCGTATAGTTGGTCACTTTCTAAAATTTGTAAATCCAGTTACTGGATTCCTTAAATGTAAGGCCCTGGTTATAAAATGTAATACACTTTTTTTTTTTTTTATGATTTAAATTATTCTTTCTTTTACTAAGTGGGCCTTTGTCTGTGGTAACTGATTCTGATATTATAGTCACAACTATTCAGTTATCCATTTTTTGAAAAAAAATTATTTCTAGAAAATGATCTACATTGCTAGGTGGTGATGAGAATGACTGTCAGTAGTAGTAGCCGACTAGTGTTAATGTTAGCCCTGCACTTTGTGCTATAAAATATTATCATTATCTGCTCAAGCTTTACAGTTTACAGTCCGACCTCTACACCACAAAAAGCGCACAATTTTTAAACCTTTTCATCTTTAGCAAAATACATTTTATAAATATCTAAGGAAGATTTTTAATGTGCAAAATATGAAACCAATATTTACTATTTAATTATATTCCAACCATTTTGGGTTTTTGCTTGGTTAACTGATCACTATTATTATTATTATTATTATTATTATTAGCTTGAAATGTAACCAAATTCCTGTATTACTAGTGCTTAAAAAATGATGATGATGAACGTATTAAAAAATAAATAAAAATAATAACATAACTGCAAAGTCTGTACCAAAAACAAAGTGGCAGCAAATCTGGTTAAACAAAAACATTACATAGCATAAATATGGAAGCATTTTTCTAATGCATGACCAAAAACAAGCACAGCACCTATACAGTACTATGATTTTCTTTTTAAATGTGAATGCTTTGGAAAGTCACTGAGTATTTTTTATTTTTTTTTTTCCTTTTTTTTTTTTTTTTGTTTCAGCTGCAAAGTATAGCAATGTGCACAAACACAGTGTAAAATGGAACTGATAATATTTCACAAGATTTTTCTGAAAAAGGGTTTTGATATAAGCTTCCCTATGTATGATTATTCCCATGTTTCAATACTTTATAGCTATAGATCCATTTAAAGAACATATTTAAAAAAAAAATAATATCTTTATGCAAAAGAATTATATTTTACCTTTTTGGGGTTCTTATCCCAGTGGTATAAAATTAGGTTGTCACCTTTATGACAGTTTTATAACTGGCATATTTCTGTTTTTGTCTGTGCATAGTATAATTATTTAGTTAACAAGATGAATATTTTAAATGTTCTACACGTTATATGTGAACTATAACCTATTTGTCTGACAGTGCAGTTAGATGTGATTTAAAACTATAAAAAAAAAAAAAAGAGAAGGTACTATAACCACAATTATATTCTGATATTGTATTTTTGCCTAATCATACAATACACATAAAAACATCACCTTTTATGAAGCTTTGGTGACTTCATATTAAACACACTGGTATTATTTAATAATTTTTAGCTTGTAATCAAACCAGTCTTTCAAGAAAGTTACTTAAGGTCAACGCCCAATTTCTTAATTACCCTTTTTACATACTGATCAGGGTCCAAAACAGTATCAGTTCCATTTTGCGAAATACATGAGTTTGTCTTATACTCTATTTTTTTTTTTCTATATTATTTTTTAATAGTTGATTAACTGGAATAATTAGCAGCTGTTTCTCATTTATTTTCTCATATTTTTATTCCAGGATTTGCCTCTGAAGCAGGGAGTGTCTGCATTAAAAATGACCTGTAGTTCTCTGCTTCATAGGTTAGAAACTTATTTTAATATTTTTTGGCTACAGTCAGTCCCACTCCAAAAAAAAAGCAAAACAAAACACAACTAATTGGCAATAAATATTTACCATAAAAAAACATTTTGTAGGGGGGTTTATATACTGCCTTTTTTTGCAATTGGCTTAAATTTCAAAATTTTATCACAGAAGGTGAAATTACGTATCCTTCTCTCTTTCTCTTTTTTTTTTTTTTTTTTTTTTTATTAAAACAAACAAACCTTTTGTGACTTGGATATTATTGGTACAGCCAATATAGTTTGGGCATTTTAGTGACCTGTGCCCTTATTGGCTAATTTAATATTTTATCAAATTTTTTTGCATCATTTTTTTTTTCTTTTTTTTTTTTTTTTTTTTTTTTACCAATTTTCAACTTTTTTTGTGGGAATTAAAGTAATTGGATATATTTTTAAGGAAAAAAATCACTTAAATCCATTGGGACTGCTGGCCAGTGCTGGTGAAAATGTGTGTATTTACTTTTGGATTATACACTGCAGATGCCTCATCTTCCTCCTCTTCCACCATGGGCGGTGCTCGCAGTTCCTTTACCACCACTTCCAGCCCTTCTAATTACTCTACCTCACTCACCGATACCAAAGCTATGCAATCCTCTACTACGGGGGTAAGTAAGCCAGGGGTAAGTGAACAGCTGTTAGCCAGTAATGCGGGCCGGCAGCAGTCCGTGCCATTGAGATGGACAGTCCTAAACATTTCTCCACCCCCGGAAGACCTGCTGGATAGCAGTCGGATGTCCTGCCAAGATGAAGGGGGTGGACTGGATTCTGAGCAGAGCTGCAGCATGTGGACAGAAGACTCCGCATCTAATTTCAGCAACATGAGTTCCCATTCTTACAATGATAACACAGAGGTACCACGTAAGTCACGCAAACGAAACACGAAGCAGAGGCCTGGGGCCAAGCGACGAGATTCCAACATGGACGTTTTTGATGCAGACAGCGCCAAAGCTCCACATTATGTTCTCTCCCAGCTCACCTCAGAAAGCAAAGGGAACAGCCAGGCTGGAAATGGGTTGGTATTTCAATTTAATACAAATATATCCCCTCTGTCCTATCCATGTATGTTACTTTCATTGGTCGAATGTAAATAAAAATTCTTTCATATGTAAATCAACTCTAGAGAAAATCAGAATTACATAGTTTGTATAGTTAAAAAGGACACATGTCCAACAAGATCAACCAGGAAAGGGGAAGACTTAAGGGCATAATCATAATCTGTCTCCACAATGGTAATGTAGGCACTCTATTTACTATAGGCCAACATACGGAGTGCCTAGCAGGTATATGATATATTTGGCTGAAGCAGCCAATTTGTGATGGTCACCGGTATTCTTGAGAATAGACTAGGGCTTGGAAATTACCCAGCAAATCTGCCATTTTTAAGTTACCTTTCCTATAACATAAGTTGGGCTACATACACATCTGCTTTGTGTGCAATACTTTATTGATGGCTTTGTTATATGCAGTTCCCGAACACAAATGGACATGCATTATAGGGCCTCCACCTTCTTCCATGAAGAACACCTGCTGTGCTGTGACCTAGCAATACCTGGAGAGTGCCTATGAGTTAAGCATCTCCATTATTGACTCCCCATTATCTTATTATGTTGCATGAGCAGTTCAGGCCCAAACACGCATTGCTGCTTCTTTAGGTTAATAGGAATATTTCTTGAGGGACATGAACAATTGGGTTTTGTATACACTTATATACATACTGAAAAATATATTCTTATTTCCTAATAAAATAGGGACTGTTATGGGACTGAAGCTTTCTAGGTCTCTAGGCTTGTGTGTCACGTGTCTAATTGATGCCTTTGATTCACAATTATATTGCCGTTTTAGAAGCCATTTTGTGCGCTGGCAGAATGGCATAAACTTCCATGCTGGAAGCTTAAAAGCAGTAGTAGTATTAGCAGTAGAAGTTGTCCATATGGTGATGTGTAGCGGGGTTTGCTTTCAAGTTTCCCCTCTATTCATTTTTACATGTAATCCAGGCTTGTCCCTGCAGCTCTTGGTAAACAATGCTACAAGCATGTAGATTGCTGTTAATGATCCTATGCAAACATCTAATGTGCCAGCAGTTACTTCACTTAAGCATTTTGTCATCTCCTCTATATACTTATTAAATCTGTGTTTTGTTTTATTTTAAGTTCCTTGTTTATTTGTTGTACTTGTTTTTGACAATTTTTGTTAAGATCTAGATTTTGGCACACTTTAAGGCTGGAGTCACATGAGTCCCATCCAGGAAAATCATGCTGTTAGCCAGAGTAGGGGCCTTCCTCATTTTGGAGAACATTTGTAACTTTGTATTGCAAGGATGTCCCATTGATTGGAACTGAGCTCTTGCCCGCCTTAATTTCAAGTACAGCTAGCTGTGGAAGTGACAGGATCTTGCAGTCATGGGACCCCTATAATAGATGCTGGTTGTCCAAATTGGTGATCAAGCTATTCACATAATATAGGATGCTCCAATGTAAAAGGAAGAGATTATTGCTAATGTTATATAAGAAGTTGCTTTGGAATTCTTTAGTGTAGTATTACATACCTCATATTAAATGAAAACTTTTGAATTTTTTAATCTTTCTAAATGTAAAGCGTGCATGTAGTGTTGTGACCTCCGAGAATGCACGGTGTCAGTATTTGTTACTTGAGCACCAGTCTTGGTGCAAGTTACTGCATGTATCATCTGTTGAGAGCTGCTGGCTTCTCATGGATAACTTCCAATGGGGGGGGGGCTGGAATAAACAGTGTTATGGACTGAATGAGTAAATGTCACATAACACTAGAAATTGGGGAGTAGAGACATCCAAGAATCTGGTGGAGAGCAGGCCACCTATAATCCATTTACACCCTATTGAAATTTTTAGGAGTAGCTGTCAGAGGTACGTAGATGATAATAGTCCAATGGAAATTCTTGCCCCGTAGAACCCACTCAACACATATTAGCAACTGCAGGTAATATGGTTACTATGGGCAGCACCTCCACTTTTCCCCTCATTCTTTATAGTGCAGCACAGTAAATGGATGCAGTTTTGTTGGCCCGTATTTTGTTTCTTATTTGAATTTGTTGAAATTGCAAGATACAGACTTTATTTAATCACGTTCACCTCAGAGCCTCAGAGTCTCCGAAGGGAGGAAAGAAGAATCTGTTACTGTGTGAGCAGTTCCCATCAAAGAGTGAAGGGAAAGAACTGAAGATTGTAGTACAGCCAGAGACTCAGCACCGTGCCAGATACCTGACAGAGGGAAGCCGTGGCTCTGTGAAAGATCGGACACAACAGGGATTTCCTACAGTAAAGGTAGGAATAATGATCACACTAAGAAAGGATAACATTTTACTGTATAGCCTGTATGGGTCTTGGACTGTTGTAACACTACAAATACCAGCATGGCAGGTGGCAGAACTTGCCACTTTCTAGAAAGCAATTACTAAAATTATAAAGCGAATGTCTAGGCCCCTGATACACGTCACCGTGGCCTTAACTACCAACAATAACCATCTCTACTTTGCATGCATGGTCATTCTCTGTGATAGAAAATGGCATGCACATTGATTTACAAGGTAGCTACCTATAGGTAGGTCTAGAGACATAGTTTTCTTCCATCAAACTTTCTCCCAGGGACCTTTGCCTGCAAGGCTCCCTACACCAGCTGGATCTCTGAATGGAGAACCAGTACCTGCCAAGAAATAAGAACTAGGAGATAGGGAAAAAGCCAAATGAGAAAAATGTTACTTTCCCACTTTTTGTATATGGGAATATAGATTCTATTTGTTGTAATAAATGCTATACACTTTTGCACTGTAATGTTTCTGTGTTATTCAACTGCATTCACTATCACAGCATCAAGCCTGCCTAAGGCATTAAGGTGTGTGTATTGAATCTATGAACTACATAAATTCTACTGTAGCATTTATAGGAGTGTATGTGCTGGCATTATAGAACACCTTATGTTCCAAAGCAGGGATGAGATTTTATTCCTCTTTTCCAGCTGGAAGGTCATAATGAGCCTGTGGTGCTTCAAGTGTTTGTAGGCAATGATTCCGGACGAGTGAAGCCACACGGGTTCTACCAAGCCTGCAGAGTGACTGGGAGGAACACAACTCCCTGCAAGGAAGTGGATATAGAGGGCACCACCGTTATAGAGGTCATGCTTGACCCGAGCAACATGATGACTCTAGCGTAAGTAAATAATCTACCAGCAGCTCCCACCCGCAGGAGGTGAATTGCTGTTCCCCTTGTGACAGGTTTATGTCACTTTGCCATGCGTGCATGCTGCTCTTTAATGGGCCTTATCGGACATTTTTATCTAAAATGCAGAAATTCCAGATTCTATCACCACTAGGGCTGTGCAAAGAATGCAGCATTTCCTGAAACTCTGCATAGAAAAGATAGGAAAAAAAAAAATAACTCTGTAGTGAGCCTATTATTTCCCCTCTTGCTAAGCCAGTGTGGCTTTTAAGTTCTTAAAGGTGATTTTATTCTTGTTATTATTGGGTGGACATGCAAGTTTTAACTTTTAATAGTGTTTAGTGAATGCAGACGGTTTCATATCTAGGCACCAGAAATATAACAAATAAGTTAAATAGTATTAAAGGCATGAGACTTGTCATTGATAGTATGTTGTGTTCACTTCTGTCCTTCAGATAGGTTAGGGTCACCTGAATGAAGTGGGGTTTTCCTCTTGTGAATCGGTGCCTCCGTTGCCAAGATACTGCTGTTTCTGTCAGTCTGCAGATGAGCTCTTTGGAACAATCGCAGAAATAGAGTTAGTGATTCACAAGGGGAAAACACCATTTCATTCAGGTGACCCTAACCTATCTGCGGATATGAGTTGATATGCTGGGCTCTAGTGACAGACTCCCCTACAAGATGACTGCTATGAAAATGGTAATCTTAGGGATCTTTGTCTTTACTGTGGCCCATTAGAAGACCATATGAGCAACATTCAGGACTGTGGTGTTGGGAAAAAGGTTACTAACTCTGGATTCAAATGAAAATGATTTGTTATTTTTAATTGTATTGTGTTTATATGATTACTGATACTTTATCATTACACATTTACTTTCATGGGAATTCAGTCACTAGCTTTTTTTTTGTGAACTAGCCAATGGTTCAGTTGCTTGTCTCTTATAAACATTCTGCACTAACTTCCTAGTGAGTGGTGGTCTTTCGTTCAAACTCAATAAGCAGAAGTGCAGCATGTAGCAAAGGAAGGGGACACAGACCAACATCTTAAGCTTCTTATCAATCAGGAAGTGAAGTTCAGGCTATTTTCAGATTGCCATTGCAATCAACACTAACAAAAAAAAAAAACAGGTATGCCTCACCCATGGGGCATTGGCTTCAATATCATTTTTAGACCTAATTATTTCTTTCCATATAACCTTTGCCTTATAGGCAATATGTCATCAGCAACAACCCTGTTCACAATACAGCTGGTTTCACCATTGCAGGTGTTTCTCTTTGAGTGGCCACTGCAGGAGAAATGTAGAATTACATGATGTACTTGGCCGTCCTGTAGGTATAAAGAGATGAATAAGTCATCTGAATTAGCAGAAATGTTTATCGCCTCTATAGTGATATAACAGTTTGCCATTTACTTGGTTATAAAGGGTTTGTGAAAACACTTAGTATGGAAAAGCCTTGTCCCTTTTGTAGTTTTGAGAAATGTAAGTGATACTGTATAAAGGGACAACGGTAGAATGAGAAGAGCTGTAGACAATGAAAGAAATACATCAGTACTTGGTGTTTGAAGGGAGATTTTGCTACTTGTGAATATATTGTAGGGATAGTATTGGGTTTTTTTTCACCTGCCTGAAACTACGCCCCCCACCCTAGGCCTCTGCTGGTGTTAATTGAAGTTCAGCGATAATTGCCATAGAAACCATACTCTGTCTGGAGTTCTGAAAGGTGTTGCATTAAAAACCTTCATGTTTTAACCCTTTAGTTTTGCTCTTGTTTCAGGGTTGATTGTGTTGGAATCTTAAAACTCAGGAACGCTGATGTTGAAGCCCGTATCGGGATTGCTGGTTCCAAGAAGAAGAGCACACGAGCAAGGCTTGTCTTCCGAGTAAACATTCCTCGGAAGGATGGCTCGGTTTTAAGCTTGCAAACCCCCTCCTCTCCAATTCTCTGTAGTAAGTGTTTTCTTTACTTTACTTCAGGCATTGGCACCATGTATAATATGTTTCACAGCACCAGGAATACATATGGGAGGTAATACACATGCACTTGATTGTGGCTATGGATGCTGATATATTTAGATGCACCCTCAGTCAACTCCTATGCAGGGTAAAGTGGAAGTCCATCTAAACTGGCTAATGTTGAAGGGGCAAGTAATGATTAAGTCTTTTCTAAAAATAATTCAACCAGTATTGGATGCTTCCGAGATGGGTTAACCAGGAGTGTCTGGCAGCTATAAACAAGACAACCAGCTGCCTGATCCTGCCAAAATAGATGGATCGGGCAACCAATGTAAGAGGTAATCTTTATATGTTTATTAGGCACACAGGGCAGCACAGTTTTTTCATGTTCTGTTCTAGAGCTTAGCCACCAGTGTCACCATTATGTATGGTCTGCGTGCTATATCTCATCTTTTTTTTATACAGAAGAAATAGTGTATTACGTGGTGGCTGTTCACATGACTAGCTGACCATGTAGTGCATGGATGTTCTAGGTTTCCAAAGAGAAAGCTGGTCTATGTCATTATTCCTCAGCTGTGGCTTATAAAAGGGGCACCCCAAGCAGAAGAACTCCTTGATGTCCATATGCCCCAACAGGCATAGAGACAACCCCTTTATAGGATGCAGTTACTGAACTTGGTCAACCTCGAATATCCACCTTAAATAAACTGTTTATGGTAAAGTGAGTTATCTTGGGTGGGGGTGATCAGTGGTCTGTTTTCAGGGCTTTTGCCCTTTGTCCGTACTTTGTTGTGTACACACAGAATCTATTTAATTCATTTAGCTGCCAAAACATACATGGCCTTTGTTTTCTGGTTAGATCAGCATGGCTGAACACAGCAAAAGTCTGAAAAACCTGAGCTGTGGAAGAGAGCATTATACATTATTTTATGAAATTGTTTTTGTTTGTGTATCACAGGGGGCCTTAACAAAATCTGTGCCACTCTCAGAGACTGCCCTATAATAACAGACTGGCTGATATGACTCATTATAGCAATAGTCAGTGGCCTTGTCTAGAATTTCTACTTCATTTTGGGCTTAATGGCAGCTTGTGTATTAGGAGTTTAGCAGGCTACAAGCAAAACTTGTTTATGTATGGATTAGTACTGGCGAGG
Organism: Leptodactylus fallax; assembly: GCA_947044405.1. Lineage (NCBI taxonomy): Eukaryota > Metazoa > Chordata > Amphibia > Anura > Leptodactylidae > Leptodactylus > Leptodactylus fallax. Next base: position 4,583,735 of record CAMRHE010000021.1, read on the forward strand.
CATTCCACTGTTGGGATCATTGGTCCCAGTGCTGTCATCTCTGGTCTGCTATACTCTAGAAGACACTCCCTAGGGGGCAGCACTTACACAATGCTAATGAAATTCTTCACCTACAAGACTGTCTGTACCTGAATAGAGAAGACACTCATGGTTACATGAATATGTTTTTTTTTCTTTCTCCTTTAGCTCAACCCGCTGGAGTACCAGAAATTCTCAAGAAAAGTCTGCACAGTTGCTCTGTAAAAGGGGAAGAGGAGGTTTTCTTAATAGGCAAAAATTTCCTGAAAGGAGCGAAGGTTGTGTTTCAGGAAAACATTGCTGGTATACATGACTCTAGTTCTGCTTGTGTCATATTGAAATTCTGACGAATCACCTGTATTTTTGCTCTTTAAGGATATTTTCTCTCTATGCAAAGGATAGACAATAACTTTCAGATCAGATCAGGGTCTGACTGCTTAGGCCCTCGCTGGACAGGAGAATGGATTGATTTTTGTCCCCCATTATTAATGGAACAGGGTTTGGCTGAGTACTTTGGCTATCTTGGGCACTTCCGTTGAAATGAATGGAGCAGTGCGTGTGCTGCCTGGCCACCGATCAATACAGAACACGGAACATTCTCCTGGTCAAAGGAGACATGAGCAGTTAGCCCTATCACCAATCTGCAAGTTATACCCTATCAGTTGGATACATTGTTTTCAGACGTTTAAGTGAAAGGATTGAGAGCAAAAACGGAAAATGATTGTTTAATTGCAGTGTGCTAACTCAGCTCAGTTGGGTGGTTAGGAAGTCCTAACCTTACCATATGTATGTTGCACTCTTAGTCCTGGTCACTGTGCCCCTGTGTGAAAGGGAAAAGAAAATAAAGGTGCCCTCCAACAAAGCAGCCAGCCAGTATTATATGGTGGCTATTCGGATAATTGATTGTCCTTGTAGTATAAGGATGGCTCAAGTCCACGAGAGAAAGAAGCACTCATGTAAAAGCAGTTCTTTCTGGTTTATGAAGGAGTGCGGAGACCATACCCCTCATCACCCCGGTGATATTCATATGCCCAAAAAGCTTGAATATAGGTTATGTTTTATGCTTGGAGAATTTTTGTACATATGGATTTTTGTTTTTCTTTTTCAGATGATAACTCGTGGAAAGCTGAAGCTGAAATTGACATGGAGTTATTTCACCAGGTACTGTACCACATTCAGGGCTACTGGTGCACAAATATATATTACAGCAGCCTCCAAATTATGATGGTGCATAAGAATGTTCTATGAATAGTGAGTATGAGCTTCCCAGCTCCTTTTCCCATAATGCCTTGTGATATAAGAAACTTTGCAATATATATTATTAAAGACATGTTTCCTTCTCCACTTATTAGTCTGTTCTACCCCCCTTTATCTTCACTCAGACTGTTTGTTTACGTAGAGTTCAGTCTCTGTATTCACCTTGCACACAGAGTTTCATTGATAAGATTCATAGAATCTTATCTTGAAGTATAACATTCATTGTTAAGATGCTCCCTGAGTCACAGTGTAGCAGATCGTAGAAGCTGCAATTATTTGTATGTCTTTTGCAGCAGCGTCTTTCTCCTACTCCCCTCTCTATAAACTAATATGGTAAAAGTAACTAAGCTTGATAAGTGAAGAAGGAATGATATATCTTAAATAAGATTAGTAATAAGATATTACAAAGTTTATTTTATTTACCTGTAGTATTCATTTAAGAAAAGTTTTTAAAATTTGAGGTACGCTTTAATAAACAGTCCTTTTTGGGAAACACATTGTCTGTGGGTTATCCCCAGCAATCAGATAAACATCTTGTGATGAATGAATGAATAAATGATAGAATTCTGAGGTCCAGCACCACCACTAGGGGGAGTAGGAGCCAACTGCATAGCTTTCCAATATCACTGATCATTTTATATATAATTTCTTTTCCTCATTTGATTTAGAATCATCTTATAGTGAAGGTTCCTCCTTACCATGACCAGCATATCACTTCCCCTGTTTCTGTTGTAATGTTTGTGGTGACAAACGCAGGCCGATCTCATGAAGTTCAGCCTTTCACATACACTCCAGAGCCATGTAAGTACTGCCCTCTTTACGGATTTTTTTTATTTTTTTTTTATAAATGGAGTTACAGAGTAAATTCATTATGTAAGATAAAGCATAGACATAAGATATGTTATAATTCTTTTTGATTTATAGAATTTTTATTATACTTCTAGTTAAAGGTATAAATAAGGTTCATGAAGAAAGTATTTTTCATAAAAAAAAAAAAAAACTAAACGCAAGAACAAGGGGGGGCACTATATTAGATTAGATTGGGAGGAGGGGGGGGATCAGAGGCAATGTCAGGAAATATTTCACTGAAAGAATAGTTGAGACTTGGAACAAACGTCCACCAGATGTGGTTGGGAGAAAATCTACAATAAGTGATTTTAAAGGGGTTGTCCAGGATAATTTTTTTTTTTATTTTAGGCTGGGGAAGGTGAAAAAAAAAAAAAAAAAAAACATACTCTCCTGTCCCCGGTACTCTGGTGCCTCCTAGGGTGGTCCGGTCCTGCTGCTCCGCTGTTTTCTTCTGGCGGAAGTCCCCGCCACACGTGACTATTGAGGACAATCAGCGGCCTCAGCAAAGGACACAGGTTGTCACTACTTGTGATGTCCATGTCCTTTCCTTAGGCCGCTGGGGACAGGTGAGTATGTTTGGTTTTTTTTTTTTTGTTTGGTTTTTTTTCACCTTCCGCTGCCTAATTTAAATTTTTAAGCATGCCTGGGTAAACAAGTCTATCTTAAGATAAAATGGTAATAATATAAAGGGCAGACTAGATGGGCTATGTGGTCTTTTTCAGATGTCAATCTTGTCAATGTTTCTGTGTTTAATGGAATTTATTTTTGCTTACTTATATAGTGCCATCATATTCCGCAGAGCTTTACAGATATTGTCAACACTATCCCAGATAGGGCTCACACTCTAAATTCCCTATAAGTCTTTGGAGGGTGCGAGGAAACCGGAGTTCTCGGGGGAAACCCATGCAAATAAGAGGAGAACATACAAACTCCTTGCAGTTGTTGTCCTTGGCTGGATTTTAACCTAGAACTCCAGTGCTGCAAGGGAACAGCACTAACCACTGAGCCACGTGCTGCTGTGCAGTCTGCGATCCTCCTTGCTTTTGGTATTCTATGCACCGTTATTTCTGTATTGACTTCCCCTTGTTCAGAAAGTTCACATATATGGAGCAACAGACTTGCATGCTGGTTTTGCCCTCATAGTGCACTTAAGTACCTGCAAAAAAGTCAGTTTGGGTGCTTTACAAAAGAAGATATTAGCATGTCTTTCACTATCCAGCAAAAAGGGGATATTGATATAGAAATAAGTTATTGTATAACAGAGATATAGCAGAGTTTATATCTTATAAGTATCCGCTCTTACTAATACTGAGATTTTAACTTTTTATATAAATTTTCTTAACATTTGTAAATAAATATTGTCTTCCTTTGGCAGCCATTCCTGTAAATGTTCTCATAAAGAAAGAGATATCCAGTCCAACACAGTCTTGTACTTTTGAAGACTCTATGAAAGGTATTCAGCTGCTTCATATTGATTCAAAGGTTCTTAAATTTCATCTGGATGTAATTTTTCTTAAAGAATAACTACTTCCATAATTGTATTTTTCATAGTTGTAGAATTAATATAAAATTCATTATTCAGTTTGAAAGCATAGACATGTGCTTTATGTTCCTAGGTAGACCTTAAAGGGGTTTCCATGGACATTCTTCCATCTTATAGACTGACGGCATATTGTTGGGATATGCTGTTGTAATTTAATCAGTGGAGGTCCACCCTCTAGAACCTCCATCAGCCCTGAGGATAAAGGGGTTGCAGTGCTGAGGCCCCTTTACTCCTGGCAACCCAAGTGTGCAAAGAACTGCAGCCGGCTTCATTCATTTGAATGGAGGTGTGCTGCAATTCTCCCTGCACGCTGCTGTGCAGTGAAAGACTGTGAAGGGGCTGCAGCACTAAACTAGTCTGTCCTTTATGTTGGCTGTAGACATTTCATAATTTTTAGCAGATCTTATCAATTTCAAAGGGAGGATCTATGCAAAATCTATAGACCTGAGCAATCCTTGCATGAGAGGGAACAAGGATCCCTCTATTTTCTATACAGGTAAGTGCTGCCAGGCAGCTGCTAATCTCTCTCTGCTTTAAAATAATATGCATGTGGGGGTGGGATAAATATGCATGTAAATGGAGGAATCGTAATTGATAATTATTGGACCAACCATTGTGTTGCCGACGGTCATTAATTTCTATAGTATTTTTTGTGAAAATTCTATGTCTTTTCCATTAGAATAATTGACTTTGAAGGTTGAAAGGTTCTCACTTAGACTAAACTGTGTAGACTCAATAACTTGAAGGGCTCTGCTGAGCAAATTTAGCTATGCATATTTCAAAGATATGATTTAGCTAAGTAATATCGTATATGCCAGCATGCAATAATGGCTTTACTTGCTTTAAACAATTGCTGCAGCACTGAGTTGCAGATTTCATGACCATATTCATGTTGTGGGGAATGATGTACACCAGTGGTTCCCAAACTTTCTGAAGGCGGGACCCTTGGCTACATTTGAAAAATAAATGTCCCTACCTGTTTTTTGCCACTTATTCTGCTGTATTTTACTCTTACTCTGCCTTTTAGCACTGTATTCTGCCTTTTATTCTATCAGGAAGTTTGGGAACCCATACCAGCAAAATTTGTGGACCCCCTTCTCCCCGGTGTGTCCTGTCCTGTGGGCCCCACACAGTATATATAATGCTCCACAGTTAGCACCACATGGTATAAAATGCTCCACACTGCCTTCCCGCCGTGTGATGCCCCACAGTCCTACATGATATTAAATGTTCCCATGCCATCCCAAATGGTATAATATGCTTCCCCTACACACACACACTATAATGCTCCTCAGTTTTCCCCGTATAATACTCCAGTGGCTGGAAGCCTCAGGCCATTATTGGAGATGGGTGAACCCCAAGTGAATAGTTTCAACAAGTATTTGAGATTCCCCTAACAACCCCACCCCCAAACTTTTTTGGGAGAATTATTGTACTCTGGGGTCTCCTCTCTGCTACAGATATGGCTGCTGATCTTTATCAGCAGCCATATCTAGACTGTAGCACTGCATTGCACAGTATAATTGCCACTGATGGGGGGTAGGGGTTGTGTCCTACAGTTTGGGAACCACTTATGTACCCTATCTTACATATATTGGGATGTAGCAGACTTGGGAAAGGGCTATGTTCTTTATTCTAACATATGGTCTGATTGACCATTTTCTGTTGGACACAGCTTGACATCTATCGTATTTTTTGTGATTCAATACAGAATAATAATTGCTGAAGGCGCAATGCTTTATATCCAGTCCTATAGAAGGAAATTTAGAGTTTAGTCAAGAATTGTCATGAATTTTCAGCATTTCAGTTGTTATCATTTCTATGATAAAGGCGTGGTTCAACATCATTTCTAGTGATAGTAGCTCTTATCTTTTGTATACAGGTCCCTTGGCTGATGTCACCAATGATGTCTTATCTGTGGTAGGTGAGTACTACAGTCAATCGCAGGTCTCAGGTGACCTCTTCATAAACAACATGTCTGCTGTGAAATGCTGCATGTGAAGAGGTGAACCTGAGGCCTGTGATTGGCTGCAATGGCCACCTGGCACGAGAATTTTGGGGGACCTGTATACAGATGACCAAACGGAGGGTCTAAATTATGGTGCTGTTCCTGATCTTGAATTGATGCAAAACTACAATTCCCAGCAGCTATAGAGCTACAGCGTAGAGCCCATTGCCTTATAGTATCTGTATATACCATATATGCGTTACCGTACATTTTTTGTGAAGTTCAGCAGTATCAGTCATGTAAGTAAGAAGTTATGATTATATTTCTGACTTTGTTGATCTGTTTGTTTCCATACTGCTTTGTATTATGGAAATGTAATGTGATTTGTTTATCGTTGGCATAAAAACAGCGATTTCAGCTACACTGTAGGAAAATAAGAAACGTGATTGAGAAGTGGTATTCTTCCCGAGGTCATTCGAGACCATGGAGCGCTGCTTACAGTACAGCCGTGCATTAACTGGGTAGTAAAGGTGTTTACAGCCAGTCTCCTCTGGGCTCCAGCGTGACTCATGTTTTGGTAGACTGATTTGCATTCCCGTTCTCACAGGCTGAAGCTATGGAATGTGGTTTTGTGAATGGTGGATGTAATGGACTTGACTTGTGACTTCGAATAAAGGGGAGATAGAAAACGGAGAGGGCAAATATCCTCTACTAATTCCTTAAACACACAAACACTGGTGGGAATTTCAAAGCCCATAGAAAGTGTATAGTCCAGGTGACGGGGGACATGTTGATGTAGGGCAGTGATGTCCAGCTGCAGAGATATTCTCTGTGCCAGACGGACATAAAACAACGTAGTGTTTGTGGCCCGCTCAGAATAGCGAGACAGACATGGAGGCTTTGCCAAGGATCTGTATGAAAAATTCTTTTAAAATTACTTTGAAAACCTCAGAAAGGCTTAGAAACAGTTCCTGTTTTTCTTGTCCGAGGCCAGCCAAGAAAATAGGATGCTTCATAATTTCCTCAAATAGAAATTCAGACCTGAGAAGACAACACAGGCTGAAATCAAGGTAGAGCGTTATAAATGTTAAACTATGGTAGCATTAAGTACCCAGGGAGCCTGTAAGATATAGCTCTATTGTCCTTCATCATGTAAATTTCAGATTGGGCACAGTATGTTATGAGGCACAAAATAGTGCAGTGGTCACAAACCCCTTACACCTTGGTAATGCCATTGTCACATACTATATATCATACATATTAGAGAATTCTGAGTTTATTGAGGGAATGTTCTGTTAAGGAACTTTATCTCTTAGCATAGGGTAGTTACAAATAATCTCTTGCTCTAGAGGGACCAGCAGGATATCAGAAAACAGCACTGTTCTTATTTCCAGTATTTTTTTTTTTTCATTTAAAGTTTTGCACAGAAGGAAAAAAACAACATAAATCACAACTGAATATGGAGGGGGAGAGTGAGAAGGGTAGCCGAGGGACATCGGGGGGTACAGTTGGGAGGGGACAAGCAAATACTCTGACGCAGCAGAGTAAAACATTATATCAAAAAATGAAACAATCAAAACAAGGGATGAACAGTAGAAGGTGTGTAACCCAACTAGAAATAAGGGAGGAAGGAGGCATAGCCAATCGCCATAGAATCCGGGGGGGCTGCTGGAGAACGGGGGTATAGGAAAGAGTCAGCGGGAGTAAATAACAGAAGGTATATAGTATAGGAGGGAGGAAAGGAAGAGTTGCTGAGGGTATCATGAGGCGGGGGGGTCAATGGCGGACTGAAAGCAATTATCTGCTACTTTGTCTTAGTCTATCACTTAAAATCTCAATAAAATACATTTTAAGTTTGTGGTTGTAAGGTGACAAAATGTGAAAAAGTTTAAGTGGTATGAATACTTTTGCAAGGCACTAACTAGAATCATAAGGTTACTCAACCTACAGGTCTTACTTGTAATTTTAACTGTAATTTTCCCAAAGCTACACAAAAAAATCCCAAAAATTGCCTGTGGGGCAGAAAACATAAATGAATAACCTTCATAAAATGCTTATTTACTGTTTTTAGGTTCAAGGATACATCTTTTGGAACGGTTTCCATGTTTCTTACCTAGGTGGAGTTTAATTGAAATCTGACTGTATTAACCTGATAATTCTTTAGCTTTGGCAAAACTACAACTCCTAGTATGCACTGACACTCTGTTCTTCAACTAACTCATCCCACTCTTACTAAATCTATTCATATAGACCCTGTGTGTTTTAAATAGACTTTGGTTCTCACGGGCAATTTTTTGGATTCTTTTCTGTGTAGCTTTGGGAATATTACAAGTAAAACCTGTAGGTAATATTATGATTTTAGTTACCTTTGACCGAATCTAGTGATGGGTGAGGTGGGGGACTGAAGGTCAGTCATGTGTTAAAGTAATGTAAATAAGAACAGTGCTGTTGCTGGTATCCTGCTGGTCCCTCATATGCCATGTGAGTGTCTGAGGTTGTGTTGTACTGGGTTTACTGGTAGAACTGATCAAAGGTTTGGAGTAGTAATCTTATTCTTGGTAATCTTTGTTACAGATAAGGGTTGGAGAGAATCTTCATTTAACCTTACATTGGTCCTTATACTCATTGCATTACAACATCTTGTGACATCCTGAAATGCATAGGAAGGGATTCCTTGTGCAGGCACTTGTATGGCTTAGGGTGTAAGCGCACACCCGCGCATTGCTTTAAAAACCCATTCAAATTAATGGGTTTTTAACCAATGCGTCGCTGACCTGTCAGTATCTGATGACTATCCTGTTTCCCGAGATTTTCACTCGGATTGGCAGCGGACGGACTCAAGCGCAGGTGTGAACCCACCCTTGCCAGCAGCAGATGGTAAACAAGTGGTCACTTCAAAATTACTCTTTCAAACATTTCGTTTGGCCCGGGGGAGGTGATCTAACATAAAAAACAGCATTATTCACCTCTCCTGGGCTCCAGCGTTAATCCTCCCTGCTGTCTTCAAGTCTTCTGACTGACGTCAGGGACCAACCACTAAGGCCTGCGATTGGGACTTAACAGGTCATGTGGTATCGTGACGCATAGATGCAAAGTTCATAATGCCATGTGACCCATGTGGCCACTGAGGCCCAATCACAATCTTTTCAGACCACAGAGTATAATAGCAGATTCGGTTCAGATGTGTTTGGTCTGAACAAAACTGCAGGTGGAACCTCGCAAATATTGTAACAACCGAACCGAAATAACTGACATGAACAAAATTACGTGGGTTATCCTCGTTGTTCAGTTTCGGTTATTTTTCAATTAATCACATTACCCTAATATATGTATACATACATATGTATTTTTTTTTTCAATGACTTAACATCGATATTAGTTGTCTTCTGTGATAAATTAAAAATATCACGCTGCAGCAGTCTAATTACAGAAGGGTTAACTTTGCTACATATGTATGTGTTTGTCGGTACAGTCTATATATACAGTCATATGAAAAAGTTTGGGCACTCCTATTAATCTTAATCATTTTTAGTTCTAAATATTTGGGTGTTTGCAACAGCCATTTCAATTTGATATATCTAATAACTGATGGACACAGTAATATTTCAGGATTGAAATGAGGTTTATTGTACTAACAGAAAATGTGCAATATGCATTAAACCAAAATTTGACCGGTGCAAAAGTATGGGCACCTCAACAGAAAAGTGACATTAATATTTAGTAGATCCTCCTTTTGCAAAAATAACAGCCTCTAGTCGCTTCCTGTAGCTTTTAATCAGTTCCTGGATCCTGGATGAAGGTATTTTTGACCATTCCTCTTTACAAAACAATTCCAGTTCAGTTAAGTTTGATGGTCGCCGAGCATGGACAGCCCGCTTCAAATTATCCCACAGATGTTCAATGATATTCAGGTCTGGGGACTGGGATGGCCATTCCAGAACATTGTAATTGTTCCTCTGCATGAATGCCTGAGTAGATTTGGAGCTGTGTTTTGGATCATTGTCTTGCTGAAATATCCATCCCCGGCGTAACTTCAAATTCGTCACTGATTCTTATACATTATTCTCAAGAATCTGCTGATACTGAGTTGAATCCATGAGACCCTCAACTTTAACAAGATTCCCGGTGCCGGCATTGGCCACACAGCCCCAAAGCATGATGGAACCTCCACCAAATTTTACAGTGGGTAGCAAGTGTTTTTCTTGGAATGCTGTGTTTTTTTGACGCCATGCATAACACCTTTTTGTATGACCAAACAACTCAATCTTTGTTTCATCAGTCCACAGGACCTTCTTCCAAAATGAAGCTGGCTTGTCCAAATGTGCTTTTGCATACCTCAGGCGACTCTGTTTGTGGCGTGCTTTCAGAAACGGCTTCTTTCGCATCACTCTCCCATACAGCTTCTCCTTGTGCAAAGTGTGCTGTATTGTTGACCGATGCACAGTGACACCATCTGCAGCAAGATGATGCTGCAGCTCTTTGGAGGTGGTCTGTGGATTGTCCTTGACTATTCTCACCATTCTTCTTCTCTGCCTTTCTGATATTTTTCTTGGCCTGCCACTTCTGGGCTTAACAAGAACTGTCCCTGTGGTCTTCCATTTCCTTACTATGTTCCTCACAGTGGAAACTGACAGGTTAAATCTCTGAGACAACTTTTTGTATCCTTCCCCTGAACAACTATGTTGAACAATCTTTGTTTTCAGATCATTTGAGAGTTGTTTTGAGGAGCCCATGATGCCACTCTTCAGAGGAGATTCAAATAGGAGAACAACTTGCAATCGGCCACCTTAAATACCTTTTCTCATGATTGGATACACCTGGCTATGAAGTTCAAAGCTCAGTGAGGTTACAAAATCAATTTTGTGCTTCAGTAAGTCAGTAAAAAGTAGTTAGGAGTATTCAAATCAATAAAATGATAAGGGTACCCAAATTTTTGCAGCGGTCAAATTTTGGTTTAATGCATATTGCACATTTTCTGTTAGTACAATAAACCTCATTTCAATCCTGAAATATTACTGTGTCCATCAGTTATTAGATATATCAAATTGAAATGGCTGTTGCAAACACCCAAATATTTAGAACTAAAAATGATTAAGATTAATAGGGGTGCCCAAACTTTTTCATATGACTGTATATGTGTGTGTGTGTGTATATAATATATATATATATATATATATATATATATATATATATATCCAGTACAGACCAAAAGTTTGGACACACCTTCTCATTCCAAGAGTTTTCTGTATTTTCATGACTATAAAAATTGTAGATTCACACTGAAGGCATCAAAACTATGAATTAACACATGTGGAATTATATACTTTACACAAAAGTGTGAAACAACTGAAAATAATGTCTTATACTCTAGGTTCTTCAAAGTAGCCACATTTTGCTTTGATTACTGCTTTGCACACTCTTGGCATTCTCTTGATGAGCTTCAAAAGGTAGTCACCTGAAATGGTTTTCACTTCACAGGTGTGTCCTGTCAGGTTTAATAAGTGGGATTTCTTGCCTTATAAATGGTGTTAGGACCATCAGTTGTGTTGTTCAGAAGTCAGGTGGATACACAGCTGATAGTCCTACTGAATGGAGTGTTCGAATTTGTATTATGGCAAGAAAAAAGCAGCTAAGTAAAGAAAAATGAGTGGCCATCATTATTTTAAGTAATGAAGGTCAGTCAGTCTGAAAAATTGGGAAAACTTTGAAAGTGTCCCCAAGTGCAGTGGCCAAAACCATCAAGCACTGCAAAGAAACTGGCTCACATGAGGACCGCCCCAGGAAAGGAAGACCAAGAGTCACCTCTGCTGCGAAGGATAAGTTCATCCGAGTCACCAGCCTCAGAAATCGCAGGTTAACAGCAGCTCAGATTAGAGACCAGGTCAATGCCACACAGAGTTCTAGCAGCAGACACATCTCTACAACAACTGTTAAGAGGAGACTGTGTGCAGCAGGCTTTCATGGTAAAATAGCTGCTAGGAAACCACTGCTAAGGACAGGCAACAAGCAGAAGAGACTTGTTTGGGCTAAAGAACACAAGGAATGGACATTAGACCTGTGGAAATCTGTGCTTTGGTCTGATGAGTCCAAATTTGTGATCTTTGATTCCAACCACCGTGTCTTTGAGCGACGCAGAAAAGTTGAACGAATGGACTCTACATGCCTGGTTCCCACCGTGAAGCATGGAAGAGGAGGTGTGATGGTGTGGGGGTGCTTTGCTGGTGACACTGTTGGGGATTTATTCAAAATTGAAGGAATACTGAACCAGCATGGTTACCACAGCACCTTGCAGCGGCATGCTATTCCATCCGGTTTGCGTTTAGTTGGACCATCATTTATTTTTCAACAGGACAATGACCCCAAACACACCTCCAGACTGTGTAAGGGCTATTTGACCAAGAAGGAGAGTGATGGGGTGCTACGCCAGATGACCTGGCCTCCACAGTCACCAGACCTGAACCCAATCGAGATGGTTTGGGGTGAGCTGGACCGCAGATTGAAGGCAAAAGGGCCAAAGCATCTCTGGGAACTCCTTCAAGACTGTTGGAAGACCATTTCAGGTGACTACCTCTTGAAGCTCATCAAAAGAATGCCAAGAGTGTGCAAAGCAGTAATCAAAGCAAAATGTGGCTACTTTGAAGAACCTAGAGTATAAGACATTATTTTCAGTTGTTTCACACTTTTTTGTTAAGTATATAATTCCACATGTGTTAATTCATAGTTTTGATGCCTTCAGTGTGAATCTACAATTTTTATAGTCATGAAAATACAGAAAACTCTTGGAATGAGAAGGTGTGTCCAAACTTTTGGTCTGTACTGTATATATATATATAAACAAATTAATAACAAAATGTATCCAGTTAATCCTTTACAGAAAGTAAAGAAAAGGGAATATTAGGTTGTTCAAACGCAAAAATTTTATGTATAAGCTGAAAATATGCCTGAGATTATGTACTGAACTAATATTTAATGGAATGTTAATGGTTTCTAACAACTGCTTGACATCTGTTGCATGTCATCCAACTCCTTACACCTCTGAATAGGTATTGCAGTCCATAAAGATTGGACTACAGTGCACTGTTCAGCTTTTTTGAGTTTGCCTCATAAACCACATTTTCAGTGTCACCCCACGAGGTCGCTATGGGATTGAGGTCAGAGGATTGGGCTGGCCACTCCATTATCCCAATCCTGTTTGTCTGTAACCAAGATATTGTTTGTTTACTGGTGTGTGTTGGGTCATTGTTGTGTTCAAACGCCCATTTTTGGGGCTTATCTTTTACAGCATATGGTAACATGATCTACTCATTTGATATATTCAAACTAACCTATGATAAATTGGCCTAGCACCATGGTATAAAAAATATCCCCATATCCTGATTTTTGCACCACCATGCTTCACTGTCTTCACAGTGTACTATATCTTGATTTCAGTGCTCAGGTGTTGTCTGACATACTGTCTGTGGCTACTAGACCCAAAAAGAACAATTTTGCTTTCATCAGTCCACAAAATGTTGCACCATTTTTCTTTGAGCCAGTCAATGTGTTCCTTGGCCTATTCAGCAAATGTGTTTTTCAAAAACGAGCCTTTGTAGGGGAATTCTTGCTTATAACTTGGCTTAACTTAAATGGGTTGTCCAGGAATTACAGATCTCTGGCTGGAGGCCGGACAAGGTAAAAAAAAAAAATAAAATATCCCATACTCACCTTTCCCCAGCGCTCAGGTGTCCCCCACAGCTGTCCAATTAAGTGACGCCCTTGGGCTTGTTCTGGTGGAAGTCCACCCTGCAAGTGACTGCTGAGGCCAATCAGTGGCTACAGAAAAGGACATGGGACATCACTAGCATACACGTCAGCAGTGGTCAGTGCGGTGACAACTTCTGCCGGAACAAGCCTCCGGGCACCCATGGAACAGACAGCAACGAGGACATTGGAGCACTGGGGACGGGTGAGTATGGGTTTGTATTTTATTTTTCACCTTCCCCGGCCTCGTGCTAGAAAACTGTAATTTCTCAAAACCCCTTTAATGGTCTTCTAACTGTAGCAAAACTCACTGCTAACTTTAGATCTTCTTTCACCTTTCGGTGATCATTGGCTGAGCCTTTGCCACTTGGCTATTCTTTGGGCCATCTGAACAGCAGTTTCCTAATGTCTTACAGGTTTTGTTTGTCACATCAAGGCATCTGAGGTCATTTGCCGTACTTCTGTGTATGTTCTTCCCTCTCCTATCAACTTTTTGATTAGATGACCCATTTCCTCCAGTATTTCAGAAGGAAATGCTTGAATACCTTAAATAAGGGCCAGAATTGACCCCTGTTGTTCCACAGAATGATTGACTTCACCAATGGAACTCTTCACTGCCATTATTCTGAACTAGCCCCTTTCAGTGACTGATTGTTACTCAGGATGAGCGGCATGCATGTCCGTATTGTTGGCTCTGTTAAGTTTCTACTAAACTTAAAATAAATTATTTGCTATGTATCGCTTGTGCCAAAAAACACTTATTTATCAGGTTATTGATGTTGGACTGCTGTTTATTTGAACACTGCAGTGTGTGTAGATCTATCTATCTATACATATACACACAAACAGTTAGAGCACAGACTCTCAAATGACATGATTTTCACACCGATTGTTAAAAATTAGTAGTTTGTGATTTTGCAGATAAACTGCAGTTCAGCATAGTTTTAGGCTGCCACTACATGGAACCACACTTTTATGCTTGCTTTGTGCATGAGTTTAAGTTCTCCACCCTAACATCAAAAACTCAATCGGCTGTTGGTGATGGGGATTTATTTTCATCCTTTTCTTGCTTTATCTCTGTTTTGTTCTTTTTTTTTTTGTGGGTTGTTGACAAGTGCATAGATGACAACCATAGGTCACAGGATTGTCACCTATAGAAAGTAGCTCACTTGCTGTCCTAAAGTACAGTAGTATAAGACATGCAGGAGGGTATGTCCCGATGATGTGACTTTTCTGTCATTGGCCTTCTATAGTGCTCAGTAGAATATAAGGGGTTAGGTCTGTAGAGCTCCTGCACTGCCTAAGAGCACATGCTCCTTAGATCACAGTTACAGTGTCCTAGGCAACTTCGGACCGAAAGCTCAATGCAAACTTTTTCAGTTTTCCTTTCACTAAAGGCAAGAGGATTGTGGAAGTTACACAGTTTGCATTAAAGAGGTTGCCTGTCTAAAAATAGATTTTTAATAATGATGACCTATTCAGAGTATGTAATCTGTGGGGGTCCAATACCTGGTCCCACATAGTTCAGCTGCCCCAGCAGCCTCTGGGTGTCTGAAGTTGTTAGTGGTTGGGCAGCGCATTCAGCACCACTCCTATTCAAGTAACGCTATGTTCACACTAGCATTTGAGTCTCAGTATGAGACTCCGTCCCCCATTGCACTTAAAATAGGCAGGACTTTTCTCTCTGCCGTTCTTGGTGGAAACCCAGTGGACCCCGTTATAGTCTAGCAGTTTCCGCGGGTAACTGCTTTTTAAGCAGATAGGGTTTCTATTTTCGGGTCCCCAAGCAGACCCAAAAAAAACGGAAACCCAAGTGCTAGTATGAACCATCACAATGGACAAGACTGCCGCGTCGCTCTTGTTAATTGAATAGGAGTGGTGCTACCCGTCCATTAGTATGTCCAGCATCCAGAGGTGGCTGAAACGGACAGATCTGAATGTCGGAACCACACAAATCACATAAGATGAGCTATCCTGTGGATTCATCAGTATGAAACATTGGGCCCAGAAAACCCCTCTAAGCTGATAAGTCATATGTTTGTCACCAGGCTGGTGATAAATCAGTGTTTCCAAACTCAACCAAAAGAATTTGGAAAGCAATATTATATAGTTTTAACAGTGAAGCAACGTATTTACATTGTTCACAGGTTACTTTATGTAAACTTAAACAGAAATATTGTGTGAATGGCATACTTTTAGGGTCATATCTTCATTGTCTTGTTCTGAAACAGATCCATTTTAAGATTTCAGTGGGTGTTTTAAAACCTCCGTTCCCTCATTCACTTCAGTGCCAGGGTTAGTTTTTTTGGAACAGTCCTGGAAGACCCAGTTTTTCCTTCCATTATGAAAACTGAACCTCAATGGAGCTGATGCATACTGATGACAACCGATGTGTTAAAACACCCATTGCAATAAGTGTTTGCTAAAACACATCTGTTTCTGTAAGATCAGAAAATACTTAGAGGACAACCCAAATGTGAATCTAGCAAAGACATTCAATAACTTAGAATCCTGTACCCAGAGTATCCAGGCAGTTTTATGGCATTACTAGAATAGCTCTTTAATGACCCTATTTTGATGCTTAACACTGCCAGGTTTTGATCTAAAGAGTAAGTGTCGGTTCTTTGATGCAAAGATCAGAATAAGTGTCTCCGGAGTGTGCCCAGTTGAATGCAGTGCTCTTTTCCTGTGAGACCCCAGACAGGAAGGAGATTCAGGGTCCGTCCATGATTGCGGTCAGTCACGTTCAGCTGCTAGGACTCTTTCCTGACCGTACATTGGAGTCTTTTCAAAGGTTCCCACATAGATTGGGAGAACAGAGGGAGTACATTGTATCTGCTAAGTGAGAGAACAGATGGGAATGCAAGAGGTTTTGCCACAACCGACTCTCAGCGTCTTTTCAGATTAAACAGATCTATTTTTGGTCTTTGAGCAAATATTCCGTGTGTGCTGCTGGCTGTTGTCCATCCTCTTCACCAGCCCATATGAGCCATTTAGAATTCAGCTGAAAAGGAGACACGCAGCTATCATGTAGACAAAACAATAATGTATTTTATGCAAGCGAAGTGGCTTCACTACAAACTTGTACATAGCTATTTGCAAAATATGCCTTGGGATACACCTAAAGTAACACTTTGGATAAGGACCCCTTCATATGAACAATTCTTCTGTCAAAGAGCTGTCCGTGAGGGAAAAACAGCCCGTGGACCCATCATAGTAAATGGTTCCGTTCACACATCTGTTTTTTTTTCACAGATCAAGAGAAACTGAGAAAAAAAAAATCATTGCATTCACTGTTTCTACCCCCCCCCCCCACCTGCTTGTCTCGGCCATGCAAGTCAAGTCTCTGGGGCCATGAAAAAAACGGACAGCACACAGACGTTTTCCATGTGCTTGTGCTATCCATGTTTTATCCATTTTTCAGATTCATTGCTAGGTGATAGTGAAAAATAAAGAAGACTACATCCATCATCAAAACAGATGTGTGTTTGCCTTACTCCTCAAAACGGATTGTTCATGTAAAAGCAGCCTAAAACTGACTTGTGCTGTGCTTTGAGCAGGACATGAGGGGGGCAGAGTAAGATTTATATAAAACATTAGAGAATAATTCTGTTTTGTGCACCGCCCCCCTGATGCATGTATCTTGGTGCATATGTTTTGTCTAGAGTGTTCCTATAAAACAAAACCAAAGCAAAAAGTTGCTAGTGCTGTGACTAGTAGGTCTAACCAAACCTCTTAAGTTTATATTCCTCCTTCTTTCCTCAGCTGTGACCCCACCTGGGTGTAACATTGACCAAGTGAATTTGATTCCAGCTGCTCGAGGGTCTCCGCATAAGTCAAGCAACATTATCAAAAATGAAGATGTGGCTCCCATGGAGCTAACAGGAGACCAGAGATCTTCCCCGTTGTATAAGGTGCGTCCAGTATTGAAAACTGATCATCGTCTGATAGCTGCAGTGATTCACTGTAATACTAAGATTAGGAAAGTAATAAAATCCTGTTACATAGTGATAACCTCTGTATATAGTAATGTTTCTGCTAACTATTCAGATAGAGCAGGTAACTTGTTTGCGGCATCAACAACACAGGGACACATAGGTTAAAGGGAAAGGATTACTGAAGTATAGCCGCCGAAGAAAATCTGAACTGCTCCTGCTCAGCATACAGGATGATGACTAAACTAAAGGATTTTTGGAGTATATTTTCTGTTGTTTCTTCTTATTTTTTTTTGCTTATCATCACTTTGTGCAAATGGTGCAAAACAGACGACAGGAAAGGGGAAAAAAAGCAGGTTAGCAGTCCCCTAAGGAACTATTTATGAAAAATAGGCTTGTTGTTTAGTCATTGCAATAAAATCAGTGCCATTCCCATGTCCATTTTTTAATGGACCATTCACATAACCAGTCAAAAAACTGACATGTTGTGTTTTTGGCTGTTTTAAGCAATCACTCAATAGATGCAAGTGTATAAGGAATCAATGAAAATGGGTGCTGGACGGATGCAACTAGGCCACGAAAAATGTCCAATTTGCATCACAGATATGTAGCGATGGCCCCCCCCCCCACTAGATAGATATCACAACACACAGTTTTTAAATGCTGCATCAAACTATTTTTTTTTTTTTTTTTTTAACTTTTCGTTTTTACGAAGCTCCAGAAAAACAAAAATTAAAAAAATATTGTTTGATGCAGCATTTAAAAAGTGTGTGGTGTGACATCAATTTGCATCATAGTCATCTGAATACAGCCTAAAGGAGTGACTTGCACATAATACAGTAACTGTAATCTTTGCAATATTTGGTACTTTTGTGTTAAAAAAGTAAAAGTATTGTAGGTATGATACTTCCATTGACTAACCAAAATTACATGTGGAAGCACAGAGGCTCCTTCAGAAATTTACAAATGGATGACTGAAAACACTGCACAACACTGGCAAGATGCTACACAAAGGCACTTCATTCATAAGATGATGCATAGTAAGATAAGGCAGGGTAATAAAAGTGAGGTTATAGAGGTGACGGTTTAATGGTTTAAGGGAGCCTGTCACCGGGGTGAAGCAGATTAAACCAGCAACACAGATCGGTCAGGCTCCGGTGAATGTAACGCTGTCTCTGAGGTATTTTTATTTCACAATATGCAAATGAGTAGTCTGGAGCACCAAGGGTGTGCTCCTTCTACGCCCTACACTGCTTTAATACGCGAACGCAAATGTGTGAACACAGGGCCATGCGAGATTTCAGCATATCTACCTGGCCCAGTCACAAAATGAAGGAAGGAGCAAAGGATGGTGTATTAGAGCAGTGTGAGGTGTAGCAATTTGTAGTAATGAAGGCAGCTTCATTACTCCAGACTGTTCATTTGCATATTCTGAAATAAATTAATTTCTCAGCAATAGAGGCACAGACTTTAATGGGGAAAAAAGTGAGACTACATTCAAGTGAGGGACTGGAGTCAGGCTGATGGAGGAGGTGAACTGTGTCCATGTAAGGGCTCATAAATCCAGGTGTTAGATTGAGTCCTTTTACCAATCATCAGCTTGAATTCCCAAACTGTGGTCTGGCCCAGAGAAGTGTTTTCCCTTGGGGCTATCCAGCTGCCATTTATTGTGTGCCTGTGTAAATTCATCCTGGCCAGCAGTTTTTGTTTTGATTCTCCAATGTAAATTCCTTTATTGGGGCACATTGTACACAGTATCATGTACATCATATTGGAGACATTTTATAGTCTAGTTGTGTGTTTGGTATGTGGACTGTGCTTAATGACAAGATGTGGGTACCATTCTGGCATTTTTTGCTGTTGCATGGAAATGTGCCAGTCCGTGATGGTGATGAGAGGGCACTTCTGAGCAGGATGTTCTTTTAAGGGATTCTATCATTGGGAAACCCTGTTTTCACTAACGGCACGTCGGAATAGCCTTTAGAAAGACTATTCATCTACTACCTTTATTTTTCTGCTCCCCGCCACCGTTTTGGAGAATTTTCTTCTTTTCTTTTTTTATGCAAATTAGTCTTCAGAAAGCACAGGGGCGTTCCCCCTGTGCTCACGTCACACGCTCTTCTAAAGATCCAGTCCCGCCTCTCTCTTCTTGTGCTGATGCCTCTCTGCAGCGTCGGCACCTGCTGAGTGTATGTTTGGGATCCAAACCCCGCGCATGCTCAGTTAACTCTGCCAATTCGTGCTGGACAGAGCTGGTATTTTTACGTCAAAATGGCCGACTGGACATGTGCAGTCGGCTCTGTCAACGCGAAGTGGCAAAGGCGAATGAACATGCGCGGGATTTCAATTCCCGAACAGACACAAGCGTGTGACGTGAGCACAGGGGATGCCCCCTGTGCTTTCTAAAGACTAATTTGCATAAAGAAGAAAATTCTCCAAAACGGCAGTACGGAGCAGAAAAATAAAGGTAGGAGACGAATAGTCTTTCTAAAGGCTATTCCAACGTGCTGTTAGTGAAAATAGGGTTTCCAAATGATAAAGGGGTTGGCCACTTTCAGACCAATATTGAGAGACAGATGTCATTGTTTGTATAATAAAAAGATATACAACTTTCCAATATACTTTCTGTATCAATTCTTCATGGTTTTCAAGATCTCTGCTTGCTGTCATTCATTCTGTTACTTCTAGTGGATAATATTCTGACCATGGTCGTGTGATTTAAGGTCCATGGTCATGTGATGTATACAGATGCACAGCTGGTTACCAGACAGATGTCTGATTACTTGGCTGTGATGATAAGCTGTGCACCCGTGTGTCCATCACATGACCATGGACCGTATATCACATGACCATGGACCGTATATCACATGACCATGGACCGTATATCACATGACCATGGTCAAAATTTCATCCACTAGAGGTAAGCAGAATAAATGACCGCAACTTTTTATTATACAAACAATAACATTTGTCTCTTAATATTGATCTGAAAGTGGCCAACCCCTTTAAGTTTGGCCTTTGTTTATATGCAAGGAGAGGCAAATCTGAGAATTATTTTAGTTTATTGTCCCTGTTTAATATTGGTTGAACATCAGCAGCAATTTTCCTCAAGATGTTCATTTGAGGGTCATATATAACCACTAGGGACACCCTGCTGTTGTCCTTCTGTTTGTACTCTAAGAGACTGCTCCTTGGAATTCTTATAGTTCTCTGGATCTGCTCATCTACAACCCATGGTTACTATCCCTGTTATTAGAATGTATTCCTTAATGTTAGTAGGTGGTGTTTCCTGTCTGTACTGTCTGAACAGATCTGAATGTACCAGAGATTGTCTTTAGATTGATTTTCTAAGTATTGTGGATGAAAGCTGTTCCATCTCAGATATCCTGGCCAGCCTGTAGGTTAATGGTAGATTGTATAGTTATTGATGTATATGGTTGTGTCCAGGAAATGTATTTGATATTTAGAGTAGTTGAGGGTGAGTTTGGTGGGATGGAATTTATTGAAGTTTTCATGAAAAGACAGTAGTTAGTTTTCTGAGCCTGTCCAGATTATTTGCTGGTCATCAATGTACTGGAAATATGCTAAAGGTTTAGTTATACAAGATGATAAAACTCCTCCTCTATAGTTTTGCCATGAACAGGTTAGCATACTGTGGTGATATTTTGCTACCTATAGCAATGAAAAGTAAACTCGATGGAGTACGAACCTGATAAGTTGTAGGGCTGGCTCTGTCAATTGGTTGGGTTTTTTTGAAGAAAGTATTGACATGCAGTTATACCATCCTCCTGGGGAATATTTGAGTAAAGAGAACCTACGCCCATGCTTGCCAATATTGTGTCTTCAGGTAAAGGAGCTACGGCAGGGAGTTTGCGGAGGGTGTTCTGTGGTGTCCTGGACATACAGGTGCATCTCTATAAATCAGAATATCTTTGAAACGTTCATTCATTTCAGTAATTCAGTAATACAATTTATAATCAGCGTCTTCCATGATTGTGTGTCTTACTGAACCAGACTGATGGACCATTTAAAGGCTTAGGAAACCTTGGCAGGTGACACACTGAATTTACATTACTGAACTTTTTTACAATATTCAAATTTTCTTAGATTTTGGTTTTCATTACCTGTAATCCATAATCAACATTTACAGAAATAAAACACTTGAAATAGAACCATCTGTGTGTAAAGAACCTAGAAAATATAGGAGGTCACTTTTTTAATTTAATTACTGAAAGAAATAAACTTTTCAAAGATATTCTAATTTATTGAGATGCACATGTAGCTGTGTATTCGCATCACCAAGAGGTTTAGAACATTTTCTACCTAACCATAAATATTCTAAGTTAGTCCCAACACGTGAAATACTTGGCCTTCTTTGTGTTTTTGGTAGCATGTAGAAGGTACCCATTTTAGGATTGTCTGGTACTGTTGAAACTATTGATGATATTTGTAAGTTCCTGTGTGTACAATTCTGTGGGGTCTTCCTTAAGCTGGGTCCATAGTCACTACAGCCCCTTCCCTCTTGAATTTCATTGATTTTACTGCTTGTATTTCCTCTATGCTAAGATTGTGTGTTACCTTGTGCTGTTTACCCAAGATCTCTGATTTTACTTTTTTTTCTGAAACTGTCTGTGTAATAGTCCAGAGTTTGGTTAATAAGGTACTACACAATTTTACCTTAACTTTAAAGGGGTTACCCAGTTTTTATCATTAATGGCCACTGATGGATTGTATCTGGTACCCAGACAATGCGGCTCTCTGTATTGTGTATGTGCTGCTCACTCATCGTGCAAACTGTAGCGGTGAGTTTAGGTATTGCAGTGCTGTCTCATTGAAATCTGTATTGGATCTTTCGGACACCCGCAGATCTAATATTGATAGACTATCCTAATGATAGGCCATCAGTGTTATAAATCGGATAACCCCTTTAATCCTTGAAATTGTTTGTGGCGCACTGCCCTCCGGTGGCTAAAATTAATATAGTTAGATCTGTCACACACAGTATATTGATGTTACCCAATGGATTACTGTTTTTCACCTTAAATATAATGAAATCTGCAGTGGAGACTCTGTACTGAGCCTCAGATGCAGATGACTCTTGAGAAATTAGAAGTTTTTCACTTGCCTATTTGTGATATGGCTGTAATGACATGACATCTCTCAGAATGATTAAAAAACCATGGTTTTGCATCAAAAGGCATGTCTCTAAGTTAACCACCATCCATATGCTTTATTAGGTCTTACGGACATCATAGAGGTCCCTTGTTCAGAACCCTTCTCTATCAGCCAGAACAGAGATCTGACGGGCCTGGCCCTTACAGGAATTACATGGATCGCTGTTTGTTTGGAGCAATGTCCGGTCACAATAATAGCTAGTTGTCAAATAAAATAAATAACCCCTTAAAGGTTGCCAGTACATGGTGCTAGCGGCTTATTTGTGGTTTAACAAGATTTGCTCCAGTCTTGGTTTATGAAATGTAATTTTGTAGTTAAATATGAACATGAGCATTTTTTTCTATTTTACCCCCAGACTTCACAGATTGTTGTATCTGCCCAGCAGAACCTGGAGAGCTCCCCTACCAGTGGGTCCTTTTCACCTTCGGTGTCTCACCTTCCGTCTGAAAAGGACCAGCAGACCCCAATTCAAGTGCAGGTCTTCAGCCCAGATCCACTGCCTACCCTCCAGACTCAAGACATTGCGCAGCCTAACAGTTTCCAAGTATCTCCTCCCAGCCAGAGCGAGGATTCTATCATGCAGCAGACAACAGCGTTTCAGGCCATGGAATCCCAGACCCGAGACACTATGCAGTCAGATAGGACAATGGTCACCCTGTCACAGATGGCAGAAGCTACACAACAGGCTCAGCAGCCTGCATTACAGGAACAGGCTCAAACTTTGCAGCAGCAGATGTCTAATAGCTTATTTTCTGCACCTAGCAACCCATTGCAAAACCCCATTCACCAGCTTCAGTCTGGGAGCTTCCAGTCTGGGGTAAGTGGGGCAGCAGCACAGAGGTGGACCTGGTCCAGCAAGTTCTGGAGGCCCAACAGCAGTTATCTTGTGTCTTGTTTTCTAGTCAGGGTGGAAATGAAAACAAACAGTCTGCAATGGAGCAAGTAGAGGACCACCTAAAGACTGGGATTTTTCAACTTATTGGTTCAATGCAGAGTACTCCGAATCAAAGCATGTTTTCACCCCCTGATTCTGTGCACAGCAGACCAGAGAATGTCCTCTCCGGGAGATCTGAAAGTCTTCTTCAACAAGCTGAGAATTCCATGACAAGTCAGCAGCAAGCTATGGAAACCAGTGCATCCATGGTGATGGAAATGCAGCAAAATATTCACCAGGCCACGGGACCAATGCAATCTGACATATTCCAAACTCAGAGTCCTGGTGCAGGAAGCATCCAGTCACCCGTGTACCAGCAAGGATCTCACTTAATGAGTGGCCTCACTGCCAGTGAAGAGATGCAGATGCAGTGTGACATGTTCTCCACACCTGGAGTCGCTGGGAATGATGGCAGCACAGGGCAGCAGCAAGTATCTGCCTCCAGCTCCAGTCTCTTCCAGTCTTCCACTACTGCAGATAATGATAATGCGCCAAGTCAAACAGAACAGATGCAGAGCAATGTGTTTCAGTCCATTGTCCAGATGCAGCACAGTGGGGATGGACAAGCCCAAGTCAACCTCTTCTCACCTGCAGAAGACATGCTTGGGGTTCAAACAACTGGTAGTCAGCAGCAAGGGACTGGACTGTACCAACAAGCTGGGGACATGATGGCCCTCCAGCAAGGTAGTTTTCTTCAGCAGTCTCCCCACTCACATGCTCCACTATTCCACTCCCAGAGTACTATAGGAGATAACCAAAATTTGTCTCAAGAAACACAAGGAAGTCTCTTTCACCCTTCAGGCTCCATTGGGCAGCATCAGGGCTCCTCTTCGCAAGACCAGATGCAGTCTTCACTTTTCCATCCACAAGAGTCAATTACGTCTCCACCAGAGCAGTCGGCCACAAACATATACACCATGAGCTCCCTACAGAGCAACCAAGTGCCTCAAGAGAAGCCGCTGTCATTCTTCTCAAGCCAGAATTCCCTCCCACAGCTCCAGGGAGCAACAAGCCCTGAGCAACAAGCTGCATTCCAGCAACAAGCCCAATTGTCTCATATTCAGAATTCAGCGATTGCCCAGGAGCAGCAACAGCAGTCACCACAGAACCTCTTCCAAGCACAGAACCAACAGACGTCTATTTTTCAGGCAACTCACTCCATGGTCGGCATGCAAAGTAGTCCTTCACCTCATGAGCAGACTCAGAATATCCTCTTTAGTGCCCAAAGCTCTATGGCCAATATGGCTGCACAAGAACAGCAGCAAAATATGCTGTTTAGTCAGAACCAGGAAACAATGTCTACACAAGAGCAACAAAACCAAGCCCTATTTCATGCACAAAACATGGAGTTTCAGGCGCAGAGCCCAGTAAACTCTCAGCATGAGCAGCAACAGTCACCCATGTTTCATAACTCCCCACAACTCCAGCTTGTTCAAGCTTCACCCACATCTCCAGAACAACAAGTGGCATTATATATGTCCCCAGCCTCTATGTCAGCCTTGCAGAACAGTATGGGCCAACCAGAGCTGCAGCAGACCAGCATGTACTCCCAGTCCATCCAGGGGACCACCCCCCTCCTCAGCAGCAGGCTGCCATGTTCCACAGCTCAGCGGGGGGAGCCATGACTCAGTTGCAGGGTGCATCAGCGTCATCTCCACAGACCACTGGGATGTTCCTCTTTGGAATCCAGAACAGTAAGTTATGACTAGTTGTTCCCTATAACTGAGTTATTTTCAGATACTTTACTTCATGCACATTTTTAGACACTTATAGTTTTGCCTAAGCGTTCAACTTCACTTACTGGTTGGTTTAGTGTCCTCAGAGCTTGCTTGGCTACGGACTATTTTAGAAAATGTAAAGTTAACAAAGTTGATCTTCTGCTCTCAGTGACCCCATTTCAAGGGATGTTGAGTGAAATATTTTGGTAGTTTTAATCCTTCTCACTGTAATTTGCTAGGGAATTTTGGGATTAATCACAGTTTTTTTTAATGTTATAGAGCTTTATAGCGTTTGTAAAGAAATCTCCAATATCCAGTGTTATGTTCTCTCTACAGACTGCAGTCAGCTGATGTCTTCAGGAGCTGGATCATTGCCTGATCAGATGATGGCGCTAGCTCAGCCAGGCCAATCCCAAACAGATGGACAGTCAGTGACCACACTCCTGTCTCAACAAATGAATGAGAATTCCTCAATGACAACAGATCAGAACATGGAGAAGATCAGTGATTTACTGGTCTCTCTCCACAACCAGGGGAACAATATGTCCAGTTCTTTTTAAATGGTAAATGAACAAGGTGTACATCTATTACTGAGTAGGAAATAGGTGTAAGATTTTGGGGCAGTACATTGGTCAGCCAGAGCAAAATGTTCTGGAGGATTGCCAATGTCTACCTAAATGAAGATCCCACTGATGTCAGTGGTTGTTAGTTAGTTAAAACTTTATTCTCTTAGAAAGCACTACTAAGCACAGTTCCATAAATATGCATTGTCATTTAAAGGGGATTTCCCACTAAACATACCTGGCCAGATAATAGATATAAGTGGAGGCCCCCCGATCACTAGAGGGGCCTGTATATCCTCACCTTTCATAAACAAGAGTTTAAAGAAGCACTTGAGAAAAAAAAGAAAAATGTAACCTCCATGTCATGAGCCTGTATGTAGTATATTGTTATTTAAATAATCCATGTCCATTACAGTCTCCGTTTGACCGCCTGTTCGTACAAGCATTAGTGTGCATCAGAAGAGCAGCGTGAAAAGCAGTGCCCCAGAAGGGAGCACATAACTTTACAGTGAAGCACTCCTGGCAAAACCCTTTTTTTCCATCTCTGCACCACCCTGACTGTGATTCATTTTTCAGGCTTCTTTCATGTATACTGCACTTCTGTCCCTACAGCAGTAGATAGTGATAGCAGATGTTGTCCCACCGGGACACTCTGTGTGGTACAGTCCATACTGAATCATACAGAAAGTTCTGTTGCCTGAGATGGTGACACCCATGTGTCACCTTGAGATCACATGATCCAAAAGGGGAGAAGGTGACCCTTCTAGTTAATCCTTTTATATTTTTTTAGATAGAAAGGGATAACTAAAAAGGATAATACTAGCTGAGTTATATATATTGGGGGAATAGGTACATGAAAATTCCTTAATGTTACACTATACACAGGCTTATTTTCAAATGGGACAGGGTGCAAAGTGTGTGTTTGTTTTTTTTTTTATAAACTAGAGTGCTTCTTTAAGTGGTGATAAAGTGAGAATGTACTTATAGCTGCTTCATACATACTCTGTAGAGGTTCCGAGCAAAGAGCTTTTAGTATGCCCTCAGTATGTGATAGTTCCACTGTTATACAGGCTGTGTCTGGTTTTGACAACTAGACCAAACCTTGCATTTATGTATTTGCCAGGGTCCCCTTTTTTTGTAATATGTTTTGTCCCATTTTTCATACATTTACCATTTTGTCTTTTTCCCTTTCAGGTGCAGCAGGAAAAGTATCAATGAGATTAAAAATTAAAACTGGATTATTTTATCGCTCATGGTCCAAGTAGAAACGGTTTTAGTGTTGTGTTCCCCAGCTCATCTTTCTTCAGTATTTAGCGACCAAGACTACAAAGCTAATATGATGTCATACTCCAGAAAACAGAGAAACCCTGCAGGAGAAAACCATTAGGGCATTCTCCAGTGGTTGTAATGTTTACCTCTTATTTTATCTTTTGTCCATGTGTTTTATGTAGGCGTGTATGTATGTATATATTAATATGTACATAATATATATAAATATATATATATATATTTTTCTTCCTATATTTTTTTCCCTGAAGGAATCCATTTAGTCTCCCTCCCAAGATGTGATATTGTACGCTTCATGCATATACCTGTCTTTAAATTAGAGAGTGGTCTTTGTTAGCAAGTGAGGCAGCTGAGACACTGCTCTTTGCAAGACAGGCCTGAATCTAGAATGCAGGTCTGGTGCTACTGTGGCCCCATTAGCGGGCCCCTATGGCAGCTGGACGTGGTTTGACATTCTAGTGGTAGGTGGGAGGGATAATGGTTTAAGACATGTTAGGCAAGTAATGCTGCACTTAAACCTGTCTTCTGTTGCCCTTAAGCGAGTGGCAGATGCAGCGATTTTCACTTTATTGAGCCATGTAGATATATTTTAGTATCTAATCTGTTTCTAGTTGCTCATTTTACTCTTGTGTTCTTTGTATGTGTATTCCATAAGATGTCCTCCATGTTGACATTGCATTTGGGATTGGACAGTTATTGCAGCACAGGCTTTGCTGAGCATCATGGGATACAGTAGTTGCAGTGCTACAAAGCTGCCAGGCCCTGATTTTAACATTTTCAGTAGTGCAGGTTTATTACCGATATGAAGGGAACTTTTTCAGAGTGAGGCCCATTGCTGGCCATTTAATTTTTTTGAATACAGTTTTCAGTCGTTCAAGTTTTTTGAATGGTTTTTATCTAACATGTGTTTTAATTTTTTTTTTTTTTTTTTTTTTCGAAAGCTCTATTTTATATTTAGGAAACTGATATTTGCTACATGTACTGAGCAAAGTGCGTTAGCAGAAGTATATATAATAAGTATATAAAATAAAAAGGTTTATATATAAATACTATACATAAGATATTCTTTTTGCACACATTTGTGGCAGATTTTGTCCGTCTTTGTCTCTGTAGCACCTTTGGGAAGGGGATGGTAAGAACTGGAAATGCTGCTTTTTATGGAATAGAGAGATGGATGTATGGGGAGGAAGGTAGTTCTGGGTGGTCTTACTGTCGGGCTTTTCTAAAACAGTCTATAGTTCTACAGCTAAATTGCTTTTCAAATCTGTGTATGCATCTTGACATATTGAGACAATGACCAAGAAGTGCTGAACTTTATTTATAACCTTGCAAGTTTAAAGGGAGTCTGTCAACAGGAAAAACAGTATCAAACTAATGACAGTACCGTGTAGGGCTGCTCCTGCACTTTCCAAACATGCCTTTCATATTCTGCATTACATTGCAGCTCCATTTTCATGCAATTTAGTGTCTTATTCTTATGCAGATTAGCTGAAAAAGGGGTTTCACTCTTGATAACCAGCCCTAACTGCCACCCAGCCCCGCCCCCCACTGATCGACTGTGCAAGGCTGAGGAAGTCAGGCTGCACCCAGAAAAGTATAACAAAAATGTCATTCCAGGTGGGGGTGGCAGTGCTGGATGGCAGTTAGGACAGGTTATCTAAGGCAGAGTAGAAATGGCCCTAAAGCACGTTTTTGCTAATTTGCATAGAATAAACAGCTGCAATGCAGAATAAGAAAGACATCTTTGGAAAACGTAGAAGCCACCCTGCAATGTACTGTCATTAGTCTGATACCGATTTTTCTGCTGATAGACTCCCTTTAGTGCAGATTACAGACTGGCAATGACAGTATAAAATTGGATTAGAATGACTGCAGGTTCTGAAGCTTCTACACAAATGTTCTTCTGGTGTCTTATTCACACCAGTGTATTGAAATATGGAGTGAAATACATCTTTGTTTTACCTGTATTTACCAATCATTTCTCAAATCAGCTTTAGATGTGAATATGGGTCAGAAATACAATGATATAAAAACATGCTTGCACATAATAGTTGCATTTACTTACAGTGCATTGCGAAAGTATTCGGCCCCCTTGAACTTTTCAACCTTTTGCCACATTTCAGGCTTCAAACATAAGGATATAAAATTAAAATTTTTTGGTGAAGAATCAACAAGTGGGACACAGTCGTGAAGTGGAACGAAATTTATTGGATATTTTAAACTTTTGTAACAAATAAAAAACTGAAAAGTGGGGCGTGCCAAATTATTCGGCCCCCTTACGTTAATACTTTGTAGCGCCACCTTTTGCTGCGATAACAGCTGCAAGTCGCTTGGGGTATGTCTCTATCAGTTTTGCACATCGAGAGACTGAAATTCTTGCCCATTCTTCCTTGGAAAACAGCTCGAGCTCAGTGAGGTTGGATGGAGAGCGTTTGTGAACAGCAGTTTTCAGCTCTTTCCACAGATTCTCGATTGGATTCAGGTCTGGACTTTGACTTGAACATTCTAACACCTGGATACGTTTATTTGTGAACCATTCCATTGTAGATTTTGCTTTATGTTTGGGATCATTGTCTTGGAAGATAAATCTCCGACCAAGTCTCAGGTCTTTTGCAGACTCCAACAGGTTTACTTCCAGAATGGTTCTGTATTTGGCTCCATCCATCTTTCCATCAATTTTAACCATCTTCTCTGTCCCTGCTGAAGAAAAGCAGGCCCAAACCATGATGCTGCCACCACCATGTTTGACAGTGGGGATGGTGTGTTCAGGGTGATGAGCTGTGTTGCTTTTACGCCAAACGTATCGTTTTGCATTGTGGCCAAAAAGTTCGATTTTGGTTTCATCTGACCAGAGCACCTTCTTCCACATGTTTGGTGTGTCTCCCAGGTGGCTTGTGGCAAACTTTAAACGAGACTTTTTATGGATATCTTTGAGAAATGGCTTTCTTCTTGCCACTCTTCCATAAAGGCCAGATTTGTGCAGTGTATGACTGATTGTTGTCCTATGGACAGACTCTCCCACCTCAGCTGTAGATCTCTGCAGTTCATCCAGAGTGATCATGGGCCTCTTGGCTGCATCTCTGATCAGTCTTCTCCTTGTTTGAGATGAAAGTTTAGAGGGACGGCCGGGTCTTGGTAGATTTGCAGTGGTCTGATACTCCTTCCATTTCAATATGATCGCTTGCACAGTGCTCCTTGGGATGTTTAAAGTTTGGGAAATCTTTTTGTATCCAAATCCGGCTTTAAACTTCTCCACAACAGTATCATGGACCTGCCTGGTGTGTTCCTTGGTCTTCATGATGCTCTCTGCGCTTTAAACAGAACCCTGAGACTATCACAGAGCAGGTGCATTTATACGGAGACTTGATTACACACAGGTGGATTATATTTATCATCATCAGTCATTTAGGACAACATTGGATCATTCAGAGATCCTCACTGAAGTTCTGGAGTGAGTTTGCTGCACTGAAAGTAAAGGGGCCGAATAATATTGCACGCCCCACTTTTCAGTTTTTTATTTTTTACAAAAGTTTAAAATAACCAATAAATTTCGTTCCACTTCACGATTGTGTCCCTCTTGTTGTTGATTCTTCACCAAAAAATTAAAATTTTATATCCTTATGTTTGAAGCCTGAAATGTGGCAAAAGGTTGAAAAGTTCAAGGGGGCCGAATACTTTCGCAAGGCACTGTATGTTTAGCATTTTCCTTATATGGAACTACTGCACATGAAATACACATGTGAACAAGGACTTAATCTACCTGTTCTGTTGTGCGTTGTTCAGAGCCAAACAGGATGTAGGTTTCTAAGATCTTTTAGTTTTAGTTTTTTGAGTTTCTGCCTTAAATACCTGTGAACAGTAGGAAACAGTTGATGGCCAGTCTGTAGATATCAGCACCATCCTTGGGTGTACCTTATTTCTACATTCACATATGCATGAAACTGCACATCCACTTATATTTGAAGTAAAAAAAAGAAGTAATAACAATCTTCACGCAAGTGGCTTAAGGTTACTTGGTTTAAAAATTGCCCTTTCCACAGAAGTTCAAAAATTATGTGTAAACTAGCAGTTGCAAGGGATGCTTTGTAGCTCAACGCCATTAGGGTAGAGCTGTGGTCTTCAACTAATTTAGCTACAGTGTCTGAGACATCTTATGTCAGCCTGCTGAAGATGCAGATAACCTTTTATATCCTCCCTCATTAGTTTTATGACTCCCTTAATTAAGCAGCCTTAAATGGCAAAGGGGACAATTTAAGAGTTACACAAAAGTCCTGGAAAGTCCAATATACAATCTTCATATAATACATATCATGATATTACAGGTTGGAAATAGTGATATACACCAAATTACATAATGAAGGATAAGAAGCTGGTAGTGGCTTATTATGTAAAACATGGACTGCAGCCCTGTTGGCTTTTACGTAGCAATGTGAAACGTTTAATGGCTTGGGAAACTTATCCCATTTTTATATTTTTCAATCTAACACATATTTACCACTGCGTGGTAGTCACATGACCTTAACCCAAAACTTCTGTCATTACATTAAGTGGCAAAAATATAACTTTTGCTTGAAATGTAAATAACTTACTGTGCAGTCTTTTCAGTGTCCTACAGAATAATATTAGTGTGCACTCACATCAGATGTCCTGGACAACCATTTAGAGGCAGCACCACCAATTGCTTAATCTTATACAGAGCATCAGAATGAAACAAGGGTGGAATTTCGCATCTGTCTTTGGCCTTAGATATACATGATGACTAGTATGAGCAGTTTGGCTCCAACTGCTAGAAGCTCAGTAATGAC
Source organism: Leptodactylus fallax (assembly GCA_947044405.1). Classification (NCBI taxonomy): domain Eukaryota; kingdom Metazoa; phylum Chordata; class Amphibia; order Anura; family Leptodactylidae; genus Leptodactylus; species Leptodactylus fallax. Next base: position 4,615,507 of record CAMRHE010000021.1, read on the forward strand.
TGCAGTCATTTCCCCCCGCAATACAATTTAGCTCTCCTCCAGAAAGAAGAAAACAGTCTTGCCATTGATATTTGCTTATCCTGTAACTCTGTGTCTGACCTATAAAAGAGCCTTGAAATATAACTAGGGATTTCTGCTAGACCAGAGTAGTTAACTATAGGTGAAAACAGTAAGACCGTTTTGTTCCTTCTGGAGAAGTAATTTTCATGTTTTTCCCAGGGTGCATTGCTCCCTACATTGGCAGGATCTCCAGAAGTAGAACCAGTCTTTGCTCCCTGCAAGCTCTGTATAATAACTGTAAAGCATATATTAGGAGTATGGACTTGTGTAACTTTATCTGCTGTTCAAATTCCCTTCCTATTCCTAAGGGAGTATAGACCAAATATAGAGTCATACAAATGAACCCAAAGTTTCGCTGATACAAGTTCACCTGCTTTTGAATAGTCTTTTGCCTTCACTCCTCCATTACTTTCCATGAAGTCAAGGTTTAAGGATTTCCTGACTATTGTAGAGGTAATTTATTTTTTATTTTATAGTCTTTTACTGATAGATACAACATGAATAAAGCATAACGCACAGATTGGATGGAACATAAAATAGCAACACAGTTATCTGTAGAGATGGCAGAAGTGGGTCTGACAACCTTGTTTGCACATTGAGGCCCAGATTTGAACTACCGTAGACCACAAATATGGGTCTAATATGGGTGAAATTTATTTAATCTCTATACTTTTTTTTTTTTTTTTTTTTTGGGGCAGAAACTTGTCTGATAGTATAAAAGTAATTACCAGAAAGCTCATGCTTTGTGTTTACGAAGGTACGATTCATCTTTAGTAAGCACTGAATACATGAAACACTAATTTACTATTACATCATTGACATTTACAGCAGAAGAAGTGATTTATAATCTGTACTATGGGTGAACCCATTCCCTAGTTAGTAATTGTTGGGTGGCTTACTTCTGACCAGCTCCATTATAATTATTGTATACTGTACTATATGATTTGGATTCAGACCCATCAGGAAATAGATCCATAGATTGCACACTCCCAACATGACGTCCATACAACGTGACGTAAGTCAGCGGTGCAGGGCACCGCTCCAGAGTCACGAGCAGCAGTTTATTTTATACCAGCTACACGCAGTTTGTTCTGTCAATGGGCAGAGGTATTTTTATTGTTTTTAGCAATCTTGTAATAACGTGTTAAATATTAAACAAAGGATATTTTGCTTCTATTGAGACATTTGTATACTCTTTGCAATTATATTTCTGTAAACGGCTCAAATCCATAAATAAAACATTGAAAGTTTTCAGTCTGTGTTGATTGGTTTTATTCATTCAGGTTTAGGGTGGTGACACATGAAGTACTTGATGCAGATATTGCCACATCAAGTCCCCGGTCCACCAGTGCTTCCACTTCTGTGTACGTGAAACAAAGTTTTTAATTTCAGCTGCATTTAGTCACTGGCTGTGCGCACAGAGAAGTGGCAGTATCCAGGTACATTGTGTCTCTCCACCTTTATCAGTGCATTTTTATTTTCTACACCACCTGTGCTGGTTGCATCCAATTTTCTGATCTGGGACAACCCCTTTAAGGCTAAAGTTCACATCGTTAGAAAAGTCCTGCACAGATGTCAGTGGGGTCTGCTGGTGTCCATGGGTAACCACTAAAACGGCGGTCTGTTGTTCGACTCTCCCGTTGGTCCTGAACGAGGGAGAGACCGGCACAGATGAGAACCTATCCCAAGTTGAGCAACAACCCTTTTAGTACGTGTAATGACAAGCATATCAGTTGTCACTCACAGTTTGCAGAAACTGATATAACTAGAAATGAATATATACAACTTTAAGGAATAGCTTTTCCATGAAATTGTTTAAACCCCTTCCCACCGCAACCTTTTTTGATATTTTACTTTTTAATGGTTCTATTAATATTCTGTACAACCTACTGGGAAGGTGGAAAAAAAAAAAAAGAATTGGAGAAAAACTGCATTTGTACGACTTTCTTACAGGCTTTGTTTTTATGGCATTCACTGTGCATCCAAACTGACATGTCACCAGTATTCTATGCGATTCCAGGGATACCAAATTTTATATAGGTTTTTTTTTTTTTTTGTTAACTCCTTAAAAAAAAAAAAAAAAAAGTGGTTCAGCTCTTATGAATACACTGTTCACCATATAGTAAAAATATTTTTTATAAAATAGACCTGACGTTTTTGGACACAGGGATACCTAATCTGTATGCGTTTTGTTTATTTATTTTTTTTTACTTTTTTATGTGTTTTAGGGAAGGGGGGGTGATTCACATTTTTAATTCTAATATTTATTTTTTTGTTTACTGTAATTATTAAACCTGTAATACAAGTATATGCCAGACAAGCCTGGGGTTCTTCAATAGGCTCCCATCTGTCATGGCAACAGCTCAGGCAATACCTTTTAGAGGCTAACTGAGTATATTTGAAGGTAAGCTTTTGAGTGCTAGCTCTCTTCTTCAGACATGAAACAGAAAATTTTACAGACTTTTTATACATAAGACATAGACCTTCAAAGGATCTTAGAATCTTTAAAAATAACAGAATGCAATATAAGTAGAGAAGTTATTTACAACAGGTCAAGAAATAAACAATCTGGAAACTTGTGGGGCATGACGAAGGGATCAGTAATTTTTGCTGTTATCGGTTTGCTACCAGGTGGTGATTTGTGACCCTCACAGTTCGTACACAGTGTGACATAAAACTGGCATTAATATTAAGTCCAAATTGCAGAGTTTGAAATTTTTGCATTAACTTATATTCCCATTCCTTTCTCTCCCTCTGCGTCTTAAAATGTCTCATTAGAACCACAACCCGCAAATCTTCAATAGAGTGGTCTTCTCCGGAGAAATGTGCGGCCACTGTTATTTTTAAAGATTCTAAGATCCTTTGAAGGTCCATGTCTTTTGTGTATAAAAAATCTATGAATTTTCAGTTTCTTGTATAACACCATGTCTAAAGAAGAGAGCAGCTAGTACTCTCGAAAGCTTACCATCAAATATACTCAGCCTCTAAAAGGTATCGCCTGATTTCTTCACTCTTCCACTACTTTCTATGGCTAACACAGTACAACATTATACTAATGGCAACAGCTCAGTCAGCTTTGACTGAGGCGCCTGGGTGGGGGGGAAAGATAATGCCCACGATCAGTTTGGGCATTGCCACCGGGTGTCCACTGTATTGTATAATATAGCTGAGGCTTAGTGGCTGCTGCTCAGCTCCTGGTGGCTGCCATATTTAAATACCCAACATCTGCTGCACTATTAAGGGTTCAATCACACATTTAAAAATTTTGCAATACATACCACATCCACTAGATGGTGACAAGATGATATTTATTTATTTGCTACTATGCTTAGCTACATCAATAATATTATGTAGCAAGAAAAGAATGTGCTAAAATACACAAAGCTAAGAATAGGGTTGCCATTTTGAGAAAATACAGCATATAGAGAAACACAGTTATCAACAACATTGCGTGTAAGGAGATTTTCTTAAAATACCACTCACTACTTAGAAATGTATTATTATGTGTGAACATATCATTAGGGTGGCATCATTTACACGTATGCCAAATTAGATTTATTTTTATTTTCAGGACATCTTTTCTTAATGTGATGGATAAATATTGCATTGCAGGTACATTCTATAATGGCAACATTCAAAACCTAAAGAAGGTATAGATGCCTCAAAGAACTCGGCTGCCGCTAATTTATAGTACGTTGGTTTGGGTAGAGTTGGGTGTACATGTGTATGTATCTGGCATCTGGCTGAAAAGAACATTTGGGTGGAGTATCCTGAACTGCTGTCAGTGCTAAACACATGTCTCTGTCTAGAACTGCTGAGTAGCAACAGTCTCCACACAATGATCTCTTCAGATGTCCTTTTCAGCCGGATGCCAGGACAGTATACAACGCCCCCCCCCCTAAATTCTACTGTATACTGGAAGTTCTAAAGTAGTGTATTCTTTGTGAATCTTATATGTCCTCTTTTCAAGGAACTCTATACAAGCATTCTTATTATATCCATAACTTGGGTGCCATTGTTACGTCATCTGCAACATTTACTGTTGGATACTTGTGCATGAGACTATGTAAAGCTTTTGATTTATAACATTGTCAACTTGCAATGGTGGGGACCTTCCGGTATGCAACTACCAGTCCTCTACTGGAAATGGCCAAGTGCAACACATGTTCATCTCTGGCAGTCCCATAGAAACGTATTGAGAAGTGTGACTGCGTACTAGTGCAATACAGCATGTAGCAAATATATAATAAAGTAAGAGAGAATATACTGAGGTTTTCTAATAGTTTCAGGCAGTGCTTAGAGCCTGATACTGCTCGATTTCACTTGATTATCAGGAGGGAAGGCCTTACCCTCATGCTGACCCACAGTCAACCCATATTTATTGTTGGCGGTCTTCTCTAACACTTCCTTTTTTAATACAAACCCCCCTGCAAAGGATAGTTCGAAATTTTCATTTGGTACGAAGCAGATGGGTTTTTCTTCCCAGATTTTATCCAAGCGAGCTTGCCATGTCTCCAGGATGAGGGAACGTTTCTCAGGAGGAGAGTGGGCAATGCTGTAATTGATCTGAGGCTCGAGCACTTGGAAGCCACAAAAGTTCAAGATTCCTCTCTGTATGAAAGAAGACAAAGAAGCTAAAGATCTGGTAGGGCACGGCTGCCTTCTCCTGGAAAGCGCACTACTTTTTACCATTTAAAAAAAAAAAAAAAAAAAAAGGTTTAATTCATATTGAAGTCCATGGGACCAAGGATCCAAGAGAACTAGAAGCTAATTTCATTGTCGTAATGACTTTAATAGAAGTTTAAAATGGCTGATAATAGTTTGCATTTAATATAACAGCAAGATTTTCCTATAAGCATTCTGTTAATGTCACAGACTCAATTTGCTGTAAAGTGGAAGAAATTCCTTCCTGACCTCTGCTGGTAATCCGAGAGATCAGTGGATCAACATTCTACATTAAAGGGCATCTACCACCTCTGCCAAGCATATTCAAGTGCCCCCACCATGTTACAGAGCACATTACACTGATAAGTAACTTTTCTCAGTTAAATACGTCACTTTTGTAGATCTAGAGAAAACAATGTTGTAGTCTCATGCAAATGAGACAGTTGGTGCACTGGGGGTGGGGAGTTATGTTGTATATCAGTATAATGTCCTGTGTAACACGGTGGTGACAGCCAAGTAAGTTTTAGCGAGGTGGTAGTATACCTTTATTACCAGTAGCCCTGTATATTATAGCTTACAAGGAAGATATCTAGCCCTTCTTTAAAGCTTGTCACACTTTCTGCCATGACCAAATGCTGTAGAGTATTTTCTATAATTTTTCAGTTCAGACAGTAAAGTCATGCACTTCCTTTAACTGTAACCGTGACCCCATGTTCACAGGTTCCCGGAACAAGTAATTTACTGCACATCATTTATATATGTATATAACATATCATATCCACTTGGCCTTCTCTTCTGTAGACTAAAGAAATAGTTTTCATAGCATATACAGTGCCTTGCGAAAGTATTCGGCCCCCTTGAACTTTTCAACCTTTTGCCACATTTCAGGCTTCAAACATAAGGATATAAAATTTTAATTTTTTGGTGAAGAATCAACAACAAGTGGAACACAATCGTGAAGTGGAACGAAATTTATTGGATATTTTAAACTTTTGTAAAAAATAAAAAACTGAAAAGTGGGGCGTGCCAAATTATTTGGCCCCCTTAAGTTAATACTTTGTAGCTCCACCTTTTGCTGCGATTACAGATGCAAGTCACTTGGGGTATGTCTCTATCAGTTTTGCACATCGAGAGACTGAAATTCTTGCCCATTCTTCCTTGGAAAACAGCTGGAGCTCAGTGAGGTTGGATGGAGAGCGTTTGTGAACAGCAGTTTTCAGTTCTTTCCACAGATTCTCGATTGGATTCAGGTCTGGACTTTGACTTGGCCATTCTAACACCTGGATACCTTTATTTGTGAACCATTCCATTGTAGATTTTGCTTTATGTTTGGGATCATTGTCTTGTTGGAAGATAAATCTCCGTCCCAGTCTCAGGTCTTTTGCAGACTCCAACAGGTTTTCTTCCAGAATGGTCCTGTATATGGCTCCATCCATCTTCCCATCAATTTTAACCATCTTCCCTGTCCCTGCTGAAGAAAAGCAGGCCCAAACCATGATGCTGCCACCACCATGTTTGACAGTGGGGATGGTGTGTTCAGGGTGATGAACTGTGTTGCTTTTACGCCAAATGTATCGTTTTGCATTGTGGCCAAAAAGTTAGATTTTGGTTTTATCTGACCAGAGCACCTTCTTCCACATGTTTGGTGTGTCTCCCAGGTGGCTTGTGGCAAACTTTAAACGAGACTTTTTATGGATATCTTTGAGAAATGGCTTTCTTCTTGCCACTCTTCCATAAAGGCCAGATTTGTGCAGTGTATGACTGATTGTTGTCCTATGGACAGACTCTCCCACCTCAGCTGTAGATCTCTGCAGTTCATCCAGAGTGATCATGGGCCTCTTGGCTGCATCTCTGATCAGTCTTCTCCTTGTTTGAGATGAAAGTTTAGAGGGACGGCCGGGTCTTGGTAGATTTGCAGTGGTCTGATACTCCTTCCATTTCAATATGATCGCTTGCACAGTGCTCCTTGGGATGTTTAAAGTTTGGGAAATCTTTTTGTATCCAAATCCAGCTTTAAACTTCTCCACAACAGTATCATGGACCTGCCTGGTGTGTTCCTTGGTCTTCATGATGCTCTCTGCGCTTTAAACAGAACCCTGAGACTATCACAGAGCAGGTGCATTTATACGGAGACTTGATTACACACAGGTGGATTATATTTATCATCATCAGTCATTTAGAACAACATTGGATCATTCAGAGATCCTCACTGAACTTCTGGAGTGAGTTTGCTGCACTGAAAGTAAAGGGGCCGAATAATATTGCACGCCCCACTTTTCAGTATTTTTTAAAAGTTTAAAATAACCAATAAATTTCGTTCCACTTCACAATTGTGTCCCTCTTGTTGTTGATTCTTCACCAAAAAATTTAAATTTTATATCCTTATGTTTGAAGTCTGAAATGTGGCAAAAGGTTGAAAAGTTCAAGGGGGCCGAATACTTTCGCAAGGCACTGTATCTTACACAAGATCTTAAATTTGTTGCTCTTCTTTGAACCCTCTCCAGCTTTCTCATGACTTTTTAAATTTTTTAAGATGTGGCTTTTTAGGGAAGTAAAACCATATTTTCCTCTTTAGAAGTCATGTTTTATTTATTTATTTTTTTAAATACAGGACAATCCTTTTTAGCGATAGATGCAGCAAGGTGACATTGGATACTATAATTTATTATCAACAATTACTCCTAAATCTGCATTGTAGATTCATCCATGATCTGTTTACGGTATAAATAGATGGTGTATTTTTTTTTTTTATTCAATGGTGAGAATTTATATTGATGCACACATTTGATGCAAGGCCCTTTCTTGCTGCAAACGTGCGCCTCAAGCCCCAATCTGCGCCTTGTCCACAACATTCTGCAAATGTAAGCGTTGTGGGGCAGGACAAGTTTCTGGTGTGAATTAGAATGGAAATCTATGCCAGTTCCTACCTGGAATTGATTTCCATTTTGGCGCTGAGACCGCCAACAGAATTATGGAGAGGCCGCATCCTCTTCATAAAGCTTTTGGTCCCTGTGCCAGTTGGGCCGCTTGTTAAGACTGTCATATGATGAAAAACACATACACTTGAACACCATACCGGGAAACAAAATCAAAAAAGCTAAACCACCGTTTTCTCACTTCGCCTCCCATAAAGATTTGAATAAAAAGAGATCAAAACATTAGACGTTCCCAAAATGGAATAAATATATAGTACATCTGGCAATGCAAAAAAAAAAAAAAAAAAAAATGACATCTTATGCTGCACCATATATGGAAATGTAAAAAAAGTTACAGGTAGAATATGGTAATTAAGAATTTTTTTTTTTTTTAATTCATTAATTTAATATTTTTTTAGGGGATAAAAAACTATATAAATCAAACATGTCATTTTAGCTGCAAAATGAATGGCGGAAAAACGAAGCCCAAAAAAAGTTGCATAAATGCAGTTTCTCTCTAAACCCATCCCACTCCCATTTTTTTTTTTTTTTTTTCCAGTTTCCCAGTACATTGCTACGAAATATTAAATCGTAACGTTATGAAGTACAATTTGTCCCACAAAAATTAAGCCTTCATACAGCTTTGTGAACGGAAAAATAAAAAGGTATGGCTTTTGGAAAGTGGGGAGTAAAAACCAAAAATAAAAAAAATTGGCTGCAGCTGGGTTTAAAGGGTTATTTACAGGCTTAAAAAATATTGATGACAAGGATAGGACATGAATATCAGATCAGTGGGGGTTCAACACCCGGCACCCCCACTGACCATCTGTCCTCAGCAACTAGTACACAGAGAACGAAACAGGAAGCTCAGCTCTCTGTGCGGTGGCTAGACCAGGTTACTGCAACTCAGCGACATTGACTTGAATAGAAGCTAAGCTGCAGTGACACTGTTCATCCACTACACAAAGAACAGCGCTGTTTGCTTCCTGCTCCTGTGTATCAGCTGCTGAGAGGTGGTGCCGCGTATCAACCCCCCACCAATCTGATATTGATACCTATGCTTTGGAAAGGTCATCAGTATTTTTAGCTTTTTAATGCCTTTAAACCTTTCCCACCGCAGCCATTTTTCAATATTCCTTTTACTTCCTGTCTTCCAAAAAGCCATAACTTATAATTTAACTTTAACTTTTTTGTTTACAGAGCTGTATATTCTTTTGTGGGAAAAATTGTACTTTAATGTACTGGTAAACTGTAAAATCATAATTTGGGCGGGAGGGGGGGAGATTTTAGAAAAAAAACAGCATTTGCATCATTTTTTCGGGGGTTTTATTTTTATGGCATTCAATGTGCAACCAAAATGTCCTGTTAACTACATTTTGTGGGTTATTACGATTGTAGCAATGTCAAATAAATTTTTTTATATATATATATATATATATATATATATATAGTTTTAATGCCTTAAAAATCCAGAACTTTGGAAAATTAAAAATTTCTTGTAGTCGCAATATTCTGATACCCAGAACTTTCTATATTTCTCTAAATGGGGCGCCAGATTTTATGTTTTATTTATATCATTTTGGAGAATGTCTGAGATTTTGATCACTTTTATTTTAAATTTTATTGAGAAGGTCAAACAGCAAAAATGCAGCGTTCGTCAATTGAAAATTTTTTTTTTCCTGTTATGGCATTTATCATTTGGTAAAAATATTTTATATATATATATATATATATATATATATATATATATATATATCACATAAATATAATATTTTTATATCTTTGGACAGTTTCAGATGGCAGGATACCCAATTTGTTTGTTTGGTTTTGTTTATTTTTCTTTGAGATCTAAGGAAAGGGGGGGGGGGTGTGATCTGAATTTTTTAAAGTTTTTTTTTTATTTATAAAATATTTTTTTAAAAACTTTTTATTTACGGTTTTATTAGCCCTTGAACCTGCGATCATTAGATGGTTTGCCCCATAGACTGCAATACAACTTTACTGCTGTCTATGGGAAAAATCACTGACTGCCACAGACAAGCCTCTATAATTATATATGTATGACAGGTGTTTCTGCACTAGGCCCTATGGCTTGAACTGGACAGGCATTTCCATTGTTCTGGGCGATAGGTAGAGATATCAAGTATCTGCATCCATAGGATGCAGATAAATTTGAATATAATGGTGACTATAAGCAGGGCCATGAAGTGAGATCAGTATCTCGCCTCCAGTGGAAGACTGCTACATATCTGAAGGAGCGACACCGGCACCTACACTGTACCAGAGTGCCACAATTCCTAAAATGGAGCAGAAACTCAACATGGCATTTGAAGTGCAATATTCTACCATACAAAATACTGTCCAGAATTTGTGACAGAGGCTCCTAATGTGGACATAATTGAAGTTTAGTTGTTACAAATTACAAGGACATTCTTTGTGAGCAGCATGTGATATTACAGCATTGATATGTACGATCCATAGTGGCTTTAGTTCTGTGTTGGGTATGTCTGTGTAAATTTATATACAGTATATCACTCTTAAATGCAGTTATTTTGTGTCTGCTTGAACAGGTTGTTTGGCACTGCTGAGGATATTATGCATGCTACAAGGTGGCAATTGTTTAGTGCTCTGTGAAGAACCACCATAAATTGGCTGATACCAGAGTAGAAACACTTTGTGAAGCCTTGAGACAGAGCATACTGTTTATGAATGATTTACGTATATTAAAAAGTAAGCTCTATCAGGGTAGGATCACCAATGTTCTGCCACTGTCATGTCTGTAACGTATAGATAGATTGTGATTTACAGCCAGTTCATTTGCCAGATGAAAATGACAAGGTGAAAAAGAAATGTGTTAGTGAGTTTATCAGAACTCTAACAGTGATATAACTCACTGACATGTAAGGTGGGAAGGCTATTTGTAACATACGAACATATCAGAAAGATGCACAGCTAGATAGTGCAGATTATGATTTTGCTTATTAGGCTCTCTACTGGCAGGTGGATGGAGTACAACAAAATCCCATCTGCACTGGAATCTATGAAGCAGCATATTAGACAATGCACATTCTCAAACACCCACACTCGCTTAGCTGCTTCTTTTATATAGGTCTAGTGCCAAATAAACTGCTCTTGTAACTGCAAGACACGCTTTCCCTATTAAACATTTTTAACACAAAATCAGTCACATTACCTGTACAGGCCAGAGAATGACATTGATATCTCCATTGATGCCAATTGGGGTGTACATGGATTGTAGTGCCCCAGTGGTGAAAGACAGCACTGCCTTTTTTTCCTATGGTAAGAAAGAAAATTGCAGAGTATTTGACTATTTACAATATGGACTCTTCTGGATATCCAACAGAAAGGGGAGAAGAAGTGCATATGTCAGACTTAAAGAGTTATTTCTATCTCGGCAAATCCCTGATAAGATGGAAATATTTGCTTCTTTGACTCCTTTAGCTGGGCCTTATGGGAATAACTGAGCAGCGCTGTTTTATGCTGTTCCCATAACCCAATAGAGGAGAATGGAGCAGCATATAGCAGCACGCCTCGGCTGATCCCATATGTCCCTGTTTAATGACCTGACATTGAAAATGTACTTTTTATCTTTGTGCAATTGTGCACATATGCAAAGACTGACATGCTCACCAGGACCCAGCAGTAAGAGAAGAAAGCAGGTGCACCAGCAGGCAACCCTATGCACCAAGTGCACTAAGAATATAATTTACATACAAATAAGGCTATTTTCTGACAAAAATGCCACATCACTTAGAAACGATGAAGGTATATTTGTAAAGCTATTAGAGTACCCTACATTACAATGCTATTACTTGTAGGTTGATTGGAAGCTGATAGCTTTTTAAAACTCAGCACCCCTATCATCTATGGGCCATGTCTAGAATTGCGGCTTAATCCTCTGGAAGTGAATAGGACATATAGTTTTTAGATATATATTTATAAACACCAATGAATGATATATGCTAATGAAGATGGCCCTTGGTCTAATTGACAACATAAGCATTGAAGGCAGTAGAGGCTGTGACCATGTGGTGCTTGTTGGCCAATCAAATTGAGACATGACATAATTTGCATATGGCACCTGCAGATGTAATTTATACCCATGACCCAAAACTAGATCTATAAGACTGGGGCTTTCTATCTGCTTCACCTCTCACACTATTCCCTTCGCACTTACCACAAATCTACCCTGAAATATTTGGTCACACCTTGTCATGCTGATTGTTATTGCCCTCCCTTTGGTTTGTTTACCGGCTTCTGATTGTTTGGATGCTACTTTTGTATGGTTTGTATTTCTTTTTTTGTTTGTTGGATTTATACAATATAACTAAAGAATTTATATTAAAAAAAAAGGAAATCAATCACGTGACTTGCAAAAAGAAATATTGAGCATTATCAATTTTTTTGCACTTGGTTGTTGTGATCGAGTCAACCTCTGGGTTGTAATTTGCTTACACTACTTGCAGTGCTGCAGGTTGACAGTGATCTCTGGTCACACGATTAGCACTGCAACCAAAACCACTGTGTAGTCACAGTGAAAAAGGTAGATTCTGTAGTACCAGCTACCAGTATAGAGGCTATAGTGATAGGGTTGATGGTTTGTAAAGGTCTGGACCATATATGCCATGTAGCTGTACTTTACATTACATATATATGGTATATATGTATACACTGTGCTTGTCACAAATTTACCAGACATCTGCCTAGTTATACAGTAGTATGGCCAATGTGCATTTATACCTTCTGCAGCCTATCAATAAGCATTTGTACAGGACTCTCTGAAAGTTAGGTGAAGGCAGCCATATTGATGCAGAACAGAATTTTGCTGAGCACTTTATACAAACAACATTTACCATAATCTTACCTTAAATGGTCCATTATCAAACATGGATGACATATTGTAAGCAAATCCCTGTGTTAAAACTCTATCAAACCAGCCCTTGAGGATGGCGGGGAGCCCGAACCACATCATTGGGAACTGTCAAACAGAAGATAAAAATGTTGGAGAGTAAAGCAATTTAGAGGAAAAAAAAATACGGCGGCATTGCCATGGTAACAAATCAAGTCCCTACTTTCACTTTCCAAAAGGGATCTAAGAAGTGAGAGCTGGAATGTGATTGGTTGCTTTAGGTAAGTGGTTCGGTTTTTACACAGTACAGCTAAAAATGTATGCATGTTTGTACCTGAAATATCACAAGATCCGCAGCTTCCAGCTTCTTCTGCTCCGCTTCAATGTCTTTGCTGAGCCGCCCCTCCTTCCAGGCGTTTGTTGATTCTGCACCATATTTGAAGTTTTCAGGATCCCGAAGTTTTCCTGTGCACAACATATACTTAGGTCTTACAAAAATCTCCACACATTACAATGTGAATGGTAATGTACAACCTCTACGGAGGAATGCTGGACTATAGCCTATTCAAATAAATGGCTGCCATGTATTACACAGACAACCATGGTCCACCAGAGCTGATAACAAACACAACCCATTATGATATTGATTGTCCTTAATAGGTCCTTGTTGTGCGTGGGTGTGCATTATCCTGCTGAAATGTCAGTTGGAAGTCCTGCCATGAGAGGCTACACATGTGGTGTTAGAATGTTCTGAGCTGTTAGTGTCTCTCACATCACTACTAGAGGTCACTGACTGTTGTATGTGATAGCTCCCAGGATTACTACACCAGCAGCTGGGGGAGTGTGTCACTCCACAGCCAAGGTAGGATTGAAGCCATCACCACCATTTTCGAACCCAACTATCATCAGATCCCAAACAGAACCTGGATTCCATCACTAAAGACGATACGGTTCCAGTCGATAAGCAGTCCAGGTTTCTTGTCCATGGCACCACGGCAAACAGAGGCGACAGTTGCTGGTTATCAATGACGTGACATGTAATGGGTTCTGAGACATCAAATTTCATTCTGCTAAGTGCATGGAAGTCTTCTGGGAACAAACAAGGGTGTGTAATAAAGGTGCCACATGTCTCTGGACAGCGGACATAGAAACTGTGGCAGCTCCTAGTGCTTATCAGCGGATCAAATGCTCCTCTCTACTGGTGGTCTGTCTGTGCCTTCTGGAACTTATCGCCGTGTGTCCATGCCCTCATGTACCCACTGCTCCCAACACCTCACAGCTAGATCCCAATGGCCTAGATGGGCAATTCATCAAAATGACCATCCTGCTTATCCCTCTCCAACTATGCCCCCCATCCTGCTTCTCCCTCTCCAACTATGACATTTTGCCCATTTGAGTATGTCAAATGGGCAAAATGTCAAATGCATGGTAGAGTCATTTCTAGTAGCCATGGTCTCTCATGATATAGGGCAACTAGGAAAGCACTTTTACGCCCTCTTATGGTAAGACCCATTGTCAGACCACACCTGTAACCATTTATATATCTGTCTAAGACATAACTGTATGCTGAGCTTTGTAGCAATTCAAGCAATTTAATCAATGAGTGTATATGGAAACTGAGCTACGCAGAGGAGTAAGAGAGCAACAGCCAGAGCCAAAGATAAGACAAGAGGTGTGGATTGGACAAGCTTAAGGCCCCCATACATACAGTACAGACCAAAAGTTTGGACACACCTTCTCATTCCAAGAGTTTTCTGTATTTTCATGACTATAAAAATTGTAGATTCACACTGAAGGCATCAAAACTATGAATTAACACATGTGGAATTATATACCTAACAAAAAAGTGTGAAACAACTGAAAATATGTCTTATATTCTAGGTTCTTAAAAGTAGCCACCTTTTGCTTTGATTACTGCTTTGCACACTCTTGGCATTCTCTTGATGAGCTTTAAAAGGTAGTCACCTGAAATGGTCTTCCAACAGTCTTGAAGGAGTTCCCAGAGATGCTTAGCACTTGTTGGCCCTTTTGCCTTCACTCTGCGGACCAGCTCACCCCAAACCATCTCGATTGGGATCAGGTCTGGTGACTGTGGAGGCCAGGTCATCTGGCCTAGCACCCCATCACTCTCCTTCTTGGTCAAATAGCCCTTACACAGTCTGGAGGTGTGTTTGGGGTCATTGTCCTGTTGAAAAATAAATGATGGTCCAACTAAACGCAAACCGGATGGAATAGCATGCCGCTGCAAGATGCTGTGGTAACCATGCTGGTTCAGTATTCCTTCAATTTTGAATAAATACCAAACAGTGTCACCAGCAAAGCACCCCCACACCAACACACCTCCTCCTCCATGCTTCACGGTGGGAACCAGGCATGTAGAGTCCATTCGTTCACCTTTTCTGCATCGCACAAAGACACGGTGGTTGGAATCAAAGATCTCAAATTTGGACTCATCAGACCAAAGCACAGATTTCCACAGGTCTAATGTCCATTCCTTGTGTTCTTTAGCCCAAACAAGTCTCTTCTGCTTGTTGTCTGTCCTTAGCAGTGGTTTCCTAGCAGCTATTTTACCATGAAGGCCTGCTGCACACAATCTCCTCTTAACAGTTGTTGTAGAGATGTGTCTGCTGCTAGAACTCTGTGTGGCATTGACCTGGTCTCTAATCTGAGCTGCTGTTAACCTGCGATTTCTGAGGCTGGTGACTTGGATGAACTTATCCTCCGCAGCAGAGGTGACTCTTGGTCTTCCTTTCCTGGGGCGGTCCTCGTGTGAGCTAGTTTCTTTGTAGCACTTGATGGTTTTGGCCACTGCCCTTGGGGACACTTTCAAAGTTTTCCCAATTTTTCGGACTGACTGACCTTCATTTCTTAAAGTAATGATGGCCACTCGTTTTTTTTTACTTAGCTGCTTTTTTTCTTGCTATAATACAAATTCCATTCAGTAGGACTATCAGCTGTGTATCCACCTGACTTCTGACCAACACAACTGATGGTCCCAACACCATTTATAAGGCAAGAAATCCCACTTATTAAATCTCACAGGGCACACCTGTGAAGTGAAAACCATTTCAGGTGACTACCTCTTGAAGCTCATCAAGAGAAAGCCAAGAGTGTGCAAAGTAGTAATCAAAGCAAAAGGTGGCTACTTTGAAGAACCTAGAATATAAGACATATTTTCAGTTGTTTCACACTTTTTTGTTAAGTATATAATTCCACATGTGTTAATTCATAGTTTTGATGCCTTCAGTGTGAATCTACAATTTTTATAGTCATGAAAATACAGAAAACTCTTGGAATGAGAAGGTGTGTCCAAACTTTTGGTCTGTACTGTACATATGGGCAAAATTAAACACATTTGCTGAGTTCAGCAGAACCAGCCAACTATTATATATGCGTATGGAGGCCTCCGATTCCTCCCCAACATTCTCTCTCCTAACATGTCTGTTCCAGAAAATATTTGCATTTCCAAAAAAATTAATCTGCATGGTTCTCCTCATAATACATTTTCTATGAGGAATAAAACATTTATAACAAGAGGAATAGTAACTACCAGTGAAGAGTGTGTGCGTATCTACGCCAGGCATGTCCAAAGTCCAGCACTGAGACCAATCGCGGCTTGTGTTCAAATTTACACAGGCCCGCAGCCTCTGTCATAAAATCAATAATATGCGGACTGCCAGCACTATTGACCACAGCATGCTCAAGCCTTTAGGGGGCTCTACCGGACCCCCACTGTTTTTCTAATAGGCAGTGGAGGTCCGGTAACAACCCCTATTAACTTACATATCCAAGTTCCTGCTCGCGGCCTCCACTTCCCTCTTCAGCCTCCAGGGGCCCCCTGTGTGCCGAACATTACGTCATTGCTACCTTATGTGCGGAAAAGGGCCCATTGGAGGCTGAAGAAGAGGCCGCGAGTAGGAGAGGGTAGCGGTAAGTGAATGAAGCCAGGTTCTCCCCAATTCTCCTACTGGCAGATCAGGAAGCCACTCCCCGACTTGTATGACTGACTCCAACTCATTTACAAATCCCTGACAGCCATGGTCAATCAGAAGCAATAAAGATCTCTAATTCATTAAAATGCCAGTGATTGAATTCCTATGAAAGTAAATATGTAACAAACTATTCATCAAATTAATTATTGTATATTAATAATTGTATAATATAATTAAAAATACTTAACTCCAGCCAAAATTGGTCCTGACTCAGACTACAGCCCTAAACAAAATCCTGTTCAGAACATCACATATAGCGTTGTTGTGCTCCAGTATTTTATCACAATCGCCACATGGGTATACATAAATTTTCACCTGTTGAATCCATTACCTGTAATATCATCCCTGGACACTAAGGGGTTGAATTTCATGGCATATAGATCAGACACTGTGACCTCCCATCCTTTCTTCTCAAGCGCCTGCACAGCGGCCTCCTTCATGGCATAATTAAAGGACGTCCGCTCCTGATGAGCCAATATCACAAAAGCGCGTTTTCCTGAAGACACATAAGACACAATGACCATTTACCAAAAAATCCTTCTGCATGTGACATGCACATAATAAATGTATTATGTGCTACAAGAAGATTTTATTATCTGTCACCATCTTCATACCGAAATGATATAAAACATGATTCGATTAACATTCCTAAATGATCCAGCGGGGGGTTGGGGTGGATTGTTTTATTAATAATACTAATAATAAAAGGACTTTCTAGGTACTCTGTCATGGATCCCATGCACTAGTATGGATTTACTATTAGGGGGAGGTCAGATAATTCTTGATAGTTGTTTGCAATAGAATTGTAAATCAAATATGAAATATAGTACAGACTATAATTTGGGATTAGTTCAGCAGTGTAGTGTAATTACAAAATTACTAGGATTTATGTAGATTATATCTACACAATGGTGGGGGTGGAATGTCCCTCCTGTATCTTTAAAAAAAATACAAAACAAAAAAAAAAACAGAAAAAAAACCACACAACAGGTGGCAGTAAAGTCTTGCAGAACCGATAGGCATGTGAATATCCAGGTTTGCAACATTTACATCATAGGTTGAGAAGCGAGATAGATATTTCTGTTTATTTTAAAGCAGACATTTTGGATTATTTCCACAATGTGTAAGTGTACTACACTAATGGGATGGGGGAAGTCGGTCTGCTATTGCCAATCTTTGAAAGCTACAGACCAGTGCAGTTATGGGGTATTTCGCTTATCTAACACTTGGTAACCCCTGAAGAACAAAACAGACAACTTTACTATAACACACGGAGATGATATTTACATCAGGGCTTAGGATGTATAGATCTTCTCTCATTGTGTTTAAATCTAATATTCAGTTTAGGGCAGCCTAATGCAGTTTTGCATACTGTCATACTCTTGTATCTTTTTATAGGATTAGTCGCTGGGCAAAGATAGATTGCCCTGTCTGCACAAGTGGGAAGCATAAACATTATTGTGTTATACTAAGAATGTACATTGCACATACACACAGGCCATCTGATGCCAAGACTATACCAGTGGCCCCTTAGTTTACAATATTTAAATGGTTCTCCAATTTATGAAAATGTGGCCAAGAGTAGAGAACAGAATTAAACAAAAGAAAGAGAAAACAAAACCCACACCTGTACTGATATCTGTAGTGGCCAGCCACTTGCCATTGGAGGAGTTTCATAAAGCTCATGGACCCCAGTGCAAAACCTGTAAGCAGGCCTCTACCTACCTTGTACCATTTAAAATAGAGGTAGATTTTATGTGGCAGAGGGACCTTTGGGGCCCCTTCATGGTCCTGGGCCCAACAGCAACCGCAGCACCCCCTGTAGCCAGGGCCGTTTTTTTTTTTTTCAATTCATATATTTTATTGAATTTTCACAAATATACAACATAAAACAACAGACCAGAAATACAAACAATGCGGATCAGAGCCACCAAAGGGGACCCCAAGATGACCACAATCAGCAAGGCAACATAAAAATTAATTAGAAGAAGATGAAGAAAGAGTGGAGAGGGGAGGGAAGGGTAGCAGAGAGAGAATGAGGATGAGGAGGAAAGAAAAGAAAACCAGGGCCGTTTTAACAAATTGGTGGCCCAGTGCAAAGGTTTCATAAGTGGGTCCCCGCACCCCCCACCCCACCATCACCACCCGCTATTATACCCATCTGAAAACCGCCAATAACTGGGATTTTATATGATGACATTTAATGGGTAAAAATGTGTTATCTGACTGATGGAACTTTTCCGCCTGTCAGAAATGTTTTATATGTTCATCTCTAGTAATAATCGTTATAACTATTATTTTAGAGTGTAACGGATATTGCTAGAGAGGCGTATTTTACTCTATAAAGATCAGTTATGGACAGGGTCAAATGTAATCTTTATTGATGACTTTGTGCATGTGTTGTGTAAGTGTTTGGTACAGCTCTTTTGGCGCTGTGACCTGGACAATGGTAATCGTCTGGGTCACAGCGTCCATAAACTTCCCGGTTATGCTATGTTCAGAGGGGTATTACAGAAGAATACCCCTGTGATTAGACTCAGAGGTGTATTACATTATCCCTCTATGTGACAATCAGAAAGCAAAAGTATAGTATGTTCTCTGATAGATAGAAGAGGGGATAACATGGACAGAAGTCCTTGCTACCCACACCCCTCCTGGGGTCACATCCAGGTTATACACAGACAATGATTATTTCTCATTGTCTCTGCAGTCTGCAGCTCTGCTCCTTCCTCCTTTACGTAGCTGGCTAAGATGGCTGGAGGGGTGGACACTTTAGAGCCCAATATTTCAGGATCGGTTAGGGCTATGAAGAGCTTGGATTCATTTTAAACATGAGAGTCTCTTTAAATTGATACTAAGATCATCATTATAGTCCTTACAGATTCGGAGCAATTTGCTGTTAAAAACGCTGTCGAGAATTGAGATCTGCAGTGGGATCTCAACGCCGATTAGCATTTTCACCAGCGAATTACTCTGGATCTGTAAGGACTATAATGATGATCTTGGTATCAATTTAAAGACGAGACTCTCCTGTTTAAAATGATCCTCTTTAAAATGGTTCTTCTTCATAGCCCCTAACCAATCCTGAGAAATCGGCATTACTAGCAATAAAAGAAAAAAACAACAACAAAAAAAACAACAACACTAATCCTCACCTCTCCTCTCTCCCTTGCTGTCTCTGGTCCGGAGTTTTCAGGGAGCTCCGCAGCTCCTGGGCAAGGAGGGGATAAATGATGAAGCAGGCTCCCTGCTTCATCATTGATGTCGATGACCTGGAGCTGGGCAGCCCAGAATGGGGACAGCATAGGCAGAGCTGTCCCGTTGTCCCAACGGGGCCCCCTCTAACATAGGGCCCGGTGCAAGTGCACTGTTGGACCTATGTTTATAGCGGCCCTGCCTATAGCAATTCCCCATATATGCCAGCATTGCCCCTGAGGCACATCATTACTGCAGGGTAGAAAATAGAAGCAGTGTGGGATTGAATTGCCAAGTGTAGGAGGTTGTTTTATGTGTTAATCCATTCTCTGCCCTTTGTCACATTTTGTAAATCCTGGACAACCCCCTTTAAGTGTTTCTGGGACAGCCATTATAAGTTGATATGACCGCTATGAAAAACTATTAATAGGTTGCAAAGTTCCAAAATGTCACCTAAAATAAGACAAAAGATTAAAGAAAAATAAGCAGATAGCAAATACAGATAAAGTCCTTAAATATGCAAGTCAAAAAAGCTACTGGACCCTGAAAATCACTTCTTATATTTAAAGGGAGTCTATCATTTGATTTAGCCAAATTTCCCTAACGGCATGTTGGAATAGCCTTTAGAAAGGCTATTCTAGCCCTAACTTTCATCTGTTCTTCAACACCGTTTTTGAATAAAAGATTTTATTCTCATATGCAAATTCTGTGCACGGAGCACAGGGAGCGTTCCCCCTATGCTCCGAGCACAGCACTGTTGTCCCCAGTATTCCGCCCCCTCCTGCTGTTACATGACCCTTCATGTGAAGGCACCCTCCTCTTCTCATTCTTCATTGCGTCAGCAGCAGAAATCCGTAGTACAGTGCATGCAAATCCCACGCATGTGCTGTACTCTAGGGCTGAGGCCTGAAGCGAAAGAATAAGAAGAGGAGGACGCCTTCACATGAATTTGCATATAAGAATAAAGTCTTTTATTTAAAAAACAGTGCTGAAGAACAGATAAAGAAAGGTAGGGCTAGAATAGCCTTTCTAAAGGCTATTCCAACATGTCAATAGGGAAATTTGGCTAAATCAAATGATAAAATCTCTTTATGATTGCAGCTTCTTTAAGATCCTACGCACTATATACAGGTGCGTCTCAATAAATAAGTTTATTTCTTTCAGTAATTAAATTAAAAAAGTTACCTCCTACATTTTCTAGATTCTTTACACACAGAGTGTTCTATTTCAAGTGTTTTATTTCTGTAAATGTTGATTATTGATTACAGGTAATGAAAACCCAAATCTAAGAAAATGTGAATATTGTAAAAAAGTTCAGTATTGTAAATTCAGTGTGTCACCTGCCAAGGTTTCCTAAGCCTTTAAAGTGTTAGGGTCGTGACCGACCCGTTTTAGGTTTTAAATACATACAAATTCTACATACATTTGTTTATTGCATCAAGACTTTTTGACTTTTTCAGGAACTTATTTTTAAACAAAATACAATAAAATAAAACTATTTTACTAAATTGTAAAATGCTCTTATTAAAATTATAACATTTGTGTTGTTGGGGTCAATTTCGACCCAGGTCTAATATAAGAGTAAAAAAACAATAATAAGTCCCAAAACTGAACTCATAAACACAATATAAACCAACAGCCCACAGCCAGCTCTACCTCCAACAACTTGAGTTAGGGACATGTCCAGGCATGTATGGCCAAATCAGCTTACAGTTGGTACTTTGCAGAGTATACATCTTCAGTTTACACCATGCAACAATGAGGAGAAGATTAAATGCAAGCCAAATTCTGGATTATATCTTGCATGATAATGAATCAGAGGACACACAGCAGCAAACTGATACAGATGAACAGGTTTCTGAGGAGGAAGATGATGTGGAGTATCAACCGGAAGACACAGACAGTTCTGATCAGTCTGATGAGGAGGTCACCGGTGCTGAAGCTGCTCCCGCTGAAAGATTCAAATCCAAAAGTGGCAAGATCATTTGGAGCTCAGTACCTCCAGATGTACATGGCAGGGTAGATGCTGCAAATGTCATAAAAATGACCCCTGGGATCACAAGGTTTGCTGTGACAAGAGTAAGTGACATCAAGACATGTTTTGATCTGTTTATGCCATTGTCAATAAAAAAAAGTCATTATTGCTATGACAAACCTTGAAGGAAAAAAAAGTCCACGGCAACATGTGGAATGACCTTCATGATGATGACCTGGATGCCTACATTGGTGTTCTTCTCCTTGCTGGAGTGTACAAATCCTGCAATGAGGCCACTGATAGTCTCTGGGACGCATCGACAGGCAGGAATATTTTCCGGGCAACAATGTCACTTCAAAAGTTTCAAATGATATCAAGAGTCCTCAGATTTGACAACAGAGACACCAGAACAAAATCTGACAAACTTGCTCCCATCAGGGATGTTTGGGAGAAATGGGCGCAGCTCCTTCCACTGATGTTCAACCCAGGGCCAGAGGTGACAGTAGACGAACGTTTTCTCCCTTTCCGCGGCAATTCATGCCAAGTAAGCCAGGCAAATACGGCATAAAAATCTGGGCAGCCTGTGATGCAAAAACTAGCTATGCATGGAATCTACAGATTTACACAGGCAAGTCTGCAAGCGGTATCCCTGAAAAATACCAAGGAAAACGTGTAGTCCTCGATATGACTACTGGACTGCAGGGTCACAACATTACTTGTGACAATTTTTTTACCAGCTATGACCTTGGACAAGAACTTCTCAGGAGGAAAATCACCATGGTGGGCACAGTGAAAAAAAAACAAACCTGAGCTGCCCGCTGAATTGTTGCAGATGAAGGACAGGGCTCCACTTTCCTCAAAGTTTGTTTTTACAGACACCCACCACTGCTGTTTCATACTGCCCCAAAAAACGACGGAATGTGGTACTGATGTCCACATTTCACAAAGATGCAGCTGTGTCATCAGGAAGTGACAAAAAGCCCAGAATCATCCTGGACTATAACAAAAACAAAGGAGGAGTGGACAACCTGGACAAGCTGACTGCCACCTACACTTGCCAGCGAATGACTAGGAGATGGCCAATGGTTGTATTTTCCAACATCCTTGATGTGTCAGCATACAATGCATTTGTGTTGTGGACCCACATTCACCAAGGATGGAATTCAAAGAAAAAAAACAAGCGGAGGATGTTTCTTGAGGAACTAGGAAGATCCCTTGTCAAGGCGCACATTGACCAAAGGGAACGGGTGCCCCGAGACCCAGCCGCTGCAGCCTTGGTCCGACAACTCCAGAGCTCAACAAGTGCTTCGCCAACACCCACAGCAACACAAAGAGCATCATCACCAGCATCCTCCTCAACCAGCCCTGCCTCAACATCAACCACAACAGCCACAACCCCAGTGAGACCACCTGATTCTAAAAGAAAGAGGTGTCAGGTCTGCCCTAGCAATAAGGACAGAAAGACAAACACATCGTGCTTCACCTGCAAAAAATATCTCTGCAAAGAACACACAAAAAGTGTCACTTTTTGCCACACATGCATCTAAATACTAATGCATCTAAAAACTAGTACTTGATTTCTGTTGATTTGATTTGCTTGATTGATTGTTGTTTGTTTGTTTGACCTAGAAAAGCTACTTTTTATTATTATTGCTATTAATGTTAATATAATTTTCATCTTTTATTTGTATTAAAGTTCTATAAAAAAAAAAATCTGTTTTTTGCCTTTTTCATAAAGTAGTTAGATATGGGTCAAAATTGACCCGTAACACCATAGATGTTACTAGAGTTAATAATATAAAATATATATATATGTATATTTTTTTTACATTTAAGAAATGTGTTCTAAAACCCTTCAGTAATAGTCAGGTAATATAACAAACTTTTTTAAGTTTATATTATTCTCTTGAGGTTCATTTGACAATATTTTTATATTGAAAATGAAGGGTATGCTCTCAAATGAAAGGCCCAGGGGGCCACAACAAAAATATTAAAATCAATCCTTCCATGGATGTGAAACCCTAACAAGGTAACTAAGAGGTAAGAAACAAATCGGATCATAAATAATTGTTTTTAGGGTATCCTAGGGGTGATTTAAGACACGGGTCAAAACCGACCCGTTAACATAAGAAAGAGTAACATAAAGCTAACACTAGAGGAAGGTTAAATGGTCCCTCAGTCTGGTTCAGTAGGACTCACAATCATGGAAGACTGCTGATTATGAATTGTATTACTGAAATGAATTAGCGTTTCAAAAATATTCTAATTTATCGAGATGCACCTGTACAAGTATATATAACTAGCGATCCATCTAGTCTTTGAAGTATCTCTAGGGTGGGGTTGCGCTATCTACATACATTCACTAGATAAGTGCTGATTATTACACAAAGACTTGTTATCCAGATATGCATTCTATATTCATATACCTGTTTCCTACTCAATATTGAAAGCCATTTTCTATATTAATCTATAATCCATCTTTCAACAACTACCCCAAATCATACTGAGAGCTATATACACAAAAGTGTTTACTGCATATACAGCCAAAACACCCACATTGGGAGTAAAAAACTCTTACCCTTAAAGAAAACCAACTGTTATCCTATTTTGATCATTATTATTATTCTTACTTAGGGTGGGTTCACACCTGCGCTTGGTGTCCGTCCGTCGCCAATCCAGTGAAAATCTCGGCGAACTGGATTGGCGTCGGATACAGACCGGTCAGCGGCGCATTGGTTAAAAACCCATTCATTTGAATGGGTTTTTAAAGCAGTGCGCGGGTGTGCGCTTACACCCTCTGCGCTGCGAATCCTTTTTTTTTTCGTCGGAAACAAAGTCGGACATGCAGGACTTTGTGTCCGCCGAAAAAAAAGGATTCGCAGCGCAGAGGGTGTAAGCGCACACCCGCGCACTGCTTTAAAAACCCATTCAAATGAATGGGTTTTTAACCAATGCGCCGCTGACCGGTCTGTATCCGACGCCAATCCAGTTCGCCGAGATTTTCACTGGATTGGCGACGGACGGACAGCAAGCGCAGGTGTGAACCCACCCTTACCGGTATAGATCATATTCTGTAATGCTATACAGATACGGTCATCACTGTCCCCAGTAGAGCTCACAATCTAAGACTTCTATCAGTATGTTTTTGTAGTGTGAACAAAAAACCACGAGGCATCGATTTGGGTAAACTGGGGTTTGCCATAACTTTATTAATTTAACAACAACTGCCCATGTTCTGACTCAATAGCTTGGCTGCAAATGTGAGGTTGTGAGAGTGTCCTGTAGTCTCTATGCTAACCAGCAATTTACACCAAGAAATATTTATCAGATAGTGTTCAACTCAACTGCGGAGGCATAGATAAGATTCCAGATGCTTTAATCCAGGTAAATCTTGTAAAACCTCATACAGCAGTAGGTGAAAAATGATGATGAATTACCAGGAGCTGAGCAGACATGTTGCTTACAAAGACGTGAAACTAAACAGAAAGAGAGGGGAGGAGCAACAGCATCACAGCTAAGGATACAGAGAGAGAAAAGTGACAAACTACAAAGACAAACACAGTATCACAGATACATGTCAGTGAATTAAACCAAATCCTGGGACATGACAGCCCATGCCCCTTATAACCTTTAATAATGGCTCAAGATGCATGTTCTGCCATCCGAACGCTGCCACTGTCTGCAGCTATGCCTTGTGCCACTACTCCTCACACCAGCATGCTCTGAAGCACACTTTACTGCTTTCTCTCTGCCTGGATCCTTACTTTCGGCACATACTGCATGTCCACATGTATACTCTACAATTGCATTTATTTATCTTGGTACCTCTCCCACTGAAGAAAGTGATAAATCACCGAAATATCTGGGAAAGACTTAACCAAGTTGTTCAAATTTATATGCCGAATACTGCATGACTATTATTATATATTTCTGCATGAATGAGGGTACTGATGTTTCCAATGGTGAAACACCAATAAATTAGATCTTCACTTTGCAATCACAAATTGGAGTACTTGGATTTCTCTTTACATTGATTATGGCTCTGACAAGCCATCCACAACAGCACCCCATCTACAATACGAAGCAGCACTGGCAGCCAGTGGACGTGTGGACCTTTACAGTAAACCTCATTTTTTCCAGGCAAGGACATACTGCCCAAATGCTGTGACATTTAAGTAATGGGGTACTGTCCAATGGTCGACACGTAGACTGTCCCAATCACTTCAGTAAATAGAACAAACTTTTTCAAAAACTTGGGGGTGGGAGGGGGTGTCTGTTCTTCTCTACCAGGTCTGAAGAGATTTGACTGTTAACCAGTGTTTCTCTGTAGCTACTTTAAGTCCTCCTCTTTAAATGTTAACACCACGTTTTTCCCCCATTAGTTCGTCCTCTTCCAAAATGAACTCCTCTTCCTGCAGTCTGTAGCCATCTTGTTATTCACTTCATTTGCTTTTTAACACTGATGTGCCCTATCAATTTTCTGCACCAAGGCCCCATAAACTGATGAGATGATTTCTAGAGTGCTGTTGTCCTTTATCTGTCCCAGGCACAACCTTTACAATGCAGATACTGAATGACTAGCCCAATAAAAAGTTCACTCCATAATAACTTTGTAGCCACTTCTTCAGGGCTATTCCTATGATCAAGAGACTTTGGTTAGGGTCTTGAAACAAAGCAATTGTGCTCCCAATAAGGTAAGGTTGAGTGCCACTGTAATAGAACACATTGGGGAACATTTATCAATCCAAGTCCGACACTTTTCTATCTACATTTGTGCCAAAATTCATAGTGCACGGCATGTACCACATATATTTATGAACAGTGTGCACCAGAAAAAAAAAAGAAAAATACAAGCTCGACACTTTTGAAAAATGTGCACCAGAATGGGCGAGGTTTAGAAGTGCCTCACTTTACGACATATTTATGAAACAGAAAAGAACAAATATAGTACAGATTTCCTGTGCAAAATAGACCGAGTTTAAAATGGTGTAATGAATTTACGACAATTTACTTCCTGTTGTTCCAATAATTCCTGCTGTGGGCCACATATTCGTCCCAATAAGTGAGAGATGATTTGTGTCTGCATATATTATGCCAAGAATTGTAGGGTCCTTGATGCGTGTGCCTAATATTTGTTCCTTACAGCCTGCAAGTTAAGATTTTTGTCCACAGATTTTGTCTACATGTTTTGCGCCAAATATTTATCTCATGGAGAGACAGAATTTTGGAGCTTCTAGAAACACTCCATATTTATGAAGGTCTGTATGACAGATTCCTAAATATGTCTAAAACTATGAATGGGATTCGCAGTTTAAGACAATGCAAAAATAGACAGTATTGATAGATATGCCCCATTATCTACAGGGCAGTCCTTTTCAGTGGGCAGCAATTCAGCAGTGGCCCATGTTTCAATAAAATTATTTTTCGAAGAGGATGATCACGTGCCAGAAACTTAAGGATGAGACAGCACTCTTTAGGGCTCTACATAAAGTTGCAGTAGATGTGTGATTATACGGATGTGAAAGCGATCCTTCTTACACTAGATTCACATTAGCAGACCACTAAAACAGCGGTAACACACAGAGTCCGTCGGACCCCATCGACTATAATGGGGTCCGTCGGGCATATGTTGTTATAACATTTAAAACGGGCGGAGGAAAAAGTCCTCTGTGCTAGTCACAAAACTTTCAGACATGACCGGCACACAACATGTTCAAGTCACTTATGAAATGATGGGCCCAAGACATTTGCCAGTTGTTCTAGGAGTCCAGGAGTCTCTCCTGGCCATTTTGGGACAGTTGACAAGTATGTTTTATATGCAGTTTTATATACTAGTTGTATAGGTAATGGGACCCTGCTGGGACTCCTGTTTTCACTAATGTCATTCATTTCACCATAAGTCCTACTCTACCTGACTGCTGTGACTAACATTGCAGTGGAAAGTTCTTTTCTGTTTGTCAGGGTCCTATCCTTGGGAGCCTGCTAGTTTACTTCCCATAGATTTACTGGCCACTCATTCCTGCCCTACTGCATATATCACAAGGGTTTCCAGTGACCGATTTGTATTCTACCCAAGAGAAACTTTAGGTAAACTTTTTTTTTATATGAGGTCTCCCTGGAATACTGATCCTCCTCAAGGAGAACACTATAATTGCCTCTATAGAGACAAGATATACAGTACAGACTAAAAGTTTGGACACACCTTCTCATTCCAAGAGTTTTCTGTATTTTCATGACTATAACAATTGTAGATTCACACTGAAGGTATCAAAACTATGAATTAACACATGTGGAATTATATACTTAACAAAAAAGTGTGAAACAACTGAAAATATGTCTTATATTCTAGGTTCTTCAAAGTAGCCACATTTTGCTTTGATTACTGCTTTGCACACTCTTGGCATTGTCTTGATGAAATGGTTTTCACTGAAATGGTTTTCACTTCACAGGTGTGCCCTGTCAGGTTTAATAAGTGGGATTTCTTGCCTTATAAATGGGGTTGGGACCATCAGTTGTGTTGTTCAGAAGTCAGGTGGATACACAGCTGAATGGAGTGGAGGTGGATAGTCCTACTGAATGGAGTGTTAGAACTTGTATTATGGCAAGAAAAAAGCAGCTAAGTAAAGAAAAACAAGTGGCCATCATTACTTTAAGAAATGAAGGTCAGTCAGTCCGAAAACTTGGGAAAACTTTGAAAGTGTCCCCAAGTGCAGTGGCCAAAACCATCAAGCGCTACAAAGAAACTGGCTCACATGAGGACCGCCCCAGGAAAGGAAGACCAAGAGTCACCTCTGCTGCGGAGGATAAGTTCATCCGAATCATCAGCCTCAGAAATCACAGGTTAACAGCAGCTCAGATTAGAGACCAGGTCAATGCCACACAGAGTTCTAGCAGCAGACACATCTCTACAACAACTGTTAAGAGGAGACTGTGTGCACCAGGCCTTCATGGTAAAATAGCTGCTAGGAAACCACTGCTAAGGACAGGCAACAAGCAGAAGAGACTGGTTTGGGCTAAAGAACACAAGGAATGGACATTAGAAATCTGTGCTTTGGTCTGATGAGTCCAAATTTAAGATCTTTGGTTCCAACCACCGTGTCTTTGTGTGACGCAGAAAAGGTGAACGAATGGACTCTACATGCCTGGTTCCCACCGTGAAGCATGGAGGAGGAGGTGTGTTGGTGTGGGGGTGCTTTGCTGGTGACACTGTTTGGGATTTATTCAAAATTGAAGGAATACTGAACCAGCATGGTTACCACAGCATCTTGCAGCGGCATGCTATTCCATCCGGTTTGCGTTTAGTTGGACCATCATTTATTTTTCAACAGGACAATGACCCCAAACACACCTCCACACTGCGTAAGGGCTATTTGACCAAGAAGGAGAGTGATGGGGTGCTACGCCAGATGACCTGGCCTCCACAGTCACCAGATCTGAACCCAATCGAGATGGTTTGGGGTGAGCTGGACCGCAGAGTGAAGGCAAAAGGGCCAACAAGTGCTAAGTATCTCTGGGAACTCCTTCAAGACTGTTGGAAGACCATTTCAGGTGACTACCTCTTGAAGCTCATCAAGAGAATGCCAAGAGTGTGCAAAGCAGTAATCAAAGCAAAAGGTGGCTACTTTGAAGAACCTAGAATATAAGACATATTTTCAGTTGTTTCACACTTTTTTGTTAAGTATATAATTCCACATGTGTTAATTCAGTTTTGATGCCTTCAGTGTGAATCTACAATTTTTATAGTCATGAAAATACAGAAAACTCTTGGAATGAGAAGGTGTGTCCAAACTTTTGGTCTGTACTGTAAATACATTCCTCAGAGACAAAGTCTTTTTTATAAAAGGCTTGGGGGCATATGGGAAATTCTGTTTACAAAAAAAAAAAAAAAATCATGCCATGTGGACAGGTAATTTTATATGCACCCCTTCCTCATTGAATAATATTGGGAGTAACAATGATAAAAACCTGAAGTCTTTGACCCAATAATTATTATTAAAGGGGTTGTCCCTGTTACAAGAGAGGTTCACAAGTTTATTTCCCCATTGCAAACATCTCAGGATTAAGCCAGTTTTGTAGCAAGCCAGTCAAGCAGGGATGGAGAATGGAACACCATGAAATACAGTCAGGCACTTGAATATCTCAACTCCATTTAGCTCCGGTTTACCAAAAAATAAATTTCTAATAATGATCAAACTGTTTTTTTTTCCAATATTGATAAACATCAGATTCCTGCAGACAGTGGCGTAACTAAAGTTTTGTGGGACCCGGTGCAAACTTTTGTCCTGGGCCCCCTACCCCCTCCCTAGAGTGAATTCTTAATAGTGACGGTTATGGGTGCTGCAGCGATATCTCAGATACTTGAAAGGGATACAGCTTTACCCACAACTGCAGTTATCAAGAATATGGTGCGTGAGCAGCACAGTGCCTGGCATTTAAACAATACTGGGACAGTATAATATGCTCCACAGTGGCCTCCACACAGTATAATATGCTCCACAGTGGCCCACACACAGTATTATATACTTCATAGTGGTCCCCACATAGTATCATATGCTCCACAGAAACCCCACACAGTATCATACAGTGCCTTGCGAAAGTATTCGGCCCCCTTGAACTTTTCAACCTTTTGCCACATTTCAGGCTTCAAACATAAGGATATAAAATTTAAATTTTTTTGGTGAAGAATCAACATCAAGTAAGGCACAATTGTGAAGTGGAACGAAAGTTATTGGTTATTTTAAAGTTTTGTAAAAAATAAAAAACTGAAAAGTGGGGCGTGCAATATTATTCGGCCCCTTTACTTTCAGTGCAGCAAACTCACTCCAGAAGTTCAGTGAGGATCTCTGAATGATCCAATGTTGTCCTAAATGACTGATGATGATAAATATAATCCACCTGTGTGTAATCAAGTCTCCGTATAAATGCACCTGCTCTGTGATTGTCTCAGGGTTCTGTTTAAAGCGCAGAGAGCATCATGAAGACCAAGGAACACACCAGGCAGGTCCGTGATACTGTTGTGGAGAAGCCGGATTTGGATACAAAAAGATTTCCCAAACTTTAAACATCCCAAGGAGCACTGTGCAAGCGATCATATTGAAATGGAAGGAGTATCAGACCACTGCAAATCTACCAAGACCCGACCGTCCCTCTAAACTTTCATCTCAAACAAGGAGAAGACTGATCAGAGAAACAGCCAAGAGACCCATGATCACTCTGGATGAACTGCAGAGATCTACAGCTGAGGTGGGAGAGTCTGTCCATAGGACAACAATCAGTCATACACTGCACAAATCTGGCCTTTATGGAAGAGTGGCAAGAAGAAAGCCATTTCTCAAAGATATCCATAAAAAGTCTCGTTTAAAGTTTGCCACAAGCCACCTGGGAGACACACCAAACATGTGGAAGAAGGTGCTCCGGTCAGATGAAACCAAAATCTAACTTTTTGGCCACAATGCAAAATGATATGTTTGGCATAAAAGCAACACAGCTCATCACCCTGAACACACCATCCCCACTGTCAAACATGGTGGTGGCAGCATCATGGTTTGGGCCTGCTTTTCTTCAGCAGGGACAGGGAAGATGGTTAAAATTGATGGGAAGATGGATGGAGCCAAATACAGGACCATTCTGGAAGAAAACCTGTTGGAGTCTGCAAAAGACCTGAGACTGGGACGGAGATTTATCTTCCAACAAGACAATGATCCCAAACATAAAGCAAAATCTACAATGGAATGGTTCACAAATAAAGGTATCCAGGTGTTAGAATGGCCAAGTCAAAGTCCAGACCTGAATCCAATCGAGAATCTGTGGAAAGAGCTGAAAACTGCTGTTCACAAACGCTCTCCATCCAACCTCACTGAGCTCCAGCTGTTTTCCAAGGAAGAATGGGCAAGAATTTCAGTCTCTCGATGTGCAAAACTGATAGAGACATACCCCAAGTGACTTGCAGCTGTAATCGCAGCAAAAGGTGGTGCTACAAAGTATTAACTTAATGGGGCCGAATAATTTGGCACGCCCCACTTTTCAGTTTTTTATTTTTTACAAAAGTTTAAAATATCCAATAAATTTCGTTCCACTTCACGATTGTGTCCCACTTGTTGTTGATTCTTCACCAAAAAAATTAAAATTTTATATCCTTATGTTTGAAGCCTGAAATGTGGCAAAAGGTTGAAAAGTTCAAGGGGACCGAATACTTTCGCAAGGCACTGTATGCTCTGCAGTGGTCCCCAAACAGTATTATATGCTCCACAGTGGCCTCCCACACAGTATTTTATGCTTCCAAGAGCTCCTATACAGTATAATATGCTCCCAAGAGCTCCTCCTAGAGCCGGTGCTATTATTATACTCTGGGGTCGCCTCAGATTAAAAACAACAAAACACTTATACTCACCTTGTATCACCTCTCCTGGGAATCCTCGCTCCGTTTGGCTGTCTTCAGCATTTTTCTTGGTCCTCTTCTGCCTGGTGACTGAGGTCACGCGCCTTAGATGTTACCACTGGGGGCTGTGATTGGGCCTCAGGGGTCACATGGGGCGCGATGACGTCATTACGCCAGCACCCTGCGTGACCTCAGTCACAGGCCGGAAGAGCCCTGGAGAGGATGCTGAGCCTAGGAGAGGTGAGTATAAGTATTTTTTTTTTATTTTTAGTCACCTCCCCTGGGCTGGCATCTATAGAAAAGGGGCCGGTCACAACCCCTGTGGCCGTTATCATTACGCCACTTCCTGCAGGCTGGCAGGCATAGATTTTAGTTCTGGGACACAAGACCTCCCATGGTGCACCAGAATTATTAAGGGGCTGGCCTCTCTTAATAATTCAGACACATGTATATTAATATTAATATTCACATGATGTGCCGGTCTTAATAAATTCCCCCCCAATGTACTGGAATTCTGGCTTAATTTGTGCCAAAAAAAAAAAAAAAAATAGCCTACATGCTGTGCACTGTATTTATTATGAGTTGTAGACATATTTTCACCTTTCCAGCAAGGTGGTGTGACTTAACAACACACGCCAACATTGTCTCAAAAATCTGTTGCAAGAATTTGGCACAAAGTTTCAAGAAAAATAAAGAACTGCATATTCATAATTGAAGCTGAGTTCACACCTGCGCTTGCACTACGTTCGGGGATTCTGTTACCCTCTCCACATGAAAAATGCGGAGAGAAAAGCGCTGCAAGCAGCTTTTCTCTCCACATTTTTCCACCCTTTTCGGGCAGAAAACACACAGACCACATTATAGTCTATGGGGTCCTCGGGTTTCCTAAGGTAACCTCTTTTTTATGCGGATTAGGTTTCCGTTCGGGGGGGTCCACTTGGAGATGTGAACCTAGCCTTATATGACATAACATACTCTGCAATGATCACTCTGATGGTGGCGCTCAGCAGTAAAGTGCAATCCACAACAATCCAAAAGAAGCGGGATCTCTCCAATGAAAAGCCCTCTTATTGACACACAAGGCTCGCCTTAGGGTGGATGATGCCCAGAACAAAATCTTTTTCTTTTTTGGTGTCCTGTATCCATCGCAAGATAAACAGAATATAAATATACCTTTAAGCACTGGCCTATTTAGGTTCTTAAGGTCTAATCTTTTTTTTCATTACTGAATTCCAGTCATAACTTTGTTATTTTTCCATTGACCTTGCCACATACAGGTGCATCTCAAGAACTTAGAATATCTTTGAAACATTTATTTCTTTCAGTAATTAAATTAAAAAAGTGACCTCCTATATTTTCTAGATTCTTTACACACAGAGTGTTCTATTTCAAGTGTTTTATTTCTGTAAATGTTGATTATTGATTACTAGTAATGAAAACGCAAATCCAAGAAAATTAGAATATTGTGAAAAAGTTCAGTATTGTAAATTCAGTGTGTCACCTGCCAAGGTTTCCTAAGCCTTTAAATGGTCCCTCAGTCTGGTTCAGTAGGACACACAATCATGGAAGACGCTGATTATGAATTGTATTACTGAATTACTGAAATGAATGAACGTTTGAGATGCACCTGTAGCAGTTTGTCTTCGTTGCAAGATAGTCCAAAAGATGCACCATTTCCTGGAAAAAGCCATTTTTGTGTGCAGAAGACTCAAGTGCAATAGGAGCATGCCAGAGCCTCAAAGGGCTCTATGAAAACTTCAGGCTCTGGCATACTCAATGGCGCTTGAGCCTCATGTGCACATATATACAAAAATGGCCTTTACAAGGAAATTACAACTATTGCATGTTTGATGGTGTTCAGAATAAGGTCCCCTAAAATGCACTGTGGCTGTTTAATATAAGGTTTCCTGGAAAAAAAACATTCCCTTTAAATAACGCAGCTGAGAGTGGATCACATTTAAAGGGGATGTCGAGTTGGAAAAACACGATTGCTTCCATACAGAAACATTGGAACACCAATACATGGGTTGTGCCCTGTGTTGCAGCTCAGCTAAATTGAATGAAATAAAACTGTGTTGCAGTACCACTGACAAACTGTGTACAGTTGTGGTGCTATTTTTGTATTCTTTTTTTGTGTTTTGTCTAGGAGATGGTTACTGCCTAGGGAGTAGGAAGAGAATCCATTTTTGGCAAGAAGAAAATCCCAAAATCCCACCTGCCCAGCCCTTAGCATGCTTCTGTATCAGGGGTCACTAGTGTGACAATTGGGAAAGAGGGATACAAATACCGTAGTTATGATTTCAGCATGGTAGGAGCCTTACATGTGGAAGGCCTTCACAACGATTCTTCAAGTAATTACATATGGAGTTGGTAAAAGTTTGATGATGTCGTATAAAATGCTAGTTTAGGCTTCTCTAAGGGTGTTGTCATACAGAGGAATTTGCCGTGGATTTGGGGGGTGGATTTCGCCCCCGAATGCGGAGTAGATTCCTCCTGGAATCTGCCTCCCATTGTTTTCAAAGGGAGGCTGAGATCGCAGCAGGACGCGGAAAAAATAAGTGTCCTGCTCAATCTTGGTGCGGATTGCGCAGCTCGAGACTCCCTCCTGATTAGGTCCATTCCTCCGGGCCTATTCAGGAGCGGGATGCCACGCCGGAATGCTGATGCACTGCATCAGCATCCCGTCGCGGCTAGACCAGGGCGAAAATGCCGGCGGCAGAAAATGAAGAGGAATTCCTCTTCATTTTCTGCCGTGTGAACATACCCTAAGGGGGGACCCTGCGCCTTTTGTTGTCAAGGACTCTGCTACAGGAATATTACATGTTGTTAAGGTTTCTATTGTTTTTGTATTCTGCTAACCGGGGCATAGCTATAGGGGGTGCAGTAGTAGCAATTGCTACTGGGTCCTGGAGCCTCAGGGGGGACCAAAGACCTCACTAAAACATAAGAAGACCCAAGTAATATTGACAGCACCTGGTAAGTGGGTGCCCTGCTGCATATTTTGTATTGGGGCCCCGAAGCTTTAAGTTATGTCTCTGTTTCTAACATTGTGTTTTACAGGTTGTCTGTACTGAAGAACAATAAAGCTGTGACCATTCAATTTTCCAATAAAGACTGTTGTGTTGTGTGTTTAATAGCTAGGTGGGTGGTCAGGTAGGACCCTTCAGATCGGCCTTTGTCATGTCTATTAGTAAATGTAGGCCAATGTTCTTGTGCCTGAATGGGCTCCCTCAATTTCTTGGTACTATTGGTGCTACATCCAATAGCGTAACTAGCAGAGACTGGGCCCCCCAGCAAACTTTTGACTTGTCCTCCCCCCCACAGCATATCGCCCCCTTTCCTGGCCTCCACACAGTATAACGCCCCATTTACACACACTATAATGTCCCATAGCAGCCTCCAGACAGTATAATGTTCCACAGCGGCCCCACCTCACATTATTATGTCCCACAGAAGCCCCTCCACACAGTATTAAGTCCCACAGCGGCCCCTCCACACAGTTCTATGTCCCATAGCGGCCCCTGCACACAGTATTATGCCCCATAATGTATCATCCACGAACTATTATTATACTTTTCAGACCCAGAGTATGATGATCGGGGGCCCAGGGGAGGTGAAAAACATAGAAACCAATGTTACTTACCTCTCCTGGGCTCTGGTGTACTCTCTGCTGCTTTCAGCCCTCTTCAGTGTCAAGTCAGGCCAAAGGGGGCCGTACATAGACATCACGTGGTCCAAGCCGGCATCGCAACGCATAATAATGTCTGGGACATCAATAAAGAGGCCTGAAGATTGCAGGGAATTATGCCGGAATGCAGGAGAGGTGACAACACTGGTTTTTATGTTTTCTCACCTCCCCTGGACCTCCGATCATTATACTCCGAGGTCTGAAAAGACCCCACAGTATAATAATAGCAGTATTCATTGGGGTTCGCGGGCCCGCAGCCTCACTTACTAATCCCTGCTCCTGGTCACAGCCGCATCCGCTTCCGCTTTCTGCCCTCCAGGGGGCCCAGTGACATGATATGGGACGCAGAAGGGGAAGCTGAGCAGGAGCTGGAATCGGTAAGTAAATGGGGCCCGTTACCTGCTGGGGTTACTCAACATGGCTCCCCATGCCAAAGAAAAAGAATTGTTGCTCTACATCAAGATGGCCTAGGCTATAAGAAGATTGCCAACACAATGAAACTGAGCTGCAGCACGGTGGCCAAGACCTTACAGCGGTTTAACAATTCAGACCTCGCCATGGTCGACAAAGAAGTTAAGTGCCTGTGCTCAGTGTTATATCCAGAGGTTGTCTTAGCAAAATAGAAAAATCTGATGGCCAAGGCATTTTTGGCACAAGTCAGGTCCCATTCGCCAAAGATTTGCCAATTCTGCCCCAGTTTTCTGCCACGTCATGCAGAGTGATTGAATAAGTTTTTGTGTATAATTTTTCCAAACGTGTGAGCAGCCTGTATGTGACGTGTCCTGTGTTATGTGCGAGTCCTGTGTATGCATCATATTTGCATGGTGCCAGTGCCATGTCTGCATCATGTGTCCCATGTGGAATATATTATATACTTTTTGTAGCTTTGTTGTTGAAGGCAGGGGCCCTTTGTTGTCCGTGTCCACCACTGCTAGAAGTCAACAGGGTAAAAAATGCAGGGTTTCTGCAGGTAAGGTGTTTTTCAAAAATACACGTTGTGTTTTCTACAGCAATTTCCCTCCGTGTGTGAAGAAGATTATATTAAATCCCATGAACTTTGTGACTATTAAGACAACTATTAGTGTTTTCTGCCATTGTATTTCCTCAATTTGTGGAAGAAGAAGAAACAGGTGGGTCATGGTGGAGCACAATACATGATTATTTCAGTATACCTCTCTCAGTCTGTGAGTTTTTAGTTGCAGTTTTTGAAGCCAGAAGTGGCTTGAAAAGAAAAAGTGAATTACCACATATGCTTCATAGGTTCTCTCCTTTTATGATCCATACCTGGTTTCGGCTTCAATAGCAGAATAAAAAAAAAAAAATAAAAAAAATGAAAGTGTTATCCCTACCCTGCTGTTGTTACTATAGACTATTCTATTCACATAATTACACTACATATAAAATGCCACCAGAGGCACGTTACATCTTTCTTCCTACTTTTCTATTTATCAGAATACAATCCTATCAGCCAACAGAAAATGCAGGGCACTGAAAGAACCAGGCTGTAAGTGGGTGGTATTGTTTGCAACAAGGAAGCAAACCCAAGGAAACTAAGAACAGTAAACTCCATGCAGACCGAATGAAAACAACTGCTCCTAAAGATTTAAGAATATCAAGTAACAAATAATATAGAAGAAAAAAAAATGCAAAAAATGTAATTTATCCTGAGCTGCACCTCTGAAACGCATGTATAATTGTACAACAGTCCTTACAAAATGGGGTAAACCCTGCAGCTGTCCCCAAGCCCAGTGATCTCTGTATAGTCAAGGACTTACCCAACATTGCTGTCAAACACCCAGCTCTGTGCTGTAGACCGTTGTGCTTGTTCTCAGACGGATGTAGTTACAGTAATGCTGGAGGAGAGGCGGATCCTGGAGAAGCCTGCCCTGGGGAGGAGGTAGCTGTGCCTGATCTGAAGACTAGAGGCCGCAGCTAGTATTCATATTCACATTTGGCAGATTTTCAGGGCAGGTCCTAGAAACTGATGTATTATAGTCACTGTGCAGCTGGCTCTCAGGACTGCTTCCTCTACCGATGTCTATGGCTGCACTTAATGCTTTTATTTTTTTACTGAAAACAAGTAGCTACTACTAGGTTTGGCTCAAAAACAATTGCACTAAATCTGCAACCAAAAAAAAAAGCAGCGTTTACGTACCATGGGCCTTAGCCTAAGGGTAGTGCCACACAATGTACCTGGATGCAGCTATAGTCACATTATTTTCACGTCTCTGTAAGTGAAAGCACTGACTACTTTTAGCTGGATTCAATTATTGGACTGAGGTTTTGCTGTTACCCCACGGTCAGTAAAGGTGAAAGCTGAAATTAGTCGGTGCTTTCACTTAGGATGGGTTCACATGGCACTTTTTTGCTGAAGAACTGAGCATAGTTTTTAATTGCAATAATTTATAGCACATGTTACTATACATTTCATCTGTGTGGTGCGCTATACTGCCTTGCTCGACTGTTACCAACCCCTTGGCTAGCTGACCTCCCTTTTGTTGTTGTTTGTCCTGTCTGCGTTCTGTGTTGTCACTTATATTAAGAAGGGACCATCGACCAGTTGCTGGCTGTTGCCTAGAACAGATCAGGCAAGTAGCCAGGGCCAGTGGGGGGGGTTCAGCTTAGGGTTCACTGTCTTGTTGTGCCCCTCCCCTCAGGGTTCACCAGCAGCTACCTTACACCTTTATTTGCTACCAGCTTAATGCCCTCCTTCATCTGCCCCAGTTTAATTGTCCCCTTCATCTTCCCCCAGTTTAATATCCCCCTCCATCTGCAACCAGTTTAATGTCCCCCTTTATCTCTCCCCAGTCTAATGTACCACCCAAAGTTTAACATAATAAAATCACTGATACTCATCTCTCCTCGCTCCCCTGCTGTCTCTTCTCCTGGAGTGTTCAGGGAGCTGCAGGCGCGATGTGAGTGACATCATCAGATCACGCCTACAGCTCCCGGGGCCAGAGCATGCAGAG
The DNA here is from genome assembly GCA_947044405.1 of Leptodactylus fallax. Taxonomy (NCBI): domain Eukaryota; kingdom Metazoa; phylum Chordata; class Amphibia; order Anura; family Leptodactylidae; genus Leptodactylus; species Leptodactylus fallax. The sequence continues at coordinate 4,654,214 of CAMRHE010000021.1, forward strand.
GGGAACAGTGCGAAAGCAAGAGCTTCTGCTTCACCATTGTATTCAACTCTCCGGACGCAGATGAGTTGAATCCGGGACATACCTCCCGCCGACTGGGATGGCGGGACAGGACCCACAATCCGGGACTGTTCTGCAGAATCTGGGATGGTTGGGAGGTATGGTAACGTGCTACTCATTGCAGCAACTTAAAACTAGACGCTGCTCTTCAGCAAAAAAAAATAAAACGCTGTGCAAACCCACCCTTCCAGTGAAAGCGTGAAAGCAGTGACAGCCGCATTCAGATACTTTGTCTGACCTCACCCTAAAAAAAGCACCATGTAAACCCAGACTATGGGATAATAAGTCTGCTGCTTCTGGTCATGCAGGTATTGTACTCTTGATGGGGCCCCAGTAGTTTTTGCGAATGGGGCCCATGGTGTTACGGGACCAGTTCCACTAATTAATTATTATAACAGTCATTATTATTTTGTGTGGTGGTTTGGTCCTTTTCCCTTCCCTCCTATTTTCTATCCCCAGTGGTTCTTACCTGGTTTGAGGTCAATCCTGAGTCAGCTATGCCTCTGGCACGAGTAGGTTCTTGAATCTTCTTTGAAGTCTGCGTAGCAGCAGGATCGTCAGCTGATTGGACTGTTGGCTTCACTGGCTGGAAAAATCAAGGTTTAATTAAAGCTGTTTCAGCAGTTTGGGGTCTTCGTCCCCTGGATCCAGATGGAGCAGCCCCTCCCCCATCCCTCCCCATATAAGGGATGTCATGGCGATGCTTTATTAGAAGGGTTTTTAGTACCATCAAGTCATTTTGATGGTTCTTAATTATTTATTGATTTGAATTATTTTTTATTATTATTATTATTATTATTATTATTATTATTATCTGAATTGGTAACTCCTTAATAAAGGCATCACAGCCAAATTTATTCCACAAGTTAAAGTGTGTATGGCCTTATTTATTTATTATTATTTATGGTTGATTGGGAGCAATTGGGACTTGTAACACTATGCTTGGAATGTGATTTATTATGGCTAAGGCTACACAGCGACATTTGTTGTGCGACACATGACAAATAAAGCCATTCATTTCTAGGGCCACACAAAAATCCAACCTTGTCTGACTTTATGTGGCATGCAGCACGTTTCCCACAGACAACAATTGTGTCACATGTGACAGCGAGTTATGCATGACTACAATTGCTGCTTTTACAATCTTTGCTGTAATTTTTCATAATGCCCATTTTTTTCTTGTGAATTTGTGCATATGTAAGACAGTCAATTACAATCTTTACAGTATATATTTCTTTAAAGCAATCACTGACGTATCCACATCACGTCGCATTAAAGTTGCACAACTTTTCGTTGCATGATTTTAATTCGATTTTTAATTGCTTGACTAATGTTGCCATGTGGCCAAAGCCTATCTGGTATAAATAAAATCCTACATGTAATGGGATATGGGTAGATGGTTTATTCATATGTTGCATGATTTTTGGGAAAATTACAGCAAGAACCACAACATGCCCATGAGCTGTGAATACACCAGATCAGTAATATACAGGTTACATCCTGCTGCAATGCCCAGGATCACAGATTAGTCATTTATGCTGTATTCACATAGCAGTGCTGATTCTTGGCCAGGTGAGTCAGCAATAGTGTGGCATTCTTTTTCTTAACTGATCCATTGACTTTCATGGGCAGAACTTTCCTGAGTATATTGATAGTGCAAATAGAGCCTTAAACCTCCAGATGCTATGGTCAAACGCAACTGCAGCGCCTAGGTGGTTTGACAGAGGGACTATGCATTCTATGTTGTCTCTTTGGCCAAGCGACAATGCAATGTGGTTACAAATGTTAAGGTCACTGTTTACATAAGACAGTTGTCAGTTATCATATGGGACCGGCCACACTATAAGAAAATTAGGTTTCAAATTCTTCAATGCTTGTAAGGAGATGCCACCAGAACATGTGGGTTAGCAAAAAACATGCAGACTCAGCTGATCTAATCTTACTATATATTAACTAGCTGGGAACATAAGCAGCACCTTAGCAGACTGGAGATGCCATAGAAATACGGGAATAAATACGCTGAGTGGGTGAGATGAGCATCCCAATATTTACAGTATCTTGAGATGGTAATCCACCTATTACTGAATGCATGTCTACTGGGAGTGGCATCTCGGTGGTCATTTTAGCTCACAGGATCACCATCTCCAATACAGTGGATTCAGGTCATAAATAGCTCAATCAGTTTATGTTTCTCTTTTCACAGGACAATAACAAATCCTCAGCAGTCTGTCTACTGACTAGACATTCAGTGTGCATCACTACGAGACCCTGGGCCTACGGACCAGTGTAATGAATTGTATATATGTTATACTGCTTTGTTATGTTTTAATTTGTCCTTGTCCTAAACATTCCCACAAGTCTGAAGAGAGTAAATATGGTTTAGGCTTGGTACTTTTTTGTTTGCTACTTTTTGTGAGTGGTGTGGGTATATAATTTTTTTGCCTACCATAAGTTGAGAGTGGTGGCAGCTATTTGTGTGGATGTGTGATTGTAGAGGGTCACTTCTCTGTAGCTTAATGTGGTAAGTGAGTTGGAAGAGAGTGTGGGCCCCCCCCCTGTGGGAAGGGTTAGCACATTATTTGTAGAGCCCTTCCAACTGGCTGCTCATTAATTCCTTCCCGCTGGTGACATTTTTCGATTTTTGTTTTTGACTCCCAAACCCCATAACTTTTTTTATTTTTCTGTTCACAGAGCCATATGAGGGCTTAATGTTTGTGGGACAAATTGTTCTTCATAATGGTACCATTTATTATTCTGTACAATGTACTGGGAAGCTGGAAAAAGATTCAGAATTGGGTGGAAGTTGAGAAAAAGTGCATTTGTGTGACTTTCTACGGGCTTTGTTTTTACAGCGTTCACTCTGCAGCCAAAATGACATGTCACCTGTATTCTGTGTTTTGGTGCGATTCTGGGGATATCAAATTCATATAGTTTTATTTACATTTTAACCCCTTAACAAAGATCTAAAACTTTGCAAAAAAAATTTTTTTTCTTAAAGTCACCATATTCTGACACCCATAACTTTTTTATATTTCTGTGTACGGTGACACATAGGGCGTCTTTTTTTTGCGGGGTCAGGTGTAATTTTTAGTTATACCCTTTTGGGGAATGTCTATTGCTTTGATCATTTTTTATTCAAATTTTTATCAGAGGCAAAATAGCGAGAAAAACTGCGGTTCGGCACTTTTTTTTTTTTTCCCGCTACTGCATTCACTGTACGGGAAAAATATTTTTATAGATTTGTAGACTGGGCATTTTGGACACAGGGATACCTAATGTGTATGTGTTTCACAAAATTTAAGTACTTTTATATGTGTTCTAGTGAAAGGGGGGTCATTTGAATTTTAAATATTTTTTATTTTACTTTTTAAATTTTTTTTTCTTGCATTTATTAGACCCCCTAGGGGTCTTGATCCCCAGAGTGTCTGATCACTAAAGCAATGAAATGTATTGCAAAATATCGGCACTTCTATAGATCAGCCTGCAACAGAAGTATATGACAGACAAGCCTGAGAACCTTCAATAGGCTCCCAGCTGCCATGCCAACGGGATGCCGGCCCTGGATCTTGCTCCGGGTACCGGCGATCCCCGGAAAATGTCCGCGCCCAGGCGCTGCCGGCAAAGTGGCACCTCGGTCAACTTTGCGGGCACTGATTGTGGGCATTAGCACCGGGCCTCTTCTGTATAATACAGCAGAGACCTGGTGGCCGCTCAGCTGCTGAGCGACTGCCATATTTAAATACCCGACATCTGCCATACTATTATGGCGGATGTCCGGAAGGGGTTAACAGCTCACTTGTCTGCAAATCCACATGACACCTAACTTTACCAAAGTCTTCTCTTCCACCCTGCTTTCCTAAAGTGAAATACACATTATTCTAGTGGGATAAACATGCCACTTCAGCAGTCACACTGCCACTTAGGGAAAGAGCTGTTGGCAGTACACAAATTTAACTGATAAGTATATTGCTCACTGACAAGGCTACAAAAGAGTGAAGCGTTACCACATCTGCACACGTCCTCACAAGTAATTTCCACCACCAACCACAAGACACTGATATACCCAGACTACTTACAACTGTGCCCTGGCATACAATAGAAAACAAAATGGTAACAAGCCTAAGTGGTATTTTCTCTCTTTAAAATTATGGGCACAATCTTATTCAATTTTAAGATTTAATATACACAAAAAAAAAAAAAATTACACTGGTTTATGAAAAAAGAAAGAACAGACCTCTTACAAGCCTGGCTGTGGAGCTCAGCAGGAAGTATTGAATAAATCTACTGGCTGGGCTGCATCTCCAATTATATGACCAAGGGTTCTCTGTCTGTTATCTCTTTTGAAAGATCCATAAACCACCCCCGTTTCTGGAGCCTCCCACCTGGGACTGCTAATTACATGCGCCAAATCCAGAAAGTTATGACATATTTTGTGAATATACCATAACTCTGGGTGGTTACCTCATATAGGCATATGCCCTGCAAGTGATGCCAAATGTTTTTAATATTCCAGGCATACCAAACATGAAGATGAAATCATAATACATTCCGCAGACAGTGGTATGATCTCCATGTCTTAGACAGGTTTACGTCCCCCAACCATACTCCTGTACACAGGTGGTTATGAAATATGAATTATGACCTATATCTCTTTGATGCTATGTTTGTTTTTTGTTATTTGATATAGATTTTCCAGGCCGTTTGAGACCTACAATTTTCCTGTCTTGTCTAGAAGCCACACAAAAGCAACCTGGCTTCTTTGCACTGACCTATAAATTGAATTCACACCCAGGATGTGGATTGGAATTAGAATTACTATATACACACTCAGTCACTCTAAACTACAACTAGACACATCCGATGCACACAACACACAGAAACTGATACAAAATTTAATTTGATCTAATAGTAAAATTCTTTACAAATGAATACAATAGTGTAACAAATATTAGAACAGAATAAGCAGAGGGAACATTTGCCATATGATACCTTATTGTTGACGACACTTCTTAGTTGCACCACATCACAGCAACAAGATCCTAGCATAGCCAACTGAGCACAGTATGACAGGAGACAGCATTCCATATTCCACACATAGTTTGCAAAGCAGTCTCTTACAATCTGGAGCTTTTGGACTTAAGCTGGCTGTCAGGTGGCAGAGGTTTGCCCAGATTTTGCCCCACGGTTGGGCCATACTTATCATCAGCTGTGGCCTCCTCTACTTCCTTCTTCAATACAAAGCCACCAGACATACCCTCAAAGTCCTGTAGGGGAATGTATCTGATAGGCTTTTCATCCCAGATTGTCTCCAGTCGCTTCTCCCAGCTTTTAAGTATCCCAATGCGAGCTTCCTCAGTTATGTGTGCCACAGCGTAGGAAATCTGAGGCTCCAGAACTTTAAACCCACAGAAATTCAAAATGCCATTCTGAAAATGCAAAAACAATTAGATTATGATTAATGGAGACACATGCTATTGACCACGCGAATGGTAATACTCAGTCTTTATTATACATTTCTAGGAGGAATAATAGAAGAACGGCACAACACAGAAGAAAATATGTTCTGGAATTGATAATTTATGGAGAATGCAGTTATTTACTAAAAGAGACCTGTCAGGAGCAGTGAGAGATCCTATTTATGTCTTTGGATGCATGGAACACTTTTCATGTAGTAGTACCAGAATCAGCATTGTTGCAAACAGGACAAAAATAAACGGCACATCTGACATCTCTGGTACAGACTCAACATGAAGGAAACATCAAAGATATCTACAAAAGTACAAATGTAGTGGCTCCTGGACCCTTATAAAAAAAAATAAAATCTTTAACAGGACAACCAGCTACTATGAATAATAATGGTGTCTTAGGTGACAGAAGGGCTTTTGGGCCCAATCGGCCACTAGGTACTGGGTGTGACTGCTACCTCTGCACCCACTATTCCTAGGGGCAAAACGATCATGGTCGCAGGATGTGCAATTGCAATTGCACCTGGAGGTGTCGCGGGGCCCATGCTGCTACTGCTGGCTTCATCTACCTGTGTGCAGTCCTGATTACTCTATACTGCTGTCAATTACTGACAGTAGTAAAGGGCACCTTATTATGTAGATTGTGAGCCCTATATGGGACAGTGACTGACAATGTCTGTAAAGCGCTGCAGAATATAATGGCGCTATACAAGTAAGCAAAATAAATAATAATATATTACATAATTACAGGCAGGGTGGCATCCAACTTGACACACAATGGTTGAAAACAATGAAGGATGCACAGCTTAACTTATACTGTATGCAGCGCATCCTCCACACAGCCACAGCCAGAGCTGTCAGGTCATTGGGCTGAAACCACAGGTTGGGACGGGTAAACTGACTGCACAGCCATGTGTCCCTATGCTCACCATGATGCCTGCCATTGACTGTCATAGGTATTCTGTGCTCTTGACCTCCTCCTCCGCTGCGGCTTTTACACCACTGAGTTTTTTGCATGAGAATTTTGAGGCAAGATCTGCCTCAAAAATATCTCCCATTCATTTCAATGGGATACAGTAGCAGATTTTTTCCTGTACCTGATTTTTTTCAGCTAGAGTGAAAAAAGCGACATGACCTATCTGCAAGCGGATTCAGCCTTGAAAAACCCATTGAACTCAATGGGCGGCGTAAAAATGTGAATTTTTTTTTACGCTGTTTTTGATGCAGTTTTTGCATCAAATTCGCTGGTGAAAACGATGTTCGGCATTGAAATCCTAATGCAGTTCTCAATTCCCGACAGCGTTTTTAACAGCGAATAGCTCCAAATCTGTAAGGGCTATCCTAATGATTTTATCTTTATCTTATCTTTAAAATTAATCCAAGCTCATCTTCATAGCCCTAAGGGATCCTGAGATATGGGGCTCTAAAGTGTCCTCCACCCTCTTGGCCTCAGGCAGCATCTTAGAGATGGAGGGGGAAGGAGTAGAGCTGCAGACTGCAGAGACAATGAGAAATCATCATTGTCTGTGCATAACCTGTATGTGACCCCGGGGGGGGGGATGTGGCAAGGACTTCTGTCCATGTTATTCCCTCTCCTATCAGGGAGCATACTATACTTTTGCTCTCTGATTGTCACATAGAGGGTTAATGTAATACTGCTCTGAACCTAATCACAGGGGTATTCTTATGTAATAACCCTCTGAACATAACCAAGAAGTTATTGGCGCTGTGCCCTCGATCATTGTCGAGGTCACACCTCCAAAAGAGTTGCATCAAACCCTTACACAACACATACTCAAAAAAGTCATTAATAAAGTTTACATTTGACCCTGTCCCTATCCTGTCCATACCTGATCTTTATAGAGTAAAATACGCCAACCGCCTCTCTAGCGATATCCTTACATGCTAAAATAATAGCAATAACAATTATTACGAGAGATGAACGTATAAAACATTTCTGATAGGCGGAAAAGTTCCATCAGTCAGATAACACATTATCACCCATTAAATGTCATCATATAAAATCCAAGTTTTATGGGGCGGAGCTTGTCTGTGGAGCGGAATGGCCGCATAGGTGCATAGCTCTAGGCCTGAGTCCACCTAAGCGACAGCATTAGCGACGTGCCCATAGGATATAACACGCCACAAGATAACGGGAAAACTTGCCACCGTCAGAGATGCCACGAAAGAGAAAATCTGCGGTAAAACCTCAGAAAATCTCCGATTTTTACTTCCCCCATAGTTGAGGGGAAGATCAAAATGGCGACGGTTCGCGCTCCGCCGCTATCTCCGGAGCCTCAACTCCGTCTCGAGACCCTCCGGAGGAAACACTAACTTTGTCAGCGCAACGGAGGATGCTCTCGGCGCCGTCGATACCGCAGCTGCTGGAGTGCGGGGTTCCGGCGACACAGGAGCCCTCTCCCCGGCGGGCCGGGAAGAGCGCTGTTCCGAGGCCTACTCATGCTGACACACCGAGGCCTTTAGGCCTATGCAGCGCAGAGACACCGTTATTACCCACCGCTAGCCCGGTCAAACAGAAGCCCAGGCTCCAGAACACCGAGTGTCAAAAAGGAGAGGTGAGTGATACTACACAGCACATGCTGCCGACTACCGATTTTTTTGCAGATATTCCGGCAATAGAGAGTTTACTCACTGAGGCCTCCATGAAAAGCATGCTAATGGCCTTCTGTAAATCACTGACAACAGATATGTCCTTAATGGTTAAACCGCTAGATAGAGACCTTCAGGAATTGCAGAAACGCACTGTTCATGTGGAATCTAAAATGGCGGAATTTGCTGCATCACACAATGTTCTGATAGATGCTCACTATGAGGTGGAAAAAGACGTGTCATTTTTAAAAGCTAAAATAGCAGATCTGGTGGATCGCTCGAGGCGCAACAATTTGAAATTTAGAGGAATTCCAGAGTCGGTTTCTGCGAGTAATTTAACAGTATTCCTCCAAGACCTGATACGCACGCTAATACCAAATCTTACGATAATGGACTTAACCATTGATAGAGCGCATAGAGTCCCAAGGCCCTCACACCTAGATGAAGCCGTACCCAGAGATGTCTTAGCAAAGATCCACTTTTACCGTACTAAAGAGCTGGTGCTACTGACTTCACGGAAAAGTGGCCGTTTACCTGACCCATACCATAAAATATCCATCTACTCTGATCTTTCGGCCGCAACACTACAATTACGAAGGCAATTTATCCCTATAACTACAGCTCTATGTCAGCATAACATCCTTTATAAATGGGGATTCCCGGTCAAAGTGATCGTATCCCGGAATAACCTTACTCATATCATCAAATCTCCGGAAGATGGCAAGAAGTTGCTACTTAAATGGGACATTCCAACCACTGACCTGGCACCCAAACTACTACCTGGCCCCGTGTCTGATGGATAGCATCAAACGAAAACCCCAAAGCGTCCACCAAAAAGGCTGCACAGCTAGAGACTCACCTGACAAGGGATTTCGTATGTCCACTACTACTGAACTTATCCCCCCAGGATTACAACAGCCGCTGGTCTGCTGTACCGCATTTCGTTGCTTTGTTTTGTTTAGGTGGCTTACCCACTGGTTTCTTTGTTTCTATAGTTTGTTTTTATCTCGGTTCTGGCACATGGGGCGGCGTGAATACACAAGGCGGAGACGAATCTGCTTCCTACTACTACTGGTAACTTCCGATGTGTGTGGTTGTGGTAAGATTTTTGAAGCATTACTAACTGTGATCTATGGTACTTAAAATTATGTCTATCAATGTCAGAGGCTTGAACTCCCCTCAAAAGAGAGCCAATTTGTGGCGAGAGGCCCGAGTTCAGGGCTGTGACATTCTTGCAGTTCAAGAAACGCATCTTTTAGAGGTAGATGCCACTCGTATTAGACACTCCTCATACCCACATATATTTCATGCTCACTGCTCCTCCAAACGTAGGGGAACATTAATTGGGATCAGAGATTCGGTGGCATTTCAGCTGGTGTCCCATTATGCTGACTCTGGAGGGCGATTTGTTATACTAGTCTGCATTCTTAACAACGTCACATACACGTTAGTTTCGGTATACGCCCCAAATAGAAGACAGGTGTCATTTTTAGGGAGACTAATGAGAACAGTGGAACGGAGAAAACAAGGATGCTTAGTAATGATGGGAGACTTTAACATGGCTCCAGACCCAGCAGTAGACACTACTACTGGCGCAACAACACGTCATCCTTCATTTTCACAAGCTATATGGCGTCACGAATTATTTGATATTTGGTGTATCCTTCGTAATACTGAAAAAGATTACACCTACTATTCTACTGTACACAACAGCTACTCGCGAATAGATTTATTTTTACTAGAACAAACTAGTATTCCTAGCGTCCAAGCTTAAACAAAAACATGTAAGGTCTAAAATCCCATTTCTTCAGAGTAAAGATAGCACATACAAAATATATGACCCTAGTGGCATTGCCAATGCCTTTAAAGCTTTCTATGAAGGCTTATATAATATTAAAGAGGACTCTTCTGTGACATCTCCAACGAAGCAAGAAATTGCCAACTTTCTTGCAAGTACTCAACTACCGACACTCACAGAAACACAATTAGATTCCTTGAATGAGCCCATCTCGCCATCAGAATTACTGTCAGTAATCAAATCGCTGCCACCTAGAAAATCCCCGGTCCCAGACGGCCTCACTAATGAATATTACAAAAAGTTTTCTCCAATCCTGCTGAACCCGCTGTTGTCCTTTTTGACAGCTGTGGTGGACTCTGGCACTATCCCAACGGAAAACCAAGAGGCCCTGGTGGTGACGTTGCCTAAACCGGGCAAGCCTGCCACCAGTCCTCAAAATTTTCGACCGATCTCACTATTAAACTCAGATTTAAAAATTTACGCCAAAATTATAGCGAATAGAATAGCAGTTTGTCTTCCAAGCCTAATAAATCACGACCAAGTGGGATTCATGAAGGGGAGACAATCATATGACAACACTAGACGCATTTTGAATATTATACACCACATTAATTCTAGAAAGATGGAGGCGGTGATTCTTGCATTGGATGCCGAGAAGGCGTTCGACCGCATTTGCTGGTCTTATGCCTTCTTGGTGCTTAAAAACATGGGGTTTGCTGGAGCTATATTAAGAGCAGTCGAGGCACTGTACTCTGCACCATCTGCAAAAGTATTCACTAATGGAGTGGTATCGGATCCCTTTTTAATAACGAACGGAACTAGACAGGGGTGCCCCCTTTCGCCGTTGATATTCGTTCTTTCGATGGAACCACTGGCCCAGATACTTAGACTAGACCCAGAGGTAGGGGGCATTGCTATACGGGACAAAACTCATCTCATATCACTGTATGCAGATGATATCATTCTTACTCTGTCCAAACCACGAGAGTCCATTCCCCGACTTATGGAGATCATTGCCAAATTCGGACACCTATCATTTTATAAATTAAATATGGCCAAGTCACAAGCCCTATCTTTACATATCCCTCCCTTTTTGCTTCAATCCCTACAAGCGAAATATGACTTTGACTGGAGGAAAGATGGCGTTCAATATCTGGGGATGCAGGTGACACCTTCCACAGGGGCCCTATATAGAAATAATTATACACCTATGTTGAAAACACTACAGGACGAGACGGAGCGAATGTCCAAATAGACGTGTCTTGGATGGGACGCGTCGCAGCCTTTAAGATGTTATTATTGCCTAGACTACTATATTTGTTTCGCACACTCCCGATTTCCGTCCCGGTTTCATTTTTCTAAACCATGCAAAAGACGATTTCAAAATTCATATGGAATGGGAAGAGACCCAGAGTCAACAAAAGCTTCCTATTTAAACAAAAAGAGGCGGGAGGACTGGGAGTACCAGTGGTAAGGAATTACTACATAGCGTCCTTAGTTACACAGTGTGCTAGATGGAGATCAGCTGACACCTCGGTTCCATGGAAACTGAGCAATCATTTATATATCCCTTAAGATTGGGGGATACCTTGTGGGCGCCCTTCTGGAATATTCCTATGCCTGAGTCCTTATCCCCAGTCATGCAAGCAGCAGTGTCCGCATGGAAGCTAATTCACAGAAAAACAAATCCTGCCAACCACTTTCATGCCTCAGAGATGCCTTTATCACTTATGACCTGGGTAATAGAAGACCTAGTAATTTCGGAGTGGGAAGCGAAGGGGATTACACAGGTCTCCCACTTACAGTCCGATACCAAACAATTTTTACCATTTATAGACTTAACACGGAAATTTGGAATTCAGAGGGGTGATTTCCTTAAATACTCCCAGATATGGCACTTTATCTCCAAAAACCCGGTATCGAAATTACCCCACAATAATGTGATATTTACATGGTTGTCGACTAAGATGAGGGGACTACGGTTTCTATATGATAAGATGGATGGAGTGGCGACCTTTACTAGATCTGCACCATTCCGTTGTTGGGAGAGAGATTTAGGAAGAGTTATCACTTCAGATGAGTGGGAACAAACAATTAAATTAAGTCACGCATCCTTAAAATGTAGCACCCACATAGAAACAGCTATGAAAATTACTTTAAGATGGTACCGAACCCCATCCACTTTACAAATGGTGTACCCTTACGTATCTGGGAGTTGCTGGAGAGGATGTGGAGGGAGAGGAACCCTGCTCCATATTTTGGGACAATGCCCCATAATTTGTGCATATTGGAATAGGGTCTTCGACATGATATCGGAAATATTTAATTTCCGCATCTCCTACACCTCACCTCTGGCCATCCTATTAATTGGAATTCCCGAGGAGTTGAACAAATATAAAAAACTCCTCTGTAAAATCTTGACTATAGCCAAATTAATGTTGGTACAAAGATGGAAATCAATGTCCCCCCCGTCTGACACCACATTGTTGCAAGCCATTAATAATACATACACGTACGAGAGTATAATTGCATTGGGAAATGATTCCCATCACAGCTTCAAAAATATATGGAACACATGGATTAATTCTCGATTTGTAGCATAAGGGGAACCAAGAGTTATAGGGAATCCGGTCTTAAGTATCGCACTGGGTGTGGAGGTGTGGTGAATGGAGGCGGAAAGGAACACAGGAGAAGATCGTCTCGGATATGTCTCACGCTAACCCCAGAAAAGTGCCCAAATGTTAATGTTGTTCTTAATTGTTTATAACATATATAATCTTTAATCCTTTGTCTGTTGGTATACAATTCAGAAAATATTTCCTGAACAAATTTTATTCAGAATGAAAATCGCAATGTATGTCAACAATGTTCATGCATCTATTCTGAAACCCAAATAAAAATTATTGAAACTAAAATCCAAGTTTTGGCAGCTTTCAGATGGGTATAATAGCAGGTGGTGATGGTAGGGCCCACATATGAAACCTCTGCACTGGGCCCACCAATGTGTTAATACAGCCCTGCACATAAGGTTGGTGATCATTGGGTTCTACAACATGAGTCTTTTGTATCATGTGATTCCTCCTCTTCTTAACTTGTAAATTCATTTGTCTCCCTTCTGCTGGTGTACTCTATTTTATATAAAAGAGGGAGCTGCAAATACAAGATCCAAATAAATACTTATTTTATTGGATCTTGTATTTATAGCTCCTGCTGTTGTTCAGCGATGTGTAATAAATTGGCACATGAAAGGTTAATAACCTGTGTGATTTGTTTTGTACCAGCATTTACATTGACCCAAAATGAAATATGGACCTGGAAAATGTTGGCAAGCAGTAATATGTATCTCACGATGCTGTACAATCGATGCACATAGTTATCATCAGAGGGTGGAAAGTCCAGAAAACACTGGTGATAAGATTTTAGTATTAAAACTATTGAATCGGATCTCTCCAAACACTGCAGCTCTTAATATCTGCAGATTAGTTGTTTCTAATAGAAGGGTACAATTCCATTTTCAGTATTTGTTCCCTTGAGTGCCCATTATTGCACTGAATAGACCATCCTCCACCCCTCTTCCTTAGATGCCATGTACATATTGCCAGTTTAGTGGCCAATTAAAACAAGCACCATTGATAAAATACCTGCATAGGCCACAGAATAACATTGATGTCTCCATTAATCCCTTTAGATGATGTCATTGACTCAGAACCACTAGTAGTAAAAGATAACAGGGCTTTCTTATTCTGTAAAATAAAAAAAAATAAAAAAATTAGAATGAAGTTACGTAATATAAATTCTTGTGTATTTGACAATATTGCATAATTTATCACCTATCTTCTCCATTTATTCCAGATTAGGCTAGGTTCATATCTGTGCCAAGCTCTCTGTTGTTTGGGTCTGCCAGAGGACCACTAAAACTGCGGTTACCCGTGGACACCAGCGGACCCACTGACTATGTCGTGGAGAGAAAAGTCCTCTTTCTGCCGATTGCTGGCGGTTTCTGTGTTGGAGTCTACACCAGAGACCCCGGTGCAGATGTGACCTTAGTTTCAAAGATCTTTCACTATATTTAACAGTAATACCACACACATATCTGAGGCTGCAATTTTGTACATGTGCAACCTATCTATTTCAGGTAAATTAGTCTGTGTGAATTCTTTCTTTATACTTTCATGTATGACAGCTCACCCCAAACAGGTAATGATGGCGGTTTACCTTAAATGGTCCTTCAGAATACATTGTTTGAAAGCTGTATGCAAACCCAATAGAGAACACTCGTTCCACCCATCCTTTCAGTATGGCGGGAAGCCCAAACCAGTATATGGGAAACTGGAACAAATAGTAAAATGTCACTATAAAGTTAAAGACTATGGGATGCCAAATTTAAACAGAACATTTTGTAGAAAACACAAACTATTGCACAACTTATTTTGTGTTATTCAGTACCGGGCCAATTTCTGGTCCAGGACCAGACACATTTTTGGGTTTTTTTTATGTGTGGTTTTGAGGGCTGTGATATTTTTATCATATGCGTTATTCAGCTATTTTCTGTATCTTTTTTTGGTGACACATAAGGCTTTATTTTTATGTTGTTTTTATTTTTGCATGTGTTTTAATTTTTTTTTTTCCGGAAAAATATAAACAAAAGAGGGAAAATGTGTCTGTTCTTCACTTTTAATTTTTTTTAAATTTAATAACACAATGTGCTACTAAAAAACGTAATAAAATAGTTTTTCTTCTCCGTAATGGTAATTTTTATTTTGTATGGTGTCGTCGTGGGTGGGGCTATAACCTTTAATAACAGAGTTTTATTGGCGTATTATTTTATATATTTTTTTAATTATTTTATTTACATTTTTTTTTTACTTTTCTATTAATTTTTTTTTTTGTTTTATTTAATTTTTTTTACATTGTGTCCCCATAAGGTAATAATAGACCTTTGGGGACATCTGATCACTTTTTTTTGTGGGGGAAGCTGATTTCCTCCAGTTGCAGGAGGAATACAGCCTCCTGTCCGTTACTATAGAGCTGATCTGGTTCCTGTAGGACCCAGAAGCTTTTACAGACGCTGATCCCGGATCATGTGACCGCCGGGTCAGAGGGGAGCCGCAAGATGGTGGCGTCCATAGCGCTGTATATGGCACTCATTGAGTGCCGTATACACAGCGATTGGGAAGGCAGGGAAGGTAATAAACCTGGGAGCTCCAGCTGAAGTTACAGCCGGCTCCCCGTTTCAGCAGCTGCACGACAATCAGGGGTTGTCCGGGATAACCTTTTTTTATATGAAGCTAGGGAAGGTGAAGAAAAAACAACAACAAAAAAAACATACCCCGTGACCCGGTGACTCCCAGTGCCATCCGGTCATGCTACTCCAGTGTTTTCTTCCGGCAGAAATCTCTGCCACATGTGATCGCCGAGGCCAATCAGCAGCCTAAGGAAAGGACCTGAGATGTCACTACCTGTGACATCCCATGTCCTTTGCTGAGACTGCTAATTGGCCTCAGCAATAATTTGCAGCAGGGATTTCTGCTAGAAGAAAAAAACTGGAGCAGCAGGACTGGACCGCACTGGGAGACATCCTAGCGCCAGGGACAGGTGACTATGGTTTTTTTTTTTCACATTTCCCAGCCTCATATAAAAGAAAGCTTATCCTGAACAACCCTTTTAAGGCTGGGGACACACATGAAAGGATCGGAGCAGGTTAGCCACCGCAAGCCCGCCAGTGGCAAATCTACTGTGATCTACAACAGCAACATTAACAGTTATCCAAATTTCATCCACAGGCTGAGACCTGCAATATGTCAGTCACTGCTGTGGGATTGACCCATAGCTTTCAACCTTTGCATTGCAAACACTGATAGCTGTAGAAGTGATTCCTTTAGTTAAATTGCAGCAAAAAACACTGTCCATACTGTAACCATGACAGGACAGTAGTCTTGTGGTGTAGCAGTGACTCAAGGCAGCAAAGATAACTATGATACTATGAATTTCCATTAAATATATGCAATATACAGATTGGATTTGCTGGACCGTAAAAATTGTGCAGCTGGTTTCCACTGCAGCGGCTTGCAGGAGAACACCCATCCCCATATAGCATAAATGCCGCAAACCACGGCAAAAATTGTGGCGTTTTACAGTATCAGCAAAGTGGATGGGATTCTGGCTAATCTCATCCACACATTGCAGGGCAATATCTGCAGCGGATGCGCTGCGATTTAAAAAACCGTTGCGTTTTTGGAAATCACAGAATGTCAAGTATACCTATGGAAACGCTGGTGTTTTCCATATAAGTATAATTGAAACAGAGAGTCACAGAGGACTTTCTGTGAAAAATGCTGTGGGAAAAAACACAATGCGTTTCCTCCATGGTTTTTCCCGCAGTGCTTTTTGGCTGCAGATCGCTACGTGGGGCCTTAGCCTAAAGGGATTTTCAGGGAGTATACATTTATAGCCTGTCCTTAGGAATGGAGTGTCTGACTTGGGTGCCTAGGGCCCACCAGTAAAATTAATTCTAGGTGCTCACTATACAGCTACATGCAAATATTACCTGACACTAGTTCTCAAATTCCTAAAATTTCGCCAACGTAAATTTTTTTTTTCCAGTAGTAACTTGCTGCCTAGTCCTTGTCTTTGGTTGTTTCTGTACTGGGGTCCTGTCAGTAATCTGCTGCCTTGCTCTTTCTTCTGTCCTGGGGTCCTGTTAGTAGTCTGCTGCTTTGCTTTTTCTTCTGTCCTGGGGTCCTGTCAGTAGTCTGCTGCTTTGCTCTTCCTTCTGTCTTGGGGTCCTGTTAGGAGTTTGCTGCCTTGCTCTTCCTTCTGTCCTGGGGTCCTATCAGTATTCTGCTGCTTGAGAAGATGGGGCCCAGGAAGGAAAGATACTGGTTTTGACTCTGTACCTAGATGTCATCTTAGTCTTCAGTGTACAATATATAAAAATAAACTAGATAGTCTCTTAAATAATCTACCCAGTATATTATACTGATGCATAGCATGGTAGAGCTGTACAATGATGTACAATGAGTGTACTGTACCATGCCAGGATAAGCTAGGGGTCCACCTGGCTCATCCGGGCATTCACAGCCACATGTACCATACTTACCTGAAAGATCACAAGGTCATCCTTCTCCACTTTCTTCTGCTCTTCCCTAATATCTTTAGAGAGACGTCCCTCCTTCCATGCTATCAGAGTCTCTGCACCATATTTGAACATACTTGGCTCTTTGGGTTCACCTGCATTGAAGAGGCATTGTTCTTAATAGTTTTGTATCCCAAAACATTGACTAAGAATTGCAAATATGAATGATCTATGGCAGTAGTTAGCAGCCTGTGGGTCATCAGCTGTTACAAATCTGCAGCTCAAAGCATGTTCTGTGAGTTGGAGCTTTGCAGCTGGAAAGTCACAGGTTGGATAGTACTGTACTTTGTAATATATTCTTCTTGTCTGCAGAAGCAATGCCACTGTTGTCCTTGGACTGTGTCTTGTACTGCAGCCCAGCCCTATTCCCTTGAACAGAAATAAGCTGCAAATATACAAGAGTGGCCCTATTTCTGCAGATCCTTGTTTCTTATTCTTGTTACTCCTACCTGTGATATCATTACGTGACAGGACTGCATTAAACTTCATCTCATAAAGATCAGACACAAGAACCGTCCACCCCTTCTTCTTTAGAGCTGCCTGAGCCGCTTCCTTCATGGCGTAGTTAAAAGATGTCCGCTCTTCATGAGCTAATACAATCAATGCTGTCTTGCCTACAAATATCATAACCCTCAGTAAGTCAGCAGCCATAAGTTGGTTATTTGCAGTTATTACATTCTCAGGCCACATATTCAGTCATTTATAGGAAACATAATGTGATAAATAATGCAAGGATTTACTGATAAATGTGTACTTTGAAGCTACTTTTAGAATATAATGTTCTATGAAATTGTTTAGCTATTTTCTACTAAATTGTTATTGTGCAAATAGCTCACTATATGCTAGTTTTACACAAAGTTTTTTGCAAGGGGATTTTTGAGGTGAAATCCACCTTAAAAAAATGCCTCCCAACTCTCCCTTTCATTTCAATGGGAGTTGATTTTGTTGATTTTTTTAATCTACAGGGGGAAAAGAAAGAGTCATGACTTGTCTTTAGGTGGATTCCGCCTTGAAAGGACCGTGGAATTGAATGGGAGGAAGAAAAAATGCAATGGGCTTTTAAAAAAAAAAAAAAATTATTTCAATGATTTATTTCAATGGGCCTTGTAAGGATTAATCAGCCTAAAGATAGGTCATGACACAGATTTTTCCCTTTATCTGAAAAAATGAACTACAAGAATAAATCTGCTGCTGCCTCCCCCTGAAGTGAACGGGAGCATGGAAGGTGTATTTGGAGGTGCAAAAAACTCTGTATGAACATACCCTTAGCCCATTCAACTTCCTTGCACATCAGTCACCTAACTATATGATGGTTATGTCTCAGCTTAGATCCACACTGTAGTCTAAATCCAATATTAACATTATAATAGGGAATTGCTGTTCAAGCAATTCTGTAATATATCATGCAAATTGGTTCTAAGTTGAATGATAATATTAAAGTATTAACTCTAATTTTATTTTATTTTTTGCTATTGAGTTGGGGGGGCATGGAGGTGCAGTGAACATTTTCATAATATACTTTATTAACCTATCTAAGTTCTTTTTAATAGCATTGCCAAGGTGAGTCTGTCCCATATACTCAATGCAACATGCAGAGCTGAAGCATTTTTCAATGAGGGATAGTCACTTCATATGGCTGTATCTCCAGTTTTATACCACCTAAAAAATGGTTTTGGTATCATAAGAAGCCTGAGATTCTAAATTTTCATATTCTGGGAATACAGAACCTGAAATATCACTAGTTTAAAAAAAAACAACTTTATATACAGCATGAGCTGCTGCATATGAAGTTTAAATCCTAATTGAGTTTTTAACTAGTATCTCAAGTTCTGCATTCCCAGTATATGAAAATTGAGAATCTCAGCTTTCTTTTGATACCAGAATCATTTTTCTAGGTGGTATAAAACCATTGATACATCCATTTGAAGTGACCATCTCCCCCTTTGGTAACAGCTATAGCTTTACATACTGGCTAAACTAATGTGTATGGACTTTCTCTAGTAACAGCTCAGTTAGAGTATTAGTATAGAGAATTTTATAGCCTGTTTTCTATTTAAAAAGGAAGTTATATAGGTTAATTAAGTATATTACAAGAGTTCACCAAACATCCCCACCTCCAACACAATAGGAAAAAATAAATAAAATGGGAATTACACTTTAAAAAAAATAAACCAAGGAAGTACAAAGTGAAGAGAGGTCTATCCCTACCTCTACATCCCAACTTCCTTCGAAGCATTCTAGGTAGATCACTAAGTGTGTATCAAGATTTGATGTACTTCAAGTCAGTAATGAGCTTAGACAATTTCTGCCACTGTAGAAAACAAACTGGACAGGTTTAATGTTTACCTCAGTGAGATGCCCAGTAACTGCTTATCTCATACTTACCATAGAACTAACACAACAAACCAAAATGGGCTTGTCTATGGTGGAGTTGGGGGACTGCCGTCAGACAATAGTTATATGGACATTATGCAGCCATTGTTGGTGACATGTGATGTCTATAACATTAGCTTTAAAAGGCTGACATCACTTTTCCCTCCGGTGCCAAAACACCTTATAACATCACTAAAGGTATATTTAGGAGGTTTGTATAGGGACAGGTAAGGAGTAGACTCCAGTTTCGAAAACTGACCCACCTTAGGCTAAGGCCCCACGTAGGGAAAAAGCGCTGAGGGAAAAAAAATCAACTTGTTCAAGGCAGCGCGGCTCCCGGTAATGTTTACATGCCAGGATGTGTGTTGCTCACTTGCCATAATGTAGCGGCAGATTAAGGTATTGCACCACTGCTTCATTGAAAACTGTGGGACAGCTTCGCAATTCCTAAACCTGCCACTATATATTCAACTGAATGGAAGAAAGACACTTCTTTTTCCAGTAGCTGAAGTTAAAAAAAAAAAATTAGCCACCGAAAAAATAGAAAAGAAGCATCCTGCCCAATCTTCAGGCAGATTCTGCCTGAACTTCCCATTGAAGAGAATGGGATTCAGATATCTTTTGGCCAAGGCTGGAAGATTTCCGCAGTGGATTCTGCATGGCGGGTTCTGACACAAAATCCACATGTGAACTTACCCTAAGTGTAATTAGGAATTAGTCAATCAACGATATTATTATTATTATTATTATTATTATTATTATTATTATTATTATTATCATCATCATTTAGACATTGAAAAATAAATCATAATTATGAAAAATATAACCTCACATGTACAAATTGGAAGCAGCTATGTCGACAAAACATACATTACATTACACAAGGAACAGTCTTGGGAACTCCAGAAAAAAAGCAATGGAGAGCTGTTTGTCTGCATTGTAATCTTGTCTTATATTTGTGTACACCTTGATTTGTTGTTGCCTTTCACTGTGTGCAATTTAGATGTAAAGTTTTTAGGTATAATAAACTTATGATATGTATGTGGTGACATTTACACGTAAAGGTTACCTATCTGTGGAATTCTCCTATTGATGTCAGGCTCCTCTCTTTTTATGCTGAGGACTTACTGCTTATGCTTTTAGTGTGTGATGTTCCACCTTTCGTAACTGTGATGATATATTTCAATGTCCCAGTAAAGTTAATTTTACAGTATAATCACTGATTTGAATGCCCCAAATGCAAAAAGTTACTGTGCATAATTTATAGTAGTGGTCAGGGTAGAGGGATATTTTGTCTGACTCAGGTTCCTGGGTAGTTAGTGAACAGTCTGCCCACTGGGCAGTTAGCCAGCTTTTGGGAAACTTTGACTCCTTGATCATATGAATTGCAATGCTGTGTAGAATAGCTCTTAAAGAAACCAGGCCATGTATAAATATTAAAATTTTACTTCATATCATAAGCAATAGCAAAGCAAGAAAGGGTCATACTCTTGGAAGACATACTAAAAACTCACCAGCCATAATATCCTTTCCTGTCGTCTTCTAAACCAGAGAAGAAGGATTCGCTTTTGCTGTGTTGAAATCACCTTTTTGGCTTTCAAAGTAGAACTGCACATCTATGGGAGAAATCTGTATTTTTATAGAGTAAGTAGAAAGACCATCCCCTGGCAGAGGAGCTGTCACCATGACACACGCAAGTGAAAGGTTATTGAGTTTACCTTTAACTAACAAACACGCCTCCTCCTTGCCTTTGTTGAGCTATATATTAGACCCCGGCCTTAAAACAGGCAGCTTCATAATTTCATGTGCAAATGTTGATTTTTCTGCATATAAATAGCAGATTGAGCCAAACAAGGATTAGGGGGCAAATTTTACATAGCAGTATGTGAAAAATGGGATTATATCCCAGCAGAGAACAGTAATTTTTCTTAAACACTGCTGCATGAACACAATTTGGTTTAGGCAAAAAATGTATGCTCCCTACTGAGGCTACGTTCACATTTGTGTTGGAGTCTCCGTTGCAATGTCCGCTTGAAATCGGCAGACGAAAAATTCTTGCAGGTACGGCTTTTTCGTCCACATTTTTCAGTTTAAAAAATTATAGTCACTGAGGGCTCCATATGCCACCGCTACTTTACCAGTCCGCCTGTCCGATGTTCTGGTCCTCCGATGGGCTAGAACAATGCACAGCCAAAGCTAATGTGAATTTAGCATAAGTTTTATGTGTTGTCTGTTCCTTAAAGGTCTACCTGTTGTTGGAGGGGGCGTTAGTGACATAGTGAACATATCTTGTTTGTATCAATTGTGACAATTTGGGGGGATTAGTCTCAATGGCGGCAGACTCCTGGTCCCGACAGCAATGGTTGTGGTACTGGGCGCCGGAGAGACAGCGTTCAGACGGTGCCAATTTAAAACAAAATGGCTTTATTTCAGCTTAGGAAAAGGTGAAACATAACAAAACAAAAACAGCCTGGGCCACAGTTAGGGCACTAACTGACTCCTTGACCCCTGACTGATCTCTGGGGCAATAAGCAGCTTGGCTCAGTAAGTCTTCTCTGGACCCCAGCCCTCTGGGAACAGACCGCCTTGTCTGTCTTTGGCTGGGTCCAATGTATGCCTGCTACCTGCAGGCCTCTCCACGCAGCTCTGCCGCTATATCCACTCCCTTTGGAGTTACGCCCCCCACCCAAAGGTGTGGCTGAGGGCCTTTTCAGGCCTGGCCCTTGGTCGCTCAATAGTGCCCTCTGGGTTCACATACTCACACAATGTACAATATTGCTGCCAAGAAAGTCAACTTATAACCAGTATGCAAATTAGCTTTTTGATGCGCCCAGGGCATGGCCACATCATCCAGAACTCTATTGACACCTCCTAACATAAAGAATGAAAGGTGCTTATGTGCACTGACCACAGGTGGAACAGGGCGCTCTGAAAGAAGGCCATGCCCTGGGAGCACAGAATGACTCATTTGCATAGAGATTAAAAGTTGCCTTTCTGGCAGCAAGATAACATATAAGTGGTTTATGATTTTGGTTATGATAGGCTCCCTTTAATATATCTATGTTCTATGATTCCTGGAATCAAAAGCTCTAGGTAACTTTGTGGGTGTGTGACAGAGCTGACTCTGAGTACCAGCCTGGCATTTCTACACAAATTTACCAACCCTGATGTCAACACAGACTTGCAAAGCAGAATGACATTTATCATTTTCATTAAAGGGAGTCTATCAACATTAGATTCATTATAGATCTAATTCCAGTAGCTAGTAGAAGTGATTCTAAATTTTCCAGATATGCTTCTGTTGTTCATCTTTGGAGTCCCATGTTTATGTCAATGTAATTTTATTCATATGTACATTAGTGGAAAAGTGCACTGCTGGGAACTGTAAATCACATTATATAATGTGACAGGAGCTTTTCAGGGTCCTTGAAAGCATATACGGTGCAGACGAAAAATAATATAGAGCTCTCTCTAGGTGGCCAAAGGAGCAGCTCATCCTGGTACAGGTAAAGAGAAGTACAGAACATGTAGTGATGCACTATACCAGGGGTAGGCAACCTTTGGCACTCCAGCTGTTGTAAAAATACAACTCCCAGCATGCATACTTGCTCTGCTGTTCTTGGAACTCCCATGGAAATGAATGGAGCATGTTGGGAGTTGTAGTTTCACAGCAGCTGGAGTGCCGAAGGTTGCCTACCCCTGCACTATACTGTGGAGAGAGGTGCTACTAGTCAGTGCATGAACTTCACTTTACCAGTTTAATGACCTGATCTCTTGGCACCTCTAGCCAAGCATTGTATTTTGATCCTGTTTTCAAGATACCATGGTCCAGAAAATGCCATTGCATGATCAAAGTAACTGTGAGGCCATTGTAACTTAAGGAACCATTGTACAGGCTAACCATACCCACTTTCTCAAAAATGTATGAAACGTTTTGCGCAAGTGAACTCAAAAAGTTGCAAATCAAAATGTTGCCAGAATTCTGGAGTACAGCTTATTGGCAAATACATTGTGAGAGGCAAGAGTGAACAGGCTTGGCATAGTTACTGTACATAGTGGCACATGCTGAGTCACTGTGACTGTAACATTAGCAGACACAATACACCTGCCTGGTAAACTACTCTATCTAGAGAATAGTATTGGGACACACCTCTTATTTATTAAATTCACGTATTTCATTTAGTCCCATAGCTACAGGTGTATAAAATCCAGCATTTGCCTTTACACACATTACTGAAGGAACGTGATGTTCTAAAGAGCTCAATGAATTCCAGTGTATACTGTAATAAGATGTCACTGCTGCAACAAGCCAGTTTGTGGAATTTCTTATCTCCTAGATATTCCAACATCAACTGTGACAGGTATTATTGAAAAGTGGAAGAGATTAGGAACCACAGCAAATCAGCCATGAAATGGCAGACCATATAAAATTACAGGGTGGGGTCACTGAGTGCTGAAGTCAGCGGTGGATTATAATATGTGTGGTTGCCTGAGGCCCGAGGTTGTAAGGGGGCCCAGTGGCAAGTAACTGCACATTTGCCCCATTATAATCTGATCTTGTAATCAACTATATCATCATCCACCTGTGCAGTTGATTACTGTGGTGGGGAACGGGAGTCTACTGAAGGTGAGGATGTATTGGGAGAACCTTCCAAAGATATAAATAAAAATATTCGCAATGATCGCACGGCAGTTTCGTTCACCCCGAACACATCCAAATCAGAACTGCCATTATTATACTCTGAGGCCTCTTCAGACCCCAGAGTATAATAAGTGGAGGCCCAGGGAAGAAGAGCAAACATAACAAACAGTGTTATTCACCTCCTCTGGGCTCTCGCCTGTCCTATGTTTTCAGACTACACCATCAAAGCTGGCAGCACGTGACCAAAATCTAAAATTGAAAACAACAGCACTGTTAAAACTGTATAAAATAATTTTTAGTTAAAAGGGTTTCAAATAGCAAACTTAGCATATATTTAAAATAGCAGCTCCATATAATAAATATATAATGGAAGCTACTCCTTAAACGAAGGGCATTATACATCGCTATAGGTGTGTACAAGAGCTGTGTCCAAGTACAACCTGGTAGTGCTCCACAGGGGTACCTAACCCTGATGTCAATACAGAGCGGCACAATACTTACTGCAGAGCTGCACTCCTCTTTTTCACAGGCCTGTTAAATCATAGAAAAGGAGAAATAACCCTATTTAAAGAGTCATTCATGTGACTAAATTTGTAGTTTACACAAAGTCCCTGTACATGACCCTTAGCTATAAGTCAGAGCTTCTCAGAGCTACTCTTACTCTGGGAGTCCCAGCATATACATGCAAGTACATGAACAGTCTAGAAGGGTCCCACTTCTCAGACCTCTAACCATCTCGAAAATGCCGTCCTTCTGACTTTGTATGCTTGTAGTGAGTGAAGAGATGGCTACGAAAGTTATGAATAGAGACAAGTGCAGTCAGCTGTTCTCTAAACTTTCGAGTAAATGGAGGAAGCCATGAATATGCAGCCACTTCTCCACTCACTGCACCCATGGGATAGGGGCCAGGGGACTCCAATTCTCAAAGATAAGGAAGGACAGGACCAGCATCTATCGGACAATTAATGCATATTCACAGCAAATGCCTCAATACAGAATCCCTTTAAATGTACCTGTACAGTTGTACCCAACTGTCTGCAGTTGACTTCTTCCCTTTCCTATATGGTCAGTTATACCTGTTTTTCTATGATATATATGCAGCAGCCTATAGTTTTCTACAGTAATATTGAGTTGCTGTGGTCTACTATTAACTTAATGACTAGTAATGAATAATAATATGTTTATAGTAAACATAGTGTAGAATATCAGGAATGAGTACTCTTGGCACTCCTCAGCCCGATGCTGAGTCACTGTGACTTATATTAGGAGTCCTGGAGACACAACAGTCCTGCTTCCTACATTCAGCTGCCTTATTCATGGTGACAATTTGTTAGCTCCACCGCCCTTTCCATATTTGCTGAACAGTAACCACAACAAACTTATGCTAGGTTCACTCCTGTGCTCAGGTTTCCGTTCCCCGGGTCCACTTGGGGACCCAAAAAATGGAACCTAATCCGCTTAAAAAGCATAGGCTATAATGGGGTCTGCTGGGTTTCCACCCGAAAAATGTGGAGGGAAAAGTCCTGCTTGCAGGGTCAGAAGCAGAAAGCTGCATCCATTGTCTAATAGCCCGGCACCTTTAGGTATCAGGATGCTACACAGCAGACGGAGCTTTCTGCTTCTGGCCGCATATTGTTTACTGAACGGGCACCAGAAGTGGCTCCGTACAGCTGATCGGTCTGGGGGGCCTATGGATAGGCCATAATATATATATATATATATATATATATATATATAAAAAGCCTGAACAAGACCTTTATAATGGATTTCCCCACAAACAAAGCCATCTTTAAAATTATAGACAATTAAAAGGTAAACATTTTTGCAAGTATAAATAATTACAAATTTTGAAGAGTTTTAAAGCTTTTCTGTAATCCTCTCAGTGGTGAGGGTCTGCTGTCTTGATTTGTTGTCATTGGATATGACCATGAATGCAAAAACATTCTATACTGTGAAATACAGCCATGATTTTCTTATTATTACTATGGATTAGTTTCTTGCGCCTGTACTGTCTCTGCCTGATAACATGTCCACAATAAGGAAATCTTGTCTGGGTTTCTGACAAGTCCCAGACAATAGAAAGTTCCTGTATTCATGGTCATATCTATTGGCGACTGATCAAGACAAAAGACTGTCACTACTATTTTTAATCTTTAAAATGCTGCAAAGTTTTATACTTGTAAGGGTCCATATTTGCAATAATGTTTAAATTTTAATTGTCTATAAATCTAAATATGGATAAGTTTCTGGAAAAACCCCTTTAATAATTCTCGTGGTCTTTTTTTATTTACTTTTTTTTTAAATTTATTTTACCAGCAGAAGGTCTAGTGCATGCCTGCACATATCGTAAACCGGCAACAGATTCATTCATGCCACCATAGACATATCATTAACCCCTTCCCACCACAGGCATTTTTCAGTTTTCATTTTTGACTTCCCGCCTTCCAAACCCCGTAACTTTTTTATTTTTCTGTTCACAGAACCATATGAGGGCTTAATGTTTGTGGGACAAATTGTACTTCGCAGTGGTACCATTTATTATTCCATACAAGGTACTAGGAAGCAAGAAAAAAATTCTGAATGGGGTGAAATTGCAGAAAAACTGTGTTTGTCTGCGATTTCTTATGGGCTTCATTTTTATGGCATTTACTGTGCAGCCAAAATGACATGTCAACCATATTCTATGGGTCAGTATGATTACGGGGATACCAAATTTGTATAGTTTTATTTACATTCTAACCCCTTAAAAAAATCCAAAACTTTGCTTACAGACTCCCGTTAAAAGTATTCAAGTAGGTGAAATGTTGAGGGCGAGGTGTAGTTGCATAGACTCTGCTGTGCTGAACATGAACTGAATAGAATAGGGTTGCATTATTACTGAACAGAGTACAATCTATTATAAATAATTGAAGTCATGATGATCTATTGTATACAGTGATAGTAGGCCCAGGAGAATGGTTTAGGGTGTGTTCACACGGAGGAATTTGCCGCGGATTCCGCCCATGGGAGTTCCAAGAACAGCAGAGCAAGTATGCATGCTGGGAGTTGTATTTTTACAACAGCTGGAGTGCCAAATCAGGAGCAAAGCGGCCTAATCAGGAGCGGGATGCTGCAACGGAATGCTGATGCACTGCATCGGCATCCCGTCGCAGCTAGACCGCAGCGAAAAATCCGGCAGCGGGAAATGAATTCATTTTCCACCATGTGAACACAGCATTATAGTGACACCTACTGGCCAATCTGACACACAGTTAACAAATATCTTCCGATAATTTGTTGATGATTTACATCATATGTTGGAGTGCAGAGGGTTTTTATCCACTAGGAGGACCACTATGCTTTGATCACTCTTATCACTTAAGCCTCTTGGAGACACTCGTGGGCGAGTTCGGTGTGCTATCTGGGTTTTTCCCGGATAGCACATTGACCCATTCATTTCTTTCGGCCCACACACATGACTGTGTATTACAAAGATCAGTGTGCAGGCCAACAGTCCGGGCCACAAAACTCAGGCCAGGTCCTATTCCTGTCCTGTTTTGCAGCCGTGCTTCTGTGGCTCCTATCCATTGAATAATTAGAGCCGCGGAAGCATGGCCGTCACACGGATGGCATCCGTGTGCTGGCCGTGTGTCGGCTGTGCTGTTCAATCACAGCCATTGGCCAGCCCACAGCTGTCTGCAAGAGGCCTTAACCTTACCCAAGGTAATGCAGCAAACATCACTTGACAAAATTACACAGGTTTTTTCAATGTGGTAGAGACAGATGTTAATCTTGTAACTATGCTAAAAATATTAACTTCATAACCTCTAGAACTGATGGTAGGGCTCATTTGATAAAACATATTAACTGCAATAGCCATTAAACAGTATATAAATTAGATTGTGCTGAGTGTCCATTAAATGGTCCGGCCACTAGGTGCTTCCTTCTAGCTAGTTTGCTGTTCACTATTTTGTTACTAAGGAAGTCCATCCCTAGATACAATTCATTCCTTTTTGCTCATCTCAGTGAGTGTAGGGGGCTGTCCTTTTCTCTCTTGACATGGTGAATGGAGGGGAGGGGTTGATTCCCCTCACAACCTGCATAGACATGTCTGCTAACTGCTGCTGTGTGCAAAAGACTGAGGATCCTGCAAATCTCACCATTTACAATGTAAGAAAAGTATTATATGTACTTGCATCTACTTCTGGCAGCTTGTGTGGTTGTGAAGTAAATACAGGATGGGATATTATTAATATTAATAATATGGGATATTAGTCACAGACAACAGCAGCTTTAGTCAGGCTTTTCTCAGGTGTTTGTTTGTAATTGTATAGTTACTCCTGGAAGAACATTATCAGCAATTGATGGGGGAGGAGGTCAGACTGCTCCTTATTGTACATGCCCAAAGTCTGAGACATAAATGTAAACTGTGTGTCAGCCATAATGTGTTTATTAGCAACAGAAAAATTGATGGTGCACCATGTATGAAGGCTTATACAGTCATAGAAAAGACTGCCCAGCAAGACCCTGCACATATTTCATCTATTCATGAAAACTCAGGTACCCTGTAATTTATGTAGGCTGTATACCCCACAGATTGAAGGATATAATTTGAGAACACCTTAAAGGGGGTGGTCCAGTTTCAAAAATATTTTAAAAGACAAATATAATTGTTTGTATAATGAAAAGTTATCCAATTTTCCGATATACTTTCTGCATCAATTCCTCGTAGTTTTCTAGATCTCTGCTTGCTGCCATTCATTCTGCTTGCTTGCAATGGATAAAAATCAGTCCATGGTCATGTGATGAGCACACATGTGCACAGTTCGTTAACAAGCAGATGTCTGATTACTGTGCTGTGACTATGACGAACTGTGCACCTGTGTGTCCATCACATGACCATGGACCGTATATAACGTGACCATGAACTGTACATCACATGACCACAGACTGATTTTTTTTATCCACTAGGAGTAAGCAGAATGAATGATGACAAGCAGAGATCTAGAAAACCATAAAGGAATTGATACAGAAAGTATATTGGAAAATTGTACAACTTTTTCATTCTACAATAACATTTGTCTCTCAATATTAGTCTGAAATAGAAATTTAAAGAAAAGACCTGTGAGGGGCAGAGATTTGACGCCTCCTTCTGAATTGTGAGGGTTACTGTATCATATTAATGGATAGTATATTGCCAAAGGGACTAAATGTCAAAAATGATTGGATTCTTATTTATTATATATTTGTCTATTTTTTCATATTGTGTATTGTATTTCTGGTATTTAGTTTTTGTCAGTCATGTTAGCTTTTATAAAAGGGTTAGATTTACCTCAATTTGGGGTATTTGCAATCCCACCACAAGCTCACTATGATTAAGCGTCTATAATGACCAGAAATACTTCAGATGTGCCTCCTACTCTTGGATGCTTTTTTTTTTTTTTATACGTGTGACAGATTTATTATGCCTTGTATGACAATAAAGTGGTGAATTATGCATAAAAAAGGCACAATTTTTTTTGTGTAAAAATGTGACTTTTTATGGTTTACCCCACCCACTCCACTTTCATAGTTGGGAGCATGGCATGAGTGGTGCACTAGATTTAATATCTTTTATGCCACGGCCCCGCAGAGAGTGCATCTCAGTTATGAAGACGCGCTTGTCTCCTCATAAATGGGTGCAGGTGTAGAATATGCCAGTCCTCATAAATATCCCCCAATAAAGGGATTTTTACTTTTTTTTTTTTTTTTTTTTTTTTTTTTATATATATCCCTTGGAGTGCTGGTTCATTGATTTGCTATTTTGTTCACATGGATTGTGTCCCTTTTTTACAGGGAACTTGTCATTTCTCCATTGAAAGCACTATGTTGAGAAGTCAAGGAGATGGTCCCTATAGAGACAGCCATCTCTATATGCACAGTCATGGAGAGGAACCACCTCCTTAAAGGGGTTGTCTGGCCTAAAATTTTACTTATTAGTCTGGGGGAGGTGAAAAAAATAAAAAAATACCATACTCACCTGTCCCTGGTGCTCCGCTACTTCCCCGTGTGGTCCAGGCCTGCAGCTCCGTTGTTGTCTTCCGGTGGAAGTATCCCATGTGACAGCTGAGGCCAATCAGCGTCCTCAAGAAGAGAACCGGAGATATCACTACCTGTGCTATTAATCCCATCTTCTATATCAGGGGTAGGCAACCTTTTTTGATCGGCGTGCCGATTTTAATTAAAAAATCAAAGTTGAGGTACTCGGAGTGCCGGTCAATAATTGTAAGTCTGACGACCCCAAAACTAAAGTCATATACCACAAACCATATCACAGAAGTGCTGCCACCAGATGCTTTAGGACACATGCGTTTACGGCAATTTCCTGGGACGCTCCTGTACTTTCCGATTACAAACAATGAAAGTACATATGCAGCCCCCAATTAGTGGTAAATGTATGTGTCCAGGCGCACCGTATGGCAGCATCCTTATGTTGGAACACTATGTATCTGGAGGCAGCTATATCTTTAGGCCACTGGAACTTTTACTTCGATGTAAAACTGCGTTCACATGGTGTATTTTTGCACAAAAAAAAAAAGATGCCTGCGTTTTCTGCGGAAAAACACACAGTTATACAGAATAATGTCTCATAGCGGCCTCTGCACACGGTATTATATCCCATAGCGGCACCTGCACACAGTATTATATCCCATAGTGGCACCTGCACACGGTATTATATCCCATAGCGGCATCTGCACACGGTATTATGTCCCATAGTGGCCCCTGCACATAATATAATATTCCAACTTTTATAATACTCCAGTTTTCGACACTCACTAGCTATTATACTGTGGGGTCATTATACAGTGGGGTCGGAATAAGTGGAGGGCCAAAAGAGGTGACAAAAATAAAAAAAACTATGTTACTCACCTTCCCTGGGCTCTGCAGCTGCCCTGTTCTCTTTGGCGCTTCTGCCTGAAGTCAGGGGCCACTGATTGGGTCTCAGGGGTCACATCACGTCGTTATGCGTAATAACGCCAGACGTGACCCCTGAGGTCCTATCAGCGGTCGCTGACTTCAGGCAGAAGCGCCTGCAGAGCACAGAGCCACCACGGAGCGCAGGGAAGGTGAGGAAGGTTTTTTATGTTTCGTCACCTCTCCTGGGGCTCTTCTTATTATACTCTGGGGTCTGAAGAGACCCCAGAGTATAATAGCAGTTTTTGTTTCGGCCGTGTTTGGTCTGATCGAAACAGCTGGGCGAGGACTCCGCTGCCCGTGCCAGGGAAATAAGCCTCGCGTGCCACTCTTGGCACATGTGCTGGGGGTTGCCGACCCCTGTTCTATATCATTAATATAGAAGTTAAATAACAGCGGACCCAGCACTGAATCCTGGTGTACACCACTTATAACAGAGGACCAGTCTGAGCTGAAGTCATTGACAACTCTCTAGATCCAATCCTTAACCAGCTTTCAATCCAATTACAAACTATATTTTCCAAGCCAATGGACCTGATTTTACCCATTAAATGTATATGAGGGACAGTGTCAAACGCCTTTGCAAAGTCCAGGAACACTATATCCACATCCTCCCCTCTGTCCAGACTTCTACTCTCCTCTTCATAAAAGCAAATCAGGCTAGTCTGACAACTTCTGTCACTTACATTACATACAGTCCCATACTCCTGCATATAGTCTCTTAACCCCTTAATGACCGGGCCATTTTTTGTTTTTGCATTTTCGTTTTTCCCTCCTGTGATGATTCCGCTTAAATATGGCTATAACTCAAAGATGTATTTTGATCTCTGGGTATCGTATCTCCCTCTTAGTTCCATTTACTCATAATGTGCGCAGCTATAATCCTAGATGTATGTTATCAGTAGTGGCAACATTGTAACAATAGGGCTTTGTATCCATCCAGAATAGCTCCATTGAATTCCTACATAGCCCTGGGTGATCAAATAAACATGCATTGTTCAGCCTGGGCTGTTGATCAGACATTTCACCTGGTCCCATCTCCTTACAAAGAATCTTGACTTGAGTGCATTAATCAATCAGACTTGCCGTCGCCGGTGACCTCATTCTGGGTGGTGTAATCAAGGGTATAAAAGATGAGGTAAGAGGTCAGTGGGAGGAGATTGGGCTGAGACTACAAGGAGAATACTATGATGAGACTACAGAGAGACTACTGGGATAGACTGTGATGAGCATGCAGGCTGGAATGCTGCTGCTAGAAGCCTCCACTGGTGACCTCCACATGCTATGTGGGAGTATTGGATTATAGAGCCACATCCAGGATATGTGTGGTAAAGTAATTATTTCACTTTTATTCCCTTTTATTTTATTGTACTGTATATTGTAACTAGTAACTGTTAATGCTTGCATACATCTGCATATCTGTTCTGAACTGCATGTGTTAGATGTTAATACCGACCCATTTAGGGGTTAATAAATATATAAAATTTAGAAAGCTTGTCTTGTATTTATCTTGTGGACCCAGCACTCACTGGCGGTGAGTGTGGTTTTTTATGAAAGAAGTCTCAGGTGTGGGCCAACGCGGTGTTGGCGCACTGAGGATCTTTCACACCTCCCCACATTCCAAGAGCCATAACTTTTTCATTTTTCAGTTCACAGAGTCACATGATGGCTTATTGTTTGCGAAACAAATTGTACTTTGTAATGTCACTATTCAATATGCTGTGCAATGTACTGGGAAGCTGGAAAAAAAAATTCAGAATGAGGTGCAATTGGAGAAAAACTGCATTTGCGCCAAATTCATATGGGTTTAATTTTTATAGCATTCACTGTGTGGTAAAAATGACATGTTACCTGTATTCTGCGGGTCAGTACGAACACGGCGATACCAAATTTATATAGTATTTGTAATGTTTTGATACCTTTTAAAAAATTAAAAAATGTTGCGTCGCCATATTGTGTCACCTGTAACTTTTTCATATTTACATGTATGGAGCTGGGTAAGGCGTCTTTTTATGCGGGACATGACGTTTTTATTGATACCATTTGAGGAAAGATCTGATGGTTTGATCACTTTTTATTCAATTTTTTATAAGAGATAAAATATTTTAATATTTTAATAGTTCGGGCATTTTGGAGAGCGGGGATACCTAAAGTGTTTATTCTTACTTTTATATCTGATCTAGGGAAAGGGGGGTGATTTGAACTTGTGTTTTTTTTAAATTTTTTCATACTTTTAAAAACTTTTTTTTATAGTTTAACTTGTATGATCAGACTCCCTAGGGACCTTGAAACCTAGGGAGTCTGATCGATCATACTATCCACTGCGGCCGTGGCAGCTGCGCAATTTAGACGCCGCGGTCCTGTTTGACCGCGTCATCTAAAGGGTTAACAGCCGCGATCGGTGCAGGCACCGATCGCTGCTGTTAGCGGCGGGTCCTGGCTATTATACAGCCGGCACCCGCGGTGTATGGAGAGCGCTTAGCTCCTGAGCGCTCTCCATACATCGTCATGCGACTCAGGACGTACTATTACGCCCTGGGTCGTTAAGGGGGTTAAGAGCCCCTCAGTTTCCCCACAATGTTTGTTAAACTCACCAGTCTGTAAATACCTGGGGAAGACCTAGAGCCCTTTCTGAAAATAGGCACCACATTTGCCTTGTGGCAGTCCGTTGGCACTGTACCAGTTACTAAAGAATCCCTAAAAATTAAGAATAGGGGTACAGCAATGACGGGACTTGGTTCTTTAAGTACTCATGGGTGTAATCCATCTGCACCTGGAGTCTTGATCATGTTTATTTTGTTTAGCTTGCCTTGGACCATTTCTATGTTTATCCAATTCAGTATATTGGTTGATGTATTACAAGCATTGGTGAGAACCTAGGAAACCCTGGGACTGACTTTGTTATGCCTCTACTTTTATTGGTTTCTGTTTTATGGTTACCCTCCTTTGTGGCTTTGTACTTGCCCAGCGTTTGTGCTTACACTATTGTAAAATTTAATAAAAATCAGTTGAAAAAAAAATTTTTTGAATAAAAATTGATCAAAGCAATAGACAGTCCCCTAAAATGTTACAGTTGCCTGAATATGGCGACTAAGAAAAAGCTTTATTTTTTTTTGCAAGGTTTTGGATTTTTAAAGGGGTTAAAGTGTAAATAAAACTATAATTTGGTATCCCTGGAATTGTACCAAAACAGAATACAGGTGACATGTCATTTTGGCTGCAGAGTGAACGTCGTAAAAACTAAGCCTGAAGGAAAGTTGCACAAATGTACTTTCTCCAATTTTTTTCCAGCTTCCCAGTACATTGTACAGTATAATAAATGGTACCATTATAAAGAATGTCCCACAAACATTAAGCCCTCATATGGCTCTATGACTGAAAAAAATAAAAAAAAGTTATGGAGTTTGGAAGGGGGGAGTCAAAAACAAATTTCGAAAAATGCCTACAATGGGAAGTGGTTAAATGCCTGGCACTTAACCTCTATATCACCATTTGACAATAGCTGTTCCTAGTCTATATACAGAAGTGCAGCCCTTAACCAGGCAAAATTGGACTTTTTTAAATGAAGTGATTTTGCCCTCCCAACCTTAGTTTATTACAATTTAAGCGGAATCTGATTAGATTATGGTGGCTATTACCAAGGTTTTCACAGTGACATTTTCCAACAAGTTCCACATTATTAGAAATGATCAGATCCAGCAGAGCATCCCCTCTAGTTGGATCTTCTACAAGCTGGATCATAAAATTGTCCTGCAACAAGTTGATGAATTTCCTCCCTTTGCAGACGATGCAGTACCATGACTCCAGCCAATATCCCGGTAGTTAAAATCTCCCATCCAGACCACTGTACCTGCCTGTTGCCACCCACTCAATTTCCTCATACAACTGACCCTCTAACTCCTCGTTTATGTTGGGGCGGGGAGGGCAATCTATAGATTATACCAAAAAGTATTGTAGCAGTGGTCATATTCTTATGCAATTCCACATCCTCATCATCTTCACAGGTTCCCTGTTCAGCTCCACACAGCTGACTGTGGCAAGGAGCAATACATTTAAAACATACAGTAGGTCTGTGTCTTTAGAAATGCCATGATTATGTTCAAATATAGCTCCTTGGAGTATTAGTATTGGCTAGCACCATATAGATTTTTTTTTTTATTAGCCATGATCTCCAGTCTTTGCCATCTGAAGATGTCTAGGCACACAAGCATACCTCGGGGGTATATTTAAAGTGATGTCGCACTCTGAACACATTTTATTTCATTTTTAATTGATCTAATAAAAGTTACATTTTAGCGGGATATGTTTACCGCCTCCCACACTCTTTTGTTATTTTCACCCATTCATACTCTGTGAATCTTTAGGTTATTGATGTGTTGCATAGTTACTATCTGTGAATTATGTCACAGACAGAGAGCAAAAGTACAGTATGCTCTCTGATTGATTGTAAAGGGGATAATATGGACAGAAGTCATGAGGATCTTGGCATCATTTTAAAGATCCTGAGACATGGGCATTAGTTCTACATAAGTCTTCTGCTACTGAAGTGCCGCCCTTTCTGGACATATAAATACATGGGAGGCAGGGAAAGGGTTTAAGACAAAATAAAACTCCACACATTCTGAAGAATTTCCAGATTTTAATACCAAGCCACATGACAGGTTTCATAATAAAATCAATTTGTTTAAAGCTGGAAAACTGTCACTTAAGCCCACAGATAATTTGATTCAGGTGACCCTAAGTTACTTTTTCCGCTCACGAGTTGGTGCATCTTTTGTTGAGATAGTGTTTTTTGTAAATAAGCTCTTTAGAGCAGTGAGGGAATTGCCATTGCTCCAAGTAGGTAGGTGGCAACACCTTCACTGCTCCAAAGAGCTCATCAACGGGGCACCAATTCACAAGGATCAAACACCGTTTGATTCAGGTGACCATAACCTACCTGCAGGGCTGGGTTGATGTGCTGAGTTCTGGTGACAGAGAATACACCAGGACACATATTTGTTCAGCAGCATAGTAATAGTCTTTTGAATTTTGCCCTGGCTTTGGATAACATCCACTCGCGGGAGACTTTTTTGCTTCATATTTATACAGTGCCTTGTGAAAGTATTCGGCCCTCTTGAACTTTTCAACCTTTTGCCACATTTCAGGCTTCAAACATAAAGACATAAAATTTTAATTTTTTGGCGAAGAATCAACAAGTGGGACACAATTGTAAAGTGGAACGAAATTTATTGGATATTTTAAACTTTTGTAATAAATAAAAAACTGAAAAGTGGGGCGTGCAATATTATTCGGCCCCTTTACTTTCAGTGCAGCAAACTCACTCCAGAAGTTCAGTGAGGATCTCTGAATGAGCCAATGTTGTCCTAAATGACTGATGATGATAAATATAATCCACCTGTGTGTAATCAAGTCTCCGTATAAATGCACCTGCTCTGTGATAGTCTCAGGGTTCTGTTTAAAGCGCAGAGAGCATCATGAAGACCAAGGAACACACCAGGCAGGTCCGTGATACTGTTGTGGAGAAGCCGGATTTGGATACAAAAAGATTTCCCAAACTTTAAACATCCCAAGGAGCACTGTGCAAGCGATCATATTGAAATGGAAGGAGTATCAGACCACTGCAAATCTACCAAGACCCGGCCGTCCCTCTAAACTTTCATCTCAAACAAGGAGAAGACTGATCAGAGATGCATCCAAGAAGCCCATGATCACTCTGGATGAACTGCAGAGATCTACAGCTGAGGTGGGAGAGTCTGTCCATAGGACAACAATCAGTCGTACACTGAACAAATCTGGCCTTTATGGAAGAGTGGCAAGAAGAAAGCCATTTCTCAAAGATATCCATAAAAAGTCTCGTTTAAAGTTTGCCACAAGCCACCTGGGAGACACACCAAACATGTGGAAGAAGGTGCTCTGGTCAGATGAAACCAAAATCGAACTTTTTGGCCACAATGCAAAACGATATGTTTGGCGTAAAAGCAACACAGCTCATCACCCTGAACACACCATCCCCACTGTCGAACATGGTGGTGGCAGCATCATGGTTTGGGCCTGCTTTTCTTCAGCAGGGACAGGGAAGATGGTTAAAATTGATGGGAAGATGGATGGAGCCAAGTACAGGACCATTCTGGAAGAAAACCTGTTGGAGTCTGCAAAAGACCTGAGACTGGGACGGAGATTTATCTTCCAACAAGACAATGATCCCAAACATAAAGCAAAATCTACAATGGAATGGTTCACAAATAAACTTATCCAGGTGTTAGAATGGCCAAGTCAAAGTCCAGACCTGAATCCAATCGAGAATCTGTGGAAAGAGCTGAAAACTGCTGTTCACAAACGCTCTCCATCCAACCTCACTGAGCTCCAGCTGTTTTCCAAGGAAGAATGGGCAAGAATTTCAGTCTCTCGATGTGCAAAACTGATAGAGACATACCCCAAGCGACTTGCAGCTGTAATCGCAGCAAAAGGTGGCGCTACAAAGTATTAACTTAAGGGGGCCGAATAATTTGGCACACCCCACTTTTCAGTATTTTTTACATAAGTTTAAAATATCCAATAAATTTCGTTCTACTTCACGATTGTGACCCACTTGTTGATTCTTCACCAAAAAATTAAAACTTTATATCCTTATGTTTGAAGCCTGAAATGTGGCAAAAGGTTGAAAAGTTCAAGGGGGCCGAATACTTTCGCAAGGCACTGTATCTGTATGTAATTTTTTGCCAATTCATATATTATGTCCATTCCTCCAAGAATTCTACCATGAACCAGACTGATGTTAAGGCACATTATAAATAAATGTCCACAGATTGATGCTTGCTACATCCTTCACAAACTTTAGCTCTTCTTCATTCCTTTTTTTCGGGGTGCATTAGGGTTCACCCGTCTTCGCCCAGCTCCTATTGCCCCATCTCGGATATTCAGATTAGCTGCTCGGCTATATATGTCGTTTTCAACAAATGGTGATGCTCCAGCAATGTAATCTGGGTTGAAGACGTCTGTTTTGGATCTTGCCTTTTTGGATAGACGCTGCTGGGGGAACTGTTGGTCCCACACTAGGTGTGGATTTGATGCATGCTTTCCACCTTGTGGGGTTGGCAATGAATACTGCAAGAAGACAGATGGACAATGAAAACATGTTACTAGTCATTTGGGCTACACAGCATTTATTAGGTTATTTGAAAGATTGCCATCCTGCCAGCTACATCACTTGCATAGTCATGTGTTGCTTTTGTAAGCAGACTACACTGTACTACCTCATGCCAGCAGTCTTCAAGACATAAGTAGCTCTAACCCCGACATATAGATGAATGTCTAAGTTAATAAACTATAAGAGTAGCACTAGCTCAAAGTGAACATAAGTTCT
This sequence comes from Leptodactylus fallax, assembly GCA_947044405.1. Taxonomy (NCBI): domain Eukaryota; kingdom Metazoa; phylum Chordata; class Amphibia; order Anura; family Leptodactylidae; genus Leptodactylus; species Leptodactylus fallax. The sequence continues at coordinate 4,692,593 of CAMRHE010000021.1, forward strand.
GCAACAAATCTAATAGTCAAACAGCAGCAGAAAAACAACTGTGTAAAAAAATTGATAAATCCATTTATTAAATTGTATCTTGGCTTCCCCATGATGGTGCCCAAGTGACTGGACTGTTCTCGCCTTAAAATATGTAATAAGAATTTACGTTGGATAGCGATACCAGAAGCAAGTTCATTTTTTTCTCAGTAGAAAATGCAGAGCTCTAGGAAAAAATGAAAAACCCAAGTCCTAGAAATTATTGGCTCCTAAACTGACAAATTTAGGAGCCAAATATGTATTTAAATTCTATTTATTTACACAGTACTATGCAAAAGTTTAGGGTAGGCATAGGAATAAAATGATGTATAGTAATAGTGCACAGTACATGCTTTCATAAATTGAGGCATTAATTGATAAAATAAACTATTAAGTGAATGAACAAAAGAGAACTCTAAATCACATAAATATTTGGTGTGACCATCCTTTGCCTTCAAAACAGCATCAATTCTTCTGTTTACACTTGCACGCAGTTTTTGAAGGGACTCGGCAGGAAGGTTGTTCCAAACATCTTAGCGAACTAGCCACAGATATTCTGTGGATGTAAGCTTGGTGAAATCTTTCTGTTCCTTCATGTAATCCCAGACAGACTTGATGTCGAGATCAGAGCTTTGGGAATCTTCTTACCTGGGGAAGCAGTGCAGGTAACTCCTAGCAGAACCAATGGGGTAACCAGAACTCAGACCTGCATCATGCTGCCTGTCTAGGCTTTACTCTGCCTCACATAACAAGGAGACATCCACCAACCAAGATCAAACCGCACAGCCCCAGGACCACAGCAGCTGGAGCCCTAAACACATTGTACACCAAACTTTCAAACTTTGCAGTCCTGCCACTAGAAAGGAATGCTAGGAGAAGGAATTTTTTTAATACAGCAGCAGAGGGCTAGATTAAAAAGTCTTTATCCCATTTGCAAATTCTTGGTCCCCATCTGGAGCCCTGAAATGAGAGCTAGGCAACACCATAAACTCATACAACCGCATCTGTGCAACTTCAATGTTAAAGGCCTTCAGCGTGTCCTTGTACTGTTACAGTTGGAGGGTAGGCTCAAGTATACAATAATTTTAAAATCGCTTTTACATGTCTTACCCGCATTCCACGAGTATTGAAAACTTTAGGATTTCGGGAAAAATGCATGTGAAGGCCACCATCTTCATTCACAGACACGGCAACCTTTTTCAGGGTCTTATTACCACAGTTAGGACAGAACAATTTAGTCACGTCTGCTGTAGTCCTGAAATAAAAGAGAAGTAGTTACAGTGACTAACTAGGATTCTGAATGACAAATTCATAGAGCCTTGACTAAAAGGGTATCTGCCTCTTATCCACTGTTTGTGACACCTCTCACACACTGGAGGGATCACATTAAGAATACAAATTGAGTCTAGCCAGCATAAATTCACTAAGAAAAAGTTGAAAAGGATACAAGGCACATCCCACTGCTGCCCATACGCAAGAAAGGCACTGTAGTTGTAACAGTATCTGCCAAGCTAACCTATGCAAAGCAAGTACACCATAATGCATAATAGAACATAATGCACATTTTACTATAGCCTAAGGATGGGTTCACATCTTCGTCAGTCTCCATTTGGAGACCGTGATCGACAAAAAAGTGTTGCAAGTCCAACTTTTTCATCCAGTGGGTTCAGTTTAAAAGAACAGACACCTGACAGACCCCAGTATATTCATGCACTAGGCACCATTGGTGTCTGCTGTTGTAGCGCTCTGTGTGCCATTGTTCTAGTCCTCTCACGGACCATAATAACAGACAGCAGTGAAGATGTGAACATTCAGTTTTACCAAGCTTGTATCCACTCACTTGAAGCAGCCATAACAGCGCAGAATGTAGTTCCTGGTTTGGCGAATCAGCATTCCATCCACCGAGAGCGCATGCAGCCCCATTTGTATGAGCACGTTCTGGTGACAAAGAAAACACAAGTTGACATTAAGGATCAAAAAACAAAACTGGCACGGACACTGCTTGTGGGTTACAACCCCAGCCACACAACCATAAAATCCAAATGGTAAAGTATTTATTTATTTATTTATTTTAACCATCAAGGTATTATATGAGCACTCCGTAAACAGCACCAAGACCTATATACACACACATAAATTTACTACTATTGGTTACTATCTATACATATAAATTTGAGTGTCTTTGTATACAATTTATTGATCAAGCTTGTAAAAGCCCATCTGTCACGACAAAGCGCCCTCATTCAAATGGGACCCTATGCTGTTTAGAGAGTGCTGCAGTAATTTTTGTATTTTTATTACTGTTATGTCTTTCGTCAATGCATCTGTTTAAGACAAACATACCTATTTTCTTGACACTGACATTAAAGAACCAAATGCTAAACTGAAAATAGTAATTTCTTGTATAAAATATGCAGTAACTGTCTCATTGCTGGGTGAGAATTTGGACCACTTTGCTGTAATACCTGCATAGCAAAGTCTGTAGTCAGGCAGCCGACTGTCACATTAACTGGAACCTCCCGGCTGCCCAAGTCCTGTTGTATTTGTTTGATGTTACTGGGTGTAATCCAGCCTCTCTCATTATCTTCTTCCTCCTCATCATCATCCTGATTTTCTTCTTCCTCCTCCTCCATGGTAGATTTATCTGTTACATGGTCCTGTTCATTAGACAAAGGAGCTTCTTTTGAGCTTGTCGTCACAGACACTGACTGGGCATTCTGCAGAGAAGAAAAAAAAAAAAAAATATATATATCTATAGACATCAAAATGTCAATTACGTACAGCTGTGATACTATTCATCAACAGTCAGTGTACATACTGAAGTTGGTGACTGCAGGTGAATTCACACTGATGGGAGTCAATGGTGCTTTGTCTGTAGCAGCATCTAATGTTGCTATATGACGCTATATACCCTTGAACTATATAGTGGCCAATAGTAGTAAACTGCATCTATTGCCAAGCTTATATCAAAGGAAACCTACACTACACCGGGATGCCACATGTAGAGCCCCTATCTTTATTAAAGCAAAACCTCTGCGAACAGTCATGCTGTGCCTTACATCTGATCCCAAGACATACCATCAACTCCAGCAAATCATCCTCGATGCTCGGCAGGGGACTTCTCCAGAAGAAAAAAAGAATTATACTCTTTGTTCTCTGCACAGTCTTTAGTCTCCTCTGTCAGCTGTGTCTTCAGCAAGTCTTCTTTTTTACCTGTGGACTATTGATGGAGTAAATACTATTACTGTAATATATATGATCTGACAACAGCACCTGTTAAACCCTATGTTAAAAGAAAAAGCCTTACGAAATACTTCTTACATATCTGCCATACTCCATCAACTAAAACAACATCATATCTTCCTTAAAGGGAACATGTCAGGTGGATTATCCACCAAAAACTGGACCGATCATGTACATTATTAAGTAATTACCTTTACCTCTACTAGTGCTGAAATTCTTATCCACCTGACATGCACAAGATCTTGAGGTATAGTGGTTGGGAGCCCACATTACAGACTAGAACAAAGTCGATTTGTCCCCAGGACACAGCCTCTGGCTCACACTGACCTAGCTTACAGTCAATGGCATGATAAAACTAGCAGAAGCCAATGTCCTGGTATTTAATCAGAGGGGGTCCTACAATATATAGCTGAACGTCAGATGATGTGACTTCATGCAAAAGTGAAGGATTTTCTTCTATGCTTATCTACATAACCACGCTCATTCTACTGTAGAAAGTTAAAGCTTACCTTGGAGGGAAAATGGAAGCCAGCCACATTGACTGGGGCCTCTGGGTGTTGAGCTGTGGTGCTGACAGAGACCTAAAACACACACATATCTCAATTATAGTGCAACAGAGACTCATGTTGAGCAGGATATGATTTGTTTAGTCCTTCTCACTGCTTTAAAGGAACACGCTGAAGCCTAGTTCTGGGTCTTGGAGGCAAGCATGACAAAGGGACAGATGTCATGCACAAACCCCAAAGCCCTTGCACCATGCAGAAGAGTTGTATCAGTTTTTCTGTAAGTTTGATAGACTAACAACCGCCATGAGAGGTCCCACAGCATTGACACTTTTGGCAAAGCATTTCATTGTTATAGTACATTTCCCCTTCACAACTCTTCCTCAATGCTGCCATCTTTGTAAGGAAGGATGAGAGACTCCCTTTTCAATGAACATGATGGGTCCTGGGGACAGACCTACCCATTGACATCTATCACTCGTGGATAGAAAATACATTTTTTTGAGTGGAAATAACTGCATTAAATGATTAAAAAGGATCAACTGTAAACAAGGCTCCCAAAATGGCTCCCCATTTATGATTATTAATATAGCTCAAGCATGGTAAACAGTGGCCATATCTATATCATGGCAGTGCTATAAGAATGGGGTCTCTGGAAATTTTGGGGCAATTACTCACCTTCTGTGGTGGCTCCTTTCTAATATGTTCTGAACCAGCATGTTCAACCGCAAGCTGGTAGGTGAGAGCAAGAACCTTGATGTCAGTGGCTGAGAGGCTGACATAATCTCCAGTCTTCTTAGAGAAATCAGTCACTATAGGAGAAAAAAAAACAAAAAAAAAAAAAAATTATAATATATATATATATATATATATATATATATATATATATATATATATAACAACTAATATGCAACATCTGCAACCTTCACATTGTGAAACGTTCCCCGTCAACCCTTAGTATAGAAGTGAATTAAGCTGGTAAAAACGCCTTCTGGTTGACAGTGGTTCACACCCAGCTTTTCTGTGCCACGGAACGTCCACATATTAAGTGAAGCGATACAGTGCCTTGTGAAAGTATTCGGCCCCCTTGAACTTTTCAACCTTTTGCCACATTTTAGGCTTCAAACATAAGGATATAAAATTAAAATTTTTTGGTGAAGAATCAACAACAAGTGGGACACAATTGTGAAGTAGAACGAAATTTATTGGATATTTTAAACTTTTGTAAAAAATAAAAAACTGAAAAGTGGGGCGTGCCAAATTATTCGGCCCCCTTAAGTCAATACTTTGTAGCGTCACCTTTTGCTGCGATTACAGCTGCAAGTCGCTTGGGGTATGTCTCTATCAGTTTTGCCCATTCTTCCTTGGAAAACAGCTGGAGCTCAGTGAGGTTGGATGGAGAGCGTTTGTGAACAGCAGTTTTCAGCTCTTTCCACAGATTCTCGATTGGATTCAGGTCTGGACTTTGACTTGGCCATTCTAACACCTGGATAAGTTTATTTGTGAACCATTCCATTGTAGATTTTGCTTTAGGTTTGGGATCATTGTCTTGTTGGAAGATAAATCTCCGTCCCAGTCTCAGGTCTTTTGCAGACTCCAACAGGTTTTCTTCCAGAATAGTCCTGTATTTGGCTCCATCCATCTTCCCATCAATTTTAACCATCTTCCCTGTCCCTGCTGAAGAAAAGCAGGCCCAAACCATGATGCTGCCACCACCATGTTTGACAGGGGGGATGGTGTGTTCAGGGTGATAAGCTGTGTTGCTTTTACGCCAAACATATCGTTTTGCATTGTGGCCAAAAAGTTCGATTTTGGTTTCATCTGACCAGAGCACCTTCTTCCACATGTTTGGTGTGTCTCCCAGGTGGCTTGTGGCAAACTTTAAATGAGACTTTTTATGGGTATCTTTGAGAAATGGCTTTCTTCTTGCCACTCTTCCATAAAGGCCAGATTTGTGCAGTGTACGACTGATTGTTGTCCTATGGACAGACTCTCCCACCTGAGCTGTAGATCTCTGCAGTTCATCCAGAGTGATCATGGGCCTCTTGGATGCATCTCTGATCAGTCTTCTCCTTGTTTGAGATGAAAGTTTAGAGGGACAGCCGGGTCTTGGTAGATTTGCAGTGGTCTGATACTCCTTCCATTTCAATATGATCGCTTGCACAGTGCTCCTTGGGATGTTTAAAGTTTGGGAAATCTTTTTGTATCCAAATCCGGCTTTAAACTTCTCCACAACAGTATCACGGACCTGCCTGGTGTGTTCCTTGGTCTTCATGATGCTCTCTGCGCTTTAAACAGAACCCTGAGACTATCACAGAGCAGGTGCATTTATACGGAGACTTGCTTACACACAGGTGGATTATATTTATCATCATCAGTCATTTAGGACAACATTGGATCATTCAGAGATACTCACTGAACTTCTGGAGTGAGTTTGCTGCACTGAAAGTAAAGGGGCCAAATAATATTGCACGGCCCACTTTTCAGTTTTTTATTTTTTACAAAAGTTTAAAATAACCAATAAATTTCGTTCCACTTCACAATTTTGTCAAACTTGTTGATTCTTCACCAAAAAAAAATTAAAATTTAATATCTTTATGTTTGAAGCCTGAAATGTGGCAAAAGGTTGAAAAGTTCAAGGGGGCCGAATACTTTCGCAAGGCACTGTAATAGAGAAAGCATCGCTAGACAGATTTACTATTAAATGGGTTATATCCACTTTCATGAAATTGATGGCTTGCATGACGCCTTTTTTCATAGATTTCATCTCCGCCTTCCAAAATTTCTAATTTCTTTATTTTTCTATCGACACCCTTATATGAGGGTGCATGAGTTGTACGGTAAGTAAACACCATTTTAGGATATATAGAACGTTTTGTTTAGCTTTGGCTAATGTTTTTGGAGGTGGGGGTGGGTCCGCATGAAAAAAAAAAACAAAACATACAATTGTCTTATTTTTTGTGTTTTGCTTTCCCAGAAACAGAAAAAATAAGGTTTGAAAAATTTAAGTGAAAAATGCAATTCCAAAGCATTCAAATTGCAGTCCTTGAAGACCCTCATTTTCAACCCATTTTTCCATTCACATAAGCGCATGAGGGCTTGTTTTGGGCAGGACAAATTGTACTTCCTTCGTACAAATACCATTTAATATTCATACAATGTACTGGGAAGACAGAAAAAAGATGTAAAGGGTGGAGAATTGCAAAAAAACAAAAAACACCTTAGCTATGCTATTTTCATATGGGTCTTGTTCTGACAGTGTTCACTGTGCAATAAAAATTATGAGTTCACAACAATAGTAAAAGGGATTATATGTTTTGAAAGTTAGAGCGGAGAAACAAAAACAAAACACCAAAATGCTCAGGGTGACACTATTAGCTTGCCTTGACCCAGAAATCGCTAACAGGCCTGGGACCCTCAGGGGGCCCAAATGCCTCTATACAAAATAAGAAAACAACAGTATAATGAAGTGGGGAATCCATTACATGTTTTGCATTGAGGCCCAGAAGCTTCATGTTACTCTTCTGCCTTGACTTAAAAAAAGCACTGCAAAGGATCAGGTACTTTTTTGCTCACTAGGCACCAAGCGAGCCAAAGCTGTACTAGAAAGGACACATATCCAAACACTGCTCAGTTGCTTGGCTGTCACTATAGATGACAAACAGCTACAAGTACTGGGTACTTTCAGATATGGAAAACTAACTACATGGTACCTGAGTTGGTTTGAACCAAACTGAGTTGAGCCGTGACCATGTAGTGGAAAAGGGGCTGTTTCTCTAAATCTAATGGGAATCTACTATTCAATGGAGTCAAGCCATTACATAAGAAAGCATGTGCTGCAGATTTAGTGCCAATTTAGAGCATCCTATTACTTTTTGTGGCTCCCTTTAAAGGGGTTTTCTGAGCAAAAATTTTTTTTTTAAAAAAAGGTCTGTTAGTGCTATCAATGGGTTAATAAGTGCACCCAAATAACTTTAGCAGTGTTTTCTGGCTTTCTATGGGAGCACCTGGTATCCTCTGCATTTGTTTACATGGGTAGCTTCCTGCTGTCTTAGCCTACAACTACCATGATGCATTGTAGTTCACTCAGATTCCCCCACTCTACAGTCATGGCCAAAAGTTTTGAGAATGACACAAATATTCTATTTTCACATGATCTGCTGCCCTCTGGTTTTTATGTGTGTTTGTCAGATGTTTTTATCACATACAGAAATATAATTGCATTCATATTATGAGTAACAGAAGCTTATATTGACAGTTAGAATGAGTTAATGCAGCAAGTCAATATTTGCAGTGTTGACCCTTCTTCTTCAGGACCTCTGCAATTCTCCCTGGCATGCTCTCAATCAACTTCTGGACCAAATCCTGACGGATAGCAGTCCATTCTTGCAGAATCAATGCTTTAATTTTGTCTGAATTTGTTGGTTTTTGTTTGTCCACCCGTCTCTTGATGATTGACCACAAGTTCTCAATGGGATTAAGATCTGGGGAGTTTCCAGGCCGTGGACCCAAAATCTCTATGTTTTGTTCCCTGAGCCATTTAGTTATCACCTTTGCTTTATGGCAAGGTGCTCCATCATGCTGGAAAAGGCATTGTTGAGCGCCAAACTGCTCTTGGACGGTTGGGAGAAGTTGCTCTTGGAGGACATTCTGGTACCATTCTTTATTCATGGCTGTGTTTTTAGGCAAGACTGTGAGAGAGCCGATTCCCTTGGCTGAGAAGCAACCCCACACATGAATGGTTTCAGGATGCTTTACAGTTGGCATGAGACAAGACTGGTGGTAGCGCTCACCTCTTCTTCTCCGAATAAGCTGTTTTCCAGATGTTCCAAACAATCGAAAAGGGGATTCATCAGAGAAAATGACTTTACCCCAGTCCTCAGCAGTCCACTCCCTGTACCTTTTGCAGAATATCAGTCTGTCCCTGATGTTTTTTCTGGAGAGAAGTGGCTTCTTTGCTGCCCTCCTTGAGACCAGGCCTTGCTCCAAGAGTCTCCGCCTCACAGTGCGTGCAGATGCACTCACACCTGCCTGCTGCCATTCCTCCGCAAGCTCTGCACTGCTGGTAGCCCGATCCCACAGCTGAAACACTTTTAAGAGACGGTCCTGCCGCTTGCTGGTCTTTCTTGGGCGCCCTGGAGCCTTTTTGGCACCAATGGAACCTCTCTCCTTGAAGTTCTTGATGATGCGATAGATTGTTGACTGAGGTGCAATCTTTCTAGCTGCAATACTCTTCCCAGTTAGGCCATTTTTGTGCAGTGCAATGATGACTGCACGTGTTTCTTTAGAGATAACCATGGTTAACAGAAGAGAAACAATGACGGCAAGCACCAGCCTCCTTTTAAAGTGTCCAGTGGTGTCATTCTTACTTAATCATGACAGATTGATCTCCAGCCCTGTCCTCATCAACACCCACACCTGTGTTAATGGAGCAATCACTGAAACGATGTTAGGTGGTCCTTTTAAGGCAGGGCTGCAATGATGTTGAAATGTGTTTTGGGGGATAAAGTTCATTTTCTAGGCAAATATTGACTTTGCAAGTAATTGCTGTTAAGCTGATCACTCTTTATAACATTCTGGAGTATATGCAAATTGCCATTAGAAAAACTGAAGCAGTAGACTTTGTAAAAATTAATATTTGTATCATTCTCAAAACTTTTGGCCATGACTGTAGAATTTAGGTGGGGGAGGGGGTTTAGCTTAGTGTTAAAGTTTTAGTTTATGCCAGCCAAACCCTTTAACCCTTTGCTGATACTCACTAGGTGTCTGGAGAAATGCCTGCAGGCATTAAAGGGGTTTTCCGGTCCCAAATTAAATTTTAATACCAACAACCTAAAATTCGATTTGGGACTGGAAAACCCCTTTAAATGTGAAAAAGGCATGTGCTCACTGGTGACACCATCATATTTAACAACTGCTGTCCCCCAGAACAGATCTGGGGACACTAACTTGTAGTCATGACAGCTAGGAGCCTATCTTCCATATTTATGAATATAAAGCAATACTTTAGTATTGCAGTATATTGTGGTGGTGATCAGGCTACCTAGGGTTCAAGTACCCTAGGGAGGTCTAAAAGAAAAAAAAAAAAAAAAAAGTTTAAATCATTCCCTTTTCCCCTAGATCCCGAACAACAATAAACAAAAACCAGACACATACACAATAGTTATTCCTGCATCAAAAAATGCCCACACTAAAGATGTGTGTGTGTGTGTATGTATGTATGTATGTATACATGCTGTGGCTGGAAGGGGTTAACTAACTCACCACGTGCTGTAGACATACATACTACTCCCATCATTCCCAGACAGTCACAAGGTATGCTGGGAGTTGTATTTTTGGACACGCTGGAGAGCTCCATGTTGGTGGCCACTGTATTACAATGTACAGTACTGGCACAATAACAGGACAACCAGTCGTCCCTTACAATATCCAATTATTTATAGAACTATGGACGCAGTCCTTCCAGAAATCATGAGCCTTGTAGTACCACAGCTGCTCGTCACTCCCTGCCCAGGACTAGTCTCCTTACCCAGCTGGATGTTTTCAGGTTTGGGTTCTCTGAACAGAAGCTCGTAGGGCAGCACTGCCAGTCGTCTCCTGGTCGGCCTGTCCCTGATCTCGTTCACCACGTCCCGCACAGTGTAGATACGAGTCCCGATCTCCTGCAGACACATGAGAATTAGCTCCTGTACACACAGCCATCCCCCCGGCCTCTGTTACCCGCTCCTCTCACCTGTAATGTAGCATTCCTCAGGAAAGCTCCCGCATCAGCCACAACGTGCGGCACCTTGGACGACGCCATGTTTTTTTTATGATTGCCTCGCCGTTCAGCCAATCAGAGATCCAGGATCAGCCCTTCTTCCGGCTGAGTGTTGTCGCCACCTGCTGGCAGGAAGAGAATACTGTAGGCTGTAATACTACAGCGAGGAAGTATTATTGTAATTATTATATTTATATTAAAAATGTATATATTATTATAAATGTATAGTAACATTTTCTATTGATATATAATATACATTCTACTAATATTTTATCTAATAATCGAATCTCAACATATTCTGCATCGCTTTTCAAATCAGAAGGCACAGACAAAATCAGACATTACATAATAAAAAAACATTAACAGCTCATACAAAAGGTGCAAAGAACCAGCTCACAATAGCTTACAATTTATAAAGAAATATGGGTCATACAAAGGTAATTATTACCATCAATGTTAGGCAAGGTTCACATCAAAGCCATCAATTCATAGGACTGAGATGGACTTAGCCTACATTCACACGACCGAGATTCACCTGTGAAACTTGGTCCATGTGTTGGCCAGAATTACTGGCCTGAACAGTATGCCAGGAGAGGAACTCCTAGAGGTAAAGTTATTTGTGATGCTAGGTGCCCTGTCTCCCAGCGACATACTGTCCCATACTATAATCACTATGGAACAATATGTTACTGGAAGGCAGGGACTAAGAGCATCATACGTAACTATTATGCTAGGAGTCCCTCTCCCGGCAGACTGTTCAGGCTAGGAAATTCAGCATGGACCAAGTGTGACATGTGAAACTTGCTCATGTGAATCTATGCTTACAATGGGATCCACTGGGTTCAGTCATGGTGTCTGACAGGAAGCATAGTGGGGCATCTGTGTTATTCTACCTGTGAAATATAAACAGAATCTGCTTGGAGCCTCTGACACAGATGTGAACATTTTTATTACAGAGGATTCCAGTTATTATTTCTACAGGTGATACCAACTATTAAATGGCATGTATATGGTTATAGTAGCTGTTACAGAAAAGGTCCACAGTTGTGTGCATGAAGCTAGGCATACATGGTTCTCAGGGAGAAAGCTACTGTTAAGGTGACATGGCCCCCTGTGCAGCTAAGTAGCGTGCCCAATGGTATGTCCCACCATGACAGCTCTGTTCACACTGCAGCAAGTTTACTGTGTACATTAGTAAAATCTGCCAACATATATGCCATATGTGTGCAACTGTATTTTATACAGCTGAATATGTTTCCTCCTATTGTGAAAAATTATACAGCACGATATATATGCAACCTAGATGCGGTTGAAAGGAAATACTTGAAAGGAAACCTGGGTGATTTACAAAGCTGACACAAAGGAATATGTAATATAAGTTCTTTTGACTTTTATTCACACAGGTGTGCGCAAACATTTTTCTGTTTTGGGACAGGACTGGTCCCTATTTAGGACAATAAGAACAGTATATAGTCCTGAACAAGGTAGATGTCCAGTTCTGAAACACATAGAGATGACGAGTGTCCAGGTGATCATCCAGCCTTGTATCCAAAATTTGCTATCACATTATGAGTAGAGAGCAGGACCATTTTAATACACTTGTGGGCCCAGCTGAAACTTTTTCTAAGTAGGTTTCCACCTCCTCACCCCCTTAATGAACTCTTAAGTAGCCCCCACATATTACATACAAATAAAAAAAGACAAAATTATACTAGCCTAAAACTGTTCCCAAGGAGCTGACTGCAGGCTCCAGTTGTAGTGATGTCTGTGGCTTGGCACTCATCGCACCTCCCTGTTGTAGACATCAGCTGAAGCCTGAATAGTGCTCCTTGCTCCATCATAGTATTCAACTAAGAACACAGAGTTGAAATCGCTACCTGCCTCCCAGAACAGCAAGACAGCGGGACTGTCCCGCTTGACCTGGGTCGGCTGAGGGGGCCCCCAGTACCATAGGGTCCGGTGGTTAAAGCGGTCACTGACAATATCTGTAAAGCGCTGTGGAATACGATGGCTATACTATGCTATACAACTAAGCATAATAAATAAATAATAATAAATAACAGTGGCTGAATGCAGGCATAGACTGTTATGTCCCATGTTATGTCCTTATGCTATTGGGACGCAAATCTGGTGAACCTGGTCTTTCAGAATTCAGCTGCATCCGCAGCAGCAAACAGTGCAAGCGCACATGTGCAATCAAGTGAGGTATACATTACTCGCCTCATCTGTACATTGGACATGTGGCGGCAGCCATCAGAAATGAATTATTACTATATTCTGGCAGATTAAAACTTTAAAAATCTGCCAAAGGCCACAACGAATGAGACTGGAGTGAGACCAGGCTTGTGCCCTAAACCCCTGCAGCATACGATCATACTTTAAGCAGGCTGAAATTAGTTTGCTATTTCTGTATCTTGGAGACCTCTTCACCATACTCAAAGGAACCCCTATTGAGAACACCGGTCTAGAGCAACACAGTTTCATGCTGTGCCTGGTACTGTAGCTCAGCAGTGTAGTGTGGATGCTCATATTCATTTGAAGAAGCTTTGGCTTTCCAATGAGCACCACTTAATCCTGCTAGCCTCAACTGATCACACTTGGATGGTCAAGCAATAAGTCTGGGAAGCAAGGTGACAGGCCCAAAGGGAGGTATCATAGCAGGCACTCCAGTGGTCACCATGTTTTTCCACAAACTGATATAACCTAAGAGTAATACCAGCTTTTTTTTTACCAAGTTCTGCCTGAACGCTAGAACATGACATATAGAACATTTCTATACATGTAGCAATACAATGCTGCAAGCGCAGGCAGCCATTAGTCCTTGGAGAAGACAAGTATCTTCTCTAAAGACTAGGAACTGCATGGGAAACATCGTCATATAATTGTATATAACTAATAGACAACATCCGCCCCATTCATCATGGCTGTGCTGAACTGCTAGCTAGCGGCTGTATTTCCGGTGCACTGTTACACTCACTTCCGGGTCAGCTGACAAAGCCGACGGTCACATGATCGAAAGTGCAGTAGGCGGAAGTAAAGAAGGCAGGTAATGTCAACACAGATCGAGATGGGGTTAATGATGAATTAAAGGGGGGCATAGTGACCAAAAGTGGAGAGCAGTGGGGTGCATGACACAAATGAAGTAGGGCAGGTGGCAATCGTGTGCAACGGTGACCATGGTTTAGGCAGCCACTTAACCTGCTTTGGTGTAGTACTACTATTTATCAGGATTGCTGGGAGTTGTAGTTTCACAGCAGCCCCCAGTGTGCCCTACACTGAAGTTTCTGGGTCTGGTAGCAGAGCAGTTGTTTTATAATGTAGGCAGGAAAGAGTTAAATGCTATCTATATAGTTAGTATTAAGGCGGCCTGTGAGAGGTGTATATTCAGTGCCAGAAACAGGGCGGGATCTCAGTATAGCACAAAAGATAACAATTTCCGCTTTCGATATTAACCCATCAGGAAAGATGTTCATTCATGGGATAGTATTCTTTGTTTGGTGGAAATAGTACAAAGCCATAATCTGATTAAAGGTAGTAGGGTTACCCAGAAACTGGAACCATTCCTGGTATATCCTAAGCGAATACGGTATTCTCATGTGCGTCACATCACCATTGCAGATATTTACTGTGTGTGATATCAAAGTCACAGCTGAGGATACACCACATTGGAAATAATAGTAATCCTTCTTGTTTTAAGGTGGTCATGGAGAAGCCACCTCACCTAAGGAAGCGATCAGTACAATCCTTAAACGGGGTATTCCCATGAACATATTCATATCTATATTTGTAGATAATTAAAAGTTAAACATTTTTGCAAATATAAGTAGTTACAAATTCTGCAGAGTTTTAAAGATTTTCTCTATCCATCTTAGTGTTCATGTCTGTTGTCTTGATCAGTTGCTAATGGATACGACCACGAATGCAGAAACTTTCTTTGGTCTGGATCTTGTCAGGAACCCAGCCTTGATTTTCTTATTGTAGTTGGGTTATCAGCCAGGGACACTACATGTATCAGAAGATATCCCGGCCACAATAAGAAAATCATAGCTGATTTTCTGACCTTAGAAAAGTCCTGCATTCATGGTCGTATCTACTGGCAACCGATCAAGACAACAACTTGTGACCACAAGATATTTAGAGAAAATCTTTAAAACTCTGCAAAATATTAAATTACTTATATTTGTAAAAATGTTTAACTTTTAATTATCTACAAATTTAAAAATTGTTATGTTCGTGGGAATACCCCTTTAATGTGTTGCCGGTGGTAAATGCATTTTGATATTGTAGTGACTCCCACAGTGAGAGGTGCACCTATAAGGTGGATCTGACCCATCACCCATCTGTGTGTATACAATGACACAGTCTCTTCTACATGTCCCACTGGCCCAGATGGCCTAAAGTGAATGAATTGCTTCTTCCAAGGTATAAGTTGTCAGGTAATAATAGCTAGGCCAGGTCACAGTTAGATGTGTTTTTTAACACTCATAGAGGTCAAAGAAGTTGAGATATAGGATGCTGATTGCTTAGGTGATTACGCTGTAGATCTGCATTAGCTTCTCTTGTGTTACCTGTGACTTGGAGTGACACTGTGGTCGCCATTGATATTCTTTTCCTGACTAAGAACATAGTGGCTCTGCAGGGAAGTAGTAAAGTCGTATTGACCATTTAAAAAAATTTCCTGGTGACCACAGTGTTTCCTCTATATAACATACAGTTAAAGCTAGACACATATTAGGTGGGAGCCCTGTAAATGAAGGTGTTCCTCCATATCAGATTCTCATTGAGTATCATATTATTTTTCCAATTACTATCACAGTCTAAAGGTGCTTGTCCTGCCATGTAAACAATTATTCAGCAAGCTCAATTGCTCCTTTTTTTGTCTTTCAGTTCTAAAGGAATCTGAGAGATTTATTAAAACTAGTACATGGGAGATGCAATGTCTCTGCTTTGACTCTAGTTTTATTAAATCTACTCCAGCATTTTTTGTAATTGTTCATTTAATCCATACGTATGTGTCTTTCATGCTGTTTTCCTGATAATATGAGCATATCCTTAATTGTAAGGCATCAGGACGGGAGCTCATGAAAAACATATGTAGTCTGATGGGTCTGAGTCATTGTCTGAGTGGACTTTGTACATATTTCTTCCTCTTGCCTATTTTAGGTTATAGGATTACTGTTATGTCTCTGCTTGGCTTGTGTGATGACAGCAATCTGTTCATTGGGAAACCTTTTAATATGAATCACACTTCTGCATGACACAATCCTTTCATGTATTCTAATTCTTCTCTATCCTGCAGGAAGTTTTTAACATGGCGTCTGCAGGCTCAGGACAGGCTAATGATGGCCAGAAATTGCACCTTAATCTTAAAGGTAAAGTTCTAATTGAATGAACTATAGTATGGTAGTTTGGTACATTGTATTTAGCTATACAAGTAAGCATAATAAATAAATAAATAAATAATCATGGCCCTTTAGTTTGGCATTAGCCTATAACCTTAGGTTTCCAATAGGTGTAGGCAATTTCAGATAAGCATGGCTTATCTGCAGCTCTGGAGTATAATGCAGGCTGTAAATCTTTCTGACTATAGTAACCTGACTCCACTCAGTGCTCCAATCAATACTAATCTTAGGGTATGTTCACACAGAGTTTTTCGGAGTGGATTTTGGAGTGTTTTCCACCTCCTCCTGTTATCAGTGGAAGGCAGAGCAGAAAAAAGAAGCTTCCTGACATATATTTTACCTGAAACTCCATTTGAAATGAATGGGAGGCATTTTTGGTGCAGTTACTGTTGGATCATCTTTTCAAGAAATGCCTCAAAATCAGCTTCCCATATCTTCTTGCAAAACTTGAGTCACTTTATTTCTGCCTGAGATAAAACTGTGTGAACATACCCTTATAATGCTGTATTGTGTTACTGGATGGAGATGGTTGTTTAACTTTATATATTTCATTTTCTTATATGCCAAGTTGCAGGTGGAACAGAGTATTTTCTGATCAGTGGGGGTCTGACTGCTAGAATGGGATCCCTACCCAGTAGATACGGGATAACTTGTAATTGCCAGAATACCCATTTAGGGTAAGGCCCCATGTTACAGAAAAGCTGCTTTTTATGGTAGATTGTGCTGCGTTTTTTTGAGCAATGTCGAGAGGGACTTGAAAAGGAATGAAAAATATAAAGGGAATGCTTATACTTCTCCCTTCTGTTAAATCCATTCCTGGCTTTGTCTAAAAAACCTCAGTTAAATCTGCAATAAAAAAACAGCTTTTCTGCAATGTGGTAGCTGATAGGGAAAATAAGCAAAGGGAGGGAAGTGCTAAATCAGTGATGCAGCTCCTTTATTCTCCAGATTGTTAAGGGTTCCAAAGGTCAAAATGATCATAAAGTGATTGCAAATCCAAACCATATCGTAAAGATATTTCCCATCTGTAGACCAAAATGAATATGGCTCCATTAGCTTTAGTGTAGAAATAGTGCCACTGATGGAACAGTTGTGGAACTTTGTTGCTTTTCATGATACAGGTCATGAAGGTGTTGCAGCCATTTTGTTCTATTGTTCAGTATTGGTCCCACTAGTCAGACTTTGGACATGGGTGGCATATGCAGATTATATATTTCAGTGCTCATGGTGTGAAAACTGATTTAATCCATGTGGCATTCCCACAGGAAAATTAGTAAGAAGATTTTCCGAGAAGTGAAGTGCTCCACCTTTTGCTCACATTTATAACTGCAGTGGCCGTGACCATGTAGATTCTGTCCCAGAAACCAGATCACAATATTCCTCCACATTGAAGCCAGGAAGAATGTAGCAGAAATAATTTAAGATCTCCTTTTACCAAGAATACAGGGGATTGCGACAGAAAATGTTTAGTTGGTTAGCGGTGTGCAAGAGGCTAAAGAGCGTCTGCTAACATTAACCTGTCTGTGCACCTGGGTGTAACTCTATGCCCTGGTGTGCGGTGCCTAAGCAACAGGGCACACGGTTACACCCTGGCTTTTAGATATCCTCTGGGCTCAAGTCTGACAGCTGAGATTGGAAATAATCAGTTCCCTTTAAAGGGATTTAAAGTGTCACATACATAGAAAATGGAAGATAAGCAGGATTTACCATAAGTAGCAAGTCTGCAGTATAGCTTGGAACAGTGCAATGCTGGCTTTGTTCATTACCACTGTTTGTCATTGCAGCTGTTTTGTCCATAGGGGGTGCACCCTTCCATTGCACTTTCCATAAAAAGTCTCTACTTTAAGATTAGGTTTATCCGTATCAAAGATTTTCAGAAATTTCAAATTGCTATTTTTAAATGGCAATTTTCAAAAAATGAACTGGCACCTTGCCAGATACCTGTAATGCCATGCAATGGTCAAGCTGGTTCACAGGCTTTGGCTGTTTGTGGCGTATTCTGCCATGGTGACTGATGATGACCCATGAGCTCTTGCCAGTGTTTAGGCACAGATGAAAGACCATGTAAACCAATCCAAAGAATCATGCTGGAAGCTTCAGTAATAAACTTTCAGTGAATATACAGTGCAGTTTAGCTGCCTGCTACTTTCATTGCTTATTCTGAAAAGTTCAACAACCTACTGAGATGGCGGACCAGTAAATGCTAGGGGAGGATCTATGATGTATGGAAAGGATTTCTAATCTGCAATACATGTCCATTGTACCTTGTTGTGTTAGGACACAGAGAGCTTGTAATAGTAGAAGGAGATGACACATATTGGGGTTACGCACTGGCACACAGGAGCCTGTTCATGGATGAATATCCAGGTTTAAGCATTCACTTACACACTGCACGTTTTGTTCATTATGAAGCTGGATATTGTATGGCACTAGAGCCTCTTCCCTGCACAGTCACACAATAGTGGCTTGTGTTAGCCCTCTCCAGGTAGCCTGAGGTTACTGCAGTGAGTCAGCCAGGGACACACAACGTTCACAGGCTCATGTAACATTCCACAGCTTGATCTGGGATGGAGGGAGGGGGTTATAGTCGCTTAGGCGGTGGCGTGCCAGAGGTGATAATGACATCTCCGCAGGGAGTGCGCAGGTTTTGTGTCACACTTTTTCATTCTCTTCTGGCTTCAGCAGCTGAAAGATTTTCACTAGTAATTCATTAACCACTGACTGAACTGTAACTTTCTGGCAGTGGTGCAAATATTTTATTGTTGGATTTCTTGATAGTCTCATAGATCAAAAAACTGTAGGAGGTAAAAGCAACATGGAGTTCTTTAGGATTAGAACAATGAAATACATGGTATGGACTGTGGTCTGTGACAAACAAGCTACAAAGGGTCCAATACCCTTAAATGGTCTAGGTCTTTTTGCTTTTTGCCTCCCAATAAAGGATCCCATGCTATAAAGAATTATCCCAATGATCTGACCCCATACAAGTACCTCCCAGGCCAGTGAGATGACCTCTTGTAAATGTGCTGCAAATTTATAAGATGAAATGTGGTTTCATAAGACAAACCATGCCACTAGTTGTACATCTGCATGAGGTACTTTGTCCTTTATGTTGCGCTTTGTCATTTGGGTTTTGACGTCAGATTGCTTTACTCTGTTATTTGGTAGGCTCGCATTTATTTCCATTGAAGAATTGACTAATGACCGAGAATGTTATAAAACAGTAATGATAAAACAGGACATAGGTGACTTGATAGAAATTTCCCATGATAAAAAAAATCTAAATAAAATAAGAGTAATCCTTTTTGTTTCTGTCCAGTAATCCAGAATGTTTGATTCTGCCTTCCAATGGATGCTGGATTAAAGGGATTTTAGTGGATGTTGTTGTATGCAGCTTTTGAAGCCAGAACTAGGTGGGTCATAAAAACATAATGCAAAAACCTGAATGTGGAAATACAGCCTAAAACTGTAAATTAAGGAAAGATAAGTCCCACCAGCTCTAGTAGAACTACTATTCCCAGCAAATCAGCAAAGAGTGAGACAGATGCAAAGAAGTGGAGTCTGAGTTGGCATGGTGAGGACCGGCCTCTCATACTGGTGGGGGTATTTGCTTCAGACACAGTGGGTTCTGAACAGTGGAGTGTTATAAGCCTGCAGGGAGCTCTTATTTGCGCTCTGCCATCTGCATTTTTGGGTGGTGTACATAATCCTCTAGGATATAAAATGCTTTACAAGCTTTTTGGGGGATTTCCTTTATGTTGACATTTTGAACCAGACATTTGAAAAAAAAGGGGACAGTGTTGGAATTAGGTCTCAGAAGTGGGGGACCTATGGAGGCATCATAAGAGACAGCAGCACATTTTCAGGTTCACGTAAGACCGCTAGGTCATTGATGCATCTGAAAATGTCAGCAGTCACTTATCTGATGTATGTTATCACCCCCACATTGTATACTATGAAGGGGTTAACCTAGGCCATGAAAAGGAAATCTTTGTTCTCCCCCAGTAGCTGTTAGGCCCCTCCCAATTAAAAATGTAATTGGCTTTCATTCTCTATGCAGTGAGAGGTCCGCTCTGCTCTACAAACAGCACCAATATAGTGGTTACAGAGCATTGCTGTGTGCTGGGGAGGGGGCACAGAACACCCCTCTGTGCTTGCACCCCCCTCTGTACTGCCTCTGTTTATTTAACTTCAGAAACAGAGAGGTGTGTGTGAGGGAGCGAGGGGGAGGGGGTTAATTCCCCCAATTTGATACACCTTGTAAAAGCAGGGGAGTCTGCTCCGAGCAGACCAACTTCCTCCAAGTCATTAGTGTCATTAGCAGAGGGGAGCGTAGCACACAATGGGTTCTATGTATGTGACTCATGTAGAAAGAAGCATTCACAGCCACATGATACACCCCAAAACCACTTACAATACAAGCACTATGCACCTATGTCATTATATGTCTACATACAGCTCTGTGCAAACCCCTTAACATGTAATCTCACTTTGTGCACACTTACACAGATCACACACCTCTCTGTAATGTCACATGAATGACAGACTGCTTGTTTGGCTAATATCTGGGGATCACCCATATATTTTCCAATGAACGGGTCTTGGGGTCAGATAACAAGGACAGTTCTAGAGAAGCCCATCTGGGTGGCATGCTGGCACAGTTGTTGCTTTTGATGCATTGCGTTAATAGGGTCACAGAATTGATTCCAACAAGGGTACCATCTGCATCGAGTTAAAGGGTATGTCCACACTTTAAATGGTTTTACCTTAATAAAACATAACCATTATATAATGAAAACTTCAGCAGGTTTGAAAAAACCTTTGAACTTCAATTCATCAAAAATAATGCAATCCCTTTTTGCTGTCAGTGAATGGATACTGAAAAGCTGGACAAAGCTATTATGTCTTAGGCAGGGTTCACACTACCGTTGGAGTCCGTTATGAAGGTGTCCGTTAAAAAAAACCCAAAAAAACAGACAC
Organism: Leptodactylus fallax; assembly: GCA_947044405.1. Classification (NCBI taxonomy): domain Eukaryota; kingdom Metazoa; phylum Chordata; class Amphibia; order Anura; family Leptodactylidae; genus Leptodactylus; species Leptodactylus fallax. The sequence continues at coordinate 4,713,499 of CAMRHE010000021.1, forward strand.
CTATCATAACGGACACTAACTGATTTTAACGTGTCCGTTTTTTTAACTGATCCAGTTAATGGTTCAGTTAAAAAAACAGTTAGTGTCAGTTAGCATCAGTTAGTGTCCGTTTGTTAACACTGTCCGTTTTTTTTTTTTTTTTTTTGTTTGTTTCTCCTTTCTGAGCATGCACAGGAAAAAAAACGGACATAAAATAACGGACAGTAACTGATGGCTATCAGTTACTGTCCGTTATAAGTCCGTTACCCATAGACTTCAATGTGAAAAAAATAACGGACACTTGCTGTCCACAAGAATCCGTTTTTTTCAAACGGACAAAAAGTCCTGCATGTAGGATCTTTTTGTCTGAGAAGAAAAAACAGACTTCTGACGGATTTGGTGTAAACGGACACTAACGGACAGAATCTAAAAACCCATTGAAATGAATGGAAACTTTAACGGATTTCTGAGGGTTCAGCTAGTGTCCGATGCTAAAATCTTGTAACGGACAATAGCAACAGACACTACTAACCGTCACCAACGGTAGTGTGAACACCCCCTTACAGCTGAGTGTTTGCTACTGTTGTATCCTGTTCGAGCAGTCCTCTCACATAAATAGACTAAACTTCATGCTATTTTCACATTTGATGCAAATTTAATTAGCTTATATTTTTCCATCAAAATGACATTTTTGAGACAATGAGGGCTGTTGGGAGTTGGAGGTATCCATTGTACAACAGATCTGGCATTGCATTGTGATGCAGATGTGAACAGGGTCTAATGCATTTTACATGCACTGAAACACTGTAAAAAACTGTGAAGACAGGAATGAGAGATTTGTGTACTGTCTGAACTGTTAGACAATTGTAGCAAACTGATGTTTGTACCAGATTTCAGAATGTGTTATTTCATGAACAGCAAGCAGAGATCTTAATATTGGTGAGGAACAGAATGTATATTGAATATTGCATTACTTTTCATCTTGCGGTGAAACCCGACTAAAATGCAGAGTACTCTAGGTCACTGTGGGAAGACAATTTTTTATTTTGCTTTTTTCGTTTTGTTTTTGGAATGCAGCATGCTCTGGGTTTGGAGTTTTTTCTGGCATTGTTTGCACAGTCTTTGCTATAGGGCTTGCAAAATGCCAGGAAAAACGCATGGAGATTTTGACACTCAATAACGTAGGGCTGGGCATTTAGTCACAAAATAACCAAAATAAAGCTAAATTAATCCATATGAATTTGCTCACGTTGATTATTTCAATAATATATTTCATATGTCTCTATCTGTATGCTATCCAATCTGGATTGCTGATATGTGAATATCCAAAACCACAATTCAGTGGCATGTAAAAAAGGGGTTCCTAAAGCAATTGTTCATTAATCGGTCATAATCACTCGGCCCTTAAATAAAACCACCAAAATGCCATATAATTGTATGTTACATATAAAGCATTATCTGGCATACTGACTACTTCACCCTAAGTGTGAGAAGGAGCGCTATCGGAAGTCTTTCCTCTACGCTGCGGTCAGGCTGCACAACCAACACCGACCTAAGCGGAGATTAGTCCATACAGAGAACTGAAAGATCTTTCAGTTGTGATATTCCCTCTGATACTTTTTGTTTTTACCTGTACCTCTCTATCTGTACCTACTGTCACTGTAATGCCTCTACCTTGGAGCATTTTGTATTGTATTTGTATTGCATATCTTTGCTGCTGTAACAAACTGAATTTCCCCATGGTGGGACTATTAAAGGATTATTTTATTTTATCTTATAAATTGCCTATAAATAACACAGTGTGAAGGAGATCCTATGCAGCTTTCTATAGCATTATCCATGGTAAAATATACTAAGATCTCACTTTAATTAAATGTGCAATACAGCTGGAAAATGTCAGCCCCATATAAATGCATATGCTGGATGCTGTGGATGTTGGTGGTGATCTGCTGTAGCCATGTCGTAAATATGCATATATTTATTTTTGGGATATAAACTAACCAGAGTAACTCTCAGTGACATGTATTTGTGCTCTGATTTCTAGTGAAAAATGCCCCATTGCTGCTGAACATCCAGTCCCCTACAGAACACACAGGCAGCCTGGAGAGAAGTGGGGACACTGACAGGGGTAAGCCCTGTGCGGAGCCTGGATCTCCTACTGAGGATGGTGCGTGCAGAACACATGCAGCTCATATACAGCACTGTGGAAATGAATCACTGCACTTATTAATCTCCATTACTCTCTGACCTTGTCTGATTTTACCTTACAGAAGCCGCAGACTCTGAGATGATATTTGAGAATGGTCACTTTGCTCTAGACAAAGTCAGGTTTGTACACCCACTTACATGTATCACTACATACATTGTATACAGTTCCGTATCATAATGAGTGTATTGTAAGACCTTGTATAAACTGCAGCAACATAGAAACTTCTTCATTCCTTGCCTATTAACATAGCAGGCATTTCACTTTTTCTACACTGGATTTCCTTTCAAATGTTTCTGTTCCTTGACAGCAAAAAGAACGTGAAAGCGGGCTGAGGTTGATGCACTAAATATATTAAAAAGGCAACATAATTCTTAAAACCTCTGTAAGGATTGGGAATAATAAAGTACTTTGCACATAATGAAGTCTCTGGAGGAGTGAAATGCTGTAAAAGAGAAGTCCTGCCCAAAAGGAAGTCACTGATTCTACTATCTTACAGGCTAGTAGCCATACTCTGTATGATGCTGGGCAGCTGCTTTCCTTCAGAGAAGGAGACTGCTTTCCTGGGAGGTAGCATTATGCTGCAGTTTCTTCAGGCAGTATATTACTTTGCAGTGGTTCTAATATACTTTAGCACTCTGCGGGCTGCTTGTGTGCATTACCACATCACTAGTTGGTATGTGCAAGTATATTTATTATGTAATATAGTCAAATTGCATATGTTTGCCACATATTGCATCATGCAGCATTCTCTGGTAGTGAATCTCTGCAGAAACAGTGGCCCTTTTGGTGTACTTTCCAGCTCTGATGGCTCCAGCCATCTTGCTCTTAGGCCCTGATAGTCTCACAGTTTGGGGACATCATTGTTGCTTTTAGTCTACACTGATGGGAAGTGAATCTTTCAAACATCCTAGCACCAGGGTGATCTCATGTATGCCAGTATATCGGAATTGTACAGTATATATGTGTACTGACTAGCTGCAAACAATCCTAAATAAGGTGTTTTAGAACAGGCTTCAAACTTTTTAAGCTAGTCAATGAATGATTATACTAGGTCTAGAAACCTTCTATGTTACTGAATGGATAGAGGCATTCCTATTTTGTAAAGTGAACCTGCTCAGAAGGTGGCCGGGGAGCTGCTAGAAAAGACGGTAAAGGGTTTCTTCTCTGTATTATGGGGTCCAAGAGGTCAGACCCACACCAGTCATAAAGTGATGGCGTATCCAAGCAGTTTGTCATTACTTTATGAGATGGGAATACCTGAAGACCAATTTCAGAAGGTCATAATATGGCCCATTTTAGTGCTTTTGGTTCTACTAAACCAAACTTAGAACATAATAGCAACCCTCTCTCTTGTATCCACGAGGTTGTATTCCTGCTGTGTCTGGTTTGTATATCCTCCCAGTGCTTTTGCCAGGTTCATAGGCGCACATGGGCCCAACACTTGCCAGAAGATAATTTTTTTGCACATTTACCAGGCTAGTATACCTTTCTTTACACCATTCCCATATAGCTAGTCACTGTAAAGAAATGTATACACTATCCAGGTGCCAGGCGCCCACTGATGAAAAAAAGCCTAATATCTACGCTAAAATGTTGCTGCATTATGGACATCTGAAAAGTGGCCTAATAATACACTACTACACTTTACTACTATAAGGCAAATAGTGTTTTTTATTTTTTTTTCATAGACTAAATAGCCTTTACGTAACATACTGGAAACCCAGCTTTCTCATTTTTTCCTAGTGAGCATGACATTGGTTTCTTTTCTTGGGCAGAGCAAATATTTAGATTTAATTTATAAAGTACCATCACTTTTTCCATTGCACCTTCAGTAATTTGATCTATTTTATTTTTTGTCTGCTCACTGTAGCATGCTCTTTGTCTCCAGGAGATGTGGATCAGGCTCTTGTGTTGTCCTCTCCTTTATTTCACACTGCCCTGTAGAATGTCTCATAGGATTGTATCTATGAGGTGCTACTGATGGGGTCATTGTTTCTTTCACATACTTACGAAAAATCTGCTGAGAATTCACACAAGAGCCAGGCCTCAATCATAACAAGTGAGTCAACTCCTGAGTATACTCCTAGTGCCCTTGTTTAGTCCTGAATATTTTAGGACATTCCCCCTTGAAAACTTAAAGAATTAAAGTATTGCATATTCTGGAGACTCCAGCTGAAATATATCAGTGCTGTGTGGTTATATATGGCCATATCATATTGTTTGACGCAAGTAGTGAGCTGCAGAATCATTTAGTCACTGAAATGAATGGACAAACTGACCAACAGGGTATTTATTCATGGGTCCACAAACAGCGCCTCTCTTGTCAGTGGACTGTGTCTGATATTGCAGCTCATCCCTTTCACAGTCCTGTACCTGGTGTAATGTATACACATCCCAGAATGCAGATCTGCAGAATACACTGTGTGCAGACATTAAATCAGAAGGAATGCTGGGTGATTTCCACTCTGAAAGCAGAAGAATGGTAAATGCAGCTTGGGCTATAATATACAGTCATGGCCAAAAGTTTTGAGAATGATACAAATATTAATTTTTACAAAGTCTACTGCTTCAGTTTTTCTAATGGCAATTTGCATATACTCCAGAATGTTATAAAGAGTGATCAGCTTAACAGCAATTACTTGCAAAGTCAATATTTGCCTAGAAAATGAACTTTATCCCCCAAAACACATTTCATCATCATTGCAGCCCTGCCTTAAAAGGACCACCTAACATCGTTTCAGTGATTGCTCCATTAACACAGGTGTGGGTGTTGATGAGGACAGGGCTGGAGATCAATCTGTCATGATTAAGTAAGAATGACACCACTGGACACTTTAACAGGAGGCTGGTGCTTGCCATCATTGTTTCTCTTCTGTTAACCATGGTTATCTCTAAAGAAACACGTGCAGTCATCATTGCACTGTACAAAAATGGCCTAACTGGGAAGAGTATTGCAGCTAGAAAGATTGCACCTCAGTCATCAATCTATCGCATCATCAAGAACTTCAAGGAGAGAGGTTCCATTGGTGCCAAAAAGGCTCCAGGGCGCCCAAGAAAGACCAGCAAGCGGCAGGACCGTCTCTTAAAAGTGTTTCAGCTGCGGGATCGGGCTACCAGCAGTGCAGAGCTTGCTGAGGAATGGCAGCAGGCAGGTGTGAGTGCATCTGCACGCACTGTGAGGCGGAGACTCTTGGAGCAAGGCCTGGTCTCAAGGAGGGCAGCAAAGAAGCCACTTCTCTCCAGAAAAAACATCAGGGACAGACTGATATTCTGCAAAAGGTACAGGGAGTGGACTGCTGAGGACTGGGGTAAAGTCATTTTCTCTGATGAATCCCCTTTTCGATTGTTTGGAACATCTGGAAAACAGCTTATTCGGAGAAGAAGAGGTGAGCGCTACCACCAGTCTTGTCTCATGCCAACTGTAAAGCATCCTGAAACCATTCATGTGTGGGGTTGCTTCTCAGCCAAGGGAATCGGCTCTCTCACAGTCTTGCCTAAAAACACAGCCATGAATAAAGAATGGTACCAGAATGTCCTCCAAGAGCAACTTCTCCCAACCGTCCAAGAGCAGTTTGGCGCTCAACAATGCCTTTTCCAGCATGATGGAGCACCTTGCCATAAAGCAAAGGTGATAACTAAATGGCTCAGGTAACAAAACATAGAGATTTTGGGTCCATGGCCTGGAAACTCCCCAGATCTTAATCCCATTGAGAACTTGTGGTCAATCATCAAGAGACGGGTGGACAAACAAAAACCAACAAATTCAGACAAAATTAAAGCATTGATTCTGCAAGAATGGACTGCTATCAGTCAGGATTTGGTCCAGAAGTTGATTGAGAGCATGCCAGGGAGAATTGCAGAGGTCCTGAAGAAGAAGGGTCAACACTGCAAATATTGACTTGCTGCATTAACTCATTCTAACTGTCAATATAAGCTTCTGTTACTCATAATATGAATGCAATTATATTTCTGTATGTGATAAAAACATCTGACAAACACACATAAAAACCAGAGGGCAGCAGATCATGTGAAAATATAATATTTGTGTCATTCTCAAAACTTTTGGCCATGACTGTAGACTGTAACTCAACTTTTTACCTAATAAGAAATAGGTTAAAACATCTTGTGCCTTTCGGCCTATTTTCAATGTAAAGTTATGTTCAGACAGTGTTAAAGCATGTTTGTTTTATTATATTTTATAACATAGGGACTACAGTTCTCATCCTCCAACTACCGAGAATGGTTCTCGACAACCAGTTAAAAGCCAGACTAACACAGATGACATCACTGTGATTGGTGAGTTTGAGAATAGGTGACTACAATATGGAGGAACTACAAAGGACTGTCTTCTCTCCTGACATGTCTGTATTTTCCATGAAATATCAATTGTGGGGCATCTTTAATCGGAACTGTGATGTGCCATTACTATTACATAGCTCATGTTATTGAAAAATATCCATGTCCGTCAAGTTCATCCAGGGAATAGGAGAGGGTATAGTTGAAGGGAAGGAGTATCTCCCCTGAAATGTAGGAATAAATTGACATCTTGGTCTTACCACTTGTGGGATGTGTCCCAGCACATTCACACTCTGTCCGATCAGAATTGGACTAGTTTGGGACACACCTGTTTGACAAATGGTAACCCAGTGGTCAGTGTAGTTGGAAATATTCAGGAAGAATAACAGAGGAACAGCACAACTCAAAGTCATAAGAAAGGATAAGAAAGTGTTTACTAAAACAGCCATGCCAGCAGAGGTGACAGGTCCTCTTTAATGTATCATCAGCACAAATCTACATTACAGACCAAAAGTTTGGACACACCTTCTCATTCCAAGAGTTTTCTGTATTTTCATGACTATAAAAATTGTAGATTCACGCTGAAGGCATCAAAACTATGAATTAACACATGTGGAATTATATACTTAACAAAAAAGTGTGAAACAACTGAAAATATGTCTTATATTCTAGGTTCTTCAAAGTAGCCACCTTTTGCTTTGATTACTGCTTTGCACACTCTTGGCATTCTCTTGATGAGCTTCAAGAGGTAGTCACCTGAAATGGTTTTCACTTCACAGGTGTGCCCTGTCAGGTTTAATAAGTGGGATTTCTTGCCTTATAAATGGGGTTTGGACCATCAGTTGTGTTGTTCAGAAGTCAGGTGGATACACAGCTGATAGTCCTACTGAATGGAGTGTTAGAATTTGTATTATGGCAAGAAAAAAGCAGCTAAGTAAAGAAAAACGAGTGGCCATCATTACTTTAAGAAATGAAGGTCAGTCAGTCTGAAAAATTGGGAAAACTTTGAAAGTGTCCCCAAGTGCAGTGGCCAAAACTATCAAGCGCTACAAAGAAACTGGCTCACATGAGAACCGCCCCAGGAAAGGAAGACCAAGATTCACCTCTGCTGCAGAGGATAAGTTCATCCGAGTCACCAGCCTCAGAAATCGCAGGTTAACAGCAGCTCAGATTAGAGACCATGTCAATGCCACACAGAGTTCTAGCAGCAGACACATCTCTACAACAACTGTTAAGAGGAGACTGTGTGCAGCAGGCCTTCATGGTAAAATAACTGCTAGGAAACCACTGCTAAGGACAGGCAAAAAGCAGAAGAGACTTGTTTGGGCTAAAGAACACAAGGAATGGACATTAGACCTGTGGAAATCTGTGCTTTGGTCTGATGAGTCCAAATTTGAGATCTTTGGTTCCAACCACCGTGTCTTTGTGCGACGCAGAAAAGGTGAACGAATGGACTCTACATGCCTGGTTCCCACCGTGAAGAATGGAGGAGGAGGTGTGATGGTGTGGGGGTGCTTTGCTGGTGACACTGTTGGGGTTTTATTCAAAATTGAAGGAATACTGAACCAGCATGGTTACCACAGCATCTTGCAGCGGCATGCTATTCTATCCGGTTTGCGTTTAGTTGGACCATCATTTATTTTTCAACAGGACAATGACCCCAAACACACCTCCAGACTGTGTAAGGGCTATTTGACCAATAAGGAGAGTGATGGGGTGCTACGCCAGATGACCTGGCCTCCACAGTCACCAGACCTGAACCCAATCTAGATGGTTTGGGGTGAGCTGGACCGCAGAGTGAAGGCAAGAGGGCCAACAAGTGCTAAGCATCTCTGGGAACTCCTTCAAGACTGTTGGAAGACCATTTCAGGTGACTACCTCTTGAAGCTCATCAAGAGAATGCCAAGAGTGTGCAAAGCAGTAATCAAAGCAAAAGGTGGCTACTTTGAAGAACCTAGAATATAAGACATATTTTCAGTTGTTTCACACTTTTTTGTTAAGTATATAATTCCACATGTGTTAATTCATAGTTTTGATGCCTTCAGTGTGAATCTACAATTTTTATAGTCATGAAAATACAGGAAAACTCTTGGAATGAGAAGGTGTGTCCAAACTTTTGGTTTGTACTGTATGTCTTGTCTGAATCGTTTGGTATAATGTATTTGTGGAAGTGAAATGTATTCATCTTCAACTGAGGTTGTTAGTGTGCATTGCAGTTTTGCTGTAATTTCAGAACTGGGACATGCAGACCTTTAGCTGTGAGATATGTTTATGTAGCTTTCCTTTTTTTAGCCTCTAGATCTAAAAAAGTAATGTTCCCATTCAGTGACAGCAATCAGAAATTATTGAGGGGTTTCAGATTTGTTTTTTTATTATACAAATTTTATTTACCTGAAAACCTCTTTAGAGATATGATTTTAACAACCTGCATCTAAAGTGTAATTTTATTATGTTTATCTCTACAGTGAATGGTGATCATGACCACACATCTGGGTCAAACACTGTGACCTCTGGAGGAAGTACCTTGACTAGCAGTGTCATCAGTTCTACACCTTCTCCTGGCCTAGGGTTACCACCTGGGGTAAACGTAGATTCGTCTGAGACCCACTCTTTGCTGTCTAGTGCCGCCACCCCATCATCAGATGGTCTGCCATCTGGGTAAGAAAGGATAAGTAAATTGGATGTACAGGATAGTAGTTCTGCCAGTCATGAGATGTACAGGAGACTGCAGTACACAGAGGTTTGGTGGAGTCTAACCAGCTATGAATGCTTCATTATGTATTTGCGTGAAAGACGTCTTTCTCCTGACACAGAGCCGGCCTGTTTGTGTACATAGGACAATCCTGTCCAGTCACACACACATCTCACTGGAGATGAGGGGAGCTTTGATCTTAGTTCCTATGCATCCTTACCCTTCTGCATAGCACTATGTTTTATGGTTCATATAACATCAATGCTCCTGCCTTAAAACTTTATATTTAGTCTTTACCATTATTTACGAGGCCGTGATTCACATCCATAGTACACTTTCAGTATGCATGGACTATACTCGAATTGCACTCAAAGCCCTTTGAAAGGGGACAAACAAACTTCCATTTCTCCACTACTGGTCCACATGAAAAAAAAACTTCAGATTTTGATGACCAGTATAACGATTGTCAAAGTACAGAGCTGCACTTGTTTCTTTTTGTGGTTTGTGGAGGTACCATAAACGATAACAAAAAAAATAAAAAAATGGTCAAGTGAATAAGCACTGTGACATACTATATATTACTAGTTCCCTGTTTGTGCCCCTTAAAGGGGTATTCCCACGAACATAACAATTTTTAAATATGTAGATAATTAACCTTTAAACATTTTTGCAAATGTAAGTAATTAAACATTTTTCAGAATGTTAAAGATTTTATCTAAATATCTTGTGGTCACAAGTTATTGTCTTGATCGGTTGCCAGTGGATACGACTATGAATGCAGGACCTTTCTAAGGTCAGAAAATCAGTCATGATGTTTTTATCGTGACTGGGATATCCTCTGATACATGTAGTGTCCCTGCCTGATAACCCAGCTACAATAAGAAAATTATTTCTGGGTTCCTGACAAGTCCCAGACCATAGAAAGTTTCTGCATTAGTGGTCGTATCCATTGGCAACCGATCAAGACAACAAACTGTCACCATTAAGGTTGTTAGAGAAAATCTTTAAAACTCTTCAGAATTTTTAACTGATATTTGCAAAAATGTTTACCTTTTAATTATCTACAAATATAGATATGATTATGTTCATGGGAATACCCCTTTAAAGCAATCACAGAATACCCTGAATAATCTGGCACCCAAAGCACAGAAGATTATATCTTACATTGTATGGATAAACTATGGTTTAATGAGGTTTGCTGACCCACAAAATAACTTTAGAAAATCCTTACCTTTCCAGCTTTGCTAGTCACTGGAATACTGCATTATGACCTCTGATCATCACAACATAGTGACGTGTTGTACACAACCCTTTTAATAATGGAACCACTGCCGTACTTGATAAACACAATGGCTGCCATATTTACTAGATTACACTGAAAGTATATTTTTTCCCTGCAGTAGCCTTTGATGTCTCTATGTTCTATTACAACATATGGATTGTCCTGATGGGACAATGCTTTAACCATTGAATTGCATAGGATTATTAACCGACAATGTTCTTCAAAACCTGTACCTAACTAATAAAGCACAAGGTGACGGGGCGCTGCTGGCAAGTACTGTTTGTTTGTGCTTGGACTAGAAATATATATGGAAGTGTATGTATCCCACCAGACAGAACACTCTAAATGACATTACATACTTAGTGTTTGCCAGATCCTCAAACAGTACTACTAGTGATACTACTAGTAATGCTTTATAGTACAGTATGCGTTATAGGAGTCTACTTTTATTATTACTACTAGAATCCGCAGTTTATTTTAGCTCTTTGCTGGGGCTTGCAGTTCCACAACAGATATAGGGCAGTATATTGGCCAGTTATACCCATTTCTTCTCCAGATCACTCCCAGTTGGCATTATTTGGATGGGGTGTTGCAGAATTTTGCTGCTCAGTGGGTCTTTGTACCGTCAATGTTTGTGTGACAAGGGCGTTAACCTGCTGCACTGTCTTTTGTGCAGAGAAGGGTTAATTAGCGTCTCAGGAGCTCATGTTTGTTTGGTCAGTGAGGTCAGAGGCTGGGAGCAGTGTCAGTCACAGGTAATTAGGGTTGTGCTCTCACAGGCTCTTTATGTGCTCTGTGTAAGGGGCTCTGTTCTCCACACACCGCTCTTCCTGCCCAAAACTCCTGGAAAACTTCTGCATCAACAGTGAAAACCCCCTTTATGTGAGTTGGAGCCGAGGGTCGGCCCCTTTACCCAGAGCATAGGATGTTACAAGGGCAGATGTAATTTACACTGGTTTAATATGACTCAACTATAGCAAATAAAACAATTCTGACGTAAATAAACTTTTTTTTTTTTTTTTAAATAGTGCATGGAAATTGCAAAAAAAAAAAAGTTACACATTTGGACATTAAAGGTATTATTCAGGGCACTTTCTAGAAAATTTCTCTCCAAAAGAGAAAAATAATTATGTTATTTAAATTTGTCTAATTATGAAATTATCTATTTAACTATTTTTGGGAAAGCTGGGTACAAACCAATACCTACTCCATTAACCCTCCCTTCACCCAGGATGAAGATTATTATGAAGGTCTATGGGCCTAAGTGCTTTAGAGTACGCCTCGCAAATTATTTTGGAACTTGGGGGGTGAGGATCAGGGGATTCAGGTTGGTAGCTTTCCAATGGATGTTGTGCACTGGATTTTCATTTGTCATTGCTATGACAGAATAAAAACAAGTTTTTATGCCTTTCTTCACAAGGGATGGCCATGGGGAAATTACAACCAAGCCTACTTTTACTTGTATAGTTATACGTTGGCAAGAACCAGCGCCAGGATGGAGGGTGTGCCATTTTAAATGAGAGTCCCCCTCTAAATATATCTGGACATTTGTGTTCCAATGATTTATTTAAACCAATCTTATAAAACAGAGTGGGCATTCTGAAGCCAATAGACTGAAATAGCCTAATGATTTGGAGGTGGTTGCATCTTTAAGCAGCATGGTCACATCTGCACAGCTCCAAGTGCAGCATAGGTAAATAATATTGTGTCAGTCCCTATGAATGTTCTTGGCCAAAAATCCTAGAACACAGACACAGACGTGTGAGATGGGCCAGGCAGAAGGTGGACGGGTAATGTGGAACACACAGATGGAAAGACTAGGTGGAATGGAAATGCAAACATTAGCTCTTCAGCAGCCATTTTATTGTCTGTGTTACTTTCTACCTCTTGCTTTTATTGTGAGAGTTGTACGTTGTCGATTGTATGTTCTATGCTGCAATCCGAGCTTTGCGGGCATTGTAGAGGCAGTGAGCGGCATATTATGAGTGCAATGTGTGCAAAGTTTTTCTTTCTTCTGCTCACTTGGCTGCCTTTCACTTTTCTGTCTCACACAAAGACACTCTGTCTGTCGCTCTGGCGCAGAGGCAGCGGTTTCCTCCTGCAGTTAAGAGAGACTCCTTGGCAGTGTAATTGAAGCCTTGTGCCCTGACTATACAGAAACTGGGCAGAGCTGCTGTGCCCACATGACAGCACAGCCCCACCAGCTTCTAGAGAGTATCTATGTGTGCAAGAGCCCAGCCCCCGACCCACTGTATGTACCATATGTTTATATGCCCTTGACTGTTTCAATTTTTCCACTTCAAAGCAACATATTAGTGCGGGACCTGCCATGGCAACTGTATAGTTAGCAAAGTACATTAATCAGGCCTTAAAGTGGTTGCCCAGTAGACAAAGAGCTTGCAGTCTGTAGGGTCGGAAGATGGAGTGGCTCAGATGTCTGTGCCAGTTTTACTGGATGTGATACAGGCATGGGTATGACGGCATTTCTAGTCACTGCCACAGTCGCAGATGCTCACCAGGTTACACTCTGGCAATATTCCTGCTGTTGTTTATACAAAGTTTTATTTTGTAGGTGGCCCAGACTCCGAGAAATCATGTGAAAATTTGGCCAAATTTTTGTATAGCAACAAATCATTAAGAAACTGTTACAAATAACAACATTCTTACGTATAGCACAGCAGTTTACCTTGGGTGCATGATGGGTTTTGATCTTTCCCTGACTATTGGCCATAAATTATGTAAATTTTTTTCTTCTAATATGATATGGTTGGGGCCAGCTTAGTGCAGGTATATCCTAAAAATTCTGGCTAGATCCTGTCACCTCCACAGGTTCAATTCTTGTATTAGTTTTTCATAAAACATGGATTCCTGCAAAGGGTATGTGAATGCTGGGCTGTCAAAGTTTCTATCCCCATATCTTGCTCTAATCGCACTGTAAAAATGTTTGTCTCTGATTTAGGTGGGAACAGAGACAATTGAGCAATGGCCGTGTATATTATGTGGACCATAACACAAAGACCACCACTTGGGAGAGACCTCTGCCTCCTGGGTAAGACCTAGCTACATCAGGACTTGGCTCTTAGCAGTACTACATTTATGGTGTAGACTACAGTGTTTTATACATTGGCAACTATCTCTTTTTAGATGGGAAAAGAGGGTGGATAATCGAGGGCGATACTACTATGTAGACCACAACACTCGTACAACCACATGGCAGAGACCTACTGCAGAATATGTCCGCAATTATGAACAGTGGCAGACTCAGAGGAATCAGCTACAAGGTGCAATGCAACAGCTGAGCCAACGCTATCTATATCAGGTAAGGAAAGGAAGTTATGAAAGTAGCAGACCAGTGTGCAGAGTCTTAAAAGGAATCTGTCGCCAGGGTGAAACATATTAAACCAGAAACAGAGATAGTTCAGGCTGAATGTAACATCTTTTTACCCATTAAAATTTGTACCTCTATTGCCGAGATATTCATAATATTTCACAACATGCATATGAGTAAACTGGAGCACTGAGGTCGGCTCTGTTGGTCCAAACTGCTATGCCCCACACTTCTCTAATACACCTTCCTTCCTCCTGCCTTCTCTGAGTGATAGGGCCAGGGAGATAACTGAAATCCCACCTGGCTCTGTGTTCTTTGTGTTCATGCTTGTGTATTAGATCAGTGTGGGTTGTAGCAATTTGGAGCAATAGAGCCGCCCTTGGTGCTCCAGACTGCTCATTTGTATATTGTGAAATAAATTAATTTCTTACATAAATTTTCATGGTGAAAAAGGTATTACATTCATATAAGCCTTAGCTACCTAACTGTGTTGCTTGTTTTATATGCTTCAACACATTTCATTGTAATTGGCATGCTGCAGGTTCCAAACACTTTGTGCTGTATTCTTTACCTCACTCTGTGAATGAGATTTGTGTAAAGGGTTGTGCCATTAATGACACTTATCCTAGGGGCGTCCGACCGCTGGGTCCCCCAGCGCTCAGAAGAACAGGGAATCGAAAGTCCCCCTAAAGAGTCCTTGTGAATGGAGCACCAGTGTGCTTGTGTGACCAGCGCTCCATTTACTGCTATGGCAGCCTTAGTGAATGGAATGCTGGTCATGAAAACCCACTGGTGCTCCATTCATAAGGAGGCTTTAGGCGGGCTTTCGGTCCCCTGTTTGCTGAGGATCTGTCAGCCAAACCCTCCCAGCGATCTGACACTTATCCCCTATGTAGTGGATAAGGGACAAATGTCCTTAACCACACAACCACTTTAAGTCCCATCCACTTCTCTGCTACTGTACTTCACATCAGGTTAGCCACCAGCAGTTAACCCAGTGCAAAGTCACAACATGTAGCCCTGACCTATTTAGTTTTTCTATTGTTTGCCAGGACGCTATTTATTTCTTGCATTTTTAACTGTTACATTATTGTGCCCTTAATTTTTTTTATGTGTTGTAGACACATAACAGATTGTGTACCTCGTATGAAATGTGGATAGGTTGTGTCTTATATACAGTGCCTTGCGAAAGTTTTTGGCCCCCTTGAACTTTTCAACCTTTTGCCACATTTCAGGCTTCAAACATAAGGATATAAAATTTTAATTTTTTGGTGTAGAATCAACAACAAGTGGGACACAATTGTGAAGTGGAACGAAATTTATTGGTTATTTTAAACTTTTGTAAAAAATAAAAAACTGAAAAGTGGTCCGTGCAATATTATTCAGCCCCTTTACTTTCAGTGCAGCAAACTCACTCCAGAAGTTCAGTGAGGATCTCTGAATGATCCAATGTTGTCCTAAATGACTGATGATGATAAATATAATCCACCTGTGTGTAATCAAGTCTCCGTATAAATGCACCTGCTCTGTGATAGTCTCAGGGTTCTGTTTAAAGCACAGAGAGCATCATGAAGACCAAGGAACACACCAGGCAGGTCCGTGATACTGTTGTGGAGAAGTTTAAAGCTGGATTTGGATACAAAAAGATTTCCCAAACTTTAAACATCCCAAGGAGCACTGTGCAAGTGATCATATTGAAATGGAAGGAGTATCAGACCACTGCAAATCTATCAAGACCCAGCCGTCCCTCTAAACTTTAACTCAAACAAGGAGAAGACTGATCAGAGATGCAGCCAAAAGGCCCATGATCACTCTGGATTAACTGCAGAGATCTACAGCTGAGGTGGGAGAGTCTGTCCATAGGACAACAATCAGTCGTACACTGCACAAATCTGGCCTTTATGGAAGAGTGGCAAGAAGAAAGCCATTTCTCAAAGATATCCATAAAAAGTCTTGTTTAAAGTTTGCCACAAGCCACCTGGGAGACACACCAAACATGTGGAAGAAGGTGCTCTGGTCAGATGAAACCAAAATCGAACTTTTTGACCACAATGCAAAACAATATGTTTGGCGTAAAAGCAACACAGCTCATCACCCTGAACACACCATCCCCACTGTCAAACATGGTGGTGGCAGCATCTTGGTTTGGGCCTGCTTTTCTTCAGCAGGGACAGGGAAGATGGTTAAAATTGATGGAAAGATGGATGGAGCCATATACAGGACCATTCTGGAAGAAAACCTCTTGGAGTCTGCAAAAGACCTGAGACTGGGACGGAGATTTATCTTCCAACAAGACAATGATCCCAAACATAAAGCAAAATCTACAATGGAATGGTTCACAAATAAAGGTATCCAGGTGTTAGAATGGCCAAGTCAAAGTCCAGACCTGAATCCAATCGAGAATCTGTGGAAAGAGCTGAAAACTGCTGTTCACAAACGCTCTCCATCCAACCTCACTGAGCTCGAGCTGTTTTCCAAGGAAGAATGGGCAAGAATTTCAGTCTCTCAATGTGCAAAACTGATAGAGACATACCCCAAGTGACTTGCAGCTGTAATCGCAGCAAAAGGTGGCGCTACAAAGTATTAACTTAAGGGGGCCGAATAATTTGGCACGCCCCACTTTTCAGTTTTTTATTTATTACAAAAGTTTAAAATATCCAATAAATTTCGTTCCACTTCACGATTGTGTCCCACTTGTTGATTCTTCCCACCAAAAAAAAAAAAATGTTATATCCTTATGTTTGAAGCCTGAAATGTGGCAAAAGGTTGAAAAGTTCAAGGGGGCCGAATACTTTCGCAAAGCACTGTATATATAGTAGTGTGTGTGCATGTCAGATATATGAATTTAGATTTTTTTTCCATTTAATAGCTGGATAGAGATCGTCTGCCTTGTGACACGTGTTGGAAATACATACACCATACAGCCTTGCAAAAAGTTCTTTTTTTCCCCCAGTTTATAGAATAGTGCAACAATTCCCTGTTTCATAAGAATACACAAATATACATTACATGTGTTTTCACAACTGTTCTTATATTTCTGGGGGATCCTTTCAGGAGGTTGATACAAAACTCCCCACAGTGGAGCCTAGTCCTGATTCCCTGGGGACTTCTGAGCTGGTCAGAGGGGGAGTTATATAAACATTAGCAATCTGCACGCCCCCACTGCACCTCCCAGCAATTTCACACCCCCCTTACACACCTCCTCCTTCTCTCTAAGCATCCCCTCACTGCAGAAAAAGAAAGGTGCATTGTAAGCCAGGATCTAGGGGAAGGGGGGAGCAGCCTGTGCCTATAAGTTGCTGAATATTTCTTCAGTTTGGGCTACTCTTAAACACCGCTCTGCCAAGGGACGGACTTGGTTGGGAGGGGAGGAGGTGAGAGGGGCTCTGCTTGGAAGGGGGGCCAGGATCTGAGCCCAAAAGCCGGGAAGAGCTGGGCGTTTACTGGTGGCTTGTGGGAATGATTTCATTTGAAAGGCCTGCAATATTTTCCCCTCTGGTTTGAGAGCAAGTCGGACGTGAGTCCAGCTGGGGACGTCTGCAGAGCACATGGCATCTCCTGCTTATAGGTTCATCATCCTGCTGACTCCTGTTCTACACTCTTCGGTCACTAACAGTGACCTGCTCAGTTACCTGTCTGCCTTTCCTCACTCTCTACCTTGCTGTCTCTTTGTTTGCAGTCTCCAGCCACCGCTCCAGACAATGACCCACTTGGACCTTTACCCAATGGATGGGGTAAGTGACTATACACTGTAGGATTGGATTATTTATCAAGATACATATGTTATCACTTCTGCCCTCTGAGGAAAATATTGTGTATCATATGAGTGACAACTGAAGTTGAAATATCTAGCAAAGTTCAAGATTTTAGACTTGTTCAGACTTAAAGGGGAACTTCAATATTCACTGAGCACTGTGGTCCATTTTCAATTTGGGACACATGAAAAGTTAGCAGATTGTGATGGATCGACCCTTTAATTGTACGTTCAATAGATCTTCTTGTCTAAAGAACTTTTTATGCTGTAGAAATAAACTTTTTATTTCTGACCCAAGCTACTGTGAGGGTGTCTGTAGTACCAGTAGTGTAGGGGCGTGTATAAAACCAGGGGGGTGTAAGTTGCTTAATTTAGAAACATTTGATGTTAGAGTGGAATTTTCCATACCCCATGTCTTTTAATAGGTTTTAAGAATATATCAATATTTTCTGTTCAGTCTTTAGCAAAATAAAATTGTACACCATTCTTGGAATACGTACATTTGCTTAGAACACAGTAACACTTAATACAAGAGGTCATTCCTTTGATGCATCACATATGTATATATGTGTTTGCTCCAGGATGTGCTTAGAACCTGTAATTGTGAGAAAATCCTTTATGCTGTAACTGATAAGGAGCCCTTTAATCCGAGGGGAAGATACAGTTTCTGAACAAGTAGCTTGGCACGTGCTAGAGAGAGAGGCTGTGGTTTTGTACACTGGAAAACTGATAAAAGGTAATTGCTGTGTACAGAAGGACGATCTCCTGCCAAAAGATCTGGAGCGGAGTTATGTAGAAGTTAGAAACATCTTGGTCCTGTCTGAGACCTTTTAAGTAGGACCCCGAGGCGCAGCTGCACTCAAAGTAATTGTTTGTTCCTTGGCCGTAGTTCAACCTGCACCTGCTCTTATGTAAAAAGAACAGGGTGAAGAGGTGCATGGTTCATCTGCATCTGTTACCAGTCTTTTTCATTACCACTTTTTTACTGGAGTGCTGGAAGTAATGGCATCTGCTACGTCTAGAATCTATGGCACAGTGTTGCAATTCATTTAGGTTCTCTCTGTTTTATGTAGCACAGATTGATGGAACATTCGAGATTTATGGCCAATATGGAGCAGTGCATTAATAAGTATAGATCAGGTTTATAACACCATGTTTTCTAATATACTAGGCGCCATTTTTCTGTTGCAAAAAGATTAATACACAAGCCACACTCTTTAGTTTATAGCATAAAAACATGAATCATGTCTGCACCTTGAAGTTGGCATTGAATATTTTGTTACCTTGGTTATTTTTTGATCCCTAGGTTTTGTCTATTGTGTTAGTGGGTATTTGCTATCCTTTATATGAAAACAGTTTATTTATAATTCTATACACAGCAGAATGCATATAAAAGAAATATTATGTGCACAATTTATGTAGGGACATGGATGGACCCCTGCTTCTGGCACCTGTGCTACCTGATGGACAGCTGCACCATTCATAGGAAAGTCTTGACGATCCCTTTATTAGCCAAGATGTTGGATTGAGTCGGATGTTTCCAGGGGGGAAATGTGTCCTATGTGTCCTGAGGTTTCAGTGTGGACAGGCTAGAGTCCCTGTGTCGTTATTTGCTGTCCTGGGTGTGGTTGGGTTCTTTTCCAGTCTAAGTATTGCATTCATTAAATGAAGGGAGCGATGCTTCAATTGCACAGCAAATCCCAAACAGCCACTAAAGGGTCTTCAGTGGCCATTTACAAGGGGAACCGCATTGCACAATATAATAATGTTGTGCTTGACAAGGAGAGGTAACTTTATCCAAATTTCATAACTCCTTGCTCTTGGGTTATCATTGATTTGCCAGTTCAGCAGCTTTACATTGTGATCAAGGACTGCTGGGAAGTGTGCACGATATCATACAAAAATGAAGAGTCTCAGTTTTCAATGGTGACAACTAGTATGTTTGCCAATAAGATGGATAAGAGGTTGCCTCGGTCCCTTCCCGTGTACACACACCACCTAAAAGTATTCTATTATTTATTTCCTGTCCTCATCTAATTTATTCTGCCATCCAGAAAAGAGAATATCTCTTTATCTGTCTTTATATCTATCCAAAATAGTCTATCACATATCTATAAAATACTTCAATTGCATATCTATATCTATATCTATATCTGCGTATCGAATTATCTTTGTTTGTCTATCTATTACATCTGTCTGTATCTATCTACCTGTTATAGTTACTTCTATGTCTTCTATACATATATTCATATATAGTTATGAAAATGAGTATCTGTCTTTTACATCTGTATTTGTCATAGCTACCTATGTTATATTTATCACAAAGATGGATCCATCTGTCTGTCTATTTATCTATCTATAGATCTGTATATCTGTGTATCTGTCTGTCTATGAGATGCGGCTATTTATTATAATCCTTGCTCTTTTTTACTGTTCTGAGAATTTTCCACTAGATTTCACCACACATGGAAGTAATTCCACCAGGATTTTTCATTCTGCTTAAATCCTATGTGTGATACTTGATGGAGGAGGAACTGTCTGCATGAGATGGTCCTGGATAAAGAGCTTTGATCTCCACTTACAGTGTGGTACACTCAGACGTTAAGACTTAGAGGGTTTACCAGTGTGGCAAGTCCTAGGTTTAAGAAGCAACATCATGGCGGCTTCTGTTTGAGCCCAGGCCAACTTTAAGCTTTCCCCTTGAGAGGGTCAGCACTCAACGCCTGCCTTAAAGACTGCTCTGTCTGAGGCGAGAGTACAGGAGCCCTGGACAGGAAGTCTTCACCGTGCTTTAAAACAGTGGAACTGTGTAATACATTATATGGACTTAACCAAAAATATGTTGGTGTTGCATTTAGATTTTATATAGGTGTTATATGACAAGGAGCTGGTCCCCCCTTCCCTGGCAGCCCATAATTTAAAGCAGTTTCAGTATTTTAGTAAAGGCTAAGACTGGAGAATCCGGCCAAGTTCAGTGATGAAATAAGTTCGGTGTTTGTGCGTGTGTGTGTGTGTGTCTGCATAGCAGTTCTAAATGACTGAATTACACCACTGTATACATCTCTGGGGAAATTAGTGGGAAGATGCTATGTCTGGTTGGCAGAGCAGGGCTTATATATATAGACGGTCGGGCAGGGAGAGTGTGTGGTAAGAGTGAGGTCAGCAAAACTGACATAATGCTGTGCAATTAGCTAAAACTTGGAACATTAAGCACAGTTTGTCGCCCGCTGAATGTAAACGCTGTTCTGTGTCATAATTCATAATGCTATTCATTTACAGCACTGCTCTCCAGCTGCACACGCCAATTGTACCCCAAGATCAGGCATGTTGGGACCCATAACCAGTGCCAGTGGTGCCTGCCAGCCATTTATCCCCTAACCAAAAATCATGCACGCACAGCCAATCTAGGAAAACATATTTATTGGGGGAAGGGGATGCTAACTTAGTTTTCAGCAGCTTCTGTAGGTGTAACTCCAGCCATAGATGTCGATCAAAGGCAAAGCAATTAGGATGGCTTTTACTAGACTGGTAATGCACCTACGGTACGGACAGAAGGCTGTCAATGTGCAATAGTTTTTCCTTATAGGGAAAAATCAGAACAAAATAGTATATATTTTATTGACATGCAGTTATCGGTGCTCCTTATCCTTGAGTCTCAGGATGTGCAGATTTCTGAAGAAGTGTATAGCTGGCTGTAAAAATGTAATTGCCAGCATGCATTCAGACAGTCAGGTTGGATGAAGTTAAAACTGCATCAGAAAGGAACTGCATGTAGTTTTGATACAGTTTGTGGTGCATTTAATTTTACATATGAAACATTAATTTTACATATTTCATCTGAGCACCTGATTCCCCTTATCTCAACAAAAACAGAATATGAAAAACCTGACTTGTATAATCTTGCTTTCCCCAACACTGGCCCACATTTCCAGCGAAGTTTATGCCAGTTTTTGATGTAAACTGTGCCAAAAGGGTCATAAATTATGTTGAGCAACAAATTTGTAGTAAAATTTGCAACTACTTTTTTCACACTAGCCAAATTTAAAAAGTAAGAAATTTGGGTGTGGGAGACAAAGTTTTAGCCAAGTTTATTGAGACGAGAGCCAGATAAAGGTGCTAATGTTTGTGCATAGCATGGAGTAGATTTTATTTTCTGACTGCCAGACATCTCATATGCGCCACATTTTTTTTAGAGGCACATACCTTGTAATAAAATTACCATTCTTTACTGAAAGAACACACCTATCTTAGTTTGGACCTGAGTTTCTGGGAAGGGTCTTACAGCCTCAGGCATAACTTTAATATCTATAGGCGATTGTCTATTCCACAGATATAACTTTTGTGATCTGAACATTGATATACATTGACATTTTAAGGCTGCCCTGTGTAATATTTCTTAGAAAACCAACCCTCAGAGATATTATTATCACCATTTGGTGAAAACTTTAACCCTTTTTATTTGTAGTTGACTGGTTGGTTGTTTACATGTATATCAATCCTTGTATGTTTACCTGTCAAATAACTAGATGTATTGCTATGGCTCTGTGTGTAATTTTCTGCTCAGATGCCACATCTGGGCATTAAGCTACACCAGTTTTTCAGACTTGGTGTTCAGTGATTCATGGTGATGTAATAATTTTACATTCTTATCCCCTATTCTTTAGGTTTAATGCATACAGATCTCTTTTTTTGATGTTGTAGATAAGTAGGAGTCATTCTTCTCATTGACACTTCCATTTGTTTTCAGAGAAGCGACAAGATAACGGGAGAGTGTATTACGTGAATCACAACACACGTACCACACAATGGGAAGACCCACGGACACAGGGGTGAGCACATGGATGGTCTTATGATATAGGGAGAAGATACTAATAAGCTGAAAACTGTAACAGCATAAGGCTGCATTCACATTGCTTTTGCAGTGTCTGTTTGCCATGTACAGCTGGAAAACTCCAACCTTATATGTGAAACACATCCATAGGCCCCTGTTCATCCAACAGAATCTAGAAAAATGTCCTCTGTGAGCCTGGTATATCCAATTTTTCAGCTCTATAGAGTAACACAGTCTGCTGCACTACTTCATACGGAGGTATCCCACAAAAAAAAAAGTATAATGCACATTATTTGTTTTTTTCTTTTTTAACATAGGAGCTTGTGGGCATACATGCAGATTTGTGGCGATACTGAGCATACTGTATGTCAGAGATATATATCAGAAAATTCTCAAAAATATATACCTGTGATATACACTGGAAACATAGTGTGAATAGATCCTAATGTCGTTACAGTGCGTACATGTCAGTAGTACAATCCATGAGTATCTAGTGAGAGCTAAACCATCTCCTTCTCCTCCCCAGTATGATCCAAGAACCCGCGCTTCCTCCAGGATGGGAAATGAAATATACCAATGAAGGGATCAGATATTTCGTAAATCATAATAATCGTACCACAACATTCAAGGACCCAAGACCTGGATTTGACTCTGGGTAGGTGCAAAGTGCTTGTTTCCCTAATAGTAGGCAAATACAATACTGAGAATAGACAGATGGATAGAACCATACAGACGGTGCAAAAGTCATACCATAACAGCACATTGTATGAAGATTTACTTTTCTTCATTGGTTCAGACTATTGTATACTACCTATACTAACATTCAGTCTGAAATGTTTGCTCATAGCACCCACCTATTGGGGTAAATATGTCAGGAGATTCTCAAAATCAAAGATCTGTGTGATAAAGAATGGATCATGGAGGCAGGGATCTCTGAACTTCCAGTCAGTGATCCCAGTGAAGAACTCTTCAATCAGAAACAATAGATAACTTTCAACTTCACAGTAATGAATCAATGATGTAAAATGGTCTCTTTGCCTTCTTAGGGTCAAACCTGGGGGTTCGCCAGGAGCATATGATAGAAGCCGAAGCTTCCGATGGAAGTACCATCAATTTCGTTTCCTGTGCCATGTGAGTTTTTAAAATGACCACTTGTGAAAATACCAAGCGCCAGTCAATAAAAATCTTACCCACAAATTTACTGACCTATTTCCTCCCATCCACTTACTTTTGTAAACCAACTGTCCGTATGAATGTATCAGTTGTCCTTATACTATAGTTGTCAGAGTGATTTACTGTATAGGCGACATGTTATGATACATAATCTGTATGTTATTTATACTGACTTTCTTCTTGTTTTCTTTTTTCTTTTTCAAGTCAAATACTCTCCCGAGCCATGTGAAAATCAGCGTATCCAGGCAGACATTATTCGAGGACTCCTTCCAGCAGGTAACATGAGACAATATACAAAAGAGCTTAAGTCTAGAAGATAATTTTACCATACAATGAAGAAATTCATTGTATCCTGGATCCTTGTGAATATAATATTGTGACCCATCTAAAGACATAGGTTGAAGCTGTTAGCCCCCAATGCAGACACTAATACTGGGCCCTCCACCTGCCTGGAAATAAATTTGTATTTGGGTATAATGTAGATGTGACTACATCACTGTATAATACAATTGATATCCAATAGAAAAATCATGTCTTCATTTGTATATTGAAATAATAGCGTGTTACATTGTGGGCTCTGTATGCGTCATATTTTTACATAAATTTGGCATATGCTCCTGGAAAAAACTCCTGGCATTTCATCCAAATGTATCCATAGGACTCCATTCACCAACTAGAGCCTAAAAAGAGTGTACTTTGACCTCCATTCGGCCAGAATATGATGATATCCTTAATTTATAGTATAGAATAGCGCAGTGGTCTACAGGTATGAACTGAGTTTTGTTTTTTCTCTTTATGTCAGATCATGAACATGAAACCATATGATCTCCGACGTCGTCTTTACATCATAATGCGCGGTGAGGAAGGTTTGGATTATGGAGGTATTGCCAGGTAATTAAAGATTAAATATTTATACTACTTTGCATGATACGACAGTATAGTTGTAGCTTATTTAAGGATGCATTATACTTTAAGACTGTGCTTTCTCTAATGTATATGTTAATGAGACTGACAAGCATTATAACTATTGAAAGTGGCTTGTTCAGGTCTGAGCTTACAATGTGAGTGGAGAGTCGCAGGGAGCATGTGGGGGTTTGGTTACTGAGACAGCTGTATGACACCCAAGGAATCTAATGCACAGGTCCTAACTAGGTAAATAGGTATCCTTGCTTGTCATAGCTGCCTTATCAACTGTAAGTGGGAGAGCAGATGTAAAATGATATAGTCCAAGTGTACATATGTCACTTACAGGTGTATGGCTATAACATATGACTATTGTGTACAGCTACAGTTTAAACTTGTTGCTTCCATCCTTCATATTATTTCTTGGGGCATTTTTTTTCCTTTGGTACATTGGCTTTGGGTGTTTTATGTCTCCTGTCCTTCAGCTCAACTGTATTAGACATGATTTTCTCCTGGTTCATGATTCTCATCTGGCACCTTGACCTGAATTCTTGCATCCTACCTACTCTTTTGACTGGTGTGTCCTCCATGGTGCCTTGGCTCCTGGCTCCTCTGTCTCTCTCTCTGTGTCCTCCCAGTGGTTTTACCCTATGGTAGGTTACGTCAGGCTGTTCTACCACAGGGTAGAACCACGGACAGGATATGGGGGGCTCTCAACATTGAGCCAACTTCTCCTAAACCTTTAACCTGATAAGCAGATGAATGCACTGCTCTCTCTGTTGCTGTGGGATCCCCCAACAGTCTAAATCTGTATTCCAGGATTAACAACTTGGATGATAATTCCATATTTGTATTTTTTTTTTTTTTTTAATTGATGTCAGTCATATTAGACTTCTATTCTTACTACCCTTGCATCTCCTACTTCTGCCTCCATTCATCACCTGTCTCTCTCTGCAGGGAATGGTTCTTTTTGTTGTCCCACGAAGTGCTGAATCCCATGTACTGCCTGTTTGAATATGCTGGGAAAAACAACTACTGCTTACAGATAAACCCAGCTTCATCCATCAATCCTGATCATCTTACCTACTTCCGCTTCATTGGGCGCTTTATAGCTATGGTGAGTAGAGAAAGCTTGGAATACACCTGTGTCATTCTTGCCTGCCTCTTCTAGAAATAATTTTTTTTATGATCTTGTTTTCTTCAGGCTCTTTACCATGGAAAGTTCATAGATACAGGATTCACTTTACCATTCTACAAAAGAATGCTAAACAAGAAACCAACATTGAAAGATCTGGAATCCATTGACCCAGAATTCTACAATTCCATTATGTGGATCAAGTAAGTGTGGTCACTGTGGCAACTTTAACCAGCTGTAGGACAGAAGTATAGCATTGCTGCTGTCTTATGGGTGTATGTAGTGCCACAGTGCTACCATTTAATGCCTTCTTATAGTGCAAACCTTGGTGTCAGATGTTCCATCGCTGCAAATCCAAAGACCCTTTCTGGCCGTAGACTGTCTACTGAGCTCATATAATTTTTCATAATGCAGGCTAACTATTTATTTTATTCTGTAATAAGGGGTGTCATTAAGACATATGTATATTGTAAGCCTGTATATTAGTACAGCCAGCCCACAACCTGACCTGCTTAGTAGTAAGATGTAATCTCAGTGATGTTAGTGGTTTTATGATCTTCATGTCATGCCCACCCAACTGACCATTTTATATAGGCCCTTTGTATGTAGCATTCGTATTGTCGATGATCTTTGGTGACAGACCTTTATTATGAGTTTCTCTCAATTTTTCACTATAGGGAAAATAATTTGGAGGAATGTGACTTGGAGCTTTATTTTGTACAAGATATGGAGATCTTAGGGGAGGTGACCTCTCATAAGCTGAAAGAAGGTGGCGAGAACATCCGAGTAACAGAGGAGAACAAGGAGGAGTTTATTACGTATGCAGGCTGTATATCTGCTGCTTCTTTATCAGTGACTGGTTTGGATGTTTGCAAGTTGTTTATTACGTCTTATCTCTCTGTCACTCAGGCTTCTTACCGATTGGAGATTCACTCGTGGAGTTGAAGAGCAGACCAATGCTTTTCTAGATGGCTTTAATGAAGTTGCTCCTTTGGAATGGCTGCGTTACTTTGATGAGAAGGAGCTGGAGGTGAGATACCTGATGAGCAAGATTTCAAATAAACTGTACAATAAAGTTGAATATACTGATTATACACATTTATTCTGTGTTTCAGCTGATGCTCTGTGGGATGCAGGAGATTGATCTCAATGATTGGCAGAAAAACACAATATACCGGCACTACACCAAAAACAGCAAGCAGGTCCAATGGTTCTGGCAGGTTGGTGTTGAGAGGCAAATTGTGTGAACTATAAAGGTGGCCAGCCCCATCTAATTGGATGCTTGCTTTCATTTATTGTTAATTAGATTTCTAGGCATTACTTGTTGGGGTGGGGTGGAGAGCTTGAAAGTTGTCTTATGAAAGTCATGGGTGGCATATGGCTATAAAATACTACCAATATCTGGTTGGCAGGGTAAGACCAATATATTCCCTGCTGATTATGGCTCTTACAGGGCAGATACTTGGACAGCTATTGTCTATACTGGACTATCCATGTTACTGCTTGGATAAAGGCAAATGTAGCCAACAGTAGATGAAGTGGCATGGTGCTTTGCAAGTGTGAATTTTAGCAATTGGCAGGGGTCTTGGCAATCACATCCATGCAAATTGACATATTAGTAAAGCTGCTTCTAGTCCACAAGTCTCTGAGATCACCCCTTATCTTTGTTTTGGCTATTATTTTTGTAGAGGGTAGTTTTTCTACATGCATCTGTACATGATTCTGCTTCTCATGCTGAGGTGTCCTTACAGGTGGTCAAAGAAATGGACAATGAGAAACGGATCCGGCTGCTGCAATTTGTTACTGGAACATGCCGCCTTCCAGTTGGAGGATTTTCAGAACTGATTGGTTAGTGTTCACATTCATATTAAAGGGGTTATGTAGGGAAAATGAAGCTTACTAGTTAATTCCTTGCACTAGATATGCTTTCCTACTAACATATAAGCAGGTCCGCCGGGCCCTAACGACTACATTTGGGGTGCCGGAAGTTTTCACACTGCCTCTCCTGCTCTTTGTGACATCACTGACTCCACTCTACTCCTTCTGCAGGTCCATAGAGTAGAATGAAGTTGGTCATATGACTGAGAGTCGGAGTGTCAACAAAGGAGGCAGAGGAATGAGATACAGTGTAATTTCTATGATACAGGATAATCTTTCAATACTAGTCTAGCAATGTGGCAAGGAATCCACAGGATATGCCATAAATGTGTGATGGCTGTAAGTTTCCCTTCTAGGACCTTTACCTCTACAGTGATCTTACTTACATAGCACCACCATATTCCACAGCACTTTGCAGACCTTATCACTCAGTGTCCTTAGTACGGTTTATAATCTGAATTTCTTATCAGTATATTTTTGGAGGAAAACCCATGCAGAAACATGGAAAATATAACAACTACATGCAGATAGTGTCCTTGGTTGGGTTCAAACCAAGGACCCCAGTGGTGAAACAGTGCTCATCATAGACTTCAATGTAAAGGTGGCTACATTTGCACCTGTGTTTTTCCATAACACCTGCTTATCGTACATCTATCATTCAGTTATGGCATATTCTGTGGATTTACTATAAATATATGTGAAGGAAAAACCCTTTAATTGTAGTTGTACTTGAAAGTTATTTATTAGGTTCTGATTGACAAACCCTGGTCTTTAGTTTTCCTCACATTACCATGCTTTAACCATGCTGGTTATGTCTTATATCTTACAGGTAGCAATGGACATCAGAAGTTCTGCATTGATAAGGTTGGGAAAGACACTTGGCTTCCTAGAAGTCACACCTGGTAAGAGTTCAGCACCTTGCTATTATACCTGTCTCATAATATCCATGTCTCTCAATAACCATTTCCTCTAAATGAAGACCCAAAAAAGTGGGTGGGGCTGTGCAAACCACTTAGTTTCACAGAAAATAGGGAGGTTGCTACCACTGCTAACAGTGGAATACTTCTCATTGTTTCTGCCTCTCTCTTTAGTTTTAATAGATTGGATTTGCCTCCTTACAAGAGCTACGAGCAACTGAAGGAAAAATTGCTTTTTGCCATTGAGGAAACAGAAGGGTTTGGACAAGAATAATCCCTGACTGCGTCTGAAGAATAATTTGAGAAATCCTCCGTTCAGCACCAGTTTCCATAATACAACTGATATGATATGATCTGGATTCGGAGAAAAGTAGCCGAGTCTGCACCACTTGAGACACCATGGTCGTAACTGTGCAAATTACTGATAAGAGGGTAAAAGGCGTCTGTTCAGTGGGCTTTTTGTAGTAGGTTCTCTATAACAACCATTCACTGAGACTGAATGGAAGAGGCCAAACAACCAAAATCTGTAGGAAACTGCTATTCATTTTCATTATTTGACTTCCTGCCCCTTTTCCCCTTCCAGTCCTGTTCAGTATTGTTATAATTTTGCCATGAAGCAGTGTGAGGAAGATTAATATTATGGGTCACCACTTTCCTTGTGTAAGGTCATACACATAAGGTAACCAACCAAAATATTGTCTGCCACCTTACCTAGCTCCATAATAAGCATACCTATTCAGTTCCTAGTGCCGCTTATCTCTCAGGGAAACCAAGGATTTCACAGGTTAAAATCTAACCTTTGCTTTCACTGATGAGAGAAGTTAGGAAAAAATCTGCCTGTCCTTGTACACATGAGATTTACAATGGGTCTTATATAGTTGGACAGCTTAAAAGGGTTTCCTTTTGGACTTCAACATTAAAGGTCTCTCCTACAGACCCCTATGGGCCCCATCATATCCTCTTCATTGTTTGCACTGGCACAATGGCGTGACCATACTGGTGGCTTTGCCTGTAATGCAGTTAAATCCCATTCAAGTGAATAAGACTGAGCTGCACTACTTGGCACCACCACACATATATGTGTGGCACTGTGCTTGTGTAAATAATGAAGGTGCCATAACATTCATTATATGGATAGGGAGTGTGCTGGGGGCTGAACCCCATAAATCAAACATTGTTTACATATTGGAAAACCCTTTTAAGAGCATTTACAGTGGGGAAAAAAGTATTTAGTCAGCCACCAATTGTGCAAGTTCTCCCACTTAAAAAGATGAGAAGCCTGTAGTTGACATCATAGGTCAATAACAAAAGTTCATCTCAATACTTTGTTATATATCCTTTGTTGGCAATGACAGAGATCAGACGTTTTCTGTAAGTCTTCACAAGGTTGGCACACACTGTTGCTGGTATGTTGGCCCATTCCTCCATGCAGATCTCCTCTAGAGCAGTGATGTTTTGGGGCTGTCGCTGGGCAACATGGACTTTCAACTCCCTCCAAAGGTTTTCTATGGGGTTGAGATCTGGAGACTGGCTAGATCCCTCCAGGACCTTGAAATGCTTCTTACGAAGCCACTCCTTTGTTGCCCTGGCGGTGTGCTTGGGATCATTGTCATGCTGAAAGACCCAGTCACGTTTCATCTTCAATGCACTTGCTGATGGAAGGAGGTTTGCACTCAAAATCTCATGATACATGGCCCCATTCATTCTTTCATGTACACGGATCAGTCGTCCTGGTCCCTTTGCAGAGAAACAGCCCCAAAGCATGATGTTGCCACCCC
This sequence comes from Leptodactylus fallax, assembly GCA_947044405.1. Taxonomy (NCBI): domain Eukaryota; kingdom Metazoa; phylum Chordata; class Amphibia; order Anura; family Leptodactylidae; genus Leptodactylus; species Leptodactylus fallax. The sequence goes on from CAMRHE010000021.1 coordinate 4,743,654, forward strand.
CATGCTTCACAGTAGGTATGGTGTTCTTTGGATGCAACTCAGCATTCACTCTCCTCCAAACACGACGAGTTGTGTTTCTACCAAACAGTTCCACTTTGGTTTCATCTGACCATATGACATTCTCCCATTACTCTTCTGGAACATCCAAATGCTCTCTAGCTAACTTCAGACGGGCCTGGATATGTACTGGCTTAAGCAGGGGGACACGTCTGGCACTGCAGAATCTAAGTCCCTGGCGGTGTAGTGTGTTACTGACGGTAGCCTTTGTTACGTTAGTCCCAGCTTTCTGCAGGTCATTCACTAGGTCCCCCCGTGTGGTTCTGGGATTTTTGCTCACCGTTCTTGTGATCATTGTGACCCCACAGGGTGAGATCTTGCGTGGAGCCCCTGATCGAGGGAGATTATCAGTGGTCTTGTATGTCTTCCATTTTATAATTATTGCTCCCACAGTTGATTTCTTCACACCAAGCTGCTTGCCTATTGCAGATTCAGTCTTCCCAGCCTGGTGCAGGTCTACAATTTTGTTTCTGGTGTCCTTCCACAGCTCTTTGGTCTTCACCATAGTGGAGTTTGGAGTGTGACTGTTTGAGGTTGTGGACAGGTGTCTTTTATACTGATAACAATGTCAAACAGGAGCCATTACTACAGGTAATGAGCGGAGGACAGAGGAGCCTCTTAAAGAAGAAGTTACAGGTCTGTGAGAGACAGAAATCTTACTTGTTTGTAGGTGACCAAATACTTATTTTTCACCATAATTTGCAAATAAATTCTTAAATAATCAGACAATGTGATTTTCTGGATTTGTTTTCTCATTTTGTCTCTCATAGTTGAGGTCTACCTATGATGTCAATTACAGGCCTCGCTCATCTTTTTAAGTGGGAGAACTTGCACAATTGGTGGCTGACTAAATACTTTTTTTCCCCACTGTAAAGTAATTGGATTTTCATCTGTAGGTGATTCTATGTCATAACATGCAGGTCAGGAGAAAAGCTGTTCAGAGGAAAGTTGGTAAAATATTCCTTCAGGAATGCTCAGTGTTCCTCGATGAAAACTGTTTGTTGCATATGTAAAGATCATATCCAGCACCTTAACATTTCTTTTCCTGTTAAGTTATAATGGATAACTTTTATTTCAATGATTCTAAGCAGATATAACGTCTGTCAAATATCAGCACCGCAGCTTTGTGATTACTGCAAATGCACAGCCTTAGTTTGCCATTGTGTCTTCAGATAATGCACCCGCAGACAGATGTCACCTTTATTTTAAGGCAGGTACTGTATGCAAGATTGTAAGATGATGCTGACATTATAGCTATTTTTGGATAAATCTACATCCTTAGTATATGAATATTTGGATGTAACTAACATCTAGGTATAAATTAAGTAATAAAAGTGATTCATATTAGGTATATGGTCATCCTGTTTAATATCTTGCTTCTTTGTTATATTTGTTCAGTCCCTTTTTTGCCTTTTTTCATCTATTTTTTCAGTTTATTTTTACTGTGTGTACTGCATAGAAAAGGTTGCTACCTGGAAAGCATCAAGAATGAGGCCAGCAGATGTTAATAGAGGTTATTAATCATATCATCTGATGGTATCTATTAATTTAGAGAGTGAATTGTCTGGAATGGGACGTGAGTCTGATTGGTCTATTAAAATAATTCTCTGGCCCCAAATGAAGTTTTCATGCGTATGACCCATACACAGGATAGGTCATCAGTATATGATGTTTGGGGGTCTGACACAGATCAGTGGTTCTGGCAGCCTCTAGGTGTTGGAAGCTGGTGCAGTGGACGGGGAGCACGCGCATTCTGTGCAGGCTCCAATTTAAGTGATAGGGAGTGACCGTCCAATATACTGGATTCACCACTATACAGTGGGTGAGCTGCTGCGCCACTCCTATTACATGAATAGGAGCAGCCTGCTTGTGTTCCCCATAAACTGCACCTGCTTCCTCTGCCTAGAGGCTGCCATCCTGTGGATAGGTCATCAGCATGAAAGCTGTATGTGGTGCCGGAAAACCCCTTTAACATCTTAATACTCCCTTCAGACCTGCTTATTAATATATGAATATCCAGTAATGAAATGCTTGGGGTATTCATGCCAGAAAAGGTTATACAGATATAATAATGTATTCGACATACAGTTTAAGGACAGTACAGGACATGCCTTTTTCACACATAGCAGAAGGCAGTCTACTTGTTGATGGTTTCCAGATTTCAGAGATATATTTTACACTGCCCAAAGTAAGAGGCTAGATAATACATTTTTCTGTTATATTCAGATATGGAGCTTTAAATGAAATATTTTAAAGATCCCTTATTATGTGTGATACATTTGTATATATCAGGATTGCTACAAATGTATTATTATGGCTTCCAATGATCCCTTTGCAAAATTCAACCAGTTCCTCTGCTTTTGCTTTTTGAAATCCAGAAAACATGAAGGCTCTGATGCTCCCATTTAATTTTGCTGTATAGATTTATTACATTTTGTACTTTTTTAGTTTATCTCTATAATTGTAATGAGATACAGCTATTGTACATAGAGTGTATATAATAAACAATGCTATGTATATACATATATATCTATAAAATAAACAAAATTGGAATTTGCAGCAGTTTTGAACTCAATTATCTGAGATTTGTAACGGTCTGATCTGCTTTATTTCATGTGCAATAAAAACATATGTTTGTATATAAGATATGTCTCTAGATAAATGAATGCTATATCAGTTTTATGCCACGTTCAAAAGTGGCGAATTTTCTGACAATTCACAACAAACTATATTACAATTCTAGTCAATGGGTGGTCATAAAGGGGTTGTACAGGACTTTAAAAAAAAAAAAACAACAAAACATGGCTGGTTTCTTGTAAAAAAACAACACTATACCTGTCGATCTGATGTGTTTGGTACTGCAGATCAGTTCCACGAAAGTGGATGGGGCTGAGCTGCAGTATCACATAACCTGTGGACAGGTGTGGCTCTGTTTGTCTAATACTGTACAACTCTTTAAAAAGAGATTTAGATTTCTGAAATGCTCTGGTTGATAACATTGCCCATAGGGACAGGTTTATGCCTGTTAATTTACTGCCTATAGGGGACAGTATTAGGCTAGGGTCCCATAGAAGTCTATGGGGGCTGTATTACAGCTCTGTACTTATTATAACTTAGTTCATTGTTATTTCATAGCTTAATCATATAAACTTTGTTACCTGCTTTATATATCATAAAGCAGCACTTCAAAAACTGAAGCGAACAGTCACATCTTATTGATTCTTTTTTTTCTTACAGTGCTGCTGTGGCCACCAGCATGGCCTCCATTGCAGCTTGAACAGAGGTTGTTGCACATCTTTACCAGGATCCTGAATGGCAAACCACCTAATTATGCAATACTCTACCTCTGTTTCTGTATGACTGCATAACTAGTCACACTTGCTGTTCTGGACTTAGGAAAAGCTGGGTGATTACCCTCATGTGAGTTCTAATATCTGCCATAAATATAGTTGACATTTGTAAAAAACAGAAAAAGACACAAATGACAATTTTGTTCAGTTAAGTTTTACAAAGTTTATATTTGCAACAAATGGGGTTTACATGGTACTGAGCCTATAGATTGGGGGGGGGGGGTAAAATTGTCATCAAAGGAAAACTCTACCTAATAGGAAGTTATGATCTATGCAGTAAATATCCAGATCTCTCCTTACTCTCCTGTTTTGCCCTTCCCTCCTGGTCTCTTTATTGCTTCATCCTAGCTTTGCTGTGTCTGGTGCCAGCTGGGAGAAGCAGGAAATGCTTTCATGTAAGGGAGAAATGTGGAGTATGTGAGCTGTTCCTGTGCAAATACACAGTCAGCCACCTTACAAGGATGGCATTGACAGGCTGCCTCACCTTCTATAATAGCATCCTTGTGTAATGCGAGACATGGTGTGCAAGCCGAGAGGAGGTACGTAAGCCGCAAGACTGATCTCTAGCTTTGGTGTATGAGTGATAGGACCCCAGATACTAGTTCCCCCACTGCAATAAGAGAAGAAATGACATGTCCTGTACACAACAGAAATATATATATATATATATATATGTAATATCAATTATGTCATCACGGCTAAGGCAAATGACAGATGGCACTTCTCTGTTTTTTTTTAATCATCTTTTGGTTTTTGCTTCAAAATCTGTATAAAAAAAGCTCAATGTGTGTCCTTATCATTATGATGATAACCAGTTACCTCCAGTACTAAAAGAATGGATATCACTTAAAGAGCTTGGTACTGCCAAATGATACTCTCAGCTTTGCCATATCTAAACATTTTTTTTTTAAGAAACAGTATGTATATCGCAACACACTTGTATATTAGGGAATTCCATTTTAAATAGTTGCATAATATAGTTGTATTACTTAAATCATTCTATATAGGAACATAAATGAATGCAGCCTGTACTCCTTGTGTGTAGCGATCAGAGAGACTGTGGCTGTCAACCACCCTCTGCTTTCTACAATGACAAAATACAGAGACCATAAAGGGTGCCTGTATGCTGGGTGCATATGAGAAAACTACTTATAATGCAACCCCTAATATATTTGCTTAACAGGTCCAGGTGATGGCGTTTCATTAGTGAAGAGTTTGGCTCTGTCCCCCGCAGTGACGCTGCGCAACTATTGACTACATTGCCAATAGACACTGTGATGTTGCTTAGGCATCCAGGGACCACTAGTATAGTCTTGCCTATAAGTCCCAACCTGAGGTTGTGCTTCAGATATTTCTATCAACAGTGAACTTTGGGAAGACTGATATTTGCTTTGCATTGCTAACATTTATAGCTGTATATCTGTCCTCTTACCTACCATTCTCATAGAATAAGCCTTTTTATATACTTCAGGTCATTTATCAAGCAGAGAAATTTAATGCAAACCTCAGGGTAGCTTGCCAAATTCTGCAAGCTCACCGACCTACACCCCCATCCCCCGTGCTTTCTCTGCCAGCACACGGCGGTTTCAGAAATGGACAAGCTCTCTTTGTTACGCTGCAAATTTTTTTCACTGTTAAGGAAAAAGTAGATTGGCCTTAAGACTAATAAGAATCTAAATACAGAGTCCTGTGAGGAGGCACAAGCTACCCTGCCACTCCAATCTTTACATACCTACATAATGTGCCAACTATGTGATGTGTTAATAGTCTTTGACATACGTATTACACAGTAATCCCCTCATAGTTTTCACAGTTCATTAATATTACACAATTGTGTGTGCCCCTATCTATCCTCTTAAATGTGGCCGCACTATGAAGTTGTATGAACGTGACGCAGGTTATTTAGGGTAAATGCTTAAACAGAGGTTGTTCTACCCCACTGCTACAAACTATGGTGAAGGGTCTCTCAGATGAAGAATCAGTATATATAGTCCACATAGACGCCTGAGCTAGCAGATATTAATATCAAACAATAGAAGCTTTATATTACATTGTAGATGTCCTTATTTTATAATCTGGTACGGTACCATAATGTACTAATAAACTAAATTTATAGGGGAACTCCAACATTGGGTCCTCCAGCTGTCCCCCCCCCATACTTTAGATGTATTAACAAAGTGCTGAGGTCAATGCTGCTAATCCCAACCATATTAGCAATCAGAAGGGCCAGATAAAAAAAAATCTAAGTAGGACTACATTTTTACTGGAGCTCCCCTTTAAATACAGCTGTACCACTAATTCAGGAATAAACTAGTATATAAAAAGAAAAATGATATTTTACTCCATATAAACACCATGCTTGTCCTTTCTCCTCAGCCTGGAGACACTGGACTTGTAAGACACAAATGGTTTGATTTGCTGTAGCCAGAGCATGTGGGCCGGGCGGTCTATAGAACATTAATAGAAAAGACAAAACACAGAACATATGACACAATGAAATCGAACAAATCCTGCAGTCCCTAAATATAGTAACGTCAGGAAAGCACCTAACCACAAAAACAAGAGGAAAAGGAAACTTTATTTTTGGCTCCTTACAGCTCAGGGAGAGAACATTGCTGCTTGCTCTCTGGCACCCACAAATGTGCAAGTTACAGAGTGTACTCATAGCTGCTCAGGTACAGAGTCTGTTTCCAGGGCCCAGAATAATGAGGTGGTAATATCCTCCAGTCATCATCTACAGAACTGGAACAGGGAGGGTTTAATGGTCCCACTCCTAGAGATTGGGAACACAGGCCAGCAGAACAGGACATTGCCATATATATTGTATTCTCTTCTGTTTGTCAGTGGTTTATTGTCGCAGGCCATTGCAGCTAGTCTATGCTTGGAGCTGGCACCGGTTGCAGACTGCGTTGTTTAGCACCAGGCCTATTTCCACTTTTTCCTGGCATCTGTTCATTCAGAAAAGCTGCAAATTGCAGGTAGTGTAAATGTCTTCTTCCTGCCACATTACAGGACCGAGTGAGTGCTCTCTGCAGTCCTCACTTACTGGGCCTTGCCAAGAGGCTGCTTATTTTTGGACAGTCCCTATTTAAATACAATACCCCCTTATATTCAGATGAGCTGCCAATGCTTATTTTCCAAGCTTGAAGCTTGACAGCAGTTAACCATCTGTATGCCTTGCGTAATTTGAATAGCAATGTACTACAATTGGGATAAAATTAGTAAAAAGATCAACTACTGAAAGGATGAGAAAATATGGTACAGTATAAAGCCAGCCATACACATCAGACTTCTGTCAGCCAAAATGGACTATTTCAGCCAATCATTAACTATGAAAATACTGTGAATATCCATTCATGATAGACAACAGCATACTTTAGTCTGCCAAACATAGTTCAGCCGTGGGTATTTCTGCTGGCCAAAAATATTAGTGTTTGGAATGATTGGCCGTTCATAAGTCAATTTGCGTAGCTTCACTTGCATTTTTTTTTCTTAAACTAAACTGCTGCATCGCAGCTATCCAAAATCTAAAGTGTATGGCCAGCTTGTTCTGTTGTGAACACTTATTCCCTAACTCAGCAGGCGCTGATAGAGATTGCAGTCCTGGCAACCCCAGAGAAGTGAAAGGAGCGCTGGTCACATAAGCGCACTGGCGCTCCATTTACAAGGAGGCTTTAGGGGAACTTTCGGTCCCCCGTCCTCCTGATCACTAATGGACCCAGGGTTCGGGTCCCCAATCTACAAGATAGGTGAGAAGTGTCCATAAGAGCACAACCCCTTTAGGTTTTTAAAAAATAAAAAACAAACCTTTAGTGGCTCAGGCTACTACTCTACCCCCCTCCCCTTTATGTTTTAGGCCTTATGCACACGATTACATTTTTGACAGATCTAATGGCCATGTATGTCCGTTATTAACAGCTGTTTTGTATATGTTCCTTTTTTGATGACTGAGCTTTGCATCAGTTTTCAACTGTTTGTGAAAAAAAAAAATTTCATTGGTCTTTATTTTGTGACTCAATCCACTGATCTGATTTTAAACAGACGTCAGTTTGTTTCACATAAGTTAAAAATGAGTCTATTGACTCATGAGTCTGGGTGTCTGTTAAAGCGGACAAAGATAGAGCATGTCACTTTTTATGACAGCCGTTAAAAATGGACATGTGAATAGACACATTGAAATCAGTGTTCGCAAAACGGCCATGTGACAGATGTTGCAAAACTGTCGGTCAGATGCCCGTTTTTTACTGTTGTGTGAATAAGGTCTTACACTGCAGATGTGTTCTCAGATCAGCTCACCAGGAACACTATGCATGCTGAGCAATTTCCCTTCCAATCAGAATAGAGTGGTTATAACCTAGTAAGTAAATGATCAGGTCACCACCTCTCATACAGAGAGAAATGTATGACTTTTAAAGGGGTTGTCTGGTTAAGAAAATATATCTTGAAATCTACCATTAGGGAATGAGTTTGTTAATTGGGATTGCCCTGACCATTTAAGTTAAGCGGAGTTCTACTACAAAGGGTGACTCTCACTTTGGAGGGCTCAGCTTAATACTTCCTTGCTCCTTGAATTCAGTGGGTATGGTGTACTTTAAACAGTTTATTTGCCAAGGTGGAGCTACAAAGATAGTAAACACTTGTTCCTCGATTTCCCCAAGGGTTACAACTGCCTCATTTGACGTAGATGGTGACTTTAGATGTGTCTTATCCATCTGTTTGTGCTAAGCTATTCAGACCTTCAAAAAGCAATGAAAACTGCACACAAAAAAATAAATAATCAAACAGTAAGTAAACAGTTAAATTGTACTTTATTCTTGGAGGATTACAGCACTGGTTTCGTTTATACCAGGAAGCAGGTCTTCTTATCTAGCCAATACTACTGTGTTACTACTTACAGGACATTGTAAGCACATCTGGTTCTCATCAGGGCTGTATATACTGTCTAGTCTTATAAAAAGAATGAATTGAAGGTATGTACTTGACAACTGTGACTTAGTCTAGACTGACATCTAGTGGTCAACTGTTGCATTGCAACACAAGAAAACATCAGAAAAGTGGGATTTTTGTGTACTCACCGTAAAATCCTTTTCTCGTTGTATTCACTGGGGGACACAGCACCATGGGTATAGACCTGGTCACTAGGAGACAAGACACTAGGAAAAAGCAAAAGCTGTTGGCTCCGCCTCCAGGCTATACCCAGCCACAGCCATTGTGCATGAATCAGTTTGTACCGTAGCAGTAGGAGAGAGAGACACAAAGAACCAACAACCACCAACAATGCTCGAACCCAAAAAGGAACCAACACTGTTCGGGCAGGAACACTGAAAAAAACAAGGGAGGGATCTGTGTCCCCCAGTGAATACAACGAGAAAAGGATTTTACGGTGAGTACACAAAAATCCCACTTTCTCGTCTACTTCACTGGGGGACACAGCACCATGGGATGTCCTAAAGCAGTCCCAGAGGGTGGGAATAACACGGCCATGCAAACCTGTAATACTCAACCGCTTCCAGAAACTTACAACCCAAATTGGCATCAGCAGAGGCCACAGAATGGATCTGGAGAAACTTAGAGAAAGAGGATGGAGGCCCAGTGGGAAACATACAGACCTGGGAAGCAAAAGCCTGATGCCGGAGACCCCGGGAACTCCAACAGCTCTAGAGGAGAGAGCCGTCACACGGGAAGGCAGAGCCTTACCCTTAAACCGATAGGTCTCTGTAATCTCAGACCAAAGCCACCAGAAGATGGGAGCTCTGGAAGCAGGCAGGCCCTGGCAAGGGCACTCAGGGAGAATGAGCAAAGCGTCTGAACAAGAGAAAGGATCCGTGAGGAACAGTATACACGCAAATCAACCGGGCAGGGAAGAGCAAGCACTCACATGGACGCCTGGGGACCGAGCAGAAAGAGGGCAAGACCAAGTCCTCGAAGTGGAAGCAGGAAAAACACCCTAAGAAAAAAAGACTGTGGCAGACAGAGGAAAACCTTATCCTTGTGGAGGACCAGAAAGGGAGGCTGCCGAAAAAAAGGGGCAGCCAATTAGGGACCCCTGCGGATGGAGGTAATGGCCACCAGAAACTCATTCTACCAGGACAGAAGGCAAAAAAAGGGATATCATAGGCTCGAAGGGGAGAACCTGAAGCACCTTAAAGATGAGGTTAAAATCCCACGGATCCAAGGGTTCCAAAGGAGCACAGAGTGCCACTCCTGTAGGAAAGTCTTTTAAAAAGAAAGAAGACTAAGACCTTGATCCAGACCAGACTGGAGAAGATCTGATGAGAATTGTTACTCTTCCAACGGTGGACGTAAGCCTTCCACGTTTGATGGCAGATCTAAGCTATCTGGAACTTCCGGGCCTTGAGTATGTTAGAATAACAAACTCCGAAAAAAAACCACGACGCCTCAAACCTCGGATTCAACAGCCACACCGTGAACGCAGCTGAGTCAAGGTGGGGAGGAACAGCAGTCCTTGAGACAGAAGGTCGACCAGCAGAGGAAGAGGCCAGGAGCATCCGCCAACAGGAAAATGAGATCCACATACCAGACCCGGCAGGGCCAATCTGGTGCCACCAGGATAGCTTGAACCCCCTTGGTCTTGAGATTCTGGAGGACCCAAGGGAGAAGAGGAAGTGAAAAACTGAACTCACAAGAGCGCCAGCGGTGATGGCTCGAGGATCCAGAGGCCTGGCAATTTAGCCGGGGACCCTGTGGTTCCGGCGGAGGCTAAAAAGGTCGACGTTTGTCACACCACAGCGGGAGCACAGTGGATGGAAGATCTGCAGATAAAGCAACCCTCGCCCGGAGCAATATTTTCTCGACTCAAGTAGTCTGCCATCCAGTGGTCCATGCAGAAAAAAGGTTGACCACCGAAAGAGCTGGAACAAGGTGCTCCACCCAAGGAAGAAATTGTGAGGCTTCTAGTAAGGCCGCACGGCTCCTGGTGCCCCGCTGAGGGTTCAAGTAGGCGACCATGGAGGAGAGGTCAGTCTGGACTGTGACAGATGTCCTTGGAGAAGAGAGGTCCAAGGAGTAAGGGCAAATAAGATAGCCCTGGGATCCAGCAGGTTGAACTAGAGGGAGGAATCGGCCCTGGACCACAGGCCCTGAACAATCAAAGCATCGAGGACCACTCCCCAGCCGGGGAAATTGGCGGCAGTGGGAATCACTTACTAACAGAGGGGAAGAAGGACTTCCCTTGAGAAATTCCTGGGGAGGAATATACACTAAAGAATCTCTCAGTGAACCAAGGTGGAAAGAGAACCAAGCAGATGAGGCTGTCCGGAGATTTGTCCCAGCAGGCCGTAATCTTCAAGAGGAGAGAACGACAGAGTGAATGAAAGGTACAGCCTAGAAGGTTGAGGCGATATTGCGCAGGACCCACATGCCGATTCAAAGACAGCAAGGAGAGTACCTCCGAAGGTGGGACACTCAGGATCTTGGCCTCCGGAGGGAGAATCACACCCTGGAGCGAGCAGAGGATCATGTCCCGGATTCCATGTGCTTAGAGGACACAAGACATCCTCATTGATGAGCCAGCAGAACCGGTGAAGAACAACCAAGGTGAACCACAGGCTGGTCAGATTGTCTGACCTGGAGGGGCTTCACCAGGAGGTCGTCAAAGTCTGGAAACACGGCAGCACCTCTGACGCAGAGGATGGCCATGAGAGACGCCATCACTGAGGGAAAAAACCCCCGGTGGCAGAGGCCAGCCTGAAGGGGAGAGAGACAACTGGAAAGGTCAAGGATCCACATCAAAACGAAGAAACCGCTGACGGCACAGCGCGATGATGTAGATGGACGAAGAATTTGCCCATCTCCAGGGAAGCCACCACAGACTGCATAGACTACAACGGAGCCTGCAGGCATGGAAGAACCTGTGGAGCCCTTTCAGGTCCATGATGGGACAGAGGAAGCCGTCCTTCTAGGCGAATGGAGAACAGGTAGGAATAGTAACCCCGGATACACTCTGAAACGGGAACAGGGACGCTGACTCCCTGCCGCTGGAGATTGGAGACAGCCTGGATTGTCCGACATAGCGAAGGCAAAGAGACTCCAGCGAAAACTGGAGTAGCCGGACGACACCGCCCTCAGGCCCAGTCTCCAGATGTTCCGCCATTTGAGATGCCCAGAGAGGGGAAAAAACTTCATGCCGAGGAGGCTAGGAAGAGGAAGACCTGGACGACCTGGTGCAGAACCGCCAGGGAGGCCTGGACTTGAAAGAAGCTTTCTGGAGCAGGAGGATGGCTGACACATAGGACGCCTCTGAGGGAGGAAGAATCTATTCCCCCGTGGCCTCAGGGATAAGCTTCTCGACACCCTTAACAAAAAATTTGGCCCAGGACGACCTGGAAAGGGGAGAAGGGCTGCGTTCGCCTTCTTGGAGGCGGACCCAGTATTCCACAACGGATCCCAACGGTATGGCAGATAATCACTGCATTGGCGCCGCCTTAGCAGATTTGGGAGGCATCTCTAGTTATTGGGAAGCATTCAGGATCTCAGAGACGAGCGGCTGGAGGGAAACTGCATCAGGGAGGTTTGACTGAAGCTGTTTGGCCCAGGAAAAGAAGGCCTTGATGACCCAAGAGGCAGCGAAGGAGAGCCGCAGGGAGAAACCAGCCACTACGAAGGCCACCCTGGTGAGGGAGGCCACCTTCTTGCAGCAATACAATAGCCAGCATTTAGGACAATGCAGTGTATCAGTTCTGCATTGCAAACAATACAACAGATGCGATCCGATCTCACTCCGAGGGATCACTGAGGTAGGCAAAGTCCGCTGAAGGCAAACTAGAAGCCTTGGAGAGCCTAGCTATCACTAGTTACTGATATATAAGTACCGTGCGCTAACCGATTGCACCACTGGAGCAACCTGCTTCCCTTACCTCGGATGTTCATCATTGCCAGCCAGGGAGAGCTAGAGACGTGTGTCACAGCATAGTCTGGCAGAACTGCCCGAGCTCACCTTCCACTTAGAGACACACAGGTCAAGGGAAGGGATGTCCGATTTCCTAGTCGAAGACAGAGGATGGTCCAGGGAGAAGTCACTGTGCCCTCAAGATGATATCAAACATCCAGTGTGCAGAAAGAGATGTCCACTTGAGAGGATGAGTCCGGGTCCTCAGAGATCTGTAGGGTCTCTATCGCATAGATGACTCCCGCGTAGCAGCAGATATAGATGAGCCTAGCTGAAGCTCCGAGTCGGAGTCAGAGGCGTCCCCAGTTAAGTAGACCGAGCAGAGGGAGGGAGGTATCCGCCTGTCGGAGTGGAGCCGTAAGCTGAGTTCCTATCTGGGGAGTACCCAGAGGAAGGGGTGGCGGACCGTGAACTGTAGGAAGACTTCCTGGTCCTTTTGAGGCTCCTGGAGCTGCGAAGGGAACTATGAGGGTGTCCAGGGAGATCCCAAGAAGCAGCCGACTGAGCGGCGATCTGGGAAAGCAGCCATTCCAAGTTTCCAGCACTGACTAGTTAAGTCTGGTAAGGACACCATGGCCAAGGTTAGGGAGGCCACCCAATCCGGGGGATGGAAGAACCGGAGAGGGGCCAGGAGGCGGAAGGCAGAGAGAGCACATCGGCTCGGGCTGTCCGCATGGCAACTGTTTTTGATACAGCGTGACGCAACCAGAGGGGCCGGAGGGTGAGAGAGGGAGCCCAAGGAAATTAGGGGTAACCCAGGGGGTTAGCCTACCAGACTGCAAAAGATGGCCGCTCACAAACTGCTGCAGCAAGGGTTCCGCAGGTGCAATGTCTCCCAGGGAACTGGGAGGAGAGTAAGAATCCCTGCTGTCCCAGCAAGCCAAAAAATAAATAAGCCAATAAATAAATAAATTGAGAATATGAGGAGAGCAAAGCTCTTCCCCTGGTAAATACAGGCTCAGTAGCTACTGGGCAGGCTGGATGGCTTGCCAGGACAGCCCCCTGGCCAATGGAAGGCCCTAGGCGGAGTCTGGGTACCAGAAAAGCCCAGGAAAGGGACGGGCCCGTTGCGGCCTAGTTCCCGGCTAGGCCTCGGACCCGCGTAGAACACGGCCGACCGCGAGGCACCGTCGGCGGCGCGACCGCGAACTCCGGAGGTTCCTCGGAGGCCTGGGAAAAGGTACCGGGGGTCCAGGAAAGGGGGGTCCCCACACGGTCGGTAGGAGCGACCAGAAGGCCCAAAAACACCCCAGAAAAAAGGGGCTTATTTACTAAGATTTAACCCAGTTAAGGGGAACCCTGTGATGCCCCCCCTAAACAGGACCCATGCTATTGTCCCCCTGGGAAATGGCACTAAGGGGCTGAGGGGAGGTGGAGAGGGCCTGAAGGGGAGATGGAGAGGGGCTGAGGTAACTTTCATACTCACCTGCCTTCTATTCTTCTCATACCAGTCTGGCGTCTTCAGGCGCTGCAGGGTCACCCCCTCGGTAGGACCTCGCACGTGGGAGTGGGGTCACCGGTACTCCGGCCACTTTCGGGGTGTGGTGAATGGTGAGTGGGGACTGGGTGACCGGCGAGGCTGCTCTTTTGCAGAGCGCTGCGCCCGCAGGAGGGTACGACTAGTGTGGCGTACACGCTGACTACCCCCTGCACCTGAAAGAAAGGTAAAAATAAAAACGATGTAAGACAGAAGACCTGAGTCAGGTCGTGTCTGCCTCCTATGACACTAGGTTTCAAACTGATTCATGCACAGTGGCTGTGGCAGGGTATAGCCTGGAGGCGGAGCCAACAGCTTTTGCTTTTTCCTAGTGTCTTGTCTCCTAGTGACCAGGTCTATACCCATGGTGCTGTGTCCCCCAGTGAAGTAGACGAGAAACATTTCCACTCCTGCCTGAGAGAAGTTTCTTTCAGGTCTGGTAAAGATATGCTTTGGGGAACCCCTTAAGGAACCCAAGTCGGAACCACTGCCTTAGTTTTTTGTTCCATCATAGCACTGAATGTGGTTATGCCATCCCCCATGACACTGCATTGAGTCCTACTTCCCATAAAACACAACACATACAAAGATTATAAACAAGAAATTTTAATGATTTTTTTTTTTTTTTGCAAGAAATGACATTACAGCCACACTGCCTCCAAATGACCTGGATTTACCTTGATTTACAGAACGCTCAAATTTAAACAAACTACAAAACATTCTGAGACTTTATAAATAAAGCTTATTGAAAAGGTCTGCACCCACACTTTGTAATATACAATATTATGTGCTGTAGGCATACATCAGTGAATAGATCACAAAGGCTGGGTCCATCCAGTGTCATCTCCAACAAGCTATATTTATAGTGTCCAACATATCCCACTGAGTATCAGGCAGAGCTAATGTAATGACATCTGCAAACTAAACTGCTGCAGGTTACAGAATCCCACTAAATACTGAAGAGGGCCAGTAAATGAAATCACGTGATTGAATAAAGGTCAAGTGGGTTCTATAAACCTTCCTCAGTATAAACAGGAAAGCTGGGTCAGCAGTATGTTATTTTTATTAGACTATTCAACCACCAGCATACATACAAATAAAAATACTAACAGTGATATCTCATTTCTTTTCCTTCTTTTCCTCTTTTTTTGCATCGGTCTTTTCTTTCTCTTTGTCATCTTTTCTTTCCTTTTTGCTCTCCTCTTTCTCCTGCCCTTCCTTCTTCTCAGCATCTCTGTTGGCGATCTTGTTGTTGATCAGATTGTGAAGGGCGACCACTGAGCGGATAAGCGAGGCCAGATACACCACCAGCATCTGGTCATTAGTCTTTAGGTAGAAGGCTTTGACAAACTCTTGTAGGTTTACGTCTGGCAGCAGGTTGAAGACATCCTGAAGTTGGTAGATGATCTGGTGGTTGATGGGTAGTTTGCCGCTGGATACTTTTTCTAGGTAACTCCTGATGTCCAGCAGTTTGGAGTTCAGTCCTTTCAGCCCATGTACCTGATTTGTGATGCGCTGTGACAAGGTCCCCACTGTAGTGTCTTTGATGTCTCTGCAGGAACACAGAAAAATATCATATTAATACCATATCAAGCCTTGGTGTACAAGTCAAGGGAGACAGCAGTCAGCTTTTTGGGGTATGCCCATACAAATCTTTTTGGTGCCGACAAAAAACTGACAAGGAAACAGAATTTTCATGAGGTTTTTTAACTTAATTTTTTTTTTTCAACCATAAGGTGCTGTATGTCCACCCAGTGAGGTTTTTAGTGCTGTCTGCAATTTACACATCGAATTTCCTAGCATATACATTACAAGATTGATGATAGAGCATTAATTTTTCTGCCTAGTCTGCCCTTCTATTGGTACCATTTTATATTAGGAGAATGTTTATCCCAGGTTTGCATAAATTCACTTACTGTAGATTTCGTAACCACATCTGAAGGAAGTTTATTCCAAACCTTAACTACTCCTATATTTTCTGACATTGCTTCAGACATAGGTTTCAATGGGACAGCGCTGCAATACCCACACTCACAGCTACAGTTTGTACAGTGAGTGAGCAGCACGGCTCACGGTACATAAACAATACTGACAGCCAAGCTTCTCTGGATGCCGGTGAGATTTGCGGCGGGGGCCTGTCACCTAAATATAGGCTATCAATGTTAGAAACCGGATAAACCCTTTAAATTCTCTCCTGATGTGTTCAAAGCATAAAACCTTCCACCATTTTTGTAGCCTGCTTTTGCAAGTGTTTCCACCCACAAAAAGACATTATTTATGTCTTTTTGTAGGTGGGGTCTCCAGAACTGGAGACTGTGCTCTTGATCTGGTCTCACCAATGCTCTATACAGCGGTATCACAATCAATGTATGCCATTGCACAACCACACATGTAAAAAAACAAAACTATAGTGATATTCCATACATACTGATTATATATGGAATAGCATAGGGCTGAACAATTAATCGAAACTGAACATCTACCAGGATAACTAACGTGATGCTGGTCATAACGGTTATTTCGGTTCAGTTATTTCAATAATTGCTGTTTCGTTTGGACCGAACTGAAACTGCTATTATACTCTGGGGTCTGTATAATAAGTGGAGGCCCAGCGGAGGTGAGGAAACAAGAAAAAAAAAAACAAGGAGAAAAAAAAAAAAACACTATAGTGTTACTTACCTCTCCTGCACTGTGGAGAGACTCCCTGCTGTCTTCAGGGCTTCTAGCTGACGTCAGGTAGAAGCAAAGACAGCAGAGAGTCGCGGTAAGTTTCATGGTTTTTTATGTTTCCTCACCTCCCTTGGTCCTCCACTTCTTAGCAGACTCCAGAGTATAATAGCAGTTTTGGTCTGGACAAATCTCACGGGGTTTGCCCATACTTAATCATACTGTAAAGGGGTGTGACCTAAAGTCACCATTAAACCTAATCGTGGTGGTAAAATGCCCGATTAATTGTGATTTAGGTCATTATCGCATAGTACATACTGTACTATTCCATACAGCTTAAAATAGATATATTGAGGAACAGAAACAAGATGAAGGCCAAAAGGGCATTCGTTTTCTTACATAAAGGGGAAGGTTCTTCTGACATTTGCGCCAGGATCTTCCCCAGTGCATATGGCAGGTAGACACTGCAGCTTTGTTCCACAACCTTTGCCTTATATCTAAGCATGCTAATTAAACTACCAGGTAATTGCGCTGTGAATACAGAAGACCATGGCATACAAGTATACAATCTTATTAGGCGCATTTCATTCTTATTTACTAGCCACTGAAGCCATTAAGAGCTGATCTGCAGTGGCAGCGCCCGGCCACTATACAGGACACAAAGCCAACTGCTTCAGGCCTTGTGTTTTTGTATAGTACGAGCCTCAGAAGCCACACCCCATATAGCTGATCGGTTCAGGAGTCTATTGTTGGCTCTCCACGATCAGATATTAATGGCCTATCCTAAGCATAGGCCATACATAACCAAATTGCTGGACAACCCATTTTAGCACTCTTGAAAGTTACCGTAACAAGTGCTCCACTCCAACTTCTTCTGCCTCTTCCGCTCCAATTTCACTGGTAACATGTTCAAATGTCTTTGAGGTTGGAGTTCCATCCTAATGTAGTAATACACAATATTAGTAAGCGTAGAAAAAGAAAAGTTTCATGTGTGTTATTCATAGCAGCCACAGGGAAAATGCTACAGGACAATGTATTAATGTTTTTATTTTATTTTTTATATATCCCTAAAGAGACAAGTGTCATCATGAACACATTAAGTGGGTCATAACAGTCTAGTTCCTGCTGTAATGGCTGGGAACAGAGGAACCTCTGATCCTGGAATTCAGTCCATTCCTTGCTGCTTTCAAGAGTAACCACAGTTCATCACATGGGGCTCCCTCCTTCAAATGGCTTTCCCAGTGACAAAATCAGTGACTGGGAAACCTCTGTGCAGTCACACCCGGGCAACCTAGGAAGGACCCCAGTTTGCGCTTGGTCTACCCATGAGTGCACATGGCAGAAAATGAAGAGGACTTGAGGTGTTCCTCTTCATTTTCCGGCCCTTCGGCTCCCTGTGGCAGAAAGCCAAAGCAGAACTCTGCTTTCCGCCGCTGATAAGGCCCAGATGAATGGGCTTTATAAGAGGGAAGTCTCACGCCACAGACGCTGCAGCTGAGTCAGCCTTAGAAATCCTTGGCAACACTGAAAGAATAAGTGTTCCGATGCTCCTCCTTTTCCGAACTATGCTGCCCCTTCCCATTGAAATCAATGGGAGGAAGAATCAGGGTGGAATCTGACTCAAAATTAGGACCAGACATTCTCCCTCTAGAAGTACTGACTACAATGCTTCATTGAGAGAACTTGATCTGATATATATATGGCACTCAATGAAACATGATGCACTTTTTTGCTGCCTTGTCATGAGAGAAAATAGCCATATACTGTGAGTATAGGCCAAAATTACTGCCATAATATACCAAAAATAAAAGGCGTAAACAGTAATACTGTATATATGAAAAATACAGCTATGTACTGTACACAACAATAATCCTGCTATAAGCTGTAAGTACCAATAGTTCTCTACACATGCCAATGACCTTGCAATATACTATACAAAAACAGCTAAAGCCACCAAAATGCCACAATATATTATACCCAAATAATTCTGCCATATACAAATACTATAATACACAAATAAAATATACAGTATATGGTGGTTTTAATAACATTGTCATAAACTGTACATATACATTTTATATCTATATACATAATTTAAAAAAAAATGGATGAACACCTGAGGACTTACACCACATGCCTTATTTTAGCAAAAGTAGCACTTCAATACAGGTGGGAAAAAAAAAAAAAAAAAAAAAAAAAAAAGAATATTTCACATTAACAAATTTTCACTTGAATATTGGAGCGGTGCCTTGTTTTGCTTGGTCATTGGGCACTGTTGGGAGGGGGGATTAGAAGCAGGTATCAGGGACATGGAAGGCAAAAAATTGCATGGACTACATTAGTGAACGGGGATAAAAGTTGGTAGTGACTCTGAGAAGGGCCCTCTATCCGACTGTGCAAGTTGGTCACTGTTAGTATTGTATTTGTTTTGTATATCTTGTGTACCGTATGTAAATTCTCAAATGTAAACCACCATGGAATTAATGGTGCTATATAAATAAACAATAATAATAATAATAATAATAAAAAGGGGACTAGAACATCAAATACAAAAGGTAAAGTTGGTTTTGGGCGTCAGACTCTTACTGTTCTGATATTGATAACCTATCCTAATTATAGGTCATCAGTATAAAACATTTGGAAAATATCTTCAAAATAACATTATATCTATTATTAAAGGGTAAAGTATTCTAAAGTAAATTTAGAATTCTGCACATACTCTATGGTGAAAGGCTGTACCTACAAACTACCACTGATAAGTAACATTAGGACAGATTATTTCAAGTTTCTTACATCATGAACTTCCTCCACGGAGATATATGCTTCAGTAGGAAGACCCAGGTCTTTTGGTTTCACATCAATGATCACAAGAACCTAGACATAAAAAAAAAAAAAAAAAATTCAGTAAAGGCCCCTTGTCCCAAAGAAATCACCAGGCCAATTATTGGGAACTACAGTTTCCAGCAATGGTCATTCCCGATAATGGACCTGTGCAAATTTACAATCACCCACCAAATGGGAAAAATGTTCATTTGTAGGGCAACTGCACCATTTACAGTGGGGAAAAAAAAGTATTTAGTCAGCCACCAATTGTGCAAGTTCTCCCACTTAAAAAGATGAGAGAGGCCTGTAATTGTCATCACAGGTAGACCTCAACTATGAGAGACAAAATGAGAAAACATATCTAGAAAATCACATTGTCTGATTTTTTAAGAATTTATTTGCAAATTATGGTGGAAAATAAGTATTTGGTCAATAACAAAAGTTCATCTCAATACTTTGTTATATATCCTTTGTTGGCAATGACAGAGGTCAAACGTTTTCTGTAAGTCTTCACAAGGTTGGCACACACTGTTGCTGGTATGTTGGCCCATTCCTCCATGCAGATCTCCTCTAGAGCAGTGATGTTTGGGGGCTGTCGCTGGGCAACACGGACTTTCAACTCCCTCCAAAGGTTTTCGATGGATGGAGGTTTGCACTCAAAATCTCACGATACATGGCCCCATTCATTCTTTCATGTACACAGTTCAGTCGTCCTGGTCCCTTTGCAGAGAAACAGCCCCAAAGGATGATGTTGCCACCCCCATGCTTCACAGTATTTATGGTGTTCTTTGGGTGCAACTCAGCATTCACTCTCCTCCAAACATGACAAGTTGTGTTTCTACCAAAGAGTTCTACTTTGGTTTCATCTGACCATATGACATTCTCCCAATACTCTTCTGGAACATCCAAATGCTCTCTAGCAAACTTCAGACATGCCCGGATATGTACTGGCTTAAACAGGGGGACACGTCTGGCACTGCAGGATCTGAGTCCCTGGCGGCGTAATGTGTTACTGACGGTAGGTTTTGTTACGTTAGTCCCAGCTTTCTGCAGGTCATTCACTAGGTCCCCCCGTGTGGTTCTGAGATTTTTGCTCACCATTCTTGTGATCATTGTGACTCCACAGGGTGAGATCTTGTGTGGAGCCCCTGATCAAGGGAGATTATCAGTGGTCTTGTATGTCTTCCATTTTCTAATTATTGCTCCCACAGTTGATTTCTTCACTCCAAGCTGCTTGCCTATTGCAGATTCAGTCTTCCCAGCCTGGTGCTGGTCTACAATTTTGTTTCTGATGTCCTTCCACTGCTCTTTGGTCTTCACCATAGTGGAGTTTGGAGTGTGACTGTTTGAGGTTGTGGACAGGTGTCTTTTATACTGATAACAATGTCAAACAGGAGCCATTACTACAGGTAATGAGTGGAGGACAGAGGAGCCTCTTAAAGAAGAAGTTACAGGTCTGTGAGAGCTAGAAATCTTGCTTGTTTGTAGGTGACCAAATACTTATTTTCCACCATAATTTGCAAATAAATTCTTAAAAGATCAGACAATGTGATTTTCTGGATTTGTTTTCTCATTTTGTCTCTCATAGTTGAGGTCTACCTATGATGTCAATTACAGGCCTCTCATCTTTTTAAGTGGGAGAACTTGCACAATTGGTGGCTGACTAAATACTTTTTCCCCACTGTATGTAACCTAAAAGATTGTAGATTGTCAGCAGCTCATCTCCACTTATAAACAGAGCAATGTGCTACAATGATCTGCTGTATTTCAATGCAGCAAACTAGCAATAATGATAGGGAACAAATGCGAAAACATGCGTTCCCAATCATTGCTGCTCGGTGTTGGCCTGTGTAAAGGGGTTTTAAAGGAGTTGTCCAGGAATTGGACAAATCCAAGAGGAGGTCACGGAAGGTGTGACATAAAAAAAAAAAAAAAAAATTCATACTCCCCTGTGCCTGACGCTCCGGTGTCTGCTGCCACTGTCCATTCTGGCACACTCCTTACCTTCACCACCAAAAGTCTTGTGCTACACTTGACCACTGAGCCCCATTAGTGGCCTCAGCGGCCACAGGTGTGGACCCAGTTACAAATGTGAGTGATGTCACGGGGTCCTTTTCAGTCACCACTGAGGCCTATTCCATGCGGTGTGGAGTTCTGGCTGTGAAGGCAAAGCGTGCATCCGAATGAGCAACAATGGCAGACACCGAAACGTCGGGACAGTCAATTTCTTTTTTTATGTTACACCTTCCACAGTCTCCTCTGAGATTTGACCAATTCCTGCATAACGCCTTTAAGGAGAGTTCATTATTGTCTGGTTACAAAGTAGAGGAAAGACAGCAAGCACTTAAAGGGGCAACCAATCTCCTGTCCCTGCTCAACTTCCAGCACTGTTCCTGATCTTACTTCCTGCTTCTCTCCTCCGCTTTGGCAGGTGGCACAGTCTCTGCTGACTGACAGTTCAGGCCACCAATCTGCGCTCCTGATGCTGCTATGGAAACACTCATAGCAACATCAGGACAGTGAAAACTTCCCTACTCCAGCCGCTGGTGCATGCTTTCAAGGGGATCGTCACAACTAGCACTAGTGAGAATACTTGTGATGATTCCCTGTTCTGTGCTCCTACTATTCCCCATATCATTTATTATGCTTGAATAGTTCATAGTTTATGGCTGTAAATCTTTCAAGCCCACTAAGACTTATAACTGCTCAACAACTGTAAATGCAGCCCTATATGTGCTTTGTAGGGTTCACAGACAGTTTTCAGAACACTCCAAGGCTAATGTACTGCCCCTAGAGTTAGAGGATGCAATGTGAGAGGCACGCTCCCCTTGAACCAAGTCACTCAGCCCTGTCCTGCTCAGAAAAGAGAGGAGAAGGCCAAACGCTGCCTTGGAAAACATGACCTGGGGGTTGTGACATTGCCGGAACCCCCAGGTCCATCATCCGCGTCCCTGGGACCAGATAAGTAAATTAACACTCCCCGGACAACCCGTTTAAGGTCTTATATCACCAGCACACAAATCCTTTGAATGAGAAGCTGGCACAGTGATCACCATGGATCCAGCTTATTCAATACCTGATGAGCCATGATCTGTGGGAGCCATATCTGCCCACTTGTTTTCTCTGAATGGCTTATAATGGCCCTCTGTTCTGTCTCATACAGAGAGGGAAAACCCCCTGGCTCCCCTCTTATCTGTGAAAAATACCATGGGCCGGGGCAGAATTATGGCTTTTACGCAAGTTTTATGGCATAAAAATTTGCAATTTTTTTTGTAATTTTTACTTTTGCCATCTTTACCACTTCCACAAAAAGGAGGCATGGCATGGCTACATAGGGCCATCGGTTCTCCCAGATTTATCAATAGCTACACCAGAAATCTGGCATAAATGAAGTGGGAAATGTACACCAGCTATGAGCTGGCATACATTTCCCCCTTCCAGCGCACTGCCCAGCAGAGGGTGCAGGTCATTTAGTCTTCATTAATCTGCCTCAATCACTTCCTTCTTCTAGTAGAACTATGATGTTCACAGCTCAAAGGTTCTGAGGATGAGCAGATGGTGCATGGACTACTTCTGGTTGAGGAAAGAGGCTAAAAGCAAAACTGTCATAGTTGCCCATAACAACAGAGCAGCTTTTATTTTGTATTCTGTTCCTGAAAAATGAAAGCTGTGCTGTGATAGTCTGCTATGGGCCATTCTCTGGCCTATACAAACAAACGTAGTGTTGGAAAAAAAAGCAAAGAAAACAGAACAAAAAAAAAAAAAAAACCTTACTGAGTTTGGACAGTATCTTTTCATCAGCTCATTGATTGCAATGTCGTTCTTATGCAGCTTGGGTCCAGTGTGGTACCAGCCAACAATTCTTTCACGAGCTGGAGGAGAGAAACATTACACAGATGACGAAGTGCACTAGGCTGAAGACATGCGATACTGCACTCTGAATAGCACAACTCACCATTTACTTTTTTGAACATGCCATACATATTCTCGAGGTAGTCATGGTCCAGAAACCAGACAGAGTCATCTTTATCATCTTCATCGAATGGAACTTAGGCAAAAGATAACACATTTAGGTTAGTCATGAATCAGGAGTAGACCAATGACTGAAGTTCTATTAATGCATAGCGAAAAAGATGGAGCAAGAGGAGACTTTTTACCTGCAAAACTGTTAGATACATCTAAGACCTTCTTGTGCCAAGACCCTAAAAGGACACCGACCACTCGCTTCTGATTTCCAACTTTTCCAATTCTGTGGGTGAAAAATGCAAATACAAAATGAATGTGCAGTACAGGACAGATAACATGTGAGTAGGGCTGGACAATTAATATAAAAATAACCAAACCCCACCGGCAATCCAGATAATAGACATCATTTTGTGCATGTGTTATTTCATTTTGTTTATTACATAATTTGCAAACCTTTACCAACAGTTTTGTTCAGACCAAAAACATCCGAATCAGGCTGCTATTATACTGAGAGGTTTCTTAAGACCCCAGAGAATAATTAACCCCTTCCTGCCACAGCCAATTTTCATTTTTGCATTTCCATTTTTCCCTCTCCCCATTCCAAGAGCCATAACTTTTTCATTTTTCAGTTCACAGAGTCACATGATGGCTTATTGTTTGCAAAACAAATTGTACTTTGTAATGCCACCATTCAATATCCTGTACAATGTACTGGGAAGCTGGAATAAAATTTCAGAATGAGATGTAATTGGAAAAAAAAAAACGCATTTACGCCAATTTCTTATGGGTTTAATTTTTACGGCATTCACTATGTTGTAAAAATGACATTTTACCTGTATTCTGTGGGTCAGTACGATCACGGCGATACCAAATTTATATAGTATTTGTAATGTTTAGATACCTTTTAAAAAATAAAAACTTTGCAAAATAGAAAAAAAAAAATTGTGTTGTCATATTGTGCCACCTGTAACTTTTTTATATTTATGTGTATGGAGCTGTGTTTGGCGTCTTTTTATGTGGGACGTTTTTATTGATACCATTTTGGGGAAGGTCTGATGGTTTGATCACTTTTTATTCCATTTTATATAGGAAGCAAAAAGCCATTTTGATTTTTTCCCTGCTACACCGTTCATTGTATGGGATAAATATTTTAATAGTTCAGACATTTCGGAGAGCGGGGATACCTAAAGTGTTTATGTTTACTTTTGTTTTTTTATTTTTATATGTGATCTCAACACCCTCTGCGCTACGAATCCAGTTTTTTTTTGCTAGAAACAAAGTCCTGCATGTCTGACTTTGTTTCCAGCGAAAAAAACTGGATTCGCTGCGCAGAGGGTTTAAGCGCACACCCATGCATTGCTTTAAAAACCCATTCATTTGAATGGGTTTTTAAGCAATGCATTGCTAACCTTTTGCTTTCCAGTCCCTATACAGTTTCCCGAGATTTTCAGTCGGATTCGCATTGGACGGACTCCGGCGCAAGTGTGAACCCACCCTTAGCCTTCCCAAAAGCCATAACTTTTTCGTTTTTCCTACATAGTCGTAAAAAGGTCTGGTCTTTTGAAAGACAAATTGGGCTTCAAAATGTTATCTTTTAATGTACTTTAAAATGTACTGGAAAGCTGGGGGAAAAAAAAAAATTCAGAAGGGGAAGGAATTGCAAAAAACAGAAAAAAATGCAGTACTACCAGATTCAGTTTTGTTTTTATGGCTTCCACTGTGCGGTAAAAATGATGTTAGCTTTATTCTCTGGGTCAGTAGGATTATGGTGAGATCAGATTTTTTTTTAATAAAAAATTCTGATCCCCAGTCAAGAAGTTTAGTTGTTAATATTGACGAATAGATTGTTCATTCAGAAGATCCCATCAGTAGTCATGTGGCCACAACACTGCCATCCGTAATCCACCATGCATAGCCAATTTATGGAGAGAGATGGCGGCTACTTCATAAGACCCCATACACTTGGAGAACCAGGCCAGTCTTGATCTCCGGACCATGGACCGTATATGTGGTGGTCTCAATTCACGTGCCACACAAGCATGTGATGGAAAAAAAAAAAAGAAATGAATCTAAAGTCATTAGTCACTTGTTATGTTATGGCTGTGGCCAGCTACAGGCTGTTAACAGTGGTAGTTTTTGCTACACAGTTTACCTATCCCAGGCCTAAGCCTCTTTCTGGGTCTACTGTTGTTGTGGAACTACTAGTGCCAGCATGCCCACCAGACCTCAGGTCCTGAGTCCGCAGTCTAACATCCAGCTCTGTTACATGCACATCCAGCCCTGACATAGCACATGATATGAGAGGGAGCTGCCAGATAAAGTGCCCTGTCACCGTGTGGCTGCAGGCCTAGCTCCAAGAGCTGAAGCCGGGGCTAGCAATGAAGGCCTTGCCAGCCGGTGACTCAGCAGCTTTGCGCGTAGCGAGCAGGACTCACCTGTTGAAATGATCTACCACACTGAGTAACACCAGCGGGTGGACCACAACCTTATCTACCGCCAGCTCCGGCATCTTCCCGGTTACAATGACTCTCACACACCGGCCGGAACCACAACTGCTGCTGCCTCCCACTACTTCCGGAGACACTACTCCCAGGTTGCACTGCAGGCCGGAAATGCTCTTTCGTCCTGGAGCGGACGCCATGTTTATGCAGGCAACTTGTTACTTATAAGGCTCTTACAGACATGTACATTTACATATGACGTATGCATTGTCACGGATCTATACAAAGCTGATATATCTGCGTTTACTGTATCACTCTACACTCTACAATTACATCTGTTTCTGGGTATGCAGCATGGCTACTAAACAGTAGGCAAAGTGGGTTTTCACTTAGATTTATGAAGGGTAAAAGTTGCCTCACCATGATGCTCCCTGTCTGACACCAAGTGGACCACTGATATCATCAGGCTTGTAGTTGAGGCCTACACGTTTATCATAAAAGTTTTTGGGCCACAAAGAGTGTTTCTTTTAGACAGTTTCATAAAGGTACGATTGCATAGAGTTTATTAGAGAAAATTTCAAGGCGTTTCCATACCTCCCAACTTTCAAAGGACAGAAAGAGGGACAAAATATACAGCGTGCTATGCGCGCTGTGGCAAATTTAGCTCCACCCACTTCTATGTTGACTCCGCCCCATTCTCATCTATTTTTCCATGTGCCCCCACACAGTATAATGCTCCTACAGTCACCCTAACATTATATGCCCCCACATTATAATGTTCTCCTCCAATTTCCCCACAGTACTAAGTCCCTCTCCTCGTGCCCCAGTTTAAACGGGCGGAAACTAGAGGGGGACATTAAACTAGGGCAGCTGGAGGGGGACATTAAACTATGAGGCAGCTGGAGGGGGACATTAAACTATGGGGAAGCTGGAGGTTGACATTAAACAGCGGGGGTAGTTGAAGGGGGACTTTAAACTATGGGACAGCTGAATGGTGACATTAAACTATGTGGCAGCTGGAGGTTGACATTAAACAGTGGGGGTAGTTGGCGGGGGACATTAAACTATGGGGTAGCTGGAAGGTGACATTAAACAGTGGGTGTAGTTGGAGGGGGACATTAAACTGGAGGCAACTAGAGGCAGACATGTCCCCCTCCAGCTACCCCCCACGGTTTAATGTCCTCCAGTTGCCCCAAGTTTAATGTCACCCTCCATCTGCCCCCTCAGTTTAATGTCCCCCCTCCATCTGCCACCAGTTTAATGTCCCCCTTTATCTGCCACCAGCTTCACATCCCCCTTCATCTGCCGCCATATTAATGTCCCCCTTCATCTGCCACCAATTTAATGTCCCCCTTCATCTGCCACCAGCTTAATGCCCCCTTCATCTGCCCTCAGTTTAATGTCCCCCTTTATTTGCCACCATCTTAATGCCCCCCTTTATCTGCCACCAATTTAATGTTCCCCCTTCATGTCACTAGCTTAATGCCCCCCTTCATCTGCTCCAGTTTAATTGCCCCCTCCATCTACCACCAATTTAATGTCCCTCTTTATCTGCCACCAGCTTAATGTCCCCTTTATTTGCCACCAGTTTAATTGCCCCCTTAATCTGCCTTCAGTTTAATTGCCCATTCATCTGCTCCCAGTTTAATTGCCCCCTACATCTGCGTTGTTTAACTGCCCCCTATATCTGCCCCCAGTTCCCCCCTCTTGCTCACACATGCTCTCTTCTCTCCTACTTATCTTCGATCACTCTTTGTTCCCAGCTTTCTATGTAACATCACAGTGTGTCTCGCAGTATCCAGAATAGCTCCGCCCACACAAGAGTCTTATCACATATTCATGACATCATCAAAGGTCCTTTAGCCATTACGATTTAGCATCTACCATTTAGCCTTTACCCTACCCTAATAAAGTTTGTTAACAGCAAAACACTTCAGGGGCATAGCGGGACAAACTGTAAGCTATGCGAGCCCGCGGGACAGCAGTGTAAAATCAGGACTGTCCCGCCAGATGCGGGACGGTTGGGAACTATGGCGTTTCACATTTCAAAATTCCCTTAAAAATTTTCACAAACCTACCTCCCGTTCATTTCAGTGGGATTAGGTAGGATTGACTTTTTCCATAAATCCTATCATGTGACCAAAAATCACTATGTTGCCCGGCACCTACTTAACCAATGTAAGTGAATCGAGTATTGTAACCCTGGGGGTTCTCCGATTGGGACCTCTAGATGCAAAAAGATGTAGCATTGCTTGATTTTTTTATGACTAGAAGTCGCTGTTGCAGAACTCTTGGGGTTGCAGTGCAACTCCATTCACTTACATTGGTGAAAGATTTGCAGGGTTTTGTCGATCTTTTGTCACACAACAGGATTTGCCACCAGAGTTGTCAGGTAGCCCTAACCTTAGAGGCATTTTTTTCTGAGTGTTTTTTTCAGATTGCTAGGTCATGCCCTATCTTCAGGCAGAAAATCCTATGTGTAAAACAGAAAAAAACAGTCATCAGGATCAAAATCCGCTCCAAAATCACTGCAAAAAAACAGATTGTAAAATGAAAATTTCTGCTCTAATAGTGGGTAAAAACAATCCCATAGAAGATAATGGCATCAGTTTCCCTGCTGTGTTTCTTTATTACACTAGAAGATGCATGACTGCATATATGTGAAAGCATGTATGTATTACGTTATGTCCTATATATACCTGGACAGTAATATCGTCTGGCGTACGTCACATGCTGAGCTATAAAGGTTAGCACAGTCTAGCAAAATAGTACACTGAACCCCAATTGTGTTGTCTTACTGACTGATATTCAGTCAATTCTAAAAAATAATTTTCAGCCCAGCGGTATGGCCTATGGTATAGTATGCTGAACTGCAGGTTATTTCCGTTGGTCAAAAATTAATTTTAATGATTGAATATCCTGTGCAACAGGAGGAAGCGCATAGGGATTGTAGACTTATAGGAACAGGTACCAGGCTGTTCTTTTTAGGACAGTATACAGGCTCAGACTGGCTCACAAGGGAGCAGATGTAGACCTTTAGCCCCCTCACCCTCTATATGAATGGTGCATGGCTCACTTTACACTCACTGTCTTACAGTGTACAGAAAGTCTGCTGAACTGACATTTTGCAATGGTAATATCCTGTTACAGTACACACTGGAAAAACTGCAGCGGAAATATATTGCAGTTTTTCCCAGAGAGCTTTTCACCGAAAGTCCACAGAGTTTTCCTCTGCAGACTTTCTGCTTCAATTATACCTATATGAAAACTGGCAGCGTTTCCGTAGGTATAATTGACATGCTGCGATTTCCAAAAACGTGGCGGTTTTGGAAATCTTAGCATTTCTGCTGCAGATATTTTTCTGCAATGTGTGGATGGGATTCGCTAGAAGGGACTGTAAGGACGCTGCGGTTTACGCCACGTCGGGCTTCAGCCTAAAGGCGACTGCATGCCTAGGTACTGGATTTTATACACCTGTGGCAATAAGACTGAATGAAACCCGTGAATTCAATGACTGGCCTTACTCAATTCCATCTGCCCCTTTTGTGTTGATATAGGTTATCAGGAAGAAAGAGCAGTGGAGTAAAGAGCCTTTTTGAGCGCTGCCTCATAGTGTACCAATCACACCACAGTCAGTTCTGGAGAGGCCAGTGCTTTCACTTAAAAGGTTTGCACGGGATTAGAAAATATGGCTCAATAACACTGTGGAGGCATTCCAGTCTATCTGGTCGCAATGGGATACGTATTGCACTCTTTGGGGTCTTTAGGTTGCTGACAGGTCATCTACTCCTCTTCCTTTCGGTATTATTCCCTCTTGTTTTTCCCTACTTGTCTGTCATTCCCCCCCCCTTTTTTTTTTCTTTTTTCCTTGTTGCATTTTATTGTATTTGCCTGATTATTGTTCCTTGTTAATTGATGGGGGGGGGGGTTAGCAATTTTCTCTCTCTTGTTTATCTTTCGACTGAAGTCTTGCTACCTCCTGTCCTTTTATCAAAATGTTAATAAAAATTACAGTTTATAAAAAAAAAAAAAAAGAAAATATGGCAGATTTCATCTTCTCAGGAAGTGACTTCATGTCTATTGGTCTCATGGCAATGCAACAGCTCAGTGACATTGAAATGAAAGGG
The DNA here is from genome assembly GCA_947044405.1 of Leptodactylus fallax. NCBI lineage: Eukaryota > Metazoa > Chordata > Amphibia > Anura > Leptodactylidae > Leptodactylus > Leptodactylus fallax. Next base: position 4,773,470 of record CAMRHE010000021.1, read on the forward strand.
AATGAGCTGCAGCATGGCTGTGTTACCAACAGATATGATGTCACTTCCAGAGAAGAAGAAATCAGCCACTTTTTGTAATCCTGCACAACCCCTTTAAGTGAAAGTGCAGTGTCCCCCCCAAAATGGCCACAACTACAACACATTAGTTTCTGTCCATTTTTTTGGACAGACACAAAAGTAATGTATATCACGTTTTTGCATCTGTCTAAAAAAATGTACAAAAATGGATTGATTTCTTTTTCAACCAGTTCTGGACCGCACATAGACTATAAACGTCTGGACGGTCCACTCTTAACCCTGCAAGGGCATACTTGTACGTCATTGCAGTGTTAAGCAGCTGCATGAAATCTTGCAGCTGCAGAACAAGGGAGCTAGCTGTAACTACAGCAGGAGCTCCTATAGAGAAGGCAGGGATCATTTATTACAGTTCCTGCCTTCCTGATCGCTGTGTATGCAGCGCTTAATGAGCGCTGTATGCCCAGATATGGCAGCCGCCATGATGCAGCTCCCCTCTGACCCAGCGGTGGCGTAATCCACTGGGGACCAGAGACTGTAACAGCTGCTGTGTCTTAGAGGTCTACAGGAGGCTGCATTCCTCTTGTAACTGGGGCTAATGTATCAGCTTCCAGTTACAGGAGAAATCATCAGCCAAAAAAAAAAAAAAAAGTACTGTTAGCATGTCCTCCAAATGTCTATTATGACTTTATGGGGGTCAGAATGTAAATTAAAAAAAAAAAAAGAAAAAAAAAAAAAAGTTAAAACCACACCCACATCACAGGTTCTATCCCTGCCCCTGGTGACACAACACTACTTAAAAATTACCATAACGGAGAGGGAAAACTATTTTAGGCTGAGGTCCCACATTGTGGAAACACAGATTTGCAGATTTTGCTGCATTTTTTTGAGCCAAATCCAGGAATGGCTTGAGCAGAAGGTAGAAGTATAAGAACTTCCTATACATTTCCCATTCCTTTTGTAGCCTTTCTTGGCTTTGACTCAAAAAAGCGCAGCAAAATCTGCAACAAAAAAAGCTGCATTTCTGCATCGTGGGGGGGGGGGCCTCAGCCTTAAAAAGTTTTTTAGTATCACTTTGAAATTGAAAAATGTGAAGAAGAGACACACTTTTTCCCTTCTTTTTTGCTTACATTTTCCTGTATATATAAAAAAAGAATAATATCATAAAAATAAAGACCTATGTGTCAACGAAAAAAAGATGCAAAAATTATTTGAATAACCTGAGAGAAAAAAACAATGTGTTAGCCCTCAAAACTGCATGTACGAAAAAAACGAAAATGTGTCCAGTCCTGAACCAGGGAAAATAGCTGGGTACTGAAGTGGTTAAACCTGTAACCACTATGTAAACAGATGGCCATCCGTTTGTGATAAATGTGCTCTGGTAGGAGTCTTATTAAAAAAAGGATCCGTTTTTGTCTGGCACAAAGACTTAGTATGCCATACTTTTGTGTTTGTCAGAAAAAATGAAGAAATGGATCCAATTTTTTTTTAAATTGATCTCTATGTAAACAGATAACCATCTGTTTGCAGCCATTTTTTGCATCTGTTAAGTGGACCTGCTAAACAAATGTAAAAAACGTGATGTGACAAACCCCACAGAAAAAACCTACTTTGTAACTAAACATCTCCACTGCTTTATTAGTGAGGAAACCTGGTATCCATGGCTGGAACATGCCCTGCATTTTCCCAGTAGTGAATGAGGTCCCAGGGTCTGCCCCAGATTGCCACATAGGAAAGGGTCAGATGTCTGGAGAGTGAAAAGCAGACACAATTTCCATTTGTATTAGTAAAGTCCCCAAATTTGTTGATACTATTTGCTGTAAGGGAATTGAGCATACGTGTTACTTGTGACTGGATGTCATAAGTGTGTTACGAGCATTGCCTGAGACCCACAGCAGGGAGTTCCCCAGAGGATCATTCTACCATCACTCAAGTGTGACCCCCTCATCGATGACCTGCACCAGGGTCTGCATGGGGATTTGGCGCCCAAGCCACCGTAACACTTAAAAGAGTGAGTAGCCGCCATTATGGGCATTCACTCCCAACGTCCTCAGGGTTCAATCTTAGTCCCTACCCATCAATCACGGGAACCTGAGTTTCACCACCACTAACTACAGCCCAAGCCACGGGCTCTTTTCCTGTGAGCAGTACATCGGATTCCCTGGAGAGACTGCTGCCACAGCTAGGGTGCATCCAGTAGACTGTGTGGCAGCATCTTTATACAGGATGATGATTCGGCAAGCGAACTTCATAGAAACGTCCTTCCCCGATCATTGACATTAACCATCTGATAACCTAGCAAACACTTCTCAAGTAGTCATTCATTTATCCAGGCATAAAATGCTTGTTGTTCAGCAGCATGTCACCATGTAAGGTCACCATGTAAGGCTGGAAGAAACCTCACCTGTAAGCAGCCCATTGATCTCATGATTATAAAGGTGTATCATGGGATTATTGGCATCTGCATGCAGGCAGGATGTCGCCAGGTGTGGGTGCTGCTATGTTAGAACACAACCTCAGTCTATCTATCTATCTATCTATCTGTCTATCTATCTATCTATCCATCAGTTATTCCATCGTGTTTACTGTATATGTCCTGCAATAGTCAGTTCTGAGAATTGACTGTCTCACAAATGGGGGTGGTGAGGGCGGTAGAGATATGGATTATGGAAAATTAGTTGTTTAACTGATGTATTAACCGTTTACTGTAATCAATTTTGCATTGATGTACTTATGTATATATTTATTTACAGCTTAAATATGGTAATGACAGCAAGGGCTTGGCCTGGCAGAGAAATCAATAAGACTTTCAGGTAAGGACAAATCATTGTAAAAAGGTCTGCTGGAGCAGTAAAAGTCTATTGACTTAAGATCACTTGCGCTATTGACATATGTGTTTTGCGCTAGGCTTGAATAATGATAAGCCATCATCTGGTATTTTCCTGAATGTGATGATGATTATATTACTCTGTATTCTGTAGACATTCATAACAGTATAACTATATAAATATATGTAGAATTGACTTTTGTTAAATGTTTTCAATATTCATCTGCAGACAAATGAGGATCAATGATCCTTACAGTGAAATCATTCTGTCTGCTTTGAGGTAGGTAGCTTAGAGGGGCTACTGGAGCATGGGCTCTGGGTGTTGAATCACAATGGGAAGGGGAACATAGACAAATCACTTTGCCTTTGGTCAGGTTATTTAGTTTCATGAGTTAGGGCAGAAAACCAGACCTTTGAAGGGAAGCCTAGCTATACTTATGCTACTGTACTGAAAGTGCTGCTTAAAAAACAGCAAACCTGATTTGCCTGTTTATTTTTGTTTAATCTTGAACTGCTTCTTTAGGAAACTGCCATGTAAAGTTATATCTAGGCCTTTCTAAATCTCCAAATACGTTCCTTGACATCCCACTGGGACAAATACACCACTGCAAACATTCCTCTCTCTAGGTAAGTCCCTGACCACTTGGGGCTTGTGTATTGAAATGAATTAAATGAAAATGAAATTGTGTCATGAAATATGTCATGAAAATGAAATATGTCATAAAATTATTCTTTAAGCCAACTGCAACCAAAATTATTATTAGATTTGATTGAAAACAATTTGATAGATTAGATTTACACCAGATAGAAGACTGCCATCAGCCATTTTGAATGGTAATTCACGTTAATTTGCAAATGATGGCAGTAGAAATAGGCAGAATCTACCATTTTGCCAAGTTTTATCTTGTGTGTAGGCAGTCTAACACAGCCCTATTTGCTGGAATGGAGCTTTATTCCAGTTCCCTTCATAGTGAGTGACCTGCATGTTGGATCCATACTGTTATGGTATTGCACAGTATAATTTTTCCTATTCTGTGTATATGGGCACATCACAATACTACTTCTCCTGTCCTGTATTTATGGGTATTGCACAGTATCATTTCTCTTATTCCTTATATATAGGCACAGCATAATACTACTTTTCTTATCCTATATATATGGGTACTGCACAGTACCACTTCTTTAATCCTATACAGTATATATTGGTACTGCATAGTGCCACGTCTCTAATTCTGTAAATATATGGGCAACTCCACAGTACCTTATCTCTTAACCTATATGTATGATCACTGCACATTTCCACTTCTGTTATCCTATATAATCAATAAGCTTGGTTCATATACCATATCTATATAGAAAGCATGGTGCTGGTACTTTATCTATGCAGTAAACATGGTTCTGATACTGAATCTATGGAGTAGCTTGTTTCTTGTACTATGACCATGTGATACAGTTGCCTTTGGTACTGTAGCATAGCAGTTTGGTTACTGTATCAGTGCAGTAAGCTTTGTTATGGAAACATATCAATGCAGTAAGTTTTTCTGTTACATCTGTTGCTTTTGGTACAATATCAATGTATTAGGGCTGGTTCTGTTACCGCATTACTGTATTCTGTTACCGTATCATGGTAAATTTTCAATGTTTTAACCTTTTTTTTCTGTTACAGTATCTATGTAGTAAGCTTGTTTCTGTCATCATGTCAATGCAGTAAGCTTGTGCAGCTAGGTTTCTTCTGGTATCATATTTACAGTGCCTTGCAAAAGTATTCATACCCCTTGAACTTTTTCACATTTTGTCACCTTACAACCACAAACTTAAATGTATGTTCTTGAGATTTTAAGTGATAGACCAACACAAAGTAGCAGATAATTGTGAAGTGGAACAAAAATGATACATGATTTTCAAAATTTTAATCAAACAAAAATCTGAAAAGTGTGACGTGCAAAAGTATTCAGCCCCCTGTACTCTGATACCCCTAAATAAAATCTAGTGCAATCAATTGCCTTCAGAAGTCACTTAATTAATCAACCGAGTCCAGCTGTGTGTAATTTAGTCCCAGTATAAATACACCTGTTCTGTGAAGGCCTCAGTGGTTTGTTAGAGAACACTAGTGAACAAACAGCATCATGAAGACCAATGAACTCACCAGAAAGGTCAGAGGTAAAGTTGTGGAGAATTTTAAAGCAGGGTTAGATTATAAAAACATATCCCAAGCTTTGAGCATCCCAAGAAGTACTGTTCAATCCATCAGCCAAAAATGGAAAAAGTATTATACAACTACAAACCTACCAAGACATGACCGTCCATCTAAACTGACAGATCAAGCAAGGAGAGCACTGGTCAGAGAAGCAGCCAAGAGGCCTAATGTCACTCTGGAGGAGCTACAGAAATATACAGCTCAGGTGGGAGAATCTGTCCACAGGACAACTATAAGTCGTGCACTCTACAAATCTGGCCTTTATGGAAGAGTGGCAAGAAGAAAACCATTGTTGAAAGAAAGACATAAGAAGTGCCGTTTGCAGTTTGCCACAAGCCATATAGGGGACACAGCAAACATGTGGAAAAAGGTGCTCTGGTCAGATGAGTCCAAAGTTGAACTTTTTGGCCTAAATACAAAGGGCTATGTGTGGCAGAAAAGTAACACTGCTCATCACTCTGAAAACACCATCCCCATTGTGAAACATGGTGGTTGGCAGCATCATGCTGTGGGGAGGCTTTTCTTCAGTAGGGACAGGGAAGCTGTTCAGAGTTGATGGGAAGATGGATGGAGCTAAATACAGGGCAATCCTGGAAGAAAACCTGTTAGACCCTGCAAAAGACTTGAGACTGGGAAGGAGATTCACCTTCCAGCAAGACAATGATACTAAACATACAGCCAGAGCTACAGTGGAATGGTTTAGATCAAACAATATTCATGTGTTAGAATGGCCCAGTCAAAGTCCAGACCTAAATCCCATTGTGCATCTGTGGCAAGACATAAAATTGCTGTTCACAGACGCTCTCCATCCAATCTGGCTGAGCTTGAGCTATTTTGCAATGAAGAATGGGCAAAAGTCTCTAGATGTGCAAATCTGGTAGAGACATACCCCAAAAGACTTGCAGCTGTAATTGCAGCAAAAGGTGGCTGTACAAAGTATTGATAAAGGGGGGCTGAATACTTTTGCACGTTACACTTTTCAGGTTTTTATTTGATTAAAATTTTGAAAACCATGTATCATTTTCTTTCCACTTCACAATTATCTGCTACTTTGTGTTGGTCTACCACTTAAACTCTCAAGAAAATACATTTAAGTTTGTGGTTGTAAGGTGACAAAATGTGAAAAAGTTCAAGGGGTATGAATAATTTTGCAAGGCACTGTATGTAGTAAGTTTGGTTCTGGTAGTAGGCTTGGCTGTAGCATAGCCTCTGTGCAGCTGGGTTTCTTCTGGTATCATATTTATGTAGTAAGTTTGGTTCTGGTAGTAAGCTTGGTTCTTGTATAGTATCTGTGCAGCTGGGTTTCTTCTGTTATTGTATTTATGCAGAAAGTTTGGTTCTGGTAGTAAGCTTGGTTCTGGTAGTAAGCTTGGTTCTTGTATAGTATCTGTGCAGCTGGGTTTCTTCTGGTATCATATTTATGTAGTAAGTTTGGTTCTGGTAGTAAGCTTGGTTCTAGCATAGTATCTGTGTAGCTGGGTTTCTTCTGGTATATTTATGTAGTAAGTTTGGTTCTGGTAGTAAGCTTGGTTCTAGCATAGTATCTGTGCAGCTGGGTTGCTTCTGTTATTGTATTTATGCAGTAAGTTTGGTTCTGGTAGTAAGCTTGGTTCTCGCATAGTATCTGTGCAGATGGGTTGCTTCTGTTATTGTATTTATGCAGTAAGTTTGGTTCTGGTAGTAAGCTTGGTTCTGCCATCATATCAGTGCAGTAAGCTTGGTTCTAGCATAGTATCTGTGCAGATGGGTTGCTTCTGTTATTGTATTTATGCAGTAAGTTTGGTTCTGGTAGTAAGCTTGGTTCTAGCATAGTATCTGTGCAGCTGGGTTTCTTCTGTTATTATATTTATGCAGTAAGTTTGGTTCTGGTAGTAAGCTTGGTTCTGGTAGTAAGCTTGGTTCTTGTATAGTATCTGTGCAGCTGGGTTTCTTCTGGTATCATATTTATGCAGTAAGTTTGGTTCTAGTAGTAAGCTTGGTTCTAGCATAGTATCTGTGCAGCTGGGTTGCTTCTGTTATTGTATTTATGCAGTAAGTTTGGTTCTGGTAGTAAGCTTGGATCTTGTATAGTATCTGTGCAGCTGGGTTGCTTCTGTTATTGTATTTATGCAGTAAGTTTGGTTCTGGTAGTAAGCTTGGTTCTCGCATAGTATCTGTGCAGATGGGTTGCTTCTGTTATTATATTTATGCAGTAAGTTTGGTTCTGGTAGTAAGCTTGGTTCTGGTAGTAAGCTTGGTTCTTGTATAGTATCTGTGCAGCTGGGTTTCTTCTGGTATCATATTTATGCAGTAAGTTTGGTTCTGGTAGTAAGCTTGGTTCTATCATAGTATCTGTGCAGCAGGGTTGCTTCTGTTATTGTATTTATGCAGTAAGTTTGGTTCTGGTAGTAAGCTTGGTTCTCGCATAGTATCTGTGCAGCTGGGTTGCTTCTGCATAGTATTTATGCATTTATGCAGTACGTTTGGTTCTGGTAGTAAGCTTGGTTCTATCATAGTATCTGTGCAGCTGGGTTTCTTCTGGTATCATGTTTATGTAGTAAGTTTGGTTCCTGTAGTAAGCTTGGTTCTAGCATAGTATCTGTGCAGCTGGGTTGCTTCTGTTATTGTATTTATGCAGTAAGTTTGGTTCTGGTAGTAAGCTTGGTTCTTGTATAGTATCTGTGCAGCTGGGTTTCTTCTGGTATCATATTTATGCAGTAAGTTTGGTTCTGGTAGTAAGCTTGGTTCTTGTATAGTATCTGTGCAGCTGGGTTTCTTCTGGTATCATATTTATGCAGTAAGTTTGGTTCTGGTAGTAAGCTTGGTTCTCGCATAGTATCTGTGCAGCTGGGTTTCTTCTGGTATCATATTTATGTAGTAAATTTGGTTCTGGTAGTAAGCTTGATTCTAGCATAGTATCTGTGCAGATGGGTTGCTTCTGCATAGTATTTATGCAGTAAGTTTGGTTCTGGTAGTAAGCTTGGTTCTAGCATAGTATCTGTGCAGCTGGGTTGCTTCTGTTATTGTATTTATGCAGTAAGTTTGGTTCTGGTAGTAAGCTTGATTCTAGCATAGTATCTGTGTAGATGGGTTGCTTCTGCATAGTATTTATGCAGTAAGTTTGGTTCTGGTAGTAAGCTTGGTTCTAGCATAGTATCTGTGCAGCTGGGTTGCTTCTGTTATTGTATTTATGCAGTAAGTTTGGTTCTGGTAGTAAGCTTGGTTCTCGCATAGTATCTGTGCAGATGGGTTGCTTCTGCATAGTATTTATACAGTAAGTTTGGTTCTGGTAGTAAGCTTGGTTCTATCATAGTTTCTGTGCAGCTGGGTTTCTTCTGTTATTGTATTTATGCAGTAAGTTTGGTTCTGGTAGTAAGCTTGGTTCTAGCATAGTATCTGTGCAGCTAGGTTGCTTCTGTTATTGTATTTATGCAGTAAGTTTGGTTCTGGTAGTAAGCTTGGTTCTAGCATAGTATCTGTGCAGCTGGGTTTCTTCTGGTATCATATTTATGTAGTAAGTTTGGTTCTGGTAGTAAGCTTGGTTCTAGCATAGTATCTGTGTAGATGGGTTGCTTCTGTTATTGTATTTATGCAGTAAGTTTGGTTCTGGTAGTAAGCTTGGTTCTTGTATAGTATCTGTGCAGCTGGGTTTCTTCTTGTATCATATTTACGTAGTAAGTTTGGTTCTGGTAATAGGCTTGGTTCTAGCATAGTATCTGTGCAGATGGGTTGCTTTTGTTATTGTATTTATGCAGTAAGTTTGGTTCTGGTAGGAAGCTTGGTTCTGGTAGTAAGCTTGGTTCTAGCATAGTATCTGTGCAGCTGGGTTTCTTTTGGTATATTTATGTAGTAAGTTTGGTTCTGGTAGTAAGCTTGGTTCTAGCATAGTATCTGTGCAGCTGGGTTGCTTCTGTTATTGTATTTATGCAGTAAGTTTGGTTCTGGTAGTAAGCTTGGTTCTAGCATAGTATCTGTGCAGCTAGGTTGCTTCTGTTATTGTATTTATGCAGTAAGTTTGGTTCTGGTAGTAAGCTTGGTTCTAGCATAGTATCTGTGCAGCTGGGTTTCTTCTGGTATCATATTTATGTAGTAAGTTTGGTTCTGGTAGTAAGCTTGGTTCTTGTATAGTATCTGTGCAGCTGGGTTTCTTCTTGTATCATATTTATGTAGTAAGTTTGGTTCTGGTAGTAGGCTTGGTTCTAGCATAGTATCTGTGCAGATGGGTTGCTTTTGTTATTGTATTTATGCAGTAAGTTTGGTTCTGGTAGTAAGCTTGGTTCTAGCATAGTATCTGTGCAGCTGGGTTTCTTCTGTTATTGTATTTATGTAGTAAGTTTGGTTCTGATAGTAAGCTTGGTTCTCGCATAGTATCTGTGTAGATGGGTTGCTTCTGTTATTGTATTTATGCAGTAAGTTTGGTTCTGGTAGTAAGCTTGGTTCTTTCATAGTATCTGTGTAGATGGGTTGCTTCTGTTATTGTATTTATGCAGTAAGTGTGGTTCTGGTAGTAAGCTTGGTTCTTGTATAGTATCTGTGCAGCTGGGTTTCTTCTGGTATATTTATGTAGTAAGTTTGGTTCTGGTAGTAAGCTTGGTTCTAGCATAGTATCTGTGCAGCTGGGTTGCTTCTGTTATTGTATTTATGTAGTAAGTTTGGTTCTGGTAGTAAGCTTGGTTCTAGCATAGTATCTGTGTAGATGGGTTGCTTCTGTTATTGTATTTATGCAGTAAGTTTGGTTCAGGTAGTAAGCTTGGTTCTTGTATAGTATCTGTGTTGCAGGGTGACTTTGGTCCTGTGACATATATAGACAGGAAGCATCAGATAATTGTCAAACTTTAGACTGCTGGGGGCCCACACTTCTTATACAGCCTTGGCATATCCTAGTGAGATGTCATAGCATTATATGATGGTAATACCTTTTTAAACACAATTTTACCTGTACCAGTAAATGTAGCTAAATGACCATAACATTTGTCACTCAGACAGAACAGGGATTTGTTCTGATTTTTACCATTTTCTATGAAGTGTCTACTATGTCTTTATACAATGATAATTTTTTCCTTTTTGACAATATTATATTGTTATATTGTTGATATTTGTTGTGTTAAGAAAATAAAAACAAAATTATCCACTGACACATGATTAATATCTGGGGAAATTAGGGCAAATCACACAATAGTAGGATAGGATTACTGTAATAATTATGTAGAGATGATGATGTCCAGGAGAGGGCGCTATTGCCCTTAATATAGGAATCTGACTGCTATGGCGATCTCTTTTGTCTGTTTTATCAATATAGGTATAAAACTCAATGTTCAAATTAACTAGTTCAATAAGTAATTTAGCACATTGATTTTTGGGCATATCCTAAGTGCCATTACAAGCTACGGATACTTTAAATGCCATTACCTAATAGGAGGAATGTTTTAAGCACCTTTTATTGATTTTATTACTGCTTTATTTTGCTGTCTTGGTTTAAAATCATTTTAACCACTTGGTAATCAAGAAGAAATATATTGTTGGTGAAATACAGTCAATTCCCTGAAAACCTTTGACATCGTTAAACAAGGAATTACCGTTGTTAAATCATGTCAGACAGTAACTGGAGCACTGAAAGATTTCACATTTGGAACAATGGATAAGCACACCCGTACCAGTAAACTGTGCTCACCTTTGTCTCTCTGTATGGCAATCAAACTTCACGGCTTTACTTATTTTATACTGCAGATTAACTTCATTTTTTATGTTCGCATGCCAGGAAATATGCTAAAAATTCTCATAAACGTTCTGGTTATAATGGTCTTCTGTCTCATTATATTGGAATAATTCCCCCAGTGTTGCCCTAATATGTTCCCATTTTTCCCTCAGATTCTATTCATTTCAAGTAAGAATTAAACACCTTAATATATAATATTGTATTATGTATAAACAAGATAGAATTCATTTACATATCTGAATTTCACGCTACAGTTTAGATTTAGAATTATTCTACGTTTAGCTAAGTAACTTTGTAAATGTATTACATTACTTATCTTCTACTGATACTGAGTTACAGCCTATATTATACTCCTGCGCTTCTGCGGTAACATTTAGGGTCTTTTCACATTCTGTCTGCAGTGTATATTTACTGTATATGGCAGAGAGGTTCCTGGTGCATACATGAAGGGGACCAATTGATCCTCATATCAACAAAAACCAAAAGACTGGGGGTTTATTTTGTTTTTTGTTTTTTTTTTTTACTTCTGTTCGGCAGTATCCACTGGGGTTTTTTTTTTTTTTAACTATGTGAAATAGTGCAAAGGTATCCCTATGGGTAACCAATGCCACTGTATGATATCCGTAACAGGCATCCATTTAACAATGGACAGTGCAGACACAGTGCCAAAGCAGCCTAGCTAGCATTCCTTGCTGGCTCTGTCCACACAGATTTCTCTAGCAGTTTGCATTTCAGGACATGTACTCTAATCCGATGTTAAGAAAAAAAAAAAGGGAAAAAAAACAACTAAATTCACTACTGGATTATAGAATTTTGTGGCATTCAAACATATTTTCCTTTCTGGAGTGAGAAAAAAAAATATATTTAGTAAAATGAACCCAAATGAAATATGTAGGTATTAATTTCTTTTATTCTGTGCCCTCCCCCAAATGCTTGTTTATAAGGGGTGCACTGCCTGTACAGGAAGTACAGTTACTCTACCTCTATACTTCTGCTGAAGGTCTCGTCTGTGAAATCAGTCTTTGCTCTATAGACTAAGGCTGTATTCACATGACTGAGGTGATCGGCCATGTGCCGTCTGTGGTTTGTGAGAAAGTAGTGCATATGCATTGAGGTGCCCATTGAGGTGAATGGGTCTGTGAAAAAAATTGATCCCACACAAATCTATATAAAGCACAGCCGGGAATCAGTTCGGTTATGCGAATATAGCCTAACACTATAGAATAGGATATGTTGTGAATGTAAAAGTATGCTTCATACCATCAAATCTGGATTTTGTAAAACTCTATTCACTTGCCTTGTACTGTAGTGGTGAGTGCACCAAAAATCCGCAAACTGCTTATATTAGAATGGATGTCACAATTATTTGGGAAAATATTTGCTGATACAAAATAACAACATGGAGAATTTCATAAACACTTAAGGTGGGTTTACACAACTGTTAGGGTGCGTTCACACTACCGTTGGTGACCGTCAGTAGTGTCCGTTACAAGATTTTAGCATCAGACACTTGCTGAACCGTCAGAAATCCGTTAAAATTTCCATTCATTTCAGTGGGTTTTTATATTGTGTCTGTTAGTGTCCGTTTGTGTCCATTTACACCAAATCCGTCAGAAGTCCGTTTTTTTTTCGCAGACAAAAAATCCTAAGTGTCTGTTATTTTTTTAACATTGAAGTCTATGGGTAAAGGACTTATAACGGATAGTAACTGATAGCCACCAGTTAGTGTCCGTTATTTTATGTCCGTTTTTTTCCTGCGCATGCTCAGAAAGGAGAAACAAAACAAAAAAAAAAACGGACAGTGTTAAAAAACCGACACTAACTGATGCTAATGGACACTAACTGATGCTAATGTGTCCGTTTTTTTAACTGAACCATTAATTGGATCATTTAAAAAAAACGGACACATTAACATCAGTTAGTGTCCGTTATGATAGTTGTCCGTTTTTTTTTTTAATGGACACCTTTATAACGGACTCCAACGGTAGTGTGAACCCTGCCTTACTAATGTCTGTTGCCCTCATCTGCCATGAGAGCAATGGGCATTAAGTGTCTGCTGCAGACAGAGCCCCCTCCGTCTGATGTCCGTCTGCATTCACTCTCGTATAACAAACATGATGGAAGCTTTGCATGGAAGAAAACGTTGCGCATGCAGGACTTTTTCTTCCATTACAAAAGTAAACAAACATGATGGAAGACGGGGTCCGTCATGTTGTTTGCATTGAAGTTAATGGGAACAGACACAGATGGAGGAGGCTCCAAATATATTTATCACTCTACTACCGTTAACGTCCGCCGATCTCAACTCATAATGGATGGGAGCGACGGATGTTCATAATGGTAGTGTAAGCGTCTCCTTGTTCTACGTTTATGATATGCAAACATTTTTCCTGCTTGCTAGCATTGCAGCACTTGTTGAGACCACAACCCTTTTTAGGTTTTCACCACCTATTATACCCTGCAATGGGCCCTTTCTATACAGGGGCCTATAGCAGCTGTATGGGATGCCTCTATAATACACATATCCTAGCTGTTAAGTGGTGGTGTCCTTGAAGATATGATAATAGATGTACCTTGAAAGCAAATGTTAGGAACCATGATAATAATATTAAAAAGCTTTATTATATGGGAATTTTCCAATTGTGAAAATATCCTGAACTGTGCTGCTTTTCTATAACTTTTATTTTCAATTTCTTGATATTTGCACAATTCCAGCATTTGCTAAACTGTTACTACTACTCTGTGTGACATTTACATTTTTCAGCCCAGTGATGCAAGTAATATTTGTAGTAGACAACGCTTCACGTGTTTCTACTCCACAGACTTGCTCCGTTACACCTTTAATTTAGCAGCTGGAGATGTGTAGTCCAGTTACCAAGCAACCCGCAACGTGTCAAGATATAGAGGCTATCATAAGTAGATAGTCTTTATTTTTCTTTTTTTTATGTGTTCTTGTTTTCTCTTTTTTTCTCTTTTTACCATTTCATATATTTATAATTTAAAAAAACTAATATTTGTTTTTTATTTGGATGCTATTTATATGGTAAGGCATGCCTATTGTTACAAAATAAAAACATAACATTCCTGCCTTAGGCTTTACTCACATATATGTGAATTTAATGATTCTACTCAGACTTTCTTTTTCTCATGGATGTGGGTCAGGGCTCAAATACACATCCAGTTTTATCTTCAGGCTCTGTTCACAAAAATGAAAAACACTGACCCATTCAGGTCTATGGGGCAATACGCATGGTCATTCTTTTAAAGGATCCATGTGTCCATTCCATTTTTATACAGCATGCCCTATTCTTGCCCATCTTTTGCTGAAGACTTTACCCATTGTCTATGGAATCAGTGACGTCAAAAATGGATGCACAGATGCAACACTGATGTTTAAAAACAGATGTGAGCATGAGCCCTCAGTGTTCTATCAGTGAATAAACAGAGCACTGAGGATTAAAACAAATGTGAGCATGAGACCTCAGACTCCATGCATCCCCATCACTAAGTCTGCATCTGAAGTGGGGCCAGGTTTGCAGCGGAATGCACTTGGATGACACTCGGAGTGACATCCCAGTGCATTACGTTATGTTTTCACGTCTATGGGGGCTTCAGATTCATTCTGTTCCGATGACACGGAGCAGGATAAAACATGCTCTATAATCATCCGTGTCATTGGAACAGAATGAATCCGAAGCCCCCATAGACATGAATGAGTGTTATCCGAGAGCATTCCGCTGCAAACATTGGGGCGGATTTATGAAGCTTATTAACACCAGTCTACATAACTCCACCACCAGTGGAGGGCAACGCAAAAAAATTGACATAAAAGGCATAATAAGCCTGCCTTAATAGACAGCACACATCTGTGAAAATTGGATGTGTAAATAAGGCCTAAGGCAGCTGTAGATGTTTAATAGATATAGTGCATACTGGCATAGTTGATGCTAGAATATATGGGTTAGTAGAAGGTTTTGACTTGACATGAATCCAGCAGGTGGCGCTGCCTTGGCTCCAGGCATGTTACCGCAGTGCCCTCCAGCTAGACTGTCACAGCTAATACACACTTCACCTTGGCATTTGTTGTTACAGTACAGTAACTAACTATGCCTCTCTGAAATACAACCATAAACCATCCTCTTTGACACAGAAACAAAGGGTGGTGCCTAATACTACCAGTCACAGGAGGGAGCATGGACACAGCAAATGGTGCTTAAACCGCCTAGGAGCCCATACATTCTAGGAATGACTATACTTATATACTCTAACCTGCAGAGTTAGCAGGCATTTCCTGTTGTGATGTCTAAGGCAGGGTTCACACTACTGTTGGAGTCCGTTATGAAGGTGTCCGTTAAAAAAAACAAAAAACGGACACCTATCATAACGGACACTAACTGATGGTTCAGTTAAAAAAACCGACACATTAGCATCAGTTAGTGTCCGTTAGCATCAGTTAGTGTCCGTTTTTTAACACTGTCCGTTTTTTTTGTTTGTTTGTTTCTCCTTTCTGAGCATTCGCAGGAAAAAAACAGACATAAAATAACGGACAGTAACTGATGGCTATCAGTTACTGTCTAAGTCCATTACCCATAGACTTCAATGTTAAAAAAATAATGGACACTTGCTGTCCGTCAAGAATCCGTTTTTTTTCAAACGGACAAAAAGTCCTGCATGTAGGATTTTTTGTCCGCGAAAAAAAAACCGGACTTCTGACGGATTTGGTGTAAACGGACACAAACAGACACTAACGGACACAATATAAAAACCCATTGAAATGAATGGAAATTTTAACGGATTTCTGACGGTTCAGCTAGTGTCCGATGCTAAAACGGACAATAGCAATGGACACTACTGACGGTCACCAACGGTAGTGTGAACGCCCCCTAAGCTGTGTTGTATGCTTTAAGGCCCTGAGATGTCACAGCATGCCATATCATGATCTTCCCGCTGTTATGGCATCACCCATCCTACTTGAACAGCAAGAGTAGTGCTCCTAGGGCTGAAAGCCTGCCCAAAATGCTCCAACTTCCTCATCTGCGTTAGACTTTAAAGTTGTTTTTCTCCAAATCTACAAACGTGATATACATAATAAATTAGACACTCTGGTGATTTTGTTCTTTTTACTCATTACGTTATCTGAAAGACCATCGATAGTAATAGTTGTCTACTCATAGTGTCTTTCTTTGTCCTCCTTTTCACCTTCTTCAATATGTCACATGATCACAGTGTGATCTTTTTTTTCTAGTATGTTTTGCTGTGCAAACCATACTGCTCTCTCTATGTTTCCTGCAGATACTATTGAGACCTACCATGTGAGCTCAGATTCATCAAAGTTCTTCTCTAATGCCTCTTCTGCTTCTCACATAATCTGCTCCCTACTGTCACATACTTTCTGTAGTTCACCCATCTCTCACAGTCTGGTCACTATTAACTTTCCCAGTGGTAGAAGCAGCAGTTGGTGCAGCTTCCAGGACCTATGTTATTTATTTTGCTTACTTATATAGCACCAATATATTCTACAGTACTTAAAGGGGTTTTACAGGCAAAAAAGCTTTTTTAAAAATGGTATTTAAGTGCTATTAATGGGTTAATAAGTACACCAAAATACCTTTAGCAGTGTTTTGAGTAATTTCTGTGTTTCTCTGGAAGCTCCTGGCATCCTCTGCATTTGTTTACATGGGTAGCTTCTTGCTGTCTTAGCCTACAACTACCATGATCTCCCTCTCACTCCCTCACCCTCCCTGTTTCCATAGCTAGCCCGCGGACTACTAGCCCTACCTACCTACCTCAGCCCACCCCATTATACTTATCTGTCTTCTGTGTCCTGGAGATCAGTTTCTTCTGTCCCGACAGCTTTTAACAGGTATTGTCAACACTGTCCCAATTAGTGCTCACAATCCCTATCAGTATGTCTTTGGAGTATGGGAGGAAACTGTAGTACCTGAAAAAAAAAACCCAAACAAACACGAAGGAGAACATACAAACTCCATTCAGATTTGAACTGCAAGGAACAGTGCTAACCACTGAGCCATTGTGCTGCCCGAAGTCATTCTCATAGTCTAAAGTTGTGAAAGTTCCATTTTAGTATTAACACTGCAGTGTTTTGCAGAAACTGGAACTAGACATGGGTATAGGTACTAGATATGGGTGATAGGAATCAGAATCTACTTTGATGATTTCCTTGAATAGCTATAGCCATCTCTTTACATGGAGATCAATGTTTATTAAAAAAAAAAAAAAAAAATTCTCTTTTTCTTTTTTTTTTTTTTTTTTAAAGAAAACAAAAAGGTAGTATACCATACTTTTGTGTCTGCCAGGAAAAAGCATACATGGATCCATTTTTTTATATTCATATCTATGTGAATGGATGGCTATCTTATTGCATCTATTTTTTGCATCTGGTAAATGGATCTGCTAAACGGATGTAACAAATGTGATGTAAATGTACCCTATTATATACTATAATAAAAAGTGTAGTAAAAGTCTGTACTTAATACAAAACTCCATTTTTTTTTTTTAAAGTTATGCAAGGTGATCATCAAAGTAGATTAAAAACCTGCTATTGCTTATGCTGTCACCCATATCTAGTACCTATACCTATGTCTAATATATGATACAAAATACAGTGCTAATACTAAGCAACAGTCCAGCAAATCTATAACCTTATGTATGTCGTTTTCTTCTTCCAGCAATTGCTGGTTAGCATAAATGAGCACCTTTCTCATAAATATCATAGAGGAATCCAGTAAGGAAAATTGCTTCTGCAAAGATCACAAAAAGCTCCTGCTCTCAGTTCTCCATCATGATTTCCAGAAAAGTGACAAAGGCTCAGGACATAGCCAAGACATCAGAATCAGCAATTTCAGGTTAATTAAATTCTATTCAGTTTCCATACAGTATATCTGAAGTCATCATTTTCAGATTTTGCCTAATTATTATATATTATGCACATATTAAACATCTAAGACAATTAATCATATTCTTGGATCAGATTTCTTACATGTATAGATTTTTATGCAGAGGCATAACTTGAACATCTTGGACTGTAATGCATATCTGTAATCTTGCCCCCCGTCTCCATGTTCTGATGTTTAGACTGCAACCTTGAACAGTTTAGATCAGTAGTTTCCATCCAGGGGCTCTCCAGCAGATGCAAAACTGCAACTCCTAGATTGCCCTCATCTTGCGAAAGCCATTGGCCCAAAAAAGCTGGATATAGCTCCATAATATCTACATATAAATATCTTAGGCTAAGTTCACACTTGCGCCGGACTTTTGGTAGGCTTGCATCTGTTTATAGCAACTGATGTGATATAGCAGAGCTGTAGTGTAAAGCATATGGGAATACAAAGAAACAGCCTGAGTTTGTAGGGCTTCAGCTTGTAAGGTGGATTTGAGACTACCTTAGTCTTTCTGAATCCACTTTAGCTGTGCTGCAGTCACATATACTTATAGAAATATGCTATTCAACAAATTCCATAGCAGTTGATATATCCCTTTATCTGTTAAAAACAAAGAAGCCTCCTTAAGATATAATTTGTACCCTATGTGCCATATATTACAGAGGTCTGATACTGTAAGTGCCCAGCTGATGATCTATGTGGCCTATTCAAGACTTATATTACAAGGTGAACTATAATTGACAATTATATCAAGATGTATTTGATGGTTATATTGATATTTATTTTTTTGTAGTTTGGAGATTTACAGGTTTTTGACGTGTTAAAAAATCTCATTAATATAGCCGGATGTTATGGTTTAATATTGTTGCAGGCTTGGATGTAAAGATTGGGTACAGACCAATTGTAATTGTAATGTAAACGTACATGATATTTCATATGTTCCAGCAAACTTTAAAAAACACTCAGAAGCATTCTTATTACCTGCTGTCAGATCCGTGATTTACAGAGGCAATAAAAAACTCTAGGGTTCTCATTTGTCATGAGGTTCAGCTCTCCAGGAGCCATTTTCTAAAGCGGTAAAGCCGAGTGATAAAATGAGTTCTTTTGTTCTATAACCGAGACCTATTTCTTCCATTTCGGAGCTTGTCTGTGTTATAGTCCAGGTTCCAGTTTTACCTACCTCAGAATTCCTTCAGGATAAATAGATTCTATGCAGATGTTGCTGATATGTCAGATAGAATTTACCACAGGCTGTATGGAATACTGATCATAGGACTTTATTGTTGCAAATAATGGTGGAGTCACAAAAGAATAAATACATTACATGAAAGATTTAAATACTCACTGTAGAACCCATATAGTCAGCAGTCTCATAAAAAAATGTTTAAAGCTAAAGCCCCACGTTGCGGAAATGCAGTGCTTTTTGTTGCAGATTTTGCTGTGTTTTTTGGGGCCAAAGTCAGGAGTGGCTTGAAAAGGAATGGAAAATATAAAGGAAACACTTAGATTATTTCCCTTCTATTAAATGCACTCCTGACTTTGGCTCAAAAAACTGCAGCAAAATCTGCAACAAAAAAACTGCATTTTCACAATGTGGGGCCTCAGACTAAGGCTCCACATTGCAGAAACGCTGCTTTTTTTGTTGTAGATTTTGCTGCATTTTTTTTTAGCCAAACCTAGTAGTGGCTACAGATGGAATGGGAAAATCTAGGAAGCACTTATACTTCTCCCTTCTGCTCATTCCACTCCTGGCATTGGCTCAAAAAAATGCAGTAAAATCTTCAACTAAAAAAGCTGTGTTTCCGCAACGTGGGGCCTTAACCTAAAAAGCATTTACATATGAAATCAATTAAACCTTTAAGGGGTTATCCAGCTTCCAAAAATTATCTGCAAATACATCCACAGTAGTGCTAAATTCTCACTGTTCTCTTGTGCACCTTTTGCTTTATTTTACTTGCTGCTCCTTGTATCACTGTTATTTACATGCAGTGAATCTGTGGATAAACTACATTTCCCAGGATTCATCTGCCTGCTCTCACTCTCTGTGTACCCCTCCCTTCTCCACTCTCCTTTGCAGTGAAATCATAGATAATAAATCATTCCCACATCCGAGGTCACACGGTGCTGTAACATTTTGTTTGCTGGCTGCACTGCTCACTGGGAGGAGTAGTGAGCTTGTAAACGAAATGTCATGACAGGTCAATGACCTGAAAATAAATCAGATAAATGGTGCAGAATTTAAACCGGATATATATTAGGAATTGTTCTGTATTGATGCATACTGTTATTTGGCCTATATTTTTTTTAAAGCTGGATAACCCCTCTAAGTTATAGCATACCTCCAGTTATAAACAATTATTCATAAATGAATAGTACAGGTTAATATATGAAACTTTGTAATATATCTTATTAAAGAAATATGTTTTCTTATCCACTTTTTAGGCAGATACTTTCTTCATATTAGACTATGAAGAGGGGATGGGGGATAGAAAAGACACTCAAACCATTGCTGCTGTTACACAGTTGCTTCTTGCTTTTTTAACACTGCTAGGTTATAGATAAGAGGCTACTAGTTCACAGAATGTGACAATAAATTAATTAACTAGCTGGAAGGAGAATCCTACTCCACCCCTCCCTTCTCCATAGAGTTGTATATCTGAAGCTGAATACAGAGATGAATATAATGTTAGCACTCAGTCAGATTGGATAAAGTCAGATAAGGAGCAGGAGAACAGGAAACAAATCTCCTTAATGAGATATATTCTTATATTTAAATCGACTCTTGTTGGTTATAACTGGAACTATGCTTTAAATTATGTTCATACAATACAAATCAAGGCAAAGCCTGTATGTTTTTGCTGCATTTATCTCTGTGGCTAGTCCTGCTGAATCCTTTTGAGGGAAAGATGTCCCTATGTGTCTACTGGCTAAGTTTGGTGTGCAGCTTGAGAAATGGTCGTGAGTAGCTGTGACTATTAAGGAAATGTGGGGACATCAATGACTGCTTGTGGAGGCTGTTGTGACTTCTGGAGAACTAAGATGGTCTTGCTGTTCTTACTGGGGTAAGAAGGGGATACAGTCCTGGCCTTACAGAGTTGTTGTTGGTGCTAAACTACAGTGTCTTGCAAAAGTATTCGGCCCCCTTGAACTTTTCAACCTTTTGCCACATTTCAGGCTTCAAACATAAGGATATAAAATTAAAATTTTTTGGTGAAGAATCAACAACAAGTGGGACACAATCGTGAAGTGGAACGAAATTTATTGGATATTTTAAACGTTTATAAAAAATAAAAAACTGAAAAGTGGGGCGTGCCAAATTATTCGGCCCCCTTAAGTTAATACTTTGTAGCGCCACCTTTTGCTGCGATTACAGCTGCAAGTCACTTGGGGTATGTCTCTATCAGTTTTGCACATCGAGAGACTGAAATTCTTGTCTATTCTTCCTTGGAAAACAGCTCGAGCTCAGTGAGGTTGGATGGAGAACGTTTGTGAACAGCAGTTTTCAGCTCTTTCCACAGATTCTTGATTGGATTCAGGTCTGGACTTTGACTTGGCCATTCTAACACCTGGATACGTTTATTTGTGAACCATTCCATTGTAGATTTTGCTTTATGTTTGGGATCATTGTCTTGTTGGAAGATAAATCTCCGTCCCAGTCTCAGGTCTTTTGCAGACTCCAACAGGTTTTCTTCCAGAATGGTCCTGTATTTGGCTCCATCCATCTTCCCATCAATTTTAACCATCTTCCCTGTCCCTGCTGAAGAAAAGCAGGCCCAAACCATGATGCTGCCACCACCATGTTTGACAGTGGGGATGGTGTGTTCAGGGTGATGAGCTGTGTTGCTTTTATGCCAAACATATCGTTTTGCATTGTGGCCAAAAAGTTCGATTTTGGTTTTATCTGACCAGAGCACCTTCTTCCACATGTTTGGTGTGTCTCCCAGGTGGCTTGTGGCAAACTTTAAACGAGACTTTTTATGGATATCTTTGAGAAATGGCTTTCTTCTTGCCACTCTTCCATAAAGGCCAGATGTGTGCAGTGTACGACTGATTGTTGTCCTATGGACAGACTCTCCCACCTCAGCTGTAGATCTCTGCAGTTCATCCAGAGTAATCATGGGCCTCTTGGCTGCATCTCTGATCAGTCTTCTCCTTGTTTGAAATGAAAGTTTAGAGGGACGGCCGGGTCTTGGTAGATTTGCAGTGGTCTGATACTCCTTCCATTTCAATATGATCGCTTGCACAGTGCTCCTTGGGATGTTTAAAGTTTGGGAAATCTTTTTGTATCCAAATCCAGCTTTAAACTTCTCCACAACAGTATCACGGACCTGCCTGGTGTGTTCCTTGGTCTTCATGATGCTCTCTGCGCTTTAAACAGAACCCTGAGACTATCACAGAGCAGGTGCATTTATACGGAGACTTGATTACACACAGGTGGATTATATTTATCATCATCAGTCATTTAGGACAACATTGGATCATTCAGAGATCCTCACTGAAGTTCTGGAGTGAGTTTGCTGCACTGAAAGTAAAGGGGCTGAATAATATTGCACACCCCACTTTTCAGTTTTTTATTTTCTACAAAAGTTTAAAATAACCAATAAATTTCGTTCCACTTCACAATTGTGTCCCACTTGTTGATTTTTCACCAAAAAATTTAAATTCTATATCTTTATGTTTGAAGCCTGAAATGTGGCAAAACGTTGAAAAGTTCAAGGGGGCCGAATACTTTCGCAAGGCACTGTATATATAAACCCTTAAGCTGTGCTTTTCTGTGTAGGGTGCTATTACATGTTAGTGGCGAGCTTCTGTAACTGCATGTGGATTACCACTGATTGTTGTCTTGTGTGAAACCTTGGCAAGTACCGGTGAAGCAAGGCAATTTGTGGTCATCTGTGTGTGGCTACCGTGGCTGTAATAGTGTTTTAGTATTCTCTCCAGCTGTTCCATAATAAGAATTGTTTATTCTTTCTGTGTTTTCTGAAAGTGTCAGGAAATGGCAGCCTTTACAGCTCTATATGGGTTGTCACCTACTTATGCCAGACAGTTTGCCAGGCAATGCAATGGGGTAGAGGTAAACAAAATATCAATGAATAACCGGGTAGATTTATTCCAGTAACAACTATTTGAGGTATAAGTTTTGTCCCGGTGGAGATCTGGTAATTTTATAGATTGTTTTCTGGTAAAGCTGTGTGACAATTTAAAGCTGCTAGACCCCGATGCAGTATCTGTTGCAGAGCACCCACCTATCATGTGCCATCTATGTTGTGTTCATATGTGGCAAAGTGACTTTTGGGCCCGTCAGGCATCAGGATTCTGGTGCAGGTGCTGTTTGTGCACCCCCCTAGTGCTACTGTTATGTGACAACAAATACAGCATACAGATTTATTTTTGTACATTATTTTTTTCTTTGTTAGCTTAAATACTTAGTGTGTGTTATGAGCCATTGACCTAAGCATAATATACAGAGAGAAGTATGGAATAAAATATGAAAATATAGTGGATTTGGAGGCAAATGATAACAAATAAAGTAAATATCTGATGGATAATAGGATCTGTGAATAGAAAAGCCTGTAACATCTTTTCTATTGCTTGGACTCAATACCATTGCCTATGTTTTTGTCTTCTCCTAATTGCTGTAGATTCTGCTCATACTTATCAGATTGCTACCTCATCACCCACCTCGGTAATGCATCTTTGTTAACAGTAACACAAGAACACATATAGGAGGCTTCCTGCTGAGCTACAACTGAGCTTCAATTATCGTATGTGCTATTGAATGCTGCAGCCTCAATAACAAGACCCTTGAAAGCCACAAGATGATTTTGGTTTAAACTTCCCTGGATGTTATTGTGAAGATCTATCCTGGAAACTTAAAAATAAAATGAAATATACAGGCACAATCATTTATGCTACTGTTTCATGCTTGCTTATATATATATATATATATATATATATATATATATATATATAGTGACACTTGGTTGTGGAGGGCAGGTATATTTCTCCCAGATTCCTCTTCATTTTGAAGTAGCAGGCACAGAACTTCACCCGTTAGTTAATTAATTAATTAATTAATTAATTAATTAATTAAAGGGGTTGTCCAGGCACAAATGGACAACCCATTTAATGTTTAAATCAGCTGGGGACAGTGAAAAAAAAATCATACTCCCCTTTCCACGTTGCTCCGGTGCCTCCCAGCACGGTCTGGTCTCCTCGGTCCAGTGATGACATGTGGCGGAAGTCCCAGCTGAGGCCAATCAGCGACTTCAGCAGGACTCAGGAAGAGACCGTGAGAAGACGCCGGAGCAGGGGACAGGTGAGTATGATTTTTTTATTATTTTTTTCACCTCCCCCGTCATATTTAAAAGAAAAAAAATGCCTGGACAACCTTTTTAATTAGTTAATTGAGAGTGGTCAGGTTTTTAAGAGGAGCCAGGAGGGCAATCTCTGTCTCTCTGCCTCAGAACACAGAAAGCCAGTCTTTGTGAGAGACACACATGAGGAAGAGGTTTCTGAATGTTGTTGTGTTTATGAGCCGGCAGGGAGAAGCTCCAAAGCCACATACATACAAATGTAGCAGCGTTAACCCAAATATCTGCAATTGGTTGAACTGCTGCAGCATTAAAGAGGACCTTTCATGTCCTTATGCACATGCGGTTTTATATACTGCTAGAAAGCCAGCAGTGCGCTGAATTCAGCACTCTGTTAGCTTTCCCGTTATGTGCCCCGGGGCTGGAGATATCAGTGCCGTTAATTTCGGCACTGATCTCTGCCCACCGTCAGAAGGGCGTTCGTGACAGTCTAGCTGGGCTGTGAGGAATGCCCCCCCGACTGTACTCGTCCATAGACCTATACTGTCAGATGACGCTGAGCTGTGAGGAACCCCCCCCCCCCCAGTACAAGTCTATGGACGAGTACAGTCAGGGGGGGGCTTTCCTCACAGCCCAGCTAGACTGTCAGGAACGCCCTTCTGATGGTGGGCAGAGATCAGTGCCAAAACTAACGGCACTGATATCTCCAGCCCTGGTGCACATAATGGGAAAGCCGACAGTGCTCTGAATTAAGCGCACTGTCTGCCTTCTAGTGGTATATAAAACTGCATGTGCCTGAGGACATGAAAGGTCCTCTTTAAATTTTATTATGGAAGACAGGAAAAAGCAATGAAAAGTCTTTGAAAAATGGGTTACTGTAGGACATTATACTGTATGGAGAGGCCTCTATAAGTCATTATACTGCGTGGAGGGGCTGCTATGGGACATTATACTGTATGGAAGGGCCACTATGGGACATTACATTCATGAAGAGGCCACTATGGTGGGACATTATTCTATCACAGAGATCTTTGGCATGCAGAGAGGGGTGAGATTTCTAAACAGCCCGGTTCCCATGGTACCCTTAATCCGCCCCTGATTGTACCTGCGTCACATCTCCATCCAGTTTCCTCAATCTGATTATACAATAAAAATCTAAAAACTGGTGTTTGATGTCACTTCTCTCTTCCTGACACTTTCTTAAAGGTGCTATTTATGCTTTCAAAGTTAATGGCTCATCATTAAAACACACCATCACTTTTAGATCAGGAGTGTGGCAGCCAGGACCCCTACAGATTTAATGTTTCTTGATAGATAGATAGATAGATAGATAGATAGATAGATAGATAGATAGACAGACACTGTAGATATTTATAGATACAGGTCTATATAGATTTTAAAAAAATTATGAAGCTGAGCTGCAATACTAGATACAACCCTTGGACAAGAATGGTTTCTGTTTATGAATAAGACTGCCTTTCTCTTATCTTATCTCTTACCCAAAAAGAGGATGTCTCTGCCAGAACTGCTGCTACTCTCATAGAATGTCTCTCTTTCTAGCTCTTAGAGTAGGGGGCCTAAGCAGGACCCTTCCTGCATGATGAATATAGAGTTTGTCTTCAGCAGATGACCTCTTTAATTCCAGATTATAAGAATATATTTATTTCTTAGTGGTACTAATCCCTACTTGTACAGACACAGTTTGTAAATCTGCCTCCTTCCCTGTAACGTACCAGATTATTGTACATTATTTATTTTATGCTCAGGTCGTCTCCCTGATAATTCAGCAGTACAGAATATATCGGTCTATGCAAATAGCAGACTGTTACAGTAAGTAATCAGTTATTAGCCAGTTTTATGTACAGAAGTCATGTAATTCTCTGAAGGAATAAGCTGCCACTGTTACTTTGCAGAAATAATGAATGTTATAACTCACTAATTATATATCTGGAAAGAATGCTTACACACTGTGAAATTAATATATTGTACAAAAAAAAAATCAAACACTATTTTAGGTCGTCTCATCTCTTTCTGAGCACTTTTTCTTCATTTGCAAGAAAATGTTGTCACCCACGTATGAAACATGGACGCATTCTTTAACTGATAATAAGTCATTTTTATTTTTGACTGCTTATTGGATTTTGGAAAAGGTTAATTTGTTATCCAGTATGTTTGGTGGATGAAGATTACTGCAAATGTAATATTATCAAATCTCCTATTGGGGTATGAAGGTAACACCACAAGGGTGTAGTATAACTTGATCAAATTTGGCCTAGTAAGTTCATTTATTAAGGTGAAGTGATTACAGCCTGCAGAGTTAATTTTAATATGCTAATATATCCCAGCAAGTTGGGAACTTAAATAGAATGATACAATTATGGTGAATTTATGTGTGGCAGGAGGCTTGGTAAGGTCATCTGTAGATTCTATTAACCCTGCATGTAGGGGTATCAACCTAAAAATTCTGTTTTCTTAGAAATGAGCTGTAGACGAAAGTTCCGTGCACTTGAATGACCTTTTAATAAAACATAAAAAATTGAATTTTTCACACCCATCTTTGGTTTAAGGTAGGATGCTGTTTTTTGGTTCATTTTCAATATTTATAATAATTTATGATGACCACAAATAACATTGTTCCACAGAAGGGATACAGGGCTCTTCAGACAAATAAAATCAGCTCTGAATCACAAGTATACTAGGGCACATTAAGGCTAAGGCCCACACTGCGGAAAAGCTTCTTTTTTTTTGTAGATTTTGCTGCGTTTTTTTGAGCCAAAGCCAAAATTGGCTACTATATAATATATATATAGTGGCGGAATAAGCTCAGTGGTAGCTACAGCGGACCCAGACAGTCAGAGAATGACACAAAAGTTCAAATCCAACAGGTATTACCCTGTGCGTTTATTTTTCCCAGAAAACAGCAAAACAAAATAGCCTTAACTTTCAGGCAAAAAATAACAGAAATCCTGCTCGTCTGTGCAACTAACTAAACAGAAAACTGTCCTATCTGTACGTGTGGCTTACTTCAGTCACACGGTCAATAAACAGAGTAAAGCAATGGCAGGAGTTCACTCCAGAGTCTCACCAGCCTTTACAATGTGAGGACAGAACCCGGCTCCTCCTTTCTCCCCCAGGAACTGCTCAGTAGTGAGAACTGGCCAACCTTTTATAGGCCTTTAATGAGGCCCAGCTTCCACCTGTGGTTGAAGGCTCCTCCCTAGTAGGAGAGGAAAAAGTTAATGAAAGACAGCCCTCTCAGGTTTTTACCTGATCTATCACACATAATTAAGGAATCTGGGAGAGATATAGCGACCTTCCAGAATCTTATCAGTCACCTTCTCACAATATATACAGTGGGGGAAAAAGTATTTAGTCAGCCACCAATTGTGCAAGTTCTTCCAAAAGATGAGAGAGGCCTGTAATTGTCATCATAGGTAGACCTCAACTATGAGAGACAAAATGAGAAAACAAATCCAGAAAATCACATTGTCTGATTTTTAAAGAATTTATTTGCAAATTATGGTGGAAAATAAGTATTGGTCAATAACAAAAGTTCATGTCAATACTTTGTTATATATCCTTTGTTGGCAATAACAGAGGACAAACGTTTTCTGTAAGTCTTCACAAGGTTGGCACATACTGTTGCTGGTTTGTTGGCCCATTCCTCCATGCAGATCTCCTCTAGAGCAGTGATGTTTTGGGGCTGTCGCTGAGCAACACGGACTTTCAACTCCCTCCAAAGGTTTTCTATGGGGTTGAGATCTGGAGACTGGCTAGGCCACTCCAGGACCTTGAAATGCTTCTTACGAAGCCACTCCTTCGTTGCCCTGGCGGTGTGCTTGGGATCATTGTCATGCTGAAAGACCCAGCCACGTTTCATCTTCAATGCCCTTGCTGATGGAAGGAGGTTTGCACTCAAAATCTCACAATACATGGCCCCATTCATTCTTTCATGTACACGGATCAGTCGTCCTGGTCCCTTTGCAGAGAAACAGCCCCAAAACATGATGTTGCCACCCCCATGCATCACAGTATTTATGGTGTTCTTTGGATGCAACTCAGCATTCACTCTTCTCCAAACACGACGAGTTGTGTTTCTACCAAACAGTTCTACTTTGGTTTCATCTGACCAAATGTCATTCTCCCAATACTCTTCTGGAACATCCAAATGCTCTCTAGCAAACTTCAGACCGGCCCGGATATGTACTGGCTTAAGCAGGGGTACACGTCTGGCACTGCAGAATCTAAGTCCCTGGTGGTGTAGTGTGTTACTGATGGTAGCCTTTGTTACGTTAGTCCCAGATTTCTGCAGGTCATTCACTAGGTCCCCCGTGTGGTTCTGGGATTTTTGCTCACTGTTCTTGTGATCATTTTGATCCCCACGGGGTGAGATCTTGCGTGGAGCCCCTGATCGAGGGAGATTATCAGTGGTCTTGTATGTCTTCCATTTTCTAATTATTGCTCCCACAGTTGATTTCTTCACACCAAGCTGCTTGCCTATTGCAGATTCAGTCTTCCCAGCCTGGTGCAGGTCTACAATTTTGTTTCTGGTGTCCTTCCACAGCTCTTTGGTCTTCACCATAGTGGAGTTTGGGGTGTGACTGTTTGAGTTGTGGACAGGTGTCTTTTATACTGATAACAATGTCAAACAGGTGCCATTACTACAGGTAATGAGTGGAGGACAGAGGAGCCTCTTAAAGAAGAAGTTACAGGTCTGTGAGAGCCAGAAATCTTGCTTGTTTGTAGGTGACCAAATACTTATTTTCCACCATAATTTGCAAATAAATTCTTTAAAAAAATCAGACAATGTGATTTTCTAGATATGTTTTCTCATTTTGTCTCTCATAGTTGAGGTCTACCTATGATGTCAATTACAGGCCTCTCATCTTTTTAAGTGGGAGAACTTGCACAATTGGTGGCTGACTAAATACTTTTTTTCCCCCACTGCTATATATATATATATATATATATATATATATATATATATAAAGCTTTTATACTCTCACTTCTGTTCAATCCACTCCTGGATGATCTAACTCATCCCTCATTTATACCTACAGGTTTACACCAAGATGGTGTACTACTATATTTTTCCTGCAGTGGTGCTGCAAGAGCGTTAAACACCTACTGTGGGGTTCCTCCACAGTTTACTACTAATTGATGTGGGCCCAGCGGCAGGACACTATATGATTCATTTATTATTAGGAAACCATTCTAACAGCAAGGAATTGTCAATAACAGAAAGAAGGAAAAGGTATGGGCATATATAAAAGGAATCTGCACCATGTACATGCATTAACATATCTGGTTATTCCATAGAAACTGTTTGAGGAATAGTTACAAGAAGTGTCTCCTTAAAGGAGTTACCCCACAAATCTAGACCATATAATAAGTCCATAAAGACTATTAACCACTATTTAAACTTTTTGCTGTTTCTATCCAAACATGAATATCCTGTTTCCGTCTTTTTAAAATTGTCCCACTCAGCCCCACTGCTAATATGTGTTTTTGAGGGCAGATGTCTTGGTAATGTTACATGACCATTTCTACAGTGCCTTGCGAAAGTATTCGGCCCCCTTGAACTTTTCAACCTTTTGCCATATTTCAGGCTTCAAACATAAGGATATAAAATTTTAATTTTTTGGTGAAGAATCAACAACAAGTAGGACACAATCGTGAAGTGGAACGAAATTTATTGGATATTTTAAACTTTTGTAAAAAAATGAAAAGTGGGGCGTGCAAAATTACTCAGCCCCCTTAAGTTAATACTTTGTAGCGCCACCTTTTGCTGCGATTACAGCTGCAAGTCGCTTGGGGTATGTATCTATCAGTTTTGCACATCGAGAGACTGAAATTCTTGCCCATTCTTCCTTGGAAAACAACTCGAGCTCAGTGAGGTTGGATGGAGAGCGTTTGTGAACAGCAGTTTTCAGCTCTTTCCACATATTCTCGATTGGATTCAGGTCTGGACTTTGACTTGGCCATTCTAACACCTGGATACGTTTATTTGTGAACCATTCCATTGTAGATTTTGCTTTATGTTTGGGATCATTGTCTTGTTGGAAGATAAATCTCCGTCCCAGTCTCAGGTCTTTTGCAGACTCCAACAGGTTTTCTTCCAGAATGGTCCTGTATTTGGCTCCATCCATCTTCCCATCAATTTGAACCATCTTCCCTGTCCCTGCTGAAGAAAAGCAGGCCTAAACCATGATGCTGCCACCGCCATGTTTGACAGTGTGGATGGTGTGTTCAGGGTGATGAGCTGTGTTGCTTTTACGCCAAACATATCGTTTTGCATTGGGGCCAAAAAGTTCGATTTTGGTTTCATCTGACCAGAGCACCTTCTTCCACATGTTTGGTGTGTCTCCCAGGTGGCTTGTGGCAAACTTTAAACGAGACTTTTTATGGATATCTTTGAGAAATGGCTTTCTTCTTGCCACTCTTCCATAAAGGCCAGATTTGTGCAGTGTTCGACTGATTGTTGTCCTATGGACAGACTCTCCCACCTCAGCTGTAGATCTCTGCAGTTCATCCAGAGTGATCATGGGCCTCTTGGCTGCATCTCTGATCAGTCTTCTCCTTGTTTGAGATGAAAGTTTAGAGGGACGGCTGGGTCTTGGTAGATTTGCAGTGGTCTGATACTCCTTCCATTTCAATATGATCGCTTGCACAGTGCTCCTTGGGAAATCTTTTTGTATCCAAATCCGCTTTAAACTTCTCCACAACAGTATCACGGACCTGCCTGGTGTGTTCCTTGGTCTTCATGATGCTCTCTGCGCTTTAAACAGAACCCTGAGACTATCACAGAGCAGGTGCATTTATACGGAGACTTGATTACACACAGGTGGATTATATTTATCATCATCAGTCATTTAGGACAACATTGAATCATTCAGAGATCCTCACTGAACTTCTGGAGTGAGTTTGCTGCACTGAAAGTAAAGGGGCCGAATAATATTGCACGCCCCACTTTTCAGTTTTTTTATTTTTTACAAAAGTTTAAAATAACCAATAAATTTCGTTCCACTTCAGAATTGTGTCCCACTTGTTGTTGATTCTTCACCAAAAAATTAAAATTTTATATCCTTATGTTTGAAGCCTGAAATGTGGCAAAAGGTTGAAAAATTAAAGGGGGCCCGAATACTTTCGCAAGGCACTGTATTTTAGTTTTCTGTCTACATCTCTCAAAAACCCTTGCGTAAACTCTATATGTCTTTCACGCCCCTGCTCCAAATCACCATCGGTCAATGCCGTTACCCATGTTTAATAAATTTAGCTCAGAATATGACAACGCATTGATTGTGATGGGTATGTGAATCCACACAACGTGCCTTTGATAACAATGAGAACAGGGATTTTTTCCTGGGGACCCCAGAACAGAGTAATTACAACCTGAAGCACTGACAACACTGAGAAAAAATAGCCATTATATAATTCTACTAACACTTGTCCTTCAATATGTAGTTTGGAGGTGTATTAAAGAAGATTATATTTGTGGCCCAGAAGGGGGCAGAAGAGACTAATTATATCCTTGGCTGAAAAGCATTAAAAATTAATTTTGTGATTACCCTTGATAATGTTTCTTCGGATATATGGAAAAGAACAACCTTATTGTAAAGGTTTATAAGATAGGAGAGGGAATATCTTAATGGTTGACGGAATGTTCTAGGCAGCAGCGGTCATCATTTTCTATCCTTTTGTAAAGATAGATTTGAATTGTAATTTATTATTGCTTTGTCTGCCTGAGGCATCTTATTTCTACTGAGTCAGGTTTTCAGGCGGGTTTTATGTATAAAGTGCTGTATCTGGGTGAAGAAGAGAAAACATCTTCCATTAGGTAAACCTGTAGACTGCTTGCAGGAAAACAATAGTTGAATCCATAAAAATCCATAAATACCTGAGACCAATTTAGCCATACATATGAAAGATTGAATTATACTTAAAATGAACCTGTCAGCCCTATGAAGCTGCCCTTGCCGAGGTCAGTACATAGAAGTGGAAGACACATTGATTTTACTGGTCTGTCACTTATTTGCTAATAATCTGTAGTTTTAAGAAATGACATCAATCTTTGCAGCAAGATATGCATGCTCCTCCAGCCACCTGTAATTGGGTGACGTTTTTTACCCTATGAAAGAAAACTATCAAACAGTGATCAGAGGGAGGGGGCTAGCACAACATGAATACATCAGGCTCCTTGCTGGCCATGTGCTGAGAAGATTAAGGTGAGATTGAATTTCTCAAAAACTACTGATCTTTAACCAGGGCTGGGATTGAAGTTTTTAACAGGTGACTTGGGGAAGGGGTGGTGTATAAAGCACTTCTTGCAAATTTTTGGGGAGTGGGAGTGTGCTTGCCATGAAAATTTTCAAGCCATGTCTCCTTTCACTAAAAGAAAATCCCTCTTTTGGAGCCCCCCTCCCCACAGTATATTTCATAGGTTATTCACCTTAGGATAGGCCATCAATATTACATCAATGGTGGTCCGACAGCCAGGACCCCTGCAGATCAGCTGTTTCGAAAAACAAAATTGCTACCATTAATGTTAACATGCCAGGAGCTGCGCTACTCACATGCTGCATGATGTGCACTGCTGCAGTAACTAAACTCACCAGTAAACACAGTACAGCGAGTCAGCATCAGGGCTCCTGGCATTTAACATTACTGGTAGCCAGCTGATCTGCAGTGGTCCTGGCTGTCAGATGTAATATTGATGGCCTATCCTAGCAATAGGCCATCATTATTAGACAGTGGGATAAACCCTTTAATATTCCTCCCAATTCCCCCAGGATATTGGCCCCTATGGTATAATGGCCCCCATCATTTTCTTCTATACAATATAATGGCCCCCATCTCTTTCCTCATACAATATAATAACTCCCATACAATTGCCACATCACTGTCCTCTTTACGATATTCCCTACACAATATAATGAACCCCATCACTGTCCCCCATACAGTGGTCCCCACACATAATGGCCCCACGTACAGTGGCCCCATCATTGCCCTCCTACAGTGGTCCCCAGACAGTATAATAGTCCCAAAACAGTGGCCTCCAAACTGTCCCCCATGCAGGAGCCCTATCACTGTCCTCATATAGTGGCCCGCACACAATATAATGGCCCGCATAAAGTGTCATCACTGTCCCCCATATAGTAACCCCCACATAATATAATGAGCTCCATACAGTAGCCCCATCACTGTACTCCATACAGTGGTCCCATCACTATTCCCCATGCAGTCTCCCCCATACAGAAATGCTTACTGTCTACTACTTTGGTTGGGTTCCACTTCTACCTGGTTCTGCGATCTGGCTGTATTTTTCACAACCAGCTCAGAAGAACTGAAGGGCATTGGCAAGGTCAAATGCGACCACGGCGTCTGAGTGGTTACTTTCACTTTCCCTATCATGTTCGGTAAAGGGGCGCCTCTGAAGGCTCCCAGCCCAGCAGGCTTCAATTGTTACATAGAGAATTTGCCATAGACTGAAATACTGTCCTTGGGGGGAAGGGGGGCTAAAAAAAAAAAAAAAAAAAAAAAAAAGAAAAAGGTTTTTAAAGATATATATATATATATATATATATATATATATATATACAGTATATAAACAAAGTTTCAATCACCTACCTTTTCCTAGATCACATATAAATATAAACAAATAAAATTAAACATAAAAACATTAGGCATCCCTAAATACCCAAGCTATTAATATATAAAAAACATTTGTCCCGTACGGTAAAAGCCGTAGCAGGAAAAAAAAAAATCAAAATGGCTGAATTTCTCTGATTTGCCTCCCTAAAAAATGGAATAAAAAGTGATCAAAACATCATACATTCCCCAACATGGTATCAATAAAAACTACATATTGTCCCGCAAAAAAAAAGACACATTACACAGCTCTGTACACTGATATATTAAAAAGTTACAGGGGTCAGAATATGGTGATTCAAATAATTTTTTTTTTCTTCAAAATTAAAAATTTTTGTAAAGTTATTAAAACATCAAAAAAACTATATACATTTGGTATCACCGTGAACGTACCAACCCGTAGAGTAAAGTTAACGTAGCATTTTTCCTGCAGAGGGTAAGCCGTAAAAACAAAACCTGTAAGAAAATTGCGGTACAGTATTTTTTTTTTCAATTCCACGTCATTCTGAATTTTTTTTCCCACTTCCCAATACATTGTACAGAATATTAAATGGTACCATTTTGAAGTACAACTTGTCACGCAAAAATCATATGACTGCATAAACGGAAAAATTTGAAAGTTATGGCTTTTGGAATGTAGGGAGTTAAAATGGGGGACCCTGCAATGACAGTATAAAAGATGATCCCAGGAGGAAGGACAGTCGTCGACCTGCCTCTGTAACTAGATGTCATCTCAGCCAACCAGTGCATATATATACAGGGTGGGCCATAAGTATGGATACACCCAGAGAAAATGGAAGTGGTTGCTGATATCACCTTACCGTTTGTGGCATATTAGTACATAGGAGGGGGGAAACATTTGAGGCCGGGTGACGCCCATGGCGGCCATCTGCAAAGCCGCCATTTTGGATTCATTTTATCTGGGTGTATCCATACTTATGGCCCACCCTGTTATATATATATATATATATATATATATATACAGTACAGACCAAAAGTTTGGACATACCTTCTCATTCCAAGAGTTTTCTGTATTTTCATGACTATAAAAATTGTAGATTCACACTGAAGGCATCAAAACTATGAATTAACACATGTGGAATTATATACTTAACAAAAAAGTGTGAAACAACTGAAAATATGTCTTATATTCTAGGTTCTTCAAAGTAGCCACCTTTTGCTTTGATGACTGCTTTGCACACTCTTGGCATTCTCTTGATGAGCTTCAAGAGCTAGTCACCTGAAATGGTCTTCCAACAGTCTTGAAGGAGTTCCCAGAGATGCTTAGCACTTGTTGGCCCTTTTGCCTTCACTCTGCGGTCCAGCTCACCCCAAACCATCTCGATTGAGTTCAGGTCTGGTGACTGTGGAGGCCAGGTCATCTGACGTAGCACCCCATCACTCTCCTTCTTGGTCAAATAGCCCTTACACAGTCTGGAGGTGTGTTTGGGGGCATTGTCCTGTTGAAAAATAAATGATGGTCCAACTAAACGCAAACCGGATGGAATAGCATGCTGCTGCAAGATGCTGTGGTAACCATGCTGGTTCAGTATTCCTTCAATTTTGAATAAATCCCCAACAGTGTCACCAGCAAAGCACCCCCACACCATCACACCTCCTCCTCCATGCTTCACGGTGGGAACCAGCCATGTAGAGTCCATTCGTTCACCTTTTCTGCGTCGCACAAAGACATGGTGGTTGGAACCAAAGATCTCAATCTGGACTCATCAGACCAAAGCACAGATTTCCACAGGTCTAATGTTCATTCCTTGTGTTCTGACAGGGCACACCTGTGAAGTGAAAACCATTTCAGGTGACTACCTCTTGAAGCTCATCAAGAGAATACCAAGAGTGTGCAAAGCAGTAATCAAAGCAAAAGGTGGCTACTTTGAAGAACCTAGAATATAAGACATATTTTCAGTTGTTTCACACTTTTTTGTTAAGTATATAATTCCACATGTGTTAATTCATAGTTTTGATGCCTTCAGTGTGAATCTACAATTTTTATAGTCATGAAAATACAGAAAACTCTTGGAATGAGAAGGTGTGTCCAAACTTTTGGTCTGTACTGTATATAAAATAAACTGGGTAGTTTGTTAAATACTCTACACAGCTCATTATATGAGCATATAGACTGCATGAGATGCTGTATGCTGCATATTTGTAGGTAGTGCAGTGAGAGTACTGTGCCATGCACCACTCTTATAGGGGTTGCGGGGCTGGGGGCCTACTAGTATAATAATATATGTCAAATGCCATTTCAAGTCAGTGCACGCTCCTTTCTGTTCACCACTTTTTTCTCATGTATTCCTATACTAAGAACAATTAGCCATTAGAATAAGTGTGGCAGGTAAAAGTATGAAAAGGGATTGAGTGGTGAATTTTAATGGGGTTTCATGGCATGGCATTAGCAGGATATCGTTCCATTATGGACAGTTACGTTGGAGCTGTCATCTTGCAATCTCTACCTTGAGTGCTCAAACACCTTATCCAACCTCTAAAAGCAACAAGTACACATCTACAGTCCATCTGAAATTAATATATCAGTAAACTAGCTTCTAAATCCCTGGTGTATTAAAAACAATACCAATGCCTTTTGAGGCTTTGTGTACACTTGCCAGTTTCAGCATAGTTTGTGCATGCATTTTTCTTAATCAAAGCCAGGAGTGTATTGTAAAAAGAGGAAAACTATATTCTCCACATGATTGTCCAGTTATGTGGACACAGCTTTATTGGTTCTGGCCCTTCTCTCTGCATGTAAATTCCATCCTTAGGTTAAGGCCCCATGTAGGGAAAGAACGAAGCGGTAACGCATTGTGTTTTTTCCGCAGTGTTTTTCATTGCGTTATCGATGAGTTTTCTCTCTCTGGACTTTTTGCCCTTATTATACCTTAGGGAAAACGCCAGCATTTCCGCAGGTATAATTGACCTGCTGCAATTTTTTTGAAAACGCAGCTTTTCCGCTGCTGATGTGTGAATGGGATTAGCCAGAATCTTATACACTTTGCAGGTACTGCAAAACACAGCTTTTTTTGCTGCAGCGTTTCCGCAAAAAAGCGCTGTGGGAAAGACTGTGGTGGCAGTGCATCGCAGGTTTTTGCACAGCGCTTTTCACACAAAGTCCATAGAGGCTTCCTCTGGGGACTTTCTGCTTCCATTATACCTATAGGGAAACTGCCAGTATTTCCGTAGGTATAATTGACATGCTGCGATTTCCAAAACCACAATGGTTTTAGAAATCGCAGTGTGTCTATTGGGTTTTTCCATTTGTTTTTCCTGCACTTTGCAAGGTCTGTAAAACGTGTTTTTTCTGCAGCATTTCTGCCACGGCCAAACCACGGCGTATATGCCACGTTGGGCTCCAGCCTTAAAGAGGTTGTACCGGATATGAAAAAGAGAATGGTGGGTTGTACACAATATAATTTTATTTATTTATTTTTTTACACTGTTCCCTGTTTGTTTTTAAGTCCTGACGACCTCTTTAAGGAATGATATTAAAACCCCTCTGTAGGAGTGATAAATTAAATCCATTTATAAAGGTTGATTATAAAAGGCACTGCATGGATGCAAAGTGAAAAATATGTATAGACAAGTTAATAAAACACCGTAAATGTTTGATCCATTTTGTCTATTTACTTTATGACCTCATTCTGAGCCCATTTGCTCCACATATAGGTCATGGTTATAACGACATCATGCATGTTAACGATGGGGAGTAGAGCAGTAACATAATAAAAAAAGACCCTGGAAATTCAATGCTACAGGCTTATGTTGCCATGTTTGTTAACTGGAGAATATTAGGACCACCTTGGAAGACACATGGCAATTGATTGTCATTGTCTTGCAGAACAGTCGTGTGCTAAGTGGGGACTCAGGCTGAAACAGTGACTCTCATTGTTTTGACAACCATATCTCATACAATTTATAGTGGCCCCAGCAGCTGTCCTAATGCACCGTAACAATTCCTATGGCTTAGAACCAATTTATGCATATTTAGAAGATGGCACACTTTGTTGGATATGACTCCATGTGTTCAACAGAAGCTGAACAGACAAAAACAATGATAAGAATACAATAGCATTTATTGTACTTGTTCTGGTTGGAATGGTACAAAATATAAAACTGCTCATAGATATTATTGTTGTGCATCTCAAAATAATTGAGGTACATTGTTCACTTAGTTGTGATTTGAATTAATTATTTAATTAATTAATTCCTTAATTATCATTTCTTAATGATAATTAATTATTCATAATTGCCCAGCATTATCATCACATGACCATAGACTATCCATCACATGACCATGGATTTGTTTTTATCCACTGGAAGTAAACAAAGAATAACAGTGAGCAGAGATCTAGAAAACCACTAGGAATTGATACGGAAAATATATTGGAAAATTGTAGAACTTTTCATTATACAAACAATAACATTTATTTGCTGATATTGGACAAACCATTTAAAGTGCATGGGGAAAGTTCCTAGCAGGATTGTCTTAGCACTTTATTTTTGCAGGGTACTCATTGGTTGAGTAGATGCTTGGTCATGCCTTGGTTTCCCAAAAGAGCTGTTGCAGAGGAAGCAACATTGTGGTCCCTCTGACTGGCATTGGGAATTGTGTTTTCCAAAAAGGATGTAAACTTCATTTACAGCCTGAAAAAAGATTAAATTAAAGTGAGAAAATGAAATAAAGATTTAAAGGAGTTGTCTGATATTTAAAAAAAAAATGGCTGCTATCTTCCAGAAACAACACCATATGTGTTCACAGGTTCTTTCTAGTATTGCAGCTTTCCTCTGTACAGACCTAATGTAGTGTAGTTGTGTTTGAGTGTATCCAGTCTAGACAGTCCTCTGTGAGCTAGAAACATTAGCTCTAATCCCTCTTGTATCCTGTTTGCTGCACTTTTAGGATATGTCCACACAAGAGGATTTTGAGGCAGAATCCGACTCAAAATCTGCCTCATAAACGCCTCCCATTCATTTCAATGTGAGTCAGTGGCAGTTTTTTTCCTCTAACTGAAAAGTGACATGACCTATCTTCAGGCAGATTCTACCTTGAAAAACCCATTGAAATGTGCCGTGAAGGCGTGAAAAATGTGCACAGTTTTTTGACACGGTTTAAAAACCACTAGCTTTTTCTTAAGTGGATTTTCCCGGTCCAAACAGTGTGCTGGATTAAAAAAAAAATGCGTTGATAACTGCATTGTGTAGAAAAACTGCATCAAAAACCATTTCCTAATTCCTGAAGCAGATTTTTTCAGCCTGGAAAAATCTCTGTGCGAACATACCCTAACAGTGCAGATAAAATATATCAACCTGAGCTTTGAGAAATTTAAAGGATTTGTCCAGGAATTTCCGTACTTGGGGAAAAGGCCAAGGAAGGGGAAACATAAGAAAAATATAATCCTAACCTGTCCCCAGTGCTTCGGGGTCC
This sequence comes from Leptodactylus fallax, assembly GCA_947044405.1. Lineage (NCBI taxonomy): Eukaryota > Metazoa > Chordata > Amphibia > Anura > Leptodactylidae > Leptodactylus > Leptodactylus fallax. Next base: position 4,812,502 of record CAMRHE010000021.1, read on the forward strand.
AGCTCCAGCAGAAGGCTTGCGCCACCCATGACTCCTGAGACCAATCAGTGGCCTCAGCAGACACAGGAGAAGAACCAGTGACATCACTCATATATCACCGTTGGCCATTGAGGCTGTGGATTGGTTTCAGGGGTCACATGTGGTGTAGGACTTCCACTGGAATAGGCACAGTGCATGCTGGTCTGTACAGACTTTTCAGCCCTGTAGGCTTCATGTACACGACATTGTATGCTATCTGGATCTTGCTGACTGTCTGTTTGTCTGTTCCGATTGATCCAAATAGGTCTTGCTCTAAAAATATCAGAATGGAAAGGAAGCCCTGAAGGCAGTCGGATTGCACACTCGGTGATGTGCATGAAGCCGTAGATGTAAATAGGATGCTTTTCGCTGTCAGTAAGCAGACCATTGTGAGCAATAAAAGCACATAATATGGAAAATTTGCAAACCTTTTCTGTAAAAAATACGGATCAAATATACGCAATGAGTTAATCATCAGGGGAGTTTCTACGTTTAACACACTGTATTGTACATTTTACTAAATCATATCCAAATGTTGCAGCATAGACTGACCTGTGCTGCAGGTTTTCAACCCGCAACATGTCAATTTATGCAAAGCGAAGGATGAAAGCAGCAGGAGATCCACGGCTATTCCCGCAGGCGTGTCACAGCAGGCACCTAACAATTTAATGTGTTTTTTGAAGTGGCATCTTTCACATCTTTCAAGACAACACAGCTGAATTTCTGGACTAGTAATTCAGCAGTATGTCTGGCCTGTGTGACCCCGGCATTAGTGAACTTTTATTGGGATTTGTGAGGGACATCAGCAGACATAGTAAACAAGGGTTAAGCGAGGACACCCATGTTGAGGTATTAGCATATTTTTATGACTTCATGGTAGATCAAAAGATTCAGTAAAATTAGGAATCCACATTGTAATTACATGGCTTCCTCAGTTGAAACCATGCCTGCTATCATTTCTGCATAGACCTAATTTGCATTGGACACAATTCATAATGTTGTGTGTATTATTTATATAGTGTGTTTTACTTGCATATCATCTGCAGTCCCTGGTTTCAATTAAACATGCATTTTCAAGGCAGTCAAATCATTTGGCGCTGCCCAGGCATTAAATTGACTCATACCATCTAAAACATATTGTGCACATTGCCTTCTGGGATAGACAGAAAATAGGCATGAAAGTCTTTGGCGGCAGAAGCAGAAGTAATCGATTAGCTTGTCAAGACTAAGTTGATTTAACTTTTTTTCTTTCTAAACAAGCTGGAAACCATGAACAGATATTCCAAGCTGTCCCTTAAAGTGTGGAATTTATATAACATTTACAGAAATACGAGTGGGAATAACTTCACAGAATTTGCCTGCAGTCCTCCTGGGATACAAGCTGTTTTTTGTTATATGCTTTTTCATTCTTTTTTCTCTTTAAGTACAAGGCATTAGCTGGTCTACCAGTCTGGAATGGCAGTTTACCCAAATGGAAGAAAAATATTGTCTATCTGATGTCATAGGTCAAGAGGTTAGCAGACACCTGTTTTATTAGCCCCCTGAAAGTAACTCAAGTAGTTGACACCTTGAAGATTTATTTGTGTAATAGAAGGGTGTACATTAGGGCTTTCGCTCTCCTATATTCTAGATTTCCTTTTTGAGTGAATTAACTTATTCCAACTATCACCTGTGATGTAATGTAAAACGCTGCTCTCTTGTAAAACTGCAAATTCCGTACTGGAAATAAAGAGCAGTAAAAGGGGAATTGATTTCTTTCCCCTTTGATTCAAGTTTTAATCCATTCTGGGAGTATTCATACAGTCTGTTTACCGAGACGCTGAATCTTTTTCGTCTTGCATGTAGGTGTTTCTGGTGGAAAGACAGATTTGTCTGCTATTAAAAAAATATACTGTTATGAATTTGCTTATAAGGCATTTTCCAAAACTGCAGGAACTGGCTGATAACAGAGAACGTTAGAATAAGCTACCTAAATCCCTCACAGTGCTGGGTGAAAGAGTCTAAGGTTGCCTAGATGACTTCACAAGAGCCAGTTGGTCTTTGCAGGATCTGAGGCCCAGGTTATTGCCCCAAAAGTTTAGTGTAAGAAATAGATGCCACTACAATCTGAAATGAAAGCAGAATCCACAGCAGTACTCACAATACAGGTCAGAGCAGGAGAATGGAATCAAAAGTGTAAACGTATCCAGGTCAAGGTCAATTCGAGAGTTTACAGTGAATGCCAAAATCAGAAGACAAGGGTATATGTGGTGAACAATCCAAGGTCAGTAAAACAGCATACAAACTGGTATGAACAGAGCACAAGAGCCTCACTAGCAAGTATTATGCTAATAGCAGGCACTTGGAAGTACTAAAGAGACTTTTAATATCCCTCCTCAACTTCTGATTGGTTCAGCGTCTCAGAGCTCTGATTAGCGAAAGAGTCAGAGAAAGCTTCTTATGTTGTCATGACAACTTTAAAGCAACAGTAGCAAGTAGGTTGCACACTAAGAATCCTAACATATACCAACTGGAATGATATCGCTGAGACCTATAGGCTGGAACACTGTTTATGACTATATGCATGTGCTTCACAGGGAGTGATATATAAATTCTGGAGCAACCTATAGAAACTAATTATATTCTGCTTTAATCATTATTATTATTATTATTATTATTGGTTATTTATATAGCACCATTAATTCCATGGTGCTTTACATTTGAGGGTTAACATACGGTACACAAGATATACAAAACAGATAATACTAACAGTGACCAACAGGCAATGAATGTGATGAAATACTTGTCTTACTGTATATGGCCAATTGTTCCAGTTCTCCACACTAGGTTTTATACATATATCCCTAAATATTTTTTGTACAGACCATGGTTGAAGGTGTTCTTATGTGCCAAAGTACAGCATTTGTGCATATGACTTTAAATTAGCCCTAAAGGTGACCAAAACACATACTGTAACCTCCCAGGTTTCCCTTTTTGGAGAGACAGTCCCTACTTTTGACCCAAGTCCCCTTTGTCCCTCTTTGCTCCTTAAATGTCTCTCATTTTGAAAAAAATGTATATTAATTAACTTAACTATATTGCTCCAGAAACTGGAATCTGGTCCATACATGTACATTGCACCCCAATTTATATATTATGTAATAATTTGGTGCACTTTAAATGTCTGTATTCAGATATTTTTTGTGCTAATATTTTAATAAAAGCCTATTCAAGTATATAGATATGCAAACAAATTTTAAGCTTTCACCCAGTGAACTATAAGTGTCCCTCTTTGACAGTTAGGAGGTATGCAGAAATGTATGTAGCTCTTTTTATATTACAGCTATTCTTCCTGACTTCCTCAGCTGAATTTGCATATGTTTCAATTGGGAGAGGGAATGGCAGACACTTCTGACAGTGTTTTATCTCCTCTGGGAATAAAGGACTGGGCATGGTGAAGTCTAACATGCCTGATCCTTTTTTTCACTAGTAGTATAGTGTTGTACCGTGTTAGCCATAGAAAGTAGTGGAAGAGTGAAGAAATCAGGTGATACCTTTTAGAGGCTAACTGAGTATATTTGGTAAGTAAGCTTTCAAGAGTGCTAGCTCTCTTCTTCAGACTTGGTATAATACTGGAAACTGAAAATTCCCACTATTTATACATACACTAGACATGGATCTTCAAAAGGATCTTGGAATAACAAAATTCAATATAAGTAGGGAAGTATTTACAACTGGTCAGGAAATGTATTTAATTTTAGACTGTTTATTTCCTGACCTGTTGTAAATACTTCCCTACTTATATTGCATTTTGTTATTCCAAGATGCTTTTGAAGATCCATGTCTTGTGTATGTATAAATAGTGTGAATTTTCAGTTTCTAGTATTACACCATGTTTGAACAAGAGAGCTAGCACTCTCGAAGCTCACTATCAAATATACTCAGTTAGCCTCTAAAAGGTATCGCCTTTTTTCACTGACATCTTCCATCATTGGAGATTTGGTATAACCTTAAATACATGGTACACATAGTATGGCCATCTTCACTCCTGCAACAAGATGTCACTATGTAACAACAAAAACAAAACAAAAACAGTGGACATTATGGTAGTGCTGTAAAAATTTAAGTTTAAATTTTGATATCTCATAAATGGTCTGTGGCACATCTCCATTGAAATGTACTACTAAGGAGGCTATGTATAGACTATATAAATCCTTCATTTTAGTTAATGTTTGTTTTTTAACCGCAAAAGCCATGATATAAATTAAGATGAAGACACCATTTACTTGCTCTTTAATCAATAAATGTCACAGTTTTCTGGTGTTTTAGGCTATTTTATAATCTGCAATAATTAAATGTAATTACATTTGATGAACTGTGACCAGTTATACGATGTGGTCTCAGCTTAAATTCAGATTCTAGCAAATCCTGCCATTTTTAGTATCACTTACATTTCTTCTTATTTGATTTTATAGAGTATGTGATATAGCTTGTTTGGAGATTTACGCCCTATCTGAAGCTGGCCACAGACATATAGGTTTTTGCATGAATGCTATAATCATTGTTACTGTATGATCATAGTATTTACCACTAGACTTGTTTTTTTCTACAAATTGTTCAGGCATTCAGCGAGAACCATTTGTACTATTGATAAAATGGCCTTTTTGTGATAGAATCCTGCCCCATGTGTACTACATGTATGTATAAGGTGAAAATGACATAGCTTTTCACAATTTATTTTCTGAAGCCTGTAATGATCTTCAAGAAGCCATTTATTAAGTAGCTTGTACTCTTTATTGCTGTAGTTTGCAATGTGTGCAGTTTCAGTTAAAAAGTTATATTTTCTACCATATCTATTAAGTTTCCAGTTCAATCTAATATCAGAGGCAGAAATAAAGTCAGAACAGTGGGCACTTCCTTCTTCTCCAGTTCTTTGGAAGGACTTAAAGTAGTTATCTGGGGCTTCTAAACTGATGACCTATCCTTTAAGATGAATGACCTAGAATCTGTTTGAAGGGGTTGCTATACACTAGCACTAGTTTACTCCCATAGCTCTGTACTTCTAGTAGTGGTTGTGCCTGGTACTACAGCTAAATCACATAAATGGGACTGGAGTGAATTGTAATAATAGGCACAGTTGCAACTAAAAGTACAGAGCTATGTCTGGTATGTATGGTAGTGGAAGCCCCCTCCTTTCACAGTTATAGCCACTAGTGTAGAACTTGTGGTATGTGATGAGAAGACCCACCCTTGTGCCATTGTGTTCATATATTTGTGCTCTATGGGTTTCTTTACATTATAACAATAAAGTGTTCACCGTGTACTGTTCGCTGATGCTAATGTTGAAGACTTTTTATTGCACTGTATATTTGTGTATGCTATTGTCACTTTAACTGCCACTGCTGGGTCTTTGTACCACATCTTGTTCTGGTACATTCTGGAGAAGATGCAGTGTGATGATTTCCCCACACGCAGGACTCCATTGTGCTTATTGGCTGTGCTGTGGGCAATGTCATTTTGCATTTCCAAGATACAGCCCATGCATGCTATGGCTTGATATTTTCTGTCACACTAAGGTGGGAAAAGTTCCATATAATAGAATTTTTCCCAGGCCTTTTGGAAGTCGACTACGGTGCAGGTTTGTGGTTTATCAGCTGTGGCTACTTGTGGAGTAACAGTGTGAGTCCAGGAGTGGAGCCTTAAATTTTCCTGCAAACCAGTGGAACAACACTTGCTGGAGTGCTGTGATTCCTTCAAACAGCTGATCGACAATGGTGCCATTATACCCGCACCAATCTAATATTGATGCCTATTCCAAGGTAGGCCATCAATTTTAAAATCACAGATAACCCTTTAACCTACCCATTTAGGATTATATTCATCTAAAAGAACTGATGTATATGGAGGGCTTTCTGACAATATGGAAAATGCAGTTTAGCTTCTTGGCTTTAAACATGCCAGAAGTGAATAGCTTATCTCCATCTTTCCATTAAAATAAACAGGAACTCAATGTACATTTTGTGGGGAAGCAGGAGGCCATAGCTCTTGGCTGGATGATTGCTCAGCCTACAGCTTCTATGTGTATGCAGGCAACAATGAACCCAAGAAAAAGCCTATTCTGGGTAAAAAGAGTTTAAAACTGTGCTCCATCCTAAAGCATGATGGAAATGAAAATTAGATAAAAACAATTGTTTTAGGCAAAACCAATTTGTTTATACTATTATTATAATAACATTTCACATTTTTATTAATATTGATATTAATATCAATTATGGCTGGAGATGTTCTTTGGAGAATTCATTACTAGAATGAAGCATCATGTTGTCAGATGTAAAGATATGGATGTTAAATATGTAGGACATCTGGAATTGATCATGCCAAAAAAATGGTTGTGTCACAGAACGCCTATATGCTGCTGAATGGTATATTTCACCTTTAAAATTTATCTGTGAAATAGAGGCTCCCTTTTGTTTATATATGGTTTGCTTAACGCCCCGCCCACTGACGATAAGCTTGACTTTATGAGAGCCTGGGAGCGACACCTGGATACTACACTAACCCCTGCCCATTGAGTTGACTGTAGTACATCGATTAGCAAAGGCAGTTGGCAGGTCACCCTCATGGAGTCCTCCCGAAAAGTACTTCATAGGAATTATTTGGCCCCCCATTGACACCATATATTTTTTTCCTACTGTTTCACCCCTTTGCTTCAGGGGCTGTAATGCCTTGGGTACTACACTCCATGTGTGGTGGTCCTGCCCTCATGCCCAACACTATTGGTTGGCTATCCATAGGATTGCGCAACGGCTTTTTGGACAGTCTCTCCTGTTTAGGCTCCCTTATTCCTTCTTAATCGTAAACCCCCTAAATTAAAATACACCCAATTTAAATTACTCCAGTTTATTTTATCAGCAGCCCAAATCCATATCGCCTCCAACAGGAAAAAACCTTTTCTCTCTGTGGCCGCGGATTTGAGACGAATTGATACCATTATGCATCATGAGAAGATCAGTTCCACCATTTCTGATACCTGCCCCATCTTTGATAAGGTATGGGCTCCTTGGGTTCACAGGTCTCACGTCCCAGGTCTCCCATATTTTCTCCAACTCTGACCATGTGATTGGATTGAGTTCTTACTCCCCCCACATTTCCCCTTAGGCAGGTCCTTAGTGTTTACTTTCTGCTACGCTTTTATGTTGTGGTGCTACTCTTTCCCCCTTCTCCTCTTTTGCATTCTCCCCCATTCCAGGTTGAATTATATATGTTTATTTCCTCCCTGTTTCCCTCTGGTATTTTATATGTATTACCTTGATATATGTGATGCTGTAATTGACATTTCATATTGTTATCGAGTCGCATCGTACCTGCATCTTGTTTGCTACTTTGTTTACTATGTTTTTCATTTTTTCCTGTTGCCATAATTCAATAAATACCTTGAAACTAACAAATAATCTGTGAAAATGTAACCAACCCTAATCTTGACTTCCTCATCCCTCTCCAATTACACTTTAACTCCCAGCATTGATTCATGATGTGGCCCCGCTGTTTGTTTCACACATGTACTGGACATCATATTTATGCTCTTAGTTTCACATGTTGAGCAGGATGGAGGTCAGCCAAAGGCTGAACACCCATTGTACAAGCTGTTACCAGATGAACAAGTAGCCATGTCTTCTGATGTGTAATTTAAATGTGTCTTCTCACTCATAAAATGACTCTGTTAATTAAAGAGGAATTTTTTATGAGGGGAGTTCTGTTCTATTTGCTACCAATAACCATTGTGCAGTGTCATAAAATTGTCTTATTAGTGAAGGAGAGTGACTTGGACCATGAAATGGTATGACGTGTAGTATAACATGGCTGATTAACCACTCTCTGACTAGAGGAGGATTAGTCCTTCATGACCAGGATGGGCTGGTTTTTTTTTTTTTTTTTATATTTTGCTGGAATTTACTATTATCTTTTTACTTCCCTTTTCAATTTTTAGATCCATTACCTGGAGGAAAACATGTTAACATTCCACTCAGAAGAGACAGCATATTGCTTTTACCAGAATTACTTTTACATACAGTAATTCTGGCCATACACTTTAGATACAATATATGGACAAACATATTGGGACACTTACACATTAAACCTACAGGTAACCGTATGATATCAGATTCTAATTCCATGGGCATTTTATGGAGCTGCTCACGCCCCCCTTTGCAGCTAATGCTAGGTTCACAGCTGCGTCTGGTATCCGTCCGCTTAGAAACCATTTTAAGAGAAAAACGATTTGGTACAAAAAGGATTCCAAACGGTTACACAGTGGATACCAGAATCCATTTTTTTAGACGAATAAGGGTGGGTTCACACCTGCGCTTGAGTCCGTCTGCTGCCAATCCGAGTGAAAATCTCGGGAAACAAGATAGGCATCTGATACCGACAGGTTAGCGACGCATTGGTTAAAAACCCATTCATTTGAATGGGTTTTTAAAGCAATGCGCGGGTGTGCACTTTTACACCCTCTGCGCTGCAAATCCTTTTTTTTCATCGGAAACAAAGTCGGACATGCAGGACTTCGTGTCCGACGAAAAAAAAACGGCTTCGCAGCGCAGAGGGTGTAAGCGCACACACGCGCATTGCTTTAAAAACCCATTCAAATGAATGGGTTTTTAACCAATGCGTCGCTAACCTGTCGGTATCCGATGCCTATCCTGTTTCCCAAGATTTTCACTCGGATTGGCAGCGGACGGACTAAAGCGCAAGTGTGAACCCACCCTTAGTCAATGTCGGGTGTCCGTTAAAAAAAACTGACCATTTGTGTCAGTTTGTGTCCGTTTGTAGTCCGTTTGTGTCCGTTTTTGACCAATCCATTTTTTTTTCCTTCCCCTTTTTCATTCTGAGCATGCGCAGAGGGAAAAACGGATTGCAAAACGGACTCAAACCGATTGCTATCCATCTGTGATCTGTTTTTCATAGACCTCAATGTTAAAAAAAAAACGAATTGGTTGCTGTCTGTCTGGAATCCTTATTTTTTGAACGGAGAAAAAGTTCTGCAAGTCCACCTTTTTTTTCCGTTCAAAAGAGCGGGTACCAGACAGAAATGCTCCAAACGCACACCAGTGAATGGTTTTTACAGCCCATTGAAATCAATGGGTTTCAAAACGAACCGTTTTAAATCCACTTTTGAGGATTTTGAGACGGTTTCAAAAACTGATTTCGTGTGGAGAGGCGACCGCAGATGTGAACCCAGCTTAAAACAGCTTCCATTCTTCTGGAAAGACTTACAAAGAGTTTAGAGTGTGCTTGAGGAAATTTTGCCCATTCAACCAGAAGAGCATTTGTAAGGTCAGATGCTGATGTTAGATGATAGGGCCTGGCTTGTAATCTTTGCTCTTGTTCTTCCCAAAGTTGTTGGATGGGGTTGAGGATTTCCACACCAACCTCAACCAACCACATCTTTATAGACCTTTCCTTATGCACTGGGATAAAGTCATGCTGGAACATTAAAGAGCCTTCCCACAAATTTGGAAGCATACAGTTGTCCAAAATGTCTTGGTATGCAGAAATATTAAGACTTCCCCTTCACTCTAATTAGAGGCCTAGACCATACTCAGAAAAACAACCCCATAGCATTTTCTCTCTTTCTTCCACCAAACTTTACAGTTGGAATAATGAAGTCAGGCAGGTAACATTCCCCTGTCATTCACCAAACCCAGACTCATCCTTCAGCTAGCTTCATCACTCCACAGGACACTCTTCCGCTCCTCCAGAGTCTAGTAGCAATATGCTTTTCAGCACTCTATCTGACACTTGGCATTGTGCTTGGTGATATAAGGCTTGCACGCAGCTACTTGGCCATGAAGCTCCTGGTGCACAATTTTTGTGCTGATTCTAATACCAGAGGTGGTTTGGAGCGCTGAAGTTATTGAGTCAGCAGAGTGTTGGTGACTTTTATGTGCTATGTTCCTCAGCACTTAATGACTCTGCTCTGTAGATTTATGTGATCTGCCACTTTGTGGCTAAGTTGCTGTGTTATGTAAGACCTGGGGAGGGCAGTGCATGACATAGGGTTTCAGAAAACACAAATGAGAGAATATCTGTGTCATTCTCTACTCCTTCAGGCTCACCATTAGGCATAAACATAACACAGTGTACTGTCACAGTTTTGTCAGTAGTATTCCTTTATAAGGCAAATCAATCCTTATTTCTACTTGAAGAAATCAGGATCTAAATATAAATATAACAGTTTGAAGTTATATAATAAAATTCCCCATAAAAGTATTTTCTGTGGTCCAAAATGCCTTGTGGCCAAGTCTGGATCACAACTTCTCATAGCCTTGGCAACATACAAATTTCAGGCAGATGTCCTTGGCTGAATTCAAACCAAGGATCCTAGTGCTGCAAGGCAACAATACTAACCACTGAGCCACCATGGCTATCTCCATCAGTTCTATAGATGTGAATAGAGTGGCAAACCACATGCACAACCTTTTACTCCATTCATATGGGACCCCTGTTTTCATGATAATCAGAACCCACCAGGTATACCCTGTCTTGTGGACAGAGGATAACTTGAAATGATTGGAATATCCCTTTCCCAATGCAAAATATGTAATGTGACCGCCAACTACCATGTGCCATTTAAAATCCTGGTGTTTTCATATGTGACAGAGGGGCCTTTCATTGGGGCCCAGATGTGACTACTAGGTCTGCACCCCCTAAAGTTAAGTCCCTAATGCGAAAATAGCAAACTTAATGGTTTAATAAGGGTACTTCTTGTTCTTGTAAAAGTATATATTTATGCTTATTTAAAGCAACATTATTTAATGGTGGTGGTGCTATTTATGAAAGTCACTGATATATTTATCGTGTAGGAGCACTAAGTGATTGTGTTATATTGATGGTCTTATTTATTGCTGAAGCTTTACGAGCGATTTATTAAACATGGAAAGGAAAATACTAATTAATCCATGATAATAAGGACACGTCCCTGGTGCACACTGACATGAATGGGTATTTACTGCTGTCAGCTTTACCCTTGGGCTACAAGTAGATGATATTCCCCTACTAGAATTGACAAGACATAACACGGCATAGTGATGTGTTCCCAATAATAAACTCCTAAATACTATAGACTGAAATATGTGAACATTAACTATAGGGTGCTGAACAGTAGCTGGCGTGATGGAATCCCAGATAGATAGGGTATGACATGGATGGATCCTAAAATTAATGTACATGCTTTTCCCCGCATCATGTGATTGGGTCACATTGATGAATCCATAACAAAAATTAACGGCAAATCCAAAGTGTGTGGATAGAATGAAATCAATCAGTAGATTGTCCCGATTTTCGTTTTTACAGGTGGAATTCTATATGAAATTAGTTTATACACCAGGACTGTATGATGTGCCATTGAGACCCAGATGACACAACCTCCCCCTTCATAATAGTGCAGAGGGCTTCAATATGGCTGCTTCTCTCTGCCCCATTTTCAAGAATTAACTCTTCCTTTGGCCTGCACAGGAGTGATTGATTAGAAGAGACCTCCAGGCTGCTCAGAATGTGGTGCGTTCCTGGACTGAAGCAAGGAAAACATAACTTTCCGTAATAAACATTCATCTACGATCTAAATACAGAAGAAAAGCCGCTGAACACAGCTTTAGTTAGTAGTATCTAAATACGATCTAAGTGGAATCATACTCTCACAGGTTTGTAGAAGAGAAAAAAAAACACAAATAATTTCTTTTCTGAAATGAGCTGGCAGATAGCATAATTAGACATCTGCCATTATTTTCCCCATACTATCACTTCTGAGCTGCGCAAAAATGAACTCATTTATATCAGGTTGGTAATGCTCCTTCTTTCTGCTCCAACAGTTTATCACAAATGTTAATCCAGCAAGCAGTAAGTGGAAAATAGAGAAAGGAGATTTAAAATTAGCCAGGAAATTTTGCACAACTCTCATTAAAATTGTAATCATGCATAAAATGAGATAAATGAAAATGTATCTAAAAGTGCATGGAAAAGCCATTTTCCTGTATGATACAGGATTTAATAGACTGGATTTTAATTTAGTCAGTTTGCTACAAAAATCCCTTCAGGCTAAATAAAACAGTTTTCCCTCCCAGTTATTGTACAGACAGCTAATTTTCTGTTCCTCTCCTTCTAATATTTAATCTTATCTCACGCCTGTGAGGGGTTTCAGTATACAGAGAATTTGTTTCTTTAACACCCCCCCCCCCCTTGTATTTGCATGATAAATGATGGTAGGTAGAAATACGATAAGCCAAAGCAGAACATTTCTTTATTTTTGTTTAAATCCTGTCTTATTGCATCTTTTGTCTATGACAAACCCTTTAGTGATGCATTCCTCCTCACTTTGAAACGCTAGAAAAAAAAATACTACATACCAATCTCTTCATTAAACCAGCAGGAATGGGGGGGGAAAAAAAATTATCTCGTATTTACATAGAATATTCGGCTGCGCCTGGAATCCTTTCATGCATCCACTTGCAAAGTGAAACTTAGGCAGCGGATTTATGAGGCTCTTGTCAACATGGGAAGTGCAGAAAATTATTAATTATGTTGTCGTCAAATCATGTTGAGAAAGTATGAGGTATTAAGAATTTCTGTATTTCACTCAGACTGAAGCCACAATATTATGCTAAAATCGGAGAATATTAATGTATACTCTAGGGATTTCATCATGGCTTAGGCTATCAGAAAGACCACAAGTATCTCTTTTGTACGTCTTCTCAGTCAGGATTTATGAAGAACACTTCTCTCATTAAATTTAGTGAAATAGAAATAAAATTATAGTAATGTTTGCCTGCATCTCCCCTTGTGCGAGAAGACTTATCTCATTAAAATTACATTGTTTTCTATGGAAGCAAGCTCATAGGAGCCACCTTGTGGTGAACGAAGTGGCATTGCCAAAATGGCGCTCCAGTATGTGAGATGATCATTCAAAGAGTTATTATATACTTTATACACGTAAACAAATAAAATATAATTTGTCCATGCCTCCCCTTCATTTTTATACGATGGGTAAAAAGCGCATTGTTCCTGGTGACCCAGTGGTACAAATTAGACCTTCTAAGTGCTCGGCTAGGCTTAAACTCCTATAATGTATATGGTGCCAGCCTCTTCCACTTGTTCCTTTTTCATAGAAATGAACGGGAACTGTCTTGATAACAGTGTATGTTATTGATAGGAGCAAAGGAAAAGACTACAACAAGTTAAATTAAATGAATGGTCAGCTTACTATGACCCAGTGTTGCAATATTTAACTCTTAGTATACTGATGTTGCAGCGTTGACTGCTTCTTTGGCATGTGCATTTCAGTCCCATTTCAGTCAATGTGATTGTGAGGACAAATGGGCACAGTAGTTGGCATTGACCCTCACCAGAGACAATGTCTAACATGTCTCTCTTCTGACAGCACAAGGTGTGTAAAGATAAACCTACCCTTTAAGGCAGTACCACAGTACTGCTATGGCCATGGTTTACCATGAAAGACTGTGGACTAAGAAAATCACCCTATGCTGCATTTTTGTATACATTTTAGTGGTTTAGGTTTCTGCCACACCACTTCCTGACCTTAAAGGAGTTGTCCAGTTTCAAATCACCATTGCTGTTATTCATTCTGCTTACTTCCAGTGGATAAAAATCAGTCCATGGTCACGTGATGAACACACAGATGCACAGCTCGTTACCAGGCAGATCTCTGATTACTGTGCTGTGACTGTAACGAGCTGTGCACCTGTGTGCTCATCACATGACCATGGACTGATTTTTATCCACTGGAAATAAGCAGAATGAAAGACAGAAAGCAGAGATTTAGAAAATGGCGAGGAATTGATGCAGAAAGTACATTGGAAAATTTTAGAACTTTTCATTATACAATTAATTTGCCTCTCAATATTTGTCTGACTGGACATCCCCTTTAATTACTCAACTAAACAGTAATAGTAAAAAGCAGAAGAGTGCTGCCCTGCACTGAAACTATTATTGTTATGTAACCTGCTGAGAGATGTACATCGCATAAACTTCCCACCCAATCTAACAAAATGTCATCATTGTGAACCGTCATGTTGTTACCATCCTCTCCACACAGTATTTGTTGCGAGTTCCAATGGCCTAATTATCGGCACATCCATAGCTAGCTTAATTGGAACAATAAAGGAGGACATTGTATCATGGAATCTCTCTGTTTCACTTAAATACAACCACAGGAAGTCAGGAGAACTGAGAGAAGACATTAAAAAGGTTCTCTTGGACTCCAAAGACATACTGATAGGGAATGTAGATTGTGAGCCCTATATGGGACAGTGACTGTCAATGTCTGTAATGCGCTGCGGAATATGATGGCGCTATATAAGTAAGCATAATAAATAAATAATAAATAAATAAACTTTGAAATGATTCCATTTTTTAAGGACAGAAAAAGCTGAGACATTCTTATTTACATTCTGTTACCAATAATAAGTCCTTGAGTTGAGATCTCAGGATCTGTACTGTAGGTGTATATAATTTTATATATTCATATCCGACAAGACCGGCTATTGGCTTGCTTCATCCATTGGTTTCAATAGGCATCCATAGCCAGAGCTGTGTGGACAGGCATTTGTAAAGAAACATACATTCATACAGCCTTGCTTCCAAGATCTCTGCTCAGTGACTGTATTAAATAGAAGCACTTTTGGAGTCCTGGAGAACCCTCTTCTTGTCATGCTTAATAATTACTTCCCTATAATATATTTTTATAGTAGACAGAGGTCCATTTTTAATACTGAGCCTTGCATAGACTTTTCACGATAAGCTGTCATGTGTGAATACAAGAGAATTAACACTATTTCTGGCCTTTATATGACTAGTATGCTGCATTCTTAGCTCTTTTGCCCTCTGCAGCCTCTTTCTCTTATTCTCAGCTGTTGCTGTGCTGAGGTAGCTTTTATAATGTCTCCCATTGACAGCACATCAAGAAATTAGTAAATTCTGCTCCCTAACCACATTTACTGACAGCAGAATCATGGAGAACATTCTAGAGAACTACTGAACAGTACCGGTGTGAAAAAAGCACAAAATTCAAGATACAAAACGTACTATTTGGCTGCAGCAGAATGTCTCTGCCTCTCTCTGTTACTGAGCTCCTCTTAACTCCTCCCCACTCCATAGAATTCTATGTAGGTCTGTAATTGAGCCTTCAGTGAGCTGCAATCCATCTTGGGAGACCAAGGTGGATTCAACTAAGATTTCAGGGTGACTGAAAGTTTAGTATGTTGTGTGGGGGTGGGGGTTGAGTAGGAGCAAAGTAGCCGGATAAGTGTAGAAAGAAAATGCATTACAAAACTCTGTATAGTTGTCTTTTGAACTATATAGTACTTTAGTACCTAGGGGTGACGGAAGAAAGTCATAATTGCTTTTAATACTATTGTTATGCTGATGATTCTCAAATATCTATATACCTGTGACCCAGACTTCACCACTCTGCTATCCATAGTTCTTTAGTAGAGTGTCTAGCAGCTATAGCCTCCTTTTTCTCCTCCCACTTTCTCAAACTTAATTTAATATGGGGAAAACAGAGTTTATAATTTTTCCTACCCCTCACTAAGCCCCTCTTCCTGACCTACCAATCAAAGTTAATGGCTCCACACTAACCCTAGTTCCCCAAGCCTGTTGCCTCAGGGTAACCTGATTCTACCCTGTTCTATAACCACTCATCCAAACCCTCAACATCTTCTGATCTTTCCTCATCCCTAAGACTACAAAAATGCTCTTTATCTACCGCTTAGACTACCGAAGCATCCTTCACTGTGGTCTCCCAGAATATGCTCACACTCCTCTCCAATCCACCTTCAGCTCTGCTGCCTGGTTAATCCATCTCTCTCTTTATTTTTCATTAGTCTCACCCTTTGCCGATTTCTTCACTGTCTACCCATCACCCAGCAAATAGAGTTTAAAATGTTAGCTTTGACATACAAAGCTATGCACAAATGGTCCCTCCATACATCTGTGATGTATAAGACTGTCCCCCACAATCACAATCTTCAAGATGAACCTTAAAATCTAGGAAAGCCTACAGCCCCCTTTCCCTTACCCTTGTAGATTGAAAGCCCTTGTGGGCAAGGACATCTCTCACATTGTACCAGCTGGTCACTAAGTTAGTTTATTGCATTTATTATATTATGTATTGTATGGAAAACCTTTCTATATATACAGCACTGTGGAATTCAATAATAATAATAATATAAAAATCATAATTGTTTCAGTTCTGGCTACATCTACGCTTGAGCTTTTCTCTCTACAGCTCTGCTTGAGATTTGCAGAAAAGTTGTATCAAGAAATTATCACAAAATGCTTGCCCTAAAACCAATATGGTATTAAAAGGTCGACAAATCTTGAGTAGTCTTAAGCCCCAGACAACTAGCTCTACCTCCTCAGCCAGCATGACAACACCATTACAAAATCTAACGGTATATATCATACAATAATGATTGCCAAGGAGTCTGCACACTTACCATCAAATTCTGTGTAAATATGTAACAGAGGCAGGGGAGCAAGAGTTTGATACCACTTCTGATTCATCACTTTTATTGAACTTAAATTGTTTTAATGCACATTATGCAAGCATTTATTTAAGAGGATATATTTTTCAGTTGGGGACAGACAGTTAAGAAAAATAACAAATGTCTTTAATGTAAATCAAATACTTAATGCTTTTAGAGACTCAGAAGCCTAAATGTGTATATTAATGATATTTTTTTCTTCCTTTTTTTTCTTCTTGAACACCACTAGGCAGCTTTAGATGTAGGTGACATTGATTGTTTCAGCTTGGAAATGGGTTTCTTTTCAGATGCTAATCACTTTCTCATAGTGCTGTTTCCTTCTTTACTTGCAGTCAGCGGATTGAATAATTCATGGGGTAACTTCTGTTGTATATTTATTGTGTCATAAGCGACTTGTAATTTCACTAACAGTATACTTAAGTTATTAACGAAAAAATAATTTGTCTGATAGGACGGGGCATTAGGAATTCTCATTCTAACACATCTACTTTGTATATATTTTGAAAACAAACCGTGAGCCTTAATTTTATTCTGAATTTGATCTGAGAAAGGAATTAACATAACTGGGATTGCATTTCCAACAATATTTCTGACAGAGACAGTCAAAGGACTGAGAATTTGCAAACACAAATATTACATTATATTTCTGTTTTTTTCCCCATTTATCGTCCATTGATTTATGAAATGTTTCTTTTTTTATTTTTATACAGTTGCTATGGAAAATAGGAAAATAGAAAACTATTTCAAATTAATATACTAAAAAATGCTAAAAATAAACACTATGATGGCACTCAGAGCTCATGCACATAAATATATTACAACTTTGTACAGCCTTCAACTTTTATGCTATAATAATGCACCCATAGACTTCTATAGGGTCGTCGTAATATTTTTAACTGTATGTACCTTATTTAGCACATATCACTCTTTTCACTCTATTATCTGTCACATTGTTGAATGTTATGGCATGGCATGTTTTCAACACCAGGGTCTGAAAGGAGTAAGATGTGATTTTTTCATTACTTTCTTACTTACTAATGTATCACAACTTTCTTCTGTCCTTTCAATAAATGAGATTCACAATCTCCAGTGGTTGCACACTGCCTTTGCGCTCCCCCACATTTATTGCCCAAGAAGGTAACCATCTACCTTATGGTAATTTCTCTGGACATCTCAGAACCCACATCTTTTTAGATATGCTAATGTGCTCTGCTATGCATTAAATATGTTACATCTATGCTGAAATATCCATGTTTGATGTTATAAGTCCAAAATTGTATTTCCAGAATTTAAGATTTCACCTCATTCTGTTGTTACAGTGACTTCATTAATAAAATACAGTAAGTGCCCCTTTGTGGCAAGAGAAGACAGTCAGAACTGTATAATTTACCTCTACCTATACAAGTGATTTGGAGCTCTGGGCCAAAAAAACAGAACTACAGCTGATAAGATTTATAAAAATCTTCATCTGCAGCATCAGTTCTGCCTACAGATTTGTGTGGGCTCTTGGGTGATAAAGCCTTTGCAGTAAAACTCACACCGCATCAGTGTTTTCCTCTAAAAGGCATCACTACAAAAACATACGAAATTGAGTAGTTTTTTCTGTGTCAGACCTGTTAGAATGCTATAGGTCTCCCCCTGCCCCTTCCTTGCTCTGGCAACGGCACACTTAACCCTGTTCGCACCAGAGCAGAAAAGAGGCAAGGGTCCAAAGAGCTAAGAGCGGCAAGTGAGAGTGAAATCTGCACTTACTGCTCTGTTAACAGTGCAATGAGCGCTCCCATGTGTATTGATAGAAGCACTCATTGCAGAAACAAAGTGGGCCCCCATAGGTGCTGTGGGCCACAGTGCCTGAAGGGTTTGCCAGGTACTGGCGCTGGCCTTGTTCACCACCATCCTCCATGTCCATGCATATTTCTACCAATGTTAATAGAGACCTTTCTACCAGTCTCGACATGTATGGATTGCGAAACGATCAGGCAGCCAACCTGATAGGCCTTACTTTACATCTTTCAGCTATTTAGTCTTAGATATGCATCCTAATGCATCCTAATAAGTAGCAGTTTATCAGCAGCATCGGAGACTAAATTTGGATGGTTGGATTACATTCGTTGTTTCCTCAGCCTTATCAACTTTTCTTAAAGAGGACGTCCAAGATTCAGGGGCATTGGATACTGATGACCTAGTCAGAGGATAAGTCATCAGTATCTGATTGTTGTGGGTGTGACAGCTGAACCCTGCACTGATCAGATGGTCTGACTTCCGAAAACGTTATACTCAGTACATGGTAATAAGAGGCTCTGCTCCTATTAAATTGGTGCCACTGCTGCAAAGTCATATACAGTAGCAGTAGTGCTGGAGAACTGCAGCTCTGCTCCCATCCACTTGAATAGGGAGAGAGCTACTTCCAACCATACATCATTGATATGGCTTCCAGCAGCCAGATCAGCTGATCATTTCAGAATCTGGGTGTAGAACCAGGGTTAGTTCAAGGTTTGTGTGGGCCCGAGGGTGGAAGAGTATTAGTGGGCCCCTTTGTGGTGCAACTCATGCCAAGACAGTGTGTTCCTTTAAACGTTTTTGCAGCAAAAACCCTGCTTGAGTTGCTGTAGGTCTTCTATAGCTTTCAACCTTTGCACTGCAGTAAAATGGCTCCCAGACACATATGCTCACCATCTCTGTTGGCTCCGGACTCCCTGTCCCTCCTATGAACCCCTGCACTGGCACAAGGAGCCAGGGAACTCTGAGTGGTAAGTAATGATGAAATCTTTAGCACTTCTCCAGGCTGTTAGCAAGGCAATGAGTGCTTCCATCTGTTTTGATGGAAGTGTTTATAGCGAACAGTTAGTGGGCTCCCCAGTAGCCCTGGGCCCTAGCACCTACTTGGGTTGACTGGGTGCTGATGTCCTGTGTCAAATTCACACCAATCAGATACTGATGACCTATCCTGATACCCATTAGTATCCATTATCCTTGGGTCTCAAACAACCCCTTTAATGAAAACTTGAAATTCCATTCATACCTTACATTCCTCTATCTTGGCAGCTATGGCAGACTGGGTCACAGATTATAGGGCCATTGAAAAATGTAATGTCCCCAAATATTTCCCTCTGTGATGAATTATGGAATAAGTGCCTAAAAGTTTGAGTTTGAAGATGTTTTACTGTAACAATATAAGTAGAAATAAAGCAGAATTAGTTGCCTGCATTGAAATGCACATTGCCCTGTCATTCTTATGGAATTCGTTCCATCCTGACTCAGATCAGAGGGGACACTTTAAGCCATGGATGTATATTTATTCCAAGCAAGATACATTGTGAATTGGAGGTTAATTTTTCAGCTGGAGTACTGCATTTTTTGCCTCATTTATAAAAGACAGCAACCTTGTAACCTTGTAGAGAGAAATGATTGAATGAATAATCCTGCACTTTTTATCTGACCGGTGGTAATACATTTTTCTCTGCCATTGTCTTTGTTCTCTGTAGGTAACCTTTGAATGTGCATTTTAGCGAAAAGTAAAAGCAACAAAATCATTGTATTCCTATTACACCATGCCATAAGAATTTATTGCATTTACTGTAATATGGAAGGCTGTATTTATTGCTTGTCTGTTATAAAGCATAAAATATCTTTATGTTCTGTGCATTTACCTAAGGTACTACCTGCAATTAGGAAAGTGAAGTCAAAGGGTATTTCTATTTTTTTTTAGATTTTATGTTAGAGTTACTAATACATTGCCATTTTGTTAATTTGGTGTTTTATGTGTGAATAATGGAACTTAATATAACCCGCATAACTATAGACGTCAACTTTTGATGTAGGATTACTAGTTAGCTTTGTTTCTGATAGACGGATAGGGCTTGAAGTGGACCCATACCATGTAAGTTGAAAAGGTGACTAGTGTTTTATAATACTTTGACATGCTGAGATTTCGGGTTCAAAATGAAGGTGCAATGCGCTCAACTGAATATGCGGTATACAGATCCCTAGACTTTCTACTGATCTGTATACCTTATACAATGATGGATCATAACATGGGCATAGATGGCCCAAAATGCTCGCCAACTTTGTTGGTAGCAGTGCCACAGTTAGCAAGACAAAATGCCTCTAAGCCCTTCAATCCATAAATGTGAACAGTAGCTTTTTAAGGAACTTTATAGCTCCTCAGGCCTCTATAAGGCTGTGTTTACATGGAGGAATTTGCCACGGAATTGGGGGAGGGTTTCGCCCCCAAATCCGGGGCAGATTCCTCACAGAATCCGCCTCTCATTGTTTTCAATGGGAGGCAGAGATCGCAGCAGGACACGGAAAAAAGAAGTATCCTGCTCGATCTTGTGCAGATTCTGCAGCTGATTCAGCCACGGAGTCTGCGGCTTGAGACCCCCTGCTGATGATGCCCATTCATCCAGGCCTGATCAGCAGCAGGATGTCACAACAGAATGCTGATGCAGTGCATCAGCAAAAAAGACCGCGGCAAAAATGCTGGCGGCAGAAAATGAGGAAAATTTCTCTTCATTTTCCGCCGTGTGAACATACCCCTAGACTCTACTGAAAATAAGACTGTTAGAGAACATGTTTAAGGTAAGTTTGTGTGTGTACCGGTGTGCTTATGTGTGTGTTTAAAATCTGCTCTTATCCTATATATTTGAGCACTGAATAATACCACTTATGTTATCCTGTGTATATGGGCACTGCACAGTACCACTTCTTTTATCCAGTATATGCAGTGACATTGGATCTAGTACTATATTTACGTAGTAAGCTTGGTTAAAGTATTTCGGTATCTATGTAGTAAGCTTGGGTCTGTTTCTATATCTATGCACTAAGCTTGGTTCCACCATGTTTCCCCGAAAATAAGACCTACCCCGAAAATAAGCCCCTGCATGATTTTTCAGGATTTTTAGAGTATGCTAGACCCACAAAAGAAAGCAGACACCCTCAAAGGAGGGTAAGGGAGCTATCTGTACAAGATGGCTCTAGTGAGATAGTTTTGCACAACAATAAGGGTTGACTACTGGTAGTGCTGGGCTCACACACAGATTGGGTAGTCCCGCTGGCATCTCTCCACTCCTGAGCCTGAGCGTTGTGGCTGCTTCCAGTCACTAGGAGGAGCCAACTGTTACACTTGGCTGCAGTGGGACGCTGCTGCAACGGCAAGGGACCCGACAGTGACACACCTTTGAAAGGAATGATTCAGATCTGTGTCTGTGAAAATCCATCCACCATTGGCCCTTGCCAACTCTAATTCTTTTGGGTCTAAGGGGTCTAGGGAGGGGATTGTTGTTCAGGGAAAGAAATAATTCATCCCCTGAAAATAAGCGTTAACCCATCTTTCAGTGAAAATAATATAAGACCATGCCTTATTTTCAGGACATGGTAGTACCATATCTATGTGATAAGATTGGTTCTGTGCCTGTATCTATGTAATAAACTTGGTTGTGGTGCAATATCTATGTAGTAAGATTCATTCTGGTATTGTTACAATGCAGAAAGCTTATTTCTCGTACCATATCTATGTAGTCAGCTTGGTTCTTGCCCAATATCTGTATAGTAGGCTTGGCTCTTTTACTGTATCTACAGTACTGTATAAAGGTATTAGTCAGGTGTGAAAAAATCAAATAGAAAAAAATTAAAAAATAGAAGTGTTAATAGTTTCTTTTTGTCAATTACCAAAATGCAAATTGAATGAACAAAAGAGAAGTTTAAATTAAATCAGTATTTGGTGTGAAGAAAAAGGTCCTGAAAGTGATGATATGGCCACCACAGAGCCCTGATCTCAATATCACCGAGTCTGTCTGAGATTACACAAAGAGACAGAAGAATTTGAACACGTCTACATTCACAGAAGATCTGTGGTAAGTTATCCAAGATGTTCCTTCAAAAACTGTGTGTAAGTGTACATAGAAGAATTGATGCTGTTTTGAAGGTAAAGTGCAGTCACACCACATACTGATTTGATTTAGATTTCTCTTTTGTTCATTTGTAAACTATTAACACTTCTATTTTTTAAGGCATTCTTACTTTGCATCATGTTTTTCACACCCGCCTATAATGATTACACAGTACTGTATGTAGTAGGCTTGGTTCTAGTACAGTATGTATATAATAAGCTTGGTTCTGGTCCTATATCTATGTTTTAAACGTGATTTTGGTACTGTAACTATGTTGAAAGCTTGGATATTGTACTGTATCTAAGCAATAAGCTTGGTTCTGCTATGTATCTATGTTGTAAGCTTGGTTCTTGTACCATCCTTATCTAGTAAGCTTGATTCTGATGCTGTATCTATGGAGTAAGTTTTGTTTTGTTACTGAATCTATGCAGTAAGCATGGTAATGATACCATATCTATGAAGTAAGCTTGGTTCGGTATGTGGTAAGATTGGGTCTATAATAATAATAATAATAATACATTTTATTTATACAGCAACATATTCCGCAGCACTGTGCAATTTGTAAGGTTCAAGTACAGACCAAAAAAAAAAGATACTTTACAAAGAAATAGTCAATTCACACACTGGGACTGAGGGCCCTGCTCACAAGAGCTTACAATCTATGAGGTAGAGGGGGTGACACAAGAGGTAGCAGGGGCGGCATCGGAGGTAGCATTGCTTATACAATGGTCAGACAATTTTGTAATAGAGATTACTGTCATTACACATATATAAAGCTGTATGAGCCGTCACCAGTCGTTTCCTTTAACGTGCAGACGGTGCCTGGACATATAAAGTTAGTCTGATACGGCATCATATCCTGTGAGGTAATGTGAGAGCGTGAACAGAGGGTACGTTTTAGGAATTCTAACTACGGAAGGGTTTACGTTAGGAGTTGTGATAAGCCTGTCTGAAAAGATATGTCTTTAGTTTGCGCTTGAAGCTGTGGAAATTGGGGGTTAATCTGATAGTCCGGGATAGAGCATTCCAGAGAAGTGGTGCAACTCGGAAGAAGTCTTGTATACGAGCGTGGGAGGTTCTGATAATAGAGTATGTTAATCTTAGGTCACTGAGTGAACGGAGCACGGGTTGGGCGAGACAGAGATGAGGGAGGAAATGTAGGGAGATGCAGCATTATGGAGAGCTTTGTGGATGAGGGTGATAAGTTTATATTG
Organism: Leptodactylus fallax; assembly: GCA_947044405.1. Lineage (NCBI taxonomy): Eukaryota > Metazoa > Chordata > Amphibia > Anura > Leptodactylidae > Leptodactylus > Leptodactylus fallax. The sequence goes on from CAMRHE010000021.1 coordinate 4,836,163, forward strand.
TATTCTGTATTGAATAGGCAGCCAATGTAGTGACTGGCACACACCGGAGGCTTCGCTGTAGCGTCTAGACTAATAGATGAGCCTGCCCGCCGCATTCAGAATAGATTGTAGAGGGGAGAGATTAGTAAGGGGAAGACCGATTAGTAAGTAGTTACAGTAGTCAAGGCAAGAGTGAATCAGGGCAACAATAAGTGTCTTTAGTGTAACTGTGGTAAGGAAAGGGCGGATTCTGGAGATATTTTTGAGGTGGAGATGACATGAGTGTGCAAGTGATTGGATATGGGGGGTGAAGGAAAGGTCTGAGTCAAACATAACCCCGAGGAAGCGGGCATACTGCGTAGGAGTTATGGTAAGGCTGGAGACTGCAATGGAGATATCAGGGACAGATATATTGGATGGTGGAAACAGCAGTAATTCAGTCTTTGAGAGATTCAGTTTCAGATGGAGCGAAGACATGATATTTGAGACAGTAGAGAGACAGTCACTGGTGTTCTGTATTAGAGCAGGGGTGATGTCACGGGATGTCCTATATAATTGGGTGTCATCAGCATAAAGATGGTACTGGAAGCCAAATCTAGTGATGGTCGTGTAGAGGGAGAAGAGCAGGGGACCTAGGACCTAGCCCTGAGGAACCCCAACGGCAAAGGGAAGAGGGGAAGAAACAGAGCCCGCAAATGATACACAGAAAGTGTGGTCAGAGAGATACAAGGAGAACCAGGAGAGAGCAGTGTCCGTGAGGCCGACAGAGCGGAGCATAGTGAGGAGTAGTTGATGGTCAGCAGTGTCAAATGCTGCTGAGAGATCTAGAAGAATAAGAAGAGAGAAGTCACCTTTGGATTTAATCGTCAGGAGATCATTGGAGACTTTTGTGAGGGCCATTTCAGCAGAGTGCGGAAGCCAGATTGTAAGCGGTGAAGAAGAGAGTTAGCAGTAAGATAGCGGATTAAACGAGAATAGACCAAGCGTTCCAAGATTTTGGAGATGAAAGGGAGGTTAGTGACAGGCTCTAATACTGTATCCATACAGTACACTTGGCTCTGATACTGTCATAGCAATGGGGTCCCAGAATTTTCATAAAGCCCAGGGTCCATGGTAGCCATAAACAAATAATGACACCACACTGATCTCTCATAGACAAACCAAATCGAAGCTGAAGGGGCATAATGCTAAACTATGCTTTTCTGCCCCTTTATTTTTAACTATTGTGTGGTCTCTGCACTCAGGTCCACATGATAAAAAAACTTCTGAAATGTCAGTATGACATATCAAAGTTCTATAAAACAAGGTACCTGTTAATAATTTACCATTGAACTCTTGCTTCTGATTTATAGTTATGAAGCAGAGCACAATACATTACTACGCCCTGTGGCCGCTTTGTTTTGTGAATTAGTAGGGAGTAGTTATTACATTATATTTGGTAAATTCCAAACTGGAACACAAAATGCAGTTTATCATTACTTTTTTGTCAATCCTTCCATGACAAAAATCAATCCCCTCACTCCTTGCTTTAAAGTGAGCGTCTACTTTTGAACTCCATTTTCTTTCTTCTTTTATTCTCCACAACCACCATTAGGGGAGCTTACTGCATACTGTTTATACATTGATCTATATAATGACACAGTGTGCAATAAACTCCCCCATGTTGTAGGCATCCCAAATTTTCTCATTTAACTCTATGGGAATTTGGAGCTCTTTTTCACTGTTGCATTTCTTCTCCCTCTCTCTATAGGACCCTTTTCTTCTGATAAACTTTTATTTATTTTTTTGTCTATATTTGTACATTGTTTCTTTTATTATAATTCCTTTGTTTGATAAAAAGAAAAGGAATACCCACGTGTGTTGTACTTTAAGAAAACAAAGATTTACCGTATCAGTGTTGCGGAGCAGAACTCGCGTCAGCTTTCCCAGCGCGTTGCCTTTAATGATTTTTTTAAGATATCTAATTAATGGTTTGAAGTATTTCATTGAGAGCTTCCCGATTACCATGCACACTGTGTGTGGCTCTTCATATCCTCTTAAAAAGTCAGTTAATTCACAGCACTCCAAAAATCTTTGTCTGCTAAAGTAATTTGAATTTTGTTATTAGTGACTGCTGGAAATCATAATTCAATAAAGTCTAACTCATTTAGAAACATTTCACACTGTGCATACATTAGGTAACTTGGTTAACGCAGGAGACAGAAAAATATATAGTAATAGCCATGTCTACACAGGAAATTGGAACACCACAGAGCGGTTTAGAGATTGTGTTTTGTGTTGTGTTGTTTCACCACTTCTGGAAATAAAGTCACTGCTTTACATACGGATTATGATTTTCCTTTTTTTTTTTTGCTAATTTTATTTTTCTAACTAGCAAAAGTGGCACAGACTCAGTGCCCAGTGTGAAGTGAAATTGCAGGAATAAAAGTTTGAAAGTGTTTAAATGTTTGTTCCAGTCTAATTACATTAAGAATACGCTTGTCACTCTTGTGTGGGTGAGAAAGGAGAAAAGGATAGAGGTGACGTACAGAGAAAGTTATAGTGGCAAAAGAAATAAGGTTTATACAAATTTGCTAACCATCCTCGGGCGCACAATTCAACATGTAAGGGCAGACTGTATAAAATACCTCAAGCATACAACATGTTATAACCAAATTATTTGTGATCTGTCTTCCGTTTGATAACTGTGATGAGAGTTTTGAGAGTTGTAGTGAATATTGCTTGTTAGATTGTAAGAAAGAGATCACTTTTTAATCCTTTAATATCGCCCGGTTATTAAAGGATATTAAATAAAAATGCTGCTGAGTTTTTTTTTAATCATCGGAAAACATTAAGGTTGGGTATGAGTTGTGATAATAACATAGTTGCATTGCAACTTGAAGACAACTTTAGCTCCATTAAGGCCCACAGAAACAACACATATGTGTATGGTAGAGGTAATATGCACGCCAAACAACCAGTCAACCTGTATCTGAATGAATAATCCTTACTGTTTCTCAGGAGCAATAGTATTTCAAAATATTCATGGGAATGAGGCCTAAGAGAGACCAGTTAGCATACCATCAGTCTTGAGGATGAAAGACACATCTTCTGAAAGGCTGAGGCTCCTTGTTGTGGAAACCCAGCTTTTTTGCTGCAGATTTTGCTCATTTTTTGTAGCCAAAGCCAAGAATGGATACAAAAGGTTTATTAAAAATATAGGAAGCTTCTATCAGACATTTATGGTATAGCCTGTGGATATGCCATAAATGTCTTTTGTAGGAAAACCCCTTTAAGGATGCATTGATCTCTTAGTGGCCTTGAAGAAGTTTTCTCAACAGGACAATTCATCTCTGTATGCCCTATTAAGGCATTTGGCATATGTCATATAGGAGGGTCCCAGTGTGGTCATTCATTATTTGGCTAGCATATAATGCAATATAAGACATTTAAAAACAGTACCTTGCAGTAAAGAGTCATGGTCATTTAATTTGAAAATAAAGAAAAATGCTCTTAAACTGGATATTTCAACGATCACAAAAACAGGGACCCATGTGTTCCCATGTAAATGGCGCAGTGGTGCAAATGTGTGGCCACTGCCCCGTTCACCTTTAGGGAGCTATCGGAATGGCGATCTTTATTAGCCTGATAAAAATGAATGCAGTAGTGTCATGGACACCAAAGCCTTTACATCATTCACATGGAGCACTAAGGGAAGTTGTGGGTCCCTGTTCTCCTGATCGCTGTGGGTTCCAGAGGTCAGACCCCCAACCATCAGATACCTATTCCCTATAAAATAAGTGTATACATTGGGAAAACCCCTTAAGTCCAGGGCCCCACGTGGCGTAAACGGCGCGGAAAACAACGCGGCGTTTTACAGTCACAGCAAAGTGGATGGGATTCTAGCAAATCTATGTGCCACGTTGGGTCTTAGCCTTAAAAGTAAAGTAAGGAACATTTTCCTGTGATGAGTTATATTACAATGTTTATTATATTCACCTGAACTATTCATTTGCAAAAGAAAATTAAAACAACAGGTACTCTTTAAGGGAGATTTGTTTTACTGATGTATTTATGTATGGATGGTTGATATATTCAGGCATAAATACTGCATATACAGAGAGGACTTTAATAAATAGTATATAAATAATGTGTATACAACATTTATATATATAATGTTGCTATTTGAAAATAACAGAGGCTTGCACCTAGATTATCTAACATTATACAAACAAACAGAATCATAAAGAAACCAATATATAAATATAAAACATAAGAATGAGGCTGTTTCTGGGTTTTGTAATAGTAAACCAAGAGAAACACAAACATTTCTACATTCACTGAGCTTCATTGTTGGCATCTATGAGCCCCATATGTTCCCAAAATCCCATATGATTGTGGGGAGTCTAATTGTATTATGGAGGGCATCTTTTGCCTGGCGGTAGTTTACCAGCCTATGTTTGTTCTCCCAGTAACCCCTTTACGCTGCCTTCTCATATACACTGATTTGTATTCTGTGTGCTGCCAGTTTCTGAACAGCTGTAGAATACAAGTGAGTCTTAGCTGGAGTTGCTTTCTCAGCAGGCTGCATAGCTAAGGTTGTCCCCTACTGATTTTGCACCATTAAAAAATGGAAATAAAATATGTTTTGGGATGCATTATAATAATCGTAGGTGTATTCACTCCAGTTCTGTTGTTTCCTGCGTTACTGGCAGGTTAAGAATTTATACAAAACGTTAAATAAGAGTCATTATGCTTCCTTATTGTTAAAAGTGCTTGTTGCAAGTACCGGGTGAACGGCAACAAAACAAATCCTTTCAGGGTAATTGACTTGTCTAAAATGTTCAATGACTTATTAATCAACACTTCTTTTGTCAATAGGGGTTTGTTTTTCATAACCAGCTATTGAATGCAAGTTTAACATGTTTCAATTGTCTGCACAAGGCTAAGACGAATGAGACAATATTTGTGAGACTAGAACCTAGCTGATCATTATGTAGTGGTGAGGCAGGAGGCTCTACTTGTCTCATATCTCAGTCATGGCGGCAATTCCCATTTAATTGACTGGCTGCATACTACTGCAATGTACATGAATCCTATATTGTGCAGCACACATGTATTAGCTATACCCCTAACAATGGAAAGAATTTGAAATGACTTATTTATTTTTCAATATAGTTTTTACAATAATTCTTCAACTTGCACATATCAAAATGGCTATTAAACTTATTATTGTCTAATGTTGCAGCATTTTATGGTCTGCAATGGGTCCTCCCTTGAAAAGAACTTGGGATTTTACTACTAAGCAAATGCTTCTTGACACTTTTTTTCTGTTCTTGTCCTTTGGGTAGTTCAGGATTTAAATTTCCTTTATGTTATTTGAAAGCATTTCACTTGAGTGGGTGCCAGAGCATACTGATATCCAGGGGCATAACTATAGTCTGAGTGTCCCCATATGAGAAGACCAGTCATATTTGTAGCTGGGGAACCCTGTTACAGATTTTATATCTTTGCCCAGAAGCTTCAAGTCGGCACAGTCTATGCCAGTGGTCCACAACATTTCCAGGTTGTGAGTTAGTTTTAAATATAACAGATGGTATTGAGCCATACTTGACCTAGCGATAACTGCCTGTGATATATAGTACCAGTTGTAGTGATGCTATGACATCCCTGGTGCTACTGGAGAGCTAGAGTGGGAGAGTCCCATGTGGTTTACAAGCTACTGTTTGGGGAGCACCAATGTGTAACAAGGGTACTCAGCAGATTGAGATGTTTGACAGAGATTACAGCCAGTGGCCAGAAGAGAATGAGAGGGACGTTCCTTCTAAACAAGTTTGGGGCTACTTATGTGCTGTTGGAACACAGGATAGATGTTGACCACCGCCTTTTAACTGAGTGACTGTTCAGGGAGGGAGTGAAAGAAAAAGGGGGCACAAGCATAGTGGGAACACTAGCAGGCAAGGACTGTCTGCCACAGTGTCAGTGGCTTGTTCCTGAATTGTCTGTACCTATCTTTGTCTCTTTTACTGGATGTGGATATTTTATTAAAAGAAAAATTTCTCCAGCTCAAGTGAATGAAAGTTGAGCTGCAGTAACTTGGCATGGCTACTAAACAGAAAATGGACCTGTCTGCTTCCAGTTCAGTTCACTGTGTAGTAATGATGCCATGACTCCTAACATTAGCTGATTGGTGGGGGTGCTGGATGTTGGATCCAAAGGGATCTGATATTGATGACCTATCCTAAGAAAATATTAATATTTTTTACCATTTACGTAATGCCATTATATATGAAAATCTATAGATTTCCTTCTTGCTTTGTTATTCTGCAATGATAATGTTAATTTTATAGCACATTGTTGCAGCACAGCACGAAAATGTTCCAGTGTCTCATCATTGTGACCTGTACACTATAATGATTATTTTTATTTTATTATTTATCCAAGTACACACTGATCTTTCCAGTTTTTGTGTCTCATTAATGCAAAACCACAAAGACGATTGGAGGATGGTTGTGATCCAATTACTTGTTAACTTTCCTATGATATAGTTTAAGATTTTTCTTTGTTGTTCACTTAAAGAGTCAAACTCAGCCTCATTGACAAAGGTGGCAGAAAAAGAAGGAATGAAATAGCCAAAGATGTAGATGTCTTTTGGACTCCACAAAATAGACCCCAATGTGGGCAATAACCATGTTGTCAACGTGGATATGCTGTCACATATTTCTGCATGCTGTTATCAGGATAAATAGATGTGTTTTCCAAAGCTCATGACAGAAGTACTCTATTCATGTATAGCAAAAACAGCTAAAAAATTCTTATCGTCCTATTTAATCTTTATTAGCTATGCTGAACATTACATAGTAGTTACATTTTTTTCTTTCTTGACTCGTTTTGTACCTCTCTACTTAGGACTTTGCACTATGAACACACACAAAGCTTGGACCCTTGTGATACTTTTTTTTTGTTTTTATCTGTCTTTGTTCTGCTTGAAAATGGGTCTTTTGTGTATGCAGACAATTCCTTTGTCTATACAAGAGAGGAAATTCTGCAGCTCAGAGCACAGCAGGCGGCATACCATCTGGTCACACATCCCCCGTGAGATTTGGAGAAAGAAAAGCGGGTGAGGGGATGCAGAGCAGGAACTCTTCAGAGGATTAAAAGAGGCGTTACCAACCAGCTGTTCCCTCCATCATCATGGGCAATGTGGTCTCTTGCAAACAAGTGGTGACTAACGCGCTCACCAGGCAGCATCAGGAGTTTCGGGCGTGCAGCATGTGCTACTACAGAGCTTGGCTCACTGAGTTACTCCTGACCCTCTGGTCTCCTTGGTGGTTTTAAACTCCTTCGGGCAGCAGGCAAGGGGAGCGGTAGAGGAAAGGAGGAGGGCTGGCAATGTTTGTGAATAATAGATGGTGTAACCTAGGCACATTGTGTTAAGGTCAAACTTGCTGTAAGGCATTGAACTATTAGCTGTGAGCATGAGACCTTTCTACCTACCAAGGGACTATCACATGTCATCGTGATAGCTGCAATGTTCCCCCTCGCGAGCTGACGGCCGCGAGGTCCTACAAGCCACGCTGAGCCAGTTACAGTTAAAACATCCCCAGGCCCTCTTTCTTCTGCTGGCGATTTCAACCATGCCTCTCCATCATCCACACTGCCCAGTTTCACACAGTATGTAACCGCCACACAGAGCAACAAAACACTGGACTTGTCGCAACGTGAGGGAGGCATATAACCATCAGCCCACCGCCCCTGGGGGTCGGTCACAACCTAGTACATCTCGACCTGTGTACAAGCCACTTGACGTAGGACCAGCTGTCACCGCACAGTGGGTATGGTCCGAGGGAGTGATGAGGCTCTGAGGGTTGTTTTGACACAACCGCATGGGAGTTCGCAGGATTCTTATGGGGAGATATAGAAGGACTCACACACTGCATAACAGACTACATTAATTTTTGTGTGGACAACACAGTACCCACAAAAGTGGTGAGGTGCTTCTCCAACAACAAACATGGATTAACTCTGATATAAAAACACTACTTAAGGAGAAAAAGTGGCATTAGGACAAGAGTAAGGCGGGTTGAGGGAAGTACAAAAGGAGCTGAGGCATCAAATCAGGCAGGGAAAAGCAGTTATAAAGAAAAATGGAAAAGATGGAAAGAAAGCTAAGGGGTCTGGGAGGGGCTTAAGTCAATTTCGGGTCATAAACAGTCTGCGCCAGATTGAGGCAGATGTTAATGGCTTAATGAACTAAACCTATTCTTCAACAGATTTGATCCACACGCTCCTCCCACCCCAGCATGTCCTTCAGCTCCCCCCACCACAATGACTTCTCCCCATGCGGCCACTTCCCAACAGACCAGTAAATCCAGAAATCCATCTTTATCTGGCCACAGTCTGACCTTCACACGGGTCCAGGTGAGGAAGGAGATGAAAAAGATCAAGGCGAGGAAAGCCGGAGGGCCAGATGACATCAGTGCAAGGCTAATTAAGACTTGTGGGGACCAGCTGTGTGGTATAATTACATATATGTATAATATGAGCCTGAGGCAGGAAATAGTCCCTGAATTATGGAAATCTTCTTGTGTGGTACCAGTTCCAAAGAAACCCCACCCTATGGACCTCAACGACTACAGACCTGTAGCACTGACATCCCACCTGATGAAGATCTTGGAGAGATTGGTTCTCACACATGTCCGCCCTCTAGTGAGCCCCGCTATGGACCCACTCCAGTTTGCTTATCGGCCGGGCATTGGGGTAGATGATGCCATCATCCATCTTCTGCACAGGGCTCTGTCCACCTGGAGAAACCAGGGAACACAGTGAGAATAATGTTCTTTGACTTCTCCAGTGCTTTTAACACCATACAGCCCAGGTTATTGAGGGACAAGCTGGGACTTGCTGGAGTGGACCACCACCTCTCCAACTGGATCCTAGACTACCTCACAAATCGACCTCAATACGTGAGAGCCCGAGACTGTGTGTCAGGTACAGTGATCTGTAATACGGGGGCACCTCAGGGTACGGTTCTCGCCCCTTTCCTCTTCACACTGTACACTGCAGATTTTAGGTGCAACTCATCCAGCTGCTACCTACAGAAGTATTCTGACGACTCTGCAATAGTGGGTCTCATCACAGACGATGATGATAGGGAGTACAGAGAACTGAACCGGGATTTTGTGGACTGGTGCCACCGGAACCACCTGAAGATTAACGCGGGGAAGACCAAGGAGATGGTGGTGGACTTCCGCAAAGGCAGAAGCCCTCCTAAACCAGTGGACATCCTGGGGACGGGCATCGAGATTGTGAACACCTATAAGTACCTGGGTTTGCTCCTTAATAATAAGCTGGACTGGGCAGATCATATGGAGGCCCTGTACAGGAAGGGCCACAGCAGGCTCTACCTGCTTAGGAAACTGAGAGCCTTTGGAATCCGGGGGGCACTTCTTAGAACTTTCTTCAACTCGGTAGTGGCATCAGCCATCTTCTTTGGAGTGGCCTGCTGGGGGAGCAGTATATCAACCAGGGACAGAAATAAACTTGACAAGCTGATTAGAAGGGCCAGCTCTGTCCTGGGGAGCCCACTGGACCCAGTGCAGGTGGTGGGTGACAGAAGGATACTGTCCGTGGTGAGCTCCATGCGGGAGAATAACTCCCATCCCATGCATGAGACTGTGATCGCGCTGAGCAGTACTGTCAGTGACCGACTGCTCCACCCTAGGTGTGAGAAGGAGCGCTATCGGAAGTCTTTCCTCCCCACCGCGGTTAGGCTGTACAACCAACACCGACCTAAGCGGAGATCATTACACACAGAGAACTGAAAATATCTCTCTGCCTGTTAAATCCCCCCCCCCCTCTGCTACGTCCTATCTGTCTGTCTGCTATCAATGTAATGCCTCTCACCTTGGAACATTCCTGTACATGTTGTATTTGTATTTGTATCTGCTTATCTTTGCTGCTGTAACACACTGAATTTCCCCATTGTGGGACTATTAAAGGACTATTATTATTATTATTATTATTAGAGGGTGCATATACTGTACAATACATAGGGAAAAATGCAAAACATGTTAAGTGAAGGAAAGAGAGCCACTGACACTTAGTATTTTGCTGTGTCCCTACTGAGCTGAATGAAGGTGTGCAGGTGAAACGCTTCGGGATCTTTTCATAGGACAAGGAGAGTATCTGGGGTCGCTCTTTTGAAGGCTGTTATCCCTACAGAGTATTAAGGGTGCTATTGCACTGCTAATACTTGGTAATTGAACCACATGATACTAGAACCTAAAGAAGATATAACACCAAAATTAGGACTGTACCTATGTCCTTAAATGTAACTATGGGGTGCACAGCTGCTTTGTCTATTGTATATACACCTTGGTGAATGACACACAATTGACTTTTAACATGATATTTCTTAAACATTTTAGATGATCTCTTCCTCTGTATAAAAATTTTATAAAGTAAGCTATGAGATAAGTGATTGCACAAAGTGATTGTAAGGAGGTGAGAATTAAACTCCTCTGTTTGACAACCTTAGGTGGGTGACAGTAGGTGGCCACATATAGTGTCCTTGCCCAAGACAGGTTAGCTACTGTTGTGTAATGTAGAACAACAATGTTTATCTGATGTGATCTGCCTTGTTGGAAGGTATATTGTATTTCTGGTTGTTAACCCTATATACACAGTGTAACCATTGAGTATGTGTTTTGTATATTGTCTTTCCATGCTAGGTGCTACGTGTACAGGCAGATGTTTATCTCGCCTTGGTGCTGTACGATGAGAGTAATTTTCTGATACATCCTGTGGTATGACCTAGTCCTAGCTGTGGTGTCATGCTTGGCTGTGCTGAGGCAAGAGCTCTTATAAATAGGAGGGCCTTTGCACCTTTCCAGGAGTCAATGTCGGACAGGTCCGTTTGGTTGGTTGGTCTTACAGTCCCAGAAATCAGCTATTGCATCACAGAGAACCGAAAGTCCAATACGTGAGTGTGGTAGAACCATTGCTGGTGGGAACAAGAATGATGGCCACTGACTGGTATGAGTATTCCCCAAGTGACTGAAATAACTGGCTGCTGTTCCGTGTTTTGTGCTTCCTTCTGACACAACATCACATGATGATTTGTTACATTTGGTGTAGTCACACCTGTACTGTAAGTTGTAAAACTTAGTGAAGGTCAGTAGGATACTGGAGAACGATAAGAGCACAGCAGATATGATGGGATGTCCTACAGAGGGTAGTGCTGTCGTGGCCCAAATAGCTGAGAAGCCTGGAGACAGACCACAGAAACGCCCATGTGGAGGCCAGTCAAAGACACTATAGTGGTGTCTATACCAGGACAGCCACATGGATAAAGCCATGTCAGTTTGGCAGTTACCTGAGGCAGAAAAAGAAGAGGTATGCCATCTTGTTATACAATGCCTGCCATGTAGTGGTCTCTTACATAGGGCCCCAGTGCAAGTGCCAACCACGTGTGTTGGGCCCTGCATGCCAAATAAGGTGGTGGATGCACGAGCACGGCCAAAGGAAGTTTGATCACTGTTGCAGTCCTGGAAAAGAGTATTGTCATCCAGTTGGAAAAGAGACTTTTGTTTACTGATGCATTGCTTGCTGTTATGTGTGTATAGTTTTTGTGCTAGTTGAGAGATAGGAAAGGGAGAGCCAGTTTGTTAGACCTGTTAGCTATGTCAGAACACCTGGAGCACCCAGTGGTTAGAGAGTATAGAGGTATAGAGAGGACATGCTGCTGTTGGTTGGGTCAGGAGGTGCTCAGAGAGTTAGTCCCTTCTCTAGTTGTAAGCAGGACTCTTTGTTGTAACCCTTGTCAGAGCCATATTACCCAAGTATGGGAGCGTTTAGTAAAAGGGTTACACATTGCCGCAGTACCTTTGTGTGTGGTTTCCAGCAATATCAGTGGATAAAGATAAAGCAACTGTAAAGGATTTGAATGCAAAGCTTAGATTGATATGTAGATGGATGAGACGTGAGTAGAGAAATGAAAAAGAGCAGCAGGAAGGATAAAAGGCGGAACCTTTCATGGTTGTTTCAAGTGTAGTCAACAAACAAATTTGTTCATGGATGAACAATGAAGAGTTTCACAGGGGGTGACAGGATTCAGAACTCCACAAATAAAACCCTATTACTCTATCCTATGGGTAGGCCATCAACATTGCATACCCAATAGCTCCCTTTAAGTCCCACATTCTAGATTAGCACTGTATAGAAATATATATATATATATATATATATATATATATATATATTTCTATACATATATATATATATATATTTATTAAAATATAATGAAGATATATTAAGTAACAAACGTACTATTTTAATTTATTCTGCAAATACTGTAGTAGATAAGAAATTATTTTATTACACGCTATTATATTTATAGTTTTTTGCCATTTTTGTGTGAAACAGGTTTTTATAGAATTTAGAAAACACAGAGTAGGTTTACTTAGGCAGCTGACTTCATTTAAAATTCATGGATCCTTTCAGTTTTCTTTTTTTTTCTTTTTACTATGAGGTAAAAATGAAATTAGCAGCAAAAGTATTAAAATATTGATAGTAATCCATTACATGCTGAGGATTTACAAATCAATTATTAATTTCAAATTAAAGGTAAGGGCTGGTTCCTCTGTTAGCATTTCTTGCTTTCCTCTCAGCAGATGTTGGGATGGTTATTATTAAAGGAAAAAATATAAGACTTAATAATCCAGAAAAAGATTGAAATTTTTAGTTTTACAATAATAATTTTGTTTATTAATTTATAGATATTTGTGTTATCAAAATGGTTTGATCCGTTTATCACTTAAAAAATATAGGGGGTACATGCCCTAAAACAGTGGTCATCAGCACTGCTCACTGATTACCACCACCTCTACCATGTACCCTTTATAATACTGGTGTCTATATATGACCGGTAACTTTTTTTTTTGACACTTGTAACTTTTTTTTATATTTCCATGTACAGAGCTGTGTAAGGCTTCCATTTTGCAGGGAAAGTTTTAATTTTTACTTATATCAATTTGAGGATGGTCTGATTTTTTGATGAATTTTTTAGGGGAGAAAACAGTACAAAAACATTGTTTCGGCCTTCATCTTTCACCTATTGAGTTAAATATTTTTAATGGTTTATAGTCCAGGAATTTTCAGATGGGAATACCTAATATATTTATTTTTCAGTTTGTTTATTTCTTCTATTTCTGATGTAGGGAAAAGGGGGCAATTTTAATTACATTTTTTTTTAACAGTTTTATTTATTTTTTTGTTTTATTTTTTAGACCTCCTAGGGACTTGAACCCTCATGGGGAGTCTGATCACCAGTATACTATACTGCAATACAACGGTATTTCAGTATCTTATAAAGTCCAAGTCAGCTTGTAACATAAGTATAACAAGGACAGATCTGTGAGTCTTCAATAGGCTCCCAGCTGTCATGAAGACAGATTGAGACCTCTGGTTCTTGCTCTGGAGGACAGCAATCTGGAAGAACATGGTGATGCCTACATGCCAACGGTGATCAGATGCCTCAGTCACATTTGACCAAGGCATCTGAAGGGTTAATATCCGCGATCAAAGGGGATTCTGATTTCAGGCATTGCCACCCAGTCTCCATTTTGTAATACAGTGGAAACCCTGCGACTTTGGTGCTCGTTCAACTTCTGAATAGGACCTGCCACCAGGTCTCAAAAGCCCAGAACACAAATCATCTGTCACCCTGTGCTTTTTGGTATTTTGTTTATCCAAGTCTGTTAAGCTATTCCAAAGATAGAAGCCCTGTTAGTGTTTATGTTGTATCGCTCTGGATGGTGCCTCTGTGCGCTGAATGTCATGCAGTGTTACTGCCCACTTGGCTAGTATAACTCAATTGGCATAAATAGTAATAGGGCTTAAATCTTTGTAATGGCTGAATGGGTTTTTATGAACAAAGCACAAAAATGCTCAGGTTGACAGCACCTATCAGATTAGTTTCCTGAGACCTGGTGACAGATCCTCTTTAAGCCCTCCTCAGGTACCCGGACTTAGTTACGACTGCTACTTTCCCTTACATCTACTCTCCCACTTCCGGCGTTCATTTTACTAGAGAAGGTCATTGGATAGTTTGTATAACACTAAAATCGTTTGTCTATACTAGTGTTTATGCAAGAGGCTGTATACTGCTCAGTGGAAATATATTGAAACCTTCACTGATGTTTTGTAAGTAAACCTTTTTACCACAAGCTGATATACAGCTATATATACAATTTATAATTATTGTTATGCCTTTGAATAGTGTACTTGAAGATAATTTAAGCACCCCATTACTGACATTTATTATTTGTCTGTTACTGCACGATGAAGGGGAGAATGTCATAGTGGTAGTTCTGGGGAATTGCTGTGCTGTTCCAATTACTTACACAAGATCCCCGTCCACAAGCAGCTTCCAGCACCCAGAGGCTTCCAGAACAGCTGATCTGTTGCGGGGTCCGAGTGAGCTACCAGGCCCCTTAACCCATAAAATAAAAAACTCTTTTAAGGCTGGGATTGCATTTGCGCTGGTTGCTCGAGAAATGTGGAGAGAAAAGTTCTGCAAGCAGAACTTTTCACTCCGCTTTTTTCGGGTGGAAACCAAGCGGAAACCCGGCAGACCCCATTATAGACTATGGGTTCCACAGGTTTCTGCGGGTAACCACGTTTTAAGTGGATTGGGTTTCCCGACTTCAGGTATGAACCTAGCATAAATGGCACAGGGTGAATAGGGGCAACATTACAGATTTTACATCTGGACCCAGGAGTTTCAAAGTACACCTCTGATTGTAACACAGCTGTCCCAGAAACAGATATAACTAAGAAATGGCTCAATAGGACATCTCAAGGGTTTACACTTATATTTTGTCCTTGTTTAATATAGGGAAAATGCTCTTTAATAAGTATATGCTTTTCATTCATCTCTGAAAAAAAATGCCTTCCAACTTCCACATCTCTGCCTTTGAATGTGCCCAGATAGCAGTATTCAGTGCTGTTTTGGTAAAATGACATATTTAGCTACCTGACCCAATTAGTTTCCAGCAGCCTGTCTGAGATCACTGCTTTTTATAACTTGATTATTAATGTGTAGTGCTAAGAAGCTCTTGGCTGCAAAATGACTACTTTGCATTTTTTTGTTGGACTCGTTCACATAACTGCTTAACCATGCAATTATGCAGCAACTTTAATGACTCTCCTTTTTAGTGGTATACATCTAATTGCATCTATTATTTGTGCATTGTTAATAAACATTAAAAGTGCATTTTAAAAGCAAACCTTGAAAGTGGCGATGAGAAAACAAATCAAGTGGTGATTCGGAAACCTTCCTTCACCGCAGTCAGCAATTTATTGTTAAGAATTCCATTTAAAAACACAAGACACCCCTTATCAGACAAATTCAGAGTTTCCATGGAAACAATTAATGGGGAAAGCAATTTATAAGAGTGCAAAAAATGCGATCTTCACCAGATTCCCTGCTGATCTACTATTCCAGAGAAAAATATATATATACATATATAAGTATGTACCAATACTAGGGTACCGTGGGGATTGTAAATATGTACTTTTCTGGATGATGCTATGGAGCTTGTTTTATCAGCAAAATCAGCTGGAAGCTCAATACCACTGTGTACTGCGTGTCACCCATGTCGATGTCTTTAATTTGTAGCTCACAGCTGTGAAAAACAATAGATTCCATCTTTCTGTCCAAAGATCCCATGTGTCTGGCACAAATACAGTGAAACAAAGATAAATGTTTGAAAGGTTTAGATTGGAGACAAACTGAAGGTGCGCATTCTGTAGACAAACACACATAGGTATTATAGAGATGAGCACTGCGTCTCGAGCTACCTTATAATAAGTACATTGCATGTACAATCCTTTACATTGCATAACCAAGAAGGAAAAGTCTTGGAATTATGAAAATCACAGGATCAATAAACATGTTAATGATATGCAAATGCTAAAAAATGGAAACAAAATATTCAAAACATCTTCTTTCAGTATTGGATATGTGCACCACACACCGAAATACACGCACGTAGACATCTTGGCAGGCTATCTGTAAGGTTACTAATGGATGGCTGCAGGCAGTTGCTTTTTCAGTGGCTGATCATTGATGTATCAGATGTTTTCAATGAAAGACATGTCTGGAAACCCTGCAGGCCATGGTAGCACATTTAGGCCACACAGGTTTCTTAACAGTAGCACGAACAACATGCGACCTGGCATTGTCTATTTGAAAACCAGCTTCTGGGGCACTTTAAAGAAATGGCTGTACCAGAAGTTCCACAACCATATCAATATAATGATCAGCTGTTAGTGTACCTAAAATGAAGACTACAGGGGTCCAGCTACTGTACATTACGTCACCCCACACCACAATCCTGGGAGCAGTAGAAGTAGTAGTGTGATGTTCCCTTGTTAAGGCCTCTTCATGGTGTGCTCATGTGGTCCTCAGATCAATCTGTGGCTATCATTGCTTCCAAGACAAATTCATCGTTGAAGAGGATAGACCTACATTCTAGCCTCAATTGCCATGTTTCTGCGAACCATGGTGGCCTTTGAGTGCTGTGACATGAGGTACATGTAGCTATAAATATTGTCCTCAGTAAGTTCACTAGTCAGTCTCCTTCCCCCCGACTGTAAATATAGTGCTTAGTGAGTTCTCTACTGTTTCCTTCCCCTCTGGCAGATATAAATTTTGTTCTCAAGCAAGTTCCCATTCAGTTTCTTTCCCCCACTGGCAAGCAAAAATATAGACCGCAGTAATTTACCAGGCAGATAGTTAGTTAATAATTGTACCATGGAATCTGGAGCAGTCAAACGAAATATTATTTGCTAGTTCCTTATACCAATTCCACACCCTACATGTAACCCTACATTTATTCCACTTTTAAAGATATGTACTATACAAAATAACATATTCATAAGTCAGAACCTAGAAGAAAGCTTCTCAGCTTTCTTGTATGTTGCTGTGCTTCTGCGCAGGATCTAGTGTTCCCTGCAACCAGCATAGAAACACTTTGTATAGGCTGTTATTCAGTGAACAGAGGATTACCACTGCAACAATAGGAATAAGGATCCAGATGAGAGGAGAGTGACCTGCATGTTGCTACATACTACACCAGGTGGCGCCATACTATGTAATAAAAAGTAATAATTCTTCACTGGAATTTTTTTAATGCATGTAAAGTACAAATGTTGGTATTTTTTTATTATATGTACAATACCAAATATATTGGTTGGACAACTACTTTAAGATTAAAAATCCCTTTACTGTAACATGCATATTGCTGGATGGAGGGGAAAATGATGTATTTTATTTGCATCAAACAGAATGTGTGGTTGACCATAAAACAAGCTATTTCTATAGTCTTGGTCTTCTAGAAGACCTGGAACAAACATCAGGTTTCTGAGTTGGGCAGAGAACATTCAGTCTCCTCTCCATCAGTACAAGACAGGTCTTTTGCTATTAGATGGGTGCCATTAAAGGGGTTTTCAGACCCCAAATGACCTATCCACAGAATAGGCTATCAGCATGTGATCTGTGGAATCCAACACCTGAACCCCGCACACATCATCTGTTCTGACAGCCTCCAAGCATCGAAAGCTGCTGTAGTGGATGTGGAGCATGTGCAAGCTATTCAATAATTCCCCTTGAAAAGGAGCAGTCTGCACAGACTCCACATCCACTACAACAGCTTCTGGCAATGACCTGTGGATAGGTCATCAGTATGAAAAATCTATTTGGGGCCGGAAAAGTCCTTTAAATACTAGGTGAACTATAGAAGTGGGATCTGCATCTACTTTACACTGAAAATGGGGATCATTTCAATGGAAGTTCTAAAATCAGCCAAGTAAGTACACCTCACCATTCACAGGGGCGATGAGACAGGGGTCCCCACACTTAGATGAACCCCTTTACCAGAAAAAGGTAAAGAAGTCAGGAGCTCTCTCTGACTGTGCTCACCGGAAGACAACCTGTGTGGAGAGGTCTGTGTGAGATGCGAGTAAAACTAAGAGAACCATACTGCTGTGTGTCCAGTGCCATGTAGTAGCATCACTGGTAAAGTGGGCATCACTGTCTGTATAGGTAGTGTTCGGACAAGCAGGATGTGTTTTCAGTTTTTCTCCAGCGTGTAAATGGCAGTTTCCTTTTCTGGAAAATAAACACCAGCGAACACTGGTTATGCTGTCACTGGCCCATTGTGCCAATCTCTCTTCCTGTCCCTTATATGGGTACTATAATCAGGCTGGTTATATTGGCTTTTAGAATGCTTGTACCATATATGAGACTACATTTTTTCAGTATGTTTTCCAATAAATCGTAATCTTAACTATATTATGTCTCCAGTCTGAGTGCAACATATGCTCAGTATTTGTTTGATGGTTGTCATCCTAATGAAAAACATACTATCAGGATAAATAAGGTTTGCAGGTTACAGAGTAACCTTGCATTTATAGCCTTGGCTACTCAAGCAAAGAAAGGGTGGAAATATCTTTGTTTCAAACCTTTAGGTTTCACCAGGCATTAGATTATTATAGCACTATACAAGTTCCAAGTTGCATAGCACCCATAGAAATCTCAGTTATCCCTACTATGTCCATCACAATGAACTGGTTAGTTTAAACAGCTTGTGCCACTACAAACAGACATGGATATGGAATAAGTGTCATATTGCTGGGGGTTTGACCACTGGGAACACCAGCAATCAGTAGAAAGCGAAACAGAAAGCCCCCATATCCTCCCTGTGAATGAAGTGCCATTGGATTTGCATGGCTGGCCTTCACTTCTGTGGGGCTGCTGGGATTGCAAGCTCTGGCAGCCCATAAAACTGGATGGAGCATTGGTCATGCAAGAACACTGGGGCTTCACTCACATGCAGAATTCAGGGGGACTTTGTGCTGTCTGTTACCAAGATCTCTGGGGGTCACAGCAGTCGGACCCCCAGTGATTTGACATTTATCTGCTACACAGGATAAGAGATAAGTGTCTGTAGTTGCACAACCCCTTAAGGTTACATAAATGGTCAGGATGTAGTCACACATCCTGCTATAGGAAAAGCAAGAATAGGGGGCTTGGCCTGCTATAATAGTGTTATATACAACTTCAATGCAACACCAATCATTTCAAACAAATCAATATGATTCATATATATAAATTCTTTTAAAATGGCCACCATTTTGTGGCTGTAAACTTACTTGCCTTGGAGACTTGAAACCTTGTTCACTGCAGCCCATCATTCACTGCATTGTAAATAGGTGAAAAAATGGTTAATGCAATACAGCCTTTAGTAGTTCTAAAGAAATGGTAGATCTTGCAAATACCTGATCATAATGTAAAATATCTGCACAGGTGAAGCAAGGATAAAGTAATCCAGTAGTAGATGAATTATGTATTTTGGGTGGAATTACCTTATAAGCACAGCATACTGTCAAATATGCCCCATCCATTACTTTAAATGGCTCCATTTTTCTCTCTGCATGCCACTCATGGGATTTATAATTATCCTCCATATATCTCCTCAAAGTTAAAGAACATTGCATTTACTGTACATGATTCTTACATTAGTCTCTTTTTTGCTACATTCATTGGCTTTATGTTACAATGTGTATGTAGATTATAAATTAGTGGTGTAGGAGACTATAAAGGATTTTTTAAGTAGACATATCCAACCCCTTTACTGTACTATACGTTTTAAGCATACCTAACCTTTTAATAAACATTGCATAAATCAATATTACAGTATATGTTCATGAGGCATACCACTGTTTACTGGACATTATATAACTTCTATTTTGCATTTTTAGTAGTTGTCCCCTCTGTAGGCTTTGTCTCTGATTTTCAGTTCTCCTTGAGCGGGTGGTTGGAGAATTTTCTCATCTAATTCTCTATAACTCAGAAGCCTCAGAAGGGTCATATAGGGCATTACAAAGAAAAACTACTGACAAGTATTGATTCAAGTAAAGCAGAGTTAGAAACCTCTTATTCGGCTCTAGCAGCCTCTGTCTGTGCCTGTGTTTCCTCTCTCTAACTCACCTTCTCATTACTCCTCCTCTTCCCCTCTCCATAGACTTACACACGTGGACAAAATTGTTGGTACCCCTCGTTTAATGAAAGAAAAACCCACAATGGTCACAGAAATAACTTGAATCTGACAAAAGTAATTATATATAAAAATTCTATGAAAATGAACAAATGAAAGTCAGACATTGCTTTTCAACCATGCTTCAACAGATTTTTAAAAAAAAGAAAACTCATGAAACAGGCCTGGACAGAAATGATGGTTCCTTTAACTTAATATTTTGTTGCACAACCTTTTGAGGCAATCACTGCAATCAAACGATTCTTGTAACTGTCAATGAGACTTCTGCACCTCTCAACAGGTATTTTGGCCACTCCTCATGAGCAAACTGCTCCAGTTGTCTCAGGTTTGAAGGGTGCCTTTTCCAGACAGCATGTTTCAGCTCCTTCCAAAGATGCTCAATAGGATTTAGGTCAGGGCCACTTCAGAATAGTCCAATGTTTTCCTCTTAGCCATTCTTCAGTATTTTTAGTTGTGTGTTTTGGGTCTTTATCCTGTTGCAAGATCCATGGCCTGCAACTGAGACCAAGCTTTCTGAAACTGGGCAGCACATTTCTCTCTACAATCCCTTGATAGTCTTGAGATTTCATTGCACCCTGCAAAGATTCAAGACACCCTGTGCCAGATGCAGCAAAGCAGCCCCAGAACATAACAGTGCCTCCTCCATGTTTCACAGTAGGGACAGTGTTCTTTTCAAGATATGCTTCATTTTCCATCTGTGAACATAGAGCTGATGTGCCTTGCCAAAAATTTCGATTTTTGTCTCATCTCTCCATAGGACATTCTCCCAGAAGCTTTGTGGCTTGTCAACATGTAGTTTGGCAAATTACTTTTGTCAGATTCAAGTTATTTCTGTGACCATTGTGGGTTTTTCTTTCATTAAACGAGGGGTACCAACAATTTTGTCCATGTGTGTATATCATGAACTTTAATGTGATACCTATGGGGGCTGCAGTCTCACCTTCCTACCTAGACGCATTTAAGGGAATCCATCAGGTCCAAAAGGTCTCCCAAACCATTAATTCTGCAGAAGTAGATACATACTTTTGTGGCCACAAACTGATGAAACAATGCAAAGATAATGATTTTATGGATAAATGGAAATTAGCCTTTGTTTTAAAGATTTGCCGACAGACTGTTGCAAATGTTGCATCTCTTTTCTGGAATCAGTGTCCGATGTCTCTCATTTACCCGTGATTGACATTTTCAGCCTCTCTATGCATAACAGCTGTCTGTAGGCAAATCTAGTAAATCAGGTCCTGCCCCTGATGCTCTTGCAGGCTGATGTCCATGAAAACTTTATTAGATTATTTCCTATTGTGACCACAAAGGTATGTTTCTAATTCTAATAAAAGCCCAAGTATGGCACATTTATTGGTTTGGAACCTGACAGACTCTCTCAAAGCAGAAATTTCAAAGAGAATGTAATTTTAGTAGATAGGGAAGTTGGAGGAAAAGAGCCAAATAAGTGAAGAAATAAGCATTTTGCTCTGATGTATCAGAAAGTTTCTTGTATCCACTTTCACTACTGATTTATGCAGAGTTTGATAAAAAAAAACAAAAACCTGGTTTCAGTGACAAATTAGTGGGCAGGCTTAGCCTGTGTGATGTACAGCTCTGACCACAAGTGTACACCCACTGTGTGTTTGTTCTAAATTGCACAGTTATATCTGGATTTACATACAAAGAGAGCAGAAACACTGCTCGAACACTGTTCTAGACCATATCAAGGCTCAGCAACAGAGAGCACTTTGCAGGGTAATAGAATATAGGTGGCTGGATCAGCTGTACAGGGCTGCTTCTAGCACCCCTATTGTACACACACGGATGGAAACACTTGCCTCATACCTTATATTGTGACCGGGCACTACTACTGCAGATCAGTGCAGTTTCATAGGGTAGAAGGGGTGAAGCACCTACAGGGACATTGTAGTTACATGATCATGAGTACACAGGTCCTGTGCCAAGCAGTACTTCATTCCATCTTAATCACCGCTTGTGCTCCTGCCAGTCTGGGAGAGGTAGGTATGAGGAAAATCTTACTACCATAATGGAAAAAGGGTGGCTTGGTAGAGAATGCTGCTGCAAGAAGAGAAGAGGTAAGTAGATTGCTGATGCAGCTGCTAATGGGAGAGAGATGGGTAGGTGCCATTAGAAGGGGTGTACAAGTTTTGCTTGATACAGAGGATGCTGTCAGTATTGCCATAGCTATGCTGACGCTATTATCATCACACTTCTAGGCATGAGGAAATGGATGTTCCTAGGAAGTGTCAATGACATTGGGATTCACATGGCAAGGCTGCCATGTGTTCTTATGGTTTCACATGCTGGCAAAGGGATTAGTGGAAGTAGAAACAATGCAGGTAGAGTGGGGTTGATACTTTTGGGTAGTTAACAGCTTTGGTTTATGGTTATGAATTACTTCTCTCTGTAACTACCAGCCTAAGGTGCACAGGGGAGCTGTATACACCTAGCAATGTATGCAGTGCTGGCTGGTAAAGTGAGTTTACCTAGGAAGATTTTCTGTAAAAGGAAACTAAATCAAGTGGGTAAGAATACTTTGGTCTTGAGTTTTACATTACCTGCTGATAGACCTATATATGGTCTTTTAATGGCGACTGGATTTAAAAAGAGTTTGTCAGCAGGAAAATCAGTATGAAACTAATGACAGTACCTTGTAGGAAGGCTTCTACACTTTCCAAAGATGCCTGTCTTATACTGCATGGTAGCTCAGTTTTCATGAAAATTAGTTTTATTCATATACAGATTAGCTGAGAAGGGCTTTAGTGTCATGTTTTCATGAAAATGGAACTGTAATGCAGAATAATAAAAGCATCTTTGGAAAGTGTACAAGCAGCCCTAGAAGGTACTGTCATTAGTTTCATACCAATGTACCTGCTGACAGACCCCCTTTAAGCTTATTTACCACAGTTACCTTCATACAACAGACGATGGCAAAGAGATTAAGGATGGGCTTCTTTTCATGAGCCAGTGCTCTGTGCTTGCCCCCCCATGCTAAAATTTCCCAGACTGACCTTGGTGTAACTTTATCTTCAATGTTTCTAATGAATGAATTTATGTCTGCTGTGTACCTTATATCATCTCAGTTACTGTATGTTATGCAATTACCTTCATAACGTTCTTACTGGCTTTATAAACCTCTTAAACCAGAAAACAGAAGGGTATTCAGTGTGATTTACAGTGTGGCACTGTGGCCGTGGGTTTGAATCCCACCAGGGAATCTACTTGTTTGTTTCAAATTTCTAGTTCAATGCAAGACACAAGGTTTCTGGCCTGTGTGTCAGCTGGCTTGTGTGTAGACCAGGGTTGGGTCCAGGCAGAGTAGGTGGGTGCCTAGTTCACAGTTGTCAGGAAGATTTATTGATAACAAAATAAACAATGTTCTTATTCAGTCTCTGTGTGATCATTTGCAGTGTTTGTAATGTATGGGAGGTATGTGTAATAAATAGGAATGCTGGGTATTTGTGAAGGGGATTAAATGAGTGAGTTTTCATCTGACAGCAATTGTGCATTTCATTAGGAACCGAGAGTGTTGGGGTACATTCAGAAGTCCCTGGGTTTGGCACCAATACAGCCTGGCCCACCTCTGATGTAGACTCTTCAGAGATCTACCCTGATGGTTTCCAATCACATTAGAAAAGATATGGTATACAACATAGCCCCTACAACTTGGTGGAGTCCTGCTCAATTCTTACACTGATTGGTGGCTCCCTATGACTTACGCGAATGCAGTAGGTTTCCCATCACACGGGTACTAAGGATTATTATCATCACAGGGACAGGAAAAAATATAAATAGATACTTCTCCTGCATTAGGTTGCATACATCAGTATGCTATAAATAACGAATAGTGTAGGACTGAATAGGCTCAGCTTGTAAATTAGTTTTCAGGATATTGTGGTAGACCCATCCTGCCTGCTGCATATTATTGCTGTCATGTAGATATGTATCCCACAGGTATATTTGATTTTTCTTAATAATATGATGCAATGAGGTCACTTCATTTTCTTCCTTCCTGGCTGGTCATTTCAGTTTCTCCTGTAGAGGGCAGTCTGCTTCCATCAAAGTACAATTTCTACTAAAAAATAATAATAAAAAAAAACATTTATAATAATTATTATTATTAAAATTATAACAGTTGAAGCCTGCAGAAACCACATTGAGCTGCGGGATAGAGCGGTGGACCTGAAAGAACAAAAATATAGCAGTCATGTGCTGGTTGGGATTTTGCTGACCAATCTTAAGAGATTAAAATGAATAAAATAGTAAGATAGCAAAAGATGATAAACAAAACACTATCCAGTGGGAGAAAATGATAATCCTCCACTGAGATGAAAGCTGCGGATCTAGATAAAAAGATTCTGTGAACAATAACAAAAAACTATGCTTAATTATACGGCAGAACAAAAGGAAATGCTGTATATACCAGCAGTAGCAGCATAATACGGCATAGTGTTTTGTATTCAAGTAATATTATTCAAGAGAAAAGACATTTTGTACGGGAACCTTTGCTTTGTGCTTGATCTGCAGTATCTCGCACATGAAGGATACCTTCATTACTCTACCCAGTTGTTAAATCAGCTTCTAATTTTTGAAGTATCAGTTTATGTGAAATAGTCTACCTGCTGTTCTGAATGTTTGTAAAATAAAGCAGAGACTCCAGGAATATCAATATTAATTTTGGACAATTTCATTCTAAGATAAAAGATGTTTTTTTTTTGTGATTATTTGTTTTTTGGTCTGCTTAGTTGGAAATAGGGAAAGACAAACAGCATGAAAAAGAGGTCAGAGGTTCTTGAGAATGATATGAAAACAAAACCAGGGGATGTAAATCTGAAGAGATGGCTTACTTTGAAAAAAAAAAAAAGCAAATTTCCAGCTATCACAAACTAATGATGTAGTGTAGAATTCAGTCTATTGTCTCTCTATCTTTCTATTGATTTGTTTGTTTATTGATCTATCTATCTGTAAAAAAAACAGACAGACCTGGGCTTTAAGAAACACCCCCCTGACAATACTCTTCCATAGACTTGTACTATCAGGGAGGAGTTCCTCACAGCCCAGCGATGACGCTGAGATATGAGGAACCGACATTAACGGCACAATATCTCTAGATTTATATACTGCTTTCTAGCGGTATATAAATCCACACATTGATGAGGATGTGAAAGGTCCTCTTTAAGTTAACCTTTATACAAAGGTCCTATAATAGACAACTGCAAAAAGATGCTGCAGCACTCTATAGTCCAAAAATATTGGAGACTTTACTCATTCATGCAATGCATCAATGAAATGTCGCACTGCATGAGTAAATACATTTTCCACTATTTTTGGATTGCAATAAGGGTACGACTATATGGTGTGATCATGATGTGATGAAGACATAGCCAAAAGCATGGCCGCCATGCAAGCTATCTCTACGTCATTAATTCTTTACAAACTAATTGTTTATTAAAGGTGTTGTCCTGGAAATGGACAAACTACGGAGGGGCCTGGGACAGTGTAACAATAGAAAAAAAAACACATACTCACCTGTCCCCTTTGCTTTGTTGTCTGCCACTGTAGTCCGAGGATGTCACCAGTCCCTCTCCAGCAACTGCTGAGGCCACTGACATGGAGTGCAGGGCTTCTGGTTGCTGAGGCATTGCGTGAGACCAAATAGACTGCAGTAGTGGATAACAGAGCACTGGGGACAGGTGAGTATGTTTTTTTTTTTTATTATTTTACACCTACCCTGGGCTCCTCTGTAGAGTGCTGGACAACCCCTTTAAGTGTTTTTAGTTAATCACTGTGTGTAACCTGTGAAACCATGGTACTATTAACTAGGAACACTCAATAAATAATCAGTTTGTAATGAATTTTAATGTAATACTGAGGCAATTGGCATGGCCTCCTAGTTTTCATCCATATCATGAAGGCATTATGGCTGCTTCTCAGTCTTGTCAATAACACACCTTTTGATTGTACTTTAAGGTTACTTTTACGCCACAGTTCTTCATCCATTGTCCTTATCTGTCAGAGGATAAGAGCAATGGATGTCCACATTTGGCAGCTTGACAAGAACAGATGGAAGACTTTTTGTTTATATCCATCATCATTTACTTCACTGTTAAAAAGAAAAACACTTCCGTCAGCTTTCCATTTTTTTAAACAAAGAAAAAATGCAGCATGGCATCAGTCTGGTATCCATTGTTCTGATCCTCTGGTGGATTGGAACAACTGATGAACAAGAGTAGTGGGAAACTAACCTTTTAAGGGTGCTGCAGTATCTTTCTATGCCACTATTATCTATCTATCTATCTATCTATCTATCTATCTATCTATCTATCTATCTTCTATCTTTCTTTCTGTCTATTCACCTATTTACTAGTTTTCAGCGACCTGTAGTTTTATATATGCAGTCATGCCGACCGTTTTTCCTTTCTGTTATAAACCAGAAGGCTGATTTGGTAAATAAGCTGAAATAATTGCATCTGCACAGCATGAATGTTTTACTTGTATTAGTGTTTATAAATCAAAAGTGAATACGTTTGCTCATTTAGAACTTACCAAATATTAAATCTATATAATGCATCACTGTATCACAAGTACATACCCCCCGTGTGTTTAATACTTCTGCAGTCTGCTTATTAGTTACATTAGTCATATATGCTGAAAAACATAGATCTATTTTGGTTGCAGAGCTACTGTAATACTGTGACTTAAAATTGGGACGTTCTACTCAAAATATAGGAGATTTCAGTCCGGATACATTGTGATCCCAAAGAATATTCATTTTATGTTGCTGTAGTCTATATATTAAAGTTAAGCTCCCCTGATAACACTTTGACTCTGGATCACATGAGTGGCCCCACTCTACTCCTCCTGCTTGTTCTTGGAGTAGAGTGAGGTTAGTCACGTGATCCTGAATCAGAGCATCAAGGGAGATAATCTTGCTGAAGAATTTACATTCAGATGGCAGCAGGGTTTATTTAAATATCTTGGAGGTATATATCTGGAGATTTAGTGAATTTGTACCATCTTATTTACATCCCTTTTTTACAGCAGTCTCGGCAAAATTTAACAGATTATAATGTACACTGATTATCATGGTTTGGTAAAATATATGTCTTACCTCATTTTTTATTTCATTTCCATAGGAAACCCTATTCTTCCATTGTCCTTTTTTTTCATCTTTGACTAAAGCAGTCAGTATGTTTATATGGGGAAGTAGTAGGCCACAGAGAAGGCTGTCCACTCTTTATAAATGGCTAATGGATACAGTGGAGTGGGTCCGCATCATTGTGCCCATGTCCTTATGAGAACTGTGGACTGCTTTAAGTGTTTTTCTATCAAAAATGGGTATGGATATAATTCACAACATTGACTCTTACTCTTTAGGTAAGGGTTTTTGTTTGATTTAGGTAAGTTTTTACCTTGACTTGATCATCAGCATCGAGACCATTCCTCACCCAACAGTTTTTGGTGTTGTGGGATAAACAGGTGGCTCAATAGACTTTGATTCATAAGCCTGGCCCCTTCACTCCTCTTTCTGCTAGCCCTGTCTTTCCCTTGGCAGTAGGGGTTGAGTCTTTTTTAATATGGCCTAAGAAAGGTAACACATGCCTTGTACAAGTATTAACCAAAACTGGGGAATTGGCATCTATGGAGATTTTACAGAGCTCTTGTTCAATAAATAGACTGTCATGGATTTCTTATTTCCAACTAGTTCTTTTTTAGTTGTTTTTTTTTTTTTTAATAAATTGCTATGCAGAGAAGAAATGGCATTGGAGTTCTATCTATTACAGCAAGAACCTCGTTTCATCCGTTATCTCCTCTTTACGACCTCCTGTCATCTTCTTTCACTTCCCCTCAGCAAACTTCTTTAATATCATGGGAGGAGGAACTTGGATGGCAAATTTTAGAGGCAGAATTGCAAAAGTCTTTCAAAACACACATAAATTACCAATATCATGTTCTAGTCAGGAAAAAGTTCTACAGATCTTGAGAGATCTAAAGATCTTGTCTCAATGGCACTGATATACTCAGTTCCTCCATAAGGGTTATCCAGTACAGTTGGATATATATAGCTGGTGCAGTACAGCTATTGGATTCATATTGCATATCTGGTGGGATTGCCCGAAGCTCTTACCTTTCTGGGAGAGCATAGTTGACCTGTATAATGCACTTACTGACTCTTCAATCAGAGCATGCCCAAAGATAGGCCTTTTATCTATAATTCCTGGGCATATCTCTGCTATAAATGAAAGCATACTTCATCATTTCTTGACAGATGCTAGAGCAGTTGTGCCTCAACATTGGAAAAACACAGTAGTCCCCAATGGGGAGAAGAGGTTAATTATTTGATGATGATGATGATGATGATGGAAAATATAATAGCTAGAGATTCAGGGAAAGAGAAGTGTTTTAATACGAAAAGACCAGTCTTGGCTGTTTTTCGAGCTGGAGATGATTTTCTGTGATGGTTAAATAGATAATATTTTAAGTATGTTTTATATGCCACCATTTTTTAATCAAGTTGTTTGAGAATTATATTATGTTTATATGTATTCTATGTAATACAATAGGTTGATGTATGTGTTTGTTAACCTAAAAGGTGGGTGTGCCAGAAGTGACTTGGAGGTTACCACTCTTGATCATGGGCAGTTTATAGTATTTCCTTTTCCTGATCAACCCCTTTCAGGAGAGTCACTTGGTATAGTGCTAAAAAGGTTTTGCGAAAAGCAGATCAAAGATCTCTATGCTTGATATAAGAATGTCTGAAAAAATGATGTTTCATGCATGCATGTAATAAAAGTTAGCGTGTCCTATATATGTTCTTTCGTCATTGAAATACGCTGGGTTATCAGTGGCATCTCATTTCAAATGATGCAGAAGATATCAAGAGTGGAGGGGAGAGATTGGCAACAATAAGTTAGGGCACTGCACTGAAGAATGAACACTCTGCAGACATTTTATTCAGGAGAAAAAGGTTTATAGGAGTAATATGTAAGCATGCACAACCATCTCTCCATGCAACCAGGAGATATGGGACCCTTGTTTTAGTAATCAGTGGGGATCTCAGAGTTAGGACCCCCAACAATGAGATACTTATCACCTATCATGTGGAAAGCTGATAAGTTGTGATTGTGGATCAACCCCTTTCAATGCCCTGCTATTCCAGTGCCGCTTTCCATGCTCTTAACGGTCCATCCCTTCATGACCTTAACAGCCTCATTGATGGGTAATGTTTTTCTTTAATTTTATACAGTCTCTTTCCTTAAATCAATTAAAAAAAAACTTAGACAACCCCTTTAACCCATTTAGGACCCAGCCTAGTTTAAGCTTTAAAGAGAGTTAGATAGCAGGATCAGCCATACATATCTCACCACAAAACCTTGTAGTACCTTGTAGTAAAGTGGTACCTTTCCAATTCAGATGCGATATTCCAATGCAGAGCAATGGAGCATTATAGAAATATGCAAATTAGTCCCAAATTCTGCTTGGGATGTTTCAGGTTGAAGTGCCCAGCCTCTCTTCCAGACCCCCCACCCCTCCACCATCCGCTGCCAGCCCCTCTGTCCCTTGTAAATAGCCTTGCCTTCTTAAATCCCTCTTCCCTGCCTCCAATCATGTGTCAAGCACATCATAATGCTTCCTAATTCTGGGGTATTCACTGTACAATTCATGTCTCTGGTGACTTTACAGCTCATGTGCCGGAATTAGGAAGTGCTGCAATGTATTTGAGACAGGGCTTGAGGAGAGAAGGATTTAAGAAAGAAATGGGTGTTTACACTAGATGGAGGAATCATTAAATGGTGAAAGGGTGGGTGCCTAGACAAGAGCCTTGGCACTTCAACCTGAAAGAAATGACCCAAGTAGCACTCGGGCTAATTTCCATGTTAGTAAAATGCTCAATTTCTTTGCATTGGAACATTCCATCAGAATACAAAATTTGCCATTTGAATCTGTGTGAAGTGCCCTGCGTGGCTGCGTGGTTAGTTTAGTATGGCTGATCCTGCTGACAGATTACCTTAAATGATGCAGCATTTTTTTTAGGTTTTCCATCTCTGTATTTTAACTTTTTTCTTTTTCTGTTGATGTATAAGAGTTTGCCTATTTTTACATGTTACCATTTTGTGGTACATATAATGTTTTCTTTAACTTTGGCTGTTTTTGGAGTGAATTTTCATAATTTTTTGTGTTTTGTCTTTTTGACATTTACTCTGCAGTAAAAAATAGGTTTTTCAGTGGGTCATTATGATTACAGTATCACATTATTGTAGGTTGTATTACTTTTCATTAAATTGACAAAATAATCTTTTTTTATAAAACTAAAAAAAAAGAAATTTGCTATTTGTGTTCTGAGACATAACTATTTTTCTTTGTATCTTTTTTTGAGGTAAGGTATAATTTTTATTGGTACCAAATTGTGGTACATATGACTTTGTTCACTTTTTAAAAAATTTCTGATTAAAAAAATAGGTCTGCATTTCTGCACTGCGTTTTGAGCAGCATTCACTGTATTGGATAAATAAAATACCTTTTATGGATGCAGTGGTACCAATTGTGTTTTAGTTTATTTTATTTATATAGAAAAGGGTGTTTTGGACTTGTAATACTTTTTAGAAAATATTTGTCTGTGTTCTACTTTCTTTTTTTCTTTAAAATGAATCTGTCACAAGGAAAATGCAGTGTAACCAGGAGGCATCATGTCATAGAGCAGAAGGAGCTAAACAGATTGATATATAAATTTGTGGGAAAGATTTGGTATAGGCTACATTTCACTCATTTAATCTCTGCTCTTTCTATGTTGATAAGTAAAGAAGGCGGTCCTATCATTGATTGACAGCCTCCCCTCTATTACTGTGCATGCAGAGATAGCTGTCAATTCTTGACTTTACAGCAAAGAAAGGGCAGGCATTTCAGTGGATAACTGACTATTTATACTGAATCATTTCCCTCAAAACTATATATAATTCAGTTTTTCCTTCTCTATAATATGCTGCTTGCTGATTGCAATGCAGTCCCTTTAAGAGTACTTGCTTGTGCAATAAACTGCAGTGCTTCTGGTTTACAGTATATTTTATATTTAGCAGATACCTATTAGGTGCTGTTTCTGTCTGGGCCTACTAGGAATACATACATTGCCATTACAACCCCTTGCTTCCCCACAGTAGCATCCCAGGGGAACCTGAGGGCATAAGGGGTTAATCTGTCAGGATTATCTGTGCTGGCTCCTGTACAAAGTTACTATTAATAAATTAATAGCTCCTCACATTATAATAGTTAAGCCTTCACTCACACTTGTGTATTTTGCCAAGTACAGTATTTTGCATTAATAAGCCAAAAACAGTAGGGACTGCAAATCACAGAAATGATGCAGACTTTTCCATTATTCTTCTTTGGTCATGTTCCACTCCTAGTTTGCCTTTATAAATGCTTACACAAAGTACTAACCAAAATATGGACTTGTGAACAGGAGCACAGCTATAAGGGCTTCAGTCGCTACCTGGCCTTGCAGGCTGAGGGCCGCAGATACCTCTTTATAATATATTAAAATACCATAATCATACACAACACATGGTTAGTGGGGGCCCTGTTACACGTTTCACATTGGGGCCCCGGAGTGTGAATACTTTACAACTTAACAAAAGAGGAAATTTGTGTCTTGGAATCTGTGAATTAAAGAGAAATGCTTTTTTAACATTTGATTTGAAAACAAAAGGCAGAACAAAACATAGAACTATGTAATTTTTCAGAACTTACCTAAACAT
This sequence comes from Leptodactylus fallax, assembly GCA_947044405.1. Taxonomy (NCBI): domain Eukaryota; kingdom Metazoa; phylum Chordata; class Amphibia; order Anura; family Leptodactylidae; genus Leptodactylus; species Leptodactylus fallax. The sequence continues at coordinate 4,868,000 of CAMRHE010000021.1, forward strand.
TTGCATTCAAACCCCCTCTATATATTGTGATCATGGTTTATTTTTATAGCAGGTTTTGTTGTTGGCGGTTTGTTCTCATTTAGACGTATAATGTTGCCATTTCTCTACATTTTCTGTGTATCAGCTCTATAGCTGCAACTAAACCGAAATTAATCTGAGCATTTAAAGAAAAAGGGTGAAAAATAAGAGTTGCAGATTGCAGATAACAGTTTTACATCTGAATTGTGCTAAATGATGGACTGTTTAATTACTGACAAAATGCAGGTTGTTTGCACGCTTTACCTAATACATAACTTCTGCTTCTCTGCAATAATGTACAAGTTAATGTAGCTAAAGCATTCAGAGACAGAGTATGTTTTCTGCATAAAGAGCAAGAGTTTACATTTCATTGTTGTGCAGCAAGAGCACTTAATGTGTTTTATGCTGAAAGTGTCACGTTTAAAGTAGTATCAATGGTCATTAGTTCCTCAAATAAAATCGCTTTTTTAAAGGAAATCTGTCAGGAGGTCCCTTTTTACTTTGTATACACGGGTTGTACAAGATTAGAAACAAAGGTCTGCTATTTTATTTGCCAGAAACAGTACCACTCTTATCCATGGGCTGTATCTGGTATTGCAGCTTAGCCCCATTTACCAGCACAGAAAGAAAGACCAGCAGATGGCAGATCCTGCCAGGGCAGTGTGACCTAATGGCACTTTATGTACCTTTTTGATTTATGTGTGCGTCCCCTTGTGGTGTGCATAGCACATATTTTGTAACTATAATCTAAGTTGTATACTATACCTTTTTAGATTGAACTGCCTCTTTCTACTTTTACCTTATGTTTTCCTGCTCCCCTTCCCTCTGCTAAATTAACTTTTCCTCTGAAAATCACTGAACTTCAGGACTCAGATGACTCATCTCTATAAAAGTCTATGGAGAGGGAAGGGGAGGAGTGAGCAGAGGTAGAGAGAGATAACAGTAGAAAACACAGGCTTAGGCTGCGGTCACAATAGCGTTGTGTGACTGTTCAGGGACTCCTCCCCCATTCGGCTTAAAATATGCAGAGAGAAAAGTCCTGCAAGCAAATTTCAGGTTTCTGCAGGTAACCGCTTTTTAAGCGGATAGGATTTCCTTTTTCTGGGTCCCCAAGTGGACCTGAAGAATGGAAACCCGAACGCTAGTGTGAACCTAGCTTTAGACTGATGCTAGAGATGCATAGAAGGATTCTATATCTGTCATGTATGGTCCTGGGGTCAGAGAGACAGTTATAGAGCAGATTCTCCTCTTTCTAGCTAGTCTTCACCCATCTGTTTCTAGATACATCATGCAGAGGGGAAAAAAAACAGCTAAAAACTAGTGTTACTCCTCATCTGCACAGATATATTTTTTTTGTTACAGATTTTTCTACATTTTTGAAGTTAAAGCCAAGAGTGGTTTCTCCCTTCTGCTAAACCCATTGCTGGTTTTGGCAAAAAAAAAAAAAAAATGCCGCAAAAAACACTGCTTTTTCGCAAAGTGTGACCTCAGCCTAAGTTTGTCCTTCTAAAGCCCCTAACAAAAGATGATCACAACAAGCATGCAGTACCACCACAGGGGAATTGAAGAATGGCACCCAGTGAGATCTATGGACTGTCTGTATAATACATGCAGTATCCAGATTCCTCCAGATAGCCTCAAAGGTATTTCTCCAGGTTTAGAAAAAGATGAAAATCTAATGTGCTTAAATGGGTTTATGATTCCCAAAATAGGGATTTCACCTTATTGTCTGTGAGCTTCCAATTCTTAAGTTCTGCTCAAAATGGAAATGAATACCAGCTGACTGGACACGAAAACATGCAGGAATGCAGAGATAAGCATCTTCTTATAGATATGCAAATCAGCCTGCAAGTGCACTAGGGGCAGTAATAAGTACTCTCCTCTGAAACATCACTTCTTAAGCCATGATTGACATTTTCAGACTCTGCCTCCATCACAGTAAATCTGGCAAATGAGGTCCACTCCTAATGCACTTGCAGGATAAATTGGATGTCTATAAAAGATGATCACTGCATTGCATAATCAGTTTTGGGCCACAAAGGTATGTTTCTGCTCATATTAAAGACCCCCACACTGCACTATTATTGGTTTGGGAGGCATTTTGGACCTTAAAAATCTCCATTTAACTTGACATTGACATTAGCAGTCTTACAGCTAGCAATGCTATGTTGTAGTCAAATATCAGCTTTCTACAAGGAACCTACCAGTATGTTCTTTATGTTCACCGTTGCTAGACTGCCTGTATCAACAAAACATGTCCTAACCATCTAGTGATGAAATGTCCAGATACAATTAACACATTCACAGGGCTAAGCAAGGGAACTTTTATGACTTAACATGTTAAGTGATTATTTGTACTCAACCCAAGCTTACTTAAAGTGTAATACTTTCATTTTTTCATAAAGACAAAGTGCAGGTGAAGGGAAAGTGCTTTGTTTCTTCACTTGTTTGACTCCCTCTGCCACTGATCAAATCTCTACCATAGACATCTACGGAGAGAGGAGGGGGTAAGAGGAGAGCTCCTCAAAGCGGGTTAAGAGGAGAGCTCCCCAAAGCAGAGAGACATCTGCACTGTAGAGAGACAGTTGTCTTTCACAACACAACTGGATTATCAGGAATCTCTATCTTCTCCTGACATAAATTACTTATTTAATGCTGTAGATGGCCTCATATCTCTGTCTCTCTCCTTCTCTTCTTCCCTGCTCCCCACTCCATAGACTTAAAGTTTTTTTTTCTGGGACTTATATATTGATAACCTATACTTAGGCTAGTTCATTAATATGTGATCGGTGTGGGTTCCGTCAGATCAGCTGGTTGAAAAGGTTGCAGCATTTGGTTGAGTGCTGTGGCCTCTTCACTGAATACCAGACACAGCACTATATATATGGGCTGTGCATGGTATTGCAGCTCAGCCCTATTCATTTAATTTTTGATGATATTATTTTTAATTTTCCATGTCACTGTCTATATTTAAAATAAAGTACTATATCCTGCTATTTTCACTCTGTACTCTAAAGCAGCCTTAAACCTGCTAATTATGTAGGTGTTTTCATTTCAGTAGTGACCTAATTTACATCACAAACAAGACTGGATCACACCTCTATAGATAACACCCATTGTGACCCATCATTACATCCAATGCTGCAAGAGATGTCACAGATTATCTCCACTCCTCCCTGAACAGAGCATGTCTAGAAAACTCTCCCATTGACTTCACAGAGACGGTTCCACACTATTGCTATGGTCAAGACTATGCTGTAAAGCATATCACTAAATACTGTTAAAGAGGTTGTCCCAAACTTTGAGAACATGGCTGCTTTCTTCTCCTCAGGAATTGACATCATGTCCTTTGTTCACATGGCCACCCTGCACCTCAGTCCCATTCATTTTAAAAGAGATGTGGCATTGCCATGTGACCTACGGACATGAGGTACTTACTGAGAAGAATAAAGCAGACATGTTTTCGAGTCTTGCACAGCTCCCTTAACAGAGTAGAGGAAAACTCAGGCAAGATGGCCGCCCCCATCATACTCATATAGAGAAAATAGAATACAAAAATTACAATCAGAAAATAAAAGCAGCTTAGAAAAAAGTAAAATATTTCACTATCTTCTTTTAATAAATAAATTTAAAAAATTGGCAACACTTTCCTTTTAAAGACATAGGCACTTTTTCTTTAGTGAAGTATATTGAATAGTTTGTTCCTTTCACCTGCACTATAGATTTATGAAAAAATAAATACAAGTTTACTTATTCCTTAAAACCACCTATGTGTGCATAGTTAAATGACTTATCCCGTGTAATGGCTGGAAGGTCCACTTTGACACTACTTTACACGACTCTTAAACACATTTTCCTCTGGTTTCATCCACGGAGACATCCTCTTTCTTGTGTAATATGAGCTCTGGATAATGCTGATTGATTTAATGTTCATTGTCAATAATTACAAAGTGTTTCCTTTCATTGGATCTCAATATTCACATAAACTGATTAAAGCAGCTCAGATTATATTCACTCCAGAGCAGGCATTAATAGCATTAAACATTAATAAACTACATGCGTAGCTATGCAGTGTATGCTAACAACATCATGATGGATTAAGCACAGTATAAATGGTATTACTTGCATAATATTAGCTATAATGTTAAATTGGTAAAAGTATGAGCAGCAATAGAATATATTATACCCAAAAGTATTGTGTTTTGCGATTAAATACCTTCTATAAGCAGGTTATAATTTATATTAAAAGGTTCAACTAGCTGATTAGAATCCAAAATTAGAAATAAAATGGAAGGGGTATCCAGGAAATATGTTCTTATAATGTGTTGCACTGTACTGTTTTATTTTTATGCTTTTGTTATTGTTGTTATTTCTAGGTATATTGCACTATTCGTTACGTGCACTGTTTGCTATAATGTTTTTATTACTGCGTATTAGCACTGTGCTTGCAGCTGCATAGAGTTAGGGGTCACCATGTCTGGAAGCTTGAGTGTAGTGCCACAACTTAAACATACTGTGCAGACAACTGTTGCTAAAAAATCTGTACCTCATTGAGAGCAACTCAAGTTCGAGTTTAGATCCTCTCCACGAAAGCAAAGGCATACATACTATAGAAATCGTGGGGTCCATAGAAAAAGTGAGATTTGGGCCCACCCCAAAAAAGTTTTACCCCTTATGCCTACCTCTAGGCACCCTGACCCTATTTATACCTTCAGGATGGCTATGTCTGATGGACATATTATTTATTATTTTATTCAATTTTTTTGAAGGGGGATAATAAAATTTCTTTCTTTATTTTTTATGGCATGCACCACTAAGATGGTAAGAGAAAATCTTGAAAATTTTGAATTATTTATATTTGCAATAATGCTCAACTTTTAATTGTCTACAAATCTAGATATGGCTATGTTTGTCGGAAAACCCCTTTAACAAGGGCGTGACTAGGAAAGACGTGGCCCCATAGCAAGCTTTTAAATGGGGGTCTCCCTGCTTACACTGTATAACACCGCCTTTTACTGGACCCCACAGGATATAACGCTTCCTTTACTGATCTTTCCACACATTATATTGTCCCTTTATTGGTCTTTATGCAATATATTGCTTCTTTTATTGGACCCATACAGTATACTGTCTTTATCACAGGTCCCCATAAAGTAAGTGCCAGCTGTTACAGGCCCCCATAAGTAAGACTCTTACTGTATGGGGGCCTGTAACTGGGGTCCTTACTATATAGGAATCTGTAACAGGGTCTCTTACTGTATGGGAGCCTGTAACAGGGGCCCTTACTGTATGAGGGGCCTGCAATAAGGGCTGCGGGTTTCCACGTGTAACTGCTTTTTAAGCAGACAGGGTCCTCGTCTTTTAGGTCCCCATGCCGACCAAAAGGATGAAAACCCAAACACTATTGTGAACCTAGCGTAAACAGCAGGGTAATGTGAGAATCTCATCAAACTGCTAAAAAAATAATCTGATATCAAAGTTTTACGTAAAATAGACATCCAAAAAGTTGTATTTTAAAAAAGTACAAAACATTATAAAACATATTACATGAAATTATGTTTATTCTTTCAAATCTCTAATTTTAATCAAAAGCAGTTCTATGGTATAACCTATTTGTGGACACTCAGACCTTCTATGTCATGATGCCCTAGCATAAAAATTATATTGGTCTACAAATACCAAAGACAGGCTGAAAGACCAATGTAAAATCAATGCAATAAAACAGAATGAGTAGTGTTTTTTCCAGACAGATTCTCCAGACGGTCCATTAATAAAGTTTAAAACATATTAGTCAAAACTAACAAAATTGATCAGACTATGTAAATATTGAGTTCCTTTGTAAAAGGATATATTTGTAATGACAAATGCATTCAATTTATGATGTATATATATGATAAATTCATTCTTGAAAGCAGTTAAAATAATGGGACACATTAAGGCTGAAGTTAAATTGTGAATTTTAGTAAGATCAGCAAAATTGTGAAACAGTCCTACGAAATGTCTGGCCAGTCATGTGCACCTGTATGCCTATGTAACCACATATGTACACCACTGACTACAATTAAAAAACATATACAATGCAGTACATATATAAATAAATAGAACAGGCATATATTTACCTGTTAAAGGGGCTGTCTAACTAATTTTTATGGATCATCTATCCTCAGGATATGCCATCAATAAGAGATAGTAGTGGTTTGACCACCTCAGATCACTGCTGAAGAGTATAGCTTGAATGGGCCATGGTAGTTTTATGAGCGCCGTGATCTCTTCACTGTTAAAATTGAACACTGTCTGTATCATAGTGGCCTTGTGATGTCATTACCATTTTACCCCTTTATGTTCTACAGGACGAGGCTAAAATTATATTGACACTGTGTAAAGTAAAAAGTAAAGAGGTCACAGTGCTTGTGAAAGCAACACGGCCCATCATACAGCTGATGTGCAGAGATCCTGGGTGTTGGACCCCCACCAATCTCTTAATGATGACCAATCCTGAGAAAAGGTGTTCAATAAAAAAATTAGCTGGATAACCCTTTTATGGTCTATATGCACATAGGCATATACGTCTGGAGATTATCCACATATATACACATGATGGTGTGAAGTTACCATATACACTGGATTTATGGAAAATGTCAAGCAACCCTAATCAAATCAAAGCCCAACTTTAACACTTTACTATACCTTGATGTAGATGTAACTAGATCAGAATCAGAAGCTGTATCCACACGATCACTGCAGGAGCCTGGTGGTGACTGAAAGCCAGGATGCTGTAACAGCCTAGATCGGCTGTTCAACCCCTTAAAGGGAGTTGGTCACCAGGGTGAAGCATATTAAATAAGCAATGTGATTTACAAAACCATTTTTTTAAAAACCTGCAGTTTTGGAAATTGTAGCATGTCAATTATACCTACAAAAACGTTGGCAGATTCCCTATAGATATAATTGAAGCAGAAATTCCGCAGACTGTGAAAAGTCCTGCGGTAAAAACCGTGATGTGTTGCCGTGGTGGTTTTTGACGCCGCACTTTTTTGCTGCGGGACTCTACATGGGGCCTTAATCTAAGGCTGGGGCCCCACGTAGCATAAACGCCGCAATTTTCCCGAAAAAAATCGCGGCGTTTTACAGTCAGAGCAAAGTGGATGGGATTCTATCGAATCCCATGCCCACTTTGCCGTAAAAACCGCGCTGCGGACACGTGGCGATTTCCAAAATAGGCACGGTTTTGGAAATTGTAGCATGTCAATTATACCTATGGAAACGCCCGCGGTTTCCCCATAGGTATAAATTAAACAGATAATCTGCAGAGGAAAGCTCTGCGAACTTTCTGTCTAAAGCGCTGTGGGAAGAACCGAGATGCATTCCCACCGTGGTTTTTCGTGGGGCCTTAGCCTAAAGCGTTTAATTATTCAAGTGCTAAATGCCAAAAGCTGTGCTGTGTTTAGTTGCTATGGACAACATTTTTTTGAGGAGGTTTTTATAGAATTTAGAGTTTTTAGAATATACCAAACTTGTTTTTTTTATGGCATTTTTGAAGTCCTATATAGAATTCTGTGGGAAAAACACCATACCCATGGTATGCTGCATATAAAATACCAGTACAAAGGTGCAAAACCGCTCCAGCCTCTGTTAAACCCGTGACCAAATCAGCCGTAGGTTGGGGATACACAGGCAAGGCTGGCGTTGGGGGGGGGTAGCAAACTGGGCAATTGCCCAGGGCTCCATCCCCAAAGGGGCCCCCAAGGGATCTGGGGCACCAGGCTCTTCACCTGTTGCCTCCGATCAGGGCAGCGCTCCTTTCAAGTGAAACGGAGCCATCACGACTCCGATTCAGTTGAAACCTATATGATAGAGAAGGGAGAAACAGTATAGGCTTCATTCTATGTCATACTGTAGACCACAGTATTACTACAGTAACTGTCCGGGCGAAGGTCACGTGATGACATCACCGCATCGCGTCACTTGTGCCAGACGTCTGCTTTTTAGGAGAAGAGTTGCAGCTCCACTTGTCAGGGGATGTAGGAAAGGTAAGTATAACATTTGTTGTTTTCTAAAGAACTGAGGGGACACTATAACTAATAGAGGCACAATACGTAATGAGGAGGCACTAAATACAATATAGGGGGACTACAAGTAATAAGAAAGCACTATATGCAATTAGGGGGGCTATAACTAATAAAGAGGAACCATATGTAATAAGAGGGGGCTATATAGAGGGAAATATAAGTAATAAGGAGACACTATAGCTAAAAAGGGGGGGCTATAAGTAATAAGAAGACATTATATATAATATGGGGGTGACTATATGTAATAAGGAGGCACTGTATGTAATAAGGAGGACTATAAGTAATAAAGGAGGTAGTATATCTAATAAGGGGGGCTATAAGTAATAAGGAGACATTATATATAATATGGTTGGACTATATGTAATAAGGAGGACTATAAGTAATAAGGAGGTAGTATATCTAATAAGGGTGGACTATAAGTAATAGGGAGTCATTATATATAATATGGGGGGAATATATGTAATAAGGAGTCACTATGAGCTCAGCGCTTATTTAAGTCAGTGGGCAGTGAAGTGAATGTGCCCAGACTGTTTTAAAGGGTACAGAGTTTTCTGCTTCCGTACAGCTGATCGAGGGCCAGCTCTCAGTCCAACACTGATCAAGTATTTATGGCCTATCCTGAGGATAGACCATAAATAGCTTAACCTCAGACAATGCCTTTAAGTCACTATGCAATGGTTGCTGTCATGTCATAGTGTTGCAGTATTATTTGGGCCTTGTATAGAGGTATTATTGGTAATATTAGTCTTTGTATTGTGTGTTTTGTTCTATAACAGTATGGATGTAATATTTAATCACTGTATGGTGGCAATATTTGGTATAGTGTTATTATTTGATAACCATATATGTTTATAAATCATTTTTTGTGGGTGTGTGTAGGGAGGGCGATCTGATGTTTAAGACCCCATGTACTAGAAATTAATGCTGTAATGCTCTGCATAGGGCCTTGACTGAATATGACTGTGTTGTTGGTCAAAATTTTGGGGCCCTACTTTTAATTTTGCCCAGTTCCACACTTTGTATAAAACCGGCCCTGTACACAGGTGGCACTCGCAGCGGATTTGTTGTCAGCAGCTAACCCACTGTGATGTACGGCTCAGTGGATGAGATTTCTACAAATCGTGTGGCACCACCCTTAAATTGTGCTATTCCGCTAAAATGCATAGAAAAATGTGCTACTCATTACTGCAATTTAAAAAGCATGCAGTTCTTAATGAAAAAAGCACCGTGTAAACCCAGCCTAACATATAAAACAATGAGCAATGTTGCCATTGATTTAATTAATGTTTTCCATGCTGAAAGCTAGGAAGTCATAATGGAGCACGCACCCTAATAGGAAAATAGCATCATCCCTGGTTTTATTTGTTTTTCACTCTTTCCATTTAAAGTTCATTTGTGGAACTTTTGAAACTTATTTCAATCTTTAACCAATTATTTAATATTCAGCTGCTCAGCCGCAGTTCTTTTATAGCTGTGATGACTCAGTCTTTCTTGGAAGAAGTTGTCTTGTTAATTTCTGTGTGCACAGAAGCTTAAATGTGTTTCCGATCACAAGATCAAAACTCATGTGAGACTTAAAGTTAATTATGCAAAAATGACATTTAATAGGTAAAAAGTAATTAGATAAAATGATCAAAACCATGTTTAATTCCTTTCATGCTATTAGATAATGTCGGTAGAGCACTTTTGTTCTGCTCTCTCAGATGGTGTCCTGTCTAGTTGCAGGTCTCATGAACTGAAACTTGTCTGCAGGAGCCAAATCAAGGAAAATATGTTTTGACTTTTCTTAATTTGAGAGGTGCCTGCATTCTGCCTGTACAAGTTAAACATTCTCCTGTTGTCAGTTGTAGTGCTAGCCGGGCTTTAGTTATGGGGGAGAGTGGATGTATTATAATTTGTGCTACTTGATTTTTATTGGGCCCAATACTATCTGCAGTTGGCGTGTTCTCTGCAGTAATAGTTCTTGAGATTGATTTCTGTGAGTATAGGCCTTAGCCAACAATTACACAACCATGCAACTGTTAAAAATGGACATTTTTCACACTCAATTTTGTACCTGAGGGGCACCCATTTTCACAGATTTCTCATGCAACTAAGTGTATTGGGGAGTCCGTGAACACAGGGAAAAATAGAATATGACCTATTTTTTGAACGTCCGTTAAAACAAACCGTCAAAAAAAAACAGTCATGTGAATAGCCCCCATTCACATACAGTGAATTTAATGTAGCTATGTGATAGCTGTTAAAAAAGTCCGTCATTTGCCCAATCACCATGTAACAATTTTCAAAAAAATATTTGTTCCCAGTTGTTAAGTGTGTTTTCCTGATTGTTTGCACCTTAAATGAATAGAAAAAAGTTATTATTCCCTGTAAACTTTGCTTTTGTGGTCAGCACAATGATATTTTGAAATTGATCTATTTTTAAGGATATTCGCAATATTTCAAGATACTTAAGAAGCTTCTGGAATTGTGAGAACCATCAAGAAGTTTCTAGAACTGCCCAGAAGTATCTAGAACTTTCTGGGACTGTACAGAATTGTAGGTAGCTGTATAACTACAGTTCTATAGGGCCACTATAGCCCTTCCTGAGAGACGGAGAGACATGATCTAATTGATTGGGATTGCATAGTAAGTGGGCAATGGCCATCACAGACAAAGGGGAATTGACCTAGACAGACAGGTGTGAATTCAATATCTATTCAGATTCTGATAACAACAGTATTCACACTTCACCCCACACCCATTACAGGAGGAGCTTAGGAATGTAAATGTATATATTGTGTGTTAGTCTGTGTGAAAGATCCTCAGTGGGCCAACACCGCGTTGGTCCACACCTGAGACTTCTTTACTAAAAACCACACTCACCGCCAGTGAGTGCTGGGTCCGCAAGATAAATACAAGACAAGCTTTCTAAATTTTGTATATTTATTAACCCCTAAATGGGTCGGTATTAACATCTAACACATGCAGTTCAGAACAGATATGAAGATGTATGCAAGCATTAACAGTTACTAGTTACAATATACAGTACTTAAAATAAAAAGGGAATAAAGGTGAAATAATTACTTTACCACACATATCCTGGATGTGGTTCTGTAGTCCAACACTCACACATAGCATGTGGAGTTAACCAGTGGAGGCTCCTAGCAGCAGCATTCCAGCCTGCTTGCTCATCACAGTATATCCTCAGTAGTCTGTCTCACAGTCTCTCATAGTATTCTCTAGTAGTCCCAGCACAGTCTCCTCCTCACTGACCTCTTACCTCATCTTTTATACCCTTGATTACACCACCCAGAATGAGGTCACCGGCAACGGCAAGTCTGGTTGATTAACGCACTCAAGTCAAGATTCTTTGTAAGGAGATAGGATTAAGTGGAATGATACAATGCCTTCTATATGTTATCAACCATGTCTGATCAACAGCCCAGGCTGAACAATGCATGTGTTTTTGATCACCCAGGGCTACGTAGGAATTCAATGGAGCCATTCTGGGATGGATACAAAGCCCTATTGTTACATGGTTGCCACTAATTACAACATACATCTAGGATTAGAGCTGCGCACATTTAGATTAAATGGAATTAAGAGAGAGATACGCTACCCAGAGATCAAAATACATCTTTGAGTTATAGCCATATTTAAGTGGAATCATCACACTCTGGTACCGGGTGATCAATCTTGCTCTGCTGAATCCTCAGTACACTCTTGAACTTTAATACTGCATGGAATAAAGACCATTTTTATCAAGTTTGGAGAGACATCCTTTTTCCTTACAGTTCAAAGCAACTTAGTCAATTTAGATGGCATCAAGAGGTTGCATACATCCAGCAGACACATTTTGCTACGTATGTGGCCAGTTTATAAAGACAAGAGCAAAAAAGTACTCTGTGGAAGCATCGGCTAAGATGTGTGAGGCCTACAAAGCATACTTCGACATGCCTGTTGGTGACCAAGACAAACCATGGGCTCCTCATTTCACATGTGAGCACTGCAAGAAAACTCTTGAAGGTAAGTGGATAAATGCTACTCTCTTAAATAGCAGACTAACTGTGTTAATATTGTAAATATCACTAGTCATTAGTGTGAAATAGGCCTAAATCAAATTCTCAATCCAAATATTATTTTGTTTGCTTATAGGTTGGTACAGGGGAGAGAAGAGAGCCATGCATTTTGCTATCCCAAGAATTTGGCGTGAACCAACTGATCACTCAACAAATTGCTACTTCTGCATGGTGGACCCTTTCAAACGTCGCACTGGCAAAAATGCACCGCCTGTAACGTATCCTGACATTCCGTCATCTATTGCCCCAGTACCACAATGCCCTGAACTTCCTGTACCAACACCTCCAGACAGAGCTACACCTCCTTCAAAAGAAAGCAGCAGGTCAGACATCGAGGAAGATGTTGAAGATCACGATTTCTCTTCATATGCAGATGAGGAGCGGAAGCCATACTACCCTAACCAAAAAGACCTCAACGATCTGATCAGAGACCTTGGTCTCACCAAGTCCAACGCTGAGCTTCTGACATCAAGGCTCAAGCAATGGAACTTATTAGATGAAAGCGTCCAAGTCACAGATCAGAGGAAGTGTGACCAAGTTTTTTCCATCTTCTTCAGTCATTAAGATGGACTGTGCTTCTGCAACAATGTGGCCGATCTATTCGAGGCTATAGGTATCACCTGTAACCCGAATGAGTGGCTCCTCTTCATAGACAGCTCATGTAAGAGCCTCAAAGCCGTGCTGCTTCACAATGGGAACAAGTATCCGTCTCTTCCTGTATCTCACTCGGTGCACCTGAAAGAGGAATACACCAGTGTCAAGATGTTGCTAGGTGCCTTGAAGTATGATGAGTACGGCTGGGAAGTTATCGGAGATTTCAAAATGGTGTCATATCTGATGGGCCTCCAAGGTGGTTTTACTAAGTATCCTTGTTTTATTTGCCTTTGGGACAGCCGGGATACTGAAGCGCACTACCACAGGCGGGACTGGCCTCAGCGGACAGAGTTCCCTGTGGGGAAGAACAATGTAAAGTGGGAGCCACTGGTGGACCCACGCAAGGTGCTGATGCCACCACTACACATCAAGTTGGGGCTCATAAAACAATTTGGTAATCTGTGTAAATTTGCAATGCATATAGTGTTCTTAGTCTGACTGTATAAATGAGAAGATGCAAAATCGTCTGTTTCTATAGTAAAAATGCATAATTTTCGTTGCCGTGGTCACAAAAGCGAAGTTTATGATGAATGTAAGCAATTTTTAATTTGGTTTAGACATAAGCAATTGGAATATAACATTTAAAAGCTGGGAACAAAATTTGTGTTACATAGTGTATCAAAACGGCCATCACGTGAATGAAGATTTAGATTAAATGGCACCCTATGCTGAATTTCTTTTGGAACCTTCAACGAGAAGACATGAGAACAAATGATTATATAATCTAAACTAGCTTTAGTCCTTCCAACAGCTGCTAAACTCCTGGACCTTTGGCGGTTAAATGAACAAAACATAGAACAACATAGGGTTCCATCTGAATTTGTTTCAGCAGAACCATTGTAGGTCTGCATACTTTGCATATTCATATACAGTAGTTGTTAGCCTGCATTCACATTACAGCGGTTTGAAAGCAGTATAAGCATCTTGCCAGACCCGACTCCCAAATTAATACAAATCCCAGACTCCTAAATACATTCAGACCCAGACCCCAATCAAAGATTAAACTCAATCCAGACCCCTGAACAGATTCAGCAGTCAATTCAGAGCCTGAACCAGACCCCAAAATAGTTCAAATCCCATACCAGACCAGACCAGACCAAACATCAATTCAGACCCTAAACGCGATCCCACCACTTACCACTTCTCACAAAGTCCTCTTCACCTCTAAGCAATGTTGCACTAGGTCCTTATGATGACCAGTATCAAAACCTTGTGTTCAACTTTGGATGTGTAAGGACCTTTTGCAGAGGTGATCAAAGGTTAAAGAGTACAGAGGACCTTTCATAGCAGCTGTTCTGGACTTTGCAGCATTGACCCATTGAAGTGAATGGGATCTTGCTTCAGTGCCCAAAACAAACACTAAGGCCGGTTGCCGCCCATGTGTGTGCCGTGCTTCCGCGGCCCCTTTCATTAAATGAATAGGAGCCACAGAAGCAAGGGCTGCAAAATAGGACAGGAATAGGACCTGTTCTATATTTTGCGGCCCGGACTGTCGGCCTGCACACGTGACTTTGTAATTCATGGTCATGTGTACGGGCCCATAGAAATGAATGGGTCAGTGTGCTATCTGTGAAATACACGGATAGCACACTGATCATGGCCACGGTTGCCTGCAAGGGGCCTAAGAAAAACAGCTTTCTGAGAACTGCAGTTTCAGTATCTGATGTAAGTAATGAAGAAGCTACAGCTCTTGTATTAGCACCGCTGTCTGTCAAACAGCTGATCAGTAAGGGAAGGCCAAGAGCCTCCCCCACAGGTCTAAAACGAATAGCCTACATTAAACCTATTGGAAGTAATAGTAGTAATAATAATAATTATTAATAAGAACAAGAATTATTGTGGTAGTAGGAAAATTATAAATAATAAATAAAACTACTAGGTGTAGAGTAGGAGTGACAACCTCAGTACCCCTCATAAACAGTAACAGCCATATTGTTGCTCAAAAGCAGTCACACTGCTGCCATATCATTGGCTGCAAAAACAGCCGCAGTAACCTCCCTATAAATTCTAATAGTCACAGTAGCCTCAAAAGAAAATACAAGCCACATTGCCCCCTTAAATGGTCACTAATTTTTCCGACAATTTAGTCTCATTTCATAGAGCATGTGATTCTGGACCAAAATGTAATACACTTAAATTAAAAATGTGGCTGCCACTAGGTGACTTCCTTCTAGCGAATTTGCCGTTTACTCTTTTGTTACTAAGGAAGTCCATCCCTAGTGTGGGGAAGGTAGCTCGGTAGCAGCAATGGTGCGGACCCAACCAGTCAGAGACAGGGGCACAATATCTGCTGCAACACTGGTTTATTTGAAAAAAATAGCAAAAAAAAATAAACCTTACGTCAGGTACAAAATAAAACACAGCCTTAACTTCAGGCAAAAACAAACAAAATCCTGCTCGTCCGAGCGCCAATTAAACAGTAACAAAACTAACTATCCATGTAGCTTTCTGCCGGCCACACAAACAAGCAAGTTGGCACAGTACCAGAGTTCCAGGGTGTCAGGGCAGATCCAGACGCCAGCTCTCACTCCCCAGGATCTGCCCTGAAGTGCAGGTTCTGAGGCCTTTTATGGGCCAGTAATGAACATAGGACTCTCAGCTGGGCTGAGCCTATTCAAGACCCGTACTGGACCACACATAGGTTAAAAACCTGGGGGAGATATAACATGACTCCAGCACTCTGCCCGTCACCTTCTCACACTAGATACATTCCATTCCATCATGTGAGTGTAGAGGGTGGTGATTTTGTTGATTCTCCTCACAGCTTGCACAGACATGTCTGCAAACTGTTCCTGCATTGAAAAGAATGAGGATTCTGCAAATCTCACAGCTTACAATCTAAGAAAAATCTTCCACTCCATCTGCACTTGTATCTACTTCTGGCTGTTTGTGTGATTACGGATGGGATATTATTCATGGAAAGGGGCCCGGCAAAAGTAGTCGGCTCAGCGGAGGTGATTAAATATAACAAACACTTATACTCACTTCTCCTGGGACTCCATTGGCTCCCTGCATCTTCTTCAGGGCTTTTTCAGCCTGTGACTTACATCAGGCCCGTGACCGCTGAGGCCCAATCACAGGCCCCAGCAGTGGTGTTGCAGGCAGAAGAGGATGCTACCGACAGCCAGATGGAGCGAAGATGCCCTGGAGAGGTGAGGTAAGGTGAGTAGAAGTGTTTTTTATTTTCCATCACCTCCCCTGGGCCTCTGAGGCGACCCCAGTGTATAATAATAGCACTAAAACTAAACAGAGTGCCGATGCTCACGAATACTCGCCTGAATCGACTTAAGGGTGACTCTTGGGAGCATTTTATACTGTTTGGAACCACTGTGGGGAGCATATTATATTGTGTGGGGTCACTGTGGAGCATATTATACTGTGTGGGGCCACTGTGGAGCATTATATACTGTGTGGGAACCACTGTAGAGCACATTATACTGTGTGGGGGCCACTGTGAAGTACATTATACTGTGTGTGGGTCACTGTGGAGCATATTATACTGTGTGGGGTCACTTTGCAGCATATTATACTGTGTGGGGACTCTGTGGAGCATATTATACTGTGTGGGGCCACTGTGGAGCACATTATACTCTGTGGGGGCCACTGTTCAGAATATTATACTGTGTGAGGGCCACTGTGGAGCATATTATACTGTTTGGGGGCCATTGTGGAGCACATCATACTCTGTGGAGGCCACTGTTCAGAATATTATACTGTGTGGGGGCCACTGTGGAGCATATTATGCTGTGTGGGGCTACTATGGAGCATATTATACTGTGTGGGGGCCACTGTTCAGAATATTATACTGTGTTGGGGCCACTGTGGAACATACTGTACTGTGTTGAGGCCACTGTGGAGCATATTATACTGTGTGGGGGCTACGGTGAAGCATATTACACTGTGTGTGACCCCTTCATTATTTCCATCACACCATATTTATATTATCACAGGCTGTAATTACATTATACTATATAACAGATCAGTGCTATTTAAATAGCGAAGGGGTGAAGGTGCTTGCAAGAGCACCATAGTCCCTTCAAACAGTTGATCAGTAGGGGCCCTGGGAGTTAGACCCCCACTAATCTCCTAGATCTTTTAGACTGTTAAGACCCTGCAGATCAGACGTGTACCAGAACACGCAGCTCCTAGTATTGTTTACATGCCGGGCACTGCGCTGTTCACTCACTATATTCTTGATAACTGCAGTTGTGGGTACTATAGTTGTATGGGCCATGTTAATGTTAACAATTCCAGGAGCCACGCTGCTCTCTTGCCATACATAGTGTTGAGGTGGGTGTAGGTAGTGCAGTGGTACACACTGTATGGTGGGTGGCATTGTTATTGCATTTGATACTAAACTGTGTAAAATGATTAACCCAAAAGATGACAGTATGCTGTAACAAATGGATCTGGATAATTTGGGAGGCTTGGGCAGGAAGTGGCAAATGGTGATTAACAATGATAAATGTAAGGTTGTAGTTCTGGGAAGGGAATGTCACCAGATATACTACTGGAAAGAAAAAGTACAACTGACTTAAAAATTTTAGTTGATTGCAAACTTAACAGTAGCAAGCAGTGCCAGCCAACAAAAATAGGAACATGGGGCGCAACTAGAGATGAGCGAATTTCTCAAAAGTTCGATTCGGCAGATCGATTTGAAGTTCCAAAAAAATTTGCTTCGATCCTAATTACTTTGTGGTGAATAAACAGCTATTTCTGGGTTACAGAGAGCCTGGGTTGGCGGCAAAATGCCGGAAGCCCTTGGATGCCACGGTCATGTTTCTCTCTCTCTCTTCAGCACGGACAACTTTTATTCATGTGGAAGGATCTGCTAACAAGCCAAGACACTCCTACCCAATCTCTTCACTAGTGATTATCTTGTGACCGTCTGATGTCACAAAGGTCCTTACTAAATATTCGTTACCACGAAGCATCAGGAAATCTGGAATCGTGGAGAATCGAAGATTTCCTGAAATTCGGATCGAATTCCACTTCTGCAGAATTGATTCGCTCATCTCTAGGCGCAACAATAGCGAAATCAGTACATGTGATAAGAATATAGTTCGACCACTGTACAAAATGGCTGGTCAGACCACACATGGAATATTGTGTACAATTTTAGGTACCAGTGTACAAGAAGGACCATGGTAGTAGAGCTTGAGTGGGTTCAAAGCTGACAACTAAAGTAATAAATGAAATGGGTGGCCTACAGCACCTCGAAAAATTTACAAAATTGCATTATTTGGTTTAGGAAAAAGATGGCTGAGGGTCAACCTAATTAATATGTAAGGCTATATAACAGCTCAGTACAGAGATCTCTCCTATGATCTATTTAACTATAATAAGGTTGGATCCTCTACATTGGTTTCTCTATCAAATTGTGTCAGCAGTGTTGAACGTTGCATGTCCCAGTGCTTGGGAGAATAAACCAGAATGACAGCAAGAGGTCCGCAGAGGTAAAACTCCACACGGATGGATCAACTGATGGCACCTAGTTATCTATTCTGTATTGGAAGTGAAATTAGATGAAACACCCCAAGCCTAGAGTGGCAAAGAGTGTCAACACAAAGCATCAGAAGGCATTTGTACAACATTGGACTATGAGCCTGACATCCATCTACAGGTGTTCAATTGACCTCACTCCCCTTCTCTCAAAGGCTATCATAGCGTGCAGTACGACGGCAATGGGGGCTGGAATGGAGGCCATTTCTCTTCAGCAGAGAGTCCCATTTTTTTCTGGATGAAATGATAGCTAGAGATTGGTTTTGAAACCACATGGACAATGCTATGAGGAAGCTTCACTAAGGAATATCACACCAGACCTACTGCCATGTTTGGTTTGGGATGGCATAATGTACGGTAGCTGGACCCATCTAGTCTTCATTTCAGGTGCACTAACAGCTTAGCATAACATTGATTGTGGCACCAGTGGTAAAGCTATTTTTCCAGAGTGCACCAGGAGCTGTTTTTCAACAGGACAATGCCAGGCTGTAAGTTGCTTATGCTAATGTGAGAAGTCTGCGTGGCCTAAACATGCACATAGGCAAATAGCATCCATGGCACATAGCATCTCCAGACTTATCTTCCATTAAGCAAATCTTGGACATCACTGGTCTGCAATTGCAATGGACCTGCCAGCAGACAATCTTGATTTGCATGCCCTAGTGCATTCAGCATGGCATAACATTCCTCAGACAACCATTAATATCCTCATTGATCGCATGCCAAGGCGTTTAAGTGTGTGTATTTATGTGCATGGTTCTCATACTCGATATTGAATAAATTGAGATGTTTTGAATATTTTGTTTACATTTAATTATTTGCATATTATTAATATGTCTGTCAATCCTGTGATTTCCATAATTCCAAGACTTTTCCTTCTTGATGTTGCAATTTCAATGTTGAGGAGTGTAGTTACTAGATTGCTGGAGATGGGTCATTGATCTGTGGACTTATTCTGATTGTCATGTTTGGAGTCTGGAAATAATTTTTTTCCCATAGATAAGGACAATAAAGAAAAACTAAGCAGCATTGTATTGAGAAATCTAACCCTTATTTGACATTTTCAACTGAGCAATTTGTGTCACAAAAAGACAGCAATGTGACATATATACTTTAATGCTAAACATATTATTCACCTGGATACAAAATTCATCTACCATCCTATGGGGCCCATATACCTTCAATGCCTGTTAGGCAAATCCTGCTAGCCAATATACACTTGATTCAGCAGATCATGTATTGGGCATTGATTTTCAACATGCCAATCATTTTTACCCCCCATATAATTTGTCAAAGTTGGGTGACTCACATACATTTTACATATTTGGCTAGTGTTGCTAAAATGAGTAGGTTTGGCCAGCTTTTTTCTAATGTTTATGTGAGCTTCTACTGTCAGTTCATCCAGGAATGGGAAGCAAGGGAAAAGGTAGTCGGCTGGCACACAGGTTTATTTCAATTTCATATCTTGACTTATACTGTTTCACATCTGCGTCACAGTCTCTGAAGCAATGTCCACCAAATCACCGGAGGAAAAAGTCCTGCACAGAGATCTTTTTCCTCCCCCTGTTTCAGTTAAAAAATGACAGACACCTGATGGACCCCATTATAGTCAATGAGGTCTGCCGGGGTCTGTGTGACTGCTGTTTTAGCAGTCTGCCTCTCCGTTGTTTGAGCAACGGAGATCCAGCGCTAGTGTGAACCTAGTGTAAGAGCCCTTAGATGACCAGCAATATATAAGAGGAGGTTTTTTCTTTCACCTTTTTTTTGTGGTTGTTGTAGTTGAAGAGCTTCAACAAACTGTGCATTTTTTGGGTACATCTATGAATGGCATCTCAGAATCATAGAATCAACCATACTGAGAGTCAATCATGTTGTTTATGTTATTTTATTGCCTTTCACATACATCTGAAATTTTAGCAGTGAATTCTTGGTCGATAATAGAAAAATTCTATCACCAACATAAGAGGCCTGTCACTTATTTTGGGGTGAAAAATGAAAGGGTTATTTCCGTTCTCTTTTTATTAGGCTTCTTGTCAGAGGATCCTTCTATCACAGGACATCTTGCTGATCACATGAATTTAGTGAAGGAACCTGTTATTAATTATTTAATTCCCCTGTGTACCTACTCGGAAGAAATAAAGCACTGCACAGTCCCCATTGAAAGCAATGGACTGTCCATGTAATGCACTCATGTGCTGGGTCCTACAAAAGGAGTGACACTCTTTGCAGCTGTTCTTATATACAGTATGAACAGATGAGGGTGCCTAATAGATGAGGGTCATGTGCAGATGATTCCTCTATGGTAAATCAGAATTCCCTAATGTGATATTTGAATATGGGTTTCTTAACCCATTAATAGCACAGCCTAGTTTGATACTTTAGGACACAGGTCCTTATTTTGTTTTTCACATTATAAATGCCATAACTTTTTCATTTTAATGTTGACATAACTATATGTGTGCTTGTTTTTTGCACAAGGAGTTGTACTTTCCTATTGCACCATGTGGAGACATACAGTGGGGAAAAAAAGTATTTAGTCAGCCACCAATTGTGCAAGTTCTCCCACTTATAAAGATGAGGCTGGCCTGTAATTGACATCATAGGTAGACCTCAACTATGAGAGACAAAATGAGAAAACAAATCCAGAAAATCACATTGTCTGATTTTTTAAGAATTTATTTGCAAGACCTGTAATTTCTTCTTTAAGAGGCTCCTCTGTCCTCCACTCATTACCTGTAATAATGACTCCTGTTTGACATTATCAGTATAAAAGACACCTGTCCACAACCTCAAACAGTCACACTCCAAACTCCACTAAGGTGAAGACCAAAGAGCTGTGGAAGGACACCAGAAACAAAATTGTAGACCTGCACCAGGCTGGGAAGACTGAATCTGCAATAGGCAAGCAGCTTGGTGTGAAGAAATCAACTGTGGAAGCAATAATTAGAAAATGGAAGACATCCAAGACCACTGATAATCTCCATCGATCAGGGGCTCCACGCAAGATCTCACGCCGTGGGGTCAAAATGATCATAAGAACGGTGAGCAAAAATCCCAGAACCACACAGAGGGACCTAGTGAATGACCTGCAGAAAGCTGGGACTAACGTAACAAAGGCTACCGTCAGCAACACACTACGCCGCCAGGGACTCAGATCCTGCAGTGCCAGACGTGTCCCCCTGCTTAAGCCATTACATATCTGGTCCCGTCTGAAGTTTGCTAGAGAGCATTTGGATGTTCCAGAAGAGTATTGGGAGAATGTCATATGGTCAGATGAAACCAAAGTAGAACTGTTTGGTAGAAACACAACTTGTCGTGTTTGGAGGAGAGTGAAAGCTGAGTTGCATCCAAAGAACACCATACCTACTGTGAAGCATGGGGGTGGCAACATCACGCTTTGGGGCTGTTTCTCTGCAAAGGGACCAGGACGACTGATCCGTGTACATGAAAGAATGAATGGGGCCATGTATTGTGAGATTTTGAGTGCAAACCTCCTTCCGTCAGCAATGGCATTGAAGATGAAATGTGGTTGGGTCTTTCAGCATGACAATAATCCTAAGCACACCGCCAGGGCAACGAAGGAGTGGCTTCGTAAGAAGCATTTCAAGGTCCTGTAGTGGCCTAGCTAGTCTCCAGATCTCAACCCCATAGAAAACCTTTGGAGGGAGTTGAAAGTCCGTGTTGTCCAGCGACAGCCCCAAAACATCACTGCTCTAGAGGAGATCTGCATGGAGGAATGGGCCAACATACCAGCAACAATGTGTGCCAACCTTGTGATGACTTACAGAAAACGTTTGACCTCTGTCATTGCCAACAAAGGATATATAACAAAGTATTGAGATGAACTTTTGTTATTGACCAAATACTTATTTTCCACCATAATTTGCAAATAAATTCTTTAAAAATCAGACAATGTGATTTTCTGGATTTGTTTTCTCATTTTGTCTCTCATAGTTGAGGTCTAACTATGATGTCAATTACAGGCCGGCCTCATCTTTTTAAGTTGGAGAACTTGAACAATTGGTGGCTGACTAAATACTTTTTTTTTCCCACTGTATTTAGCATAGTAATCAAATTGTATTAACTCTTTCTTAGTGGGATAGTAAAAAAAGAGTCAGTTTTGCCATCCTTTTTTATGTTCTAAATTTTGCGTGGTGCACTGAACATCATAAATGACATGTTACCTTTATTTTGCCAGTCACTACAATTATGGTAATTCCAACTATATTTTGGGTTTTTATGTTGTACGACTTTTGCACAATAAAGTCACTTATTTGCCAAAAATGTTTCAGTTGCACCATATGCTGAGAGCCATAGTTTTTTTTACTCTTCATTGGAGCTGTGTAAGGGCTTGTTTTTTGTGGGATCATCTCTTATTTCTATTGACACCATTATGAGTTATATTTGACTTTTTGATCATTAAGAAATTTATTTTGGAGGCAATGTAACCAAAAAAACAGCATTTTTTTAAATATGGCATTCACAGTGCAGGATAAATATCATTCTATTTTAATACTATGGGTTGCGAAAGATGCATCAATACCACATATCTGTCAATATGCCAAAGCATCGGCACCCTGTCATTACATCTCGGGGGTGCTGATGGGTGCGGCAAACACAGAGATACTCCTTAGACGCCAGCAGTGATGTAACGATCGTGGTCGCAGGGGAGTTCGACCGGGCCCGAAGTGTTACGGGGCCCGGGGCCCACAGCCAGCTGGAAATAGCCGGGGCCCCAGACCACCATGATAGTGGTCGGGAAAAGCCTTGTTCCCCGACTGCTATATATATTGTTAATGGAAAGGGGAAATGCCAATCCAGGTGAGGTGTATAAAAATAAAAAAAAATAATTATACTCACCTGTCCTGGGCTGAGCATCCTGCGGGAGATGCTAAATCCTAGTGGGCTAAAGGACCTTTGATGACATCATGACCATGTGATCAGACTCTTGTGTGAGCGGAGATATTCTGGATTGTACAGGACAGTGTAGTGTTACACAGGAAGCTGCTGAGGGCGGAGACTGATGGAAGGAGGAGAGAATAGAACGTGTGAGCAAGAGGGGGAGATGGGGGTGGGCACTATGAGCACATAATACTGTGTGGGGGACACTGGTGAGCATAATAATACTGTGTGGGGGCCACTGTGAGCATATAATACTGTGTGGGGGCCACTGTGGAGCACATAATACTGTGTAGGGGCCACTGTGGAGCATATAATACTGTGTGAGGGCCACAGTGGAGCATGTAATACTGTTTGGGGGCCACTATGGCGCACCTAATACTGTTTGGGGACCAATGTGGAGCAGATAATACTGTGTGGGGTCCACTGCGGAGCATGTAATACTGTCCTAGTATTGTTTACATGCCAGGTGCTGCGCTGCTCACTCACCGTATACTTGATAACTGCAGTTGTGGGTATTAAAGCTGTACCCCTTTCAAGTATCTGAGATATTGCTTCAGTGCCTGTAACCGCCACTATCAAGAATTCGTTCTAGGAAGGGGATAGGGGCCCCGGACAAAAGTTTGCATCCGGGTTCACAAGACTTTAGTTAAGCCACTGGATGCCAGCATCATTATTGAAGGTAGCATCTAAAGGGGTTAATTGCATCTGTTACAGGAGGATGTCAGCTGTATGTTACTGCTGACATCCCCTCCTGATTACACCAGCTCCCCATCTTCATGACAAACTATTATGTCAGTTTGCGGAAAGGGGTTCCCGTCACTGACATAATAGTATGTCACATGGCAAGAACTGGTTAACCAGACAACTACTTTAACACTTAAAGGGGTTATCCAATGAAAATAATTTACCATCTATCCATGAGATAAATCACTGTTTGGTGGGGGGTCTCAGTTGTTGCACTCCGCCCCATTCATTTCAGCGGGAGCACCAGTAATAGCTAAATTCTTTCACTACATTCTTAGTGGGGGTAAAACACCCCTATTTTTGGGATCATTGAGGGTTTCAACTGTCTGACCCCTCAATCAGAAATTTAGAGTATGGATAGAAGATAAATACTTTTTGTGGCATAACTCCTTTGTACTCCAACTTGTACAACCTAGATAACTGCTTAAGGCACCATGCATATAAACGCATATTTTGTCAGTGTGTCAGTGAATGTCAATCCTATTATCTCCTATGGCTCCATACATTCGCCAGTGTATTATCATGGTTCTGTGTATGGGGTTGTGAGCCCGGGGAAAAACTCAGGACTATACCTGTTCGTTTTGCAGCCCAGGTTCGTTGAAGGAAATCAATGGGTACGTGGTGGCACATGTGGCACACATATATCTGTGGTAAAATGACCCCACACATTCGTGTGCATGTAGCCTAAAAGTGATAATGGAAGAGTAGAGGTAAAAAATAATTGTGGAGAAGAAATATGGTAGCGGTAATATTTTATTGTACAGGATTTCATAAATTTGATTTTTCTTCATTGCCAGTAAATTATTTAGAATTGGTCTAGAAAACTATTGTGACTTTATTTGGTTAAAAAATACCACAAGAAGTTAATAAATAAAATGCATGTTTATATTGCCATATATTACAACTAGTAACGGATTTATATTTCTTTAGTATTGTTCTGTGTATCCACTTAATATCTTCCAATTATACGTATATATTGCTGAGGAGCAACATGTCACTTTTCAGCTTCAGTTGATCTGTGTATTGAATACCATTCCTTCAAAGACCCAGAGTTATTCCAATAAAGTTGGAGAATTCAAATTAACATACCATAAGCCGAGAAGAAACACATCTTTATTTTACAGGCCGAAAACAACTAATGTAATATGATAAATTATAACAAAAAGGTGAAATAAGGGGAGGCAATGTCTAAGCTTTCATTTCTCCAATTTTTATGATTGTTGTAAAGGAGCAAGGGAATGAAAATGCAATTAGGTTTAAAAAGGAGAAATATGTGGTCTGAGAGAGCAATATCTGCTTTTATAGGCACAGCCACATCTCGGAGGCAGAATCATTATTGTGCATTTATCATCACAGAAATGCGTATTCTGATTTTTCTGCCCCCTTTTATAAAGAAGGGGAATGAATTAAAGAAAGGGCAAGCAAAAAGCTGCAAGGGAAGGGCAGCTATCACTTGCCCTTGCTTGGAGAAATAGACTTGCTCAATGGGATTACGTCCCTTCTTATAACCTATCAGTCGTCTGATCAGAAATTCATAAAGCCGGCCATCTATTTCTCAGCTCGGCTGGGGCCGCATGATTGAATTTAAATAAGCAAATGCCAGACTTAGGCTTTGACATTCTGTCTGCCTTTTCCCTATCTTCGTCTTTTTTTCTCCTACCTTTATAATCATAATGACTTTCATTATTACTTACCCCTCCATATACCACCATTTTAAATCGGTCAGATTGAGCATTATGAAAATTTATCAAGAATTGGAGGACTGGTGGGCTCCGGGTGGAAGAAGAGATAGAGATGCTAATTTGTACAGTGTAAAAAAATCTATAAACATAAACAATCACATATATATATATATATATATATATATATATATATTACTTTTTATATGTATTTATTTTATTAGATTTATTATTTTATTTAGTTCTTTTTTAGCTTTAAAAGGTATAAAGTAACAAGTAAACACATTTTACAGAAAAAAAAAACTATTTAAAAATTCTTTTAGATAATAGCAAACTAAGGAAATATTTATATGATTTCAGAATGAACACAAGTACAATTGCACAATACATCTTATCTGCAATACATCATGGATGTCCCTGATATTATGTGTATTTGAGATTGTCCCAATAGTAATCTCACATTATTAAAAAGAAAATGCCCACAGAGGAGTGTGTATGTGTGTGTGAATGTAACTAAATGATCTGTTCATATTTGATATTCTAGTACAATTTAGATGCAAAAAAATGCAAAAAATGGTCATTTGTTCGTAGAACAGAAGTCTGATCATGTTTTATTTACGTACAGAGATACTGACATTTTTCTCGTGGTGGACAGATTTGCAAAGGAAACAACTGAAAGTGGAGCCATATAAGCCATTTGTGTTTCAAAAAGTGATAGTCAGCAAGCTGTAGAAATATCAAAGTGACGATTTTACAATAGATCTGAGAAGTATCTCACAGGTGACTGCACTAAAGTAAACAGAATAATAAAATAATGACCAAGCTTTGGCTGCTGTTCTATTCTCTGATTTACTAATTTATGTCCAATTTTAAGTTTTGGGAGGAAACTCTCCAAACCTAGTGTTTTTTTCCATAGAAATGCAAAACAATATAAATTACATAAATATATTTATATATTAATGATTTATAAATATATTTATAATTTGCATAATAAATTCATTAAAGTTACTGTCTCACCAAATATTTTTGCTTTTCCACATTTCCTATTTCAACTAAGGCAGAATTCACTTGGCTATATAAATGTTTAATGTGAGAACTGGACAGTTTGGGGCATATTCATGATCTAAAACTATCCTAAAAAGGTGCAAATATTAGTTCAAAACTGGCTTCCTTTGTTCTTTTACCACAGCTCATACCACTTTCTGAAGAAGTGGGTGGAGCCGGGGGGTGGGGTAGTCTCAGATGAAGGCTAAACTGCTATTTTTGTTGCAGATTTTGCTGCGGTTTTTTGACTCAAAGCCAGGTGTGGATTGAGCAAAAGGGAGAACTATAAGAGCTTCCTTTATATTTCCTGTTCCTTTTGTAGCCACTCCTGGGTTAGGCTCAAAGCCACAGCAAAATCTGCATCAAAAAAGCAGCTTTTCCACAATGTGGGGCCTTAGCCTAAGAGGGGTGGGGGCTTTACATTTAATAATACTTAAACCAGGAAACTGGTGTAAGTAACACCAGAAATCTACTCCACCTTCTTGCTGAGGCTAAGACTCCATGTAGCGAAACACAGTGGAAAAAAACACAGTGAAAATGTGTTGCATTTTTTCCTCAGCATTTTTCACTGAGGCCGGATGCAGATGATCGTGTGCTGCCGGCTGTGAATTAAAGGCACGGGTGGCGTACGGGGGACACGCGAATGTCACGCCTGTGCCGCACGAGCCGTGCTTTCGCGGCCCTTTTCATTAAATGAATTTTTGCCACGGAAGCAAGAGCCGCAAAATAGGACAGGAATAGACCTGTTCTATATTTTGCCGCCTGGACTGTCGGCCTGCAAACGTGACTGTGTAATTCACGGTCATGTGTACAGACCCATATACACGAATAGCACACTGATCACGGCCACAGTCATCTGCAAGGGGCCTTATTGAATGTGCCCCTTTTCCCAAGGACAGGAACATCCTATCAGTGAACAGGTATTCTGGCTTACCTCTTAAAGAAAACAATTCAGTTTTCAGCACAATACACCTGGCTTAAACTGAGACCATTGGGCCATGTAAGGGAAGACATCAAATAAAATTTCTAATGTGAAAAAAAATATGATAAAATTCTGTAAATTTGCCCTGATAGGATCCAAATAGTGAGACAGTATGGTTTATCAGTCACCCTATAAAAGAATATAAAATTTGGCAACATAAAAATATAAAATACTACTCTCACCATGATTTTTTACTTAAAATAGTCTCTTTGCTTATTGCTACTTGGATTACCTTCTGAAGTTCCTCGACTATTGGATGCCAGGTTAACTGAATGATACCGCAGTGGTGTGGATCAGAGGGATAGCTTGTGAAATTTTGGTGTCTTGAGCAGAGCTGTCTTAACACATTGGTGGACCCAGTGCAAAGGTTTCATAAGTGGGTCCCATCATCACCACTTAGACATACCTGACCTCCACAAATTATAATGCTCCCCTCAGTGGTCCTCACACTGTACAATACCTCCTCAGTGGCCCCATTCAATATAATTCCACTGAGTGGCCCATCACACAGTCAAATGCCCCTGCAGTGGCCCCATATAATATAATGGCCAATCGCGCATTAACCTGTCCCTCCCAGTGGCCCCTCAGACATTACTTTATATTATAATGCCCCCCTCCAGTTGCGCTCACACTATAATGTCCCCCTTCTGGTTGCCCTCACAGTTTCAAGTCCCCCTCCTGGTTGCCTCTACAGTTTAATGTCCCCTTCCTGTTTGCCCTGACAAATTCATGTCCTCCTTCTGGTGGCCCCTACAGTTTCATGTCCTCTTCCTGGTGGCCCCCACAGTTTCATTTTCCTCTTCTGGTTGCCCCCACAGTTTCATGTTCCCCTCTTGGTGGCCTGTACACAAATAAAGAAAAAGAACACTAATACTCACCTTTCCTCGTACCCTTCTCTCTTTACTCCTGGAGGCTTCAGTGAGATGTAAGTGATGTCACTACATTGCATCTACTGCTCCCAAGAGATTGGGACGGCTCCCTGCTTCACCATTGTATTTAACTCATCTGTGCCCAGAGGAAGCAGGTGAGTTTGAGTTGGGATGGCCCAGAACAGCAGGGCAGCCACTCCAAATGGTGAACTGTCCTGCTGTCCCAAGGGGGCCCCTACTACCATAGGGTCCAGTACAAGTGTACCACTTGCCCTGGTGTCCCTGGTCCTATGATCTGATCAATTCTAGTTCTGATTTTCTATAACTGTTATTTGTTATTGGTTATGAATTCCACTGTATGTATAATATCTGCTTCATACACTCCCAATATTAATACAATCCTATGTTGTGTACATTAAAAGTGTTCACAAAATTACTATTGAGAGAAGTCACAATCCGGAAATGCATTTGAGAAACTAACTAGTTTTTTAAGCTTGTGTAAACTACCCAGTGTAATTGTATGGAAATAAGCACATGCTATACCTTATTCCATGAATTATGCATGAACGTTAATGCATATATGTGTCAATGTACAAATTCATCCTACTTCTCGCCTGCCACTAATGAATATACACCATTGTGTTTTGAGGTGCTGCCATTGTAGTGAAATGCTTTGCTTTTTATAGCTACACCAGTGTTATTTCCGAGTTGTCTACCCAGAAGTGGTTGAATTGAGGTCATATGGGCTCAGGTGAAGATTATGATCTTGGCAATTGAGATTCCACACAACTCACTGGTCTAGACTACTGTGGTCAGGCTGAGGAAAAAGTAATTAGAAGGCCATAAAGTTCTTTTTAAAGCCTTTCAGTAGTTAACTCACACTATTAGCCCTGGACAGGAAAATCATATGAACGTATTATTTACTCTGGGAAATTCTGAAAAGCAGACAGAAAAATTGATATTAATGACCTCATTACTGGGTATACTTATTGTACGGACACACATTCAGGTTTCGTTAAAGCAACTTTTGAAACCAAGTCCAGGATGAGAAAGAGGAGAAGTACCATATATCATTTATAGGTTTCCACCCATTATGACCCATACCCAGTTTGGCTTCAAAAACTGCACCAACAAAACTAGAACATGTGTCCTTACTCTTAGGCTAAAGACCCATGCATCGAACCGGTGGTAAAAAATGCTACAGAAAAAATGCAGCAAAATTGCACTTCGTCTTTTTATGCAGCATTTTTCATTAGATCTAGCAGTGTTTTTTTTTCTGAATTTTTTTCTTACCCTATTAAATATATAGGAAAAATGCTTGCATTTCTGCAGCTAAAATTAAAATGCAGCGTTTTTTCCTTGTACTTCTGCAATGAGGGGCCTTAGCCTTATGCAGTTTATCATGCAGTTTTTGAAACCACATGTGTGTTTTGCATATGTGGTAGTCAGTGGTAGTCATTATCAATGGGGTAAAAATTACAGAACGTACGTTATTGCTGTGAAATACCTCCCTTACTGATGTTTGAAGTGACTTTGTATCTTTATAAAGACAAACATTTTTAATGCGCTTTTCACCCACAAGGGACTCAAAGTGCAGAGAGCATTGTGGAGTTAGTGGTTGCCAAACAGACGCTCAACACCCACAAGGGTCAGTTGTTTTACAGAAGGCCAAATTGCCTATCAGTATATTTTTGGCATGTGGGAAGAAACTGGAGTACCCAGCATGCAGATGCTGCCCATAAATTCAAAGGACTTTCAAACAGCTCATACAGAAATATAGTATTCTTCTTCTAATGTGCTGTCAATGTCACTGTTGTCATATTGGTCACTGATATGTGCCGGTGAGCTGTATGAATGGGCTTCTTCTTTGGCCTGTGTCACATTCATGGGTCATGTAGCTTATTTGCAGCTCAGTCCCATTCAAGTGATTGAATTGGAATATCAGGTAGAGCAACTATGCTATGTACTGTGCTGCGCCTGGTATTCAATGAGACTGCAGCACTCACCTGAGTGCTATGATGGCCTCTTTCAATCAGCTGATCATAGGAGTGTTGTGAGTTTGATCTAAGTAAACAAAAAATAATACCACTACAACACCCACATCACAGGTTCTTGCCCCACTCCAGGCAACACAACGCTATGTGTTACTTACATAAAAATTGTTGTAATGGAGGGGAAAAACTATTAGAAATTACTTTTAGGCTAAGGCCCCACATAGTGAGCCGTGGCCAAAAAGTGCTGTGGAAAAAAACATAACGGAAACGCATCATGTTTTTTTTTCACAGCGCTTTTCAAAGAAAGTCCACAGAGTTTTCCTCTGCTGATTTTCCGTCCCTATTATACCTATACAGAAAACGCCAGCATTGCTGTAGGTTTAATTGACATGCTGCAATTTTTAAAAATTCAATGGTTTTTTAAATCGCAGAATTTTCAATAGGTGGGGCACGGGCCTAAAATGTTTTTGTAGCACTTTGTGTTATTAAAAAAAAAATCATGAAAAATGTGAAAAACAGACACATTTCCCCTCTTTTTTGTTTACCGTTTCCTAAATATAAAAAAAGAAAAAAAAATAACATTAAAATAAAGCCCTATTTATCACAAAAAAAAGATGTAAAATTATTTGAATAAACCACATTGAAAAAAAATGTTATAGCTTTCCAAACCTTATGCACGAAATAAATGGCCTGGTACTGAAGTAGTTAAAAATCCTGTAATTTTAGGATACAGCCTCTGTGCATAGCTATGTGTTACTGTGAATACAGACCACAAGTGTGTAGTCTGATCTTAAAGTGATTTGTTACTTGGGTCTTTCTTCTTTCTATTTCTTGCTTACTGTATCTTGCAACAGTAGATGAGAATCAGAGATAAAGAAGAAGCAGATGACTGCATGATCAGACTATGCCCAGGTTTTCTTGTAGTCTGTAACCATGGAGACACATAGGTCTAACCTCACAGAGCAGTCATAACCCTATTTTATCTGTCCCTTGCTTCTTACTCATTGAAGCTGGGGACACATACAACAAAAATGCCTGTCAGGGAAATTCAGCAACATTGTCCCCTAGAAGCCACTGCGGGAAACAAACACCTAAAATCAGGTTGTTATTGCATCACAGTAGGTCTCCAGCAGCCTTGGCATTGCTGGCAGCTAATACACCCTGCTACCCCCTCCCCTTATTTTAGAGACAGAGTCAGGCAAAATTTCAGTTTAGCTTCTTGGTCCTGTCACTCAAAGAAGGGAGGAGGGAAGGAGGGCGTTCCTGGGCAGTGTGGGGCATGGCAGTTTGGAGCAACAGAGCTGCCCCCGATGCTCCAGATTGCTCATATGCCTATTGTGAAATGAATAAATAAATATCTCTGTATAAGAGGTAAAAAAATTTTAATGGGGAAAAAACATTGCATTCAGATGAGCCTGGCCTAACTGTGCTGCTGCTTTAATATGCTTCACCCTGGGGAGTGACTTCCTTTAAAACTACCAATGCAGATTATTTTGCCCTATAGGTGGATAAGATTTATAGAAAGCTCATGCTATACTGCTACTGTATATTGTAGTGGGTCAGCACGGGTGAGATCGCTCTGACTAACCCACTGCAATTACTTCCTGTGTAGACAGCTTTTTTGTAATATGTAACCATGGAGACATATTGCTCTGCATAGAAGTTGTATAGATAAACAGTAGACTATTTGTAATAAAGTTTACTGGCAATATTGCTTTTTGTTATTTTTTCTATTTGGATGTGTTGGAGAGATGGACATGTCAGACTCCACAGCTTGAATCGATTTTTAATAAAGATTAATATCTTTTACCCAACTACAAGTAATAAACATCTATGCATTTTATCTATAACCATATAAAGTCAAAGCCACAGTCTAAAAACATTCTGTGTGCAAAAAATCTGTATGAGCTGTAATTTAACCTCAGCTAAATAAGCATTATAGTAGCTGTGGGTCAGGTTAATAAATGCAAATATGCAGAAAAATAAGATTATCAGTGGAAAGTGACTTATTTTACTGCAGATATAAAGAAAAATAGCATGGAAATAAATCCTATTTACAAAGTGTATTGTATGTCCTCGTCCTGTATGAGAGAAGCGACTAGCGCTTAATCCCTGCACCAGCTGCACGAGACACTCTTTATGGAGTGTTTCAGTAATTAGCTTAACAAGTATGTTGGTAGCAGTTATAATTGAGAGTAATTGAAGGTTTAGATTTTTTCATCTGTACATTAAATAATTAACCTGCAATTGTTTCATATTGATCCCAGCTCAAAGAATATTTCCACATAATGCCACCATTGAGACGCCGACATTTAGGAAGTAATAGCCTGGAATAAAAAAAAAAAAAATAGAGCAAGAGTTAAAAAGGTTTTCCAGGATTAGAAAAACATGGCAGCTTTTTTCCAAAAAGAGCACCACACCTGTCTACAGGTTGTGTGTGGTATTGCACCTCAGATTCAAAGTATTTGAAAGAGACCCATTTAAGGCTGGGGCTCCATGTGGCTTAAACATCGCGGACAAAAACCACAGCATTTTACAGTCCCTGCAAAGTAGATGCAGACAAATATACGCAGTGGAAATGCTGCAATTTCCAAAACCATCACGTTTTTGGAAATCGCAGTATGTCAATTATACCCATGGAAATGCTGGCAGTTTCTCTATAGGTATAATTGATGCAGAAAGTCCGCAGTCCGCTTTGCTGTGAAAAGCACTGTGGGAAAAAACGTGATGCGTTTCTTCCACAGTTTTCCCCGCAGCGCTTTTTTAATGAAGGGAAAAAAAATGCAGGAAAAAACGAGGAGGAAACGCAATGCGTTTTTTACGCAGTGTTTTTTCATTGGATTTTCGCAGAGTTTTCCTCTGCGGACCTTCTGTTCTTATTATATGCAGGCATAATTGACATGCTGCGATTTTCCAGTGGCATGTATGGTCATGTGGAAAGCACTGCTTCCTTCATGGCCATTACGTGTTTCCTTATGGTAGATAGAGATAGATATTAAATAGGTATTTCGATATATAGATTAGAGGTATAAGATTTGTCTAATGAATGTACAGTACAGACCAAAAGTTTGGACACACCTTCTCATTCCAAGAGTTTTCTGTATTTTCATGACTATAAAAATTGTAGATTCACACTGAAGGCATCAAAACTATGAATTAACACATGTGGAATTATATACTTAACAAAAAAGTATGAAACAACTGAAAATATGTCTTATATTCTAGGTTCTTCAAAGTAGCCACCTTTTGCTTTGATTACTGCTTTGCACACTCTTGGCATTCTCTTGATGAGCTTCAAGAGGTAGTCACCTGAAATGGTCTTGAAGGAGTTCCCAGAGATGCTTAGCACTTGTTGGCCCTTTTGCCTTCACTCTACGGTCCAGCTCACCCCAAACCATCTCGATTGGGTTCAGGTCTGGTGACTGTGGAGGCCAGGTCATCTGGCGTACCACCCCATCACTCTCCTTCTTGGTCAAATAGCCCTTACACAGTCTGGAGGTGTGTTTGGGGTCATTGTCCTGTTGAAAAATAAATGATGGTCCAACTAAACGCAAACCGGATGGAATAGCATGCCGCTGCAAGATGCTGTGGTAACCATGCTGGTTCAGTATTCCTTCAATTTTGAATAAATCACCAACAGTGTGACCAGCAAAGCACCCCCACACCATCACACCTCCTCCTCCATGCTTCACGGTGGGAACCAGGCATGTACAGTCCATTCGTTCACCTTTTCTGTGTCGCACAAAGACATGGTGGTTGGAACCAAAGATCTCAAATTTGGACTCATCAGACCAAAGCACAGATTTCCACAGGTCTAATGTCCATTCCTTGTGTTCTTTAGCCCAAACAAGTCTCTTCTGCTTGTTGCCTGTCCTTAGCAGTGGTTTCCTAGTAGCTATTTTACCATGAAGGCCTGCTGCACACAGTCTCCTCTTAACAGATGTTGTAGAGATGTGTCTGCTGCTAGAACTCTGTGTGGCATTGACCTGGTCTCTAATCTGAGCTGCTGTTAACCTGCGATTTTTGAAACTGGTGACTCGGATGAACTTATCCTCCGCAGCAGAGGTGACTCTTGGTCTTCCTTTCCTGGGGCGGTCGTCATGTGAGCCAGTTTCTGTGCAGCGCTTGATGGTTTTGGTCACTGCACTTGGGGACACTTTCAAAGTTTTCCCAATTTTTCGGACTGACTGACCTTCATTTCTTAAAGTAATGATGGCCACTCGTTTTTCTTTACTTAGCTGCTTTTTTCTTGCCATAATACAAATTCTAACACTCCATTCAGTAGGACTATCAGCTGTGTATCCACCTGACTTCTGAATAACACAACTGATGGTCCCAACCCCATTTATAAGGCAAGAAAACCCACTTGTTAAACCTGAGAGGGCACACCTGTGAAGTGAAAACCATTTCAGGTGACTACCTCTTGAAGCTCATCAAGAGAATGCCAAGAGTGTGCAAAGCAGTAATCAAAGCAAAAGGTGGCTACTTTGAAGAACCTAGAATATAAGACATATTTTCAGTTGTTTCACACTTTTTTGTTAAGTATATAATTCCACATGTGTTAATTCATAGTTTTGATGCCTTCAGTGTGAATCTACAATTTTTATAGTCATGAAAATACAGAAAACTCTTGGAATGAGAAGGTGTGTCCAAACTTTTGGTCTGTACTGTATGTCTCAATTGAATTCAACTGTATGCCTATACAATTGCTTATGTCTGCCAAAACAATGTGTCATTAAAAGAAAAAAACATATATAGAATGTTTACTTTTTTCAGATATAGCTGTATTAAAAAACATAGTCAATTGTTGGTTTTCAATACAGTTGAGGTAACTTTATCTTGTCAGAACCCCCCACCAACCGCATGACATTTATAATAATGGTGTTTTGCCGTCAGGAGTCTCCGTCATAGATTCCATTACATTTGATGGAAAAAAATGACGCAGCATGCAGCACTATTATTTTCAGTAAAACAATGGGACCATAATGGAACCTGAAGAACCCAATTATAAGTGAGTGGAGTCTGTACAGCACTATTGGTGGCCATCATAGGTTTATGATGTCTGTTATAAACAATAGCCACAATGCAGATGGTAATAGAGCATAACATGTTGTGATTTTCAGTCCAGCCTTGTTATACAGACATTAGGATATTTATTAAAAAAAAAGTTGATCTCATATTTTCACACTCCCGTGTCTTTTAAAATATTTTATGTGCCAGATTTATCAAAACAACACTCTTCAATACAGTCTTGTTCCCTTACATAGTCAAAAATTTGTTTTCAAAGTAAAAAAATAAACTTTAACAAACAAAATGTTAACTATGGCAGAAATAACAGAATCTTGTAATTAAAGTGGTTATCCGGTTTCTAACATTGATGGCTTATACTTAGGATAGGCCATCAATATTAGATCTGTGAGGGACTGACACCTGGGACCCTCCGCAAATCACTCCACAAATTTACACACCGCGAGCTACACAGCTCACTTGCCGTGCAGACTGTAGCAACGAGTGTAAGCACTGTCACTGAGACAGTGCTGAAATACTTACACTTGCTGCTACAGTTTATACTGTCTTGGTACTGGTGATCTGCAGGGTCCCGGGTATTGAACCCGTGCAGATCTAATATGGCCTAAGGATAGGCCATCAATGTTAGAAACTGGATAACCCCTCTAAGTTATTAATAGTTGTGAATTTCCTCTGCAATCCAGATCAATACGATAGGTTCAAGTAGATGTACCCGATGTGCTAAATTTATGCCTAATAAATAGACACTTCGTATGCAGAAAACCAAGCGCCTCATCTACAGACCAAAACTGTCAGCCAAAAGGAATTTGTCCTAAAAATGTCTAATAAGGCAACCCAAGAAATATGGCATATGGATTGTGTGGTTGCTATTCACACATCACATTACTATTCACAATTATTCATAGCAGTAACTATTCTGGTCAACCAGGATGTAAACATTTATGTGGATAATAAAAGTATCTAAAATAAAAACAAAATTTAACAACTTTGCAAATATAGTGGTCCCTCAGGTTAGAATAGCTTTAGGTTACGATATTCTCTGCATTTCAAGGTCTTTCCTAGGCCATTCAATGTAGAGTGCCACAGATACTACCAGACTGTGGCCTATGTGATTGGCAGGAAGATTGGCAGCTAATTTCCCTGGTAAAACACTTGTATAAGTAAGTACTTTTAAAGGTATATTACCTTATGAACTTTTATGGCTATACCTCTGGGGCCACATTTATCTTGAGAATTTAGTTCCCTGACCCCCATCTTGTGGCTGCAGTGTAGGGAGATATGGATGTGTATGCAGGTCTCACTATTCACTTGCATGGGAGTTCCAAAACTACTGTACAGGACCCTGAAGAACTCCTGTCCTCTACTTAGAAAGCGATGTACATATTGCATCAGCTCTTTCTGGACATCTGTATGTCACAATTTGGTTAATTTGCATTTGTTTTATATTTATTTTGTTTTATTCTAATTTCCTTTATTTTGAGCTACCATTTTGAGTGCTTTGAAACCAATTACAAGGTTTCCATAGAGGTTTGTTCTTAAGTTATAGCACAGCATTACCAACTTACAATGGTCATCCTAGAGCCAAACAACATTGTATCTTGAGGGACCTCTGTATTCCTGATTATAAATATTCAAACATTTTGTATATATACTTGCTAGTAGAGCTGTGTCTCCAAGGTAACAGACTACAAACAAGCTTTGTGTAGTCTGATTATCCAGTCATGCTTCCTTCCTCCTGGTACCTACTTTTTCCTAACATGCCAAATGTACAGAAAATGTATGAAGCCTCTGTAACCAGCAGGAGTTGGGGTCTACACCTTTGCTATTGCCAAATGTTTCTCCATCACAGCCTCATTTGTCAAAAACACAATAGAGTGAGGAGTATTGCTCTTTCAGTTGCTTATAGAAAGATACTTTTGATGCCTTAAAAATTTGGGACAATAGCCTTTTGTGTTTTGGTACCAACAATGGGTACTAAGTAATTTTCGAGTATTTGTAAATGCTGGTAATATTTCTTGTAGTACTCTTAGATGACATGGTCAATTTAGCCACTCTGGGTATAACAAAATCCACCAGATCTCCTTCCTGATGCTTAGCTGTATACACCACCAATTGACAATAAAAAATATAGCAAAAGCAGCAATGCAAACTCTATTTCCAAATCAGAAAACGTCTTTACACTACTATCACAAAAAAGCTGTCCCAAGTGTAGAATGCCGAGCTTTTCCCAGCACTTAGACTTAATTTTATTTATTTCCTTAAGGAATTACTGCCCCAAAATTTGAGAAAACACGCCCCCCTAATTCTTCACAGTTGTTTGAATTTTAACCATGTATCACCCATGAGAACCAATGTTGGATATCTATTTTAAGGTGTAGACAAACATTTTCACATTTCCAAGATTTCAAAAATGTTATGGCTAAAAAAATAAGGACTTTATTATAAAAGTAGATCATAGCTATATTAACTGGAACGAAATCCCAATGTATAAAATATCTGAGATATTTATATGATATATGTGATACTAGAAAATAACATGACCGGAATAGTCAAACCGCTTTGTACGTCTAGGTATTGGGAGGTTGTACAATGGACTTTGCTCTTTGTTTTAGGTTTTAAATACATATCCTTTGCTATTTGCTCAATTGTACTTGTCTATGTGAGATACGGAGACTGTTTCCATCTAGATATTGGTTAATGCATTGCATTATGGATATATAGCGCACATTTATGTATAATAAATATTTACCATAACATCTTATTATTTTTACATGAGAATATTGGGGCATTTTAAATTTCTTTGTTAAAATGTTTCCAGACTCCTATGTAAAAGCTGTAACAGAAATATATGGAGATATATGTATGGCTAGAAGGAAATGATAGATTAATCTTATCAGAGAAATACGGGATAGAAAGTCCCATTAAGATCAAAGTGTATTTCCATGATTGCTGTGTAATGAATAACATCTTGCTGGTGAGGTAATGGTGGGAATCTAACAAATATAACTGGACAGGTATTGGAGCATCCCATGTACTAGTGTCAAATCCATAGGCGTTCTATCTAGTGTAGATTCATTTGTAACTTTAGGATTTAAGACTGCGTTATTTGTGCATTATATAGCACATAACTCTCTGATTTACGATAACACAGACTAGGCTTTACCTGAAGTCCTGTGTAAAAAAGATGGATATCACAAAGAATTGTGACCAACAATGACAAACTCATCTTGACTATATCTCTACATTTTATTAATACAGCGTGGTATAACATTGTTCCCATATAGTCAGGTCTTAATGAAATCCCGCATTTTACTCCTTTATCCAGCTATCATTCAATGTTTTTTTTTAGTATAGATAATATATAACCAATTTTGTTACTTTAAAAACCTGCATCTCAAGGGTTTTACTGCAGACTTTCATCAATGCTCTCTAGACTATAATCCCCACTATCTTCACATTATCTTCTCACAGGCAGTATGAATTGTAGTCCGGCCATGGCTAGTGATCATACAGTCGTCATGCTTTCATTATCATAAAATGACACTTATCCTGCGGTCCCTATTATATGGGCCTCATCCATTTCCATCATAGGATCCCATTGTCATATATTTATTGATGAATTTTGAATTTTTGAATCCTATGGTTACTTGTAACTTTACTAATAAAACCTCAAAACCATTAGCAATTTTCAGTTCTTATCAATAGTAAAATGCACTCTTATATATATGTCCCTCTGTGTATTTGTGTATGTATGTGCTTATGTATGTATCTGCAGTACAGTATGGGTATGCACAGGTGTGTATATATTAATAGGCCTGTGGAAATGATATTAGATTGTAAGCTTCATTGGGGAGCAAGCATAGTCAAACATCTTTGAATAAAACCCTGGCTAGAATAAAAGTAATAACAATAGTAGAAGTAATAATTAATATAAATGGTTCATACTGAGATTGTAAAACTTGTAAATTTTTCATTTACTTGTTACTTTATTATAATTTTTCAATATAAAAAATGGTCAACAAATGGGGTCCTTAAAGATTTACTTCAAGCATAAATTCACATGTATAATTGTAAATCTTTTTCAATAAAAGACCAATAAATGAGTGTACTAGAGGAAGAAAAATGGGGCATATAACCTCTTAAATGCCAAAGTCTGTCTCTCACTTCTCCCCTTCAGCTTCTCAGGCCCAATACAAAATCTATAATAGGATCCCCCAATCTATTACACGTTGTTTATAGCACGCTTGTGTACAAGAGAGGTCTTTGGGCCCCCTTTGTCAGCAAGGCCTGAGAGTGACTGTAACGTTTGCATCCACTTTCTTCAATAAAGTATCAAGGGGAAGTGTTATTATTTCTCAGATACACATGTATTAAATAATTTACACATTACAAAATGTGTTATTGTTATAATGCTATTATTATTTTTATACACTAAATGTGGTATAATTCTTCATCATAGCACAGTGAAAAATATACATCTGTATTGTCTATATCACACATCTCACCTCTGCAGACATGAATTTAGTACAAAAGAAACCCCCAAGAATGTTTGTTGCCACACTGATATTCACCCTTAGAGGGCAGTGGTTTTCCACTTATGTCCCTTCCAGGCCTCTCTATTTGCATAGGATTTGAATATGTTGTGCTCCTCTCTTTTTATGATCGCAGCTGACCTAATACTTCTTTTTCAATTGGATATAATGCTGATCACATGAAGAGATGTAAGCTGGCACATAATAATACAATCTCTAACAGCTTATCATACAATGACAAAAGGCGCCATTATCTGCCTTTAATATTTATAATAATATAAATATCACATATCGACAACAAGAAATTCATAACATATATGTAGTACGGTATATGACACAGAAAAAGCGGAAGAGAAAAACATGGGTACTAATGTGATTCTGCAGCAGATGCCATGTACGGATGGAAATGCCTGTGCCCCAATTCAGTCATTAGCAGGACGCACACTCTTGATTTTAATGTAACTCCTATTTTGCCATAAATAAGAACAATCCTGGTTCAAGAGAGATTATTATATTTCCTCTCCGCGCTCTGGCGCTATGCATACACATGGCAAAATGAGGTTGTGCAAACACAAAGGGGAATATTTCCCCATTGCTGTAATGTCACCCTTACATGTTCGCTCACCTTATTATTGCTAACAGGCTGGTTAGCATTGGGTCACCTCTGCATCTCCGTCTTCCCTCAGCAGGGTCACTTATCTCCAGGCTAGATTTAGGAGGAGGGTTTATGCATTCTCTCATCCCACTTGCTCTTATTATTTTCTGTTTGTCCCCTGTCATATTTTTCTACTGTCTGCCTGACAAGAGATTGGCAACATTAACCCTTTTCCTCCTAGCATGTTGCTATAGGTCTCCTGCATCCTGCAGCGGGCGGCCTCACAGAGACCTATCTACCTGTTCCTTTTTATTTCCTTATTTCAGAAATTGCCATTATTGTTATTATATTTATGGTAGCGTATTTACCTATTATAAGTACCGTAAAAAAGAAAAAAAAAATGCATATATATATATAATTATATATATTTTATTTCATGTGTGTTCTATATCCTAAACATACTTAGCATGGAAGAAATGATGCCTCTGCCCAAGGTTTTGCCCATTAGAATGCCTAAGGATAATTTTGCACACACCCATTATAATTATAGTTGTGTTATTTTGCAGCAGTCCAAAGAAAATAGCATTATTTTTTGTCTCAATTTTTAATGGACTGTGAAAAAAATGATTATGCTCTGTGACTACAGTTCATTAGTTATAACCTCAGAAATATAGGACATTTTCTCTCTCTCTTTTTTTTTTTTTTAATATGTGGATTATTTCCGTAATAAAATTCCTTGCCCTTCCTCAAAAGCAGCAAAGCAGACATGAGCGAAATCCTGATTTTTATTGAGAAGGCATATAATTCATTTCTCCCCTATCTCTGCTCACCATCCCCCATGTTCCTGCCCAAAAATGAATGTGCTGAAATACTATTAGGCTGTCTGGTTATGTATTTTTGATGAGCCCATGCAAGACACTGGCTGACCCTGCACGGCACGTGTTAGAATTGCACTGAAGAAGCTTTTCATTTAAGTTATGCTATCCAGTCTAGGTGACCTCTATTAAATAAAAAGGGAGCAAACAACCTTTCCTGCGGCCTTTGGGACCTTTTCCTTCAAAGATTATTTTTTTCTATTATCATGTACATTAAATGTAACATTACTATCTTTATGGCTGAACATATTTTCTCTTTTTTTTTTCTTACTGTAGAAGGATTTTTCTATAGAGGTGGAATCTCATAATTCAGTCTCTGTGGTCAGATTATTAAAATTACCTGTTTTCTCAAAGAGACAAGACCTGAATACAAAACGTTTCTTTTTGTGAACACAAAGAAGAAATAATGATAATAAAAAAAAAATTATCAGAAAATGGGGAAAATAATTTAACCATACACGTGAGCCAAGAATTCTGTTTCAAATAAAGAAAAAAATCTTTATTTTGGTATTTGTGCAACCCTTGAATATCTAGAGTTGACTGAAAATGTTCTTTTTAACATCTATCTCTCATCTATCATCTGCTTTAGTCCTGATGTATTCATTTTGCAAATAAAATTTTGTAGTGTGAAGTCTTGAATGATAAAAATATTCTGGTACCGTCCTCAAATTTTTAAATTTCTTTTTTTTTCTTAGTAATTTGCACATCGATGGATAACTTACATATTTGACTGTTTTACTGACTACTTGAGATCCTATTTTAAGAGCTATTTGTAAAGCATTAAGATGTGACCCACCCCAAGTCATGTCCTCCCCCTTGAGCTGTACACTTCACGATGCTTTGACTGTTCACTTAACATGGAGTTGTCTTTTATTTTTTTTTTTATAAACCCAGGCACAACACACAGAAAGAGGAGGAGGAAGGAGGGAGAGAGAGAGAGAGAGAGGGAGAGAGAGGTAAAAACTAAAAACCCTGAAGGACGGGTCTCAAAAAAATCTAAAGAAACCGCGGGGAATTTCTTTTTAAGACCAACAGAAAGCAAGCCGTCTTGTGGTAAGGTTGCTTTTTTGGCTTCTATGGTGTCTTACGTTTTATCCTGTCCATCTACTTAGTTGTCTAATTGTGGCTTCCTCAGAGGACTGGAGATTGATGGGTGTGGAATTCAGCGAACTTCCTTGCTTAAGTCATATGAGGGTGGCACTCATGTAAATATGCAAATTGGGTGGCAGGGCTGCCTTGTTGACACGTGTATGTGTTCCTTGCCTCTCCCCACCTCCCCATCTGATCTTCAACAGATCGCTCTTGTTTCTTGTGATCACCAGCTCTGCGTGTTGAAAAGGAAAATGTGTGTGTGTGAAGGAAAGGAGGGTTGTAAGAAAAATATTACGGAGCTGCAGGGCATGCTTCCTTGACAGGATTGCTGCGAATTTCCAATATTAATGTGTGCCTTTTTTTCTGTCTTCATTTGCATGTCAAAGTATGGAAGGTGTGAGACCAGAGATTAGTATTGAAATGACATAATGATGTAATGATTAAAATCGGATGACTTCTGTGAACAAGTAGAGTGGCGGAGGGAGGTGTGTGTGTGTTGTGTGTGTGTGTGAAGGGGGGAGGGAGGTGATGGAGCAAGAAAGGAAGTAAAGCATCTTCTCCCTGCTCGGCGTCTGTTCATCAGAATGTTTAGATTAGAATGATAATGATGATGATGATGATGATCATTTCATCTAAAAGGAGACTCCATCTTCATCTCTATTTGCATTCATGAAGCTGTATAATTTTATTATGCATACTTAATTATCACTTACCTACCCCATACTGCTGACAATTTTATACATGCAGCCAATGTAAATGTAAAAAATAATAAAAAAATAAATTAAAAAATGATTAAGATATTGTTAGTTTTGCACTAATCCAGCCATCTAAAAATTACATACATTTTGAAAAATAAAATAAAGATTTTTTTTTAAATTAGTTTTAAAGTCAATACATTTTTTTAAGTAAAAAATATCACGTTAAGTTACAAAGATTATAATTGTCTATTAGTGCTCAAGTATAATATAGAGCAATAAAAGGGAATTTTACAATATGAGCGGCACACGTACAGTGATATATATTGACTACCACGCATGTGTTGTGCCTTATAGAAGCATAGCACGTATATATTACATAATATTTCATCTGCAGGTGCAGCAGAGCTATTAGTATCCCCAATCACAGGCAAAACCATAACACATTGTGAAAAAATACCATGAGTCGTGCCAAGTGACAGTCTCACAGTGAAACTGTGTTGACAAGCTCAGCTCTGCTACTGTAGATCAAATGAGAGAATCA
The DNA here is from genome assembly GCA_947044405.1 of Leptodactylus fallax. Taxonomy (NCBI): domain Eukaryota; kingdom Metazoa; phylum Chordata; class Amphibia; order Anura; family Leptodactylidae; genus Leptodactylus; species Leptodactylus fallax. Next base: position 4,911,879 of record CAMRHE010000021.1, read on the forward strand.
ATGACATGGGCACACATTAAATATTCTCTTATCTACCATGGTATATTAATGCAACTGATCATATATTACTGATAGATATTAGTTGCCCTATATTGTGGAGACTGAAAAGATTATTTTGTGTGGTCCTGCAATGTCATTACATCCATACCTTCTTAAACTACTATGGCCAAGGATAGGAAAGTCCCCACTCGGTAGCAGTTTCACCTGATTTTTACTCCTGGAGTGATGTTTTACTGTTCTCTCGGAACTGTGCAGTGCCAATAAAGAAGAAAGGCAGCAATGAGGATTTGGTGCTATTGATCTGCCCAAGGGGATCATTAGGCATCACTATCAATCTACAAATCAGTAGGCCTGTGTTACTTGCTTGGGCAGTCATTGCCAATTTGTTTCTATTACATAGCCGAGCCCGGAGGTGTTTGATGAGCGAGTCTGGTGTTCAGCTCGACACTGCTGAGAATACACACTTAATGTTGCTGAGATGTTTAAGGGACTTTATATTGCTTTTTTTCCCGCTCTCAAATATGTCGCTTTTTTCATTTTTGTTCCGTTACACCACAATTATTTAGCTGTCACAATGCATAAAGAGACCTGTGGGCAGCCATGTACACCTATGTTTAAGAACACACATGGATCCGCTCACGCTATGAACTATTCTGCACTGTAAAAACATGCATAGTCAGTGACAAAAAAAAATATATTTCCCTCCTATACTGGATACAGTGACTTGAAATTCACCATGGATGTGAGAGCTGATATAGCTTTTAAGTCACATAACAAAAATACTGGCAAAACAGCTGCCACTTTGTCATAATATGATTACTACAAGAATATGTTGCAGGGGCTTTTAACCTCTTCACCTCCAGAATTCTAGTATTTTGCAGGTTTTACTTAGAAAAAGCAAAAGTATTCAGTTCCTCAGTCCATGCCTAGATGATGCAGATGAAAGAGCATGTCATCCACCAATCCAGGACAGAAACAAGGGTTTAATTTGACTCTAAAGAATATATATAGATCGTAATCTATCTATCTATCTATCTATCTATCTATTTATTTCATATCTATCTACCTGTCGGTCTGTCTATGCAAACATCCCACAAACATGGTTGTGTGTATGTGCGTGTGTATTTTTACAGGCGATTATAATTATTAACATTTCCCTTAATTTATGATATTATGTCAACTCTTTGTTTCCCTCATAAACATGCTATTCCAGAAATAGTAACATGTGGGTTTCTAAAAAGCTTGTAAAATCTGAGTTATTTTGTGTTTTTCCTCAAACTATCAGCACAAATGTTCCAGCCTTTCCATGTTGTGATGTGCTGGCTGTTATGTTACAGATCAGGACCCCGTCTAAGCTTTTGCATGCCACAAATTGGTCATGCTTCCACATATGCTAGCACTCTAATGAGTTTCATAAAAAATAGGCAGAAATATTCATGACTCTCATAAAAGATATCATGTTTTATCCTCTTCTCCCTGGGCTTGTTCTTACCAGATATTTTATAAGTTCAGGAAAATATTTGTCATGCCACCCAAACCAACCTGAAATGGCCAAATGACTCCATACAATCATCCCCCCATAGTCATTGTGAATAATTATACTTTATTTATAGAGCAGATTGGCAGCACAGTGCATGGTGGTGGACAAAGCAGACACTCAGCGAGATAAATGGTTTGTCAACGGTGACGTATATCATAGCAGGCAGACACAAAAGATATCCAGGGCCCTGCCCAGACGACCTTTCCATCCAGAGGGTCATTTTATAGAATTAGCTAGAATAAAGCCCCCTGACATTATATTTACATGCAGGAGCATCCATTTATTATCTTATGAAGCCTGAATTGGGGGATTGCAGAGGGGGAGCTTATTGCACACGTTAACATTGTCTTTTAGTGAAGTGTTATAATAGTCTTGCAGCTCTTGAATAGATATAGTAGCAGTAATGTAATATTTATGAAGGCCTGTCTACTATACCCAGCTGTATATTGTCTTTGGAGGAGGTCTCAAGTCTTCTCTCAGATTCCATTTTTTGAATAATGTGTTGTTAGTGGATTTTAAAGCCGTTATCTTTGTTATTCACGAAAGCATTGAGGAAACAAATTGTGCAACCTCTCCTTATCAGATACTGCTGGAAAGAAGCTGTGCTTTTTAGTGATTCTGATGTATGAAATACTCGCTTCAAAAGGGAAAAATGTCTGCTTGCTCTCATTATAAGAGGACGGCCATTGTTAGAGCACAATTGGGGCCCTCCTTCGTGTTTTTCACTTTGTAACAAAAATCCTGAATGGGGCACCTTGTGGCTTGAAACTTAAGCAACTTTTATTCTTTTTTTTTTTTGCTTTTTTTATTGAGAACTGGCGCTTCATAGAATTTTAATTGCTAAGGCAGGAAGTGCAGCTTCTCTCGTACTGAATGCAAAGGGGAGCATGGGCATTTCTTTTCATTTACTACCTAAGTAGCCCTGATGCATGTAGGTTATACAGGAAGTTACAGGAGGAAATAGTTTGTGTACTGTCTCTTGTGGGTAAGTGTAATGATTTAGGGAGATTTACTGTGTATTGCATGTGAGGTTATGTCAATAACTACACTACAGCAGACAGATGTTACACTGTTGTGAATTGGAATTTAGGGAATCTCATTGAAATTGTACAGTTGAAAATTGTGATGTTTCATAGTTCCATATAACATATGCTATCCTAAACTGTAAAGGTCCATGCACAAGGCATGGACTATATTACAGATCTCAGGGAAATCAATTTGCCACTTGATGAAGGTGGTACCATATTCTGCCCTTGAAGCAATTCTTGTAGGGGACAATACCACGACAATACAGAATAAAAATTGAAGGCACGCAGAGGTACAGTGTGGCCATCGGTGTTCCCTTATGAATTTGAACCACACATTTCTGATATAGAGATTCATGCATGAGGCCTTATAAAAATGTATAATCAAGGTTAAGGTTGAGGCCATACATCACAATTTTCAGAAAATTGTGGCAAAGTCACAATAGGAACCCTAATGCTGGTATAGTATAGCCTACATAACTCAATACAAGTATATTAATAAATGTGATCAGTCTGTGCATACAGATTATACGCCAATTAAGTCAATTTACATATTCTGTCTTGCACTTAATTGACCATATTATGGCAGTAAACAATACTGACAGTTCAGCTTTTCCTATGTGCATAGTATTTGAGTGTCTTTTCTTTACAGGACGATTGCTGCTTCTCCATTGTCTCCAGAATAATTCTCTGCTACATGATTGATGTAATAGTAGATGAGATATAGATGTCTGTTTTTAAGTCATTCATACTGTCTATATTGTGTCTTTATAAGCTGTACTATTATTGGGCCTGACTTGATTCTTCTACGTATTTTCTATTTTATGTTTGTATTTGTAGCACAAACCCTTAAGAAATATCTTAATTCCTCTAACATGGCATTCAGTAATCCAGAAAGTCTGTAATCTGGCACATGCTTCCAAAAGTGTCATATAATGTGGGGTTTTACAGAAGCAGAAGAGCCAAATAAGATCTATGACTGATAAGAAAAACAGAATTGTGTACATTACGCTTCTTAGCATAATATATATTTCTACTGATTTTCTTAAATGAGTTGCCTACTCCATATGACTATAACACTAGTAATTTTCTAATGAAAGGTACTGCAACTTTTTTATATAATAATTTCAATTCCACAACATATGATCTTTGCTATTTCTCTGAATAGAAACATGCCTGCTCATGTTTAGGCCAGGTTCATAGGAATGTCTAAAATATTGTTGTATTAAATTTGTATGTACATACGTAAATATGTATGTGCAGTCTGTATGTCTGCAGACCAAGAGGCTGTCAGAGACAGTTGAAGTGGTCTCCATGAAAATGTTGTCTGCAGTATGGACAGAAATAAAGCATGCTGCAAATGGTGGTGTGAATTGCACCATTCACTACTATGGGTCTATGTATGCAGCCTGTTTTGATACGCAGACAGCACAAAAATATGCATGTCTGAATTAGCATTTAGTGACTAAAAATACATGCTCTGATCTAGATCTGCTTATCTAGCCATTAAGTTTTTTTTATTTTATTTTTATAGTGAATCAGTCTAGACAGACTTCTTTAAACTAAACACAGCATAAGCACAAATCTTGTTCTTGTCCCAATATATTAGGGTGGTAAAGAGATATTAGTCTTAGGATAGGTGATCAAATGAAAATCAGCCAGAGTCTCACGCCTGTTACCTCCATGGATCAACTGTTTGAAGTAGCATGGGACTGAGCTGCGAACAGGCCATGTGACCGATGAAAGTGAAGTCACATGGCCTGTGAAATAGGAATGGCAGTATTCAAATGTACAACGCTGTTCTTGGTAAGTAGTGAAAAGTCTACAACACTTACCTGTACTCTGTGATTCCTTGGTTGGCTGGGGTCCTGGGTGCCGGACTCCCGCACATCTTCATTTGATGACCTATCCTAGGATAGGTTATCAATTATTAACTTTGGAAAACCCCTTTTAAGGGCCTTACAAATTTTTGTGTCAGAGATTTAGAATAATGGAAATCTTTCTGTAGTGTAAAGGAGGTTTAGAGACAAAGCCTCTTTGTTCTGCAAATCTGTGGTGGTCCATGTTCATGCACTCACCTGATGTGATTGTCTCATATATGATTGATATATCATATTAGATTTCCCCATAAACTGAACTGTGACCTATTCTATGAACATATTTTTAAGAGGTAAACACTTTTAGATGTACTGATTTAGTTTGGAAGTACAAAATATATTTCATGCCCTAAATGTGCCCCTAAGGTTAAGGCCCCACGTAGCGAGGCGCAGCCAAAAAAACATAGGTTACAGTTCAGACCTCTGTAAAATTGTTTCATTATTTATATTTGCAAAAATGTTTAACTTTTCATTGTGTACAAATTTAAATATGGTTATGTTTGTGGGAAACCCCCCTTTTATGTTAGTAAAAATACTAAAGCCAACAAATTCCTTAAAGCTTCTTCTAGAGCTTTTTTCAATCTATAGCTTGTCTGTAGAATACAGTCTGCAGATTCATGCTAGTCTGTAGTCTGTTGCAACTCTACAGAGATGTCATAGGGAAATTTGTTTCTGGAAAGCTTGCCTGCTGTAATTGTAGATCACTACTACTTGGTCTAGCATATGCAAGGGTATATTAGGGAACTACATGTAATTCTGATCCATACAATAAAAGCATGTGTGCATGTAAACACTCCAAATACCACAATGTTAATAATATAGCACTAAGGCTATATAGGGTTTGCTTGTTCAAATTCTTTGGTAGAACATTCTGTGTAGACAAAGGGGGTCAAGACCTATCTCACTCTGGGGGACCTGGTGCAAGGTATACCTTAAATGTCTAAGGTAGGAATATCCCTTTAAGGCTGAGGCCCCACATTGCGGGAACACAGCTGTTTTTGTTGCAGATTTTGCTGCGGTTTTTTGAGTCAAAGCCAGCAGTGGATTGAGCAGAAGGTAGAAGTATAAGTACTTTCTATACATTTCCTATTCCTTATGTAACCATTCTTGGCTTTGACTCAAAAAAACGCAACAAAACCTGTAACAAAAACTGCATTTCCGCAAGTGAGGCATCAGCCTTAGTCTGGAATTGTAATGGACTATTGAATTATATTTATTCATGCACCCAAATATGGGCAATAACCTGTGATATTAGTTAGTGGGAATTCCTTCTGTTTCTGTTCGACATAAAATATTTCATACATATTAGGCTTGAGTATGTCTGTTCAATTATTGTGTTGGTGCAGGCAACATTAGTGGTGTTTATAAAGTGTAATACAGCTGGTTTTGTCTTTTGGAAACCATATAAATAGTAGGGTCATGTCTATTGACTGATCAAAGATGGCCTTCAACTTCCACTTCCTTTCCTCTCTTCCAACTAATTTGATCTTCTCATGGATGTAATGCCTCCCAAGTAAAATTATTACATGCAACTTTCCTAATATTTAAAATTTCTCGTACATATTGCATGTCTCAGGATAATTGTGTTCCAAACTGCTTCTACTATACTATGTTCAAGCCCAAAGTGCTACTCAGAAGCAATCTTCACAAGTGCTCCTTCACACTGGCTTTGTGTTGAAGTCCTCTTTTGCTTCTGTTTGACTTGTGAAGGTCATGACAGCACCAACTTCCATTTGTCTCAAATGACTGAGTTGAAGCTATAAGTGCAGATTTTAATGGTACCTGAACAAAGCCAAATGCAAAACCCCTAATAACCACAATGAAGTCGCAAATTTTGGTATTACTTTTGTCATAGGGATAATAGTATTGCCTACCTATAGCTACCTATGTTTGACATGTCTATAAATCTTTATATTTTTATTGACAATTTAACTTAAAAAGGCTTAAACACTAATTCATAACAGAATGAGTCAGATTTATTAAGACTGGCATTTTGTATACCAGTCTTAATAAAGGGCCAGACAGGCGCAAGGCACGCCTGCTTTATCAAGAGGTACAGGCCCGTGCACTAGAATGGAACTCTACGCCACTCTATAATAAATATGTCAAGCGAATTGTCCCCGTCCCAGCATGCCACATTCTTTGCCCCCGCTCCACCCACATTCACGGAAAGTGGCAATTGTGGTGCAGAACAGAGGATGTGTCACATCTTTGATGCAAGAGAGTTCCTGGCGCTATAGATGTGCCACATTTTCACACATCTATGCCAGAAAACTGGCGTTGATGTTTGATGAATTTCCCCCAGTGATTTTGGATTTTTTAGAACATGTATTGGGGTCCAGGTGTTGTGGCCATTATATAAATCCTTATGTATGACCATATTGTAGTCTTGTTACTATCTTGGGTTAGTTGAATTTTGTAACAGTTAACTACAATGAAAAATGTGGTGATTTGGCATAACTCGTTATCCAGGTATCAATTCTTCCTACCTGGGTAAAGAGTTAACAAAGTGTAAATACCCTGCCAAAAAATAACAGGAACACTAAAGCATCATTGATTGATAAACCCAAGACAGGGATATCAATCTGTCAAGTTAGGAAGCATAGGCAATCGTGAATCATGAAAGTGACAACAGATGCACCGGTGAGGCAGCAGCAAGACAACCCCAAAAATGGGAATGGTTTTACAGGAGGTGGCCACAGATGATTACTCTCACTTTGTCCTTCTTCCTACTTTAGCTTTACTACTGGTAGCATGAGGTGGTACCTGCAGCCCAATCAGGTTGCAAGGTAATCCAGAAAGTCCATGATGGCAAGAAGATTTGTTGGATCTCCCAGCATACTCTCACGAGCTTGAAATATATACCAGGACATTGGCTGTTACATGAGGTATAGCCTGACAGGGCCTTAGAAGGGCATAAATCCAGCAACAGGATTGATATCTGCTCCTCTGTGCAAGGAGAAACAGGAGGATAAAAGTCAGAGCCCTACAAAATGACCTCCAGCCAGAGCCGTAAATTGAAGATCCTGGGCCCCAATGCAAGATCTATAATGGGGCCCCCACATACCATGTGCTATCTATTATACTGGTGTCCTCTTATATTGTAGAGAGGCTTTTTGGCCCCTTCAGACTGCAGTCCTGGTAACAACTGCTACCTCTGAACCCCCTATAGCGATGCCCCTGCCTCCAGCAGTATACTGGCATGCATATTTGTGATTCTGACCAGTGGCGTTGGCATTAGGGCCTGATGTTCTGCATTGGGACCTGTGTCCACAGCCCTGCATCTTTAAAGTAGTGACTGACAAAGTCATTAAAATTGTCTGCACCCATAATCACCACTGTATTTCACATAGCTCCAGTGCTGATGCTTCCAGCTTTTTTTTTTGTAAACTGTAGTATTATAAATATTGTACTTTAGGCTTGGTGGTTTTCAGAAGGCTTGTTATTTTAAAACACATAATATTATATCTAATGGTGTCTTGCAGATCTACCAGGTAACTCTGTACATTGTAGTCTAACATGTCAAGACATTGCCATTTACGTGCTGTCTTGCAGCAGCACCTATGCCCACATAGACATTTGCTTCTTCTTAGTGGGGTTGCCCACTTTGGACAAGGTCCTCCAGAAAAAGCTGTTGTCTTAATATAATACTGAATAATTGATGGTTGTCACGAAATAAGGACTCGCCCTCATTAATTCAGAATGACCTAAGACTGTACTTAGATGTAGGTTTCCTTAACCAGACAACCTGATAGCAAAAGAGAGGACCTTTCTACACACCCGAATGCAGGGGCTGTCTAGTGCTGATTGACACAACATGTAGATCAAAACTTACTTGCATTGGCCTTTCACACAGGCCGATGAAAACAACATGGGGGGAATACTTGCTACCATGATTGTTCCACCTCCATTCAGTTGCATTTATTATTGGCAGTGCATTTCTGTTTATACAGGGCGATGGTCGGCCAATAGCTGCACCATTAGATAGGACAATTATGGAGAATGAGTGATCCAATGAACGCCTGCCCCTGATAATAGGCCTTATAATAGCGGCGTTTACCAAATTCTCTTGGTCATATCTGCCTTTTATTGCAGTTTTTGCAGTTTTAGATTTATAGCTGGTTACTGCTACAATACATAGCATTAAATTTACAAATGTCTGAAGAACATTGAAGAAAGAATGCTCTTTCCCTATTAAAAGGCAGAGCAGGGGTGTTCATACAAAGGCAGATATGGTCCCATCTTCAGTATTGGGTCATTACATGGAGAATTTACAACATGCTGAAAGAAATCTTTTTGTGCAGTATATAAATCACTTGTGGTTATGTGACATATTAGTTACCTTTCTTCCTCACCACCTCCACATTGGCCAGGCTTGAGAAGACTACTATCAGTAGTGAAAAATAAATTCAAGATACAATAGTGTACTTTACAATAGATAAGTAGTATATCTATATATACTATTTAATACTAATAATATTTAATACTAGAAAGAACAGAAAGTGAAATAAGTGCTTACAAATGAGTTACATGTTGCATTTTCAATCTAAAATTCCAGGTCTGTTTGCAGGCAATGGCAGTGCCAGATGTAGTGTGAAAGAGAGCAATCTAAATGAGTTTATTCTCAATATGAAAGTGGCATAAAAATATGTAAAAGCCGATCGTATAGCTGCAGAAACCCTCCACAAAAATGTGTAACGAAAGCTGTTACTGGGAGTGAGGCTTTATGCACAGGAACAGCTGGGACAGCCTAAAACACTTTAACACTTGCTCAATTATAATGAAACACTTAAAAAACATATTAAAATCATGCTTAAGTCTTCAACATCCAGATCATTAGGCGAGTCTGCTCTTTGTAGACAAATTGTTGCATGTTCCTGGTCAGTTCCTGCTTTTATATATATATATATATATATATATATATATATATATATGCTAGACTTAATGGTTAGAAAATATTTTTAAAAAATGTTGAATAAATTTTAGTATAATTATAATTTTTTGTGCAATTTATTGAGAGTACTGATAGGAATTGCTATCAGATAAAATATAGGCTCACACAATATTAGAATTTATGTTAAGAAAAGCATTGGTATAAAATTAATGTAATTTTTAGTTACCAAATTTATTACAATAAATAAATTTATAAATTTACAAATACTAAATAAATAGTAATTTAATACATCATATATAAAATAAGTTATTTTAAAGAGGTGTTAAAGTGAACCTTTTTTTGATTAGACTGTATAAGAAATACAATATATTTTATATTCGGAATATTATAGTGTTCACCCCAAGTTTACATGACCTTTTTACTGATTTTCTTTCTACGGTATTTTTAGGGCATGTATTTTTTTAAATTTCTCAGATAAATAAAGACTAATTCTAACAACTAAAGATACGAAAGGTTTCTGCCTTGTTTATATGAGGTTTGGTTGAATATACAATTAAAACAATAATACAAATAAATATATGGTGGTTTGTAGTGTAATATAACCCTGATTGTAGTCCATGTGTGAATGAATCCTTAGGGCAATGTAATATCACACAAAGGCACCGCATTGGTAACAACTTTTTTTTTACCAAGGTTAATTTTAAAAACACATATGATAAAAATGTAGAATAAACATTTTTAGGATTTTTATATACCACCAAATAAATGTCACAGCCAAATACCTTTACAGAAACCTGACTGTGGATGACAACTTTTATGATCAGGTTAACCATATTTAACTAAACAATAGCTTTAATTTCCTGGCTGACAGCTGATTCCCATCATATTAATGGCGATGATGTAAACGTGTCTGATTGATGCGGAGATCTCTCTTAAACACGTTTCAGAAAATATAATTGAATTTTTAATTGTATCATTAGCAACATCCTTATTATGATCATTACAGATTATTATCATTTGCAGAGTACACGTTGTCAGGATATAGCGAAATTACAGGGTGTATAGATCACAGGAGACTCTGTCAGTGTGGTAAGTGAGTGACTGTTACAACAGTTTGGCGCACATTCATTTTTGGTGTCAGGTTGTCGTCAGATCCTGTTTTGCTATAAGTAACATGTTATTGACGATCCTGTAAGATGCTGGAGCTCTGTGCAAAAGCTAGCAAACTCTTGGAAGCATGTAAAATAAATCACACTGCCGTGCAGTTTACACTCGTTGGATGCATAGATGGGACATTTGATAGCTTGTCGCAGTGTACAGCATGACATATATATTTCTGCTAGTCAGGCACATATTTCAGTGGTCTTCTCTCCTAGAAGTTTATGAGCCAGCTTCACCCCACAGGCCAACATCTGGGCTCCTGTATATTTATGCAGGCTGTACTAAGGCAGTTGACATTGTGCCTTGGCCACGTTATTGAATGGTACAGTTATGATAACCCACATGGTAGATATCGGGCAACTATAAGACTTGTGAAGTAATTTCCTGGAATGATATTAATATCATTGCATCAAACGGCATAATATACTAGGTAGGCAGATTCATTATTTTAAAGGGATTTGCAATATATACTTTTATGATGAGGAACATGTACTGTGTAATCACCAGAATGGCATCTTTATAATATATAATGGCAACCATAAAGATATATCAGTGCATTCAATATCAGCTGGCCAAGAAATAATGTGTTCAGAATTATGCACTGTAGCAGAGCCGAGTTTGTCAGATGTAGTTGTGCTATGTTTGTCAGTTGACATGAAATGATATCTCTGGTTTTACGCATGACTGAGCAAAAGATGAAGCTAAAGCTGTTAGTGGAATATTAAATATGGCTCTGCTGTGTGTATTATACATTTTGTCTTATATCTATCTATCTCATGCGTAATATCTATCTATCTATCTATCTATCTATCTATCTATCTGTCTGTCTGTCTGTCTGTCTGTCTGTCTGTCTATCTATCTATCTATCCATCTTTTATATATTTTGTTTTACAGAATTGTAATTTTAATCCTAGACTCACCTTCACTTTCTCCACCATTTCTTTGTGGGATTGCATATATCCTGCTATTGTGGCTTATGTAAGATTTATACCCTCAGGATTCAGGTTGGTGTAATATAAAATCATCAATAATTCATTCACTGACAGCATAAGGTAAATGGCGCGTTTTTGTATAGTTTTCATATACCTGTAGGGAAAACCTGTTTGCATGTCATTACTATGCACAGGTAGCAATTAGTAATCTTTGCTTCTATAATATTTCATTTTTTTTTTTTTTTTATAGAAATGATCCTTGCTTTTGGACTCTGGCCAGTGTCTGGTATTCCCTCTATTGTGCTGGGGGTGGTGGAGGGGGGCTAGGTCTCTTGTGGGAGGGAAGGGATATGAATTCTGACTTTGTAAGTGAGTTAATGAAGGCACTCTACCTGGCATCAGGTGTGCTCCTTTAAGTAGTGCACAGCAGTTTTCTTCACTGTAATGCAGTCTCCTGTGAGTTTATGGTTTTCTGCTGTGTCCTATTATGTGCTTCTCGGGCAGGATCCCGTGCCCCTTCTACTCTCAGTTATCAGCAGACCGCCCAGGCTGAAGTCCTTTAAAACCCTGGAGAAAGATGATGCTTAGTAGAGGGGCTATGAATGAGCAAGCATGTGTGGTCCAGCTTCTAGATAAAGGAACTCTCCACAATAGCTGCCTGCTCTCTCAGTATCTGTGAACACGCAGGCTACTCCCAGGCCTTTGAGGGACACTATATATGAACTGGGTAGTGACATAGCACAACCACAGGACAAGAGGCTTCAAGGCTTCTATAAGAATGGAGAATAATAAATAATTTACACTTGGTCAGTAGGCTCTGTGCTGTCGTATACATTATTATATAACACCAACAATGTTGTGTCACTTACTGTATGCAGGAATCACATTGAAGCCATTCTTATGTTGATATTCTAAATTTAGAAATAGGTAGATATTAAAAATAGATAAATAGACAATATGCAACCTATGGTGCCGCTCTCTAGGTTTTTATCATAAATATTTTAGATTCTATCTATATGTAAAATACATATGTAAAAGCACATACATAGCACATAGTCCTATTTCTAGCAGAGATGTGTTTGTCCTTTGGCACTGATCATGATTTCACAAAGTGATATAAGTCATTACATAAGTTGCAGACCTAGAATATATTCAGAACTGCTGTTTTGTCATACTTGTGATATATATAGCAATGATAAAGATATATGAGAGATAGTGACGCTTTTCTCCTGGTTTCCGTAGTTGACTATCTCAGGTGATGCTTACCTCCTACCAGCTGAACACAAATACCTAATAATATTAACTTGTGGGAAACACCTTATAGACTTTTAGTAGTTCAATAACAATATTTATATAAGAGAAATTAACCTTCTGCTGCTGATAGACAGGTAATAATCTCAGTAGATGATTGTTAGATCTTGTCAGAGATTATACAGTTGAACAGAGAAATATCCCTAGTTTTCTAATGTGGGGTTTACTTGACCAGAGAATTAATGAACATATATAGATAATATCCACTATCCTATTTACTCCAAATCAGAGGACGGAATTGGGGAAGCCTGTTACACAGTACACAAAGCATTAAATGCGTGCATGTGAGAATTATGCTGGATTAGAGACATCCAGGTCCATACAATGTATATATAATTCATTACTCAAGTCCATGTCTGCTGCAATACCTATCATTATCACGCATAGAGAACTTCATTAGTGGAATCTATAGATTATTGTCTTATGTTGTTATTATTGGCTATGCATGTACATAGTGATAAACACTATTCTTTAATAAACATACAATACACGCAAACAGTATAGAGACACAAAATATACGCAACTTTGCCTAATACATTTGCATTTAGGATAAGATTTTAATGCCTTGGCTTACTTGAGAGATTTACTTGAGATAATTTGTAATATTTTGTAATAACTAATAATAATAATAATATAAATTAATGTGAAATATTAATTGTGATATGAATAAGTGCTGGTAATATCTTCTTTTTATATCAAACTTTAATTCCAATACTGCACCCATAAAGTATAGTATACCCGTTAAAAATAATGAAATAACATAACTAACTTCGTTTTTGCCCATAGAAGCAGACATTACACACACAAAAAAAAAATTAAAATCATGTTTAATCACACACTACCTAATATCCTCCAGTAGGTGGCACTGCAGCCTATCCTGCAAGCAAGATAAGACCTTGTGTAATATTTAGGTGCAATTTCTTCAAAGCAAGCCTTCCCTTGTTAATTTGTTCTATGCCGCATTAAATACTGTCTAGGGGGGTATTAAATATGAAACTTGTAATTTTCCCCTGCTACCTGTTACTTTCTAAAGGATTAGCCTAAAACCTAATTTGGTTATTGTTACAACTACATTAATAATACTAATAATAATAATAATACTACTAATAATAAATCTAATTCAATAATCAATGCATGGATTTAAAATATTACAGATATGAGGTATTACAAGGATGTTTTATATTAGAAATGTCCCTTGATATTTTACTACATGCAAGTTTAGGAAAGTGTTTGCACAAGCATCAATTTTTGCTGCAAATAAAACACCAATGTAGTCCGAATTGTGAGCTTGCCTACTTGGGTAATCAGATAAAACAGGAAAGATGGGTTATCTTTCAGAAGACACCTCTGCTGTACATGATCTGTGGATTAATTCTCCTGCAGTGCTTTACAGGCCTGTCTGCTATCAGATGGGTTATGGCTTATTTATAATACAGTATATGTTCAGACTCTAGTCCATATATATACATTTTTTTTTATTTGTAGCCTTTCTCATTATTTCACTAGCTTTATGCATGGCTATGAACAGAGGGAAATGAAACCTAAATATCACGATTCATTTTTCATCAGTATTAGATAGCACCGAAAAACACCCAACTTGATTCCTTTTGAATTAACTGAATCATATTTTATTTTTTTCAATATCGCCTATCACCATGGCAACGGTGAGCTGTCAGTTCAGTTTTTGACATTTTTCTCATTTGGTAAGATTTCAGACTTGCCATCCTCCCTGCCAACATGTCATGAACAAGAGAAAAAAAACTGCATGAAAAATCTAATGGGTGTCTGGTCTGATTGTCCTCACTCGTGGCAGGAAAGACAAAACTGATGAATTGTGAAATATATTCAGAAGGATTCACAAAAAAGCCCAAGTGTCTGGGACCCCCTCCGTCCTCACAAACACCTCCTCATTCTCCTCTTGTTCTGCTTGATGCACCAAACACGCTGCCTGTGACACTTAGGTTTGTAGAAATTTAAGATTAACAGTTTTACATTTGCCCTACGCCCCTCTATATTTTATATCTGTCATTAACTTATTCAGGATCTTACTATAAAGCCTTTTAAATAATTGGAAAGGAGATCTTTCCCTCAGACCATCACCAGTGGCCAGTACATCAATAATTTTCCTTTATACTATACTACAATATTTAGGGCCTTATTTTTGGCATTATATTATATTATTATTGTATCCTTCACACTGTATATATAGTGCAGTACTGATATATATTATTACTATATATCCTGAATATATTGATACTATAACAGTTTCATAAAATATAGATTTTAGATCAATAATGTCCATTTTTATTCAGTGACATAATGTATAATTAATAATACATTTTATAAAAATAAAGTAAAAAGTTTATATTTTTATTTTTTTTCCTAAGCAATGTGTGACTTATTCATAAACTGTATTGTAATCATAAATACAAGGTGCACCCTGTAATATATATATATATATATATATATATATATATTAGGAAATTATTCAGACATAAGAGAGTTTCTGCATTGACTATGGTTCTAATGTGAACTGGTAATGGAATCTTCTATACATATACACACATATATATATATACACACACTATATATATATATATATATATATATATATATATATATATACACATATATATATATATATATATATATATATATATATACACACATATATATATATATAGGTATTCTATTTTATTTTTTTCAGTTTTAGATAGAATATTTATATCAGCAATTTATTTGATATGCAGCTATAGTCTTCAGAATTTTTTTAAGTAATAGGTGACAGACTCCAAGTCTTGCAGTCCTCTTAATGCCCCTTTTATATTACAGGTGATGTTTGCTTCAGCCCTTAAAAATCAAACAAATAAAAAAATATTTAAGACAAAGAAATGCCAAGTCCCCCCTTTCTTTCCAGTTCTTTTAACAGGGGGTATGTAGTGTTAATAATATTGTCATACTATATTCTATATGCAAGTTGGTAGAAAAGAGAACAACATTAAAATATTTATTGCATGACAACTATGAATTTGTTTCCCCAAATGTTTATTAGAATCAATGTAACATATAACACTTTATATTCATATTCATTAAAACCCAATATTACAAACAAGGCCTGAGTAAAATTTAAACAACATTTTTTAAACAATCTGTTTTAATGTTTCTGCATTAGAAATATTAAGTTATTTTATTTATTGATATGTTCAGGATGGTAAACTTTTTATTAGTTTTGATGGATTGGAGACAAGTCTGGTTGACACTTAAGTCTTATGTCTATTCTGTGATTACACACTTCATGTCTATATGGATGCACATGGGCTGATCATGAATATCTGGGTGTAAAATAAGATTTATTTTCACTAATCATCCGAACTTTGCTCCTCTCACAGATTATCCCATGCCCTTAAATCACTGGCTTATATAAAATATTCTATAGGCTCCATACAATATCGAAAATCCCAGTCTGTCATTTATATTCAGCTAAAGTCAAGCACATAAATATTAAAATGCTGAAGAGCCAAGAGAGAGCCATATTGCAAATACCGAGCACCAGCAGGATGCAAGTATTTTCTTATATTTATTTTTTAAATTTTTGATATTTTTTTAAATACAGTATATAGATATGTACTAAATTTGAAAGAAAGAAATTTGAAATGTAAATAAAATCTGTGGGCATTACTAGTACTTGTCTACGCATTTCTGTATTATTTATTGCTAATGGCAGATGCAGAATCAGACCAATCTTTATATATATATATATATACATATATATATATACAGTCATATGAAAAAGTTTGGGCACCTCTATTAATCTTAATCATTTTTAGTTCTAAATATTTGGGTGTTTGCAACAGCCATTTCAATTTGATATATCTAATAACTGATGGACACAGTAATATTTCAGGATTGAAATGAGGTTTATTGTACTAACAGAAAATGTGCAATATGCATTAAACCAAAATTTGACTGGTGCTAAAATTTGGGTACCCTTATCATTTTATTGATTTGAATACTCCTAACTACTTTTTACTGACTTACTGAAGCACAAAATTGGTTTTGTAACCTCACTGAGCTTTGCACTTCATAGCCAGGTGTATCCAATCATGAGAAAAGGTATGTAAGGTGGCCAATTGCAAGTTGTTCTCCTATTTGAATCTCCTCTGAAGAGTGGCATCATGGGCTCCTCAAAACAACTCTCAAATGATCTGAAAACAAAGATTGTTCAACATAGTTGTTCAGGGGAAGGATACAAAAAGTTGTCTCAGAGATTTAACCTGTCAGTTTCCACTGTGAGGAACATAGTAAGGAAATGGAAGACCACAGGGACAGTTCTTGTTAAGCCCAGAAGTGGCAGGCCAAGAAAAATATCAGAAAGGCAGAGAAGAAGAATGGTGAGAACAGTCAAGGACAATCCACAGACCACCTCCAAAGAGCTGCAGCATCATCTTGCTGCAGATGGTGTCACTGTGCATCGGTCAACAATACAGCACACTTTGCACAAGGAGAAGCTGTATGGGAGAGTGATGCGAAAGAAGCCGTTTCTGAAAGCACGCCACAAACAGAGTCGCCTGAGGTACGCAAAAGCACATTTGGACAAGCCAGCTTCATTTTGGAAGAAGGTCCTGTGGACTGATGAAACAAAGATTGAGTTGTTTGGTCATACAAAAAGGCGTTATGCATGGCGTCAAAAAAACACAGCATTCCAAGAAAAACACTTGCTACCCACTGTAAAATTTGGTGGAGGTTCCATCATGCTTTGGGGCTGTGTGGCCAATGCCGGCACCGGGAATCTTGTTAAAGTTGAGGGTCGCATGGATTCAACTCAGTATCAGCAGATTCTTGAGAATAATGTACAAGAATCAGTGACGAATTTGAAGTTACGCCGGGGATGGATATTTCAGCAAGACAATGATCCAAAACACAGCTCCAAATCTACTCAGGCATTCATGCAGAGGAACAATTACAATGTTCTGGAATGGTCATCCCAGTCCCCAGACCTGAATATCATTGAACATCTGTGGGATAATTTGAAGCGGGCTGTCCATGCTCGGCGACCATCAAACTTAACTGAACTGGAATTGTTTTGTAAAGAGGAATGGTCAAAAATACCTTCATCCAGGATCCAGGAACTGATTAAAAGCTACAGGAAGCGACTAGAGGCTGTTATTTTTGCAAAAGGAGGATCTACTAAATATTAATGTCACTTTTCTGTTGAGGTGCCCATACTTTTGCACCGGTCAAATTTTGGTTTAATGCATATTGCACATTTTCTGTTAGTACAATAAACCTCATTTCAATCCTGAAATATTACTGTGTCCATCAGTTATTAGATATATCAAATTGAAATGGCTGTTGCAAACACCCAAATATTTAGAACTAAAAATGATTAAGATTAATAGGGGTGCCCAAACTTTTTCATATGACTGTATATATGTATGTGTGTGTGTGTGTGTTTGTGTGTATTTGTAAATATTTTGCAATTTTATAACTTTATTTTAGCTTAAAAATACATACATAGAGGATGTAGCAAAGCAAAATAATATTTCTTGAAATATAAAACCAGAAAATAAGAATCAAAAACCACATAATGAATGTATCTTTGTGACAGAGAGACCTGTGCATATTCATCCCATGCTCAGAACTCGGTTGGAGGGTAAATTGGAATCCAGACATCAAAGAGTTCTTTTGCCAGACTGAGATTCTGCTGGTATGATTTTTTTCCATGTAGATTGTGCTCATTTTACAGCAGAGGGAAGCACCACACATGAGCTCACATACAGATGGTCCTGCTCAGGTGCTGGGTTTGCTGGCTGTGTTAGTTAATGTAAGAAGGGAAAAATAGGGTTTTGGTGCTAGGTTCTATTTCAGGTTACTTTGCCACATAAGGCCTGGTCACAAGTAGGAAAATGAAGAAGAAATAGAATACAAACAGTGACATTCTTTCTTTGTTGCTGTCAGACAGGTCACATTACTTGTCCTTGCTGAAGAGGGTGTATTGATGGCAACCAGCATAATATGAAGCTCCTGGGCCCCGATGCAAATTTTGTCCCAGGCCCCCCAACTGTAGTGTACTGGTCTCCACATACTAGGGAGAGACACCTTGTGGGCTCCTCTAAGGATCCAGAGCCCTTCTGTGACTGCACCCTCTGCCCCCCTCAATTTAGTCCTCTGGCCACCAACAATCTTATTATTAATTGTATAGCAGTATAATTGTTAGAAGATTACTTTACATATGGAAATGTTATTTGGTCAATGTATGCTGGTATTTTCTGAGCACTATGTGGTGGTATTGTGTGGCAGTGCTATATAGACCCTGCAGTATATTATTATGCAAAGTATGGCGGTGGTGGCAATCTGTAGCTTTATGATTTAGTCACCATACTGTATAATACTTCCTGACAGATCGCATACTTCCAGCAGATGTTCTCTGATAGAAGGTGCGGAAATGTGGCCAGGAAGTGAACTATTGTGCTAAAGTGGCTTCACTCACAAGACCTTGACGCCCCTCTAAGAAAAATTGCCTGGCACCATCACAGGTGATAATCAAATGAAGGGAGGAAGAAAGTATACGATATAAATGGTGGAGAACAGATTTGAGAAAGCTATTTTTATGTAAATTACACTGTCTTTGAATAATGAAAATACCTTTTTAATGCTTGAAATATATCTACAGTACACATACAGTACAGTTTTAATAATATGTACAAGTCGGCTGGAAAACTTTAGAAAACTGATGATCACTGATACTAAGATCACTTCTAGTGATTTACCCTCATAGAAGATAATGTAACTGCGGTATTACAGACCTCAAGCATTTCATGGCACAGCTATTGATATGAAAGCGCCCTGCCCATGCTGTACATGATCATTTGTAATAATAAAGAAGGGCTCTGGTAACTTCTAAGGACTAGCCTCATTTGTTGGACTAGCTACAGTTCTCGTGTGTTGAAGTCACAGTGTAGTGGACTTTGGAAGACATTCATGGTTCTTGTTCTGACTCAATAGCTTGGCTGCAAGTGTGAGGTTGTGAGAGTGTCCTGTAGTCTCTATGCTAACCAGCAATTTACACCAAGATATCTATCAGATAGTGTTCAACTCAACTGAGGAGGCGTAGATAAGATTCCAGATGCTTTAATCCAGGTAAATCTTGTAAAACCTCATACAGCAGTAGGTGAAAAATGATGAAATACCAGGAGCTGAGCAGACATGTTGCTTACAAAGAAGTGAAACTAAACTGAGAGAGAGAGAGGAGGAGCTACAGCATCACAGCTAAGGATACAGAGAGAGAGAGGGGACAAACTACAAAGACACAGTATCACAGATACATGTCAGTGAATTAAACCAAGTCCTGGGACATGACAGTTCTCTTTACCAAGTTGGTGGCAGATCGCTTGCTAGGTGCACTATGGTAATAGATGAGTTTGCATAGCTTTCAATTAAATGTTAATTCACTAAACAGCTATTCCTGTTGATCCCACCCCAGTGGCTTTTCTCCCTGACAACATACAAGTGGGAAATGTTCAGATCCTGCATGCCCGACCCTTCTTTTCCTTGGCGTCTGCCAGTGCAGTGTCTGTATACCCTCATATACAAAAGAGGAAATTGGAAATTGAACATACATTTTGTGCTAGTTTCTGGTGCAAGATGTATACAAGTTGCACATTTTGGCCCATGGACGGTTTTGCACCAAATTTGGTGCATTTGCTCCCCAAACTCCTTTTTCCCAAAAATTGTCAATATTGGGGTTTAGTGGGAGGAGGCATGACCTCCCATGGTCTGGCAGATTTTTTATAATTTACATGAAATTTGTGATTTTGGTGCATGGAGGGCAGGAGATGCATATAAATTATTGCGAAGCCCTGCACGGTTGGCAGCATCAACAACAGCCTAGTACTGTTGGCAGCATCAACAGTAGACTAACAATGAAATAATCTCCAGTTACAGAGGTTTCACACATAGCATTTTTTGAAACGTTATTCAGCAGATATAAATCCTTTCTTTATATTTCCCATACCTTTTGAATCCTCTTCTGGTTCTGGCTCAAAAACTGCCACAAATCGGTAACCGCATTGGGGGGATTCAACATTGTGGTCACATCACAGTGTTAAATAGTTACAAATCATAATTTATGATTATTTAACGCCACTTGTAACTAAAATAGAGGCTGTCCTGCCACTTTTTTGAAAGAGGGCTTGGGCATTGGCGTAGCCACTGTTTCTGCCATATTCATTATACTTGTATTTGACAAGTTTACAGTCAGATATATTACAATGGTAGGGTTGTATTAGGGGGACAAAATATTCAACCCATGTACCCATAGCCAAAATTTAAAATTGTTGTGCAACTCAATGTGCTATACAATAAATGCAGGTAACTTCTACAGCTAGCATCCTCTCAAATCCTCACAGCAAGACTCTCAAAGAAATAGTCACTGTAACTTAGAAGGGAAGAAGCTTTTTTAATATGCAACACAGGACACCTAGGCAACCTTAGCAATGGGAGGTTAATAAAAAAAGGAATAGACTTTTATAGACTGTGAGGTACAACTGATGGGCACACATGGGCTAGATTGGGATGTATAATTCTAAGGCTGCAATTCTAGCATGTCTACTAGGTACATCTGAAGTACATGGATAGTTGTAAGACCCGGTAATAATTCCTAGTAAATGTCCTAATTATAATGAGGTAGGTCACCAGTTTTGACCAAGTTTATGCTACTGATCACTGGACCAACCCAAATGTATCTCCTGAGTAGAAACAGTACTTGCCAACATTGATCATCCTCCTAGAGATGGTAGATTGTAGACATAGCCATACCCCTTTACTGCCTAACTACTCCTCCTTGGTGCCTTGAGAATAAAATTATGTGGCGCACCAATTTCTGGGATATATAACAGGAGGCTTCTCCTATAGCTGAGAGATTTTCCAACTCTTTCAGGACTCTGGGAGAGTGGTAAGTATGCTAGAAACTGCAATCTTGTGCATACTAGCAAAAAAATGAATGGGTACCTGTAATATATTGTGAAAGAGTTACAGTCATTTATCTTTACCTATTTAACAGATTAATTTCATGTTATTCAGTATGCACTAGTAAGCTTTTGTTAGAATAATATCCACCCACAGATTATTGGACAACCACCACTGAAACTGATTTATATATATTAATGACAATTAATATTAGTACAGATAATAAACCGGAATGGGAGGGAAGATTGAGAGCTGTCAGTGCCTCTAGGCAATAATGGTCATGGGCTACTTACCAACCACCATATCTATAGTACACTGTACTTAATGTGTTTGACTGAAGAGCAGAGGGCCCCTTCTGGCCATGGGAACTCAGACACTGCCCCTATACCCAAAGTCACCGTCATTCTTTGCTAGAATGAGCATACATTTAAGCAAATGAACCCAAATGCAAACTTTGCAGCAGGGCCCCTGTAGTGACCTCTTCATATGAGACAGAGGCGTTTTGTTTTCCCTCCGGCTCCAGGGCCCAGATGCTACAGCAACCTCTTCATTTTGTATAGTTAAGTCCTTGGCCTGTGTAATTACACTGATACTCCTCTAAAATCCATATTCGGTGCTCATAGAGCACTATATATGGGTATAGCTATGTTACACATATTACACACATTACATTTAGCATTTATTATGATGGGTTGTCATATATATCAGGCATGGGCATTAATGTGTCACAGGTGAAATATTAGAATTAGAATTCATATAAACCATGGTCAGAAGTACTAAATGTGCGGTTCTGAAATGAATTCTGCACTGTGCTCTACCATTGCCCATTCCTAAGGTATTAGCATGAAGTAAGCACAGCTTCCATTACATGTTCCAGAGACCGATTAAAACTATAATATCATATTCATGACTCTTGGTAACCACTGATCAATAAAACATTACGCTCCTGGGGGTCATTTAAAGAGTGCCGAGCAGACAGCAGTACAAAGCTTTCAGACTCAGTTTGCTGCAGAAATCCGTTCAGAACACCGTCCGTTCCTCAGTATTGAAGAAGCAGAAGGCCATTCATTGTGTGATCTGAAAAGACTTTTTCTCCCTATCATCACCACTAAACACAATAAAAAAGATATTCCTCTCAGTGTGTGTCTCTTATTGACCAAATTTAATAATTAACTACTTATAATTGGTGCATATGATGTAGGCTTCACAATTTCAATATCTGAAAGGACCAATCTTAAAATACCCCTCAAAGGTAGCAGAAGTCTCTGCTGATACATTGAAGCAGATGAATAGTCTTATTAATAGTATTTGCATCCATGTATATCATGGTTCAGGAATTGAAGGGGTGTCATATTCAAAGTTACCTTAACTTAGACGAGTGTTCTGTTTTAGCTGACAGAGCTCCATTCATTCATGACCATTCATGATATAAAAATCTAGTCTGGTCATTATTCATGCTGCAAGATCTCAGGCCCTTTGGGGTGTTCATTATTTAATATTAATTTTAAAGTTAGGTAGAATAGCCATTTTTGAATTGCACATTCTTATTTTTGATATTTTATTTTATTATTAGCTGTGATATAATCCAGATTGTGATTTCTGGGATCATGTAGACAGAGCTGCATTTTTGGAAAAAGCTATGTTGGTCCAAACCTAAGGCAGCAAAATTATTGGCACAAATTGTTTATTTTCACTATCTTAATTAATGGTTTGCTATTGACTCAATTAAAACTTAGCATTTTCTTTATTTAGGACATAAGGGTGAAACTGTTGGAATGAACAACTATGGAACTCAATATGATGCCGCTTGAACTGCAATGCATAGTCTAAGTAATCTGTCAATTTTTCACCCTTAAAAAGGACCTTTTACCACCTTCAACAAGTCCAGATCTTTACATCAATTAATAGGCACTGCGCCACTGATTTTAGCTCAGTTGGAATTTTTTCTCTAGCCCCCACCGATCCCAAATCAGCGCTCCCTACTGTCAGAGGGCAGTGTCAGGCAGGAGCTGGCAAGGGGTGTGATTCTGACCTCTGACACTGGCTGCCTCTGATTCACGCCCCCTACCTGCCACTGCCCTTCTCACATTTCAGGGCTTAAATAGCAGATCAGGCACCAAAACTAAATGCACTTGTTGCTTGGGAATGGTGGAGGCTAGAGAAAAAAATTCCAACTGCACTGGAATCGTTGGAGCAGCATATATTAACAGATGCTAAGAACTTGATTTGGTGGTGGTGGTGAAAGGTCCTTTTTAATTCCCACAAGAAGCAGCGGCATACAGAGAAAACTGGGACTCCATAGCAAAAGTCAAAATTGGACCCACTCACCACCTGCATTTTATAAAAATGGGCAGGGTACAGAAGGGCAGTGGTTGTAGAAATAATATATTTGGTATTTAAAAATGCATTGGAAGAATAAAAAAAGAAAGAAAAAAAAGCATGTCAACAACAATTAATAATATTGTGCACTCACCTCTGCCTACAGAGTCCTTTAGTCCAGGTGACAGGGATAATACTGTAAGCCTTGCAGCTACATTTTTCTCTACAGCCTCCCTTACATGACTATATAATAACCTACTGCTACTTTTTGCATTTAGAGGTTAATGATCTTGTGACAGGGTAGGGGGACATGACATGACAGTCTGTATTATGCATTTCAGTAAATAAAGCATGGAGAAAGGATTTTCAATACCTATACTTCCAGACATCAAAAGAGATCAATGTGTTGGGAGTGGGGCATATGGGACCCCATAGCTGTTGCCAACACTGCCTGTATGGTAGATATGCTATTGATAAGATATGGTCCTTCTTAGTCAGATTCCCAGGTCACTTTCACAGGTTGGAGCAGAAGGGCTACAGCCAGATCAGCTGAGCTGTGGCTGGAAGAAGAGAATGAGGCTGCAACACATGACCGGACATTCAGTTGCCTAGCAGCCAAATGCCTGCCAGAACCATGGCCAACAATGGGAACCTGGGACAAGAGAGGTGAATAACAGATCTAACTATTTGATAAGGATGAATCTTACTTTATAAAAAGCCTTATATGATTCAGGAGCATATTTCTTCATGGGATATTATATTGCAGTAAAGGAGTGTGATACATATTTGTAAGAAGCCTGGAGACTGGGAGTACTAGTACATGAACTTGTCACACTTGCTATAAAACTCTATCAATTCCCCAGCTGTCTGACTGGGCTGGTGCTCAGCAGGCCAGCAGTATACCTGATAAATGTTGTAGTCTCTCCTCTTGGGGCACATCCTAGTAGTGTTCAGCCTTCCTGAGCTTGATAGGGGTTGGGGTGCCCATGATGGACAGTTACGAATAAGAGTGTGCAGAAAACCGGGTAACTTGCAACTTTACTTGAGGTAGAATACAGTACAACAGCTTCCAATAAAGAAGGTACATCTTGCAACTTTACCATTGTGAGTTGGAGCCAAGTTGGCAGTTGGTACACCTGGTTGGCAGACTGCACTTTCCTTACTGAGGCTGTATTTACTAATCAGTATGCCAAATTCTCTCATACACAGAAAGTCTCATATAGTCTTTACCCAAAACCCACTCGGGGATGAAGGCCAACAAGTTCCCCAGTCTGTCTGGAGGGGCAGGCAGGCTTGTTGCTCTGAGGCACTTGTGACATCCTCAGATCTCAGGCTAGCACACCTCCTTGGGGTGTGTTCACACGGAGGAATTTGCCGCGGATTTGGGGGCGGATTTTGGGCAGCTTCCTGCTCGATCTTGCCACGGATTCCGCGGTTCGAGACTCGATTCATCCGGGCCTAATCAGGAGCGGGATGCCGCAATGGAATGCTGATGCACTGCATCGGCATCCCGTCGCGGCTAGACTCCGGCGTAAATGCCAGCGGCGAAAAATGAAGAGGAATTCCTTGGTTTTTCCTTAGCTTACCCAGGGGTGCATTTCTTCCTCCTGGCTGTATCTGGCCCAGTTTGGGGCATATTGGTTGCAGACTCCTGGTCTCCTCCTACTCCTAGACCTCACTGAGCTGGTCATACCAAAATTCAGCTTCCTGACTGACAGTGGTACAACCCACTTAAAAGGGTAAACACACTTTATATACAAACTATGTACAGACTACTATGAAAATTCATGATAACCAGCACAAATAAAGTATGTACACTTTTCAATAGTCCCAGTGGATCCTGCACATACACTGCACCTGCTTTTCAGAACTTTTAATCTAGTTCTTAAAATTCCAATCTGGCATGTGAATTATAACTCAATGTATCTACCAAGATCCAGGGCTGTATTTTTGATTGGTAACCTCTAAAATGTATCAATCACCAAAACGAAATTGCAAGTGCACTCTAAAGTGCTTATAGCAAGGTTCATGAGATGCAGGCCTGACCATGATACTTGACAATGCACAGGTGCTGTCTTTAGGGACAGTCAGAATTAAATATCTTGATTTTGTAATACCCCTGTAAGCTTAATGCCGGTATTTTATGCAGTTAATTGTTTTGCCTATACATTTATTAATGTTTTCATTTACTGTCCCAGCTGAGGTCCTGTTGCAAATACTTCAGCAATTACTTCATTATGGTTGAAGTGGCTCTGGTTGCCAGACTATCATTCTCTAGTGTAAAATAGCCATAGTATTTAATTCTGCTGGGTATACATACTGGTTATTTCAAAAATAATCACCCAAGCTGCAACACAGCACAAGGCAGAAAGCCTCGGCGGCCATAATGTGTTTTTTGTCCTGTTGACTTTTTATGTTTGAACTCAATTAATGTAAGCATAAACAAATTAAGCTTGATTATTCCTGGCTGCCTCTCAGGCACCGAGGGCTCGCCATCCGTATGGCTACTTTGGACAAAGTCATAAGCACAGCGTTTTCTGTTTTCCCTCATCCTCCTCCCAGGGAGCAGAATTTCAATGCAGTTTTCCATTAAATAAGCCATTGTAATCATGTTGTGTTAATAGAAGAGGTAAAATTGCCTCTCCTTTTACAAGACATTAGAGCAAAGCTGCATTATTAAACTTTTCTCGTGGACAGGGCATTTAAAATATATTCTCAATGGCTGACGTAAGATCTTTTATTGCTGCTGACAGCTTTTCAGTCCTTAATAGGCTGTTCACTATTGGGGTAGAAATGTGCAGACTTTTATTTTTTTCTGTTGAGTTAGACAGTGACATGATAAGTTAAACATGATATAAGGAATTGGCGTGCTTGCGGAATATAGCTGTCACTGTGTCCCTGTTCACCTGAATGTAATAAAATCTGTTATGTACCTGTCTGCATTACTGATATTGAAATCACAGGCAGCTTTGGAAGGTCTGTATTTCCTTTTATCAAAGCTAAAGGGATCTTTTGGGACAATAATGGAAGATCATGTGAAATCTAGGTGAAAAATTATTGGTTGATACAATGCTAGACAACCTATTTCAGAAAGCACAGGTGGAACTAAAAGTTTTAGAATGCCTTGGGCCTGTTTAAAATGTACCAAGGTTCTACTAAACCAAACTTAGACCACCAAAGTATCCTATACATTATCTCTGTGCTGCTACATAAGGTATACTGCTGTTACTGGCATTGACATGTGTCCAGTGCACTTGGATCCTGGAGCATGTTCATCGTTTCCCAAACCTAACCTGAGTTCTGGTCCAGTTATGGTGCATGAACCTGTTTTTCAATTACCGTGACTGGTTAGCAAACCATAAATCTATTCAGATACCCTCTGACCTTGGATATGACTAGGAATATACACTGGCATTTGTTTAGGCACCTGATACCAAGAGAACACTCTACTATTAAGACTAGCTTAGGAGCTACAACTTTTTAGTTTGTCTACCAATTAGTAGGTAGTGGAATATCCTAGTAATACGCTGTCACTTGTTCTTACTAGTATATCCGTTATCTATTAATGCCAATGTTAATTACAAATAATAATGGCAAGAATTGGTGACATAGGTAACCTACACAGTTTCAGATAAAGGTGACCTTGGAGGAGATGTCTTCTAGATCTGTTGTCTTCTCAGAGAATAACCTTGGTTCTCTTTTTGTTGGAGTACTGAATACACAGGCACCAACTTTTGATAGCCAATTAGATTATCAGGCACTACATGAGATTGAAAGGTAGAAAGGCTTTACAGTTAGGCCCTCTAGACATTTAAGTGGTAAAACATATACTATATAAGAATTATGTTGAAATGGAATTAAACCAGTCTGCACAATGATGACATTGGCTTTGTCCTCAAACAAGTGTGGTCCATGTTTTCATGATTGTACATGTTCTGTGCCTTGCTTACAGGTTGACCCTTTTAAACAGATGATTTTACTTTAGTACATTATGTTAATTTATATCATACATCTATAATCTGCACAATCTGCTCCCTGAGTTGGGTTTATATTACACACTATGGATGTTAGCCGCACTGCAGTATCATAATCTAGCTTTTTTGTAAGGACGAGTCATGTGAAAGGAGCCTGTGTGGAGAAATGATGCACTGCCATATGCTTTTTATAAAAATAACTTCATAAAAAGTCTTGCAACAAGGCACAATTTTGTTATCTCTTAGGTTTATATGCTATCCAACAGGGAAAAACATTGGGGCAGGTTTAACATACTGTCTAAAAGTAAAACAATGCAAAATTACACTAGACAGTCTTAAACTGCACCAGATTTATCACAGTGTCTAATGCTGAATGATAATTCTGCCATATATTTAGATTGTTTTAGCTTTTGACACAAAAATGTGCAAATATGTGTGCTTGATGTTGCATCGTAAGTAAATTCTGGACAACTTCAATACCAAATTTGCTCTATTGCCTGCATATGAGCTCAGAGGCATATTAAGCTACAAGTAGGCCCCATTGATGTCTAGAACAAATGGTTTTGAAATCTTTGTAAAGTCATTACGTAAGTATGCAAGATAGACCATTATTTTGTCAACTGAGTTAACATGCCGTAAACTTTTATAGGGCTTCTGCTGGCTCATGATTATCTGCCAAAAGTGCATTACAGTATCCAATAACTATTAACACAAGTGGAAGCTTCTGAGAAGTGAGGATTTCAGTCTTGTGGCACCTATAAGTCTGATAATAAAGATTTCTCTTTTTTTTTTTTTTTTGGTTAAATTATCTGTTTTCCATTTGTTGTGTTATTTTCTAATGGTTGATATGATATTGTTGTCAGTGATGATATTATAAGACTTTTACTCTCTCTCACAAACCTTTAATTCATTGCATGTAACAAGTGTCAGTCTTGTTGTGGATTTGAGCCCCTCGTATACAATATTCCATCCAACTTTTCCCTCCCTCCAACCTTCCCTTTAGACCTCCCAGTGCTTAGGCATACCCCTAACTTTCAGAGTGATTATGTTTGTGTCAAGCCATGCCCATAACCCTTAATCTAGGACTGTCCTGTTGGATCTAGAATTTTTGAATTTAGTTTGTACTTCTAGAGGGCCTGGTACTGATGCACTGTTTGGCTTATGATTGAATCGGCCCTGTTGCTTCTCTCCTTTCTTGTGTATACCTAGGTCTTTCTTCCTCTCCTAAATGAATCCTTCTCCATCATGGTCAAAGTAGTGAATCTTTGCCTTAGGTAAAGGAAAGCCTATCTATGTCTCGACCTTCCCATTTGATGCATATGCTTGAAAGAGTGTATTCCTCTGATGAAATACATCACCTGTAGCCTCCTTATTCTTTACTGTACACCTTTATATAATGATCTACTATTATTCTCTACTACTTATTCCACACAACAAAAAAGGTTTACCAATGTAAATGAAGCAATGGAAGCCCAAAAAAAACACTTACTTGCTGTCCATCTGGTGACTAGAAACCTGTGTATACACTTTCCATATATGTCAAGCGTAGTACCATAATGCAGTGCGAAAAGGGCCTAAAATATATAAGAGATCTTTGCTTTACCATCTGGTAAAGATTTCTAGGACACATCCAGTGTTGTGGAAAAACCAGGAGTCTCCTTCTTTGTGTATTTGGAGGTCCTTGCAGAGTATGACTCCTCTACATTTGATCTCACTGGCTTGGCAATTCCAACTATCCCTGAAGTTGGAGACCACCTGCATTGAAAAATACTCCCTTCTCCTCCTATTTCATCTTCATCACTGTGATAGTTTCCTGACTTCTACAGATTTACCTCTTTGTCTTTTCCTCCCTATTTTTTATTCCTCCCATCCCTTCCCAGTTGGACCACTCTTGCTCTCCCTCCATTTATTCTGTTTTCTCTGCTTTCCTCCACCTTATGATACTGAGTCCTCCCAAAAAGACATCCTGTACTTCTTGGATCCTGGGGGTGATTGGGTAGCCTTTTCATTTCCAGTTTCTGGTTCTTAATGTTCCACAATTTCCATTGGTTACACACGTGGACAAAATTGTTGGTACCCCTCGTTTAATGAAAGAAAAACCCACAATGGTCACAGAAATAACTTGAATCTGACAAAAGTAATAATATATAAAAATGCTATGAACATGAACAAATGAAAGTCAGACATTGCTTTTCAACCATGCTTCACCAGAATTTTTAAAAAAGAAAACTCATGAAACAGGCCTGGACAGAAATGATGGTACCCTTAACTTTATATTTTGTTGTTCAACCTTTTGAGGAAATCACTGCAATCAAACAATTCCTGTAACTGTCAATGAGACTTCTGCACCTCTCAACAGGTATTTTGGCCCACTCCTCATGAGCAAACTGCTCCAGTTATCTCAGGTTTGAAGGGTGCCTTTTCCAGACGACATGTTTCAGCTCCTTCCAAAGATGCTCAATAGGATTTAGGTTAGGGCTCATAGAAGGCCACTTCAGAATAGTCCAATGTTTTCCTCTTAGCCATTCTTGGGTATTTTTAGCTGTGTGTTTTGGGTCATTATCCTGTTGCAAGACCCAAGACCTGCAACTGAGACCAAGCTTTCTGACACTGGGCAGTACATTTCTCTTTAGAATCCCTTGATAGTCTTGAGATTTCATTGTACCCTACACAGATTCAAGACCCCCTGTGCCAGATGCAGCAAAGCAGCCCCAGAACATAACAGAGCCTCCTCTATGTTTCACAGTAGGGACAGTGTTCTTTTCAAGATATGCTTCATTTTTCCTTCTGTGAACATAGAGCTGATGTGCCTTGCCAAAAATTTAGATTTTTGTCTCATCTGTCCATAGGACATTCTCCCAGAAGCTTTGTGGCTTGTCAACATGTAGTTTAGCAAATTACTTTTGCCAGATTCAAGTTATTTCTGTGACCATTGTGGGTTTTTCTTTCATTAAACGAGGGGTACCAACAATTTTATCCACGTGTGTATGTGGTAGTGTAAAATGTGATGTATATTCCATTATTCTTCCATATAAAGAAATTTTTTTTTAAATGCCACAGTTCTTTGTTAAATTTGACAGACCCCACTTGCGGCATATTATAAATACACTGTGAGTATGTGAACCCAGAGGGCACTATTGAGCGACCCAGGGCCAGGCCTGAAAAGGCCCTCAGCCACACCTTTGGGTGGGGTGTAACTCCAAAGGGAGTGGATACAGCGGCAGAGATGCTGTCAAGGCCTGCAGGTAGCAGGTGTACATTGGAACCAGCCAAGGACAGAGAGGCGGTCTGTCCCAGGAGGGCTGGGGTCCACAGGGGACTGTTGCTTGAGCTGAGCATTAGTCAGGCTGCTCGTTGCCCCAGAGGCTAGATAGAGTTCAAGAGTCAGTTAGTGCCCTAACTGTGGCCCAGGCTGTTTTTTTGTTTTGTTATGTTGCACTTAAGCTTAATAAAAAGCCATTTTGTTTTAAATTGGCACCGTCTGAACGCTGTCTCTCCGGCGCCCAGTACTACGAACCACTGCTGTCGGGACCAGGAGTCTGCCGCCATTTGAGACTAATCCCCCCAAATTGCCACAACACCTTATGCTAATATTTTGCCTTTTGCCATATCAACAAATGTTCCCCATTGGCTCTCATAGACACCCAATTATAACATACTGTATGACATTTTTACATATGAAGTAACAGATTTCTGTAGGCTCCTACCTATTTTTTAAATAAGGTTTTTAATAGACTTCCTGTCACTTTTCCATGGATGTGATAAACATAACACGTTAATTGCTGAAAGTGTCGACTTTGACAAACTCGCTATTCACATTAGTCATTGAATTATATCAGATGCATCCACAGTACATTTGGAAAGTAGAAATAAATGAGGGGGGATCAGAGCAAACCTTGGTAACTTAAAGATATCTTCCAAAGTAACTGTGGTCAGGATCCACAGACATCTCGTGTTTATATATATGGTAGCTACTAGCCAACGCCAGTTGAGGGTGCCCATAGGGTGCCAGCCATTTTGACTGCAGGCGGCACTACAGGGAAATGCAATATTACATGGCAGCCATTCAGATGAATGGTTGTCCATTGCAATACATGGACAACTCATGTCCACCAGAGCACCCTCTATCCATAGGCTATGCATGTGACAGTGGCTATGACAAAACTAAAGGAAGGAATTGGAAGGTACAGACTGAGAGTAAGATCGATAGGACTCCTATTATTTGGAGCTTAAATGAGGAATATGGATTTAAATAATGCCAACAAATATGGCTCACATGTACAATACTATTACATTGACTGTAATTTATTATTATGACACTACATTGTTGGCAGCAAAAAGTTTGGGCATATTACTGTAGCTGTTCTTTTTTGCATTCAGCATTAGCACTGGGACTCAATTAAATGCAGAATGGCATACAATAAATTCTGTGAAGTCCTAAGGGACAATAACTAGACAAGCCCTACTTAGGGGACTGTATATTTAAAACTTTAATACTTTATGCAAATACTGAAGATCATTAGAAACATATTATGTGCCTAGTACTGACAGCTTACTTTGTATTAGCCACCATTCATAGGCAAGCACAGCTGGGATTACAGGTGTCCCTTTCCCCTGTAGACCTGAAATACTGAATGTATAGGAATGCAAATAGACCCACAACCATTCATTTTACTTAACTTGATATTGGTATGGCCCCTCTTTGTACAATAGTGTTATTTGTAGACTATTTTAAGCCAGGGGGCATATATGGTGTGCTATGTGAACTCTGCTTACTATAATGCAATGTGATATTAGAGGTGCACAGCTCTGATACTTGTACTGTGAGTTGTGTACCTATGTGTCCACATTGAGTCCCACCCCCTGTATTCTCCATTACAGCCAGAACAGATATCTGTTGAAAAGAATGGATCTTGCACTTCAGGATACAACTACATATTACTAAGTTGCCAAGATAGTTTTCCATATATGAGTGCCTTCACATGAAGACACCAGAAAGCTGTCATTTGTACAGTGGTTGTATTAATAGGTCCATATACCCTAATAAAGCATAGGAAAGGGGGTTTGTCCTGATGGGCCATTCGTTTTGATTATGGTGTCGGCAATGTAAGGGGGTTTTCCCCTCCAATAACACTTATCCCCTTCACAGAAGAGGACCCTAGACACTTACAAGATGCAGGTTCTCCATGTACCCTTTTGTCAATGGAATAGCAGTTTATTTTTTTATATCCTTACATACTACCCGTCCATATTTTTACAATGCAGTTCAGATTTGTATTCAGTAAAGGTAGAGAAGGGAGGGAGAACCACAGAAAATGACTTCCGTGCTCACATGTGGTTGTAATAATAATCAATCAAGCAAACAAAGGAGTTGCCGGCAAAGACGACTTTCAGAGCCTTAATACTTGGTCTTTAGAAAACATTGTAGCTCATATTCTTTAAAACAGAAGATAACAATGTAGATCTGCTTCATGTATTTTGCAGGCACTTACGTAAATGCCAGAGGCCGTCTGTTTTGCAGCAGTTGTCAGCGGATCATGTACAGTACTAAACATTTACAGCAGATTTTGTATGTGTTTGGAACTCTGGACCAGTCTAGGAATTTCAGTGTCTTTGTCCTATACAGTATTTAAATACCATATTTTTTTTCACATTCTTTGTAGTAATGGTGCTAAGTACTGCAGTGCTGTTTATGGTAATCTTGGTCAACCTTCAGCTCATAATCTATACTGAAATATTAAGTCTCTGGGAATTGGGCTTCTATTTCGACCAAGTACTTCTACAAGTTTTGCAAATATAATAATAATAATAATAATAGTCCTTTAATAGTCCCACAGTGGGGAAATTCAGTGTGTTACAGCAGCAAAGATAAGATAAGCAGATACAAATACAAATACAACATGTACAGGAATGTTCCAAGGTGAGAGGCATTACATTAATAGCAGACAGACAGATAGGACGTAGCAGAGGAGGGGGGGGGGGATATAACAGGCAGAGAGATATTTCAGTTCTCTGTATGTAATGATCTCCGCTTAGGTCGGTGTTGGTTGTACAGCCTAACCGCGGTGGGGAGGAAAGACTTCCGATAGCGCTCCTTCTCACACCTAGGGTGGAGCAGTCGGTCACTGACAGTACTACCCAGCGCTATCACAGTCTCATGCATGGGATGGGACTTCTTCTTCTGCATGGAGCTCACCACGGACAGTATCCTTCTGTTACCCACCACCTGCACTGGGTCCAGTGGGCTCCCCAGGACAGAGCTGGCCCTTCTAATCAGCTTGTCAAGTTTATTTCTGTCCCTGGTTGATATACTGCTCCCCCAGCAGGCCACTCCAAAGAAGATGGCTGATGCCACTACTGAGTTGAAGAAAGTCCTAAGAAGTGCCCCCCGGATTCCAAAGGCTCTCAGCTTCCTAAGCAGGTAGAGCCTGCTGTGGCCCCTTCCTGTACAGGGCCTCCATATGATCTGCCCAGTCCAGCTTATTATTAAGGAGCAAACCCAGGTACTTATAGGTGTTCACAATCTCGATGCCCATCCCCAGGATGTCCACTGGTTTTGGAGGGCATCTGCCTTTACGGAAGTCCACCACCATCTCCTTGGTCTTCCCCGCGTTAATCTTCAGGTGGTTCTGGTGGCACCAGTCCACAAAAAACCGGTTCAGTTCTCTGTACTCCTTGTCATCATCGTCTGTGATGAGGCCTACTATTGCAGAGTCGTCAGAATACTTCTGTAGGTAGCAGCTGGATGAGTTGCACCTAAAATCAGCAGTGTACAGTGTGAAGAGGAAAGGGGCGAGAACCGTACCCTGAGGTGCCCCCCGTATTACAGATCACGGTACCTGACACACAGTCTTGGGCTCTCACGTATTGAGGTCGATTTGTGAGGTAGTCTAGGATCCAGTTGGAGAGGTGGTGGTCCACTCCAGCAAGGCCCAGCTTGTCTCTCAGTAACCTGGGCTGTATGGTGTTAAAAGCACTGGAGAAATCAAAGAACATTATTCTCACCGTGTTCCCTGGTTTTTCCAGGTGAGACAGAGCCCTGTGCAGAAGGTGGATGATGGCATCATCTACCCCAATGCCCGGTCGATAAGCAAACTGGAGAGGGTCCATAGCGGGGCTCACTAGAGGGCGAAGATGTGTGAGAACCAATACATGGATAATGTTGATATGACTAGCACTGTTTATCCAGAGGTATAACTTTTAGGATATCTAAAAGTCAGATTTAGCACATATAACTTATATTGTATGCTGAACTCTTCTTTTTCTCCTAGGGCAGTGATGGCGAACCTTTTAGTGCCTGAGTGCCCAAACTGCACCCCAAAACCCACTCATTTATCGTAAAGTGCCTACATGGCAATTTAACCTTAACACTGTAGGGATCCACAATTGCAGACAGTTACGGACCCGCAAAATACAGTCGTGTGAATGGGGTTTTACAGAGCTTTCAATGATACAAACAACTTTGTACTGAAAGGTAGAAGTTTGCATTTGGTATACTTCTGAACAATTAATGTTCACTATTTACATCGCACAGGATCTGTTTTATAGTGAACGTGCAATGTTATTACGTCCGGTAATAATATCACATGTCTGCTATACAACAGATACTGTGTGATATAAATAATGGAGGACCCCCACACAGTACAGTGTGCTCCACAGTGGCCCCCAACACAGCACAATGTGCTCATGTACTGTATATTATACTGTGTGGGGGCCACTGTGAAACATAATATACTCCACAGTGGCCCCCACACAGTATAACATGCTCCTGTACTCACCTGCACTCCCACGAAGAGCAGCCGGGCGGCCTCCTTCCACTGCAAAGCAGGCGCTGATGAATGACGTCATTGCGCCTGCATCATGGAAGGGGTACAATCCTCTGTCAGTGTAAGCCACGGTACTGCGGACCCACGGCCTAACAGTTTTCAGGTGTACGTGTATTTACATATACAACTGAAAGAAGCGCTGGATCGTTCGCCGGGGGATCTGGGACAGCTGTCCTGGATTCCCTGTTAACGAGGGATCCAGGAGCCTGGCTGGGGCGATGGCGCGCGTGCCCACAGAGAGGGCTCTGAGTGTCCACTCTGGCACGTGTTCCATAAATTCGCCACCACAGTCCTAGGGTATCAGGTATACCAACCACTATTGCCCAGTTGAACTGATATAAAAGCATGAGAGGAAAGGGGCAGATCTCTGTGAATACTGAAAGGATAAGAGGATTGAAGAAAAAAGGGGATGGGAGGAGGAAGTGCACAGGGGACAGTGAACCTTCAATTTTACAAATATAGGGACTATTCAGATCACGTTTTTTACATCAGTTTAATGGATGCAAAAAATGGTATTAAAAAAACGGATACTGACATAATTATATACTTAGTACATATGTCATTCATTTCTCCCTATTGATCCATATGACATGAGCCAATCTGGCTTAAGTGGTAAAAAATTTCCCTCTTATTCACAGACACATTTTTTTTATTCTTGAATTGTATGTAATTTAGGCTAAAATCATTTTTGTAATTTTGTAGAAATATACATTTTGCTATGTTTTGGCTTTACAGCAGTATGTATAAGCACTATAATACAAACTGTAGAATGGTATTTGTTAGCTAATGTTCTGATGGATTAGCCAATTAAGAACATTCTATAGCTTGTATTATAGTGCTTATACATGTCAGCTGTAGTAGCCAAACAATGCAAAATGTTTAACTATGGCTGCCAAACTCATAAGGTACCTGCGCTTTTAATGAACTTTCTTTAGGTCATCAAATCCATATCTATACTATATGTTTGTGAGTCTAACATACTGTATCGTGTCATTTTGCCCTACCCAGATGCACAATGGGAGCTTTGTAAAAGTTATTTAAAAAAATCATTATTTGGAAACTCTTTACTACTTACTGATATTGAGACTTGCTCTTTAATTCTAGTTTGTACATAACAAATAATAAGCTTTTGTGGCAATTTGTAATTTGCTTCATGTTATATTTGGGTCATTATTGTAATAAACAATAATAATAATTATATCATTTCTTAAATAAGTCAGCAAATAAGAGGCAATTATGCACTAAAGTTACTGTCTTGTGGTGATGTAAAGTTTTATTTCACTTTCATGACTGTCTTGCTCAGCAATCTGTTTACCCGCCATAAGGTTTTATGTTATGAATATGGACATTTTCGGCACACTGCACACAATAATGCTCCTCGGCTTCTGTAACAAAGCAGCACTGCTTGTACGGTCTTTGCTACGCACTGAGAATCAATAGGGTGATTTGGAGTAAACTCACAAACTAATTGATTTTATTCTTAATACACTCAAAACAAATGTGCAGCTCTGGCTAAAGATGGATTCAAATTAAGATAGGGAGGAAATGAAAGAGATAACAGCAGTCCCGAACTTGCTCCAAAATGGATTGATGGCCTTAATAAAGTAATTGATGAATTTTAGCCCTGCTCTTCACACCAGAAAATTTAGGGAAGAATAACATTAAGGGATTAAAAAAAAAAGCAAAAATCTGTTTATAGGGAATCACAAAGTAATTAATCTCATCCAATGTCAAACAAGTGCGTAACATGCCCAGGACCAGCATGATGCTAAACTTCCAAATTTCCTGGACGATTGAGTGTGTGGCAGTCTTAGCAGGTTCATTCTAAATTTGTAGTCACGGGTACCAGTAAGGGTTCATTGACATGACCGAGTTTAAGCTGTGAAACTCGGTACATGTGTTGGCCGGATTTAACGACCTGCACCTTAGGCCAGGAAAGAGACTCCTAGCAGTATAGTTATCAATGATGCTAGGATCCCTTCCTCTCAGCGACATTCTGTCCCGCATATTGCAGCCATATTAAGCCTTTAAAACATGTCTGTACTGTGTGAACATAAGTTCTTAAAATCCTATTCGCTATAATGTTACAACTGCCAAAATGGGACTTTAAAAGTATATAAAATAAAGTGTGCATAAACTTTAAACTAGCTTTGCAAAAATCAGTAGTACAGTATGTGTGCATGAGGAGTAACAATATTTCTGGACATTCTATGGCTTACATCCTGTATTATTTAGCAGTTTCCTCCTCTTCAGGCTCTGTCTGTAGTGTGCAGTTCTGTCTGAGCTGGTGAGTAAAGAATAGCTGCCATACACACAGTAAGTAGGGTAGTTCCTGCTCTATAACTGCCTCTCCTTCACTCATAACAGGACTGTGTTACTGTGGGTTCTAAGGATAGTAAGAATCAAGGATGCTACACACCACTGATCTAATTGTTTTAATAAAAGGATAGAAAATAAGCATGTCAGCTAGCTGACACCTGAAAATATAAAGGCAAATCAAAGATGATGAGACTCCAAGCAGACGTCTGGGCAATGGGTTGGCTGGCATAGCATATCTCACCAGTTTATAGTGTTCCCCACTCAGCCCCCTTCGTACATATACAGCTTACATGTACACATGCCTGGCAGTCACTGGTTTGGAATTTTACATTACAACTGTAGTATCAGACAGTACCATGATATTCTAGAAAGCTTATGACACAGCTTACAGAGAGCCAATTGAGGTTGGAAAATCATTAAGAAGCAATGTTAACCCTTTACAATACAATGGCATATATAGTAAAATACTGACATTTACTGCTATGAAAAAGCACTTTGGTTTTGATAGAAAGCTTCCATCTAGCTGAAGTATCAGACTAAGCCTACCTTTCTACTCTTACCCTCTGGACCTTGTGCTCACTTCTCACTCCCCACCTCCATAGACATCTAAAAAAATATGTAATCTGAGTTATGTGACCTGCAGTGTTTCTCTAGATGATATAGCAGAATTTTCATAGAGAATATTAGTTTATCAGACAGAAAAGGAATAAGTAACCAGCCTGATAAGAGCAGCAAGAGGTATTTCTCTCTGATAAAATATGCTGTTATTATTATTATTATTATTATTGTTTATTTATATAGCATCATTAATTCCATGGTGCTTAACATTTGAGGATTTACATACAGTACAAAAGATATACAAAACAGATAATACTAACAGTGACCAACTGGCACAGTAAGATAGAGGGCCCTGCCCGCAACGGCTTACAATCTATGAGATCTACTTTGCAGATGTTGCCCTTGGTCAGATTTGAAACTAGAACTCCAGTTCTACAAGGCCACAGTGCTAACCACTGTGCTACTACTTTTGGATTTTTGTAAAGTTTTTTGAAAAGTTAGTTACCATTTAAACCACCCATAGCCACAAAAATAATCTATAATGATGTGAACAATTTTATTTACGAATTAACAATTATAATTTTATCTAAGGAACCAAAAAAAAGGTTGGGTCTGACCTGTGGACATGTGCTCCATTGGTCAAAAAATTAACTGGGGAGATTTACCAAAACCAGTCTTTATATACAGTGGCTTGCAGAAGTATTCATACCCCTTGAACTTTTCCCATTTTGTCCCCTTACAACCACAAACTTAAATGTATTTTACTGAGATTTTAAGTGATAGACCAACACAAAGTAGCTGATAATTGTGAAGTGGAATGAAAATGATACATAGTTTTCAAAATTTTAATCAAATAAAAATCTGAAAAGTGTGAAGTGCAAAAGTATTCAGCTCCCTCTATGCTAATACCCCTAAATAAAAAACAGTGCAATCCATTGCCTTCAGAAATCACTTAATTAGTTAATAGATCCCAGCTGTGTGTAATTTAGTCTCAGTAAAAATACACCTGTTCTGTGACGGCCTCAGTGGTTTGTTAGAGAACACAAGTGAACAAACAGCATCATGAAGACCAAGGAACTCACCAGGTTATAAAAACATATCCCAAGCTTTGAGCATCCCAAGGAGCACTGTTCAATCCATCATCCAAAAATGGAAAAAGGATTCTACAACTCCAAACCTACTAAAACATGGCCGTCCAACCAAACTGACAAATCGAACAAGTAGAGCACTGGTCAGAGAAGCAGCCAAGAGACCCATGGTCACTCTGGAGGAGCTGCAGAAATCCACAGCTCAGGTGGGAGAATCTGTTCACAGGACAACTATAAGTCGTTTTCCACAAGCTATATAGGGGACATAGCAAATATGTTGAAGAAGGTGCTCTGAACTGATGAGACCAAAGTTGAACTTTTTGGCCTAAATGCAAATCGCTATGTGTGGCAGAAAAGTAACACTGCTCATCACCTGAACACACCATCCCCACTGTGAAACATGCTGGTGGCAGCATCATGCTGTTGTGATGCTTTTCTTCAGCAGGGTCAGGGAAGTTGGTCAGAGTTGATGGGAAGATGGATGGAGCTAAATACAGGGCAATCCTGGAAGAAAACATGTTGGAGGTTGCAAAAGACGTGAGACTGGGAAGGAGATTCACCGTCCAGCAAGACAATGACCCTAAACACACAGCCAGAGCTAGTGGAATGGTTTAGATCAAAGAATATTCAAGTGTTAAAATGGCCCAGTCAAATTCCAGACCTAAATCCCATTGAGCATCTGTGACAAGACACGAAAATTGCTGTTCACGGACACTCTCCATCCAATTGGTCTGAGCTTGAGCTATTTTGCAAAGAAGAATGGGCAAAAATCTCAGTTTCTAGATGTGCAAAGCTGGTAGAGACATACCCCAAAAGACTTGCAGCTGTAATTGCAGCGAAAGGTAGCTCTACAAAGTATTGATATAGGAGGGCTGAATACTTTTACACGTCACACTTTTCAGGTTTTTATTTGATTAAAATTTTTTGTCTGTCACTTAAAATCTCAATAAAATACATTTAAGTTTGTGGTTGTAAGGGGACAAAATGTGAAAAAGTTCAAGGGGTATGAATACTTTTGCAAGCCACTGTAAACTGCACAACTAAAGAATATGCTTATTTTATGATAAGGCATGCTCCCCACCCCCATCCCCAATGTTCTAACATACAAAATTTTTATTGCTGTGGGTGATAAACATTTCAGACATAATTAATATTACTATTGTCTCAGAAAAAAAGTGGTACAATAATTATAAGTATAGTACACAATTTTCAAGAGCAATATTGATCATATTATAGAAACATCTTTCTAATGAAAAAAAAAAAAAAAAGCTTTTCATATGGTGTCCACTGCTTTGTATCTATGGTCAACTTTATGGATGGTTCTGCTAATACAATTCATACCTATTTATGACCCATTTGGGATCATGGTAAGGTTGAGGTTGGGTTTATACTCTCGAAAGAAAGAGTCATCTCTTTGGTCATTGCAACCACATTTCAAAGTTAAGTTTTTATTTGTCAAACTGCATTTGGAAAAAAAAGTTTTCTGGGAATAAAAATTAACGGCCTTTCATTGAAATCATTTGGGGTCCAACAAACTCTTTGTTCTTCTGAAAGGTGGTAGGACCAGCCTTAATCACATATTAAAGAGGACCTTTCACGTCCTCATGTATATGCGGTTTTACATACCGCTAGAAAGCTGACAGCGCGCTGAATTCAGCGCACTCCCTGACAGTACCCGTCCATAGATTTGTACTGGAGGGGTGGTTCCTTACAGCTCAGCGTCATCACTGGGCTGTAAGGAACGCCCCCTCTGATAGTACTCGGCTCAGAGAGAGGGGGGAGTTCCTTACCACCCAGTGATGACGCTGAGCTGTAAGGAACGACCCCTCCAGTACAAATCTATGGAAGTGTACTGTCAGGGAGGGTGTTCCTCACAGCGCAGCTAGACTGTCAGGAATGCCCTTCTGACAGTGAACGGTGAAATTTAGACCCCCGACATCTCCAGCCCCGGGGCATATAATGGGAAAGCCGTCAGTGCGCTGAATTCAGCACGCTGTCGGCTTTCTAGCGGTATGTAAAACCGCATATACATGAGGATGTGAAAGGTCCTCTTTAATGGTCTAAGGATAGGTCATCAATGTGTGTAATTGGAAAAAATGTTTAAAGTATCTAGACAAGGCCATTCAACATTGTGCCTACACTTTCCTGACCAGCATGAAATTGCAGGGAATTTTACTATTTGGAGTCCCAAGCAGCTGCTCCAAGTTATTAGACTTAATATGGCATATGACATAAGGAAGTATGGAATAGACCTTCCTGGATTTCTGGATTCTGGAACAGTTCGAATTATTTCTCTAGCCTCCACCATTCCCAAGCCATCAAGGCTGTTATTTTTGATGCCCGATATACTATTTCGGCTCTGTACTGTTAGGAGTGCAGTGTCAGGCAGGAGCAGGCAAGGGGTGTGATTCGGATCTCTGACACTGGCTGCCTCTGATTGGAGCTCTGAATCACTCCCCCTGCCTGACACTGCCCTTCTGACATTACAGAGCTTAAATACACCAATACTACCTGCATTTGTTGCTCGGGAATGGTGGGGGCTAGAGAGAAGATTCTTACTGCACTAAAATCAGTGCTAAAAACTTTGAATTGATTGAGGTGGTGAAAAGACACAACTAGGCAAGTCATACAAAATCTTAACCACATGTATCAGTAAATTTCTTAATTTTCAGATGTGCAACCCATGTATTTGTTTTCTGATTCATTGTAATAGTTTAATTTACATTTACTTTTAATAATTTTCTTCTTGTTGTGGCTTTAACCCAGCGATTACCCTGTTTATTACCATCCAGATGATCTAACATTTATGTCAGAGACACCATTTTGCATTACTCTGAGTGTGTCTAAATAAAATATTAACAACAAACAGCAGACCGTTGATAAAAAAAACCCATTTATAACA
The DNA here is from genome assembly GCA_947044405.1 of Leptodactylus fallax. NCBI lineage: Eukaryota > Metazoa > Chordata > Amphibia > Anura > Leptodactylidae > Leptodactylus > Leptodactylus fallax. The sequence continues at coordinate 4,954,572 of CAMRHE010000021.1, forward strand.
TTTTTAGCATTTTCCCCATGTTATATGTTATTAAGTACTTTGACATCAATAAACCATGAATTTCTTTTACATAATTTAAAATGATTCATTGTATGACTACGACATGCTTATTTTTCACAATCCTTTGTCAGTCATGATTGCTTCTAGTACATTATTATGGAAAATAATTCTCTAAAAATATAGTTTGAAAGAAATATATGTGTTTGTGTTCTCTCAGCTAAGAGCTTGTACATGAAAATGTAATCTGTGTAACTATTAAGTACTAACATTGTCAAAGTTATAATAAAAATATTAACTTAAAGGGGTTTGGAAATACTCATATGGTTAAAGTAATAGTGTAGAAGAAGTTCTCTGTCTCCTTCTGTTAAAGGGGAAGTAAACCTTAAAAAAATAGAAAGGAAAAAGGCCTGCAAGATTTTCTATAAACTCCTGGAAACAAACGATGCAGATAGCTGCCAGAAAAAACAAATACATTACTTCTTGGTCCCTTACATCTTTACTTGTATCAGGCAAGAGGCAAGACCCAGAATAAACTGGTACAGTTTTTCTATACTTATGTTTTTTCTATGGATAAGAGATACAAATCGTATAGTCCTAGCCCAAAGACAGCATACTAAAATTTTATTGCTGATTCAAGGGCTATCTCAATCTTTAAAACATGTCCGCTGAGCTGCAATACCAGACACAGCCTACAGACAACTGTGGTGATGTTACTAGGTACAAAGTGACCCTTTTTAATAACTTCAAACAATCCCTTTTCAAAGCAGGTGCCCGATTGTGGCATAAACGCTGCAGTTTGGCAATGCAGAAATGCCGTGGAAAAAAACATGGTGTGTTACAGTCCCTGCAAAGTGGATGGGATTCTAGTGAATACTATCCGCACCTTACGGAAAAATACGCACAGCGGACACGCTGCAATTTCCAAAACCATTGCAGTTTTGGAAATCGCAGCATGTCAGTTATACCTATGGAAACGTTGGCAGTTTCTCTATAGGTATAATGGAAGCAGCAAGTACGCAGAGGAAACCTCTGCGGACTTTCTATGAAAAGCACTGCGGGAAAAACCATGATGCGTTTCTTCCGCCATGCTTTTTTGCTGCGGCCTGCTACATGGGGCCTTATCCTAAAGGGTATTTTTCAGATGTCAAAAATCTGTAGAAAGGCAGGGACTGTGATTAAGTACGAAAAAACAGCACTTGTCTGTTTAATCCCCTGCAGGTCCATCTGTCGGTCTGCAGTGTTGAGGTGCCCATATGTGAACCAACATGAGTGCTGCAGCCAATCACTGGCCTTAGCATTCTTAAGCTGTACACCACTGAGGCCATTGATTGACTGCAATGGTCATGTGAGTATATGGGAGCCTTACTTTTGCAGCATAGTAACAGACAACTTATCATTACAGCCAGGAGCCTTTGGAAGAAGACCAAGCCACTTCTATTACACAGTGCCACAGGCAATACAAACATATAGCAGTACAGCATATTGTATGTGCTATCAAAGGATCACATGGTTAAATCTGTAAGGAAGACTCAGGCTAAGGCCCCATGAAAAACACCAAAAACACACCAAAAAAATGCAGCAGAAACACTTTGTGTTTTTTTCTGCAGCGTTTTTAATTGCATTTTTGCAGAGTTTTCTCAGCGTATTTTCTTCCGTATTTAAACCTATATGGAAAATGGAAGATTTTCCGCTGGTATAATTGACATGCTGTGATTTTTAAAAACACAGGCATTTTTGAAAATGCAGCTTTTCCGCATCAGATTGTGGATGTGATTAGCCAATTTCATTCACTAAATGAAAAAAAGTGCAGTGTTTTTTTTTACCTAAAAATAAAGAATTTAGGAAGTATTAAACCAATTTTAAAAAAATACAAAAAACCTAAAAAAGTTAAAATTTTAAAAATCCTCCTTTCCCTATTTCACTTATAAAAATAAATATCAACAATAAAAAATTGTAGGTATTGCATGAACTATCCCAATACGAAAATATTTATTCCATATTGAAACATGATGGAAACAAATCACAATGAGCAATATTTGACAACATTCACTCTCTCTGTAGATGGTAATATAAAAAAGTTACATGTGTGAATATGCGACATTGTGTACCAACTCTCACAGCATACTCAGCTGCCGGCTTACCACTGGTTCACACTGAGTGGTTCTTGACTCTCTAGGCTGCTGTGTATCTACTTCTGCTACTGCTCCTGGTTCAGCCCATAGGGCAGACACACCCTCCCTCTCAGCAATTTCAGAGTTTAACATTGACCTTTCAGTCAATCCCAGAATGCTCTGGTCTATTTATACCTCCTTAGTCCTTTGCACTGTGCCTGAGCAAAATAGGTTCTTGGTTAGACAGTTCCTGCAAGGGTTTTTAGATTGTATTCCAGATTGATCCATGTATTGACCTTGGATTGTTTCCCAAAACTGCTACTAATTCTGTTTCTGGCCTGCTGATCTTTTGTGTATGACCTTTTAGCTTCCTACGACTCAGCATCTTTGCAGCTTGTCCTTGATCTTGGCGGATTGGAGTCTCTCTAGCCTTTGAGTCAGCTGCTACCTACATCAGGACCTTTCCGAGAGGTAGCAACCTGGTAGTCTCCCCACAGGAGACCAGATCTTGTATATTGTATGGGAGTTAAAGGAAGAAAAACAGAGAGTCTACATAGATAACGCCCATGAGAGTGGCACAAAGTAAAAAAACGTTTTGTTTTTTTTTTGTTTTGTTTTTCAAACTATTACATTGTGTAAAAAGTAGTAAAACATAACAAAAATTATATAAATATGATGTCTCTGTGATCATACTGACCTGCAAAATAAAGGTAACATATTTTTTATGACACAGTTAACACTGTAAAAACAAAACTCAGAAAACAATGGCAGAATTGAATTTTGCCCATTTTAACTCCACCAAATATTTTTTTTTTACCATTTTACAATAGATTATATGTGAATAATGCATTTAATAGTCCATTATAAAATACATTATGTCCTGGAAAAAATATATTTATGAGTATGCCTATGAAACAAAAAGTTATGGCACTTGGATGAAGGAAAAGAAAAAAAAAATTAAAATATGCCATGTCCTCGAATGATAAGGCGAGTATTTTTGAGTTTGTTTTATCACAGTCCCTGCCTTTGGCCAGATTTTTGTATATCTTGGAAAACTCCATCATGAAATTTTCCATCTTGACACATACAGTGGGTACGGAAAGCATTCAGACCCCTTTAAATATTTCACTCTTTGTTTCATTGCAGTCATTTGCTAAAAGCAAAAAAGTTCATTTTATTTCTCATTAATGTACACTCAGCACCCCATCTTGACAGAAAAAAAAAAGAAATGTAGATATTTTTGCAAATTTATTAAAAAAGAAAAACTGAAATATCACATGGTCATAAGTATTCAGACCCTTTGCTCAGTATTGAGTAGAAGCACCCTTTTGATCTAGTACAGCCATGAGTCTTCTTGGGAATGATGCAACAAGTTTTTCACATCTGGATTTGGGGATCCTCTGCCATTCTTCCTTGCAGATCCTCTCCAGCTCTGTCAGGTTGGATGGTGAACGTTGGTGGACAGCCATTTTCAGGTCTCTCCAGAGATGCTCAATTGGGTTGAGGTCAGGGCTCTGATTGGGCCAGTCAAGAATGGTCACAGAGTTGTTCCGATGCCATTCCTTTGTTATTTTAGCTGTGTGCTTAGAGTCATTGTCTTGTTGGAAGATGAACTTTCGGCCCAGTCTGAGGTCCAGAGCACTCTGGAAGAGGTTTTGTTCCAGGATATCTCTATACTTGGCCGCATTCATCTTTCCTTCAATTGCAACCAGTCGTCCTGTCCCTGCAGCTGAAAAACGCCCCCATAGCATGATGCTGCCACCACCATGTTTCACTGTTGGGATTGTATTGGGCAGGTGATGAGCAGTGCCTAGTTTTCTCCACACATACTGCTTAGAATTAACGCCAAAAAGTTCAATCTTCGTCTCATCAGACCAGAGAATCTTATTTCTCATAGTCTGGGAGTACTTCATGTGTTTTTTTGGCAAACTCTATGTGGGCTTTCATATGTCTTGCACTGAGGAGAGGCTTCCTTCGGGCCACTCTGCCATAAAGCCCCGACTGGTGGAGGGCTGCAGTGATAGTTGTCTTTGTGGAACTTTCTCCCATTTCCCTACTGCATCTCTGGAGCTCAGTCACAGTGACCTTTGGGTTCTTCTTTACCTCTCTCACCAAGGCTCTTCTCCCACGATTGCTCAGTTTGGCTGGACAGCCAGGTCTAGGAAGAGTTCTGGTCGTCCCAAGCTTCTTCCATTTAAAGATTATGGAGGAACCTTGAGTGCTGCAGAAATTCTTTTGTAACCTTGGCCAGATCTGTGCCTTGCCACAATTCTGTCTACTGAGCTCCTTGGGCAGTTCCTTTGAACTCATGATTCTCATTTGCTCTGACATGCACTGTGAGCTGTTAGGTCTTATATAGACAGGTGTGTGCCTTTCCTAATCAAGTCCAATCAGTTTAATTAAACACAGCTGGACTCCAATGAAGGAGTAGAACCATCTCAAGGAGGATCAGAAGGAAATGGACAGCATGTGAGTTAAATATGAGTGTCACAGCAAAGGGTCTGAATACTTATGACCATGTGATATTTCAGTTTTTCTTTTTTAATAATTTGCAAAGATATCTACATTTCTGTTTTTTTCTGTCAAGTGCTGAGTGTACATTAATGAGAAATAAAATGAACTTTTTTGCTTTTAGCAAATGGCTGCAATGAAACAAAGAGTGAAAAATTTAAAGGGGTCTGAATACTTCTTGTACCAACTGTAGCTCCAATGATATTAACTAGAAGTATTATTTAAGACTCATTCCGATGAAAAAATTCAATATAATAATTAAGTGAAGTGTTAATCACTGTACTATGCATTGAGTCTATCATGTAAAATTAATTTGCATAGATCTTCAATTAATCTCCGCTTAGTTATTCTTTCAGTAGATAATAAGCGATACAATGCAACATGCGTCCATTTAATATCATGTCACTGCAATAACCCACAACTGAAAAATATGATCTGCAGAAAGTCTATCGATAAAACAAGGCTTTTAGCATTTATGAATGCGATAACAAACGACACTTGCACAAGGTAGTTATCAATACTTGTGTAATGCTTTCTGCATGTTTTGTCTCTGGGAAATTAACTGAAGACCATGAATCTCCCTGGGATTGTGGGATCCTAGGATTGCTTGCTGTCTTTGAATGATTTCTGCAGTTTACTATTTTAAATGTAAAAAAAAAAAAAAAAATCAATGACCATCAACAGGAACACATGTGAGTACAGGCATCAGGTTTCCCAGAAGATGAAATAACAGGACGGTGTTTAAATAATCTTGTTTGGGGCACTTGGGATCCCAGTTGGCTTAAACTTCCCTGCAGTGACATCACCAAATGCTTTTTACAATATTGTATTCCCATGCTTGTGTTTGTAGCAGAGTCTACAAATCACTAATGCTACAAATATAGTCTTCATCTATCAAATACCTTTATTGCAGTGTTCAAGGTGTCATGCACTGTTGTTCACACAGTCTTTTGTCAAAATTAGAGGGTGGTAATTTAGCAGTTTATTACAGTAGCAGCAAAGTGATTGAGATTTTAGGCCGGGGCCCCACATTGTGAACATGCAGCGTTTTGGCCCCAGAATTTCAGCAGTGTTTTACGTTACCTGCAAAGTTTTCTGAACACATTACAGAAAAATTCTGCAGTGGAAAAGCTGCGATTTCAATTATACCTACGTAAACACTGTCGTTTTACGGATAGGTACAACAGAGGCAGAAAGTCTTTCTGTGAAAAACAATGCGGAAAAAAACGTGATGTGTTTCTGCTGCAGTTTTTTTGGCTGCATCTCGCTTACATGGGGCTTTAGCTTTAAGGGGGTTTCTGCGACTTTAGTAGTGATGACCAATTCTTAGGATATGAATTTCTAAGTAGAGAAAACCACGGGTGTGGGGCATGCTGCCTTGTAACAAAACTAATTGACATTGTTATAGGTAGTAAAAGACTTTACTGTATTGGACAGGTCATGAATATCAGTTCGGTGGGAGTCTGCCACCTGTCACTCCCCCACTTCAGCTATATGAAGGAGCAGCACCTCTATAGTGATGTCATGTTCTTTGTTCATATGGGCTGGTTCTAGTGAATGGGTCTTAAGAATCACAATACAATACAGTGGCATGGACAACCCTACTCAAAATGACTGTTATTATGAACAGTTAAGCAAGTTGAAGATAAAATGATCTTCCAAAGGCATAACATTAACCACTTCCGGACCGCCCATTGCATTTTTACGTCTGGAGAGTAGTTGTCTAGTTCTGCAAGGACGTACCGGTACGTCCAAGCAGTTTTCAGCAGCTGCTGAAACAGGGAGCCAGCTGTAATTTCAGCCGGAGCTCCCAGAGAGAAGGCAGGGAAGGTTTATTACCGTCCCAGCCTTCCTGATCGCTGTATACCCAGCACTCAATGAGCGCTGTATACACAGCTATGGGCGCCGCCATGATGCGTCTGCCCTCTGACCCGGTGGTCACGTGATCTGCTGGGATCAGAGTCTGTAAGAACTGCTCGGTCTATAGTTATGCGCAGGAGGCTGTATTCCTCCTGCAACTGGGGCTAAATATACCAGTCCCAGTTACAAGGGAAATTAGTCCACCCCCACAAAAAAAAAAAAAACAGTGTATTAGATGTCCTCAAAGGTCTATTATGACCTTATGAGGACACAATGTAAAAAAAAATAAATAAAATGAATAGAAAAGTAAAAAAAAATAAAATTAAATTAAATAATTTAAAAAAACAAATAAAATAATACATCAAAAACACACCGTTATTACAGGTTCTAGCCCCACCCCCGATGACACCATACAAAATAAAAATTACCGTAATGGAGAGGAAAAACTATTTAAGGCTACAGCTCCACGTTGCGGAAACGCAGCTTTTTTTGTTGCAGATTTTGCTGCGGTTTTTTGAGCCAAAGCCAGGAGTGGATTTAGCAGGAGGTAGAAGTATAAGAACTTCCTATATATTTCCCATTCCTTTTGTAGCCTTTCTTGGCTTTGGCTCAAAAAAACGCAGCAAAATCTGCAACAAAAAAAGCTGCGTTTCCGCAACATGGGGCCGTAGCCGTAAAAAGTTTTTAAGTAGCAGTTTTCCCTCCTCTTTTGTTTATATATTCACGGATATAAAAAAAAATTAAAAAACATTATAAATAAAATAAAAATTAATAAAAATTAGTTGAATAACCCAAATGATAAAAATGTTACAGCCCTCAAAATCGCACATACAAAAAACCCGAAAATGTGTCTGGTTCTGGACCAGAAATTGGCCCGGTACTGAAGTGGTTAAAGATGACACATTCCCTATATATTCTTTGAAGAAAAAAAAAATATTTTCATATTATACATTTTCAAAATAACAAAAAATTAAAATGGCCTGATGCAAAAGTTTGGACACCCTGCATGGTTAGTACCTAGTAGAACCCCCTTTGACAATTCTTGTTTCAGGGATTTTCATGCATTCTTCCTTGGAAAAGTCTTCCAGTTCTGTGAGATTCCTGCATCGTCTTGCATGCACTGCTCTTTTGAGGTCTAACCACAGATTTTCAATGATGTTCGAATCAGGGGACTGTGAGGACCATGGTAAAACCTTCAGCTTGCTCCTTTTTAGGTAGTCTATGGTGAATTTTGACGTGTGTTTAGGATTATTATCCATTTGTGGAAGCCATCCTCCTCCTCCTCTTTTCAGTTTCAGCTTTTTTTACAGATGGTGTCATGTTTGTTTCAAGAATTTGCTGAAATTTGCTGAAACACAACCCGAAAGCATGATTGATCCACCCCCATGTTTAATGGTTGGAGAGATGTTCTTTTCCTGAAATTATGTGCCCTTTTTTCTCCAAACTTACCTTTGATCATTGTGGCCAAAGAATTCTATTTTTACCTCATCGGTCCACAGGACTTGTTTCCAAAATACATCATGATTGTTTAGATGTTCTTTTGCAAACTTCTGATGCTGAATTTTATGGTGAGGACGCAGGAGAGGTTTTCTTCTGAGGACTCTTCCATGAAGGCCATATTTGTGCAGGTATCGCTGAACAGTAGAACAATGTACCACAACTACAGAGTCTGCTAAATCTTCCTGAAAGTCTTTTGTTGTCAAGCAGGGATCTGATTTGCCACTCTGCCAATCCTACGAGCAGCTGTCTCTGAAATTTTTCTTGGTCTTCCAGACCTTATCTTGACCTCCACTGCTCCTGGTAACTGCTATTTCTTAATTATATTTCTAACTGAGGAAAGGGCAACTTGAAAAGGCTTTGCTATCTTCTTCTAGCCTTCTCCTGCTTTGTGGGCCTCCACCATTTTCATTTTCAGGGTGCTAGGCAGCTGCTTAGAAGAACCCATAGCTGATGTTTTTTGGCACAAGGTTAGAGGAGGCTGGGTATTTATAAAGCTGTAAAATTTGCATCACTTGGCCTTTCCTAAGGATGATAATGAACAAGCCATAACCCTAACTGGCTAATAAAGGTCTGAGACCTTGATCATAGTTATCTGAGCACTCCTTGAATCCCTTTCGACAGATTTGCGGAAATATGGTTCCCTCATGCTCTCATGGTTTGGTCGCATCAACGCGCTAAAAATGGATGTCATGCCCCGGCTATTATATGTGTTCCAGGCTTTGCCCATTCCAATACCACGCTCCTTTTTTGCTCGTGCCCAGACTTTGTTTGGGAGATTTGTGTGGGGAGCGTCACGAAGCAGGTTACGCTTCCGGACATTGACACGCCGTAGACATCGCGGTGGTGCGGGCTTGCCCGACCCTAGAATATACTATCGCGCGACAGTACTGTTGCGCCTTTTTGACTGGCGCTATCGCGGGGCGGACAAGCAGTGGGTCTCTATAGAGGCCGACTTGCTGTCCGCTCATCTCCCCTCCCTGCCCTGGGTTCCGTCTCACTTTCGCCCCAGTATTATTAGACACTCCATTTTATCCTCTCATTTCCTCAAGACCTGGGATTCCATAAGCGCAGGTGGTCGCATAGCCAGGGTCCCGGGTCCTCTCAGCCCTCTGTTCCGAAATCCCATGTTCCCACCGGGTTGCTCCGCCGACAGATTTCTTTGCTTGCTTTGCTTCCTTCTCTGTCACAATTGCAAGCCTCTCATCCCAATCTCCGTTTGTCCTGGTTGGAACATGGCCAGCTCACTACCTTCATCCGCAGGTTTTCCCTGCTCCCTACGCTCTCATCCTCTTTAACTGACCTGGAGCTTGCCCTTTCCTAGACTGACACCACTCCGCGCGCCCTCTCTGTTCTTTACGGCATTCTCCTCCAAGACGCTACACCTGGGCCTCCCTCCTACATTGGCCCCTGGGAGTCTGACCTCGGTACTCGCCTCTCTACTGCCGACTGGGATAAATCCTACCTGTACACACACAAACTCCCGCTGTCCTGTGGTGCGCAGGAAAAGAATTACAAAATACTGACCCGCTGGTACCGCTGTCCTGACCTCTTACATAGGATCTACCCTGGCGTCTCTGACCGGTGTTGGTGCTGTGGTTTCGAAAAAGGTACCTTATATCATATCTGGTGGGAATGCGCGGCCCTTAAACCCTTTTGGGATGTCGTCTTTGAGCTTTATGCTAAAGTGAGTGGCAGATCTGTCACGCCTTCACCCCAGCTCACACTTCTCTCCATTATACCGGGGAGGGTCTCTGCCGTTAAAAGGGACCTTTTGCGACACTTCCTCATCGCCGCCAGAACAGTTATCCCCAGGCATTGGCGTAGCACTGCTGTGCCCACCCTGGTGGAGTTCCTTCAGGAGTTTCTCCTTATCAGGAGAATGGAGGCCCTGGTGGCTGAGGACTCGCCCGACCCCTCCAAATTTGAGTCCCTCTGGCGGCCGTGGGTGGTGTTTCAGGAGTCCTCTGAGTTTTTCTCTTTCTTTTCCTGATTTGGGGTTGTTCTGTTTTTCTGTTGGTGCAGTGTCTGGCTGCTCTCCATTACTAAATTTCCCCTTCTGTTCCTTCTTCTACCCCCTCCCCTCTGTCCTTGTCGTGTCCTTGGTCTCATATGTCTCGTACACCTGTGAACTCCTTTCGGTCCCCCTCCTCTTGATGTTTGTTTTAATTTACTGTTAGGTGGGTGGCCCTGTGGTAGCTCTCTACAGTTGACTATTTAGTTTTTTCAGCTATCACCCACCTAAAGTTATAGTCATTTTAGTTGCCATCGTGTTATTTATTTCTGATTCTGTTGTGGCGGGCTTTGTTGGCCTTTTTACTCAAACTTTTAATACTGTGCCTTATCCATAAATAAGGTGGCCTGCGTGCCCCCCCCCTGTTATTGTTTTAAACTGATATTGATGTCATAGCATTGTACCCCCTTTCCCTTTTTTTCTTTCTGTTCTTATCGTAAAACTTTAATAAATTTGATTAAACATAGTTATCTGAGCACACAAATCTACAAGAGTTCCCAAACTTTTGCAAGATACTCCTTTCCCTTTTTTACTCTAAAATTGTACTCAAATATAATAATACACTGATATTGCTTAAAATTATAGACAAGTGTGTTTAATCTCTAACTTTATGCATTTTAAAGATCATTTCATCTTCAACTTGCTTAACTGTTCACAATAACAGTCATTTTGACCAGGGGTGTCCAAACTTTTGCATGCCACTGTATATAGTTCTGTGTTTGGAAAACAGTGAAGAGGCTGCAGTGCTCACCCAAATATTTGTTTTATTGAACTCGATAGATTGATAGAAATTGACACACCAATAAGTAAGTAGAGATAGATGATTTTGGAAATCACAGCCTTTCAATTATACCTACGGAAATGCAGACGGTTTCTCTACGGGTACTGTATAATTGAAGCAGAAAGTCCGTAGAGGAAACGCGCTGCGTTTCCACCACGGTTTTTCCTGCAGTGCTTTTTTGCTGCAGCCCGGGACGTGGATCCTTAGCCTTAGGCTGTGTTCACATGGAGTTTTTTGGCAGCGGATTTTGACGCGGAATCCGCCTCAAAATCCACCTGAAAAAACTCCTCCCATTCATTTCAATGGGAGTCAGTAGCGTTTTCTTTCCTCTAGCGGCTTTTTTCCGCTAGCGGAAAAAAAAAAGCAACATAACCTATCTTGCCGCGGACTCCGCCCGCGGTGTCCGTGGCTCGAGCCGCTCTCCTGGTTAGGCCCATTCATCTGGGCTTTATCAGGAGCGGTTAGCCGCAACGGAATGCTGATGCACGGCATCGGAATCCCATCGTGGCTGACCGCGGCGAAGATTCCGGGGGCGGAAAATTTTCCACCATGTAAACACAGCCTTGGAGTTATTATTTTGCAATAAAGTATGATGCTGATACTTATTACTCTTATTAGTTATAAGTTGGATATGTGTGCCCCATTTGTTGATGATTTGGAGAAGGGCTTAATAATCTGTTCTTTTTTTTTCCCATGGTTATTTTCTAGGTGTAGCTGAATGACTGCATTAACCTAAAAATACAGCTTTATGTGAACCAAGCAAAGTTGTATTGTCAATATCATTTATTCACGCATTTATTATTTTCTTTTAGTTTATTGCAAACAAACAAAAACTTCCCCAAATGAGAGGCTGAAATCAATAGGTGGTAATGTTGTGATGCTGTAACATCAATCAGACACGCATGAGATGATTTACAGAGTGCTATGTTTCAAACCTGACCCTATCAAATCTCTGAAACCACTTAAAAAATAAATTTACTCTGGCCTCTGTAACCCCATTTTAAAAAAGGTGACTAAGATGAAGTAATTTATAAGTCATAGTTTTATTAATGCTTTTAAGTTTTCTATGCTCAGCACTGCAGCAAAAGAGTGACTTCTGATCACACGCTAACCTAAGGCACTTTCAGGGGGTTTGGGGCAAATGATGAACTCATAAATAGGTGCTGCACTGTGTGTTATCCTGCTATAAATTCACTAACCTTTCAAGTACATCAAACAGAGCAAACTGAAGCAGCCATTCTGCTTGTGGAGCTTATAGACTAATGCAGTTCTAATGAGCAGCTGGGCAGAGTGCTTCCACAGGCATATCTAATGTTTTCCAGGAGAGCGGGACAAGCATATTTGTGCTGGGAATTACAAGTACACTTCACTCATCTACATGGAACACCCACAAAAGCAGAAACCCAAAGTAGATACAGTAGGTACCTTATATTGTAGTATAAAAAGTACATACTGTAGGCCATAGAACCTTGAAAATGACTATAGGGTTGGGTTCATTCCAGTTTTTACAGACTTTGTTCTGCAGCTGATCTAAACTAATAGAAAAACTGCTGTTTGCATAAAAAAGAACAGTTGATCATTACTAGTGCCAGCTGACATTAAAAACAGCTGTAGACTGAACTGTCATGGTTCACTTTTAAGAATATACCCCAGAAGAGAATTTTCTCATGCGTTAGTGTTCACATCATTTTGCTTAAATCAATAGTACATTATGTGTACCTGAGGAATAACACTATTTCTGGCCATTATATAATTTGCATTATGCATTTTTTAGCAGTTTTCCCCTCTATGCAAGCTCTTTCTGTATAATAGTCAGTTCTCCCTGAGTTGGTGAGCAGAGACTAGCTGCTCTGATAATTCCCGCCGCTACACTGCACAGAGAAAGTAGGGGAGAATCTGCTCCTTAACTTTATCTTCACTCACTCAGAAGCAGCAGCAGGATTATGGGGGGTATATAAGAAGTACTGACCTGTATAAAGCACTTGAGGTGAAATAAACCAAGCTTCCTATTAGCTGCTGGTCTGTGTGTGTGTCCGACTTTGTTTCCGACCAAAAAAAGCGGCTCTCCAATTGGACACTTGCGGGTTGCTTTAAAAACCCATTGAAGTGAATGGGTTTTTAAACAAACCCCCCCCCCCCCCAACCGCTGAAAAACTTTCCCTATCCTTTTTTCTGATATTTAGGTCGGATTCACAGAGGCGCTCGGGGCTCAAGTGTGAACCAACCCTAAGTAGAGAAAGGAGGTTTTTGTCTCATAAAATATATTACATCATTTTATATATTCGTCTGCATTGTTCATTTAGGCAAAGTTTGTTAGAACATAAGTGACCATTTGAGGCAAATGCCCACTCTGAACCACTAATTTGGATTTTTTGTTTCTAAATACTATAGATGCAAAGTGCTGTTTGGTCTCTTAATATATCTTTATAGTGGTTGGAGCTTTGTTGTTTCTGATTCACAGCTCCAAATTTTCTGCATTGACAAAGAGTTGAAAGGTATTATGGATGCCTGCTACTGACACTAGAGATACCTTAGGTTCTTTCTGTTTATACATTGAACTCAATGATAACCCCCCCCCCCCCATCGCAGTCACTGGGCGGCAGAATTTTCTCTTTTTATTCTGTAATTATGTCATGGATTTGACATTTTGTAATAGGAAAAAAAGAGCACTGACCACTATAAATATATATCAAGAAATAATCACAAGGAACGTTGCATCTAAAAATGACATGATTATAAAAGGTTATAATTATAAAATTCATTTTAAGGAATAGGTTCAGAATTGCTTAATCTTTACATTAAAGTGGTTGGCCAGGAATTTTTAGTTATAGCCTATCCATAGGATAGGCAATAAACATATGATCGGTCGGGGACTGACAGCTGGTCCCTGCACTGATCAGCTGTTCGTTGGTATGGCTGATCCCTGTGCTTTACACAAGCAGTTGGCTCCATGCCCTGTATAGTGGCTTGGCACTTGGTCACCCCCTTTAGCATTGGTCATTGCATAAGGGGTTTTACAGTATGTAAATAAAACTTAAAGGGGTTTACTGACTAATATCACTTATTCCCTATTAAAATAGGACCCCCAGCCATAAAGAAACATGGTTCCACAAGTGCCTGTGTAAATAGTACAGTGGAGTAAATGCTCAGTCACCTCTCCAGTATGGGATTGCCAGAGATCAAAACTGTGATAGAAGTGAATGGAGAAGTGGCTGAGCATGCACACCAGCACTCTGTTCACAGACCCCCATTCTCTTGATGGCTAAAGTTCCCAGCAGTTCCCCCAGCGATCATGCATTAGTGCCTTATCCTGTGGATACAGAATACATGTCTTTAGTGGGAAAAACCCTTCAACCACCATATATTGCAAATATTTGTGACTCTGCATGAAATCTGTAAATGGAAGTATTCATGGTCTATGTTTTGAGGCATATGGACGGGTGTCTGGATGAAATAATTTTGTTAAAGGGAGTCTATCATTCGCAAAAACACTTTTAAGCAAATGCCACGTTGTAATGGCCTTTAAAAAGGCCATTCTTCTCCTACCTTTCCTTGTTTTCTTCTCCCAGCCGATTCCAAGATAATTTGTTTCTTCATGTATGTAAATGACCACCACGGAGCATCTGGGGCGTACCTTCTCTTCTGCGAGTACCCATCACGTCATCACTTCTCACCGCCCCTTCGGCCGTTGCGGTGACTCCCCTCTTGGTCTTCTATCTTCTAAGCTCTCACTGGCAGTGAATTCTCGCCGCTGCACATGGGCAAAAAAAATATTGGTAGTTAGCATGGTAGATAGGCTCTTACCATGATTACAGGATTTCCTTTGGACCCTCCTGTCGCACTCCGTAAATATACACAAAGGTCAACTGGTTTCCTAGTGTATGTCTGAGACAGGAGATAGGGAAACATGAGTAAAGAGACTATCTGTACAGATCTTTGGGATATGTTAGCACTTTATAAAAACAGAAATAAACTTACTATATAAATAGCAAGGCAAACGAATGGATATTAGGTGCATACAGCTATAACATAAATAAAAAGACATTATGAGAATTGTAAAACTCATGTAATATTTTATCATTTCTAATAAGTGCCTATACATCACATGAATGATTCATAAACTCTTACATACATTATATGTAGTGCTTAAAGCTGTGTGGTCACATATTAAAATTATATAGTCTCTCTTAAGAATACTTGACTTGAAGATTTGCACAATTTCCTATTGTGTTACCCTATGATGTCATAATATATTGCTGTTGTTTCTCCCAGCCACACATGCAAATGAAATGTTTAATGTCCTCTCAGCTGCTCTCAGATCTCAGATGTTCTTTCTGCCCTGGGGCATTTACAAGCCATTGAAGTGTTTATTTATTTGCACATTAGAAATCTAGCGATACTCTAATGCTCATTATGCCATTAGCACTTTCTATTTTCTTTCAGCGCTGGTTTTCTTTTCAACTAAATCAAAGTACGGCAGCTGGTAAAATTATGTTCCTTGGAAATTCCTGTCAGGTGGGGAGAACTGTATTGCCCTTCTGCCTTACATCTTGAAATTTAAACTTGAAAGTTTAGCCTTCTGCTTTGCAAAAGAGCAGATTTTACAGTTTGCGGTGACACAGGATTGTGCTAAAACAAATGGTCCATGGGTAGGGAATGGCTTCATTGTGGAGAAGGTGTACAGTGGAGTGCAGCCGAATACCAGGAGATGGTGCTGCAATAGGAAGAAAGATAGAATTGACCCAAATATTTTATTCATTTTTGTGTCCATAGCTATGTTTTTGTATATATGTATTTTCCCAGATAAAAAGTGCAGCTTTAAACGTATCACCGGTATATATTTTTTTAACCAGGTTTTTGTATCAAGCAGGTTTTTAAGATTTTTTGATGATTTTATTTTTAATTTTCCATGTCACTATATTTTTAAGTATTATATCCTGCAATTTTGACTTTAGCCACTAAAATTTATAAGCTGCCAATTCTGCAGGAATTTTCGTTGCAGCAGACACCTCATATACATCATAAACAAGTCAGATAGTATCAAAATAGAAGACCACACCTCTACAGATAATATCCATAGTGATCCATTATTGAATCCACTAGGACAGTTAATCTACTCTCCCTCATTGTACGGAGCATGCCTAAAAAACTCTATCCTTCACCTCAATGAGTACATTTAGTACAATGAGTACAATACATTTCACCATCTGGTTAGAAATATTGACAACACATTTGTGCTAAGAACGTGGCCTATTTTGGCCTTTAGGACACTTCACTTTTTTTGCAGTTTTCATCCCCATCACCCAAGAGTCATTGCTTTTTTATTTTTCCATGTAGCCAAATGACAGCTTGTTTATTTGCAAAACAAGTTGTATTTTTAATGGAACTATTTTGGGGTACATACAATACATAGAAAAAATATATTGGAAACTTAATGTTCCCCTATTAGGAAAAAAATTACAAGGAAACTGCTAAAGGAATATGGAAATAAGTTCTCCTTGATGGAAAAAGGAAACTCACCTTTTGGACAGTAGCTCTTTATAGATCCATGCCTGGTTTTCAATGAAACCTAGAGATATTGTCTGTGATTAATGCCAATTCAGAACATCTCTTCTAAACTCACCCTGCAGACAGCTGTTTTAGGGTTATTGTCTCTCATCGGTGCAAAGCGTGGTACTGATTTGGCTATGTGAGAGGTCATAGGTCAGGAGGGGTGCTATGTCTCTTTAGGGAGGCTGCCTTTGCAGGCCACCTTTTATAGAGTCTAACAGAACATGTAATTGCACTAGGAAGTCTGGGAAAAGAAATATGCAAATAACTTAAAGAAAAAACAAATCACACTCTAGTGCCACCTATTGGAAGGTAGCTCCCTATAGATCAAGGCCTGGTTTTCTATGAAACCTAGAGATATTTTCTGGGATTAAAGCCAAACCAGAACATCTGTTTCAAAAGGAAGAGAAACCACAAAAAGCTGTTTTGGGGTTATTGCCCCAAAGTGCAAATCAGTGAGAGGTCAAAATTGGTACTGTCTCTTTTGCAGGCTACATTGCGTTGTGCAGATCATGAATTCTCTACTAGGAATTTTAAAAAGGTAAACTCACTGTAGGTAAACTCGCCTTTTGGAAGGTGGCCTTTTCCCATCAAGGAGAACTTATTTGCATATTCCTTTCCCAGAATTCCTAATAGAGTAAGTAAATTGCATCAACCTCAGGAATGCAAACCCATTCTGACCGACATTTAAGATTTGTGCAGGAATTGCAGTCATGCCATGGCTTGGTGCCCACCATTTATTTCTGCAGCAAGACTGTCACATATAAGATGCAGTTACAGGTGCATCTCAATAAATTAGAATATCTTTGAAACATTCATTCATTTCAGTAATACAATTCATAATCAGCGTCTTCCATGATTGTGTGTCCTACTGAACCAGACTGAGGGACCATTTAAAGCACAGGTGTCAAACACAAGGCCCGCGGGCCGTATCCGGCCCGCTGCCTTCTGTTATCCGGCCCGGCACTTATCTGGCCCGCAGGGCCGCGGCATTTTTTATTGTCTATGTACATTATGCAATGTAAACCAGCCCAGGACAGGCCGCTTAAAAAAAAAAAAAACAAAGCTACGCGATACCTGTCCTGGGCTGGTTTACAAGACCTCTGCATGTCAGCGCAGGCGGCGATACAATGACGTCATCGCGCCTCCTACGCTGACATGCAGACAAGAAGAGGAGGCGGCGGCTGCATCAAGGCATCGGAGGTAGGTGAAATAAGTTTTTTTTATATATATAAATAGGCCGTTGCCTGCTGGAGTATCCCCGGCACGTAACGGCCTATTTACTTATCGATCCCCGCTGCTGGTCGTAGCCGCCCCCGCTTCCCCTTCTGCTATGGAACGCAGAAGCGGCTGTGTGCAGGAGCGGAGATGGTAAGTGAGGCCGCGGCCGGCGAACCCCATCAAATACTACTATTATTATACTCCGGGGTCTTTACAGACCCCGGAGTATAATAATCGGCGATCCGATGCTGCTCCCAGCCGGCTTCGGCCTTCTTTGGTGACGTCCCAGGCGTCACGTGAGCCAGGCCGACGTCATTATGTCGCGATGCCGGTCTGTGCGACATTGAAGAAGGCCGAACGCAGGGAGCGCATCGGGGCCCAGGTAAGTAACACTGGTTTTTATGTTTGTCACCACCTGGGTCTCCGATTATTATACTCTGGGGTCTGAAAAGACCCCAGAGTATAATAATAGTTCATGGGTGGGGGGGTCACTATGGGGCATAATACCATGTGCAGGGGCCACTATGGACTATAATACCGTTTGCAGGGGCCACTATGGGGCATAATACCAATGCAGGGCCCACTAAGGAGCATAATACCGATTGCAGGGGCCACTATGGAGCATAATAAAGTGTGCAGGGGCCACTATGGAGCATAATAACGTGTGCAGTGGCCACTATGGAACATAATACCGTGTGCAGGGGCAACTATGGAGCATAATACCGTGTGCAGGGGCAACTATGGAGCATAATACCGTGTGCAGGGGCAACTATGGAGCATAATACCGTGTGCAGGGGCCGCTGTGGGGCGTAATACCGTGTGCAGAGGCAACTATAGAGCATAATACCGTGTGCAGGGGCCGCTGTGGGGCGTAATACCGTGTGCAGAGGCAACTATAGAGCATAATACCGTTTGCAGGGGTAAACAGTATTTGTATAGTACTTAATTTTTGATATATTCAGAAAAGGATGAGGATAGTATGTAACATGCCAATGTCTTAGGTTTTAACAATACATTATGTTCTTTCTGGTTGACCTCAAAGGGCTGATTGTAACAGTAGTAATGTACAAATGTAACTACTGCTTAATAGCTCGCTTATCTGTTAAGGAGAAGTTACTTTTATACATGTGTAAAATAATCTTGGCCCTTCAAGGTACTCCGTGAGGCTGAAGTGGCCCCCGGAGAAAATGAGTTTGACACCCCTGATTTAAAGGCTTAGGAAACCTTGGCAGGTGACACATTGAATTTACAATACTGAACTTTTTTACAATATTCTAATTTTCTTAGATTTGGGTTTTCATTACCTGTAATCCATAATCAACATTTACAGAAATAAAACACTTGAAATAGAACACTCTGTGTGTAAAGAATCTAGAAAATATAGGAGGTCACTTTTTTAATTTAATTGCTGAAAGAAATAATCATTAAAGATATTCTAATTTATTGAGATGCACCTGTAGCTTTACCTTCAGCTCATGTCTATGGATATGCAGAATGTACAAAGTTGCTGTCTATTCTTCTCATGAGCATGTGATGAATGTGCCTGTCTTTGAAACTGTACACAACCCACAATGTCTGGCCATTTAATGAATTACTATTAAGATATTGTTAAGATGTAAAGTCAGGTCATAAAAGAGTTTGGTTTTTAATAGCTGGTACATTATAACTGATTCACCTTGAATTTCTTCTGAAGAAATGCTTTTACATCATTGCTTATCATTGTCTGTCAATATGATTCTAGTATTTAAGTGAGTGCTGTCATATGCACATTTTGTTTTGCAGATAATGCTCCCTCACTTGCATGCATTAGATGTTATAATATGTAACCTATACCTTTCATCTGTTTGACACCGAATATTTTATTTCTTTAACTGTTATTGGAATATTTATGATCCATTTTGGTTTTAATGACAGTCTCTAAGTGGCATATTGTTTACTTAAACTATGGATTAATTTAACATTCAAGCATATTTGTATCTTGCTGGGACTGATATGAGTGTGCTGAGAACAGGATGCAAGTCCCTTGTTCCCTTGAGCAAGGTCTTCTCTACCTTTTATGTCTGCTAGAATACCTTATTACTGTCTCCATTTGTGTATTTTCTTACTGTTATGTTTATTATCCTGGCATTCAAAATTACATTTATTCTTTATTATTCTTAGGTTGTATCACCAATTTACAACATAACAAGAACATGCTATCTTATATATTCATTGCTTTATACCTGTGGCTATTAGCTACGGTAAGTCTTTTAGAGGGGTGGTCCTCTCAGACAACATTGCAGTTATACATATATGATAGCTCTAAATAATCTGTTACAGAAATCTAGTCTGGATAAAGGGGTGGTCTTTCCAAAGTGGATCCAAAGATCTTGTGGAGAGATTTTACTGTATATAAATTTAGACTACAGCACCACAGTGTTGTTCATGAGTTGAGGGTGACGTTATTCTGCTCAATGACATGTGTATACTCAGGTCTGATGCTTATTGTACAGTGATATCTTCTGCTGTAGGATAGTTGGGCTGCCACCATCTGCAGAATGGGATTTGCTGAGATGCTTTTATTGTAAATCGACAGTTTGCAAGTCCAAGAATAGTGCTTTAGCAATGACAAAAAATGACTTAAACTGCAATATTTTGAGCCAGAAATGCACCAAATCTGTTGCAAAATGTAACAGAACTCTGCCAAAAACACAATATTAAATGTAGGCTAATTTCAGAACAATAGCACACTATAGAGATTAAATGTTTCTGCATAATCCATTCAAGTCTATTTTGCAAAGCAGACCCTAATCGGTAGATGCGGCTCAATACAGTAATGAAAATGCAGTCCGAATTATCAGAAGGTGCACCTTCTATTAAGAATGCATCTTAGTAAATTGACGAGGAATGATTAGTAATTTACTATGGATTTATCATGGCTGTCGGTATTTAATTGATCCATCTGGTGAAGAGAGAATGGATGGTATATATTTTATGTTAAGTGCAGACTTCCCAAATTATATGTATGTTTTTTGTCCTCTAGATTTATAAATATTTCATTATATATTTCCTTTAAACCTCCCACAAAAATTGTAATTACACTTTAATTGAACTGGTTATAAACGTCAGCAAAGCTGTAAATTACATCTTGTATTTTCAGTTAAATATTCAGGTGGATTCAATGTTTCTTTTCTTATTAATGTTTGGATGATTTTTTATGTAATCCCCATATATTCCATGCTGTAAATGTTGATTTCATTTAGAAATATTTTTGTGTACTTTTGTCTCATTCTAGCAATTAAATATTGCCATTTTTAAGACATGAAAGTCATTTTAAGCTATTAGAAGTTGTCGAGAAGAACGATCCTCTGGAGAATGAATGGAATGGCAGGACTGGGGTCAGGAGAACTTTGTTCTGGAGATACGTGTGGGTCCTAGAAGTACAATTTACTCTGTCAGACATATATGGGATATCCTTTATATGTGCCATGCATGTCTGGGATAGGAATAGCCCTTCTAACTTTACAGATTAAGGCTAAGGTCCCTACAGCGCTTTTCAAAATTTTCCTCTGCTGACTTTCTGCTTCACGTGGGGCTTCAGCCTATAGGGGTTTTCTAGTTTCAGTCCAATATTAAGAGACAAATGTTATTGTTTGTGTAATGAAAATGTAACGTCTCTGCCTGTTCGGGTCTCTGCGCCACCCTCTGCTCGCACGCTGCGGCAAAGGAGGCGTGTTCAGTTTGATTCCTTGCGTAGGTTTCTTGTTGTTCAGTCTGAACACTGTCCTAATACCTCCTGTCTGTAATTGAATTTCAGCCACACCCGTCTCTTGCATCTTTGTTTCTCTCTGCTCCTCTAGTTAATCTCAGCCTTGCCTGTGTGATTGACAGTCTATCTACCAATCCAGTCTGGGGCAGGTCCTGTCTTTCTATAAACAGATTGTTAGCCCTCACATGGTCGCTGGTTATTGCTTCTGCGTACCTGCCTTTACTCCGTGCTGTTTTGTTACCTGTATTCCTATTTCTGATCTCTGGCTTTGTCTGTGACTATTCTTTTGGATTGTGATTTTGTACTGCATTGCTCGACTGTTACCGACCCCTTGGCTAGCTGACCTCCCTTTGTCCGTTGTTTGTCCTGTCTGTGTTCTTTGTTGTCACCTATATTAGGTAGGGCCTGTCGACCAGTTTCTGCTGTCGCCTAGGACAGATAGGCAAGTTAGCCAGGGACAGTGGGGGGTTCAGCTTAGGGCTCACTGTCTTGTTGTGCCCCTCCCCCCAGGTTTCTGCAGCGGCACTGGGGAATTGCTCAACTGGCAATTCCCTTACAGAAAAGTTATATATAAAATATACTTTCTGTATCAATTCCTCACAGTTTTCTAGATCTCTTCTTGTCATCATTCATTCTGCATATGTCTAGTGGATAAAAATCATCAGTCCGTGGTCATATGGTGTACAGTCCATGGTCATGTCCTCATGGACCATGCAGAATGAATGACAGTAAGCAGTGAAGAAATTAATATAGAAAGTATAATGGAAAATTGTATAACTTTGCATTATACAAACAATAACAATTGTCTCTTAATATTTGTCTGAAACTGGACAACCCCTTTAACTTTCTTTATACAATATGTTACTTGATGTCACCATTTTGTGCTTATATAGGTTAATAAAGGCATTGGTAATGTAGGATTCAGAGCCAGTTTAATAGATGGATGAATCAGATCTGGGGGTAAATTTGATCTTTTGGGAACAATGTAAATTTTGCTCTTAAAATACCAGTAGAGGAATGCCATCAGTTCCCACTACCTATGTATTGTACATAACCCCTCTTTACATATTTATGAAAATGTAACATATATGAGGAACATTTTCTAAAATCCTATCTTATTGCTGTTTATGAAAAATTATGGTATAAAGTTATAAATACACAGGAGGAATGGGTTACATAAGGCAAACATAAAACTTAATAACAGGCATTGTACCATTTTACCTTGGATACTCCATTTTGTTATTTGCGAATAAGGCCCAGCAAATGAGGACAATATAAAATATGCTTGTGTTGTGCTCATGCATTACTAGACCAATCTTCTGTCATGTAGCACATGAATAATGGGACTAGCATTTTATGTCAGAATTTCTTAGTCTTCTCATAAATAAAACCAGTCAAAACCCACCCACCCCTGTCTCCGCCAAGAGGTCATCCATTTTTTAACCTCTGCTTGCATTCAAAATTAAGATTGTGCTCAGAGTCAAGGTTAAAGGTACAGTATGCAGTATCCTCTTTCAGAAGGTGCATGTCAGTTCCCTTGCATGTAATGATAAATAATGTGGCATACTCAGAACTTAAGAAAAAAAGATTTGATATAAAAACACAACATTATTAGTATATTTAAGTATTATTTATAAAATAGAGAATATAGAATTAAGTAAAAGATAAAGGGGTTATCCAGTTTCAGCAAATATTTTTGGTTTTGCAATGAAAAGTTGTCCAATTTTCCAATATATTTTCTGTATCAATTCTACAAAGTTTTCTAATTCTCTGCTTGCTGTTATTCATAATTTATTTCCAGTAAATCAGTCTATGGTCATGTGATATACAGACCATAGTCATGTGATATACAGACCATGGTCATGTGATGGACACACAGGTACACTGCGTGTCACATGACCATGGATTATGCAGAAGGAATGACAGTAAGCAGAGCTTTAGAAAACCATGAGGAATTTATACAGAAAGTATATTGGAAAATTGTATGACTTTTCATTATACAAACAATAAAATATATTTGCTGAAGCTGGACACCTACTTTAAGATTCCAGTGGAAGATAGACACTGAACTGCAGTATGGACATTCAAGGGGGAAGGCTGTTTCAGGGGTTTCACTTAGTTATAAGCACACTCAGTGACTTGATAGGACATGAATATAGTTGATGTAACTGATCTTCATATAGCTCTAGGAAAAGGATTAGATCACAGAAGTTGCTCATATGCCCTATTAAAAACCATAACTTGAGCCTATTTCCTACAGGCCCTATTAGACCAAGCAATTATTGGGAAAGAACACTTAAACAAATGCTCATTTCCAATAACCAGCCTGTCTAATGGCACTCCCGATCACCCGAGGAATGAGTGTTTGCTTGTTCAAGTGATCGCTTACTTTCAGTGGAACAAAAAAATCATTGTTCTCCGGCAATACATCGCTCTGTGTAGGGCTGTGCTGCCAGCAAACAATGAAAGCACATGTCTGGGAATGATTGCTTTAGTGATCGTTCCTCCTGCTTGTGCTCTGCATCGGCTTGTGTAATCGGGCCAGGCAGAATGAGGGCTGATCGACTGGTTTTATAGCAGATGAGTGCTTGTTAAGAAAAATCTTCATGTCTAAAACAATCCTCAGTGATTCCCAACCATATCACAGCAAGCGGACTCCTGAAAAATATTCCAACTCTATGGAATTCTTAATACCATTCCTCTCTCATGGTTTAGGCACAAGCAAAACATCTGAGGAGAAGTTTTTCTTATTTATTGTAAAAGTTGTGATGTTGCTGTTTTCTGTAGAACCTTTGTTCCAGGCTGAAGAATCCTAGTATTCTTGGGAACCTAGTTTGGCAAACTCTGTGCTTTTAGCATTTTGCATTACACCCAGTGACATACATAGAAGAGAGAGGACCCCATAGCAAATACCAAAAGAGACCCCCATTAAAGTGCTAGGTTTCATCTAGGACAGAGGAACCTAATATTTGTCCCTGCTTCCACACCCCTTTTATAATCTTTGGGTCAATTCTTAAGGTCCTCATTTGTTAACAATGCTATTCCACTGGAAACGAGACTCCTGCATCACTTGTCTTCACTCTGTAGCACAAGGAACAAGACCAACCAGGATAGGGCCTTCTCTCTTGAAGGTCACCAGAGCAGTTGTATTGTCTTTATAAAGAATGATTATTTTACTGTACAGGTACATGAGAAGCCATTTTGCCTCCCACACTACCCACATATTAGATTACCATACTCTTATATATTATTGGATTCCCTTAGGAGTAGGGGTCAATTTTTTAAGTAAGTAAATATTATGTAAGTAAATGTTATCTCAATGGCTAACTTCTACAGTGTTTACACATAGGTACCATACATTATTCACCAATTTAATTGATATGGTCCATTGAAAATAATTACCCTTTTCAAACTACTGACTCTTTGTTGGTTAATTTCTACTCCATTAATGCTTAATCTAGTGTCAAGTTTCTACATTTAATGTGATATTATACACATAAGATAGTTGTCTTCAGCTTCCTCCTAGACATATACATGTTGTTTTAGTGATAAAAAAAAAACGTGACGGACAAAAAAGAGAGCAACAAATACAACCTGCTCCAACTTTGTTTTCCCAAAGGAGGTTGTCAGAGTCAGGTTTCCCTGGTACACAATAGAGGTTAGGGCAACTGAAAGAACAGCCAAGAAATATCTAGTGTGTGCGATCTAATGTTTGCGCATCCAATATCGTAAATTTTTGTAGATGACCTCTCACTTGGGACACATGCATATATACTATGATTAAATGTCGGCCTATAAGCTATTTGATGCTGTCTCCTAACCCTACCAACCACAGCGTGAAGTTAACGAATTTAATTTTAGCTCTTTTCGAAATGTTTACTGTCATTTTATTACTCATTATTACTTCTTATTACTACTTGTTATTCATTTTTGTACAACACCGAATTGTACTAGCTAGTGAGGTTGCACCCCTAGATGTGAATGGGTCCCTACTGTACCTTCACATGTCTCTAATTTTATTTAGAGGCATATGTACTCTAGCTTTTTCTCCATCTGTTTCTGCAGAGTGCTCCATCGGACGTATTATTTTGGAGACATTTTTGCCTTGAAGTATTGCATCTAAGGAAGAATATCTTCTAATATCTAATACAGTACCACATGGAGCCATAATATGGTGGTACAAGAAGTGCTTATGTCTTTGCTACATAGAGCCAAAGGGACTGTGTGTGCCTATGTGCTGATCCTATGAGATAAATCATATCCATGAGCCTATTTCATTGTAAAATGAAACACAGTTGTTTGCATTTTCCTGTGACAAGAACCTTTCCTTTATTCACAGAGTCACTCTTCCACTACTTTCAATGGCTAACACGGTACAACATTATACTACTATCACTGCTACCTGCACAGATTACTGATTCCCTGGTTCTGCTATTGTAATGTATCCGGGTTTAGGGAACAGCAGTTGGGAGATGAATGTGTCCATAGTTTATGGGGTCACTCAGTAGCATTATACAGTGTGGTGGGTATTAATGGAGAATTATACTGTGTGTGCATGGGGGCACTAAGGAGCATACTGTGAGGGGACACCAATAGTTCATTATAACATGGCCACTAATGGGGCATTACACTGTGTGTGGGGCACTAATGTCCCATTAATTCCTCCCTACAGTATAATGCTTCCTAATGCCCTATAAACAGTATAAAGCTCCTCAGTGCCCCCGATACAGTATAAAGCTCCTTAGAACCCCATGCACAGTATAATGTGACATTAGTGTCCGCCACACAGTATAATACCATGTTAGTGCCCCCCACAGTATAATGCCACGTTAATGCCCCCACACAATACAATGTCATGTTAGTATCTCCCTACACAGTATAATGCCACATTAATGCCTCACCACATAGTATAATGCCACTTAGTGCCTCCTCACAGTGTGATGCCACTTAATGCCCCCCATAGTATAATGTGACATTAGTGTCCCCCATGCATCCTAATTCTATATTAGTGCCCCACAAAGTACAATCCTCCTTTGTGTCTCCTCATTAGTTAGTGACATTGACCCCTCTACTCCATTTGACCACCAGGGAAGGTTACATTGAATTAAAATATTTTTTCCTATTTTCTCTTGTCTAGTCTGATGCATCTTATCATCTAAAAAATATAGTAAATACTGGATTACACTGGAGTACAGGTCCAGATACTGCTTTGCTTAGACCTTCGCCTAATGGTAAACTCCGGTGGACCTTTACTAAAAGTAATTTTTTACCTCTGGGATAGGGACTAGGAAGCAGATCACGAGAAATGTATTTTTTTACTCCCAAGTCTGAATGGAGTAGTGGACAGAAATGCCTTTTTTGGCTATATTCTGCCCAGATGCACACAACCACCTAGCCATAGCCTCTCCTACTTACACTTCTCCTAACCAGCATACCCCCTAATCCTGAGCCATCTCAGCAAATCCCCATTGTCAGATCTCTCTTCTGTCACCTCACAACTATCACTAATTCATGTAACCCCTCAATCTCAAATCTATCTAACGTGCTCCAGCCCCTTCAGCCCGCCTCTCCAGGG
Organism: Leptodactylus fallax; assembly: GCA_947044405.1. Classification (NCBI taxonomy): domain Eukaryota; kingdom Metazoa; phylum Chordata; class Amphibia; order Anura; family Leptodactylidae; genus Leptodactylus; species Leptodactylus fallax. The sequence continues at coordinate 4,981,440 of CAMRHE010000021.1, forward strand.
CACTATGGAATGCACAAATGCACGTTTGTAATAAACTAGAATACCCTCATCATTTAGCACAAACTTTCCTTTCTGGGTCTGACTGAAACATGGTTGACAACTTCTGACACTACCTTCCCCACTGCACTCTGTTATTGCAGCCTCAGTTTTCCCACATTTCCCTCTTGCCTCAGCTTGGTGAAAGAGTTGGATTTCTCCTATCTGATACCTGCTCCTTCACCACAACCCCACTTTACCCATCCATACCCTCCTTCTTTTGAAGTGCACTCTGTTTGCATCTACTTACCTTCCCTTCTCCAAGTGGCCATCATCTTCCCACCACCAGGACCTACCTATCATGTTCACTGGCTGTGTCTTGGGACCTGTACTGTTCTACACCTATACCCTAACACTACACCAACACATATGGACCCTTGACTTTCAATACCACTGCTATGCTCATGACACTCAAATATATCTCTCTGGCCCAAACATTTCCACTATGCTATCCAGATTTTAAAATTTTCAAAACTATAGCTTCTGCTCCTGCTATCTCAAACTCAATATGGAGAAAATGGATTTCATCATCTTCCCCACACCTCATGCAGCCACTCTACTTGACCTATCAATCGAAATTAAGCCACAGTACCACAAGCCCGTTGCCTTTCCATACATCACTGACCTAATCTCCCACTACCTTCCCACATGTAATCTCCTCTCAGTACCTTCTTCTGCTCTTACCTGCTGTTCACACAACTGCTTCAAAGATTTTCCCACGCATTCCCTATACTCTGGATATTACTGCCACAATACATAAGACTGTCCCCAGCAATCACAGCCTTCAAGAGGACTCTGAGGACTAACCATTTCAGGAAAGCCTACAACCTTCAGTAAACCTGCTGCAACCACACCAACAAACAGCTTGTACCCTCAACCTACTGTCTCTGTCCTGCTTCCCTCAAAGATCTTGTGGGCAGGGTCCTCTTTACCAGTATAATAGTTGGTCTCTAAGTTAGTCGATTGTACATAATAATAATATCATAATTCTTTTTTTTTCTCTGGATAACCAGTTTTTGTTTAATACTGAAAAAATAAACAAAAAAACCCTGTAAAATAAAAAAATATATATAATATAGTATATTATTTCGCCTGCCAGTTTTCAATTTCATATTTAATAAAGTGCATTCTTCCCAGATAGTGCAATGAGCGTGAAAGTGAGCTCCATAAGTCTATGCGGTGACCTGTTCTGTGTTACAGTTATCATAAGCAAACTACATGGAAAGGACGACATCTGTTTCGGCTTTGTTCGCAAGGTAACGGAGCTGAGGTTGTTCTTACTGGTCAAAGGCCAAGCTGCATGTCATATTTCATTATCTTCAATAATTACATCAGACGGATGTGATCTGCAAGAGAAGAAAAGATTTGCTCTATGCATATGTTACACCCTGTTTTCAGTTGAATCCCCGTTTGGTTTCTGTTACTTGTCTTCCCTACAAGTGGTAATAGAAAGGGTTGATGAATTTTGGCTGCATCACACAGAAGGGTTAAATCTGCTACCGTTTTGATCCTTGAAAACTCCCTCTGTGATGGTTTGACATCTGGCAACAGTTAACTTGAGTGCTTTTGTAAGTCCTAAAGGGAAAGTGTGCTGTTTGGCATTAATAACACATCTCTGAAAGTTTTTTAAATCTTTTTTTTTTCCAAAGTGTTTATTGGATCAGAGTTTGCTATGTTCAGGGGAAGATCAGCCCTACTGCGCCACCACCCAAAGTCTCTTTCCTGTTTTTCCTCTGTGCCCAGTGCAGCTAGTGCCTGAAGTTTGGAGTCTGTTTTTATGAATTAATGTTTTACTGCCTCCTGTAGTAACTATTTTATGTGAGGGGCATATTCCTAATAGTGGCTTGTCATTAGACAGGTTACTTTCTAGATACAACATCTGGAGGATGCCTCCTTAAAGTCTTTATGCTGTGGTATATTATTCCATTTGCTTAAGAAGCTTCCAAATACACTAGTCAAAAGGATTAAAGAGGTTGTCCAGTTTCAGCAAATAAATGTTATTGTTTATATAATAAAAAGATACACAATTTTCCAGTATACTTTCTGTATCAATTCCTTATGGTGTTTTACATCTTTGCTTGCTAGTAGTATAATGTTGTACCGTGTTAGCCATAGAAAATAGTGGAAGAGTGAAGAAATCAGGTGATACCTTTTAGAGGCTAACTGAGTATATTTGATAGTGAGCTTTCGAGAGTACTAGCTCTCTTCTTCAGACATTGTGTTATACAAGAAACTGAAAATTCACACAAACTCTTTATACACAAGACATGGATCTTCAAAGGATCTTAGAATAACAAAATGCAATATAAGTAGAGAAGTTATTTACAACAGGTCAAGAAATAAACAATTTGGAAAACGTGTGGGGCGTGATGGAGGGATCAGTAATTCTTGCTGTTATCTGTTTGCAATCAGGTGGTGATTTGTGACCCTCACAGTTCATACATAGTGTGACATGAAACTGGCATGAATATTAAGTACTATAATTTAACTTCGTTATATCGATGATATCCTTGTCATCTGGACTGCAGGTGAGGAGGCCCTACTTCAATTCCATAATGATTGATCTCTGCTTACTGTCATTCTTTGTGCTATGCTATGGTCACCGTGCTACACTATTTCGGTAACTCCTATTTACCTGTATGTGAGTTATGGAAGCAACAAAGAACAGCCACGTTTGGTTGTTTCCATAACTCAAAAACAACCTTAGAGACAGGGCAAAAAAAAGCAGCTAGGCAACCAACACTAACAGAGACTTGCCACCTCACCGCACATTTATATGCTAGAAAATTTTTGCATTCCTTATGAAATAACAATTCTGCAGTACTTTTATTAGAACTCTGCTTTGAGCCATTCCTATGTTATTCATCCTAAAAATTTATATTGACAACTAGAATAGCATTCCCCTTGTCAAAAGGATGTGTGCCTACACAGTCTGGCACTGACAGCAGTGATTGGACAACACCAGAGTGTTTATGGACACCCCCAACCATTAACACTAAGTTGTCAATTTATTCATAAATATATAGGAGGAATAACAATCTCAGCAAATTCTGGCATGGCACCCCCTCAAAAGGGGGTGGTCCCACTCCGCTTAGGGGTGGGTCTGGGGTGGTTTGGAGGTAATTTCAGAGGCAGGCTGGGTGACAAGGAAGTATAAAGTTTGTAAATATGTAACAGAAGAACACACCACAGATTTCTAATAAAAGATATTCTAAAATTATTTCATAGTAAAGGCAATAGTCAAGAGAGCTTACAGGTGCTCTTTAAGACAATGTAAATAGGAAAAACACCACTTACACATGTAGACAAAATTGTTGGTACCCCTCGTTTAATGAAAGAAAAACCCACAGTGGTCACAGAAATAACTTGAATGTGACAAAACTGGAATTTTCCAAACTACATCTTGACAAGCCATAAAGCTTATGGGAGAATGTCCTATGTACAGATGAGACAAAAATTGAAATTTTTTGGTAAGACACATCAGCTCTATGTTCACAGACGGAAAAATGAAGCATATCTTGAAAAGAACACTGCCGATACTGTGAAACATGGAGGAGGCTCTGTTATGTTCTGGGGCTGCTTTGCTGCATCTGGAACAGGGTGTCTTGAATCTGTGCAGGGTACAATGAAATCTCAAGATTATCAAGGGATTTTAGAGAGAAATGTGCAGCCCAGTGTCAGAAAGCTTGATCTCAGTCGCAGGTCATGGGTTTTGCAACAGGATAATGACCCAAAACACACAGCTAAAAACACCCAAGAATGGCTAAGAGGAAAACATTGGACTATTCTGCAGTGGCCTTCTATGAGCCCTGACCTAAATCCTATTGAGCATCTTTGGAAGGAGCTGAAACATGCCGTCTGGAAAAGGCACCCTTCATACCCAAGACAACTGGAGCAGTTTGCTCATGAGGAGTGGCCAAAATATCTGTTGAGAGGTGCAGAAGTCTCATTGACAGTTACAGGAATTGTTTGATTGCAGTGATGGCCTCAAAAGGTTGTACAACAAAATATTAAGTTAAGGGAACCATCATTTCTGTCCAGGCCTGTTTCATGAGTCTTTTTTTTTTAAATTCTGTTGAAGCATGGTTGAAAAGCAATGTCTGACTTTCATTTGTTCATTTTCATAGAATTTTTATATATAATTACTTTTGTCAGATTCAAGTTATTTCTGTGACCATTGTGGGTTTTTCTTTCATTAAACGAGGGGTACCAACAATTTTGTCCACATGTGTATGTAGTAGTAACCAAAATGTTTATAGACCTTAACTGGAATTCCACTTTAAGGATTTCTGACCAGTGACTGGCTGAGCAGGCATTTGCTGTAAATTCCCGTGTGCTGAGGACCAGGAAGGAGAGTCAAGCAGGAAAGCATCAGAATGGGAGTGGTGGGAAACCGGTGAGGTGAGTAGCGCTTCTTTATTTTTTAAAATTTTAGTTTAAATATGATTATATTGAAGTGAGACTAAATAAACATTTGTGGAGCTTCCCTTAAAAACTGTTGTACCTTTGTTGAAAAACTCATGCATTTCTGGTAATTCAATGTTTGACACATTATTTGGAATACATAAAAAGGCTAAAATGTGCTCTACACTTCCAAAATTCAAAATTGGGTCCTCTCAGGGAGCTGTTTCATACCACCTCACCTCCAATTCTAAGGTGGAATGTTGTAAGATGACATATTGGCCCCCCTTCTTGTTTGCTTATATTACTGTGCATATGGGTAGAAGAAACCTGCACACCTAGATAAAGACAGTGTGGTCAAGCTCATGTGGGACTCCTCCCCTCTCAGCAGGCCCAACAGCAACTCTATGAGGTGTACAGTCATAGCCAAAAGTTTTGAGAATGATACAAATATTAATTTTTACAAAGTCTACTGCTTCAGTTTTTCTAATGGCAATTTGCATATACTCCAGAATGTTATAAAGAGTGATCAGCTTAACAGCAATGACTTGCAAAGTCAATATTTGCCTAGAAAATGAACTTTATCCCCCAAAACACATTTCAACATCATTGCAGCCCTTCCTTAAAAGGACCACCTAACATCGTTTCAGTGATTGCTCCATTAACACAGGTGTGGGTGTTGATGAGGACAGGGCTGGAGATCAATCTGTCATGATTAAGTAAGAATGACACCACTGGACACTTTAAAAGGAGGCTGGTGCTTGCCATCATTTTTTCTCTTCTGTTAACCATGGTTATCTCTAAAGAAACACGTGCAGTCATCATTGCACTGCACAAAAATGGCCTAACTGGGAAGAGTATTGCAGCTAGAAAGATTGCACCTCAGTCAACAATCTATCGCATCATCAAGAACTTCAAGGAGAGAGGTTCCATTGGTGCCAAAAAGGCTCCAGGTCTCCCAAGAAAGACCAGCAAGCGGCAGGACCGTCTCTTAAAAGTGTTTCAGCTGCGGGATCGGGCTACCAGCAGTGCAGAGCTTGCTGAGGAATGGCAGCAGGCAGGTGTGAGTGCATCTGCACGCACTGTGAGGCGGAGACTCTTGGAGCAAGGCCTGGTCTCAAGGAGGGCAGCAAAGAAGCCACTTCTCTCCCGAAAAAACATCAGGGACTGATATTCTGCAAAAGGTACAGGGAGTGGACTGCTGAGGACTGGGGTAAAGTCATTTTCTCTGATGAATCCCCTTTTCGATTGTTTGGAACATCTGGAAAACAGCTTATTCGGAGAAGAAGAGGTGAGCACTACCACCAGTCTTGTCTCATGCCAACTGTAAAGCATCCTGAAACCATTCATGTGTGGGGTTGCTTCTCAGCCAAGGGAATCGGCTCTCTCACAGTCTTGCCTAAAAACACAGCCATGAATAAAGAATGGTACCAGAATGTCCTCCAAGAGCAACTTCTCCCAACCGTCCAAGAGCAGTTTGGCGCTCAACAATGCCTTTTCCAGCATGATGGAGCACCTTGCCATAAAGCAAAGGTGATAACTAAATGGCTCAGGGAACAAAACATAGAGATTTTGGGTCCATGGCCTGGAAACTCCCCAGATCTTAATCCCATTGAGAACTTGTGGTCAATCATCAAGAGACGGGTGGACAAACAAAAACCAACAAATTCAGACAAAATTAAAGCATTGATTCTGCAAGAATGGACTGCTATCAGTCAGGATTTGGTCCAGAAGTTGATTGAGAGCATGCCAGGGAGAATTGCAGAGGTCCTGAAGAAGAAGGGTCAACACTGCAAATATTGACTTGCTCCATTAACTCATTCTAACTGTCAATATAAGCTTCTGTTACTCATAATATGAATGCAATTATATTTCTGTATGTGATAAAAACATCTGACAAACACACATAAAAACCAGAAGGCAGCAGATCATGTGAAAATATAATATTTGTGTCATTCTCAAAACTTTTGGCCATGACTGTATATGCCATGTAATATGTATACTCTGTCTATTTGTTGTATTGTTAGTGACTTGTCTTTTTTTTACATCAGATTAAATGAATGTATTTTCTTCCCTACACATTGAATATTCTTGAAAAAAATTGGCAATTCCACGAACACCTCTAAAGGAAATGGGATCTTGCGATTTATTCATGTGGATTTTTAGTACAGAAGTAAAGGAAAACATTACCTTTGCACTATATAGCAATACAACAGATATTCTTAATAAAACACATAATAAACTATCAAGGACTGGCGCTGATTAAGGCACGTTGTTTCAGACGATAAATATCTAAATGAAAAGCGTAACTTGATATCCACTGCGGGAGAATTCATACAGGCGTCCATCTTACTTAAGCTTTTCAAATATTATTTGACATTGATTTTTTTCCTCTTTTTACTAGAACAAAAAACTAATAAAGGATTTCACACATTTGAGAACATGCCATGATTAAAAAGGGTATTAGTATTTTCTGTTATTTTTTTTTCTCTCGCACTTTTGTTCATGCAATGTGATTTCATTTGCCGCACATAACTCGCTGCTTAAGAATAACATTGTTTTCTTTTTTACTTATGACACATTTTAAATTTGTTTAATTTGAAGTAAATCACGTGTCATGGGCAGGAAGCTGAGGAGCCTATTTGAGAGGGTAATATAAAGGCAATATTACCATAGAAAATTATTACGTTGTGTTTCTGGTACAAACATGGTTTTGGAAAGTTACAATTAATTTACTCAAAATTCAGGACCTTTCTGCAACCCTTAATCCACAAGTTGTAAGCACTTCACAATTGTAATCATGTCAGGTGCTGTTCACGTCTCAGTTTCTTATTTTGCATTTGGCGATTTTCTTAAATAAATTATAGTGGCATTCTCACAATTCACATTTATTGCCTGTCGAGAAGACGATCAAACTTGACTATCTAGAGGAAGTAAAAGTCGTATCAAGGTTTCCGTAGGTGAACCTGCAGAAGGATCTTTGCTGGGGGCTCCAGTGCAAAGTGCCACAGATTTTCAATGGAGTGGTAGTACCCATGCTTGACCATTGCCCCAACCCTCTGGGACTCCTCAGGGGCTAGTGCAGTGATGAGGGGGCCTGCATCGTGGATGATGGATTGAAAAGGATTTTTTTTCCTCTGATGGGGCATTTGGCATCTACTTTATGTTATTTCTTGCCTTACTCTGGATTAAGTTGCTAAGTTAATAGGTTGGACTTTGTGAACTTGTGTCTTTATCAAACTTTATCAACTGTGTTGCCTTCTACAATTGTCAGTTTTAATATTCTATTTTTTAGTGGTCATTTTTGATGGATCTTTCGTATAATGTACAGTAACGGTATGCATAATGAAAACGTAATAAGAGAGAACACAACAATATTTCATTGACATTCACAAGAACAATCAAAAAAGCAATGTCGCATTCCCCCTTGTCACTGGCTGTTCAGTCATGAAAGTGAAATAGGTGTCTGATCATGCCACAGTTCCACTGACTGACCAAGCAGTGTACTTAAAGCAGTCAGGTATGGATTGATTTTCTTCTTTTTGTATAGATGAAAGCTGGTTAGATTTGGGGCATTCATGGTTAGTTGTCAAAGTTGTTTCTGCCATGTTTAACCTAATTTATATAAGTATTCCTATGTCATTTTATAATGAGGACATCCAGTCAAACTGATCTTCTGATATGTAAAGTGCATATGAAAGGTTTATACTATTGAAGTATTTGGCCCTCACTGATCTAGAATGAAGAGGCTATACTGTATATATAGCTCCTTCATTCTGGATCAGTAGGAGTCTATGATTAAATACTTCAATAATATAAACCTTTCATATGCACTTTACATATCAGAAGATCAGTTTGACTGGATGCCACCTTTATGGAATATCAGAAGATCGATTTGATTAGATGTCCTCTTTATGGAATATGAGAAAATCGATCTGATTGTATATATCCTCTTTATGGAATACCATAAAGATACCTACACACACCTACCCTTTCAATGGCATGTCAGGTTCATGGTAACAGAGATCTCTCGGCAGCCAAATAGGTTTAGATGCTATAGACAGCCCTATCGTTCTGGAACAGAGCCAAGTTTCAAGGACACAGACTCCACCAATTTGATGGTCTCCAGCCTGTGGCTCTCAATTGTTCCAAATCTACAACAACCAGCCTGGCTCAAAAACCACAGGCTGGAGACCATTGCTTTATCATGTATATATGACATACAATTCTCTTTTTTTTTCTCCCTTGCTTATTTTTCTGAAATAGAAGACATAAATGACATCAGACAGTAGGGAAGGGAATGGGGCAAGTATGCATATACCCTAAAACTTATTACTAATGTAAAACTGTAAAATCCCATTGATTATTATGTTTTTTAATCTGTTTTCCCCTTGTACATACATAGAAGCAAATTACTAGCCTTATAGTATAAATCATTGATATCAGTGTGTTGTGAAAGGTTCCAGTGTGAAAGGTTACAATGATAATTTATTGCCTATATCCAGGGTGGTGTATGTGTGGATGCATATTATGAAGTCATCCCTGGAGATTTTCTGATGTGACAATCCATCTATCATGTGCAACTGTAATCCTTTGAAATCACATTGGATTTACAGCATAATAAACCTTTGTTAAGGATTAGCTCTATGCTGTTCTTATTGTAAAAGCCTATTCTCCTAAAACATGTCAAAGTAATGTAACAGATTTCTTGGAGTTAATAACAGCATCATCACATTGGCCCTGTAATGAAGAAAAGGTCAGTTTCTATATAAAATATACATTTTTATCCAGTCTCTGTGTGTCCAGTTTAGCCCTCTTTTGAGGCAGGCATATATTATATATCCTCCATTGGTCTAATGCTTATGAGCATTCTCGTAATTGAACTTAGTATAAGCAGTTGTTCATCCAGCAATTCATTGAATTCTTCTGTAATCTCTTTAGCTAAATCATCTAACCTCTACTCCTGAACCACAACCTTCTCCGATCACTCCTAATCTAAACCTCCCAGCCTCTATGGCCTCAGCATAGTCTGATGCTGCCCATACACAATAAATGTATAATTGTAAAATGCATCTTCATTTTGTTACAATAGGTCAGACCACCATAGCTGCATGTAGGAACTTAATTTTCTTTCTTACATCTCTTGGGTGAACTGTAGTTTGAAGAAACATTGTAGGATTTAGCAACTTTCTATAGCAGACACCGCCTCCACAGTTATTTTTAGCATGGAAGACCAAGCAAGGTTAGACACCACCTCTTTGCTAAGCCACAGTCCTTCTGACATTCCAGATAAAACTTGGAGAAAATCAAGATGTAAAAGACTCACAATTTTATCACTGACGTCAATGTTTTCACCTGACAGTGTTTGGACAGCTATATAGGAACTTTATTTTTTACTGTATGTAGGTTCATAGAAACATTGTTATACAGATTCATCAGATTCATCTACAGCTTCCATAGTTAAACGCCCACTGGAAATTATTATTTGAATGTGATACCTAGGAGTGCCATGAAGGTCACCCTTGAGGATAGGGCTGCATGGCGGCTTTGGCTGCAACTTCCATTGTGCAACGTTTTACCATGCAACTCCTTCACCAATATAAGTGAATAGAGTCGCATGGAAACCCCAAAGGTGCTGAGATTGTGACTTCTAGTCGCTTAAATATCCAATAGTGCTCAATCTTTTTGCAACTAGAAGTTGTGGTCAAAACACACTTAGGATCACAGTTCAACTCCATTTGCTTACATTAATGAAGGAATCGTTGGGTGACAAAGTAATCTCTGACAACAGAAGTCACAGCCAAAGTCACCATCTAGACCTAGTCTAAAAGAATTGTACCAGAAAAAGATAAATAAAGGGCTCATTAATATACACCAAATTGCCATCTACAACAGTTTCCACAAAAATACACACATAACTGCCTGTTACAATGTTGATATTGATATATTTAGTGTTTCTAATACAGTGCACATAATATATTTCTAAAGCAGATGTTGTCATCAGTATTGCAGCCTGAGGATTTGGGCCTTTAACTAGTGATCTAATATTACCTTGTAGGTAAGATATTAAAAAGGGTTTTGGGAAATAAAGGGACACTTATCTAAAATCTTTAAGTAGTACAGCTGCCAGGTTTTGTCTTGTCACCCATAATAATAATGTAGGATTCCAGCATGTACGTGTATTTTCCAACTCATTTGATATTTGCTACTTACATGATGAAATTCTGCATGTGCTTGGGTCGTAATCATTTTAACTATCATATATACTGTTTATGTTGACTTTGGCCATCAGTGAAACAAGAAATGAAAGTTTAATGCAACAGCAATGTCTTGGTAATTGCTTTTGTGCTTGGATTTTCATTTTATAATTATTTAGCTGTCTAAGGGACATAGGACAACAAATTCTTCTCTCCAGAATCACTCACTATGGTACATGAGTTTTCTGTCTTTGGCTGTACTTTTCTGTTGGCTTCTTTTTCAGTGTATGTATAATGTATAATTACCATGACCATTGTGTATTTCACCAATGGATATGTCTATGACAGATGCTACACTTTGCCTTCAACATCTTTTATATGAGTTTGTGTTATTAGTTTGCATCTCTTTTCCCATCATAAACATTATGGAATATTCACATATCCAGATAAATGTCTGATTGAATCTCTTGAAAAGACCAGTAAAGCAGCCACCAGACTGAAGAGGTGGATGTGCGTGTCCACAGTCATTTCCTATTAAATGGCTGGGATCTACAGAAACAACCAAACAAACTTGGCTCAGCTGTTACAAAATTCCTGTATACTTGAATAGAGACAAATGAGCCATTCTGTGGGCAACTCTTCATTCAGCTGTGATTTTGGTGGCTATTGCCCTCTGCACCTGCCATAATTGGTTAGTCTACTCCCACCTTGCAGACATTTATGGTATACCCTCTAGATATATAGATAGATAGATAGATAGATAGATAGATAGATAGATCACTAATTCTTTGGTAGCAAAATATAGATATAATTAAATGGAGACTACATTGCTACCTACTTTGGACTGTATTTAGACCTAGACCTATATTTTGATCTAAATAGATATATTAATAAGACTAGAATAAAGAATAAGTATAATGTTTCTAATTTCCTATCTCCCTACTATATCTCTGGAACTATGTGGGTATTTTTTTTTCATAAATTATTTTACTCACTTGTGTATTTTGCCATTTAAGTATTTTATTAGTTTGGAATTTTAGAGTTATGCTGTATTTGTGTATTAATGAATGTCTGGTTAGTTTTGCTGATTCTCTCCTGTGAACCTCTGCAGAGCTGAAAGCTTATCCACCAGGGTACTGTGTAATATTATTTTCCAAAGAACAGTCATTGCACTACTTTGTAAAATGACAGCTGGAACACCTTAAAAGGAAGGTTCTCGAATCCGTAGTGAAGCCAGGGAAAGTGGCTGCCTGTACGGACCTGACCTTTATTTGCAATCATAGCTGAGATTTACAGTTTATTACTGATAGCTTTTATAAAGAGCCATTCAGTTCAGAGGTGAGAGGTTTGTCATCTGGAAATGCAATTAACTTTCGTTTATCCCAATCCTTGCAATCTTAGTGTGAGAGAAGCTCTTCACAGAACTGGGTTTCCAGTTGCGTTAGCTACATTTGATATCCCCTCAATTAATAAGTAATTCATGCATGGAGCTGCTGATGTTTGGCAAGGGCAGTGAATAAGGCAAATATAATATAAAACTAATATATAAATCACATACCATGACCAATACTATCCAGGCAGTAAAACACAGCTGTTGCAGTTGTATTTTTTACCAGTAGATAGAGCTGGTGTTCAGTTACTAGTTAGTGAACTTTGTAAGCTTTTCTAAGGCAGGATATTTTTTTATTTAAATAGGGTCTTTCACGATCCTCCACCAACTCCTATTTTTTGCATTCTTTAATAGGTGCTACTCCACTGATTTTTGGCACAGTTGGAATTTATTCTCTAGCCTCCTACTATTCCTGAGCAATTGGTGCTGTTAGTTTCGGCACCCAATATGCTAATTAGGCTCTCTAAGCCAAAACAGCATTTTCTCCATAAAAACAGACATTCATCTATATACAGCTCTTTTTGGGTTCTTGTCCCTTTTCAGTGCAGAGCTGAGTACTGGTTGACTAGATAAAAGAGTCCTTTGAGACAGAGGGTTACGGGAATACTGTATCTCCTAGAGACCACCAGTTGACTGTAATGGCAAGTTTTTCTATTTACTGGTATTCTGCCTTCCAGCAGACTTAGCTCTTTGGCCACCTCTGTGTGTGCTCCTGTCACTTTAAGAAATTGTGTTCGCTTACTTTACTTCCTCCTTCCAATTCATGCCTATCTGTGTGTAATTAAGTCTTCTTCTTTAGTCTCACTTTGGGTGAGGAAAGTGTGTGTTGTGTTGACTTCTGTTTGCATGCATGGTGCTCAGTTATTTTATGCCAGAGTCTTTGTCTACCTTGTTTTTATGCTTGCCCTGTTGTGTTTGTTTTTATATTTGTTGTAGCCTCCAGGCTTTTTGCAATATAGCCTCTATACCTGTAGCCTTTGGGCTTTCTGCAATGTGTCTGTTTTTATCCCTGTTTGGCGGTTTGTCTCCTGCTACCTGTAGCCTTGTGCTTTCTGCTGTCTATGTTTGTCCTGTCTGTATCCCTCTCTGATTTTAGCCTGTATTCCTGTCCGTCCCGGTTTTATTCTATGTAGACATTCTGTGTTTTTATTCTGTTTCTATGGTGTTCTGCGTCACAGATCTGTCTAGCTTAGTCAGCTCCGATCAAATTGGGACCACCTCAGGAGGTAGCGACCTGGCAGACTCCCTGCAGTGAAGACCTGATACCTGAATGGTGGTTAAAGGTTGAAGACCAGGGAGTCTGCTAGGATAACAACCTTACAGGTTGCCCCAAGCCACACCGGTTTGGTAGCACAGCAGGACCACAATCCGCTGTGTGTGACATTAGCATAGGGAGTCTTATAGGCCATGCTCTCTTATGCCTGATGAGAGTTTATTTGAATACCTTTTTTCCAGGAAGCATTGCATGTCATGTAAGAGTTTGAAGCGCAGATTTACTTCTCATTATGATCAGTATATTCTTCCATAAAGTATCTGTTGATCTTCTTTTTCATTCAATAAGAAAATGTTATGCACTCATTTTTAGACCCAGAAGCCAAGTTTAGCTACTAACAAATGGCTGGAATTCATTTTTTTAAATATTCTTTTAATTGACATTTTAAACATATACAACTGAGCAAGAACATACATGATGTTCAGATGAAGAGTCAAATCATGTCAAGAGAACAATAGTCAATGTACAGAATAGAGTAAAAGGAATACCATGCTGTATATTTGAAACAATCATATAGTAACCTCCTAGTACATAAATGTCTCATATTTATAAATGGACCCCATGATTGGAAAAACCGCCCTGTCAGCTTATCTTTGTGCAGCTTATCTTATTTCTGTCTGTTGGAATTCATATTAAAGGAGAATCTCCTCCTTCCTTTTTTATTTGAAAGAAATTGTTTAGTAATGGGAGCTAAGACAGGGGATGGCATTTATTTACTGCTGCAAATTCAATGTACTCTTCCCAATTATCAACACACTTGACATCATGTGTCATTTGAGGCAGACTGGCTGCTTGGGATCCACTGACTTACACAAGGTAACACCTGCGCTCGGGTTTCCATTCTTCGGGATGCAAGCACAGATGTGAACCCAGCCTTACTCTTATATGGACTTATAAAGCCAAGAATCCCTAACAACCAGTTTATTTCACATATTCAACTCTAGGTAAATTTAGCACTGAAATGAGGGCAGAGAAGGAGAAAAGAGGCCTAGCAATACTTACATAGTTTCTGTATTACTAGTCTGACTCTTCTCTAAAGGGGACCTTTCGCCACATCCACCAACTCCAACTGTTTGCATTGTTTAATAAGTGTCAACCTACTGATTCCGGTTGTAATTTTTTTCTCTAGTCCCCACTGTTCCTGAGCAGTCATTTCTGTAAGTTTCTGCACATCCTTTCAGGCTTTTACCCACCTGACAGTATAGAGCTTGGTTAGTATATTGGGTGCTGAAACTAACAGCGAAGGTTGCTCAGGAATGATTGAGGCTAGAGAAAAAATTCCATTTGTGCCAGAATCAATGGAGTGAGAGCTAACGTAGGATCCAAAGAGTTGGAGTTGGTGGTGAAAGGTCCATTCTAAGTGTTTGTTACATAAGCCTGTCTATTAAAATGAATTCTGTTTTCTTGCTGATATGTGCAGTAAAATGTATATATAGGGCTGCAGTGGGACGAGCTTTATTGGTGTTAGTTTAGGAGCCTGGAAGATACGAAGCGTTGTTGCTGATTAGATAGAAGAGTGAGGATAAGGTCACAGTCTTGGGAATATGTAATGACTAATTATCCCTGTAGATGTAATACAGGGCTTTAAATGTTACAAAAGTACACGCAAGAAATGTTTTCTTTAGCACAGTCCTCACAGTACTCAGTATGATTCTTTTGTCTCTACTTGCAGACGGGATGGTTAAACATGCCTTTTGTACAAATTACACTTTATTATAGCTTCCAGAATCAAAAGGCTACATTCTCTTTCCCAGCTTTATCCTCTGCTGCATGAAACTCAGAGAACAGAAAAAAGAAAAGGAAAGAAGTTTTTGTCTCCCCCTCATTCAATAATGGAACAATAAATTAATGAAGTAATTCACAAACTGAAAGAAATAAAGCACAGGACTGATTTAGTTAACCACTTGGATTAAACACTGTTTTCTATTGTAATATAACAAGTGAGCTGTACAGTCAATAGAAGACTAATATGTAATAAGCTAATACAAAGGAAAAGCGCAGATAGTGAACAATGTAATGAGATATAGCAATGACCTGGCATGCTATATACCAGGTGTTTCTGCCTACTTTTATTATACTAAATATGTAATTCAGGATCATTTTTTTTTCTTCTTAGAATAATGCAAAGCACCCTGGATTCTCAAGGTTATATCTGCTTGTCTTCTACACACAGAGAAAGAAACCATTTTGTCAGCTAAACCTCACAATAAGTAATTGACTGCAAAGCTACAAAAGCAGTGGTGTAGCAAAACTGGAAGCGATATTATCCATACTGTACCTCTAACCTTAGGAGGTGGTCACTGGACCTTTGGCTACATAGGGAACTGCAGTAGTATAGTGTAAGTGTGGCAGAGTGAAACTGTTGTATCATAATTTCACTATGTTGAAGCAAAGATAGATTAAGTTGTGGCTCTATACAAATAACACTTCATGTCGTGTAGTAATATTAATACATTGATATTGGACCTGAATATGATTGGGTCTCCAGGGAACATGAAAAGGTTAGATATTGGTAGTAAGTTCTTGTTTACCCCAAAACATTACTTTTAGGGTATTGTTTTAATTTATTTAGAGCACAAGGTCTTGTCAGATTTCTATACATTGTAGGAATATTCATAAACAGGAAAGTGCCCCGGGTCAAGGCTTTCCTCTACCTGATGCAGAGTTTCAGTTTGCTGCCCTAATGATGTATCTAAATACCCTGGCTGAATGTCTTGTTGGTGCTCACTTGGCACCCAGCTGTTGCTGAATATGCTCCATCAGCCCCCACCAATGCCCATGGGATGCCCTGCAGCATAAATCAAAATGAGCATTGTGCTAAAGTTGACTCAGACTAGTACACTCTTCTATACCAGGCTAGAAAAACTAATATTTTATTTGCTTTCCTCATCGGTAGTGCCCAAAGATTGATTAGAAGACTATATATATTCTATGTTAAGATAACCTATTTAGAGTATCCCTTGCATAGTACACAAAAATGAATCACTCCCAAGTTAATCAATAATTACAAGTTTATTAATTTAGCCAAAACATGATTAAAACTAATTAAAACAAAGTGGTGATAGAATGACATAAGGGGTGGAAGTTGCAGCAAGTACCGTGGCGAATCAATACATAATTAATATATCATAGAAAATAAATAAATATCAAATTCATATTACAAAACTGCTCAGTTCATTATACAATTCATATATGCTATAGTGGATACACCAGGAGTCAGATTTATCAAGGCATCAAACAGTGTGTCATATATATATATATATTAATGGACATAATAGTCCCACATATCCTGAAAGGGTTATATACCCAGAATATAACTGGATCCATAATAGGAAATTAATAGTGAATAGTAGTTCCACCATTACTAGTAAACCAGTGTACAGTCAGAGTAAAGACCACATCCAGAGAGGAAAATTTCTGGTTATACATACATAGTCACTTGAACAGTAGCCATATAAAGCAAAGAGTAAGCAGTCAAAAGTATAAACAATACATACCACGGCTCGCTGCGACCTCCACCTCAGCCCCAAATATTCTATATTATACTGCAAAACCTCAGTATAACTATAACCACCATATATGCTTATAACATTATCAACAAAAAAATGGCAGAAATAAACCTTAGTAATACATCAAAATATAATGTATTAATACAAAAATAATCTTTTACATATATCAGCTGAAATCAAGGTGATAAACAGGGGGCAGATGGCAAATTAGCCTAATGCTACAGAAACTGGCGGTGGAGCAACAGTACATATATAACCTACATATATCCATAAAATCTCCACATGCACTGTGTATTATCAAAATATACAAAAAATATAAAGATATCAGTATCACAAAGTGCCATGAGTTTAAACAACACTTTAAAATTTATGTTTTTTTAACTCACGGCACGTTGTGATACAGATATCTTTATATTTTTTGTATATTTTGATAATACACAGTGCATGTGGAGATTATATATATATATATATATATATATATATATATATATATATGTTATATGAACTGTTACTTCGCTGTTAGTCGGTATTAATAAATTATATTTTGTTTTATTACTTAGTTTGAGTTCTGCCATTTTTGGTGGTTATATATATATATATATATATATATCTTCTATAAACAAGCATTGGTTATTTCTAGTAAGCATTTTAAAAGCTTTTGAGAAATTGTGTTAAATTTGGAAAAAGCAAGCTTTCATTGGATTGTCTCAGTCAGTTTTTTTTGTACTTTTATTCCATCTATTTTTTAGAGCAATAAGTAATTCCATATTAAAGGGGTTATCTAGGGAATAATAATGCTTACCAATGCATTCCCTACATTGGTTAAGCTTTATTATTCATTTCCACCCCATCCCCTGAAGCCCCGTTTATTACCTTTGTGGAGGGCAGCTGGGGAGATCAAAACTCTTGTTCTTCGGTGTCCTCTGCAGCCTCGTCTACTCTCACTGACATCACTGACTTCTATCTACTTGAGCCACAGTAGCCGTGAGTAGAGTGGAGTTGGTCATGTGACTGAGAATGAAAGCGTAAGCAGGGGAGGCAGAGGAATGAGAATTCCAGCCTCCCCAGGTGCAATCCACATAGGTAAAAAATGGAACCCCTGCGGGACCAGGTTGTATTTTAGTAACAAAGCTGAAGCAGTGCAGGGAATGCATTGGTAAGATTTATTATTCCTTGGATAACCCCCTTAACCATTTAAATATAGTATTGTACTGCCCACATTGATCACAGGCATTAAAGCCGTCGCTCTTCGGTCAAAAGTGACTGAGGTGTCATTTTGGGGAGGATGCCTGGCCCCTGGAAGAGATCTATAGCCAGTGATCCATTGCCATGACAGTTAGGAGCCAAGTAAAGGCTCCCAGGCTTGTCTGGCATTCATTTGTATTACAGGCTGCTCTATGCAGCCTGTAATACAACTGCGGTCACTTTACAATGCATTGTAATGCATTAGCATTGTAATGCATTGCATTAATGATCAGACTCCCTGGAGTTCAAGACCCCTAAGGGGACAAATAAAGTATAAAAAAAAAGCTATAAAAAATATAACAAATATAAATGTAAAAAAAAATAAATAAACACACACATTAGGTATCCCTGTGTCCAAAAATGCCTATTCTTCAAACTTATAAAAATATTTTTACCATACGGTGAACAAAATAACAGGAAAAAAAAATCAAAAGAGCCTAACTGCCGTTTTTTCACTGTTTCGTCTCCCATAAAACTTTGGATACAAAGCGATCAAAGCAATAGACATTCCACAAATTGGTATAAATTAAAATGACATCTGGCCCCCACAAAAAAAGATGCCTTATGCATCCCCGTACACAGAAATATAAAAAAGTTATGAGTGTCAGAATATGGCGACTCCAAGAATTCTAGTTTTCAAAGTTTTGGATTGATTTTCAGGAGTTAAAATGTAAAAATAAAAACTTTATAAATTTGGTATCTCTGGAACCGTACCGACTTATAGAATGAAGGTAACATGTCATTTTGGCTTCACAGTGAACACTGTAAAAACAAAGCCCATAAGAAAGTTGCACAAACCCAGTTTTTCTCCACATCCATCTCTATTTCTTGTTGGGAGTAAGTCTTGAGAGTTCTACAGGCGATTAAGCAAAATAAATAGAACTTCCTACAGTATCTTAAAGGGGTATTCCCACGGAAATAACAATGTTTAAATTGGTAGACAATTAAAGGTTAAACAGTTTTGCAAATATAAGTAATTAAACATTTTGCAGAGTTTTAAAGATTTTCTTTAATCATCTTAGTGGTGACAGTCTGTTGTCTTGATCAGTTTCTAATAGATACGACCATGAATGCAGGGACTTTTAATACTCTGAAACCTTGTTATGATTTCTTTATTGTGGAAGATTTATCATCTAATGCGTGTAACATCCCTGCCTGTCCACAATAAGGAAATAATGGCTGGGTTTCTGACAAGTACCACACCATAGAAAGTTCCTACATTCATAGTCATATCCATTGGAAACTAATCAAGACAACAGCCTGTCAACAATATGATGATAAATAGAGAATATCTTTAAAGCTCAGCAAAATTTTTAATTGTTTATATTTGCAAAAATATTTAACTTTTAATTTTCTGCAAATCTAAATATGATTGTTTGTGTGAAAACCTTTTTAACTGCATAACACATTGTAAATTGAAAACCACTAACAAGAACAAATACCAAATACCGGAATATGGTGTGCACTATGTGAAATTGTAGTAGTTGTTTTATAAATCCATTTGAGAACAGCCCTAACAACGTACATTTAGTAACTTATATCTATTGTTGAATTATATTGTTACTAATAATTATTGGTTTAAGGTCATTGCACATAGCAGAAAACTAATATTCATAGGATTATGGAACCACCAAAGCATTGAGTACAGGGCATATGTGGCCTTTGCTCTATTAAGGTCAGAGTTGCAGAGGTCCAGCACAAACCTTGTCATGATCTGACCATCATTGATATGCTAGAAAATAAATTGTTAGATCTGTTCTTCATGCCAAGAAGGAGGTTTCCAGAAAGAATTTTTCTACAAAGACTTATTTTTTTGGTGGCTAAGGCTCTGAAATTTGGTTGCTCAGCCCTTTAATTCAACAAATAGCAAACTATCAACTGCACAGTCAATAAACCTTTGTCATTAACCATAATAACCATACCTTTAATGTGACAAACAGTTTTTCCTTACATCCCTGTATCATCTCCTGAATATGTGGCCATAATGAACTGTTGAAATACATGTTTCTTTTCCTTCCTTTCTTGTGAATGACTGTTGATGCTTATTTTCTAATACAAATTTTTAAATATATCATAAAAGCATCTTCTTGATGAGTCATTAATGATTACAGAATTATTCTGGGGCAAAACCACATAAACAAGAACAGAGGGTTGTTGCAGAGTGATTTTTATACTGGAGGATGTGGATGCTCATTGATATCAATGGCTTCTGCATGGAAACTGTGTCCCCATGCTGGCCCCATGGTGGTAGAAGCTTATCTTAAGGATATCCCAATGGTGGAAACCCTTGAGTTCTGCTATATACTAAGGGACCTACCACATGAACAGTTATGGTACAAATTATTATTTCTTCACCACAGCCATTACTACTTTTGTTCACTTTCTAAATCTGGACCTAAGTGGGAGTTATAGCAGTCTTTTTGGGCACAACATATCATCATACATTAGGCACATCAATCTTTATGATGCAGACTCTTCCATATACTTTAATATCTATACTGGTTTTTATGGAAGCCACATTTAATACCACAGAAGACTGTGCATAACTTAGTAGCGGCAACGTGCACCAACTAGGTTATTATGAAAAAAGGGGAAGTTTGACAGTTTTTTTTTTTTGTTCCAACCACAATAACATTTCGCAGGTTATTATTACCGTAGAAAATCCCTTTGTTTTGTGTTTTTTTTTTTCATGCCAGCAGCTTTTATGAGTAGTATTTTTATTCCCGTTTTACAAAAGAACTTTCTGTCCTACTACCACTCCCCTGCAATAAAGACGGCTTTGACACCGTCTGACAGGACCCTCAAATTTTTTTCTCTTTCATTCTTTGCATGCATGATTCTTTTGACTTTTCTTTAAGAAATCTGTTGACTTCATTGAAAAGTGACAGGGCAATATTTAACCTGAATAGAGGCATGTTGACTCCTCTTATTAAAAGTGACAGTTAAGGACATCTCTCTCTTCATTCCTTCTGATACAAGCAGACAACTCTTTCAGTACTTTCTGGTATACAAAATCAAAAAACAAAAAGTATGTGAAGGGGAGATGAGTACCTTATAAACAATGTATGAATGGCATTCATAAGTTTAATCTAGCAAAGAAACCTTTTTTACCCATTAAAATAAAATTAAAGCCCTTTCAAATGAGTTTGATATTAAAAGACAGGTTGCCAACGTTCCGACAGACTTGACACGCCTTTCTCGCTCTTTACATCCTCCATAATTTTCCAAGCAGTTGCTTGACTTCCTCTATAATGTGGCGTCTGTAAGTGCATGGCTACATCTTTTGTGGTATGAAGAAATAACTTAAGTTTGTTCATGAGTATAGTTAACCCTTTGGTCATTTCCCATTCTTTGATGCATCATTTGTCATAGATGGTGTCATTACAAAATTAAGAGGACGTGCATACTAACATTCTAGATCCAATTAAAGCTGGTGACACATCCTTTCAGCTATGTAGTTGCTTATTTTTGAAAGATAAAATAATTTTCATAATCATACTCATACCTAGGATGTGTCCTTTTGGAGCAAGACACAAAATTAGCACAAAGACTAAAGCTAATAGCGATACATAATGTGTTTTAAAAGGCATGAGAATTGGTTGTTGATCATCAGAGATCATGGATCAACAACCAATGACACAGATGCCATATTTGCTCTCAGGAATTTTTCCCACTCTAACATGAGAGCAATCAGCTATGGTTATTAGGCTTTGTTTTTGGGTTCTTCTGAGTTAGTAGACCTGTGTTTTTCTTTTTACAACTGTGCTATGTTATTATGTAACTATGTTTTGTCCAAATGTCACTTGGACCAAGCATACATTTTTCTAATGTATGATTTATTGCCATGATGAGATTTGGCCATAAAATGAGTTTCTTTCAAATCTGTTTATTTACCATAATAAAATAACCAATTTTGGTATCTTTCATTTCCTTTAATCCTTGAGATACTGCACAATGATACACATACCTCATACTCATACATACCTTGTTTCTCCTAAAATAAGACAGGGTCTTATATTATTTTTTGCTCTGAAAGATAGGTTAGGGCTTATTTTCAGGGGATGTCTTATTTTTTTCCATGAACAACAATCCACTCACCAGACCCCCTTACACCCAAAACAATTTAGAGTTGGCAAGTGCTAATGGTGGATGGGCTCTCACACACAGATCTGTGTCCCTCCTGTCTCAGGCTCCTTGCCATTGCAGCAGCGTTCCACTTCAGCCAAGTGTAGCAGTTGGCTCCCCCTGATGACCGGAGGCAGCCACAATGTAGTCATGGCAGCGGGACTACCCGATCTCTGTGTGAGAAACCAGCACTACCAGTAGTCAACCCTTACTGTTGTGGAGAACTATCTCACTAGTGCCATCTTGTGCAGATAGCTCCCTTAAAGTCAATGTGTGATTCTCTTGGGGGTGCAATTCTTTTTGGGGTGTCTGATTTCCTTGATGAGGGGGTCTACTGTATCTGTTCTGCTGTATTCTATTTACTTTTTTTACATGTATAGCTGTCTGGAGACTTTTTTAAAAATGAACTGTAGCTAGGGCTTATTTTCGGAGTAGGGCTTATTTTCGGAGTGGCTTATTTTCGGAGTAGGGCTTATCTACAGAGAAACACGGTATTCAGCAACAGTGGTGGGATCAGTGACAACTTCCCCTTCAAGTTTCAAGGCAGTGGTTATTAGACCTCATCATATGAGACTGGTGGGTTTTTGTTTATTGTAGTTCAGCTACTGTATGTAAAAAAACAAGATACTGTAGTAGAAATAATGGTATAACTTACTTATTAATGTCTGCTAATGCACAAAAACACTCATTTATGGTAAGTAAGTAAAGTCTTGTCTCAATAAGCATATCTAGGAATAAGAAATGGGGCCTAGAAGGCAGTATATATAAGATAATGTGCAGAGGCAAATACTAAGGGTTTTCAACCGAGGTTAAAAGCATCAGTATACTAGTTTATGCAGGCTTACTGAAAATATCAAACTATGTAATGTCTGCATGTGAAATAAAAGTAATTATTTAATTATTGTATGTTATATTATTTTATATGTTTCAAATTTTTATATATTTGAAATCTCAGTAGCCTATTACAAAAAAAACATAGAACAGAGATTTCTGGGTACTGCTGGATAAAGAAGATTCAAGCTGGAAAACAAGTTGATTTTTTAACAAAGATAAAAGGCAATGCGTTTCACACCAGTTTGAATTTCCTATACCCTGCAGATATTTCTTTTGTTTTTTTCTGTCTTCTCTATTGTTCCATACAGTGTTCTCCGTACCAATCCTGACTAGATTAATAGCACATCTCTACAAGGTGAGCATAATATTTTGTCACTTCCCTTCTCCTACCAAGGTTGCCCGACATCTAGGAGCACTTGTGTCTTTTTTTAACTTTCTAGTGCACTATCACAAAAAAAGGGATTGTTGTAGCCAGGCCTCTCTTACTAACCCAATATTCCTGAAGAGGACATGTAACATATTGTGATTTATAATTAAAGAATGATTCCACCCAATCATTTTCTTGGATTTCAGTGTTTTCACAATCATATGGTCATGGTGGTTTAAGGGAGTAATCTTTGATCATTTTATTGTAGTCACTCAACTTTACCTAAAACATGTTTTTCTTTTTTTTCTTTGTTGGGGATATCATTTAACATTGTATGTCTTTAATAATTGCATAAACCCCCTATACCCAAAGACCCCTCTTGAACGATAAATCTTACTCAAGGTGAAACATTATTGTTTTGCAGTCCATGGTTAGTGAGTGCATATAGCATTTCAATTTCCTTTCTCCTATTTGTAGAGGAATCAGGGATACGGCTTTATTTAGCTAACAATACTCTCGAGTTATTGTGACCTTGGCGGGAAATAAAATAACCTTGTTTAGTTAACAATACTCTTCAAATTTGAGGAGATACTGGAGAAAACTAAACAAACCTCTGATTGTTGGGGATCCAGCACAGAGTTTTCCCAAAGCTGTAAATGACACTTCACTCATCTGCCTTCATCTCTGGCGCTCTTTTCCACACATAATAACCTCTTCTCTACAGTTATCACTACATAAAGATCATCTGAGTACTCTCAGCAAGTTTTTTTTCACTTGCTTGTGAGAATTTTCAACAGCAGCAATTTGTTCCATATCAGTATCCTTTAGCAGAACATAAGTCTTTGGCTGCAGAAATTCAGTTACTGCTTCATATTAAAGCCGTGGAAGTGTATTTGTTGAATCATAAAACAGATATACTGGTTTCTGGTCTTTGACTCAAGTGTAGGTGACACTGCTCCACAAGAGTGGATTATTTTATTGTGATATGTATAAATATATGTATATGAATGTAATATGTATAGTGTCTTATCAACTGGATGATTGTGGTTATAGTATACATTTTTTACTTGTATTTGTTTTGTTAATAATAATAATAATAATAATAATAATAACTTTATTTATATAGTGCCAACATATTCCGTAGCACTTTACAAATCAGAGGACACGTGAACAGACAATATTAGACATTACGATGTGAGAAAGAAATAAACATATTAAACAATAGGAGTGAGGGCCCTGCTCGCAAGAGCTTACATTCTATTACATCATATTTTCTACAAGAGGTCATAAAAAATCTCCACGGAACATTTACACATTATAATTTATTTTGTATTTTGCAGTTACAGGGGAAAACTGCCCCCTGCTGTGACATCAGTCTCTGGTAAAACTGATTTGGTCAGTTGAAGCTAGGTTCACACCTTCGTCCGGTCTACGTTCGGGGTTTACATCCCCGAATCCTGCAAGCAGGACTTTTCTCTCCGCATTTTTCCGCCTTTATCGGGCAGAAAGCTGGCGAACGGGGTCCGCGGGTTTCCGCTGGTAACTGCTTTTTTAAGTGGATTAGGTTTCCGTTTGTAGGGTCCCCAAGCGGACCCCCCAAAACAAAAACCCGAATGCAGGTGTGAACCTAGCGTAAGACTCATAAGCTACCATGCCAGGGGGCACCTGGCAATCATGTCATTGCTGGGTCCAATAGAGGCAACAACATTGACACTGCCTCTGTTCACTGCATAGCACTGATTGAGGGCTATTTCCAGCAAAAAAAAAAAAAAAGGAGCAGGCACAACAACAGTAGTTAGCAATAGTAGTTTACAATGATGCAGATTAAAATCCAGGACCATGTACTTCCGTACCTTTGGATATATCTGTTCTAAGATAAGAGGCAAAAGGTGACCAGCTCTGAAAAAAAAAAAAAGATTTTTGCACTACTCTTTAAAGCATTGTGATTAACACAGAAATTGTTTGGTTTTTTTTCCAAAAACTGGTCATCTCACAACATTCATTTTGGGCTATGTGAACCCAAGAACATAGGTAAAAAAAAATTATATCTTAAAAAGCACAGCCTGTGGAGATGGCTAATCTTATATAACTCCTTTAAATATCTATGGACACCAACTTATCCCAGTGATATTAATATCAAATGCTATTTTTACCTAAGTTCCTATATATTTATACAAAGTGTTTCCAAAGTAGAGCTACAAATTAACTTAACACTGCAACCAAAGACATTTTCTCATCAAACTTCTCTTGAGATCATTCATATACCAAAGTCTTGAAATCCTATCAAGACCTTTTAACACACTTACCACACTTTAGTTACTGAGGAGAGTATCAATAAGGAGTGCTGAATATCCTTCATGCATTTCCATGTTTTAGCAAATTCTCCCCCCTATTTTTTTTTTTTTTTTTAAACTGTAATTTTTATTAAGTTTGACAAACATTTTAGAATACAAAAACAGCATAGATTGGATAATCAAGGAAAACCAAACTGAACAGGGACAAACAGAACACAAGACGTAAGACAAAACATGTACAGGGTGGGGGAACAACAAGAGGAGAAGAAGGGAAAAGGGCGATCAGAGACCATGGAGAGTGCAGTACGTATCCCATGGTGACCAGACCGACTGAAAGGCATCTGTTGTGTTATTGAGCATAGCAGTAAGGTACTCCTTGACACGAGCTACAAGGGCAGGGGCAGTGGGAGGGTGTACACTGTTCCAGTGGAGAGCCACAAGCGTTTTTTGCAGCAGTACAGAGATACAGGCTCAACTCTTCTTTAATGACCATGGCATTGGGTCAATTGTTCAAGACTTTTAAAAGCTGCTAGATGGTCTATGCAGTTAGTTATTTATGGCTGATCAACTGCATTGACTGGAATCTAAATATCTGAACTCCTGCTCCACTCAGAAGTTGTCATTCTCTTCTGCACAGCTGGGGGAGATTCTCTACAGCATCTTCATTTGCCACAGGGCTATTGTTTTAAGGTTGCTCTGCCTACCAGTCAAACTTTGACTGGGTCTGTCCAGCCAGTCAGAGGATTGAGATGCAGAGCCAATCAGTGATATAGTTTAGCATCAAATCAAGGGTTGAGGTGGAGTATTGTTACCTGACAATTTCTTTACTTAAGTACCTGTGATTGTGTTAGTTTTCTATGATCTGTGTTCTTAGAATTCACTCCTGTTTCACTTCCCTGTTTTCTGCTGAACTCCATTTTTACTGATTTGGTTTACTCTCCTGATTTACCTTTATTTTGCTAATTTGGCTTTATCTGTGAATTCCTGGACTTGACCATGCCTGGTCTACTAATGTTCCTCTGATTTAATTTTGGCTCTCCTGGTTTTTGACTCTGGTTTGTGTATTATTCTTGCCCATAATAGAGTTTCTGGTCTGGACCTTCGCCTGCTTATGCACCTGTTTTTTGGCACCATGTTTTGGGGTTGCAACAAGAGTCCTGAGCAGCAAAGTCCATCATGCTTTGGACCAGATTTGGTGAAGACCTCTGGGTGGCCTTAGACTCTTTGAAACAGAGTAGTACTGAATTATAGGTAGCTTGTTTACTTGCTGGTCTGCTGTCCCTGTTGTTTACTAGGAATTTGCATAATTAGCAACTCCATTACCATTTGGAAATTGCCTAAGCAGCAATTCCATAATATGCATGTTCTGTCAACCATGGATACAATTGTGATGGACACATTTTAGACTTTGACCGATAGGCTATTATTGCTCTAAAGGGGTTATCCAGGAATTGGTGCAACCCGTGAGGAAGTGGGGGAGGTGTAAAATAAAAAATAAAGCATATTCACCTGTCACAGGTGCTCCATTCAGTGGTGGTTGGCAAGGATCGGGTGACATATACGAGTGACATCACCAGTTCTCTCCAGAGACTGCCGAGGCTGCTGGTTGGTCTCAGCAGTCGATGCACCAGCACAAGACCAATGGACACTAGAGCACCAGGGATAGGTGACTATGATTTATATTTTTATTTTACACCTTCCTTCTCCAATTCCTGGACAATCCCTTTAAGCCTCATGTTTGCTCAATTGCTAAGGACATTATGACTTCTATTAAGTCAAACAATAACTACAATCCTGCCCTTGTTTATTTTCACTCCTATTAATAATAATTCAGTACTTATGTAGACATTAGCAGAATTTTTTCTTAAGTTAAATGTAATAGTGAATTGCACAGGTCAAGAAAATCTGTTAATTTGACATCACACTGGTATTCTGCTTTATCAGAATATTTCTTCAGGAATATAACTTTGAGCTGGTTATAATTTATTTGGTTAAGACTAAAAAATAAAGTTGCTCTTAAGCAAGCCCCTTTAAATTGATAGAATGATAATATGGTATGATTTACATCCATAATCTATAGGGAAACCTTGTTTAGTTCCTCATCAGCACCACCTCAGGGGAAATAAAGCATTACACAATTCCCATTCAGATCAATAAGTTAGAAATGTTCTGTGTAGCTATTCTTTTCTGTGGCTAATAGATGATACTGCTAAATAATATCTCCTTTAAATTTTCTGACAAAATGTGTTTTTTTTTTCTGAATCAGACAACCCCGTTCACTTTTTAATGCAGTATTTATTTTTTTCTCACTGAAGCAAGCAAACATTTATTAGTATGGGTACGCTGTAAATTTGATAAGCCATATGTTTTTTCAGGTTTAATATATGTTACAGAAGTCACTGCCGCCTACACCTTAACTGAACTAGTCTTGACCAACAAGAAAGCAGAACAGAGACAATTTAATCAGTTTTTGCTTCACACCTTGCCAGATGCTGGAATTCCATTACCTCTGTGTAACACTTCACATATACCATGTTTCTCGACCCCCCCACTAAGATTTGATATTTCTGTAATTTAACCCAGATTGCTTTAAAATTCTACACCTTAATCTCCTTTACAGTATAATTGAAACTAGCTTTATTTGAAGAGGGAAGATTATTTTGACTATAAAATACAATATGTACTTTTATGTTTTTATATAACAGCTTCTATTTCAAGCAAGATTTCATTTGTGCAGTTTTTTCCCTTTTTGGTTTCCAAAATTTCTCATGCATTTGTATTTCATTTTGCAAATATTTAATGGAATGTATTAACAGGACACGGTCCTGTTAGATTTGGCATTTGTATAATGTCCCATAGCAATATTTATATCCATGAATTATGTCCAATGAACATGGTGACACAGAACTTGTCTAGCTAGAATTGGACAATAACCTGTAAGTATATCTGAGATTAGAAAGTAAATTCCTCAGTGGACAGGGACAGAGTAAATTAACATGTTTTATAGGGATAGGTATGCTAATTAGTTTCCAAGTCAGAAAAAGGAAAACTGTACTTTCTGTACCACCCATTAGAAGGTAGCTCCTTATAAGTCATGCTGACTTTCTGCAATCCTTGTGAGGGTGGGTTCACACCTGCACTTCAGTCCGTCTGCTGCCAATCCGAGTGAAAATCTCGGAGAACGGGATCGGCATCGGATACCGACAGGTTAGCGACGCATTGGTTAAAAACCCATTCATTTGAATGGGTTTTTAAAGCAATGCGCGGGTGTCCGATTGTACCCTCTGCGCTGCGAATCCTTTTTTTTCGTTGGAAACAAAGTCGGACATGCAGGATTTCATGTCCGACGAAAAAAAACGGCTTCGCAGCGCAGAGGGTGCAATTGGACACCCTCGCATTTCTTTAAAAACCCATTCAAATGAATGGGTTTTTAACTAATGCGTCGCTAACCTGTCGGTATCCGATGCCGATCCTGTTCCCCGAGATTTTCACTCGGATTGGCAGCAGACGGACTCAAACGCAGGTGTGAACCCACCCTGACATGACTTGGGATACAGTGTAAGCCAAACCAGAAAGTCTTTTCCAGTAGGTAAAGACACCAATCTGCAGACATCTGTTCAGTGGTCTTGCCCCTCGTCAGTGCAGAGCAGGGTTGACTAGGTGAGAGGATATAGTCATAAATAATAAATAATAATAATAACTTTA
This sequence comes from Leptodactylus fallax, assembly GCA_947044405.1. Taxonomy (NCBI): domain Eukaryota; kingdom Metazoa; phylum Chordata; class Amphibia; order Anura; family Leptodactylidae; genus Leptodactylus; species Leptodactylus fallax. The sequence continues at coordinate 5,010,816 of CAMRHE010000021.1, forward strand.
TTTATATAGCGCCAACATATTCCGTAGCACTTTACAACTCAGAGGGCACATGAACAGACAATATGAGACATTACAAAGTGACAAAGAAATAAACATATCAAACAATAGGAGTGAGGGCCCTGCTCTCAAGAGCTTACATTCTATGAGGAGATAGGGGGACACAAGAGGTCAGAGGGCTTATTTGCTACAAAGGTCCAGCCATCTTTTAATAGACAAGGTTATGTAACTGAAGTTGTATGAACCCGTCACCAGCCAGTATCTGCGAATAAACATATACTAAGTGCAAGGAGTGCAGTGTAACTTCTAGATGGAAAGGACAGGATCTGAGGAACAGAGGAGGAAGGATAAAAGGTGTTATTGTTCTACACCTCCGCACACTACACTGTGATCAGGTCAAGTGATAAGCCTGACCATACAGATGTGATTTTAGGGCAGTTTTGAAGCTGCTGTAGTTGGGGATTTATCGGATTGAATTGGGTAAAGCATTCCAGAGCACAGGTGCAGCTCGTGAAAAGTCTTGGAGACAGGAGTGGGATGATCAGATAACAGGGGATGCAAGTCTAAGGTCATTGGCATAACGGAGAGGACAGTTAGGGCGGTAGACAGTGACGAGAGAGGAGATATAGGGGGGCGCAGCGCTATGGATGAATTTGTGGGTCAGTGTGATAATTTTATATTGTATTCTGTGATGGATGGGCAACCAATACAGCGACTGACACAAGCTAGATGCGTCTGTGTACTGGTTTGACAGAAAGATGAGTCTGGCGGCTGCATTCAGGACAGATTGTAGTGGGGAGAGTTTAGTAAGTGGAAGACCAATTAGAAGAGAATTGCAATAGTGAAGACAAGAGAGAATCAGAGCGACAATGAGGGTTTTTGATGTTTCCACAGTGAGAAAAGGGCAAATTCTAGAGATGTTTTTAAGGTGCAGGTGGCAAGAGTGTGCAAGTGTCTGAATATGTGGGGTAAAGGTGAGATCTGAGTCAAATACAACCCCAAGACAGTGGGCATGCCGCCTCGGGGTAATAGTAAGGCCACAGACAGAAATGGAGATATCAGGGTTAGGTCAGTTAGTAGATGGAGGGAACACAAGAAGTTCAGTTTTTGAAAGATTCAATTTCAGATAATGAGAAGACATGTTTGCAAATGGTTGCAGTGCTGGCTGGAACACAGTAAAATAAAAATCTCACACATACTAAGCAGTACAAAAACACAACATACCGTAAAGTCACATATTCTACACTATATGTAACGCCCTTCACTATTGCTTGTGTATCAAGGCACTTCTCTGTTTTTTTAAAAACAATCTTAAGTGTTTATAATTAGAAAGGAGAGCTGGAAATCATAGACACAAAACTTATCAGTATTTCACCAGGAGACATTCCATAGAACAAGACACATAATGTCTGGGACGGCACATTGCGTATACGTTTTCATTACTCAAAGCATAGACAGATTACACTATATAGAATATTGTTTTGTTGAATACAAAATAGAGCTTCTGTACAGAATGGACACACAAAGTTCATGCATACCTTAATAGGATTATGTAGTAGTATGATATTGCTTTGCATCAACATATAGCTATACAGTGTCATATGATATCTATTGACTACAATATTGCATACAATATATAATTTTTTGCAGTTGCCCACTGTACCTTTTATACAGTTTTAAAAAAAATATGCCAATGCATATCAGCTTAATGGAATTGAGTGGGGTGAATACCACAATGTGAACAGAGCCTAATATAGCCATATAACCCTAGCCTCAATCTGATTCCTGTTTAAAATGGAAACGTAATACTCAGACACCATATTACTGCTTAATAGACAGGTCTATTAGGTTCTCACACATTGGTGATACATCATAAATAGGTGATCAGGCATAAAAGTGATCTATAGGAGAACTTGATGGTCTCTTTAACATCAGTAATGGTTTTTGCAAGTTATCAGCACTCCCCTTATACTAGACTTGTTAAAGTTGGGGTGCTTTTCTTTGTTCCTATAGTCTACCAGTGGCAGATAATTGTATATAATATCCTTTAATGGTCTGAACAGTTTAAAAATTATACAGTATTTATAGTTTATTTTCATCAAAAGACCATAATGGCATCTTCGGCACTAGCCATTCCTCCTGAATCATGATCATTTTAGGTAGTCTAACGTGTTGAGCTTTGTTGTTGCAATCTAAAGAAGCTGCAAAGATTTCTTGATAACAAATTTAGCTAGATAACATACAGGAGAAGCTACATTCCCTATTACTAATGGAAGATGAAACTGATTCTTTAAAGCAAAGTGACAGCAAGAAAAGTGGAAATGTAAGATTTAGATTTATCAGAAGGCCATTATTTTGAGCACTTACGTTTACATGAACTGAAGATAAGTGCTAAGCCTTTGTACCTTTGATAAATCAAGACCTATACAGCATTGGCTGGTGCTCAGAAATCTCAGCTAAATGATAAAGACGTCAAGTCGTCATTTGTTTTGGTTTTCTGAGGCCTACAGACAGCAAACACACGTTACTTGTTCTGCACCAAGATTCTGTACGCCTATATCCTGAAATCTGCTGCGTGACTATCATCAGAAAGAGAGGAATTAGATGAAAGCAACAGCATTTGAAATGGCTGCCCTAGCTTGTCACTTGGAGAGGTCTGCACAGGTCATCGTCTGTAATCAAGTCTTGTAACATATTATCCATATATTTCAGCCATGGTATTCGCCATCCCTCTCTTTCTAGTCTAGCTTAAGCTATGCTGCTGCACAGAATGGAAAAAAGCCCCTTAAATCTGCTTCCTGAGAGTATCTGGAGTCTATGCAACATGGTTAATAAATTAATTCTCCACATGTGCACAGCACTTCCCACCAGAATGTTCTTTCTATTCCGCTATATTATTTTACAAATTGTGTTTGATATATTTTAAATATTTTCTTTGATGTTTTATAAATTTCCTTTTGATTCTGCCATAAAACAGCAGCATTTCAATTTCACTCCTTTTTTTTCCATACAGTAAAGGTTTGTGTTTTGCAAAATCTGGTTACCAGCTGTAGACATGGGGACATTAGCGAAAAACTGGAAAGAGTGGTTTTGCAAAAAAATAAAATAAAATAAAAAATAACCTTTTGGTGCAAAGATGTTAGTGGAAATAAAATCTTCAATCTGTCTTCCTGAGAATGGCAAGATGGCACTTTGGTTGCAATTGTACAGCCGTGTAAGACACATGTTGTGTCCTGTTTTGTGTATGCTGTTACAAAACATCTTGCTTTTTGCTGCATTCAACTTTATATTGCCAGTAAATTTAATCTGATAGCAAACCAGAAGGAACTTAAATGCTCTACTTCAGGAAGGATAGTTAGTCAAAGATGACCGAAGCGCCATTTTGCCGGCGGCACACAGGCGCCGCCATTTTGCCAGGGATCGCCGGAACCCGGCCGGCGTCCCATTACCATGACAGCTGGGAGCCTTTTGAAGGCTCCCAGGCCTGTCTGTAAGGACGGTTGCAGACGACCGTGCTGTGGGTCAGTGTGATATCCGTGTATTTCACGGACAACACACTGACCCATTCTTTTCTATGGGCCCGTACACATGACCGTGATTTTCATGGTCCCGTGTGCAGGCTCACAGTCCGATCTGCGTCAGATAGGACATGTCATATTCTTGTCCTATTTTGCGGGACATGCTTCCGTGGCTCCTATTTATCCCCGTGTCCCCTGTGTGCAGCCCATGCTTTGAAATCATGGCAGGCTGGTTGCGGCGCTGTCGTCTGCAACCGGCCTAATAGCTTTCTATTGCAGGCTGCTCTAAGCAGCCTGCAATAGAAGTAGCGATATTTTGCAATGAATTGCAATGCATTAGCATTGTAATGCATTGCATTAATGATCAGACCCCCTGGGGTTCAAGAATCCTAGGGGGTCTTATAAGTGCAATAAAAAAAGTAAAAAATGTAAAAAAAAACCCAAAAAGAACTAAAAGTTTAAATCTCCCCCCTTTCCCTTGGAGACATATAAAAGTACTTCAGTACTGTGAAACTCATACACATTAGGTATCCCTGTGTCCGAAAACGCCTGGTCTACAAATCTATAAAAATATTTTTCCTGTATGGTGAACGCCATAGCGGGAAAAAAAAAGCAAAAGTGCAAAACCAGTTTTTTCGCTGTTTTGCCTCTGATAAAAATTTTTTAAAAAGTGATCAAAGCAATAAACATTCCCCAAAATGGTATAACTAAAAAGTACACCAGGTCCTGCAAAAAAAGACATGTATGTATCCCCATAAACAGAACTATAAAAAAGTTACGGGTGTCAGAATATGGCGACTTTTAGAAAAAAAATTTTTTTTTTTTGTTAAGGGGTTAAAATGTAAATAAAACGATATAAATTATAGTATCCCTGGAATCATGCCGAAACATAGAATACAGGTGACATGTCATTTTGGCTACAGCGCGAATGCCGTAAAAATGAAGCCTGCACTTTTTCTCCAATTTCCCCCCATTCTGAATTTTTTTCCCAGCTTCCCAGTACATTGTAATAAATGGTACAAATATGAAGAACAATTTGTCCCGCAAACATTAAGCCCTCATATGGCTCTGAGAATGGAAAAATAAAAAAAGTTATGGGGTTTAAGAGGCGTGGAATCAAAAGCGAAAATCGATTATCGAAAAATATCACCGGCGGGAAGGGGTTAATCAGTCTGTAGATTTGGCCAGCTTGATAATAAATTAGGTTAATTGTAAAGGATTATATCAAATTACTAAATTAAATTTAAATTCTAAACTATCTTCTAAATTGACATTGTCTGATTCTTTCACCACTAGGCACATGGCTATTTTCAAATAATTTCTCCTTCCCTTTTATCCAACTCCTGCAATATGCATCTTTGCTTTTGCCTCTGCAAAGTTTTGAGTTTGGATTAGTGGATTTTGATTGGTGCTTAGTCTATTTTACTAGTTTTAAGACCAATATCGTCACTTTTTTTTGACAGTGGCTCTGGTCAGTGTAGCCATTATGCTGGTAGACCCCTGAAATTGTTTTGAGCTCCTGGGCTATAAGCCCTTTACCATCCACAGAAAATGATTGCCAATATATTGCTGATATTTTTCTTTACAATACCAACAATAACACTACCATAGAAAATATGCATCAGTGCTTCTATTACAGTACCAAGCACTGTTTAATCCATAAGATAGCTAGGCATAAGATAGGGAGCCCATACACAGGAAAGTAGAATTTTGATGAAATGACTGTCTACTGTTAAGCCAGTTGTATTCTTCAGCTATTTCTCAACCAAATACTTGTTTGTCTGACAGCTATATCATTCAACTCCCCTGTGCACACCCAGTTGGTAGCAATTGACCCACCAGAGTACCAGTGGATTCTCTGTTGGACCCAGGCCCTAACACAATAATGGCCGAGTAGACACTCAAATTTGAGGGGTACTATGGTCTATTTCCAAAGGGTTGTTGGAGGGTGAGCCCCGAGAATCATTTTATCTGGTGGACCCAAAAAACCTCAGTCTGACACTATGCTCAGCTGAGCAGTGCATGTATAATGAATTGGATGAAGGGAAGAAGTTACTGTCAGATTTCTCTGCCAGTATCTTATCTCCACGAGATTAAAAGGATCTAGCAGTTGACTCCTATTTGGGTCAGTAGACTCCTATACACATTATATGGCCAGCCAAACCCCTGATTTCGATGTGTGGCTGGCTTACTCAAAGGACCCCCAGAAAATTCAGCGCTATGAACTAAAGTGGAATCCTACCTTTCATTTAAAGATATCTAAAAATGTAGGTGCTCTTTATTATATACTACAAATGTATCTTATTTTACAGTTATCTCCTAGTCCAAAGTTGATATGTACTGTAAATGTTTCCATCCGGAACTCTGTTAACACTATACCATTTTGTTCCTGTTAGGTCAGATGAGTCTAGCCATCTGCCATTTTTATTTTTATAACCCCGTATTCCTAAAACTTACAAGTAGTAAGGAGGAAATAAATAAAGACTGGAATTAGAGTTATCACCCCCAGTGAAGACACCTGGATCGTGCAACCAGAGGCAAGGGATCAAAAGAACTCTGCAAGCTTAGCAAGATATTCCGACCAAGAGCGATAAATTGAAAAAAGGACCTTTCAGGCATACGGACCTCATGAAATGTTAACCAGAATTCTATAAAATCACCTCAATTAAAACATCCTCTCCTTTGCAACGCTGCACATAAATTTTGTAGCAGTCGGGGATTTATACACAGCTGCTATTCTCTTTTAATCATATTTCACCTAGTGAAATGGCCACAGAATCCCAGTTGCTGTCATAAAACTCTCGTGTTCCACTGAAGCATATTCTACACTCAAACAGATGGAATTGTTACTAGGTACAGCACACGTCCAGCAAGCGAGCACCTTTATGGAAGTGTTTTCATGCATGGCAGTCTCGTTCCAATCCAGCTATAGAAAGTCAAGGAAGGAGCAGAGAATACTAAAAATATTATTACCACAAAGGCCTTTTAATACTTCTTTTCTTCAGGCTGCATATCTTGAGATCGTGTTACTGACAGCCAGCATCAGCAGCCATTTTGTGAGGTGAAACAATATTAATGAAAATGCAGCCAGTTATGACAAAACAATGTATAGGTAGGTCCTAGAGTATTTGGACAGTGACACAGTTTTAATAAATGACCCTCTGTACACTACTACCGTGGACTGGAAATAAACTCAGCAATATGAAGTACAGACTTTACTCAACCACCACAATCTTACATAGTACAGTGATAAACAACAATACAACTTTTGCTATTCAAGTCAATTTTGTAGGGTTGGAGAAAACAATTATGAAGTCTTATGCAAATGAGGGAGTTGGTGCACTGGTGCAAACATTCAGCTCCCAGAGCACAGCCTTTGTCACTCAGGCCCTTACCATCACCATGTGGCATTAATGACATGTGGCTTTAGTGCATTGCATCAGTGATTGTGAGCCAACCCCAGGCATGGAAGCTAGCAGCAAAAATGTATAAATGAAAGATCTACACTTGTTCTGTGTTTTTGACCCTTTTCTGGTCTTGGCTTACAATCACTGACCGAAACACTAATATGCGAATAAGGCTTCATTCTGTGGGTCAATATGACTACACTGATACTTAATTTTTTTTCATAGTTTTTGCATGTTTTACTACTTTTGCACAATAAAAACTCTTTAAAAAATATTTGTATTTGTTTCACCATGTTATGAAAAATGTGTTTTTGTTTACTGTCAAATAGCTCTCAGACAGCAAGATCGCTATTTTTTGCAGGAGAAGCTGTAGTTGCACTGGTGCCATTCTGTGATACACAGAATATTTTGGATAGCACTCCAAGGGATTCAACAAGAGCTTGCTTTTATTGCATAGATGCCAGTATCCAAAAACGATTATGAAAAAGGTAACAATACAACCGCATAAGAAATCAGTAGGAATTCAGACGATAAATGATAAGGTTATGTTCATATGACGTTTTGGACCAACTTGCCCTTCATCAAGTGTATTGGTCCAAATATTGGGAGACATACAGTGGGTACGGAAAGTATTCAGACCCCTTTAAATTTATCACTCTTTGTTTTATTGCAGCCATTTGCTAAAAGAGTCATTCCATATCAAGTGGACCAGGGGTCCCCACCTCACCATCTCAGATTTTGATGAAATTTGGTGCATAGTTTCTCTATGATATAAAACTAAGCTGTGCAGAATTTTAGTTCAAAAGACTAAAAATTGGAGGTTCTAGGGGACCTCAAGTAAAGGATTGCAAAACGTCACCTGAGCAAAAATGACATTTTGGGCCAACTTCCAGAAGCTGTAAACATGAAAGTTTTAGTAGTATAAGGGGGATATTTGGAAAAACTGCACAACTTTTAGGGCTTAATGAACTGGCAAAACCCCATGTTCCTAGTCCTCTTACTTTCTGCATGGTTTAGGTTCAAAAAACTGCAAAAATGAATTAACAGCGATGTTGAGGCTGCTGTAGTGTCAAAACTAGTTGGCCTTTCAAGTTAATTTTTGGTAAATGTACTAAATATACGGCTGTAATGAGGCCTTCCAATTTGCAGCACTTTCCTTCAAGTGGTTGAAAAAATATAAGTGTTCAAAGTTGGTATAAAAAGCATTTTTGCCTAATTTTGGCTATCTTTGATGCCATATATCTCCAGTGGGACGGATTCAATCTTCTTTAAATCAACCTGAAAGGCCAACTAGTTTTGACACTACAGCATCTTCAACATCGCTGTTAATTCATTTTTGCAGTTTTTTTTAGCCTAAACCATGCAAAAATTAAGAGGACTAGGAACATGGGGTTTTGCCAGTTCATTAAGCCCTAAAAGGTTTTCCAAATATCCCCCTTATACTACTAAAACTTCCATGTTTACAGCTTCTGGAAGTTGGCCCAAAATGTCATTTTTGCTCAGGTGACGTTTTGCAACCCTTTACTTGAGGTCCCCTAGAACCTCCAATTTTTAGTCTTTTGAACTAAAATTTAGCACAGCTTAGTTTTATATAATAGAGAAACTATGTACCAAATTTCATCAAAATCTGGGATGGTGAGGTGGGGACAATCTTTAAAATTGGTCCACTTGACACGGAATGACTCAAAAGCAAAAAAGTTCATTTTATTTCTCATTAATGTACACTCAGCACCCCATCTTGACAGAAAAAAAAACAGAAATGTAGATATTTTTGCAAATTTATTAAAAAAGAAAAACTGAAATATCACATGTTCATAAGTATTCAGACCCTTTGCTGTGATACTCATATTTAACTCACATGCTGTCCATCTGATCCTCCTTGAGATGGTTCTACTCCTTCATTGGAGTCCAGCTTTAATTAAACTGATTGGACTTGATTAGGAAAGGCACACACCTGTCTATATAAGACCTCACAGCTCACAGTTCATGTCAGAGCAAAGTTTGGGACGACCAGAACTCTTCTTAGACCTGGCTGTCCAGCCAAACTGAGCAATCGTGGGAGAAGAGTTTTGGTGAGAGAGGTAAAGAAGAACCCAAAGATCACTGTGGCTGAGCTGCAGAGGTGCAGTAGGGAGATGGGAGAAAGTTCCACAAAGTCAACTATCACTGCAGCCCTCCACCAGTCAGTGCTTCATGGCAAGAGTGGCCCGAAGTAAGTCTCTCCTCAGTGCAAGACATATGAAAGCCCGCATAGAGTTTGCCAAAAAAAACACATGAAGGACTCCCAGACTATGAGAAATAATAGATTGAACTTTTTGGTGTTAATTCTAAGCAGTATGTGTGGAGAAAACCAGACACTGCTCATCACCTGCCCAATACAATCCCAACAGTGAAACATGGTGGTGGCAGCATCATGCTATGGGGGTGTTTTTCAGCTGCAGGGACAGGATGACTGGTTGCAATTGAAAGAAAGATGAATGCGGCCAAGTCCAGAGATATTCTGGAAGAAAACCTCTTCCAGAGTGCTCTGGACCTCAGACTGGGCCGAAGGTTCACCTTCCAACAAGACAATGACTCTAAGCACACAGCTAAAATAACAAAGGAGTGGCTTCGGAACAACTCTGTGACCATTCTTGACTGGCCCAGCCAGAGCCCTGACCTCAACCCAATTGATCATCTCTGGAGAGACCTGAAAATGGCTGTCCACCAACATTCACCATCCAACCTGACGGAACTGAAGAGGATCTGCAAGGAAGAATGGCAGAGGATCCCCAAATCCAGATGTGAAAAACTTGTTGCATCATTTCCAAGAAGACTCATGGCTGTACTAGCTCAAAAGGAAGGGGCTTCTACTCAATACTGAGCAAACGGTCTGAATACTTATGACCATGTTATATTTCAGTTTTTCCTTTTTAATAAATACGCAAAAATATCTACATTTCTGTTTTTTTTTTTTTTGTCAAGATCGGGTGCCGAGTGTACATTAATAAGAAATAAAATAGCCGTGGAGCGGAATGGCCGCATAGTTTAAGAGCTCTCGGCCTGAGTCTCACAAAGCGACGGATCACAGCGACGAGCCCGTGGAGCACAAACGCAGGGTTAATACCTAAGCGATATCCTACCTTCGGGGATGCCCAGGAAGCGAAAGTCGGCGGTAAAGCCGCAGAAGATATCGGACTTTTATTTCCCTCATAGAGGAGGGGAGGAGGAAGATGGCGACGGCCTGCGTATAGACGCGGTCTCCAGGGCCTCAACTCCCTCTCGGGACCCTCCGGAGGAGGAGCTCACGCTCTCTGCGCAACGGAGAGCGCTTTCAGCCCCTTCTCTACCACAACTAATAGAAGGTACGGACCCGGGATCGCCTGGGCCTTCTTCCCGGCGAGCCAGGGCGGGCGCAGAACTCAGGCCTACACAAAATGGCTCACAGCTTCATATGGCCTGGGGACACAGAGATCGCCTACCGCAAGCACAACTAAACAAAGACCGAGGCTCCAGAACGCTGATCCTCCAGATGAAGAGGTGAGCAATACTACACAGCACACACCTCCATCCATTGATTTTTTTGCAGATATACCAGCGACAGAGAATCTCTTGACTGAGGCCTCCATGAAAAATATGCTTATGGCCTTTTGTAAGTCATTAAAAACAGACATGTCACTTATGGTAAAACCGCTAGACAGAGATCTTCAAGAATTAAAAAACCGCACTGTTCATGTTGAATCTAAAATGGCGGAATTTGCTGCATCACATAATGTGCTTATAGATGCTCACTATGATGTGGAGAGAGATGTGTCTTTTCTAAAGGCCAAAATGGCTGATTTAGAGGATCACTCGAAGAAATAATCTAAACTTCAGAGGGATTCCAGAATCAGTATCTGCGAGAGATTTATCTGCTTTTCTACAAGATATGATAAGATTGCTCCTACCAAATCTCACGGCGATGGATTTAACTATTGATAGGGCTCATAGAGTTCCGAGACCCTCACACTTAGATGAATCTATACCCAGAGATGTTCTGGCAAAGATTCACTTTTATCGCACTAAAGAGTTGGTCTTGCTGACCTCACGGAAGATGGACCGCCTACCTGAACCATATCACAAAATTTCCATTTACTCGGACCTTTCAGCCACGACATTACAACTACGACGACAGTTTAACCCTCTTACTACAGCTTTACGCCAGCATTACATCCTGTACAAATGGGGGTTCCCGGTCCGCGTGATCATATCCCGGAATAACCTTGTACATGTTATCAAGACTTTGGAGGAAGGGAAAAAATTGCTAAAAGAATGGAACATTCAGATCATTGATTCCCCACCTAAGCAACCACCTGGTCCCGTATCTGATGGTTGGCGCCAAGTGAAAGCCAAGAGGCATCCACATAAAGGGCAACAAAGATAGAGACTCACTTATCCTGGATTTTGTATGCTCACTGCAGATGAACTTATCCCCCCAGGATTACGACAGCTGCTTGTCCGCTGTACCACGTTCTTTTTCTTTGTCTTTCTTCTGAATCAGACAAGATGGTTTACTCGTTGGTTCTGTTATTTACATGTTTTATTGTTTTTTTGTTTCTGGCACAAAGGGCGAAGTGAATGCAAACGTTGGAGGCAATTTCGCCTCATGAAAACAGTAGCACCTTCCGGCATAAGGGGTTGTGGTAAGAATCAGATAGCATACCTGACTGTATATAATGGTACTTAAAATTCTGTCTATGAATGTCAGAGGACTGAACTCCCCTCAAAAAAGGGCCAATTTATGGCGTGAGGCGCGAGCTCAGGGCTGTGACATTCTTGCAGTGCAGGAGACGCACCTTTTGAGGACAGACGCCGCACGCGTTCAACACCCACCATATCCACATGTATTCCATGCTCACTATTCCGCAAAAAGTAGAGGAACAATGATTGGGATTAGGGATTCAGTAGCGTTTCAACTATTGTCACAATACGCGGACCCTGGGGGGCGATTTATAATACTAGTATGTAATCTTAATAGTGTCACCTATACACTGGTATCAGTATACGCCCCTAACAGGAAACAGGTGGCGTTCCTAGGGAGACTTGTGAGGGCAGTGGACAAGAGGAAAAAGGGATGCCTAGTGTTAATGGGAGACTTTAATATGGCTCCAGACCCCTCTAGTTGACACGACTTCTGGGGCGTTGACACGCCACCCTTCTTTTTCGCAGGCTCTATGGCGCCATGAATTATTTGACGTCTGGCGTATCCTTCAAAATACAGAAAGAGACTATACGTATTTTTCTACAGTACATAATAGCTATTCACGAATAGATTTATTTCTACTTGAGCAGTCTAGTATTCCCAATGCTATGCAATCTGATATCTTGTTAATTACTTGGTCAGATCATGCAGCGATAACCTTGACTATAGCAGAAAAATATGAAAGTCCAAGATCATTCGTATGGCGGTGTAATGAATTTTTAATGTCACAGCCGAAACTCAAGGCCATTTTAGAGAAGGATTTGAAGGAATTCTTTCTGATCAATGCCCCTTCTGCCTCAGGCCCTGACGTACTGTGGAATTCGCATAAGGCCTTTATTAGAGGAACGTTTATCCGATTGGGGCATATCGAAAAGAAAAATAGATTAGCAGAGATAGATCGACTGCTTCACCAAATAAAATCTATCGAAATTGGCAATAAAAAGTCCCCCTCTTCATTAAACGCAGCGAAGTTGATGACATTACGCCAGCAATTGACAGCTTGTTTATTACATAAATATGAGAAGAATCTGAAAAGGGTCAAAGCTATATACTACTCTCAATCCAATAAAGCAGGCAAAATCCTGGCATCCAAGCTTAAACAAAAACATGCGAAATCTAGAATCCAGTTCCTAAACAGTAAGGACGGAAAATATAAAATCTATGATCCAAGGGGCATAGCTGAAGCTTTTAGAGCATTCTATGAAGGCCTATACAACATAGCGGATGATGCCGCTATAGTCCCCCCTCAAGCCACGAACTTGAGCATTTCCTTACAGCTGCTAAGTTGCCCACACTCACTGAGGCACAACTGGATTCTTTGAATGAGCCCATTACCTCAGCAGAATTATTAGCCATAATAAAGTCGCTGCCATCTCGCAAGTCTCCGGGCCCTGACGGCCTCACTAATGAATATTACAAACGTTTTTTCCCAGTCCTGATGAACCCGTTGCTGTCCTTTTTGACGGCCGCGGTGGATTCTGGCGTCATCCCAAAGGAAAACCAAGAAGCCTTGGTAATTACACTGCCAAAACCTGGCAAACCTGCCACCAACCCCCAAAACTTCCGACCAATATCGTTATTGAACTCCGACTTAAAAATTTATGCCAAATTAATAGCAAATAGACTAGCAGTTTGTCTCCCGAGTTTGATAAAAAATGACCAGGTGGGGTTTGTTAAGGGGAGGCAAGCTTACGATAACACTAGACGCATTTTGAATCTCATACACCACATTGACTCTAAGAAGATAGAGGCGGTGATTCTTGCGCTGGACGCTGAAAAGGCGTTTGATCGCATTTGCTGGACGTATGCATTCTCGGTGCTCAGAACTATGGGGTTTTCCAGGGCTATTCTAAAAGCGATTGAGGCGCTATACTCGGCACCTTCTGCGAGAGTGTTCACTAACGGAGTAGTATCGGACCCTTTTTTAATAACAAATGGGTCCAGACAGGGATGCCCCTTGTCGCCCCTGATATTTGTCCTTTCCATAGAACCATTAGCCCAAACGCTTAGATTGGATCCGGAGGTGGGGGGCATTGAAGTAAGAGATAAAACTCACCTTATATCACTCTATGCTGACGATATTATTCTTACTTTGACAAAGCCACGAACCACAATTCCTCGCGTTATGGATACCATTAAAAGTTTTGGGCATTTATCGTTTTCCAAATTAAATATGGCCAAATCGCAAGCGCTGCCTTTGAATGTTCCCCCTATGCTACTTCAACATCTGAAGTCGACTTATGATTTTGATTGGAGGGAGGACAGCGTTCAATATTTGGGAACGCAGATGACAGCATCCCCAGGGACCCTTTATAGAAGTAACTATATACCAATGCTAAAACTATTGCAAGAGGAGACGGAGCGAATGTCCAAAACAGATACCTCCTGGATAGGACGGGTGGCAGCCTTCAAGATGTTGCTACTGCCTAAACTCTTGTATCTGTTACGCACGCTCCCGATATCCATTCCTGTGTCCTTCTTTGAAACGGCACAAAGGGTGATTTCAAAGTATATATGGAATGGGAAGAGACCCAGAGTTAATAAAAGTTTTCTATTTAAACAAAAAGAGGCAGGAGGGCTGGGAGTTCCGGTGGTTAGAAACTACTATATAGCGTCGTTGGTCACTCAGTGTGCTAGGTGGAAATCAAAGGATACCTCGGTTCCATGGTTGCATATAGAACAGGCGTTTATAGCTCCCTTAAAATTGGAGGATGCACTATGGCTGCCCTTTTGGAACATTCCTACTCCTAGATCCTTCTTCCCGGTCATGATTGCCTCATTGACGGCATGGAAGCTACTTCATGGGAAGGCTAACCCTATGAAGCATTTTCATATTTCAGAAATGCCTTTATCACTTATGACATGGGCGATCGAAGACATAGGGGTCTCGGATTGGGAATCGAGGGGGATCACGCAGATCTCTCAATTATACCCAGACAATATACAACCTATATCATTTACAATCTTGAGACAGAAATATGGAATTCCTATAGGTGATTTCCTTAAGTATTTTCAAATATGGCACTTCTTGTCTAAACACTCTGTGACGATATTACCCCACTGTGGAGCAATTTTTACCTGGCTGTCGACTAAAATAAGGGGATTGCGATTTGTGTATGACCAAATGGACGTCCTTCAGTAGATCTGCCCCGTTCCGTTGCTGGGAGAAGGACCTAGGGATAGCCATTACCACAGAGGAATGGCAGCAAACATTTAAATTGATCCACTCATCTTTAAAGTGTAGTACACATATAGAGACGGCTATGAAAATAGTATTACGGTGGTACAGGACCCCGTCTACCCTACAGTTAGCTTACCCATCCGAATCTGGGAATTGTTGGAGGGGATGCGGAGGTAGAGGAACCCTTCTCCATATCTTGGGACACTGTCCTGTGATCCGGGGATACTGGGACGGAGTCTTTGGAATGCTCTCAGAGTTGTTTGATTCCCGACTCCCCTATAACGCAACCCTGGCTATGTTACTGATTGGAATCCCCAGTGAATTGAATACATATAACAAGCTTATATGTAAAATTTTGACGATAGCCAAGCTAATGTTGGTGCGGAGATGGAAAACAACGACATCTCCGCCCATGTCGGCCTTGGTGTTGGCCGTCAATACTACATATACGTATGAAAGAGTAATTGCACTGGGAAATAACTCCTTTCATGGTTTTGAGAAAATCTGTGATGCATGGATCTATTCTCGATTCGCGCTGAAAGAAAATCAAGCGGTCACAGGGAAGCTAGGAGTGGGGATGCGGAAGTAGGGTAGACGTTTGTCGACTCTGCCATCCCTGTAGAAGACGGAGCCGAGGGGAGAAAGTAGCGCTAGGATCAAGCGTCAAAAAAAAAAAACAAAAAAAAAAACAACTAAGCAAACATAAACCCAGTGGTTAGAGAGAGTCGGAGTTGGGGAAACCACCCCAGGTGTAATTCATGATAGCCCTATGATTGTGCCTAAAAAGTTTTTTTTTTTTTTTTTTTTGTTATAGTTATTGTTTACTTTATAAAAACGCTACATCATCTGTTTCATTGATATACGGATTAAAAAGTGTATCTTGAACAGTAATATATTATACTGCATACCAATGTACATCGCAATACTTGTTGATACTATTCTGTACTTTTATTCTCTGAAAATTTGAATTAAAATTATTGAAACTAATAAGAAATAAAATGAACTTTTTTGCTTTTAGCAAATGGCTGCAATGAAACAAAGAGTGAAAAATTTAAAGGGGTCTGAATACTTTCCATACCCACAGTATGTCTCCCAACATTTGGACCAATACACTTGATGAAGGGCAAGTTGGTCCAAAATGTCATCTCAACATAACCTTTATCATTTATGGTCTGAATTCCTACTGATTTCTTATGCGGTTGTATTGTTACCTTTTTCATAATCGTTTTTGGATACTGGCATCTATGCAATAAAAGCAAGCTCTTTTTGAATCCCTCGGAGTGCTGTCTAAAATATTCTATGTATCACAGAATGGCACCAGTGCAACTACAGCTTCTCCTGCAAAAAATAGCGATCTTGCTGTCTGAGAGCTATTTCACAGTAAACAAAAACACATTTTTCATATTTGGGTGAAACAAATACAAATATTTTTTAAAGAGTTTTTATTGCGCAAAAGTAGTAAAACATGTGAAAACTGTAAAAAAAATTAAGTATCAGTGTAGTCATATTGACCCACAGAATGAGGCCTTATTCGCATATTAGTGTTTTGGTCTGAATACTTATGACCATGTAATATTTCAGTTTTTCTTTTTTAATAAATTTGCAAAAATATCTTCATTTCTGATTTTTTTCTGTCAAGATGGGGTGCTGAGTGTACATTAATGAGAAATAAAATGAACTTTTTTGTTTTTTTTGCTTTTAGCAAATGGCTGCAATGAAACAAAGAGTGAAAAATTTAAAGGGGCCTGAATACTTTCCGTACCCACTGTAGGTCAACAGTAAGGCATTGGGGAAAGCCTAGAGGAGACACTGGGGAAAGGTAATCTCCCAACATTTAGACCAATATGCTTGATAAAGTGCAAGTTGGCCCTGAATACCTACTGATGTATTATGCTGCTGTATTGATAACTTTTTGATAATTGTTTTTGGATACTGGCATCTATACAATAAAAATAGGCTCTTGTTGAATCCTTCTGAGTGCTGTTCTTGTGTATACAACTAACATGTGGGAAGTCTGGCCAGCCTACCTTGGAATTGTGCAACCCTCCCCCTGATGAAGAGAGTTCTGCTTGTAACTTCACTACATAAATATAACATAAATATGTTTAGTCCCACTAAGATGATGTGAACATTAGATGCTTGATTATTTCTATACTGCACACCATTAGCTTTGTATCTCTTCACATTATACTTTAGAACTTTAGCAGTGATATGTCCACCTCCTTGTGTTTGTTCTTGTCTTGGTTAAATGTTGTAAAGAGGTTTTTATTTATTGATGAAAGAATTTTGTGGCTACCATATGCAGTGTTTTCCTTGCTCTTCCAAGTCTTTTGGTGTTACTGAGGTTCCTAGTGCATTTTTTTTCTTTTTAAGAATGTACCACAAAGTTGATTTGGCCACTCCGAAAGTTCCTGATAACCCTCTAATAGTACCCACATTGTGGAAAAGCTGCTTTTTTTATTGCAGATTATTTTATTATTATTATTATTATCATCTGTTAATTTTCCAAGTTTCTGGGGTAGTCAAATATTTGTCTGAAGGTTGGTGGTTGTTCATGTGTTTGGGATAGTTGGTTGTACAAACAATCAACCACAGTTCATTTGAGACAAGTAATGGCAGTCTAAAATCTAATGTGTATGGCCAGGTTTAGCCAAATGAGGATCTCAGTGTTGATACCATGAAATAATCTCTGTAACATTTGTGAGTGTACCTTAAAGGGTAGCATGTCAGCTATGGACAATCACTATTTTTGTTCTGTCATACTCATACTGTATGCTGATTTGCCAGTATGGAAAAAACAGCCCAATGTATATACAACCTTAACAAGGATACATTACTGCAAAGACATTTACTCATATGATTGTGTAGTATATATAGTGAAACAAAATTGTAAGACAATTTTATTGGAGCAATAGCACCCCATTAGGAAAACAACACCCCTTCACAAAACCCCCTAGCTGCTGTAGTATAATTGTCCTTCTTGTAAGTGAATGCTAATGACACACTCTAATTAGTGATAGATAATCCAATGCTATTGACAGCTAAATCAGCATTAATATGCTGCCTTCCATTAATGGAAGGTAATGGGTTAATTAGTGGCAGCAAACAGTCATATTCTTTCTATAATATGACAACTTATTACAGGACAGAGCTGATACAAGCTCTCATTCCAGTCTTTAGGGATAGTGAGCTAATATCATAGACTCTGGTACAATGGACTTTGGTATTACATAAATGACATAATAACTGATCATGCAATAAACTAAAAGGACACTACCATAATAGGAATGTCCTTAATCTTAATAGATCAAAAATTCTGTGCTTCATATATGGGGTGATTTAAAAATAATGGTTCAAAATTATAGCCTCGGTATTCATAACCGAGAGAATATAACACAAATGTATTGACATGAAAAGACACACTATCTACACACTAAAAATGTTCAATGTCATTTCCTTTGTCTTGGCAGTATTCCAGTTGTGTCCAGATACATGGTACTTGGATATGGACCTCACTGTTTTAGAGATGCATCATCTCAGGTTGTTCAGATCTAGTGGTTGGGAAGGAGGGGGTGGGGGTCCTTGATGTAGCCCTACAGAAAGAAGTTGCAGGGTGTTAGGTCTGGAGATCATATAGGCCAGTGCACCATTGGTGAATCATTTCCAGTGTGGCCAATCCAATGCTCAGGTATCAGTGAACATCCAAATGTGAAGGTGCACCATCCTGCTAATATCATGGACTACATTTGGAAGAACTTTCCCTGGCATAAGCCATTCCTTTAACATGTCCAGTAGGAATGGCCAGTGGCAGTATCCTGGCAAAAAAAGAAGGGACTGTAGACTGCTCATTGCACAGAACATGTCCCTCTTGAGCCCCAAATTCAATTGACATTCCCACTGAGGTGGGAGCTAGACACCAGCCTGTCAGCAAATTTGTCCTCTTCCAATAAGAGTTAAAAAAAACAAAAATTATGAAAAATACAAAAATATTAAAAGTTCAAATCACCCCACTTTCCCTAGATCAGATATAAAAATAAGGTCAAACACATACACATCCTTGCATCTGAAAATGGTTGAACTACAAACTTATAAAATATTTTTATCATATGGTGAATGCTGTAGTGGGAAAAAAAAAATCAAAAGAGTCAAACCGCTATTTTTTCAATAGTCGCCTCAAAAAAATTTAATAAAAAGCAAACAAAACAGCAGACATTACACAAAATGGTATAAATTACATCTGGTCTACAAAAAAAGGAGCCTTATGGATCCCCACACATGAAAAAAAAAGTTATGTGTGTCACAATATGGCAACTCCATTTTGGCTGCATTGTGAATAGAGATGAGCAAATTTCTCAAAAATTCTATTCAGCAGCTTCGCCGAAATTCCCAAAACTATTCAATTTGATCCGAATTAATTTGCGGCGAAACGCGTTAAAAAACAGCTATTTTTCTGGCTGCAGAGAGCCTGGGGATATGGGGATATACATTTTAAACTAAGGACATGTCGGAATAGCCTTTAGAAAGACTATTCTACTCCTACCATTGCCGTTGCATCACGCCCCCTGCGATGTCCTGGTTCTCCTTGATCGTATAGGAAAAGAAATCAAGATGGCCGCCGGGTGGTTGATTTCTTTTCCTACATGAGCGAGGAGGACCAGGACATCCCAGGAGGCTTGATGCAATGGCAAAAGTAGAAGTAGAATAGCCTTTCTAAAGGCTATTCTGACTTGTCCTTAGTTTAAAATGCGATTCGATACCACGAAGTGTAGGAAATCCGGATGCGAATCGAAGATTTCCTGAAATTCGGATCAAATTCCACTTCGTCAGCTTCGATTCGCTCATTTCTAATCGTGAACAATGTAAAAACAAAGCCCCTAAGAAAGTCATGCAAACGCAGTTTTTCTACCACATTCTGAATTTTTTTTCAGCTTTCCAGTACATTGTACAGAATATTATATGGTACCATTGTGAAGTACAATTTGTCCTGCAAAAATTAAGGCCTCATACAATTCTGTGAACGGAAAAATAAAAAAGTTATGGGGAGTAAAAAAAACAAAAATCAAAAAATGGCTGCAAGGAGAAGGGGTTAAAGATATTATGCCACAAAGAATGTGTAACCTCTATCCTGAGAACAGGGGTGTTCTTTTCCCATTGAGTCAAAAAGCATATGGTAAAAGCAAAGGCCTGTAGTTAAAGAGATTATGCCACCAAGAATACATATAACCTATCCCATGCTGCAGCCTGACCATAGCCAAACTGAATGTAGGCCTGTCACTTGGTGGACGGTCTTCCCATTCACTTCAATGAGAAAGTTGTAGGCAGTCGAGTATTATACTTAATCTATGTCCAGCACTCCCATTGAAGAGAATGGCAGCGCAGATTCGTCTGTCCACCAAGTGTCACAACTACATTCAGCCTGGCTACGGTCAAGCTGTAGTATTTATAGAGCATACGTATTCTTGGTGGCATAACCCCTTTAACTACAGGCCTTTGCTTTTGTGCTATCCTTTTTGAATCACCCTTTATATCTATCGCCAGAACTGTTGCTGATACACTATGACCCAGATTTACTAGTTAGACAGGGTAAACTTAGACAGGCAGTCTGAAAAAAAACCATTTATAATATTGGCTGATGCTTGATGATAAATCTGGCATATCTTTAGATTGCCTAGTCTAAATTTATACCACCTTATATTTGACTTGCTTTGAGCTAGACTTTTTACGACACAATTTTGGAGTATTTTTGGCACATTGTGGTGCAATAAAGCCTTGCCCCTTTTTCTGAGAATCCACAACTACAAATCTAGCAACCTGAAAAATTTTAGCATGAACTAGATGTGCCATATTGTGCCAAAGATGCCCCATGTTTACAATAGTATCTAGTCATAACCACAATAGTAAATCTGGGCCAATATTTATGGCCTGCGGCTGCCATTACGGTGTACCTGATAGGTTACCCCAAACTTTTTATTAATTGCCTTAAAAAAAAAAACCTGTAAGCAATAAGTTCCTATGCTTCCGCTAGTGGTGACTAAAGCTAGCCAGTACTTTATCATTTACCTAGCTTATGATTTCTATGGAGCAGGATATGATAGAGGGAGATAAGATGAGCTCTGTGATATATATATATATATATATATATATATATATATATATATATATTTATTTATATGATTTGAAGCAGGACAGGACTCCTAGGAGAGACAGTAAGAGTCCTGATTACCCCACACACAGAGACTGACAGCCTTCTGTGTTTACACTGTAATACATGGAAAACACTTCTGCTTGCTGTCAATTGTCATTTTTATTGGTATGATGTTATCCACTCTGTTTTAACTATATGAGCTTTGAAGCCACTGTCTCCATTCCCTGCTGGTTCCTCCCCCTTTTTTTCTCACTTGAGCCCTCCTTAGCATTCTCAGATTCTATCTCCATATTCCCACACCCCTTTTCACACCTGATACTAATGAAACAAATGTATTACTAGCTAGTATAAATGTAAGTGCATTGGTCATTTTTCGCTTCCAAGTGTAGCTTCTAAGTGTATAGACCAGAATTAGGCCAGAATGTGACCAGAAGGGAACTGAAGGTAACGACAACCCACTAAATGAAAACCAAACAATTAGCTACAAAATTCTTCTCACTATAATCACTGTTGTTCTTCCCATACTTGTAAAAACCACAATATCACCCCAAACCAGCCATGTCACTAAGAATATCTTTATCTCTCCATCTATTCTACCCCACCATCTCACCTTCTCTGCACAGCTACTCACAAACCTGCAAGCTTTCCTCCCCAGACACACACAACCTCCCCACACTCTCTCCTATTTACACCTGCTATCCCTCTCCCTGCTACTCCTTACTTCTGGTGACATATCTCCTAATCCTGGACCACCCCAGCACCTCCCTGCCTTTCCTCACAACCGGCAATAGCAGACGGAACCCCTTAAATCTTACACCTATCTTACCCGCTCCTGCCCCTCCCCACGCCCTTCCCGGTGCACTATGGAATGCTGGCTCTGTATGCAACAAACTTGACTACATCCACGACCTCTTCATTTCTCATAAATTTTCATTTCTCGGTATCACAGAAACATGGCTGACACCCTCAGACACTATCTCCCCTGCTGCCCTCTCCTATGGAGGTCTGCAATTCTCGCACACTCCCTGTCCCAACAATAAACCTGGTGGAGGCATAGGCGTAATCCTGTCTGACAATTGCTCCTTTGTCCCAATCCAACTGCTACCTGCTCTCACCCTCCCCTCCTTTGAAGTGCACTCTGTTCACATTTACTCGCCATCCAACCTCCAACTGGCCGTCATATGTCGACCGCCAGGACCTACCACTGCCTTTATCGACCACTTCACCACCTGGCTAATGCACTTCCTATCCACTGACACCCCCACCATCATCATGGGTGATTTCAACATCCCCATTAACACAAACCACCCCTCCGCTTCCAGTCTCCTGTTCCTCACTTCCTCCTTTGGTCTCTCTCAATGGTCTTCCTCTGCCACCCACACAAAGGGGCACACGCTCGACCTCATATTCACCCGCCTCTGCTCTCTAGTCAACCTCTCTAACTCTCTGTCCACGCTCTCTGACCACAACCTGCTGACATTCTCTGCCCTCTCCTCTGTAATTGACTCCCCAACACCTAAACCAACACGCCCCCACAGAAACCTTAATCGCCTTGACATCCGCACACTCTCTCCTACCACTTGCTGACATAACCTCACTCCAGGATGCAGATACCGCCACTGACTTCTACAATACCACCATTACTTCAGCCCTTGACTCTGTGGCCCCCTTCACTAACACCAGAGCCTGACCAATCAATAGGCATCCCTGGCACACTGACCTGACTAAAAAACTGAGATGTGCCTCACGGGTTGTAGATCGCCTTTGGAAGAAAAGCCACTCCCAGGAGGACTTCCTTAGGTACAAAGAGGCAGTACTCACATTCAAGAATGCACTCACCTCTGCAAAGCAGGTCTACTTCTCCACACTAATATCTTCCCTATCCCGCAACCCCAAACAGCTATTCACTACCTTCAACTCCCTTGTCCGTCCTCCTGTGCCCCCTCCGACATCAATTATCACAGCTGATGACTTTGCCTCTTATTTCAAAAGCAAAATTGACACCATCAGAGACAGTCTCACCCTACACCACCGACAACCACTCTACCCAACTATCCTGTGCCCTTCATCTTTAACCTGTTTCTCCACCGTCACTGATGAAAAGCTCTCCACCCTAATCTCTAAATCCCACCTCACGTCCTGAGCACTTGACCCGATCCAGTCACACCTCATCCCCAAACTCTCTGAAGTCATTACTCCTGCCCTAACTCATCTCTTCAACCTATCCCTAACCAATGGATCCTTCCCTTCCGCCTTCAAACTTGCTACCGTCACACCTATACTTAAGAAACCCTCCCTCGACCCGTTCTCTCCAGCCAGCTACTGCCCCATCTCACTGCTCCTGTACGCCTCTAAACTGCTGCAGCAACACATCCACTCCGAACTGTCCTCCTATCTCTCATCCAATGTGCTTCAGACCCCATCACTCCACAGAAACTGCCCTAACCAAGGTCACTAATGACCTTCTAACTGCCAAAGCCAAGCGTCACTACTCTGTCCTCCTCTTCAACCTCTCCTCTGCCTTTGTGCCTTTGACACAGTCGACCATTCCCTCTTGTTACATACGCTCTCATCCCTTGGTATCTCAGACCTGGCCCTTTCCTGGATCTCCTCATACCTCAACAACCGCACATTCAGCGTCTCCCACTCGCACACCACCTCCCCGCCACGCCCTCTTTCTATAGGTGTCCCCCAAGGCTCCGTCCTAGGAACCCTCCTGTTCTCCATCTACACCCTCGGCCTTGGCAAATTCATAGAATCCCATGGTTTCCGCTACCATTGCTATGCTGACGACACCCAAATGTATCTCTCTGGACCAGATATTACCTCTCTGTCGTCCAGAGTCCCAGAATGTCTAGCAGCCATAGCCTCCTTTCTATCCTCCCGCTTTCTCAAACTCAACATGGAGAAAACGGAGTTCATAATCTTCACCCCTCCTCACCTGACCCATCTATTAAAGTTAGCGGAACCACACTCACCCCAGTCCCACGGGTCCGTTGCCTTGGGATAACCTTAGACTCTGACCAATCCTTCAAGCCGCATATTCAAACCCTCAACACCTCCTGCAACCTCCAACTCAAGAACATCCACCAAATCCACTCCTTCCTCACCCCTGAAACTACAAAGATGCTAGTCCACGCCCTCATAATCTTCCGCCTAGACTACTGTAACACCCTTCTCCATTGCCTCCCAGATAACACTCTCGCTCCCCTCCAGTCCACCTTAAACTGTGCTGTTCGCTTAATACACCTCTCCCCCGTTCTTCATCGGTCGCTCCCCTCTGCCAATCCCTTCACTGGCTACTCATCGCCCAGTAAATAGAGTTCAAACTACTAACACTGACATACAAAGCCATCCACAACCTGTCCCCTCCATATATCTCCGACCTAACCTCCCGATACCTGCCCACATGTAACCTCCGATCCTCCAAAGATCTACTACTCCGCTCTGCTCTTATCCGCTCTTCACACAAACATCTCCAAGACTTCTCCTGTGCATCCCCCATACTCTGGAACTCACTATCAAGACACATCAGACTGTCCTCCACTGTCACAAGCTTCAAGAAGGCCCTGAAGACCCACCTATTCAGGAAGGCCTACAACCTCCAATAACACTACTGTCACCACACCTCTATCCCTCTTCCCTCATAGATTGTAAGCCCTTGCGGGCAGGGCCCTCTATCCCACTGTGCCAGTTGGTCACTGTTAGTGTTATATGTTTTGTACATCTTGTGTACCGTATGTAAATCCTCAAATGTAAAACACCATGAAATTAATGGTGCTATATAAATAAAAAACAATAATAGTAATAACTGTCACTCACTGGGTGTGGATGGGGTAATCGGGAATCTCACTATCTCTCTTTTGAGTCCTGTCAGGATTTTCTCTGCTTCTTACTTTTTACTTGACTAAATCCTGCTTCAAATAATATAAACCTAGATATTAAAGAGCTCAGCGTCTAACACTCTATTATATCCTGCTCGGAGATAGGGGCGCAGAAATCACCTGAGGGGTTTGTTTAATATTAACATTCTTGTTGCCTCAATCCACCACTAGGGGAAGTTTAGGAGATCATTGCCTAATGTTTCCTATTAATTGCTTAGAAATTAATTATTAAGAAAAATACACGCGGTTTGCTTTAAAGGGGTTAGGCTATTCTGTATATACTCGGCAGTCCCGTAGCTTTTGGCTGGAGCGCCAAAGTGCATGCACAACTGTCGCTCCATTGAAATGGGAGACAAGCCATACACAATCTCATGAAGGGACCGGTAGGACCCCCAGTGATCATACATTTATCACCTTTGGATAGGGGATAACTGTTGTTTGTGAGTGAACTCTTTTAAGTCTGTGGTTTATTTGGAGCCCTGTATAACACAATTACAGCTCCAACCACTCTAGAGATATATTAAGAAATAAATATGACTCGCTATAAAGTTGTAGAAAGACACAAGGTTTTTAGCGTAGATAAGTGTAAATGTGGCACATCTTTGGCGCACGGCCCTTTCTTGCACCAAAGTTGTGTATATTGGGTGGAGACCAAGGTGGATGCTTTGGACTGACAAATTTACTATAATTCACGCCAGTATAACAAGTATATTAAATCTACAAATTCATACAGCTTCTTGCACGAACTGGTCTGTCATGTAGACAGTAGCTTTTCATTCACTATTCACCCTCATGTAGGGGATTGTCATGCTAGTTGTAACAACAATTACTATGTCAATAGCAATTTTAGGCTGACATTTCTTAGCTACTTGTAGTGGTCACAGGAAGCTCTGTGATTTGTACAACAGACTGCCTCTCCATGCTGCACAGACTTTGCAATGGTCCCCTCACTCAGGGAACAGACAAAGAAAGTGCTATATATGTATATCAATCACAGGCATAATACAGACAGATAGATTAGATTAGATAGATAGAGAATCTACTATCCCTCTCTCTCTCTCTCTATATATATATATATAAAATCAGGCTATCAAATAGACATGAGATAAATGTGAAGACGAGAAGCTTGTAATGACCTATGTGCAGTTGGATTGCATATGTACTGTTATATGAGTCAAAATGCAATGTGCCAATTGTGAATAGTCTGTAGGACATTTCAGGCCTTATTATAGTGAAAATCGATAATGCTTTCTGTAAATTGCTCCTCCCAGAGGAGCTGAACAAATGCTGAAGAGAAAGATGACTGGCCCTGAAAAATCTGGACCATTGCAATTAGGAAACAGCTTGATTTTAGCACAACACCGCAGAATAAAATGCCACGTACTGTAGCCATTTTTTTTTCTTTTAAATGAACCAAAGACAGAATAAACTCCTCACTTTTCTAAGCATGGAAGACTGAACAAAAGTTTCTAGGGTATTTGGTAATGGTTGAAAAGAGATGATTGCTTAATGAAAGGAGAAGTGATTTCTATGTAATTGTTTATGACAACTGTCAGCTCCCTCCATTAAGGCAGCATTAAGACCGAAAGGCAGTGTGCGTCGCGGCCACCAAAAAAACCTTACAATTATCTGTAAAAAAAGAAAAAAGAAAGCATTGTACCCAAGGTTTAATTAACTGGAAGAATTCTGATTAAAAGAAAAAGAACAATTTGTTGCAGCCACTAATCGCTTTTTCTTTTTTTTTTGGGTCTGAAAATATCTTTTAATTGCACCTAAAAATCCCATCTAGAAAATTCCCTAAGCTTGATGTGAAAACTAATTGATATGAGATGCGTGTTCTGAAAGTTCAGCCGGTAATTAAAAATAGGAAATGTTAGAAAAATAACCAGTGCAAAAAGTGGAGGCTGACTATGCACAACATGTCCCATCTGTCAGGGCCATGGAGAGAAAGTGATTGACCGTCAAGCATTTGCCTTCGGCTCAGTAAGGAAGTTGTGCAGTTTTAAGTAACGCTTACTCTTCAGCAACTAGAAAGCCTTCTAAACAGGGCTGTGAATTGGTTTTCATGCTTGCATTGACAGATTGGGAAAGCAGTTTGTTCTACCAAATTTAACAATGATATATCATTATCACAACTTTGGGGGAAATCTATAAAATCAATACGTTTTGCAGACTGAACAGGATTTGTATGGCTGGCTTGCTGAGCCGGTGTCAAAGCATAAGCATATGGATTGAGTCACAGCCTGAGATCAATGGAATTTGTGGACAGTGAGCTCAATAACAAACCCCTCTGAAAAGAAATAGATGTAAAAAGCAAATTTACTAGAGGATAAAAAGCTCCTCTTTTCCATGAGGCTGTAAAGTGCTGCTTGGCTGCCGCTGGCTGCCTCTCTGAACATTGCTGCCTGGATGGACTATGTGCTTGCAATGCAGAAAGCCTTAGTGGCAGCTATTTACCAGGACCATGCCTGTGCATTTGGGCACTCCAATTTGTGATGCTTGTACTAGGAAACTAGCCAAGATGGGAACGAGGAAGAAGGAGGGGGGACTAGAACCCTTTATATTGTAAACTGAATAAAGAATAAAACCAGTCAATGTGTCTGCTGGGGAAAGACCATGGTGGCTTTATTTACTTTGTACTGGCAGGATCTGCTAATGGAGAAAAATAAAGAGGCATAATTAAATAGTTTGATGAATTTGCAGCCCTTTTGTTTGGCTGGAGCAGGGAATGCGTGTTCCTTGGGGCCTCACAAAAAGCTTGGCTGGTAGTGAGTTAAATCTAAGAAATCAGTTCTTTGAAGGCATTTTTATACTTCATTATCCCAGCATGTAAAATGACTTGTACTAAATGACTGAGGATTTTTTTTTTTTTTTTTTTGCTGCACCCTCCTTCTTTTCTTTTCCGTATCCTAAACAAAGAAGAGCATCAGGCGGCTGGTGGATAATTCTTTTTGGTATCGTGGAGCTTGTATGGCTAAGTCAGCCAGGTGGCTTCTTGTCAGCGCATGCACATAGACAGCCAATGGTAGAAGCATCACTTCCAAAAATGTCATTTGTATAGAGCTGGTTATTCTTGTTGTAGAAAAATCTGATGATCTGTGATTTCATTTTATGAAATATATGAACACAGCTTTGCTTTTTACAAATATGTTGTAAGAAATCCCAGTCATCGATTCAATTGTTTCAGGATTTCAGAGTTAAAGTTGCCATAGTCATGATATTTCATGAAGAATTATATTGAATTCTGATGTGTTTACCAACAGTTATGTCTATGAAAATTAGACATATCCTTTATCCAGAAATTAAAACAGGTTAGATTTTCCTTGCTGGTTTTAAAGAAATTTTCTCATACATACAAAACCCTTCTGTATGCCTTAAAGGGAACCAGTCAAGTTATTTTTCCACCATAGTCTGGCCCATCTTATGCAGGATTAAGTATATTGGTATCTTCTGTAATCTTTCTGTTGTAGCAAAGTGAAGTTATAAATGTTTGGAAGCATAAAAAGTCATATGTGCATTATCCTAAGTAGTCACGACAAGAGGGGGGGTTAGCTTCAGCCTAGTCACGTTGACTTCCTGCTGATCATGCCTTCTGGGCATTGCTGACATCTTCCTTGTGATGTCAGATACTATTGGGACTGTGAGAGAGATGTCAGTCATGTAGGTGAGATCAGCAAGTGGACAGTGTGACTAGGCTGACGCAGCTCCCACCTACCTTAACTACTTAGGGTAATTTACATAGGAATTTTTAAGGCTTTCAGATATTTATAACTCTACTTTGCTGCAAAGATTAAAGAGGGCACCAAAGGAAAGGGAATTACATGCACATGATGGGGCCATTTTATGGTAGAAAAAACACCTAACAGGTTCCCTTCAAATCATGTTATTATATTAAGCATATTTTTAAAGAATTTTTGGTGATGTTCCCTTTAGGCTAAGGCCCCATGTTGCGGAAACACAGCATTTTTTGTTGCAGATTTTGCTGCAGTTTTTTAAGCCAAAGTCAGGAGTAGCTGGAAAAGGAATGGGAAATATTTAGGAAGCTCTTAAACTTCTGTTAAATCCACTTCTGATTTTGGCTCAAAAAATGCATCAAAATCTGCAACAAAAAAACGCTGCGTTTCCACAATGTGGGGCCCTAGCCTTAAAAGGACATAGAACATCATATAGATTCAAATACACACATGAAAACGATGGGGCAACACCTTCCATCTTTCTTCAACATCACAAAGCTCACACCCCTACTGATGGAAATTTCTGCCATGTCCCAATTAATTCCAAGAGTGTTTTTTTCCCTGGTAGACACATGTACCAGGCACATACATTTAGGATATGGTTCCTTTAAATGGCGCACAGACTATTAAATATTAAAATAATCCACTGTCATTTACTAGACAGATTTATTACAATAGATTACATCCAGACATTGATGGATATCAAATATGATTTTCATTGTATATATAAATGACCAGTCTGACCTTCATTGCAACAAAATCATGCTACATTTTTAAAAAATATTGTTGGAAGTAAAGCAGGAGAAGAGTGGACGCATCTGACTTTGCCAGATGTAGTGCCAGTCACTCTGCAGCAGCATCGGCTGATGACTGCCCATTGTTTTAGACTGTCCTGGATGCAGCATCCTTATTCACAATTTCAGTCATATTGTGCACTTTGCATGAAAGGTTTCAGTAAAAACTATTGCATGTGACATGTCACCTGTGTTGTATTAGGCACAATCTGCACTTAGTTCTTCTGCATCTGTAAAGAAAATAAAAGAAACCTCAGTAAATGCACGGACAACACACCACTAGTGATTTCTTAGCTAACCATCTGCAGGCCTGCTTAAGTTATGCATCCTTTAATAGAAGTCCCAGGTGTAAGGGCAATTATACCATGCATTAAGAATAACTAATCTGGCTTCTCTACATGGAAGAGGCTGATCAGAGGCTTCCCTCCAGGGAATGATCTCTTCACTCCATCTCTATCTCATTGCAGAACAATTGAGAAATACAAGTGACTGTCCTTATTGATCAGCCTGACTTTAGAGAGTTCCACGCTCACCTCTGCCATTTAAAGTGGGCAGGAAAGACCAGAGTGACCGGTAATAAGTTGTCTGAGCCTGTATGAAGTGATTCCTAACAAAAAAAAATGCCTTTTAATGTCGGATGCTAAGCTGCCTGTATACCAATGAACATCATCTTCATTCTTACAGACTTTAAAGAATGTCCATTTCTTTAGAGCAAATCTCTTATCCCGTTGCTTGGAGATATTGCATTCTAATATTACCATCACAGAAGCCTTAATCTTAGGACCTAATACAAGTCTATGGGCACAAGGGCGCAACTTCCATGAGGTGACATGAGGTGATGGCCTCAGGCGGCATCTCATGGAATAAACTGGGGGGCAGCTTTATTTTTTTAATCAGAGGCTACTAATTGTATAATTGCAATAGGTAGAGGCCGATAATTTACACACCTGTCCACACTCCTGTCCAGGCTGCCCTTACATCACGACACTGAAGAATGCCAGGACACTGGACGTAGCTTCCTGGGGTTCTTCAGGGTCGGCTACAGCATGCCCTGGAGGTGCTAGCGGAGGGCGGCCTGGACAGGAACATGGACAGGTGAGCAAGTTATCGTCCGCTACCTATTACAATAATACAATAGGAAGTTGCCTGACATATACTGTGTGGAGGGGCATAAAAAAAGGGGGGCCATGTACTGTGTGGAGAGGATAAAAAAAAAAGGTATCATATACTATGTGGTGCGCCAGAAAAAGGGTGTTATATACTGTGTGGGGGACCAAAAAAAGGGGTTGTATACCTTGTGGGGGCCAAAAAAAGGGGGTCATATATCATGGGGCCTAAAAAAGGAGGTGTTATTTTATCTGCAAATGGGGGGGTCCTACAATATAAATTAGGGGGTCCCCATGACGCAACCAAAGATAGCTGGGTTGGGTATCTTTTTTTTGGGGGGGGGGGGCACCTTTTATATTTCGCCTCGGGCAGCAGAGAGGCTAGGTTCACCCCTGTCTGGGCAACTGTTACCTCTGTAGCACCTATAGCTATCCCCTGAATCATCACATTCATAAGGAAATTTTTCTCATTGACGCTTTGGAGAAAAAACAGCAGAAACACATCACGTTTTTTTTTCTGCAGCGTTTTTCATTGCATTTTTGCTGAGTTTTTCTCTGCAGATTTTCTTCCCTTATTATACCTATAAGGAAAACGCCAGCATTTCCACAGGTATAATTGACATGCTACGATTTTCAAAAACACAGCTTTTTCACCGTGTTTTTTTTTCTGCAATGTGTGGATGGGATTAGTCAGAATCTGATTCACTTTGCAGGTACTGTAAAATGCTGTGTTTTTTTTCTGCTGCGTTTTCACAACTTTGGGTTTTAGCCTTAAAGAAATTAAATTCCACTGACTGTAGAGGGAGCTCTCATAATGGATCTAATTTTCATCTATTACACACGACACTCTTCAATGTTTTCCTTTTTTTGGGAACAATTGATCTACCCTACCAGTGATCCTGTCCACATTTGATATATTTGTATGCCAAGTTGTGGCAGGTCAGAAAAAACCTAAAACACAAACATCTGTATCCCTAAATATTAACATACATGAGTCATGATCACAAGTTCATCTGAAATGTCAGCCCACATGTTAGGAAGCTCGACCATGGCATTGGGACACATATTTACACTCTGATTTCCTACTTCCTATACCCCAGGAGAACAAAACATGGGGTGGTGGGAAAACATTTGTAACGTTCTTACTTTTTAAAAATATTTAAAAACAATTCAAAACAAAAGGACCAAACAGATCTGATATACAATAACAATACAAATTTCTTATTGGTAGTTAAAAAAAGGAATCTGACCTTGGCAGCAGCATGTAAAACCCACAATTCTCACCTGTTACATCCTGAAGGAATGTCATTCTTCACTTCACTGAGCAAGGAGCATTCCTCACTGCTACCGTTGTGGCGTAAATGATGATGAATCTGGTGGGCCCCATGGTCCTCCCCACAGTACACCCTCGCCACACCTCCTTTTTGCAAAGTGGTGAGGGTGATGAAAAAAATCGGCATTTGCATCAATTTGTGCTATAAGTGTCATTTAAATAGTTGTAAACCCGAGATCTGCAACTTTTTTACACCACAAACATTTCATATAATAATAAAAAAAAAAATCTGCCCCATTAATTGTACTTTGCATATTGTAGCACATGTATATTGTAAGCAGTGCTAAAGGGACTGTGATAATATATTGACATTCATGCAGTTCCCAAATATATTAGGTTATGGTAGCATTTAGCTGGACATGGCAGTGCTGAAACGATTACCTTGTCTCCTACAATAACATTTCTGATGAATACCACTCAGCACAAAACTTATATGAAGAGGGGTGGAGTATGACTCCGTAAATAGACATAATTTCCCTTCGGGGTTAATGAAAACTCTCAGACATCAGCTGCTTACAGACTCTACTTCAAGGTGAAGCTATTGAGGAATCCCTGCCTGAGTGCCTGACCAGGACAGAGTGCAATGCACATGTCAAGTGAAACAAAAATCACAAGCAGGGTTTTTAACTTGCCAGATCCAGGGACTTCAAGTTATGTGTCTGCCATGTGCCACCATATGATGCTACTTTATAATACAGCATTTGATGGAACATCCGTATGTTATTGGAGGCATACAACGGTACACTATAGTCCCACAGACTTTGGTGGGATTTATGGGGGTTGGTTGAATGGAGCCTTAATACATCTGGCATCCAAAATGTTTCTTCTAGCTTATTCCTATATTCCACTAGGTTTTTCATTAAACTACTATACTTTTAAGTAATCATAATTTTCATGCTCAAATTGGTGGAAAGTTGCATCATGAAGAATATAAGGAATAAATGAGATGTAAAGCAACATATAACAACATAAGCATATCTATAGATTTGTACCAAAATGATAACAAGTATAATAACACTAATAATAAAATATATTTTTTCTAGTACTATAAAAACATATCCTAGAAATATATCGCCTAGATGTGCTTTTCCTGTTATATCTACTTGTGTACTGCACAAATATTGTTTTTTTCACCCCCATTACCATGACTGCATGTTTCATGGCAGAAATATGTCTCAGATACCCAAGAGAGTCTGCCTGACATTTGGAGAGAAACCCTTTTCTCATCTGCTTTCGGTAGGGATAAGACCCATTAACCAAACATCACAGATCTTTAACTGGGATCAATTACTCAGGATTAATTACCGCAGTTAGCTGCGATTTCAATGAAATTAACGAGCCCTAAATTGATTTTAGCAGACATTTCACTTTGTCACAACAAAGAACACATCAGCTGTCTATTTAACCTGAACTTGTGCCAATATGCATGAATAGAGTCTATGGTAGGAGACTGAGGGTGGCAAACTGACATAATACGCAAATGCAAATCTGCTGTATCCTCTAGCAACCAACCTGTAGTTCTCCGTCTAGTAAATATCTGACTGGACCATTAAGACTTTTGTACCCCAATATTTCTTTTATGTGCTTTTTTTTCAGGAATCAATCATTTATGTATTGCTAAAGATGTTCACCACTTGTTAATATAGATATCTTGCTGGATTTCTTTCAGTGCAGTTAGGTTTTTATTATTGTAGTTATGACACTTTTATTATAATTATAAGGTGTATCTGGTTATTTTGTGTATCTTGCATTTGAAGGTTGTGTGCACTTCTGCAATGAATTTTTATTGTTTCATTTCATCTAAAATTCGACTTAACACAGCATTGCAGAGGACTCTGCAACATAAGAAGACACCAGCATTATAGATAGAATATGGTAGGTGAGGCCCATATTTTGCCTTGGGACCAGGAGCTTCAAGCTATGTCTCAGAGTTTGACCATTCACTTATATGTTTCTTCACCTTATCTGCCTCTTCGGTTATCGTTTCTAGGTAAGAAATATGCACCCCATCTATCTATCTATCTATCTATCTATCTATCTATCTATCTATCTCACATCTAACTATCTGTTTATCTATCTCATATTTATATGCCTAGTTTGTATTTGTCAGAATGGGAGAAAACATAATATTTATATTAAACAAATGCATGAAATCTTTTTTATATATTACTTTTTCCATATATATATGTTTTTTTATATATATATATATATATATATGTATATATATTAGATACTTTCCCCTAAATCACTATCATGGCTGTATTGTAATACTAATTGGATCCTATATATAAGTAGTATTCAGGCTGATATTTCTCCTTATTTAATCTAGGGAACAAAATTATGACGGGCAATTTTTTAGAATTATGTAGGAGGGTAAAAGGTCCCATGCAGCATTAGAAGGAAAGGCATTTATAATTACATTGTAATTTAGGCCAGTGATTTATGATTTATACAGGGAGAGACAAATGTGGTTCGGCCGACAAGTCTGGGAAGAAGTTTAGTGAGATACAGCTTAATGAAATAATAAGACTAAAAATAGATTGCATTACCTTGCAGCCACTTTCTACCCTCACAGAAGGTTCAGTGGTGCAAAATGGGGGATGGTGGCAGCAGAGAACCTTTTGTATATGAATTTTTTTCAGAAGCATTGTTGTTTTAGAAAACTGAGTGGTAAAATAAATCTTCATTTAAGGTCATTATCTGCCTGGAAATATCATGTCTGATGCGTGATTAAGTTGAAGACTTAAAGGGGTGCTGTCCGGTGGCTGAAAGCCCTGGCGAACAGCTATAAACATAGGAGTAATTTGCTACAGCCAAAGGAAGTATTCTTGAATGGGAAATGTGGTATTAGACAATAACCAAAGAAGCATGGCCACACACATGTTCCAGAACCAAAGTCTTTCTTTCTTAGTAACATTTCTCTCTGGATTCTAGGGATGCCAATACCACAATACCAGTTCCACCATAGATTTCAAGTAAATTCCCAAAGAGCCTGATCAGTAGTCATGTCTGTGTCATAATCTTGTTATTTGTTACATGTGTACATAAATACATAGATAACTATGTAAATAATAGTGCTTTTCTTTTTTTTTTTTATAAATTCTTTATTTTAGATATTATATAGAAATAACAAACAAACAATGATGGCGTGAGCCAAACAAGCGCTTGACCTCAAGGAACGAGGCATACATCAGCTTCAATACATAGTAACATGGTAACATGAAATAGATGTATTAGCACATCAACTGTTGCTAATCAAAGCAGTTATCAGGGGGACAAAAGGAACAAAGAGGGGGGGGGAGCTGGGAGGGGAAGGGAGAAGGAGGGAGAGAAAGAAAGACAGGGAGAGAACAAATGTGGGAACATCAAGTTAACACACAAATGACGGGCATGCGAGGACCCCGACCTCTCCATGTCGGCAGCGTAAACCCTACATCAAGGTCTACCCGTCAGGTCTCTATAGGCCTGGGATCCCTGAAAGAGAATCCACGGCGTCCGGGCCGCCATGAAGGATTCCCTCTTATCGCGAAGGGATGCCGTGAGATCCTCCATGTACTGGATGTCCTCCACTTTACGAATCCAGTGCAGGGGAGAAGGGGGATTAGACGATTTCCATAGCGCTAGGATACACGCCCTAGCGGCATTGACCATATGTCGTAGGGAGGATTTGCGATAGGTACACAGGGGGTGATCTGAGAGGTGTAGCAGAAAGAAGGCTGGCGTGTTAAGAATGGAAGTTTGGAATATCCGACCTAGCACCCTGTGTACTCCCTCCCAAAAGTCTCTCAATATCGATATGTAAAAGTGTCCCCTCCTCCGAGCAACAGCGCCAACACACAGGAGAGGAGGACGGGAAGAGTCTGTGTAGCTTAGATGGAACATGGTACCATCTAGTCAGGATTTTATATCCCGCCTCTTGATAACTGCTAGCCATTGAACTCTTGTGGGTAAACTCAAAAATTCCGGAGCACTGTTGGTCAGAGAAGGTCATGGCCAGATCGGCCTCCCATCTGGTTAAGTAGGAGGGTCTGTGGCCCGGAGGAGGGGACACCAGGAGCAGATAGAAATCGGAAAGTGAGTGTCTTAGCAGGCCCCTTCCCATGCAGGACTCCTCGAACCTCGTGAGCTGTCTGTCATACCCCGGGGAGTAACAACTATGGTACACGTCGGGGAATCTTGGGGAGGAAAAGGTAGGGACCGCCCCCTCCCGAAAGTGTGTCTCCTGGATAAAGGCCACCTGGGCCCTCTTACCCCATAAAAGGCGGAGAAGGGATGATCTCTTCTCGGGAGTATTGAGACCAGTAGCGTTGATGGAGGAAAACACCAAAGAGTCCATGGCGAGGGCCGGGGTCCTGCAAAGGGAGAAAACAAAAACAAACAAGCAACACACACAGGACTCACAGAGGGGGAGGAGGGAGGGAAAGAAAGAGGAGGAAGAAAAAAAAAAAAAAGGGGGGGGGGGGAGAAAGCGAGGGGAAGAGAGAGTGCAAAGGGAGGGATAAGAAACCAAGAAATACAACAATTAATTCCGATCAAGGCTAATCCAAGAGCAGTAAACAGAAAACAGTGGGATAACCCACTTAAGCAGGTCCCAGGAGCACACCGCTGTATGCGCCCAGAGAGCTGCTAAGCTAGACTATCGGGGGAAAAGTAAAAACTCAAATCTAGTTGCCACCCTTTCCCCGAGCATGAGAATGGAAAGAGTAATCAATACCTCTCTACTAAGGTGGGAGAGAGAGGGGGGCTAAACCCTTACTAAAAGGTAATCCCAGCCGAACAGACGGGGGGGGGGGGGTAACCCCCTGTGAGGGTATGCCTTACAGCTAGGTAGGGGGAGCTAAGGTACAAGAAGCTCAACAACTTAAGTAAGTGGGGAAGAACTTAGGATAAGGGCCTCCAACCGCCCTCCGTTGGATTGAGAACCCTTATGTATCCCCCAGGGGGAAATAAATCTAAAGACCCGCAAGATGCCCCCTCTTACACAAAGCATTCCAGATGCCCTGCTCGTCATTAACCAGAAAGTGTGATAAAGGGGAACACCCTAGGAAAATAGATCACATTTCAAGTAGACCTCCGCCAGACACCCTCCCCTCGAGGTCGTCTCCGAGTCAGGGCAGATGAAGGCGGGCGCCCTCCCGGAGGCACAGGCGGCAGGGGATAGCTCAGCCAGTCAGGGAGAGAGAGATCAGGCATATCCAGAAACTTCGCCAGCAAAGTCTCTTGTTCCGGAGAGTGAAGTGCAAAGGAAGCTCCGTTGCGACGTATCTGAACATGGAAAGGGTGACCCCATTTATATGTGGCCCCAGAGTCCAGGATGACTTGTAAGGTTGGTTTAAGGATTCTGCGCATGGCTAGTGTACGTCGGGAACCATCCGGTTGTAGGTGCACTTGGGTGTTCATAAATGGGACCGGGCCACCACGCCAGGCCTCCTGGAGAATATCCTCCTTCTCCCTGAAAAAATGGACTCTACAAAGGACATCCCTAGGCTCCGAGGTGTCCTTACGCCTAGGACCCAGCACCCGATGGACTCTGTCAATGGTGATCTCCGTGTCCAAAGGACGAGACAGGACTGTGTTGAAGATCAGGGTCACGGCAGAATGGAGCTCCGAGGGGGGTAGGCTTTCAGGGATACCCCTAAGTTTGACATTATTTCGACGACCTCTATTTTCTTGATCATCGACCTGAAGAAGGATGGATCTGTTGAGGTCTCTTTGGGTAGACTGAAAATTTTCTACGGCAGTGAGGCGTTGGTCCAGTGAAGCAGCCTGCTTTTGTTGAGTAGAGAGTTGTGTAGATAGAGTCTGTAGTTCCGTTTTAAACTCAGACATGATTTTCTCTTGCCTTTCCTCCACTCTGCGGACCATAGCTTCCAAGTCCAACTTAGTAGGCATATTGCTGAGAAGGTTCCAGATATCCGACAATTTAGGACGCTTTCGGCGGTGGGAGGGTGAAGCTGCATCTCTCCCAGAAAAGTCAGATAGGTCAGAGGAGGCTGGAGAGTGAAGGGCTATCGGGGTGCCCGAGAGGTCAGGTCTCAAACCCTCACGCTGGTCTGAGGCGCCAGGGACGACGGTCTCCGACCGTGGGTCTACTTCATTGTGGGATACTCTGGCTGCTCCTGTTGTCAGCGGAATGCCGCCCGGAGAGGGCCTGGCTATATATGGATCCATTTCCAGAGGAACATCTGGGGTCTCTACAGGATGTAGTTTATTCTGGGAGGTCATAGACTGATAGGAAAGTGACCCTGATTGTATTATAGAAGGCATGAGAGGGTGAGACAGTGAGCCTGCACCAGATCCAGCTGGGCCAGGTATTTCATTGAGAGAGGGAGACTGCAGGAGCTCAGGAGTTAACTGTTCCTCGGGGGGAGGTGAGGGCTGAAGCGAGGGAACACTGCTGGGGCCGCCATTTTGGGAGCGGGGGGGGAGGGGGACCGGTACCTGTCGGTGAAGCGCTGATTTCCTCTCTGTCGGCGGCTGAGACAGCAGCGGAGGGGATAGCTGCATGTGAGGCCTCCCCTGGGAGTCCAGAGGGTCCGCTGGGCAATGAAGAGGCGCCGCTGGTACCACTGAGGCGCTGGAGGCGCGCGCCGGCGCCATTTTGGCTCCCTCCGCCTGAAGGGAGGAAGGAGAGAGCAAGAAACGCGCGATGTGTGGCTCCGTTAGGGAGGAGGAAGTCGTCCCCCTGCGTCCAGGGCGCTTAACCATCTCAGGTAAGCCGTTCAGGGGCGATTTTATAGTAATTTTACCCCCTTAATGATAGCTAGAAGCGCTCGGGGTCCGGGAGCTCTGTAGATGTGCGGCTTTACAGTGACATAATAGTGCTTTTCTATATATAATTTCCTGTGGTGTACAAAAGAAAACTTGTTGGACATTTTTTTTTCTGCACTTTGTTGTTACTGATAAAGAGTTGTATACAAATGGCATTTTAAGGATATGTTCACGGAACAGAATTTGGAGAGGAATGTAAAGTGGTCTTCCTTCTCAGATTCCTCTCCAAATCTGAATACACCGCAGACTTAGAATCTTGGTCTGTGGTTTGCAAAACCATTAATCCTGGGCGTTTATTTGGAAGATAGAGGATAACATAGGGTTTTTACCCTGCTCCCAAGCCAGGATAGGTTTACTAAGAACTTTCTATCAGTGGATAGTTAGTTAGAGTATTATAGTGATATGTCATAGGTTTTAACTATTTAAAATAAAAGTTGAGTTTTAGTTATAATTTTTCTATCTGTATATTTTGGCCATTTCCTTTTTTTGTTTAATATTACTTTTAGTTCCCTAGTTACTACCTTATAAAATATTCCTATCCATATTTTTTCCAGTCTGACCTACTCTTCCTCTTTTATGTCTCTAATGTACTGTATAGTCAACAATGAAATGCAAAAAAATCTTATGACTAATTTTTTTTTAGCACTATGGAACGATGGGACTTTGGATCTAACATATAGTTTCCAGTTTTCCAACTTTTTTTTTTTAGCTTTTTCCCCTAGGAATTGGTCTAGTATGTTAGTATAACCACTTTCTTCCTATCCCATAATCTGTTTTCCTTTCTGAAGGTGTCTCCCACTTATCCCACCACCCTATCCACATGAATCCATTCTACCCATAAAATCTCCTCTTTTACTGTCATCAAAAGAGTTTACATGCTGTGATGCATAGAGGATGCAAGAGTAATCACTGCTCTTATCTCCATTGTGTGAGATACATGCTGATGCCAGGCAGGTGATATAAAGAATGGAATGGAATATGTTTTCCTTTGGCTTTTGTCCCTGCATTCCTTCATAAAGTCGCTGTAGGATGAAGCAATCACTACAGTGATTACTCCATAGCACGTACAGAGATGAGGGACGTAAGCTGATCTAGCCGTAAATTAATGATTGCTGATAAGAGATGGGCGAACCGCTTCGGAAAGAGCTGTGTTCGACCTGACTATCCCAAATTGTTTGGTTGTTAACAAAATCGAACAATTTGGGATTCATCTCAGATTAACTGAAATGGCCACCATGACATGCATTGCTGTAAATTATTATACTCTGAGGTCTCTTCAGACCCTAGAGTATAATAGGTGGAGGCCCAGGAGAGGTGAAAAAAAACAAAAACAAACATTTATACTCACCTTCCCTCACCTCTTTTGAGCCTCCTCGTGGCGTACAACAATCTCCTCAATGACGTCATGCGCCTGGTGTCACCACTGAGGCATGTGATTGGGTCACAGCGGTCACATGGACACAACGAGCAGCATTTTGCCATGAGGCCTGTGACTGGGCCTCAGTGGTGACACTGGGTGCATGACATCACCGCGGAGACCAAGAGAGAGCCCCAGACACCATGAGGAGGCCCAAAAGAGGTGAGGTAACGTGTGTATAAATGTTTTATATTTTTTACACCTCACCTGGGACTCCACCTATTCTACCAAATTTGTTCCACCTGAAACGAATCAGGAAACTGAGCTATCTGAAACAACATGAATCTTGGGAGATTCGACCATCTCTATGGCTGCTGATAATAATAACATTTATGATAATTAATGATACCATGCTGTCATGGCCATAGATGCATGGCTAAGGCACCAAAATTTTTTTTTTTGCCATAGTTTAACCCCTGTACGTCATGGTGTCACTAAGGAAGTATGGGGAGGGCTCAGCATATCCGGTGGATACCAGCTGTATTATACAGCAGACACCTGCCCCTAACAGCCACCATCGATACCTGCACCAATTGTTACTGCAACCTTTAGATGCCTCTGTCAATTGCAACTGAGGCACCTAAATAGCAGCGTGGCATAGTGATTAGTTGTCATGACAGTTCGGAGCCTATTGAAGGCTCCCAGGCTTGTCATTGCTGAGATTCTAATATACGCTGCCATATGCAGTGTGTAATAGAAATTAATGGATTTCACAATATACTACAATGCAGTTGTATTGTAGTATATTGTATGGGTGATCAGAACCCCTAGAGTTCAAGTACTTAGTCTAAAAATAAAAGATACAAAAATAAATAAAAGTATTAAAACCTATAAAAAAATTATAAAAGTTTAAATCATCCCCCTTTGCCTAGATTACGCATAAAAATAAAAAAACAACAATTAGCATATATAGACAAATTAGGTAT
Source organism: Leptodactylus fallax (assembly GCA_947044405.1). Taxonomy (NCBI): domain Eukaryota; kingdom Metazoa; phylum Chordata; class Amphibia; order Anura; family Leptodactylidae; genus Leptodactylus; species Leptodactylus fallax. Next base: position 5,051,749 of record CAMRHE010000021.1, read on the forward strand.
CCCCACGTCTGAAAATGCCTGAATTATAAAAATATAATGATAGTTATCCCATATGGTGAACAGTGTAGCAGAAAAAGAAATCATAACACGCAAACTGCCATTTTTTCGTTGTTTCCTTTCTCATAAAAAATTGAACAAACAGTGATCAAAGTGTCATACAATTTGCAAAATGTTATTAATAAAAACTACAACTTGCCTCACTAAAAATAGCCCTTATACAGCAAAGTACATGGAAATATAAAAAAAGTTAAGGGTGTCACAATATAGAGATGGAAAGAAAGTTTTAACATTTTTCAAAGTTTTGAATTTCTGTAAAGTTGTTAAAACATAACAAAACCTATAGAAATTTGGTGTTGCTATGATCGTACTCACCCACAGAATATAGGTAATATGTGCAATTGTGTTTTTTTTCCTAATTCCGCTACATTCTGAATGGAGAATTAAAAGATATCACTATGAAGTACAATATGTCCCGCAAAAAATAAGCTCTCATATGATTCTGAACCAAAAAATAAAAAAGTTGTAGATTTTGGAAAGTGGAGAGGAAAAAAACAAATGCAAAATCAGAAAATTCATTTGGTTTAAGGGATTAAAGGGAGACAAAACCCAGCATATCAACTCAGCCATGGGGATAGGTAGGGTTTTTTGTCATTATGCAATTCAACTCTTTGGAGCAATTAGGGTATGAGGAATGATGAGGAATATTGACAACACTTATTTGCATATTGACGAAAGCGCCAATGTCTTATCAATGGAGGCACCCTAAACTGTCTGCAGGGCTGGATTGCTATGCTTGGTTCTGGTGACAGACTTCCTTTAAGGAATGCCTAGTTAAAATTCTGTGCTGGAAAATGCTACAGTCCAAGCTATAACTTTGCAGTGGTAGTTTTTCCTTTGGTGCATTTCTACATCTGAGTTAGGCTGTAGACATAGCAAGAACCCCTTAAGGCTTGTAAAGTGGTGTTGGGGTCTACATAGCAACTTCCAGATTCAGTGGCAACAGATTGCCTGAACTGAATGCCTTAGTTCCAGCTCCCTCATACACTGTTCTGCAGTCTCAACACCCCAGACTCTCCAGCAATAATCACAGGGCACTAATCAGCTTGTCAGCACATGCCCTACATGCTTTAGGAGGGTCCTTTATGTAGCCCCTTCCGCCAGGTCCATATGAGAACATGGTGCACTGATGCAGTGAGGATTTCTGTGTAGCTCCCTACAGTTTATAGTGTCTGGGGCAAGACCTCCACAGCCTCATGTTGGTTGGGCACAGATATTGCACTGGAGCATCACCACGCCTTTAATAGTGCATAAACATAAAAATAATAGAGTTTCCACTCCAACAGGTGGCTGTAGTCCTCAGGTCATCTGAAGGAGTTCCTACAGCTTACAGGCATTCCATGTCACACTAGAGGAAGGGACTCCTTACATCTATAACTAACTTTACATGATAATTGTTTCATTAATTAACTTAGCTCTTTATGGCCTTTCTTGTCATAAGAAGGGTCCTATAAAAATATCGGGGAAAGCATATTCCTTTAAGAACCAGATTTTATCCCTGTCTTTCTGATCCTCTGCTCTAACTTGCCAAAATAACTCCAATATCGAAGCATTGGCCAAGGTTCTAATCTAAAGAGAATCTTCTATAAATAATAAACACAAAGACTTTCCTATTACTTATGTTAACACTCAAATAGGTCAGGTGCATTGTTTTAAATGTCATCTCAACAATAAGATGCATTCCCCAGGTACATCTTCTGATGTGAGCGTGCTGATTTTCTGGACATGCTGTTACAAAGAAAAGCAAGCTGTATGTTTTTACCACTTGCAAGATTAATACGTAGGCTTCATCCTAGTGTTGTTTATTGCAAATCTGCTCAGTCTTCATGTCGCATCTCACAGTGAAACTCAACTAATTTGTGTTGACATTATTAAAAGAAAAAAAAATACACTGAAGCGCAAATTCTGACCTTCACCTGTCATTGTCTTATATACTGTACATATTACACCTAACATTTTAAGTGTCTGGCCAAAGGCAAGATGCAACATTCGTGCGCTCTCCTGATTCTGCTTTTTCTTAAGAAATAGCCTCCATCGATATGTCTCATGAACCATGAAGGATGAAGGCATTGCCCTACATATAAGGATCACTCTAAGTAAGCATATATAAGTCAGAAAACCATATTTATTGCAGGATTGTAAACAATTATTTTAATATAGAACGCATAGGAATATTTGAGTAAATGTGCTATTGCACAAGTCTGTGTGGTCAAGTCCAGATGAAGATAATCACTTGTCACATCTTAGTGTTAAAGAGGCTTCAAGCAGGATGAAATTGTTTAGCAAAAGGGCACAATGGGTAAAATATAATAAGCTCTATATACCTTACTGATCCCCTGTGTTTGCCATTCCGGTGCTTACCAGAAGTGACTGCACAGCCAATCACTGCCTACAATGGTAATCTGTCTCAACCAGTGATTGGATGGGCAGGCAGGAACTAGGAAGCTGAGACCAATAGGGAGCCAGTAAGCATCAGAAAAGCAACGGCGGGAAATGAGGGAATTGAATATTGTTTTAATTTTTATAACCTATTTTAGAGCTTTGTTAAACATTTTTCTAGATATATTTATATATGTAGCGACATGGTGGCACTAAACTTATTTTCACTGTGAGTCCTAGTAAGGTTAGTTCTTTTGTGTAACCAGAGTCCCTGTCAGTCCATATTGTATGGTTCCTTGATGACAAGCTACATTCTCATCATGTGTTCCCTTCACATATCACAAATCTGTATAACACATCCATGCTTATAAACTGAACCCAGAACACTGATGTGAACAGAGTTTATTTGTTTATTTTGCTAACTTGTATATTAGCACCAACAAATTCTGCAGCGCTTTACAGACATTGTCAGTCACAGTATCATATAGGGCTCTAAATTCCCTATTTGTATATCTTTGGGGTGTGGGAGGAAACCATAGTACCTGGATGAATCCCACACAAACATGGAGACAACATACAAACTCTTAGGACTCCAGCGCTGCAAGGCTACAGTACTAACCACCGAGCCACTGTACATATTTAAAGAGGACCTTTCTCTACCTCCACCAACTCCTGATCCTAGCTTCTGTAAATAGGGGTGACTCCACTGATTCCAGAACATTGGGACATTTTTCTCTAGCTCCCACAATTTCCAAGCAGTCAGTACAGTTGGTTTTGGTTTAGCCTAATAGGCTACTTAAAAGACATCTGTCAGCACAAAATTATGATGGAAACATATCACAGTACCTTGTAGGCTTATCAGCACATTTTACATTGTTGTATTTCTTATTCAGGACCCCGGCTCCATTCTTGTAAAAATGATCCCTTTTATCCCTATGCAAATGAACAGAAAAGGTATTTAGGGGCATTGGTTTCCATCTATGGGCTTCAGTGTCTGCTGCTGCTAACTGCTGCTCAGCTCCACCCTATGCATGTTTGATGATGACCATGAAGATCATGCGTCATCATCAGACATGCACAGTACAGTTAGTGGACGGAGCTGAACAGCAGGTAGCAGCAGCAGATAGTAAAGCCCATTGATGGAAAGCAACGTCCCCAAAATCCTTTTTTGCTCATTTGCATTGGGATAAAAGAACGATTTTTACAAGAATGGAGCAGCGGTCCGGCATAAGAACTACATCATTGTAAACTGTGCTGACAGCCCTACAAGGTACTGTGATTAGCTTATATCTCAATTTTGTGCTGACAGACTCCCTTTAAGCTCTGTACTGTCAGGTGGGCAGTTTCAGGCATGAGCAGGAAAGGGAGTGTGATTCAGGTCTCCAATCAGAGGTGGACAGTGTCAGGGTTCAGAATCATGCCCTCCTGCCTGACACTGGCCACCTGACAATAAAGAGACTAAATAGCATATCAGCCACCAAAACTGACAGCACTTACTGCTTGGGAACAGTGAGAGCTAGAGAAAACATTCCAACTGTGCTGGAATCAGTGGAGCAGCTATTAAATGATGCAAAGAGCTGGATTTGGTGGAGGTTGTGAACGGTCCTCTTTAACTATATAATATAGTCCTATTTCTAACACTTTATATAGTCATTACTAAAAAATTCTTAATTTTTTCCATGTTCACCATAACTGTAGAAAGTATTTGAAGCACTTGAATTGAGGTGGGAATTATTATATTCCTATGACTGCTAAATATTCGGCAATATAACCATCCTGAATGGGCTAAGTCTCCATATTATCAGGCCACTTACAGAATAAAGAGTGAACTTTATCAAGTGTACAGAACAAATGATGCCATTCTGATCATTTCATATTTCACAGTATTGCTGGGGTTGTCATTTATTAACATGACAAGTGAGGAGCATACCCACAGTAAAATAGCCAAAGGCCACTTATCACAGTAGAATCCTGATACAGTCCTGTTTTTGTACCAGGATGGGTTGTAAAGAAGAGTAAATGCCCTTTTTAGAAGATATACTGAAATTACTGTAAATGTAAGGCAGCATTCTACTTTAATGCAGGAGGAGATAATTCTGTATATTTGTAATTTTTCCTTTGGAGAAAACTAACGTAGTATTTGTCTAATCCTACTGAGCAAGCAGCAAGCTGTATCTCAGCCTAGATGAGCTATGATGTGCAACCTGTCCTAATGTTCCTCCGGATATTCAACTAGTTATCTGTGGTCTCACTATAATGAATGTGTGACGCTCAGGTTATATTCACAGATTAGTGTGATGTCAGCTGGAAGAGAAATACTCACAGGACCAATTTGGAGGAATAATTTAAAAGGTTATCTATTAGTCAGATTAACAACTAACGATGGTGGGAAGGTCATTATGGTAGGTGCACATTGATAAGTCGTAGGATCTCCAATGATAAACCAATGAAAAGGGAACACTTTGATATTCATAACATCATTATGTGTGAGATGGAGAGAGATAGCCTTTTTAATGATCATAGGAAAGTAAGGGACTATGGACTATTTCCAGCCCTGCCTTTATTAAGAGAATATGAGCTACTGCAATATTAATTATACAAAATGGCCGCCTCCCCAGAGTCCAGTGCAGTCACGTTGACACTGAAAAATCTTATCTCAAGTGTTTCAAAACACCAATTTGACAATATGTTCTTTTTTTTTTTTGTTTCTACATCCAAACATAGTAGAATCAATTGTATATAATATACCTAGTTATAATGCAGGGAGCCTCTGTGGACCTTAAAGGAGATATCCAGTTTCTACTAGCCTTTCATACTGGTGGCAGTAGCCCAGAAAAGTTAACTTAGCATTTAGTAGAGTTGGAGATTTCTTGAACATAGTATTTGTTCTGCTGCTGTGGTTTCTACTTTAGCATGGGTCTGAGCTCACTGATATCCACCTATTACATCTGTTGACATGTACAAAGATGACTTTAAGGCTCTATACAGATCACATGAGGCTTCCATAACAGATGTATGTTGAGAGGATTTCCCACTGTATTATTCAACTAGATGTCTCCTACGTATGCCACTGTATAGGTATACATTGCCCATAACATCCTATGTTAAGTAAATGTGTACATGGTATACCTTTTTGAATTATACTATTTTTCGTGGTATAATATGCTATTATATCCAGCAAAAAAGGTAACTCCAACAAGGTGAAAAGGAAAATATTTTGGTCTAGTTCTAGTGAATGAAGCCCTTTGGTCATTTGATGTACACACCCTATTGATAAGAAGAATGGTAAAATCCAGTTATCAATTTATTCATATGTTTCCAGAAAAAATTACAGGAAAACAACTCAACACAGACTTCCAAGAGAAGACTTTCCAGAATTGTTATTTCATGGAGAATGTGGTTATTTACTAAAGTAGATATGTCAGGAGGATCGCCAAGTTTTACCTGTGGTCCAGTGGAAAACCAACTTAAAGGGAATGTAGCACCAATTTTTGTATTTATTTATTAAAGCTAGATAGGGAAATATGCAACATACTTCTAGTCTGTTTTCATTTTCTGATTGCAGATGTTTTATTATATTCTCTGTACATGTTTATGGGGTCAGACATCTTGCCTGAGCTTCTCCTTTGCTCTGTTACCAGCATTTAGTAATATGCTTTACAGCACTCTCATGGCCATAGGCAGCAATGCACAGGAGTTGACTCATTGAGGTGTATGGGAGAGTTTTCTAGACATGTTCTGTGTAGGGAGGTGGCATTAGTAAGCTGTGACATAATCTATTGTCAATAGTGGATGCAGTGATGGGTCACTATGGGAGTTATCTTTAAAGGTATTACCTTCTACTGTAATCCTGCCTGTCTTATCTGTGATGTAAATGAGATGACTGTTGCAGAATTGGCAATTTGCAGTATATTATCTGGCTTAGTGGCCAGTGTGAATATTGCAGGATTTTGTACTTACTTTGAAAGGGAGAGAGTCACCAGGAAACAAACTTTTGTTTCAAGAGAACCTTTTGCACTATAAACTGGCCTGATCATGTGCAGGATTAAGTAATTCCCTTTCCTGTAGTGAAAGGTGATGCTGTTTTATAACCTCACCAAAATGTTTAACATAAAAATTGATTACAAATAGGTCATTTGCTGGTGACACATTTCCTTTAAATATAATTTATGAAATTTGGAGTTTTAAATTTGGAGTTTGGAGTATGGAGTTTTAAAAAAAATGTTTAACCTTTTAACCCATTTCCTTTAAATTCATTTGTTATCGCAAGAACTATCCCAAATAAAAAAACTGTCTTTTTTACTACATCTGGTACTATATATTATCTATGCATTATCTGTTCATGCTTTGAAATTAATCTGTGTGGTGGCATGATGGGATGTATATTTTCTAACAGTGGAACACCTCATGGTGGTTTATCTTGGCACTGTATGATTATGTATTTACAGTGTCCTGCCAGGCATAGCAATACACACCTGCATAAACATTATATAATAATTATGGCCACAGTGTGGTATTATTATGATGATTTTTTGTTATTGTTATATAATGAACAGGCCTATCAACATGATAGGTTATATATATATATATATATATATATATATATATATATATTAATACATTTTATTTATGTAGCTATATATATATATATATATATATATATATATATATATATACAAACACATTTTGTTTTTTTGTTTTCTTGACTTTATGTGGTGTTAAAGTGATAATAAAGCCCTTAGCTCTGGCTATATTACCCATATACTTCAAATGTCACCTAGTGAAGGGTTGACGATTTGAAAATTGAGTTACATTTTTCTTCATTTATATCTAACAAATCACCCGAACACACATTATGTACATCTGCACTTGTGGTCGCATGAGGAGAAAAGTTGACAATGTGTGAAACCCCTGTAATATATAAAAGTGACAGAACCACGAATCCCCTTGTCACAAGCCGCAAAATGTTTGCATTGGCCAGGTAGCAGCAATCTAATATCAAGTCTATGAGTGGGATTGTTGTTTTCTGCCTGACGGGGAGGATGCTTCCGCTATCCACCATCCTGAATGCAAGGAAAATATTCTCTGATGAGACACTAATCAGACTGGCTTTTTTTGTGATGCAGGATGGGTGATTAAAGGGGGTGAAATCTGGACTGTCAGGGGGGGAGGAAAAAAAGGAGTTAAAATGAAAAATGGAGGATCCTGCTGGGCTTTGGAGTATGTCTGCTGCAGCTTTTAGCAAATCATAGTCTCAGCAGTAGGTTTAGCATGAAAAAAAAAATATAAAACCCCTCTGCCTTAAAAATATATGTATTTATGTATGAAGGAAAGGATTGTCAACAGCTCCCCACTGCTGGCCTCCCTTAAAATGTCTGTTTTTTTCTTCCTTCCTCAGCTGCCTTCTCTCCAACGTTCCTTTATTATTGTCTTTGTTTATATCTGACCTCCATTATATTACATTTTTTGTCTTCCTTCTTGCTCTCTTTCCGACATATCCCATTTATTTTATTCCATACCATTTTTTCTCCCCCTCCAGAAATTAGTGATTACGCCCATGTGCAGGAAATGAGTGTATAAAATTGTGATAAAATGTTCCTGTGAAATTGCTTTTGAATTTTCGCCTTCAATTGCAGTGAAATGAAATTGTTCGCTTTTTTTCCAGAGCTGTTTTGTTTTTGACCCCTTTTTGCGAAATCTCAAAGGAAACAAACATATTCCCATCTTTTATAGTAATCAAATTTATCTGGCATCTCTCAGCCTCTTGAATTACTTATGCTACACTTGGTCAGCTCCAGGAAGATTTTAGACGTTATTAATTTATTGTTGGAAAGTGAGGGGTTTTGACACAAGGTCCCAACATCATCCTTAGGGACAGAGGAAGAAAAAAGGTACATTCTCTATCATCGTTTTTACATGTGTTTTATATAAAAATTATACATAGTTGTATTTTTGGAAGGTAGATGTGAAAACAGCAACATTCCCTATTTACAAAATACAATTGATTTGTCCATTAACCTCTACATTACTCTATTGAGTATTTATCTATCTATCTATCTATCTATCTATCTATCTATCTATCTATCTATCTCATAGCAACATTTGTTAGACAGGCCCACAAAACTTGGAGAATCGCTAGAACACTTGATACATTCAGGTAATCAACATATACCCAAGATTCCTCAATCTCAAAGTTTCTTTGGTCTTTATACATATACAAGTGGCATATACACTATTGACCTAAATAGTCCATTTGGTCATCTGTAATGACTGATAGGATATTCTACAATGCTATGGAAAATCATTACCAGGATTTGTGCATTATCTAGACTTGAGAAAACACTTAGAGACAGGGCAATATCTGGGGCCTCATTGCTGTATCGGCAGCTGTATTGATCAATGTGTAAATATGTAACACAAACAGTGTATGTATTAGAGAAGAAGTGTTTACATTGTATCCCTACCATGGCAGGATCAATTAGTTGAGGTTATAGCAGAGTTGGAAGGTGAAAGAAAGCAAAGGAATATATTGAATATGTTATAAGTTATAAAAAAATAAACATAAATACTGTAGGTTACAGGAAAATTACAGTATCAAGGAAAAATGTAGGGGCACAAAACATAAAAACAAAAATTTTACAATATGGTACCAATGACCTTGACATAGATGTAATGCAAAGTTAGAATAATTTAAATTAGATAAGGTGCATTTACAATTATATAGTATAGTAATGATGGATAAAGCAGTAGTCAATTGGGAAAATGGTAATATGTGGAGAATTACAAAAATGGAATAAAATGATATGCAATGAAAACTGAAGAACCAAAAAACAAAGTAACATCAGTGCCCATTTGGTTAGAAGAACGATCCCCAAGGATATGTTTGCCACTTACACACCAGAGTCTTGACAACTATAATTGTACTGTGAAGGGTGTGGTCTTCACTACCTAGTGGTAACACTGGGGTGTAAAGGCTGTTCCCCTGACAGTGTAGTAATATTGGTAATATTGGTAGCTATAAACAAAAAAAAAAAGTGCACTGAATTCACTGTGGGAACAGCTTCCTAACGGTGTATGACATGCACTGTGTTAGAGAACATTAAAGGTCTTTTACACTCTTTAACAGCTGACTTCAGTTTTTCCTTACTAATACTACAGTGCAATTCTGAAAATGAGATTTCACATAACTTGGGACTTAAATATGCTGACATTTTAGTCATGTCTGATCTCTGTTTATGTTGCCGCTCTGCACAGTATGATTGGGTTGAGCTCAGACAAGGGATAAATATGGACGTGTGTTTCAGCTGTTATTAAGCATGTCTGGATGGTGAGATCATACGTTTACTTGTAATATGTGCTTTGTGGACCTGTCACTTTGGAGTTCTGATTTAATATTATGGAAGGGGAATGCTGAAAAAATTGTAAAGGTGCATTTGGGGCATTGCTTTTACAATCTCTCCCATGTAAGATGGACCTTTAATAAATAATTTATAGCAGTGTTGTCTTGAAGTTTCACTATGTACTTCATATTTAATGGACAGAATCTTTTGTAAAATATTCTTTTTCTGCTCCTTTTCTGAATTCCTCTCAGTCCTTTATGAATTTATAATGACTGTAATGAATTGATAATCTTAAATATTTCTAGTGTATTAGGCAGGTGTACTTTAAAAGGGGGTAGCTAGAAGATTCCTAAACTAGTAGATCCTAAGAGTACCTGCTTTATTTGTCCTTTTCCTGTAGAAGTTACAGCAGCATTCATAGAGTACTACTGAAGGTATCATTTCTGTCTCATGTAAGTGTCCAGGAGTACAGTGATCGAGTAAGGGGATTCCAGACAATGACCCACACTGTCTATACTAGTGGTTCCCAAACCTTGTGAAAGCGAAACCCACTTTTGAGTGAGAATTTTGTATGGGGTCTGCCACTATCATACTTAGCCCCATTCAAAAACAACACCTGTATTCCTCCTCTTTTCTGATTTTTTAGCTGCACTCTCTCTCTTATTCAGCTGTTTTCTGCCTCTTATTCTACTGTATTCTGCTTCTTAATTTGCTTTTTAGAACTGTACTTTGGCTCTTACTCTGCTTTCACTACCTTATTCTGCCTTGTATTCTGCTTTTCCCCATCCATCCAATATTTTGTTCCTCTTGCCCATTCATCTGTCTATCTGCTATGTGTCTGCCTGCCCATCTGTCCAGCACTGTGCTCTTGCATGCCCATTCATCTGTCTGCCTGCCCATTTGGCTGACACTCTGCTCCAGATGTGAGTCAAACCACAAACTCCATAGCCTGTTGTCAGTGGCGTAACTAGGAATGGCTGGGCCCCAAGGTGAACATTTGACATGCCCCCCCCCCCAACCGGATACGGGTCCCCAAACAGTAAAATATGCTCAACAGTGGCCACAGATAGTATTATATGCTCAACAGTGACCCCCACACAGCATTATATGCTCCACAGTGGCCCCCATACAGCATTATATGCTCTACATTGCTCCCCCCACACACAATATAATATGCTACCCACAGTGGCCCCACACAGTATAATATGCTCCACACAGTGGTCCCCACCGAGTATTTTATGCTTCCCACAGTGGTACCCACCCAGTATTATATGCCCACCATAGTGGGCCCCACCCAGTATTATATTCTCCCTACAGTGGCCCCCACACAGTATTATATGCTCCCCACAGTGGCCCCCACCCAGTATTATATGCCCCCCACAGTGGCCCCCACCCAGTATTATATGCCCCCCACACTGGCCCCCTACCCAGTATTATATGCTCTACAGTGACCCCACCCAGTATTATATGCTCTAAAGTGGCCCCCACACAGTGTTACATGCTCCCAACAGCCCCCTCCGCTTCGGTGCTATTATTATACTTTGGGGTCTCCTCAGACCCCAGAGTATAATAATCGGAGGCCCAGGGAAGGTGATCAAAAATAACAAACACTCATACTCACGTTGCCTTACCTTTCCTTGGCATCCTCGCTCCATCCTGCCGTCTTCAGCGTCTTCAGGCCCTCTTCCGACGTCACTGCCGAGGCCTGTGATTGGGCCTCAGCGGTCACATGGGGGCGCACTGACGTCATTACGCGGCCGCGCTCCATGTGACCGCTGGGGCCTAATCACAGGCCTCAGTCGTGACGGAGGAACGCCGGAGAGGACGCTGTGCCCAGGAGAGGTGAGAATATGTGTTTATTATTTTCAGTCACCTCCCCTGGGCTGCCATCTATTGGAAAGGGGCCTGCAATATGCCAGGGCCCCTTTCCAATAACGGTATATATAGCGGTCGGGGAACCAGGCTTTCCCTGACCGCTATCACAATGGTCCGGGGCCCGGCCATATCCAGCTGGCCGCGGGCTCCGTACCCTGCCGAGTGCGTTCGCGGTCGCACCCCCTGCGACCGCGATCGTTACTGGTTTGTGGGGTTCGCGGTAGCGGCTGCCACAGGGCTCCAGGGCCCCTAATGTCCCGGGCCCAGTGGCAGCCGCTACCGCTGCTACCCCGATACTTACGCCCCTGCCTGTTGTGCTGTGCAGCTTGCTTCACATACTGCTGCTCATGGAAGGTCATATGATCCAAATGGTCTATCAGAGATTGTATTGGAACTGTAGCGCTGGGCAGACAAGTATTGGTAAGAATTGCTACTAAGGATGAGCTAACTGGCTCATAATGAACTGGGTTTGCCAAAAATTTTGGTTTGGTTGAACTCAAGATATTTGGGCTTTGCCACCCATAGATCCATACTTTATACTCTGGGGTCTTGTGTAATCTTGTCTCTCGGTGTCTTCCGGCCTCCAAAGCAACATCAGCAGCCCCGGGGGACTGCAAATGCCTGTGATTGGGACTTGGAGCTGCCGATGTCACCTAGGAGGCTAGAAGATGCCAGTAGAGCAGAGCGGATTCTGCAACAGAGTCACGGAGAGTTGAACAATAGTGAGTATGACCTGTTTATTATATTTCACCTCCCTGGTGCCACTGGTTATTATATTCTGGGATCTTAGCAGACACCAGAGTAAAATAATAGCACTTCTGGTTCACTATGAGACAAATTTTGCAAGGTTAACACATATCTAGTCAAGACGACCGAGGAGGTATTTACATGACCCCAAGTAAAGAGACTGAAACTGCAGTGTGAGATAGGTGACAGACATTCTATATCACTGTACTATGACTTACTGCGCAAAGCAAGTGCAGTATGATGAGATTCCAACCCAACTGTCTGTGCAAAGATAGAGGCATATTGAGAAATGTAGACTGGATTAAGGGAACCATATCAGAAGTAAATAAAAAATTAAGATGGAAAACACTCTATAAATGACACATAAACCACAACAAGTATATACAAAGAATATTTAATAAGCCTCTTTTGATTATTTAGTACTAATGTGTTCTGTACTATAGAGGCTGAAGCACATTTGTATGGAAGCTGCACACTGTGTCCACTATCCAGATGTAATTATTGTCCTCTGGGCTGTAGCTTCCGACCAATCAACATGAGCATAAAGGTAACTGAAATCTTTCTACCCATCTTGTAAATGAATTCCCACTTCTTATGTGAGCTTATCTGAGGTTTACTGATAAATTCAAGTCCCTGAAGTCTAAATTGTGGATTGAACAATACAGAGCTTTACAGAGATGTGACAAAAGGTGGCACTGGTGAGGTTCTCTGGAACAAGACTTCCGCAGGTTGCTAGAACCAGGGGACCATGGTGCTCTACTGAGTTCAGTGATCTTTCATAGACTCAATGTTCTTTTAACAGGTGTGTTATTCAGCACAGGACTCTTGTGTACAAACAGTGTATAGCTGCTATAGAAACCCATTGGAGTGACCCAGAGGGTGGGGGTAGTAGTATCACTGATTGGAGTTGTCAGAGGTGGCCAATAGACTCAACCACCTCCTCCAGTAGAATGGGCTTGTGCAAAGCTGATGGGGCCTGCAGGGTACATGATGGTGGTGGTAGCCTTCTCCCAGATCTTCAGCCTTCCTGAGCCAGGTAGTATCTCTAAGGGCCCTTGATGGTGGTTGCAAGCAGTGACTCAGGAGACACAGAGTTGCAGTTGAAACAGGTTTTAGCTTTAATGTAGAACAGTGTAAATGGCAACCAATGGTTTCCACACATATATGGACACACAGATCTAGTACAGCAGTCCCATTATGGACATGGGGTGAGCCTGATGATAGTTTATCCAGCAGTTTATGTCTAAAATAGAATATAAATGTGCCAATTTTTTTTCTGCCTCTCTCTCTCTCTCCTCTCTCTCTCTCTCTCTCTCTGTTTCTTTACCCAGTGTAGCACTATGAGTCACAACACACAACAGGGTCTCAACTCTAAGGACAGAGTTGATCTCAGTTTCTACTCCAAAATGACACAACACAACTTGAATCTCTTCTCAGTAGATATTGGCATCCTATTCTTCCCTATCTCGGGGCTACATCTTAAGTCTTATGGGCTTCTCTCACTGGCTCTACTCCAATACAACCTATCACTTTAGAAGCTCTGTGAAGACTCTCAGTCCCCTCCTACAGACCAACAATCTGCTGGCTGGACACAACCATTGGCTCAAATGCTCCAAAATCCCTGGTGAAACAGTCCTTAAAGGAATAATAGCAGTTACATTTATAAAATTATATACAAATCGGTTCACAGTGGCACAGATATAGCAAAAATAATGTAAACAACATATCACAGTTGTCCACAGTTTTGCAGTGTCCACTAGGTGCCAACTTAATGGTGGTGCATATGGTACATATTCCCTTATGATGAACACTGAAGATGATGTCAACCTGCCAAAGGGGAGAGGGATGGGGCTGGCGGCAAAACGGCATGATTGTTGATACTCAGGCCTGGGAATACACACCCCCTGTTCTTCCAGCTCCTCATTTACATAAAAATTTAAAGTAAAAATTGTCTACCTTGCCAGGATCACATTACACAGCAGCAGTATGATGATGCTTGTGTGTAATTACACTATGTGATGCTGTGCTTTGCTTAAAGGGAGTCTTATCACTGCCCTCATCTACTTTAAACCACTCCCATAGTGCTGTAGATTCGGTTAGCAGAATAAAAACGATACCTTTGTTATGTTTCAGAGCCTCAGGGATGCATAGAAAAAGCATTTTTATTCTTTATTCAAATGAGGATCTTGGAGCACAGGGGGAGTTTTCTTCTATTACTGAGCACTGCTGCATCATCATTAAACACGCCCATCCTGCATTCAGATCATACCAATGGGCAATACTAGCTCACCTGAGTGATTCACTTGTGATGCTACAGTGGCTTACCGCGTGAAAGGCACATGTAATGTCACAGTATCATAAAAGGAATCTCCAATTTTTAATGTATTTACTAAAAGCAGTGAAATACAGTGAAACCTCTCCAGATTAAACTATTTTCTTCAATGACCATTTTTTTCTCCGATTATATGGAAGCTACGTCTCTATAACAGACAGTCCCCTTACACAATGAAAGTTGTATAGCAATCAAATTTTTTAGGGGGAACCCATTTGAAAAGGCCACACATTGGACTTAAATATACTGTGAAATCAGTATGGGCAGAAGTATAACTTAAAGCTCTTGGCCCCAATGCAAAATATGTAATAATTAAAAATAATGCTGCCCCTCAGTTTATGTCATGAGGCACTGCCTGAGTGGTTTAGAAGCAATTTTGGTGGTGGTAGACTCCCTTTAAGTTGCTTACCTGAGTGAAACCTACTTGTACTAGCTTGCCTGAGAAAACTTTCATTGTCACAGTAGTTTATCTAGATAAAATATCACACCAACTGGCCAGACTAGAAACAATTTATGCTATCACAGTAGCTTGACTGAGTAAAATCCACATGTAGTCTCGGTAGTTTCTTGGTGCGATTCGTCCGCGGCAGAAACACCACAGAAAAAAATCGCAGTGTTTTACAGTCAGAGCAAAGTGGATGGGATTCTAGCGAATCCCATGCCCACCTTGCAGTAAAAACTGCGCTGCGGACATTTGGCGATTTCCAAAATCCAGTGCGGTTTTGGAAATCGCAGCATGTGAATTATACGTACGGAAATGCGGGCGGTTTCCCCATAGGTTTAATTGAAACAGAAAGTCCGCAGAGGAAACCTCTGCAAACTTTCTGTCTAAAGCACTGCGGGAAGAACCGCAATGACTTCCCGCCGTGGTTTTTCCCGCAGCGCTTTTTTGCTGCGGGACGCCACGTGGGGCCTTAGCCTTAAAGGGGTTATCCAGGCATAAAAGACATGGCTGCATTTTTTTCTTCTTAGATAGTGACATCATGCTCCAGCTCAGTCCATTCATTATGGGGTAACAATATTTTTTTTTTACTAAATCTAATTGTGATTGATGTTATAGTTCTTTCTTGACTAAATCCAACATACGATGTCATAGCAGGTTGCTAGATTTAACACCTTTGTAAATATGTGTGGCTTTTTTTTTTTTTATCAGTTTTGGCAAAGTGAACAAAAAACCCGGCGATTTGGGAAATGTTTTTTGTTCTTTACAGTATTTATATTTTACTAGTGTAAGTATGTGAGCCAGAGGGCGCTGTTGAGCGACCCAGGCCAGGCCAGAAAAGGCCTTCAGCCACACCTTTGGGTGGTGGCACGCAACTCCAGAGGGGCTGGAGCATCCTGCAGGAAGCAGGAAGTAGTGGACCTGCGAGGACGGAGAGAGAGGCTCTGTCCCAGAGGGCTGGTGTCCACAGGAGTGGACCAGCGAGGACGGAGAGATAGGCTCTGTCCCAGAGGGCTGGCGTCCACAGAGGACTGTTGCTAGAGCTGAGTAACAGTCAGGACAGTTAGGGGCTCAAGGAGTGAGTTAGGCCCTAACTGTGGCATAGGTTTTTTTGTTGTTTTGCTGTGTTGCAGTTAAGCTGAATAAAGCCACTTTTATTTACGCTTGGACCGTCTGAAAGCTATCTTTCCGGCGCCCAGTACCATGAACCACCGCTGTCTGGACCAGGAGCAGCCGCCATTTTGAGTTTAATTCCCCAAATTATCACATATGGTGGAGAACGCGGGCATATGGTGGAGACCGCGCGCATAAAGAGATCCACGCAAGTCCTGGAAGACAAGTGAATGGTGACTACAGTACTGCTAAGTGTGCATTGTGGCCTACAGCTGGAAGAAATCGGTGAATTGCAACATAGCAAAAGTGTGTGCAAAAAAACTGGTGAAAGTAAAACTCTGGAAGAGGAATCCAGGGAATGGACTTTGTGTATACTGTGGCACAGAAGTCTGTGAAATGTTTGCTGATGGCAAGAAAGTATGCAATGTGTATAGAAGATGGATATTGCAAACAGTCTATGTGAAAGGCTATGGTGCCATGTTGGTGTTTTCTGTGGAAGACAGAAGAAAATGCTGGTTGTTGTAGTGCCACATAAGTTAACTGTTTGAATACAGGTGACTGCAGAAGATAGTAAAAAGTTGCTGTGGAATATTGTGTAATCTTGTTAGTAAACCATGGGCAAGAAAAAGAGAATTTCAGCTTGTAAAAAAGCAGAGAAGTCATGCACAGGTTTAATAGTGCAGCAGTCTGAATGCAGAGAGATACAAAACCCGGAACAGATCATGTTGGATGCAAGTAAAGATAAAGGGTTGCATGATGGTGACTCAATTTTTCTAAAGCACCTCTGTTCTATGATGGAATATGTCCCTGCTGAGTGTGTGTCTCATAATGGAGTGCATGAACGCGCCAAAGATGAAAATGTTAGGGTGCAGCAGCTTCAAGATGAGAATAAAACCATCAGGTTCATGTATGAGAATGAAATATCTGATTGGAAATGGCAACTTTTGGTGTCAGAAAGAGAGAACCTTAAGTTGAAGAATGAGCTTGACTCTATGAAGAGGTTATATCCTAGTCATTGTGAAAATGTGGTACTGGGTTTGCCTGGAATGGACTGTGTCACTAAGAAGGAGTTTGCAGAAATGAAATGTGCTCTATCTAATGAAGTGATACAGAGTGTAGAGCAAAAGCAAGTGCTTGAGAAGCAATTGCAGGATTTAAAGGAGCAGCATGTCCAAGACTCCATTGCCAAAGAGAGTGTCATTGAAAAATTAAGAGATGACCTTGAAACTGCTAAACGTGAGAGAAGTGAATTTTTGCAGAGTCAGTCAGAATGTCTGGATGACAAAGTCAGGATGTGTGAAAGACTTACGGATGCCTTGACTGACAAAGAAAATGAAATTGCCGAGGTGAGGAAGCATGTGTCTGACCGAGAGAGTGATTTAGAATCTGTGGTGCAGACATTGCAGTCAGAGCAAAACTTGCATCAGGTTCGCCTAAATGGTGAAATCCACGAATGGCGAAGCAGAGCTGGAGTTCTGGAACAAAGAGAAAGTGAACTCAAAGTTAGAATATGTAGCCTGGAGAGGGCGCTGTCAGGATCTTGTGAAGATAATGAGAAGTTGTCTGTTTTGGTGCAAAATAAAGACAAAGATTTGATGGAGATGTCGTCTGTCCATGCTCAGAAAGTGCAAGCCTTACAGGAGAGTCATAAAAAAGTAGAGACTCAACTTCAAGTGATGCAACTAAAAGTCACAGAAGGGGACAGATTTCAAGCAGAACTGCTAGGCAAGGCAAATAGACTACAGGTGGAATTGGATAATGTCACAGGGCTTCTTTCTCAAGCAGACAGCAAGTTTATCAAACTTTCCAAAGATTTTTCTACACTAGAATTTCAGCTTCAGGATACTCAGGAACTTTTGCAAGAAGAAACTTGTCAGAAGCTTGACCTTAGTACTAAACTAAAACAAATGGAAGATGAGAAAAATGGTTTTCTTGAGCAACTAGAGGAAGAGGAGATAGCAAAAAGAGATTTGACAAAGCAGATTTCAACACTACAGGCTCAGGCGACTGATATGAAGGAAAAAATGGAAGATAGTATTGGGTCTTTGGACTCTGTTGAAGAACTAAAGGAAAGGTTGCAAAAGGAGCTAGAAGCTACAAATCAACGGTTTGAGGAAAAGGTTGCTGCTTATGACAAACTTGAGAAGACGAAAATTAGACTGCAGCAGGAACTAGAAGATGTAGGTGTAGACCTTGATCATCCTCGTCGGATGGTGTCAAATTTGGAAAGGAAGCAGAAAAAGTTTGATCAGCTGCTTGGTGAAGAGAAGACTCTTTCTGCTAGATATGCAGAAGAACGTGACCGTGCTGAAGCAGAGGCCCTTGAATTGAAGGCCAAGTTAGAGAGGCTCAACAAGCAACTGTGCATTGAAATGGAGAATTTGGTTAGCTCCAAGGATGAAGTTGAGAAAAGCTTGGAATCTGTGCAGATATTGTATGAGAACAAAGCTAATGCTTATGACAAGCTGGAAAAGGCCAAGAGAGAATTGGACCTCCAGATAGAAGACATGAAGATTCAGTTTGAGGGAAACCTGTCTAATTTGTATGCTGAGATTGTAGATCTAAAAATGCTTGTTGCTAAACTAAAGGTGCAAGTGAACCATCAGGAGGAAACAATCATCAAGGAACAGCTGGAGTTGCAGATGGATCAGGTGAAGCGCGAGTCAGAAATAAAGCTGCAAGGTGCATTAGTAAAGACTGAGATGGAAGCGGCACAGAAAAATGTTGCAGTGAAGAAGGTTCTGGAGCTGGAATCAGAGATTTGTGCGCTACAGAAGGCGCTAGAATTGGAAAAAAGCTGCCAGCCTAGAGGGCTGTGAGATGGTAAATAAGGTGAAGGGTCACCAAAAGTGTGGAACAAGAGTCCGTAAGAAGACTGACCATGTATATGTTGTCCCAACAGCTAAAGTGTCTGAAGCCATTGTGGATAACGGTGTTGCTGTACCTGTCTCTAGCCAAATGTCTGGTGGACAAACGGTGAATAATGACTCCATGTTGTCTGTGAAGGGGGAGTCAGGAAGTAAGAGATGGTTACAAGTCACCAATGATGTGACAGTTGTTAAAGATATGCCAGAAAATGTAGTTCAGCATGATCTATTATGTGAGGGTGTACGGTATGGCCCTCGTGCAGAAGGAGAAGATATTGCGGTACAGAGCTTGTGTATCTCAAACAAAGAGGAGAGCAAGCAGCCTATGTCTCCTAAACTTCTAAGCCTTGATGGTGATGGCAAAGTTTGTTTTGAGATGAAGGTTACGGAAAAAGTACCCGTGAAACAGTTATACTCTAAAGATATTGATGTGCATGCAGTACGTGTTAGTTGGTCTCTGAGCTCTTGTGGATTCAGGATAGGAGAAGATGAAGATTCTTATGGCTATTCACTAAAGGAATCAAAGTCCTGTAATGGGATAGCTGAAGACTATGGCGAGAAATGTGATGAAAATGATGTGATCCCCTGTATGGCGAATTGTGAAGGTGATGAAGAAAAACTTGCCTTTGCACAGAATGGCCAGGATCTTGACGTAGCAGTTAAAGTGATGAGAAACCAGAAGTGTCCAGTAACCGGAATCTGGAAGAAGAGACCCCCAGATTGGGAATTCTGGAGAGACACTGGACAGGCCTACTTGGTTGAAGAGGGACTTCGTCATAGGATGTCTCGTCCCATTGTAGCTCACCCCATGGGTAGTGAGCTGAGGGGGAGGGTATGTAAGTATGTGAGCCAGAGGGCGCTGTTGAGCGACCCAGGCAAGGCCAGAAAAGGCCTTCAGCCACACCTTTGGGTGGTGGCACGCAACTCCAGAGGGGCTGGAGCATCCTGCAGGAAGTAGTGGACCTGCGAGGACGGAGAGAGAGGCTCTGTCCCAGAGGGCTGGTGTCCACAGGAGTGGACCAGCGAGGACGGAGAGATAGGCTCTGTCCCAGAGGGCTGGCGTCCACAGAGGACTGTTGCTAGAGCTGAGTAACAGTCAGGACAGTTAGGGCCTAACTCACTCCTTGAGCCCCTAACTGTCCTGACTGTTACTCAGCTCTAGCAACAGTCCTCTGTGGACGCCAGCCCTCTGGGACAGAGCCTATCTCTACGTCCTCGCTGGTCCCACTCCTGTGGACACCAGCCCTCTGGGACAGAGCCTCTCTCTCCGTCCTCGCAGGTCCACTACTTCCTGCTTCCTGCAGGATGCTCCAGCCCCTCTGGAGTTGCGTGCCACCACCCAAAGGTGTGGCTGAAGGCCTTTTCTGGCCTGGCCTGGGTCGCTCAACAGAGCCCTCTGGCTCACATACTTACACTAGTTTGGACATGGGAATATTTAATCTTTTATGTTATTGTTACACTTGTTTTATTTGTAAGATGGAAAAGGGGGTGATTTCAGATTTTAATATTTTGCTTGTATATGAACTTGTTTGCTCACTTCTATAATATACTGCAATACTTTGGTATTGCAGTGTATTGTGTGTTAATCAGCATTCTATTACACACTGTCAAAAGTGCAATAAAATGACACATCTGGGGGCCTTTGTTGAGCCCCTGACTACCTTGAAAACTGGTCGGTGATGCAATTATGAGTAGTAGAGGATTGGTGGAAAGAGGGATCCCCCTCCTTCTGAAATCGGAACACATTCTAATGCTAGATGCACATGACCGAGATGCAAAACTGCAGTGAAAAAACATACATTTTTCACGGCCATCTTGCACCAGAGGAGCACCCGTTTTCACGAATCCCCAATACATTTTAGTGTATGGAGGGATCAGTGAAAGTCAACGAAAATAGGACATGACCTATATTTTGATGGTCTGTGACAAAGGACCATCAAAATAATGCTCATGAGAATAATCCCCATTCACTGACAATGAAATTAATGCTGCTATGTGACGTCCATTAAAAAAAAAATGGACGTCACACGGCCAGCTTTCACTGTCATGTGAATGTAGCCTTAAGCTGCTTATGAGTTTCTGCTCCATGCACCTGATCCAAAATTATGATGTCCATGAGCATAAAATGTTGAGAAGGGGTTAAAATTACTTGTGATATCATAGTAGCTTGCCTGTATGAAAGCAACTGTTGATGCTCCAGTGATTTCCTGAGTGAAACTATAGTAAGAATATCAGATCTGAACTCACTTCTAATATCACAGTAGCTTAGCTCAGGAACAAATTTGGGGGGGGGGGGTGATGAGGCAGTATTTCCCCAATAGCCCTAGCTCCCTCTGCCCATTTCTCAGACTAAACGACCCATGTGTGAACATAGACTTACCAGACTTAAGCTCACTCACTGTGATTTACAGTTGCTTATCCAATTGAATACTTTTTGTGATATCACAATACAGTAGCTTAGCTATGTGAAAGTCACAGTACTTTTTCTTAATGAAGCCTACCTGTGATGTCACAATAGCTAGCCTGAATGAGACTCAGTTCACCAGTGATGTCCCATCAGCTTATTTGACTACAATTTTCTTGTCACAGTAGATTAACTGAGTAAAACTGATGCTGCAATAGTTTACCTAAAGGAAACCTAATGGTGATGTCACAGTATCTTACCTGAGTTCAACCCACTTGTGATGTCACAACACCTTAAGTACCTTAGCTGACTGAAAACCACTTGTGATGTCACAGTAGCACCACCTGGCAGGATTACACTGATAGGTATCTATAATATATCTATAGGTATTTATCTATCTAGGTAACATTGGGACTACCATCACAGAAGATAGTCACAGTTTATGTACTTTCCTTTACTGCACAATAATCTCTGCATAGGTCACACAGCATGTCTAGAAAATCCTCCAATAGACCTCAATGAATATCTCCAGACTATAAAGTCTATGGTTGCTGTAAAACACCTGTCTAAATGATGTTAACAGCAGCTCTGACAAGATGGCAGCCTCCGTAAACATGTGAAGAAAATAGAATAAAACAATCTACAATCTAACAGTTTAGAAAAGCTTATATGTTTCACTGTTTAGTTTTAAAAATATATGCAATGCATTCCCTTCAAGTAAATTACCAGAGTGAGACCTACTTGTGATGTGACAGATGCTTTTCTTAGTCACACTAGTCGACTCTCCAGGGACATCTGGAAGGTTCCTGAGGAAAGGTGTGACCTCCAGGAGTCCCAGAAGAGCAGAAAACTCTTCCTTTCCTGGCGGAGCATACAGACTTCCACTGAGCTAGCTGTCAGTTATATATGAAGTGTGCATAGATTTCAGTGGGACAGCACTGCAGTACCTACACTCGCCGCTACAGTTTGTACAGCAATGAGCAGCGTGGCTCGTGGTATGTAAACAATACCACAAACCGCGCTGTCTGGGTATTGGTGACCTGTGGGGGGTGTCGGACGTCAGACTCCCGCAGATCTAATATTGATGATCTTTCCTAAGGATAGGCCATCAATGTTAGAAACCGGATAAACCCTTTAACAGTTCTAAAGCCACTTGTGATGTCACAGACTGAGTGAAACCTACTTGTGATATTACAGTTGTTTACCTGAGTAAATCCTATGTGTGATGACCCAGTAGCTAAAGTAAATTTTCCTAAGTGAAACCTACTTGTAATGTCACACTACTTTACAAGAGTAGAATTTCCTTCTGATGCCACAAAAGCTCACTAAACTGATTCTCATCTATGATGTCACAGTAATTGACCTGAGTGAAACCCTATTGTGAGTGAGAGAATCCAACTTGTGTCACAGCAGCTTACCAGACTAAAATTCACTTGTGATTTTACAGTAGCTTATCTGAGTAAAACCTCTAAAACTCTCCCATAGACCTCAATGAGTCGACTTCAGACTATTGCTGCTTATGACTGTAAAGTATATCACTAAATGCTGTTAACAGAGCAGAGGAAAAGATTGGGGAAGACAACTTCCCAGGGGTGCACCTGCCATGAGGTGACCTGAGGCAACTGTCTCAGGTGGCGGCTCCTGGGATAACAGAGGGACAGCATTTTTTTTTTTATTGGCCGCTACCTATTGGATTATTCCAACAGGTTGCAGACGATATTTTACTCACCAATCCCCACTCCTGTCCAGTCCAGCCTCTGCTTATTCCTCCAGAGTGCGTTGCAGCATTCTTCAGCATAAGCGCCCAAGCAGATCCGAAGAACGGAAACCCAAGCACAGGTATGAACCTAACGTCACAAAGATTTCTGTTGCTGAAAAGTTAACTTTGCAGTAAATCACAGCCTGATACCCTACCTAACTGCTGGTGTCTACAGGGTTTGATTTAGAGTCATGACTACATGACTAGATGAAGCTGCTTCCAGTCTAGTTAGGCAGGGTTCACACTACCGTTGGAGTCCATTATAAAGGTGTCCGTTAAAAAAAAAAAAACGGACACCTATCATAACGGACACTAACTGATGTTAGCATCAGGTAGTGTCCGTTTTTTAAAGAGGACCATTTAATGTCACATACCGCTAGAAAGCCGGGAGGGGGAATTCAGCGCACTGCCGGCTTTCCTGGTATGTGCCCCGGGGCTGAAGATATCGGTGGTATAAGTTAAAATGTTTTACTGTTTGAAGGGCGCTGCGAGGAACGCCCTCCCTGACACGTCTCTTCGTTCAGAGACTTGTACTGAGGGGGCGTTCCTCACAGCTCAGCGTCATCGCCGAGCAGTAAGGAACGCCCCCTCTGACACTACATGGGCTATAGACCAGTACAGAGAGAGGGGGCGTTCCTTAGAGCCCAGCGATGACGCTCAGCTGTGAGGAATGCCCCCTCAGTAAGCGCTATGGACGACCGAGAAGTGTCAGGGAGGGCGTTCCTCTGACAGTACAGCACTATACAGCACAGTATAGATATGGAGGAGAACAGAGAGAGGGGGCGTTCCTCACAGTTCCTCGCAGCGCCCTTCTAACAGTAAAACATGAACTTACACCGCCGATATCTCCAGCCCCGGGCCACATACCGGGAAAGCCGGCAGTGCGCTGAATTCAGCGCGCTGTCGGCTTTTTAGCGGTATGTAAAACCGCATGTGCCTGAGGACACAAAATGTCCTCTTTAACACTGTTAGTTTTTTTTTTTTTTGTTCGTTTCTCCTTTCTGAGCATGCGCAGAGAAAGTAAACGGACATAAAATAACGGACAGTAACTGATGGCTATCAGTTACTGTCCGTTATAAGTCCGTTACCCATAGACTTCAATGTTAAAAAAATAACGGACACTTGCTGTCTGTCAAGAATCCGTTTTTTTCAAACGGACAAAAAGTCCTGCATGTAGAATTTTTTGTCCGCGAAAAAATAACGGACTTCTGACGGATTGGGTGTAAACGGACACTAACGGACACAATATAAAAACCCATTGAAATGAATGGAAATTTTAACGGATTTCTGACGGTTCAACTAGTGTCCGTTGCTAAAATCTTGTAACGGACAATAGCAACGGACACTACTGACGGACACCAACGGTAGTGTGAACGCTCCTTTAAGGTAAACTTGTTAAGGTAGATTTTAAAATCATATAACTTGACTTTTAGCAACAGAATGCTTAGTGAGAGGCTGCAATAGAAAGAATACAGAGGGCCACCAAAGTAAAGGCCATTACTTGATATTACACGTGCTGGGGCTAGTTTAGAGATAGGAGGAAAAACCATCTGACAGGTTCCCTTTAAACTGATCTGTGATGTCACTGTAGCTTACTTGAATAAAATACATTTGTGATGTCATAGTAGTTTACCTAAGTGTAAACTCATGTGTGATGCCACATTAACTTTCTTAGCTTACCTGAGGAAAGTCCATTTGTGATGCCACTGTAGCTTATTGAATTCATCTGGTGATCTCATAGCAACTTACCAAACTGAAACTCATTAGTAATTTTACAGTAGCTTATCTGAATGGAGCTTACTTGTGATATCATGGTTGCTTAGCTGAAAGAGTGAAACCTATCTGTATTATCACAATAATTAACTTGTTTGAGACTCAATTCTTTCATTATGTCACCAGGGATGAGCAAACAGATTCGGACCAAACTAAAATGGAAAGGATGTCCAGGAGAGGTGAGGCAAGGCACTGTTTGTTATGTTTAGTCACCTCCCCTGGGCCTCCACTTATTATACCCTGGTGTCCAGGGAGATACCAGAGTATAATAATAGCACTTCCAAAAACAAACCGGAGGGCCAAACCTCATGAATATTTATCTAAATGAATTCAATGAGGTTCACTCATTTGTATATGTAACATTAGCTTATATGAGTAAAATCCACTTGTGATGTCACAGTAGCATGGCATGGTGTGTGGTCTATGGTCTACGAAATAATTTTTTATGTTTTGATGGAGAATATATTTATGTTTACATTTTAATGGATTTGTTAATAAAGCTTGTACTTTAATATAAGGGATGTAATTGCAGTGAGATTTGGATCCCTGTGGTTGCATAGTTTTTTATGCTGTGAACCACTTAAGATGTCACAGCATACTTGCCAACTCTGCCAGAATCTACGGGAGGCTTCTAAAAGAAGGGGTGACGTCCTGGAAGCCCATAGTAGCAGGCAAATCTCTGGGACTGCTGAGGTAGCAGCCACTTTATAGGTAATTTGGGCAATTTATGTACCAGTCACATCTGAAAAGGGGCTATGACCAGCACATTTAGTGTCCAAAGGAGGTTGTGAAGGATCTCGCCTTGCCAAGCCACTTGGCACACCTGCGACCAACCTTCTTTCTTAACCTCCCACTGACACCCCATGTGCGGACGAGGTTTATAGGATAATACGAAACGAGCTTTCTAAATTTTATATATTTATTAACCTCCAAAAGGGTCGGTACTAAGCATTAACATATACAGAAATATATAAATCAATCATCAAGCAAATACGGATAAAAGTAAAATACAGTACAACAAAATAAAAAGTGAAATAAAAAATAGAAAAATACCAGAACAAATAGTCAGTTTCTCTAAGCCCATGTGGTAGGCTTCAGGGTTCTTCCTTAAGCAAGTTACAGAGCATGTGTCTCCTACATGCTGTCCGGAACAAGAAGACTCAGGCCTGCCTCTTAAGCCGCATGGCTAGGCCGCATGGCTGAAGTCCACACCATGACCTCCCCTCACATCTTCTCCAGGAACAAGATAACCAAAAAGACCCCCCTTTTCCTGCTCTGAGACCTTTTATTATACTGGTCTCCTCCCTAAGTGATGTCACCAAAAAGGAGAAGTCCCACCCACCAGCCCTTCATTTCAGAACTAAGATTCTTCATATCTCCTTGCTGGGTGTCCGTATTGTAAAGCAAGCGGTCTGATGAGCTTCACGATGAGCCCCATCGTGTAGACACCAATAATGACACCCCAATCCCCTTTGGGTAAGGAGACCAGTGTCTGGACCTTTTCCGGGTTTTGAACCGTGCCATGTGTGGGCTTTAAACATGCGCCTTGACTGAGAAATTTATCAGGGTGCCTGTAAGAGGTTCCCCGGGGAAGATATGGTCATAAAACCATATCCCTTTTGATCTGTAGCTGGCTCCATCTTGTCTGGTGATTCCAGCTCTCTGCAGGAAGCCCCTGTGGAGATGATTAGTTTGACAGGGGTATGTTAATTGAGCTATACATTGGACTACACAGGGTCTGGGCAAAAAAGCAGCCCGACCCCCTTCCTGTAGACAAACTGGTTTTGAAACTAGGCACCAGCCCCCACTGTGTGGTAGTAATATGGACCGGTAGTAATACATCACAGCAGAAATACTTAACTGGAGGTCTCTCATCATCACAGATGGTATAGTGATATATGAAGGGCGCGTGGTGATGTTCTGAAGGGACGTGACCACGTAGATAGGGGCATGTCTTTACCTGGAAATTTCTCTCAGTATTACCCATTCAAATGTTGGCAAGTATGTGTCAGACGTATGGGCAGGTGTCTGTGGCCTAACATACAATACACATTTATTCTATCCTTGCACTAATATTGTATGCATTATGCTTAGCACAACTGTTATGTAGTTATTATTGTTTGGTGTTATGGGTTGGTATACAATGCAACTGCTTTGATACACTACATCCTCAGTTCCTTTTTTGTCATGTGACCTTTCACCATTTTACTTCTTTTTATCTATACATTTTATGATTAATGTTTAAATAAAGATAAAGATTTGTATTTTTATAATGGATTTTATGTGTCATTTTTTGCTGATTTATTTGTAGTTACTTTAGTTTAAATTACTTTGATCACTATGTTATGCTCTTTTGAATTGGTTGAAGTATGTGACATAGTAGCTAGCTTACATGAGTTGAACCTACTTGTGATGTCACACTAGCCTACCTCAGTGAAACCTACTTGAGATGTCACAGTAGTTATTCTAGGTGAAACTTATTTGTGATATTACATTGCTGTAGCTAAGTAACTTACCTGAATGAAACTCACTGGTGATGTCACAGTAGTTTAGTAGGATGAAACCTGTTTGTTATGTCACAGTAGCTTACTAGAATGAAATCTGTTTGTGATATCACAGTAGCTTGCGAGAGTGAAACCTGTTTGTGATGCCACCGTAGCTTAGCAAAGGAAAGCTATTTGTAATATCACATTATGTACCTGACTAAGGCTCAGTTTTTCTGTCACCTTGATTATATACATTATATAATACTGTCGATCTTTGAGGACATGAAAGGTCTTCTTTAAATAATATTTTATATAGTATACATGCTTTCCTCATGTAGTCTCTGAGCTGAGATCATTAGGACCACTGCTGTATAGAAGGTGTGTTTTTATTTATGATTTATAGAGTAGGGTGTCACAATCAGGGCTGTGGAGTCAGAGTGAGAATTGTGGATTAGGGGACAATTTTGGGGAAATTTGGAGTCGAAAAAAAAAAGTTACTGACTCCAAGCCTGGCTGCAAAATAAAATGACTAATTATTTTTAATAATATTGTACAATTATTAATATTGTATACTTAATTAGATGCATAATTTGTTCCACATTTACTTGCACAGGATTTCAATAATTAACTTTTTAAATAATTAAAGGTTCTTTACTGTAGGAGTCAAAGCAGGAGTCAGAGTTGGTGGTTTGGCCTACTCACGTCAAAGCCTCGGTCACAACCCTAACTTTGTATGTGTTAATTTATATGGGTTAAATTATTAAGCACATAGAAATATATACAGTACTGTGCAAGCTTTTTAGGCAAGTGTAGAAAAGTGCTGCAAAGTAATAAATGCTTTCAAAAATAAAAGTGTTAATAGTGTTAAAGTGTCATTTTTTAAGTGAATAAACAAAAGAAAAATCCATATCAAATAAATATTTGGTATGACCACCCTTTGAAGAAGAAGTCCTGGAAGTAATGATATGACCCCCACAGAGCCCTGATATCAACATTATCAAGTCTGTCTGGGATTACATTAAAAAAACTGAAGGATTTGACGAAGCCTAGATCCACAGAAGTTCTCCAAAGAATAACCTTCCTGCTGCTGAGTTCCTTCAAAAACTGTGTACAAGTGTACCTAGAAGAATTGATGCTAATTTGAAGGCAAGGATAGCCACACCAGATATTGATGTGAGATAAAATGCTAATACATACCTCCAAATAAGAGACTTTGTAATATATCTTATTAAAGAAATATGTTTTCTTCTCCACTTATCGTGCAGTTACATACTTCATATTAGTCAATGAAGAGACAAGGGGGATGTAAAAACACTCAAATAATTGCTGCTGTCACATTCTGCTATTCCTTGCTTTTTTAACTTTGCTAGATTGTAGATAAGAGGCTGCTAATACACAGAATGAGAAAATAAATCAATTAAACAGCTGGCTGGAGAATCCTACTCATTCCTTCCCTGCTCCATAGAGTCCATAGAGTTGTATGTGTGAGGCTGAAGATGGAGACAGATATAACGTAAGCAAGCAGTCAGATTGAAGATAAGGATCAGGAGAACTGCTTAATAAATGGTGAAGGAAACAGATCTCCTTAATAAGATATATTACAAAGTTTCTTATATTTAAATGCACTATTCATTTATGAAACGTTTATAACTGGAGGTACACTTTAAATGGAAAATTAAACTATTAACACTTCTATTTTTTAAGGGACTCTTACTTGAAGCATTTTTTCACATCTGCCTAAAATATTTTACTCATTACTATATATATATATGAAATGTATTTGAGCTGTTGTCCTACTGAGATGTACCGATTGTGTGACACTCAATGCAATATTATGGTATTATGAGTGTGACCCCTTTAAAATTCTTTCTTTTTTCAGAATTTCTGAGTTGCAACCCATTTGACAGTAGACAAAGGAAAACACAAAACATCAGTATCATCTCTTTTTCTAATAGCACATTTCATTACAGCCCTTAAAAGCTTTTATTGAATTAATTTATTTCTCTATTTTATCCGAGAAACTCACAAAAGGTTTTTTTGCCTGTTTTTCTACCCCCGTGCTTTTTGCAGCCATAGTTTGTCCTAAATCCTTCCTCATGGGGATACACTGTAACAATAGGTAAATGATCAATTTACATGCCGAATCTATATGCCGACATCCAAAGCTTTTATTGCTAGGGTAGAAATCAAATCATTGTCACCCAGAGTGCTAATTATGTCTGATTAATGTGTGATATGTAGCGAGCGTGTCACACTGATGTACCTCAAATTATAGAAAACCAGTTGGAGAACCAGTTACATCTTCAATGCAAATAGGATTGCATATTTCCAGCTGTCAATATCTTTATTATTTTATTTATTTATCTCTCTTTTCCCTGTTTGTCTTTCCAAACAACTATTGGGAAAAGATTGTGAATCAGTTACAGATTAATATAGGCAAAATTATATTGGACTTTGCAATAATTGGTTGTAAAGTATTCAATAGTATATCATGTACATATAAGACTGCAGAGACCACAGACCCACAAATGATTGCCCTCCAGCTCCCTTATCATAAATAACACAGCGCACCATGAATTCTTTCTTGGAAGTGTGTTGGCAGGGTCGGACTGGCCCATCGGGGAACCGGTGAATCCACCGGTGGGCCCCGAGCCCCGACTATTAGTACTCATGTCATGGGGGCCCGATCGGGATCCTGACCATCCCGATCGGGCCCCTGACCAGTGGCGCTACGATCGCGGTCGCAGGGGGCGCGACCGCGACCGGACCCGGCAGGGTACGGGGCCCACGGTCAGCTGGAGATGGCCGGGGCCCCAGACCACTATGATAGCGGTCGGGGAAAGCCTGGTTCCCCGACCGCTATACATACTGTTATTGGAAAGGGACCCTGGCATATTGCAGGCCCCTTTCCAATAGATGGCAGGGCAGGACACCCAGGGGAGGTGACTGAAAATAATAAATACATATTTTCACCTCTCCTGGGCGCAGCGTCCTCTCCGGCGCTCTTCCGTCATGTGACTGAGGGCTGTGATTAGGCCCCAGCGGTCACATGGGGGGCAGCTGCGTAATGACGTCATTGCGCCCCCATGTGACCGCTGAGGCCCAATCACAGGCCTCAGCAGCGTCGTCGGAAAAGGGCCTGAAGACGACAGGATGGAGGATGCCAAGGAAAGGTAAGGCAAGGTGAGTATGAGAGTTTGTTATTTTTAATCACTTCCCCTGGGCCTCCGATTATTATACTCTGGGGTCTGAGGAGACCCCAAAGTATAATAATAGCACTGAAGCGGAGCGGAGGGGACTATTGGGCGCATATAATACTGGGTGGGGGCCACTGTGGAGCTTATAATACTGGATGGGGGCCCCTATAGAGAGCATATAATACTGGGTGGGGGCCACTGTGGAACTTATAATACTGGGTGGGGGCCACTATGGAGCTTATAATACTGGGTGGGGGCCACTATGGAGCTTATAATACTGGGTGGGGGCCACTGTGGAGCTTATAATACTGGGTGGGGGCCACTGTGGAGCTTATAATACTGGGTGGGGGCCACTGTGGAGCTTATAATACTGGGTGGGGGCCACTGTGGAGCTTATAATACTGGATGGGGGCCCCTATAGAGAGCATATAATACTGGGTGGGGGCCACTGTGGAGCTTATAATACTGGATGGGGGCCCCTATAGAGAGCATATAATACTGGGTGGGGGCCACTGTGGAGCTTATAATACTGGGTGGGGGCCATTGTGGAGCTTATAATACTGGGTGGGGGCCACTGTGGAGCTTATAATACAGGATGGGGGCCACTGGAGCTTATAATACAGGGTGGGGGCCACTGTGGAGCTTATAATACTGGGTGGGGGCCACTGTGGAGCTTATAATACTGGATGGGGGCCACTGTGGAGCATATAATACAGGGTGGGGGCCACTGTGGAGCTTATACTCCATACAGTGGCTCCTTCATTTTTTTTTTAATTACGCAGGGGCACGTGAAAAAAACAAAACAAAAAAACCCCCCACAAACTTTCTTTCCTGTCCCCAATGTCCCCCAGCTTAG
Source organism: Leptodactylus fallax (assembly GCA_947044405.1). Lineage (NCBI taxonomy): Eukaryota > Metazoa > Chordata > Amphibia > Anura > Leptodactylidae > Leptodactylus > Leptodactylus fallax. The sequence continues at coordinate 5,083,376 of CAMRHE010000021.1, forward strand.
TTCGGTCCTGCAGTTCTGTTGTTTTCTTCCAGCGCAAGTTCCCTCTGCACATGACTACCTGTGACGTCACGTGACCCCTGAGGCCAATCAGTGGCCTAAGGGAAGGGACCTGGGACATCACAGCCAGTGAGGAATTCCGGCAAAAGAAGACAGCGGAGCTGCAGGACCGGACCGTGCTAAGAGGACACCAGAGCACTGGAGACAGGTGAGTATGTTTAGCATGTTTTTTTTTTTTTGGGGGGGGGGGGTAGGGGGGATTCACCTCCCCCAGACTAATTATAAAAAAGAAAAAAATTATACTGGACAATCTCTTTAAAGTGTGGTGCATTAGGGGTGTATATTAAAGGGGTTGTCCAGGCATATTTTGTTATGGTTTATCTTCAGGATAGGCCACAGATACCTGATCTGTAGGGGGCTGACCCCGGACCGATCAGCTATATGGAGCCACTTCTGATGCCCGTACTGTACACAATACAGGGCCAGAAGCAGAAAGCTCTGTCCACTGTATAGGGGCCGGGCACCTTCACTGTATTTCAGCACTTATTGAAGTCAGTAGGAGCTGAGTTGCAGGGAAGGCGCCGGGCTGCTATACAGCGGATGGAGCTTTCTGCTTCCGGCCCTGTGTTGTGTACAGAACAGGCTCCGGAAGTGGTTCCGAACAGCTGATGGGGCCATGTGTCAGCCCTCTACCGATCAGATATTTATGGCCTATCCAGAACATAGACCATAAAAAAGATTAACCCTGGACAACCCCTTTAATATGCCCCACAGAGTTTAATGTCCCCCCCACAGGATGTTAGCCCCCATCACTGCTCCCACACAATATAATGACCCCATCACTGTTCCTCATGCAGTATGGGGGACCAGTGAAGAGGCCACTATGTGGGGGGACCAGTGAAGTGACCATAGAAAAATTTGGCCCAGACAACCCCTTAAAAGAGGTTGTCCATAAACTGGAGCGACCACTGTGTCGGCCGCCAGGGGAGGTGTAAAAATAAGAAAATTTTTAAAAAAGCATACTCACCTATCCCTAGCACCCCGTTGTCCCCTGCCTGTGTCTGTTCGGTCTCATAGCGGCGCCTCATTTCTGGAAATCCTGTACCTAATTGGTCTTAGCGATCACATGAGGTGCAGGACTCCCAGCAAGGAGTCGCCGGCATGAGACTGAATGGACACTGGCAGCAGACAACGGAGCGCCGGGGACAGGTGAGTATGCTTTTTAATTTACTTATTTTTTACTTTACACCTCCCGCCAGCTACATGGGTTGCTCCAATTCCTTCGACAACCTCTTTAAAGGATTTATCCATCTTCCTAATATTGATGGCTTGTCCTTAGGATAGGCCATCAATATTACATCTACGATGATACAACAGCCAGGACCTCTGCAGATCAGCTTTTCCAGGACAGTGCGGCTACAGGTAAAGGTAACAATTCTAGGAGCCACGCTGTTCACTTGCCATACAAGGTGTAACAGTAGGTTTAGGTAGTGCAGTGGTGCACATGGTATAGTGATTGAGCAGCATGGCTCCCGGCATGTTATTACCTTTAGCCGCCCTGTCTCGATACCGCTGATCTGCAGGGGGTTCTGATGGTGGGCCCCTAAAAACAATTCCACTGGAGGGCCCTAGACATCCCAGTCCGACACTGTGTGTTGGTCACAGCTTTCATTTGAAATCCAACCATTGAAACCATTAGTACATCACATAAAAGCATTAGGCTAAGGTCCCACGTCGGGGAAACGATGGGGAGCTTTTTATATTGCAGATTTTGTTGCGCTTTTTTGAGCCAAAGCCAACAATGGCTGCAAAAGGAAAAGGAAAATATATAGCAAGTTCTTATACTCTCCCTTCTGCTCAATCCATTTCTGGCTTTGGCTCAAAAACATGCAACAAAATCTGCAACAAAAAAAGCTGCTTTTCCGCAACGTGGGACCTTAGCCTCACAGGATCTGAAGCGGTTTGCCGGCCACCAGAATCCCACTGAGCAAGTCCGCCAGTTTATCCCCAAAATAGTCGTCAACTGCCAGCGTAACTTGTCATAAGGAAGTGTCAAAGAGTACTACAACAATGTTCTATATAATATAAAACATTGGGCAGGCACTTTGTCATTTGCTTATTACAGGTGTGTAGCTTTAAAGGGGGCAGAGGTAAGAATAATTGCCAAGCCCTGGAGCCTGAGGAAGCCCAAAGGCCTCTCTAGATCATAAGAAGACACCAGTATTATGGCTCATGTGCACGGCTGTTTCATTTCAGATATGTCTATTTTTACTTCTGTTTTACCTCTGTTTCTGATGTGTGTCCTCTGTTAATGTCCATATTTCCATCCATTTTTCCTTCTTTTTCTTTTCTTCAATTTTGCCTCTTGTCAACGGATCAGTGAAAAACACATAGCACTTGGAGACATCTGTGTGCTTTGCATTTTTTTTTTCCTGATCCATAGTCTCACTGACCTGAATAGGAAATGCTGTAAGAAAACCGAAAGGATACACCGATCTGTTACAATAAATAATGTGTACATGAACTCATAGGAAATGGTCATTTACACTGAGCCTAATAGTTACATAGTGATAGTGGACTGATTAATATAACACTGAATAACTGGGCAGATTCTCCAGTCAGAAGCAGAGACACTATTGGACAAACCTTGTGTCAGATTTAATAACCATCTGTTGGTTGTCATCCAGCTTTTCCAGAAATTGATAAATAGCTGAATACTGTTTATCATTTAACAATATATCAGAAGAGTGCAACTGTTAAGCAACTACAATCATATTGCTAGACTACACGGTGCAAAAAGGCCTAATATGGCTCATTGGTTTAGTTTATTGATAGAGGTCCCATTCTACGTACCCTTTCTAATGACATCTTCCTAAATGTTTCACTGGCCGGTCAAAACATATTTAAATGGGCATCTTTTTCTTTAGAATTTTGAATGGTTTTAGGCTAGGTTCACATCTGCATTGGAGTCTCCATAGGAAAGAAAAGTCCTACACGGAGGAATTTTCTCTCCATTGATTTCAGTATAAAAACGGCAGACACCCGGCTGTTCTTTTGTAAACACCCAGCTGTAACCGCTGTTTTAGCGGACAGCTCTCTGTCGTTCAGGTCCCCTGGAGAACTCGAAAGATGGAGAGCCCGACGCAAGTGTGAACCTAGCCTTACGAGGAATAATTTAAGGTAAATTCCACCTGAAATGCAAAATTATTGTATAATATTCCAGTATTCCTTTAGAAAGTGAATATGGGGCACATGACAATAACTGGGCACAATGGCGCTTTCTGGATAGTCAGAATATTTGTAGTAGATTGTAGTCTACATCTTATTCTTAAAGCCAGCATATAGTCAAAGGAAGCATATGTTGCATTGCTGCTTATGTTAGTCAAGTACAGTATTGAAATCAACTGTAAATATGTGTTTAACCAGACATGAGACAGTAAAGAAAAGCAAACCAAATGCTATATAACTTTGGGGATATTCATATCAGATGATAGTATTTTACTAAACATGTAAAGTTATAATTTTAGACACTTTTAAGTAAAACTTATATAAATAATAAATGCTGAGCATTCGTATGAATAACTTAAAGAAATTCTTAGAGACTTATAGAGGTCCTTCACATCAGCTCAATTCTTAAATTGTTACAATTCCCTTTAAACCCTTCCTGTTAGTTCCTTGTTGTTATTTATACTACCACTAGTATACAGCAGGTGGCAGTAGTTTTGCTCTGGCATCATACCAGACCCCTTGGTTTGTAGTCTATTCTAGGGCATAATTTACATTTATTGAATAATTGCAATGAATGTTTCATATTAATAGGTCTGCATGCATACATGATGATGGTAATTGCTCTTGAACAACAACTATGGGATGCTTGGCTGAGTGTAAAAGAACATATAGCACTAGTGATCATTGGGCCTGGAGACAGGAGTCTGATTTGTGCATATTTTCCAGTTGTGTGGCAGAACACATTCAGTATTTGTCTTCCATTATAAGAGTCAGTCATCTTGCTCATGTGCTGCTGACAATTAAAATCACATTATTACATTGATTAATATACTAAAATATGGTGCTTGTCTGCGAGAGGAGGGTTTAATCATCTGTTGTTGGGGTGTTGCTGACAGCAATGTATTTTCATGTTTACTTTCACCAAGCCAGAAACATTTATTTTCCTCACTTGTGTGTGTAATATAAACCCTCTTTGGATTCCTGCTCCCTTCAGTCTATTAGAAAAAGCTGTTGGCTGTAGTCTCGCTGCAGACAGCATTCTACAATTCAGAAATTCCTCACTCAGCCAGCTCGAGCTGCGTTTCGCCACTTGTTATCTGACCCAAAAGGGTAAACCGGGTCACACATGGGTTCTGTGCTTTTTTAAGAAAATAAATTTATCTGCAAATCTTTCACAGCTCCATTGTAGCCCGGGTGCAATGCATGAAATATTTTTCCAATCACTTTCTCCTCCTGTCAGCAATCCCACTACTTGGAAGGTCAGCCATTAGATTGGGCTCTCGCTGTCTTGCTCAGGCTGATTCCTGGTCTGTTGGTGATGGATGGCCCAGTTTGAATTCTGACATCCTGCCTTACTTGAATGACCCGCGGTGGCATATGTCAGCCACTTATTTCATGCCTGTTTGCTGTATAAGAAAAACACAGCTCTTGTGCTTTTTCCATACAGGAAGATGAGAGAGGCAGAGAGTAATAGAGAGAGAGAAAAAGAGGAGTGTGGATAAAAAAAAAAAAAAAGAAAAAGAAAAGAAAAAAGAAACATAAGCAAAGAGGATGAAATAGAGGAAGGGTTGGAAAATAAACAGATCTCAGGAGAAATCATGGATAGCAGATGAGCCATTGAAATTATTCCCTATACTGTATGCAGGCTAGTACAAGGAGAAAGCATAGCACTGTAGGGTAATCCTACAAGCAAGTAGCAAAAAGGTGTTTTTATGTCTAATAGCACAAAAAGTATAATAGCATTTGTACATTCAACGTCAAAGAAGCCACAGGTATTACCAAGGATCCATGAGTCGCTTGAGGCTTTGGAATAATGTATACTATAATAGTGATAAAGCACCAGCTACTAGCACGGCCGAAATATAAGAATCAGAATCATATAGAATGTCCAGAAATAATTGGGCAGATTCATAAAACTGTCTAAAACTGTCACGTGGTGTAAATGTTGCAGAAAAAAATGCGGCGTTTCACAATCACTGCAAGGTGGATGGGATTCCCACCTTGCAGAAAAATACGCACAGGAGACACATTGCTATTTCCAAATCTTTTGCGGTTTTGGAAATCGCAGCATGTCAATTATACCTACAAATACGCTGGCGGTTTCCCTATAGGTATAATGAAAGCAGAAAGTCCATAGAGGTTTTTCCCGCAGCGCTTTTTTGCTGTGGGACGCTACATGGGGCCTTAGCCTAAAAGAAAAACTCTCTTTGTTGCCCATAGCAACCAATCATAGGACAGCTTTCATTTTTCAAGCGCACAATAAGAAATAAAAGCTGGTCTGTGATTGGCTGCTATAGGTGAAAGGCAAAAAAGACAGTATATCCTTTCGATAATTTCATACATATCCCTGAATTGTTTTATCCCTGGACATGCTATATGAATAAAGGACATCTTTAGTTATAAATTGGCGGTGCTAATTCCTTGTGTCTTTACACTTTTATTGTATCTATTGTACAGGTTTAGCGCTCTGTTCATGAATATGACCATACTCAAGCTATGAGGTCGATGTGTTCTTTGAGCATTGCTAGCAGTCAAATGTCACATTTCTTTTATGCTCTTTTGACTAGCAGCTGTATGGACCTGTAGCCTTTAAAGCAGCATAGTAACTTGACAGGTTAGAATCCTCTAAACCCGTGATGGCGAACCTATGGCACGCGTGCCAGAGAAGGCACGCAGAGCCCTCTCAGTTGGCACGCGCGCCGTCACCATATCTCACTAACGGGGAATCCAGTACAGGATTCCCCGTTAGTGAGTGATCGCTTCTTTCAGCTGTATGTGCAACTGTACATACAGCTAAAAACTGTCAGTGTAGGCCGCGGTCCGCAGGATCGCTGCTTACACAGTACATGCTGAATTGATAAAGGCTAAACGCTGTACTCTGGAAGGACCTTCTGACGTCATAAGGTCACATGACAGGGTAGGCGTGTCTTTGCTTGTAAGAAGGTCCTTCCACATGAAGAGAAGTATCCCGAACAGTGGAGGAACATGGAGAGATGTGGGGCTCGGGGTGTAGTGTGGGGAGAGAGATGTGGAGGGGAGAGATGTAGGGTGTAGTGTGGGGGGTAGAAATGTGGGGGGAGGGGTGTAGTGTGGGGGGAGAGATGCAGAGTGTAGTGTGGGGTATAGAGATGTAGGGTGTAGTGTGGGGGTTAGAGATGTGGGATGCAGGGTGTAGTGTGGGGGGAGAGATGTAGGGTGCAGGGTGTAGTGTGGGGGGAGAGATGTAGGGTGCAGGGTGTAGTGTGGGGGGAGAGATGTGGTGTGTAGTGTGGGGGGTAGAGATGTGTGGGGTTGCAGGGTGTAGTGGGGGTAGAGATGCAGGGTGTAGTGGGGGGGTAGAGATGCAGGGTGTAGTGTGGGGTGCAGAGATGCAGGGTGTAGTGGGGGGTGCAGAGATGCAGGGTGTGGGGGGGGAGATGCAGAGTGTAGTGTGGGGTGCAGGGTGTAGTGTGGGGTGTAGTGTGGGATACAGGGTGTAGTGTGGGATATAGGGTGTAGTGTGGGGGGGGGAGATGCAGAGTGTAGTGTGGGGGAAGATGCAGAGTGTAGTGTGGGGTCCAGGGTGTAGTGTGGGGGGGAGAGATGTGGGATGTAGGCTGCTTGCAAGAGGGGGGAATGGGGGTGCTGGCTGCTTGTGAGCAAGAGGGGGGATGCTGGGGAGGCAGGTTAATTTAAGGTGAAATTGCCGTGTTGGCACTTTGCGATAATTTAGTGGGCTTTGGGTTGCAGTTTGGGCACTCGGTCTCTAAAAGGTTCGCCATCACTGCTCTAAACCATGTCAGTACCAAATGTCATCTTTATGACGTGTGAGCAGTGAGGATACAGAATACAGATCTGTGCATGTGATGCATATGGTCTCCCATGATACTTCACCATGAGACCCCCTCAGTTACAGCTGTAATTTAGCCTTAGAGACAAAGTATTGAGTACATCACCCCTCAGAAATGAGTCCTTACAGGGCAAATCCAGCTATGTCCTAGATTAGACACATTTTTAGCAGCATACCTGTTTTTTAAAGCTGCGAGAATATGAAAGTGTTAAAATATGTATATTGTACTAAACCGCCAGGGAAAAATAAACATATTACTATATTTGTATTCTGGCTATTATTGTGGTTTGCAGCCAACAAACGTGGATATGTCTCACTAATCTTACTCCTCTGGAAAATGTTGTTAGTATTGATTGTAAAACATCTTTACGTGATTTTCATGATTTCTCTGCTTCTCTGAATGCCCTTGTTCTGCTGTAAATGTGTGTATATGAGACAAATTCAAGTTATGTGCTCTAAAAAGAGGAAAATTAGTGAAAGAGATTCACTCTGTCTCATAAAAGCCCAATGGCCTCTTAATACTGTACGTTAATTGTCCTTCATAAATTCTGTTTGTTTTTCCTTCCGCTCCCATTTAATGTCATCAGATTTTGTTGTCTTTACACTGAAAATGGACGCGGATAGGATTTCATTAATTGAAGCAGCCGGAAGTGTGTGTGGTCCCAGAAATGTCTGCTCAGGCCTCTGTTTAGTTAACTGACTATAGCACTTGTGCAGTGATACCTTCCCAGAGACCCTCAAAATGATCAAAACCTTTAAGTTTCCAAAGGTGTAGATTTGTAATGACATTGCTATGGTGGTGTTAGAGATTGTACGGGGTAGCTATATAGAATGCTGAAGACGCAGCTGGACCAGGGTCTCCCTGACACAAAAGAAAACACCAGTATCCAGTATTCCGCTGGGTGTACAGTCCCTGCAAAGTGGATGGGATTGCAGAAAAATACCTGCAGCAGAATTGCTATGATTTTCAAAACTGATGCGGTTTTGGAAATCGCAGCATGTCAATTATACCTACGGAAATGCTGGTTGTTTCCCTATAGGTATAAATGAAACAAAGTCCACAGAGGAAAACTCTGTGGACTTTCTGTGAAAATCGCTGCAGAAAAGACCGTGATGCAGCCCACTACGTGGGGCCTTAGAGGGCTTTTTTATGGGACAATTTATAACAGCAAAAAAATTCAGAATAGGGTGGAACTGGAAAAAAATTTACCATTTTTTTTTTACAGATTTTGATTTTGCAGCATTCAAAAATTTCTTTGTGTCATGATATTGTGACACCTATATATTTTTTATATTTCTGTGTACAGAGCAGTGTAAGTGCTCTTTTTTGCAGCTCAGATGTAGTTTTTAGATGTACATGCAGAAGCGGGGAGCCAGCTGTTAATACAGCCAGAGCTCCTTCTATGAGCTCTGTGTACACAGCTATGGGAGCTGCCGATGCGGCTCTTCTTCCGATACTGTGGTTACATAACCACTGGGACTGAGAACAGCATGAGGTACAGCATAGGAGGCTGCATTTCTCCTGTAAATGTATCAGCCCCAGTTACAGGAGAAATCAGCAAAAAAAATAAAAAAAATAGAATGAAAGTTAAAATGCCGCTTCCCTAGCGGTCTATTATGCTTTATAGGGGGTGGTGCAAAAAAAAATAATGTGGGAAAATAAAACCTGTGACTGCCACGTCCTAGGTTCCAGATCCACCCCCAGCGACACAATAATAAGTGTCACCTGCATAAAAATGACCATAAGGGAGAGGAAAAACTGTTTAAGGCCAGGGCCCCGCATGGCATAAACAATGCATTGTTTTACAGTCACTGCAATCCCATCCACACATTGCAGAAAATACCTACAGCAGAAACACTGCAATTTCCAAAACCATTGTGATTTTGGAAATCGCATGTCAATTATACATATGGAAATGCTAGCGGTTTCCCTATAGCTATAATTGAAGCAGAAAGTCTGCAGAGGAAACCTGTGAAAAGCGCTGCGGAAAAACTGTGACACGTTGCTGCTGTGGTTTTTTCCGTAGATAGATAGATATGCAATGGAGCACTTATACTTTGTTCCTGTGCATGTTCTTGTACTGCCTGTACAAATTTCCTTTTCAGGCCATTCAGTGTGACCATTTTACAGATATCTTGAGACTCAACTGTGTAAAAGGAATACAGTAACCTTGTAACTGCAAGATAAATTGGCACACTAAAACTATAATTCTATAATCCACAGTCTTATTTAAATTCAGGTCTCTCTCCATATTAGTCTTTCCACTTCTCCTACAAGGCTATTCCATTTGTGTTCTAAAAAACTATTCCTCAAAAAGATATTGCTGGCTTGTCCATCTCTAAATTAGAACAATATGACTGAGCTGCAAGCGGCTGCATTATTCACTGTCACAGCTTTAGTTGGCTCAGGAACGTGGTCTTAGCTTGGCGTTTTGTGCTTGCAGATAACATCTCCTTTTTAATACAGAAAAATAGTGGTGCACAGGTCTTTACCTATGGCTTTGTGGGATATTTGAAGACGGGTGCCTTGACTTGTCTGCCCAAGGCTGATTTTAATCAGATCATTATATGGATGGACTACACTCCCCTTAGGAACACAACTTATGCACAAGACCGTAGTGATTTTTACTGTCCACAAATACTAATCTGCAAAAAACATGTCCACATTGCATCAGTATGTCATCCAAAATCATGGATTCATGAAAAGACTTGTATGATCCCCTACACTTGTCTGTGCCACAGATGCAGCCAAGAATAGTCCATGCTTCATACCTTGCAGTCCTTGCATACGCCATAGACATACAGTCGCAAAAAAATTTGGTTATCTTTATAACCCCATAGAAATAAATGGGTCTGTACTTTAAATTGTGGATCCAAACTGCAGTCGTGTAAATGAGGTCTTAATTGATTCAGAGGCTCAGGTCCAGAGAGAGGAGACTTTGTGGTGTATGCTGAGCATAATATGGCTGAAATACCCTTGCCCTTAATTCACTGGAGGCCAAGGCTCAAAGAGAGGTGAGTCATCTTAGTGTAGGGTCCCATCTAAAAGAGGTTTCCGTGTCATGGCAGATGGGCTTATACAGTTTGATCAAAATGTTACCAAAAATCTAATTTTCATGTGTGTTTATATATATATATATATAATTATAGTAAGATATTGCAGGAATGTTTTTGGTGCTAGCAGAGTGATGTTGCAAGGTGTTTTGTGTTCAGATGCCTTTGCTTGTACCTAAGTGCACTGACTAGTTACTTACTGTATATGAGACTTACTATAACAGCCTCAAATCCTTCTGGTATATAAATATCAATAATGATTTCCCACATGAATGTGGATAAATGGTGTGTCAGACACTATTCTTGAAGAGAAGTAGAGGCTGGTGCTTCAAGCCAGCCATACACATTGAGTGTGTAGCTGCCAAACCCAAGGATTTGTACAGGACTGGCCAACCATCCAACGTGTATGGGGCCCTCCTGACTCTCCCTCAACATCTACTATTGAATTTCAAGTACCAACATCTGGTAGTGACTTCCCATTCCTTGTTCAGGACACATGCAGTGCTTGGCTGAACCTAGTGTGCATGTGTATGGTGGCACCAGGAGAAATAGCTGTCAATTATGTTATGTGTGAGGCCATCTTCATTCAATATTTAGGTGCAGAGCTGAAATTTCTTGCATATTTTCCTAGCGACTATAGCATAATAGGACTGATTAAAGCTCCAAATCCCGTCATACAAGTCACACAGATAAGATGTATATGATAAAAATCTGTCTACCTGAAGTCACCTGTAGGTGAGGCTTAAGAATTTACACATATAAGTTCATTATTAACCTTTATAGGAGCTGTCTGTAGCTTGTACGCATTATGCCCCCTAGTGGTGGCTGCAGGCATACAGAATTTTATGATTTATTTCTCTATGTGGTTGATATAAGGAGATTTGGGGCTCTGCAATATTATACCCTATAAAGATATATCATGGCAATATGGCATCTGTAAAATATTATAGTACTGTTGATGCTTCTATACCTCTTTAAGACACTACCCAGTTCAGTTCCACAAAAAGATTTGCTAAAAAGTTAGTAGATTAGTTCAGTGTCGCACTGGGATGTCTAGGGCCCACCAGTGGAATTGCTTCTAGGGGCCCACTATCAGGAACCCTGCAGATCAGCAGTACCGAGACAGGGCGGCTAAAGGTAATAACATGTCGGGAGCCATGCTGCTCACCTGCCATAACATGTACACCACTGCACTACCTAAACCTACTGCCACGCCCTGTATGGCAAGTGAAAAGCGTGGCTCCTAGAATTGTTACCATTACCTGTAGATCATCATTACATCGCAGATGTAATATTGCTGGCCTATCCTAAGCACAGGCCATCAATATTAGAAAGATGGATAAATACTTTGAAGAGGATGTCCAGGAATTGGCGCAACCCAAGTCCCGGGCGGGAGGTGTAAAATAAAAAATAAATAAAAAAGCATACTCACCTGTCCTCGGCACTCCATTGTCCGCTACCAGTGTCCATTCAGTCTCATCCTGGGAGTCCTGCACCTCATGGGACCGCTAAGACCAATTAGGTACAGGATTTCCAGAAATGAGGCGCCTCTATGAGACCGAACAGGCAAGGGACAACGAGGTGCTGGGGACAGGTGAGTATACTTTTTTTGAATTTTTTTTATTTTTACACCTCCCTGGCGGCTGCCACAGTGGTTACTCCAGTTAATAGACAACCTCTTTGTCTGGGCCAAATTTTTTTATGGCCACTTCACTGGTCCCCCCATACAGTGGCCTCTTCACTGGTCCCCCATACTGTATGGGGAACAGTGATGGGGCCATTATATTGTGTGGGAGAAGTAATGAGGGCTAACATCATGTGTGATGCATATTAAAGGGATTGTTCAGCATTAATCTATTTTATGGCCTATGGATAGGCCATAAATACCTGATCGGTAGGGGTCTGACACATGGCACCATCAGCTGTACAGCGTCATTTCCGGCACCCGTTCTGTACACAACACAGGGCCAGAAGCAGAAAGCTCCATCCGCTGTATAGCTGCCCGGTGCCGTCACTGCAGCTCAGCTCCTACTGACTTCAATAAGTGCTGAGATGAAGTGAAGGTGCCCGGCTAATATACAGTGGACAGAGCTTTCTGCTTCTGGCCCCATATTGTGTACAGGACAGGTGCCAGAAGTGGCTCCGTACAGCTGATCAGTCCGGGGTAGGCCCCCAACAGATCAGGTATCTATGGCCTATCCCCTCCGGTCGCGGTCGCACCATCTGCGACCACGATCCTTACGCCACTGTCCATTGGTCAGGGTCCGATCGGGATAATCATCAGTTCCCCGGTAGGCCAGTCTGACCCTGGGTTACTTTGATTGATTAAGACCAATGCTATCTTATCTTTTAGGCTAAGGCAATGTGTTTCTGCTGCATTTTTTTCCATAGCGTTTTTCATTTTTGGAGAGTTTTCCTCTGCCGATTTTCTGCCCCTATGATACCTATATGGAAAATACCAGCGTTTCCACAGGTATAATTGACATGCTGTGATTTTCAAAAATGCGGGCGTTTCTGAAAATGTAGCTTTTCCGCTGCAGATTTTTCTCTTCAATGTGTGGATGGGATTAACCAGGATCTCATCCACTTTGCAGGTACTGTAAAATGCTGCATTTTTGCAACGTGGGACTTCAGCCTAAGGCCAGGGCCCCAAGTGGAGTAAATGCGCTGCATGTGAAGCATGGGGGTGGCAACATCATGCTTTGGGGCTGTTTCTCTGCAAAGGGACCAGGACGACTGATCCGTGTACATGAAAGAATGTATGGGGCCATGTATCGTGAGATTTTGAGTGCAAACCTCGTTCCATCAGCAAGGGCATTGAAGATGAAACAATGTGGCTGGATCTTTCAGCATGACAATGATCCCAAGCACACCACCAGGGCAATGAAGGAGTGGCCTAGCCAGTCTCCAGATCTCAACCCCATAGAAAACCTTTGGAGGGAGTTGAAAGTCCGTGTTGCCCAGCGACAGCCCCAAAACATCACAGCTCTAGAGGAGATCTGCATGGAGGAATGGGCCAACATACCAGCAACAGTGTGTGCCAACCTTGTGAAGACTTACAGAAAATGTTTGATCTCTGTCATTGCCTACAAAGGATATATAACAAAGTATTGAGATGAACTTTTGTTATTGACCAAATACTTATTTTCCACCATAATTTGCAAATACATTCTTTAAAAATCAGACAATGTGATTTTCTGGATTTGTTTTCTCATTTTGTCTCTCATAGTTGAGGTCTACCTATGATGTCAATTACAGGCCTCTCTCATCTTTTTAAGTGGGAGAACTTGCACAATTGGTGGCTGACTAAATTCTTTTTTTTCCCCACTGTAGGTTTTGATTCTTAATCCAAATTCTTAGTGCTATCTCATAGGGTGTTTATCCGTGTTACATTATATAATGACTATAACATTTTTAAAGAGGTTGTCTTTCAATTTGGAAATATATTTAAAATGTGGTGCTGTGCCTAGATATTGGTGTTACTTACCTTTTATGACACCCATACCCTTTTATGATGTGTTCTGTGCTGGTGAAAAGAAGTTGCTTTGACTGTGCTGATTTTTATTGATATTCACAATAGCCTGAATCACTCCACTGAATGTGTACAAGAGCATCCAGTCAGTGGGACCGAGCTACAGAGCATGTGTGACCACTAGCACTGGACACATTACTTGGATATTCTAGGAAGAAATCCAGATAACACTATGGGATATCATTTGTATGTAACAGCAATATTTAGACAAAGTGGTATTTTTTAATGATTCCAACTGAAAAAAAAAAAAGTTATGTCTTATCTAACACAATAAATTAATATTAATTTATGGGACTACCCCTTTAAATATATTCTATTATACAGTAATACAATAATATAAATGGTTACTTCTCTTTTCTCCAATATCGTTCCATTGTAAATTAAAGGAACTCTGCTCTCATAATTTGCCCTTATAACCTCACGATCACTTGCTACAAGTCACTTTCTTCCAGTTCACTTATTCTGGTGAACTCTCCAATCCATTGCTTTGATCTATGATATTTCTATTCCTAAATATGAAACTTGGGCTTATATTGTACACCATTCCTTAGCTTTTCTCCATATTTGGATCCGGCTATTTCAACTAGATTCCCTATCGTTAACTACTGTTAATCCTATTACACATCTATCCAACGCGACCTACTGGCACAACCACCCAGCAGGGGGCAAGGGAAGAATACTTTTAAGGAACCCAAAGGATTTTACCAACACTTACTAGTAACATCACTAACAGTTAATCCTTCCAGCTTATTAGAATTTTTTTAGAACATTTTTCTACGATCCAGGAAAACTTGTCTTAAAGGGTCACATGAATGCAGGAGTATATTAAAATGCAATCTTAGTAATATACTTTTCTCACGGGGTTAAAAATATCCCATTGTCTACATGTAAAATATAGATTTCTTATAAATTAAGGCAAAAATACAGTAGATTCCATTATTCAAAAGGCAATCGACTTGGAAGTATATTGTCTATTTTTTCTGGGTGGTACAAGCCCTTAAGACATGTGTGCGTATACCAGTGTGTGTTACATGTCAATTATTGTTGTGTTGTGCACTTATTGTTTCAGTATTAAAATATCACTCTCGGCCCAGAATCTTATGTGTTCACAAGGATTTTAATTGTTGTTTTCTCACACAGCATTCCCCGAATGATACTTGATGGTGTGAAAAAGCAAAGAGAGTGGCAAGAGATGTTTTTATTCCTTGTGTCTATTGTATCGACCTGCAAATTATAGTACAACTACAACGTGGTTCTATTTAAGCTAACCCTCCCTGCCTGAGTCAGCCTGTGCAGACAGAGAGATGTCATTCTGACCAGAGACTTCATACTGCGACCCACTCCTAAATTGGATCATGCTCTTCCCATACCGCAGTGATAGATGTGCGCCTTTGATGACACGTGAAGGCAGTTGGCTATTTATTTTTTTGCTGCAGTGGGGGTGGGAATGAGAACAAAGAGAAGTCTGGCTGGTTATTGTTTAGTAAATTTCTGAGCCTATTTGATGGCGGCTATACAAATTTAGTTTTCCATTTTCCATTTAGCTTAGTAAAGCAATGTATTGTCAGTTGTGGAGGTAGCTTATCTTTTTAATTTTTATTATTCTCTTTTTATGCTGTAGTACTATTTATGTGCATCTATAGATTTATAGATACATATATAGATTTTTTTCACAAATTATGTAGCTTTATTTTTTGTATATTTTTTCATTTCAAGATTTTTTTTTCATAAAAAATAACCTTCATCTATGTAAATAATGAATAATTATTACATGTAAGATAAAACACCTACATTGCCATTGAAGTATACAAGACAATTGACTAAGCAAGTATGACATCTAAACGTAAGCAGCTTATGTCTTGCATCAAAAGAATAAATCATATACAATTTTGCATCATTTAATTTGCATAAAATATACAGCAACTCAGATAAATACATTATGGCATGTCAGATAGTTTGAAAGTTGCATGGGGAGAGCCATTCATGTATGGAATGATGGTACAAAATGCTGGTATGAAAATTTTATGTCACTGGTATGAAAAAATGACACTGGTGAAGTAAAAAAAGGAGGAAGAAATATTCAAAAATGTTTTTGAGTTATTTTTATATATATAGCATTATTGTTTGAAGGCACCAGAACAAAGACACCTCCACACACACAGGTCTTAGAGCAATGAAACGTGGGTCCATCGAGATCAAAATAAAACATGTTGGACAGACTCTTTGATTTTACTTACAATTTTTATTCATATAATTGCTTTATCTCAGTTTTCCACAACCAGTGGCTGATCAGACACATATGGCTCCCAAGCTGGTGGCAGCGAGCATAAGGAGCAATAGGGTTGTCATAGCATTGCTAACACTTGCCACTAGGGTCAAATTCATATATTTGCCAGTTAAGACTTGGCCATATTATTGAAAGACTTTTCCCTTTAAATATACAAGCATAGAAAGGTTGTGGACCTCTGCTTTAGATGTTCACTGTTAAGAGAAAATTGCAAAGAGTAGCGCAATAATTGAAACATCAGTTTTTTAGTTTTTCAATAAATATCAGCACCTTTTGTATTTGCTGGGGTTACCACATTCAGATTTTCTTATTTATCAACCTATTTACAGATAAGCTGTGCTGTGGCCCACAGACAAGTTTACTTTACTTACCCCTTTTTATTGCCTTTCTTCTTTGACTCAGTGACTTCATTATTCATTGATTTGTACTATGAATCTCGTAGTACAAACGTCAGATCTCCAACTTAGAACTTGGTTACATAACTAGGATGATTTTAGACATCAAACTTTCATTTCAGAAGATGAAAAAATCCATAAATGACATGAGCATATAGTAATAATAGTATAGCACATGATGTAATTCAATATGCTGCCGATTATATGTTTATCTTTCTAGCACAGTTATAAACAACTTTATATAAATTTGTATTCCACATTATCTAGATAACCTTACTATGATTGTTAATAGATGATTAGTAAAAATCCCTGAAACTAGGTGTCAAGTATTATGCTAGCTAAAGCAATCGGGAGCAGAGGATAAAGAAGTTAGAAGAGCTGTGCTGTATATCACAAAAGTGAAGACTTTTCTTACATTAAAAGGAAGTTCCTTGTTTGTGTACAACCAGTGAGTTCTTGGCAACCCACAATGGGTCAAAGGACAAACAGGTGTCTCATCGGAATTCAGGCTCTTTTCCTTATATCTTGTGTGCTTTATGGTTTCTTCACCTACACACATTGTCTAAACCCTGGAGATGTATTCCCTCTGTACCAATTATCCACATTTTTAAAGAAATTACCTTAAATTATTTCTGACAAATGTAGTTGTCTGCCAATATGTCACTACAACATCAATACTTTCTTTTTATCCGAGGTGGGGGCTAACCCTTTGGGAATCTTGTCTGTCACTAGTGAAACCAGACAGGAATCACAAGTTTATAACATGAAGAAATATGTTTCTGCTTGTCAGTCTGCCATGTTTTTACGTTTTATTATTTATTTCTAGGCAGTAAGTGAACCACTTAGAGTGATGTAAAGAGGAAGCACAAATATCTACTAGCATTGGAAACCACTCAGAGTTGGACATAAACGGTAAGGATTTGTTGGCTTTATTTTATTATTATTACTACTATTATTATTATTATTTGTATTCAACGTACCTCAGAACTGAAAACAGTAGGAGAGATTAACTATGAACTAAAAGTGCCCTTTTCTAGCATAGTTTGTCCATGCATGCCTTAGATCACAATCATGTTTTAGACACTTTTTCCCCTCACCTGATAATAGAGTTGACCTTAGTGAACCAAAATTTTGGTGAAAACATTTAGCGAGAAGTAAGTCGGTTAATAGATGGTATAAAGTTAGACAGAAATATCTGAAGATTCACCAAACCTTTCATACATCATGAGATATTAATACATTTGAGGCATCTTTAGCCTGCCGAGTGTAAGTTTACACTGTTAGATGCTACTAGCAAATTTCCCCCAGCATTCTTATTCAAGATTTTTATTCATTTTTAAAAACAGTACACAAAAGTCTAAGGAAGTAAGGCTAAAGTGGGGTCACACCCTGACATAACAAAACAAAGAGACTGTTGTTCTAGAGATAATGCAATGACAGTGGAATCAGTAAATAAGGGAAAGCACACTGTAGAGTAGAAAAAGGGCCATGAGGTCCTCAGTACAGATGTGGTGCTTGCATAGTACATTGTCCATACATGTCACCTTCACTTAGTACAGGCAGCCACTACAATCATACCACAACTGCAGTAAAGGAAGAAACATAACCTTGAGGACTGCCATTCAGAACTGTTGCAGCGAGGGTCATTGCAACCAAATATGGGTCATAGAGCGAGCAAGCCAAACCACATTTTCAACAGACGTCCAAGACAGATGTGTACCAGCAGTGAAGGAGTGAGAATGATGTAGCTGCAGCTGTAATTCACTAACTGGCAAACTGGAGGATTCTGATCAGATGTGCCAGACTGGAAGATGTAGGGGTTGGGCCATCATCATGAGTGGGCATTGCAGTGTGGAGTAAGGGCACATCTAGGGCTGTGGTGGGCAGTGAAAATATTGACCAATGTTGCTCTGAGTTGATGCAGGAGGAGGAAAAAGTTTTCACTTGACTCTTTTTGGATGTTTTTCTCCATCTTCACAAAGTAGATGTCAGTTGGGAGAGCGTGAAGACAGAGGAGCTTAGGCAAAGACATGGCTTTGGCTAAGCTTCCATGGTTGACCACATTACTGAAGATCTTTTCCGGTGTTCTTTTATACTGGGTGACACTGTCACTTGTGCTCATTGTAGAGTAATGGGTATACTATTTAAGAGGATGTACAATTTAAATACTGTACATATGAAATCACCCTTATCAGGAAACATTTCCATTTCTAAACCTAGATTTTGTTAATTGTATCGATTAACATATCCTTTGCATTGCTTATTTCAGGGTAAATATATATTTACAGTGATAATTGGTAGGCATAGTCAGATACTTTTTCCAGTACAAACATAGTAAAGCTATGTACAAAACCAAGGACTGGTGAAACTACTGGCCATAAAGTCCAGTTATTGCTCACAAAAGTGATATCATCTTAGTATAAACGCAGTCCTCTGCTTTAAATTGTGTACGGTGTACACCTTACTCAGATTTAGCCTTAGGTGGGTGTTTGACGTAATATTGTGTCTTGTGTATTTTTATGTGCATTCATTTATTGCACTGGCATTTTCTATGTGTTATAATGTATTGTTCTGGATATTGCACTGTTTATGCTGATAAAGCTTTGTACTGTGTATGCCACTTTTAAGGGATTGTCCACAGGACAGGGGATAAGTGTCCGATCGCTGGAGGCCCAATCGCCAGCCGAGTGCACTTGCCATACTGGTGCTCCATTCACTTCTATGGGGCTGCAGGAGCTCCCGGAGATTACAGTCCCAGCATCCCCATAGAAGTGAATGAAGCGCCGGTAACTCAAGTGCACTGGGATACATTCACAAGGAGGCCTTAGAGAGACATTCTGTCCTGTTTCTGTTGCTGAGAAATCATCCACTTTCTGTTCTGGTAGTTTCTGGAAGGAGGCAGCTCAATGATTCTCCAAACAGACAGGGCCTTTTGTGCAGTATGTCTAGTATGGGAAGACCCCTTTCATGTCTATTTAGGCTGTTCATTTTGGAAATCAGAGCTGATCC
The DNA here is from genome assembly GCA_947044405.1 of Leptodactylus fallax. Taxonomy (NCBI): domain Eukaryota; kingdom Metazoa; phylum Chordata; class Amphibia; order Anura; family Leptodactylidae; genus Leptodactylus; species Leptodactylus fallax. Next base: position 5,102,707 of record CAMRHE010000021.1, read on the forward strand.
TGTCGATTAACAAGTAAGATCAGCATATTTAGAAAACTGTCAAAAAGAAAAACTGTCTTTGTTGCCATAGCAACCAATCATAGCACACAATTTGAGGTTAACAGGTTAATTTCTGGAAAATTTGGTACAATCCAGACAATTTTGGGACTGCGGTCAACTAAGGAGCCCTGGAGTGAGCTGTGGTGAATTTATTAACAAACATTCCTGTTAACAAATTTGGTGGATTGTCTGTCAGTTCATGCACCAGAATAGGAAATCTATGCCAACTATGAGCTCCTATAGCTTTGCACTATAATTTAAGACATAAATCATAGTAAATATTTTGGTTTGTGGCATCATTCTGGCATTGGTTTGTGGTTTGTACCTGCTAAGCTCCACCAGGTACCTTGTGCTTGGTGCAGAATAACAAAAAAGTTGTCCAAAAAGATGTCACTTTTAAGAAAATTTTGATAATTTCCCCAAATCTCTGCACAATTGCTGATTTTTAAAATTTGTATCATACAGTAGGCTAGAGTATACGTTGACAATCTCTCCTGTTTCAGGAAACAACCTTACAAAATATCCTCCATAAACATGGAAATTTAAACTAAGAAGAGTGTAGATGCCTACACAGCAACGCCGTAGCTATAAGGGGTGCAAAGTTATCAATCACTACAGGGCCCGGTAGCCTCAGGGTGCCCAAAGGCCTCTCTACAACATAGGAAGACGCCAGTATCATAAATAGCACATGGGATGAGGGGTCCCATTAGATATTATGCATTAGGATCCAGGAACTTAAAGTTATGCCTCTGTTCTTGAGACCACCAGAGACAATACTTTTGAGGTCCCAACCTTCATCTGTGCACAATAAGTACATATGTGCCATTAATTGCACCATAACCTTTGTAGTTATCATTGGACACACAGGACATATTGTTAAAAAAATAGACCCCAGTAGCCAGTGATTGGCTTTAAAGTCACCTCCCAATGGGGTTGGCTTCTGCTTGACCTTTGGGACACATTATTGTGTCAGAGACTGAGCTCACAGGGCTCTAGTACTCTGGTGTGGGCACAGTGGTGTAACTAGGAATGGCTGGGCCCCAAGGCGAACATTTGACATGGGGCCCCCCCCAAACCGCCGCCCCCAACCCCCCCACACACAAACCGCATTCCTGCGCACGCTATTATGCCCCATAGTGGCCCCTGCACATGGTATTATGTCCCATAGTGGCCCCTGCACATGGTATTATGTCCCATAGTGGCCCCTGCACACGGTATTATGTCCCGTAGTGGCCCCTGCACACGGTATTATGCCCCATAGTGGCCCCTGCACACGGTATTATGCCCCATAGTGGCCCCTGGACAGGGTATTATGCAGCATAGTGGCCCCTGAACACAATATTATGCACCATAGTGGCCCCTGCACACAGTAGTTTGCCCCATAGTGGCCCCAGCACACAGTAGTTTGCCCCATAGTGGCCCCTGCACACAGTAGTTTGTCCCATAGTGGCCCCTGCACACAGTAGTTTGCCCCATAGTGGCCCCTGCACACAGTAGTTTGCCCTATAGTGGCCCCTGCACACAGTAGTTTGCCACATAGTAGCCCCTGCACACAGTAGTTTGCCCCATAGTAGCCCCTGCACACAGTAGTTTGCCCCATAGTGGCCCCTGCACACAGTAGTTTGCCCCATAGTGGCCCCTGCACACAGTATTATGCCCCATTGTGGACCACCCATGAACGATTATTATACTCTGGGGTCTTTTCAGACCCCAGAGTATAATGATCGGAGACCCAGGGGAGGATACAAACATAGAAAACACTGCAACTTACCTCTTCCTCGGTCCGGTGCACTCCAGTGCGCTACTTCGGCCATCTTCGATGTTGGACCGGATCTCGCGCGATCCAGGCCGGCGTCGCGACGCATAATGATGTCGGCTGACGTCTGGGACGTTACCAAACAGGCCCGAAGCCTGCGGAGTGGCGGAGAGGTGAGTTACAGTGTTTTTTATGTTCGCTCACCTCCCCTGGGCCCCCGATCGTTATACTCCGGGGTCTCAAAAGACCCCGGAGTATAACGATAGCAGTGTTTGTGGGGTTCGCGGTAGCGACTGCCACAGGGCTCCGGGCCCCGTAATGTTCCGGGCCCTGTGGCAGCCGCTACCACTGCTACCCAGATAGTTACGCCCCTGTGTGGGCAGTCTAACCCTTCATATATATGATTCATATATACATTTTATATATCTTCTTACTACCAATGAATGATATGGTTTTTTGTGGTTTACTTGCTATAGCGTCGTCCTTCAAATGTAATTGTTTCTTTATATAGATTGGTAGCATTTGATGCAAGCCATAAAATTTACAATGATTTCCTAGGAACTTTTTTTATTATTAAATATGGTGTCAACAGGATGCAAAATGGGGTGTAGTAAAAAATCAGTGGCATCATAAATCTCAAGTTTTTTTTCTTGGTCCTGATAATTGTTCCTTCCTAAATGTGCCTGGCTAGTTATGGTTTTGTAAGCCGGTAACAATCCTTCATGCTTTCTGCAGCATTCATAGACCTCTGGTTCCTAATTTTGCTAAAATATCCCTTAGTGAGAGAAAGAAAATAGCAGTATGAGGATAAAAGGCTGAGAAATGTGTAATAAATGGTTTGGGTGTGGGGAGTCTGCTAGACATCTAATCTCTTGCCTTAGCCCAAGATGGAGGGTGTTTTTTTTTACGATTCATACAGAAAATGGCTGATTGCTTTGCTCAGCTGCCTTTAACTATCTGCAGTTCCGTGCCCGGCGTCTCTGAGAATTCGTCAGGCAGAAGCGACAGAAGATGTGACCTTTCTCTTTCAGTCACGTGTTGAGTTGAGAGCGAGAGAGGGAACAAAATTAACATGATATGCCAGCACAGGAGACCTTGATGTATGTAGCTCCTTACCTTGTTAGTGATTATATGATGTACCTCAGAAATATCAAAATCTCTCCAGGAAGCGAGCACACTACCTGTTTAAATGGCAAGCAATAACTCGGTTCCTGACAGTGTACATGAACGTTAACAGCTTCAGTGCTGGTTGGGATCTGTCATTCCCTTATCCAAGAGCTCTACCTCCATGTAGATAAAGTCAAATGTTTCCAATTATAGATTGGGACAGTGGTGGAAAGGTAGACTTTTTGAAGACAAGTGTAGAGGCATAGGCAATGTTAATAAATCAGCGTCATTAGAAATATGACCTCAGGCATTGCCAAAGCAAACCATTAAAATATATAATAGAAAATATTCAGAAATAACTTGGAGTTAAGAGCTACTACAAATTCTATGGAGGCCTATTGTCTTTTTTCAGCTTCTTTCCAAACACTGAGTTTTCAGTAGCTTAAACAATTAGTTTACAATAAGTAGAAAAAGGGAACAAAAATGTTTTATGAGTATAAAACATATATATGAGTATTTTCAGTGACTCTCACAAATGCCACATTTAAGAATAAGCAAAGAACACAACGTTTTAGAAACTAGAGAGGGGATTTTACAATGGCAACCCAATTTATATACTGATCAAGTTGTTTAAAATTGTGTAATACACAAGTATGGATAAATATGCAAATGCATTAAAATAGCAATAATAAATAATCATAATACAGTATAATCTTATACGGTAAATATACATGGCATATTATACATGCATTGATGTATGACGTATATGCTATATGCATATAGATAGGTAAGTTTTGTAACTCAAAGTAAATTACTACTTTTACAATGTTTCATAGGTATTTCTGCTTTTATTGAGTTAACCTTTTACATACCAGAGGTGTTCCAAATAAGTGATGCTTCAGTGATATTTTCCGGCTCCCTGCTCAGATAATATAGGGTGGTAACGTGTGTAAAGATTGAATGACATACCCCTTCTTCCTCACAAATGCATTTTGTACATGTTAGTATTTTTTAAAGATTCTGCCTGGAGCTGCATTTAGTGGTGACAGGAAGAATTCTGTGTGACACTTTTGCAGTAATGTGCCGGAGCAGAAAATCTCTTCTATTAAAGAAGATTGATGAGTGCTATGTAAATATTTGTATTTGTCTCTATTTAATTGCGCCTCTTCAAATTTCATGCACAGATATTTTCTGCAAAGCATTAATTAATTGACTCATTAAAATGACAGTGATTTTTCAGGCTTTTGTGTCTTTTTTATATTTCTAGTAATAACTATTGTCTATCACGCTGTATATATAAGTATACACTCCAAGTAAAAAAAATATTTTATGTTCTCTTGTATTATTTTTTTACTCTATAGCTGAATGCTGCAAAAACTGTTAAAAAGAAAAACATTTTTATTACTTGTACATGTGACTAAGCAGATTAAAATGAATCTCTTAATTCCTTTTGATAGGAAATTAAAAATTAAATGTATTTTAATAGGAGAAAATGCTAAAAATATTGAGCTGATTCCCCCTACCTAGCAAAAATCTTTTAATTTGAATGTCTGATTGTCGTAATCTTACTCTCCATGGTCTGAGCCGGTTAGTCTCCATGTTTGTAAAATATCCGTGTAATACATTGATTAACAAGTAAGCCGCAGCAGGAACTGTCCCAGCTGTCAGGCTGACAGTCCAAGCCTTGATTCAGCTATTTCACTGTGGACTGCTATGAGTGTATCATATAGAAATGATACTATAGAATTGAGCTGACCCACTGCAAGAGCAATAGAGTGTCTGGTTGAGGTAGCACAGTGACACCTTAACACTGAAAGGCCATCAGATATCCCTTATTAAACTGAAGGGGAGGAGGAAGAGGATTTTAGGAAGGTACAACTGAAGGGTGAGTGACCACTCATTTGTAAGCGCATGTGGAAGGGTATATATATATATATATATATATATATATATATATAATAAAAATACTTTTATTATTAAATTCAAATGCGTAATCAATTACAATATTGTTGGTGTATGATGTGTTTTAATTATATATAAAATATCATCTGATCAACAGCTGATCACATCATTTAAATATTTATATTAAAAGTTTTCACTAATTTAAATATTTTTGTGTTATTTTAAAATATTTTTTGAAATTGAATTCTTTATTTTTTATGAAGTAATAAATATATACAGTATATTAATTTGTTATATTTTAAAATCTATCAGAATACATAATTGTCCATAATTATATACTGAACCTGTTGAATTTTATGTGCCAATAAGGCATGAATTTCCTTCATTAAAAGGCTGTGACATTTACATTGACACTGACTAGAAATAAATCTACTTCATTTTAAAGTTATAAAAATGTTGTTTATAATAATTGTTTAATATAATGGGAATAGGAACAGCTTTTTAATGCAATTTAAACCCAGTACAAAGTACCTACTGTAAAGAGATGCTGCTGTGGTTAATCTGGAGTAAAGTAATCATTTACCCTACATGATCATAGTGATAAATGTTCCAAGCTTCGACCATACAGCCATCAGCAGTTTCTGCTCCCCTTCCAGCCCTTTGTACCCCTATAAAAGAAAAATTTACAAATAATATCCCTTACAAGCAAAAGCTTGATAAATCAGAGTTTAATGTTTGATTTAAGATATAGCACCATTATTATGGATTTTTTTCCTGCTTTGATGTTAGCCATTTCAGGGAGCAAAGCTCAAGTATTAATTTATCTTAAATAATATAATTTATATAATGAGATATGTTAATGTGATATAGCTAAAATATTTTCAATATAAACAATGTGTAATATTAATAATAATGTTCTAGTGTTAGTTTTATTAATACAGAAATGTATAGTGAATGAATAATATTAGCTGGATAAGGATATATGAAAAATGTATTTTTATTTTTAAATAGATAGCTGAAGTAATATGAATATTAGGATTTTAATTTCTTCTACTAGGAATTGCATATAAAAACATATATACTGATTGTTCAGTTTCACTATATTGTCGTGTAGCCCTTTTTATTGTTAAAGTGGCCCATATGTGATATTGTGTAATGCAGTAATTCCTAGTGATGCTTAAAATCAATTAGATATGATAGATGATAGATAGATAGATAGATAGATAGATAGATAGATAGATAGATAGATAGATAGATAGGTGAATTAACTGCACATAGAAAACACATTAGCACTTGGTTCACTTTATCTAGTTATATCAATTTTAATGAAAATGGTAACTAAATTGAAACATTTATATACATTTCATATGAATATTAAATTAACGTTTTAATTTTTTTTTTTATTAAATTAGCAGATTTCAATAAGATAAAGGCTATGTTATAATGCACTATAATAATACCTAGATTACATTGAACATACTTCATAAACTTTTGGTATGTAATATCTCTTAATGACTTCAGTAAGTAAGATAATGGTAATGGTACCATATTCTTGTCCACTGCACACACATTTTTCATGACATTCTCCTACTTTGTTTGTTAATTTCAATTTGAATTCCCCAAGAAGCTCAAGAAGTTCTCAGGAACCGAGGTAATCTCTCACACAGGGAATATATGTGTCAATTATTAATGTATTTACACTAATTTAATCTCCTTTGATGAATAAAGGAAAAAGCTAAAACATGACCTTTAGTTTCTTACTAACCCATCTACATTTTCTTTCTTACTAACCCATCTACATCAGTTTTGGGCTGGACAACCCCTTTAAGACTGGCTTACAGAATGCCAGTCTTAATAAATTACCCCCACCGTTACACTTAGTGGTAAACTTGAGGAGGCAGTACCTGACTCAAGGATTCAAAGAACACCAAAGATAGAACACTTTTATATACCTCCCCTTCAGGCAGAGGATTTGTGAATTAGTTTTTTTCACTGTATTCCTATGTAACTCGGTTTTGGGCCCATGATCCACTGGTCTGTCTGTGGTTTAGGGTCCCAAATCTGGGAATAATTTTCCATTTGTGTCTTGCTCGAGCAGTTTAACAGTTTATAATGTGACAGAGATGAGTCTAGGATTCATCTCTGGCGGCTCCCGGTCCAGGACAGTCCAGGACAGTACACCTCTATTCATTGCACATGAGCCATAAAACAGCAAAATCAGATGTGACCAGTGATGAACATTGATCTGCTGTAATATGTACTACCCTTGAACCCTATTCACATTTCTTCACTTGAAATAAAAGGCATAATTTAAGTTATAGTTATATTTATAAACTGGAGTGTTACATGTAATGTATGATAGAGACAAAATTATGGATATAATTGTTCTGAAGGGCACAAAGTCATGAAATATGAAATTGATCTGATACATCATATAGTTCTTTATATTAACTGTCGTCAAACTTCATGAATATCCTGAAAGAAAGCTGTAAGCATTATGTCTATGTAGAAGGCCTATATAGAAGGTCTTATTTTAACTATTGTGGCATTGCTGTCTTCAAAATTTCTGAATACACTAGTTTGATAGATAGGTAAAATAGAACAAAGATTACACTTTGCAACCATTATTCTGTTGCTCACTGTAACATATCAGATACTATTTATTAAATACTATATATCATAATGTGTGTGTGACCATATGACACAACATTATAAATGGAAAAATAACTCAAAAATGCTAGAATGTTTTTGCAACTCAGGTGTAAGGTAGCCTATCACATGGAAAATGCTATTTAATCTCCAGGCAGCATGTTGTAGAGCAGAAGGGACAGAGAAGACTGATATATCATTTTGTGGGGAAAAAAAATCAGTATAACTTATATACAGTATAACAGTATAATCAGTCATTAATCCATTGAAATCTCTGTTTTTTCCATGTTAAGTCAAGGATTGTCCGCTGACTCTATATGCACAGTGATAGAGGGAAGGCATGTACATGTAGTGGTTCTCTAGAATAATACAGAATGGAGCCGGGTTCTCTAGAATAATACAGAATGTAGGCGGATTCTCTAGAATAATACAGAATGAAGGTGGGTTCTCTAGAATAATACAGAATTAAGGTGGGTTCTCCAGAATAATACAGAATGAAGGTGGGTGTATGACTATAATTTAATTGACTTTTGTCTAATTTCACATCCCCACATGTTTTGATTTTATCACCTTTGGAATAGAGATTAGGTTTATGGATGTATATTGCCTTTAGGCTAAAGCCCATGTAGTGAACCACAGCTAAATAACGCTGCGAAAAAACACATGTGTTTTTAAAAATACAGTTTTTCCTCAGTGTTTTTTTTTCCTCAATGTGTGGATGAGATTAACCAAAATCTCATTCACTTTGCTGGTGCTGTAAAATGTAGGATTTTTTTCAGCTGCATTTCCACAGCAGCCAAAAACTATGCATTTCCGCAACATGGGCCAGAAATAACCATACTTTACCCTTTCCCGACATCTGCCATAATAGTATGGAGGATATCGAGTATTTAAATATGGCATATGCCATAGCCACCGTGTTTCTGCTGCATTATACAGCAGAGACCCGGCGATAATGCCCACAATCAGTGCCCTCACTGATCGTGGGTATTAAGGTCCCTGGCTCCCTGGCCAAAGCTGACCGAGGCGCCATTTTCCTGGCAGCGTATGGGACGTAATTTTGGGCAGGATCGCCTGCACTCAGAACAAGATCTGGGGCCAGTGATCCGTTGTCATGACAGCGGGGAGCTTAGTGAAGGGTCCCATTTGTATGACAGACTGCTCTATGCAACCTGTCATACAAATATTTTTACAATGCATTTGCATTGTAATGCATTGCATTAGTGATCAGACCCCATGGGCTTCAAGACCCCTAGAGGGTCTAATAAATGCAATACTAAAAAAAAATAAATAAAAAGTAAATAAAAAATAAAATAAAAAAAAGGTTCCCTTTGCATCCTCATACCTGCCATAAAAACGAATCCCATAAGAAAGTCACTCAAATGCACTTTTTCTCCAATTCCATTCCATTCTGAATTTTTTTTCAGCTTCTCAGTACATTGTACAGAATAATAAATGGTACCGTCATAAAGAACAATTTGACCCGCAAACATTAAGCCCTCATATGGCTCTGTGAATAGAAAAATAGAACAGTTATGGGGTTTGGAAGGCGGTTTGGAGTAAGAAATGCAAACCGAAAAATGACACCGGAAGGAAGGGGTTAAAGGGTTTGTCCAAGCTAAAAAAAAAAAATAAAAAAAATTAATTAGGGCGGGAAAAAAAAAACAAAACATACTCACCTTTTTCCGATGCTACTGTGTCCCCACCGCACATGACCTTTGAGGTTAATGAGCGGCCTTAGCGAAAGACATGACGTCCCCAGATCCTTTCCTTAGGCTGCTGAGGTCACTGATTGGGATTGGGAAGGGACAGGGAAGGGATGTCACAGTAGGTGAGGACTTCCGGGAAAAGAAGACAGGACCGGACAGCATTGGGAGGCATCGGGGACAGGTGAATATGTCTTTCTTTTCACCCCCCCCAGCCTAATCTGTGAGGGTTAGTCGCCCTGAATGATGCAGCTGTGCCAGCACGATGACAGTGAGAGCACAACTGTAACTGACAGCTGGGCTCCTATTGCAACAGCAAACACTGCAGTGCATCTTCCAAGCCATCTGTCTCCCTGAAATGTGATTGCAGAGGCCGATAGGTTGTTATCGCAACTAGGGGCCTAAAAAAGGACTCCATGTCTGCCATCTTGGTTCACCTCTTAGGCCTTTCTAGAGATAGGACCTAATAGATTGCTTAGCAATCTGAGTTACTGTGATCTTGTACACCGCGGTGTACACTATTTGTGATTTTTACATTACCATTACCATTTTTAAAATACCTGTTTGGTGTCCAAAACATACATATCTGGTATTGCAGTCCATAAGAACCCAGTCTATAAATTGTCATATTATTTAACCCATAATGCAGACTTCATAAAAGATTTTTGAAAAAACAATACCAAAATTGTGTTTGTTACTCACCTTGCCGCCCAATAAATGTGATAGAAGCAATCAAAAAGTTATATGCACCCCGATATAGTATCAATTGTTTCTATAAATAGTCCTGGGTTCTTAACTCCTTCCTGCCGGAGGAATTTTTTTGATTTTTCTTTTTAACTTGTCCCCTTCCAAACCCCATAACTTTTTTATTTTTCTGCTCTCATCGCTATATGAGGTCTTAATGTTTGCGGGACAAATTTTTCTTCATGATGCTTCCATTTATTGTTCTTTACAATGTACTGGGAAGCTGCAAAAAAATTCAGAATGGGGTGAATTTGAAGAAAAAGTGCATTTGTGCGACTTTCTTACAGGCTTCATTTTTACACTTTTGCATTTTTGTTCACTCTGCAGCCAAAATGACATGTCATCTTTATTCTTTGGTTTGGTACGATTCCGGAGATACCAAATTTATATGGTTTTATTTACATTTTAACCCCTTAACAGTCGCCATATTCTGACACCCATAACTTTTTTATATTTCTGGGTATGGGGATGCATAGGGTGTCTTTTTTTTGCGGGTCCAGATGTACTTTTTAGTTATACCATTTTGGGAAATTGCTATTGCTTTAATCACTTTTTATTCAGATTTTTATCAGAGGCGAAACAGTGAAAAACAGCGTCTTGGCACTTTTAATTTTTTTTTCCTGCTATGGCGTTTACCATACGGGAAAAATATTTTTAGAGATTTGTAGACCGGGCGTTTTCAGACACAGAGATACCTAATGTGTATGTGTTTCACAGTATTTCAGTACTTTTATATGTGTTCTAGGGAAAGGGGGTGATTTGAACTTTTAACATTTTAAATTTTTTTTAATATATATATTTTTTTTTTTTTACTTTTTTTTCAACATTTATTAGACCCTCTAGGGGTCTTGAACCCCAGGGGGCCTGATCACTAATGCAATGCCTTACAATGCTAATGCACTGTAAAAATATTTGTATGACAGGTTGCATAGAGCAGTCTGTCATACAAAAAAACTGCTCTTCTATCGCTGCATAGAGAGGCCTGTAATAGAAACTAATGAAAGAAAGGTCTGTGAGCCTTCACAAGGCTCCCGGCTGTCATAGTAACAGGATGCCAGCCCAGGAGCTTGTTCCGGGTGCCAGTAATCCCCGGCAAAATGGCGGCGCTTGTGCGGGTAAAATGGTGCCTCGGTCAGCTTTGATCGAGGTGCCAGAGGGGTTAATGCAAGCACTGATCGTGGGCATTAGCGCCGGGTCTCTGCTGTATAAAACAGCAGATACCTGGTGGCTATGGCGGCCACTTGACTCCCAAGCAGCCGCCATATTTAAACACCCGACATCCAGTTTCAAAGATTTTATTTAACCATTTTAGTGGTGACAGTCTTTTGTCTTGTAGCCAATGGATACTATCATGAATGCAGGTAATTTCTGTGTTTTGGCACTTTTTCAGAAACCCAGCCATGATTTCCTTATTGGGCCTGGGTTATCTTTTCATGCATGTACTCTTCTTGCCTGTTTCTCTGTTCCTAAATGAGAAGGTAGTTCAGCCACAATAAGGAAATCACGGCTGAGTTTCTGTCAAGTGTCAGGCCATATGAAGTTCTTGCATTCATCTATTGGAAACCTATCAAGAGAAAAAAGTCTTTAACTTTTTGATTGTGGAAAAAAAACCTTCAAGCAATACATCTCCTCAGGTTTCCTCTGCGGACTTTACGCTTTCATTATTCCTATAGGGAAACCACCCATCAGTGAATAAAACAAAAGATGTGCTTCTTTTGTTTTTTGCGGACCATAGGCATCTGTATAAACACATTGAAATGAATATGTATGGTGTCCACAAATAATGTATACGCCATACGTACATGAAATGCGGAATTGTGAAAAATACTTCTGCTGCAGACTCGCCCTGCCCCTTTACAATAATGTTTCTACACAAATAGATGCATCTCAGCTATTTGGTGAGTAAAGAGTCATGTTCTATTTACATTAGAGTCCCTCAAAATTCTGCGTGCAAAATGGTAAGTCAAAAAGGCATCAGATACCCAGAAGCTCTCTTATAAAGATGTTTAGGTGAAAGGGTAGATTACTGTAGGTGAGTTTTATTGCACAAACTACAGGTGGTCTACTTTAGGCTAAGAAAACACAGCGAAAATGTGCTGCATTTTTTTTCTGCTTTATCTCTTACCCTATTCAATATAGATTGAAAATGCTCGCGATTCTCCAGCTGAATTTCGCTTGATGCATTTTTCCAAAAACACATGCATTTCTGAAAAAGCAGCTTTTCCGTGGCTCTTTTTCCTCAATGTGTGAATGATATTAAATAGAATCTCATTCACTTTGCTGGTACTGTAACATTCAGCGTTTATTATTGGGGGGTTTTCCGCAGTAACCTTAAGGCCAGGGCCCCACATAGTGTAAACACTGCAATTTTGCTACAGCAAAACCCACATTGTTTTAAAGTACCTGCAAAGCGGATGGGGTTCTGGCTAATCAAATTGCAGAAAAATATCCGATGCGGACATGCTGTGGTTTCAAAAAACATTGCATTTTTGTAAATTGCAGCATCTCAATTATACCTACGGAAACACTGGCATTTTCCGTATAGGTATAATTGAAGCAGAAAGTCCGCAGAGGAAAACTCTGCAGACTTTCTGTGAAAAGCGCTGCGGGGAAAACTGCTATACATTTCAAATGTGTTTTTTCCCCCCCAGTGCTTTTTGGCTGCAGCCCACTGCATGGGGCTTTAGCCTAAAGATATTTGTTTGACAGTTCACCTTTATTAATAGTAGCAAATCAGAAATACAGTACCTGGTGCATAAAGGTATGGTGCCCACCCACTCCATAAAAGGGAACTTCTGATATTAGGAATCAGCAATGTCACATCTGCAGTTCTCTTCTTATAAGAATGTTGCTAGTACAAGGATAGATTAGGTGAGGATTTTTGCACCAACGACAGGTGCCGTAACTTAAAAACATTTGTCTGGTGATTAAGTCAGTTATTGATCAACAGATTTTGAAAAATAAATTCTGACTCCAAAAAAGCAGGATTTTTTTCATTTCAGATGTTTCTTGGCAGTGTCAAATATTGCAGCTTTTCTTATTCACTTGTATGTGACTAAGATGCGATATCAGTCAATGTCCATGGACAGGAGTAGCATTGTATTTGGAAAAATCACAGACATATTTGTTAGATCTTTTTTATAAATAAAAAATAACTGTGACATGTATGGGTTTTTTTTTATAAATATATGTCATATGGTTATTCCTGTTAGTCTACTAACATAACATTCTGTTGTAAAATGAAAGTTTCATTGTTATAGTTACCCTATGTTTATTAGCATAGGAAGAAAACATGAGACTTTTCTTTTACATTGTACTTGTTTCTCACATACAATGGCAATGCAGTGAAAAGCCTTGATGGGACCATGTGGGAAATTTATCTTACAAAATATAAGACAGGCCTTTATGTCAATTAGATGCTAATTTGTAGCTGAGTACATTTTATCTGTTTTTTAGACATGATTGATTGTCTTTGGCAATCCAAGAACAAATGTTGACAAATATGCATAACAGGCAAATTGCAGAAAATCAATGTAATGCCTTATAAATCGGTGTCTTATGGAATATGATACATCTTGATAAAAAGAGTTGCTAATTAATAGTTAATTGACTGCATGCATTATTAACTGCTTCATTGATTATTCGATATATGGCCTGAATCAGAAGAAATAGCAAATGCTATGTTCTAGTCACAAATTAATCTTTAGTTCTTGACAGAAATTAGGATTTTTTTAGAATGTGTCACATTTTAGCAGCCTTGAGTGGGCATGACTAGATTTGTATTATTGGTTGAGATAGATTGTGTGTTAAATGATCATATTTGCACATTTGTCACTTTGAAAAACATAAAAAATTAAAATCAGAAATAGTCTGCTCCAAATAATTCCATTTATTCATTTTATATTTCTTTTTGTCTATAATAATTGCATATTATCATTTGTTGTTCAGTGCAGTAATTCCATATAATAGATGCTTATAGCTAGGACAGGAAGGTTTATTCTGTCCATCTGTTCAGTCAGACCTATGCCCTTGGCCACACATTAAGTTCTTGTGTTGAGTTAATGTGCATTTTGCTGTATTTTATTTTTTGTCTCTCATGTCTGGGATTTTCGTAATTCTTTACTGTTTTTCTTTATAAAATTCAAGAGCGATTATTGACCTTGTATTCTTCCACAGACTGGTATATGTATATATGATTTACTTTGGATGTGTAGCTGTAACATGCCCCCTTATGTAGGAAAATACAAAAAACAACAAATAAAGATATATATCCTTTATATCATTATGTTTAATGGAGTGCATCTTTACTTGTGCCATTTGATGACTGAAATTCATGAAATGCATTTAGATATGTGTGTGCGCCTGAGGTCCTGCTCATTTGTTTCATACAGTCTAGCATCTGCTACTGAGCTCCACTTATATCAGTGAACATACAATAAGTTTCAAAAATATATTTTATATTTTTTGTCACATAATTTTTTAAAAGTCTTTTTACAAGCGTTTCAACAATCAAAAATAAAAATATTTCACAATGATCTATATTCATATAGCTTCAACATGTTCCACAGCAATTTTCAATTCACAGGTTACATGTATAAACAAAGTCAGACTTTACATGCTAAAAAAGTCACAATTCAAACTAGAGGGGTGATGACCCTGCTTGCAAGAGCTTACAATCTATGAGGAACCTGGAACACTTCAACAACTTGTAAGGAGAGGAAACGTCCTGTTGAAATAGTGTTGTAGTTCATCAGCTAGCTGGTAGGCATTAGGACCCAGTAGTCCTGTCAAAGATCTGAGTGCATCTGTGATTGGTTGTGACTTGGAGAGACAGTTATTGCCTCCACCTCATGGATTTATTGGACTTGTTCTGATTACTTGCTAAGGATATTATCAAAATGAAACAGAAGCAGTGAGGAGTGGACCTTCCCCATAGCTGTAGGGGTAGCACAAACAGGTCTCACCTGTGCCGGACATGCAACTGACCTGGACACTTTGCATCAACCAATTGTTAAACTAATTACACATTCCAGAGGACTAGTACAGCACAAGAAAAGTCTTAGAGAATAGAGTTGGAGATTCAGATTATGGAGGATGTAGAGGTTGGACAGAAGATGATACTTTCAGGATAGAGTGGAGAGGCTGATTTAATGGAGGGAAGTCGGATTACTAGTATGTTGCAGTAATCAAATGAGAATACATTAGGGCAACAATAAGAGTTTTTGATGATTCCACAATAAGAGCAGGGAAGATTTTGAAGATGTATTTGAGATAGAGCATGTAAGTGATTGAATATATGAAGCAAAAGAAATATCTGAGTTGAACATAACTCTATGACTGAAATGGAAATATCATGTTCAGGTATGTTAGTAGATGCCAGAAACACTAGAAGTTGTTTCTAAAGATTCAATTTCAAATTGAGATAGGACATGATGCTAGAGATTGACTGGTGTTTTGTAGTACTGCAGGGGTGATGTAATTGGAAAATGCATATCATTGGGTGTCATCAGTGTACAGATGGTGCTACAAATCAAATCTGTTGACACTTTGTGCAATAACGGTTGTGTAAATCGGTAAAAGGAGATGACCTAGGACTGAACCATGAGAAATCCCAACAGCAAGGTGTATAATAGAAGAAGGATAGCCGGCAAATGATAAACTGAACAAGTGGTCAGAAAGGTAGGAGGAAAACCAGGAGAGAGCAGTAGTTTTAACGCCAGTATAGGAAAGCATACTGAGTAGTAGTCGGCGGTCTACAGTGTCAAACTCTGCAGAAATCCAGTAGAATAAGTAAAAAGTAATTACCATTAGCCATCATGAGATCAGTTGAGACTTCAGAGCAGTTTCTGTAGAATGTTGAATGTAGAGACCATATTATAACAGTCAAGAAGAGAGTTACAAGAGAGATAGTAGATTATTAAGAGAGGAATAAGTGTCCCAGGAGATGACAGAGGTTAAAAGTTTAAGGTAGGTGAGGAGGGGGGGGGGGGGGGGGGGGGGGTATTGACAGAAGGAGAGAAACTGGACTAACTTTGAGGGAATAACATCACTCATGCAGGTAGCAAGGTAGGAAGATTAATTCAATCTAGAAACCTATTCCTCTATTATTAGGCCTGATGCTGATAGTGGACAAGAAGGAGGTGCCAGAGGGAAGGAAATCTATGCTACTTGGGAAATGTGAGATCATTTCATGATTGATGTTGTCAATTTTAAATAATTTGAAATAAATGTCCAGGCTGATAATTTTTGAAAGCAAAGGAAAAAATGTTATGGAGAGTTAATATATACATCCTAATATGGTTCACATGGACATCACAGATAAGAGTCCCAAGCAAGGGATTCCTCTCTATGATGTCCAGAGTGAGAGCCATCTACAAGCGATGGCTTTTGCTCTAGTGGACCAAGCCTATGGTTACATGGTTGCCCGTTCATTTGATTGACTGGCATGTGAAGGTGGTCATGTATTTTAGATATGTATTACCCACAGCAGTTTTTTTTTTGCATGTTGAAAAGCCATTGGGGAGAAGCCCATTTACATACAGTGCTGGCCAAAAGTATTGGCACCCCTGCAATTCTGTCAGATAATACTCAATTTCTTCCAGAAAATGATTGCAATCACAAATGCTTTGGTAATAATATCTTCATTTAATTTGTCTTCAATGGAAAACCACAAAAAGAATTGTCAAAAAGCCAAATTGGATATAATTCCACACCAAACATAAAAAAGGGGGTGGACAAAAGTATTGGCACCCTTTGAAAAATCATGTGATGCTTCTCTAATTTGTGTAATTAACAGCACCTGTTACTTACCTGTGGCACATAACAGGTGGTGGCAATAACTAAATCACACTTGCAGCCAGTTGAAATGGATTAAAGTTGACTCAACCTCTGTCCTGTGTCCTTGTGTGTACCACATTGAGCTTGGAGAAAAGAAAGAAGACCAAAGAACTGTCTGAGGACTTGAGAAGCAAAATTGTGAGGAAGCATGAGCAATCTCAAGGCTACAAGTCCATCTCCAAAGACCTGAATGTTCCTGTGTCTACCGTGCGCAGTGTCATCAAGAAGTTTAAAGCCCATGGCAAAATTGACGAGAGATTTCAACGAAAGATTGTGCGGATGGTGTCTAAAGAACCTCGACTAATATCCAAACAAGTTCTAGCTGCCCTGCAGTCCGAGGGTACAACAGTGTCAACCTGTACTATCCGTCGGCATCTGAATGAAAAGGGACTCTATGGTAGGATACCCAGGAAGACCCCACTTCTGACCCAGAGACATAAAAAAGCCAGGCTGGAGTTTGCCAAAACTTACCTAAGAAAGCCAAAAACTTTTTGGAAGAATGTTCTCTGGTCAGACAAAAGTAGAGCTTTTTGGGAAAAGGCATCAACATAGAGTTTACAGGGAAAAAAAAGAGGCCTTCAAAGAAAAGAACACGGTCCCTACAGTCAAACATGGCGGAGGTTCCCTGATGTTTTGGGGTTGCTTTGCTGCCTCTGGCACTGGACTGCTTGACCGTGTGCATGGCATTATGAAGTCTGAAGACTACTAACAAATTTTGCAGCATAATGTAGGGCCCAGTGTGAGAAAGCTGGGTCTCCCTCAGAGGTCATGGGTCTTCCAGCAGGACAATGACCCAAAACACACTTCAAAAAGCACTAGAAAATGGTTTGAGAGAAAGCACTGGAGACTTCTAAAGTGGCCAGCAATGAGTCCAGACCTGAATCCCATAGAACACCTGTGGAGAGATCTCAAAATGGCAGTTTGGAGAAGGCACCCTTCAAATCTCAGGGACCTGGAGAAATTTGCCAAAGAAGAATGGTCTAAAATTCCAGCAGAGCATTGTAAGAAACTCATTGATGGTTACCGGAAGCGGTTGTTCGCAGTTATTTTGTCTAAAGGTTGTGCTACCAAGTATTAGGCTGAGGGTGCCAATACTTTTGTCCGGCCCATTTTTGGAGTTTTGTGTAAAATGATCAATGATTTGACTTTTTTTTTCATTCTCTTTTGTGTTTTTTCATTGCAAGCAAAATAAATGAAGATATTATTACCAAAGCATTTGTGATTGCAATCATTTTCTGGAAGAAATTGAGTATTATCTGACAGAATTGCAGGGGTGCCAATACTTTTGGCCAGCACTGTAAGATGGTCGGCTGGTTTTGCCACAATAATTTTGTAAATGTTCATCTAATGTGTATTGATGTTATATTTCCCCTGCACTGGGTACTGCAGAGGAATTATATAACTGTCTGCACTTTCGGCAGTGGTAACAGCTGAGCATTCATCAGCTGGCCTGTCTTCAATCTTAAAATGTATAAAAGGGCAATGTACAGGTCTGAGTTTATGATATCAAACCATTCAGTTAGAACTGATTAATGTCTATATATTTATTTCATAAAGATAGTATGCAGTGAGAAAGATTTATCAGCATAAAATGTCAGAAACTATTTCCTAATAATAGGAGAAACTATAAAATATATATAATAATAGTAAAGTATAAAAATCTAAATTCTACATAACACCTTACCATATACTTAGTGCATGCTTTAGTAGCATAAATTGTAGGGTCTAAATATAGAGCTGTATTTAGATGGCAGATATATTTCATTCCTGATCCCTAATATTCACAGAATTACTATCTTTGTGCACAGACTTCATTGACTAGTGCATACATTTCACGAGAGCACCTATATGATAACATCCTGAAGGCATCCTCATCCATTCTTGCAGTGATGTAATTTGTGTTTCCTAACAAAAGTTTAGTAATTTTTGACATAATATCCAGTTATGTCTTCTGTTCAAGGACATTTGTACTAGTTTACCAAGAATGTCACCATGTTAAGTGGTTTCTTATATCTTGAACATAGATTACAAGCATCAAGACATCATCTTGGTGCTTTACATTCAGGATACCCATTAATAATATATCATTTATTGGATATATGATACAAAACAACTTTTTAACATTTTCTGTAAAATCGAATATTCTTGTACCTTTGCACCCTGATCATTATGTTCTGAAAAAGTACATATATATGAGATGGATACTATCACACAAAGGCCTCCGCCATTGACCTCGTTGATCTCCATAGTCCATTTCATGTAAAAGATACAGTCTCCAATCTATCTGAGTCTTAATGCTGTCATCCGATAAGGTGCATCTTAAAGGACATGTCCTCCTTTCCGGAAGATGAGAACATTAGTAATAAAAACAACAAGAACCCTCAAAATCTGATCTGCTTGTCACATAAAAAGACAAAAAACACAGATAAAAATCAACTTGACGGGTTTGTATGTTTCATTATCTTCCCTTGAGTTTGAATCAAGCATGTCATAGTGAATGTCCTTGTATTATTATATGTTTACTATAGAGGTACAGAGAGGTACAGTACTCATCAAAAATTAACTCAGACCAGTATCATGTAATGTACAGTAGACTGAATGGACCCCTACGTTTCTTGATGGATGAATTTTGTTGGGAAGGGGGGCTGACCAAACTGTTATGACTCACTAATCTGCAAATTTACAAGCCCATAGTAAATCGGGATTGATGGAATAGATCATAATACTGCCGACTGGTTTAGATATAGGGACACCCTCCAATTTCAACTATCTATGCCACAAGTTCTGCCGACATTCCCAGTGACTTCAGAAGCTATATGGTTGGTGCAATGAATAGCCACTAACCATCAAATGACCCAGAGAAATTTTGTAGAGATTTACGTGGTAATGCAATTCCAAAAAGGGCTTTCGAAAGTGAAGCGACATTTATGTGAATATATATGTAAAGAGCCTATATTGATTGATGTCATTAACATGGATTCATCGTAATGTCTACATATTCTAAAAATAATTAGATTTGGGATAAGAACCGCCACTTTAAGTTATTTCTACAGTTCTCAGTGAACTGAAGACTATTTAGTACTGTTTATCGTTCTTTTTGCAGTCAGACTTTTAAGAGTAATTTAAGCAAGAGTCTGTATTTATTTACAGTTCTCATGGTTGCTATTGGAAAGTCACCAAACTTGTGCTTCTTACTGTATTGTGCTTCCTTTAAAGGGATTCTATAATTGGGAAACCCTATTTTCACTAACACCACGTCGGAATAGCCTTTAGAAAGACTATTCTTCTCCTACATTTATTTTTCTGCTCCGCACTGCCATTTTGGAGAATTTTCTAATTTCTTCTTTATGCCTATTAGTCTTCAGAAAGCACAGGGGGCGTCCCCTGTGCTCACATCACACGCTCTTCGGAAGATCCAGCACCGCCTCTCCGTAGCGTCAGCACCCGCTCATCGTGTCTGTTCGGGATCCAAATCACACCAAGTCGACTCTGCGCATGTCCAGTCGGCCATTTTGACGTCAAGGTGGCAGAGCTGACTGAGCATGTGCGGGATTTGGATCCCGAACAGACATGATGAGCGGGTGCTGAGGCTGCGGAGAGGCTGCGCTGGATCTTCCGAAGAGCGTGTGACGTGAGCCCCCTGTGCTTTCTGAAGACTAATTTGCAAAAAGAAGAAAGAAGAAAATTCTCCAAAACGGCGGCGCGGACCAGAAAAATAAATAATAGGAGAAGAATAGTCTTTCTAAAGGCTATTCCGATGTGCTGTTAGTGAAAATAGGGTTTCCCAATGATAGAATCCCTTTAAGCTAGGCACTTTCTAGAATGCAAATGAATGGGATAAATGTTGTGCATACTATTCATGAAGCCAACAAAGATTGTTAGTAGATTTCAGCTCAGAATTTTGAAGTATTGTGAATACAATTCTGGAGTAATATTATATATTTACAGCTATTGCAAAGTACTTAAATCCTGAGTTTTACTACTAACATGCCTGTAAGGGATTTTTCCAGAACATTAATAATGATGACCTATCCTTAGGATAGGTCATCAGTATTCGATCGGTGTAGGACTGATCTCCAGCCCACACAAAGTTTAGCTGTTTAAATGGGCTGGTGGACTCTGGAACAGGCATCAGTACTGCAGAGCTCCATACATTTGGTTGTGGCTGTAAATAGTACTGCAGCGCTGAATGGTATCTGTACTGGAGTGCCATTTGCACCCACTTGGTCCCCCAAAAGTCTGTTCATATATTCTAAAAACATTCTATTTCAGCCTCTATAGGAGGCACATATAACAGAGAGAAGCACACTCATCAGAAAACTCAATAAATCAGATTACTTATTGCATTCAATACTGTTGTGTGAATGGCTCCATGCCACTTTGGTTTTGCGCCGCAGCGTTTAGTGGGGATCTTTCCCATTTTCTTTTCACTATTTAAACATATTCAGCCATTTGCCTTTCAACTATAAATCCTTTTAGGGATAACTATAATCCTGCCCCCTAAAGACCAAAATGGAGAACTGATATAAAACTGATAATCTAACAGTAGTGAAAGATTTTTTTGAAGAATATGTGCAACCATTTATATAGTGTGCTAAAGAATCTGAAAATTATTAAAAAGAGGGGGAGAGTCAAAAAGCATATGACTGCAGGATCTGACTACACACAGTGTTGGTTAGTAGCATGTTACCATGGTAAAATTAGGATTTTCTTTCATTTGAGATAGATTAGGGCATTAAAATTGTTGCAAAAGTTTTCATTTAAATGTAGTAGCTTGCATAATATTTTGGCATGAAATAATATACCATAAAGTGTAGTTCACTGCAATAGCTATTGGTGGCTACTTACACATACATTTAAACATTGCTAGTAGTATAATGTTGTACCATGTTAGCCATAGAAAGTAGTGGAAGAGTAAAGAAATCAGGCGATACCTTTTACACTATGTCTGAAGAAGAGAGCTAGCACTCTCGAAAGCTTACTATCAAATATACTCAGTTAGCCTCTAAAAGGTATCGCCTGATTTCTTCACTCTTCCACATTTAAACATTACCAGTCATCTTTGGTCCCATAGAACCAGGTAGACAGTAAGTCTAGAAATATGTCCCTGATACCTATCTTTTTTGTAACAATATTTTATTATTTCAAAGTTACATTTATGTCTGTGAGTGGTATTAATCTTTTATTGTTACAAAATGTCATTGTGCATAGCCACAGGGACGTAGCTATTGGGGGAGCTATAAGGGACCTTAATGATCTCTCTGCCACATAAAATATACTACTATTCTTAAAAAGCAAAGGTAGGTAGGGGCCCCATTACAGATTTTGCATTTTATTTAGGATGTTTCCCAGAATATCGACAGTATATATTGATATCATTAGACATTGCATTCCCAGAATGCAATATTCTTGGTAATTGCTTGAATATGATCAGATAAAACAACTATGTTTACACTGTATGACACCGAACTTTCAAGGTTGCTTTCTACAGAAGTCTATGAAAGTTCATATTGCTGCTCAAGTGGTCTGACCAGCTCCTAATGTCTGTAGAATTTTGTGATTGTGACAATGTCTCACTATTAAAGTACGCCGTGTTCTTCCCAGCTCTAGTCTTTGTCTGCAGTCGTCCAGAGACACAGAATCCTTGTTGGTCTGGTTATATATTGAGAAGTAAATATTTGAGCTCATTCTTTGGTTTCCTGGATTGGAACCCAGAGTGACCCTGCATTCATTAGTGCTTGATCTCATTGCTCTGAATTTGCTCAAATGAAAATATTGTTTTACAACCTGATAGAGGTGGATTGATTTGGGCCCCTTCTATTTTCTTTATCTGATTAAATTATATGTACCAAAGCCACTGCGATGGAAATGTGATTGGTTTTCAACTAAATTAAATTGGAAATATCAGCAAACAGGCATTTGGTCCATTGATTGGAAGTAAAAATAATATTTTCTTTGGTCCTTAATAACACTAGGATACAGACCAATGTCTAATGAGATACACGTAGGCAATACAATTATAGAATAGAAATATGTAACCAATTGTTCAATAGAACTCCTCAAGACACTACTGTAGTAAGTTATATTATCAGGAAGGGGCACAAACCCAAATTACATGGCAAGCATTAGTGTAACAATCTAGATAGCAGCTCAGGTGACTGAGAGAAAGGGCAATATAAGTAAAAGAGAATCACCTCCGACCTAGACTCTGATCTCAGCCTAATTTGACTTCTGCTACAGAGAAGTGTTGCTATCAATTAGCTCTACTGAGCCAGTTTTATATATCAATTAAAGTAAGTTGATATAGCTGTCAGTGGTACTTAAAGGGATTCTTTGAGCTAAAAGGACTATGCTGTTTCTCAATGCTGATCAACTAACAGCAAGAGGAATTGAAGCATTTCACAGTGCCCATTGAAACTAGCTTCTGCTATATGTGATGCATGGTTATGCATGGTCTCAGGCACAGTGACTGTACCTGCTACTGCAACTCATCCTCTTTCACTTGAATAGGACTGAGCTGTTCTGAGCTGCAATATCAGGTACAGCTACTAATAAAGGTACGAAAATAAACCTAGAAGACCAGTGAGCACCGGGGGGGGGGGGGGAGGAGGTCAGAAGATCATCTAATCATAAAGGGCCCTTAGAGTCAAGGATTCTATAATCATCTAAATTTGATTGTGTTAAGTTGCAGGAGTTCTGGTCTTTACAGCCATAATCAGGGACCGAAAAAGTGCCTACATTCCAGCTATTCACCTGCATTACTGCCATGCAGTCGCAGCCATAGGAATCTTGCAGTAATGAAACTTTACTAAGCTGTTTCATGTAGTTGCATTGTACAGATCCATAATAGAAAAGCCATAGCCTGCTTTGTGCCCATACTGTATCTATGTGTACCTTTTTAAAGGCGTCAAAACTGCTGATGGGCTGTACTGGTGATGTTTAAACAGGTCAACACATATCTATGTAAATAGTCATACTAGTTGCATAAGTCAGGAAAAGAGATTTGTAATTGTCTCCTTCCACAATGCAAAGTGTCCTCTTTGTCCTATTTAATATTGATGTATCCTGGGCTTTCTGCAATAAACACTAATCAACCCTTAGTTTCTGTTGAGACTCTATTGAGCAATGTTTCTACCATCAAACTAGGGGTACACTAGAGCCATGAATCAAGAGCAGAGAGGAGGAATATCGGATTGTTTACTCCAAGGAGCCCAAGACATTTCACAGTTAGGGTTTGCCCAGCTGACACTCCATTGTATGTTATATTACAAAATTATTGTTCCCTAAATACCTTGAACCTACAGGATAATATAGGGCCTCACAGAGACACTACATGGGAGCACACAAAGTCCCTACAGGGCTGTATTGTTCAAGTGACATTATAACTGGTTTGTGCACATAGCAATTCAGACAAAAAGACAAAGGAATTACAAACTTTATGCAGATGTTACCATGGTCCACTCTTCCAGTATTGCATAGCAACAGCACTAACTATGATTCTACCTGCTCACTAAACAATACTTGGCAGATTTAGTGTTTCATACTCTAGTCTTAAGCTGATCATACACATTACATTTTAGACTACTATCACTCCTCTGAAATTAATTGTGATTGGTTGGTTGCAAAGCCTTCAGACTAGCATGCAACAACCCGACACTTGGAAAATTAACAGATGAAAATCGTTCAATGCTAATGAAGCGCTGAGAGCTGGAAGTGATGGACACTTTGGGAAGGTGGGGGGTGTTAGTAGTACAAACACATGCCCACAATGCAATAATTGCCCATAGGTCTGTCAGTCTATCCCATACACAAAAGATTACGGCAGACAGAGGGTAGAAAAAATCCAACACAACAGATTTTGACAAACTTACTTGGTGGTTGGCTGTATGGACAAACTATCATAGGTTTATATACGACCGACCAACAGCAGACAATTCAAAATCTACCACTTCAGCAGTCTAAAATCTAAGGTGTAAGGCCAGCTTTAGTCAAAAGTCTGAGTAAGATGGTCTGAATTTGGCCCATCTTCTAGAAGTCCATGTGCCAGAAAGTCAAATCTACACCTCTATTAGCTGGTGTAGATTTGTGCTATAATTTCTGCCAGTTTCCAGCATAAATTTGTCAGACCATGATTGACCCCTTCCCCTCCTGCTAAGCCCTGGCCACTTTATTCTTAAAAAAAAAAAAAAGAAAATTCTGTAAGTGGCTGAAAATAGTAAAAAGTCACAACTTTTTGCAAAAAACATGGCTTGTGCGAAAATCTATGAGTTGTTGACATAAGAAAACTGCCTTGATGAATCCCTCTCATGAGCATCACACTTGTAAACTCTACATTAGCAAAGACTGATGTGAATGTAAATGGATTTTGCGATTTTATGGCACTGTTTACTATGTAAACTGAGCACAATAATAAAAGATAATGTGGTGGGAAAAAAAGAGTAATACCTAGAAAATAGTATTATTATAAGTAAGAACAAGCTGCATAGAGCTGAAATATGGCACCTATAGAAATCTATGGAGCTATAGTGTAGCTATGTGTGCATCTGATTTTGTATACTTTCGTACCTTTCTGTCTGATTCATTTGGCATCACTTGTTCCATCATATGCTATTATGTACATATTCTGCTCCAGATAATGTATTTACAGGGGAGAATATTTATTTAATAAAGTGCCAGGGTGGCTCTTTAATACATGGAGAGACTATGGCCAGGAGTCTTAACTATAGGGGGTGCTGAAACTGAGGTCACACAAGGGCCCTGAAATAAAAAGGCCCGTAAAGGTCATATGTGGAGACCAGTATTGTAAAGAATGCATAATGGTTTGCCCTACTAAATACCATGCATTGGGGCCAAAGACATTCAAGTATGGATCTACAGGGACACTGAGTGCATGCAACTCTGCAGGTCATGCAATTAAGAAAAGTAATGTTGCCCATAACCATTAAATTATTCTTAGGAAATAGTGCAAGTACTGTACGTACAGTGATCTCATCCACAGAAAACAATCAGACTTCAATACTCATTTTGGTTTGCCTGGACAGCTGACCTGTGATTGGTTGGCCTGGACCACTGGCGGTGCACTAGTGGTTATTCACAACCTCATTTATCACCTGCATATTTTGGTTATTTAGCCACCTATATTGAGGTAGAATCAGAGCAGAAATCATAGCATTTTCTATTACCATTCACACAGGGCACAAGGGTCAGCAATCACTGAAATGGACTTTCAGCCCGCCTCTGTGGTTACACACATACATATACTTTTCAGAATGAGCTGTATTCACAGACGTGTGACAATCAAACACTAACAATCACATTCTTCAAATGTCTAAGTTACATGCCTGTTATTTGGCAGTTAAAGTGCTTTACAAGTATCTTCCCATAAACCTTTACAGCTCACTAAGCTAAATAACAGGGTTTACAGGGACATATACACAAATTGAAAAACACTGTTATATAGCCACTGACTGCTGTTACCTTTTCAATGCTCATGTGCTTGGGATGGTAAAGGAATCAAAATCTGAATCCTCCATATTAACCACATGCAGTTAGACAAAACAATACCAGTTGTAGCCATTACAATAAATGAGACCAATAATCCAAACCATATGACTTTAAATAGATTCTGCTTTGGTTTTTTAGCTTTTGAAAGGAAAGTTTATTATTTTTAAAAAACATGATTATTTAATATATTTTTGCATATTTTTTACATTTTTATTTTATTTATTTATTTATTTATTTTGCTTGCTGTCTGCAAAATGCATTTGTTTGGTGGCCTATGAATTTTCATTAAAATTCCACCCTTGTAGAAAATAGTCTGAGGATGCAGATATGGTCATCTCATGAGCCTTAATTCTTAAATCTTATCTCCTTCAATAGTGGCCATGGAACAGCTGTGCTCAAGTCTCTCATAATAGCTGAGGAGCTGGAAGCGGCTTCAGAAATAGCTTTCTTCCCTGTGAATACAATGAAGGGACGCTTGTAGGAGCCCTGCAGTAAATTTAGATAGTAATTAAATATCCTCGGCAATTCATTGAAAGGTTAGGTAATACTAAAAACCCATGTAGACTTCTTTCAAGTTATACCTCTTCACAAGGGGGCTCTCAAAATATCTTAATCAGTTTTGGTACTGACCACTCCAATACTCAGCTTGCTACCACATTTGTCAATATTAAATGCAAGTCTAGATAGTGACAGCCACTGAGTTACAATATAGCTTCTCTGTAGGTCTGCCACTGCACAAATACAGCTAACAATATACACCTCATTTACTGTCATTTCCATCCTAAACCTCAATGGCCTATTAGCATTGTTTGAAAATATATAATATAAGGTAACTTACTCCCTTATACGTAACTGTGTATTATTATAAATCCTATCATATTTTAATAAAATATTCACAGTTTATGCTCCACAATAAAGTGTATTTTATTCATTGCAAAATTCCAGATATTTAAAGGAAAATTCCTGTCATCTTATAGCTTTGCGCCATTTATGCCCATGTAGAATATCAATATACTGATGCAGCCATAACATTACTATGAATGGAGCTTAGTTTTGAGAATAATATAAGGGGAAGAATCATGACATGTTTGTGAGCATTAAAAAATAAGGAGGAAGGCTCATTTGAAAGCTATCATATAGTCCTGTGTTTGGGGACCATTATAATAGTAAAACATATGTTAGAACATCTATAATCTATTACAAAAGGCAAAACATATGTAAAATATACCACATCCATACTCCAGGAAAGGCCAGGTAAGGAAGAAGTAGCTGAAAAAATAACAAGTGTTAGGATTCCTAGTTGTATCAAACTAGAATACAAAAGAAAATTCTGGCACTGGAATGACTTTTCAATAAAACTCCATCATGTCTATTGTAAATTCATTAAAAAGATGTCAACCTCTAGGACATGCAGAAGGCTTATGCCTTTTAGACAGATGTCCTTAGTCATAGTCTGCATATTCAGAATATGGTACACATAGCAGTCTTTGGAGTCATACTATATTTCAGCATGCCTCCAAATTTATGCAAAATCATTTTGGGGTGAAGATTCTGTATGAAAATATCATACCATGCTCTAATAAATGCAATATTACAGAGATGTCTTCAATAAAAATAATGCTTATATATCCTCATAATACTGTGCCTTATGATAGCACCATACAGTGCCACATGGAGTGTCTATGGCACTGTATGCTTCTGTACAGGCTCCATGCTGACATCATCATAAGGATCTATGATGCGGTTAGTTCGGGTCATTAGACCAGCTGTCAAGTCATTATTTGTGGCTGTATTACATTTGTTTGAAATTAGCCTTAGAATAAAGTATATAATAAAATTTTTTTTTGAGGGGAGTAAGAAATATAAAGTGTAATGTACCAGACCCCAAAATTGCTAAAAAGATGGTTAACATGCATTTTATTCATTTTGTTTTTGTAACGCAAATGTAAGAAAAAATGAATATTACCTGTTTTTTACATATAAAAATACAACATTGTGATTACACTGTAGCAATACTAAATACAAGACTTGTTGCCCTGCCAAGCTCAATTGTATTAAATAGGGAAAGGTGACTACTGACTTTTCAAACTGACATGCATGACAGCTGCACTCACCAGGTCACAAGCAGATGTTAAAAAGGAAAAAAAAAAAGAAACAGAAAGCAACAAAACAAACACAAAATAATTGTCAGGGCAGAATTTATACCCAATTTTACGTTCCACAGAGGTGCCATGCTGTTTTCAATTCACCATCCATAAAATACGATGGAAGAAATGTTTCCATTATTTTGTTAAAATCATTGATCATGGCAAATTGATTTACCTGATGAATCATAATGGCTATCAAATTCTGAAACATCTGGAGAACTGGTGAAACACAAAGCAACGGAAACAAATGTGATAATAATTGATAATATTGATAATAATCAATCTAATGAACTATTTATTATTATCAGCATGTAATTATTTGATATAGAGTCTAGTCATTGGTAATAATTATAGAAATAATTAACAATAATTAATGAAAAATAGAACTCAGAAGAAAACATTATCAAATTGATTATACTGAGCTTTGGTACATATATGTGCTTCTTTTGTTTCCTTTAGCTCATCCTATAATTTAATACAGCCTGCACTTGTCTGTCTGCTCACAGTGGCATTTCTCTTCAATATCTCTAGCCGTGACACATCACTTGGTGACAAACGAACTTCGTCCAAGAGGTTTTTTTTTCCCCTCTATCATAGAACAAAATAAAATCTGCAGTTGGTGTGAGGTGAACAATAATTTCTTATAAAAATAGAAGAAGCAGCCTGATTTTGAGACATTTAAAGAACTTTTGTTTATTTTCTTGACCTTACCTTGTTGTAAGTACAGTAGGTCATACCATTAATCTTTTTGTTTTATTTTCAAATCAATTTGTTAGTATTTGGAATGAATCAGCCTGAAGCAGACGAGAATCCGGCTTTTCATCTAATTCAAGAAAGGGCAATTGTTTCCTTTATATAGAGCGACCACTCACTGTGTGAACAGAGATCTATAGCCAGGGACCTGCTTTCTGAAGTACCTTTACCAATTCCATACAAGTGCTGTTTTACATATGGAATACATATATTTATATATATATTCTAAATTATATAAAATAATATTGATCTCTGATAAATATTATCTGCTCATTCTAAATAAATTACTTAAATTTGCATATTTTATTAATTGAACTGTATTTTTTATTTTATTTTGCAGCTTTTAAT
This sequence comes from Leptodactylus fallax, assembly GCA_947044405.1. Classification (NCBI taxonomy): domain Eukaryota; kingdom Metazoa; phylum Chordata; class Amphibia; order Anura; family Leptodactylidae; genus Leptodactylus; species Leptodactylus fallax. Next base: position 5,132,199 of record CAMRHE010000021.1, read on the forward strand.
ATTGAATTTTGAAATTACAATTTATTTTAACACAAGCATTATTATATATATATATATATATATATAGTTTTTATTTGAAAAAATATTTTTATGATTAAGCTATTTTTTCTGGTGACTTTTTAAAATATTTACATGGAAGCAAAACATCAAGAAAAATGAGCTTATATTCCATCACAGTTCATAAAATATTTCACTTAACATCATAGCGTGTCAGTAAACATAACAGGTCTGCATGATGATTTAAATAGAAGGGAATTCAGAAGTTCTTTTTCTTCCTTTTAATAGAAGCTTGTCTTTGCCAGAAGTAATTCTTTTTTTGACATGATATAAATGTTTTAATATAAACATGAAAATGGACGGCGTAGGAAAAAAAGGAGAAAAAAACATTTTAATCTTAATTATTCATAAAAATCCCTCTCAAGTTCATTTTCACATATTGTCATTTGACCAAGAAAGATGCTTATTTTACATGAGAAAAGGTCTGCAGAAAGAAAGCATTATACATGTATATTTTACTCAAAACGAATTTTGCAAATCAGACTCAGGCATCTATTAGAAAAATGCATTATCTGGATAGGTGAGGTCAGAAAAGAAGGAAATGCAATTCTATGAGCATTTTAACTCTTTGCAACACACATGAAAATACATGTATGAAAAATACATTTTAAAAGGGTTAGCTGCAGCTTTGCCTCTAATTCTATTGTGCTATCTCCTGCGGGACTGTGCTGGGTGCTCTTCTGCAGTCACAAGAACATCTTTCTTATTACACTGAGCTTGCAAACCACCCACACAAGACTCACACAGGGGTCACTAATAAATATTGTAGATTGTACAGTTGTGCCACAGTGCAGGCTCTAAATATGTTTATGAAAATGTGGTTTTCAAGCAATTTACTACAAATATATATTTGTGTTCTCTGCATTTTTTCTTGAGTTTCATTTAAATATACAAAACAATATTACAAAATTTGTAAAATATGGATGAAAAGATGTTTGAATTCACAGCAAGTGAGATACAGTAGAAATACACAGTGCTTTTATATTTTGTATATACACATATTAAATAGATTAGAATAGGTGGGTTAAAACATTCAAACAATAAAAATTATATATACTACAAAATAATATAATAGAAAATAATAAAATGCAACATAATAAAAATATAGAAAATAATTTAAAATATTATAATATCCAGCAGCTGCAACCTTCTACATTTAAGGCATCATGTACCTGAGAAATAGCATATTCCACATTTCAGGTACTGATTTAAGCAATTCATTTTGTTAATATGTTGCATTCATTTACATAAACAGGTGGCACTGGCTAGATTTATAAAAAAAAAATTCTGCTTAAATTTAAAGTGTATAATTTAAGCTTTTATTTTTACAAAATTGCCTTGATTTATGTTAAATATTATATTTAATTTAATGTATAATGTAATACATTTTATTTGTATTACTATGTTTTAATAATCGCAAATAATGACAGATTACTTTTTGAAAGGACAAAAGGAAGGACGATAAAATCATATTTACAGCAGTCTAACTGGAAAAAAAAAGAAAAATCAGTGTTGCAGGAATAATGAACACAATAAATAAATATTCCTTGGATTGTAGTTGATCATTTTCTGGTTACTAGAGCTGCAAAGTGTTTGTAAGCATACAGACTCTGCTGCTTTTCATAGACGTCCTTGTACAAGGAACATTGGACAAAGCTACACAACATTAGCAGCTTCATCCGAAAGAAGCTTATTCCTTCAAACACTAAATTGAGACAATCAAATAATTTGACAGAAAACAAAGTTTTAGGATGAAGTGTGCCAGCAGCTGGCCCCTGTATTTACCGTATGTTTATCTACGCATTTCATTGACAAGTCTAATTTCAGCATCCATAATTCATGGCTTTGAAACCAATTTGTTATTGTAATAAAATATGTTTTTTTCCTTTTTGAGACCTTCATTGAAGGGCCTGAAGAAGAGGATGCTGAATTATACATGCACCCTGACCAAGTGAATTCATTCAGCTCAGTAGGCAGGTGAATCTCCCTGTGACCTTGGAATTGGAAGGGGTTGCAGGGAATTGCAATCAGAGAAGACTCTGGAAATCTAACCATTTCCAAATATTAACAACTTGCTTCAAAGCAAAAGCTGATTTCAGCATTTATGATAATGAAAGCATCAGTATCTGCTTTCCGAGAACTAAGAGGGGAGAAATAAAAGAAAGGGGGAAAACAAGTCACTGTTTTAATAAGATTAAAAGCAATGCTTGCTTTATTTTGGAATGCTAATTTTTTTAGATCTGTGTTCTTGGCAGTTGGAAAGACTTATGATTTGGTTGAAGGGTCTTCCATGCTGGGTATATTCATTGTTTCAATATTCTGAGTCAATGTTTATTGAATAAAAACATAAAAAATCTCAAATTGCAATGATAGCTGTAGGTCAGTAGTGAGTTGCTTTGAATATTCCTATGGTTGGGACAATAAAATAAGATTGTGAAATATTTCTAGGAATGTGTGAGAAGTCACAGATGTTGTCGTGGAATTTCAACACATTTGCTCACATTAGCTCCTTCTCTGTTACATACCAAATTGATGCTTTAAGAGTAAATAATATGCACTAAAGAAAATGATACACTCAAAGAATGAAACACATGGGGGGCTGAAGTGTACAACAATGAAATATGTTCTATTGTTTAATGGAGGACACGCTAACTAGATAAGCTTTTAAATATAGTCTCCAAAAAGACCTCAATACTCCCCACTGTGCACACACACATACACACACATGCATGCACACACAAACACATATGTGCACAATCTCTAGCTTCTTGTGAACAATGCTGATTATATCTTGGTAGGTCCTGCTTTCAGGTTACTGTTTACATTGTCTTACAATAGTTTTAGATGGATGGTATAGTTGATCAAGACAGGATCTGGTCATAAAAGTACTATACAGTGTTCAGGTGGGTCACGACAAGTCAATGAGTATTATCCAGTTTTAAAGCCTTAACAATCTATCACCATGTAGCCTAATTTTATTTTCTATCTTTATAGATCCGGAGCGCCAAATCCTTGAACAGAGATTTAACTAAAATGCTATAATATTGTCTGCCTGCAGCTGCCACTAGAGGGAACTTACGAGTTTACTGTATACTGAAATCAATTTATAAACAGTATGCAGTAGGCACCTAAACTCCCCCTAATGGTGGCTACATATTACCAAAATCTTATTGTTCTAACATTACATTTAAATCCTGCTACACTAGTGTCAGGATCATTGGTACACTAGTCATAATGCTATGAGAATATGAGAACAACCTGTATAGAATGTCCTGGCCATGATAATGCAAACAACTGCAACATGCTTGTGATTGCCTAGAGCAGGGGTAGGCAACCTTTTTTGTTCGGCGTGCAGATTTAAATTAAAAAATCAAAGATGAGGTACTCGGAGTGCCGAGTAATAATTGTAAGGCTGACGACCCCTACACTAAACTCATATAGCACAACCCATAACATAGGGGTGCTGTCATATTGTGCTCCCAGTCACATGCATTTACCGCTATTAGCCTGTATACACCTGTACTTTTCCATTAGAAGCAATGCAAGTACATGTGCAATCTGCAATTAGTGGTAAATGTATATGACTGGTAGCAGAATGAGGTAACACCTGTAGTACTTTCATTTTTCTGTAAGTGAAACGTAGATTTATTTCAGCCACTTTTAATTCCAGGTGGTGCGGTAACAGCAAAACCACATCCAGGAATTGAGTGCCACACTTACCCCAAAGTGACAGCACTGGTGCCTGGGAACTGGATTTGGCTATAGCCGCACCTGGGTACACTGTCACCACACGAAAAGAAACACCCTAAGGCTGAGGCTCCATGTTTCGGAAACGCAGCTTTTTTTGTTTCAGATTTTGTTACTTTTTTGGAGCCAAAGTCAGGAGTGGATTGAGGAGAAGGAAGATGTATAAGAACTTCCTTTATATTTCCAATTCCTTTTGTAGCCATTCTTGGCTTTGGCTCAAAAAACCGCAGCAAAATCTGCAACAAAAACGCTGCATTTCCACAACGTGGGGTCTCAGCCTTAGGCCTCCTGCACACAAATGGCATGGATGTGGTTTTCACTGACCTATACATTAAAAATGAATTGACAGGGCCGCAAATGCAGACAGATATAGGGTATCTATAGGAGAGATATAGGACAGGTATAGGACCTGCTCCATAATTTGCAGCTCTTCAATTTGGCCCAGACACAAAACCGCAAAAGCAACGGTTGTGTGTATGGGCCCATTGAAATGTATAGATCCGTATTTTTATCCACAATTGTAGATAAAACGTATGGTCATGTGCATTACAGTTTAGCAACTCCATGTGCCTCATATTAATAGCAGTTAACCCCATCATGTCCCTCACGTTAACCCCTGTGTGCTTTACATAAGGGTTACTGATACGTGAGACATATGGAAGTAATAAGTAAATATCATTGAGGTCCTTTATTAGTACCTCCATATGTCTCACATATTAGTAACTCTTATGTGAATCACACAGGGGTTAATGTGAGGGACATGATGGGGTTAATTTCTATTAATGTGAGGCACATGGAGTTACTAAAACTAAATTAATAACCCTAAATGCCTGACATTAAGAGGAATAGTAACCCCAGTATGTACCTGTTTTTTTTTTTACTTTCACTTTGCCAGCAGGAGCTTTCTTCCTTCTCCTCCTCACTGAGCCTTAGCAGGATGCAGACCGCAGGCTGGGTCCTTGTGTTGTGATGAACTCCGCCTCCTGGGCTTTCCTCACCCCTCATTGGTGGTTAGAGAGGGTAGCAAGAGAAGGGGGAGCGTCCTAGACCAGTGCTGTAGCAGAGCACTGAAAGGTCTTCTTTTAATAACTGAAGGTCCGGTGCTGACTGCCGTGCCAGCAAAATGTGCGACGCGTGTCAGGGGTTGCCGACCCCTGGTCTAGAGCTAGATACAGTGAATGACTGCATTGAGCATATGATGGTTCTATGGCTCAAAATAATGGTGATAATAATGCATTAAGTTTATGTTTGTACCTCCTGGTAACAATACTGACACGGCCAAAATCACCTAACATAACCAGAAAACACAGGATCAGCTAAAGGCATTTTTGTTATAAGCTGTGGACAATATATTATATATATATATATATATATATATATATATATATATACAGTGGAGAAAAAAAGTATTTAGTCAGCCACCAATTGTACAAGTTCTCCCACTTAAAAAGATGAGAGAGGCCTGTAATTGACATCATAGGTAGACCTGAACTATGAGAGATAAAATGAGAAAACATATCTAGAAAATCACATTGTCTGATTTTTAAAGAATTTATTTGCAAATTATAGTGGAAAATAAGTATTTGGTCACCTGCAAACAAGCAAGATTTCAGGCTCTCACTTCTTCTTTAAGAGGCTCCTCTGTCCTACACTCATTACCTGTAGTAATGGCGCCTGTTTGACATTGTTATTGGTATAAAAGACACCTGTCCACAACCTCAAACAGTCACACTCCAAACTCCACTATGGTGAAGACCAAAGAGCTGTGGAAGGACACCAGAAACCAAATTGTAGACCTGCACCAGGCTGGGAAGACGGAATCTGCAATAGGCAAGCAGCTTGGTGTGAAGAAATCAACTGTGGGAGCAGTAATTAGAAAATGGAAGACATACAAGACCACTGATAATCTCCCTCGATCAGGGGCTCCACGCAAGATCTCACCCCGTGGGGTCAAAATGATCACAAGAATGGTGAGCAAAAATCCCAGAACCACACGGGGGGACCTAGTGAATGACCTGCAGAAAGCTGGGACTAACGTAACAAAGGCTACCATCAGTAACACACTACGCCGCCAGGGACTCAGATCCTGCAGTGCCAGACGTGTCCCCCTGCTTAAACCAGTACATATCCGGGCCCGTCTGAAGTTTGCTAGACAGCATTTAAGATGTTCCAGAAGAGTATTGGGAGAATGACATTTAGTCAGATGAAACCAAAGTAGAACTGTTTGGTAGAAACTCAACTCGTTGTGTTTGGAGGAGAGTGAATGCTGAGTTGCATCCAAAGAACACCATACCTATTGTGGAGCATGGGGGTTTCAACATCATGCTTTGGGCCTGATTCTCTGCAAAGGGACCAGGATGACTGATCTGTGTACATGAGAGAATGAATGGGGAGATTTTGAGTGCAAACCTCCTTCCAACAGCAAGGGCATTGAAGATGAAACGTGGCTGGGTCTTTCAGCATGACAATGATCCCAAGCACAGCACCAGGGCAACGAAGGAGTGGCTTCATAAGAAGCATTTCAAGGTCCTGGAGTGGTCTAGCCAGTCTCCAGATCTCAACCCCATAGAAAACCTTTGGAGAGAGTTAAAAGTCCATGTTGCCCAGCGACAGCCCCAAAACATCACTGCTCTAGAGGAGATCTGCATGGAGGAATGGGCCAACATACCAGCAACAGTGTGTTCCAACCTTGTGAAGACTTACAGAAAACGTTTGACCTCTGTCATTGCCAACAAAGGATATACAGTCATATGAAAAAGTTTGGGCACCCCTATTAATCTTAATCATTTTTAGTTCTAAATATTTGGGTGTTTGCAACAGCCATTTCAATTTGATATATCTAATAACTGATGGACACAGTAATATTTCAGGATTGAAATGAGGTTTATTGTACTAACAGAAAATGTGCAATATGCATTAAACCAAAATTTGACCGGTGCAAAAGTATGGGCACCTCAACAGAAAAGTGACATTAATATTTAGTAGATCCTCCTTTTGCAAAAATAACAGCCTCTAGTCGCTTCCTGTAGCTTTTAATCAGTTCCTGGATCCTGGATGAAGGTATTTTTGACCATTCCTCTTTACAAAACAATTCCAGTTCAGTTAAGTTTGATGGTCGCCAAGCATGGACAGCCCGCTTCAAATTATCCCACAGATGTTCAATGATATCAGGTCTGGGGACTGAGATGGCCATTCCAGAACATTGTAATTGTTCCTCTGCATGAATGCCTGAGTAGATTTGGAGCTGTGTTTTGGATCATTGTCTTGCTGAAATATCCATCCCCGGCGTAACTTCAAATTCGTCACTGATTCTTGTACATTATTCTCAAGAATCTGCTGATACTGAGTTGAATCCATGCGACCCTCAACTTTAACAAGATTCCCGGTGCCGGCATTGGCCACACAGCCCCAAAGCATGATGGAACCTCCACCAAATTTTACAGTGGGCAGCAAGTGTTTTTCTTGGAATGCTGTGTTTTTTTGACGCCATGCATAACGCCTTTTTGTATGACCAAACAACTCAATCTTTGTTTCATCAGTCCACAGGACCTTCTTCCAAAATGAAGCTGGCTTGTCCAAATGTGCTTTTGCATACCTCAGGTGACTCTGTTTGTGGCGTGCTTTCAGAAACGGCTTCTTTCGCATCACTCTCACATACAGCTTCTCCTTGTGCAAAGTGTGCTGTATTGTTGACCAATGCACAGTGACACCATCTGCAGCAAGATGATGCTGCAGCTCTTTGGAGGTGGTCTGTGGATTGTCCTTGACTGTTCTCACCATTCTTCTTCTCTGCCTTTCTGATATTTTTCTTGGCCTGCCACTTCTGGGCTTAACAAAAACTGTCCCTCTGGTCTTCCATTTCCTTACTATGTTCCTCACAGTGGAAACTGACAGGTTAAATCTGGGTACCCAAATTTTTGCACCGGTCAAATTTTGGTTTAATGCATATTGCACATTTTCTGTTAGTACAATAAACCTCATTTCAATCCTGAAATATTACTGTGTCCATCAGTTATTAGATATATCAAATTGAAATGGCTGTTGCAAACACCCAAATATTTAGAACTAAAAATGTTTAAGATTAATAGGGGTGCCCAAACTTTTTCATATGACTGTATCCTGGAAGAAACTAAAGGTGAGGCAGTCGATATGAACATAAAGGGTTTATGCAGGTAAATAAATACATAAATAGGGGCCAGCGTATAACAGCACTAGACCTGAAGAAGGCAGCAGATCTACTGGACTGTCTTAAATATTCACAGATTCTGTTTGAGAGCTCAGCTTCTTTCACCGCACCCTGTTGCCTCATACATTTCAATACCAGCCTGCAGATGTCCTGAGAATTAAGTTCCACAGTAATAAACCCTATTTCCCACAGCACTGCTTGGCACCGAAGTTGAAATTTTTGGGGTGGATTTTCACCTCCTCTTTATGGAATGCAGGGGATGTAGTGAGAAGTATCGCTTACCATGCGTCTATTTCCATGAGAGTCTTGCTAGCACGTTTTGGATTATACCTCTAATAAATTGCAAGGGCTTCCCTGCAACCTCTTAATTGAACACCCACACTGCATATTTGTCTAAAAATCTTCCACAATTGAGTTTTACAACTGTTTTCTTTTGTCTTTGCTTTGTGAAGCTTTGGCACCAATTACAGTGTGTGACAGAGTCTGAGAATACACGTGTGTCCCCAAGTTCATGCATTCTCTGGCCTTAATTTTTTTTTTTTTTATTCTTATGATGGAGCAAGGAGATGATTTGTAAAGAGTTTTCCCTCTTTATAGATGATTATTGTAAGCCACATGAAGCTGAACTTTCCTATAAATGTTACAGTAGAGCAGTGAGGCTTTAAATGCTACACTGGAAGTACGTTGAATGATCTCCCTTTCCTGAAAAGAATGCGACTGAGCGTCTGCAAGACACTATGGCTGTACACACAACAAATTATGTTTTCCTAGTGTTTTTCTCATTTACAGAACAGCTGAAAAAAATCATAGAACATGAGCTAGAGTCTTGAATCAATGTCATTTTTTTCCTCATTTGTGGCAGCTGTGCTTTGCTCACAAGCTGAGAAATTAACACTTTGGTATTTTTTAGGAAACCACAAAAGTGAAGGTTCTCTTAGTTAATGGTCCCTTGATTCTGACCTATAACCTACACATTCCAGATAGCTGAACAGGCAACATATAAGCAAGTATTACTGGAAATTTAAAGGGGTTTTCCCACTAAGCTAAGTCAATTTATTAAAGAGGTTGTCCGGGCAAAAAAAAAATATTTTTAAAATAGGCCGGGGGGGTGAACAAATTTAAAAAAAAAAAAAATCATACTCATCTGTTCCGGTGCTCCAGTGTCCTCCCAGTGCGGTCTGGTCCTGCTGCTCCGGTGTCTTCTTGACACCGGCTGTGATATCCCAGATCCCTTCCCTTCCTTGAGGCTAATTAGCGGCTTCAGTGGTAATGTGCAGCAGGCTCTTCCAACAGAAGACAACAATGGACTGGCAGGACCGGACCGCATTGGGAGGCATCGGGGAACCAAGAAAGGTGAGTATGATATTTAAAAATTTTTTTATATCTGCCCCGGCCTATTTTAAAAATTAACCTCATTAATGAACGGACTTAGCTTAGTGGCAAAACCCCTTTAGGCTAAATCCCCACATTGTGGGCCGCAGCAATAAAGTGCTGCGGAAAAAACTGCGGCGGCAACGCATCGTGGTTTTTCCCACAGTGCTTTTCACAGAAAGTTCGCAGAGTTTTCCTCTGCAAACTTTCTGCGTCCATTATACCTATAGGGAAACCGCTACGGTTTCTGTAGGTATAATTGACATGCTGCGATTTCCAAAACCATGATGGTTTTGGAAATTGCAGCATTTGTGCTGCACAAATTTTTTTCGCAGTGTGTGGATGGGATTTGCTGGGACTGTAAAACGCTGCAAAGGAGTCACAGGGGACACTAGTGAGTCAGTATATCAGAAACCAGAAAATAGTATACACCTGTATAATGACATTAGTCATTAAATAGGCTCTGTCGTTTCCACAAACCTTTCATAAATAAGTAGTAGAGGCAATTATAAGAAACACTTATCAGCCCTTTTCTGCTTTTATCAGGTTGTTCTTCCCTCTGCTATATTGCCTTTCAGGCAGAGGAGTGAGCAGGAAGTGCAGGAGATAAGAGAAGAAAGACAAACTTAGACTGATGCTGGAGCCAAATAGAAACAGTTATAACCAAAGCACTGTACTTACATCAGTATAGGTCACTAATTCTCTCTCTTGCATATTCCTATGGCTGCTTCTAGCAACTAGTCTCCACCTAACAGCATAGAGAGAACAACAAATTTCAGATATAAGATTCAGAGCGGAAAACTGTGAAAGACTGCAGAATCTAAGTCATATAATGTCCAGATATAGTGATACTTCTCATGAATACACACACAAGAGCTTATCCTTGAAATGAAATGACAGATACATTTTAACTCCTGCTACACTGCAAACCATTATACTTTGTGGGAAAACCCTTTAATATGTTTTATTCTTTAGCTTTCTAAAAGCCTGCAATGTTCTAAATAGTATTTATGAATATCAGTCAGTGACCAGTCAGGAGTTTGCTCATTGTGCTTCTCAGACATACCAGAAAAGGTTTATGCCTGATGTTGAATGATCATATGCGATCACTAGTATTGTACTGTACCAGGAACAAGAAATGTCCAAGACAGAAGTTACACAGTGCAACCCAGCACTTTAGGTCCTTGTGGTTCAGAGTGATAGCTAATGAATCAATAATCATGCATTTACTTGTACACTTCTGCCCAACCTTTGACTACCAATCTCTAATATACCTACTCATAATACATACTCCCCATTTTACTACACGCTACACTCTACATGTGCAGGGCCAGCTGGTCAACTTACTATGGGTAGTGTTCCTTGACTTTTGCAGGACCTCTCCTGGTTCCACTGCTCACCTCTCTACATTGATACTGTAGGCACCTGTCACCAGTGTACTGTAAAGGACATCTACTCTTATCTCAACTCTGCCATCCAAAACTACAGCTAAGTGCCCATGAACACTCCTATATTTTGATGGTTATGAGTCCATATTGTACCGTGGTGTGTAATGACTTTATACAGAGACGCTATGATGCCATATATTTCTCACAAATTGATACATAATCCGTAAAGAAATATTGTGGCATATTTGGAGTAGCATTGTCTCTATAGTGGAATACAGCACTGTATAGGGCCACTGCACGGTGTAACACCTATGGTTCCATAATACCAAAAGGCTTGCTACTGTTTCCATTAATATCAGAGGTCAGTTTTTCATGGCAATATGAATCTTGTATCAAAATTTTCCCAGAGAATGAAAAGAGTCTTACCTCAAAATCAGCTGCAAAAAAGAAGTGTCCTGATTGATTTTGCCCACATTCTGTAGGTGCTTCAGCTGCAGAACTCATGGCGCAAGACATTCTGCTGATTAACCCCATTTTATCTGAGGCAGATTAGCGTGTAAAAGCCACAGCCGAAAGCCATGGCCAGAAAGTGGAGTAGAATCTGAGGCAGACTGCCTCTAATTCCTCTTCATTTTCTCCATGTAAACCTGGCCTTATTTCTCATCATCAACCAATCATAATTCAGGTTTTATTTCCTAAATCACACTGTAATGTCTATTACTGGTGGTAACTGGATACTACGTGGCCCATATTTATCATAGATAATATAGTTAACTAAGGCTCCTTGTTTTCCTGCGTACTGATCCACCAAACCAAACAGCAACAAAATGACTCAATATAATTATAAATATGCGTGGATCCCTTTAATTCCACATAGATCACCTTATGAAGGGCAGTATATACTATAAAATAAAAGTATGGGATGTGGGCTGCCAATTAGCATGTAAAATAGCGCTAACTCTTCTCCCAAAAAGCAGATCAGCAACTTTAGCTCATCATTTTGCAGCTGAATGACATGCAAAAGACTGGTTTAAAGGCACAGCACTATTAAAGCAGCATGTGCCTTTATTTATCCCTCCCATTATCTCCCTGCTTTGTTCTCATCTCACCCTTACGCATGATCCTTCACTTGTATTTTGATTTATTAATTAGCTGCTTAATTACCACAACAAGTTGCCTTTCATTCTAGCAGATGGTAAAATGGAATCATGTCTCAGATCACGGTTAAAAGAGAAAAAAATAATAAAAGCATGTAGCAGACTTCATACACACTCAGCAGAGTTTATTAAGTACGTAATAATAAGCATGTGATTGAGAACACTAAGCAGTTTTTTTTTCTTCTGTAATCCCCAGTCAGCAGGAATATTCCTTTGTTTTCTGCGTCTCTTCTTGTTTATGTTACAATTTATCCTTAAACACTTAGGGGAAGAAGCTGGAATAAAGAAAAAAAAGGTTCTTGTATGACAATGACTCCGAAAGGAGGAAAAACAAAAACAATTTGCATGTTTTTTGCTGCTTTGTAAAGTATTATTGAGCCATCATCAGAAATACAGGTATTAAAACCCTATACAGGCAAATGGTGAGCACCCCCAAAGTCACAATTGTATCCATCAACCTCCATCTTTGGTTGGAACCTGAAATGAGGGGGGTAATGTGATGTCCCTGCCACTCCAAAGGTTCATACCAAATATTTAATGGGTAAAAGGAAGAGAAGGATTTACTCATGTGAACTGAATGGCATCATGATGGGAACAAGGTTTACACCTCTCTGCCTATTAAATAGAACCCTTTAAAGGGAGTCTACCAACACCAAAATCACTTCTAAGCCACATATACAGTCATATGAAAAAGTTTGGGCACCCCTATTAATCTTAATCATTTTTAGTTCTAAATATTTGGGCGTTTGCAACAGCCATTTCAATTTGATATATCTAATAACTGATGGACACAGTAATATTTCAGGATTGAAATGAGGTTTATTGTACTAACAGAAAATGTGCAATATGCATTAAACCAAAATTTGACCGGTGCAAAAGTATGGGCACCTCAACAGAACAGTGACATTAATATTTAGTAGATCCTCCTTTTGCAAAAATAACAGCCTCTAGTCGCTTCCTGTAGCTTTTAATCAGTTCCTGGATCCTGGATGAAGGTATTTTTGACCATTCCTCTTTACAAAACAATTCCAGTTCAGTTAAGTTTGATGGTCGCCGAGCATGGACAGCCCGCTTCAAATTATCCCACAGATGTTCAATGATATTCAGGTCTGGGGACTGGGATGGCCATTCCAGAACATTGTAATTGTTCCTCTGCATGAATGCCTGAGTAGATTTGGATCATTGTCTTGCTGAAATATCCATCCCCGGCGTAACTTCAAATTCGTCACTGATTCTTGTCCATTATTCTCAAGAATCTGCTGATACTGAGTTGAATCCATGCGACCCTCAACTTTAACAAGATTCCCGGTGCCGGCATTGGCCACACAGCCCCAAAGCATGATGGAACCTCCACCAAATTTTACAGTGGGTAGCAAGTGTTTTTCTTGGAATGCTGTGTTTTTTGGACGCCATGCATAACGCCTTTTTGTATGACCAAACAACTCAATCTTTGTTTCATCAGTCCACAGGACCTTCTTCCAAAATGAAGCTGGCTTGTCCAAATGTGCTTTTGCATACCTCAGGCGACTCTGTTTGTGGCGTGCTTTCAGAAACGGCTTCTTTTGCATCACTCTCCCATACAGCTTCTCCTTGTGCAAAGTGTGCTGTATTGTTGACCGATGCACAGTGACACCATCTGCAGCAAGATGATGCTGCAGCTCTTTGGAGGTGGTCTGTGGATTGTCCTTGACTGTTCTCACCATTCTTCTTCTCTGCCTTTCTGATATTTTTCTTGGCCTGCCGCTTCTGGGCTTAGCAAGAACTGTCCCTGTGGTCTTCCATTTCCTTACTATGTTCCTCACAGTGGAAACTCACAGGTTAAATCTCTGAGACAACTTTTTGTATCCTTCCCCTGAACAACTATGTTGAACAATCTTTGTTTTCAGATCATTTGAGAGTTGTTTTGAGGAGCCCATGATGCCACTCTTCAGAGGAGAATCAAATAGGAGAACAACTTGCAATTGGCCACCTTAAATACCTTTTCTCATGATTGGATACACCTGGCTATGAAGTTCAAAGCTCAGTGAGGTTACAAAACCAATTTTGTGCTTCAGTAAGTCAGTAAAAAGTAGTTAAGAGTATTCAAATCAATAAAATGATAAGGGTACCCAAATTTTTGCACCGGTCAAATTTTGGTTTAATGCATATTGCACATTTTTTGTTAGTACAATAAACCTCATTTCAATCCTGAAATATTACTGTGTGCATCAGTTATTAGATATATCAAATTGAAATGGCTGTTGCAAACACCCAAATATTTAGAACTAAAAATGATTAAGATTAATAGGGGTGCCCAAACTTTTTCATATGACTGTATGTTGCTTTAGTGGAGGTTCCTCACATTTCTTTTGTGTGCTATTTTACTGCTGATAAAATCAACTTTTAATCCATATGCAAATGAGCTATTCAGTGCACCTGGGGCATAGCTGTGTCTACCTGAGCACATGCTTGTGCCAATGGTCAGTGCACATTAACACCATTCAATTTATATGATAGGTGGCAGCGCTGGGTGGAGACCACAAGCAAAAACAGGTGCTCAGGTAGACATGGCCATGCCTCATTTGTTTTGTTGCGGTTTATTGAGCCAAAGCTAGAAATAGATTGAGCAGAAGGGAGAAGTGTAAATGCTCCCTAGATATTTCCCATTTCTTCTGTGGCAATTACTAGGTTTGGCTCAAAAAAACGCAGTGAAATCTGCAACAAAAAAGCAGCGTTTCCGCAACGTGGGGCCTTATCCTAGAAGTTGATTTTCTCAGCAGCATGATTGCACTTTGACACAAAAAGGTATGATTATTTGCCACTAACCTCCCCTACAACAGCATATAGGTGACTTAGAGATGATTTTTTTGGTGGTAGTTGACCACAAGTGAGTCTGGCCCTTTTGTTTCTTTGAGCCCCTGACAGAACTACAACCTGTACTTCTTGCTAAGAGAACAATTTTAACTGAATCGCTTCCTCCTGGGTTAAACAGGTGACATTTAATGGAGAGTTAACATTACCCCTAATCATGTTGCTGGCCATTGAATTTTCTTGTGTAAACACCGTAGAGAAGAAGGCATTTAATAGTTGTGCTTTTTCCTCATCCTCCTCCACCATTACACCCAGAATATTTTTGAGAGGGCCCACATTGTCAGTTTTTATTCTCTTGTTATTTATGTAATTGAAGAATACTTTTGGATTTTTTTTTACTTGCCTTGGCAATTTTTCTCTCAGCCTCAATCTTTGCCTCCTTTATTTGTCTTTTACACAATTTATTTTTCTCTTTATAGTTGTTTAATGCTGTGTCACTAGTTTCTTTTTTTAGCACTTTAAATGCTTCCTTTTTATCCCTCATTGTACTCCTTACCGTTTTAGTTAGCCATATTGGTTTTCTATGATGTCTGGCCCGCTTATTCCCATAAGGGATATGTTTTTTAGTGGTCCTATTTAGAAGGCTTTTGAAAATGTCCCATTTTGTTTGTGTTCCGGTCACGTTGAGGACATTGTCTCAGTTTATGCTGCTAATCTCCTCTCTCAGCTGGTTAAAATTGGCCTTCCTGAAGTTTAGTGTTTTTGTTCCCCCTCTACTGAACATTTTTTTAGTGTGTACAAGAAAACTTATTATGTTATGGTCACTATTATCAAGATGACCCCCAACCTCCATTTTTGACAATGTGTCAGGTTCATTTGTTAAAATTAGGTCTAAAAGTGCCTCGCCTCTTGTTGGGTCCTGCACTAGTTGCGATAGGTAATTGTCTTTTATTACTGACAAAAACCTGTTCCCTTTGTTGGACCTGCAGGTTTCTGCCTCCCAGTTGATATCTGGGTAGTTGAAATTCCCCATAATAATGACTTTATTGTGCTTTGTGGCCTCATCTATTTGTTTTATTAGTACATTTTCAGCTTCTTCCATTATATTTGGAGATTTATAACAATTTCCACCCATAAGGACTCCACATATTCATTTTCCTCCCAGATGTCCTCACGCAGAACTGGCTTAAGGCAGGATTTTACGTATAATCAAACCCCTCCCCCTTTCCTATTGGTATGCTCCTTTCTAAACATACTGTACACCTGTATATTTACAGCCCAGTCATAGCTAGAGTCCAGCCATGTCTCACTTATCCCCACCATGTCATATTTCTCATTCAACACTATCACTTCCAGTTCCTACATCTTGTTAGTGAGACTTCTGGCATTAGTATACATACATTTCAAGGATTTATCATTATCCCTACTCTTCCACTGCCTACTGACTGTTTTAACCCCACCCCCCCACCATCCCCAGTTACATTATTTAGCCCTCTTTCCATTTCTACACTATCATTCCCTCTACATCTGTTACCCTCCCCCCCAGTCCCTAGTTTAAACACTCCTCCAACTGTCTAGCCATCTTCTCCCCCAGCACAGCTGCACCCTCCCCATTGAGATGCAGCCCATCCCTACCATAGAACCTGTAGTCCACAGCAAAGTCGGCCCAGTTCTCCAGGAACCCAAACCCCTCCTTCCTACACCAGCTCTTGAGCCACTTGTTTACCTCCCTAATCTCCCGCTGCCTTTCCTGTGTGGCTCGCGGTACAGGTAGTATTTCTGAAAATACTACCTTGGAGGTCCTTGCCTTCAGCTTTCTCCCTAGATCCCTGAAATCATTTTTTAAGGACCTTCCACCTACCACTAGCTTTGTCATTTGTGCCAACGTGCACTATGACCACTGGGTCCACATCAGCCCCACCCAGTAATCTATCAACCCGATCCGCGATGTGTCGAACTTGATATATAAATGCCGTATACAGTAATACCTCGTACATTCGCAAGATTAGGTTCCAGAGCGGGTCGCAGATTGCGAGGAATCACGAATGTTTGGTACAAGCGCTTAGAAGCGCTTACAATGCCGGTTTCTAAAGTTTAACCCCTAAATATCAATAAACTTTACCCTACGTACTGACAGATACAGTACATTACAGACTGTATATTAATACATTAATTAATTAATTCATTAATTTTTCTTATACACTCACAGTAAAATGAAACCAATCACCGGGTACGTAATGAACGGGATGCTACTACCCAATAGTGAAGTTTTTTTTTTTTTTTTTTTTAACTTCGCAGATCTGTGAAAAAACAGAAAAATCTATATATGTTAGGTTCCAATAAAAATATCGCGAATCTGTGAATTTGCTAATTCGGATACGCGAGTGTACGAGGTAGTATATATATTTTTTTTTTATGGTAAGGATTTCTTCACATGATTGTTTTGTGATTTCTACAGCACCAAAAATAGGATTAGATCCTGTCAGAGAAAAGTGTGGGACTCCATGCATCAATGTTCAGGGCGTATAGCAATACTATACTCCATATGATGGAGCCTTAGGCCTTATTCACATGACATTTTTGACTGATTGACAGACATTTAAGCATCTGTTGTGCTTTCATTTCGTTTTTCAATTTTTGATGGCTTAGTGATCCACTCTTAACAGACATAACATAGACGGAAAAAAAAAACGGATCCATTGATTTCTACCAGGTCTGTGTGTCCATGAAAGCTGTGAAAATGGCCCGTAAAAAAAATGAATGTTTGAATAGATCTAAACTGTCATGTGACGGCTGTTACAAAAACGGCCATTACACACGTCCATTTTGCACTGCCATGTGAATAAGGTCTTAGGCTATATTGACATAACTGAGCCATGTCTCATCTTGTTAACAAATTAATGTGTGATCAGATTTTTTTCACTGACCCATCACCTCAGTGGTCTAATCAGGTCTGTGAAAACGCACCCCAGGGCCGGTTTTAGACAAAGTGGGGCCCTGGGCAAAATTAAAAACGGGGCCCCAAATGCTGTTATGCAGACAACACCATCGTCTTCCAGTGGCAACCCCTATAATAACGCCTCCTTTCTGCCAACAAAAAAGTAATAACAAACCCCATTTTACCACACACAATTCAAATGAGCACCTTTGTACCCCCTAATAGATTTTTGCATCCAGTCATCAGTTATTATAGCGCCTCCTTATAAATAATAGTCTCTGCTTATAAATAATATTACACCTTTATCAGTAATAGCGCCCTTATAAATGATAAATAGTGCCCTGTATCAGTAATATTCCCCCTTATCAGTAACAGACACCCCGTAAAAATAATACTGCTCCCTCATAAATAATAGCCCCCTCATAAATAATAGTTACCCTTATAAATAATAGTCCCCATTATCACTAATAGCCCCCTTTATAAATAAGCCCACTTAACAATTATACCCCCCTTATAAAAAGTTCCCCTCTTATAAATAATAGCTCCCCCCTTATAATGGATGCCTTATATATAATAGTTCCCCCCTTATAAATAATAGCCCATCTTATAAATAATAGTTCCCCCTTATAATAGCCCCCTCATACTTAAGTTTCCCAATTATATATAGTAACCCATCCTTATATATAATAGTTCTCTGTTATACAGTGTTTAACTGAAGGGCCTTAGGCCCACCAGAGGATCTTGTTCTGGAGACCCACCCAAAAGCTTCCTGCTAATAGCCTACACCACGGCTCCTTCACTGAAGTGTTACATATGTGCTGACTATCTGGCGTTACTGAGTATGTTCCCAGTATAGTCAGCCCCTATAATACTGTGCAGGCCCCAATAACTCCATGGCCAGCTCATGCACAGTACTGTATGGGGAATGGCACGGCCATGGAGCACTACATGTATGTGCAAGAATATAGTGAGGGAGCTGTGATGCAGACATACCACACAGGGCTACCAGCAGGAATTGTGAGCCCCCCCCCACAGTATAATGCTCCACATGGTATATAATGCTCCACAGTATAAAATGCTCTCCTGAGCCCTCCAGTTTCCCCACATGGTATATAATGCTCCACAGTGACCCCACACATTATAAAATGCTCCCCTGAGCCCCCCATAGTGGCCCCACATGGTATGTAAAGCTCCACACAGTATAATACTCCACAGTGGCCCACACAGTATACTACCCCTTAGTAGCCCCAGACAGTGCTATATGCTCCCCAGCAGCCCCACACAATATAATATGCTCCATACAGTATAATATGCACCCCACAATGCCCCCCATTATAATGCTCTACAATGGCCCCACAGATTATCATATGCTCCCGAAAAGCCCCACACAATATAATACACTCCACAGTGGCCCCACACAGTATAACAGGCTCCCCACACTGTCCCTTCCCCCAGTATAAAGCTCCACAGTGGCCCATAGTATAATATGCTCCCCAGAGGGCCCCCGCTAGTATTATGCTCCACAGTGCCCCCTCCAGTATTTTGCTCCACAGTGGCCCCAGGCAATTTATTATGCTCTCCAGAGCGTCCCCCCAGTATAATGTTCCACAGTAGGCCCCACGCACTATAATATGCTCCCCAGAGGGCCCCCTAGTATAATGCTCATTAGTCCCCACAGTGGCGCCACGCAATATAATATGCTCTGCTGATGGCCCCCCCAGAATAATGCACCACAGTGACCCCACTCAGTATAACATGCTCCAGAAATGGCCTCCACACAGTATAATATACTGCCCAGAGAGGTTTCCCCAGTATAATACTCCACAGTGGCCCAAAACAGTATAATATGCTCTCCAGAGCCCCCCCCAGTATAATGCTCCACAGTGGCCCCGCACAGTATAATATACTGGGGGGCCCCTCTGGAGAGCATATTATACTGTGTGGGGAAACCGTGGAGCATTATACTGGGGGGGGGGCTCTGGAGAGCATATTATACTGTGTGGGGCCACTGTGGAGCATTATACTGGGGAGGGGGCCCTCTGTAGAACATGTTATATTCTGTGGGGCCTCTATGGAGTATTATAAAGTGGGGGGGCTCTGGAGAGCATGTTATATTCTGTGGGGCCACTTTGGAGCATTATACTGGGGGGCCCCTCTGGAGAGCATATTATACTGTGTGGGGCCACTGTGGAGCATTATACTGGGGGGCCCCTCTGGAGAGCATATTATACTGTGTGGGGCCACTGTGGAGCATTATAGTGGGGGGCCCCTCTGGAGAGCATAATGCTCCAAAGTGGCCCCACATAATATAACATTATCCTCAGAGCCCCCCCCACATTATAATTTTCCACAGAGGCCCCACAGAATTTAACATGCTATCCAGAGGGCCCCTTCCCCAGTATAATACTCCACAGTGGCCCCACACAGTATAATATGCTATCCAGAGGGGCCCCCCAGTATAATGCTCCACAGGGGCCCTACAGTGCTATTATTATATTATATTCTGGGGTCTCTTCAGACCCCAGAGTATAATAATCGAAGGCCTGGGGTAGGTAAGGTAAAAGAACAAACAGTTTTACTCACCTTGTCTTACCTCTCCTGGGCCTCCTCACGTTGCTCCGTTATCCCCGCCGGCGCTGGCTTCTTCTTCTCTGCGGCTGACGTCATGCGTTGTGGACGTCACCGCTGAGGCCTGTGATTGGGCCTCAGCGATTACGTGAGGCACGCTGTCAGCACGCCCCACGTGATCGCTAAGGCTGAGGCCTGGCCTCAGTGGTGATGTCCGGGACGCCTGAAGATGATGTCGGACGCCAGGACAGGTGAGTAAAAATGTTTGTTATTTTTACTCACCTCAGGTTCCGGATCCCGGGGGCCCCTTTGGGGACGGGGCCCTGGGCAATTGCCCAGTTTGCCCCCCCCCCTAACGCCGGCCCTGACGCACCCTATAGTTTGATCCGTGAAAAAGTAGCACATGCACTACTCTCTCACAGCTCACGGACAGCATACAGCCAAGCAACTCGGTGGTGTGAGTATAGCCTAAATCTAATGTTCAACTGGCCACTAAGACATGTATGTAGGCTTCAACGTGTGTGGGTCCCCATAATGCCACATACATCATCTTATTTACGTGCTGTCATGGTATTACAGATATGTTTAGTCTCTTCTAGCACCAATAACACCTGCTAAGCTGATGGACAATGAAAATCTATGAACAACACATGTAAGAACGCACACAGCTATGTAACACTTTAGTTTTGTATTGAGCTTCAATAGAGCACCAACAGAGGTGCAGGAGGCCTTACCGTATCCCTGAACGTCAATTTCATAGGATGGCAAGTTTGAGCAGAAGCTGCACAGAAGGAGTTATTGCTCCTCATTTAGTACCCAGCAGACCATGGTACAGCAGTATACAGTGCCTGTGGTACAGCTTAATGCAGGAGGCCTTAGAGTGTAGACAGAAATGAAGACACTTGGAAGAATGAGTATTACAACCACAGGCAAAAAAACATGCAAAATTGTAGCAACCATAACAATACCCTAAATTCATAACCATCACTATTTCTATGACTAAGACACCATGTAAGCTTAAAAAAGTTTCATATTGTTACATTGTATTGTACTTCCAAAAATGTGTACAAACCAGGGAGGATGAAAGTGCATCATTAAGTCTGGTGATTATATTATACACAGACATAGACATTCATCTTGTCCTCCTATGTTCACTGAGGAGCATTACTAAACATTATTAATGAGAACCGTCAACAAACTTATGAAGAACCAGCAATTTGTAATATTTGGCTTAATAATTCTCAGGATCAATTCTCCAAATGACATAAACCCTTCTACATTGAGAATCCCAAATCACAACACATCCCGACCCATAATTAATATTGCTTACAAGTCTTTAGATTATATTTACCAGACATTTTTTATGTTGCTTTTTGTAATTCCTGCTAGTGCTCATTCCTTGCATCCCATCTTACATCTTACACACACCTAGGAGCAATATTACTACATTAAACAATTAAATTCTGATTGCTGCTTTCCGCAGTGGGCTCTGATCAATAATACACAAGGGCCGGCACCCAACCCTGAAGTGAAAATTGATTTTGGTATTTTGATATTATTAGGGTTTTTTGTGTTTAAAGGCAGCATGCAGTTACTACGACGTATTTGTTCAAAAGGAGGTTATGCCCTGTGGATTTTTCATACCCTACCCGTGATAGAGCAATCACCCCTTGTGTAAGCTAAGGCCTTAGATCCTCTGGTCTGTGTGCTGTTGCTTCTATGACCACGGCTTTACATTTTTCATTGACTTCTTTCCCATCTGTTATGGAAATGAAAAGTATGTAAGTAGTTCTTTATACGCGGCTGGCTGCATACTTCAGCCCCCCCCCAATAAATGCTTTTGACATGAAGAAGTGCTTTGGTTACTAAAAAAACCAGCTCTCTGGAGAGGATGCAGGTCTGTAAGTCTTCCCCTTCTGCAGGCCTGTAGCTTGGAAGCTTTTACAAAGCAGTTGTTAACATGAAATGTTTATGAGTAAACGGTCTTCTCATTTACAGGACATCTGCTTTTTTTTCCTGACTGAGAGTCCTCCTGAATTTAAGCAAGTGGCTAAGGCTCAGGCAGACAGCAATTAGGATGAATTAATATCGTGGCCACCACTTAACCAATTCACCTTGTTGTGGGGTTTGTAACACAATGCTTTTTGCTTGTAACCTTCAAGACATTGATCCATTTCTATGAACTGCATAGGTTCACAAGGCTAAAACCACAAACAACAGTAAAAAGTGTTTTCACGTGTCTGAAGCCACATGGAGCAGGGTGAGCAATATTTCCAGTTGACGTTAGAGGACATAACACATCACCAAATGTTTGGAACAGCCAAGACGTGAAATTCAAGATTTAATGTCAAGATATACACTTTTTATTTTTTTTAAAATGAGTATTTCCTCCCCCCCCAACTAATGTGATGACCGGTTAAGACAAGTCTGTGGGAAACAGTTGTTTCTTAAAGGGCTATTCCCATCTCATAATGTGATGGCATATTACTAGCCCTGCTGTTTTTGAGAATGCAAGGGTAACTTTTCTTGATATTAGAAGAGAAACAGATGAAACTAATTTTTAACAGCCTAACAAAACAGAAATGACTACAGCCACCACAGAAACAATTCCGAGCTTTGCTCACCTAGGGTACTTAAAGGGTTTTACTACTTTTTAGTTAGAAGGGTCCCTTGAAAATGAGTTAATTACAGGATGTCCCACTGCTAGAACCCCTGGTGATCAGCTGTAATGTGTCAGGGAACCAGACGACAGATGTTCATTTTCCCTTCAATGCCACTACAGAAGTAATAAAGCATTACATGGTATCTACAATAATCAGTATTCTTTTTGTGTAATGTCTTAGGTCCCCCAGAGAGAGACACTCCATGTAGACATTGTTTGTTCCAGCAAATTGACGTAGGTCCCAAATACTCACCTTCTGTTAACTCAGCATTTCCTTAAAGGTTATCTGAAAGTGTGTTTTCTAAATCAGACAAACCCTTTAATTCCTGATATCCTAGGAACTCTGAAAGTATACGAAGATGGTTGTCAAATTTATCCAAATGACTGTTGACGGGTCAATCAGGGCCTGAGGTGGGTAGACTTTGCAGATCCCTGCAGAGCTGATAGCACATGGCTGCGTAGAGAATGCTTCTCGTAGGAATTCACTTTAGAAAGTTAAAAAGCTTATGCAGGTGAATCATAGCTACGTCAGGTAATACAACACATGCTATTTGAGAAAAGTTTTAGTGAATCTTAGCAAAGGGGATTTTGAAGAAGTTGGTCTTAAATCAGATCTAGCATACCCATAACTATAAAAAGTATGTGGTCAAAGCCTGAGGCCTGGTCCCTAGCGCCAGAGCTGAGCAGTACCCTTTCATGTTTTACTTAGCTATTTTATTTATGGTACTCAAAAAACAATTTTATTTCTGTACTTGCTTTATAGGGAGCTGGGTGTCTCTTGTAGCAATAAATAATTTAAAATATACATGTATATTCTACCCCTTTTCTATGGATTAAACAGAAAGACCTCTAAATAAATGTATTAGAGGGCAAATAACATTTACCCAGAACATTTCTTATTTTTGCACTGAAGGCAGTGATATTTGCCAACTTGCCCACTACTGGTTCAAAATAGTATTCTACAGAATATCTGCAATGTATTATTTACCCGCAGCTAAACAATCTACCTACCTGCATTCATTAAAATCTACTGTACATCTGCACACTTTACATCATAGAGATACACATTACAATGTGGACTGATGTAATGGGGAGCGGATGTGTGAACCTACTGTGCCACCTACTGGAGTGGTCCTGATATACGTGGATGCTGATCAGGGACCAGGCAGGCGGCCACGAACAAGCTAATAAATAAGAAAAAAAGGGTCAAATTGTGCAGTTTCGGTTAAAAAGTCCAGACAGGTCGAGGTCTTAACTAATTTAGGTGGAGGCTGTTAGGGATTGGTTCAGGAGCATCCAAAGGTGAACTCATTATGCCGTATAGGCTGGACCAGGTGCTACACAGAAGGGAATGCACAGGAGCAGGGAGTGTCAGAAACTGCATGGTGTGAACTGGAGGCAAGCTGGTGGCTGCGTTTGTTAGGAGAGAGAACAACAACAACCGACACAGACCATTACAGCTGGAAGAACCACAGTATATAAATACTGCAGGCATGCAAGGCAACAACATAGCAAGGTGAGCCTCTTATTAGAGGGAGAAAAGTCTCAATGGTATCTTCTTTATAGGCACTACATATAGAGATATATCTCTGTATGCCAGTACCTTACAAGTGTAAAAAGGTACTTTGTGCCTGAAAAGAAGGACATTTCTATTGAGGTTTTTAGGCTGAGAAAATCCTCCCTTGAATAACACGTAAGCATATGGCTCACCTCACTGTGTTATTTTCTTGCAGACCAAAGGTTCTGGATTCAGTTTATATTTGCATGTAGCTTTATAGTGGGAAAGAATTTTTTTGGTGGGTCCTAGGCAGTGGATAGGGATCATTTCCTCCTGTGTTGAGAGAGTTGCTTGCTGTCAAGAAAGAAGGAGCAAAAAAGTAAGATGGCAGTATATTAGAAAACTGTTTATACTGTAAAATATTCATAATCAAGCATTTTCTAATAAACTCTGTAAGTTTCCTCTAGTTCTGTTTCTCAAAGTGGGAAGGAACCTTTTATTTTCTCAGAGAAATCAGAGCTTATTTACATATACAGGTGCATCTCAATAAATTAGAATATCTTTGAAACGTTTATTTCTTTCAGTAATTGAATTAAAAAAGTGACCTCCTATATTTTCTAGATTCTTTACACACGGAGTGTTCTACTTCAAGTGTTTTATTTCTGTAAATGTTGATTATGAATTACAGGTAACGAAAACCCAAATCTAAGAAAATTTGAATTTAAGAAAGTTCAGTATTGTAAATTCAGTGTGTCACCTGCCAAGGTTTCCTAAGCCTTTAAATGGTCCCTCAGTCTGGTTCAGTAAGACACACAATCATGGAAGACTGCTGATTATGAATTGTATTACTGAATCACTGAAATGAATGAACGTTTTAAAAATATTCTAATTTATTGAGATGCACCTGCAATCTTCCAAGGGCCATATCCTTTGAACGGGTGGACAGATAAAAAAAAATGTTCAGGGGCACATTTTGTACTTGGTGACAAGTCCTCTTTAAGTAAAGCTACTCTGCTGTCACCCAATACTATGGTTACCAGACACAATGGAACCCAATCATTTTAGGATCCCGCCTCTCCCTGGTCCACTAATCTGGCTCCTTTTCAGTAATCCATTTAACAAAATCATTTGAAAAAATTTAATTGTTAAAAAGCTTAAAGGGGTTTTCCGGGCAAAAAAATATTTTTTTCAAAAAGGTCTGTTAGTGCTATTAATGGGTTAATAAGTGCACCCAAATACCTTTATCAGTGTTTTGAATTATTTCTGGATTTCTCTGGGAGCATCTGGCATCTTCTGCATTTCTTTACATGGTGTAGCTTCCTGTTGCCTTAGCTAATGCAATGCATTATGGTAGTTGTAGGCTCTCACACTATCTCCCTCTCACTCCTCCCTCTCCCTCTCTAACACCCCCTCCGTGTCTCCCTAGCTACCCCACCCACTATTAGCCCTTCCCAACTAACTCAGCCTACCCCCCTACCCTATTATACTTACCTGTCTTCTTCCTGTCCAGACTTCCTTCTGTGGGGAACGGCTCTTCCTCTTCTTTCATTCTGCCAGCGCCTGCGCAGCAGTCCCGGCACTGTGCTGTAGCCTTCACTCCATCTCTACTGTGTATACATGGGTGGTTCATTTGGGCTCCCACGCTTGTGCAATAGAGATGGAGTGTCGGCTACAGTGCACAGCCAGGACTCCGGCTCTTTTGCGCACGCGTGGGCAGATGTCACAGAAGGAGGAGGAGCCGTTCCTTGCAGGAGGAGGTCATGCTGTAAGTATGATGGGGGAGGGGGACTTTCTATTTCTGGAGACGTGGAAACGGATCGTCACCATATAAGCAGAAAATTAA
This sequence comes from Leptodactylus fallax, assembly GCA_947044405.1. NCBI lineage: Eukaryota > Metazoa > Chordata > Amphibia > Anura > Leptodactylidae > Leptodactylus > Leptodactylus fallax. Next base: position 5,158,404 of record CAMRHE010000021.1, read on the forward strand.
AACCCCTGACTGGAATTAGGGCATGGGCATCATTCAACTTTTTACAACAAAACTATTAAAAATCTTTATTTATATAAAGCCAGCATATTACATAACGGAGTAACAAAATAACCACAGAAACTCATAGATTCTAAGTTCTTGTGAGCAGTACAATCAGAGAAGCTTTCAAATTATGAGGTAATAGGGGTGACTCCAAATGTAAAAGTTCTTATTTTATACAATTGTACAGCCATTTTCTCCCCCATCTCTTTTGGGAGGATTCTGGGTAATATGTATTATTTGTTTTTATATATATATATATACAGGTATATATATGTATTGTGTATGGAGATCTGTATATTTACTCTGGATAATAAAAAATTATTTATTTAAAAAAAATGTACAGCCATTTTTCTTACTGCCATCTTGCTAGAGGCATTTTTTGATTTGTGTTTTTGACTCCCCGCCTTCCAAACTCCATAACTTTTTTTTTATTTTTCTGTTCACAGAGCCATATGAGGGCTTAATGTTTGCAGGACAAATTGTTCTTCATAATGGTACCATTTATTGTTCTGTCAATGTACTGGGAAGCTGGAAGAAAATCAAAATGGAGTGGATTTGGAGAAAAAGTACATTTGTGCAACTTTCTTATGGGCTTCATTTTTACTGCATTCACTGTGCAGCTAAAATGACATGTCACCTGTATTCTGTTTCAATACGATTCTGGGGATACCAAATTTATCTAGTTTTATTTACATTTTAACCCCTTAACAAAAATCCAAAACTTTGCAAAAATAATTTCTTTTTAAAGTCGCCATATTCTGACACCCGAAACTTTTTTAGATTTCCATGTACAGGGGTGCATAGGATGTCTTTTTTTGTGGGGCCATATTTTCTTTTTGGTTATAGCATTTTGGAGATTGTCTATTGCTTTGATCACTTTTGATTCAAATTTTTATCAAAGGCGAAACAGCGAAAAAACGTCAGTTTAGCACTTTTGATTTTTTTTTTCCTGCTACGGCATTCACCATATGTGAAAAATATCTTTATAAGTTTGTAGAATGGGCATTTTTGGACACAGAGATACCTAATGTATATGTGTTTTACAGTAATGTTTTACTTTTATATGTATTCTAGGGAATAGGGGGTGATTTGAATTTTTAATTCTTTTTAATTTTTTTATATTTTTTTTTTAATATTTTTTTTTAAACTGTAATTATTAGACCCCCTAGGGGTATTAAGCAATACATTGCAAAATACTGGCAACTCTATTACAGGCTGTATAGAGAAGCCTGTAATAGAAGTAATGCGGAGACAAGCCTGGGAGCCTTCGGTAGGCTCCCAGCTGTCAAGGCAACGGATTGCCAGCCCTGGATCTCATTCCAGGTGCTGGCGATCCTCCACAAAATTGTAATTATCATAAACCACGGGGAAAATGGTGCCTCAGTCAGCTTTGACTGAGGCGCCAGGGGATTTAATGCCTGCGATTAGTGCAGGCACTGATCGTGGGCATTAGTGCCAGATCTTTGCTGTATAATACATCAAAGACCCGGTGGCTATGGCTCCTCAGCTTTAACCATATTTAACTACACAACAACCACTGTAATAGTACGGCAGATGTCGGGAAGGGGTTAAACACCTACAGCTGCTGGCTATGCAGCCAGTATCTGTGTATGCATGAATCTGAAGTGCAGTGGTGTGCAGGGAGTGTGGAGAATATTTTTGTGTAAAGGATTCAGGTTTTGATATAGTAGGAGATAGGGTAAACAGAAAGAAGTCAGATGAGCAAATATGATAGACTTTCCTAAAAAGGTATATGTTTGGTGCATCTATAAATCTAACTATTTTGTCCTGAGAAGTTTCTCCACATTTTACACCACCCACTTACTGGAGTTAGATTGCAGCAATTATTGCAACTTTGCAGATGCCAATCTAGTTAAAAGTAAAGCATGTATTAATGACAGCCCTGGGGTGGGCCCCCACAGAGACAGTGGGCACAGGGCAGCTGCTGTCCCCTCTGCCCCCTTCCCGCTAGCTATGCCATCGACTAAACCCTATGGAACCACAACAACAAGGAAAAGGATAGAAGAAGTATAGCCAACAATTCATGCACTGAGCAAGTAGTCTCTGAGTTTGGAAAAAATATATGAATATTTTTCAGGGTACATGCACACAATCAGTGTTATGTGCAGATTTTCTGCTGTGATTTCAGTGTGCAAAATCCACACCATAATCCTTTGACATGAAAGTCAATCATAAATTCGTCATTCAGAAGATACAGATTTTTTTCATGCAGAAATTGACCAATGCTGCAGATTTTAAAATCCACAGCATGTCAATTTATTTATTTATTTTTTCGGATCTCAAAGAAAGGGCTTCAAAATCTTCACCAACATCTGCTCCAGCTGATGCATATCTGTGTGTGTATATGCAAATTTCAGTGCAAATTTTTTTCTACATGTAAATCCTGATCATGTGCATGTACCCTTACAGCAACATAGATATCCAGGGTGTTCACCGATTCACTGCAATGTCTTTTGCTAGGTAACAATCTGAATGTATCTGACACTGCCAAACTAAGAGTAGTACTAATATATAATTTTATTACATTGTAATAAAACATTGACACATTGAACATTGAAACCTATATTCATGTTCTAGTGCGGATATTGTGATTGAGTAATGATATATTTACAGTATGTATTATAAGAAATACTGTACCTTTCCTGTGCTCATGAAAATCTAAGGATCTGGGTCACAGGTAGAATTGAAATAGCCTCGTAGCATGTAAATATATGAAGGGGGAGAACGATTTAACATAGTACTGTGAAATGGGAAGACGTGTAAATAAGCATCAGTTCATCAGTAAGAGCCTCAATGCAACTCAGCTACAGTGTCAAAGTGACAGATTACATAATTTTGATCAATTAATATGGGTGCATAGTCTGTCACTGTGACGGTTTCAGTTGGCTGCACTTTTCTAGGAGAGTGGAAAAAAATGCTGACTTCCAGTGGAATTGACAGAAAACAAAATTAGACAAAGCCAAACCCCAGTCCAAAAAGAAGAGCAGTGCTGTATAACATTGGTCTCTGAAAGGCTGAAGACTTAGAAAAGCAAGTTAAAATGTCTTGATTTGGTGGTTTTTCTGTATGCAATGCTCTCAGCAAAGACTGAATCACCACACAATTACCTATCTTTTAAATTAAGTTTTAATTTTTTTTTATAAATATTGTTACTTATTTTTATATTACTATATAAAACAACAATTCCATTTCCACTGGTTGCTTAAAAGTCACTTTTCAATGTGTGCTGTGTACACTGAGGGCAGGGTGAGTAATTACTATTAGAAAGTATTTAGAAGCAGATTTAAAAAAGTCACACCGTTGACTATAAGTTATAGAAAAAAAAAAAAAAAAATCAAAGATGAAGTAGTCAATGTGCTATGTATTAATTCTAAGTATGTAGACCGCTGCCTGAAAGTCATATAAGTAAAACTATAACCGCAACCAATTCATTAGTTTATTAGACGTACATTTCAATGAAATATTTATCCCTGGCTTTTTTTGGGAAGATGATCCTTCTCTGGTGGATACGACTTTTGGCTGAAACACAGGACTCACAGTGGTCACAGTAAGTCTGCTTTGTGGGGAATGCCCCTCACAAAATGCAGTCTTTTTGTTCAATACATATATGCTAATCAGTCTAGTCTTGTTGAAATAAATGGACATCCCAGTTTAGGGTGTTTAGCTACCATATTATGTTTTTGCAATTGTTTCACGTCTCATACTTATTGCCCTCTGTCTCTTTCCGTCTGACTGTTGTTCCAAGGAGAGCCCTGTGCCAGATAGATATGCCTGAGGTGCCAACTTCGGCACTAGGATGGGGGTTGCTGGCCCCTCTAATAGAGACATCACAGCTCTTCCACCCACTGCTTCCTGCACAGTGACCTCTGCACATGTCACAGAGCCTGCTCACAACACTCTCTCATAGAAGTCAAAGGCCCAGAATTACTAGTTAGACAGTGTAAACTTCTACAGGCATTCTTTTTTTTATTAAACATTATTTTTAGTTATGGATTTTTTGCTTTCGAAAAAGTAACAACAAAAACTAAGACAATAACAAAGTTAAAATGTTGAAAAATACAACTGTCATTGAATAAACTAAAGGTCCCATGTCGGCCACACCACTAGGAATACAATAAAGGATTCAATTTATGGAGGACTTTGGGGGTGTGATACCAAAGCATGAGGAGCTTAATTTGGTTCTATCTGTATTGAGAGCATCAAGAGCTTTTCTCAGCCTGTAACCAGACAATTGACCAGAGATAGGAGGGCAGTCCTCTACCTAACCAGTGTTCCCACCTTGCCACGTATGCGTCCATCTATGCACAAGTGTTCGAAAGCTGTAGGGTATGGCACGGGAAATAAACCTAATATGGAGGAGCTAACTTGTAGTATCTGTCGATAATTAAGGGCTGCTCAGGGGGTAAGTTGTGACGTGATTGCAGAATATCAAATGGAAGGTTATAAAGTGACAAGGGGTCCGCCAAATCACTCAAGCAAAAAAAGAGTACGAGATGACCAGGGATGAGATGTGGTGGGGTAAATAAGAAGGGTGTCAAAAGTGATGTCAGCGTAGCCAATTGGTATCTGACTCTACAGGTTAACCATATGTCTCTAGAGAATGCCATAGGACCTAAGAGTTGTCGGGGTTGAATTATTCCCTGGGGACCCCAGAAGAGAATGCCCGGGTGTATAGGTACTAACCACAACCTCTCAACCTCCATCCAATGACAAGCCTTCTGAAAATACAACAGATATAACACACTGAATTTCCCCATGGTGGGACTATTAAAGGATGATTATTATTATGATTATTATTAGATGTCACAATGTCTGATGCTGGATGATAAATCTGGCGTATATTTAGACTGTCAAGTTTATGTTTATATCACCTTTTAGTTGGTTTACTTTGAGCCATAATTTTTCAACACAAATTCGGCGCATCATGGAGCAAAATGCCCCCTTTATCTGAGAATCCACATGCACACGTCTAGTAAGTCAAAACATTTTTGCCAAAATTAGATGCGCCAAGATACACCACATTTACGGCAGTGTCAAGTCATAAGCACACTAGCATAATTTTCAATCTTACCTTTTTCTTAAGCCCATGTACTATCTCAAGCAAGATGACTGTAGGCATGGATTAGTGAGAATGTAATAAATAGGTGACCTGGCCAGCCAGACTGAGAGCTTCTTTTTATAAGTAACTTGCTCATATACAGTAGGAGAAATATTTTCTAAGAATATGGAAAGGGTTTCTGAAAATAAGACAACTCCTCTACAAGAGGTGCTTTGGTATCATAAACATGGAAGTTCTTCCACCACAGACTGGGAGGTGTGGTTTTTCAATCTAGACAATACCATTAGGTCAATATTACCAGAATGGGCACATTATAGAGTAATCAGCTTTTATCATAAACAAAGCCAAGAGTTTCTAATATTGTAGTTCATTTCAAGTCATAGGATGAGCTGCAATACCAAACACAGCCCATAGACAAGAAGGATGCTATTTCTGGGAACAGAACAATCCCAGCGAGCTCCTTTAAGAACCACATGCACAATCCTATGTGTTGCCTAATGAATTTTTCTCATGTAACTTCTATAATCTTGGCTCAAAGTGGTTTTTCCACTAATGATGTTTATCCCCTATCCATGGCATAGGGAACAAATGTCTAATTGCTGATTAGTGATCATGAGAACCGGGGCCCAAAACTGCCCTTTGCTGTCTGATTTGAATGGAACTGTGGTACACAAGCCCAACCACCCCATTCAATTCTATGGGACTGCCAAAAGTTCCATAAAAGTGCATAAAGCACTGGCAACATTACATTCATATTGGGCATCTGCAGGCCCATTCCCCTAAATGATGGGGGTCCAGCAATCAGACCACCAGAAATCAGACACTTATCTCCTTATCATATGGATAGGAGATACAGGTATACAGTATAGTGGGAAAACACCTATAAATGATAAAAACTTATTCTTCAATGCTAGCAAGCAAAATTTGTCTTAGTCTAAGGCCACACATTGTGGAAAAGCTGCTTTAGTTGTTGATTTTACTGCTTTTTTTGAGCCAAACTCAGGAGTTGCTATAAAAGGAATGCGAAATATAAAGACACACTTACACTTCTCCCTTCTGCTCAATTCACTCCTAGCTTTGGCTCAAAGAAAACACAATATATTCAGCAACTAAAAATCAGCTATTCAGCAGTGTGAGGCCTAAGCATTAAACACAAAATTATAAAACATATAACTATACATAAGCTTTCTATATCCTGAAATTTCACTTGAATGATCCATGTAATATGAATATGTCACATAAATTGCCATTTTCTATAGCATGTCCAAATGAAAGAAGTAATGGCGTAATGACATAGAAATAATACATCCTTATCTTCCTTATATCCACCATGCTAATAATTAGAATTTCTCCAGTTTATTTGCATGTTTATTTAGAATGCAATTTCTTTGAGTGGTAATACACCAGAATTACATCAAGGTTTCCGTGTGACAGTCCCTGGAGATTATCCAGATCCTCTCTTTTGTGACACAGTACCATGGTTAAAGATAACATTGAAATAAAATGTCAACTGCAGAAGAGTAATTTTTATTATCAGTTAATGAAATCAGAGCTAGTTCACAACATTATCCGAAGGAACGCATCCCCGTCACACAACTTTGATTGGTAAAAATAACATTCAGTGTGCTAGAGAAAAAACTATAATGTATGTGTAATATTGTGCAAATTGCTGTTAGATAGGATATAATATATATATATATATATATATATATATATATTTTTTTTTTTTTTTTTTTTTTTTTTTAAATTAATTACTAAAATAATGTTGAATTTAGGGTTTTAATACAAACATATTTTTGTGTTGTGAGTTGTTTTTGCATTTTGTTTTGTTTTTATGTGACTATATTAAAGCGTCCTGGAATATTTATCACTGGAATACACTTCTTTCTTTCTGCAGCTGACTTTTCAGCTTCGCTGCACATACTGGAATATTGTCAGCAGAGTCAGTTCACCAATATTAAATAAGGCAAGATTCATTTTTCATCTTTGCCTTTCAAAATGTATAACTTTTTTGTTTCTCTGTTATATTTTTAGTTGGCACCATTTAGGGTACATATAATGTTTTGATTAGTTTTTATTAACATGTTTGAGGACTCATGTGAAAAAAAACTTAAAATTCTATAATTCTATATTTTTTGTGTTTTGTTTTTGTAGTATTTACTCTGCATTGAAAATCGTGGCAACTTTTTCCAGTAAGCCATTATGATTACAGTGATACCATATTCAGTTTTAACACTTTTACTAATGCCCTAGCTAAACAACAAATAAGTATTTGCCCTGGGCACTGTATTCTGACATCCATAACTTTTTTAATTTTTTTGCTGATGGAGTTATATGAGGACCATTTTTTTGAGTGTAAGTTTTAGTTTTTATTGGTATCATTTTCTGTATGTACAACTTTTTGATCACTTTTTATTGTCCGTTTTTGGGGGAGGTGAGGTGACCAGAACACATTAATTTGTATTTCATTTTTTTAAACAATTCAATGTACGGGATAATCCCAAAATGTTTGGATAGTTTGGGCTAATACACACAAGGTGATGCCTAATATGTTTTTTTTAAATTTTTGTTTGTTTTATTTTTGAAATGGGAAAGGTTTTTATATTATTTATTTATTTTATATTTTTTGTAATCCTGTTCCACTTTTTTTAACTTTTTTTTTTACTGTTCCACATGGTGATTTTAAAAAAAGGGTTACTCTTGCCCCTCCCCCACCTAGTAGGACAGAAGAAAAACACGTGAAGGGCTAAACAATTAACAATTATAAATTACACCTGAACACACAGACAAGGTATCCTTGAGACATTAACCACATGCGTAAGTATGAAGCAAAAGATTTTAGTTTATTTTGGAAGGGAAAGTTGTACTGTATGAAACCGGCGGAAACCCAGCGGACCCCATTATAGTCTATAGGGTCCTCGGGTGTCCGCGTGTAACTGCTTTTTAAGCGGACAGGGTCTCCGTCTTTCGGGTCTCCGTGTGGACCCGAAGGACAGAATCCCGAACGCTAGTGTGAACCTATCGTTAGACAATTGTATCTTTGTGCAGATCTGATCCAATTCTTTAAAATACATTGATTCCAACCATCCCCATCAATGTCTTTTTGTGCTCCCACACATTATACAGCCCCCATAGTACCCATGGCACTGTATGCCCCACATTATAAAGCCCCACTTAAATTGCACTTGCAGTATAGAGTCACCCTCCAGTTTCCCCAGTATACAGTCTCCCTCTACAGTAGTTGCCCCAGTATACAGACCCCCTCCAGTTGCTCCAGTATACTGTCCACCTCCAGTTGCCCCTACACTATATAGTATCATCCAGTTGTCCCCACAATATAAAGCCCCCTCCAGTTGCCCCCACAGAATACAGCTCCCCCTCCAATTGCTCCCACAGTATACGGCTCCCTCTCCAGTTGCCCCACAGTATACAGTTCTCCCTCAGTTGTTCCCATAGTATGCAGCTCCCCCTCCTGTTTCCCCCACAGTATACAGAGACCCCTACAATTGCCCCCAGAGGACACAGCTCCCTCTCCAGTTGTCTCCACTGTATGATTACGCAAAAAAAAAAAAAAAAAAACCTCGCCGTTTCCCTGGATGAGTTGAAGTTGGGACATACCTCCTGCCGACTGGGGCAGTAGGACAGGACCTGGAATCCGAGACTGTCCTACTGAATCTGAGACAGTTGGGAGGTATGTATTTGGAGTGACTGAGAGATGCAAACCTCTTGAAAACATCTATGGATGGTGAACCACATCTGGCAACAAGGAGCTGAGAGATGTTGCAAATGAGGCTCCACTATCCAGAAGAAGATTTCTCTGCATTCTTATAATAGAAGTGGATTTTAGTGCCACCTTGTTTGTTTAGGTAATATATTGTTGGAATATTTTTGGAATACTAAAACAGACTGTCAAGCAGGAGCTGGAAGTGATGCAAGGCTAACTTAATAGTCCTCAATTTTGAGGTTTGAGGAGGCCTGGATGTCCACATTAGGCCTAGGTGGACATTGAGACATTAATAGTAATTACTGCTTGCAGAACTGGCTCCAGGTTTGTGTGGGCACTTAGGCGACAGAGCCTCAGTGGGCCCCTTTGCGGCACAGCTCATGTGGCAACAGTGTTTTCCTCTAAAAGCTGGTGAAGCAAAAAACAACCAAAATTGGGTACTTTTTGCTAGGGCAACATGCTAGAATGCTGTAGGTCTTACATAACTTTCGACCTTTGCATTGCAAAGATTGAAAACTGTAGGTTCAGCAACTATAATTGATTTGCCCTACATGTATAATAGCCCCTTATACCCCCATACAGTATAATGGCCTCCTTAAGCCCCCATACACTATAATGTCCCCTTTATACCCCCAAAGTACAGTGTCCTCTTTATGCCCCCATACAGTATTGTGATCCCTTATTCCCCATACTTTTAAATAGCCCCCTTAAACCCCATATAATGCCCTCTTATGTCCCCATACAGTACAATGCCTCCATATAATGCCCCCTTGTGCCACATACAGTACAACACCCCATATTATTGTGCCCTTATACCCCATACAGTAACCCCTTATTCCCTCATATATTGCCCCCTTATGTCTGGATGCAGCACAATGCCACCTAATACTTCCCATGTAATGACCCCTTATTACATGTACCCCTAATAATGGCCTCTTTTGCCTCATATAGTACTGTGTCCCTTTATCCCCCCATATAATGGCTCCTTATGTCTCCATATAGTACAGTGCTTCCTTATGCCCTCATATAACATCCCCTAATCTCCCATACATCACCCCTGCTTTATGGGGGAGAGAGCAGTAAATTCAGATTTCACTTTCACTTACCACTCATAGCATCTTTGAACCCTGCCCCTTCCCTGCTCTGGAAACCCTATCAATGGTGCAGGGAAAGGTCCTAGGATCTACGAGTAGTAAGTGAAAATTAAATCTACACTTACTGTTCGACTCTGGGAGTGGCACTCTGGGGCCTGACACCTACCCTGACTGCTTGGACTGATGGGAGAAGCATTCTGTCCAAAGAGACTGTCTTACTAAGCCGCCAAGTTGAGACTCTTTTGATTTTTGCATAAACTGTCATGAACGATCGAGAGTCAATTGATGTCTGTTCCAGGCAGTCAAGATGTTGCTCTGCAGTGATCTGAAATGATTCCTGGTCCATGGCCCTGCCTCTATTGAGGAAATCATTCTGTCCATTACTCTCATTGCTGATCTTATTAGAACATGCTTCCAATGAATCAGGAATTGACTTATTATTCTCTCTTGGGAGAAAGATATTGTGTAGGATCTTGTGTCCTGGACAAACTAAAGATACTCTTGACTGGAAAAAGATGAGACTTGTTCAGTTGATTAAAAAGCCATCATGCTGGAGCAGCTTCAAAGTGGAGGACAGGTGAGTTGTTTCCTAGAAGATCTGCAGATGTGTCCTAAGAAACCTGTAATCCAGGTACTTTACAAAATAAATCCCCTTGAGACTGAGAGTGACAGCTAGGACAACAATAATTTTCATGAACACTCTGGGAGCGGTGGAAAAAAAATACCAGCTCTGTTACTGGAGATGTTGGATAGCATTGGGTCTCCTGATAGCTATCCCCAGATACCTTCTGTGGAAATGCTCACAAAAACAAAAGGAGACACCGAGCGGCCAAGAATAGTGTAGATCCGGCTATGATCCAAATGTGATAATAAAAAGACAAAAATAAATGACCAAGATGGCCCCTCACCTTTAAGTATTGTGAATGTATCACAAATAACGCTTAGGATCTTGTAGGTGGTGAGGGTGGCAGCAGATACCGTCTAGCGTCGCCGGAGATCCGGATGTTAAGGTATGCAATAAAGAAGGGGGGGTGTGTTCCCCAAGATATGGACTGTCTGCGCTCTTGTAAAGGAAGATCTTAGGTCACTTTTCTGAATGAAGGTCTCTTTATTAGGGTACAGAAGGCACAACGCGTTTCGGGGAAGGACTCCCCTTTTTCAAGTGCAAATATAAACAACCTCCTACAGCCTATGTGTGCGTTATTGTATGTAAATAGAAGGCGTTTGGTATCTGCACACTTGGAGAACCTTCCTCTGGAGTATGGGAACATGGAGATAAGCATCTTTCAAACCTACAGATGCCATGAAACCTAGATATTGAAGGATGTTTAGGACAGACTTTAAAGTCCATTTTGAATTTCTTGAAGTTATAGTTCTTGTTGGACTGTCTATTGACAAACCTCCCTTTCCGTCCAAGCATCTGAGGTTACTCTTGAATTTTATGAGGATTTCCTTTTACAGGGACCAAAATTCCTCTGCTTGGTTTTCTTGGGCTGAGGACAGGAAACACAGGATAAGGGGATAAGTGTCCAATCACTTGGGGCCCGATTGCTACATCCCCCTGTGATTAAGAGGACAGGGATCCGAACGTCCCCCTAGGGTCTCCTTGTGAATGATTGCGTGATCACTGTTACATTTACTTCTTTGGGTTGCCAGGACTGTAATGAGCCTGCAGCGATCAGACACTTATCCCTTGATCTGTGGATAGGGGATAAGTGTCCATAACAGGACAAATCCCTTTAACTGAAAGCCAAACAAACCTTCCAGTTGGATAGGAAACATGTAAAAATTATTTTTAGAGAGGAGATCACTGTCCTACTGTTTCACCCACAAATTCCTCCTGACAACATTAGTTAGAACAAGGAGATCTAGATTTAGAGGAGATCCTGAATGTATCTAGAGGAAATTGCACATGAAATCTGCCAAAGGAATCAGGGATTTGCAGTCAGTCTCCCATTCTTGTATTTGTCAGGCCTATATAATATCTGTGATCTGATGAGGAGGGAACATTCAGCTTAAAATGACTGCTGATCATCATTTTAAGTTACAGATAAAATGGAGCAATTTTTGGGATGCCAGCTCGGCTATCTTTGTCCAGCTGACTGATGAGATTTCTTAAAGCTCTAGCCCTTTAGCCACTGGAACAGTAGCCATAGATGCCTTACATATGGCTGAATAGTAAGAACACTTCAAAAGAGAGTCCATTTATGGCCCATTGGCTCATTTTTTATTTATTTTTTACTATTGTGTTGGGGGGAGTTTGGTAACAAATTTTTGTAGTATACTTTATTAACCTATCTAACTTCCTTTTTAATAGAAAACAGACTGTAACATTCTCCTTAGCAACCCTATAACTGAGCTGTTGCTAGGGAAAGTTCATGCTCATTTGTATTGTGAATATGCAGAGCTGAAGCATTTACCAAAGGGGGAATGGTCACTTCTAGAGATGAGCGAATTGAACCTGGTGAATTGGAATTTGTACTGAATTTTAGGAAATATTCGATTCACATCGAATCCGGATTTCCTCACACTTTGTGGTAACGAATCACATATTTTCTCAAAATGGCTGCTGCACATAGGACATAGGGCAAGGAACTCTGGGAACACGGGATCACCCACAATGCCATATGTGCAGCCAATCAGCAGCCAGCCAGCCCTGTGATATCACAGCCCTATAAATACCCTCCGCCATCTTGGATTCAGGCATTTTCCAGTGTACTTAGTGCAGGGAGAGACGTCAGCAGGTGCAAGGGAAAGTGGTAGAAAAGACTTGAAAACTGATATTTTGCTCAATCGAAGTTCAGGGAAAGAGCATTGCAATAGATCATACCTGTGTAATTCAAATTATTGGGGTTTTATTAGTCTTTGTGCAGTGCAGTTATATGTTGTAAAGCCTTTTCTTGGCGTTTATAGGTGGGGATAAATAAGTAGCTTATTAGCCGTTGTGTGTTGAAGGGAGAAAATTACAGGCCTTTTTGCCCTGTATTAATTTCCTTTTCATTTACTTATTTGATCTAACAGTATGTCAGACAGAGAAGCGACAGGCCCTGCACAGGGGAGGGGCGCAGGCACAGGTCGCAGCAGAGTAAGGGGGCATGGCAGCAGGAGTCACTTGCAGAGGCCTGAGCTCTCAGTGTCAGCTAGCGGTTGTGTCTTGACCAGCAACCCAGTGGTTCTAGAATGGTTGATTTGGTCATCCACTTCATCCCAAGTCACATCAGACACCTCCAGCCAAGAGTCGGTGGGTTCGTCAGACACAACCCTTAGTTGGCATGGCCCTGGAGCAGGCCCTGTGCCCTCACCTGTCCTGAGCCTAGAGTCACTGATGAGCAGCTTTCTTCACCCGCATAGTGAAAAAACTACTCACCAGCAGCTAGACATAGAGCAGAGCCTGAACCAGCAGGTGGTGGCATACTTGGAGTGAACCCTGCCACCTGTCATTGAAGATCCGCTGGACTACTAGGCAGCCAAACTGGATTTGTGGCCGCAACTGGTCGAGTTTGCCCTGGAAAAGCTGTCCTGCCTGGCCAGTAGTGTGGCATCAGAGCGGGTGTTTAGTGCGGCGGAGGCCATAGTTACCCCAAGGAGAACTCGCCTGTCCACCCAAGATGTGGAGAGACTGACCTTTGTCAAGATGAATCAGGCGTGGCTCAGTCAGGATTTCCACCACCTGATGCATCAGATTAAATTATCCATGCTGCCTCACCCAAACCTTGACAAAAGAGACCAGTTTCTTCTGGCTACCTCCCTCAGCTACTATTCTGATGCTGCCACCCACCTGATGCAACACATCTGATGCCAAGTGCTCCTTTTTACAGCCACCATTGTCAGTGGGTACAGTTTGTGCCACCCACCTGTCAGCGGGTACAGTTTGTGCCACCCACCTCTCCACTCTGTCACCAGGTCACTCTATTGCCTCCTCATGCGGCTGCCACCTCCACATTATGTCACCTTGCCATTCTGTGGCCTCCTCATGCTGCTACTTCCACATTATGTCACCTTGCCACTCTGTGGCCTCCTCATGCTGCTGCTACCTCCACATTATGTCACTTTGCCACTCTGTGGCCTCCTCATGCTGCTGTTTCCTCAACACTATGTCACTTCTCATGCTGTTCCCACCCTCCCCACTCCATGACTGGGCCACTATTTTGCCTTTTTGACCTGGTTGACATCATCATTTATTTGACCCTTCTTCTGATCTGTCAGAAGGAAGGAAAAATGAGACGTCCAACGGATCCGGTCTGTGTAGCAGCTGTAAGGCCTGTATGGTCCCATCAGAATCGGATTATGATTTGGTAGCCAAAAGCAGGAGTGGGTACAAAACACAGAAGACATGCAAATATTCCATTCACGTGTCATCTCTGTTTTGGATCCACTCCTGTTTTTTTTGGCATCAGCAATACTGATGGATTACTGACCAATTTGAAAAATTTGCTCATCTCTAGTCACTTGAAATGGCTGTATTTCCATTTTTATACCACCTAGAATGTGTGGTTCGGAAAACACAACAAAGCTGAGATCATCAGCTTTTGTAAAATGCCAAGATTGAAGTACTAGCTATAACAGAACCTGAGATATTACTAGTTAAAACACAGTTATAGCTGTTATAGCTAGTACTTCAATCCCTGAAGCATATGAAAGCTGAGAAAAAAAAAAAACATTTTTCCAGGTGGTATAAAACAGGAGATACAGCCATTTGAACTGACTATACCTCCTTTGGTAAATGCTTCAGCTCTACATAGTGCATTGAATACAGGAGTCTCCTGGCAATGCTTAGTTAGAGCATTTATAATGGCCTGTTCTCTATTAAAAGTAAGTTTGATAACTTAATAACGTATATTCAGTGCACTGTCAGCTTTCTACCTGTATATAATACAAATGGTGTCAGAGGACATGAAAGGTCTTCTTTAAAGGGAGTCTATCAGCACCAAAAACCAGCCCCCTTACCTTACAGTGATCAAAACTGTGAGCACAGTGCTATAATTTGTTTTTTAATGGCCGCTTAATTTTGATGAAAATCTGCATCAGGGGAGTGTTCAGGGGCAGCTGAGCATCACGGCAAGATCTTCCACTTGCTCGGTAGGAGGCAGGGGAAAGCTTGATTACATCAGTGTTGCTGGGAAGGGTATTGAACAAGAGAAAGAACTTGCTCAGCTGCCCCAGAACACGTCCCCAATGCACTTTTAGATTATTTGCATGGGAATAAAAAGTATTTTTCTGTCAAAATCAAGCAGCCATTCTACAACCAAAATCTAGCACTGAGCTTACAGCTCTAAGCACTATAAGGTATCGGAGCTGGTTTAATAACGTTTTTGGTGCTGACAGATTCCCTTTAACAGGTCATGGAGGATTGCATGATCCAGCAGCATCTGTTCTTTCTTTCTTTTAAGGGAAATAATCAAGTTTCTCTTATCAAGTCATCAGATTATTTTTTGACTAGTATAATAGGACCAGAGGCTTTATTCTTATAAAAAAGATAACAATGTTCCCCACAATGGGCATAGCTATAGGAGGTGCAGAAGTAGCAGTCACTGTTTCCTGAGAGGGCCCAAAGGCCCTTCTGCCACAAAATGGATACCACTGTTCTTAATGGCACAACTTTTCACAGAGTTTTCATTGAGCCCAGGAGCTTCAGCTTATGCCTCTGTCCCCAGAGCTGTCATCTGAATATTCAGAAGTACTATCTAAGCGAGATTGCAGAGTAAAGGGAGCAGATGAGTTGTCAGAGGTAGAGTCAATAGGCACGGGTTTGTGAGAAATCTTGCTCTTTTTAAGAGCAGAAGTAGCCTCAGAAAAATGCCTGGAAAAACTGGATTCTGAACCACCTGAATAATAATCATTTGGTCTCAGAAGAGACAGAGGAATCCTAAGGTTCAGACATCAGTTTACGCATCATCAGGTAGAGGTTGGAGACAGGTGGTGCACACTCGGTGCTAAGATCTGCTCTTTCTTTTGGCAGGAACATGCTGGCTAGACAACTATAACACAAAGACAACAGTTTGTAAATGTAGGAACACTCTGCAGGAACATAACAGCCAGGACAGCGATAACTGCAGAATCATAGTAACAGGGAGACATAGCTACAGGGAGACAGGGACAACTGCAGAATAACTGCAGAGAAACTTTGATCCGATACATAAGACATACATAAGAGGTACACAGGAAGGAAAAAAAATTCTGAAAGATATGCAAGGGCTGATTTCTGGGGATAAAGTGGTTAGTAATCCAACAGAGGATCACTCTCAATGATACAAACAGGTTGACATAATACCCTTTAATAACGCACACTCCAGGAGAGATGGGTAAATCTGTGAAACATAGAAAGCCATAAGAGATAATGTGTAGGTCCTGAGAACAAAAGAAAAAGATATACATGGCTACTGTATCAGGGGTACTTGATATGTGTATTCATAATTGTTAATTGCTTAGCCACTCACATGGTTTTACCACTGTCCTAATAGGCAGAGGGCAAGACTACCCATTTGTTTGATGCTGCCAGAGTATGATAAGAAAAGTACATTACTGCCTATGTGTATTAGGCCAAGGCCTATTACACATTTGTATAAGGAGACCAATGATTGAATTCTTTCACCCCCTCAGAAGCCCGCAATCTCACTACAGTGAGGCTGAGGTGGTGAAAGTAGAGGTCCCCCTTCTAACCAGCCAGAATGCCATGATTGATATTGATCTATTGATCATGGTATCTGAGGGGATAACCTGGTGAAGTTGGAGCATATTCTGCACAGCTCTTGTGCTTGCTACATTGATGTGCTGTACTATTACAGCACTAAGCAGTACATCTACACGCCATAACAGCACAGCACAGAGCCAGAAGGTGTTAATGACATTATTCTCATGGGGCAGAGAAGTTGGGCACAATGGCCCCTCTGACACTTGTACTATGAATAACATGTGGTCATTCAAGTTACACTTTGTATATACTATAGGCTGGCCATACAAGGAACATGCATGGGGTGGGCTCATGTAATTGACATTATCATATAGATCTAAAGTAAAGAAGCATTAATAAAACTTTTCCAATGTGGCAGGGAAGTTTAAATCTTTTTATATTACCAAATAAAATTGGTGCCACAAAGTTGGTTGGCTGTGCCAACAAATAATTACATTGTGGTCAACTTTATACACTGGATTTGCTTTTATGGATTTCTAATTTCTACGCATTTGCTTTCAGCTTCAAAAGGTCGTACTATAATATATCATCTGGAGCATTGGAGTAGATTATTAAAAGAACATATGCTGAAGTGGAAATGCTCTTTAAAGGGCTTGTGTCACTATCACCCAAGAATATTATGCATAGTATTGCTACTGGGATTTCAGTGTGTAGTTACAAGCTTATGTGCTTAGAGGGGCCCCAAAGCCTTCAACATCCCGCTTGCCAAAAAAATATATTGTGATAGAAGGGTGTTACGCAAGTTGTACAATAGCGTAAACACAATAGTTAAAAAAAATCTTGAAAGACAAATAAATATTATGTGGTTATGTCATTTGTGGTAGAAAATGGCTTGATGTCCAGTTACAAGGTGGCACCAGGTATAGGATTTGCACTTAGGCCCAGGCCTTTCAAGTGTCACTTCTGAGATGTTTTTCTAGTTATTAATGTTGATATGGCTAATAGAACAATATTTCAGAGCCATAAAGTTATCTTATCTCCATAATCAGAACCCAACTTGAAAGATACCATGTAGCCTGACCTTCCGGCCATGTCTCTGCTGCTCTGTGCAATTTATTTGGTTTGTATTTGAGCTGACATGCTGTCACTCTTTGTCCATCCTCAATCACTATTTGTTCAGATCTACGCAGATATGACCCTTTATTTGTCATTTCATGAATATCTGATCCTAGTCGAGGAACCGAATTTGCAAAATGCCATGGGCAAATAATCATTAAGATTCTCCTTAAAATTCTCCTTTTCTCTCTACCGAAAAGCTCACCTATCATTCCTTGGAAATGTTTGCTACAGACAAAGGTTGTGGTTTAACATATTTTAATTGTGTGAGGCTCTCATTTTGGCACCAAAGGGTTCTTGGGAATTGAATTCAAAGAATATTTAAAGACCCAGCAGCAGCCATTGCTACATTATAATTCTTTTATTACTCTTTTCACATTTTTTGCCATTATTATAGTATATCAATGGCAAAAAATACCAACAAGCTGTAAGACCTTACAAAGCCAGGTGCTAGAATTAACTAGGCTATTGAGTCCTCCACCCACCCCAACTTAACTCGGTGTTTCTGTGATCTCTCAAACTCCACAAACAATAACATTTGTCATGAGTCAGTCAGCTTAGGGCAGTCACACGAGCCTGGGTCACCGAGGCAGGCTGTCCTGCATACTCTAGAATCAAACAGATGGTGGAGGTTAAGTGACTGCTCAGTGACTAGCTTTTCAAGTAACAGGAGATCATTTGTGTTTTAAATCAGAACTTTGACCACCCTAGATAGGAAAAAGGGTTAATATGTAAACACTTTTGGTATATGCCCCTTATTTTAAGTCTCTCTCAATTTTTAATGCCCTAAGATGGTTCTCCATTTAATCCTGGCTTGAGGCT
The DNA here is from genome assembly GCA_947044405.1 of Leptodactylus fallax. Taxonomy (NCBI): domain Eukaryota; kingdom Metazoa; phylum Chordata; class Amphibia; order Anura; family Leptodactylidae; genus Leptodactylus; species Leptodactylus fallax. Next base: position 5,176,913 of record CAMRHE010000021.1, read on the forward strand.
ATGAGGAAGAAGCACTCGCAGCCTGGTCTGATTCATTTTGGGCCACAGCTCATCTAAAAGCCAGCAACATCTTATTAAAGCCTGTGATAATCTCCTCTACTAATGCATTGTTTCTTTTTATGGTCTCCAATTAAGGCTGGAGATCTCAAACCAGATCCGAGGAGGCTAAGTACACTTTCTATCTGCAACATTTTCCAAACAATCACACAATCTGCTCCTTGGGATTCTAACTCCAATAGCAATTGACATTTACTTCTTTTTAGCTTGTGCATTTAATAAGAACAGTTACTATCTTTTCCGAAGTAACTTGTCAGTGACTATTGACTCTTTACCCCTTTCTAACTGGCTGCTTTATTCATTTTTAGATATGGATATTACTGTTTACTTTATATAAAGTACTTTCACCATTTAAATCTTTTCTGTTTGTTAAGGTGGAATTTATACTTTACACTCAAAATGTGTACATACTAAACTTGAAATAACTCTAATTTACTCTATTTGCACATTTTTAATGGTCTGTCCATTTATCATTGTGCAAAAGCTGATTTTTAACATTTATGCTTTTATTTGCCATCCAATATCTACAATACAATCCTACAGTCATCTAGCATTAATAGCTTTGCTAGGTGCAACTTTCAGTTCAGGCTAGTTGATACTATGTCTGCAAGACTCAAAACCACTGTGGTTCTGAACCAAACCTAGATCACAATAGAACCCAATGGTGATCTAAGGTTCATTGTATAGAACTTTATTCTTCTTTAAATGTGTCTATATTAGGGAAGTGTGTTGCTCCACAGCAAATGCTTCATACTTGAACGTTACCGTCTTCGGATACCAAGCAAAACCTGAATTCATCACTAAAGGCAGTGTGATTCTATTCTGTACCAGTCCAAATTTCATGACACCACTGCAAGTAAAGGTGATGGTGGCTGGTTGTTAATGGAAGGACATGTAATGGGTTATGTAAAACCAAATTTCCTTCTGCTAAGCACCTAGAAATGGTCTAGACAGAAACAGGGGTGTGTATTGTCTAGATCAGGGGTCAGCAACCCCTGGCACTAGTGCCGGGTTCGGCACCCTGGGCTTATCTACGTGGCACAGTGCTCTCTGCTGTCTTAACACATGGCAGTGCTGCTCCAGGTTGCTATCTCTCTCAGTCGAAGGAGAGGATGCACTGGGGTGGAGAGCATCAGGCATGATGTACTAGTGTCTGGGCCATGGGGTAGCCTAGTCAGAGGAACAGCAGCTGCATGTGCAAAATATAACATGGCAGCTAAAATTGCCTTTGTTCATTTCAACAAGGCTGGAAAGATTTGTTTGGACGTCTTCAATAAAAAGACTAGGCTGTGTAAGGGGCATCCTCTGCCCCCCACAAACCAGGCTTACTGAAGACTACTGTTAGCTCCCAAAGTCTTATCCACCAGATAAGGATCATCTTTGCGAAAAAAAAAAAAGTCAGGGATCCCACTGAAATGTAAGTTTAATCGACTACCAAATCAGTTGCTGTTATAGTTTGTGTTATATGACTTTCATGTAGGGGTCGACATCCTTTCAATTATTACATGGCACACTGACTACGACATCTTTGATTTTTTTTTTCAAAATTGGCACACCATCCAAAAAAGGTTGCTGACCCCTGGTCTAGATGGTAGACAAGGAAACTATGGGAACAATTCATGCTTATTAATGGATCAATAAGTCCTCTCTATTGGTGGTCTGTCTGGACCATCCATAACCTATACATTGTGTGCTTGTGCCCTCACATAACCACTGTTCCCAACACCTTGTCACAGCTAGGTCAGAACAGCATAGAGCTTAGATGGTGGGCAATACGTGAAAACAACCATCCTGCTTCTCTCAGTCTAACATGCCCCCTCTTAAAGTCTGCTAACTGGGCAAAATGTCTTCGATTGCATCAAAGAGGCATGTATAGCAGTCAACAATTTCTCACCAAAGAGGTACACTACCCAAAGGTAGCTTTAGAGAGCCTTTACGTAGAGCAGTGGGGGAAGCACTGTTATACCATCTTGTGGCAAGATCCAGTGCAGTATCTACGCATTTACATATCTACCTCAGACATAACTGCATGCTGAGTTTTTCAGCAATCCAACATTTCTGTCTGGGGGAGTTATTTATATATATATTTATTTATTTATTTATTCATTGTCAATGAGTGTATTTGCATCAGCAACAATACCTGATCAAGGACCTGATCAAAAGATAAATAAATTCACTTAATTTGTCTATAAATCTATAATCTCTATTTTAACTATTTATTTTATCGTTGATAACTTTTCATCATTCTGACATGTATTCCTTTGGCGACTGCTATCACCACCCTATGTGAGGTTTAATCACAGGATGGTTTTACGCTAACCTTACATCAGATTATGTAAGTAATCTATGTTTCACCAACATGGTAAACTCAGTCAGCGCAGAAGACCAAGGTTTATATATAGACACAGGATGGACAATTGCTGAAGTGTTCCTTTATATCACATTGAAGTGCTGTCTGCCTGATGAGTGTTGTATGGCAATATATAGTTTTATTTGAATGCATCATGTTTATTACAAAGCCTAGATTTCCTCTAACTTCAAGAAGGCAGACAAAAGATTGTTCTTAACCAGGCAAAGTAAACGGATGGCTGCAGAACCTTTAGAAGCATTCAAGTACCTCAGTGACTTTCATCAGATGCACTATGTACAAGAAGCGGGGAAAATTCTCTCTCTCTTTTTTTTATTTTTACTTTGCTTTAATCTTATTTGATGATGTCTCAACAGGCTGGGACATGCATTCTTGGATGGCAATTTCTCAGCACCATATGTGTCTTGCACAAGAAAGCCGCAGCAAAATGAGTCTTGGCAGGAAGAGACTAAACACATTGGCAATGAACAAAATAAAAAAAAATCTTATTTAACCTCCTGTTGTCTGCTGCACAAACCCTTGTGTCGAGTTATGCAGAAGGACAGAGTGAACCAGTTGCACAACTCACTATAGTTTCGTGATTAGGAAAATTTACATTCTAGGAGGCATCATCTGACTTGACACTACAAAGGATTTAATAGGAAATACAGAATGCTGACTAAAGTACAGGAAGGGAAATATGCTTGTACTCATTTCCAAAACATCCCTGATATTTTACAGAATACCACTTAATAGTCTTATTAAGCAGGTTGCAGCCACAATTGTGAACACCTTTGATGGTTGGGTTTACCATTAACGCTTTCCACCCCAAACAAATAAAAAGGCTATTTAGGTTATTTTTTGTTGTAAACTGTGATAAAAGCTGTTGGAAATAATGAAGTGACAAATTTGCGCAAGGTGACTAAAAAACTGTACATGGCCTCTAAAGAAGTGTAATTTTAGTCAAATTTATTAACCAGAAATACTGAAAAAAAGTGAAAATTGGGGCACAAGTCTATGCCTTCTCATACCAGACTAAAAATGGTAATAATACTTTTATTTATTTAGTGCCAGCATATTCCACAGATGTTGTCCCAAATAGGGCTCACAATCTAAATTCCATTTTTCTTTGTATGTATGTCTTTGCAGTGTGGGAAAAAAATCAAAGTACCCAGAGGAAACCCAGGAAAACACTGGGAGAACATACAAACTCCATCCAGATGTTATCCTTGACTGGATTCGAATCCAGAACTGCTGTGGGCAAGGCAACAGTGCTAGCCACTGAGACACCATGCTGCCCAGTTCAATTACAACATGCTGCGTTCTGAAAAATGGTCATGTGCTTAAAAATCGTAAATGTGATTAAAATCATTTAGATGTGTTGACAACTTTTTCAATCAAAAATTATATGGGATAGCACAAAGAACAAAGAACTTTCTAATGATCTTTCTTACGCCTCTACATCTAGAGGAGAGAACATTTCACCAGTAACATAGACAGAGATTATTTACTGTAAGAGCAGTGAGGCTGTGGAACTCATTGACACAGCATATGGTGATGGTGGATTCATTGTGCAAGAGGCCCTGGATGCCTTTCGTAAATGGAAAAATTTTATGGGTTTTAGATTTTAGTAAAGAAAAGTTGATCCAGGGTTTTATACTGATTGCTGGATTTGGACTCAGGAAAAATTTTTCCCCCTGACACGGGGCAATTGGCATCAGCCTCATGAGGATTTTTTTTTTGCCTTCCCCTGGATCATCACTGTAGGCTTATAGGTTGCACTTGATGGACATGTATCTTCATTCAAACTCATCTAATATGTAACTACATATATAAGATACATCAGTAAGATGGAACAGAAAATAGGAGCCATTTTTTTATATGTTCATTGTTCTTCACCAGATGACTTCAAGTTTGGACATAGTCCTTGGTGAAATAGAGAGAATGGTTACACACCTGAGTGAAATTGGTGTGACCTAGTACCAGCTGGTGTCAAATGTTCCAAGGTGTTTTCAGACTAGGTCACAATAGAGAATCCAAGAAACAGACAGGGTTTCCATAATAAAATATCATAGTCTTAAAGACAAGTGTCATATGCAGATAAGAAAAATCTAAAGTCAGTTCAAGTCAAGCCATTTCCTATTACACCAATGCATCAAGAAAAAAAAAAATTAACAATTTTGGCCTCTATTGTATACTGCTCCTATATGTCTCCATTACATCAGACTACAAACAAACCTTATGTCTGTTGTGATCCTGCACTTACAGTATGTTACTTCCATCCATCTGCCCCCTCTCCTACTGTCATAAAGTTAGCATGAAGAGGGAGTGGAGTAACACATAACGCCAGAGTCTGTAACTGTAGAGATGCATGGGTTGATATAGAAACTGTATATACAAAACAAATATTTTTAAACAAGTCCTTTTGCAAAGTTGCTTCAGTTTTTAGGCTCTATTCATATGAAGTTTATTGTCTCAATTTAAATAAATAAATAAAAATAAATAAATAATAATAATATAATAGTCCCACCATGGGGAAATTCAGTGTGTTACAGCAGCAAAAATAAGCAATACAAATACAACATATACAAGAACATCCAACATTATCATATACACTATGATTTAGATATTAAACTTAAGCCTCAAATGAATAAAATATAGTGGTTTCCATCACCCACACAGTTCCTTTGTGGAAAAAAAAAAGTCTAAATTTAGTGTATACATTTTTTACTGTCTTCTATCTGGCTATCCTGATGTACATGCTAAATGCACATCACAAAGTTAATGTGAACTTGGATGCATTGTTAACATTAAAATAGCTACAAAAGTGGATGTCACTGAATGTGGATGTCACTGAATACAATAAGTAAAGTATGGTGAAAAATAATTAATGGGCAGCAGCTCACAGCCCTAGCTTTGAGGACATTGTAGTATCAGGAGCCACATGAGTATAAATCACTGAAGGAGATACATATGGTAACCTTAACAAGATAGCAGGCTTTTACAGTATCAAGTAGATTTGCCAGTGCTTGACATCCCAAGGGTGTGCCTTCAGATCTTTAGGACCTAAAGGGGATCTCAAGACACTGTACTAAACTTACTGAAGAAGCTTCTGTACCATTAAAAATATTAGTGAAATTCATGCCTTACTACACTAATTGAGATTTGTAATCCCAAAAATAAATATACAATATTACTAGTAGTACATTAAGTAGGTTAACATTGTTTTGGCATATTATTAAGATATACTAGGGCATCTTTGTTTTAGTAAATAGTTGTATTCCTCATGAAATAACAATTTTGGAATATCCTGTTTCCTAGACATTTCTGAACAAATTGGCAACCGGGTGTCACAATTATCAAACTACTTAGTCAACACTGATTGCACAGTAACAGAGTGTGTAGGGAGATGCCCCCAACCAGAAAAACCCAGTTGTCAATTTGTTTCTAGAAGAATAAGCTGTTCCAGCACTGTTATATCATGAAGAATACAAGCATTTACTAAAATGGACATGTCAGGAGAGGTGACAAGTTCTCTCTTTAGTTTAAATACATATTCATTACTTCTGTTAATAAATAGAAATGTCTACATAATTCCAAAGGGAAACCAAAAAAGAGTACCTATAACAAACAATTATATCTAATAGAGATTTTTTTTCTATTTAGGATAGATTAATTGGGCACAGGTAAATGTCCCCATCACCAACAATCTACCTATTAAAAGAAAATATTACTAAAAAAAGACAACATTTTTCTCTCATTTTTTGGCATTCATAATCAATCTTGCCATCAAAAATGACAACTTTCCCACACTGGATTATCCTCCAGATTTACCAAGTCAGAGCTTAATTTGATAGACCTATCAGTCCTGTATACAGACCTTGGCTGTGTCTGGTCAATTCTAGTTGGAACAGTCCCCTAGTCTGCAATGCCAGTCAGTATATAAATTACCTAAATCCCACTCCATGGGATACATCATCCCCCCTCTCCCAACATGGGAAGCAAGGGCTGACACACCCAAAATGCTAAAACCACAAAAGATCCACCATTAATAACATTGGATCTATAATATAAACAAATAATAGGGTGCTCATATTTAATTTGAACCCATCTTATGCAGCCATATCCAATCCTTCAATACCATAAACATGCCTGGGGGAGACCAAAATTCATCCATTAAAGAGCTTAGTTAAAATAGCATAGTTTAACTCAATCTACCTAAAGCTAAGATCCCAGTGGTCCATGATAGCCATCCAAAGTTCTCTTTAAGTGAGGGAAGTCCTCTGACGAATCATTATTAATTCAAGGACCTGTCCAATTTCCTAGTAGGGAGATGGAGGTGGGAAGTGATTTTTTTTTTTTGTATTTTGTTTTTACTTTTAGTTATCCTTTACAATTTTTTAGTTTACCTTCTTCTGGATCAACTGTGTAGTTTCCAAATGCTCTGCTGTTTTTCACAGTAGAGGATGCCCCTATAGTTTTACTCCTGGCAAAATTGATACAGTGGATAATCACCAGGGCAGGGCCTGAGAAGACAGAGCATGACAGCAGCACCTCTCCTCTCTCTATACTGTGGTTACCTGCTCTTCCCCATGACATGTATCATGCCTATTGAGGATTTTTGGGGGATTTTAAAAAATGTTCTGCTTTTCCAGAAACATTACCACTTATGTATGCATACAGATATTGCAGATCCAGTGTTTGTGGTATTGCATTTCAGCCCCATTTAGTTGCAATACCATACACAGCCCATGGACAAAAGCAGACCCTATTTAATAAGCTTGGACAACCCGTTACGGGGTAATTCAGGTAACAAAATGATATAAGAAAACTTCTGAGAATGCCCTTCAGTACAAGACAAGGTCTGCTGCCTTTTATTTGTACATCAGGTCTATGTAACTCAGTCTACAACACGTCTGGGAAGTTTATTTGATGTTTCCATTAGTCAATGTGTATCTCAGAGTGCATATTTTTTATGAATGGGAAAGCCAGGTATGAGGTCCAATCTTTGTCAAAATTAGAAGCCAGACCTGCTCAGGACTCTGAAGACTGAATTTGTTTAACATCTCCTGAGCTATTTTTAAATAGTAGAAGGGAGGCAACATTCTTTTACCTTCCTGACAGTCTGATTCTGTAGAACAGTATCATGCTGAGCTTTATTGAAAGTCTATTGACTATCGGCTATTGAAAGACACAGCATGGGATTGTTAGCCAGGACAGGAAGTCTATCGCAAAGGAGGATTGTCAGCCATTGCTACCATTTATGAAGAGAACATGCAATTTTAAACGTTTAGCTTTGTGTAAGCTCATAAATACTTGTTAGTGTTACAGAAATATTATTTCATGTGCAAACCAGCAGTGACGTTCATTGACAGCATGTTATTGTTCTACCCTGCTAATTAACAAGCCACTTTCTTATAATTGTTAGCACTTAATGGACCATGCATAACTTCATATATTTTCTTCCTATTATATTTCTATAAAATTTTAGCATTTGTTACAAATGCAGTTAATGGGGGGTGGGGCAATGTAACAAATGAGGAAGACAGAGAGGGCCTCAAAGGTGCTAAGGTTCTAGATCGTATAAAAGCATTTTTTTCATCTTTATGTGCATTAGCTAGTGTCTGTTATATCACAGGATGACTTTAAAAGCATGATGTGAAGCTATGAGTAAAGACCCACTCTGAAATTTAACTTCTGGTTAGGAGTGTGGACAACTAGGGAGTCTTCATTGTAACTAAGCAATGCCAATAGTATTGTGTTTTTGAGTTTGTGGTGATTTTTGTCTATTTATGCTCCTGAGAGGAAGAAACCTACATGCAAATGGAATGCAGCAATGCCTATGCATTGATGTCGACATTTGGGTCCTCCTGCTCCCTGTCTTATACAGTGGGTACGGAAAGTATTCAGACCCCTTTAAATTTTTCACTCTTTGTTTCATTGCAGCCATTTGCTAAAAGCAAAAAAGTTCATTTTATTTCGCATTAATGTACACTCAGCACTCCATCTTGACAGAAAAAAAAAACAGAAATGTAGATATTTTTGCAAATTTATTAAAAAAGAAAAACTGAAATATCACATGGTCATAAGTATTCAGACCCTTTGCTGTGACACTCATATTTAACTCACAAGCTGTCCATTTCCTTCTGATCCTCCTTGAGATGGTTCTACTCCTTCATTGGAGTCCAGCTGTGTTTAATTAAACTGACTGGACTTGATTAGGAAAGGCACACACCTGTCTATATAAGACCTGACAGCTCATGGGGAGAAGAGCCTTGTTGAGAGAGGTAAAGAAAAACCCAAAGATCACTGTGGCTGAGCTCCAGAGATGCTGTAGGGAGAGGGGAGAAAGTTCCACAAAGTCAACTATCACTGCAGCCCTCCACCAGTCGGGGCTTTATGGCAGAGTGGCCCGAAGGAAGCCTCTCCTCAGTGCAAGACATATGAAAGCCCGCATAGAGTTTGCCAAAAAACACATGAAGAACTCCAAGACTATGAGAAATAAGATTCTCTGGTCTGATGAGACGAAGATTGAACTTTTTGGCGTTAATTCTAAGCGGTATGTGTATAGAAAACCAGGCACTGCTCTTCATCTGCCCAATACAATCCCAACAGTGAAACATGGTGGTGGCAGCATCATGCTATGGGGGTGTTTTTCAGCTGCAGGGACAGGACGACTGGTTGCAATTGAAGGAAAGATGAATGCAGCCAAGTACAGAGATATCCTGGAAGAAAACCTCTTCCAGAGTGAAGAGGACTTCAGACTGGGCCGAAGTTTCACCTTCCAACAAGACAATGACCCTAAGCACACAGCTAAAATAACAAAAGAGTGGCTTCGGAACAACTCTGTGACCATTCTTGACTGGCCCAGCCAGAGCGCTGACCTCAACCCAATTGAGCATCTCTGGAGAGACCTGAAAATGGCTGTCCACCAACGTTCACCATCCAACCTGACTGGAATTGGAGAGGATCTGCAAGGAAGAATGGCAGAGGATCCCCAAATCCAGATGTGAAAAACTTGTTGCATCATTCCCAAGAAGACTCATGGCTGTACTAGCTCAAAAGGGTGCTTCTACTCAATACTGAGCAAAGGGTCTGAATACTTATGACCATATGATATTTCAGTTTTTCTTTTTTAATAAATTTGCAAAAATATCTACATTTCTGTTTTTTTTTCTGTCAAGATGGGGTGCTGAGTGTACATTAATGAGAAATAAAATTAACTTTTTTGCTTTTAGAAAATGGCTGCAATGAAACAAAGAGTGAAAAATTTAAAGGGGTCTGAATACTTTCCATCCCCACTGTATGTTCTGATCAAATTTGTGAGTCTGGACTCTTATTACCACTGTTCATTGCTTCATTTTCTTTTCTCTTTTAGATTTGCTCATTGTGAGAACTTAGTAGAATAGCTAAATTAACAATAAGAGGAAAGACTCCAACACATGTATATGATTGGGTCCTTTTATTATGCTTACTTATATAGCGCCATCATATTCCACAGCACTTTACAGACATTGTTAGTCACTGTTCCATATATGGCTCACAATCTACATTCCCTATCAGTATGTCTTTGGAGTGTGGGAGAAAACCAGAGTACCCAGAGAAAACCCACACAAACACAGGGAGAACATACAAACTCCTTGCAGATGTTGTCCTTGGCAGGATTTGAACCCAGGACTCCAGCACTACACGGCTGCAGTGCTAACCACTGAGCCACCGTGGGTCCAATAGTCTTTGGTAGATCTGATTTCAAGGAAAGAATTGGGCCAATTCGCAGGTTGTTCCCAGTGTCAGAAATTTGTGTGAAATATTTTCACACAAATCGTGTGAGCCATTTTGATTGTTGCAAGCATAGTTTGAATTCATTCCAATCCTGGTGGAACCTTTGTAGATTTGCCTGGGAAAATATGGCTATACAGAAGGAAAATATTTAATTGTGATAAATAAAATAAATATATATACAATACAATGGAGACAACAAAACAACACTTATTGCTACTATTTGGACCCTTCCAGTGAGGTAAGGGACATCAGATGCCAGAGTGATGGTACAGAAGACAGAAGATATTATTTTATGCTAACTTGAAATAAAGTCTTTAGCACCATCATACTGCCATCAGTTGTACTTAAAGAGGTTTTTCCATGAACATAACATAACAATTAAAAAATAAATGTTTTTGCAAAAAAAAAAAATAATTTAAAATTTTGCAAAGTTTTAGAGATTTTTTCTAACCTTCTTAGTGTTGACAGTCTGTTGTTTTAAAAAGTTGCCAATATACAGTGCCTTGCGAAAGTATTCGGCCCCCTTGAACTTTTCAACCTTTTGCCACATTTCAGGCTTCAAACATAAACATATAAAATTTTAATTTTTTGGTGAAGAATCAACAAGTGGGACACAATTGTGAAGTGGAACAAAATTTATTGGTTATTTTAAACTTTTGTAAAAAATAAAAAACTGAAAATTGGGGCGTGCAATATTATTCGGTCCCTTTACTTTCAATGCAGCAAACTCACTCCAGAAGTTTAGTGAGGATCTCTGAATGATCCAATGTTGTCCTAAATGACTGATGATGATAAATATAATCCAACTGTGTGTAATCAAGTCTCCGTATAAATGCACCTGCTCTGTGATAGTCTCACGGTTCTGTTTAAAGCGCAGAGAGCATCATGAAGACCAAGGAACACACCAGGCAGGTCCGTGATACTGTTGTGGAGAAGTTTAAAGCCGGATTTGGATACAAAAAGATTTCCCAAACTATAAACATCCCAAGGAGCACTGTGCAAGCGATCATATTGAAGTGGAAGGAGTATCAGACCACTGCAAATCTACCAAGACCAAGGAGAAGACTGATCAGAGATGCAGCCAAGAGGCCCATGATCACTCTGGATGAACTGCAGAGATCTACAGCTGAGGTGGGAGAGTCTGTCCATAGGACAACAATCAGTCGTACACTGCACAAATCTGACCTTTATGGAAGATTGGCTAGAAGAAAGCCATTTCTCAAAGATATCCATAAAAAGTCTTGTTTAAAATTTGCCACAAGCCACCTGGGAGACACACCAAATATGTGGAAGAAGGTGCTCTAGTCAGATGAAACCAAAATCAAACTTTTTGGCCACAGTGCAAGACAATATGTTTGGCATAAAAGCAACACAGCTCATCACTCTGAACACACCATCCCCACTGTCAAACATGGTGGTGGCAGCATCATGGTTTGGACCTGCTTTTCTTCAGTAGAGACAGGGAAGATGGTTAAAATTGATGGGAAGATGGATGGAGCCAAATACAGGGCCATTCTGGAAGAAAACCTGTTGGAGTCTGCAAAAGACCTGAGACTGGGACGGAGATTTATCTTCCAACAAGACAATGATCCCAAACATAAAGCAAAATCTACAATGGAATGGTTCACAAATAAACGTATCCAGGTGTTAGAATGGGCAAGTCAAAGTCCAGACCTGAATCCAATCGAGAATCTGTGGAAAGAGCTGAAAACTGCTGTTCACAAACGCTCTCCATCCAACCTCACTGAGCTCGAGCTGTTTTCCAAGGAAGAATGGGCAAGAATTTCAGTCTCTCGATGTGCAAAACTGATAGAGACATACCCCAAGTGACTTGCAGCTGTAATCGCAGCAAAAGGTGGCGCTGCAAAATATTAAATTAAGGGAGCCGAATAATTTGGCACGCCCCACTTTTCAGTTTTTTATTTTTTACAAAAGTTTAAAATTTCCAATAAATTTCGTTCCACTTCACGATTGTGTCCCACTTGTTGTTGATTCTTCACCAAAAAAATTAAAATTTTATATCCTTATGTTTGAAGCCTGAAATGTGGAAAAAGGTTGAAAAGTTCAAGGGGGCCGAATATTTTCGCAAGGCACTGTATATATGGCCATGAATGCAGGAATTATGTATGGGTCTGGGACTTGTCAGAAACACAGCTATTCCTCATTCCTCACACAGAAACAGGCATAAGAAGATAATCTGGCCACAAGAAGGAAGTCATCGCTGGGTTTCTGACAAGTGCCAGACCATAGTAAGTTTCTGCAGTCATTGGCAATCAATCAAGACTAAATAGTGTTACAACAAGATAGTTAGAGAAAATCTATAAAACTCTGCAAAATGATTTATATTTGCAAAAATGCTTCACTTTTAATCGTCAACAAATTTAAATATGGTTACTTTTGTGACAAAGCCTATTTAACCTCTCTGAGAGAGCTCAGCTAGTACCAGTAAGTTGTTGTTTTTATATCTCATTTGTATTGTATTTTTATAGGGTATTTGCCACAAGAGAATGTTTTCCACCTACATAGCCCTTTTCTGGGCCTGAAAGTCAGCTAAGGTTTCAGCAAAATAGGAGAGTATATAACATGTGTCTTTGTGAATTGGCCCAATTCTTCACTTGAAGTGAGTAGATGCCCCAAAGATCACTGGACTGTCAATTTTCCATGTGTTAGCCCCTCCCCCCAAGGGGCCAGCAGTTGCCAAATGAAACAAAAGGTGAATGTAAACAAAACATAAAACTGTGTCATACATTTTTGTAAAAGGCTTTGTTTACACACTTGTGTTATGGATTTCATTGTTATAGGTTCCATAATAAATATGCTGGAATCAATGACATCTTGCTTGGTCCATTTGATTATGGATCCATTATAATCTTTTTTTCCCCATGGACATAATGGATTTGCCACCATTACATGGTCTCGGTTTTAGAATGTGATATGATTTGCACCAAATTCAAACATTTCTTGCTAGGTTATCTTTTTCTGAGAGTGAGAAGGTATGCAACAAGAAATCTAAGCATCATTTTTCTATTGACACTTTAACTGGTAGGGTTGAATTTATGGTGTAGACCATTGCGCTTCAAGTGTTGTAGTGTTTAAAATATGCAACGTCCCAGATGTTACTAATTTTGAGACTTAAGCAACTAAAAGTATGTAACATATATTTCTATATAAGTGCTCTGCTGGATATTGATGCTGTGTTTTGCACCTTCATAATTTATGGAATGAAAACAACTTGTTTAATTCCACCCAGAAGATAGAAAATTTAAGCAAACAGAATTTGCATTAGCATATGATTTGCATGCTATTATGTATGAGGGTTTTAAAGTCTGGATGCCTATAGTAATGGTGGGGAAAATCTTATTATAGCTTGCAATAACTTGCCTAGAAAACCTTCGTTAAAAATACTTTTTGTAAACTACACTAGTACTCCATTCTAGAGAAATATGTAAAATATCATTGAAGTAATATTGAATTAAAAGATGTAATGAAGATGTTTATTACCTGTATCTAAGAAGCCTCTCCACCTAAACTAAATAATGCATGTCATAGAATTGTCTTCTTCTGCAATACCTGACAACCAGCATAGCAACTGGCTTCTAAATTTCCCAAACTCTGCTCTGGTGGACTCCACCTAACCATATATTACATGGCTGTCCACTAATTTGAATGGGCACTATGTAATACTACATTTGCAATGGAAATGAATGGGTACACAAAGCTTACCCAGGCATTAACAGCTGACTGCTAATGGGTTAGAGAGACTTGATCCTGGAGAGACTTGATTTTTTAAAGGAGTTGTCCAAATGGAATATCATCACCTTTAATAAATTTGCCTTTTAGAAGTCAGAAAAATTAAGTAATATCTCTTGTAGAAGCAGCAAGCAGTGGTAGTCATACTGATTTTTAGCAGGAACCCAAATGAGAGATTTACTTGATAGAACTGGAGATCACAAGAACTTAAATGATGAAAATAAAGCATGTACTACTACTAGAGTAACGCTAATGCTACTGCTTAACATCAATGAACTGTGCTATTTAGACCTTACACTGTAGACCTGCCCAGTAGCTTCTTGTGAAAAATGGGCATGCTGACAATATTAAAATGATTTAGTATTTTTCCAGGAATGGTTTACATCTTCTGTAATGAAATAAAATGGCTATGATATAGGGCTGTATGGTTGTTCAGTGGTTTCAGTTGCCTGGTGTTTTCACAAATTGTCAACCAAAGATGCAACAAAATGCCTTGGGCCCACCAGTAAAATGCATTCTGAGGGCCTACTGTACAACTATAGTACATGCAAATATTATTTGACACATATTTGGAATTTCCAAAAACTGCATCAAAACTGATTTTGTTTGCCTTGGACTCTCGGTGTCCTGTAAGCCCTCTCAGAAGCCTGTTGACTGGTCCTTGACACAAACTAGGGCCCTCTTAGTTCTGTGAGCCAGGAAAGCCTGCTCATACACCAGCTAGTCTCAGGCACCAGCAAGATGCTTGGTGTTTGGGACTCCTGTAACAATGTTGACAATGCGGGATCGGGAGAGAAGATACTGGTCTGCCTGCTTCTGTGTCTAGACATCAGCTCAGCTTCTATATCATAATAATTAACTGGGTAGTTTCTTAAATAATCTACCCATTTAAATATATGGATAAATAGACATGCTGACATGCTGTGTGTAGGACACTGAGTGTACAGTGAGTCATTCACTTCTCGTGCAGGGGGTGAGGGGAATGTGGGTCTACTCTGGCTCAGGGGGCTACTAGGGAATTCACCTGTTCTCCTATGGACCAGTAAGCGCCTGTTTCACCATTCAGCATTTGCACATGAGTTGCACTAGAGTACAGTATGGAAACCAGAGCTCTATAGAAAATCATTGAAAAGACTTCATGCAATGCAAAACTATCTGTCATGTAGTGTTAAACGTAATCTGTTACTGCATTAGTGACATTGCTATGTTCAGCTCTACACAGCACAGCTGCTCCAGCAGAAGCAATTGTCTTGTTGCTGGATGGTTAGATGATCTGCTTATGCTATATGCAATAGGTGAGTGTACTCTAAAAAAGCGTCTCTAAGATCTTACCACCAAGAATTCCAATATCAGGATCCTTTAAAAACACACAGCAAATACAATAAGTCATAACGTAGCTTACTTTGAGACTGCACATTGCAATACAGTGAAATAATTACTACCAATATCAGTGGCTTTCGAACTCTGTGTAACTCCATATGTTTTCACTGTGGACCTCATTGTCCTTAAGGTTGTTACTGAGTATTGTCACATATTTAGAGTGACCTCACAAACTGATCTGTGTTTGTCTTTTGGAAATGCACAGTGGCAGCTTCCAGCATCTTCTTATATCACCTTTTGCAACAGATGAAAAGAATGCTCAGAAATATCTATTTTATTTTTGTATTTTTTTTTTTTACTATTCAAAGCATACAATAAAAACCCAGTGTACAACAGCCCAAGAGAGTACAATAAGCATAAAGTCAAACACTGCTGTACAGGTAGAAGTGTTTTATTATGATTCACTAAAGGAAACAACAGATAATAGCGGTTTACAAGTTCAATATTAGCTTATTTAACCTTCCTCTTCTCATAGTGGCTTTACATCTGACAAAAGATCTCACTCTCTTTCTGCATTTTAATAAATTAAAATAATAGCAATAATAATAAAACAACTATTTATAGAGTTAATAAAGTGCGGACTGTGATGCAGCATTGAGGGTCAGAAAGTTTAGAAGTATTAATATCAAATCAGCCACTTTCAATTATTTCCGCCAGCCGGCTCTCTTGTACATTTCCACATCAAATAGTGACTACTAATGATTTTTTTTTCCCCGTTCACTGTTTAATACACTCCTACTGGGTTTTGAAACTTCTTTGAAACACAGCGGGGAGTTTAACTTGTGATTTTCAAATTACTGTACTACTGAATTACTTGAAACCGTATTTCCTGCATCGCCTTTTGTTATGTATTTGTGTTTAGAGGTGTAAGTAGGGTGCTTAAATTATATATGCGCATATAGCAAAGAGGAAGGAAATCTATGTACATTTTCCCATTATCCTCTTACGTGAACGAGGGTTCCCCCTTACTAAGAAGCAGTATATACCTCCACCCTGAATATTACTGCATATTGCTACCAGGATTAGGCCATCACACAACAATAATGCAATAATAGTGTAATGCTGCAATAAACATCTGTAGATATTTGTATCACTGTGATTTTTCAGTGTTTATTGCCTTTGATAGGCTACAATACATAATATTCTGTTTGATATTATTTTTAATATTTAAGTTATTTTCATACTATATATACTGTATATATGTTTTTAATTATTCCATTGGAAGTTTTTATTGAAGTCTACAATGAAACTTGCCCATACTCTACTTTGTGAAACATACCAAATCCTAATATGGTTTGTCATGAAAATCAGGACTGTCCATCTAGAGATTGGATAACTGAGGGATATGTTATTGCTATGAATATGCTATGGCCAGGAAAATAGCATGCTCACTTCCCATAGTCATGTTAATTATTGACCCATCTGGTCAGTAATGTGAAGTGCATCAAATGAACAGAGCTTAGAGCATCTGTTATCCACCTGTTAAGATGTAGTACATGAAGGTCTTCCTTAAAGTGAGTCTACCACCATCCCCAAGCATATTCAGATTATCACCATGTCACTTTTCAAGATTTGGAGAAAAACAACTTTGAAGTGTTATGCAAATAAGGCAGTTGGTGCACTGGGGGCGGGCCATCAGCCCTGGGAGCATTGCTCTTGCTGCTCAAGTTGGATGGGTGATGTCATAGCAGAGGAAAGATCAACTCCCATTGCAGAAGGTGGCGCAGGCAGGAAATAGTTGGGGTCTGAGTGTCAAGAACAATGCTCCAGGGAGTTGAAGGCCTGTCCCTAGTGCACCAACAGCCTCATTTGCATTTTGACCTTAAAATTGTCTTTCTCCAAAAAATCTACAAAAGTGACATACATAACAAAAGTATATTGTTTATCACTGTAATGTGCTCTGTGGTGATTGTTAAATATTCCTTGTGAACAAGAGATTCCTAGTTTTCTATCACATTTAATTATGTCAAATATTGTACTTCAACCCTTATACATAAGAAAAGAAAACCACTGTAACCCAACATATGAAGTGGCCATAGGACCAACATCACACATCATGAAAACACACATATTTGAGGAAAATCCTTAGCTAGTATTTGCATTTCTATGGGTCAGAAGGAAAGGCCGGTTCCAAAAACACAATACCTAATAATAGAGCTGTTTTCAACCCTAAGGTTTCTAGAACCTGGTTGGAGATTTACATAAGACAGCAATAACAAGAGATGTCACCATTTATAGTGGAGATGGGTTTATTGCAAGAGTTCCCCATGATGGAAACATATTTATCAGGGCTCATATATAATATTAGTGTTACCTTATGTAGCAGAAAGGCTTGTGGGTTCCCTTCATGTACAGGTGCTACCTTTGCACCTGCTATAACTGTGCCCATGTCTTCAATTTGCAAAAGTCATGTTCTCATACCTTCCTAGTTTAATCCTGGGCACATGCATAGTTCTGACTTCGGACAATCCTGTTCACACTTACAGCACTTTATGTTCTTAACCTGTGGTGATCCACCGCAAAGAAGTGCTTACTTTTAAAGGGGTTATTCAACTTTTTGAAAAATGAAATTGAAAATTGATGCTTGATCCATAGGATAGGAAATCAATTTTAGATCGATGGCGGTCTGACTGCTGGGGCCCTTGGAGATCAGCTGTCCCCTAGTGATGGCTGTATATTCATTAGCGGCCTCAGCAAGTACTGCAGCGTTGTCCCATTCAAGTCTATGGGACAATCACTGCAGTACACACTACAGCCGCTATTAAAAGTACAGCGGGGAAGCACTGTAGCTTGCATTGAGAAAACAGTTAATTTTGCCCCTCTGATCAAAAATTGATGTCTTATCCTATGGATCAGGGCCAGCATCAGCACCCATCAACTCAGACAAGTGCCATGGCCCAGAGCTGCTGGGGGCCTATTGATAAGAACAGATGGACACGCTCATTGCCTTGCTAACAACCCAGGGAGGAAGCATTGCTGCAGATTTCATCATATCTTACCGCTTGTAGATCACTGAACTCAACTTTCCTTCATGGCTGCAGCCCTCCTAGAGTGATTTGTGCCAGTAATGGGGCTCAGAGAAGGAGTGGAGAGTCCGGGGAGCTAAGATGATGAAATCTGTAGTATCATTCACTTCCCAGGACCCCACCACCAGAGATGGCGGGCATATGAGGACTAAAGCCATTCTACTTCATGGGGGCAAAAGGGGCTGTTAAACTGTGTAGGGGCAAAAGGGTCTGTTTATACTATGTGGGGGCCCTTAAATTGTGTATGGGGCAAAGGGGGCTATTATACTGGCGTGCTGGTACTGGTACTGCAGTGCTGCCACATAAATTTCAGTGGGACAGTGCTGTAGTACCTACACTCGCCACTACAGTTTGTACAGCGAGTGAGTTGCGCAACTCGTGGGATGTAAATAATACCGTGAACCACACTGTCTCACTACCAGTGACCTACTGGGGTCCCTGGTGTCGGACCCCCACAGATCTAATATTGATGACCTATCCTAAGGATAAGCCATTAATGTTAGAAACCGGATAACCGCTTTAAACTTTGTGTGTGTATTGCAATGCAAAGGTTGAAAGCTACAAAAGACCTACAGCTCCTCCAGCAGGGGTTGCTGAAGCAAAACCACCTAATTTCAGGTGTTTGCTGTGGCAACTGATTTGCACTCCAAAGGAGGTCACTGAGGCTCTGCCACTCAAGGGCCAACACAAACCTGGAGCCATCTATTCTATGGATAGGATAACAATTTTAAAAAGCTGGATAACCCCTTTTACATGAGCCTAAAATGCTCACAAAATACTAGCCTATAGCCTGATCTGGACCTACATACAGAAAGGGATTAAACAAAAGAAAATAGGGTCTGCAGTTTTCTAGAAAAAGTTCCACGTCTGTCCACTGGCTGTGTCTAATATTGCAGATTAGCCCTATTCTCTTGAATGGAATTGAGCTGTAATATCTGACACAACACATAGACAAGAGTGGCACTATTTCTGAAAAAGCAGCAGACACCTTTTTCTAGCCCTGGATAACCAATTTAACTCAAGTTCACTTATCTAACCTTACCTGGAAACACAGCTGGAAAAAAAACGCTGCGGAAAAGCTGTGTTTTCAAAAACGCAGTATGTCAATTTTACCTGCAGAAACGCTTGTGTTTAGATATTATGAGGGAAGAAAAGCCACAGAAAAAAATTCAGCAAAAAAAGCAATGAAAAACACTGGGGAAAGAAATGCGACGTGTTTCCGTTGCGTTTTTTTCACAGCATTTTGTAACTGTGTTCCGCAGCGTGGGGCCTTAGCCTAAAACAGCCTTTCTCCCATGACCTGATGTCTTTAACTTAAGCCAGTCATGTTAAATTTATAGAACTCGCAGATTTATTTCCATTAGTTTTGGGCCGTTAATTTCATATAATCATTACTTAGTAAACGGAAGGTTTTACTCAGCAGTACAGTAAGTATAACAATCTGTATTTCTGGTAGAAATCAGTTATAATACCACTAACAGCACCTTCAGGGTGTGTCCATTATATCTCATTATCGCTAATACCTTATATAGAATCTTGTAAACTACCTCTAAAAAGTGACGTCACCAGAGCCCATATTTTATTATGAAAAACTTGGACCTAATTTTTGCAATATTTCTTACATTAACTATGTTCCAACAGGAAACTGTGTTTAATCCCAATGTGTTTAATACTAAGAGAGAAAAAAAAAAGCCATTTCCAGATCTTAACCTTTATATTCAAGTGGGAGGGGGCATGCTCTTTATTGGCCTCATGTTCCCCCAAGGAATGTTTTTCTTTATTTTAGGGGGGCAGCTGTGAAATGACCTGATCAAACATTATGTGTATAGGTATTAAGGAGGTTCTGCTCTATGAGGAAATAAGAGTATGGTGAAAGAACGGTTATTCTTTGCATCGACTGATCAAAAGGCTTCACAGCTGTTTTAACATCTGTGCCCCTTCTTAATACATTTAATAGTGATCTTTGTACCTCTACACAGAAGTGTATTTGGGCTTCTATATGTTGACATTTTTCTCATTACAATTCTTATGACTTACAGATGGCCTGGAATTAATTTGGACCGTTCTTCCCCATCAATGGGGTTCCAGCATTTTGCACATTAAGATATTTGACTCTTGGATGTGCAGTTTTGCTTTTTTATATGTTTATTATGTGGGATTTATTGATCCTCAAGAGGAAGACCACATTTTATAATAAATGCAACATAAGTCCAACATTACTGGGAAAATGTGCTCCATCAGGCAGTACGTACCTTGGGCTGCAATAAATTGTGGAAACACAGATGCCGCTCACCACTTGTCTAACGGCAAATACATATAGAAATTTGTTTAAATCGAAGGTATAATGATGAGTAACATTGTATGTTTCGAAACCTCAATCAGTTGGAACAAAGCCCCCTCATTCATTTTCTACTGCCTGTATATTTGTCTTTTTTTTTTCTTTTTTGAGGATCCTGCTCAGCAGTGAAGCCCACGTGTCTCTCTCGTACCCTCCCTCCCACCTTCTTTAGCTTTTCAGTTCTTAGAGGAGAAATGACACAAATGAAACGCCTCTCAGAAAACTGCCATTAAAATATATATTAGACACTGTGCTGAATCTATTCTCCAGTTCTGCAGGCTCTTAGAAATCCTGTTTGATCTCCCCTACGGAAACACAGGGCAGAGGAGTTCTTACAGACTGATGTCTTAAAGCAGAAAAAAAAAGAGAGAAATAAACAGACTTGCACAGTGAATAGCTTCTCCTTGTATGGTGCATCGTCACATTGCCAGTCTTAACTAGCCACCACCTTTTGTTGTTCAAAACACTTTGACCAAACAATGGAAACTCCAGTTTTTCTATCTAAACAAACCTCATTATTCTCCAGTTAGAAATGTCCTTAAGATCAATAGAAAGATGCAATGCAAAATGCAGGGGCCTTTGTTGCTAAATACCAACATGCACTAGTAAACAGAATCAGCCCCTCCAATCTGTTTCATCGCATAGCCTGATTCCGTAGGCTGCAGTATTTCAGCAAAAAGGGCCTCGTCTGGTGTATTTTTTTCCCTTTCATGCAGATTGGTGTGAGATTGAATTAGGCTACACTGCAGAGGTCACAAGTGCCCCTGTCTTTGTCGGGCATGACTGTCAGCGTCCACATGACAGGTCTAAGGCCAAAGCCCAGTCTGTAGACTCTAGTTTATCGTCCACTCTATCAAAGAGTCTAATGGTCAGCAGAGGAGGCACAAACTGTCCCCTGTGGCTTGACATTAACAGAGTGTACTTGTTTAAGTGTTACTGGTGATGTCTGAGGATGATGTGGACGCCAATAACAGTTTTCTTCAATGAGCACTCGTTCAGATCACAACTCAATACAGTTCTACGGTGACACAGTCAAGCTGCAAAATGCTCCCGGGAGGCATGCCCTCACCTCTGAATCCAAAATAGAGAAGGGCGGATCAATGTCCTGTGACAACAAGTAAGGCAGTCACCTCTCGGCCCTTTCTTGCCTCTTCCATGAAGAAAATAACGATAAATGGGACAATAACAACACACTACAAATGCCCATAGATCCTCTCACATCATGGGCAACATCATCGAGTAGCCCTACTGCAAAGATCAAGAGGACTCTGCCCATATTTACATCACTCAGTCACTAAAACCCATTCACTCAAATTTATGTGATGTTTAGTCATCAATGTCACAATTTAAGAAGATAATTTATTGAATTGTTTAATTCCTTTTTATTATTCATTTTTCAAATATATTTTTATTTCACTAGATATTTTAACACATACATATTTCCATATTTGTTAAAAATACCATTATATATATATGAATTGTACAATTGTTTTATTTCATTTGTGCAATTCTTTATTTTTAAATAATCTATAAAAGAAAAATAATATACTTACCATACAGGTACATATATGGTGGCAATTTAAAATATCTATATGCTGTATAAATATATATATAAATCCTGTAGAGGAAAAATGAAACCCTGACCACCCCTATATGTCTTTAGCCTTGTGTGCACTTTTTTTTTTTTCACTGCGCATTGGTGTATTTATATAACAAATGAATGTAGTGCAGTCACTCACAGCTTCAACCTCAATGGCAGATTACCGACTTCTCTTCTGGCAGCACAAACATTTATTATACAACCATGCTCTAGAAGTGAATAAGCCTCAACTGTATCAAAATCAAGATAACTAGGAAATTGTATATATACAGTATACTATATATATTGTATATGTTGCCACTATATTGTTCCCTGTATTACCATAGGATATATGCAACATTAATATTGATATTTTCATTGTTATAGTCTCAGCAAGCCTTGCGTTTGTTTTGTTCATTTTAGCATATATTATTAGTTAAAATGTATTTTTTTCTATTTATCTAGCTGAAGTAGAACAGACATTAACAACACAGGGGGGTCCTCGCCTAGGGGGTCCTCACCTAGGATGTAACACTGTCCCCTATTTTGGGTCTGTAAACAAGAAAAATAGAAGTCCTCTACCAGAATCTCATGAAAAAATGGAATACATTTCTTGGAGTCAAATATTCACTCCACATATCTTCTCATGTATTTTGCACATGAAAAAGGCCTCTGCCAGGGCCAATACATAGTGTATGGATTTGGATTCAATAGACTGATTCTATTTTTGTATGAGATACATATTATTTACTTTACAATGGATGGATAGATAGACAGACAGACAGATATAGATAGATGAATAGATAGTCCAGAAAAATGTGCAGAACTCCAAAGGTTTAAAAAACATCACCTAAAGACTTGCATTGCACCTTATTTTGTAGTACTTTTCTAATTTTCTGGACTGTTACCAAGGGAACAGTAGCTTAGACATAGGTAATTGCACCCACCTCCCTTTTTTTTGCACTTGTGCTACTATATATGTGTATATATAGATATAGATATATATCTATATATATTAATATATGATAGATAAATAAATAGATAGAAAGGTAGATATGATATAGATATATAAAGATAGAAAGAGATATATGAGACAGACGGATATGAAATAGATATGAAATAAATCAATCAAGAGATAGATAGATAGATAGATAGATAGATAGATAGATAGATATGAGAGAAGTAGATGTGATATAGATAGATTAGGTTTAAGTATTATTTGCAGGTGCAGCATGGGTTCATTTACATAGTAATTTGTGTATTGTACAATTTTTAGTATTTTACACATGTAGACATGCAAGAGACAGGTTGAATAGCAGGTTCTGGAGTTCTTATTTAGCACTATGATTTTTCTTGGCTGTCACCCCTAAACAAAGGCACAGAGTGGTAAAAGTAGGAAGAGGGGGCATGAGTGGACGGCTAAGGTCTGATCTGGCAGACAAGAGAGATTGGCCAAACAATAGAATGACCCTGACAATGAAGAAATAAATAAAACATGCAAATAGTTGTCCCTGATGGCTTCCTTATCCCCCCTCCCGCCCCCAACTGTGATTACATTTTCTGTGGTCATTTCCCAAATGTCTACCCAACATAAAAAAATCACCCACAGCCTTCTCTCACACCATTGCTTAAAGCAAAGCCCCTTCCTGCGGCTTGCAATCTGCAGGCCTGCCAATCACACACACTTCCAGCGTTAGGCACTCTGCTTTCATTAGGCCACAATGCATCACATCTGATTACAGCACAACCCCAAAAAAACACCAACTAACAATAAGAAACAGAAGTGTGACACTGCCCCGTTAATAATCAGCACAGCTTCTCTTAGCACGCTGCACCCCCAGCCTCGTGCACTGGACCTTACCAAAGGGCCTGCTTTAATAAGTCTGTGAGCTAACGCTTGTCGCTATGCAGAGCCGCTCTTTAGAGACTCAACAGCGAGGTGAGAATGCAAGAAGAATAGGAAGGGGGAGACCAATATCTACACAGCTAATGACAAGTGCCTTAATATCCGGTATTTTCAGTTTCCCATAAACGCATTTGCTTTTCCTATTGGAGCAATTTCTAATTAAAGATTTTAATCTGGTTTCACATTGAGTTAATAAGCCCTTTGATTGATTAGGATTCATAAAATTGTCATTTTCCACTGCTGAGACTGCTGCGTGCTTCGGGGACTGGTGTAAGGTGCTACTATTGTTCACATACCCCCCACGCAGATTAATACGAACGTCAGTCAATAATCGGCCAAAATGGAACCACACAGGCGCAGCAAAGAAGAAAAGTTACACACATGTATTACTCTAATTTCATAATATTTTAATTTCTTCACAGAAAAAAAACAAATCTGCTAATTAAAATTTTAATTTTAGCAGTGGGGATTTTTTCTGTTGCAAAAAGTTTCTGGAACATGAATAGGCATTGTAAGCATGATTAATGCCTGTGATAATGTAGAATATCTTTGATGAATGTGGGGACAACTCAAAACCGTATACTACATGGGATAGATGTTTTATTTCACAAATGCAGTCTACATGTTTTTCATACAAATTGGGGAAATTTCTTTGTCTAGAGACCCACACATCTTGGGGATGCTAGTAAATTACAGGTGTCAGGACTAAAAATTATTATAGCCACCTATTTTGCATTAAAGTACTCTATTTAGGTCAGTGACTACAGCCAAGTAAACAAACCCTGATGGGGAGGTCCAGAGCAATGGCACTAGAAGAGGTAGGGGATAAAATAGCTATACATCGGCAAGTAAGGCTTCTTTTATATTTTATTCCTGGCTTTGGGCTGATATTTTTAATGATCTCTGACAATGTCTGTAAAGGGAGTCTGTCATCAGTAAATTGGTTATAAACTACCTAATCCAGTACCTTGTAGAGGTGATATGCCTCTATTACATAGACCCGTTTTCATGTAAATTGTTCTTTAATTCATACGTGAATCAGAGGAAAAGTGTTTTGTGGCCATGCCTTAGCTCGCAGGGACTTTGATCTCAGCTCTAGATTTCCAGGTAAAGCATTTATTTCATCATTTCAATGTGAATAAAACAGCAATTTACATGAAAATGGGGCTCCAAAGAAGAATGACAGAGGCATATTTGGAAACTACAGAATCACCTTTACAAGGTACTGGGATTAGTTTATAACCAATTTACTGCTGACAGACTCCCTTTAAGTAGTCTATTGAAAAGCCTATTGAAAAGTATATCAAATGAAGCTTCTGCAGCTGCACAGATAGATAGAAGAGATAGGCCAGATGACTATTATGTGACCTTCCGATCTTGGTTCCTGCCATGATGCGATTTTTTTCAGACATAAAATTCTCATAAACCTCTGCTGCTTATCTCCCTTGTTTAGCAATAGGTGTACCTTGCTCATGGATAAATAAGGTTGAGGCCTCCCCTCTGGACTCCTTAGAATAGAATAATATTTTATTAATTCCATCTGGTTAATGTCAAGCCATAATATCAGAAATTTGTACATAAAAACATTGCTGAATGAATTTAATCTATAGTATGGACATCCATGCTGCTCTGCAGAGCCATGCCTTGAAGTATATGGGCCACCTGCACTGTGCCATTTGTAATACTGGTGTCTTCTTATGTGACAGAGAGCCCATTGGGCTACTCAGAAACTTTACACTGTGAAATGGATTGGAGCCAACACACGTGAAAAGGTTTGATATTTAACTAAATATAAAATATATAGCCATCAGCAGAAGCAAAGCAAATGTTGCCAAAATAACCTATAATTATGAAATGTCAAGAGGGCACCTTGTGGATCTTATTGCAGTAATTTAGCAATGTGTGGGATATTATAATTGGTTTGATAATTCATGTGGAACCAATGATGGAATATCTGTTTTAAATAGCATAAAACTATAAACTATTCTATAACTATATATAAGCATCACAATTTCTGTTAGACCCTACTGACCACAATGATAAGGTCCGAGAACACCGTCCTCACACAGTACTCCATCTATACATACAGTAAGCATATATCACCAATTTGGAAAGCCAGTCATTAGTTGGAGTATGGTATGGACAGGATATTTCCATTTATTGCATTTATACTGATAGTTCAGGCCATGTCAAAATATTCCCCCCTTCCATGCAACCTAAACCTGCCCCTGAGTGTTACACTATAATTTCTTCATATCCATCACACACAAGTCAGACAAGGGACTTTTCCTTAGGAGGCCAACTGGCTTTACAAAATGTCAGGTGGGGGAAGCCTATGTGTGTGGACAGGGAGATTATAAAGATGCCCCAGGTAGAAGCCATGAAGCCATGGTCCCAAGGCAGTCCTAACCACCCAGCCTCCTATTATAATGTTTAAAAAGACCGTTTCCTATGTATCACAAGGGTTAAGGGAATTATGAGACAGTATTCAGCACACTCCTTGCCACATCTCCTTAATTACAAACCATTATATTAATAAAGGCAACATGACAAGATACATTGTGTTTTTTCTTTAAAGTAATGGGCGTACATATCAAACACGAGACATTGTTTCATTGTTGTTTTGTTGTTTTTTTCTCTCCTTCTCTTTCTTGTTTTCAAGGCGAGAATTCATCTGAATACAATTGTGATACAAGTAAATGTCTCCCATTTCCGCGGTTCCAAATTATCAGGGGTATATTAAACGATATGGCTTTTACCCCTGCAACCTTGAAACAGTCTCTTTAATTACTGGCATTGCAGTAACGGCCTCTTCTCTTTTGTGTTCAATCTCTTCGACTCTCATTGTTCTCACTTGTGCCTATTATCTTACACGGTAGGAGATGGCTCAGGGAAATGGTCAGACAACGTGAGAGGGAGGGGCTCCTCTACCTATTCATTCACTAGGAGCTAGTTTTGGGAAGGAAGGAAGCAATGAGATTTGATATAGACAGAAATGAGAGAATGAAAATCTGGGCTTCAGATGAGGTCAAGTCCGGAGCACCCGCTTTAGTGTAGACACTTCTTAAAAATTGCACACACAGGCATATCTGAACTTAAGACTCTCAGCATCCAGGCGGCACACACTCTCCGGCCTCTTTCTTTTCCTCAAACGCTTTCATTGTGTTAATTACCTATGACTCAAAAACAGCACACTAGGGCCTTGCAGATCCCAGGGCGATCTGTTGTGCCCTGACAATACAGCGAAATGCAGGAGCCCACGATGCAATCTCAGAAATATAACACAAAGATGGATAGGCAGAATGCTGACCTTGGAGGGAGATAATAGAGAAGGAGAGTGCTGTGCTCAGACTGACATAATTTAGGTTTTTAAAGCTCTCCATTAAACAGAACAAGCCATTGTTAATTTTAGCCAGCGTGTGAGGCCACTGGTAGCTCCCCATTAGATGTTCAACTAATCGCAAATTCAACAATGTGCAGAAAGGTGCAGCACTGGCCAATCCCCCCAGTGGGAAAACTATTTCAAATTAATGTTTTTCCTGTTAATAGTTAATGAGATGGTTAGGAGCGGATAGCACTTTAAATGAAAGAATGATTTATTTAAGAAAATAATTACTGGGCTCTGAATTTTAAGGAAAATTTACCAAAATTTACTAAATCTTTATTTGTGAATATCTGACTTAATTGACTTAAGATTAATACTGAAGTGACATTATACAAATGCAGTTATAAAAAAAAAAATTGCTACACATTTACATACTGTATTTTTATATGGACATATGTCTGTCAGCTCAGGGCTGTATGGAAGGTGATAGTGATTGCTATTGTTGTTATTTTTAGTACAGTTCTAGTGAAATGTGAAAAATTCCAAATAGATTTCTCGGTGAATTTAAAATCTATAACATTATATAAAATATAATACTAATAATACTAATAGTAATCAATTTAGATAAATAGACAGAGATTTGAATATCTACAATCTATTATGTATATGTGTAGAACAGTATTATAGTGGTTAGATAACATGCTTATTATACTTAAATTATACTTAGATATATTATTATTATACTTAGATATAAAAGAGAGAGACAGATTTTACTCAACCCTGCAGATGTGTAGAATAATAGAATAATAGATATATGATAGGTAGATAGATAGATAGATAGATAGATAGATAGATAGATAGATGGATGAGAGAAATAGATAAAGATAGAAAGGTAGTGTTAGCTGCATTAGATAAATGGGATATATAGGAAAAAAATAATTAAATATATATTGATTAAAATATATGAGATAAATTAATAGATTAACATATAAGATTAATATGAGAGATAGACAAAGATAGATATACAAATAGATATGTAGTTAATACATAGATTTTAAAGATTTTTTTCCACTTAATCCTGCAGATTTGTAGAATGATATAAGAGAGGGCAAACAGCATAGAAATAGATAGATAGATAGATAGATAGATAGATAGAGAGACAGATTTCAGTCAACCCTGTAGATGTGTAGAACAATACATGGATAGATAAGATGTAAATTATATTTTTTAATATTATGCTTGTTTTAGTCTTTGTGAAACTCCTGGGCCTAGATCATGTATAATGCATAAAAGTGTACTAGTCCACCATTTGCTGCAAACACCTATGTGACAGCGCTCATCTCCACATCCCAATCTGGCTTCCAACTGGCTGCTTGGACCACCTCCCACCTTAGATAGGGAATCTATAATAGTATGCTATCACACTGCTTGATTGTGCAATATAATCTGCTGAGGACAATAGAAGATTCTTATATTTTTGGATCTGACACTGTTCTAAAATCTGGGAAGTCAGTCAGTTCAGCAACTTGGTCATCATATCCTCCAGCTGAATCAACCCACTGCAGATACCTACAAATATGTAATTTATTGTCCAGTTGTCTGTTAGAAGAATACCTAAAATGTGAGCGTTTTATTGTTTGCATACATTATTTCCTTTACATTATTATATATTTATTTAATGGTCTAAATTCAAGGACCATGTTGTAGTTGTGCACACAAGTCAAAACTGAAGTGCTCAGTTCAAACATTGCAGGCCTTGGTGTATCCTTTCAAGAAGATGCAGTATGTACCATAGAGGTAGGAGCTCCAGCTGCTTTGGAGCACCTTGAGAGAGGGGACCCAGCCCAGGTTTGTTTCTTGTTTTGAAGCTGAGAATCCCTTGTAAGGATCCCTTCTCCACAGGTCCTACAAACAAGGATGTGAGGAGTAAACCCAATATAAAGGAAATGGTGGCAAATAAGTCCCTTAAGTTACTTAGGGGTATTTTAGTGTTAACCAGCACAAGGAGGGAGCTCCTTTTTAATCTTTGCTAAGTAACCCTCTTATCTCTTTGATGGCTAATGGTCCTCTGTATGGGATCCCATCGCCCTTCTCTCCTATTTAAAGCACTGAAAAAAATAACTGCAAAATACCACCCAGCAAGGATGTCACAGTTTTTGGCTCCTGGCCATGATGTAGTTAATGGTATGTAATTGCTCTTTAATATGAATGACTGTCATTATTTTATGTCTAACTAGTTCTAAACTATATTTTTACTTTATTTGAAATTAGAATATTTTCAAACAGCAGAAAATATGTTTCAGTTATTCATTTTCCAATGTGATTAAACCATTTTCTTCAAAAAGACCCTATAAAATGTGCAAGGATTTCTGTACCTCATATTGTAGAGAGTTTCTGCTAATGGCAGCAATGTTTATAATCACAAAAGTATTGGGGGAAGAATAGGCTGGAGAAGGATAGAAATCTATCATCAGAGAGTGGGCACCAGGGAGAGATTTGTGCAATACTAGGAACATAAAAGGACGCGCTGGGAGTAGCTGGCATGAATCAAGTGTCTCAGAGATCGGATATACAGCTGCCTGTGAATTCCCTGAGAGTTCTTTGCTCACGTATGCTTTTAGGGTCACACTCTGTGCTACTCGATCTGTTTTATTCAGCACAATGCAAGCTTTCCATGATTCTGTATCATTTATTTAGTCTAACTATCTCATTATCTGTTTTTTAATTGATTGCACATATTGTAAATATCTGTTCACGAGTGTAGTAGCACACAGTATTACTCCACCTGCAAACTACCTGCAGTGTTACTTGTATCATTTCTCTAATTTTAACATATGGCATAATTGGTGTACAAGAAATGTATACTTTTTTTTTTCCTTTAGTTTGGATGCTTGTTGTTGCTCCCTGGTAAATGATGCCCATTTGCTCCATGCACATGACCGAGTATGCCGTCTGATGTGGGGCTATGTTTGCAGCAGAATTCACTCGGATGATACTCGGGTGATAGTTAAATGTCATCCGAGTGCATTCAGTTATGTACTTACCTCTATTGGGGCTTCCGATGTGTTCTGTTCCGATGACATGGAACAGGATAGGAACTGTTCTATGTTCATTGGAATGGAACAGACCATCGGAAGCCTCCTCAGTGGAACATAAGTCTGCACACTTGGATGTGTGCATTAGGCCTTAATATGAGCTGCCAGGAGGAGTTGGGGAAGGGACAACTCTCATATCTAAGGAATGTAGTTTGTAAAAGGGGTTGTCACTTAACAAGCCTATTCCCATGTTGGTCTAGTATACTGAATATGTTCACTATAGCATCACTATCTACTTTATTATTCTATAAGAATATTTCACATCAATTTCATATTTCACATTAATGTCATATTGTTTGGTTGCCAAAGATCCTAAGAACATAGGAATTAATGCTCAGTCTCTCAATGTTATATTGGATAGGGGATGGAAACAACAGGGTATACTCATTTACTTTCATTCTGCCCCCCCCCCCCCAGACACTCATGGTATAACCAATCAATTGGCCATAAATATGTACTGTGTGTTTCAGACAGAGATGTTGGTAGATGTTGGTAGCTTTGCCTTTGCATGAAATGAACCTGAAGAGGATTTGCACCCTACAACATTGTCAGTATGTCTAAAAACCACTATATCCTTAAAAAATGCTCTAAATATCTAAGTCTCTATTTAGATCAGGTTTTTTACATCCATTTAATGGATGCATAAAAACTGATGCAAAAACCTGACACAAACAGATGAAAATGGATGGCCATTCGTTTACATATACATCAATGCTAAAAAAAAACATCCGTTCCTGTCTTGTTTTTTGGACGGACACAAAAAGTATAATATACTACATTTTTGTGTCCTCGTTCATATACTGTATCTAAATCATGAAAAACTTAAAACGGATATAAAAACTAGGACACATTATTTCTTGGCCTAATTGGGCACTAGAGACTGGGTGATCTACTGTGCATTGGTCAATGGGGATTGAGTGGTATGCTATACAGGTCCCCTAGGGAATGTACATTATACACAGTCTTATCCTTTTATCAAATATATTTCATGTTCTGCTGTTCTTTGCAGTGTGTTATAGTGTTTTTTTTTACATTTCTATATTTTCTATATTATTAACTTATTATATTTTAATCACATTTCATTGTAGCATTTTTTGTATATCTCTAAATGTGTAATTGTGACCACTTCACCACGGAATTATTCTTATTCCAGGTGACAGTATATTTTTCTTTTACTCGCAATGCTAATATTGACGCTAAAAGAACTCGACATTGTCAAGATGGATCAGTATTGGCATTAGAATTACTGGATTTCAGTCCCTTAGGTTTGTCCACCTTAACGTGTCTATAACATATCTCACATCACTGCACAGTCCATAAATGTGCATATTTTCAGGGCAAATTCAATAAGCTTCCCCTGGTCGATGTGATGGGCGTCTCAGTGGAGAACTAGTAGCAGATTCTGAATATTCAACTATCACAACAACTGGTTCATTACCAATTATATTTTATTTTGTATTTTATAACTAAATTTATACTTAACATGCATAAAAAATGTAATAATACATTGAGTGCAAATGTTAATAGTGGATATAATTTCCATATGTATAGGTTCATAAATATAGGTGACATCAAATTTGTTCCAAAAGCCCTTATTTCGATATCTTCCTATATATTTACTGTTAGGGAAACAGGGCCCCCACTTTATTTTTGCAACCCTCACTTTTCACAATCCCTCTCTAATTAAAAGAAGGACCCTCACACACATGAGGTCTCATTGGGTCTGTCACTCGTTAATCATGTGACCTTCTCAGCCTTGGGTAATGACCTTGAAAGAATATATCAACCATGATGGCAATGTGCTAGAAATTCAATTGTTTCTCTGAGTGCTCCTGGTCATTGCTGACAATTTCTATGGCACAGCTGGCCTGAACCGGCCAAGGCTTGCGCCTGTTAATCACTTCTCTATCCAGAAATGATGGTAAGTCTGGAGAAAGGAGGGTGAGGGAAAGTGAGAACATATGAAGATATTTCAAGAGAGATGAACTTGAGTTATTAACATCATAGTTACAATCATGTGTCTCGCTGCCAAAGTGGTAAATTTATGGATCCAATACTGTTTCGTTGATCACATACTTCCGACTGAAGTTATTGGATCATGGGCTATGGATTTTCCAAAAACTCTGTGAAATGTATCTTTTCTGGAAAAAGCAAAATGCAGCTGGATTTCTACCTCAAGGCAATAAGAAGCACATGTCCTATTTTTTGGAACTTCTTTTAAATAATTGGATCATTAACTTGAAGTATTATTATAGCAGAACGGCAATGCACCATGCTGTAAACTAACTGCACATTTCCCTGAAACTAGGCAGACTTATCTTTATTTATATTACCTTTCTGCCAAGAGAAATGGTAAAAAATAAGTCAGCGCTTTGCTCTGACAACACATTCATTTCAGCTCTTCTTTGTCCTTCGGAACATGGGAGTTTCTTTGTTGTTCTTGTCTCCTTTTAATTGATGTTCTTTGTTTTTAGCTAAATTTTAACCCTTTTGATAAGTCTAAAGATCACCATGCCAAGTGTCCTGATCTGTGTCAGAGGCTTCAGTTCTTTGGGACATTGTTAGGTCTCTTTATGTTATGATGAAGGAGACACCTAAGATACAACTGATTACAGGGGGAGTGTAGCTGCACAGAAGGGACTTGGAATAACAAGAAGATGTGGGTTAGTACCAGTAAAATGGCAATAATACAGTTAAGGTTTTAATTAAATTAGTAAATAATATTCACTGGTCCTTTAAGGATGTTCTGAAGTTATAACCTTAAAATTTAGAACAATTTGGAACACCTACTATTTAGATGTTCATTGTTCTCCAGCTTGGAATCACAGTGGAGATAACAGTATCCATAAAGAAATATATATACATGGATATATAGAAAGATATATTTTTTTTGTTTATCTGGTTTATTTCCAGTACCTTCCCCTGAAAAAGGTTGGCTTGATTAATATTTTCTGCTGTCCGGTAACCATGGCAATAGGGTCAGCGGATATAATACTTAATTTAATCTTCTGACTGTTCTGTGTGCATCTTCAATGTCCAAAATAATAGAAAGGGTTTTGCTTGCCTCTCACTGTTTCTCTTTTCTATATAATCTACACCAAAGACTCCTCACATGACCAAAAATGAGTAAACATTTTTTTTCACTCCTTATAGATTGGTCTATTTAAAATCCAGGACTTCCACTCTGCAGCCATTTTTTATGTACCTAATGTATTTTGCCTCCCACCACCCTCAGTCATACATAATTTGGTAGTCTCTGCTACCAACCTGGGTTAGCTGTCTTCATAAGGGTAACTGGCAGTTCATTTTTATGCAGATGCAAAAATCATCTTCCATAAAGACACATAAAGTCCACTGGCCATAAGAATAGAGGACTCTTGTCCAAGTTTTGTGCCAGGATACATGACCACAGCTAAAAATGTGGGAAAAATGTGAATCCAGCAGCAGTCAAACATTCTCCCTGATGCTCTTTCAAAGTTTATGGCACTCAGTTTGAATGGATTAGCGATCAGTGGGGATACCAGCAGTGAGACCCATTTTAGGCTGAAATAACCCTGTATACATATACAGTAATACCTCGTACATTCGCGAGGTTACGTAGGTTACGTTCCAGAGCTGGTTGTCAGTTGCTGCCAAACCACAACCCCTAGTATGCCATGGCAAGTTGTCAGGGCATGTTGGAAGTTGTAGTTTTGGATAGATACCATAATAATTTGAGAATTCCAATACACTGGGTTTTTTTATATCCTAGTAATAAAGAAAACTTAGTCCTGTATTGCAAGTTACTACAATATACAGTACAGACCAAAAGTTTGGACACACCTTCTCATTCCAAGAGTTTTCTGTATTTTCATGACTATAAAAATTGTAGATTCACACTGAAGGCATCAAAACTATGAATTAACACATGTGGAATTATATACTTAACAAAAAAGTGTGAAACAACTGAAAATATGTCTTATATTCTAGGTTCTTCAAAGTAGCCACCTTTTGCTTTGATTACTGCTTTGCACACTCTTGGCATTCTCTTGATGAGTTTCAAGAGGTAGTCATCTGAAATGGTTTTCACTTCACAGGTGTGCCCTGTCAGGTTTAATAAGTGGGATTTCTTGCCTTATAAATGGGGTTGGGACCATCAGTTGTGTTGTTCAGAAGTCAGATGGATACACAGCTGATAGTCCTACTGAATGGAGTGTTAGAATTTGTATTATGGCAAGAAAAAAGCAGTTAAGTAAAGAAAAACGAGTGGTCATCATTACTTTAAGAAATGAAGGTCAGTCAGTCCGAAAAATTGGGAAAACTTTGAAAGTGTCCCCAAGTGCAGTGGCCAAAACCATCAAGCGCTACAAAGAAACTGGCTCACATGAGGACCGCCCCAGGAAAGGAAGACCAAGAGTCACCTCTGCTACGGAGGATAAGTTCATCCGAGTCACCAGCCTCAGAAATCGCAGGTTAACAGCAGCTCAGATTAGAGACCAGGTCAATGCCACACAGAGTTCTAGCAGCAGAAACATCTCTACAACAACTGTTAAGAGAAGACTATGTGCAGCAGGCCTTCATGGTAAAATAGCTGCTAGGAAACCACTGCTAAGGACAGGCAACAAGCAGAAGAGACTTGTTTGGGCTAAAGAACACAAGCAATGGACATTAGACCTGTGGAAATCTGTGCTTTGGTCTGATGAGTCCAAATTTGAGATCTTTGGTTCCAACCACCGTGTCTTTGTGCGACGCAGAAAAAGTGAACTAATGGACTCTACGTGCCTGGTTCCCACCGTGAAGCATGGAGGAGGAGGTGTGATGGTGTGGCGGTGCTTTGCTGGTGACACTGTTGGGGATTTATTCAAAATTGAAGGAATACTGAACCAGCATGGTTACCACAGCATCTTGCAGCGGCATGCTATTCCATCCGGTTTGCGTTTAGTTGGACCATCATTTATTTTTCAACAGGACAATGACCCCAAACACACCTCCAGACTGTGTAAGGGCTATTTGACCAATAAGGAGAGTGATGGGGTGCTACGCCAGATGACCTGGCCTCCACAGTCACCAGACCTGAATCCAATCGAGATGGTTTGGGGTGAGCTGGACCGCAGAGTGAAGGCAAAAGGGCCAACAAGTGCTAAGCATCTCTGGGAACTCCTTCAAGACTGTTGGAAGACCATTTCAGGTGACTAGCTCTTGAAGCTCATCAAGAGAATGCCAAGAGTGTGCAAAGCAGTAATCAAAGCAAAAGGTGGCTACTTTGAAGAACCTAGAATATAAGACATATTTTCAGTTGTTTCACACTTTTTTGTTAAGTATATAATTCCACATGTGTTAATTCATAGTTTTGATGCCTTCAGTGTGAAGCTACAATTTTTATAGTCATGAAAATACAGAAAACTCTTGGAATGAGAAGGTGCGTCCAAACTTTTGGTCTGTACTGTATCTAGTTGCAAGTGTACTTAGGGTTTAGACAGTTTAGTCTAGTATCTTCTCATTGGCACCTGATACCTGGTTAACACTGGGTAACACTGGTGTAAAGAAATGTGTCTATAGTGCACTCTCATTGATTTTTCATGTGGATCAATAGCAAAGCATGGTGCACTATTGATCTGTCTGAAAAATCAATCAAAGAAAGGGTCTATATTTTTTTGTTTGAAGCTTTCTCTACTCTAGTGTCATCCATACCTTTTATTTGTCAAAGGGGTTTCTGGCTATTAAAAAAAAAATTATTTTTTTTTTACATAAACAACAACATTCTTGTTCAGAAGGCTGTGCCCAGTATTGTAGCAAATCCCCATTCATTTGAACTGAGCTGATCTACTATACCAGACACCATAGCCCTTGGATGGAGTAAGACTGTTTCTTGAAAAAAGCAGACCTTTTTTGTCTGAACTTGGGCAAACACTAAATGTTTTGTGTTTTCTTCCTGTATTTTTTTCCTGTAGACAGTGCAGCAAGCTATGTATGCTTTATGGCAGCTTTAATAAATGAGGATCAATGAGTCAATAGACAGGAGAGCATCCATAGACTAATAATGTCCCAATAAATAGGTAGCATACAACCATTTGAGCATAGATCTACAGGAAAACTTCATATGAAGACTTACTTGTGTGCTATGCTGTTGCAATGCTGTATCCTACCTTATCTATGTTTCCAGATTTACAATAGAGCTGCCATTTGTCATTCAATGCCCCACCCTGTTAAGATGCTGAGATTACTGTGCTAGCCATGTGCCATTCTACACAGCAAATCTGAAAAGTGAACTGCAGAGAATCAGAAATGTTGGCCTTTTGTTTGTATTCCAGTGACTAGTGTGAAAACTAGAACATTTCAAGATTTTTTATTACAGGTAGTCACATAAAAATATTAACTAGTATTTAAAAACTTGCTTATAAATACCTATACGGTACATAAGTAGGTATATAGTTTAAATAAAAGGTAAATATAATGTATTTATATGTACACAAAATATATAAAATATAATAACAATAGGTATACAGCACAAATAATATTTTATTCAAACAATTAAGTATAATCTCTTATATGCTCAAATTGGCGGCCCTCACTATTTACACATTGCTCTAATCTAGTTTTTTACACTCAAGCACACTGGCACAAAGTTCTTTATTGGCATTCATTTCTTGGCATGCTTCTTTTATGAACTGAATCATGTTATCAACAGTGTATGGTTTTCTTGAATACACCTTACCTTTGATAATTCCACAAATGAAAAAGTCCATCGGGTAAAATCTGTTGATCGTTGCTGCTTCTTCCTATCCACCTATTCAGTAGTATTTCCTTAAGAAGATTACGCATCACTAAAGCATAGTGAGGAGGAGCTCCATCTTACCAAAAATAGAATCATGTTCATGCTCTACTTGCAATTGTGGTATTACATTTTCTTGGCTCATAAGCAGAGGCGTAGCTAGGGGTTCAGCACAGGAGGGGCGAACATTTCCAAATGGGCCCCCAGCTTGGACATGTTCGTATACCGATACTATCAGTATACGGTGAGCGTATAGTGGTATACAGTGGCTCTGCGGACGATTTAGGTCAATACAGGTCAGTAACATTTAGTGACTTACAGGTGAAGTCTCTGACTAATCGTTCACATTCCCCATCTCTTTCATCTGGACAGCCATGACCACTTCTTCCAGTCTCTGTAAAGTTTGCAACACAGACTTCTTTAGCTCCTCTTATTGATCGTGGTTTTTCCTGCTGCACTTTGCACAGAAAGTTCGCAGAGGTTTCCTCTGCGGACTTTCTGCTTTAATTATATCTATAGGGAAACTGCTGATGTTTCCGTAGGTATAATTGACATTCTGCGATTTCCAAAACTGCGACTGTTTTGGAAATCACAGTGTATCCGCTGCGTGTATTTTACTGCAAAGCTGGGATGGGATGGGGCCCCATGTGGCGAAAACCCACAGAAAAAAAAACGTGGCATTCTAGCAAATCCCATCCACATATTGCGGAAAAATATGTGCAGCAGATGCACTGCAATTTCCAAAAACGTTGCGGTTTTGGAAATTGCAGCATGTCAATTATACCTATGGAAACGCTGGCAGTTTCTGTATAGGTGTATTAAAAACAGAAAGTCCACAGAGGAAACCTCCATCTGCTCCCCCAGATTAATGTCCCCCTTTATCTGCCACCATCTTCATGTCCCCCTTCATCTGTCACCAACTTAATGCCCCCTTCATCAGCCCCCAGTTAAATGTCCCCCTTTATCTGCCACCAATTTAATTTCCCCCTTCATCTGTTATCAGCTTAATACCCCCCTTCATCTGCCCACAGTTTAATTGCCCCCTCCATCTACCACCAGCTTAATGTCCCCCTTTATCTGCCAGCAGTTTAATTGCCCCCTTCATCTGCCTTCAGTTTAACTGGTCCCTACATCTGCCCCCAGTTCCCCCCTCTTCCTCACACATGCTGTGTCTCTGTTTCTTCGATCACTCTCTGTTCCCAGCAGCTTTCTGTGTAACATCACAGTCTGTCCCGCAGTATCCAGAATAGTTCCACCCACACAAGAGTCTGATCACATGGTCATACGTCATCAAAGATCCTTTACCCACTAGGATTTAGCATCTACCCTTTACACTACCCTAATAAAGATTGTTAACAGCAAAACACTTCAGGGGCATAGCGGAACAAACTGTAAGCTATGCGGGACAGCTGTGTAAAATCAGGACTCCCCCACCTGGAGCTATGCTATTAATATACCCACAAAAAAAAAAAGTCATACTCACCTATCTGCGATGCTGATGAATGGAGCTGCCGCTTCCTCCCTCTCCACGCACAGGACGCCTGTGTCTGAGCGCAGGCGGCGCGATGTTGTGACATTGCGCCACCCGTGCTGAGAAGCAGACATCGGTCTGTGGTCTCAGTGTATTGGCTTGCGGTTTACAATACTGTTAAGTTGTAGGAAGCCTTTTAACTAGATCGGTGTCTGCAGCGATCTAGTTAGAAATGAAGGATGTATTAATGCCAGTCCCGGGGTGGGCCTCAAAGAGTCAGTGGGCCGGGGGCAGCCACCCCCCTCTGCCCCCCCTCTAGCTACGCCTCTGCTCATAAGGTACAGGTTAAAGGTAACTGTTGTAGTGTGAAAGCTAGAACCAGTTACACCTTTACATGAAAGGGCCAAACTATAGATCCAGGTTGATTCAATTGTTCATCAATTGTTGCAAGAAAGTTTTCTGTTGTGTAAGAAATACAGTTGTGCCTATTAGTAGCACCTAAAAGTTTCATCAGACTATTATTTTTTTCAATAATGCCATTTCCTTGTGTTGTCTTCAGAAATGAAATAATTTAAAAGGGTTGTGCAGGATAAAATTTTATTTTAAAATTAGGGCATGGGAGGTGAAAAAAACAAAAAAACATACACCCCTGTGCTCTGTTGGCCAATCAGCAACCTAAAGAAAGGGACCCAGGACATCACAGCCGGCAAGGACTTCTACTGCAAGAAGACATCGGCGTGGCAGGTCTGGATCATGCTTGAAGGACACCAGAGCACTGGGGACAAGTGAGTATATTTTTTTTATTTTTTCACCTCCCTCGGCCTAATTTAAAAAAAAAAAAATTATCCTGGAGAACCTCTTTAAGACTGTTGAAACTCTCCCCCTGTATACCTACTTATCATCCCCCTGGTATATTTCTTTTAAAGAGGCTATGCAGAGCAAAATAAAATTTTCCAGGGCAATCTCTGCGCTGGATAAGCTTTACTACTGACATACAGTCATGGCCAAAAGTTTTGAGAATGACACAAATATTATATTTTCACATGATCTGTGCCCTCTGGTTTTTATGTGTGTTTGTCAGATGTTTTTATCACATACAGAAATATAATTGCATTCATATTATGAGTAACAGAAGCTTATATTGACAGTTAGAATGAGTTAATGCAGCAAGTCAATATTTGCAGTGTTGACCCTTCTTCTTCAGGACCTCTGCA
Source organism: Leptodactylus fallax (assembly GCA_947044405.1). Classification (NCBI taxonomy): domain Eukaryota; kingdom Metazoa; phylum Chordata; class Amphibia; order Anura; family Leptodactylidae; genus Leptodactylus; species Leptodactylus fallax. The sequence continues at coordinate 5,216,934 of CAMRHE010000021.1, forward strand.
ATTCTCCCTGGCATGCTCTCAATCAACTTCTGGACCAAATCCTGACTGATAGCAGTCCATTCTTGCAGAATCAATGCTTTAATTTTCTCTGAATTTGTTGGTTTTTGATTGTCCACCCGTCTCTTGATGATTGACCACAAGTTCTCAATGGGATTAAGATCTGGGGAGTTTCCAGGCCATGGACCCAAAATCTCTATGTTTTGTTCCCTGAGCCATTTAGTTATCACCTTTGCTTTATGGCAAGGTGCTCCATCATGCTGGAAAAGGCATTGTTGAGCGCCAAACTGCTCTTGGACGGTTGGGAGAAGTTGCTCTTGGAGGACATTCTGGTACCATTCTTTATTCATGGCTGTGTTTTTAGGCAAGACTGTGAGAGAGCCGATTCCCTTGGCTGAGAAGCAACCCCACACATGAATGGTTTCAGGATGCTTTACAGTTGGCATGAGACAAGACTGGTGGTAGCGCACACCTCTTCTTCTCCGAATAAGCTGTTTTCCAGATGTTCCAAACAATCGAAAAGGGGATTCATCAGAGAAAATGACTTTACCCCAGTCCTCAGCAGTCCACTCCCTGTACCTTTTGCAGAATATCAGTCTGTCCCTGATATTTTTTCTGGAGAGAAGTGGCTTCTTTGCTGCCCTCCTTGAGACCAGGCCTTGTTCCAAGAGTCTTCACCTCACAGTGCGTGCAGATGCACTCACACCTGCCTGCTGCTATTCCTCAGCAAGCTCTGCACTGCTGGTAGCCCGATCCCGCAGCTGAAACACTTTTAAGAGACGGTCCTGCCGCTTTCTGGTCTTTCTTGGGCGCCCTGGAGCCTTTTTGGCACCAATGGAACCTCTCTCCTTGAAGTTCTTGATGATGCGATAGATTGTTGACTGAGGTGCAATCTTTCTAGCTGCAATACTCTTCCCAGTTAGGCCATTTTTGTGCAGTGCAATGATGACTGCACGTGTTTCTTTAGAGATAACCATGGCTAACAGAAGAGAAACAATGATGGCAAGCACCAGCCTCCTTTTAAAGTGTCCAGTGGTGTCATTCTTACTTAATTATGACAGATTGATCTCCAGCCCTGTCCTCATCAACACCCACACCTGTGTTAATGGAGCAATCACTGAAACGATGTTAGGTGGTCCTTTTAAGGCAGGGCTGCAATGATGTTGAAATGTGTTTTGGGGGATAAAGTTCATTTTCTAGGCAAATATTGACTTTGCAAGTAATTGCTGTTAAGCTGATCACTCTTTATAACATTCTGGAGTATATGCAAATTTCCATTAGAAAAACTGAAGCAGTAGACTTTGTAAAAATTAATATTTGTATCATTCTCAAAACTTTTGGCCATGACTGTAGATACAGGTTCCCCAGAGCCCTGATAGTTACCTTACAGTTGGGGAGGCTGGAAGTTTCAATCTTCTCCTGCCCACTGACACTCTAACTCTCGGTCACATGAACAAGTCTGCTCTACTCTATGGACATATAACCTCAGGAGAGCGGAGTTGGTGACATCACAGAATGCCAGGGTGAAAGGAGGCATCAGGCAGAGATTTCCAGAACCCTGCTGCGCTCTGCAAAGGTAATCATCAGGGCTTTGTGTAACTGCTTATACATTAGTAATAAAGCTTATTCAGTGCAGGGAAAGCACTGGTAAATTTTATTTCTCCATGCATAACCCCTTTAAGAAAGTACTAATTTTGGGAGTCAGCTGGGCAACTGCACACTAGACCTCTCATGTATCACTCAGATGAGGACTTTCCCCGAAGTAATAAGGTTGCTTTCAAACATGCAGTTTGGAAGCAATTTTTGATGCATTAAAATGGCATGTGAGCAAAAAGTTTATCACTGCAAAAAGGCCTGGAAATTTCCATCACCATATCAATAGGGCACTGATGCCATTCCTATATTAATAATGACCTCCACTTGTACTTGTGCCACAGTCATCACACCACTTTTTTGATCACCTTTTCCACTGCGTATTGATGCACAATGGAGGTAGCTCAATTAATTCACAATGAGGCACCCACAGAGGGTTGACTAATGATACACCCTTTACTGCATCTTGACTGAAACAGCAACAATTCTATCCCACAATAGAAAGACTTCTATAGAAAATAGTTTTTTAGATGTTGGTTGAGGAAGACAATTTCACAACTTAAAAAAAATAGTACTGTATACTGTGTGTACAGTCTATTAAATGCAATATAAAGTGGTATACCAAAATATTTGAAAGCATAATTTCATATTGGTTGCAATAAATATTCCAATATTCAGATTCTTTCATAGGTTATGTAGTACATGGTACAAGAGCAGTCAAAAGAGCTTCAATATCTGTATTTTCTAGATTGAGCTACAATCTACAGTAAATGTGGTCACACTATATAAATTATATGCCATATAAACCCCTAAGGCCTTGTGCACCCAACTGTAATTTAGCTCCATACAACTTCTGAGTACTCAAAGAAGTCTTTGGGACCAAACTGTACATACCACAGTAGTTCTATTGCATACAAATGTTTTATTTGCTGAATTTTGTATGAATATGACAAAAAAAAGTAATGGAAGAGTGAAGAAATCAGGCGATACCTTTTAGAGGCTAACTGAGTATATTTATAAGTAAGCTTTCAGAAGCCTAGCTTCCTTCATCAGACATGGTGTTATACAAGAACTGAAAATTCACAGATTTTTATACACATGGTCTTCAAAGGATTTTAGAGTCCTTAAAAAAAACAAAAAAAAGAAACAAAACAAAATGCAATCTAAGTAGAGAAGTTATTTACAACCGGTCAAAAAACAATCTGGAAAGTTGTGGTGCGTGACAGAGGGATCTGTTATCAATGGCTAACACGGTACAACATTATACTACTGAAAAAAGTAATGGCATACTCCATGAGACAACATATTATAAGAGCAAACTTCCCCTGTAGAGGCACCATACAATGGTGCATAAAGTGGTTATAGCTATATGGTATGGAGCTACGAGTGTTTCATGTGCCACCTAAGACTAAGAGCCTATGTGTCAGGTCAGTGGACATCCTAAAGTAGACCCACCCACAGTTTATTTTTGCTGTGGCTTTCAGCTGTGATTTCCATGTGACTAGTCCCAATTTACAACCTTTGCAGCGCAGAACACTTTGTACTGCAAATTTAAATCCAATCCTTTACATTGCTACTGTAGTTTGCTACATGTTAGTCACTGGCAATTTAGCGAGTCTAAGCCGCTGCAACCCGCCACGTGTCCCCAGCCTTATTGGATTTGTATACTCAGCTCTGCCATGTGACTGGGCCTAAGGTTGCTTTTACACCTTACAGTATGTTTAGGGGTGTTTTGGGCATATGATTTTTTTCATTTCCTCTGTAGCCAGTCATATGACAGTAAGGTTTCTAGGGCATGCCACATGCTACGACCTTAAGTAATTTACTTTTAACAATAAAACTGGAATTTTCTATTCCCTTTTCTAGTAGTATTGCAGTTCTCTTATAAAGATGTTGCTCTGGCCAGGAAGGAAAGGAAGGTTTATAACAAGAGACAAGTAATGAAGAATTCATAATTTCTTTAATTTTGCAATATCCATGTAAAGAACCATGGCCATTACTGATATTCTTAGTTTTCTGTGACTTGAGTACTCATTGCAGGTGAGCTTGGTTAACAGCTCTGCAGAGCCAAAAGAAAAGGTCACTCTTTTTTTGTTGCACTATTATTATTCGTAACAAAGCCCTTGCTCCATTATTCTTCCTAATTTGCTGGACTCCTAATGGGAGCTGTTCCTCCCAATTACTATGGCTGCCAACGGCTAATTTGGTTACCCTCAGTGTCCGCAAAAAAAAGAGAAAAAAAAAAAGAAAGTGTGATGTTTCTATGGGGGACATTAACATACTATACATCCTAGGAATGGCAAACAGCTGCCTGCAACTTTTTCCCGGATAATTAGGGGTGATTAGCTTCTCCCATTATTTCTAATTTCACCTCCCAGACTTTGGACCACGGACGGAGCAGCTGATAGTAGGCTAGGAGTAGTGTGGTCTGTACAGCCTCTTTGTTGAACTACTGAGGAAGGAATGGGATTCTAAACCTTTCACCTCTGTTCTCATGACTCTGGGGATCTATGGTTACAGCAAGGAAAATTCAAAGAAAATATCATATTTTAAGGCTCTTTTTAATCAGGTGGATGATGTCACAACATTGCTCTTTAATAGGTGTCTGCTGGGTACAGTAGAGCCAGCTATACACTTTAGATAGTGGTCAACTGACAGCTATCTTGCCAGACTCCTGCAACAGATATTTCGCCAGCTCATGTGAGCAATGCATGTGTACTGAAGTGGGAAGCGTGAAAGCCTCTACCAGACATTTTTGGCAGCGGCTTAGTTCACTGAGAACATAAGGGTTGGGCAGTTGAATTTATCAAGGGAGAGTCTGGAGGCCCCCATGCACATTAGTCGGCTGAACACATCAAAAGGTTTGGACAATACACTCTAATGGTATGGCCCGCTTAAATATCCAGCTCTTTGAAAAAGTTTTCAGCAGTTCTGTAAAGAACTGTGATATACCACTGTCATGTGTTGGAAGAGGATTTTTCAATATTAGAATAAAACCAGTAACCTACACAGAATTATAATAATCTGACATGTTTCTCCAAACCAGTGGCTGCAACGATAGCTGTAGGTTCATGTCTTTGTCTTTGTAGACATGGGTTCTTGGACATTCCTTTTGATAGCAAGAACTGTCAAATAACATACAGATAATCTTTTATAAGAGCCATGGAAGAACGGTGGATACCAACATTGCCATCATTGTGTAATCTTTACTGAGTCAAGATCTAAAGCAGTTCTAAGGGTACAACTATATGGGGTGCAGAAGATAGCAGTAGCACATGGGATCTGGTAACTGAGACACCAGTATTATAAATGGCACATGATAGGTGGTTATGGGCTTAGCTACAGGGGATGCAGAAATAGAAATATGGGTCCTGGAGCCTGAGGGAACCCACAAACTTCTGTACAATATAAGAAGACACCTGTTTTATAGATAGCACATAGTAAGTGGGGGCCTCGTTACAGATTTTTCACTTGGATCCTGTTGTACAGTTTGCACAGCCAGGAGCTTAAGGCTACATCTCTTACAACCCTTCACGGTGATTTATGTAACTAATACTCAGGGGCGTAAATACCGTGGTAGCATTAAGGGGCCTGGAGCCCTGTGGCAGCCGCTACCGCGAACCCCACAAACACTGCTATCATTATACTCTGGGGTCTTTTCAGACCCCGGAGTATAACTATCGGAGGCCCAGGAGAGGTGAGCGAACATACAAAACAATGTTACTTACCTCTCCTACGCTCCGACAGGCTTCGGGCCTGTTTGGCGACGTCCCAGACGTCAGCCTACATCATTATGCGTCGTGACGCTGGCCTGGATCACGTGAGATCTGGTCCAACATTGAAGATGGCTTAAGTAGCGCACTGGAGTGCACCTGAGTGAGGAAGAGGTAAGTAGCATTGTTTTTTATGTTTCTATCCTCCCCTGGGTCTCTGATCATTATACTCTGGGGTCTGGTACTATGGGGCTTAATACTCTGTGCAGGGGCCACTATGGGGCATAATACTGTGTGCAGGGTCCACTATGGGGCTTAATACTCTGTGCAGGGGCCACTATGGGGCATAATACTGTGTGCAGGGGCCACTATGGGGCATAATACTGTGTGCAGGGGGCCACTATGGCGCATAATAGTGTGCGCAGGAAAGCGATTTATGCGGGGGGGGGGTTGAGGGAGCGGTCCGGGGATGGGGGGCCCCATGTCAAATGTTCACCTTGGGGCCCAGCCATTCCTAGTTACGCCACTGCTAATGCTTATATTATTCAATATCTTCCCATACATGGCCAGATTCATTGTGCTGAAAGATTATTCATTACAGTAACATAAACAGATCCCAACCTAAAGTTTGTATGATCTACGTGTGTTGTGCAGTTAAAGGGAATCTATTGTCCATTGTTATCAGCCATCTCAGGCTAGGAAGGGGATAGCTGTAGTGACACCCTCCATAGGGTGACTGTTAAGAGGGCCAGGAAAATTCCTGCCGCATCATCCGTACTTTACCCCTTTTACCACCAGTGCTGACAACCTCCAAGAACATATATACTATGTGAATTTTAGTGTTTTTTTTTGTGTTTTTTACAGTTGACTTTTATTAACATTATGTGTCAGGTTATGTGATCCTTTATATCGACCGCACATATCTTTTTAAGTACAGGGAAGATTTTCTATAGGTCACTACAAGATGTAAGCTTACACCTTCAGTAACCCTTCACTGCTATGGAGATGATGCTGAGAACGCTAGATAATACAGGGGCTTTCCACTAGAGTCAGTCTCTCTTTTATGATTATGATATTATTTTCCTGTGCCTGCTGGAATTAGCAGAATCTGCTTTAACAAGCACAAGTTCTGTGACATCATATTCTGATTAATGCCATTAATGCAAAATATAATAGCAGTATGAAACTGAGGAGTGTAACTTCAGCCCAGTCACTTCTTAATGTTGGCAAGGGTACATGGTCAGATTCTCTGATGCTGAGTTTTGTCCCATAGCATGCTGTCATTATGGATATCCATCATGACTGTCTAATAAAATTGTAAAGGGCAAGTAATATTGTGTGTTCATCATACAATTGGGTCATTCCCTTAAAAATGTTATTCAGCTACTTAAAGGGGTTGTCCAAAATTATAAAAAAATAAGAGCCTGCTTTTTTGAAAAACAGTGTTATGTCTATCTATGTGTGGGGTATTGCAGATCCTCTCCTCTTACTTACATAGAACTAAACAGCAATGCCAAACATAGCCCATTGGTAAATTTTGATTTTTTTTTTCTTTCTAATTTTGTAGTTATATTTGCTGTTGGCAAAACAAAGGGACAACTAATATGGCTCCCAATGCTTTTACACTGTTTTAAAAAGATGTGCAGCAATGTATGGGAGTGTATTGTTTTATATTTACTATTATAGGGTATACATAAGCAAAAGGTAGGGTATGGTAAAGCTAAGCAACATCCTGTCACCCAGCTTTCCTTATAACAAATGCAATTTCTAAAACAAAATTAAAATTAGACTTACATGAATTGTGTGGTACCTCAATAAATGGCTTTTCTATGCTTTTCGTTCTACAAAACATTCTGTCTATGTTGATCTACTGGAATCAATAAATAGTATGATATGATTAATACCGTTGTTCATGTGCCAAACATATCTAACATTTCTCAGTAAATAGCTGTTTGCTACATTTGCATTTACCAAAAGAATGGTTAATAAGAGTCACTGCAAAAATACATTTGTGTGAAAGTTTTTGAAAAAATTACAATGATCAGCAATTTAGTTAGGGTGGGTTCACACTTGCGCCGGCACTCCATCCGCCGCGAATCCAACCTAAATGTCGGAAAACTGGATAGGGACAGGATAGGGATAGGTTTTTTCATCGGAAACAAAGTCGGACATGCAGGACTTTGTGTCCGACGAAAAAACAGGCTTCGCGGCACAGAGGTTGTAAGCGCACACCCGCGCATTGCTTTAAAAACCCATAGAAGTGAATGGGTTTTTAAGCAAAGCGTCGCAAACCTTTCCCTATCCAGTCCCTATCCAGTTTTCCGACATTTAGGTTGGATTTGCAGTGGACGGAGTGCCGCCGCAAGTGTGAACCCACGCTTATATGTGTATGTGATAGGGGCAGGTAAAGTGAAGACAAACTGTTAGATCTCTACGGAGGGCTGGTACAGTAGGAAATGCAAATTATGCCTAAAGTCGCCTTCATGTCTCTGCTTAAAGGGCTTTTTTTTGGGGGGGGTACACTTTTCAGGACCCTCTTCTATTATCCAGAGCAAAGAGCAACTACAAAATGCGTAATATATTCTGGAGGACCCAGCAGGTTCATATGCTACACAGGCAGCCTATTGATTTAAAAAGGCGCTATGTAATGCTTAATTTCTCCAGTTGTAGTGCCGCAAGGAAACTGAACACTTGCTGTTTGCTTAAGTCACATGCATATCTGTTTCATTCGTGATGGATTCAAGTATCTGTTTTTATCGTCTGTCTTTCATCTATTTTTCACTGATCCGTATGGTACAGTGGCTCAGTGGTTAGCACTGCAGCCTTGTTGCACTGGAGTCCTGGGTTTGAATCTTGCCAAGGACAACATATGTAAGGATATATACTGTATATATATTTTTTTTAATAATGTCCTTGCAAAGTTAAGCAGCTGCACAAAATCGTGCAGGTGTTGGATCGGGATGCTGACTGTTACTGCAGCTGGACTTTCCATAGAGAAGGCAGAGATGGTTTATTAACATCCCTGCCTCCCCTGATCACTGTGTACAAAGCTCTCAATGAACGCTGTATACACAGTTATGGGAGCCACGATGATGCAACTTCACTTCCGGCCCCACAGTCACATGACTGCTAAGGGCCAGGAACTGTGTGGGTCCCAGAGGAACTATTGGATCCTAGAGGATGCAGATCAGCTCTACAGTAAAGCTTAGTTGGCTGCATTGCTTACAGGGCTATTCAGTAAAAAAAAAAAAAAAAAAAAAAAAGTAATGTTAAAATAGCCCCAAAGGTTTATTATGACCTTATGGAGACTAAAAAAAATTTTGTAGCATTTTGTTCTATTAAAAAAATATGAAAAATTTGTAAAACAGATACATTTCCCTTTCTTTTTTCTTTACATTTTCTCGGATATTAAAATAAAGGAAACACATGCCTAAATAAAAACAACATAAAAATAATGTCCTTTGTGTCACCAAAAAAAGACGCAAAGATTATTGGAATCACCCAAAACAAAAAATGTTATAGAAAAATCTGAAATTGTGTCCAGTGCTGAACCAGGAAAAATAGCCCGGTCCTGAAGTGGTTAAAGAATGGAACAGACACATGGTTCCATTAGAAAACGTACATGCAATGTCCCATAGACCTGAATAGATCAGTTTTCTATCTGTGAAAAAAACAATGATACATTAAAGCTAAGGGGTCCATTTGGTTTTCGCACGAAGCGAGCATGTTTCCGCATGTTTCGTTCAGAAACCAAGTGGAAACAACACGGACCCCATTATAGTCTATGGGGTCCGCGGGTTTTCCAGGTAAACCACTTTTTATGCGTATAGGTTTCCGTTCGGGGGTCCCCAAGCAGACTCCCAAATGGTAACCCGAACGCAGATGTGAACCGGGCCTAAGGCCCCACATTACAAAAAAACCTGCTTTTTGTTGCAGATTTTGCTGTGTTTTTTTTAGCCAAAGCAAAGAGTGGTTACAATAGGAATGGGAAATATATAGGAAGTACTGCAACAAAACAGATGCTTTTCTGGGTAGGTGCATGAGCCCTTGCTCTACAAATTACAGCTAATGCCTGGCATACAGCTTTATTTAGGGACCCTCCTAGCAAAAATGCTTTTCCAAAATGGACAGTCCTTTTTCAGGTATGTACCATAAATAAGTAAACTCACAACTGTACTTATTATTTCATGGTATCTCCAATTCAATTCTCTCTTCCCTTTAACAGAACAAAATAATAAATCTTTGAGAATATTCCCTAATTCAACTAGAGATGCCTCTATTTTGGTATCTCAATAATTATTATGTACTTCTTCTGTGGCTGTATAAAGTGTCTATTTACATTAGGTTGTATGTAGCAATGTGCCATTGTTTAGTTCCTTTATTATAGAATGTTTTAGATGTCTAGTGTCAACATATTATTGTGTATATCCCAAGCTGCTAATGATGCTTGTTCTAAATTCCTTAGTGCCAATGTGCCATTACTCTGCATCCACCAGTATCCAGTCGCCAGTGTGCATTTTATAAATGTCCTAATCTTAATGTGAAATTGTTTTGTATCCTCCAGTGTCAGTGTTCAGTTACTATAGAATCTCCAAGTTCTATTATTTCATGTTCTAGGTGAGAAGTCAGCAACCCTAGGCACTACAGCTCAATTTACTTCCATGGGAGTCCTGAAAACAGTTGGGCAAGTGTGCATTTTGGGAGTTGTAGTTTCACAACTGGTCTGCGTATTAAAAGTTACTCACCCCCGTTCTAGACTCTTGAGAGTCAATGTGCCATTTTTCTGTTTCCTTTGGTGTCAGTTTTCATTATTATGGTATCTCCAGGTGCCAGTGTTCCAAGTTCTAGATCCTCTAGTGTTGATGTGCTATAGCACTATATCCACTGGTATCAATGTTAAATTATTGTACAATATTCAGGTATCAGAAATATATAAGTGTACCATTATTTTGCTTGGTATGTCTTGGGATCAAGTGCCATTAAGTATTGCCCTTTGACCCCAAATGTCAGTTTACCATTGTTGTATTAGTTCAAATGTGAATGCTCTGTTTCTCGCAGTGATCTACCAAAAATCTTTCATACAATCATAGTCACGCTGCATCATTACAGAAAAAGATCAGAAATGTTTAAACCTTTGTAGTATTGTGGTGTAGCAATTTTTGGCGCCATTTTCCTATGCCACTTAGTTACCAGGTCCCACAGATACAATAAGTACACTTTGACATACATCATAGATCTATGTGACAGTGACCAATGGGGGAAAAGGCTTAAAGTATTAATGGACTTGCTAATTATTAGATACAGTACATATTTAGGATCAGAGCCAGGTATGTCTGTTAATCTTGAATTTCATTTTGGATTTCATTCTCAAAATGACATACTAATGCTTGTGACATCGCCATCTTATTCGTGAACTCGTCACACAATTGGGACCAGGGAAATGTTCATCTCTGCAAAGCGCGTCTTGAAGTGCGTGCACTGGGGACAGGAAATCTACATATTCACCCAGACCTCGTTGTCTTTCAATCACCTCATTGCTGAAATGGCAGAGAAATCTGAAATCTCATTTTCTCCATTTGTACAAATTGCTAATAAATCATTTTGAGTGAGGGACATTGGCAGGCAGGCTCACTCCTTGTGAGATTGCATTTCTAATTAGTGGGTAGAGAGAGGGGCCTTGCATATCACCAAGTGAAGGTGGGCTGCTTGCCCTGTGACCTCATCTCTGCAATGACCTCCTAAAGAAATGAATGTCTGATCAAGACAAAGAGAGGCCCACCATCATTTTGTCATGCAATAAAAATATACAAATTTGGCTTAGTCAGATGAAGGATCAATGTGCCAAGTGCCCGAAGCTGCTGCTGCCCGCCCAACAATGCAGACTTAAGTATTTTTATATTGCTCTGTAATGTTTTCGAGGGTCCTGTAGCTATGAAGGGGTTAAGTGTAATTGCCTGGATTCTGTGCAAGCCTGCATGAAAAAAGGGGTGAAAGGACACTGCCTTCTGATATTAGAAGATGGTCTGTTCTATCACCTTAAGCAGCAGTACAGAGTTGGCTAAGATCAGAGGAGAAAAAGATGAAACAATACAATTCGTGATGAGGGCTTTGAGAGGCAACTCTGAATTGTTGGATATCAATAATATAGACTTCATATAAAAAATATACTTTACAGGAACAGATGTAGCAGAGCTGAATTTGTCATTCAGATGTGCACAGCTGCATTGTTGACTATTGTGATATATTGTGATAAGTCTACTATTAAAGACATAGTTATCTAATGTCGCATTATGGCAAATGACACTCAGACTTGCAACACCTGTATTTGTATAATTTGTATGCCTGAAATATATTTCAATACTCAACCTATAGTACACATTATTGTTAAATATATATGATGCACAGTTATAATCTGTAGGTTCATGCATAAATGTGAATCTTGTTTATCACCAGATCTGAAAAATTAATTTTCATTACTTTATCAGGTTAAAAGACAAATACATTAATTTATAGTTCTCATATCTGATCTTCAAGGATGGAACCAGGATCTCATATAATGCTGATGCAGTGGATGCATGTTTGTTTACTATAGAGTGAAGCCACCCACCCAGGATAGAGTAGAGGGGTCTTGTGACATCCTTCTCTCCAGTACTAACACCTGAGAAACAAAAAAACAACTTTGTTTGCAGGCAATTATGGGTCAGATTTACTTATTCTGATCCCCAATTACTCAAGGTAGGGGGCAAACATTTAGTGGGTGAAAATGCTCTAGCTAGATTGGATTTAATAGCGTATCATAAAGGTGGCTACTATGAAGCCATTCAATCTACTTTGCTCCTGGGTGGCAAGCATATGTGCATGACACCCCTCTTCAGAGGACCTGCATATACTTGTTACCAAACAAGGAGGTAGGAAATTGGCTGAAGGGTCATGAAAGGAACATGGAGGTGGGACACAATACTTGGTGGCAATACTTGGCACTGGGGCTCAGCTGGATCTTTGGTATGTGGACCTCTTTTATGTATGCCACTGCTGATGACATGGTAACCTGTAAATGTTTTTTGAACTAACTCATCTTTTATGGTTAATTGTTGCATAAATTGCTCCCTACCTCTACATTATTATCTACATTGGCCAGAAGTAAAGGGCCACAAATGCAGACATCTCCCCTGAGCTACCATAACTGTATCCATGAATACTATTGTGTATGGGGTAACTTGTTAGAGTTGTTTATAAATCAGAAGGATAGCCATCATTCCATCTTTTGTTATGCATTTCTCAGACTCCCCTCCTCTAATAATCTCCATTCTCTCTTTTCTATCGAGCATATGTTTATGGAAATCTATTTTTATTGTGTTATTATTGCTGTTATAGGAAAAGCAGTCCAGCAAATCTAAATGCCAATTTCTCGAGTCTAAAATTGCTCCATGTAGACAGTCATTCTTTCATTGGGTCTATTCTGTTTCCTTAAGTGATAACAAGTGAGATGAAGCAATCCGGCTATCATTACTATTGTTTTTATTTTTTTCTTTTACTTTACTTCTATACTTTTTCTACTATGTCTCTTAAAGTGACACTCCACATTGCTTAACAAAATTACAACTGCATTGAAAATAGCTCCTATGAACTTACCAAGACATTTGCTTCTAAGAACTGGATGCACATACACTTATCGTACAGCCATTACCTTACTTAAATAAATCAAAATGCCTGCCATTAATGTCATTGTGAATGGTCCATATCACCAGGTGCGGCAGTCCAATGCATTATACATGGACTGAATTTCTCTTCATGCCTTGAGCTGTACAGAGCATGCACATGGAATCATTCTTCTGCCCACTTTGTGGTCATCAAAGCTTGCTAATATACATAAGCTCTATTCACATTAGAGTCATAGATTTTATTCATCACAGAGCCATGACAGTTCTGCTAGAACTATTTTTTTTTCAAATGGATCCTAACAAATCCTGACAGACGCCATGGCTTATGATAAGTTTCATCAGGTTTTCATTATGATATTTTTGACATCAAGAATATTGCAAAAGACTGTGCTATTTTTTTCCAGAAAAAATACCTGAACCCCTAAAAGAAACCTAAAAATAGTAGTCCAAAGTAGTAGGCCACAGTGTTAGTGATAGTTCTTCCCTGAACTCAGCAACAAGGATCTTGATAGCCCAAAGAAACTAAAGCGTAGTGACGTAGCAAACATTAACTTGACTGGGATGTCACTAGACACCTCTTCTGAAAATCTTGTGCAACTGGGACTCCAGATTCCAGCACATGTGCAGTTCACGTGTTCGCTGTAGTAGAGCTGTAATAGAGCACCCTTAGAAATTAACTGGCTAATACAACACCTTCATGCCTTAAGTTTTTTTTTTCATATAAATTGGTGAAAAAAAAACAAAAGAAAACAATTTTACCATATTCCATCTAACTTGGTTATTACAGAGATTACCTCTGTAACATAGTGTCATACCGAGGTTCTAATTAGGGGTACACAGTGTCATAGTATGAAAATCTGAGGGCTTTGTGATATGTCATTCAGGCACAATTCACAATCTGAATTGGTAATAATATTAGAATAAACCACAATCTGTATAAACATTAAATCGCTAATAATATACATAGTTGTCAGAACAAATTAAAAATAAAATTAAAACCAATACAGATGACTTTGGTACTGGGATGTTTCATATATGAATTGACCTTGAAGACCTCTCTATAATGTGCAATTACCTGCATTTCTGCCTGGGTGACACATGGGATACATTTAAGGTGCCATTTTCCGAAATACTGCCTTGATGTATTTCTCCTATACCCTAGATGTGATATCCATAGCCCAACATTAGTAACCATAATCACAATAATTCCTCACATCAAAGCTGTCCTCTGCCTGACAATTACAGTGTGATTGCTGAAAAAAATCTCTAAAAGAAACATGCCCTGTGCTGTGTATGTGTGTGTGTGTTTTGCTTTTTTATGAGGCAAATTGGTTTTTCAGGGGCCAGAGAAGGAGCGGACAAGAAGTTTAAATCCTACTCACTAGCCGGAGGGTTTCATTCAGCCGGGGTTGAAAATGTAAAGATTTATTTATTTATTTTTAAATTGATAGCCAAGAATAAAAGAGAATGGCAGGAGAAGCTGATCAGGAATGAATAAAGTCTCCTTTTAAGCTGAAATAATGCACCCTTCCTCCCAGAAAAGCTGGCCTGTAATTGCTTGCAATCACTTGGCACAAATTGTCCGCTTGAATTTGCTTTTTAATTTTGTATAATCTGGTCCATTTCTCTCTCTCTGTGTCTTTGAGCTTAACCTGACTCTCTCTCTCCCTCACTCTCCCTTTTGCTCCTAGTTTAATTCTTTAGTGCAGTTAAAAAAATAGTAATATTTCCCAATGATATTTGATGGCTTTTATTAAGCAGAGGTACTTAAAAGATAGAATGAAAGTGAAGGGGTTTCAGCAGCACAAACTCTAAGGTTCGGCCTTTAAAAGACTATTACATTTGTCCAGCTTAAAACCTTGACCTGACTTTGTAGGGTTTTGCAGAAGAAGGATTGTTATTTTCTCTTTTTCTTGATTAAAGAATTAACATAGGCTACTGGTTATTAGTGGGGTGTATTTTAGGAGACACCTTCAGGCAAATTTAATTCACTTGGTTCTATACTAAATTGCAGTGTTCACTGTACATGGCCGTAAACAGCTAGACCGCTATGCACATGGCAGAGGAGGCTATTTGGCAGTGCATGAAGCATTAGCAGTTCTATATCATATAGCTGTAGGCACTCCATGTGCCCCAAAATGGTGACCATACAGCACCATATAATAGGGCCTTTTTCTCTTAGCCAAAACAAATACCCACTGGCTCTGGGGAACAAAGCCTGTGTATTACACATGGAAGTCCATTAATTGAGTTGTACCTTCCCAAGCTGCTCTGTATATGGATTTGTGTAGTTCCAATACACTGCATATCAGTGGGCATCTGATACCCACTGATCTGCTATTAGGTCAATCCTTAGTAAGGTCTTGGACAACCCCTTTAAGCAGTGGTACAGCTACTTTTTTGTACATCAAGTTACTGAAGGGGCATGCACAAGGGGGCAGTTAATGGTTAAAAGCACCCCTTGTATTCTGCAACACTTTCAACTGTATCCATGTAATTTAGGATTAAGGAGTGCACTAAAGGGTCACTATTATTGTGTGGACACAACAGATACACTGTTACTGTGTAGAGTATATAAGAGAATACTAGTTATTGTGTAGGCGCTATTACTGTGTGGTTGTCATCTGGGACACTATAAGGCACATATTGTTTTGTTTCCTTTTGTTTCACTATAGATACTGACACATCTAGACCAGGTGCAGTCATGGTATTAGGGAAAGCAAAAGGATAGTAGGGTGGAAATTTTATGTACAGTGTAGGTATAGATGTGAAGCATGCTGGAAAACTGAGGTCAAAATGTATTACATTCTACAGTTGCAGCTGGAAGATGCCTTCATAATGGTCTCATGAATGTCACCAGTAAGTAACTGGATATAATCACTTACTGTATAGGGTCTGCAAAGCCCCGGTGTTGAACTGTTATCTACTAATATAGAATCATTGTGATTGTATGGTGGTAATATTTGTCTTAGCATAGTGGGATTTGATCACTCACAATGTGGTAGTAGTCTGTGGCCCTGGTGTAGAGATAGTATTTGTTTTGTATTATTCTTACACTATATGGTGCTAATTGTGGTCCTCTTGTGGCGGCATTGGTAACAGTATGGTGGTATTATTCAGTCACTATTTCATGTCAATATGTGATCTTGGTGTAGAGGTATTACTTTGTAATAGTATGCTGTTATTATTTAATTAACATGTGCTAGTAATGTGAGGCCTTGATGTAAAGGTATTATTGTCCCTTGTATGGTGGTATTATATTGTAACTATATACTTGGCTGGGTAGAGGGTGTGGCCGACTATCTGCCTGAACAAGGACACCACATCTTCTGCTCACAGATTCTGCAGCACTGTACAGGATGGACAGTACAGTAGAGGATGTGGCTGTTGGTGTTTAGAGACATCAGGCATATCCTTAGCTTAGCCTGCTGTAATAGGAGCTATGCGAATTGGGTGAAGTGTAGTGTGCAGTTCAGCCAAACTTTCACAATTATTTAAGATAAGTAATACTATGTACTGTATTTTACACAGTTACTTAGTTTTGTAGGCCAAATCTATATGTAAACCTTAAAATTATCTTAGGTATTATACAGAATGCAGAGCAACCGAAATAAATGCGACAATTAAGATAGGAAAAGGGGTGAATTTTCACATTTGTAGGATTTTATATTTCAAATGAGTGTCCTGGACAGAAAAGCTTGCTTTCTATGTAACAGTGACATGGACAAATACTTAATGAAAACAAGTGTACATGTAATGTTAAATTTCAAGGTTTTCATAATACATTATTAGCAAAAAGGTCAACAGCATCGTTTTTGTTTTTTTCCAGGGATTGTCCCTTGTGTCTTCAGCCAACAATTCATCTGTCTACTGACGTCTATAAGAGAATAAGACAAATAGATGTTCTCAGCGAGACTTTTTTCAACTTGCGTCAGCACCTCGTGTATGGCCTGAAGATCAGCAGACTTTCATTAAAGGTAAAATAGGAAACCTTTTCTACTGTGAAGTGACCAAAGAGGGGATTTCAACTGTATATATATATTGATATTGTATTGGTATTGGTTAAATAAATCAATACATTGCAATGATATATTGGAAATTGTACAAATTTGCAGATAAGGAGGTGTTCCATGAGCACACAAAGTAAAAGGCTGTTTGCTTGCACGTGATGTCTAAAGGCCCTTTTAGACAGGGCAATTTTACAGGCAATTATTGGAAACGAAGACGCGCTCATTCCCAATAATCAGCCTAACAGTGCCGCCAATCATCTGATGAATGAAAGTTTGCTAGTTCATTGAGTGATTGGTTGCTTTTGGTGGAACAAAAAATCATTGTTCATTGGCAGCATATCCCTCTGTGTAATAAGGCTTGTGCTGTCAGTGAACAATAAAAGTATACGCCAGGGGAACGATTGCTTTACTTGGTACAGAATGAGTGACTATCGGCTCATTTTATAGCTGATCAGTGCTCATTAAAAAAAAAAAAAAATCTTTTCATGTAATACTATCCTAAGGTCTGACTTCAAAATTACCACTGCCAATAGCTGGCATTCAGCTGTTGCAGGAGGAATCTACTGGCAACCATACATTTGTGTCCACTCAAATGATTTGCCGGACATATTTTATATAGACAGGTCAGGTCTTTCAGATCTACAGTTTTTGAGCAGTTCTGAACTCTTGCTGATATCCCAATCAGGAAAACCCCACTGCTACGTGCCCTAGTGTGGGAAGGGGTTGTCTTCAAACTTTTATTAAAGTCGACTGCAACTATCAGAAATTCCCCTATATACATAAATAACTTCCCTTAATCTCTTCATTTACAAGTGGGAAGGATTTCGTTTTCAGAGAAAGGGCGAAGTAACGCCCATGGGCAAAGTATGCATAAGCATTACTTATACTGTCTATACACACTGCACTTTAAAACACAGCAGTATAGGTATGTACCATCTGATCCATGCTTCAAACATTTTATCAGTCAGCATGTTGAAGGAAAAGGGACAACAGATTCCTTCACCTGTTTATTTTCCGGCCTCTTTGCAGCTGATTTAGATTCAGTGGACTGCACGAGTTTCATTTGAAATTCTAAGTGGTGGACAGGCAGGCAGGGGCTGAAATAAGCAGAGCTGAATGAGCTGTAAAAAGAGAAACAGCACTCATTTCTGCTATAAAGAACAAACACTTCCGACTTGATAAGAATTGTGACCATGTGACTTCTATAGCCCTTACTGATATTTGCATGAGTGCCACTTTTTTAGACATTGTACTTACATGCCACACAGCTGTACTACAGCTCCATTTTGTATAGACCTGTCACAGGGCAGCCATTGAGAATCATAAACCCTCTTCTATATCTCCATGTGTCGCTGATTGCATATGGAGGCATATGGAGGATTTTTCTGTCAGATTCCATACAAATCCAACACAAAAACAATGTAGGCCTGCTGCATGTCTGTACGCACAGAGGTATTTTCTTCTGGAAGCATTTAAGGCTCTGTACATACAGTCTCATACAGGCTCTGCCATGTGAATTATACATCAGTATTTTTTGATGTTATGTTTATAGTTTTGTTAAATGTTAGAATAAATTGGAAAATCTTCTAATTACGCACAGCATTTTTGTAGTGCCTGTGTTCGGTATTTTTAGGGTATCCTGTGTCATGGAGTAATGCATAGATATGTATTCTAGAACAAGAAAAAACATATGAATAATCACAGCAAGAATAAAATCTGTGTCCACACTTCATGACCTGACCTCCTTAGACTGTGTGAATGTTGGGGCAGTGCATACACCCAAATCACCATTTTAACCTACCATAGTTAGGATATTAATAATGTACATGGAGATTTGATTCTACACAATATCCCTATGACGATGCTGAATCACAAGTGCAGGAAATGTTGTATTAGTGACACCAGAGCAAATGAGCTGCTGGACATATAAACTCATATTTAACATAACATGTCGATATCATTTGCAGTTTAGATATAATTAGACAAGATTTATTCATGTAAAGATATGTGGACTGGGGCCATGGCTACATATGCCATTAGACGAGATGAGCATCTTGCCTCAGGCAGCAGATCACAAAGACCCTAAGGAGGGGGCAGCGAGTGGGTCAGATGCAGACATTGAGTGCCAAGCTGCAACACTGTCTTCACCTGAGCCGCAACCTGCACATTTCCCCCACTTCCCTCGCTGGCGCAACTGTGTAAGAAACACCTTTGTGTGCCCCTCCCTCCTGTGCCCAGAACTATAATTATATTGTACTTACAGTTCACTTATGCGGCGCCCGGGACCCGTTTTAACATACAGGATGTGTGCATCTTCTATTCTGCTCCCGAGTCCCAGCATTACCATAGATCTGGAGTTTACTTATATAAGGGGGAGACTATTGCCTGTAGGGGGACACTCTTAGGGCACTATTACAGTAATAGTGCCTCCACACAAGTAATAGCATTACTTATGTGGAGGGGCACTATTATTGTAATAGTGCCTTCCTCACAGTTAATAACATTGCTTATGTGGGGAGGAGACTGTTATCTGTGTATGTGTGGGAGGGTGCTATTAGGGCACTA
Organism: Leptodactylus fallax; assembly: GCA_947044405.1. Taxonomy (NCBI): domain Eukaryota; kingdom Metazoa; phylum Chordata; class Amphibia; order Anura; family Leptodactylidae; genus Leptodactylus; species Leptodactylus fallax. The sequence continues at coordinate 5,236,473 of CAMRHE010000021.1, forward strand.
TTGCTGTAACAGTGCCCACCCCACAGTCAATAACATTACTCATGAGGGGGGGACTATTACATGTAGGGGGACCTGTTAGTTGTGGGGGATACTATTACATCACATGGCGGAAAATGAAGAGGAATTAAGCCAGACTTCCGCCTCAGATTCCTCTCCATTTTCTGGACCTCCGCCTCTCCTCTTTTCATTCACTGATTAGCCTCAAATGAATGGGGATAATCAGTGGAAAAGCTTGTGCTGTGAGTTCTGCAGCTGATAAGCAGGAAGATCGTGCAGGATACTTATTTTTTTGTTAGTGAAGGGAACATTATAATGGAGGGGACTTGCCATTTTAATTTTTGCGTCAGCCAACAGATAGAAAGGACCCTGACTGGGGCAGGGGTGGGATACAATTGATTCTTCTCAGTTCTGCTAATCCTATTGTTAAGAATACTGCAGAACCAAGGAGAAGAGGTCCCCCAACCTGGTCTGAAACACTGGTTACAACAGGAAGCCATAGGTTTACAAGCTGTGGGGAACACAAAGAAGATGTATGTGGCCTACAAGGACCCAGGTCCACTGTTAGGATGTGAGAGTCCTGGTTCAACAGGCAAAATGCACTAATTAAAGTCAATAAACCAGGACTCTCACACCTGACAGTGGTCCCAGGTCCTTGTGGGCCACAGACCTAATGTGGCTGCAGCTGCATGCATAACGGAAGTGCAGATAGGTGAGTATAATTTTTATTGGTTTTTTTTTTCAACCATTAGGGGAGAATAGTAATATATGGGGTCATCAGTCGACATTGGGGTATAGTAATATGGAGAGAGTATCAGAGGACATTGTGAAAAATTAATATGGGGTAACTGGGACATTGGGGGAATAATAATATAGGAGGACATCAGGGTGCACTAGAGAGGGCATCATGGGACATTTAGGGATAATAATACAGGGCTATCAAGGGACATTAGCGGAGGAATCAGGAGACATTGGGAGTAATATTAGTTTAAGGCAGGCATCAGGGGATGTTAGAGGGGAATATTAATATAAGGGGACATAATTTATATGAGGGGAATATTAATATGGGGGACAGGGAACATTATGGGAGGCGGTGTGGGGCTCTGAAGGGGGAGTGACTTTACTGTTAAAGGGGTATTCCCACGAACATAACCATTTTCAAATTGGTAGATAATTAAAAGTTAAACATTTTTGCAAATATAAGTATTTAAACATTTTGCCGTTTTTTAAAGATTTTCTCTAAATATCTTGTGGACACAAGTTGTTGTCTTGATCGGTTGCAAGTGGATACGACCATGAATGCAGGACCTTTCTATGGTCAGAAAATCAGCCATGATTTCCTTATTGTGGCCAGGATATCTTCTGATACATGTAGTGACCCTGCCTGATAACCCAGCTACAATAAGAAAATCATGGCTGGGTTTCAGACGAGTCCCAGACTATAGAAAGTTTCTGCATTCATGGTCATATCCATTGGCAACCGATCAAGACAATTGTCTTGTCACCCCTAAGATAGTTAGAGAAAATCTTTAAAACTCAGCAGAATTTTTAACTACTTATATTTGCAAAAATGTTTAACTTTTAATTATCTACAAATATAGATATTATTATGTTCATGGGAATACGCCTTTAAGGCAGTAATTTCACAGTATGCTGTCTCTCCTCCGAGCCCCCCCTATTCAACCTGTTTCAAAATTTGAATGTCACCCATGCACTGCAGAATTGTCCTACCTTTTCTTTTTTTAATGTTCTCCTATGGTCAAAAATAGAGATATATGCATTCTAATGTAATACTTAGTATAGTGTTTGTCATCAAAGTGTTCCTCTATCTTTACCCATCTTTTTATATACTCCCACCAGTGTCTAGAAAAAAGGGCCAATCAGTAGCAGCCCCAAATCACAGATCTTATTGGTGTTATCATCTGACATGTTTCAATAATAACAAACCCATTAATATGGTTCATATCACAACTGATGACATAATTGTTGAAAGAATGTAACAAGACCTTGAATGCGTAATATAACAGCATAGCATTTATCACATCTTGATAAATACTGGGTCCTTCATAAAATTCTTGGTGGAAGTGGAAATGCGGCTTCTTTGTTGTTAAACTCTCATTATGTCAAGTGCTTCTTACTGAATGATTATGTCTATGTGACAACACCAAAACCCAGTGGTAGGTATAATCCCATGTCTTCATTCTTTAGCTACATACTGATTTGACCATTATTCACAGTGTCTAGATTTGAGCCATATGTGAAACTGTTGAATTTACATAAAAGCAAATAGATTATGAACTACTGAACCAGTAATCCTGAAGTATTCTTCAGCATTTCAGGATTATTTTAAGGTGAAAGTTTTGTTGTCCCTTCATGACCAAACCGGCCTTGGAAAGTTTTCAAGTGCTGACATTTTTTATTTTCTAATGTACCAAAATCATAAAAGAGAAGAGTATTTAAAAAAGGGTTTTAAAGATTCCTATTATAGGGAATGAAGGATGACATGGTACTCTATATCAATGGGTGATTTGTGTATTGCATGGATCAGTGTGGCTTTCTAGAGACAGACTCTAAACAAGTCCAGTGGATCATGATTTGAAGGAAAACTTTCCTTTTGCTGAGATTTGGCAGTTCTGTTAAAGTCTTTTTAGCAATGTGTTTGAAGAGTAGACTGACATATGGTCAGGTGCATGGTAGTCCTAATATAGGGGCATGAATGGTCCTCGAGACAAGACTGTGAAGACATGAAACACAAAGCCCCTGTGCAGATCTGATTCTGATACATAGGTTACAGATCTTAAACACATTTGGAAGGAGTTTTTAATTTTCATTGTTGGTCCTTTTGCATTCAACACAAAAGTTGGTGGTCAACCCACCAATGGTGTCCATAACATTAATTCAACCACTGCAATTGGCGAATTGCTATTAGTCCTATAAAGCCCTTGGCTTATAGAAACCATATTGCAGATCAACAAAATATTATGGTATAACTTTTATGTCCCTAGATGTACTGATTTATATCAGATATGCACATCCCTATGCTTAATGGTAGAAATAGCATACTGTGTTAAAACATTATGCAGCTCACTACCAGGTTCATATATTTATTACAATAGTCCCTGTATCAACATCTGCAAATAGGAAATATTCACAGTACTGTCTATAAATACATCAAACCTGCTTTAAAATACAGCTATACCTAAAATTACACAATTTCCATTACCTCGCCCCCCAACACATCCAGCTATTATTTCTGTACTTATTGTTAACATATGAATTGCAATGACCATAAAAATACATGTGCCAAATATTATTTTCCAGATCATTTTGGCACCTTGAAAACATCAAAGTACGAGGACCCACACAGGTGCAGCCTGCTCGCAGAGCCATTCCCCGCTCCACAATCCCACCCTGATCCGTGCTCAGAAGCCTCATGAAAAGAGCATTCCATATGTACAGGAATATTATTTTTAGCACTTACTGATCACTTAATGATGGAGGGGACAAAGGAAACGACTGCTCAAGTGTTAACACATTTCATTTTTATGTTAATGCCTTAATCACGATCTGACCATGAATTTATGTAAATACATTAAATGAACAGCTACAGACATGATGGATGTTCAATATTTACATCCTGTTTACATTAACCTCTTCATATGCAGGCACTGCTGATTCTGGAAGTACAGACATGTATTTTGTTTTGTAAGGTTTCTACATCTTTAAAATGTAATTCTTGTCAGAAAAAAATCCTCTCAAAGTTATGATCCAGAGTGGATCCACTTTAAATATCATAAGAGGCAATCTCATGGCCACCACTGTTGACATGGTTTGTTAAACATGGTGAACTCCCACATTTTAGATATGTTTAGCATATTCTCTATATTTCCATAAAGGTCTGTAGTTGGATTTTATAATGAGTTATCTCTTGAAGACAATCGATTCTTTAGTGGAGGCCTACTTAGTGACCAATGTGGGTCCATCTTCTGAAACCTCTGGTTATTATCATATATGGACAGACTGTGACTGCTCTGGCTGAGATGTGATTTCTATATAGAAATAGTGGCTGTGTTTGATATTAAAGCTCATCTACATTCATTTGAATGGGACTGAGCTACAGCAGGGCCATGTGACTAGTGGATGTGACGGCACAGTCGATAAGAGGAACAGGAGCTTAATATCACAGTCCTGGAAACCACTTTAAGGCCAATATTAATTTCAAGGATTGGCAGTATTATAATGAATATTTTTGGTGTAGTACATATTTACCTAAGTTTGTTAGGATAATGGCTAAAATAAATATCCAAGACGAACAAAGACATGGCCCGCACATCACAATCTTATACATTGGTGTTGTGCTTCTCAGCAAATTCTGTAATATTGAACATGAGGCTTTTAGTATACATATTGATCAAGGCGTATAAGCCCACTAGCCACGGCGACCTGTTTATAATGGGCCCCTACACTGGGTGCAGCACTGAACAGCAACTGCCACCACCACAATACAGCGCCCACAGGGAGAGTGACCCAGCAGCCCAGCAACACCCCTGCCCCCAGGCTAAGCTCTGGGCCACATCACCCCATAGACATCACACCATGGCAATGGCAGACAACACACAACACCGCACCATGTGAACAGATCACAAAAAAGTTCAAGTGGGCTTATACACCTTGATCAATATGTATACTAAGAACCTCATGTTCAGTATTTTAGAATTTGCTGGGAAGCACAAGATCAATGTATAAGACTGGGATGTGCGGTCCATGTCTTTTTTACTTCTTGGATATTTATATAACAGCTAAAATGTTGACAATGATTTTTCTGAGCCAGTAATAAGCTCAGAGCAGTTGTCAATCCTCTTTTCCTACCTTTAATGACCCTACAAAGCTTGTCTCTCTTGGGACTAATATTCAAAATAATAAAAAGAGTATTTAGCAAATCATACTCATTTCTGTAATGGTTGTAATGGTTCTATTAATGTTCATACTAAGTTGTCAGGGATGATCATGCATTGGGCTAACAGACCACAAATAGAGGTATATGTAGCTTCATTATTATTTACCTATGCTCTCCCACATGTTATATAACTGAATGCATGCTTCTTCAATCATTTCTGTGCAAAACAAAAACATCCTGTCTCCTGCCTGGCAAAGCTTTGTGCTGAAGGTAGCTGAAGGCAGCCGGGCAGATGACCACTTGTAATCATGGTGAACAGATCAGTGAATGTCCCTAATGAATGCACCAGCAGGTGAAGCTCTTAATGTCCAGGTTTGAGGTGGGTCAGCCATCTGGATAACAACGTCCTAACAAGTGATTAACACATTCCTTACATTTCAAATGATCATTAACAGATGGAAAACTGGACATAGGAGGCTCAGTAATGAGCGGTCCTCACAGCATTACCTATCATGTCTGGAACAGCCTTGGACAATGATGTAACCCAAATTAAGGATCGATTGGTAGGCATAAAAATCAATATTGCTTGCTGCAGGATTAACATAATTTGCTGCTTAAGACAAAGTCTAACACAATGTAAAGAAGCCTTCTGAAGTAGGAAATACATAACGCAATCTCTTACTGCATCTTCATACCATAGATGACCAGAAATGATTGAAATAAAGAAGTCACTGACCTATCATCCTCATCATTTCTGGATCTTGCTGAAGCTGCTGTATCTCCCCCACCCTTTGTCTTGTGATATTTCTACTCGCTTATTGCTTTCTTAATCTTGATTAGTTGGCGTCCTCTGAGGAACCTGTTGGATGTGATCCTTGGCGTCTTGTTTGTTTTTGAAACTGAGATGTTAAATATGTCATATTGTTGGACAACAGCTTCACGATATTAAAATGAGTCAATACTTTAGGGGGGGCTTAGTGAATATTCAAGTGGGATTTTCCATTTGACTAGACATATTGCTTCTGCTTTATTATTGGCCTTGTTAAAGCAGTAAAAGCAATTCAAGAGCTACTAAGCAGCTAATACCAATGATGATCTCATATAGGATCTATGCCAAACTTAGTGTGCTCCAAATCTTACAGGTCACTACAGGGATGGGAAGTGCACTTATTGTGAATTATGCATCAAAACGGTCTCTTGCTCTGGCTTCCATTGTCATGACAAATGATAGTACTGTGAACTGGGGAAATCCTGTATAACAGATCTAGACTGCTATATCTGCAACTGTGGAAAATATTGTTATTTAAAGGGGTTATGCCATGAAAAAAGTATATATCCTCTATTAAAAGAATAGAGTTGTCAGACCCTCACTGATCCTGGTGTTTTGCACCCTTTTCGCATTCACCCTAATCACTACCAGTCAAAATGTAGACGTGTCCCTTAGTGAATAGTAAAAACCTGCTCTTTTATTCACTTCAGTGGAAGTGCCAAAGATAGCCAAGTGCTTTACTTCATCTGTCTCCAGTGCTCCCATTGAAGTGAACTGGAGCGCCGGCCACCAAGTGACACACCTACATTCAGCTGTTTAAGGATAAATACTAAAGCCCCATTTTATGCAGCATTTTACAGTACCTGCAAAGTGAATGGGATTCTGGCTAATCACATCCACACATTGCAGAAAAAAATCCGCAGTGTGGAAACTGACGTTTTCCATATAGGTATAAAAAAGGCAGAAAGTCCACAGAGGAAAACTGTGCGAAAACGCAATGAAAAGCACTGCGGAAAAAAACATATGGCATTTTCGCTGCAGTTTTTCATGCAGCGTTTTTTTTGCTGCGTTTCGCTAATTGGGGCTTAGCCTTAAGGCTAAGGCCCCACGTTGGGGAAACGTAGCTTTTTTGTTGCAGATTTTGTTGCGGTTTTTTGAGCCAAAGCCAGGAGTGGAATGAGCAGAAGGTAGAAGTATATAGAAGTAGAAGTACTTCCTATATAACATTCTTGTACTTCCTATATAACATTCCTATGTACTTGTACTTGTACTTGTACTTCCTATATAACATTCTTGGCTTTGGCTCAAAACACAAAACAAATTTGCAACAAAAAAAGCTGCATTTCCGCAAGGTGTGGACTCATCCAAAGGGTATGTTCACACTGAGTTTTTTACAAGCTGAAAAAATCTGCTTCAGGAATCAGGAAACGTTTTTTTGATGCTTTTTTTTTATATGATGCGTTTTTGTCATGGTTTTTTTTGCTCCAGCACACTGTATGGACCTGGAAGCTTCTCTTTAAAAACCGCGTCGCGTTTTTGCAGAAACCGCGTCAAAAACCACAACAAAAAACCTCGTCGCCTTTTTTTCCGCCTCCCTTTGACTTCAATGGGTTTTTCCAGGCGGAATCCGCCTGAAGATAAGTCATGTAGCTTTTTTTTCCGCTAGCGGAAAAAAACTGCTACTGACTCCCATTGAAATGAATGAGGTTTTCTGAAGCAATAGAAGTGGGCCCCTGTATAGGAGTGTAAGGGTGAAAACACTCCTTTCACTCTAGGTGACCTAGCAGGTCCATTCATTATGCAAACAGGTCATCGTTTTTAATAGTCAGTATCTCATGCTTCATTTTTCCTGTGGAGGAACTGCAGCAGCAATGAGCACTTCCAGCCTGGTGCCCCCAAAGACCATAGTTGATTAATAGGAGTTTTAGCAATCGAACACCCTATGAACTGCTAATTCTTAGGGTACCCTTTTAATAAAAATGAATTATGTAAAGAGGTCAATTAATTGCCTTTGAATCCCAAATATTTTAAACTAAAAGCATTTAGGGATATTCACAGACAGAAAATCGGCTGCCACATTACAATTCATTTGAATTAAATTGTATTGGAGGCAAAAACATAGTTTTCTACAAGCCCCATTCAGATGACTGGAAGGGTTGCAGATGTTTCTGCAACAAATTTACCTAATGTGAATTAAGGCGTATATATTATAATAATGATAAAAAAAAAGTGTGACCCTTTAAGTGTTATGTACACGGCATACCTCATTAATACAGTATCTGATGCCCTAAATGGAACTACAGATGAACCCCTAGATTTCTATGGATGAATTTCTACAGTTCGATACAAGTCAGAACTTGTATGAAGACTTACATCAGTTCCAAATACACTCATTGACAAAAAAAAAACGCACCAAGAGGGATTTGTTGTGATAACAATATTAGAGTGAAAGGATAAGTTTATTGGGGAAAACTGTGTACTTAAAAGGAGGTACACTGTTGGGCCACCTCTAGCCTGAATACAAGATAAAATATGGTTGGGCATATAGACATATAAGTTCTGTATGGTATCTTGCCACACATTTTCCCACAGGTCTTGTAGCTCAGCCTGTTGATCCTGTACACTTGTAAATTGCTAAAAGTGGTACCCCGGTTGGTCCCATAAATGCTTAATTGACAATAAATCCAGCAACCAGGCAGGCCAATCTTATATAGACATTCCTGTGAAACCTTTGCTGTGTGTGGGTGAGCATTATCCTGCTGAAAAATGCCGGCTAGACAACATATCACTACTAGGGGTGACTGCTATATGCAATGGCACCCCAAGTCATCATACCAGCAGCTGGGTCAGTGTGTCACTCCACAGCACAATAGCACGATTGAATCTCTCACTACGAGGACTCCATACTTACCCCTGATCGCCAGATCCCAAACAGATCTTTGATTTGTCGCTAAGTACAATACAGCTCCACTCCATAGCGGTCCAGGTTTCTGAAAACTAAGGTGATGGTGGCTGGATGTCAATGACAAGGCATGTAATGGTGCCATAACACCAAATTTTCTCATGTACTCATTTACATATCTGCCTGAGACAAAACTATGTGCCGAGTTTTGCAGCAATCCAAAACTTCAATCTGGGTGAGTTATTTTTTTTGTCAATAAGTGTACATATAGCGCCCTGAATTTTATATAATATTTGCCATAAATTTATGTGAACCTTACCCTTTAATCATATATTTGAAATGACTTATTTCATTATTGAAAAATTCTGCTTTCAGATTATCAACATTTCATCCATTTTTTTCACTTTTTATGTTTTATAACTTTGGCTTGGAATAATTGATAAGATGCAACATACAGATCATTGTCATGAAACATTAAATGCCTTTTCTTTGGTTTATTCAGTATAATTTGAACCTTTGTAATCTAATTTTCCTTCCGTTATGTGCTGTGCAGCCTTCTCAATGCTAAACAAATAAATGTATACATAATTGCTGTTCCCGATCTATGTTGCAGATGTGAAATTAGCTGCATTTTAATCAAGCTAAATTAGAGCAGAATAAATCTTGGGACCTTTTTCGTTTAACAAGAAGACAATTCACTGTTCAATATCATGCACACGGCCAAAAACTTCATTAGTTTTTTTTTTTAATGTGATTAAAAATGTTTAAATAAAATAATGATTCAATAAAGAGGCGCTGATGAAAGATGTGTTTTAAAAAGCTCTAAATTAAAATCTCATTAATATTTCAGGGAGAATATTTGGTGATTGTATCTGTTTCATCTGCATTTTTGACCTGTGGTTTGAAGTTCACAGCAGGAAGGAGATGGTGGGATTTGTTCACTATGAAGTAATTACACGTGAATTACAGCACGAGTGTTCAATCAGCCAAAATAATTGTACATAAAGTGAATTACTGTTGCAGAAAATGTAAAAGTGTGACTGAATTTTGTAATTGGTTGTCTCCAGCTTATACTGATCTTGAGTAAACCTCTCACCATGTCCAGTGAAACTGCTGAACATCTTGTAATATTGTCAGGATAAGGAAGTATATTTCTCTTGCACGTTAAGTAATTACCTGTTTTTGTCACTGATACATATGTAGTAAAGGATGGTAAAACTCACGTTATTTATTTCTCATATAGCACCAACATATACCACAACACTTTACAGACATTATCACTCATTGTCCCCAGTAGGGCTCACAATGTAAATTCCCTAACAGTATGTCCTTGGAGTGTGAGAGGAAACCTGAGTACCTTGAGGAAATCTATACAAACACAAGGAGAATGTAAACACTTGATGCAGATATTGTCTTTGGTCGAATTTGAACCCAGGACTCCAGTATTGCAAGGAAATAGCTCTAAACCCTGAGCCAATATGCTACATATTTCTAACTTCCCCTTACTTTTCGTGACAACATGGGGGAGATATATCAAAATTAGTATTTTTTATGCCAGTCTTGATTTTCCCTGTGCTAAAGTTAGATGTGCCTAATTTATTAAGAGGCTTATGGCTTCAGTGGGCGAAACAGCAGATCAGCTTAGGGTCCAGGTGTCTCACCCCAACCAATCTGATACTGATGTCCTATCCTGTGGATAACTCATTAGTATCCGACTTTGCTAGATTGTGGGAAAACCCCTTGAGGCTACGGCCCCACGTTGCGGAAACGCAGCTTTTTTTGTTGCAGATTTTGCTGCGGTTTTTTGAGCCAAAGCCAACAATGGCTATAAAAGGAATGGGAAATATATAGGAAGTTCTTATACTTCTATCTTCTGCTGCATCCACTCCTGACTTTGGCACAAAAAAAAACGCAACAAAATCTGCAACAAAAAAAGCTGCTTTTCCACAATGTGGGGCCTCAGCCTTAGGCTATGGCCTCACATTGCGGAAACGCAGCTTTTTTTGTTGCAGATTTTACTGTGGTTTTTTGAGCCAAAGCCAAGTATGGCTACAAAAGAAATGGGAAATATATAGCAAGCTGTTATACTGCTACCTTCTGGTCATTCCACTCCTGGCTTTGGCTCAAAAAAATGCAGCAAAATCTGCAACAAAAAAAGCTGTGTTTCCGCAACGTGGGGCCGTAGCCTTAACCTATTAGTATGTTTTTAAATGCATGATCTGCAAAAAAAAATACTCCTTTCCTACTTGGAAAATGTCTACAAGTTGCTGTTGACTGATCTTTTATGCCTATATTCACTGGTCATGAATATAAGAATATGGAGTGCATGAAATAAACATTACAAATTACTATATAGCAATAAACAAATTACTGTATAACCAAAATGATTATGAAAGGATGAGCCAAAAGTAAAACATCACTTTGGAAAACATCTGGTTTGGCATTCTACCATGTTTTAAAACTTCTCATATATATCAGTATGTAAATATTTTTGGTATTGCTGTCGTTTTAGCTTCAGTGGTTGGAGCAGTGACAGGAAATCCTATCATACACAATTTCCCAATTTTTAACAGCAGTGATGCTTCGTTCACACCTGCGCTTGGTGTCCGTCCGTTGCCAATCCAGTGAAAATCTCGGCGAACTGGATTGGCATCGGATACAGACCGGTCAGCGACGCATTGGTTAAAAACCCATTCATTTGAATGGGTTTTTAAAGCAATGCGCGGGTGTGCGCTTACACCCTCTGCGCTGCGAATCCTTTTTTTTTTCATCGGACACGAAGTCCTGCGTGTCCGACTTTGTTTCCGACGAAAAAAAAGGATTCGCAGCGCAGAGGGTGTAAGCGCAAACCCGTGCATTGCTTTAAAAACTAATTCAAATGAATGGGTTTTTAACCAATGCGTCGCTGACCGGTCTGTATCCGATGCCAATCAAGTTCGCCGACATTTTCACTGGATTGGCAACTCATACATGAAGCAGAAATGCAGAGGAACATGTAGGAAGATATAGAATGACAGAAAAGAGAAAGTCTTCAGATTGGGCGGTTCCATCTTTTGTTTTCCAGTAAGCTCGATGACTGGCAGGCAAAATAAACACTTGCTGAAAGCTTGTATCAATGTAATTGTATAATTGCAGGCTGCTCTGACACGATGTGACGTGCTGATAATCAGTTTGAGATGTTGGTTGGCAGAGGCTGCTGCGACACCATCATGGTAACAGTCAAGCTTTTCTCTTGTACGACTACTACTGATAAGCCCTTAAAAAGTCCCTCTAATTGCCAGTGACATATGATGCGATTTCAGATGCTGAATTATACATATTAGAACACAGGGCAGAGCAGTCTGTGGTTGTTTTGGTGTCAGCCTATCTTGCTATTTTTCTCTTTATTTGTGGTCACCAACCTGTGTCCCTTCAACTGTCATGAACCTATAAATCCTAGGATATCCTGACAGCTAGTAACTATCAGTGCATTCTGGAATTTGATATTTTTACAATGGCTGGAAAACTGCAGGTTGAAAACTACTGTACTATATTATACTTGAGATATGTTTAATGTGTTTAAAATTACAAAATATTGTATGTGCATTTTCATGGACAGTTTAGAGAACATATAATTCATAATCACTGGTATAGCAATGGGGAGATCGCACATCACCCCTGGTGTCTTAAGGGTCACCATTGTGATGTAGGAATCATCATGATAGGGACACTAGGAAGGCATTAGACCAGGTTTTTCACCTGGACCTGGGAGTTTCAGCCCAAGCAATAAGGCACATAATGGAGGATGCCTCATACAGTACCATTTATAATAAATTTAATTCTGATGTGAACTACAGCCTTAATATATTATGTCCTTGAGTGATTTGCAATGTAATGGCTAATTGCAATGATAGCTACTAGCTACTACTTTTATAGTACAGTGGCCCTCAACATGTGATTTTCCACAGTGCATGCAGGGAGTTGTAGTTTTACAAAAGCTTGAGTCACAGGTTTAAGACCTGTGGCTTATTGTACTATACATTATAGCAGCATATGGTGCTCTTTAGGGCACTGTATGATGAAACTATTCTCCCTGATATGCTTCTAGGGGAGGAATAACTCTTTAATACTTATTTCAGCCAAGATTCTGTATAAAATTGGAGGCATAGATGACATTATGGTCTGTGCTACACAGTAGCTGTGGCTTTCTGCAATTGAGAATTTTCTCACCAAGACAAAATTGAACACAGTTACCGTATGAGTTGGTCAGATTGCCACAGAAACAGAGCAGATGTATTGAACTCATCTAAGTAAAACAGGAGACATCTGGATTACCGGACAGCATGGCAACCACATTTGTGTGTCAGAAAAACAAAGAAATGTGTATGTAATAAGTTATATATTTGCAAGCTCCTATATAACCATATCTTCATATAACCCTATAAACACATATTACTTGCCTTCTAGTAAATCTATTCCACTCAGCGTTGAAAGTTTGGAAATTAAGCCATAATCATACAGGTGTAACCTAAGAACACCAGAGTCATCAAATATGTGTGAACCGTTCTGGGCAAGAAAACAACTTATCAAACAGTTGACGTTCATCCTGGCTATTCAATAAACTCCCAAATTATGGATTTCATGCAGCTATTTCTTACTCAAACTAGGTGCAAACTATTTCCAGATGTTTCAATGGCTCCCTATATGTCAGCTTGGCAGTTGTGTTAAAGCATGATGTACTGACCCCAGAACAAGGCCCCCTCTTTTTTTTTTTTTGTGAGTTAAACCTATGGTTCCATACAGTGGTGTCTGCTGTACAGAAGGTGATTTAAAAGCAGGAGGAAGGCTTCCCATAATAAGCTTTGAACATCCAGAGCTCAGTAAAAGAGCATTCTCCCTGGAGAATATCTCACAATTCTGGAGAAAACACAGGATCAAAGGAATTAGGTGCCTTCAGAGTGCAAATTCTAAACTGCCATTCAAGCTTGGCACAAATTAGTGTTTCTTTTATTAGACTGATTCTGTAGACTTTGTGCTGTGGTGATTCTATTTCATAAAACTCTACTATGAGCTAGCTAAACATAAAACACATGCGGACACAGGAAACCCCCTTGGAAACACAAGAAGGTGCACAAATAAACTGTACGTTGTAATAAAACAGGAGACTTTGGGTCAGGCTTAGGCAACTTATGGCTCTACAAGTACCAGAATGCAACAAGGAGTAGAGAGGCCTTGGAATCCATCTTAGAGCCAAGTTCCAATTCGTCACAATCCCTCACTCAGAGCTGTACCAAATCTTGCAATTGGGAGGCTTGAAGAAAACCGCTATAAGATGCCTATCTTTGACAACAGTGGGGGGGAATTTATGGCTCCTGTGTGCCAGAATTGAAATCTACGCCACTCAGGAACTGGCATAGATTGCAGGTATGAGTCATGCCAGTAAATTTGTTAGGTCAAGATTTCACCACCAGGCCCTCTTTGGTCTCTGCCTCACTCCGCCCACTTTAATGAAAAGTGGCAAGAGGGGCACAGAAGGAGGGTAGTGACACATCTTTGGCACAAAAAGGACCAAGCGACACAGATGGCATAGAGACAATATAAAGTCCCCCCCCCCCCAGTGTTTTACTTATGCAGAGGTGGTCATATCTGCATTTAGACAGATATGTGAAAGAACAGGTAGTTTATCTTTGCTCACATAAAAAAAATGCTGACAGTGAAAGTCCCCTGAGAAGATGCTAGAAAAAAAAATCAGCTACAAAACCCAGACAAAAGCTGTGACAAGTAAAAGCCCCTATATGGCCCAAAGCCGGCTTTACATGTTAGATAGTAACCAGCTGACTGCAAGTGAATTTAGTTGATGGTTGTGTATAAAAGCTGTGTTAGGCTGAGGCCCCATGTTGTGGAAATGCAGATTTTTTGTTGCAGATTTTGCTGCGGTTCTTGGCTAAAGCCAAGAGTGGCTATAAAAGGAATGGGAAATATATAAGAAGTTCTTATACTTCTCCCTTCTGCTCAATCCACCCTTGGCTTTGGCTCAAAAAACCACAATATAATCTGCAAAAAAAACCCGCTGCATTTCTGCAACGTGGGGCCTTAGCCTCAGTGATCATTTTGTCAGTCACAGTACGTGAAATATATGTGTTAAAGTTGTCCAGTACACAATTAAAAGAAGGTTTTTCTTGTCTGATAATAGACATTGGATGTTTTTGGTCATTCATCTTCTGCAATGACATGTATATGGCAGCAGAGGACTAATTGTTAATAACACATATTTTCACTTTGTATGACTGTAATGGCAAGTATATGACAAATCTCTTAAGCACATCATATCTTTATTATGCAAAACTTAACATAAAGCGGGAGGTTATCAAGGTTTTCACCTGATTTATGATGCAGAGCATCCTCTGGTGCTGTGGGCATATTTATTATATCTTGTATGCCAGTTTTCTGGCCAATTTGCACCAACAAATTGCGACCTTTTTTCTTTTGGACCCCCTTCAGCACTTCCGTGAAAAGGGGGAGTGTTGTGGGCAGACAGGAGGTGGGGCCATCCCCTTCTGGTGCACTGCCCGGTGGATGGAGAGCGTCATTTATGAGGAGGTGTGTACCTTGTCATAAATAAGGCGCACCCTCCGGCAGCAATCGGATTATGGAAACTGTCGTTGATAATGCCGGTTCTCTTAAATCTGCCCCATTGTGCCTACACTGAAATCTAGGCTAGCTATGTTAGGCATCATGCAAGTGGTGAGGGTGGCATTAACATACCACTTGCAACAATTTTGGACACAAATGGCATTTAAAAATTTGTCTCTATTTATCTATCCATCCATTGTCTCATCTATCTGCTATTGATCTGTACACATCCTTTTCTTTCTTTCTTCCTCATATCTATCTATATATCCATATGTCATCTATTTGTTCCGTATCTGTATATCTCTTTTTCTATCCATGCCCTATCTATCGATCTAATATCTATTTCTCATCTGTCTGTTCCCATATATATATATATATATATATATATATATTACATAAATAAATATAATCTATCTATCTATATTTTTCTGTCTATCTACCTAATAGTTATCCATTCATTTGTATCTGTCATATATCTTTCCCTTATCTTTTTCTATCTACCTGTCTGTTCATATGTATATATCTGTCCTCTACCTGTCCTCTATCTATCTGTCTATCTAATCACTTATCTATCCAACTAATTTTCTGTCTGATATCTGTCTATTCATTCTATTGCACTCATCTACCTGTCTAGCTATATATCTCTTATTTTATCTATCTGTCCATCTGTTTTCCTATCTGTCTCATGTATATAGCTCTATCTCCTATCTCTCATACTGTGTCCATTTATCCAACCATCTTTCTCTCTCTTTCCCATGTAAAGTGAAACATTCCTCAGTGACCAAAATGCCTTTCCCAGATCACATGATTAGCTGAGCCAATCGCTCGTCTCCTTGCAGAGCACTAATAGATTTGCAGTTCCAGTCAGGCAGCAGAGACGCCTTGTGATTGGCTGATAGATGACTGAGGCAGCACAACTTAGTTGATGAGCTGATGAAGGAATATTCTGGAATGATATCTGTGTGATGAGAGATATGGAAGCCCTGTCAGATAATGAGGAGAGCTCCTCTCTGTGTGTGTATGTGCTCCTCTACTATGTGTATGTGCATAATGAGCACGTATAGTACTAGCACATATATGCTGAGATGTTAGCCTGGGAGAGTCCTTCAGAGGATAATACTTCAGCAGCAGAAAATAGACCTTTCTGAGGGACATGGCTAAAAAGTAGTTTAACATATTCAGAGTGACCCCAATATTATCAGACACTAGACCAGAACATCATATGATATCAGACTCCTATATTAACCCCTTCACGCCACAGGCAGTTTTCAATTTTCGTTTTTGACAACCCCCCCCCCCCCTCCAAACCCCATAACTCTTTCATTTTTCCGTTCACAGAGTCATATGAGGGCTTAATGTTTGTGGGACAGAATGGGGTGTAATTGGAGAAAAACTGCCTTTGAGCAACTTTTTTACAGGCTTTGTTTTTACAGCATTCACTTTGCCGCCAAAATGATATGTCATTTGTATCCTATGGATCGGTAAAGAGGGGTAAAACAGCGAAAAACTGGTTTGTCTCTTTTGATTTTTTTTTCCCGTTATGGCCTTCATTGTATGGGAAAAATATTTTTATAAGTTTGTAGACCAGACACAGGGACACCTAATGTATATGTTTTTTACATTATTTTTTAACTTTTATATATGTTCTAGGGAAAGGGAGGGGGAGTGATTTGAATTTTTCTTTTTCATTTTTTTAATTATTAGACCTCCTAGAGGTCTTGAACCCCAGGGAAAATTATCACTAATGCAATGCATTACAATGCTAATGCATTTTAGATGACTGGCATTTGTATTACAGGCTGCAGCCTGTAATACAGCTGAGTGCCGAACAAGCCTGGGATCTCGTTCCAGGGGTCATCAAACAACAGCAAAATGGCCTGATCAAGACTTTTTGGAGTTTAGTGCCCGTGATCAGTGCGGGCACTGATTTTAGGCATTAGCCGCAGGTCTCCGTTGTTCAATGGAGATCTGGCAGCTGTGGTGGTCGCCAAATTTAAATAACCCACATCCGCCTTACTATTACGGTGGATGTCAGGTTAATATCAGACACTAGACTAGAACCCCATATTATATTAGACTTCTATAATAATATCAGACACTAGAACAGAACCCCATATTGATATCAGACTACTATATTAATATCAGACAGTAGACTAGAACCCAATATTGATATCAGACTTCTGTAATAATATCAGACACTAGAACAGAACCCCATATTGATATCAGACTACTATATTAATATCAGACACTAGACTAGAACCCAATATTGATATCAGACTCCTATATTAATATCAGACGCTAGAACAGAACCCCATATTGATATCAGACCCCTATATTAATATAAGACGCTAGACTAGAACCCCATATTGATATCAGACCCCTATACAGTATTACTATCATATATTGCGGGTCAGCAATTACAGATAAAAGTACGGACCCATATTTTCAGTGGGCCTACACAAACAGCTGTAGTTTTTGTGGCTGCGTGTCCGCGACGAATTGAAGAGCTGCAAATTATGGAGCAGGTCCTAAACCTGTCCGTAATTGCGGCTATCACTATCTAACTAAGCAATACTTACCTGTGGCACTGTTCATAGCCATATCTCATACATACACACTTCAGATTTGTATTATTCTCTTTTGGTACTCGGTCCTCTCACCGAAGAAGGTTTTAATTACTGAAACGTCTGGGACTTTACTAAGACCTATATTCATATATCTCAATTCTTCATTTATTCTATTTGATATGAACTTTGTATGAACTTTGCATGCCACTCTGATACGGGTACTGCTATCACCAATTATCAAGAACAATAAGTTATTATTTTCACCTTTGTAAACAAGGAGTGCCTGGAATTATCTTTATGTTGGTATGGTTGTGACAAGCCCTTCTGATGGCACCCGGATTTAGTATACGGAGTGCAGAACAACATATACTACAACGTAATTGTGGCTCTGTCACTTCATTTGAATATATGGGTCAGTGAAAACCACGGATGACACATGGATACCAGTCCGTGTGTCATCCATGCCGTTTTCACTGACCCGCAGACTGCACACGGTTGTGTGCATGAAGCCTAAATATTAATCTCTTTCTGCTGCAGCAAGCTTTTGATTTATTGCTCCCTATCTTCCAGGATCTGCAACTTTTATATTTTTCTGTCCACATAGCCATACAAAAGTTTGTTTTTTGCGTAACAAATTGTACTCCATAATGGCTCCATTTAATATTCCATACAATTTACTAAGAAGTAAGAAACAAACTATGAATGGGATGAAATTGGGAAAAAATTAGTTGCAGTATTTTCTTTCGCTTTTGTTTTTACATTATTCATAATGATACCAAATTTATATGGTTTTTGTTATGTTTTAATAAAAAATGAAAAACTTTTTTCAGAACAAAAATTTCTTTGCCATATTCTGAAACCCATAATAGCTCTGTGGAGCTGTGTAAAGGCCTTTATTTGCATTACAGCGATCACTGAATAGGATAAATACTGTAATACTTTATAAATTTAATAGCTAATGAGGCAGATTTATTATGCCTTATATGGCAGTTGTCTACTTGTCTAGTGTCTAATATGTCTAATATGCCTTATACAAGTTTTGAATTTTAAAAACTTTGCATCACCTTTGCCACTTCCCCAAAAAGGGGTGTGGTGAGGTCAGGAAGGGGGCAGGGACGTTGGCCAGTTTTCATAAATCTGCCCCAATATGTTTACAAATTTATTTTTGTCTATTTTTATTTGTGATTTGATTTTGAAAAATTTCTTTTTTAAAACTTTTCTTTTTACTTTTTTAAAAAATGTTTTACTCCCCCCTAGGGAGGGGGGCAGATATTGCAGCATATGGTCCAATTCCTGCACTTCTACTACACCCTACCTGAGGCCTGCTGTAGTAGAATATCTATGATGATAGACCTAGGAACATTTTGATAGGCTCCTGACTGTGATGGAAACTGATTGCAGGCCCCCTTTTGACATTCCATCTGTGGCTATCATTTCTAATATGGTGGTGCTGATGTCCAAGGCTTAGATACTGCGGTAACAATTGATCACAACATCTAGGTGGTTAACAAGTATGATTGGTGCTGGTACCATTTGTGACTGTTACAGGCGGATGCCGGTTGTATAATACAGTTGCCATCCACAAAATATGGAAAGGGTCAACTCCTGAGCCCTCTCCTTTTTCCCTACCTGACATTATGACGTACATGTTTATTAGATGTCCAGAAGGAGTTAATATCAGATCCCAGGACCCTATATTAATATCAGTCCCTACACCTAAATATATCGAAAACCCCTGTTTTAAAAACAACCAGGCACCTTATTAAATCAGACCCCGGATCAGCACAAGAAATGCTTACAGCCCAGACCAGACTGGTACACTGAGTCCTGCCACCGGGTCGTTCTGAACAAGAGCTGCAATGTAGAAGGGTAAGTATACAGGCTGCTATCTGTTGGATTTCGCAAATAGATAATTGCTCATTTTTATTAGCTGCCCTTTCTGGGGAATCCCTGTAAAATCTATATATTACATGGTGACCAGGTGAGAGACTAAAAAGAAGGGGAGTCCCCATAAAACCAGGTGAGTTGGAAACAAATGCATTATAAGGTAATCTACATAATGAAGACAGATTTCTGCCTTCAATCCTTGGCTAGAATTACCTCTAATGGTTCTGGTGTGGTGTCCATCGTTTTCCCACACCAGAACAGATTCTACAATAGAGTCTCATATGCAGATGTAAATAGAGTCTAAGATAAGCAGAACTAGAAATATTTTGCTGCCACTGTCATTCCATGGTTATCAACTGTATACCTTTATATTGCAGCATTGTGAACCTAACTTTCTGGTTACAAAGGGCATCAGACTTTTTGCTGTGGTTTTCTGGAGAGTTTCTGCTACAAGTATAGTGTAGCATACCATCAATACAGCAGAAACCTTGACAGAACCCCTATGGACTGCATTAAAATCAGTGGGGTCTGTCGGTCGCCATTTGTTTCTCTTGGATGATGGTACCTCAGAGGCACTTGAAGTGCTTTGATTCTAAATGTAGCAGGTTGGATTTTATCTGTCCAGTCCTTTTCCTTTGGAGATAAGCATCCCCAGAAGTGTCTGGCAGTCTTTCATCTCATAGTATGTGACTTCAGTTTTAAGTTGAGCAATGTATTGCCTAGCACTCATATGTTTAGGCAGTTCTTTGACAGAACAGTACTAGAATTTCCTGTGGAGGTCTGACTGATGAAGGGAATCTTGCAGGCAATGTTCTCTGGGAAAAGTATGTAAATTAGATCTCCTCAAGAAGGAAGCATACTGTCTCTCACCCCATAAGACATAGTCTTGGGTTGTCATATATACCCTTGGAGTGTGAAATACTCTAACTCAGCACCTTGTATCATTAAGATAGGCAGCCTAAAGGTTAAACCAATAGGTTAATGATTTATCTATCCAATAGTATTTATGTTTACATGTATAATGTATTTGTATATTTATATAGAGATTTATATGCTCTATATAAATGCTCTATATGCTATATGGAAGTACATTGTATGCTGTAAAAAAAAAAAACCAAAAATAAATAAATATATTATAATATACAGTCATATGAAAAAGTTTGGGCACCCCTATTAATCTTAATCATTTTTAGTTTTAAATATTTGGGTGTTTGCAACAGCCATTTCAATTTGATATATCTAATAACTGATGGACACAGTAATATTTCAGGATTGAAATGAGGTTTATTGTACTAACAGAAAATGTGCAATATGCATTAAACCAAAATTTGACCGGTGCAAAAATTTGGGTACCCTTATCATTTTATTGATTTGAATACTCCTAACTACTTTTTACTGACTTACTGAAGCACAAAATTGGTATTGTAACCTCACTGAGCTTTGAACTTCATAGCCAGGTGTATCCAATCATGAGAAAAGGTATTTAAGGTGGCCAGTTGCAAGTTGTTCTCCTATTTGAATCTCCTCTGAAGAGTGGCATCATGGGCTCCTCAAAACAACTCTCAAATGATCTGAAAACAAAGATTGTTCAACATAGTTGTTCAGGGGAAGGATACAAAAAGTTGTCTCAGAGATTTAACCTGTCAGTTTCCACTGTGAGGGACATAGTAAGGAAATGGAAGACCACAGGGACAGTTCTTGTTAAGCCCAGAAGTGGCAGGCCAAGAAAAATATCAGAAAGGCAGAGAAGAAGAATGGTGAGAACAGTCAAGGACAATCCACAGACCACCTCCAAAGAGCTGCAGCATCATCTTGCTGCAGATGGTGTTACTGTGCATCGGTCAACAATACAGCACACTTTGCACAAGGAGAAGCTGTATGGGAGAGTGATGCGAAAGAAGCCGTTTCTGAAAGCACGCCACAAACAGAGTCGCCTGAGGTATGCAAAAGCACATTTGGACAAGCCAGCTTCATTTTGGAAGAAGGTCCTGTGGACTGATGAAACAAAGATTGAGTTGTTTGGTCATACAAAAAGGCGTTATGCATGGCGTCAAAAAAACACAGCATTCCAAGAAAAACACTTGCTACCCACTGTAAAATTTGGTGGAGGTTCCATCATGCTTTGGGCCTGTGTGGCCAATGCCGGCCCTGGGAATCTTGTTAAAGTTGAGGGTCGCATGGATTCAACTCAGTATCAGCAGATTCTTGAGAATAATGTACAAGAATCAGTGACGAATTTGAAGTTACGCCGGGGATGGATATTTCAGCAAGACAATGATCCAAAACACAGCTCCAAATCTACTCAGGCATTCATGCAGAGGAACAATTACAATGTTCTGGAATGGCCATCCCAGTCCCCAGACCTGAATATCATTGAACATCTGTGGGATAATTTGAAGCAGGCTGTCCATGCTTGGTGACCATCAAACTTACCTGAACTGGAATTGTTTTGTAAAGAGGAATGGTCAAAAATACCTTCATCCAGGATCCAGGAACTGATTAAAAGCTACAGGAAGCGACTAGAGGCTGTTATTTTTGCAAAAGGAGGATCTACTAAATATTAATGTCACTTTTCTGTTGAGGTGCCCATACTTTTGCACCAGTCAAATTTTGGTTTAATGCATATTGCACATTTTCTGTTAGTACAATAAACCTCATTTCAATCCTGAAATATTACTGTGTCCATCAGTTATTAGATATATCAAATTGAAATGGCTGTTGCAAACACCCAAATATTTAGAACTAAAAATGATTAAGATTAATAGGGGTGCCCAAACTTTTTCATATGACTGTTTATATATATATATATATATATATATATATATATATATATATACACAGTGGGGAAAAAAAGTATTTAGTCAGCCACCAATTGTGCAAGTTCTCTCACTTAAAAAGATGAGAGAGGCCTGTAATTGTCATCATAGGTAGACCTCAACTATGAGAGACAAAATGAGAAAACAAATCCAGAAAATCACATTGTCTGATTTTTTTAAGAATTTATTTGCAAATTATGGTGGAAAATAAGTATTTGGTCACCTACAAACAAGCAAGATTTCTGGCTCTCACAGACCTGTAACTTCTTCTTTAAGAGGCTCCTCTGTCCTCCACTGATTACCTGTAGTAATGGCACCTGTTTGACATTGTTATCAGTATAAAAGACACCTGTCCACAACCTCAAACAGTCACACTCCAAACTCCACTATGGTGAAGACCAAAGAGCTGTGGAAGGACACCAGAAACAAAACTGTAGACCTGCACCAGGCTGGGAAGACTGAATCTGCAATAGGCAAGTAGCTTGGTGTGAAGAAATCAACTGTGGGAGCAATAATTAGAAAATGGAAGACATACAAGACCACTGATAATCTCCCTCGATCAGGGGCTCCACGCAAGATCTTACCCCGTGGGGTCAAAATGATCACAAGAACGGTGAGCAAAAATCCCAGAACCACACGGGGGGACCTAGTGAATGACCTGCAGAAAGCTGGGACTAACGTAACAAAGCCTACCGTCAGTAACACACTACGCCGCCAGGGACTCAGATCCTGCAGTGCCAGACGTGTCCCCCTGCTTAAGCCAGTACATATCTGGGCTTGTCTGAAGTTTGCTAGAGAGCATTTAGATGTTCCAGAAGAGTATTGGGAGAATGTCATATGGTCAGATGAAACCAAAGTAGAACTGTTTGGTAGAAACACAACTCGTTGTGTTTGGAGGAGAGTGAATGCTGAGTTGCATCCAAAGAACACCATAAATACTGTGATGCATGGGGGTGACAAAATCATGCTTTGGGGCTGTTTCTCTGCAAAGGGACCAGGACGACTGAACCGTGTACATGAAAGAATGAATGGGGCCATGTATCATGAGATTTTGAGTGCAAACCTCCTTCTATCAGCAAGGGCATTGAAGATGAAATGTGGCTGGGTCTTTCAGAATGACAATGATCCCAAGCACACCGCCAGGGCAACGAAGGAGTGGCTTTGTAAGAAGCATTTCAAGGTCCTGGAGTGGCCTAGCCAGTCTCCAGATCTCAAACCCATAGAAAACCTTTGGAGGGAGTTGAAAGTCCGTGTTGCCCAGCGACAGCCCCAAAACATCACTGCTCTAGAGGAGATCTGTATGGAGGAATGGGACAACATACCAGCAACAGTGTGTGCCAACCTTGTGAAGACTTACAGAAAACGTCTGATCTCTGTCATTGCCAACAAAGGATATATAACAAAGTATTGAGATGAACTTTTGTTATTGACCAAATACTTATTTTCCACCATAATTTGCAAATAAATTCTTTAAAAATCAGACAATGTGATTTTCTGGATTAGTTTTCTCATTTTGTCTCCCATAGTTGAGATCTACCTATGATGACAATTACAGGCCGGCCTCATCTTTTTAAGTGAGAGAACTTGCACAATTGGTGGCTGACTAAATACTTTTTTTCCCCACTGTATATAAGCTTTCAGTGTACTGACATGCAGATTTATATCTCTTTATACCAATACATTATGCATGAAAAGAAAAATACTATTTTAGATTTGGTAACAGAAATTCTCTTATTGAAAACAATTAACGCCTCCTCCACACGATCACGTGCAGTGTAATGGATAGTAAAACGGCATAGATGACAAGGATTGGTATCCGTGTGTCATCCATGCTTCTCACTGAATGAATGTACAGAGCCACAAATACAGACAGGTTATAGGACCTGGTCCATATGTTACGGCTCTTCGCTATGGCCGGACACACAGCTGCAAAAACTATGACTGTCTGTATGGGCCCATAGAAATTAATGTGACCGTACTGTGATCCGCAATTGCAGATCAAAAGTCCAGTCGTATGAAGGAGGGATAAGGCTGTAGCACAGCTATTAGAGTGCCTAATATATGTACTGGAAATTACTAAAACTTTAACATAGGAAAGTAAATTTCAATAAACCTATTCTAGTAATGCACTTTATTAAATGATAGGACATAGCATGTAACGTAGACATATTTGGTATGGTTATAACTATTACGAACCACTTGATAAAATGGCACCTGCCACTAACATCCATGATTGGTGTCTGCCCTGATCGGGCTGCTAACCCTTTAGATGTCTTGATGTAAACATCTGCTCAGGGCGGTGATCAGTTTTATTTTGATAGCCAGGAGAGAATTGAAGACTCCCAAGCCTGCCATTACTGAGGTTCTATTACACACTGCCATTGGTGAATGGAGTTTAAATAAACTCAATACAGCTGTACTGCAGTATATTCTATAAGCATTCATACCCCCTAGGGATAGTGAAGTTATTTTTAATTTCTTAGCAATCTTGTCATATTGATGAAGATATTAGTTGTGACTGGAGTTGTCTTTAATTCTCTCCATCATACATCTTTGGAGGAAGTGCTAGTATCTTCTTCTATACATCATTCAGTGGTGCCATTGTTTTTCTACCGGTTGAACAATGTTTGCAGTCAGTGTGTTGGATTTGTAAACTCCATCCGGTTGTAAACCACTTAACTGTCTATGAAGTCTATGAAGACAGTCCATAAACTAATGTGCAGTGTGCTGCTCCTGTTATCCTGCCATTGTTCTGGACATCGTAAATAGCAACATTTGGACTCTTGAGAATCGTGACATAAAAGTGAGAAGTGTATAATGGAGTCATAGTTCAGAACTAGAAATCTGGAGATTTGAAATGTTCTCTGTTCCTACTTGTTAGCTGCTTAATACCTGGTTACTTGTGAAATTAGGCTTCTTAGCCACAAAATATCTATATATTAAGCTGAGTAGAGATTGGGCTTCAACATTAACAACAAGGATAGTTTCACATGTAGCATTTTTTTTTCTGAATACCACTTCAGTTTTTGATGCAGGGTCTGAACCAAATTCAGAAGTGGCACCAGCAAGACAGAGTAATGTGATTATAGTTTTCACACTGATTTCATAACATTTTTCTACCATAAACAGAGCTAAAAAATATTTTCTGTCGTCTAACATTGTTTCCAGTGGGTCAGTAGGGGCACAGTGATATACAACTTAGGCCTGGGCCCCACTGCAGGGTTTTACAGTTCCTTCAACGTGGATGGATTGCTAGCGAATCCCATCCACACATTGTGGGAAAATTGAGATTTCCATAACTGTCACGGTTTTGGAAATCGCAGCATGTCAGTTATACCTATGGAAACGCTGGCGATTTCACCTATAGGTATGATTGAAGCAGAAAGTCCGCAGAGGAAACCTTTTTTGCTGTGGTCCGCTAGTCTTAAGCTAAAGCCCCATGTTGTGTACTTGTGGTGGGTTAACCGGCAGCTAACCAGCTGCAATGTACAGTAGCAATGTGGTAGATTGGATGTAAACAAATCCCATCCACACAGTGCAGAAACAAACATGCAGTACAAAGTGTCTTGTGCTGCGGGTTTCAAAGATGCACCATGTCATATATTGCTGTGTGTTGGCCACAGTTTCCAGCCTTTCCAGTGCATAACCATCTTGATTACCTGTCAGCAAGTATAAAATTCTAAATGTCATACGTCATTTGATTTTTGCTGTGCCCCTGATCAATTTGGTGTTTCTATTTTCAAATCCATCCACCCATTTAAAAGATATGGCCCCTGGAAGATTATATGTATATTCTCCAAGTGGGTGGTAACCTTTTATTTTCTTTGACAAAAAACATAAGGTTACTACCTTTTAGAGAGCTATTTATTTTATTTTTTTAACATGATAAAACAATGTGTGATGGAAAAATTGGTGCATTTTAAATTATTTTTTTCACATTTGTTACATTTGTTAAGCATTTTATTAGACTTTTTTCAAACATTTTTTATTAGTTCCGCTGTGGGACATGAGAATGTGATTTTTTTGATTGCTTGTATAATACACAGCAGGGCTGTATTGAAGGGCCTCATGCGTGCCTTTTGCTTGGCCTAACAAATGGGCTTGCAGAGGGAACCTCTTCCCTCTGTCACTAGTGACTGCAAAATCTAAAGGGTTGAACTGCAAGGGATCAGAGTTATCTGCCCATGATAGTTGCGGCAAGAACATGGCTATGTGTATCAGTCAGAATCATATAGTGGCATCCATGTAATCAGCATTTATCTATATATCAGCATGATATATCCATTATAGAGCTCTCACCCACCCTCACTCATAATGCATATGTAAAAAACAACTTTTTTAACAATTTTCAATGCGTTGGATCAGTGAAAAATGACTTGTGCATGGATGCCATCTGTCCATGATTTTCAAGGACTATAAAATTGAAAGTAATACATATTTCTGTCTGAATATACCCATTGAAATCAATGGGAGTATGAGCTATCCACGATTCATTGAAGTGAGAATAAGACCTTAGCTCGAATTTACGCTCTAAAAGATTTCTCAGGATTTTCATTGTGGATTCCCATCAGTTTACTTTATAATGCATGTGAATGGGGTTTTAAAAAATCCAAAAAAATGTAGCAGACAAAATCCATGTGGAATGGAGGGCATGCTGCAGAGTTTCTAAACCACAACACGTCAGTTCTGTTGTGGGCTTTTGCCATGAGTTTCGCCCTTTGCAGTGCACATGCAAATGGAATGAGGATTTTATTGCGGATTATTGCAGATTTGCTACAAAATCTTAGGCAGGGTTCATACTACCGTTGGAGACCGTTACGAAGGTGTCCGTTAAAAAAAAACAAAAAAACGGACACCTATCATAACAGACACTAACTGATGTTAATGTGTCCGTTTTTTTAACTGATCCAATTAATGGGTCAGTTGAAAAAACAGACACATTAGCATCAGTTAGTGTCTGTTAGCATCAGTTAGTGTCCGTTAGCATCAGGTAGGGTCCGTTTTTTAACACTGTCCGTTTTTTTTTTGGTTTGTTTCTCTTTTCTGAGCATGCGCAGGAAAAAAACGGACATAAAATAACGGACAGTAACTGATGGCTATCAGTTACTGTCCGTTATAAGTCCGTTACCCATAGACTTCAATGTTAAAAAAATAACGGACACTTGCTGTCCGTCAAGAATCCGTTTTTTTCAAACGGACAAAAAGTCCTGCATGTAGGATTTTTTGTCTGCGAAAAAAAAACAGACTTCTGACGGATTTGGTGTAAACGGAAATTTTAACGGATTTCTGACAGTTCAGCTAGTGTCCGATGCTAAAATCTTGTAACGGACAATAGCAACAGACACTACTGACGGTCACCAACGGTAGTGTGAACGCCCCCTTAGCCTGTAGACTGTGGAACCAATAGTAGTCTATGGGGCTATATTGCATCTCTTCTCTGTGATACAATACTTTCTAGAAGCAGCTGTGTGATGACACACAAAGTTTACACAAATAGACACAAATAGAAAATCATAGATAACACAGCTATACATTCTACTATGTCCCATGTTATTTCTAAATGGGCATATTTGTGTATGCCCTGGTCTAGTAATAGATGGCGTCAGTTTGTTATGTGGACCCCAGTTTATATATAGTTCTTCACGTTCCTAGTGTTTTTCTAGGCCACATTCTCTTAAGGAATAGTTCACAAAATGGCCGTCTCCCGTGTAACACTTAAGCGTAAATGTAGTTATTACAATTTTAGTCTAAATCGCTACAAATTGTCAACATTGTGACATTTGTGTTAGATCTACTAAAGCATGATTAACAGTTTCCATAAAATCATTAAGAATTTCACGTTATTTGCTGTAATAAAGGCACTGAAAAAGCTCACATTTTATCTCTAATGTCAATTAGTACAAAAGAGGAGGAAGACGTTAATGTTTCACCGCTGAAATCCATTTATTTGAGCATATCTGCAGCAATGTTCTGTCTCGTCAATATATATTTAGTGCAGGCAGGTATATACCTCCTGGTAAGAGACACCTGCATCATTTCTGCAATAATATATACACAAGCTGCAGATAGGGGAGATCAATTATTTATACACCTCGCTGCAAGTCCGTAAGTAATGGATGGAATGTTCTCCTGGACCAGCAAATTGATAGAGCTCACAAGTTTTCAGGGAATGCTTTAAACCAGAGAGACTATTAGGGCCATCTCTAAAGCAGATCTGCTGTTCTTTGTGGTATATCATATTGTATCATTGTTCTAGTGGATACATTTGGATTGATCTGGTTGTATTGGGATTACTAGTGATGTACTGTGCTCGGAGAACTGACACTTCCATAACAACATCCTCCCTGTCTTGTCTCGCTTTGTTACCACTCAGGAGCCAGGGGCCGGTAATGTTGCAGGAATGGGTCTCTGGCTTTTCCCTAATTAGCACTAATGCTGTGAAGGTTGTTCACTTGCCCTGACTGAGGAGAATGTTAATTAATATGGCAAGAATACGATGAGGAGACAGACGGAGGGTTCAAGGCCAGCATGTGTGCCCCTGACCTCTAGGTCAAGTGAAACAGGACGAGGGGGGATGTCGTGGGCAGGGAAGCAAGCTGCATCTATAGCACTTAGAAGACAATGAGTTGCCTTGCTGTGACTGCATTATGGAATCACAGGCCCAATCTGCTGCATTGAGAACAAATCAACTTGTGGTGGACTCTTGTGCGGCCCCTCTGTGTTCAGTTGTTCCCTTTTTACTTAGCAAACAATCAAAGGAAGCTTTCTGAGCGGTTCAGTGTCAGGAGGCTCCTGTGTGCACATTTAGACACGGGAGCATCGCTCTGCCTGAATCGTATCTCTTTCCTCGTGCATTGTGCCTTTCACGTCTAAGGACAAGTGTACAGCTCTTCAGTAGACATAAAGCACAACAAGGAATACTCAGGTCAGCGTCCTCATACCTGCGTTCTGTCTGAGAGTCACAGAGCAACTGTCTGATTTTTTTTTTTTATTTATTCCTTTATTTTCAAAGCCTCAGTGCAAATAATCCTGGGCATAGATGGCGGCTCTTATAATATGCTCATAGGTTTTTTTTTTCTTTAAAGAAGACTACACAAATCTGTTGCATAAACAAGGGCTTATTGATAGTTAGAAGATTAGGCTGTTTTCACCTGGAAATAAAAGCAGTATTTTGAGTTTTTATGTACATTTTGTGGCCAAAAATGTTGCAGTGAAGTATTAACTGAAAGTTTATAGTGATATAGTAAAGCAGTGCATAAAAATCACCTAAAATACATGTAAAAATGCTGTGACAAATGCTGGAAAAAGAAGTGTGAAGGAGATCCTTCCAGTGATATTTCCAATTTTTCATCATTTGTCTCTAAGACTCCCATTCAGTTTCTGATAAATCCTTATCATGCCTGTTGGCGTTAGGACCCCAGGGCCGGATATGTATTCTGCCTATACACAGTACACTGGCAAATAGCACTGGACTGTGCATAGCTTTAAAATGATTGACATGTATAAAAAAAAGTCATGTATAAATCAGATATGCACATAAATTGGAAGGGCAAATGACCTCTCTGTCTTCCTGTGTGTGCTGACATCTTCACATGGCATCGTAGGCTTTCATGTGACCCAGTCGCTAAGCTTCAGTGAGCATTGTGCCATTGCATTTATGTATTGGACAACTTATATTTCACATAAAATGCTGTGCAATAGAAGAAATGCAAGGACTAGACTCATTGACATATTGAAAGAAAAAAACAATGACTGTGCTCTTGCCCATATGGCTTTAACATTAAAAGGGAATATACAATACTTGGTCCTACATGGTGATAATATTTGTTTGCACATGCAATGCAGTACATTACATGAATACCTCAGCCTTTATACAGTCATGGCCAAAAGTTTTGAGAATGACACAAATATTCTATTTTCACATGATCTGCTGCCCTCTGGTTTTTATGTGTGTTTGTCAGATGTTTTTATCACATACAGAAATATAATTGCATTCATATTATGAGTAACAGAAGCTTATATTGACAGTTAGAATGAGTTAATGCAGCAAGTCAATATTTGCAGTGTTGACCCTTCTTCTTCAGGACCTCTGCAATTCTCCCTGGCATGCTCTCAATCAACTTCTGGACCAAATCCTGACTGATAGCAGTCCATTCTTGCAGAATCAATGCTTTAATTTTGTCTGAATTTGTTGGTTTTTGTTTGTCCACCCGTCTCTTGATGATTGACCACAAGTTCTCAATGGGATTAAGATCTGGGGAGTTTCCAGGCCATGGACCCAAAATCTCTATGTTTTGTTCCCTGAGCCATTTAGTTATCACCTTGCTTTATGGCAAGGTGCTCCATCATGCTGGAAAAGGCATTGTTGAGCGCCAAACTGCTCTTGGACGGTTGGGAGAAGTTGCTCTTGGAGGACATTCTGGTACCATTCTTTATTCATGGCTGTGTTTTTAGGCAAGACTGTGAGAGAGCCGATTCCCTTGGCTGAGAAGCAACCCCACACATGAATGGTTTCAGGATGCTTTACAGTTGGCATGAGACAAGACTGGTGGTAGCGCTCACCTCTTCTTCTCCGAATAAGCTGTTTCCAGATGTTCCAAACAATCGAAAAGGGGATTCATCAAAGAAAATGACTTTACCCCAGTCCTCAGCAGTCCACTCCCTGTACCTTTTGCAGAATATCAGTCTGTCCCTGATGTTTTTTCTGGAGAGAAGTGGCCTTTGCTGCCCTCCTTGAGACCAGGCCTGCCCAAGAGTCTCCGCCCACAGTGCGTGCAGATGCACTCACACCTGCCTGCTGCCATTCCTCAGCAAGCTCTGCACTGCTGGTAGCCCGATCCCGCAGCTGAAACACTTTAAGAGACGGTCCTGCCGCTTGCTGGTCTTTCTTGGGCGCCCTGGAGCCTTTTTGGCACCAATGGAACCTCTCTCCTTGAAGTTCTTGATGATGCGATAGATTGTTGACTGAGGTGCAATCTTTCTAGCTGCAATACTCTTCCCAGTTAGGCCATTTTTGTGCAGTGCAATGATGACTGCACGTGTTCTTTAGAGATAACCATGGTTAACAGAAGAGAAACAATGATGGCAAGCACCAGCCTCCTTTAAAGTGTCCAGTGGTGTCATTCTTACTTAATCATGACAGATTGATCTCCAGCCCTGCCTCATCAACACCCACACCTGTGTTAATGGAGCAATCACTGAAACGATGTTAGGTGGTCCTTTTAAGGCAGGACTGCAATGATGTTGAAATGTGTTTTGGGGGATAAAGTTCATTTTCTAGGCAAATATTGACTTTGCAAGTAATTGCTGTTAAGCTGATCACTCTTTATAACATTCTGGAGTATATGCAAATTGCCATTAGAAAAACTGAAGCAGTAGACTTTGTAAAAATTAATATTTGTATCATTCTCAAAACTTTTGGCCATGACTGTATATCTTACATAGACCTACAAAAATGAGGCCATATCCAACAAGCATAGAAATAATGAATTATAATGAACACTATAACATAAATAATACGTTCAAAATAAGTCACCGTGTGGCAACATATGAGTAGAAGAGGAGCATACGTATTGCACAGTCATAGTTTACATAAGTTACAACATAATTCATTGTGCCAAAATGCCATAATGTATCATGTATCGTTGCCATGTTCTTCCTCTCTTCTGGATGGCGACAACCCAATGCTTGTTTCAGTGGTGCCTTTGCTGCGGGGTCTTATCATAACCTATGTGGAACAACATTGCAGGTAAACTTGTCGTTGTAAAGAAACCAATTGTCTGTCTTTTTGCAATGGAGCAGAGTCACCAAGGTGCAGTTTTCCATTACTCAATTTTGTTGTATTGAGCCATGACTTAACCTGCCATGAGGTTCAGGTGCAGTAGGATATAGTGTAGCAATGAAAAGAAGCAGAATGAAAATATCACTAAAACAAAATGTAATAGCAAAGTCTTTTTTTTTATAGAGGATTCCTTTCCTGAAATTTGCTAATAAGTACTACCCTAGGCCTAGGGGATTAGGTGGTTTACAAGGGTGATTACTGCTAAACTGTGGCAGAATCCCACAGTTTTGTTAAAAGTGCTGCAAAACCTTGCTTTTGCCACAGTTTCACAGTAATCTAGGTCAGGGGTCAGCAACCTTCGGCACTCCAGCTGCTGTGAAACTGCAACTCCCAATATGCTCCATTCACTTCCATGGGAGTTCCAAGAACAGCAGAGCAAGTATGCATGCTGGGAGTTGTAGTTGTACAACAGCTGGAGTGCCGAAGGTTGCCTACCCCTGATCTAGGTAATAAATGCAAAACAGCAAAACTTTGTGTTTGTGTACAGATGTTGTACAGGCTCCATCGGATGTACAGAGCTCTCTTACCCTAGAAGCAATACTAATTTTTGTTAATAATTGGTAGCAATGTCAAAAAAATTCAGATCAGATACTTAATTATCAAAAATGTATCACACATGAGGGAAAATAGTATAGAAAAAGTGAGACTTAAAAAAAAAATGATGTAGTACGAAGTAGTATTGCTACTTAGTGGATTTTAATGCACCAGATACTTTGTACTCCATGACTTATACGTCTGTCTGGATCTGTGTAAATACTACATACATTCAGAAATTACAATCACTTTCTAATATCCACAGTGCTAGTTTTGTGCAGAAGTTCAGCTTTTTGCTTACTAAACTCTGCTTTACCCATATTTCTTGGTTCTGAGCAAATCTTCTTGACTCTGATTTCTCTACCAGTTTCTGTTTTTACTCTTTGATCCCTGCCTATTCTTTATCCTTCCTCTCTTTTCTCCACATCTATCTCTTGCTAAGGCGGTCCATTGTCAAGGCAAGTTCACTTCCATCGGGAGGTCAAAGGGTTCCCCACTTCACCTCCCCACCACCTCCTCCTCTGCCAACACATGCATATGCAGAGAGACGGAAAAGAAATTTGATTAATTGAAGTGGCCAGATTGCAGGCACAGCTTAATAGCCATACTGAATTTATCCTCTGAACTAGATCTTGGGTTGATGTGTCCTGAACACTAGCCAGCTGCTCCGTGACCCCAGCTCATGACTATGAACCAGCCCTGTGGTAACTAAACTGTTTGTCTATAGGGGTCTGATCTAGACAAATGAGCTTGTTCAATAATTACTAGAAGACGTCAATAAAATACAATACATTCAATACAACTGGCCTGATTTTTTTTTTCTTAAGCATAGCATCAAGAGAAAGGATTCTCTCAGGACAATACCAATGTGATGTCAGTATTACTGTATGATCCGGATATTATAATGTGCCTCCATATATATTTCCACAGTCCAGGTAAGTATCTTTTATTTCCTGGAATGATTATTTTGAAACATTGTCATGTCATATACACACACACACACACACATATATATATATATAAATATATATTTATTTATTTATTTTGTCGTTAGGGCCATAACAATTGTTCTTCCTGCTGTATTCGTAACGTACTTGCCCTGCCCATTTATTGTCCAGTTTATCAGTAGAGAGGTTTTGACGTAACAGCATGTCACCACCATAGTTTCCTTCAAATAAGGCCTCCTGAACACGACTGTACAGTCATGGCCAAAAGTTTTGAGAATGATACAAATATTAATTTTTACAAAGTCTACTGCTTCAGTTTTTCTAATGACAATTTGCATATACTCCAGAATGTTATAAAGAGTGATCAGCTTAACAGCAATTACTTGCAAAGTCAATATTTGCCTAGAAAATGAACTTTATCCCCCAAAACACATTTCAACATCATTGCAGCCCTGCCTTAAAAGGACCACCTAACATCGTTTCAGTAATTGCTCCATTAACACAGGTGTGGATGTTGATGAGGACAGGGCTGGAGATCAATCTGTCATGATTAAGTAAGAATGACACCACTGGACACTTTAAAAGGAGGCTGGTGCTTGCCATCATTGTTTCTCTTCTGTTAACCATGGTTATCTCTAAAGAAACACGTGCAGTCATCATTGCACTGCACAAAAATGGCCTAACTGGGAAGAGTGTTGCAGCTAGAAAGACTGCACCTCAGTCAACAATCTATCGCATCATCAAGAACTTCAAGGAGAGAGGTTCCATTGGTGCCAAAAAGGCTCCAGGGCGCCCAAGAAAGACCAGCAAGCGGCAGGACCTTCTCTTAAAAGTGTTTCAGCTGCGGGATCGGGCTACCAGCAGTGCAGAGCTTGCTGAGGAATGGCAGCAGGCAGGTGTGAGTGCATCTGCACGCACTGTGAGGCGGAGACTCTTGGAGCAAGGCCTGGTCTCAAGGAGGGCAGCAAAGAAGCCACTTCTCTCCAGAAAAAACATCAGGGACAGCTACCACCTGTCTTGTCTCATGCCAACTGTAAAGCATCCTGAAACCATTCATGTGTGGGGTTGCTTCTCAGCCAAGGGAATCGGCTCTCTCGCAGTCTTGCCTAAAAACACAGCCATGAATAAAGAATGGTACCAGAATGTCCTCCAAGAGCAACTTCTCCCAACCGTCCAAGAGCAGTTTGGCGCTCAACAATGCCTTTTCCAGCATGATGGAGCACCTTGCCATAAAGCAACGGTGATAACTAAATGGCTCAGGGAACAAAACATAGAGATTTTGGGTCCATGGCCTGGAAACTCCCCAGATCTTAATCCCATTGCGAACTTGTGGTCAATCATCAAGAGACGGGTGGACAAACAAAAACCAACAAATTCAGACAAAATTAAAGCATTGATTCTGCAAGAATGGACTGCTATCAGTCAGGATTTGGTCCAGAAGTTGATTGAGAGCATGCCAGGGAGAATTGCAGAGGTCCTGAAGAAGAAGGGTCAACACTGCAAATATTGACTTGCTGCATTAACTCATTCTAACTGTCAATATAAGCTTCTGTTACTCATAATATGAATGCAATTATATTTCTGTATGTGATAAAAACATCTGACAAACACACATAAAAACCAGAGGGCAGCAGATCATGTGAAAATAGAATATTTGTGTCGTTCTCAAAACTTTTGGCCATGACTGTAGTAGTTTTTACTGTCCGCAAATACTGATCCGCAATCTGTAAAAAACATGTCAGTATGTCATCTGCAAACACAGAGCTACAAAAATAATTGTATGAATCCCTACACTTGTCTGGGTTGCAAATGCAGACAAATATAGGACATGCTCCATAATTTGTGGTCTTTTGATACAGCACAGACACACAGTCGCAAGAAATGCAGTCGTGTGTCTGGACCCATAGAAAGGCTTGTGTCCGTACTTTGATCTGCAAATGTGGATCTGCAGTTGCAAATCAAAAGTATGGTTGTGTTAAGGAGGCCTTAGTCATAGGACTAAATGGGTAATATTCTTCAGGAAGTCACAAGATTCTGTTGGTACCTGCGTAAGAGACTCCATAAAAACCTTCTAATGCAGATTCCTTACTTTTGATAGGGGCAGTAGCTGTATTCCCCTTTAAAATGACGGACAACTAGCTAAAAAAATATATTTCATTAGAGTCCATTTTGTTCACTTATGTTCTTCATGCAGAATGTCCATTTAAAACAAAAGCTACAACTCAGAACAGAGCCTTATGTCTGTTTGATACATGTTCTGAACTATGTTTTGTTACACATAAGGCACAAACCTTTTTTTTTTAATTCAGATTGTCTTTATTTTGCAAGTTGTTAAAGCTTAGGTAATTTGTTTAACCCGATCATCTAATACCATATGTTAAAGGAGTTGTCTGGCTGATAAAACGAATTTAGAAGGGGCTTAGAATGGTCTAAAAAAGAAAGAAAATCATAACTAACCATTACCCCACCATTCCTGTTTAGATACATGTTTAGATATTTTCTGGGTCTCCAGTCAAACTCTGCTTTCTGGTCCCTCTCTGCACAACGGAAAGTGGCTAGTGATTGGTTATTTCCAGGGAACCTGGGAAGCATTGAAATAGATCCAGCAGAGGTGGTGGGTTGAGTATGATTTTTTTTACACCATTCTGTGTCTTTTTAAAAGTATATGTTATTGTCTGGGCAACCCCTTTAATATATATACAATGTGAATGTACACAGCATGGTAGGCAAATAGATCTCCTTCAGTGAAGATACAGGATCATCTTCTTTCCCCATTTAGTCTTTTTTATATGCATATATAGAAGCAGCTGTAGAAAGTACCTCAGTTGACAAGCATCTGAAGATTTCCAACAGACAATATAATACTTCATTGCCTACGGGAACTTAAAAAGAGCATCCACGTTCCTTGCCCAGGCCAAATCTTTCCACCCAAGCAGAAGAAAGTCATTGCATTTACTTACAGAGCTGCTTTTACAAGCCCTTAGCCCCTTTTCCTGCAGAGTGATGTCCAGTTTCATTCAGGTGGAAAGGCAGCCTTTCAGCTAGCTATGTATTCTCCTTGAGCATGAGTTTCTAAAGGGTTGGGGGAGACACTTCTGATAAAAGCAAGCATTTTGCTGTAAAAAGAAATGAACAGGGCAAAGGAAGGGCAGTGCTCCTATTCCCCAGGCTGAGTCTTTGAAATGAAGGTCTAGCATAGCCTACATAACCCTCTGCCGTTGCCTGTCTCCATGTCTCTCTGCAACATGTCCTTGTGTAAGAAAGATCAAAGACGGCTTAACATGCGGCTTGTTTTATTTCCCCTTGTTTTTTACAACGTGTACAGGGTGCTTGGCAGATGCTAAAACAAACTGCCAAAAGGTCTCAACAACGATAGTGCCCCATGGTAAGGTCTTACACACCTACTGCTGCCCTAGTAAAGTTCTTTACACATGCTTTTTACTGATCCTGATTTAAAGGGAATTCCATGTTTTGAAAGCTAGGTCAGAAAAGCCATTGATTTTATGAGCACCATATTGTGTTTGGGCAACATTGTTCCATAGAAAGCAATGACTCTTCACGTCTATTACTCTTGTTGCTAAAAAGTTTACTCAGTTCTAAAAAGCTTTCAGAAATTAAATTGGTCCCGTACAAGAATGGCTCATTCATGCTCCTTGCCGCCAGTGGACTGTAGGCCTTATGTTCACCATTATTTTCCATTACAGTCAATAGAAGATCTATAAATTACCAGGCTATTTCTCTCTCAATTAGGTTTCCTTACTGTATCTTACTGCATCGTACTAGAATGGAGATGAGTAAAACCTCACAAAGAGCGCTGTCTACGGCTGGGTATGTTTGGTGTAGCTGACATCCCTAGACTGTTTAATAGGTCAAACTTTGACTTACAGGAAATCTAACTATAGAGGGAAATAGAGAGACAGTCTTCTTCCTTCTGGGGGAGAGCTAATTTGCATATTTTCTCCCAGGGAACACCGACTGTAAGACTTCCTACAGCAGCTGGAACTGTGCAAGGAAAACTAGTACGTTCCAGAATTTTCATGAAGAGTGACTGCACATCTGCTGCTGCTCTTCACTAGCAACTGTGAACAAAACAGCCTATTCTTAAAAACACTGATAAGCATTTTATAGCATGCCCTATTGACATATAGTTGGGAAACCCTTTTACTGGTACCCTCATTGTTTATGAGAGCATTAAGAAGAAGGGATCTTCTCGATCTTATGGTGGTTTAATTTCTTACAATGCCACATTGAAGTTTAGAACTGACTTTTGGAGATGCTGCAAAGAGAATGCTTGGGCATGTAATGTACCTGAAATATATCTGAAAGAAACTGCAAAGATAAGGTTTCATAATCTAACACGTGTATGTGAAATGCACAGAAACAGTACACACTGGATCATTGTGCCAGATTTCTGACACAAATGCATTGAATTTTTGGCTGACCTTGTGCAGGAATAGAAAAAAAAATGCCTTTGGCTAAGGCCCCATGTTGCGGAAAAGTAGCTTTTTTAGGATAGGTCATCAATTGAAGATCAGCAGGTTCCGACACCTAGAACCCATCAATGAGCTGTTGGTTGTGTGAGCACTGCAGCATCTTCACTACTTAACAAGCACAGCAGCTGAGCTTGGTATCGCAGCTCAGCCCGGTTACTTGATTGGGACTGAGCTGCGAACAGGCCATGTGACTGATTTATGTGATATCACATGGTGTGCGAATAGAAGGTGGTGCTCAGGGAGCACTGCTGCTGCTTCAAATAGGTGTTGAACCCTTGCTTATCTTCAATTAATGAGCTATGCTAAGGATAGGTCATCAATTCATAAGTCACAGAAAATCCCATTAGGCTAAGGGCTCACGTAGTGGCGCACAGCCAAAAAGCGCTGCGGAACCACATTGCAGTATTTCTGCAGCGCTTTTAACAGAAAGTCCGCAAAGTATTTCTCTGCGGACTTCCTGCTTTAATTATACCTATAGGAAAACTGCCAGCGTTTCCGTAGTTAGAATTGACATGTTGCGATTTTCAAAAACACAACGGTTTTGGAAATCTCAGCATTTCCACTACAGGTATTTTTCTGCAATGCATGTATGGAACTGTAAAATGTGGCCAAACCGCGGCACTTATTCCACATGTGACCCCAACCATAAAGTGGACGGGGTAACTCTAGTAAATAGTTGCATTTCTCATAAAATAATTCTGGAGTATTTTTTAGAACTCTGCATTGCTCTGTTTTCCCTCTTAGAAATGTATTAATAAAGTGAGTACCTTTGTCTTTGTCAAAGAGGTGTGTCCCTTTGCACTCAATCAACACTGATAATACTCAATTTATTCATACATTTCTAGAAGTTGAGTTCTAAATTGTTATGTCATGTAAAATACAATTATTAGCTAAAACACAGGTGTCAAGAAAGCCAAGAGGTTATTTTTCTTCCAGGAATGGGCATGGATTGTATGGTTAGGACAAACAACATAAATCAGTACAAAGTGTTAGATCCCCCTATTTTCATTGTCCTCAAAATCTTCTAATAATGAAAATGTGGCTAGTGGTGACAGTAAGGATATGGTATCAATGTATAGAGCAGGTTACTGTGTGCTTCTGTGTTTGTTGCCTTTGCTGCCAGCTATTAACTCTTTCAGAAATATGTCTCATTAACAAGGTTATGGAGAATCTTTGGATAAATGCTGTAATTAGACACAATGCACATTACAGCAGTCCCTGTTTGTTGGTAGTTGTAAGCTCTTTTCAATACAAACATGACCTAGTGAACACTAATATGTTTAACCCTTCATCTAAAGGAGCTACACCACATCATCATATGTTCCACTTAATAGTGTTGGCATTCCTTGTTACAGACACAAGGGTTTTCTACCCTCATTCAGAATACCACTTTGGCACATTTTACACAAGAGCCAAACAAAGCTCTTTTATAACATATCTATGTCAGTCTTTATAGGATCACACTACTTATTGTCTCTTATAAACTGCTACTCCATGTTGAATTTACAACAGTACTGGTTATCTAATTGCTTTATTGCCTGAGTATCCGATCCTCACAGGGCACGTGAATGCATAGTAAATACAAGTCCTGATAGCGTTTATCTGTCGCACAGACCCTTAAGGGACTCTTCTTTTTTAACTATAACACTATAACTTTTTTATCTTATTTAAAGGTCTATTTTAGTTTTAGTGTAGATTCATTTATATTACCTTTTATATTGTGTATATTGTCCCCTAGCAATCCTAGGTTAGGACTCAATGACTTTAACAAAACTGCATTCTGTTCATAAGCTAAAAAGGTTGCAAGTGACCTCCAGAACATCTTAAAGGCTCCTTCACACAATACTATTTTCTGGTGTTGTAAACTGCATGTAAAATACATTTATTTTTTGTGTAAAATACTTTTTTAGGCTAAGGCCCCACATAGCGAGCCATAGGCAAAAAGCGCTGTGGAAAAAAAACAGTGCATTGCGTTTTTTCCCTTAGCAATTTCACAGAAAGTCCGCAGAGTTTTTCTCTACGGACTTTCTGCTTCAAGTAAACCTATACGGAAAACGCCACCATTTCCATAGGTACTGTATATGTAATTGATATGCTGTGATTTACAAAAACGCAGCGATTTTTGATATCACAGCATGTTCACTGTGGTATTTGTCTTCAATGTGTGGATGGGATTAGCCTGAATCCCATCCACTTTGCAGGTACTGTAAAATTCCGCGGCAAAATTGTGCCATTTATGCTACATGGGGCCCCGTCCTAAGGGATTTTTTTTTTAAATCGGTGTCATTTTGCACCTATGTTTTTCCTGACATTTTTCAAATCCTATAGAGAAGCCTATTGGAAAATCGCCATAAAAATCACTTGCGTTTTCTACTGCTTTCCATATCAGTCTATTGGGTAATTGCATAAGTTTTCACAGGCCAAAGTATTATGCTGCTTTTTACAAAAATGTGTATGTTTTTGTAAACATTGCATTTTCTGCAGTGGATCCCGCCCTGCACAAACAACTGATTCTGCTGGGGAAATCTGTGGCCAATGAGGAATTTCTACAGTATTATATAGATGCCATTCAACTGCATGGTTGTTAATGTCGAAACAAGGGAAGCCTGAGTCTTCCAGAACAGGAACCGCTTTTATAGAATGTTCTCTATTCTAGCTCAGAGTTAGGGACCCCCTTCTATAATGTTCAGATAAACTAATATGAGACAACCCCTTTAGAAGATCTGACTATGTGTGAAATTTTGTTGAAGTCAAGCCTCTCCACAGAGTCTATTTTGACTGATATTGAGGTGTTTGGTGGGAGAGCACTTTGCGGATGTAGTGAATTGTGACTCTTTGTGACCCTGAGGGTGCTGCGACCACAGTTTCAATTCAAACATTGCTTTACATTTTTTGCAACTTGAAGTCACATCATGGCAGCATCACGGCTGCAACGCGACTCCATTCACTAACATGAGTAAATGAGTCACAAGACGACCTGGTGTTCTTTGGTTGAGTGACAGGAGTCACGGCCAAAATCGCTGTGTAGTCCTAGACTTACACTGCTCATTTGGAAGGGAGGCATCTTGACTTTCTTCATCACAGACTCTGTAGCAGCCACAGGCATTGCCTTTTATATAGTCATATTAAAAGATAACAGCTAAGTTATAAAATGCTTTGTGTATTTCAATCTATTTCACTTGTTTTTGATGAAACTTTATTACATTGTACTCCAATATTCAATCCACCAGTACAGGACATACAATATTAATGTACGGTCACCATTTCCTTTGATTGTGCCGTCATAATTAAGAGTATTATGTCAGATAAATTGGGTTTAATTATAGGACTAAATGAGCATAGAGAAAGGGAGGTGATATAAATGCAGATATTTTCTGGAAGATACACTGTAGCGGACATTTATGAGCCCTCAGTGACACAGATGCTGCTAGTATCTAAGATAGGTGAAAATAGGACAATGCAGAAGTCCAGTGACTTAATGAACCCCTGCGGGACCATCTCTGGTTACTAACAATTTCTCTCCCAGTCATCAGACAAGGAAATCTTAGCCTGCTCTGTTAGCCTTACTCTTCAGTCTTCCTCTACACAAACAACCAATTAGAGAGAAAGAAACAAATTGGGAGCTCTTCCTGTAGACGCTCCTTCAGCCTTTCCATCACCGTGCACATTCTTCGTCCTCCCCTCAATTCAGACACAGATTAAAAACGCTTCACCATCCAGCTATTTCTCTTTTTGTCTACAAAGAAGACTCGGTTTTATAAGGGTTCCTATGCAGGCCCCTCTGCTTTTAATTAAAAGAGGGATGTCATACTGCAAGCTCTGGAAGGTGGCGTAAGGTGCTTTTATAAGAGTGAGAATCACTGTATAGAGAAATGGAAGGCGGGTAGAGAGAGAAATATGAGACAAAGACACTGAAATCAAGAAGAGGAACTCAGATTTATAAAAAAAGGCAAACAAGATAGACGGCAGATAAGGCCAAAGTAATATCCCTGCACCTTGCATGCTTTCAAATGGAGCTGATTTGGGTAACCCAATTTTTTGCTACATGAGGATAGATTGTTGTGTGTTTCCTAGAAACATATCTCAAAACTGGCTGCAGAACTACTTGTATGTTTTCATCTAGATGTTCAGAAGTATACCTGAAGAATCCAGGGAAAATATTTTCCTACCTAGCAAAATCTAGCTCAGATTTCATAGGACTGGACATCCATGTTACTGCCTTAAGAAAACAGTACATTTTGGCCTTTTTGGGAAACCATTTATGTATTTACTTGCTGTTTTGTGATGAAATGTATCTCTGAAATGTTAAATAGATGGAAATTGTATTAGCTTCGTTTATTTTAGTTCTCTTAGGGACTTCTGATTCCGTATGATAGAGGCAAATGGCGTCACAGTAGTTAGAACTGCAATTTCAGAGCCATTCTGGATGGCCATCTTTATGCCGGTATAACCCAAGGTAGTAAATGGGCATAAGGCCTGTCCAGCGAAGTTTTATTTATTGAATCGTTCATTAGAATTGTAAATGC
The DNA here is from genome assembly GCA_947044405.1 of Leptodactylus fallax. Lineage (NCBI taxonomy): Eukaryota > Metazoa > Chordata > Amphibia > Anura > Leptodactylidae > Leptodactylus > Leptodactylus fallax. The sequence goes on from CAMRHE010000021.1 coordinate 5,279,261, forward strand.
TTTATTTGATGTAGACCCTGGCAGGATTCATCAGATCTGGCAAAGTTGTCATGGCTTTGTCATAAATACATGCTAGGATGCTAGTTTGAATAAAGCCTTAGGGATCTTATAGATGCCCTAACAAAGGTCAGTCTGGTGACATATGCAGAGCGTTATGAGCTCTGTGCATCATATATATTCAGTACAGTTAGAGGGTGGACTAACTTCAAGTTCCGTCCTCCATCCTAAAAAACGTGCTGGTAGGTTAATTGGCTTGCACTGACGTTATCTTCTGCGCACATAATTGCGGTAGGCGACTTCTGAGTTGCACTGTGTCAAGCATTCATGTGAATGAATACAGTTTTATAATGAGTAATAACTGTGTGCATTTTCTTTTGCAATTTGTATAATTGTTTCTGCAAGAGATGCTGTTCCATGTAGCAAAGATTCTTTCTTTCCATAATTCTGGCAAAAAAAAGTTCAAGACCCTTTATTAGGACACGGCAGAGAGCATTCGATTGCTGTTAGACACAGAGCAATTGCTGACCATCCAAGCGTGGCAGAAGACCCAATGAATGCTCCAGCGCATTACAGCCTTCCAGTAACCCGGAATAAACTCATCAACCCATTTGCACCTTTATGAAAATGCATTACAGAGTCAGCTTCTCCAGTCTATGCAGCTCCGCTAAAAAGCCAGGCACTGCATCGGGGCCACCCATTATTTACAGTGAGACAGATCCTTGCCTTGATACAGAAGCATCTTGTATATGATTTGGTTCTGCATTGTATCGGGAAAACAAATTAGTGCCACTACAAAGCTGGAAATCCTAGGGCTACAGAGAGCTGCGGTTTCTGTTCACACTGGGAATATGAAAAGCTGGTCTCACCACCAGACAATATCAGTCACGTTTCTAAAATGGCAATTAATTACATTCTAAACATAGTCTTATGGGTTTCCAGATAATATTAGCTAAGAAAATTTGCTAACATGCTGGAAGTCCACATTTTATCCACCATTGGAAAATAATGAGTAAAATCTGGCTTTGGATGGAATCGTTCTACAATTATCTCAGTTTGCAGAACCTCCTGGAAGGTAGAGAGCCCCCTGGTTGTGTTGTGTATCATGCAGTAGTATGTTTTACATTTGATTCACTGATTTAAAGATAGGATTGAATCTCTGGACTGCAGCTTATTATTTCAGGCTTTAGAAGGTAAAAAAATAGCTGCTGGGCATGTGACAGTGTTCACAAACCTTTAATGTCAGACATAATGATCATGGTAAATTGGAGCTCGTTACCACGAAATGAGAGCTCATCGAGTCTTCCTTTTTTTCTCTGTAGAGGAGGGTACTGAGCAAGAAAGCTAATCACTAATATCCTTACTCTTAATGGCTCCAGCAAAGTTGGTCTGATTGGGTAATTGTTGTTTATTGCTGCTTAAATTATACAAATGTTAGAAATCCACCTGATACACAGTATGCAGGACACATGAGCATATAGACTATGAAAATGTAAAGAATCAACTTGGCTTTGAAACATGTCACATTTCTAGTCTTGGGCTACTCTTCTGAGATCTTCACAAGCCTGGGGTCGTAAAGGTAGGCTAGACATACCTGTAGTGATGCAGTTACTGAGGAGTCATATACAATACACAGGTTTCTTTGTTTCCAGATCACAAGTAGGACCATATAGGAGTTTCTTACTTCACACGTTATATAAAATACAACATTCAAGAATTGCTCTGAATTATTTGTTGACTTTGCTGAAAGCTGGCTTTCTACATCAAAACTGTTCTTCTTTTTGGAACATCTTTTTGTCATCTTTTTTGCATCAGCTTTTAACCAACTAATCTGTTTTTTAATGGACGTAACTCGGACATCAGTCTCTTTTAACTCCGCTAACAATAGATCCATTAATTTCTATTGGGTTTGTGTGTCCGTCAAAACAGGCTAAGATAGAGCATATCCTTTTTTTTTTTTTTTTGCAAATTACCATTTTGACATGTGAGCACACTCATTTATGTATTTATTTTGCTCGCTCATTCAATCTCTTTTATTTTAAAATAGCTGTGTGACTACTGTAAACAAATGGCCATCACATGCTGTTTTTCACTCATGTCATGTGAATAAGGTCTTGTGAATAACGACAGTGAATACTGGCCGTTTTTTTAAAGGCCGTCACACTGCAGCTTTATGTTCAATGCATGTGGATAGGGGTCAAAAAAAAAAAATCACAGATCAGTCAATACACTCAAATGTATGAGGGATCTGTGAAAACATGCACCCCAACATTTTTCAGACCTGTTTTGACCTCAGTCTTGTGAATGTAGCCTAAGATTTTGTGCCTGACCAAGATATTAAGATTCTATTTTCTCTGTTTACATGGATTGAAAAATTTCTCAAAATATGCAAGTAAGTAGCATAGGGATGCACCACTGCCTAACAAGGTGATCCAACTTTCATTTTATACCATTTATAAAGTTCAGTCACATAACTTTTATTAGATATAGATAAAGAAAACACTTAGGTATATAAGAATATATATTCAACATTAACGCAAAGTTATCACACAGGAGCAAGAGGCACTGAATATATATAAGATATCAAGTGTGCATAATACGATAATAGGCAGCAGGTATAAACCACCTTCAATCATCCCATGTAATCTATAGGCCCTTCAAGTACTGGCGCCCATCATTAGGGCCCCAGGAACTGCAGTTTTTAGTGCAATTAATTATTGAAACTGCTGTTTTGACTGCAATTATAACTGCTTATTGATTAGAAATCTCCTTATGTACCTCCTTTCCGGATTCAGGAGGGACGAAACGCTTAGAGACAGATGTTTATTGGTAGACAGCAGTCATCTATAATGATCCTTGGCCAAAGATACTGTATATTACATGGGAGGATCGAAGGTGATTTATGCCAGCTGCCTATTATCTTATTATTCACACTTGAGGAATATTTGATACACAAGTTGATGCATATTAATGCAGTTAGTTTTCTATGAGACCATATAGGTGTTAGGTGGCACTCATGTGGGAATTGTGGAGCGATTGACTATGAGTACTGGTGCACATGAAGACTATTATAGCACCACTTGCCATTATGTGTTTTTAGGGGACTAATAAATCATTAGTACCTGAATAGTTGGCATATAGATATAGTTAGACCCAATGCCTATTAACATCAAGTATATATTTATGAGTGTTTTGTTTCTCTATATCTAATATAAATGTTATGTGTTAGTAAGTTTTCCACACCTTTCAGTGACTCTGAAAGGTTTGTAGCATCCATTTGGGGAACCAAATACGTATTTACCCAGATATTTGCAATGCAATGTTTTGACTTTCTCAAGCATTGTATTGCAAATGTCAAGATGGATAAGTTAACATTTTATTCTACAAGTGGAGGCTCTAGGTCCTTTCTTGCATATTGTTGGATATTGTGTTATGTGCCATGCTTACTTTATTTGTTGCTTTTAGCTTAGGTATTTCTTTTGTATTATTAAGAGCTATTAAATGGACTTCTCCAATGAGTTAGGTCCCTTCACAGCTTTTATATTAGTACTTAAAGGGGGTGTCCAGGCAAAACTGGACATTAAATTTAATCTTTAAACAGGCCGGGGGGCAGTGAAAAAATTTAAAAAAAAAATTATACTCACCTTTCCCCGATGCTCCAGTGCCTCCCAGAGCGGTACGGTCTTCTCGGTCCAGCGTTGACGTGTGGTGGAAGTTCCAGCCACACGTGACCGCTGAGGCCAATCAGCAGCCTCAGCGAAGGGCATGAGTTGTCATTACGGGTCTCTTCCTGAGGCCGCTGATTGGCCTCAGTGGTCACGTGACTTCAGCTAAAGGGATCTATGATGTCACAGACGGCGAGCAGTTTCACTTTGAGAAGACGCCGGATCAGCAGGACCGGACTGCAGCGGGAGGGCACCAGAGCACTGGGCACAGATGAGTATGATTTTTTTTTTTTTATCTTTTTCACCCCCCAGCCTATAAAAAAATTATCAATTTGCCTGGACAACCTCTTTAACAATAATTAGTAATTATCTTAACCGCAAGTATTAAGGTATCCAGATACAAGCAGCTATATTACTTCCATGGTACTCCCAAGGTCAGAATTAGAATATAATTTGTTGCCTGAAATGTGTCAGAGATGGAAAGTTGCTTGGAAAGTACAAGAATGTCCATTACCGCTAATTTCCATTTCTACTACGATAGCTACTACCCTGCACTTCCATCCAATGACAAGCACACATCCTTTTTTACAGATAGGTTTGTTTTAGTTTTCACAGTAACAACTCATGATACGGGAAGTAAAAAAAAAAATCCAACCTTATTCTTGGCAGATGTCTGTTGTCGGTTTTGGTGTTTAGGAATGACCAAGCATACTAAAATTTTCTTGCGTTACTAGTTCTTGCTTCTTTGAGAAAGTCCTCCTCTTGAAAAGATACTTCTAAATCTTGGATTGTTTGTTGTTCTGCCATGAAGTCTTGTATTTTCAGGATCATCTTCTACATTCAGTAATTTAATTCACCTTCATAGCATTAATGTATGACTAGGATAATTGTTCTCTATTATCCATTTACACATCCAAGATGTGAGTGTAATTCTTCTTTCAATCATTTGTGTAGCGTGAATCAACAAAGGATAAGTGGGGAACCTATATCCTCTTTGTGTTAATATGCATCTCCTTGATCATGTTAGTAAATGCCATGAATATTTGCAAAAGTTCTTTTCATTTACCCATATTTATTCCACAAATGCCAAATTTAAAGGGCACATCATATATAACATTTTTGTATACTTTACTCTGCGTTTACTTGTTGTTCCCAACTTGTCCCTGGTTTGTCTTTGCCATACTATGTCTTCAACATGTCCTTCCCCGATTTCTTCTTCCCCAGTATCAGTATTCAGATCTTGTCTCTTGTAGGTTGATCAGTTCTGTCTCGGGGGAGTCAAGAACTTACTCTAGATGTCACAAATTCAATTGGAGTAGCAGATATTTAACAGCAATAAAAATATCTCCAATGCTTGAGGACATCTCTCTGTCTGAGCAAATTCTGTTACCTAATCATAGATCGAGTGATGATCAGATAGATATCTTTGTTCTTTTCATTCTGAGAAATTAGAGGCCATTTGTTCACTTATAAGACAATCAGCTTTTACAGTATTAACCTGGACTTGGCTGTAGCTTTCATAACTTAGCTGTCCCCTGTGACCATTTTAGTGAAAAATTCAATTACTAGCAAATCTTAATGTTGTACTAATCTTTATTATGCAACGCATATTAGCAATGGAGGTACTTCAAAGTTAGTTAGAACTTAAAGGATTTGTTAGTAGATGGGGGTCTTCTGTATAGGATCTTCATCTCTCTCTTTGGAGAATCTTATCCTGTCCTCCATTACACAGACTAATCATTGATTTGAAAAAGCACTGTGTAATGTTTAAAGGGAATTTGTCACCAGAAAATTACCTTCTGTACTTTTTAAAATAAGTTTTTATTTTAAACATATTTTTTTATTTCATTTTCATGTCACTGTGTAAATTTTCACTCTAACCACTAAGTTTAATAAAACCATGACACTTGCCATTTCTGTATGGGATTTCTTTGCAGCAGTCACCTCATTTACTCTACATCACAGACAGGATTGCAGTAGGAAATAACACCCCTATAGATAAATCCATTGACCCATCACTGCATCTGCTACAGACAAAGATGATGCCATTGCTTATCTACATCCCTCTTCCTGTACAGAGCATGCCTAGAAAGCTCTCCTATAGACCTCAATAAGTTGACTGCAAATTATTCCTGCTTATGTCCATGGCTCTAAAGCAAATCACAAAAGTTTGTTAACAGAGCAGAGAAGAAACTCAGGGAAGAAGGCAGCCTTCCCAATCAGAATATAGACTAAAATACAGGGTCTAGAATAAAAAAAGAGATATTTTAACATACATTTTAAAATAAATAATTTTAAAAATTGGCAACAAAAAAATCTGAGATTTTTCAAAAGTTGTCAAAGGGTAGGAAACTGTGTGAAATAATAATAAAAAAATAACCTATGCTCAGTTTTTGAATGTCCCTCTATTTTAGCACTGCTGCTTTGGTTCGTGCCTCTCTTAAGTCCATTGGTCCTGCAATGATTATGCCATGTTCCTCGTTCAGTTGATTGCTGCATGCTGAGGCTATGACATCATCATCACTGCAGCTCCAGGGGGGACCTGAGCGGTGGCACTGAAAAGAAGGAAGATTTAAAAGGTGAGTATAGACTATTTCTTTATTTTACAGAGTTTCCTGCCTTTGGACAATTTTTGAAAAATCTTATGGTTACATGTCTGAAAGGATTATCCTTTTGTTGAAGATTTAGTCGGCTATATTAAATGTGTGATTTTTTTAAAAATATATTGATGCAATAGTTGTTCTGCTTATTTGCTTGCATTTATTTGTAATTTTTTTATTTTAATTAAAAAGGTCTAATGGCTTAGGTTTTCATCTTCTCTGTCATTTTGTCAGGCAACCATTTTAATGCAGCCACCATCTTACAGTTGCAGCCCACAGAAATACAGCTGTGCAATGTGGAGGGGATTGGGATCATCCTATCAGGTATTTGTGGCATGTCTTGTGGCAGGCTATACCATAAATATCTCCACTGATTGCGGGAAATAACCCTACTGATGCCTGGGTCAAACATGACTGAGGCGCCATTTTACTGATTGCACATGGGAGATCCGTTGCCTAGACAGCTTATTAAAGGTTCCCAGGCTTGTCATCACTCTAAGGGAATTGCTAGTTGTGCAATTCCCTAGTACTGCTGCTGGAACAATGGAAGAAGGGGAAGACAGACAGTGAGTCCTGAGCTCGACCCAGCCCCTGTCCCTACCTAATTGCCACACTGTCCTAATGACAGGAGCAACTGGGCGGCAGAACCCTTCCTAGAAATAAGTGGCACACAGAACAAAACAAACAAATCCAAAAGAGTAGTCACAAGGGAAATCAAAGGTCACAGGTCAGAATAATAATGACAGTAAGAGCACAGCAAGCAAGGAACAAAGTCACAGGACAGAGTCGCAATAGTCAGCAACCATGTGTTGAGCTGATGACCTGTTTATAGGAAGTCCAGAATCAGTCCCAGACAAGGAATCAAACTGAACTCGCCTCCTGCACCGCAGCGTGCGAGAGGAGGGTGGCGCAGAGACGTTACAATCACAGCAGTTCTATTACAGGCTATGTCAGGCAGCTTGTAATAGAACTCTGGGCATTTTACAATACATTGCAGTGCATTAGAATTGCAGTGTATTGTTTTAGCGATGAGACCCACTGGTGTACTAGAAAAGTAAAAAAATAAAATAAAAAAAATGTTAAATGTTCAACTCACACCCCTTTTCCTAGATTTCCTAAATATAAAAAAAACAGCAACAACAAAAAACTAAAATGCACATACATGTTAGGTATCCCTGTGTCCAAAAATGCTGAAATACAAAAGTATACAAACAATTTTCCCATACGGTGAATACTGTAATGGGATTAAAAATCAAAACTGCCGTTTTCACATTACAGATGTCAGAATATGGCTACTCCAAGAAAAATATTTTTTGGACTTAGACTTGGTGTAAAATGTAATATAAACTACATAAATTTGGTACAGGTGCATCTCAATAAATTAGAATATCTTTGAAACTTTCATTCATTTCAGTAATACAATTCATAATCAGTGTCTTCCATGATTGTGTGTCCTACTGAACCAGACTGAGGGACCATTTAAAGGCTTAGGAAACCTTGGCAGGTGACACACTGAATTTACAATACTGAACTTTTTTACAATATTCAAATCTACTTAGATTTGGGTTTTCGTTACCTGTAATCCATAATCAACATTTACAGAAATAAAACACTTGAAATAGAACACTCTGTGTGTAAAGAATCCAGAAAATATAGGAGGTCACTTTTTTAATTTAATTACTGGAAGAACTAAACTTTTCAAAGATATTCTAATTTATTGAGATGCACCTGAATTGCTGTAGTTGTGCCAACCCGCGTGATTACATGTTATTTTAGCAGCACAGTGAACGCCGTAAAAACAAAGCCTGAAAGAAAGTCATGCAAACTCAGTTTTTCTATAATGCTACTCCATTCTGAATAATTTTTCTGTCCAATGCACCTCATGGAATATTAGATGATACCATTACAAAGTACAATTTGTCCCACAAAAATGAAGCCCTTATGCGGCTCTGTGAAAATAAAAATGTTATGTCTTTTGGAAGTTGGGGTGTAAAAAACAAAAATAAAAGAAAACTTTGAAAAACAGAGCATTAGTGCACATGCCATTGGTGTATCCTGTGCCACTGCACCTGGCCTCAGTAGGTCATGAGGCCCTATCACCCTAACAGCAGCTTACTACTGTCTATTAGACTATGGGTAAATGTATAATCTAATGAACTTCTAACTATTACAGGTGAATTGTTAGATTGATGTAAGGGGGCGCTCTATGCTGAGATATTACAAAACAAGTGGCCCATAACTGTTCATGCATAGCTGTCGGTGTCTGCCCCTAAAACAGTGCCATGCCTGCTGACAGGTTATATGGGTTATTGCACTTCACATGAGCTGAGCTGTAATACCAGATGCAACCTGTAGACAGCTTTGAGACTGCTTCTGGAAAGAGAAGTCTAATTCTATATCAGTCTCTCGCTAGTTGTCGTGTCTCTTACTGTAAAGTGATAGCAGTTCCATTGCTATACACATGTTTGCAGCACTAGAAAGATCTATGACTTGTCATGTCTACAATTTGTCAGCGGTATTAGGCGTTGTGACAGCTTGTATAAGATCTGGGTGTCATATGGACATCTGCTATTCCATGGCGTTTATTTATTATGCTTTTTGCTGCGTTGATAAGTTTGTGGCAGCATATGTTTGCGGTTTATTTTGGCGTGCGTACATTCCCACGAGTGTGTAAAAACATGTGTGCATGCAGCAAGTATATTAATGTCTATGTGGAAATTGGTCTGTGTTTTAAGGTCAGAAGGAGATTGATTTTTGTATAGAGCTGTTTCAGTAGCTGCTAATTTGATAAGACACTATTACAGATTCAGCCTGAATGTGTATTGATCAGATGCGGGTCTTGTTAGACAGTTTTTTAATGATCAAACAGCTATTGGTAAAAGATTACTGAATGGTGGTGAATATTTGTAGCGTAAACATTTTGGCAAAAGGTATTTTTGACACAGGATAGCATCTAAACACAATTGGGAAGGTTTATTAAGACAGGCATTTCTTATGTCAATCTTAATAAAGGTCCCAACTGGCACCGGGAATGAGAGATGTATGAGGCGGATCCGGCCTCTTCATAAATCTGTCGATCATCCCTGCGCCAGAATGGAAATCTACGCCAGTTAGGAAATGGCGTAGAATTCCATTATAACTCACGACAAAGTAACTGGCGTGAACTGTAATGAATCTGTCGGGCGGGTCACTCCGTTCACATTCGCACAATGTAGCAAGAAAGGGCCTTGTGCCAAATTTGCGCCATAATATCATCTGCTAAGGCCTTTTTGGGAAATGTTCAGTGCAGCTCCATGACAGGGTATGATCATGTTTCTGGTACTAATATATTGTATGGGGCAGTCACATAACCGCATTATGATCTTTATTCTGAAAGGTCCATATAGCTTAGATAGCTGCCTTCCCTTTTATCAGCAGAGTGCACTTGTTTATTGGCTTAAGAGGGACAGGAATCAGCAGGACAACACTGGTAATATTTACTTCCACTTGGGGAACTAAGAATCTGGCATCTTAACATGCTTAAAGGGGTTACTCACTTTTTTAAAAGTGAAGGCCAATCCTTAAAGGGCTTGTCTAGGGAGTTAAACTTACCTGACTTCCTCCGACGGTTTATTCATGCTGGACCTGTGAGTTCTACCCTGGTGCTGACCCCAGGTTATGTGATCGGACCCCCAGGTCGCTCCATCCCCTCCCTGTTTCCTGAATTCACAGGTATTTACCTTGGCTTTGGTGACTTTGGGGCAGATTTACTAATACTGTCTAGAAACTGCCTTTTCCTGTTAGTGGGGCACATTTATCAATACTGTCTATCTTTGCACTCCCAGTTCGTAGTTTTAGACATATTTATAAAACTGTCGTACGGACCTTCATAAATATGGAGTGTTTCTAGAAGCTCCAAAATTCTGACTAACCATGAGACAAATTTTCGGTACAAAAATGGAGACAAATATTTGGCGCAAAACATGCAGACAAAATCTTTAGACAAAAATCTTAACTTGCATGCTGTAAGGAACAAATATTTGGCACAGTTTTCTAGATCTCTGCTTGCTGTCATTCATTCTGCTTACTTTTAGTGGATAAAATTCTGAACATGGTCATGTGATATACAGTCCATGGTCATGTGATACACAGTCCATGATCATGTGATGACACAGGTGCACAGCACAGTAATCAGACATCTGCCTGGTAATGAGCTGTGCGATACAGAAAGTATATTGGAAAATTGTATATCTTTTTATTATACAAACAGTAACATTTGTCTCTCAATATTGGTCTGAAAGTGGACAACCCCTTTAATGTTGGCCCTTTGTTTGTAATATAGATGTATTTAATACTGTCTAAAAGACAATGCAAATTTAGACAATCTTAAATTTCACCAGATCTATCAGAGTGTCTATTGCTGAATGATACATATGACATACCTTTAGACTATGTGGCTTGGTGTCCAACAAAAAATGTCCCCAATTTTGACACATTTATACTATACAGTTTTGCATTGCAAGTCCGGCTCTCTTGTCAAGAAGAAAGTTAATAAATGTGATACAAAGCGTGTAAGTTATTTTTTGATGCAAATGGTGCATTTCCAGTAGTAAATCTGCCCCATTGCTTCTAGGAGAGGAGACATAGTACCTCAAGCACCTTATAGTATCTTAAGAGGTACTATATGGTGACACATGGCTTGCCTCATGACCGTCTCTGCTACAATATAGGGTCTTTGCATACAAGTTTTTCCTAAATAAAATCTTTATAATGATGACATAAGTCTGTTTTTTAGGCTACGGCCCCACGTTGCGGAAACGCGGCTTTTTTTGTTGCAGATTCTGTTGCGTTTTTTTGAGTGGATTGAGCAAAACATAGAAGTGTATGAACTTCCTATATATTTCACATTCCTGTTGTAGCCATTCTTGGCTTTGGCTCAAAAAAACGCAACAAAATCTGCAACAAAAAAAGCTGTGTTTCCGCAACGTGGGGCATCAGCCTTAAGTAGTAAAAAAAAATGTCACATTGTAAATTAATGGCTCATTCTGTATTGGGATTCACTAGATTGTAGTAATGACCATGGATTTGCCAATGATGAAAATGAGCTTAGTATTTGCAGCTCAAACATAGGGGTGTAAAAGGTAATCATTCAAATGTACTTCTAGCTGTTTTTTTTTTAACTTTTTAAAAATGACATTGAAAATCGATGTGCTCTAAAATGCTTCAATACACCTATTTCTGGAAGATTCCTAATTTAGATGGATGTGCCACAGTCATTAGCAGCCAGTCTTTAAATATTATAAGGACAAGTCGATTTGCACCATGGGCTATGCACAGTTTTATGTGACTGCATAACAATTACTTAATTGCATTATCATATGCCCTTAAAACGTGCCTTTTGGGGAACCGAGCACTGTCTGTAAGAGCAGAGTGGAACAACAGCATGAGACTTGTCAAATACACTGACTGCAGTCCTATAAATTTCTTTTCTCTTGGGCCCTGGTCTATTTTTGCAGTGGATTTAAGAACAGTATATGTGTAGATCTATCTGAAACTCAGGGTTCTAAATGTTATGGAAATTATAGGGTGTATAATTGCAATCAATTCTAAATGGATGGTCTAGATGACAGGAGGTGGAGAGAAGGGTAGCGTTTAACTCCCAACTGTCCTTCTTTTTGGACTTTAATTCCCATGTGTTGTCTTACTACTTCATAGCTTTTTTTTCTTCACATTTTTTAATGGATTTTACTTACTTAGACCTTGAAGCGATATCTTCTGGATAACTAGAACAGGAGGAATCCAGGTAATTACAACTGAATGGGAAACTGGTAAGATAATTCATCTATTGGCTTCTGTACATAAGTTGCTGAATTATGACCTCACTTGCTGTATTTATAAGAGAGGTGACTTTTATTATGAATTTCTTTACTTGGGCTAGGGTCAGCATTCAATGCAACCTTGTATCCCATAGGAAAGCATTAAGTAGTATAAAAAAATTGATGCATTTGACTGTCAGATTATGTTCAGTTTCTCTTGTGATATGGGAAAAAGAAAATTCTTTTTGCAGGAATATATGATCTGTAAATTGTTATTGTTTGAGTGATAAGGTCAGTCACTTAGCAACAGCTAGTGGGGTAATGGAGATTGCAGCAGGCTGACCACCATCACTTTAGTCTACTCTTGTGATACTGGACCGGAGTCTGAATTTTCTTGGAGGTACAACGACTGGTCTAATCTGTTAAGGGTTCATATGACTGTTATTTAATGTCTGTTGCTCTCATCTGTCACAGGATAAGAGCAATGGACATTAAATAACAGATGCAAATAGAGCGTCCTCTGTCTGGTGTCTGTCTGCATTCACCCCAATGTGATAAACATGACAGAAGCTTTCTTCCATCATGTTTCTTTCCTTTTCTGACAGAAGAAAAAGTCCTGCATGGACTGCATAGTGCAAAGTCCTGCATAGTGTGAATGTAGCCTAAGAGGACAGATAGTCAATAAGACTATGTGTTTTCAATCAACTTTAATAAGCCATATAATACACCCATATAATTCATACCTATGACAACTTAAAGACGTAACTTCTCATGAAGTTCACAAAGGGAAATGTATTCAACTTATTTTTTTTAAAACTAATCTGTCCAGAAAGTTGGTGAATAGAGAACAATCTGTCTACTGGTCCGCGTCATCCAATCATATAAGCCTTGTGTCAACCGGATGCTTTTAAAACTTTTGTTTACTGATGCAGTTTGTAGATCACACATTTGTGCAAACTGCATTTTGAAGGTGGAACCACCTAGCAACAGCTAGTAGGTAGAATAGCATGTACCTGGCGTGGGTAGAATAGTTCACATTTATAAATTGAAGCTGCTAAAACTTGGAAGGGTGCCAGTAATGTTTCACAAAGGTCTCTTGAGAAAAAGGGGGTTGTTAGACGCTAGTTATAGATAGTTTTACTTAACAAAAGTCATCAATATGAGATGATTGAGCGTTGAGCCGCATTAGCGCAACACAGCCATTAGACAGTGTACCAAGGCATTTGCATGGGGTACTGTGTGTTGGGCCCCAACCAGTCACATTTAAATGAGCTATCCTAAGTTTGGGCAATCAGTATGTTATCATGAACAACCGCTTTGAGAGTGTGTATAAAAAATGCCCTTTACAGCTGCCTGAGAAAAAGCTGGATTTCTCAAAGAGCATGCACATTTTATGACTCCTAAGATCCAACCTCTACTTGTGTTTTAGCTGAAGCAACTCTAAAAGGAGCTCTACAAATGAAGAAGAACAGTGGCATAACTAAAGTCCAAATACTTATTTTCCACCATAATTTGCAAATAAATTCTTTAAAAATCAGACAATGTGATTTTCTGGATTTGTTTTCTCATTTTGTCTCTCATAGTTGAGGTCTACCTATGATGTCAATTACAGGCCTCTCTCATCTTTTTAAGTGGGAGAACTTGCACAATTGGTGGGTGGCTAAATACTTTTTTTCCCCACTGTAAGCCTTATTGTCCAAGATTATCTATTACGGGCTCTGTTAACCATGAAGATGCACTTTGCAAAATGAGTGGAATTGAAGATAGCTGATGCAGCTGGCCCTTTACTTGCCATGCTCTCTAAAGCAGAACAAGAAGGCAACATATCTGCTGGCTTAGGTACCAGAGCTCTGCTGTCCTCTAGTAGAGCTATCCTGTTAGTAGGATAATCATTTGTAGGGCAGGATAATTTATGGCTGAGAGATTGGAATGTTCTAATATGGAAATATCATAACTCTTCAGTTCAGTGTTAATTGTTATCCAGAGCATTGAGGTTTCAATATCACTGGCATTGAGCGTTATCATTAATATAACAATTACACCACATTCCAAATTATTATGCAAACAATATTTTTCTTTAAGTTTTCTAGATGGTCGATGCAAATGACAGTCAGTATAATGTTCAAATCTTCAACCGTTAAGAGTATAAATCAATTTTATTTGGACAAACCTCCCAATGATAACATTTTTTTTCACAAATTAAAAACTCAAAATCCATAGTTCCAAATTATTATGCACGACATAGTTTCTAAACATTTTATAGGTTGTAAAGAACTGAAAATGGTCATTTGTTGAATTTACAGCATTAAGAGGAAACATTTACTGAAATCAAAAGCTATTTCAATCAAAAACATCTTAACAGGCCAAGTTACATGTTAACATAGGGCCCCTTCTTTGATATCACCTTCACAATTCTTATATCCATTGAACTTGTGAGTATCTACTTTAAATTCTTTGCAGGATGTCAGAATAGCCTCCCAGAGCTGCTCTTTTGATGTGAACTGCTCCCAATCCTCATAGATCTTTTGCTTGAGGATACTCCAAAGGTTCTCAATAGGGTTGAGGTCATGGGAGTATGGTGGAGACATTGAGATATCTCATAAGAGATACTGCATGTATGTCTAAGATTCCGTCCCAGAATCCGCTTAAAAATGTGGAGAGAAAAGTCCTGCAAGTAACTGCTTTTTTAACCGGATTAGGTTTCCGTTCCCACAAACGGAAACCCCAACACAAGTGTGAACCAAGCGTAAGACATAATAGATCCCAGACTGTTATTAGAGAAGGAAGTTGTTCCTCAAGAAATCAGATCTCAGAGATAGAATTCTAGTGGAACAACAAGTTAAATCATTTAAATATGTGTTTGGTCTATCCAACAAACCATACGCATTTTCCAGAATGGCATTAATTTCCCAATTTCATACAAATTTGAAGACTTGCCTGGTTTATTTGGTAGATCTCCACAAATTCCACCGAAATCAGTAAGGTTGTGGATGTTTCACATCCAACAAAGCAATACAAGGAAAATAGTTCTCCAGTATTCTATATGCCTCTTTTAGATGGATAGGGAAAAGGGGCACAAAGTCAAGCAGTCTTTGTGTAGAAGCTTTAGAGTTATGGAGGGACATGGAACTGGAAGGCCAAACCACTGACTCCGACTTTTTTCCTTAATCGTGACAGCCATGGCAAGGCAGAATCAGTAAAGCTCCTCTAATTCATTAAAAGCTGGAGATTGAATTCCTATGAAAATAAATATGCAAACTATACATCAAATTAATTATACAATATCAATAATTGTATAATGTAATTAAAAATAATTAATCGTTTTAGTTTGAAGCCAAACCTCTGTCCCATGAAGCAAGAGTTGTTTGATTTGTCACTAAACTCATGCACACATGTTCAATTCCACATGATACAGTGGGGAAAAAAGAATTTAGTCAGCCACCAATTGTGCAAGTTCTCCCACTTAATAAAGATGAGAGAGGCCTGTAATTGTCATCATACAGTGCTGGCCAAAAGTATTGGCACCCTTGCAATTCTGTCAGATAATACTCAATTTCTTCCAGAAAATGAGTGTAATCACAAATGCTTTGGTAATAATATCTTCATTTAATTTGTCTTCAATGGAAAACCACAAAAAGAATTGTCAAAAAGCCAAATTGGATATAATTCCACACCAAACATAAAAAAGGGGGTGGACAAAAGTATTGGCACCCTTTGAAAAATCAGGTGATGCTTCTCTAATTTGTGTAATTAACAGCACCTGTTACTTACCTGTGGTACATAACAGGTGGTGGCAATAACTAAATCACACTTGCAGCCAGTTGAAATGGATTAAAGTTGACTCAACCTCTGTCCTGTGTCCTTGTGTGTACCACATTGAGCATGGAGAAAAGAAAGAAGACCAAAGAACTGTCTGAGGACTTGACAAGCAAAATTGTGAGGAAGCATGAGCAATCTCAAGGCTACAAGTCCATCTCCAAAGACCTAAATGTTCCTGTGTCTACCGTGTGCAGTATCATCAAGAAGTTTAAAGCCCATGGCACTGTGGCTAACCTCCCTAGATGTTGACGGAAAAGAAAAATTGACGAGAGATTTCAACAAAAGATTGTGCGGATGGTGGCTAAAGAACCTCGACTAACATCCAAACAAGTTCTAGCTGCCCTGCAGTCCGAGGGTACAACAGTGTCAACCCGTACTATCCGTCGGCGTCTGAATGAAAAGGGACTCTATGGTAGGATACCCAGGAAGACCCCACTTCTGACCCAGAGACATAAAAAAGCCAGGCCGGAGTTTGCCAAAACTTAACTGAGAAAGCCAAAAAAAAGGAATAAAAAAAGAGGCCTTCAAAGAAAAGAACATGGTCCCTACAGTCAAACATGGCGGAGGTTCCCTGATGTTTTGGGGTTGCTTTGCTGCCTCTGGCACTGGACTGCTTGACCGTGTGCATGGCATTATGAAGTCTGAAGACTACGAACAAATTTTGCAGCATAATGTAGGGCCCAGTGTGAGAAAGCTGGGTCTCCCTCAGAGGTCATGAGTCTTCCAGCAGGACAATGACCCAAAACACACTTCAAAAAGCACAAGAAAATGGTTTGAGAGAAAGCACTGGAGACTTCTAAAGTGGCCAGCAATGAGTCCAGACCTGAATCCCATAGAACACCTGTGGAGAGATCTCAAAATGGCAGTTTGGAGAAGGCACCCTTCAAATCTCAGGGACCTGGAGAAATTTGCCAAAGAAGAATGGTCTAAAATTCCAGCAGAGCATTGTAAGAAACTCATTGATGGTTACCGGAAGCGGTTGTTCGCAGTTATTTTGTCTAAAGGTTGTGCTACCAAATATTAGGCTGAGGGTGCCAATACTTTTGTCCGGCCCATTTTTGGAGTTTTGTGTAAAATGATCAATGATTTGACTTTTTTTTTCATTCTCTTTTGTGTTTTTTCATTGCAAGCAAAATAAATGAAGATATTATTACCAAAGCATTTGTGATTGCAATCATTTTCTGGAAGAAATTGAGTATTATCTGACAGAATTGCAGGGGTGCCAATACTTTTGGCCAGCACTGTAGGTAGATCTCAACTATGAGAGACAAAATGAGAAAACAAATCTAGAAAATCACATTGTCTGATTTTTAAAGAATTTATTTGTAAATTATGGTGGAAAATAAGTATTTGGTCAATAACAAAAGTTCATCTCAATACTTTGTTATATATCCTTTGTTGGCAATAACAGAGGTCAAACGTTTTCTTTAAGTCTTCACAAGGTTCACTCTTGCTGATGGAAGGAGGTTTGCACTCAAAATCTCACGATACATGGCCCCATTCATTCTTTCATGTACACAGTTCACTTGTCCTGGTCCCTTTGCAGAGAAACAGCCCCAAAGCATGATGTTGCCACCCCCATGCTTCACAGTAGGTATGGTGTTCTTTGGATGCAACTCATCATTCGCTCTCCTCCAAACACGACGAGTTGTGTTTCTACCAAACAGTTCTACTTTGGTTTCACCTGACCATATGACATTCTCCCAATACTCTTCTGGAACATCCAAATGCTCTCTAGCAAACTTCAGACAAGCCCAGATATGTACTGGCTTAAGCAGGGAGACACGTCTGGCACTGCAGGATCTGAGTCCCTGGCAGCGTAGTGTGTTACTGACGGTAGCCTTTGTTACGTTAGTCCCAGCTTTCTTCAGGTCATTCACTAGATCCCCCTGTGTGGTTCTGGGATTTTTGCTCACCGTTCTTGTGATTATTTTGACCCCACGGGGTGAGATCTTGCGTGGAGCCCCTGATCGAGGGAGATTATCAGTGGTCTTGTATGTCTTCCATTTTCTAATTATTGCTCCCACAGTTGATTTCTTCACACCAAGCTACTTGCCTATTGCAGATTCAGTCTTCCCAGCCTGGTGCAGGTCTACAATTTTGTTTCTGGTGTCCTTCCATAGCTCTTTGGTCTTCACCATAGTGGAGTTTGGAGTGTGACTGTCTGAGGTTGTGGACAGGTGTCTTTTATACTGATAACAATGTCAAACAGGCGCCATTACTACAGGTAATGAGTGGAGGACAGAGGAGCCTCTTAAAGAAGAAGTTACAGGTCTGTGAGAGCCAGAAATCTTGCTTGTTTATAGGTGACCAAATACTTATTTTCCACCATAATTTGCAAATAAATTCTTTAAAAATCAGACAATGTGATTTTCTGGATTTGTTTTCTCATTTTGTCTCTCATAGTTGAGGTCTACCTATGATGTCAATTACAGGCCTCTCTCATCTTTTTAAGTGGGAGAACTTGCACAATTGGTGGCTGACTAAATACTTTTTTTCCCCACTGTATATATCAGGTATGCCAATGTTATGTCTGAGGCTTAGGCCTTCCTCTCTTACTGAAGATGCTAACTGTGCAAATGCTTTCACTTCAGAAATGTTATTACTTGACAATCTGGAAGTATGGTTTTGTAGTTGGCTACTTGTGACTGAAATATTCACAATACACTCCTTTAAAGTCTAGTCCAGCATTAACTAGTTAAACCATTCAGATTTAGTTCCAACATCCATCAAAACAATGAATACAAGCAGCAAACCAGCACGTCAGTCACTGATATAATCCCAACTGAAGCATCTGGCTGATGTGTTTGAGACACTATATAATAGTCACAAGTGGCATTTGTACGCCAGCCTTGCCACTTTTTTTTTAATTGGGAGGGGGCATGGGTGTGGCCATCTGCCACCCCAAATTCACTTTACACCGCTTTGATGGAATACATTTTTAATTAATTTGACACTTCTCTTCATCATGAATTGAGCAAACCTTCTACCAGTGCAGGGCACATTAAGACTGATGTAAAATTTGCCAGTCTTGATGAATCCCCCCTCCCCAAAATGTTTTGGCTAACAAGTTTTCTGTTTCTGTGGTTTCCAATGTGACCTTTTGAATGGTGTTTCCTACCCTTCTCATATTCTGAGTCTGAAAGGGGCTCACGTTGCTCATGGCCCTTTCAAGGCACCTTGTGTTTCTTTCTTACTATTATTTCACATTCATCTATGCACAAATAGGTGAAAGGGGCATATCTTCTCTCTGCCCCCATTATTCCATGGAGGAAATTACTTTATGTGGAGATATTCCCACAGAATCAAATGCTGCCATGGTACATGAGTCTTCCATGGCATCATGTCACGGAAGAATTCTTCCTCCAGCCCCTCTCTGTTGTAAGACTGGAACAATCCACTGCTGCAATTTCCACTGGCATTTTTGGATGCCTCCCTCAAAGGAAAGAAAGTTGACCTCAGGTCATGCAAGCCCCACAAATGTGCATTTCAAGCCTTGTTTTAATGGAACTGTTTATTGTAACACACGAAGAGGCATTCCTAGACTAATCTATTTGGCTAATATTCATGTATAATGAGAGGCTTCATCTAATTAGAAGTTGCTAACTAAATTAAAACAATAGAGATACCCTTGTAGCTTGCTGCATTCACAAAGCATTTTCAACCAATTAGGAGAGCATTTTATATAAAGATTGATATTCTTAACTTTCAGTAGATAAGTTGACATCACATAACAGTTCTCAGTAAGCCAGAATGAGGGTAAGATGGCAAACACTACACTTACCTTAGTGTGATGTAACTCCCTAATTTAATGAAAATTGAAGATTTCCTGAAGAGAGTGCTGCTGATCGAAAGGAACCTCAACATGACCCTGGATCCACTTATGGACTTCTGTAGCAGTGCTCTCCCTGTTGATCTTCATACTCACTATAAAACCCTTCTTATGCCATATCTGTGTCAAAATCAACATCTTTGAGATTCCCTTAGGGGACACAGATCACAAGGTAGCCACTAATGCCGATGACCTCCTGTTTTTCCTATCCACCCCTACTATATCTATCCCCAATTTTCTCAGAACTTTCAAAATACGCCTCCCTACTCAACTACAAAATTCATTTGCAAAAATCTGAGGCACTTAACCTCATGTTCTCAGAACCCATGGTCTCCGCCCTCTCATCTGTATTCCTGTTTCACTGGACATCCTCTTTCCTCATGCATCACTTAGGGAGTCAAAACTGACCTTGAGAAGTGGATCTCGGGTATCTTTACTTGGTTTGGCCGCTCCTCTTCTATACCCTGTACGTCTCACACCACAAGGATGCCTACATTCGCTGTCATATATTCAACACGACCCACTCTCTCCCTGCACTTATTTGCTGTTGCCTACTATGCAAAACCTAGCTTCCCTCCTGAGAACCCTTCACCCAGTGCTCATTCGTTAATAGTCCACAAAGAAGTTTTGCATGATTCATTTTCTGGATCAATTTCCGTGTCCATTCTACAGGGAGTAGGCTATCCCTGTCCCCTAGTCTTTCACTCCCTGCAACTTCACCAATTCCTCCACTTGTTAACAAACCCAGCTATGTTTTCTAGATTTTTTTCACCATTTCAGACTCTTTGCACAGTAGAGGGTCCAGCTAGGCACACCCTATCCCAGGTATATGATATGTTGCTGTCTCCCCCTCTTCTCCCTTTTGTGCCTATGGCCGGTAAACACTTACCGCCCCTCCCCCCCCAATGTCACGGGAAGGACTTACCAATGTGGCTTTGGACGATGAGACTGTCAGCTGTTCACTCTTTTAATGTTTTTACTGTATTTTGTATTGAAAGCCTGTTAAATAAAGATTTTTTTTTAAAGTCCTGCTTGCTGTATTTGTAATTTATGACAAAATCTATGACAGAGACTCTTAACTGATCCCCTGTTATAAATATTGTCTTAGTAAGTCGCATATAATCATCATTTACATGCATTGGTTTACATTAGCAATAATGTGGTCAACCCCTTTAATACAGGTCCAGTAACTCACTGATAAGACACTTGAGATAAATCCATAAATAATCCTATAGAGAATATCAACCATTAAAAAACAAGTAGAATTCTGAGAGTAAGAGTATGTTTAAATGGCAGAAATAGAAGAGGAATTTGAGCAGACTTCCGCCTCAAATTCCACTCCACTCTCCGTTCCAGTGTTTACTCGCTGATACGGAGAGTGAATGTGCCTAACCAGCAAAGTGGATTGTCCTGCGGGTTCTTCGTCTGAATCAGCCGTGGCAGATCAAGTAGAACTCTTCTTATCTCTTATATATATAAAAATGAGTTTCTGTCTGTCTGTTTGTCTGTTCTTTATGCACGACCAAACGACTGGACCGATCCTCACCAAATTTGGCACACATGCACATCAGGTGTCCGGGAATATTTTAGACTGGGTCTCAGCTCTAAAGGATGTACCGTTCCTGAGATACAGTATTCCCAAAAAATGACCAGCATTAGCTAATACAAGCCTGCAATTCTTTCACTCATATTCCAACTGCCATACACACAGTCAAATGTCCCTTATCAGCCAATAGAAGCTCGCAGGCGCTTAGTCTCCTCAGGCACACAGGTTTCCATAGCAACCAAGCTATTTATGACCTGTATTAGTCAATAGCAGTTCGCAGGTCCTTAAATATTAAGTCATATCACGTGTATCAGCCAATATAAGCTCACATTTAATTTACCAGGTTTCCATAACAACACAGCCATAAATAGACTGTACCTATACTGGACTCAGTGGCATAACCGCTCCCGGCAACCGCCCCTCCCCCCCGCACAAACTGCATTCCTGCACACACTATTATGCCCCATAGTGGCCCTTGCACACAGTATTCTGCCCCATAGTGGCCCCTTCATATAGTATTATGCGCACTCCCCGCTACCTCTTCAATGTTGGACCAGATGTCACGTGAGCCGGGCATGCATCGTGACGCATAATGACGTCGGACTGGCCCACCGACGTCTGGGACATCACCAAGAAGGCCCGAAGCCTGCTGAAAAGACCCCAGTGTATAATGATCGCAGTGTTTGTGGGGTTCACGGCCCGCAGGCCTTACTTACTGATCCCTGCTCCTGCTCACAACAGCCTCTGCAGAAGGTGAAGTGCAGATGGCCGTGAGCAGGAGCGGGGATCGGTAAGTAAATAGAGCCTATTAAAAAAAAACATCAGGGGCCCGCTGGAACCCCTAATTTCCCGAGTCCTGTGGCAGCCGCTACCACTGATACCCCGGTATTTACGCCACTGACTGGACAGCCATACTGGATTTCAGCATTCTTATAAATTAAAACGTTTTTAAACTACTCATGCCCCCTGCAGCAAAACGCATGGCTGCTGCTCGAGCTAATGAAAACTCTCTGCAGACCCAAGCCTGTCTCTAATCTGACAAGGTATGTCACAGACAACAGCGAGCTGCTGAAACAACCCAGCAGACCTAAGCCCGTCTCCAATCTGACAAGGCACTGTCAGCCACATGCACACAGCTGCACTTCATGTTTCCATAACAACCCAGCCATTTTTCTTCACTGCTGTGGGTCAGTTTTAAAAGGGCAGGGCGCTGTGGATGACACTGTTACACAAGGTCACATACACACAGCTTTACTCCAGGTTTTCCATAACAACCGATCGCAGGTCTTTCACTGATATCCAAACAGAGATACACATGATCACATGACGCTTATGTACCAATGGAAAATCGCAGGTTCTTCATTCTTGACATACACACAGCTTTATACCAGGTTTCCATAGCAAGCAAGCTATTTATGACCTGTATGAGTCAATAGCAGTTTGCAGGTCCTTAAATATTCAGTCATATGAAGTGCATCAGCAAATATAAGTTCACATTTCATTTACCAGGTTTCCATAGCAACACAGCCATAAATAGACAATACCTATACTGGACTTCCATACTGGATGTCAAGTGCAAAACTGGCCAATTCTTATGGGGTCACTACACAAACAAAAAATGAAATATACCCGTGCGAAGCCGGTCCTTCTGCTAGTTACTAATAAAATGAACATTATAATTATATTAATATTGTTATTATTTGAAAACAATGTGAGGCAGATTTTGGGTGGAGTTTAACTTTAAGGCAAAATCTGCTTCAAAATTAGCACCAAATTCCACTGTGGAACATACCCTAAGGGCCATTTCACATCATGTACAGGAGATTTGCTCTCTTGCATGTCTTTTGAAATCAAAAGGAGGCTCAGACTGCAGCTCAGGGGAAAGTGGAAATATTCCCCAGGGGAAAGTTAGGTATACATGCCCCTCTATCTTGTACTAAAACCTGTTCCTTTTTTTAGATGTGAAGTGGAGTATGGAAGAATATATGTGATGAAACAAGGGCCAACGTGCGCAAATCTCAGATCAGGAATTTGGTAGAGAAGTTCACATTTTTTTGCATGGAAATAATATGCAGACAGTCTTAGTCTCCAAGGGCCCATCCTTACACCAGTGAGAAAATCAGTGGAACAACTGACTTGATTCACATTGATGTTACAGACACTAGTTAAATCGTATGATCAATAATTGTTTAGTTCCCAAAATGGCTGTCTTCAGTGTATGCAGCCTTGTCAAAGTGCTATCTGTGAAAACCTTAATAAGAAGAGATTTGCTAGATGTAGTGAATTTCAAAAATGTCAGGTTTCGGAACATTTCGATTGGGAAACAGCACAATTTCCTAGCACCATCAGATATATCACCCTCTCTACATACTCATTGTAATGTCCCTGATATTTTATTACACCCATATTCAACAACTCTTTCTCTCTAAGACATAAAATTATGTTAAACAATTTATGCTATATACCGCAGTCCAGGTGCCTATTGATAAGTCACTTGTCAATAGCACTCTGTTCTCTCCAGTCTGTGTTGATTTATGGACTTTATTGGAGGGGCAGATGAGAGAGTTATAACATATACTGAATGATCTCAGATTCTGTTGTTAAAACCTCAAGTGCTAACTGAGAGTGGGTCTGCCAATAGTTATGTGATTGACACAAAAGAGATTATGTGCAATCAGAATCTCAGCCCCTTTGGGGACATCTTTAACATGAGGATTAAACATTTCTAAGACAGGCGTTTGACGTTTTTTCTGCTGAAGTATTCCATTTAGTCTTTGATGTTTTTGTGCAGGAGAGAAGAGGCATGCTGAGGTGCCTCCTTTCTTGGGGTTCCGGTTTGACAAGTTTCTTTACTTTGTTTGGGCCCCGTCAGTTTAGATTTAACACTCAATGGGACTGGCAGGAAAGAGCTACAGTTTATAAGATTATCTGACATCTGCTCATCACATATGCAGATTTGGCTCCATCATGAAAGCCTTTTTGCGTGGTCTGCTTTGGTCAACTGCACTTGAGAACAGCAGTCAGCGACTGCTGTGTGACCTGTCACCAGGGATATTATTGGCTTGATGTATGCAAGGCACAAAGCCACTTGTGCTCTGCCATACTTGTATTCCTTCAAAACCCATAGCAATAAAGCTTCAGTCTCTATACTTCCCAACTGAACCTTTTTACTTGGTTCACTTGTTCAGTGTACTCTCAGTTGTCCATCTCTGAAATTCTCCAAAGTCCCCATTTCTTGAAATAAATCATGTTGTCTTTTCTTTGAATATATATATATATATATATACACCTTCTTTAAATTCTATGGTTTTATGTATAAGGAACTATTTTTTGGAAACATCTGAGAAGTTCTTAAAATTAAGCAAATACAACCTCAGATGAAAAACATAATGACAAATTACACCATGTCATTAATTACTTTGCAAAAAGTAGGACATAATGCAAAAGTAGGGTGTGAAAATTTTCACCTTTACTGCATTAATAAAATAGAAGGGTAACTAGCTGCCAGGTGCTAATAATCAAATGTCCTTGAATAATTGATCATCAGCAGATGTCATCACCTCTATAAAAGAAGTTTTAGTAGTTTGCTGGTCTGGAGTATTCAGACATGTGTTAATACAATCCCAAAGAGGGGAGACATCAGCAATAATCTTAGAGAAGCAATTATTGCTGTGAAGATTCTACAGTGGGGTTTGAATTGCTGTTGACCAAACACCAGAGCTGTGTACACATGACCCACTAACAGTATGTCAACCAAAGATGTCCCTATTAGGTTATGTTCACACTGCTGTCTTCTTTGTGTTATTCCATCAGAGGTACAGAACAACGGAAAGCAAAGTTTTCTTTAATAACCAGCACACTTAGGCTGCCCCTATACACATAAAATTGTCATGAGATCCTACCAATCCAATGATATTTAAGTAATTTATGTAGCCTGCTTCAAAATCAGTGAAGTAAGGTCTAACCCTTTCACCTTTAGTCTTGCAGAGGATTACTGTATATCCTAATCTATGGAATTTGCCCCATAAAATCTTCAGACAGCTACACAATGAGCATTAAAGGGAAAAAAAAGAAAATTGGGCCTTGTCCCAGGTGAACAGCAGCCAAAGGTTGGGTGGGGGAGGAAGGTTGGTGCAGGCATGTGGAACACATACAAACTCCATTCAGATGTTGCTTTGATAAAATTCATACTTAAGGATCCAGAACTTCAAGGTGACAGTGCTGAGACACCCTGCAATTTCCAGCAAGTCCATGTCACTACTGCCATTATTTCAGTCCCTGCTTTAGTTCAACATTTGTCTTGCATGGGCCTTTAAGACTTATTTTTAGCATTTCACTCTTGCACAAATTGTTATTTTTTACTTGGCGGTAATAGATGAAAGTTGAGGCGAGTTAAAAATAGCAAATATTTTTCTCTTTTAGCTTGCAATAGCTAAGAAGCGTGCGATCACATTCCATGTTAGTGTCTGCTCCTGCCACTCTGTATGGTAGTTTATATACCGTACGCTTTGTAGATGCACCGAATGTTTAGTGTGGTGGTGCTACATAGAAATACATTTTGTGAATGAGCCACAGTGTCATTTGCATGAAGACTTAGAAAGTGTTAATAATCTATTCCTCTTCAACATTGCTGGTTCCAGGATGAGAAGCAGCTGGTTCTTGTCGGGAGCGTACATCCCTGAACACACCTCTAGAAGATTATCCCGTCATTAAATATTTGTAGGATAACAGGAGAAGCCTAATTTAGTTTTTGTTTCTTTCTCTCTGTGGTTTAATCACAGATGAAAGAGACTAATAGCACTACAGAGCTTTCTGGTGATCAAAGGCCGATCAATCCTCTTTGTGGAGTAATTAACTATTTGCTAAACTTGCAGAATTGATTTCCATTTAGGGCTAAGAGAGAGGGTTTTAAATGAAGACCGATTTACCAGGCGTGAGGAGGGAATCCAAGTACTGATGCCAAGAGATCTTCTACATGACGAATTAGAGCATGCCGTATACATGTCGAGAAATACGACTAGCATCTGGCCTTGTCTTACCAGGATGGCAGAAATCAGATATAAAGGTTGATTTCCCTGATCAGATATAAAGTGGCATTTAAAAGGGACCCTGAGTATGTGGACAGGTCACGTTACACTTTGGTTATGATTGTGTCTATTAAAGTGACACTAGAGCTTCTTCTAGATCAGTGACCCAGTTGTGTGCGGCTTGTGAATCGTGTTTCCCTGTTAACCTAACTGGCTAATCCTTTCTAGGACCATAGCTGACCTCATGTTAGTGGTATGTTAAATAGGTCTTTCTCTTGGAGCCATATGATTATGATTAACCTATTAGCTGCCAGGTGACACAGAGAATCTGTAGGCATTAAGAACATGGGAACGCAGACTAAGTGCCCTTTCACACTACTGATTTTCAGCCAGAATGATGTCCATGAAAAAAAACAGATAGCACATGGACCCATTATAGTGAATGAAGCCATTCACACACCATTTTTTTTCACGGACCAAGAGACACTGAGTAAAAAATTGTGTTGTGCACTATTTTTTTTCTCTTTTCTCTACTCATGTCAGTCATTCAAGTCTAAGATCATGATTGGTATATGTGTGTCATCCATGGTTTTCACTGCAGCATACACTGATGTATAGGACCTACCTGCTCCATAATAATTTGCAGCTCTTCAATTCGTCCCAGACATACAGCAGCAAAAACTATGGCTAGTGATCTGTGAATAAAATGGACGGTACATGTTTCCCCTGTTTCTTGCAGATTCATTGTTAGGTGATGCTGTAAAATAATATGGCCGCAATTCAATGACTAACAGATGGCACACTATGATGTACAACATACGTTTCTTCTAGCCCTCAAAACGGATTATTTGTGTGAAACAAAATAATGGTCCATTTACATTTTGTTTTCTACATCTATTTAGCAGATCTGTTTAATGGATGTGAAAAAACATATGCAAATGGAAGCAAACAGATGGACATCCGTTCACCTAGAGATTAATGTAACAAAAAAAAGGTCCCGTTTCTGTCCGTTTTTTTGTGCGAACGGAAAAAGTGTAATATACTGTATATATATATACAGTATATATAATTTATTTTTTAACATTGATTTTTGTGTAAACAGATGGACATTTGTTTGCATTCATTAAACGGATCTTATAAAAAGGATGTAAAAAACATGATGTAAATGGAGCCAAAGGCTTCATTCACATGACTGTGTTGCAAAATGGTTGTGAAAAAAAATTTTTTTCATGGCTGTTTTGCACCTGAGAGGTGCCTGTTTTCACAGATTCCTCATGCATTGCAGTGTAAAGTAAAGTAAATTTGATCTCACAAGGCCCATTAAGTGTCCTGAACTTGACAGCCAGCCACCATCATTTATGTTTACCACACTGCCTCAACTGCAGGTGTGATGATCTGAGGAGTTACATCATATACAACAGTCGGTCACACCTAGTAGTAATATGAGGGACACTAACAGCTCAGCGATATGTGCAGGGCAGGACATCCTGCAGCCACATGTGTAGCCTCTCATGGGTGGGCTTCCAACTAGCATTTTTCAGTAGGATAATGCCCACCTAGCACAGCAAGGGTTTCCCAGGAATGTCTCCGCCAGATTGGAACACTTCTTTGGCCTGCCAGGTCACCAGATTTATTGTTAGTCAAACCTGCTTGCCTAACCGTATCTCATCTTGTATTCAGGCTGTAGACAGCCCAGCAAGGTTCTAGAGGCTCCTTTTAATTGTACAGTTTTCCCTAATAAACGTATCTTTTTGCTCTAATATTGTAATCTCTTACCAGCATACACGGTTAAAACATTAAAACTGAGGTGTACCAAGAAAAGAATTAGGTAGGGGTGAACAGGTCACCCCATGGGGATTGAAATGCCCACATGTATTACCGCTTGACTTGCATGTTTTCTTTTACAATGTTCACTTTCTTTTATTAAAACTTGCTAAGTTAAGGATTTTGTCCACAAAAGTCAACTGAATTCAGAGGCTGGACCCCAAAGAGTATATTTGTGGTAGTTTAATCTGCGAGAGGGGTAGGGAGCAGGGGCATAAATACCGGAGTAGCAGCGGTAGCGGCTGCCACAGGGCCCTGGACATTAAGAGGCCCGGAGCCCTCTGGCAGCCGCTACCGCGAACCCCACAAACACTGCTATCATTATACTCAGGGGTCTTTTCAGACCCCTGAGTATAACGATCGGGGGCCCAGGGGAGGTGACCGAACATAAAAAACAACGTTACTTACCTTTCCTGCTCTCCCACAGGCTTCAGGCCTGTTTGGTGACGTCCCAGACATCAGCTGATGTCATTATGCATCACGATGCCGGCCTGGCTCACTTGAGATCTGGTCCAACATTGAAGATGGCCGAAGTAGCATACCGGAGTTCATCAGAGCCAGGGAAAGGTAAGTAACATTGTTTTTTATGTTTGTATCCTCCCCTGGGTCTCCGATTATTATACAGACCCCAGAGTATAATAATCGTTCATGGGTGGTCCACTATGGGGCCACTATGGGGCATAATACTGCGTGCAGGGCCCACTATGGCGCATTATAGTGTGTGCAGGAATGCGGTTTGTGCGCGGGGGGGTGTTGGAGGGGGGCGGTCGGGGGGGGTTTGGGGGTGGGGCCCATGTCAAATGCTCACCTTGGGGCCCAGCCATTCCTAGTTACTGGTAGGGAGTGAAGCTTAAAAGTTCTAATAATAAAAGATTATTTACATAATCTTGTAGAATGCTTTTATGTATACAACACAAAAAAAAATCCAGCAACTATTCCTGCCTATTACATTAAATCAGTTCATATATTTTTTGTTACAAAGGACTGATACCTCTTATTGTTTATGACATCATTCTCACTTGCAAATTAACTTCCGTCATCCAATTAAACACATACACAATTGCACAGGGTTTCGCTAGGTAGATCTGAAACTGAATTTAATTGTACATAATTATTGCATAATTATTGTACCTCCAAATACCCACATCAAAGGCAGCATCAAGTCAATTGTAACAACACTTTTGCCAGTCTGAATACAAACACTTAGATTCCTAGCTTGTTCTGTCATCTTCGCTAGCATGTTCTATAAGAATATACATGTCACCCGTCTATGTTTAGAGGGTTTATGTATACATGCCTCCCATTCCCAAATTCTACCTGAAATTATGACTACTGCGGTCATGCTGGACTCTGCTTCTGTTCTCCTTATGGGAGCGTTCAACTTGATGATGTACTCAATCCAGGATAGCCTGAGGCATACAACTTCTGCCTCCTCTCAGCTGCCTCGCTGGGCTTCCACTTACCCTCTGCAGGTGGTATGGAGGCTAAGGCACCTGCATGACACTGCTTACTTATGTCATTCCTTTTCCCCCTGTTTAGAGGTTTCCATTTTCATTCTGACCCTGATTTTTCTGTCTCCCAAGTATTATGTCTAATCGGTCATGGACACCTTCACAACAGCTTGTATACCACTTCATTACGTTGATTTTTAATTTATGTTGGCACACAGCAGCTATGCCTTTAGAGCTCTAAAAATTCCTAAATCAGATTGGGTATGTCACGGAAATGAATTGATAAAATTACTATATACAATACTCAACTCTCAACTTCAGTATCGTGTTTATATGCCATGAAAGCATATGCTTCTATATGATAAGCACATCTTTAGGGTCCCACGTTGCGAAAGCACAGCAGCAAAAAATGCTGTGTTTTACAGTACCTGCAAAGTGGATGGGATTCTGGCTTATCCCATCCACACATTGCAGGAAAAAATCCACAGTGAAAAAGCTGCATTTTCAAAAACCAAGGCCCCATGTAGCAAAACACAACCAAAAAAATGCTGCAGGAAAAAACGCAGAGGAAACGCATTGTGTTTTTTTCCGCAGCGTTTATCATTGCGTTTTCACAGAGTTTTCCTCTGTGGACTTTCTGCCCTTATTATACCTATACGGAAAACGCCAGCATTTCCTCAGGTATAATTGACATGCTGCAATTTTCAAAAACGGCCACCTGACTGCACAGAGCCTAAGTATTATCAGGCACCAAAACTAACTGCATTAATTGCTCAGGAACATAGAAAAAAATTCCAACTGTGCTGGAATCAGTAAAGTGATGCCTATTTACAAAAGCTAAGAACTGGAGTTGGAGGAGTTGGAGCAAAGTCCTCTTTAATTACAGAGATAAATATGAAGTCCTACACCTGTCCCAATTCTATAGAGGTCCAGAAGAAACAAGCCCAGTTTGTTGATGTTAAAAATGGCTCTGAGATGCTGACGTTTAACTGACATCAGCCAATCCAGCTTTTTTGAATTTCCAGAGGAAGTGTTGGCATGTTTTGACACTTGATGCTCACCCATTGCTCGCTTTCCATGTAGGGAGTAGTGTCCTTCCCTAAATTCTCAGTTATGGACAGCCATAAGTTTGGATATGGATATCCATTAACTATTCTTATGCTAGTTGTCCCCCTTAGGACTGGGTTTGTTTCTTATTTTTATATTTACTTTTAGATTTGCAGAAAAACAGTATATTATGGTAAATATTCCCCAATGGATGAATACTAAAAATGATTTCTATATTGGCATTGTAGTCACTGCAAGCCCATCTCCCTCCTAGCCCATGATATTGAGAAGGCATTTGATAGTCAATCCTGGACATACCTGACCCATGTTCTTAAATTTATGGGCATTACTGGTCACTTTCAGAGAGCCCTTAGGGCTCTCTATTGAGACTCTCTTGCATATCTGAAGTTCCCCGCTGACTCCCCCAAGCCCATACACATATATCGTGACACCCGCCAGGGCTGCCCCCTATCCTCTGCCCAATTTGTCTTAGTCATAGAGCCCCTGGCGATTGCTATCCGTTCACATCCTGATATTCGGAGTGTGCAGATCGGAGACTGTGAATATAAGTCCAATCTTTTTGCTGAGAATATACTGTTAACCATCACCAACTCTCTAGTCTTTCTCCTGAACTTAATTAATACACTTTCCCAGTATATGAGACTATCAGGGCTCAAACTTAATACGTCTAAATTAGAAATACTGCATCGTAATGTCCCTTCTGCCATTGCTAAGTTGATATCCCTGAACTTGCAGACTAGAGATAAATATCTTCCCTATCTAGGTGTTAACCTTTGCAGCTCCTTATATGCACATTTTAAATGGAATTATGCCATGTTAATACTGAAGCTCCTAAAAGACCTAGTTGCCTGGCATTGCCCCACTCTTTCTTGGATAGGACTCAGTCAAAATGGTTACCCTGCCCCCGCATCCTGTACTTTTTCCACACCCTCCCAACTCCGGTGTTCTCTACTTCCCTAACTACCCTACAAGATTTTTAACTTTGTTTGGGCATATAAAAAGCTGTGTATATGCCGATGTGTGATGTATTTTGGTCCATCATCTTTATAGATATTATATAGTCGCCCCGCGCTCTCAACTCAGCGCCATTCATAGTGAACATGACCACCCCTAATGGATAACTCTGCAATCTGCACTGTTGGCCACGGACTCATTACAGGCCCTATTATGGACTCCATGGTCCATGGCCCGCACTCTCCCGGCTAATGTTAAAGAGGACCTTTTATGTCCTTAGGCACATACAGTTTTATATACTGCTAGAAAGCTGACAGTGCGCTGAATTCAGGGCACTGTCGGCTTTCACGTTATGTGCCACGGGGCTGGAGATATCGGTGCCGTTAGTTTTCTGCCCATCATCAGAAGGGTGTTCTTGACAGTCTAGCTGGGCTGTGACAGCTGAGCGTCATCGCAGGGCAGTAAGGAACGCCCCCTCTGACAGTACAGGGCTATGGACGAGTACAGTCAGGGGGGGTGTTCCTCACAGCTTAGCATCATCACAGGGTGGTAAGGAACGCCCCTCTGACAGTACAGGGCTATGAACAAGTACAGTCGGGGGGGAGTTCCACACAGCCCAGCTAGACTGTCAGGAACGCCCTTCTGATGATGGGCAGAAAACTAACAGCACTGATATCTCCAGCCCCGGGGCACATAACGGGAATTCAGCGCACTGTCGGCTTTCTAGCGGTATATAAAACTGCATGTGCCTGAGGACATGAAAGGTCCTCTTTAAAGTGACTGATTACATGTAGCAGTTGTGGCGGAGGGCCAATTTTCAATATGGATTGCAAAGCCCGATTTCTCCTCTAATACCGATATACTACAACCCTTTTTTTACCCCTGGACTTTCACCCAAGGTGTTTGTTTTTTGGAGACACGCAGTTTCGTTGCCTTAATGACTTCCTCTGTAACTGGCAGGTCTTCACCAAAGACTATTTTACTAGCACCTTCTCCCCCGCCTCCCTCGGAGGACTTTAGGACTGCACAGGTTTTTCATTTCTTACCTTCTCTCGCCCCACTCAATACAGAAATCTTTCCTACCAGTTTCAAGAGATTGTGCTTGTTTAGAGCGGCTGATAAGGGCTCCCTCTCTTTTGTATATAGCTGGTTAACTCCCCACCCCCTGACAGTAAGCTTGACTTTATGATGGCCTGGGAGCGACACCTGGATACTACCCTGACCCCAGACCAATGGTTTGACTGCTGTAGATCGATTAGCAAGGGCAGCTTGCAGGTCACCCTTATGCAGTCCTATTTAAAAGTAGTTCATGGTACTTATTTGGTCCCTCACCAACTCCATAGCTTTTTTTCCTGTCTTACCCCTTTGCTTTAGGGTTTGCAATGCCTTAGGCACCACTCTCCATGTGTGGTGGTCCTGCCCCCATGCCTGACGCTATTGGCTGGCAATCCATAGAATTGCGCAACGCCTTTTCAGAAAGTCCTTCCCATTCCAGGCCCCCATATCCCTTTTCAATCTTAATCCATCCAATTTAAAATACGCCCAATTTAAGATACTCCAATATATTCTATTGGCTACCCGGGTCTACATTGTCTCCAGCTGGAGAAAACCCTTTCTTCTCTCAGTGACTGAGGTCATGAGGCGGGTTGATACCATTATGCTTCAGGAGAAGATTAATTCCATAATTTTGATACCTTTCCGACCTTTGATAAGGTCACCTTGAGTCCACAGGTCTCGCATCCCGGGACTTCCGTATTGCGTCTGGCTTTACTCATATGACTGGAAGGAGTTGTCTGAGTTACACCCCCCCCCCACTCAGACAACTCCTTAGATATCAACTCTCATTACCTTACCCATGTACACTCTAGCGCTACTTTTCCCTCTTTTTCCCCCTGATTTAGGTTGATTTTACATTTTTATTTTCTCTTTATTTCTCCCTTGTATTGTATATATGTTACTTTTGGTTTTATAGTGTCGTATGTGACATTTATTGCCATCCTTTTATCACTTTGTGCCTGTATGGTTGTTATACTGTTTTTACCATTTTCTATTGTTATTACAATTTAATAAATATCTTTGAAACTATATTGGCATTGTACTGTATATTTGATAGTCTCCATCAATACCTTTAAGTGCAATCGTGCACCCTCCATCAGAGTGGTTGCCCACAACCCTTCTAGCCAGCGATATACATTCCATGCATTCTATGCTTACTCCTCCTGCTACCGCCTATGATAGACAATTCTTCATTGTGATCAATAGTTAGGTGGTAGAACAAGGACACTTACAAACAAATAGATCCAACCCCTCCAGTGCCAGCTCACTAAAAAAACTTATTTTTTTTTTAAACAAAAACAAGAATAGCCAAATTAAAATCAAAAATCGCCTATAAACTTAAAAAAATTTAGATTTTCATTGTTTGCTAAATTGCCCAGCTCTAGCAAGTAGATGTTAAAATTCTCAAAAAGGTCCTCTCTAATCTTGTTAACCATGTTATACTACCCATTATGCATCCGGACAAGAATGGCATTATGCTAGGCAAGTCTACCACCTGTAATCTCCGTCGGATATTTACGAACGCCTAGTCTTGGAATCATTGAATGCAATATATATGGATGGCCTTGGACAGGTTTGGATTTCCTGCGTAATTTGTTAGGTGGGTTCGGCTGCTATGTGAACCCTAGGGCCTTGGTCGTGGTCAAATGGCATTCCTAAAATGAGTATTGGACCACTCATTGCTGATATCCTTGGAAATCTCCTACCTTGGGGTTAAGGTTACTAGATGTGTTTCAGATTACTCTATGCTCAATGTCCTTCCACTCCTCGCATTGCCTCGATGAATTGTCTTAGATTTGGACTAAGCTTCCCCTCTCCTTGCCTGCCCACATTAGTTTGGTTAAAATGATTCTTCTACCCAAAATAATTTATGTATTACTTCAATTACCAATATCCCCTAGAGTCTTTCAGAAGCTTCGTAGTAATGTGGTTGCTTTTATATGGGCCAACAAAAGAGCTTGGATAGCCTCTCACCTATTGTTTCAACCTAATTTTCAGTACCACTGGGTAACACGGGTATCTCACCCTTCTTTTGGCATTTCATTCTGAGGAGGCACAGACTATGGAGCTCCTTTGCCTCTCCTCTAGGCCCTATGTTTTCTCTACTACTTTTTGGTTTTCAATTCGGGGGGCTCGGGAGGTAGATTATCGGCTCACCCCATCCTATGTCAAATTTTTGCTAATTTGATCCCAAGTTCCAAATACTTTTTATAATACAGGTTTTAATCATTATACTCCCCTTTGGCACAGTAGTTTCCTCTCAGAACTTATAGAATTATCCTGTATGAAGCTATGGAAGCCTAAGGGACTATTTTACATGGAGGGAGTTTTCCAGTCCATTCAATAGCTAATAGATTTCTCCTCAATTATCATTTGCCTTACATGCATGCAGTGCAGACACATTTTATTGAGAACTTCTTCAGTCACAATTCCTTTCCCATCCCCAAGTCCCTAATGAAGCCCAATGAACAACTGGCAATTTCTATTCTATACCGGGATCTCTTGTCAGCTAGTATTAAGAGGTTAGATGGGTCGAAGTATATATCGTACTCAAGGCCTATATGTTTACTTCTAGAGTCCGCTGCTTCTGATTAGGTATGGGGAAGTCTCAGAGTCTTTCCTCCATCGGCTATGGTTTTGTGCCATTTTAGGGTTTTTTGGGAGCAAGTGAGGCTGTTCCTGTTTGACAAGATGGGAGTGGTGGTACAAGGTAATCCTAAGACTTGCATAATTTTTATAGACTCAGAACTGTACCCATCACACACTGTATTCTTGGCTGAGAAACTAATCCCTGTCAGGAAAACTGTAGCCAGATTTTTGATGTCCTCTCACCTCCCTAGGCTTCAAGACTGGATACAATCAGTTAATACCACATCGCCTCTTAAAACAATGTCTGTATAAGCATAGCGATAAGGAAGACAAATTATATAGAATTTGGGATAGGTGGGTGAACCTTTCATTGACTTTCCCTTCTCACTGAACTGTTTACATTGAGCCACCTCAGGGTTAGGATTTGGGAATTTTTAATAGGATACAGAATGTAAAGCTTTCAGTCTTTTCCTTTTTTGTAATTTTTTATTGTCTTGGCCTATTTCCTTTGTACATTTATCCTAAATAAAGTTATTGTTGCTTTAAAAAAAACTAAAAAAGCTACATTCATATCTACATCAGAGGCCCCTTTTGAAGTCTCCATTGCAGGCTTGTTGCTTATGACAAAAAAAATAGCACAGCAGTTTTTTCCCTAACAAAGAAGGATGTCTTGGCAGAACACGACAGACCCATTGTAAGTGGGAGAGAGTCCATCAGATACCATCAGTGTCCATCATGTGACATATCCAACACTGCATTGTGTTAATAATAATAATAACAACTTTATTTATATAGCACCAACATATTCCGTAGCACTTTACAAATCAGAGGACACATGAACAGACAATATGAGACATTACAATGTGACAAAGAAATAAACATATCAAATAATAGGAGTGAGGGCCCTGCTCGCAAGAGCTTACATTCTATGAGGAGATAGGGGGACACAAGAGGTCAGAGGGCTTCTTTGCTACCATGGTCCAGCCATCTTTTAATAGAAAAGGTTATGTAATTGAAGCTGTATGAACCCGTCACCAGCCAGTATCTGTGAATAAACATATACTAAGTGCAAGGAGTGCAGTGTAACTTCTAGATGGAAAGGACAGGATCTGAGGAACAGAGGAGGAAGGATAAAAGGTGTTATTGTTCTACACCTCCGCACACTACACTGTGATCAGGTCACTTGATAAGCCTGACCATACAGATGTGATTTTAGGGCAGTTTTGAAGCTGCTGTAGTTGGGGATTAATCGGATTGTCTTGGGTAAAGCATTCCAGAGCACCGGTGCAGCTCGTGAAAAGTCTTGGAGATGGGAGTGGGATGATCGGATAACAGGGGATGCAAGTCTAAGGTCATTGGCAGACCGGAGAGGACAGTTAGGGCGGTAGACAGTGACGAGAGAGGAGATATAGGGGGGCGCAGCGCTATGGATGGATTTGTGGGTCAGTGTGATAATTTTATAATGTATTCTGTGATGAATGGGCAACCAATACAGCGACTGACACAAGCTAGATGCGTCTGTGTACTGGTTTGACAGAAAGATGAGTCTGGCGGGCAAAAGGGCAAATTCTAGAGATGTTTTTAAGGTTCAGGTGGCAAGAGTGTGCAAGTGTCTGATTATGTGGGGTAAAGGTGAGATCTGAATCAACTACAACCCCCAGACAGCCGGCATGCCGCCTCAGGGTAATAGGCCACAGACAGAAATGGAGATATCAGGCTTAGGTCGGTTAGTGGATGGAGGGAACACAAGAAGTTTTGTTTTTGAAAGATTCAATTTAAGATAAAGAGAAGACATGATGTTAGAGACAGCAGACAGACAGTCACTGGTGTTCTGTAGTAGTGCAGGAGTGATGTCACGGGATGAGGTATATAGTTGGGTATCATCTGCATAAAGATGGTATTGAAAGCCAAATTTGTGAATGGTTTGTCCAACTGGGGCTGTGTACAGAGAGAAGAGGAGGGGACCTAGGACCTAATTTGTTGCACAGAAGCACAAGGTGGGTTAAGGTGGTTGAGGAAGGTGAAGAGAGAATGGGAGCTGCACATAGGAGAAGGAAGGAGAGAGGGACTGATGTGGATAGAAGTAACAGGAGGTGGGAATGGGCGATAAGTTTGTAAAAGAGCAGCAAATAGAGACAAAAAACATACAGTGAACATGGTGAGACAGTTGTATTGTTTTCGGAGAGGTTATTCTGCTGATCTGTCTTCTGCCCTGTCGAAGTGCCATGTTTAACTGCAGCTTCAGTGTATTGTTAATTTTATACACTTGTGATTGAATCACACTTAGGATTGAATTGCATCGTGCCAACCCCAGCACTCGTGCCTCCCCTAATACTATGTCTACTTGTATAGGATACATATGTTTACATGTAGCACTAAATTACCTTGTAAAACAATTAATCAATTAAACTCAACACATGAACTAAGAAAGCTATGCACAGAAAGACTAACAGACTTGCAGGCCTTCAAGCATCATAAAACACAGGTTTTAACTACAAACAAATGCAACATCAGATGATTTAGGATGATGGGAGTTGATTCTATACCAGGAATTAAACTTTGCACAGATGACAAAATGGTTTCAGCAGACAGACAGATAGAATGGAGGATGGAGTTGATTCTATACCTGAATAGAGAGAGGAGATAAATGTTAGATCCATGCCATGTTTAACTGCAGCGTCTACACACTTGTGATTGAATCACACTTAGGATTTAATTGCATCGTGCCAACCACAACACCAACATATACAGGGCCTAAAGCAACACCCTTACAGTATATATAAAATAAAACTGGAAAACCCCTTTCACTTGCAGCTAGCTTTTCTGTCTGTCTTACCAGCAGCTCGTATAGGTTACCTCACTGAGCTGACTCATTGCCAGGTAATTGTATTAGGGAGCAATACTGCAGCATGAAAGACAATTCTGCCGGCCCTGTGTATCTGTGTGAGAATCTACTGAGACAATTTGGGAGTATATTAGACTACAGCCTGAGCGGGGTGACCTCTCTAGGATTGGGGTTGACACTTGAACGAAGACATGTGTCCTTTTAGAGGACAGTCCTACCAGAAGACTTTTATCTCTTTTAAATTACATTACTTGAGTTGGCTTGTTCTCTTTAAATATATCCACTCATTCTCTTTCTGTCTGTGTCAGTCTGTTACTGGCTGATTACCGTTAAGTTGGTCATTTTCCCACCTTGTGCGTACTTACCCATAATGCTTGTGGTTGCTCTTTTCTTCTCACGGGCTTATTGTACGTTTGAAGCTACTGTGTTTTATGTACGGTTTACAGGTCATTTTCCAGCTGTAGCTATAAAGAGCAGTTCTTGCAGCAGTCAACTTTCTAACCACTCTTTCCCAAAAGACCAATGCAGATCTTTTTATTTAAGCCAACCAATATGTTTTGTGCTTATTCCCACCAACAGATAGTTTTCTGATGGCTCTAAATGATCCTTTAGATTGTTTTCTAAGTTTGAGACTACAGTCCCCATAGTGTTGGGACTATTTTTGAAAAGCACAGGAACCATTGAATACCTATGTTAAACAATGAATGGTGCTTTTAGTTTCTATACTATATAGTCCTTTTATAAATTGTAAATTAGTGCTAGATATAAGAAGACTAGCAAAAGTGCACCACTACATAAAAAGAGTGGTGCAGAAGGAATGGGTGGTCAGCATAAAATGAATTGCAAAATATTAGTTACTCTAGATCACGGTCTCTAAGCCATGTACCCACAAGTAAGTTACATCAAACTATACCTAAGGCTATGATCATACTCTGTACTTCACCCAGGAAAATATTACAGTGTATACTGCTCAAGGCACTAAGGCTGATTTTGCCCCTATTAATAAAATAGAGGTTATGTTTTTATACAGTTACTGCACTGTTCTTCACAAACCACTATAGAAGTATCAAATAACACCTCCGCACTGTGACCAAATATTACCACCACATAGAGACCGAAATGTACCACCATAGAGAGAGTGAATCATACCACCATATGGAGAATGAATGAGACTGTATCACCATACAACTATATAGTATACCACCGTACAGAAAATTAAAAATACTATCATTTGGCAACTGAATAATACTGCCAAACAGTGGTCAGATACCACTCCCAAACAAGATCTCTGCAGAGTATCATCATATAGCAGACTAAATAAGTGAATATGGTACATATCAGTTACAGGCAGAATAAACAAGAATCAAGTCAAGTGACTTACACAAGACATCTCTGATTGGAGTCACTTGTTGTCTTCTGCATAAAATTTTGCAACTGTATGTGTGTAGTACCAGCCTAACTGCCCAATAAACAATATTCATATACATATATAGAGGCTTTAAATCCCCCACAATAAAATTATCCCATGCTAAACTATCCTACATATAATGATAGCCCTCTAGTTTGCCCCATATAAAATTACAACCCCTGAAATGTCCCTTATGACCCCATCTAAAGTTATGGCTTGTGTAATAATGGTCAATATGCAGTACATAGGCTGTCTGCTGTGAGTGCATTGATGTCATGACCGGAAAATCTGCCAGATTGGATCAGACGTTTGGCGGGAAGCAGGGGCTGGGGGAAAAAAAAAAGATTGAGTTTATTATGCTTTGACGTCACCCCCCACTATGCACTGCTCTAGGCACTGGACCTACAGTGCCTAATGGAAAATGTGGCCCTTTTGCACCTATTAAAAGCACAGCTTGAGAACAGTGCTAGTACCCCGTAGAGTAACCCTGGGTTACACAAATCTAAGTTTTAGATGAATGAAGAGTTGTAGATAAAAAGGTCTGTATGAATGAAAAACTGACAAACTCTTCCTGAAAAACTGCATGGTGGGAGAGATATAGGTGAGGAATTCTAGATGAAGTCAGGCTCTTAGTATAGGAGGTAGATGACTGGTAATAGTCAAGGAGCTATAAATAAGGCTAGTAAGAGATATTCAGTATATGAATGAAGAGAAGGCATTTACACAATCATTGTAGTGAAAGCTTTCATGGTAGCTTCTGATTTACTGTATATATTAAGCTATACTAAATAATTGGTGCTTATATCATATACCTACATACAAATGGTTTGTAGTGCTAAACAGTAGTAAGTGTGTAGTTTCATACAGATGACAAATCAAAGCTAGTGTACTGGTGCTCTTGACACTGAGAATTCAAGACTTGCACTACAGAGAACATGTGCCTCTGGACTGCAGTACCAATGCATTGGTGTATTGCTCAGTGATAATGTCGCCAGGTGCCAATATGTAACAAGTGTTCTCACAATAACAAGAGATTTATTTTTGCAGGAAGGTGAAAATTACCCTTGCAGCTCTGGGATACTCTGACCTTTCATGTTCCACAAGGTGTTGTTGATGGATATTAGTACAATAGACTCTGCCAGCTGAGAGATAGAAACTAATAAAAATTTCTTGTCTGTCGTCCATTGTAATCTTTTGCATATTTTTTCTTCGAAGACAGCAGCAAATCTTCAACAGTGAGATATTTAATGGAAAATCAAAAGTATCCTGTCTTTTAGGGTGAACAATAAGCCCACTGTTGTGCTTAGATCCCCAGCCTGTTTACCCCTGTGAGCATATATCAGCTTATATATCAGTACACCTTAAAATGCTTAAAAAGAGTATATTTGTGACTAGTAATATACTTTGTTTTTAAACTTATTATGGTGCCACCTGCTTTGTGAACATTCCACCCATGCAGATCAAGCACAATGGCATTCTGCTCCTCTGACCAGCAGAGAATATACCACATAGGCACTGTCACTGTGCGCAACTTGGGGGCAAAATGTTTATTTAGTACTTTACAGAAGGCGCAGAGACCGCATTTTGCCCTGACTATAGTTACAGGGTGCAGAAGTTGCCTGACTTATAGCATATGAGTAAATAGTGAAATTAAATTATTTTATTTTATATTGCTTAAATCTGTTTTCTGAGATCTGAATATTAATGGTCTGTTATGGGGATTATCCATTAATATCAGATCGGTGATCTGATCAGCTGTTTAACAGAACCATGGCACTTGTCTAAGTGCTTAGGCCTCTTTATTGTTTACATGGGTCCATCTAGCAGCGTACCATCTTTGTAGTAGCAATGGTGCAAGCTATTGCATTTTCATCCCATTCAGCTGAACAGGATGATTCCCTGGACCACCATTACTGAGTAGACAGCATGGTGGACCAATGTATACAATGAACAAACCACAGCCACAGAAATAAAAAAAGTTGTCCTAAGTAATGCATGAAAACTAATCCAGCTCCTAGCAAAAGTAGATTTCAGTTTCTGGCATACAGAAATGTGCCACAATTACTAAAAGGGCCTGTACTTCATAATAATTATTGCACATCTAATGCCAGCAGATTAAGCCTTGTGTACAAATTCATGTCATCCATTGTATTTGCCAAGTAAGTGAACTTTTTCTGCTGGTTAAAGAGAACCTGTCTTCTCTTCTGCTCCTTTAGAAAATACTTGCATTTCACATGAATTAACAATTCTGGAGCATCTTTTCTAGGAACTGTGCATTGACCCATTTATACCTTCTGTAAATTGTTGAATGGACATCTGGGTGTTACCAGTGGGGGAGGGTGTCCCTACACAATCTAATTCTACTTGTGCTGACTACCAGACTATGTAAGGACACTCTAATTTACAATGGAGGAGACTAAGGCCTTAGTCTTAGGCCTGAAAAACAGATGTGTAACCGCTGTTTTCTTGGAGTTTGTTTAAAAAACAATCGGGACATACCGGTACATATGTCTGTTATTTTTTAGAACATCCTATTCTCGTGCGTTTTCACAGACGGAATAATACAAGTGAATGGGTCCTTTTTTTAATGTCTGTCAGGCCAGGGCCCCACGTGGCGGAAAAAAACGCGGCATTTTACAGTCACAGCAAAGTGGATGGGATTCTAGTGAATCCCACCCCCACTTTGCGGAAAAATACGCACAGCAGACACGCTGCGATTTCCAAAACCATTGCAATTTTGGCAATCGCAGCATGTCAATTATACCTACGGAAACGCTGGCTTTTTCCCAATAGGTATAATTGAAGCAAAAAAGTCCGCAGAGGAAACCTCTGTAGACTTTCTGTGAAAAGCGCTGCGGGAAAAACGTGATGCCTTGCCGCGGCAGTTTTTCCTGCAGCGCTTTTTTTGCTGCGGGACACTACGTGGGGCATTAGCCTCAAAATGGATTTTCGTCCATTTGACAGCAGTTAAAAATGGATGTGTGGGTTGGGTCAAAAAAAAAATAGATCAATGAAATTTATCCAAATGAAAAACTGATCAAAAACGGAGATTAAAAACGGCCAGGATTCTAATGAAAAATGACACACTAAAAGAAAATGAACATTAAAAATTGACAGTTTCATACATTTTTAATGTCTGTTTTTTTCACTGTTGTGTGCATGTAGCCTAACACCCAGTTGTCAATTTATTCATAGATATTCTGGAAGAATAATAGAGGAACTGAATAGTCCTTGGGAAATACAAGTATATGCTAAAACAGCCATGTTGGGAAAGGTGAAACATCCTCTTTTATGTATATAAAAAGTGAAATTCAAAGGAGTTTGTGGGCTCTCTAGGAATCTGTACATTGTAGGCCTGAATCTGAGACGCCACATGAATCTTAAACCATTGCTGTTTGGATAGGCATCTTTCAGAGGTTTCTGAATGCTTTTTTTATGTAAATGTATGCCACTGAAAAGTCAGACATGATAAAAATATATTTTTGTAGTGAACACTGTGTTCAAGGGCCCAGAGTGTCAGGGGGCCCCTTAAGTGTTCCTCTCTTA
Source organism: Leptodactylus fallax (assembly GCA_947044405.1). NCBI lineage: Eukaryota > Metazoa > Chordata > Amphibia > Anura > Leptodactylidae > Leptodactylus > Leptodactylus fallax. The sequence goes on from CAMRHE010000021.1 coordinate 5,322,283, forward strand.
CACAGGCTAAATTTACACACAAAATATTTCCTCCATAGAGTCCCCACAGTGTACAGGTTCGTCCTGTACATTTCCCTAATGAATTCTGGGGAAACTAGCACAGGTATAAATAGCATTATTAATAAATGAATCTTTGCAGCTGTATGTGAAATTCACATTATTCTGCACATTTAGGAAAGGAATTTCATAGCTACTCTGTTTAGATGCTCACAGCACAATAATAATAATCTCAGTTGTACTTAATGAAAATAATAGAAATCCAGGCTGCCCTGCTGGACCCCATCAAGACGGTTCTTTTTCTTTAGCATAAATATGCTAAATCTGCAAGGGGTCCTAACTCACCCGTGCCGAAAATTTGTATTGTTTAGTTCGTAAACAACAGCAAGTCAGGCTTTGTTCCTTTGTGCTCTTATTAATCCCAGCCCCCCTCCCTTTTCCCACCAACGCATGCTGGATTACACAAAGCAAAAGTCATTAATTTTTATCTCTGACTATCTGTAGGGTTTTTAATGTGGCCTGGCTTCCTTATGCACCACCAATTACATGTCATAAGTGCTTGTAGATGCTGGAGCTGTATCATGGGCTGATGAATGACTGCTCGCTGCTTGATTAGTATGCAGGAGCCGTGCTAAGCACTGAGCAGCTGGCATGCCAATGAGGGTCTGACTCCGCTGGTCAAGGCATCTGGACATGAATTCAATATGGATCGCTTTAATTAAATGGCTAAGCGCACAAGAAGCAAAGAAACAACTCCATCATTGAGTCAAACTAGAAAATATAGTCTATATGAGAAAAATCGGGCAACTGAAAAAGAAAGAAAGGTAGACATGTAACGTGTCAGGGAAAGCAGGAAAAGGAAACCAGAGGCTGGACAATTGGGGACAAACAGCGGCGGCATCTTGGCTATAAGAGAGGAAATGTCACATCATGTGCTACATTAGAATAGGGCTAGGTATACTAGGTATAGAAAGATTCAAAGAACAGGCCGAAATTATATTTATTAGAAGAGTTTTCCTTTATATATCATACAGATATGAAAGCTTTGCTTTGATACCATTTTCAAGAAAAATCATTGAAATCAAAACTCAAGAAGTTGAACATTTAATATAGTATGTAGTAGGAAATCTTGAAATCCTAGTTGCAAATGTATGCAATTTTGTGGAGCTTTTTAAGGCCGGACTCGCAAGGAATAAGAATTAGCCATGATATAGATGCTGACAGTTTTTAAAGAGAATCGGCCTTGACCGCTTTAGTTTATCTATTAGATTCTTTAAATTAAGCAAGTCATCCCATGAAAAGTGCTCAACCATCTGACATACTTCTGTTCACAGTGTTACAAGTGATATTATTGGGGATGTTCTAGTTACATCTGGTAAGAGGGATCATGGGCCTTATCAATGGCATCTTTCTTGCTAAGGTTACTTGGATGCAGTCACGTGACCGGTCTCTGGAGATGAGCTGAGAGGCCAATGGCAATTAACATAGATAACTTATCTACATTAGAATAGTAGGCAGATCTGATAGAAAAATAGAAGGAAGTTTTGACCGCAGTGATTTGTTTTTTTACATGATCTTCAAGACCACTGAAGAGTGCAACACGTAATCGACTGTGCACATGGAGCATGGTAGGACTAGAGCCCGTCTTTTTTAGCTCTAAAATAATCACTGTAAAACTATACCACAGTCATAATTCTAAATTGTTTCAATGACCCTTGATGTTTTTGTACTTATTTCATTCTATTTTATAGTATTAATCTTTATTACAACACATGCATCTCTCAGTCTTCCTGTAATAGTCCTATTCATTTTGTTGAACCCATACATATTAAAAAATTGGCTTACATTGGACTAGGACCTGTAATGTAAGGGGGGTGAATGGGGAATTAGTGTTTAAGCTGTTGCTACAATTACATCCTGGCAGTCCTGTGATATGCACAGTATGGAGGAAGATATTATTTAGGCTTGAACTAACACGTTGAAGAGGAACTGTAAATCTGTATATAAGGATTCCATGACATCAAATACCTCACTCCTCAGTGATGTCACCAGTTTCTAATGAAATGCCTCAAGCCTTACAGATGTCATTTACTGTACAGTAAGAGAGATATATATATATATAGATAATATATATACCTGGTTTAAAACTGGAAACATAGCATGCACTACTTCTTCACAGATATAATATAGTAGCAACTTGGGCAGCTTACTTCCAGGCATCAGTACTAAGTGCCTTGTGTATGTACTGGGCTTCTTTGAAAATGCCTTCTTGGACAGAATGTTATCGTGGAGAAACTTATATCTACAATTTGGAAAAGTTAATATATTTAACGTGTAACTAAACTTTTATGTGCTTTTCATAAATTCATAGTACAGGCGAAGATAAAAAAAAAACTGTGTAATATGCTTTGTATAAGAAAAGTGGATGTTTCTTCACTTATTTGTCTCTTTTTGTCACTGATCAAATCTTTATAAAAGTACTCTATGGGGAAGGAAAGGGGAAGAGGAGAGCTCCTCAAACAGAGAGATATCAGTAATATAGATAGACAGTTCTTTTTCACAACACAGCCAGGGTGTCAGGAATTAGTATCCTGCTGTCTCCTGACAGGAATGCCACATTTAATGCTGTAGACAGCCTCCTATCTCTGTCTTTCTCCTCTTCCCCTTACCCCTTCTGTAGAGCCCATTGTAAACTGAAGCTGCTTCTGTAGCATTATAGACTGATAGATAAAAAGTTAAGTCAAGAGAAATACTTAAAGGCACTATTGATTTATGAAAAAAATGAGTAAAAGTTTACTCTTAAGGTGAGTTCACACTTAAGAGTCTGACTTTGTTTCCAACGAAAAAAAACGGCTTCGCGGCGCAGAGGGTGAAAGCGCACACCGGCGCATTGCTTAAAAAACCCATTCAAATGAATGGATTTTTCAGCAAAGCGTCGCAAACCTTTCCCTATTCAGTCCCTATACAGTTTTCTGACATTTAGGTCGGATTCACGGCGGACGGAGTGCTGGCGCAAGTGTGAACCCACCCTTACTTTAATGTAAAGCTCAGTTTTGGAGTTACTTAGTTTTGTTTTTTTCTGGTTGGCCGAAGAAATCTTAGACACTAATTATAGTACAGGACAGTATGTAGCTTGGAGGCAGGAACTTCTAGCAGCATAGATAACTATACTGCTAGGAGTCCCTCTCCCGGCATACTGTTCAAGCCCATAAATCATGGCTGAAACTTGGTTGTTTAAATACGGGGTCAGGCTGGATTCACAATTGCGTTGGAATATCCGTAAGAGACTCCGCAGCAGAATCTACCTAAAATTAGTAGAGAGAAAAGTCCTTTTTACTCAGCGGTTTCAGTATAAAACTGGGCAGAAATCCAATGGACCCCAATATAGTCCATGGGGTCTGCATGCTTCTGCGTGTAACCGCTTTTTAAGGTTACAGGGTCTCCGTCTTTTAGGTCCCCATGCGGACCCTAACAATGGAGACCCGAATGCTAATGTGAACCTAGCGTAAGTCTAAAAATGCAACAGACTTTTCAGTGGCTTGTGTAGACTGTGTAGGATAAGTTTATGTCATATACAGATGTAGCAGAGTTAACCTGAACATCTGCAATTGGTTAAACTGCTACAGTGTGATATCTTATCACAGAAGACAACAAAAACCAATGAAAAGTCATTGGAAAAACATATTGTGATAAGATTTTACCACAATGTTGATACAGATTGTGGCACTGTATGCCAATCTTCCTTTCGCAAGTCTATTTACAGCTAAGTTACTCCCCTTTTTCAAAAAAGGCCCAATCCAGAGTCTACAACACTTAACAAAACTGGTACAAAGCACATATGTTTGTTTTTTGGCACAAATTCAGCCGGAATTCTGTTGCATTTTGATCAGTAAATTTCCCCATAGTGTTAGATGGTTTCCATTGGAATTTATGAGCAAACATGTAACACAGTTGCTATGTCCTATAGTGCACAAGCTTTCCTTTGGAGGGACTGTTCACTTAAAGGGGTTGTCCAGATTCAGCAAATCAATGTTATTGCTTGCATAATGAAAAGTTATAGAGTTTTCCTATACACTTTCTGTGTCAAGTCCATGTGATTTTCTAGATTTCCGCTTGCTGTCATCTTTTGCTTACTTCCAGTAGATAAAAATCAGCCCATGGTCATGTGATGGACACACAAGTGCACAGCACAGTAATCAGACATCTGTCATGTAACAAGTCATTCACGTGTGTGTCCATCACATGACCTTCTATAGTCCAACACATGACCAGGACTTATTTTTATCTACCATGAAGAATTGATAAAGAAATTATATTGAAAAATTGTCTAACGGTATACAAACAATAACATTGATTTGCTGAAAGTGGACAATCCCTTTAAAAGAAGGCTACCACCTCCCCCAAGCATCTTCAACTGCTACCACCGCATTACAATGCACATTACACTGATAGCATACCTTTCTTATGTATGTCACTTTTGTAGGTTTGGAGAAGTCTTGTGCAAATGAGGTAGTTGGTGCACTAGGGGCGGGCCTTCACCCCGGTAGCACTGCTCTGGTTGCTCAAGTAGAATAGGTGATGTCATAGCAGTGGGAGGATTAATTCTCACTACACGGGGTGGCTCAGGAGATAATAGGGGTCTGAGTGGTAAGCGCAGTTTTCCAGACAACTCAAGGCTCACCACCAGTGCACCGACTGCCTCATTTACATAAAACTTTAAGGTAGTTTTTTTTCAAAATTTACAAAAGTGACATATATAACAAAGGTATGTTGTTTATCAGTGTAATGTGCCCTGGAACATAGCGGTGACCCACTGGACCTCACAGACCAGGTGTTTACTGTCCCAAATCACCCTGTTGTAAATCTATCTAAAAATAGAAAAGTTTTATACTCACCTTGCTGCTGTATTCCTGGCGCCGGCGCAGTTCTTCACTGAAGTCAGAGGAGTCCACCTCAGATTTAGCGTGGATGCCGTGTACCTCTGGACCTTGCGCAGTGAAGTTGGCGTGTATGTCCTTGGCTTCACTGAAGAACTGCGCAGACTTTGTGAGCAGCAGAGATGAGACTTATTGGACTCATCTCTAGGCAAGTATAAAGGTTTATTTTTTTCAAATTGATTTAAAAAAGGGCGATTTGGGAGACTAAACGGTCTAGTGTCCCAAATTGACCTGACAGGTTCCCTGTAAAGAATGGAACTATTAGTAAATAGCCAATGAATAGTGACATCCAGCACACATACATACATATTGTAAGTAACCCTAAGCTTATGGTCACTGTTAAATTCTTTCTTTTATCATTGATTTTGCATTTCAAAAAACCTAGGAATATGAATATGAATCACATTAATCTTCCAGTCCAATTTATTGAAGCATGCAAATTGCCCTTTTAGGAACTGCTTGTTTAGGGAAAGTGAATGATGATGATTTTACACAAGCAGAAACCAGTCTTGCCAACATAGTAAAAAAAAAGAAAAGTAAAAGAATGCTAATAATAATAAATATTTTGCACTTTGACAATTGTGACGAATAAAAGGCTGTGTGCAATATACACAGTGTAATTGTGTAAACCTCACAAGAGTAGAATTGCTTGCACAGAATACTCAGCACTGTTCATCTCCTCACGCAGCAAAACTGACACATCCCAAGATTCATTCACAGGGGCATCATTAAGCAGCGAGTGAGCAGATTTCTCATCTACCAATCTAACAAGTTCATGGTCCTCGTCATACTGAGTTGCAAATAATATTTTTGTCACTTCAGTTGCCTTGCAGCAGCCACCTGTCCCAAGTCTTGGCTAGTACATTGAGGTTATATAGTGAGAGTGGCAGGGAAGGGATATTAATGTTTATTTGCAATACAACCTCTTTTTTTTCTCCGTGGGATTGGCAAAGCAGTTCACCCGCTCTGACCAGAGCTTTTTTATGGTCATAATAAGCAGCAGCGGATCATCTGGCAGGCAAGGGGTTATAAGCATCCATATGCATCCACTATCTTGCTCATCTCATCACTTTAATAGTGGACCGCAGGTATGTTGCCATGTGAACAGGCCGACATGTCTCCATGGAAACAGCCAGATTGCAGCACACCAGTCTGGGATCTAGACATTTTTTTTTTTTATTATCGCTCCTGTTTTTTCTTTTGTTAAATTTACAGAAGTGCTTCCAGGGGGAGTGTGGCTGCTGCTCTCTCCATACAGTATCTCCCTACCTATCTGACTCTTACTAAGATCTTCCTCCATGCTTATCCCTGGCTTTTGTCAGCAGTACTGAAGGTCACTTTAGGATGGAATTCTGCTTAGATTTCAGTTCACACTGAATTGGTCAGTGTTACCGAGCGTGCAGTTGTGATGAAGGCACCTAGGCTCATTTCGTGGAGCAGTCTACATCTGACCTTCTTACAAGATACTTCAGTGCTAGCTCTAGGTTCTTTTATGCACAAATACTGTAGTTTGTAAGATACTCATTGTAACCCTTCATTTTAGAAGGAAGCTGGAGCTGTGCATAGACTCAATACAACACAGCTCTCATGTATTGCAGTTTACTGCAGAGTCTTTCAAAGTCTTCACATGTCCCTGTTACACTACATTCACATCTGCATTTTGATTTCTGTGAAGGACCAAATGAACGGAAAAACAGACACAAATAAAGCCTAAGGAACCCCATTGACTATAATGGGGTCCGTTGGGTGTCCATTTGCAGTCCTTTTCTATCAGGTGATTTCTGATGGATCTGCAGCAGGTGTCCAGATGTGAACAGTCACATACTGTAAAAAGCACATCGAACCTAGGTAGACAACTGGGATCTACTGGTACAACACTAACAGATATTTAGTAGATCACAATACCTTGAGCTAGTCATGCACAAGTGATTTCTGTTCTCGAAGTACAGTGCCTTTCATGGTTGGTATGTGGAGCTTATTGTTCCAGATGACAACATTATAAGCTAAAAGGATTTTCTAAAGCCAGATATTGATGGCCTATTCTTAGGATAAGTCATCAGTATCAGATCAGTGGGTATCCAGCACCCTTACTGATCAGCTAATATCTGCACAGTATACAGAGCTGAAAGCATATGGCTCCATACACTGCACCTTGACAGAACTAATATAGGCCATCAATATCTTGGGCAGACCCGTTAAAAGGAGAATCTGATGACCTAGGTTTCTGCCTTGATATCTGATCTGAAATGCTATTGGTAGATTTAAAATCAGGTAAAACTTTAACCCTTTAGCGCTATATGACGCATATATTTGTCATGACCATGGGGCAGTCGATGCTTCATGATCAATATATTTATCATAGTGATTGTGTATCTGTGTGATCACCAGCAGACGCTCGGCTGACACACATAGCCGTATTCCTGCCACAATTGTCGAAGATGGATAAATTAGATCCCCGGCAGTTTAACCCTTTACATGCTGCGGTGCATAGTGAACCCAGCATATAAAGAAGTTAGATAGAAATAAGTGGTTCCCTCTACCAGTCCTTCAGCCCTCCACAATGTGATTGTGGTGTGCCTAGGGGTCGCCATAGCAGCCAGAGGCCTGGCTTTGGCTTCCTGCACTGCCATGAACAGAAGCCTATTAGGCTTGCAGCCACCATGTAATACAGAAGGGAATTATACAAGCGATCAAAGGTTCAAGCCCACTAAAGAAAATGTTAAAAAATGTTTTAAAAAAGTAAAATAAATCTCAAAGCATATTGCAATTTTCCCCTAACACATAACTTTATTATGTTAAAAATAATAAACAGCACAAAAATGGAATAGAAATTTCAGGGCACCCCAAGAGAGTACAGATGAAAACTATAGCTTGTGCACAAAAAATATGCACACAGCTTTATCGATTGAAAAATTAAAAAGTTATGTAGAATATGTTGATACAAAAATAAAATATTTTTTATTGTGCAAAAGTAAAAAACAAAAAAAGTAAAAAACACTTTAGAAATTAGGCATTGCTGTAATTGTACTGACCCACAAAATAAAGTTAGCAAGTCATTTACACCATATGGTGAGTGATGTAAAAAAAAAAAAAACACAAAAAAATTAAAGAATTGCAATTTTTGCTGCAGAAAACGCAGCAAAATTTGATATTAATTGCAAAAACACTGCATTTTTCCCCATAGACTCATATAGGGTGATAAAAAATGAACCAAAAACGCAACTGAAAATATGAAATTCAGTTGGAAAACACAAGTACCAGGTGAATTGTTTGTACTGCGTATTCTGATGTATTTTCGCTTCTATTTTCTTATGTTAATTGTTTTTGTCAAAGGCAAAATACTTTTCAAAAAGTAGGTACATGGTACAAGTGCAGTCTGTAACATAAACATGGTCTTTTGTGTGAAAACAGTGTTTTTATCAGTGTATCATGTTTATCAGTTTAGCATTTTATCACAGGTGGTAAAGTGGCTCAGTGGTTAGCGCTGGAGTCCTGGGTTCAAATCCTGCCGAGGACAATATCTGCAAGGAGTTTGTATGTTCTCCCCGGGTTTGCGTGGGGGTACTCTGTGTGTGTGGTTTCCTCCCACACTCCGAAGACATACTGACATGGAATGTAGATTGTGAACCCTATATGGGACAATGATTGATGTCTGTAAAGTGCTGTGGAATATGATGGCGCTATAAAGTAAGCTAAATAAAATAAATAGCTTCTGTATTACAACAGAAGATCTCTACCTCATCAAGGATTCTCAATAGACTCGGGCTACGTCACACAGACTATTTTCAGGTTTTAAACATTTGTTTAAAAAACAAAAAACGCCTCTGCTTAGTGTATTTACAAGTAATTTCCTTGGGTTTTTTCTTTTGTAACATTTAACCCCTTAAGGACGCACAATTCTATCATAATTTTATCCATTTTGTTTTTACGGTGTGTACTCTGCATTAAAAATGACATGGCAGCTTTGTCTGAAGGGTCATTACGATTACAGCGTTACCATATTTATACTGGCTTTTTTTAAAAAAATTTTGGCTTTTACAAATAAAACGATTTTCCTGGAGTCACCATATTCTAATGCCGATAACTTTTCTACTGTACTGTTGACGGAGGCTTGTCAGGGCTCTTTATTTGCGGGACAAGTTGTACTTTCTATTGGTATCAGTGTTTGGTTCGTATGACTTTTTGATCACTTTTTATTGTTATTTTTTGGGGGAAGCAAATTCACCAAAATACGTTAATTTGTTCATTGTGGTATTTTTTTTTTTTTTTTTTTTTTTTTACAGCGTTAACGGTACGGGATAAATAATGCTATTTTTGGATAGTGAGGGTACCTAACATGTTTGTTTATTTATTTTTATTTACAGTATATATTTTTGAAATATAAAGGTGTGGTTTTTTTTTACTTTTTGTTGTTTATTTATTTTTGTTTACATTATATATTTTTGAAATATAAAAGTGTTTTATTTTTAACTTTTTATTGTTTGTTTATTTATTAATGTGTATTGTAAACTATGTGTTTGTTTGTTTTTTTTTTTTTTACTTTTTACATGTCCCACAAGGGGATCACAGATCTCCAGTGCACTGTCCTGCAATACATAGTATTGCAGACCATCGCACACTAGTTCCAATGGGAACTATGCATAGGCAGACAGTAGGCTGAGGCCTCTCCTGGCTGCCATGGCAACACCTTGGAACTCTCAATCGTATCGCGGGGGTCCTAGGTGTGACAGTGGGGCTATCTTGCCCCCAGGCCAGAGTATCTTCCGACTACGGTGGCTGGTCCCGGCCCTGTAACCACGGCATTACAGTATCGTACTATTAACTATATGCTCAGCGTGACGTAATAGTATGGTGCAGAGCGGGAAGGGGTTAAAACATGATTTTATGATGTTTTTCAAGTCCTATTAAGACACCTATAAAAAAAAAAAAAAAAGAAAAACATACACAGAGAATACTGTATTTTGAAAAGTAATACCACAAAAATGCCAAAACAAGAGCCCTATGGAGTAATGAAAATGAACCAGAATTCTGGCGTAATTTGTGGTAAAAAGCGGCATATTTGCCCTGAACCATATTTTTTAATTGTTTTAGACACTTTATCCATCTCCTTCACCAACAGGACATGGCTTGGTAAAAATAAGGCATGGCTTAATATGTAACATTATGTCCCAAAATTATGTCCTCACGCGAGATCTGGTCCAACATTGAAGATGGCCGAAGTAGCGGGGAGTGCGCCAGAGCCAGGGAGAGGTAGGTAACATTGTTTTTTTTCTTTGTATCCTCCCCTGGGTCTCCGATCATTATACTCTGGGGTCTGAAAAGACCCCAGAGTATAATAATTGTTCATGGGTGGTCCCCAATGGGGCATAATACTGTGTTCAGGGGCCACTATGGGGCATAATACTGTGTGCAGGGGCCACTATTGGGCATAATATTGTGAGTAGGGGCCACTATGGTGCATAATAGTGTAAGCAGGAATGCGGTTTGTGTGGGTGGGGGGGTTGGAGGGTGTGGTCCGGGGGGGGGTTGGGGGCTGGAGTTTAGGGGGGGGGCCCATGTCAAATGTTCGCCTTGGGGTCCAGCCATTCCTAGTTACGCCACTGCTGTCTAGTCTTGTTTTACATTAACTATTAGACAATGTTAGTAAATCTGTCCCTACGTATGTAGACGTTTTAATAATTTTCCATAAACTTCAAAGTAACATCTAGCTGCAGTGTTTTTTGACCAACCAGCTGTTAAACATGCCAGTGAAAATACTAAAATATACTGTGTGTGAATCAGGACTTAATGGATGGAAAAAAGTAAAGTTGTGCTACTATGGGCACATGCATTTTATCATGCACTTGAGTTGCTGCAAACCAGATACTAGAAAGCACAAAGCTTTATGTTCCACAGCTTGACCTTTGTCAAGTTCTTTGTCTGTACAATAATATTATTAAAACCTACAGTACAGTGTAGTTCTAGGGACATGCATTCAGCCACTTAACAGGGCATTACAAGGTATGATATCCAGCAGCGACTAGAGTGCATTTGGAAGCCTTTACTGTTCTGTAACACTACCAGAGTGTCTCCAGCTTATGAAGTTGACCATGTTTACCATAAAATGGCCATCACTGCTGTAGGGAGTAAGTGCATCTGGCTAGAAGATGCTATAAATCACGTCCCCTCCCAGTTCTCGGGTTCCTACTACATCTAGACATAATTAAGCAATGTCCTGCCATTAAGAATAATTCAGAATGTCCTGGAAAAATGAGAACTCTCCCAGACTTCCGAAACAGTTGAAAAATGTCCAGAGAGTGGCACTGAATGTATATTTCATGTGCATGGGCTCAAGATGCTACATCACTAGACACAGTTTTGGCACCCAAACTTACATTTGAGAGCAGTATGTTTCACAATTGGGCATGTCCATACAAAGGGGATGTGGGCAGCAGAAAAGCAGGGCAGGACTATGTTACAATATCCAGTCTTTCAGACAGCAGTCCAGTAGTTTGTGATTAAGTTGTGAACCAACTGTTGGTATCCTCATTGATGAGCAGTTTGGAGGTGCCCTAGAGCTTAAGTGAGTGCTAAGCAATCTTAGACCTTATTCACATGGCAGTGCCATTTTTCACGATTCTAATGACTTACTCACTTGACCGTAAATAACGGCCATGTGATGGCTGTTTTTCGAACAGGCGTCACACAACCACTTTAAAACCCATGAATGCCTATAGGTCTATTCATATAGCTATATCCAAAATGGACAAAGATAGAGCATTTAAGTTTTTCTGATGGCCGTGAAAAATGGTGCATCATTTTGAAACATCATGGTATTAAAAATGGAAATATGACGGCTGTTTTTCACTGTTGTGTGAATAAGGCCTTACAGACGTAATTGCTATTAGTGTGTTTACTTCCACACTATTTATTTAATATCAGCTGTTCAGGATATTGCAGATGTAGTGTGGCCAGAAAAATTAAGTGTTCAGGTATTGTTGATGCAGTTCTGAAACCAAAACCAAGTGTGGATCATAGGTGAGTACGTATAAAGGACAGATGAACTTCTTTTATTTCAGTCTACTCTTGGTATGGCCTCAAAACTGAATTAAAAACATAAACGTGTGCAACATGGAGATCAAGGTGTTGTATTGTGAGATCCTATTGAATGGTCATCAATAGGGTTACCTTGCCACCTGCAACTTTATGAGTCTGTGACACGACAGTTGTAAAAATTCCAATTTCGATTTTAGATTGCTCATGCAATTTTGCAATCATAGACTGCAGTGAAAATCATGTGAAACTTTACGAATCACTTGCTACATATCTGCAGCTTGGCTATTTTTTACAGCCAGATTGCAGTTGTAAAATTGTCATGCAACAGGAACTCACAGACAAGTAAAATAAATGTTTTTGTTTGCGTAACTTATTTGAGGTTTACAATCTTTAGGAGACTCTTACTGCTCAGGGTGCTTTCACACCATGCGGTTTGGTGCAATTAAAGAGATTGTGCCGTTATGGACACTTATCCCGTATCCACAGGACGGGGATAAGTGTCTAATCGCTGGGGGCCCATCTGCTAGGTTCCCAACTGCTGGGTCCCTCAGCAATCAGGAGGATGGGAGGATGATCGGCGGCAATGCATCGCGTGCATGCATCGTTTTTAGCGCAGCACTTTCATAGAAAGTACGCAGAGGTTTCCTCTGCGGACTTTCTGCTTCCATTATACCTATAGGGAAACCACCGGCGTTTCTGTAAGTATAATTGACATGCTGCGATTTCCAAAACCACAAAGGTTTTGGAAATCTCAGTGTGTCTGCTGCACGTATTTTCCTGCAATGTGTGGATGGGATTTGCTAGAATTCCATCCACTTTGCCCCTTCCCTAGGGTTATCTACCTGACAGGGACGGAAGAATAAAAAAAAAAAAAAAAAATTTTCTTCTCTCCCTGCACATTTTCTCCTGCATATTGGTTAAAGTGAGAGTGTGAATATATGCAGCTTCACTTTAACCAGTAATATCTCTAAATCTATGTGGGCTACAGACATGATCTTGGTCTTTTTTTAAAGCCAAAATTCATGTCTCTAGCTCCCGGAGTTAGAGCTGTTTAAAGTGACAGTGTCCCTGGACGTATTCTGATGAACTATAATGCACTTTGGTCATGCCCCAAACAGGATTCGTCCAGAACTGTATGGGGGCGGGGGTTAAGACTACATCAAAACTACATAAGATTAAACAGCATGCAGTTTCAATGTGGTTTTTGGTGCATTTTTTAAAGAATTTTAAAGGTGAAACATATAAAAAAAAAAAAACTGGTTCACCTGTAAATTTAGGAAACTGCACCACAAAAAATGCATCAGAACTGCATCCAGTTGTTTTCCAATGTGCTTTTGATACAGCTTTAGCTGCACTATGTGAATGTACCCTAAGATAGATTTCAGTTGCCGTAGTAGTATCACATGTTGTGAGGTTTTTTAGTAACTGATATGACAAGTTATTACCCTAGATCTTTATATGTGTTGGCCAGAATCCGATGTTAACTCTGTTTGGCCTTCAGTAAGTTGATTGATGTCTGGGGGTCGATGACTCCTTTACCTTTTGTTTAGCTCAGAGGAGGTGACTGCACCATCCAGTGAGGAAACTAATTACATGTTATAATTAAACTGTGACACTGGGATATTATAGTGTGGGTTTACTAATGACACTGCATAACTGTAGCGGCAACACAGGACGCTGATTATGCCTCATATATTATTTAGCCTCTTGCTAAATGAGATGGTGACATTTTCAAAAATTACTTTGAGGCTTCTTAATTGTCAGTGGCAAGATGGGGAGACGAGGCAGAGGCCGTCGCCAGATATTTCTTTTTTCTCTTCATCTCTCTGGTTCTAGAAGGTAGAAGATAAAAATGTACCATATCAAGTCGAACACGTAACAATTTGTCAGTGGCAGCAACATGCATAAGAAATTATGGCTAATGTGATCCATTACTGACCACATGTAGGGCGGCTAGACAGAGACATTTTATCTTGTGACATGGTATTTACGTGTATTTCAGGTTGCACAACTTTCCTTTTGCGGTGGTTGCGCATAATTTTAGCTGCCTTCCTTAACTGTTGCAATAGTTGCATTATGATGCAATTCCTTGTATCATGTCATGGATGCATTATTTCTGCTATAATCCTAAAGGGTAAATCACTTTGGATAATACTTTTTTTTCTTAGAAGGGTCCCTTTATAGTAAACCGATAACAAAGTGTCCCTCTGCTGGTTCCCCAGTAATCTGTTGTCATCTGTGGAGAAACTTGGTAATAAGACAGGATCCATTCTAATAAGTGGGTTGTCTGCAGGACAGAACAGGTTCTGGAGAGCAAGAGATGCTTTTTGTAATCGATCTATATAATGGCCAAGAGATGAAGATTCTGAATAGGGTATCCTCCTATATTAACTTTTCTTTTTCTAAACTGAAGAACCCCTTTATACAGCATGGATCTTTTTATGTTAGAAGGTTATCTTAATATAACTTGGCAGTATTCAATAATTCAGAATTCAATAAGTGGGAGTCCCCACTGATCACACTTTTACGACCTGAAGGGTTTGTTGTCTCGTGTTAGATGCATTAATTGATGGTTTCTACCAGTCACAGTCACTGGGCATTACATGAGAATTCAGTCATCCAACAACATGTAGAGCACATCACATATGTTCATTGATAGTCAGGACAGAAAATAGCCACCCACACACAAACTCATTTTCATGGTCGCTAGTCCCTCAGTATATATTATGCAGGAGATTGGTTTGAATCCCATCAGAGGAAAGCAAGGAAAATGTCCATTGCCGAAGCTAATGTCTGAGATTAATTTCTGTTTGTAGGAAAATCCACACAAATGAGGTAGGTAAAGAGTCCAGTTTGTATGTTTCCTCTTGTTCTGGCTCTGGCTGTACCTGAGCAGTGGCATCCACTGTGCCCCCACAATACAGGCAAACCACAATGCCCCAAAGAAATTACTACATTTAGTCAGACATTTCTACTGCAGAAGCCAACCATGTAATTTATGACACTAGCCATTGATGCTACTAAAACAGTAGGATAATCTGCATTTATTTTACATTGCACCTCTTTTGACTTTCAATTTTTAGCATAGCATTTAACTGTAAACACTACAAAAGTTAGGATTGTATTTGTTCATATGCGTAGTCTGGAAACCACTCTGTATATTTTTACTTTTAACTGAGCAAACCATTAAGGCACAGTCTACAGCTGAGCAATTGACATGATCATTGACTTTAGGAACCTTTGGTTAGGGAAGGAGAGGAGACAGTTATTCTCTTCCTCCTGTGCTAGGAGTAGGAAGTAGGAGAAATGTGAGGAGATCGAACTAGAGTTCCATGTAGGGCTGACCTCAAGCAGCTCAAAGACAGCCTATGTGATGTTCTGAAGTCAGGAGATTGGAATGATCTCTACTCAATTGGAAGACGATGGGGGGAATAAACTGAACCTTATCCACCAGAATTATGTCTAAGGCTGAGGCCCCATGTTGTGGAAATGCAGCTTTTTTTGTTGCAGATTTTGTTGCATTTTTTTGAACCATAGCCAAGAATGGCTACAAAAGGAATGGAAAATATATAGGAAGCTCTTATATTTCTCCCTTCTGCTCAATCCACTGCTGGCTTTGGCTAAAAAAAAACTGCAGCAAAATCTGCAACAAAAAAAGCAACTTTTCCACAACTAGGCCTTAGCCTAAAACAACACCAGAATTAAAACTTAGACACATAAAGTAAAAGTTAGCGCCTATATTAATACAGAAATGTGATGCTCTCGCCAGTTCATAAAATACATATGAAAAAGGGGTGTGGTTAAAACTGTCTAAGTATAATGCCCCACGTAATGAGCGACTGAGGAAAAGAGTGCAACGGACACGCATTGCCTTTTTTTTCCACAGCGTTTTTCCCAGAAAGTCTGCAGAGTTTTCCTTTGCGGACTTTCTGTCTCTTTTATACCTATATGGAAAATGCCAGCGTTTCTGTAGGTATAATTGACATGTTGCGATTTACAAAATCGCAATGGTTTTTGAAATTACAGTATTTCCACTGCAGATATTTTTCTGCAGTGTGGGTGGAATTAGCCAGAATTTCATCTTCTTTGCAGGTATTGTAAAACACCGCGTTTTCACAACGTGGGTCCTCAACCTAAAAGTACGCCACACTAACTAATAGACAAATGTGATTTTAGTCACAGAATAGACCAATTCTAAACTGGTGTAGGACACTCAATTACTTGTTAAGTGTACCAGGTTTTCTATTGTTCAATAGATAATCTGGTGCAGTTTTCAATATTGTTGATGTATTTAAAACTATCTAATACTTAGACAGTTTTAGTTTATTCTCTCCATTGTGTGGGAGGGAAGACTGCGAGGGTAATGTTATATCGACCTCTTAGCTATGACCCTGTTTGATAGTCATAGGTCAGACAGGGCAATACTTTTTGGATCTGCACTTGGCAGCCAGGGCACTGCAGATATCTTCTGTATTTAGAGAGTTCCAGAACACAGTTTAAGAGGAAGACTGCAACAGCAAGGGAGATAGAGACTGCCACCAGGAAATACCATCTTAATGCTCAGTTCCAGCCTCAGTGGATGCTCTAAAGTTCTGTACTGCCAGCATATGGAAGGAACTGCTTGTTGTACCCTTTTCTTTACTTACTTTGTTTTCAGTCCTGTCTCATTTCTGCACGTACCATCAGGGGCGCTCCAGCTCCTATCAAGCTCATGAAGGCCCATCACTCGGTCGTGCCCAGGGGAACAGCACTGCCACCATCAGACCCCCTGCAGGCCCCTTTATCACTGCACCAGCCTCAAAGGAGCTCTGGAGTATCTGTTAAATATCATTTCCATTGTGACCACAGCAACTACTACTCCCAACCTCCTGGCCTTCCTCCCAGTTGGTTGCTGCTAAGGGTGCAGTAAGTAATGGCTCATTAGTTTTGTATAAAAGTTAACCTAAAGTACAACACCATTTCAATACTGTGAAATAAATAGAAAAGTTCATTGGTAACCTTTATTTTCCCCATTTTCATGAGCACCTACCAGTCAACCATTGATAACACAGATGTCAGTCATTTGATTATTGAGTGAACATACAGTAAAAGTCACCCTATTAGATCACCTACAATGTAATTAATTTCACTATTAATGTCACCTATTAATAGCCATCTTATAGGCTGAGGCCCCACATTGGAGAAACACGGCTTTTTTTGTTGCAGATTTTGCTCTGGTTTTTTTGAGCCAAAGCCACGAATGGTTACAAAAGGAATGGTAAGTATATAGGAAGCTCTTATACTTTTACTTTCTGCTCAATCCACTTTTGGCTTTAGCTAAAAAAAAAACGCAGCAAAATCTGCACCAAAAAAGCTGCGTTTCTGTAACGTGGGGCCTCAGCTCTTAAAGTGATGCCATATCACTAGGATATACTATCACTTTATAATCAGCGAGGACCCAACCAAACAATGAAGTGGCCATAGTAATGATTTAATACTACGTAACCTTTACGTTTTATTCTGTCTAGTACACCACCCTAGCCACGTGCCGGGCAGGCACCTATTCAAGTGAATTAGGCAGGCATCTTTGACCTGCATAGATTGGTGTCTGACAGCACCATTCTGGTGAAAAGTCTTACAAGTGGATTCAGTAATAAATCAGTACAGCAATCCCTTGATTCTTAGGGGGCATTCACACAACGTTGTTAATGTCCGTTGCTGTGTTCCTGCAAGCACGACTTTATCTACTGTTACAAAAGTAAACAAACATGATGGAAGATAGCTTCCGTCATGTTGTTTACATTAGTGTCAATGGGAACGGACACAGAATCAGTCTGTGACCGTTCTCTGCAATAGTTTAATGTCCGTTGCAATCATCCTACTGCAATCGACATTAACAACGGTGTTGTGAACGCCCCTAGAATTGTGTTTGTCCTAGAGGTCGGACTCCTGGAATCCTAGTAATATAGCATCACGTTATATTTCATTAGTGTCATTGGTTAATGCAGTATAATGTGATGGTCCGCAGATGTTTATCCAACCTGCAAATTGCCTCTATCGCTCTGCAGACTTATGAGATATTTCAGTGGGATCCATTAAAATTGTAACACATTCTGATACATGATACTAATAAACGCTAAAATACCTGTAAAGATCATTGTTATGTAATATTGTTGGTTAGACTTTTGGAAGGTAATACAGCCACTTTCTCTGGAATAATGTTTTTGCTTCCTTATTTCTTGCATATTTAGAAATATCATTTTGCAGACACCAGTGGTTAGTGATAATGGTCTGCTACAGCTACTGGGACCTGGAGGAAAAGTCACAGGGGGCCACATTCAGAATATTAATATTTATAGCATATTAGCTTGTTTCATTATGTGAGTTCCTTGGTAGTTGCACTGTGTGCACTTTCAAGTTGACATTTTTTTGCCCCAATAAACCACTTACTTTGAGCTGCTCAAGTCCCTCCTCTTCTGCTGTCTTCCCATTTGCACCTTTCAATTATTCACTGCTTTAGAGTCTCATAAAATAGTACGAAACAGGATAGGCAAAGGGTGAAAAAAGCAGGTTGCCCCATGCCACACTGGGCACAAACCTTTACATCCTGTCCACAAGCCTTAGATTTGTGGGATTCTTTGAGCCTACAACTTGCCTTATCCAGACAGGACATATTTTTCCGATTGGACTACTAGCCTTTGCCACCTCAGCTATTATTTAGGTTGCCATTTTTCTGTCTGACAGATAGATCTAGAAGCCACAACTAGCGTGTGGGTCGGGGCTTATTGGAGCATGTTTATTTACATAGATCATTGCATCTCCGCGCATTAATGTGGCTTGATTACGCTGACATTAATCATGTCCACAGTACAATGAAAGATTCATCATGAGCAGCTAAGGGAGGAGGTTTTGTTGCTTAGCCCTTTCTATCCTCTTATGGCTCATTGGGGTCACAGACACTACAAGGTGCAGTCAGCCCGTTGGCCAATAACCTCACAGTAACCCCGCTGGTAATGCAATCTACTCCTCATCAAAAGCTCGGCTGGACGTCTCAGACCAGGTTTCATTTCTCTCACTGTAATGGCATCCGGCATCTATAATTATGCTATTTTCTCTCTTGTGCTGATTAAATACGATTTACCCAGAGAGCTAAATGATGAATATTTAAGTGAAATCTCTGGCTGAAATAGACCCAATAAATAAACTTATAGCAACTGGATAGCAGATGGAGGAGGTGCGAGCCTGAGGTAGGTGACTAAATACATTAACAGGTAGACAGGCAGGCATTTGCTGGAGCCTGTAATGTCTCTGGCCTCTTACATCCCAGTAATCACCTTGTAGATTTTTAAACGACTCTTTTAATAAAGGTGCTGAGCATCATGTCTTAAAGACACGAACTGAACCGACAGCCAAGGTCTAAGACGTTACTTTTATAGAGTCAGAGTTAATTGTGCCATCTTGAAATCAATAAGACCGTATAGCATGCAGGACCATCATGTCTTTAAAATGTCTTCAGCTGGCCACAGATGTAGGGATTTTACACATAATATGGCTAGAATTGATGATCAAAATCAGTATGTCTGTTGTATCTAAAACATTGGTAAAAAAAAAAAAAACCTGATGGAGATTGTATAATTATAATGGCTAATGAGAACTCAATATAAAGAACATTTAACAAATATGTCTCACAAAAATCAATATTGGGTATAAGCCATTAAGTTGCCCTCATGTATGAGGTGTTTTCATCTTCTGTTCTGCCATGTTGTAACAAGGGGAGTTTCTTGCATGGCGTTTTTTTTTTTTTTTTTATAATACTACTGCAGTTTTCAGAGCCAAAACCAGAAGTGGATGCAGCAAGAAGGAGAAATGTAAGTTTGTCCTTTATGGTCCCCATTCCTTGGAATCCTCTTCTGGCTTTGGATCAAAAAACTGAATGAAAAACTGCCCCTAAAACTACCACAAGAAGCAGTGTGTGAAACTACCCTGTAGGAAAGGATAACAGATGATATAGTTGCTTTAAGAGGTGTAGAAATAAGGGGTGCAACGGTTGTGGCCACGTCCATTGCCAATGGATGTGGTTGCTGACGATTTATGCAGGTAAAATTGGCAGTGAATCATAGTACAAGGAAAGTGAATAAGATTTTACATGCGCTTTCTACATGCTGTGGACATTTTCCCCACACATAAACAAGCATGTTGCAGATTTTCAGATACGCAGCACGTGCATTCTGTTGGATTTTTTCTTTCAATGTAGCAGAAGTGAGATTTGAAGCACAATCTATAGCATCATTTTTTTTTTTGCTGTGAGTTGGCCAGAAATTTGTGGCGAGAACTGCTGTGGAAATTCATGTTACATGTGAACATATCCTAAGGGAGTGCTTCTGCCTCATATAAGGAATCCAGTACATTAAATTATGTGTGATATGAAAGATTTTGCACAGGGGCCTATGAGCTTCAAGTTAGCTGTCTCTCTGTCTTTACAGTTAATGCTGCGATCAGTGGCATAGCTATAGGGGCTACAGAAGGTAGCACTCCCTTTGCCACATAAAAATATGCTAGTATTTTAAAAGGCACAAGGTAGGTAGGGGTCCCATTACAAATTTTGCAGTGGGGCCCAGGAGCGACACGTTATGCCTCCGACTGTGATATTGGATATTTCACTACATCACTGAGCAAGTTTAGAATTCTTGTATCTGGTAAAGTTGGACAGCAACCTGACTTGTAATTGTGACCAACATATTATGTACTGGTGGGGGTTTTATGCTTTTTTTTTTTATTGTGAGGAAATGTTTTTCAGCATGCCAGTCATTGACCAAGCATGTGCATAATAGCGCTACAATGAATCATTTCATGTGACTAACATGCTACATATTGTACATAGGTCTTCATTTCTTACATCTATGATGAGGCAAATTGAAGGCTGTCAGGGCAAGGTATCATTTTGTCTCCTCATAGCTGATTTATGCTGGAACTTGTAGTTCATCATCATTATGGGTTCCTTTTTGTAGCAGCAAACATGCTGCTGTTGATGGATGGTTTTAGGTGTAAAGATGAAGGACAGATATGATTAATAAAAGCATTAAATGTTCATTCCATCCTAATGGCATATTCATATTCAAGGCCTTTTTAATACACATTTTGAATAAACAGGCTTTGAATTGCTGAAAGGCGGTAACTTCAGTACATTCATTCCTTGCCCTCTGATTAGTGTTGGTTAACCTTAGATTCCTGATGATGCTTCTTCTGTTTTTGTACCATTGTCTCCCTGCATCTTCCTGTAGCAGGAATGTCATCGCTCTTCTCGTGGCCTCTATCAAAGTCTCAAGCTCTAATTCTCCCTCCGGCATTCCACCCCTGCTGATTGCTGGGCTCTAAATTTAGGTCACCCAAGGCAATTAGAAGAGAGAGCTGCTGTTTGTGAAAAGGTATTCAGCAGGCATGGAGCCCAGTTTCCAAATGAGTTATCAGGTGATATGATGTTTGGCTGCAGCCAGCGTGATTGACAAGGTGCTTCTGTGTTCACAGATACATTATTTAAACCCGGTGAGTTATAAGAGATCTTCCGCACTAATTACTTAGAAGGCTGTATTAATCACAAGACACTTTAATACCCGATCAATACTCGCATCTGTCAGCGACCTTGTAAATCACCTCCAGTTTCACTCTGCTTTATGGCATAAGCCACCTCTAGAAGACAAAGTACTGTAGGTACAGTAGTAAGGTGCGTGTGTCTATACCAGTTCTCCTGCTATCACTTTAACTTGGCCTGCAGATTGCATATTGGTGATGGTATGAAGTAGCGTAATACCGCAGAGCTTTGGCTGAAAAGCACAGCATTTTTGCAACATTTGCATGTGTTGTTTTATTATTTTTATTTATAATATAAAGATGCTGCAGCCAGATGTTGAAAGATGACTTTTCACCATTGAACCACCACATTCCTCTCAACTTTCAGAGAACACAAAGAACATGGCAGAACGCTGCTGCAATTTTTATGTGTTAAGCCATGCCCCTAACCCCATCCTTGATCCCAATGACCCCATCCGTTCCTGTTCTGCTGGATCCAGTATGACTGACAGGGTACCCTGCTCCATAGGTGAACTGTTTGTCCTGTGTTTAAATGGCTGCTAGATAGGCACAAGGTTGTTGACATATCTTTTCAAAATTTAGCCCACAAAAAAAATCTCTTATCTATGTAAATCATCTATGTTCTACACCTCTAACTAGTTATCTATGTATCTCATATGTATCTGTTAAATATCTATATCTACTGTATTCTGCCTGTACATCTATTTATTTATCTCTTATCTGTGTACATATCACAGTCTATTTATTGTCTTCCATCTTCTTATTCGATGTATAGTTCCATTCATTTTATCAGAAGCTATTTTTATGTGTCACTTCTTTTTTATATCATTTTATTTGTGGCCCCTGTCATTCCATTGGGGCAAGGGGGTAAAGAGAACTGACACTGAGATCAGCAGTGTGCTGTATCTGGAATCTATCTTCCAGGGCAAGGAAGAATAAGAATTCATGGCAGAACAGCCGCTGCTGACACACTCCCAAAGACATATTGCAGGTAGTGTTATTTATTGTGGCACAGAGTTCAGGGAAGTGCTAGCTGGGAGCACCCTGAGAGATCCTAAAAAGCCCATCGCCTATCAGGTGAGGCAGATTTATGAGTGCTTCTGGCGGAGGGGTCAGGCAGCTCAGCACAGGCAGAGAAGGAGCTTTTTAAGCCTGGCTTCTATCTAGCATATCCTGATTGCAGGAAACCATGAACTCACACAGGAACCCTCTCCACTAAATTGCTCATATAAGCAGCTTCATGTAAAGAGCTTGAAGGGGAAAAAGATGATGATGTTTAATATTAATAACAATTCCTATAGCACCAGTGTCTCCCGCAGCATTGAGCAGAATCAGAATAACACATAGGATCACTTGTAACAGTGGTCTAGATTTCAGTATGCAAATTCATAAATACTATAAAGGTCGCATCCTGACTGGATTTTAGAGTTATTGTGGACTGGGTTGGCTCCGTAATACTATTCTCATTTTTGGTATTGTATACATCTAAAATAGAGGCTATTTAATTTGTTACACTGGTTAACTTGTCAGCATTTCCGGAAAACTAATCTCACGAGATCTTGCATGTTCTAGCAGCCAAAACATATTTTTAATTGCCAAACCATATAATGCTCTCCCCAGTGGCTCCCCACACAGTATAATGCTCTGCCTAGTCACACTCCCCACACAGTATAATGCTCTCCCTAGTAGCACCCCCACAGAATGTATAATGCTCTCTGCAGTGGCACCTCCATAGTATATTTCTCTACTTAGTCCTCCCCCGGAGGTGTAATTCTCTTCAGTGTCCTCCACAGTATAATGGTCTCCTCAGTGCCCCCCCCCCCCACAGTATTATGCTCTCTCCAACAGCCCCCACAGTATAATGCTCCTTAATGCCCCACCAGTATATATAATGCTCTTCCCAGTAATTACCCACCTCAGTGGCTCCACCCTTTATAATGCTCTTCACAGTGCCTTCCTCACCCACCAGTATACATCATGACACTTAACCAGACTGTTCCCACTGTCTTTATAGCTCTCCTCCTCTTTTCTTTGGCTTGATTCAGCAGGCCTGCACTGAGCCACAGAGAATACTAGCAGCTCCCTGAATGGTAGAGCAGGAAGCTGAAGTCTCCCTGCTTCACCATTCTATTCACTCGATCTGCAGATAGAGATTACCTCAATACATGCATAGGTATAGAGTAGGTGGGATGAAGACACAGGTCCATCAAGTCCAACCTATAACACTACAGTGTTGATTCAGAGAAAGGCAAAAAAAAAAAAAAAACATACCAATTGCCTCATGTTAGGGGAAAAAAATTCCTCCCTAACTCCAAATCTGGCAATTAGTATAAAAGCCTGGATCAACTTGTCCTTACCAAAATCTAAAACTCATAACCCATGCCGCATCTGCCTGCTTTTGCTTCTTTTGCACAGCAGTGGGGCTGGTTTCAGATTCACTTGCAAATTCTTAGTCACATTAGTGATCATTGAGGTAGCCATGAGGAATCCCGTTTTTTTAATGGACATCACATGGCAGCATTAAATTCAGTGTCAGTGAATGGGAGCTATTCACATGACTGTTATTTTGAGGTCCGTTGTAACCCACCGTCAAAATATAGGTCGTGTCTTATTTTGTGTAAATATAGCTTAAAAAAGTAACTACTGTATGTTAAACACTTATCCTTCTCAGCTGTTTGCAGTTTTACATACATTTAGTGTTTCCATTTTGTACCATTTATTATTCTATACAATGTACTGGGAAGCTGGAAAAAAATTCAGAATGGGGGGGGAATTGGAGAAAAAGTGCATTTCTACGGCCTTCACTCTGCAGCCAAAATGACATGTTACCTGTATTCTATGTTTCAGTACGATTCTGGGGATACCAAATTTATAAAGTTTTATTTACATTTCAACCCTTTAACAAAAAACTTAAAACTAAAAAATTGTATCTAAAAGTCGCCATATTCTGACACCCATAACTTTTTTATATTTCCATGTACGGGGATGCATAAGGCACCTTTTTCTGCGGGGCCAGGTGTACTTTTTAGTTATACCATTTTGGGGAATGTCTATTGCTTTGATCACTTTTTTTAAAATTTTTGGTTCGGCACTTTTGATTTTTTTTTTCCCACTATGGTGTTCACCGTATGGGAAAAATATTTTTATAGGTTTGTAGACTGGGCGTTTTCAGACACAGGGATATCTAATGTGTATGTGTTTCACAGTAATGAAGTCATTTTATATGTGTTCTAGGGAAAGGGGGCTGATTTGAATTTTTAATATTTTTTTTTTTTTTTTTTTTTTTTTTTTTTCTTGCATTTATTAGACCCCCTAGGGGTCTTGAACCCCAGGGGTCTGATCACTAATGCAATGCATTACAATGCTTATGCATTGCAAAATATCAGCACTTCTATTGCAGGTTTGAGATAAAAGTAAATGGCAGACAAGCCTGGGAGGCCCCGGATCTTGCTTAGAGTGCTGGCAAAATGGCGCCTTGGTCAGCTTTGACCGAGGCGATGGGGGGGTTAATGCCCGCAATCAGTGCGGGTGCTGATCGTGGGCATTAGTCCCGGGTTTTTGTGGTATAATACCCGCCCTTTTTAAATACCTGACATCTGCCGTACTATTACACCAGATGTCGGGAAGGTGTTAAGGGATGTCTAAAGGGAATGTATCTCCAGGAAATGACCTATTGTTTAAATCACATTTTTATGTTAAACATTTTTTTAAGAATTTTTGGTGATATTGTTTTTGATTTTCCAAATTAATATCTATATTAAAAAAAATGTTAAAAATCTTGCAATTCCAACTCTTTCGACTAAGCCTAAAACATTCTGTGACTTCCTGTTTCCTATAGAGGGACCATGGGCCATAGACACAATTGTCTGGAGCAGACCTTATTCACTTGGAGAGTGGGAGAGTTTTCTAGGCATGCTCTGTGACCTGTGTAGAGAGGGGAGTATATAAGCTGTGAAATCCTCTATTGTGATTGGTGGATCCTGTGTCTTATCTACATATAAATGATAGCTGCCATCATCAGTGTGCTGATAAGTGAGGTGGCTGCTGCAAAGAAATCTTCAGGATACAGGAACTCTTAGAATATTAAAAAGCCTAGTGAACAAAATCAAAACTGCAGAATTTTTAGGATTTTTCCAAATATAGATAATAATGTGGAAAAATTGTAAAAATCTCGCCAGAAATTCTTTAAAGATATGTTTAACATAAACCTTGATTATAAAAATAGGTAATTTTCTGGCAAAACATTCCTGTTAATGGTCACTATCACACCCATTAACTTTTGATTGGGATCTTGATATAAATTCAGCTGTCTCCATTATAAACTTATATCTAAATATGTTTCTGACATATTTGTATGTGTCTGTACTTGAACCCTACAAATTGTACAGTTCTGCAGAATATGTTGGCACTATATAAATAAAATGTATTATTATTATTATTATTATTATTATTATTATATGCTCTTGGGTTGTTTATATTCTGCTCAGCCATGTCATAGTCATGTTTCTTAGTTTTATCAACAATGAATCTGGAAGATCTGGATGAATAGTGCTATAGCTGGCTATAGCTGCCATATAGATGGCAGAGTACATGAATGAACACACGGTTTAATGGAGAAAATGGGGTAGTGCTGCCTGTATGAGTGCTATATACAGGACCTCTTGGAATGCATTTATTGCAATTTTTTTTTTATTTTTAAGAATCACTTATAAATAAATACATGCCATGCAGTAATGAAATCCTTCTGCAAAATATATTTTTCTAGTGGGACAGAGTAGATATGGTGAAAGCTGTACACTTGTCTGTGACTTCTTTAAACCTCTGAGGGTATTCTAAGTCATGATTCCCTTGTTCAGCTGCGTGTGCCTTTCCTGAGGATGGCTAATCCCTCAGCGTGACCAGTGGAAGCTGCAGTATTGATTTCTGTGTCTCTCTAAACCTTCGTTGCGTTAGTTGCTTGTTAGACATCTGAAGGAATATCCACTGGGCTCTGAGGCAATTGGAGTGCAGAGCTCAATGGGCAGTTGTTAAGAGATGTTTCCGTGAGGTTACTGGTCAAAGCCAAGTGAAGGGATTAGGAGTAAAGGAAAGAATAGATTCAGGGTACGAAGATCTCTTGAAGGGCTCAGACTTGCTTGGCATCTTTGTCTTGGCCTTCTACGTCTAATAAAAGAGCACCTTTCTTTCTCCAAAGAATGAGTGGTCTACTTGAGAACCTGCCAACAACATTGGAGGAAATGCTGATTAGTATGTGTTTAGATTGTACAGGCTGCATCCTACAAGAGGCCTCCGAGAGGGCTATATTTTCTCTTTTGCCAATTGTAATTAAGAAACAAGCTCTATTGATGGAAAGAGGCCTCCAGACCTTTGTGTTTGTATAGAAAATATCCTCACAGATGGAGGCACTCTGCCCGGTCACCATCTGTAAACATCACACCATGATACAATGCCAGTCGCCCAATAGAGTGCTCTGCTTGTGAGCAATCCTACAGCAACACCTCAGAAATAAGGGCAGGTGTAATAAGTAGTTTACTGTGAAAACCTGCTTATATACAGTACTGTTCAAAATGCTTCAAACTAAGAACGCTTTCAAAAATAGAAGTTTAATAGTTTATTATTTTCAATTAACAACATTAATTAAAGAGAAATGTAAATACAGTCAATATTTGGTGTGACTGCCCTTTACCTTCAAAACCGCATCAGTTCTTCTAGGTAAACTTGCACAGTTTTTGAAGGAACTCAGCAGGGTGGTTGTTCCAGTCATCTTGGAGAACTAAACACAGATCTTCTGTGGACGTAGACTTGCTCAAATCCTTCAGTCTCTCATGCAATCCCAGACAGACTCAATGGTGTTGAGATCAGGGATCTGTGGGGACCATATCATCACTTCCAGGACTTCTTTACACTGAAGATTGTTCTTCATCACATTGGCACTATGTTTGGGGCTTTTTGTTTGGGGTCCTACTGCAGAATAAATTTGGAGCGGCATTAAGGACTCCCATAATCCTGAGCAGTCTGTCACCAGAACCCAGCATATCAACCCAGTCCTGCAGATACGTTGGTTAGGGTCACTTGAATCAAACAGTGTTTTCCCCTTATGAATTTGTCTTGAATATGTGTTTTACCATTATGCAAATGAACTCTTTGGAGCAACAAGTGTGTGTCTATGGAAGTACAGTATGGGCCCATAGCAGGTACCTCTAAGACCGTGTGCATAATTCTTAAGAATACCAATCTTAGGCCTCTTTCCTATGTTGGGATATAAACACCATCATAATACCCCACATTAACTGTAACCTGTAAAAATGAATTCCATTTGCTGTTTTGCATATGAGAAAATAACAATAGCCACTTATCATTTGCTTCATGGGACACCCCCAACCCATATCAGTGGCTTCCAGGTACATGAAGTATTATGTAAACTCTTTGAGGTTATCACAGTGGGTGATGTTTGGGGCTGCAGTATCATAGACCATGAATACCTGCAGAGTGAAGATTAAAAGCACACTAACAATCTCTGTGTCACTAAGCAGGAAATAGCAGATGCTTCTCCATCTGTCTGTGATGAGATGGATGATAGAGTATGAAAATGCTCATATTTTGCAGTGTTGCTAAAAGAAGGGATTATGTGTTGTTTATATCCAGGGAATATAATCCTGTAGTGAGAAGACCTGTGGTGTCTGGCTACCCCTACCATCAGGCAACCGAGATGCTCTAGTCATCTCTCAAAATAGGTTTTCTCTGGGAAAATAACTTCATTTTATTCTGCTGTGTTTGATCATCCTGCTACAGATTTACATTTCGGAAGCTAATCATTTCTCTACCCCTCTTCTCTTTCATCTCTAGGAAGGGGATTCACATAGGACAAATTGGTGACCTATTCCACTTCCAAGAATTTTTCCTTGTAGCCCTGGGGGGTGGAAATCCTCCGTTATCAGCACAGACGATTCTTGCCTCTATAGAACAGTGTTATATTTTCCATTTCAATTTTAACTGAATGGCTGATGAAAATATTTGTTACAGGTGGGTCAGTGAAAAGTCTAGCATAAACCAAGGAAAACATGAATTTATACAATCGTATCTAAAATTTCAGTAATATGTGCCTTTACATGTTGAGATTGGTGCAGTTTTTCTATTAAAAAAAGTCTATGGGATAATCAGTAGCTTAGGGCTGTGTTCATACTACAAGTGCTTTTTGTACATCCATTGCAGAAAAGAACAGGATGGAGATGTCTGGCTGAATTAATACCATGTCTGTGTATTACGTTTAGTGGGACTGTCTAAAATGTTTTGTCGAACATCTAATGTTGTACATTTATCATTGATATATAAGTTTATATTAAAAAATGCAGTCATCTGCACCGTCAAATAAGATATAAGGCAACTATAAGGGTGGTTTCACATACAGCAGTTTTTGGAAAAAACACTACTGCAGTTTCATGAACCATGGCCAAAAGTGGATGCAGCAGAAGGGTAAACTAAGTTATTCCTCTATATTTCTCATTCATCCTCTTCTGGCTTTTGCTCAAAAAAATGAATGGAAAACTGCCATAAAAACTGCTGTGGTGTTTTTCTAAAAAAAAAAAAAAAAATGCTGGTACTGTAAAATGCAGCATTTTTTTTCTGCTGTGTTCCCGCAGCAGCCAAAAATGCTTTAAGAGTTTTCGCAGTGTGTGGCTTTAAAATGGGGCTTTAAAGGGGTCTTCTGGCCCCAAATGGATTTTTCATGCTGATGATCTATCTACAGAATAGGTCATCAATATGTGATCTGTGGGATTCTCACATAGGGACCCCGCACAGATCAGTTTTTCATGCAGTCTCCAGGTGCCAAAAGCTACTGCAGTGGATGGGGAGCGGAAGCAGATTGCTCCTATTCAAGTAAAGTTATTGCTTGAATAGGACAGCTTGCACGTGCTCCCTGCCCATGCATCAGCTGCTTATGTCTGGCGGCTGCCGGAATGGCTGATCTGTGTGGGGTCAGGGTGCTGGACCATCCACAGATCACATACTGATGACCTATCCTGTGGCCTGATGACCTATCAGTATGAAAAATCCACTTGGGCCATAAAAAAAACTCCTTTAACCAGCTAAAAAAAGTATGCCAAAAGAAGATTTTTTGGCATATATTTAAGTATTGAAGTCTTTTATACATGTTATTCGGGTATTATTGGTATCAGTTTTTATGGCAGTTTTTATCTATTTTGTCATTCCACTTTTATCTCTATAAAATAGCACAGTCTTATTTGCACTTTCTAGGTGACAGCCTGTTAAGGGGACATCTTTTTCTTAAATTGACGCCAAGGTAGGAGACTAAAATAATAGATGCCATCTGTGTGACATGAGTTAACCAATTGATTTTCATCCAACTTGTTTCAGAAATCGTGAGATTAAAGTGAACATCCAGCTAAAAATGAGAACTGGACTGTGCTGCTAAACCATTATGGGCAGTGATTCTGTCCTGTATTTCTCTTGTAAGCTCAGTGCTTTAAACTTCACTTGCTTTTGAGATACGAAGTAGGTTATGATATCTACTTTCCATCAACCATATTAAGAATTAATTTTTTATCTCTGGCCCTCAGTCACCAAAGCATTTTTCCCCTCCAAGGCAGTCAGTCTGAGGAAGAAAAAACTCTCATCTATTACACATAGGTTATGCCAGAAAGAACCTAAGCTCCACCAACTTTATAACAAGTACCAGACAAGGATTTAACTTTTTTTCTTTTACACATCTTTTTATTGTTTTTTTGTCCAGTGATATATCTTATAGCTACAATGGAAACGTCAATCAGACATCGGTGATAATTTATAATGGTTGCAAGTAAAATAGTTGCAAGTGGCATTTTTATGCCGAACTTGACACTTTTCCATAAGTGGACCATGCTGGATGGGGCCGCCACCTGTGCCAGAGTCATCATCATTTATACCACAACGGCAATATAAATAATTGCAAAATCTACACCAGCAAGGCGCCAAGAGGATGCGCCTTATTCATGATGAGGCACAACTTCATCATGAACTAAACGCTCCCTCTGCTGGCACAGGGGTACAATACACCAATCTTGATGAATAACCCCCATTGACTTTTTTAACAAGGAATGTTGGGAAATGGAGTTTAATAGTAATGTTATCGAAGGGATGAAGTAACCAGAATTGAAGGGGTTATCCGGTTTCTTGTATTGACGGCCTATACTTCAGATAGGCCATCCGACACCTGGCCCCCCCTAAGATCACATGTACCAAGACAGCGTGGCTCTCGGTAATGTTTACATACTGAGAGCTGCACTACTTACCCGCCATACAAACTGTAGTGCCAACTATAGGTACTGCAGCGCTGTCCCATTGAAGTCTATGAAACAGTGCTGCAATCCCTATATTTGACACTACAGTTTGTACAAAAATTGAGCAGTGCACCTCATAGTATGTAAACATTACCAAGTGCCGTGATGTCTCGGTATTGATGGCCTATCTAATGGATGTAATGTATGTAGATGTGGTGAACGCAGGGCCACCCCTACTCACTTCAATGGGAGTGCTAGGCTGGGTATGGCGCTGCTCTACTTACTTGCGTACTGTACTTTTGGTAGAGACAGTTATGTCGAATTCAAGTCAACCCACAACAGTACCCACAACAGCTACTAAAAGTATGGCACATGAGCAGCACTGCATCCAATATGTATAAAATTCTGCAAGCTGCGTGCTCCAGGTAACAAATGACTTACAGGGTTCCTGATAGATGAATCCTGCCGATCTAAAAGTCATGTCCATCTTAAAGAGGACCTTTCACCACCTCCACCAATTCAAGTTCTTAGCATCTGTTAATAGGGGCTGCTCCACTATTCCAGTGCAGATGGAATTCTCTCTCTAGCCTCCACCATTCCTGAGCAACAAGCACAGTCAGTTTTGATGCCTGGTGTGCTATTTAAGCCCTGTAATGTGAGAAGGCCAGTGTCAGACAGGGAAACTGATTTAGAGCTCCAATCAGAGGCAGCCAGTGTCAGAGATCAGAATCACACCCTTTCCTGCTCCTGCCTGACACCGCCCTCCTGACAGTACAGAGCCAAAATAGAATATCAAACACCAAAATTAAGAACACTTTTTCTCAGTGGGGGCTAGAGAAAGAATTCCAGTTGTGCCTGAATCAGTGAAGCAGCACCTATTAAATGATGTAAAGATCTGGACTTGTGGTGGTGAAAAGTCCTCTTTAGGAATAGGCCATCAGTTTGCAAAAGGTGGGTGCCCTTTAAAGATATGAATTCTCATATAACATTTCTAGAACATTCTATCTCATAACTTATTAAACCATTTATCTGTTTTTCCTCATCAAAATTTATGAATAAATTGATAACTGGGTGTTCCCTTTGTCAAAGCTGTGTGTCCCTTCATAGTCTGGAACAGTCAGAACTGATTGATCAATGACAGACAGTGTTAGGGACACCCCAATTGGCAAGGCCCAGTTGTCAATTTATTAATTTCTAGGAGGAATAACAGATGAACAGTACAACACACAACTCTAAAAATAAATGCTACAGAATTGGTATACCATGTGGAGAACAGACATGACAGGAGAGCCTCAAATCCCCTTCCATCTTTATTTTACCTTTTAATGATTATATCTGGTCAACTATGTGTATATTCACACACACACATACACAAACATACTATGATTATGACTATGACTTGGATTATACTTTTGTTTTCACTCCTGTGTTTTGTGTGCAAACGTTTTTGTTTTGAAACAGCAACTATGAAAAGGAGGGGAAAGGCCTTTACGTGCTGGTAACATGATGGCACGGTATATTATTCAGAGAAAGGGACCTGTGCTGTAGACTTGCTTTGTGTGTGATATGGATGTAAGAGGAGGCTTGTATGCACTCTCTGTGTATTACCTTGTCCTCTCTTGAAGGAAACTGGTTGACAGAACTCTGAGGGGACTTGGTGACATTAATGGCTGTGTTTTATGCAGCCCCAGTTATTATGAAGTGCATCCCAGATCATAAAATGCAAGTACAGAGCAGGAGACCAGTGGGGTTTCTCTCCCTTGAAGATAATAGCAGTCAACATGAAAAGAAAAGGGCAGAGGTTATATTGTCACTATCTGATTGGTTGTCGATGTTCTGCAATGACATTTCTGCACTTTGATCAGAAACGCTAAATTATCCATGAAGAAGACACAGGTTATTTACTGAAAATGAGCACTATGTAAAATTGGGCAGTCAGCATTACAAAATAATATCATAGTGCATATACACTGTATACAGTGGCCCAGATTTATCACAGTGGCTGATGTTAGATGATAATCCTGAAGAATCTATAGACTGTCTAGTCTACATTTATACCACCTTTTAGTTAGCTTACTTTGAGCCAGAATTTTCAAACAGTTTTGGTGCATTGCTCCGCATTTAAGCAATTCCTTTTAGCCCAAGATAGTAAAAGTGCTCCATTTACACCAGTGTATCGTTGTAACCCTAATAAAAATCTGGGCCAGTGTGTGATCCTAATTCTTTACATAAAGGATACAGTATGATCATAGTACTTTACATATGGGAAATAGGATCATAGTACCTTACATACAATATATGCAGAGAGTAATCATAGTACTTTACATACAGAGTATGGTCGTAGTAATCTACCTATAATACATACAGAATGTGATAATAATAAGTTACGTACAGTGTATAATGAGTATGATCATAGTAATCTGGGATGGGGGCTCCTAAGTCCCTTCAAATTTATTATCACTCATGCCAGAAAAGTGGTGTGTCTTATTTGGAAAGGCATGGTGCTTAAGATGTGACACCATGCACGACTTTTTCTTCCATCAGAAAAATAAAAAGCGTGATGGAAGAAAGCTTCCGTCATGTTTTTTTTTACATTGGAGTGAATGTAGAAGCACACCCAACGAAGGTCACCTGCATCTGTCATTTAATGTCCATTGCTCTCGTCCTGTGAATGGTAGTGTGAACCTAGACTAAAAAAGTGGCTAAAAAATGTCTAAAGTGTCTGTATGTGGAGCAAGGCATGTTCAACAGTTCTTTGGTGCAAATTACTGCAGCTCACAGTAGTAAATCTTACCCACTATATACAGCAGAGGGAATTTACCAAACTTCTCATGCCAATTTTCTCGTGCAAAAAATGCAACACTTTGTCTTTCTCTGATGAACTTTTCACTGTTGTGAGAAGTAGGCAGTGTGGGACAGGGATCAAGTTGGGCCTTGTTTCAAGAGATTTACTATAACTTATGCAGAAAACTGGCGTGAGTTAGAGTTCAAATCTAGCTCAGTCCTTCCTTGGCAAAGATTTCAATTTTGGTGCATGGGATCTACTGCCAAAGACTCTTAGTATTTTTAGCGCATTTAACACCAGTGCTCCCAATATTAAAGGGAGTCTGTCAGCAGGACAATGAGTGTAAAACTAATGACAGTACCTTGTAGGCGGCTTCTACACATTACAAAGGTGGCTTTCTTATTCTGCATTGTAGCTCCATTTTCATGAAAATTAACATTTTATTCTTATGCAAATTAGCTGAAAAGGGCTTTAGGAGGATGTCCTCTCCTGCCAGGGCTTCACTCTCTGCTCTAGCTATTTGCCCCTAACTGCCACCCAACTCCTCCTCCAATTGTAGACAAAGGGTGACAAAGTGGAAGATGTCACTCAAGCAATGTTGGAGGAGCTGAGCAGCAGTTAGGGGCAATTATGTAGAGCAGAGAGTGAAGCCCTGGACAGGACACATCCCTAAAGCCGCTTTCAGCTAATTTGTATAAATTTTAATAAAATGCTGACCATGATTCATGGAAATGGAGCTGCAATGCAGAATGGGCATCTTTGGAAAGTGTAGAAGCTGCCCTAAAAGCTACTGTCATTAGTCTGATACCAATTTTCCTGCTGACAGATGCCCTTTTAGGCTAAGGCCCCAAGTAACATCCTGCAGCAAAAAAGCGCTGCGGGAAAAAACGTGGCGGCAACGCATCGCTGTTCTTCCCACAGCGCTTTAGACAGAAAGTCATCTGCGGACTTTTTGTATCAATTATACCTATGGGGAAATCGCCGGCCTTTCCGTAGGTATAACTGACAAGCTGCGATTTCCAAAACTTCGCCGGTTTTGGAAATCGATGCATGTCCGCAGTGCGTTTTTACCCCAAAGTGGGCATGGAATTTGTTAGAATCCCATCCACTGTGCTCTGACTGTTAAACGCCGCCATTTTTTCCGCGGCATTTATGCCACGTGGGGCCCCAGCCTAAGACTTTTAAGTATATTAAGGATATTTAGTGTGTGTTCAGATTTACTAAGTGTTTATTATGGTGTCTGATGTTGGATGATAAATCTGTTGGATTATTAGACTGTCTATTTTTACTTTACACGTTCTATTAGTTGGCATATTTTATGCCAAAACAATATGCCAGAATTTTGGTGCATTTTTGGTTCATGGTGCTGCAACTTGTACAAGTCATAAAAGTGTCTAAAACATTTCAAAAATATAGTGCAAGGCATGTTATACAGTTTGTTGGGGCAAACTAAGTCAGAATTATTGCACATTTTACATAGTAAATCTTTGTAAATCCCATGAGTGTGATCACAGTACTTTACATACAGAATATAAAGGGAATCATCCTAGTGCTGAGGATATAGCATACAGTGTGTGCTTAACAGGAAACAGCAGAGTCATTACACACAGTGCAGTAATACAACACTAATAATTTTAAACACTTGAAAATACAGTTTTTGTCACACTGTTGCTCGATGTGTGCTCCTCTTTTTCACTTCAACTATTTGGGTAGCAGGCTAAAGTTCCCATTCTCTGCGTTGTCATTTAGTGATGCCACATTCAAGAGTTGGCTCCTGAGAGCCAAGAGCCAATATTATTCTTATATCCCACCTCCTAAACAGTTGATCCCCCCTCCCAACTAATACCTCCACCCACTTTACTGACATTGGTTCTCTCCAGAACTCAGAAAAATAGATTAAATAGAGAGTCATTTGCAAGCTGAAAGAGTTAGCACTTTTCAATGAGCGAAGCCACATGGTCCCGCTCACTAAAAAGAGCTGAAATTTCCATCACTACTGTTCTCCTCTTCTTGCATTCCTCTAGCTCCACTTTCTTGTACATTTCATATTTTGCCCACTCAGTGATGAAGATTACATTTTATAGAACCAGAGAATAAAAAGTCATAGTAGTATCTACTTGTTACCATTGGTCATGCTGCATTGGTGCTTGCCCTTTCAGGTAATAGGGTACTGAGTGCTTTACAGAAAGCCAGAGAATAGAAGTTATTGTTAAGTTGTGATGATCATGAAACCTATAGAAAACAACAAATATATACATCACCATAATGATAGAAAACACTGACTATATGAATATCACACAGTGGCCTATAAACAATACTATAGACATATCAGAGATGTACTAGAATACTGCCCACGTCATTTATGAGACACAAGGGACATTGACAGTGCATAACAGACAAGCTTTACCTGTGGGATCTATACAAGGCAGATGGCAGATATTTTCAACCCATGAGAGTCAAAGCCTACACAAGAGAACCACATGTGACCCGTAGGGGACATTAACAATGTACTGAACACCGGAGAGTTAGACACAAAACTGAAAGCTAATCTACCACCAGGGCATACACAACACTGGATGTTTATATACAACAGAAATATAGAATGCCAGTTTGCAACAGTCCAGCGTATTCTATAATTGATGCACAGTAACAGACTTGTATCTAGGGAAGATACACATCACCAGAGCACATGAATGTTATCTCCGGTGTATATCAAGGACTAATACATCTTATCTGAAAGAAAGCACCTACACAGTATGAGTGACAGATACATAGCTCCAGTGACAATAAATATATACCATAGAACACCTCTCATGCAAAGTATCTGTATCTTTTTTGGCACCTACTACAGAATTTTTTGCACCCAAAATGGCAAGAGATTAGCACAATAGTCATAAGTTGACAATGATGTTTGTTTTACTTTGAGAAATATTGGATTTTTCTGTTTTGTCGATGTTAGCTTCTCAAAAAACTGATGACAAATTATAATTTTATCAGCTTTGTAATATATCTTATTTAAGGGGGCGTTCACACTACCGTTTGTGACCGTCAGTAGTGTCCGTAGCTATTGTCTGTTACAAGATTTTAGCATCGGACACTAGCTGAACCGTCAGAAATCCGTTAAAATTTCCATTCGTTCAATGTCCGTTAGTGTCCGTTTACAAACAATCCGTCAGAAGTCCGTTTTTTTTCCACAGACAAAAAATCCTACATGCAGGACTTTTTTATCTGTTTGGAAAAACGGATTCTTGACGGACAGCAAGTGTCCGTTATTTTTTTAGCATTGAAGTCTATGGGTAACGGACTTATAACGGACAGTAACTGATAGCCATCAGTTACTGTCCGTTATTTTATGTCCGTTTTTTTCCTGCGCATGCTCAGAAAGCAGAAACAAAAAAAAACAAAAACGGACAGTGTTAAAAAACAGACACTAACTGATGCTAACAGACACTAACTGATGCTAATGTGTCCGTTTTTTTAACTGATTCATTAATTGGATCAGTTAAAAAAACGGACACATTAACATCAGTTAGTGTCCGTTAATGTCTGTAATGATAGGTGTCCGTTTTTTTTTTGTTAACGATTACCTTCATAACGGAATCCAATGGTAGTTTGAACCCTGCCTAAGAAATATGTTTTCTTCTCCATTTATCAAGCTGCATTACTTTTTACATTTTAATCTATGGAGTGGGGAGGGGGAAGAGGCAAAGGCACACTAATAGCTGCAGCACTACACTCTGCTACTCCTCCCCTCTGCATAGCATACTCTGTGTGAGCTGGATACAGATAAGGACTCTATGTAAATAGCCTGAGTGAAGAAAAAGAGGAGGAGATCAGGCTAATAAGTGGAGAAGGAAACATATTTCCTTAATAAGATAACAAAGTTTCACATATACACATGTAGTATTAATTTACGATTAATAGTTTTATATTGGGGGTATGCTTTAAGCAATAACAAAATGATGACTTACAGATAAGATTCAAAGATGAAAATCTATGGATGTTCCTCCTACAAAAATGCCTGCTGCAGAAGAACAGAAACAAACAAACATATTTACTAAACTTAAACTATTGTTCTAACCTCTGATGTACTAGAATATGCTCATTTTCTGTTTTAGGTAGTAATATTCTTTGGATGGTTGTCATTTCCTGTACAGGTTTCCGGATGGGTATTGATAACCACTACATGGACCTGAGCATGTAAGCAGGGTGCAGAAGAGTGACCTGCAAGAATACCTTCTTTGGATCTATGGATCAACATGGACCAGGTACTATGAATATAAATTTGGAGGTGAGATGCTCATCTTCACTCTTGAATACAAAATAACAAGATAAGGACTACAGTGAAACCTCTTTGAGATGACCTACTAAAATTGCATTGAAAAGTGGCCATTTGGGGGCTTGTCTTCTCAAAGAAGTGGTTTGGTGTGCATAATATATGGTGAGACAGAAAATCAGTCATGGTAAATCTGTTCTGGATAAGGGAGTTCTTTTTAAAGAGGTGTTTTTTTTATATAGCAGTTCCATGGTTGCTGGAGTGACTTGTCTGTTTCTGTTAGCCCTATAGACTTTAAATAAAGTCACAGCAAGCTTACCCAGTTCTATGTATTGGTGGCACTTCCAGCAGTGGAGGCCCTAGCAATCATACATTTCTCACCTGGATAAGTGATAAATGTCTTTAGTGTGAAACCTCCTTAAAGCTAAGGCCCCACTGGCTGCAGCGAAAAAGCGCGATGGGAAAAACTGCGGAGGAAACGCATCACGTTTTTTTTCCCGCTGTGATTTTCACAGAAAGTCTGCAAAGTTTTCCTCTGTGGACTTTCTGCTTCAATTATGCCTATAGGAAGACTGCTGGCATTTCTGTAGATGTAATTGACATGCTGCGATTTCCAAAATCTCAGCTGTTTTGGAAATCGCAGCGTTTCCGCTGCGCATTATTTTCTGCAATGTGTGGATGGCATTTGCTTTGCAAGGACTGTAACATGCAGCAGTTTTTGCCGTGGCGTTTCCACCCCCTGCCACGTGGGGCCCCGGCCTAAAGGTACTACCTCTCCTAAGCATATTCCACTGTCACCACCATGTTACAGAGCACATTACACTGAGTAACAACATACCTTTGTAGACTTGGGGAATAACAACTTTGAATTCTTATGCAAAAAAGGCAGTTGGTGCACTGGGGGTGGGGGTTAAGGTCCTTGAGCACTGCTCTTGCCACTCAGACTCCTACCTCCTGCCTGCACCACCCCATGCTGTAAGGGCTGATGCTCCTAATGCTATGATATCTCCCATTCTACTTGAGCAGAGAAAGAGCAGTGCTCCAGGAAGCTGAAGGCCCATTCCCTGTGCACCAAATGCCTTATTTGCATAAGACTTCAAAGTTGTCCTTCTCCAAGTCTACAAATGTGATATATATAACAAATGTATAGCAAGTTTAATGTGCTCTGTAATGCAGTGGTAGCAGTTAATAATCTTGGAGGAGGTTGTAGACTCTCTTTAATTCCATAATTTACAATCTGATGTCATCAATGCCTTTCTTTGATAAATACTTAAGTAAGTAAGTAGATGCCTCTGACATGTTTGAGTGTTGGTAGAAATTTCCATTATAATCTTGTACAATTATATTTTAAGCCTTGAATTTATAAAGTAGTTACTATTGGGGCGAGGGCATATGCATCCACAAGTGGTACAGTTTAATTAACAAAAAATGTTGTATAATCCTTCCAAAACGGAGGAATAGTTCTGCCTTTTACTTCATCTTAGAAATGGATCCACAATGGAAGTGATGCAAACTCAGTAGTTTATACATATCAGTGGGTGTTTAAAAGGTTCAGTTTTTATCAATTTATTTTGTTGTTTCAACGGAACTGAAAAAAAACTGATAACACTACGTAGATGTGAACATAGCTTAAGCAAAAGGAAGAAAAATGCAGCTTTCTTTTACTCATAATGCCCAAAGAATCTTCCATTGACCAACTGTAGTATATGATATGGCCTACTCAGACAAAAAGTCCTAACTTGACAAACAACATTCTGAGAAAGTAGTTGTCAGTAGCTGGTCTTTTACATGAAAAACATGGCCAAATGATAGCAAATAACCAGGGAAAACAGTCAAAATCAACTGTATTGGACAATTATTTTCTCTTACCTTTGGATCAATTATATAGTTGTGCATG
This sequence comes from Leptodactylus fallax, assembly GCA_947044405.1. Classification (NCBI taxonomy): domain Eukaryota; kingdom Metazoa; phylum Chordata; class Amphibia; order Anura; family Leptodactylidae; genus Leptodactylus; species Leptodactylus fallax. The sequence goes on from CAMRHE010000021.1 coordinate 5,362,055, forward strand.
TTACTAGAACACGTCCTGTGTCCTGCCATTATATATGGCCCTTACTACCAGAATTTTACAGAGAGGAATCAAAATTTTACATGCTGCTCCAGTAGGTGCCATCTGGCCTTTGTTTACTTCTCATGTTGGTACAAGTGCCATTGAGGTCAGATAGTAGTAGAGGCATACACATTGCCATACAGGCAGATGTACATGTATACTGCCTTACTGGTGAACATGCTATTGTTTTGCATGCTACAGAAGATAAACTCCATATTGTAATGTTTGTAATTGAAACATATAACTATAAACATGGAAATATGTGCTCCAGGGAATGTACCTAGTGTACATACAGTCATATGAAAAAGTTTGGGCACCCCTATTAATCTTAATCATTTTTAGTTCTAAATATTTGGGTGTTTGCAACAGCCATTTCAATTTGATATATCTAATAACTGATGGACACAGTAATATTTCAGGATTGAAATGAGGTTTATTGTACTAACAGAAAATGTGCAATATGCATTAAACCAAAATTTGACCGGTGCAAAAATTTGGGTACCCTTATCATTTTATTGATTTGAATACTCCTAACTACTTTTTACTGACTTACTGAAGCACAAAATTGGTTTTGTAACCTCACTGAGCTTTGAACCATAGCCAGGTGTATCCAATCATGAGAAAAGGTATTTAAGGTGGCCAATTGCAAGTTGTTCTCCTATTTGAATCTCCTCTGAAGAGTGGCATCATGGGCTCCTCAAAACAACTCTCAAATGATCTGAAAACAAAGATTGTTCAACATAGTTGTTCAGGGGAAGGATACAAAAAGTTGTCTCAGAGATTTAACCTGTCAGTTTCCACTGTGAGGAACATAGTAAGGAAATGGAAGACCACAGGGACAGTTCTTCTTAAGCCCAGAAGTGGCAGGCCAAGAAAAATATCAGAAAGGCAGAGAAGAAGAATGGTGAGAACAGTCAAGGACAATCCACAGACCACCTCCAAAGAGCTGCAGCATCATCTTGCTGCAGATGGTGTCACTGTGCATCGGTCAACAAACAGCACACTTGCACAAGGAGAAGCTGTATGGGAGAGTGATGCGAAAGAAGCCGTTCTGAAAGCACGCCACAAACAGAGTCGCCTGAGGTATGCAAAAGCACATTTGGACAAGCCAGCTTCATTTTGGAAGAAGGTCCTGTGGACTGATGAAACAAAGATTGAGTTGTTTGGTCATACAAAAGGCATATGCATGGCGCAAAAAAACACAGCATTCCAAGAAAAACACTTGCTACCCACTGTAAAATTTGGTGGAGGTCCATCATGCTTTGGGGCGTGTGGCCAATGCCGGCACCGGGAATCCCCCAAAGTTGAGGGTCGCATGGATTCAACTCAGTATCAGCAGATTCTTGAGAATAATGTACAAGAATCAGTGACGAATGAAGTTACGCCAGGGATGGATATTTCAGCAAGACAAGATCCAAAACACAGCCCAAACACTCAGGCATTCATGCAGAGGAACAATTACAATGTTCTGGAATGGCCACCCAGTCCCCAGACCTGAATATCAGAACATCTGTGGGATAATTGAAGCGGGCTGTCCAGCCGGCGACCATCAAACTAACTGAACTGGAATTGTTTTGTAAAGAGGAATGGTCAAAAATACCCACCAGGATCCAGGAACGATTAAAAGCACAGGAAGCACAGAGGCTGTATTTTGCAAAGGAGGACTACTAAATATTAAGTCACTTTCTGTTGAGGGCCCATACTGCACCGGCAAATTTTGGTTTAATGCATATGTACATTTCTGTTAGACAATAAACCCATCAACCTGAAATATTACTGTGTCCATCAGTTATTAGATATATCAAATTGAAATGGCTGTTGCAAACACCCAAATATTTAGAACTAAAAATGATTAAGATTAATAGGGGTGCCCAAACTTTTTCATATGACTGTATATATTTCTAGAGACATGCAACTAGATACCTGTACAGATGGAATATTTATATAATTAGTTACAGTGAAACTTATCTAAGAGACTGTCTCTTTGAGAAACCACCCCTTATCCAGATCATATTTCCTGGGAGAGACTTCTAGTTCTGCTATATATTACGCATAGTGAGCATCTGAGTAGACCTCCCCTTAGGAGACCATTTTTCAATGCAGTTTTAGGTGATCATCTCAAAGAGGTTTCACTGTATTTAATACATACATTCTGCTGGATGACTGCTTTATACTACAACCAGCATGTGCTTCCATAAAGCCTAATGCACTATAAGTATATTTTTTAAAAGACATAAATGTACTATGACCTAGTATCCATATATTTCCAGAAGCCTTCATAATATTAGATAAATGTATTTTGTTCTCCAACCTTTGATACAGCCAAGTATACCTACTAATATATACATGCCTATTCTATATGTACTTCCATGAACACATACATTATATTCAGGATACACATACTATTTGAGATTTCACAATTTCAGACACAGTGTAGCCTAGTATGAGACATATACAACACTAGAAGTGTAACATATAACCATAACCTAACATACTCCTATGCATTGTGGTACATGCTTTCTTATCACTGGTGAAATACAGTACATGCCTGTGTATGTATGCATTTTGTTCTAAAGAAATACACACTGCTAGTTACATATATCCTAAAGTTATACAACTTGTGTACATACCAACACGTCACATATTAACTCTCTGAGAGGCAAATATGCTACTGGAAACGTACACCAATAGTGGAATTTAATTTTTATTAAATACTTCTAGAATTTTGGTTGCTCTTTTATGATACTGTAAAGTGCAGTATATACTGTATTGGTAAGGGTAGCAGAGACACACTCGATTCATATGTATATACTACTAGAAACATGTACATGTAAGCATACACAACAATACAGACATAGGGAAAAGCAGCATTTATGTACAATACTGTATATTAATATCAATAACATTTTATAAAAAATAAAATAGAATAAGGTACAACTTAAAATATGCATCATATGATAGTCATTCACAGTGTCCCAGGATGCTTGAAACTTGTCTGTATTAAATGACATATAATAGTGTACAAGCTACAGGGGAATTGTATAATACTGTCTGTTTTATACATGAATATACATACCACTAAAACATAGGCAAAAAGTGAATGTTACATAAAACTATATTGATAATATGTATAGCTATGTAATGACTTTTCTAGGAAAACAGTGGCTTATAGAGAGCATACACCATTCCAGAAAGCCTCCCAGTAAAATACACAGGGTGATTTGTCCTACACAGTTGCAGACATCAAGCCTGATAAGCTTGTGCATGGGAGTAACGCACAGTATAGAAACACAGACTCACAGAACACACTGCACATATATTAGGGGTATTATGGCAGCACATGACTGTGGTATCAGAACCCATCTGCCTGCAGCACAGCAGCTAGTAGATGATGGTCTGTGATGGACAAGGCTTTTCTGTGCAGGCTTGTACAGTTAGTTTCCAGTTGGCCTGTCCTGCCTATCGGAGATACCTTTGGTTGTGAATAACACAATATGCAGCCAATCACCAATGAATCACATCAGATTCTGTAGTCATAGTAAATGTCTTCTTTGGTTGATGCCTTCCAGACCACACGCTCCCCTGTTTGTTACCATTCATCTGGAATATTCCACTCTGTGTTTCTCCCATTACTCAGCGCTGTCTTCCTGAGATTTCTCTCCTTATTTTATTGACTTTGGCACCTGTCCAACTCATATCCCATCATATGTGGCACAGCCTGTTTGGGTGATCCCATTAATTAACCCGACAATTAGCTAATTCCATGTGTTCAAAGCAGGCGATCTGCTGCGCGCTGATTTTTATCCGTTAGAAAATTACAGCCTCATTCATGTACAGAATAGAACCAAAAGCATCGCTCCTTCTCCCTGGAAACGCAGCCGATTGCTCGTAGCTTACAGGGCTTGCTAGTGCCAACTTCTGTTGGTGATGCGCCTGCCAGGGCACTGAACTACAACAGCGCGTCGCTCCTCTCATCACGTCCTTCCATGTTTCCTGTTTTCCTTGCAAGAAGCCAACAAATCCCTCATACAGTCATGCTGGAACACAGTCTTCTGTTTGAAACAGTTAGCCAAGCACATAGAGGTGGCAGCGACTGGTGGAAGGTTAACACAACTCTCCATGTACCCTGGAACAAGTTTGCTGTATGTGACATTTCTCTCTCTTCCCATTTTGCTGTTTCTCCTTTCTGACTTCTGCTTTTGCTCGCTCCTTTTTGCTGTCTTGGCTTCACCCTGAACAGCAGCTTGGTCCCCCCCCACTTCCTGCTCTGCAGCAGCTCACACTGTGCCAGAGCTCTATGGCCAGAGACATAGAACTCGCTCACAATGAATAATCAATACAGCTATTGATCTGAGGGAAATGTTTGTAAATTCCAAGGAGAGAATCATGAAGGAACCGTGCAAGGAAGGGGAGGCGAATGTGTCAGGACCATAGACTCCTGGGAATGCCATTCTTCCCATGGTAGCGACGTTGATATCGTGCCTCTCTGCGTCTGCCAAGCGATGGGCACCGGAATGTCAGGGGCGCCCGTCCTGGCTTTCTTCTCAGCTGCTTCTACAGAGAAATCAGGAGGCACAGATTTGCCTGAGGCTCCCTGAGTGCCACTGCTTGGCAGAGAGCCAGCACAGCTTTGTTTTCATTATCTCACGCTACTCTGCAATTTGCATAAATGCATATGCTTATTTACTTCTGACGCCTCATCAGCACAATTCCGAAGGGGGAAAAATGAAAGAAAATGAGAAAAGTATGTGCATCGTGCTCGCCAAGCGAAACCACTCACAACGGGGAAAGGATTTGTCGAAAAAGCGCAGGAGAGTGGAAGCTCCAGACATCGATCAATGTGTATATAGTGTTCTGAGAAAACTACATCAAGGCAGAGTGAAAGCAAAGGGAAGTACTGCAAGAGAGAGGAGGGAGGACAACACACAGAGCAGAGGGAAGATTTTTATGAGGAAAACAGTATGCTGTATATGGCTTGATATGACCATTCTCTTTAGCCTTTACTGCGTTTCACCTGAGCCATTTTGCCTACCATTGTCTTAAATTGCTTTCTCTTTCAACAGTGGATACGTGATGTCACAGCTTGCCTTTATATTGTCCTAAAAGCGTGTCACTCTTCTTCTCTGCCTCAAGTGCCATTGGCTGACAGAGCAAACCAAGAGGATATACACATGTCCAACCAGCACTCACAAGCACCTGTCTGCATTTCACATTCTCCTAATAAATCTTACTATCTAGTCTATGGTTCCTGAAAGGTCAGTGAACATCTGCTGCATTCCAAGTTAATCCAGAAGAACCAGCTCGGCAGAATTTTATTGGCCTTGAATGCCCACCAACATGGCAACCTTTTGCAAGTGCCCTTGTTAGTTCATGATTATTGTGCCAATCTATCTAGGGTATCAATATGCCATTTATAGATGTCAAGCTGTTCAGTACTTTTATTGCCTGATATTTTAGAGATGAACTTGGTTTCTTCTGGGTTTGTAACTTAATTCAACTGTATCGTCCATCAGCCTACATTAAAAGATGTCCCCAAAGACGGCACTAAAATGAATGGATTTGTACATGTTATTTTGGAAACTTGATGGGTGGTCTTTTTGCCTCTTTATTAGAATTGCACAAAGCAGGCCAGGATATTCATGGAACTGAGGAGCTGTCCATGGTATTGCTCATGGTCAAAAGGGATGTTTCCTCAAGTGGTGTACTACTCTGTTGTGTTCCTAGTTTGATGTCCTAGTACAATTTTAAGTGTTCACAATAAATACTAAAAATCAAGAATCTATTATTGACACTGTTTTATCATATTAAAATACAAATACATGACATTATGTTGTTGTACAATAACAGGCCCCATATACCATTTGGGGCCTTGCTGTAGCTTGCAGTGAACTAGTATTTTAACCTTGTATTAGTGATATGTTGGACAATAACATAATTTTATTTATAATGTACGTAAACAAATCTTATCCACATATTGCAACTAAACTCACAACATGTCAATATCTTCTGCTGGTTTTACCCATGGCTTTCTAGCATTTGAAGTATGAAAGTGGAAAGCTGCGAGCTGCGTCCCTCCCATTTTCCAACTCTCCCATTCATTTCCATGAGAGTCAGTAGCAGCTTTTTACTCTCGCTGATTTTTCAGCTAGAAGAAAAAAAGAAGCATCATGACCTATCTTCAGGTGGATTGCGCCTTGCAAAGCCCATTTAAATGAATTGGAAGTGGAAAAAAGCCATTTATTTCAATGGGCTTTGCAAGGTGGAATCTGCCTCAAGATAGATCATAACGCATTTTTCCTCTCTAGCTGAAAAATAAGCTTGAGGAAGAAATCTGCGTGACTTCCATTGAAATGAATGAGAGTTGGGAGGCTTCTGCCTGCAAAAATGTGTGAACTTACCCTAAGGCCTTTTTCACACGACACATTGCCATTTTAGAACACATTGATTTCAAAGTGTCTATTCACGTTTTTCTGACTGACTGTTTATCGTGGGCGTCAAAAAAAAAGCTGATGTGCTCTACCTTTGTCCGTGTCGATGGCCAAAAACGGAACTAAAAGAAATCAATAGATCTGTTTTTAATGGCTGTAAAATGGATTGATGTATGTTTAATGTCTGTTAAAAACGGTTCAGTGGGTTGGTTCAAAAAAGACAGACCAATAAAATTCATTTTTTTTTCACTGACAGTTAAAAACTGATGCAAAACGATGACAATCAGTCATCAAAAAAGGAACAGATGCAAAACAGCCATTATAAACGGACATGTACATACATTTTTACAGACATTAGATCCATCAAAAATGTCACTATCATGTGAATAAGGCCTTAGAGAAAAACTCCCAATAAAAGATTTATTCTTTCGCCTGTTCGAAAGATATGTGATGTAAATTGTAGTGAAAGTAATCTTCTTACCTTTGGTGTTTGAGAGTTATCCACTCCCTTCTAGTCCTCAGCTGTGTAATATGACCAGCAGTCAGACTCTAAAACTGACATAGGGCCTCATGTGTGGACAGGAAGTCAGTTTCTCTATTCCTTGATTGCAAGAGATCCTTGATAGCAGTCTCATAGGAATGAATAGAAAAACCCACAAAAAAACTGACAAATACAGCCAGTGGTAAAAATAATACTTTCTCTACAATTTACATCATGTATCTTTCAGAGGCTCTAGAGAATAGCATACTTGTGGGACTGCTTCTTTAGACCTAGGCCCCACGTAGCGTGGACACCCCACGTAGTGTAAACTGCGTTTTACAGTACCTGCAAAGTGGATGAGATTATGGCTAATTCCATCCTCACATTGCAGAAAAATATCCGTAGCGGACATGTTGCCATTTCAAAAACCGTCGCAGCATGTCAATTATACCTACGGAAGAGCTGGCATTTTCCATATAGGTATAATTGAAGCAAAAAGTCCTCAGAGGAAAGTCTGCAGACTTTCTGTGAAAAGTGCTGTGGGAAAAACAGCGATGCGTTTCAGCTGTGATTTTTCTCTTGGGGCCTTAGCCTTAAAGGGTTTTAATAAAGCTTATAAATTTTATAATAAAGTTTATTCATTGTATTAAGAAAAGATATACAGATATCTCATCAATTTTTAATAACTTTGCTTGTTATCAGTAAATGGAAACTGTCTTGTTTAGGTCTGAAAACCGAACTGTATCAAAAGCTGTTTTGCAACCAGAGATCCTGACAATGGTGGCAGACTGAAACACTAATGCTGGCCATACACTTAAGGCTAGGATCATATCTGCATTCAATGACCGTTCAGGAATTCGGTCCCCCGGTCCACTTGAAAAATGTGGAGAGAAAAGTCCTACAAGCATTTTTCAGGTGGAAACCGGGCGTAAACCCAGTTAAACATTATAGTCTATGGAAACCCCAATGCAGGTGTGAACCTAGCGTAATATAGATGAGAAATACTGGTTTGACCAATAACTGCCTCCCTCGATCCCCACATAGACCTGTATGCTCTACAGGATGAATGGCATGGTTGATTTGCAACTGCTTCATTCTTATCTCTCTTGCTATCTAATGTTTATAGGCAGCTTAAAGCATTGTTCACATCAGTTTGGAGACTCAGTCACAGATTTTATTACATATGACTGGTACAAATGAAGTCAATAGGATCTGTCGGGTTCTGCTGGTATATGTTATATGTACAGAGGAAATTTGCAGAACTTTAACATAGACTACAAATAAAACCACATTAACGTTGACTTTGGCTAATTATTTTTGCTGATTGGTCTGTTCCTCTTAGCCCTCAGTTCTGCAACAATTGTGGGAGTGACTTTAGCATTGTGTTATTATGATGCAAGTATTTACAAAGCCATACATCTGTAATGATTGACAATTCTTCCAGTATTACACATCAAGTAGTGTTGAGCGGGTGGGCTTTTAAAATAAATATATGTGAAGAAATGAAAGCTTTCACAACCCTATGCAATTTCCAAAATAACCTACTCTGTGAATATCCAATTTGGCTATCAGCCATTTGTGTCTAGATCATAGGCCAAACCTTACTGGTGTGGAAATTGATCAAGGTGACTAAAATGGATTTTCCCTTAGGCAACCTCTTATAAATGTGTGCTAAATGGACAAATATATGATTACCCATGTTCCATAGCTGATGATGTGGAATAAATGAGTTTACAGTTGATGTGGAACTTCAGATCTCAGGATATCTAATACATTAGATGAAGGGGAACATAAAAAGTGTGTATTCTAACTACTTTATTTTACCTTATGAACAAACTGAAAAATAGTTCTAATTTTGTACAAAATATAATAATTGAAATAGCAACTTAGTTGGTTGTTGTTATTTTTCCTATATAATACAGATGGGTGCCTACAAATATGGGAAATAACTCACTACAGGTTAGTGACACTCATAGTAAATGCCTCAAAGGAGAAATCCATCTTTGTATACGGCAGATAAAATTATTGGAAGTGCTATTTTAGCTCTTACAATGTCCTATATATGCTTTTATTACAAAAGAAAGCAAATACACCAAAAAAAGTGCATAACATATATATATACCCTATATATGCTTTTATGCACACAGATTCTGCATCATAGCACATGAAAAACCTTTGTTTATCACTGTATGCCACAGTATTACATGTATATTATATCCTAGATGCAATGCTTTCAAAGCAGAATACCTGTCTACAACAGCCTCAGATGACAATTTTTTCCTGATACATTCCCAATTATTTTGACACAAAAGACCCCTGCTTGTCCTTCTATGAAACCATAGAGATGTACAGATATATGTACCTTAAACACCTCTATAGGTGGCTACGTATGATGCCATAATACAAGTACAGTGGGTACGGAAAGTATTCAGACCCCTTTTAATGTTTCACTCTTTATTTCATTGCAGCCATTTGCTAAAAGCAAAAAAGTTCATTTTATTTCTCATTAATGTACACTCAGCACTCCATCTTGACAGAAAAAAAAACAAAAATGTAGATATTTTTGCAAATTTATGAAAAAAGAAAAACTGAAATATCACATGGTCATAAGTATTCAGACCCTTTGCTGTGACACTCATATTTAACTCACATGCTGTCCATTTCCTTCTGATCCTCCTTGAGATGGTTGTACTTCTTCATTGGAGTCCAGCTGTGTATAATTAAACTGATTGGACTTGATTAGGAAAGGCACACACCTGTCTATATAAGACCTCACAGCTCACAGTGCATGTCAGAGCAAATGAGAATCATGAGGTCAAAAGAACTGCCCAAGGAGCTCAGAGACAGAATTGTGGCAAGGCACAGATCTGGCCAAGGTTACAAAAGAATTTCTGCAGCACTCAAGGTTCCCAAGAGTACAGTGGCCTCCATAATCCTAAAATAGAAGAAGTTTGGGGCGACCAGAACTCTTCCTAGACCTGGCCGTCCAGCCAAACTGAGCAATCGTGGGAGAAGAGCCTTGGTGAGAGAGGTAAAGAAGAACCCAAAGATCACTGTGGCTGAGCTCCAGAGATGCAGTAGGGAGATGGGAGAAAGTTCCACAAAGTCAACTATCACTGCAGCCCTCCAACAGTGGGAGCTTTATGGCAGAGTAGCCCGAAAGAAGCCTCTCCTCAGTGCAAGACATATGAAAGCCCGCATAGAGTTTGCCAAAAAAACACATGAAGGACTCCCAGACTATGAGAAATAAGATTCTGTGGTCTGATGAGACGAAGATTGAACTTTTTGCTGTTAATTCTAAGCGGTATGTGTGGAGAAAACCAGACACTGCTCATCACCTGCCCAATACAATACCAACAGTGAAACATGGTGGTGGCAGCATCATGCTATGGGGGCGTTTTTCAGCTGCAGGGACAGGACGACTGGTTGCAATTGAAGGAATTATAATAATAAATTTTATTTATATAGCGCCAACATATTCCGCAGCACTGTACAATTTGTAGGGTTCAAGTACTGACAAAAAAGATAAATTACAAAGAAATGGTCAATTCACACACTGGATTCTTACTACGGAAGGATTTACATTAGGAGTTGTGATAGGCCTGTCTGAAAAGATATGTCTTTAGTTTATGCTTGAAGATGAATGTGGCCAAGTACAGAGATATCCTGGAAGAAAGCCTCTTCCAGAGTGCTCTGGACCTCAGACTGGGCCTAAGGTTCACCTTCCAACAAGACAATGACCCTAAGCACACAGCTAAAATAACAAAGGAGTGGCTTCGGAACAACTCTGTGACCATTCTTGACTGGCCCAGCCAGAGCCCTGACCTCAACCCAATTGAGCATCTCTGGAGAGACCTAAATGGCTGTCCACGAACGTTCACCATCCAACCTGACGGAACTGGAGAGGATCTGCAAGGAAGAATGGCACAGCATCCCAAATCCAGATGTGAAAATCTTGTTGCGTCATTCCAAAGAAGACTCATGGCTGTACTAGCTCAAAAGGGTGCTTCTACTCAATACTGAGCAAAGGGTCTGAATACCTATGACCATGTAATATTTCAGTTTTTCTTTTTTAATAAATTTGCAAAAATATCTACATTTCTGTTTTTTTTTTCTGTCAAGATGGGGTGCTGAGTGTACATTAACGAGAAATAAAATGAACTTTTTTGCTTTTAGCAAATGGCTGCAATGAAACAAAGAGTGAAAAATTTAAAGGGGTCTGAATACTTTCCGTACCCACTGTACGTGAATGGATCTGCAGACAAGTGTCCACGGATCACTTTCACCACTTTTTTTCCTACTTACATGGTCTAAGTTTACAGGCTATCACCTAATATATTGTCAGTAAAAACTAATTTGTCCATCCATATATAAATTGATGACGTATCTAAATGATATATAGTGGTCCTGAAGTTATAATATTTACTTGTTCTAAGACAACCATTGTAAATCTAACGTCTTAAGGAAAGTGGCATAGTTTGATACTTTAAGGGGTTGTCCAGTTTTTAAGATTAATGATCTATACTTAGGATTTGCACTTAAGTCTAAGGGGAAGCACTGCAGTACCTACTCTGACTGTTACAATTTGTACAGCAAGTAAGCAGCGTGGCTTTCCCGACCTGTCTCGGTGCCGATGATCAGGTGACTGGGTTTTGAACACACACAGATCTAATATTGATGGCCTATATCAATCTTAGAAACAGGATAACCACTTTAAGGATGCAGTCTTTGTTTGTTGGGTTTTTAAGCAATGCGTTGCTAACCTGTCGCTATCCGGTGCCTATCCAGTTTCCCGAGGTTTTCACTCAGATTGGCAGTGGACGGACTCAAGCGCAAGTGTGAACCCACCCTCACGCAAGTTCTTCAATAAAAAAAAAAGGCAGTATTAGCTGCTGGTCAATGTAAATCAATTTATAGATGGTTCTTCAGGTTCCTGCACAAGACAATGGGGTAAATTTAGTAATCTTGTCTAAGATTTAAACAGATTTAGGGGGACATGCAGTAAGCTATTTGCAGTATTATTCTGGAGTCTTTTGTGACATTTATGATTTATTATTTCTGTTAGACAGCGTTATCAAGCTTTTGCACCATTTTGGCCTCATTTGCACAAAGCCTGGCATTTTTCCATTTTGCCGGGTATTGTAGGTGTGAATTCAGACTTTAGTAAAAAGTTGCAATAGTACTCCAGGCCCTAGGTTGAGAAGAAAGTAGAGGAAGCCTATTAATAAATTTACTGATTCACGTGGGACAAATTTATGAAACAGAAAAGTGCATCATAACAAATTGAAGCACTGCCAGGACTTCTGGCTCCATGAATTTAGGCTTGTACTTGTGGTTCTTTCCTTATTGTCACCCCCTTAAATATCTACTCTTAATAGCCCATAACAATAATTTGGTCATGCTGGGATTTGACGTTCTCTCTTATCCTATCCTTTACTCTTGTTTTGTTACCTGTATGATGTTTTACAGGAAGCCTCCTCTCTTAAACCTTCTCCTTGTCAACTGCTTAATGATCCCTCCGTCATGCCCCACAAGTTTTCCAGATTGTTTATTTGTTGACCTGTTGTAAATAACTTCTCTACTTATATTGCATTTTGTTATTCTAAGATCATTTGAAGATCCATGTCTTGTGTGTGTATAAAGAGTGTGTGAATTTTGAGTTTCTTGTATAACACAATATCTGAAGAAGAGAGCTAGTACTCTCGAAAGCTCACTATCAAATATACTCAGTTAGCCTCTAAAAGGTATCGCATGATTTCTTCACTCTTCCACTACTTGTCAACTGCAGTTATTCTTCCTTCAGCCGATCATTCTGGTGTTTACATCACTTTCTTACACTTTTTAAACCCCCTCCATCTATCAGCAATTGTGCCAAATTTAACATATATCATGTAACTTTCTGTAAATTTGGTGCAATTCTTAACAGTAGAAAAAAGACCTAAAACATGAGCCAAATTCACGCAAAAATTGTCCAATCAAGATTGAAACTTTTAATATGTAAAATGCAGACACTGTTTGCTCACTATTTGCTTAGTCAAATGTCAAACCAATTTCTATGAACTTTGACATTCATCACCAAACAGGACAGATATTTATTATGAGTTTAGATGGTGTGTGTGTTGTAACAACATATGTACTTCCATACTATTCAGCGGTCTAGTTTATTAAAAGTTAGCCACTTCAGACACAATTGGTGTTAGCCAAGGAAGTTGACAAGCCATGATCAAAATTTTTTTCCAACTGTTCGCAATAGATGTCTCTTTAGAGTGCACCTTGTCTTAGCATTCCCCTGGAAATGATTATGTGTATATATACTATATGGCGCTTCTGTTTGACCTACAGTTTTTTCTCCTGTACTCTCCCAGATGCAGGGGCTGTGGGTCTCCCTTATTCACATAATTGAACATAAATCCATCCGCATACCACTTATGACCAAAATTTTGCAATGCCGCCTGGGATGCAAATAACACAGTATAGGGAGATGGCATATACTTCATCTGCTTTGGGGGTGTCCCCTGGCCTCACAATTTTGGAGGGAGGTATACAGTTAACCCACTTGGTGGTACACATCTCTCCTACGATGGATGCCATTAGTAAATGACCCCATGCTGTCTATTTGATAATGTAATTAATCCAATATATTTTATTGGTAGCTGAAATCACTATCACCAAGGCATGGCACCACCCTCTTGGTAGCATTGATGATCAGAAAAATCTCATGGATTATGAGGAATGACCATTTGTACCACATATTGTCTGATGCATTGGATAAATTTGACATGGGGACCTTAAAAGCACTGTTCACCCCGGTAGCCTTGACAGAATTGGAGCTTCCCCTTTCCCTTCCCTCCCACTTTCCCCTCACAGCCATGCTCTTTTCCTTTCATCTATAGTTTACCTCTTTTCTCTTTACTTCCCTTCTTTTGGCTGTCTTGCCCATATAACATTTCCATTTTGGCTGAAGTGTTTAAGATGATTGTGTGATGCTGCCTATTGTTACCAGTACAAAGTATCCCTTATCTTGAATGCTAATGCATATGTGCTGTATAAAGTGTCATGTATTCTGTCTGTATTATATTTTATCTCATGTACTCCCGAGTACATGTTTTGTTTGTTTCCTCAAAACTCTTCAATAAATACCTGTTGACAAAAATTATTTCCCATTGAGGGATCCTGTTTTATTATAAGGGCCCTCAATAATAAAAAGATCACAGGGTGTCTTGCTGATAGGACTCTTGGTAAAATAAAAAAATGTTATCTGTGGGGAAATCCAATAGCAATCGGTTTAACTCCCCTGCAACTTAATCACAGGAGAGATTTAGTATTACATACTTTTTATTGCAGTAATTTGGTTGTTCCTGTAAAGCATGGACATACCAGGTGTTAGGCCTCCTTCACACAACTGTACTTCTGATCTGCAATTGTGGATCCACAATTGCGAATCAAAGTCCGGACACATGAATTTCTATGGGCCCAGACACACGACCGTATTTTTTGTGGCCCGTGTCCTGTCGCAAATTATGAAACATGTCCTATTTTTGTCTGCATTTGTGGCACAGTGTAGGGGATCATAGAAGTATTTTTGCAGAAATGTGTTTGCAGATGACATACCAACATGTTTTTTTGTGTATTGCGGAGCAATATTTGCGGACAGTAAAAACCACTATGGTCATGTGTAGGAGTAAGAGTCACTCTTGAAAGCTGTTCTCTACTCTAACAATTAGATATGGGTCCTGACAAGTGAATTCGCCTATCTTTAACTCAGATACATTAACAATTAGACAATGTAAACTTGCGCCAGATTTATCACAGTGCATAATGCTGGAAGATAAATCTGGCTTATCTTTAGACTGTGTAGTCTAAATTTATGCCACTTGGCATACATTGGGCCAGAATTTTTCATCACAGATTTGGCATATTGTTTGTGCATATAAATCAGGCTCCCTTTTTTCTGACAAGTCATGTCCCCATGTCTAGCAAGTGGTAAATTTGTAAAAATGTTAGCTCAAGCTAGATGCACTGAGATGTAGCTAAGATCTGCCAAAGATACGATGTGCTACATTTATGCCAATGTCTAGTCGTAACAACAATAGTAAATCTGTGCCAGTATGTCTGGTATTGGTATTACAGCTCTCCCCCCATTCACTTGAACTGTTCCTTGGAGGTACTGCTCTGCTCACCACTTGGTTGGATGGGTAAACAGGAACATTAAGCCTGGGGAACCACAGTGAACAGAAGAAAATCCCTGAATCCCCAATCTTTGGTAAAACAGCACCCTTATTGAGAAATCCTAAAGTCCATAGCCACAAATGGCAGTCAAGAAAACACTGAGTGTCCTCCTGACACTTTTCTGGGTCACTAGCCCTTACTTACTGTCTATAAGTAAGGGCCATTGAGCGAGAATCGCGTCAGAAAGAGGACATTGTGTGTTCTTGTCTGCCGTTTGCTGCTATGGACTTGAGGATTTTTCAATAAAGGCGATGTTTTTGCCCAAGATTGGGAGTGCTGGGATTTTCACTTTAGATGTATGACCCTGTTTAAAATGAAAAAAACTTCCTCTTCCTAGACAAATACAATTGGCTAGGTGGATTAAAAGTTTCCTTGTTTGCTTTTTACATCAGAGTTTGATCTTGTCATGCAGCTCATTCATGAAGACTATAATTCCTGCGTTGTTTTCATTCCGTGATTAAAAACGCCTTTGTTTCTTTACATGTTAGATGTTTGCATTTTCCCAGCTTGTGGATCCAATTACTCAGATTCTCATTTAGACAAATGATAGAAGATGGGGAGAGATCAAAGCAGAGCACATTGTGAGAGATTGTTGGGAGGTGGCCTCTTGTTCACGCCTCTTCCTTACTAGTGTCAGTTTACTAAGCAGAACCAGTTTGTGACAAGCTAAGGAGAGCCCATAAATATCATTTAAATATTTGCCTGGGGTAAATATTAACCTCAGAGGTCAGATCTAAATAAATCCATGCTATTACAGTATGAACCACCCTTTCTCCTGGAACACAATTATTAGCACAGTATGCGAGAATGTAAGTGAAAGGTGAGACTAAAGCAGAACACTCAGCAAGCTCCATACAAGCGTCATGCTAATATGGCCATACATCATATTTCTCTCAATACAAATTCATCCTCAATCCAGCTGAGTGTGCATGTTTTATCAATTGGAAGAGGGAAATAAGTCGATGCCAGACTACCCGGGGTGGCGTATCTCTCGTAGGAATAAAGAATCCAGTTTCTTGAAATCTAACATGTTCTGTCTTTCTTTCCCCTAACATTTGCTGTCAGGTATAGTTGGGGTACCCCCATACACATTAAATGTTCATCTACGTAACCCTTGTTCCCAATTATTGCCTATTGTAAACAAAGTCACAATCAGTCGGCAAACGCCAGTCAAAAAAATTATCGTTGTTTGCAGTACTTTCCCCCATGTACACAGGGAATGTGCTGCCAATGCCATACAAACTATTTGGGAACCAAATGATTGTATTAAAGGGGTTATGTTACAAACCATATAAACCCTTTAACAATTGCATTGGTCCATGCCTAAGGCCCTTAAACAGGTTTTACTTCAAAAGACATTTATGGCAAATAAAGGATACTTTCAGCTATATTCGGGCTTTATAGTAACCATGTAGCTCTGAGCTATGTTGTTTCTGTAATTCCCATAGAAGCTTCTGTAGAGCCCAACCATAGTTGAAAGTCTTCTCAGTGAGGTCGTGGCCAGATAAGGAGCAGGACACAAACGCTGGAGGGGTTAATTTTAGAGATAGGTGCGGGTGCCAGACATGGGACCCACATCGATCAAACATTTATGGCATATAATACGGATATGCCATAAATTTCTTTAGTGGGTAAATTCCTTTAAACAAATGCAATACTCATTTGTTTAAAGCTACAAATAGACAGACATAGATAGTATAGAATAAATAGGGATGTTACTATAGGCAGTACAGAGGTAGCACTTGCACCCCATATGAAGGAGATCATTGTAATATAAATTGTGGATGGTAAATGGCGGACCCTTTTCAGATTTGCATCTTTGCCTAAGAGTTTCAAGTTATAGCTCTGTATAATAGATGGATGGATGGATAGATAGATAGATAGATAGATAGATAGATAGATAGATAGACATAAGTATATTTGTCACTGTTTGTAACTTATATTTTTTAGCCATTATACCTCGCACCAGAGATTTTAACCATCCACCCCTGACAAAATGGTCATAGCCTACGCATGCAGACATAATATATCACTTTTATTTTCACCTCTGGTACACCCACACCCCAGAGCTACATTATCAAACATCTCTAAGCTACAGCTTCCAAGCAGCTAAAGTAATTTAGCACACAGTGGTCCTCCTGGGGGCTGGTGCATGGTTACGTTTGCAACTACTGTGATCAATTTTGTTACACCACTGTAATTGTCAATGCAGGTAGCGGTTTGTATACTTTTCAGAACAGTATTATACCTGACAGTTGCTATTTTGTATTAATCTGCTGCACAGTACCACTTCTGTATATGATAGTAATGACCACTATTCTCTGGCTCTGTCTTCTTGCTCATGCATGGCTTACTGCACAGTACTGCTTCTCTTGTTTAGCATGCTACATGCACATGCCAATACCTGTCATTCTGATTGTATGGGTGACTGCACAGTGCTACTTCTCCTACTCTGTGTATTGATTTCTCAGGACATTTCTGCATTTCTTAGCATTGCTACTAGTGTAGTCACCACTCTCTTATGTATTAGATGTATTAATTAGTGTCTACTTTGCCCTCTGTGTATGCACAGTTGCAGAGGTGTCTCTTCACGCTCCACAGCCTCTCTCAAAATCCTGCATGATCTAACAGCCAATGTGGGATAGTGGCATTCTCCCAAAAGGAAACATATTTCATATGTCATTGTCACCCATTGAAAGTAAATAGCCAAATTGTATATGTCACTGGAAAAAGCACAATGAAATCCCTCGTTCCTTCTTTCCCTACCATTGTTTGAGATTGTTCATCCCCCATTCATTTTGCATTGGCCTGTGCAAACAAGTGCCAATCAACTTGTTTCTCATTGATCGGCTCTCCTTTGGGACCAACATCTGGCCTTGTAATATGGCCTTTAATCTACATGAAATGCCTTCCCCCCCCCCCCCACCAGGTCATGATGGAAGTAATTATTAGATTTACTTTTAATATCCTTGACATGAAATGTTTACTACACCATTAATGTTACCCTCCAGTCAGGAGCCCAAAAATATAGTCACCACCATATCTTGAAGAAGAGCAGTAGAAAACAGACTTCGCACTCAATTTCGAAGAGTATAATGATCCGTTTATTTGGCACGCGTGACAGTAGCCCACATAGAGCAGTAATGAGTAATGAGTTACGTCAACGTTTCGGTCAAGTAATTGACCTTCCTCAGACTCTAAAATCTGGGTGGTGGTAAATTGGAAAGGGATAGCCCTGCTTTATGTGGGCTACTGTCACATGTGTCACTTTTTGAAATTGAGTGAGAAGTCTGTTTTCTACTATGTTATATGGCTTGGGAACCTACTTCTACACTCTTTAATTAAGTTATGTGCAGTCTACACCTCTTTGAGTTGAAACAATGCAGCAGCCTAAACCTGTGATGAGACGGGAGGTGTGTCTAAGACTACTTCAGACTAGGCACTGTGGCTAAACTGTAGTCACAGCTGTGCCCTAAAGTAGTTGAGCTGAAGAGCAGCAAAAGATCAAGATCTGAGAAAAATAAATAGCAGGTAAGCACTCCCTGGTAGGTACTGACTTGCATCTCTTTTTTATCTCCTGACTGGAGGGTCTCTGTAATAAAAATTGCGAATAAAGCTCTGATTTGAGTGCTCATAGATAATAGCATAAAGACCTGGTTCTTAGTCAATAGCTAATAAATATGTAAATCTACTGTAGGTGTTGTATTTCTTTAAGCTGTTTTCTTTCAGCAGGAGGTACAGTATATTCTGGCTAGGATGAGCAGTAATCTGGTGTATATCTCCTGCTGTAATGTTTCTAAGCTACCTCCACCTGTGTCACAGAGCTGTGATATTCCACCCAGTTTGCGTCACGCACAGCAGGTAATTTCACTATAGGCATAAAGGTGCTTTTCATTTTTTTTTTCAGCAGCTTGACTTAAAACTCCAATTATATGATGTTAAAGTGACTTTGGTTAATATCTTCCTACACTGCAATTAACGTTAATCAACTTTAATGGTGTCCCAGCAAGTCCAAGAGCGATCAAAAATTTAGAATCCACGAATCATTCTCTAATTACAGCATAAAATGTTAATAGAAATAATCTCTTGTACCATAAAATATCAGTAAATTCAGCTGTGAATATCTCAGTGGGCTCAGAATACTTGTGGCAGCTTCCTATGAATGAAATAAATGTCGGAGGGAACTGCAGGAATAGACCCTCCTTCTCTGCATCTCAGCGCACCAATCCTAGACACTATATTTAATCTGTCATTTAACTCATCAGTCAGGACTGGGCAGTTAGATGTGGGGTGTATGATTCAGAACAGTCAGCGGAATTGCCATGTGAAGCAAAGGTTCACTGCAGTCAATCACGGTTTAATCATAATTTATGCTTTGTATAAATGCATGGAGATTATGTTTCCTTATTATAAGAAGCAATATTTGGAACTGCAAGAAAATTAATGTGGATTCTACCTTGATACTTTAATACAGAGCTTTGCAGTTGTCCAAATTAAAGATTTGCGAAATCTATTGGGTTTTTTGTAATTTATTTGCACGTTATAGTGTTACTCTGTAATGTATTTGTTTTATTAGTGTTTGGTATGGAACATAAAAACATGACTTCATTCACACTGGTGCTATTTTAACAAAATGTATTTGCATAATTGATCCATTGTTTATATTAGTCATGCAATATGTTGCTGATTTAAAAGAGACATAAAAAAACACCGACAGGTAACCCATTTCAAGTCTGAACACAGCCTTACCTATATTTTTCAATGTTTTTTATGCATACAAAAGAATCACAGACAACTCTCTAATGCACCACATTAGGGAGTTATTCTCTCGTAGATGCAGTGCTTCCAAGGAAGATTGCCTTTGTTATGCAGTATGTATTTTTTTTTTCTCATACACTTATACCATGGTGGCATAATACCATATAAATTTTGAGCCTTGTCAAAATACAAGATGGGCCCATAGATTTATATGGGTATGAAATAACAACTGTACATATACATACTGTATGCATGAGAACTAAAATTTTGTGCAAACTATGTTACCCCCTTCTCATTCATTGCATTTGGACCCTACTTTGTACGAATGCTTATCATATAGGTGCGGGACCAGATGGAAGGTAACGCTGCAGTTGGGATTGCGGGGGCAAACAGCGCAGACTTGTCACGGTCTCTGGGCACGAGGGCGCAGCGCTGGTGCTGTCCCACGTTACCACCACTGGTACCGGTGATGAGGGGGCTGCACAAATGTTGGTGGTGATTGTTCCCCCGGGGCGCTTCCCCTATACTGTGCCGACTGGTGGTGTTTGGGGCGCCCTGATGTTGTCGGTGCAGAGTCAGACACAGAAACGGTTGTAAAGTTGAACTTTTACTTCCATGGGTGTGGAGGCACAAATGCTTAAACAGTTTCTTCAATACAAAACAACGGGGTACGCCTGGTGACACAGCAAAGTCCTGGGGTGCAGGGTAGACTTGATGAAAGGTGTTCCTAGCCCCTTATACTTCAGTGTTACAGCCCTGAGGTGCGTCTGGGCTCCTATTTGGCTCATAGGAGGATGCCCACCATGATACTAGTACATAATATTCCCCACTCACGTTATGTGGTCCTGATAGCTCAGAGTTTCGGGGTGCAATAGTCAGGATGGCAGGATATTCCACAGGTCTGGCGGCCCGGATCCGTGATACTGGTAGGAGCACGTGTCCAGAATGTCTCTCCACAGTCTCATGCTGACAAGATAATGATGGACTCTCAGGGAGAGGAGACAGGAGAAGGATCTGAATAGCTGGAGTAGAGCTCTCCAACCTCCGGGCGCAGGACGAGATCCAAAACCACTGCTTTCTACAGGACATCACACAACCCCCTCCAACACCCACACAACCCCACACGCAGGACCTCCGAGGGGGACCATGAGGACCCAGTGATCAGCGACCCTCCCCTAGGCAATGTCCCCCATGGACATTTGGTACTATTCAATCCTATGGGAGGTGTAATGCATGTGGAGGCTCACTAGGTGGCGCTGTGTTGTGTGAGACCAGGACCCCCGCTATGTCACACAGGCTATGAAGCAACAGGAAAAAACAATGCACAGAGATCACCCAGCCCAGCCAAGCCAGCTCTGGGAGCACAACCCCCAGCGACCGGCGAGGGCGGGGGAAGGTGAGAAATGTAACATAACATAATAAATACGAATAAAGTGCAAATGGGTCCAGAGGCTCTCTGGCACAAATTTTGTGAGTGTCCATTATCATGAGAGTCTCCGAGAAACAATAAACAGTCCTTCTGAAGGAAGAGTAGGCACCAGCACCAATGTCCATACGCAATGGGGAACAGAACTTCCTTGGCTCGGTGAGCCAGGCACTATGGCTGGATTGTTGCATATAAGTGTAAATACTATATTACATGGCAAGATATTATATATATACTGTATATACACACAGGAAAAACATTAATGTAATCAGAGCAGGAATAACATATATACAGAAGCAGAGACAGTAACCTCTTTTACCCAAGGACAGCCAGGCATCACTATAGCGTGTGGAGGTATGCGTGGACGCCAGAAGAAGTGGAAGAGATGAATCAGGAACAGAGTCACGAAATCAATAAATCATCTGTCGAAGGGTTCTCTGCACAGAGCAATGGTGGATAACAGCTAAATGGAGTAGTTAGGCGCCACAAAGCTCAGTTAACGTTGGGGGTCTCTCTTTCACTCAGAAGGTGACAAGATCTCCGTACTCATTGTCTAGCTGGGGGCACCTCTGTGGGTAGTCCTCTAAGGCACAGCTTCAGACGGTTTGGTGACACGGGGGTCTCCAGGTTTAGAGATCTCAACACGTCGGATTCAGGATATGGTATGGAGATGATACTGTATGGTTCTTTCTCCAGAATGGATCCAATTCCCACGCGGTTACAACCAACACGGTCGCCAACCAGGGGCGCTGCATGGGCGCGATGGTTGTAACCTCCTGTTGTCTCCACGAACCACCATGGCGTTCAACTATTTAGCTCCTCCAACGTCGGCGGTGTTCAACAACCAGCTGTTATGGGTAGTGGATTGAGGTGTAGGGACCTCACACCAAGGGTTAAGTCTGAAGGAAGTGACCTTGTCTCAAAAAGATAAAATGGGCGTATCCCGTAGATGTTTGGGGGGGTGTAAATATAGGCCAAGTCCGAACGCCAGGCCACCAACACCAGGTGTAACTGCGGCTGTTCTAGCATGCCGATGATCACTGATGCCTCCGCACAACCATTCCCTGAGGGGAACGCTGTGGTGCAACCTGCAGTCTGGAACGACACAGCCACGGAACAATTGGGATTCAAACGGATCCACGGTGGGAGGATAGCCAGGACAACCGTAATGGGGACAAACCTGCGTAGAAGGTCTCAGCCGTAGTTCTTGCTGTAAGATCTCTGACAGGCACGATGACAAGGAACGGAGTAAGATCCACCATGTCAGAGCGAGCGAGCGGAACGGGGGACCCAACCACATGGTCCAGAGCAACAATCACACGGCTTTGAGTCTAATTGGATGTAGAGGGGCTGATTCTGACCTTCCTTGGTGATACTACAGGGGGACACCTGGCACCAACCCAATGTCACCCTCATCCCAACCCAATAGAAGCGACGACGGATGGTAGCTCGGTCGTACCCCGAAGTGACCGGATCTGTCAGATACGCCCAAGTATCATCTGTGCGTCTCTTCTTGGTACGAGGATCTGATGAAGCCTTTCACCTGTGACAGGATCAAGAGTGTTTCTAAGTAGAAGGCCCGTTGGACAAACAGGCGCTTCCTCTGTCGCCAAAGGCGTTTAATTCCACGTCATGAAGACCCTCTTTACACGGGTTGGTATTCTTCCTGTAAGCAGGAAATCTGACAATTCTCCTAAAACTCTGCTCTCTTCTTGGAACGTTTTCCACAGAGATGGCTCCTGGAGGGATTGGCAGCTGTTTTCGCCAGAGATTCTCCTTCTACAGGGACACCAATAGCAACCTGTTGGGCAAACTTGTTGTAGAATGGGGCATCTCCACCTCTTCCCAGATGTCTTCTCGGGGTGGTTCCCCACAGGCAACCTTGAGAGTGCATCAGCGTTAGCGTTGGACTTGCCACGCGATACTTGACAGAGAACTTGAATTCGCGAGTCTGAGGCCCACCGTTGTTCAAGGGCCCCAGTCGAGCAGTGTCCAGATGCGCCAACGGATTGTTATCTGTGTACACGGTAAAGGGTGGGCAGCCAGGTAGTCTTTAAACTTCTCTGTCACGGCCCAGACAAGCGCCAGAAGTTGAGTTTGAAAGAACTATAGTTCTGGTCGTTCTTCGCCTCTCAGACTCCGCTGGCGTAGGCGAGACTCGCCTGTGTCCGAACCGGGACAACACGCACCCAAACCGGTGACTGCATCTGTGTACAAGCGGAATGGCGACGTAGTCGGGATAGGCTAGAATTGGTGGTTGCGTCAGAAGGCTAAGCGCTGAAAGGCTTCCCGAGCGCGTCCAGTCACCGGAAGTTTCGGGAGTTTCTCGGGACAACCGCGCAACAACGTAGAGGCTCGGCTACTTGGGGGAAGTGTGGAGAAACGGGTAGTAACCGCGAATCCAAGGAAGCCGGACTCTTGACGGTAGTTGGTCTCGCCAGTTCTGGACTGCAGTGATCTTTTCAGGATCAGGTTGGACGCCTGTGCGCTCAGACAGCCAAGGTAGTGAACTTGGGGTCAACAGGTAGCACTTGGAGGGCTTCAACTTTAGGCCGTGCTGTATAAGTACCGAATACCCGGACAGGTGACGAAGGTGTTCTGGTATGTCGGGAGAATACAAAACATCGTCCAGGTACAGTAGCACACTCTGGAAATTCTCATGGCGAGGCACCTCTCCATAAGCCGTGGAATGTGGCTGGGGCATTACATAGCCCAAATGGCATACATTGAATTCAAAGAGTCCCATCGGGGGAAACGCAGTCTTTTCACGATCTCAGGGCCATAGGGACTGCCAGTATCCACTGGTTAAGTCCAGGGCGAGAAACAGGTAGCTGATCCCAAAGCCGTAGAGATTCCTCAATCCGCGGCAATGGGATGCGCTTGTGCGTGACGTGTGAGTTTACGATAGTCACACAAAATCGTAGGGTGTTTCTCTGACAAGGACTAGCGGGGCGCCCAGGGGCGTACTCTCCGGAGACATCAGCATCGCACTCTGGATCAACTCACGGTTGGTACATCGCTGGTGGAGGACGGTGACGCTCCTGATTGGATGGTGGTCACCAGTCAGAATGGATGTGTATGGCATGGTCTACCAAAGTCCAATGGGTGTTGCGAATGCCTGTTGGTAACGCTGGCCACATTGCGAACCCCATTGATGTGCTCTATAGGGGTATTGGCGTTCCCACGTTCAATCATCCCACAGGACTCGTGGCTCCAGAAGTCAGCAGCGGGGGAACGCGGGGGGAGAATCACCAGAGAGAATGTCTTCTGGTGCAACCGGGAGCAGGGCCACAGAGTGGAACTTGTGGAGGTTCACGGGAGCAGCCAAGTGACAAGCGGACAGGAACACGCCATGGAAACTGGACAAGGGCGGGCAGCAGAAAGTGGGGCCAGCTACCTGTAGGGTGAGCAAGGCCTCGTAGTCTGATTTCATGCGAGGGAGGCACCACACCATAGTTCTGTTCCAGGCTGTAGGGTTACTGGACGGGTATCTTGGATCGGACTGACCAATACCGTTTGTGGGAACTTGTGCTGGGATGAGACAGAATGGCGCGAAGGTTGCTGGTCACTGGGAGAAGCTGTAAGGAGAGAGGCATGCAAGGCATCCAACACTTCTGCAAAGCAATGGGTAAAACATCATGCCAATATACAACGCAAACCTATCATCCTACACAGGACAATACACCCTGTCAGGCAGTTCAAGTCCCCAATCTGGATAGTGGGCCAAAACCCTGCTGTGGTATGGGCTGTCCATTGCTGGCACACAGATTTATCCATGTGTCAGGTGTTCTATTCAACACACCAAACAATGTTCAAGGAACACCTGCTTGCGCAGGGTTGTTACCGAGATCAGTGTCCACCAACGCGTAGAGGGAGGCACCGGATGTGAGTGGGAGGGAGAGAGGACAAGGAGAGATACCCGAGGGGGGGGGCGAACGAAAAACTGAGGCCTGGTGTGTCCATATCATGGCAAAGGACAGTAGGCCCTCACCTGGGAGGTTTCACGAAGATGGACGTCTGGGGGCGACCAGGTGAGATGTGAGACTCGCAAAGGAACTGGAGAGAAGACGGCGGGAGACGATCTAGACGGAGGTGATCTGTTCCATGGCACGGGAGATGATCCACGGCAGAAGGCATCCGGAGTCGCGGAGTCCGCAGTTGGCAGAGGGAGGTACCCAGAGGTAGTGGCAGGACAACTGGAGCAATGCTTGTTGAGGGTCCAGGTGAGGGAGCACAGATGACTGGTGGCTGGGGGCTCCTGTCCAAGACCTGGATGGCAAGGGCCGAAGTCAGAAAGTGATGCTGGGATGTTGGCAGCAAGCATCGCAACTGACTCTGGAGCAATGTGGACCCGCCCCTTTAGAAGCGGAAGCAAGATTTTATCAGAGTCCACATTTCACGTGGATCCACGCACCACAGCTCGAACGCCTCTGAGGGAAAAGCATAGTCGAGGGTCTCACAGGTAGTTGGGGAAAAGAAGGACTACCGGAGACAGAGCAGCAAAGTTCACCGGAGTTTGTCCAGAATTTGCCCAGGGGTTCTTTGTCAGAGGCAGGCAGGATGACCCCCAGCGAGCACCCCAAGGGCCCAGCAGGATCTGTATCGCTGTTCTGTATCAGAGGATAGAACTGGAAGAGAGACAGCATCTTCTCACGAAAGTCCCTGAGGGAGGCCTCCCCTGAGCGGGAAGCCATGGGCGCCAGGGAAATGGCAGGAGAATGGTAGGCTGCTCGCCATGGGCACTGCTGGATCACTAGAAACAGATGGCACAATGTCACTTTGCTCAGTATGTTGTTGCAGGTATGACTGAAATTAGGTCGCGTCTCTAAGAAACTCAACTGCTGCTGGCAGGGAATGGAGACTACAACTTGGAATGCGAGCTATAACAGAGTCACTGTGATGCAGGCTGAGGGGCCCCCTCTTAAGGGGCACTCCAGGACACTGTACACGGAAAACACTCGCGGGGCCGGGGAGGACTGAAGACAAGGACAGGGAGGCACAGTACTCACTGACGCAACTGCAGCGTGGACCAGAGATCAGCGGGCACAGCAGGGAGGTGATGCGGCACCGGAGAGTCAGAAATGGGCCGGCACGTTCGCCTTTCACTTTCTTGTATGGGTGCGCTGGAGCATTGCGCTCAGCATTCTGGGCTCTCCTAAGATGGCGGCAGATGGGTCTCCTGGCCTCATGGGCAGTGCTAAAAATCTCCCGCACTTTTGCAAGGTACAGTTAACCCTTTGTGGGCGTTCTTACACAGCGATGTGGCGCAGCAAACAAGTCCTGGGCGTTTTAACTCTTCCAGGGCTGTAACACACTGAGAGGACAGTCTTTAGGGCTTGCTTCAGGGGTATAGGGCTCCCCCTCTTTGTGGCAAGCACTCTCAGGGAATAAACTTGATCTTAGCAAAGTCCACAATAAAGACCGATGCTCTGGAGACAATTTGGCGCACTTTCGTGGCGACTTTCTCAAAATGGCACACACCCGTATCCTGTTCGTGACGCCAGTTTTTCTTGCGGTGACCAGATGGAAGGTAACGCTGCAGTTGGGATTGCGGGGTGCAAACAGCGCAGACTTGTCACGGTCTCTGGGCACGAGGGCGCAGCGCTGGTGCTGTCCCACGTTACCACCACTGGTACCGGTGATGAGGGGGCTGCACAAATGTTGGTGGTGATTGTTCCCCCGGGGCGCTTCCCCTATACTGTGCCGACTGGTGGTGTTTGGGGCGCCCTGATGTTGTCGGTGCAGAGTCAGACACAGAAACGGTTGTAAAGTTGAACTTTTACTTCCATGGGTGTGGAGGCACAAATGCTTAAACAGTTTCTTCAATACAAAACAACGGGGTACGCCTGGTGACACAGCAAAGTCCTGGGGTGCAGGGTAGACTTGATGAAAGGTGTTCCTAGCCCCTTATACTTCAGTGTTACAGCCCTGAGGTGCGTCTGGGCTCCTATTTGGCTCATAGGAGGATGCCCACCATGATACTAGTACATAATATTCCCCACTCACGTTATGTGGTCCTGATAGCTCAGAGTTTCGGGGTGCAATAGTCAGGATGGCAGGATATTCCACAGGTCTGGCCTTGGCCCCTGGATCCTGTGATACTGGCTATGGAGCACGTGTTCCAGAATGTTCTCTCCACAGTCTCATGCTGACAAGATAATGATGCTTGACTTCCTTCAGGGCGATGGCTAGGCAGACAGGGGACAGGATCTTCTGAATAGCTGGAGTATGTCAGCTCTCCAACCTTCCTGGGCCTGTCTAGGACTTGAGATTCCTGCACTAAACTCACTGCTTTCTTCACAGGACATCACACTTATCTCCTCACCTCCTCCTCCTAACACTCCACACTCTAACCCTCACACGCAGGACCTCCTGCAGGGGTGTTACCATGGGGACCCAGTGATCAGCTGACTCCTCCCCTTTTCCCAGGCAATGTCCTCCCATTGGACATTTGGTTACTATTCAATCCTATGGGAGGTGTAATGCATGTGTGAGGCTCACTAGGTGGCGCTGTGTTGTGTGAGACTCAGGACCCCCTGCTATGTCACACAGGCTATGAAGCAACAGGAAATAATACAATGCACAGAGATCACCCTCAGCCCAGCCATAGCCAGCTCTGGGATGCCACATAGGTTCATAGTTTTACCATAGGAATTTTCTATTTTATATTATGAATCATGTATTTGTGCTTGGAGTTAATATTCAAAAGGGTTCTCTGGGACTATGATATTGATCATCTGTCTTCAGGATGGGTGATCCATACCTGATCAGTGAGGTCTGACTCCCAGGACCTCACAGATCAGCTGATTGAAGAGGTTGCAGCATTTGGACCTGGGCTGTGGCGTCTTCACTGTGTACAGTGTATAGTAGTTGTGCTTGGTATTGCACAGCCCAAATGCCCACATAGGCTTCTTTATTCAACCTGGAAAGCACCAGCAAAAAACATGTTCAAAGACCTAAAAAACAGTTAACAAGTAAAACATTAAAATTACCTAACTTTACAAGCAAAAAAATGCCACCTCCCAAAAAAAATAAGAGGAAACAAATCATTACAGTAGCAATAAAGAGAGGGCTATAAGAAATTCTGAGTCTTTTTCCATGTAAAAAGATAATGGTCATAGTACTTTGGCAAGGGCTCCATGGCAGCGCAGATTTTTGGGTAAAAGATTTGAATGCAACTGGGCTACACCATGGACATTTGACCAATGGATGTGATGTCACTGGCCTCAGAAGAGGAATTGAAGTTCACCCAAGTGCCAAAAATTGTCCAAACAACTGATTGGTGATGTTCCAGGTGTTGAACATTATTTATCTAGTACTGATGGTCAGTGCTATGGATAAGTCATTTTTGCTTTTTGAGCCATTTTAACAGCAGCTTCTTTAGTCTTCTTTAATACATCCATATGTTGCTGTAAAGTGTATAATGCATTATGAAGTCCACAACAGACAAAGAGGATTTTTTTTCAGGCATTCTGCGCAGTGTTTGGGCATTATAACATTTTTATGTTTTTATCACATGGCATTTTTCACATAGGCTTCTTTATAGAAACTTGAAAGCACCAGAAAAAAAAGCATGTTCCAAGTCTTAAAAAAACAGTTGTTAACAAGTAAGGCTCACAGTGCTGGGCTCTCCGTCGTTTGGGTCCACCTTGGGACCTGGCTGCTAAAACAGTGGTTACATGAAGACACTGGTGGACTCCATTGATTATAATGGGGTCCACCATTTTCATATGAAACCATTGGAGAGAAATGTCCTTTAGCAGGATTTTTCTCTCCGTTAATTTTTGGCAGTTTCTATGGCAGAGTCTCAACGGAGACTTCGGCACAGACTTTAACTTAAAAATTGTAAAATAATGCTCAAAAAATTAAAATAACATAACATTACAAGCAAACCACCCCCCCCCCAAAAAAAAAGAGAAAACAATTCCTTATAGTAGCAATAAAGACAGGGCTATAAGATGGGGTAAAGCATTGCCTTAAGTTGTAAAATGGTTGCATCCTTGCAAGACACAATTAGTAAGACATTTGCCACAAAGTATAGAAAAAATTTACAGGAAAACATGGAGGACTCTATTTCACAGTGAAGCTCCAGCCTTAGGTTCTAGGCACATAACATTATATGGCTTTGTGCATGAACCACATATTTAGACTCATGGATGGGATTGGATCTTATCATGCAAAATCAGGAAGCTTAAATATTTTGGGAAAGGCTTTGCTGATGTCGTAGGATGGTGCTCTGTCCTGAATTTGGCACTAAATATATGAACTTGAAGTGCTATACTTAAAGTCCATGTCCTCTTTGGACAATCTCTACTTGTTAGAAGGGTCTTTTAACAATAAGCTAATCATAAAAGGTACTTCTATTGTTAATTTCCCTACAACGCCACCACAAAATGAAGTCCATTTAAGTCAGTGGGTTGTCTGTATAATGCAGGACCTACACAGTTCTTTGCAACTGCTGTTCACCCAGCCTATTACACGAGGATCCCGAGAATGATAAAAAAATTCACATCTGATAATTGTCTGATTAACCCCTAATAAAGTTAAAAAATAAAATAATTTAGTAATGCAGCTGGGGTTAAACTTTAACCACTGGTGCTTCTGAATATGTATTTAACAATGAGACAGGCCCCTAATATTTACCTATAAATTGTGGAAATCATTTGTAACCACAACTGAAATAACTACAGTCATATGAAAAAGTTTGGGCACCCCTATTAATCTTAATCATTTTTAGTTCTAAATATTTGGGTGTTTGCAACAGCCATTTCAATTTGATATATCTAATAACTGATGGACACAGTAATATTTCAGGATTGAAATGAGGTTTATTGTACTTACAGAAAATGTGCAATATGCATTAAACCAAAATTTGACCAGTGCAAAAATTTGGGTACCCTTATCATTTTATTGATTTGAATACTCCTAACTACTTTTTACTGACTTACTGAAGCACAAAATTGGTTTTGTAACCTCACTGAGCTTTGAACTTCATAGCCAGGTGTATCCAATCATGAGAAAAGGTATTTAAGGTGGCCAATTGCAAGTTGTTCTCCTATTTGAATCTCCTCTGAAGAGTGGCATCATGGGCTCCTCAAAACAACTCTCAAATGATCTGAAAACAAAGATTGTTCAACATAGTTGTTCAGGGGAAGGATACAAAAAGTTGTCTCAGAGATTTAACCTGTCAGTTTCCACTGTGAGGAACATAGTAAAGAAATGGAAGACTACAGGGACAGTTCTTGTTAAGCCCAGAAGTGGCAGGCCAAGAAAAATATCAGAAATGCAGAGAAGAAGAATGGTGAGAACAGTCAAGGACAATCCACAGACCACCTCCAAAGAGCTGCAGCATCATCTTGCTGCAGATGGTGTCACTGTGCATCGGTCAACAATACAGCACACTTTGCACAAGGAGAAGCTGTATGGGAGAGTGATGCGAAAGAAGCCGTTTCTGAAAGCACGCCACAAACAGAGTCGCCTGAGGTATGCAAAAGCACATTTGGACAAGCCAGCTTCATTTTCGAAGAAGGTCCTGTGGACTGATGAAACAAAGATTGAGTTGTTTGGTCATACAAAAAGGCGTTATGCATGGCGTCCAAAAAACACAGCATTCCAAGAAAAACACTTGCTACCCACTGTAAAATTTGGTGGAGGTTCCATCATGCTTTGGGGCTGTGTGGCCAATGCCGGCACCGGGAATCTTGTTAAAGTTGAGGGTCGCATGGATTCAACTCAGTATCAGCAGATTCTTGAGAATAATGTACAAGAATCAGTGACAAATTTGAAGTTACGCCGGGGATGGATATTTCAGCAAGACAATGATCCAAAACACAGCTCCAAATCTACTCAGGCATTCATGCAGAGGAACAATTACAATGTTCTGGAATGGCCATCCCAGTCCCCAGACCTGAATATCATTGAACATCTGTGGGATAATTTGAAGCGGGCTGTCCATGCTCGGCGACCATCAAACTTAACTGAACTGGAATTGTTTTGTAAAGAGGAATGGTCAAAAATACCTTCATCCAGGATCCAGGAACTGATTAAAAGCTACAGGAAGCGACTAGAGGCTGTTATTTTTGCAAAAGGAGGATCTACTAAATATTAATGTCACTTTTCTGTTGAGGTGCCCATACTTTTGCACCGGTCAAATTTTGGTTTAATGCATATTGCACATTTTCTGTTAGTACAATAAACTCATTTCAATCCTGAAATATTACTGTGTCCATCAGTTATTAGATATATCAAATTGAAATGGCTGTTGCAAACACCCAAATATTTAGAACTAAAAATGATTAAGATTAATAGGGGTGCCCAAACTTTTTCATATGACTGTATGTTTGCATCTTTTAATTCAGATTTGTACATGTCAGCTCCTATTCTATCCTGCTGTAATCTACACGTGAAGATGTCTGTATTTTTTGAATAGTACAGGCAGTGCTTGTCTATTCTTGGCTGTGTGATAAACATGTGTGTGCATAATATTTACATTTTCGTTCCAATTTTTGTACAGTTCCAAGTGAAACTGATTTGCAATCTTGGACTTAAGTCTGTTCAGAGACATGTACAACTTGCAGAGGGAGAGCCGCCAAACATAGCTCAGACAAAACTTTATGACTTTTTAGGGTCACCAGAAAAAAGCAAGGAACAGAAGAAGCAGTGAAATACTGGAAGATATGAAAATATCATGACATTTGTGGGGGACTAAGACAATTAACATGATCTCTATTTTGCCTCTTCACTAAGATCAGCATAATAATAGTACATTTAGAGGTTTACCATTGAATACAGCAGAATAGACATTACATCAAAAAATTTTCACATTTCTTACCTTGTAAAGGGGTTTTCCAGGCTAATATTACTGATTACTTCTCATAAGAATAAGTCATCAATATCAGATGAGTGGGGACACAACACTTAGGAACCCTGCTGATCAGCTGTTTTAGGCAGCTGATACACAAAGGATGGAGCAAGAAGCAGACAGCTCTATATAGTGAATAAACTGAGTGAATAAGAGCTGATCTGCAATAACCTAGTCTGGTCACTATACAGAGAACAGTCTGTCTGCTTCTTGCTCCATTCTCTGGTTATCAGCTGCTGACCAAAGCTAATTGGCAGAGAAACTGGGTGTCAGTCCCCACACCAATCTGAGACAAATGTAAAATGTGCTGCAACCGTAATGTAATTATTAGCAGCAGCAAAACTGATAAGACTCCTGTAAGGGAATTGCCAGTTGAGCAATTCCCCAGCTTCTGCTGAAACCTGGGAGGAAAGGAATGACAGAGATAGTGAGTCCTTAACTCGACCCACCCCTTGTCTCTACCTACTTGCCTCACTGTCCTAGGTGACAACTGGGCGACAGTCCCTTCTTATGATATGTGTGACACAGAACAGGACAAGACAAAACAACACAGGAGAGGAGTCAGCAAGCCGAGGACAAACCAGAGAGACAAACAGTACCAAATCGCAATCCAAAAGAGTAGTAACCAGTGGCGTAACTATGAATGGCTGGGCCCCAAGGCGAACATTCGACATGGGGCCCCCTCCGAACCGGTTACTGGTCCCCAAACAGTAAAATATGCTCAGCAGTGGCCCCAGATAGTATTATATGCTCTACATTGCTCCCCCACACACACAGTATAATATTCTCCCCACAGTGGCCCTCACCCAGTATTATATGCTTCCCACAGTGGCCCCCACCCAGTATTATATGCTTCCCACAGTGGCCCCCACCCAGTATTATATGCCCCCCACAGTGGGCCCCACCTGGTATTATATGCTTTCCACAGTGGCCCCCACCCTGTATTATATGCCCCCCATCCAGTATTTTATGCTCTATAGTGGCCCCCACCCAGTAGTATATGCTCTACAGTGGCCCCCACCCAGTATTATATGCTCACAGTGGCCCCCACACAGTATTATAAGCTCCCAACAGCCCCCTCCGCTTTGGTGCTATTATTATACTCTGGGGTCTCCTCAGACCCCAGAGTATAATAATCGGAGGCCCAGGGAAGGTGATTAAAAATAACAAACATTCATACTTACCTTGCTTCACCTTTCCTTGGCATCCTCACTCCCTCCTGCTGTCTTCAGCGTATTCAGGACCACTTCCGACGTCGCTGCTGAGGCCTGTGATTGGTCCTCAGCGGTCACATGGGAGCGCACTGACGTCATTACGCGGCCGCGCCCCATGTGACTGCTGGGGCCTAATCACAGGCCTCAGTCATGACGGAGAAGCGCCGGAGAGGACGCTGTACCCAGGAGAGGTGAGAATATGTATTTATTGTTTTCAGTCACCTCCCCTGCCCTGCCATCTATTGGAAATGGGCCTGGCAATATGCCAGGGCCCCTTTCCAATAACAGTATGTATATTGGTCGGGGAACCAGGCTTTCCCTGACCGCTATCATAGAGTCCGGTTGCGGTCGCACCCCCTGCGACCGCGATCGCTACGCCACTGGTTTGTGGGGTTCGCGGTAGCGGCTGCCACAGGGCTCCGGGCCCCCTAATGTCCCAGGCCCTGTGGCAGCCGCTACCGCTACTACCCCAATATTTACGCCCCTGGTAGTAACAAGAAAAGCCAAAGGTCAGAAGTCAGTAAGTACAATACAATAAAGAGCAAGTAGAACGCTTAGCAAGACAGAGTCAATACCAGCAACCACGTGTGGGCTGATGGGCTGTAAATAGGAAGTCAAGAACACGTCCCAGGATTGATTGGCAGATAGGCTGTCAATCACAAGGCAAGGCTGAGATTAACTATTAGAGGAGCAAAGGGAAACAAAGGTGTAAGATGGGTGTGATGAAAAATCAATTACAGAGTTGAGGGAATAGGACAGTGTTCATACAGGGTACACAAGAACCTAAAGCAAGGAATCATAGCCAGACACGCCTCCTGCACCGTCCGGCTATGATTCGGAGGATGGATGGCGTCGAAGTCTGAACAGGCACGGGCGTTACAGTATCATGTATGAAGTTTTACACAGTCATAAAACAGACTGCTCAGCAAGACTCTGCACATGTTTCAACTTTTCATGAAAAAGCATTGGATATGCCCTCCACTGGAGGGAGGCGCTCCCTCCCACAGGGCCTGAGTTGACTGCTCGCATGAAGAATGTTCGGAGTCCTGAATTTCTGACTGCAACCCTTAACCATGTGGATGCATTCAATGCCGTCTGGTCACATTGGGACACCTATTGTACTGTTCGTGGTCTCTGACTCCTGCTCTCTCTGTTTCCCCTCCCCCCTTGTCTCCTTCTTTGTTTGTGGGTATGTGTTTTAGTATTGGTTTTTGTATCTTTTGAAATTGTTTTATTTTGCTGGACTGTTGTGCCACATGTTGTGGCTCTTTCTACACCACTGTATGTCACCTTGTTAATAATTCTTAATAAAAATGACAGTTAAAAAAAAAAAAAAAGCACTGGATATTTGTGAACAAAAAACAATAAACCAAACAATACCTGCCAAGGGAAAAAATACTGACAAACACCAAAAAATGCCATCAGATCACTAAAAAATTCTAGTGTTTTATGGCTTTTGTATTAAACAAAAAAATGGCAATAAAACGTATAGTGTGAAGGTATTATAAAGTCACTTTCACAGGGTCAGTATTTTGCATCACTGTTGGCAAGCCAAAAGTGAAACCTACATAGAGAAAACATTCATGAAAAAATTTGTACCTTATGTCTGTTTTGGATCCAGGCCTGTTTTTGGCTTAAAATACTGACTGAATTTTACCTGCGGAATCACAAGCGTTTTCTCTATATATTTGATAGCGGAAGAAAAGCAGCAAAGACTAAATTAAAAACGCCACTGAAAAAAAAACACGATATGTTTTTGCTGCCTTTTTTCCGCTGCATTTTTTTGGTGCAATTCGCTATGTGGGGCCTTAGCCCGAGGGACATGTTTTATGATATAGCTATATTATAATCAACATATTATAACAGGAAAAAAGCTGCTGTGTATACCTGTGTGGATGACATCTCCTTCCTTATCTTAATACTTTCACTGCAGAACTCTCCAAATATGTTTGTGTAAGCGCTTCTACTTCTTAAAGGGACAGACCTATGTCAGCTGATCATTGCTTAGCCTGTGGCTAAATAACTCCGAGCTGCCAAACTCAACCAGATCCTTTTTATTTGTGAAAGTTTTTGCTATTTCAGATTTGACCCAGACTGTTTCTGCTCTACTTTTAGATTCTGTTTGCCCTTACCTGGAGTTTTTTATGTTGTCTATTAATTCTTGTAACTTTCATCAGAAATGACATCTGACCAGGGATTTCCATGTACAAAATCCATAGCCCAATAAGGAGCATCGTATTGCAAAATTCTTTATACTTTGACTCCTCCCCCCCCCCTTTTATAGTGGGTTAACTCTATGCCAAGACCTGATCATGACACATACACACGTGGACAAAATTGTTGGTACCCCTCGTTTAATGAAAGAAAAACCCACAATGGTCACAGAAATAACTTGAATCTCACAAAAGTAATTTGCCAAACTACATGTTGACAAGCCACAAAGCTTCTGGGAGAATGTCCTATGGATAGATAAGACAAAAATAGAAATTTTTGGCAAGGCACATCAGCTCTATGTTCACAGATGGAAAAATGAAGCATATCTTGAAAAGAACACTGCCGATACTGTGAAACATGGAGGAGGCTCTGTTATGTTCTGGGGCTGCTTTGCTGCATCTGGCACAGGGTGTCTTGAATCTGTGCAGAGTACAATGAAATCTCAAGACTATCAAGGGATTCTAGAGAGAAATGTGCTGCCCAGTGTCAGAAAGCTTGGTCTCAGTCGCAGGTCATGGGTCTTGCAACAGGATAATGACCCAAAACACACAGCTAAAAACACCCAAGAATGGCTAAGAGGAAAACACTGGACTATTCTGAAGTGGCCTTCTATGAGCCCTGACCTAAATCCTATTGAGCATCTTTGGAAGGAGCTGAAACATGCCGTCTGGAAAAGGCACCCTTCAAACCCGAGACAACTGGAGCAGTTTGCTCATGAGGAGTGGCCAAAATACCTGTTCAGAGGTACAAAAGTCTCATTGACAGTTACAGGAATCGTTTGGATCAGTTAAAAAAACAGACACATTAACATCAGTTAGTGTCCGTTAATGTCTGTTATGATACGTGTCCGTTTTTTTTTTTGTTAACGGATACCTTCATAACGGAAGCCAACGGTAGAGTGAACCCTGCTTTAATTAACAAAATGAAGTGAATGAACAAAAGTGAAATCTAAATCCAAACAATATTTGATGTGACCTCCCTTTACCTTCAAAACAGCAGGAATTCTTCTAGGGACACTTGCAGACAGTTTTTGAAGAAACTCACCAGGGAGGATGTTCCAAACATATTGAAGACCTAACCACAAATCTTCTATGGATGGAGTCTTACTCAAACCCTTCTGTCTCTTCATGTAATCCCAGACAGACTTGATGATGATGAGATCAGGACTCTGCGGGAGCCATATCATCACTTGCAGGATTCCACCTGGAAAGGAAGGTCACACCAGATATTGAGTATTTAGATTTCTCTTTTGTTCATTCACT
This sequence comes from Leptodactylus fallax, assembly GCA_947044405.1. Lineage (NCBI taxonomy): Eukaryota > Metazoa > Chordata > Amphibia > Anura > Leptodactylidae > Leptodactylus > Leptodactylus fallax. Next base: position 5,398,967 of record CAMRHE010000021.1, read on the forward strand.
TCATTTTGTTAATTGCCAAAGATAAACTGTTAACACTTTCTAGTTACACTATTTTTGAAATCACTTACTTGCCTAACACTTTTGCACAGCACTGTAGTAAATGTGACATCTTCAAGTTTGCTATCACAAATGAAATTAAAGGAAAAGCATCTGAAGTAGTTATGTTTTAAGAACATACGGATATGTACTCTGCATTTTATTCCTGTACTTGATAGGATGTTGACTGGTTCCCCAATTGGCCTTCCATGTGAGATGAATTTAGGAAGTTCAGATGACACTCTTTGCAAATTGTCTTCTGATTTTTTTTAAGATTCTATAGGCTAAGAAGCAAGAGGCCTAGCACAAATGAAAAATCAAGAAATTTGTGAATAACCCTGTAAATATGTGCTGTGAAATTGTGACAGATTGAATGTACAGTCTGGGACTTGTTGTCCCACCTGCCATTTAGCAGCGTTTGCAGGACATTTAGACCTGCACACCTCTCATACACTCAAGCTGCACTTGGGCAGAACTTGTTTGCTCTGTGTCTCAAGTGTGTTCCTCTGAAGAAGTGTTCTTTACTTGACTCACAATCTATAACAAGGCGGACAATTGGACAGCAATAGCAATAAGTGAAAGGGCAGCCTGAGACATGCCAGCATGGAATTAAAGAGGATGCTGGAGGGCTCTCTTCTTGTACGGTGCCTTTGTGAAGCCAAGAGGCAAAGAGCCTTTAATCCAGCCTCTGCACAATAATATTATGAATATGGACTGAAACTATCCAAAATGTTTTTTTTCATTAGCACAGAACATTGTAGTTGAGCTGGTATTGAAAGGTAACCAATATTATACAGCAATTGACATTTACAAAGGATTATGGGGCACACTCAGTCACCCTTTGTAATTCTGACCATTCCAGTGGTCTTAATTTAAAATCAAAGCTAAGGTTCAGCCGGTTAGTCTGACCTCAGCAGAGAAAAGAGAGCAGAACAGACTGACTGTAGTATTCCTTTCAGTTTCAGGCACAGTTTTGGCTAGAATCACTTATGTTATAAAACTACAAGATATACATTGATTTTTTTTTACAACACAGCTTGACAGTCGTCCTTTCTTTTATAACTGCATTAACCTTTCAAAGATGTTTGCATAGCAAACAATACACAGAAAATTGAGAAGTAGCAAAAGAAAAAAAAATTATCTGAAAATTCTCAATATCACTGACTATCTAAACTTTGTTGGTTTTAATGCACAGAGTAAAAGTGCATCATATTAAGTAAATTGCTGGTGGATTACTATTGCCATTACACGTATAACTTCCTCATCACTGTATCCCTATATAAACATATATTGCCTTTTGAATGAAGTCCTTAAAGAATTTTCATGAAAACTTGAAAAATCTACAGGGTCTTGCGGAGGCAATTTATTCTCTGGCTGTATACACCTTCATACACGGTGTCTTATCATTTTTTGCTTATCATTTATCACAGTTTGCCTTTCTATTTTTTTGGACAGAGGGCATGTACAATACTCCCACATCCATTATGGCTACTACTAGCTTCTTTACATGTAATTTGGGTAGGAGTAACTGTAAAGTAAGAGCAGGACTAACTGTAAGAGTAGGAGTAACTGTTAAATAGCAAACAAATAGCTCAGAAAAGCTTAAATGAATATAATATAGGAGATACAAGTACACTGGACACCAAATCCAGGTTATGATGCAGTAAAAAGATCCCTGACACAGAAAAAGAGAAATCTACTAGGTACTACTATCTGTTAAAGCTACTTGTTGTCTAGGACTAACATCCCATCAGCAATAACACAAGCAGCTAGTAAGAAGTAGATAGACTCTGCTTACGCTTTCTGTAAACTGTTCCTCATAATTTTCCAGCTGCCAGCTACTCGCAGAGGGATGCCGAAGCAGGGCATCGGCAGTCAGTCACAGCTTTCTGTTGCTGACAAGGCCCAGATGAATAGGCCTAATCAGCAGGGAGTCTTGAGCCACAAATGCTGCGGCTCCGCAGCAAGGTCAAGCAGGCCGCTTATTTTTTCAGCGTCCTGCTGCGATCTCTGTCTCATGTTGAAAACAATGGAAGGTAGAATCTAGGCAGAATCTGCCTCTGATTCAGGGGCAGAATCCGCCCCCAAATCAGCATCAAATTCCTACATGTGAATAGTCCCTAAGGCTGGCTTCACCATCTGTGCCAAGTCACAATTTAGAAACTCTGTTGCAGTGACCATTGAAAATCGCCAGATGAAAAAGTGCTGCAAGTCCGACTGTTTCGTTTGGCAGTTTCAATTTAAAAGAATGGACACCTGACAGATCCCATTATAGTCAATGGGGTCTGTTGGACACCGTTGGTGTCCACTATATTAGCAGTCCGTGTGTCTATTGTTCTGGTCCCCCGACAGACGAGAGCAATGGACAGACAGGCGCAGATGTGAACATGGCTTAACAGGGAGCAAACAGCGGATTAGCAAGAAGGGAAACACCTAGTGGCAGGAACTTTAGGGAGGTTTTCCAGGCAGAAAACAGCAACTTTTTAAAATAAAGTATATTACATTTTGGACCAGAATCATATGCTCTGTTAAATGAGACTACATTTTCTGAAAAGTTAGTGAAATAAAAGACATTCCTCCCAATAGTTGGTGGGGAAGGAAGAACCAGGCATGTTGGATTTCAAGTGTGTGGGAAGCAGCCTAAACAAGTATTATAAATTAATGACTTCAGATTGCCATTTTCTGAATAACTTGTTATTCACAGTTGGTCTGTTGAGGTTGTCACCCTGAATGATAATGCCGTCATTTAAAATGAATCGACAGTCTCTGCCTTGATCCGTGGCCTGGTTTTGGTTGCTATTAATGGAACACAGATCTGTAGTCTAAATGATTTTCCCACAATTGTACATGACAATGACTTTAGAACTCTAGTACAAAGATATCTGCCTTCGTTTGGCACCAGCATGTCAGAAGAAAGTTTGGTTGGCCTGTCAGCATTTTTTATCATCTAAAACAGGGGTGTCAAGCTCATTTTTGCTGAGGGCCACATCAGCCTTATGGTTGTCTTCAAAGGGCCATTATAATTCTGTGACGGTATAAATGTAGCTATTTCAGTTAGGCTTAGTTACATTTATAGCCCTTTGAAGGCAACCATAAGGTATTACCATAGGTAATAGTGTCCTATTTATTCCCCCGTACAAGTAATAGTTCACCCATAGGTAATAGTGCCCCCCACACACACATAGGTCATTGTGTCCTAATTATCCCCCCTACAGGTAATAGTCCCCCAATAGGTAATAGTGTCCTAATAATCCCCCCACACAGGTTATAGTGTCCCTAGGTAATAGTGTCATAATTACCCCCCCTCTCAGGTAATATTTCCCCCATAGGTAATAGTACCTTAATTATCCCCCCCTCCTCAGGTAATAGTCCCCCAATAGGTAATAGTGTCCTCATAATTCCCCCACACAGTTTATAGTGTCCCTAGGTAATAGTGTCATAATTCCCCCCCCCCTTCTAAGGTAATATTTCCCCCAATAGGTAATAGTGCCTTAATTACCTCCCTCAGGTAATAGTCCCCCAATAGGTAATAATGTCCTAATAATTCCCCCACACAGTTTATAGTGTCCCTAGGTAATAGTGTCATAATTACCCCCCTTCTCAGGTAATATTTCCCCCAATAGGTAATAGTGCCTTAATTACCTCCCTCAGGTAATAGTCCCCCAATAGGTAAAGGTGCCTTAATTACCTCCCTCAGGTAATAGTCCCCCAATAGGTAATAATGTCCTAATAATTCCCCCACACAGTTTATAGTGTCCCTAGGTAATAGTGTCATAATTACCCCCCTTCTCAGGTAATATTTCCCCCAATAGGTAATAGTGCCTTAATTACCTCCCTCAGGTAATAGTCCCCCAATAGGTAAAGGTGCCTTAATTACCTCCCTCAGGTAATAGTCCCCCAATAGGTAATAATGTCCTAATAATTCCCCCACACAGTTTATAGTGTCCCTAGGTAATAGTGTCATAATTACCCCCTCTTCTCAGGTAATATTTCCCCCAATAGGTAATAGTGCCTTAATTACCTCCCTCAGGTAATAGTCCCCCATATAGATATTGGTGACACCCACAGGTAATAATTCTCCCCACCCTATATCAAGTTACATATTACATATTTAATTTCATCCTTACCACTTCTTCTTGCACCCGACTTCTTCTGTGAGCACGCAACTGTGCACCTCTTCTATTATCCTCCCCGCAAGCGTACAATACGGTAAGAGACAGCAGGGCTGGACAGACATTAAAAGAAGTGTGCAAAGTTCAGGAGAAGTCGAGTGCCACATTTTGCAAGAAGAAGAAGTATGAAATTCCCTAGACATGCAGACCGTAGTGTGGCAATGGGGCCTACGAGGTGCCCTGGCTTAGGGGTCCAGTCACAAGGGCGACCGCTGTGACCCCTATTGCTGTTTATTCTGTCTGTACCCGGAGTGTCCACAGCACTTTACAGCTATAGAATGCTGGGCACCTTCTGGCCCCAGCACTCTATAGACAGAATAAACTGAGTGATGGGCCCGTTACACCTGCAGCATTAAAGCAGCCCTGGGCCACTGACCGCAAAACAGACTTGGCCCGCGGGCCTTCTGTTTGACACCTTTGATCTAAAATGTCTAGTGTGTAGCCAGCGTTATTCCATCTTTCCGATTGAAAGCCAAGTCTGTATATTTAAGGTTAAGTAATGAGAGTGGCTGTCATTGGCTATAATAAACAGGTTGACTTGTCTAGAACCGCTTCTAGAACCCCATCTACCTCACTTTGTAATAAACTCTATTAGAAATATAAATGCATTTTACAAGTAAACAAATTGCAGCGAGCTGTATAATAAAACCTTGATGTGCCCCTCATGCTTTTATTTACCTCTGTAGAGAGATTTTTCCTGGTTTGTGTATTTTAGGTTTACTTGATTATTTATTGAATTTGGGATCAACTAAAAAGTGGATGGTGAGGTGGTTGGTTTTAAGTGTTTAGAATTGCTGAAGGCTACAAGGACTTGTGTAAATTACAGACATATAGCAAAGGGGTGAGAAGATCGATACATAATGAAATAGAATACCAGTGAAGTAGTCATGGGAGCGTTGGGTGGAAAATCCCAAGGACCACAGATCGTTTTGTCAGAGACAAAAGGAAGCCTCAACTGTATGTTCCGTCAAATTATCTACCATCAGAAGAAAAAAGAACAGGAAATTGGAAGTGAAGAGCTGGAAAGAAACAAGGGGCAATGAGGGGATAAATTGGCCTAACTGAGAAGACAGAGCAGAAGTCAATACCGGACTGTAGGTTCTAGGAAAACCTGAACATTCTTTCACCAATCATCCATTTACTCGTCATGAATATGTGTTTCATTTGCCATGTAAATCAATGACGGGTTGAACTATTCTTAACCAAAACTCAGGATGTTGATGGCTAATAGGATACAAGTTCAAGCACCAACCACTGAGGTTACTTTATCTTTAGCTATAGATGAAGCTGGAATGTTATATTGGAGACGTTGTTAATTAAATGCCAGACATTGTGTGAAGGTCACTAGCTGTAACCTCTTCTGGAAAAGAAAACAGATATAGATAATTTCCTAAATGAAGGCTGGAGGGAAAAACTAAGCCGAATATAGTTTGTCTAAAACCATGGCAGGAACAAGACATGTAACTTCTTCATTGTATACTGTGGTGTCTGTCAATCCCACAATTTACAGTTTCTGATTTCTTCATATATATTTTACATGTCAGGGGTGTGTGGACAGCCCTCTGATTGGTGGATTCAGATGTACCTATTGCTTTAGAGTCATAGATATAGCTATAGACATTTTAGCAGAATTCCATGTATGGAGGAGCACAAAATTGTACTGTCCTACGATACTGCCATATTGATGATTTAATTTTTCAAATCTCTCTTCTGCTAGATCTTCTCCTGTCACTTTAAGTGCTATTATTTCACCTAACGCTAGGTTCACACACAGAGTTAGGGTTTCCATTCCACCTGGGGACCCGAAAAATGGAAACCCTATCCGCGTAAAAAGTGGGTACCCGCAGAAACCCATGAACCAAATAGACTATAATGGGGTCCGCCAGTTTTCCGCCCGGTTTCCGCCAATCTCAGTATTAAAAAAGTCCTGCTTGCGAGTCCCCCCGAACGCTAGTGTGAACGAACCCTTAGCTGAAAACTAAGACCTCTAAGAGCCAAAGCAAGTCGAGCATCACAATTGTCTGTCCTTTGTGGCAACACATAATGAATTGCAAACCTTGTCACATCTAGGATTAGTGAAGTGAGATGCCAAGCAATAGCTGGAGTCTCCAGTACCACACTTGTTTTATATTTAGAATATGGGAAGGATATTCTCTGTAATGGTGAATTATATTTCACCTTTGGATGGCTGTTGTAAAAGTACAGAGTAAATGCTAGAGCATTACAGCGTAACCAAATACATATTTCCAATTTGGTGGAATAGAAGTTTGGGTTGGGTCTTTAGATCAAGAGATTAGAAATCTTAATACAACATTTCAGAGAATTATACACTTTTTGTGAAAGGTCATGCTCTGCTCAGCATGGCAGCGCCCCAAAATAGTTTGTATTAAGTAAATACATATTAATGCCCACTGAAACCCTGAAAACCTATGGATTGGAACATGTCTTATTTTGTCACATGAATTTCCCTACTGGTTATCTTTGGCATTTTAATTCAAAAATATAAATCATTACAAATAAAACAATTTCCAAAAGTATATTTTACAAATTTTATTACCATATCTCATTTCCCAAGTATCCCCACCCCAAACCCAACAAAAAGGGAAGGAGGAGAAATAAAAAACTGCTTTACATTTTGGTATTATTATCAGAGCACCATCAATTCCATGGTGCTTTACATTTGAGGAGGGTTTACTTACAGACTACATCGCCGGGGGCTTGGAAGTCCTCACCGTACGCCGCTCATTAGCTTCACTGGTCACAGGGAAATACCTGGGACATCACTGGTGACGTACTGTGTATTCTACATATTGAGTTTAAGAAAGAGAGAGGAGAAGTAGCAGGCTATGGGTGCTAGACCCTCTGGAACTAGGGATAGCAGAGGGATGGTGTCTGGGCCAGAGAGATATATTTGAGTGTTTTCTCAAATGTCTGTGTCCTGAAGTGAAGATATGACAGAAAGTGGTACAAGAGAATCAGATAGTGTGTTATTGTCAATATGGTTCAGTTTCCTGTGGGATTGTGTTAATTTCAGGATTGGTGGGGCTGTTGAACAGTAAATGGATGAGAATATACATTTTGCTTAGAAAGTGTGGTCTAGTGTGAAGATCAGATCCTGTGTATGTCCCACTTTGTGAGTAGCAGTGGAGAGAGGTTGTGAGAGATTAGGGTTTGGGGTTGGATGGTTTGTGTCAATGCGGATGTTTAAATCTCCCATGATGACAGTAGGGTTATCAGTGAAAGGAAGTGCATGAGCAAAGTGGTAAGTTCTGGTGGTGGACAGCTACTTGGAGATTGGAGGGCGAGTAGATGCGGACAGAGTGGTAAGTATTACGAGAGAGAAAAAGTTTAAAAAGTGGTTTTACATGCCACTATTTTTTTTTTTTTTTTTCTTAATCATAGCAAACAACCTGAATGGTTATATCCATTTGTGAACATAGACAATGTCACACATGTACATATAAAAGTCCATTTTCAATTATTCTTGAACCAAAATGGCTAATTTTCATGCATATCTCAGAACAAATACAAGACAGTGTTTTCAGAATACATATAAACAACACAACTTAACTTTGAGCATCAACCTCCTACCTTATACCGCTTCAGTGACCGGTTCTGCCCATATGCAGCAATTTCATGCAAAAATGCCACGGCTGTTTTTAAGCCTAAATCAGAAGTGGATTCAGCAGGGAGGAGAAGTATAAGTTCTTCCTTTATATTTCCCATTCTATTGAATCCACTTCTGACTTGCAGTGACTTCTTCTTTAAAAAAAAAAAAACTCACTGGAGGCACCAGGACCCCCCTCCCTACAAGCCCTTATATATATATATATATATATATATATATATATATATATAAGAGACCTAGGCCAGTTTCTGACTGGCATAGGTTTCCATTCCAGCAAATGGACCTGTGCCTGATTTCTTAAGAGGCCGTAGTCTCCTGATGAATGAGGTGTGCCTTGCGCCTGTCAGGCACTTGATTAAGATTGGCGTATGAAGGCCAGTTTTAATAAATCTGCCTCACTGTATATGAAACCACCCTAAGGCCTTGGCCACACAGACAGGGATAGCAGCAGGTTAACTGCTGCAAACTAGTCAGCTGCTAAACCACTGCTAAACCACCAATCATCAATATTAGATTTGCAAAGGTCCAACACCCTGGATGCCTACAGATCTGCTGCTCTGGAACAGAAAAACTCCTGGTAATGTTTACATACCGAGAGTGGCGCTTCTCACTTACTGTACAAAGTGTTGAAGTGGCTTCAGGTACTGCAGCACTGTCCCATTGAAGTCTATTGAACAGTGCTGCTGTACCTAAAGCTGCTGCTACACTTTGTATGACGAGGGAGCAGTGCGGTTCCCAAAATATAAACATCATTGGGAGCCACGCTGTCCCAGAATAGTTGAACTGTCAGACCCTCACAGATCTAATATCAATGGTCTATCTCAAGGATCAGCCATCAGTATTAGAAAGTGTATAACCCCTTTAAAAAAATCTCATCCACCTGCTGCCATTAAAACTCACATCACAAAGTGACCTGTGCTGAGAGTTTTAACATGCAAAGTGTCAATTATTGCTGTGGGTATCATAATGCTTCTTTAAGATTTTGCAGTACAGAGACTGAAAATTTCAGTGTGCCCTTGGCAATTCCTGGAGGTGAGCCACAGCTGAAACCATCAGTTGCAGAATTTACCTGACAGAAGTTCTGTAGCATGTTCACACTGTGTGTCTGCAGCCTTAATAAGGAAAAACAAAAACTTGGTAGGACATAAATTCCACACATTTGTAAAACAATTAATACATGGTTTGCACAGGGTAATTAGAAGGGCGTGACAATGTGACATATAAGTACTTGCAGTTGTGCAACACAACCATTGAAGTGAATGCTAAGTAATTGTAAATGTTACTCATTGCATCTGCAGTATAGCACACATTAATAAAAACTGCAGCATGCAAACATATAGGCCCAGATTTAATACTGTGATTACATATAGATACTGGTATAAACATGGCGCATCTTTGGGGCTAGTTTGGGCTAAAATTTTTAAATGTGCTAGACATGTGGGTGTGGGTGAGCCGCGATGAGCCAATAATGTGCCAAGATTGAGGTGGTATAAATGTAGACTAGATAGATACCTCAGATTTATCATCCAGCATCAGCCACTGCGATAAATTTGACACTTTTTCAGTCTGTCTACATTTGCACCATTGACACTGTCTAAGTATAAGTAAATCCAGGCCATAGTTTTCTTTTGTAAGTGATGTATGTTGTGCGATAGAAAGTTCTCTCATTGTATGATGCTGAACCACTCAAGGTAGACAATGATAATTGTGTACTACAATGTGTGTATGTTATTAACTAGAATCCCATCCATTTTGCAGGTACTGTAAAACCCCTTTTTTGCTACGTGAGGCCCCAGCCTAAGACAAGTTTCTAGCCCGAACTGGGTTCTTCATCAGATAAAATACACAGTAAGGCCGGGATGTTTTACAGTACCTGAAAAGTGGATGGGATTCTGGCTAATCCCATCCACACATTGCAGAAAAAAATCCGCAGCAGACATGCTGCAATTTTAAAACCGTTGTGTTTTTGTAAATTGCAGCATGTCAATTATGGCTAGCGCTGGTGGGTTTCCGTATAGGTATAATGGTAGCAGAAAGTTATAAAAAGTGTTATAAAAAGTTGCACTATTAAATAGTTTGATATTACATGAGCTAAGTCTCATCTCTAACTTTCTTCGAAATGTCAATCAGGTTTCTGATATTACTGCACCAGAATTCTGACATCAGAAGGTTGTCAAATAGGTGTTTGAGATTTTCAGATTTTTTTTATGCTGCTTACTCCACTGCTGAAGAGTGGGTAAGAAAGTGGGCATGGTTAGTCTGTCAATCTGAATGACTTTCACTCAGAAAATCTCTGCTATATCCATCTCGAGACAGTCTTGACATCAAATACACATGTCTATAGAAGTCTATGGATGTCTGTATGGGGGCCACTGAGGAGTATATTATACTGTGTTGGGGCCACTGTGGAGCATATGATACTGTGTGGGGGCCACTGTGGAGCATATTGTACTGTGTGGGGGCCACTGTGGAGCTGTTAGGGAGTTGCTAGTTAAGCAATTCCCCAGTAGCTGCTGCTGGAACCTGGGAGGAAGGAGAACAAGAGAGACAGTGAGTCTTAATGCTTGACCTACCCCCACTCCCTACCTACTTGCTTCAACTACTCTAAGAGGTAGAGGACAACTGGGCGACGGTCCCTTCCTATAATACAAGTGAATACACAAGACGCAGACAAGACAAAGAAACAAGCACGGGTAATAAAGAGAGCCAAAGGTCAGAACCAGTCAGGCAGTGAAGTACAAAATCAGAACCAGAAGAATAGTCAAAGGGAAAAGCCAAGGTCATAATATAGATAATAAGAGGAAACAGTATAACGCTTAGCACGCTCAGAGAGACTAATAGCAAACAACCAAGAGGGGGTTGGAAAACTATATAAAGGGTATCAAGAATCTGGCTCAGACTTGATTGGCAAGGAAGGCAACCAGAGGAATTCAGAGCACTGGCTGGACTGGTAGCCTGCCACGAATTCTCAGCTGTGCTAAATCAACAGGAGCAGAGGATCATAAATTAACACGCCTCCTGCGCCGTAGCATGCGGCCGGAGGATGGCCCAGAAGTCCGAACAGGCAAAGATGTTACAGGAGCATATTGTACTGTGTGGAGGCCACTGTGGAGCATACTGTACTGTGTGGGGGCCACTGTGGAGCAAATTATACTGTGAGGTGGCCACTGTGGAGCATATTATACTGTATGGGGGGCACTGTGGATTATATTATACTGTGGAGTTGGCCACTGTGGAGCATATGATGCTGTGTGGAGGCCACTGTGGAACATATTGTACTGTGTGGAGGCCACTGTGGAGCATATTATACTGTATGGGTACCACTGTGGAGCAGATTGTACTGTGTGGGGGCCCTTCACTATTTATATTACACAATATCTGTTTTATGGTAGATGTAATATTGATACAGGCAGTGGCGTAACTAGAGATGGCTGGTCATTTGACATGGGCCTCCCCCCGAAACGCTGCCCCCAATCCCCTCGGACCGCCGCACCCAACCCACCCCCCCTGCATAAACTGCATTCCTGCGCACACTATTATACACCATAGTGACACCTGCACACAATATTATGCCCCATATTGGCCCCTGCACACAGTATTATGCCCCATAGTGGCCCTTGCACACAGTATTATGCCCCATAGTGGACCCTGCTCACAGTATTATGCCCCATAGTGGCACCTTCACATAGTATTATGCCCCATAGTGGCCCCTGCACACAGTATTAATCCCCATAGTGGCCCCTTCACACAGTATTATGCCCCATTGTGGACCACCCAGGAACAATTATGCAATTTGCAATAAATTAGTGGGTTTTGGGATGCAGTTTGGGCACTCTAAAAGGTCCGCCATCACTGCCTTAGGCTATATTCACACAACCGAGTTTCACCCATGAAATTCAGTTTGTGTGTGCTCTGTATTTACCATCCTGAACACATGACAGTAAAGGTACTCCTAGTATTATAGTTATCTATGGTGCTGGGAGTCTCTGCCTCACAACCAAATACTGTTCCATAGTGATTAAAGTACAGTATTTTGCTGGGAAGCAGGGATTCCTAGCAGCATAGATAACTATAATGCTAAAAGTCCCTCTCCTGCTATGTGTTCAGGCCAGTTAATTCAAGAGTAAAACCAAGTTGTGTGAATGATGCCTAAGTCTGATGTTGGAGCTACATAGGCGCTTTCTATCACAACCAGCTTACTTTATTCACATCAGTACATCAATAAGTATTTCTCTGTATATGTTCTGCATGTGCCTAAGGCTGTTTCTGAATGAGAAAAAGACAGATACAAGTAGATTACTACTTTACTTACTGTGTGCAGCGCAGCCAGTCTCCACCCACCAGCTCAGAAAGAACTGCAAACTGCAAATATATTATGTAGAGGGAAAGCCTTCTAAAAACTGCCAAATATATGCCATATAATGATCAGAAGTAGTATTACACCTCATTTACACCCACATAATAGCTTAAAAGATGCACAAAATGTATCAAACATTGTGGAGCATTTGATTAACATGGTGCATATTACCACAACGCAAAGATATAAAAGGATACCTGCTACAGATTGGACACAAGGATATTAATCTTTGCAGACAGACCTGCACTGGTTTTTGTTATTTTGAGCTATAATTTCACTTTTGGGTGAAGTTATCATATAAAGTAGTAGACTGTTAAATATGTTGGTAACAGGTTTCTTCAGACTGGTAAAGCAAATCATTCAGCAGTATTGATTTTGTCATTCCTGACCCTGTGCCCAGGCTTCAGATTTAGTTTGGTGGTGAAAAGCCACCTTTCAAACCCAAGACTGATGCTCTTAACTGCAACACGTCTGTATGTTTCTCTCTAGCTCTTCCCTGATCCCTCAGCTGCTAGCCTGCAGCTCTCATTATCTCAGCTAAGCACTGGTGCTTCTTACATTCAATGTCAATAGCTAGTTAGAGGAGGGCGTGTGGGTCAAGGGATTAGGACTCAGAGCTGTCCTTGGTCTTTGGCTGCTTGATCTGCAGAATACATCATCTGAATCAAAAAAATCCCTCTATCTCTACCAAGATCAGAACATAGAAATGTCATTTTGGGGGCTGTCAGAATTTTGATAAGAAAAGGCAGAGGAAAAAAAAAATCAAGGGTATGTTTTGTTTGAGGAAGCCAGTGTGTAAGTGGATGATCCAGACGCAGCAACACAGAGGCTTAGGACATTTTCTGTTTTACTTTACAAAGTGCACCAAACCAAGGGTTCATTTTATAGGGGCAATTACAGATTCTAAGTGGCTGAACTTTTGTCTCAGCTATAAAGGCAATTGAACAGTGGCCTGGTTTGTTGTATAATGTAGATTATATGTTACAGTTTATTCCTAAAATGTTTTTTTTTTATCTGAAATTTTTAGTCTGACTGAAAATATATCGTTTTTTATCTTCTGTTAAAAGTATCAAAATTAGGGTATGATAACAGAATCCAGTCATGTTACAACTAAGACGTCCTTGTGACATGGCTGAGATGTGGCTGAAACCTTGGCAGCCATGTTTCAGCCACACCATGCCTGCTTCTTGGTGTGTCAATGAAAGCACTGTGTGATCATGCCCTTATAAAATACTTCATCCCATTATACATAGCTGGGGAGTATATCTACCGTTAGCATCCCTAGAAGTTACTTTATTGTCAACATGGATGGTCTCAGTCTAAATATTGGGTGTTTCTAAATCTCCCTACAACGTTATGACAATCTTGCCATTTATGTATGGACATCGAAGGGTTACTAGGATCCCTTGACAATAAACTGATTGTACAGTCATATGAAAAAGTTTGGGCACCCCTATTAATCTTAATCATTTTTAGTTCTAAATATTTGGGTGTTTGCAACAGCCATTTCAATTTGATATATCTAATAACTGATGGACACAGTAATATTTCAGGATTGAAATGTTTATTGTACTAACAGAAAATGTGCAATATGCATTAAACCAAAATTTGACCGGTGCAAAAATTTGGGTACCCTTATCATTTTATTGATTTGAATATTCCTAACTACTTTTTACTGACTTACTGAAGCACAAAATTGGTTTTGTAACCTCACTGAGCTTTGAACTTCATAGCCAGGTGCATCCAATCATGAGAAAAGGTATTTAAGGTGGCCAATTGCAAGTTGTTCTCCTATTTGAATCTCCTCTGAAGAGTGGCATCATGGGCTCCTCAAAACAACTCTCAAATGATCTGAAAACAAAGATTGTTCAACATAGTTGTTCAGGGGAAGGATACAAAAAGTGTCTCAGAGATTTAACCTGTCAGTTTCCACTGTGAGGAACATAGTAAGGAAATGGAAGACCACAGGGACAGTTCTTGTTAAGCCCAGAAGTGGCAGGCCAAGAAAAATATCAGAAAGGCAGAGAAGAAGAATGGTGAGAACAGTCAAGGACAATCCACAGACCACCTCCAAAGAGCTGCAGCATCATCTTGCTGCAGATGGTGTCACTGTGCATCGGTCAACAATACAGCACACTTTGCACAAGGAGAAGCTGTATGGGAGAGTGATGCGAAAGAAGCCGTTTCTGAAAGCACGCCACAAACAGAGTCGCCTGAGGTATGCAAAAGCACATTTGGACAAGCCAGCTTCATTTTGGAAGAAGGTCCTGTGGACTGATGAAACAAAGATTGAGTTGTTTGATCATACAAAAAGGCGTTATGCATGGCGTCAAAAAAACACAGCATTCCAAGAAAAACACTTGCTACCCACTGTAAAATTTGGTGGAGGTTCCATCATGCTTTGGGGCTGTGTGGCCAATGCCGGCACCGGGAATCTTGTTAAAGTTGAGGGTCGCATGGATTCAACTCAGTATCAGCAGATTCTTGAGAATAATGTACAAGAATCAGTGACGAATTTGAAGTTACGCCGGGGATGGATATTTCAGCAAGACAATGATCCAAAACACAGCTCCAAATCTACTCAGGCATTCATGCAGAGGAACAATTACAATGTTCTGGAATGGCCATCCCAGTCCCCAGACCTGAATATCATTGAATATCTGTGGTATAATTTGAAGCGGGCTGTCCATGCTCGGCAACCATCAAACTTAACTGAGCTGGAATTGTTTTGTAAAGAGGAATGGTCAAAAATACCTTCATCCAGGATCCAGGAACTGATTAAAAGCTACAGGAAGCGACTAGAGGCTGTTATTTTTGCAAAAGGAGGATCTACTAAATATTAATGTCACTTTTCTGTTGAGGTGCCCATACTTTTGCACCGGTCAAATTTTGGTTTAATGCATATTGCACATTTTCTGTTAGTACAATAAACCTCATTTCAATCCTGAAATATTACTGTGTCCATCAGTTATTAGATATATCAAATTGAAATGGCTGTTGCAAACACCCAAATATTTAGAACTAAAAATGATTAAGATTAATAGGGGTGCCCAAACTTTTTCATATGACTGTATATTGTTCACCTGCTGGGACCCTTAGTGTTTGGCTGTAATCTGTGGGGGAGAAATGGCACTAAAAGCTCTGTGTCAACGTAGATGACACTAAAGGGATGTTCCAGATTTTATTTTTTATCATCTATAGATCCTTAAAATAACAAATACTATATACTTACATCTACATGAGTTCCTGACTTTTGGCTCACAATCATTGGCTGAGCAGTGATGCTGAGTTCAAATGGAGTATTGCCGCTAAGCTAGTGATCAACAGTATAGCTCACATGCAGGCAGAATGTCAAAAAAAGACCAAAGACCTGAGCAGAGGATCTCCGCTGGATCCCTGACCGAATGGAGAGGTGAGTATACTGTATGATTTTAAGGCTCTGCAGGGGTTAAAAATATGAACTGGAACAGCCCTTTAAGCATTACTTGTGTCCATTCAAATCAGTCGGTTCTCTGTAACGCAGGACAGAACAGGTCATCCACAGTGAGAGAGATGCACTGCTCTCTACTCTGGCTAAGTGATCAGGACTTATATAAATATAAGTATTTTCTAATTTAGACAACCCCTTTAGTGGCAGAGATCCATTATCCATGGGTATCATCTGAGGGTACAAATAAATGGCATATTTTAAAATATACATGGTTTGGTGTCTGTGAACAGTTACAACCAGTGAACCAAGGTCTTTTATGGCATGTTTCCATAATTGTTTGTAGTTTTGAACTTTTAAGTAGTATAAGGGTAGAGTACGCCGAAATAAAATTTATATAGCTGTCAGTTGAATGTTCATTCAGTCAACAGCTCAACTTGGCCAAGCATGCATATGTTTGGCAGGACATATTGCTATCAACCGAATATGCATATCCCCATGAGAGCAAACGGATCAGGTAGTTGACTTCTGTTGCAAGGGAGAACCAGGAGGACCCCATACATATTGGATGGAAGGCTTCTTCTACTGAAATTAGTGGGTTCAGCCAACATACATTTAGTGTATATGGCCAGCTTTAGTCTCCTGGAGAAACATTCCATTGAATCTGTTCAATGTTATTAGCCTGACCTAAGAGAAAAGAGGTCTGTCCTGGGGAAAGTGAAGGGAAAGTTTTAAAAAGTAGCACCTTCTTTTAAATACAGTTTTCAGCGATCACCTAGGTCTCCAATAAATCGTAGGGTGGATCATAGTCCTAATCCAGATCCTATACACAAACACAAAAACATTGCAGTGGAACTTTTTATAGAGTAACAAAACAAGGTATAACATAATGTTCAAAACATGAACCAACAAAAATGGGATTTGTATGGGAAATGTATTTAGATACAAAAAATAGCAATAAAACCAGGAAAGGAGAAGTACAGTAAAACAGGTTTAAACAGACAGAAGACTGATAAAACAAGTTCATGTGAATGTCAGCATTAATAAAAAGTGCTGGACTAGGAGTTCACAAGCAAGCACAACTATATATAAATTTTGTGAAGCTGGAAGTTAGTATTTAATTGAATTATTGTTGAGTTGAGTTTATTCTTCTAATGTAGGTCAGGTAAGTCGACAAAGCCTAAAATGATAATACTAAGAGGTTCAGCTAGGTTAGGGTTATACTATTTTCGTGAGTTGATCCCCTCAATTGACAGTATTTGTATACAGCACTTTAGCACTTAGCCCCATGTATAAAGGAATGAACTTACAATATTCATTGTAAGTATTTCTACCATTTGCAGAAATCTGAATTATTGCTATAGCGATGTCAAAACATCAGGTTTGGCTACCTGACAGTTTATATTGTTTTTTTTTTTTTTTATGATGCATGCAATGGGGATTGCAATGCATGTTCACTGCAGATTTGTGACAAAATCAACAGTAGAGTAAGTCTGCCTTGCATGAACTGTAGGGTTTACCAACATATGCCTTAGAAGTATATTACGTGTTTGGACAGCCCTGGGGACTTTTTAGTTTAACAATATAAGTTTTACATGGTCAGCAAAGGATTGTAGCACTTTATAGAACAGCCTTGATAGGGTGGTCCCACAAAAGACATTTTGACAGCTCATGGTCTTTTTGCATACCCCAAATAAACAGATGACTATGCCTTCTACTTATGTCCCCCCTATAAAATTACATTAATTGATATCCCTGTAACACACTGTAACACACTGAATTTCCCCATTGTGGGACTATTAAAGGACTATTATTATTATTATTATCCCTATTCCTGACTACTACTGCGGTATGTAGTGGGTGGTTCAGATGGTAGTAAAGGATTGACTGTGCTCATGACTATGATTCGGCACAGTACAATCTCACATTACTGTTTCCCCCATATTGGCCATGCAGAGAAATTATAAGTCTTAAATCATAGCTGTCCCAAGCCTATGTAGTATTACATTTTGTTTACAGGTGATTAGAAATTCACATTATATATAGACTTTCATGATTTTTATAAACTTAATTTCTAATTACTATAAATGGGAGGACCATATGGTGAAAGAGTTATGGTCAAATATAATCTATTTATATAATTCCTTTTATTGTGGAAATTAATTTATTACAACTCCCAAGGAAAACAGGTAAAGTCTGTGACTCGGGATCATTGGGCTTATTGTGACCCTGATTACCATTAATATGACTGCACCTCTCCACCCACGTCGTCAGGGCATCACCCCGTCAACTAAATGGCAAGGAAGATATATAGGGCTGCATAAAGTGGAACAGTGTCCATAAATGATATTTAAAGAGTGCTCAGATCATGACCTCGGTATGGCTCTGCATATGTAGTAGAAGTTGTGTAATTTTCCCTCAGACAGTCATTCCCTGGCTTTTTTCACATGCATTCTCACAGACTGGCCTCGGGAAAGGCTGAAGCTATTTTTGTTTGGTTTGTTTTTAATGGTTTTCCACAACCTTTTTTAAGCATCTGAGCGGTCAGCATTCCTGGCCTGCGAGATGTTAATATGTTCCCTCCCACAGACGGATTCGCTGAGGGACTGATGGCACTTTCTGAGTCCCTTACTGCACGTCACATTGGCCAGGAAAAGCCCGTTCTCATGCTCAGCACAGCAGATGACCAGTGGGAAATAAAAGGGGAGATCAAGTAGCTCAAAGTTCATGAGTATTATTATTATTTAGGCAGCATACGCACACTGTCTGCTTTGGTCTTATGACCAGACACATGGTAAAATTTAATTTTGAGCATTTGTAGGCTGAGTTGAATTAGCAAGTACAGTTTGTGTGCCATGTTCTATCAACTGCGATAGAAGTAGCCACAATGTTGGTGCAGCCATTACAATGCAGTTTATCAATTCCCTGGAGATTGGGACAGGTCCAAGGAACAGTCCTTGAATGAGCTTACAAAGAAGTATCTCCTACTGTATCTCATAACTCAAAAAGTTGGCCAGACTTTGCTATTGTTGTAATTTCAGGATTCGGGTGTAGTCTCATCCTGCAGTCACCTGTCCTCTGTTTACCAAATATACTTTAGCAAGACATAGGGGACTAAGGGAAGGAAATATGCCCACAGGATCAGACAACACAGTGCTTGTCGTCTGTAACCATGGAGACACATAAGTCTATATAGGAGCTTTAGACATATAATGAAAAAATATTTTTAGCCAGCACTAGTTGCATAGTTTATTTTTTTTTTATTTTAGATGCCTTGGAGCAATATAACAATAATTGAATACAAAGCTGTACTTCTCGTATAAGTTTATGTGAATTGTGCTATATTATTATTATTATTATTATTAATAATAATAATAAGCACTCTACAAATAGAGGAGCGTCAACCAATAGCGAGTGCTGCAAGGTGATTAAACTCCCCACAGCTACATAGCCAATCCTGTCAAAAGAATGCAGGGACCCAGGAGCATAGCTATAGGGGCTACAGTGGTAGCAGTCGCTCCCGGGCCCTGGACCCTGAGGGGGCCCCAAATGTCCATCTGCCACATAAAATATTCCACTAATCTAAATGGTACAAGAAAGGTAGGGGCCCTTTTACAGATTCTGCATTGGGACCCAGGAGCTTCAAGTTATTCGTGTACAGGTGCAATTATTATATAAAGAGGGGTTTTTAAGGTGGGTTTACATAGGGCTTTTCTTCTCAAGAATGCAAGGAAAAATGCATATTTGTATAATGCATGCATTTTCACATGCTGAATCACTCCCACGTGCCTATGAAGTCAATTTTTTTGTACAAGAAAACGTATTTTATTTAGTATTTGCTTAGCAGTGAAATGTAAGAGCCTTTCTAGAGACAAATATTTCCTGGGACAAATGTTTCAAACTTGGCATTGACCCTGGAAATTGTACAATTTGTATTTATCTTATAATATATATATACAGTACAGACCAAAAGTTTGGATACACCTTCTCATTCCAAGAGTTTTCTGTATTTTCATGACTATAAAAATTGTATATTCACACTGAAGGCATCAAAACTATGAACTAACACATGTGGAATTATATACTTAACAAAAAAGTGTGAAACAACTGAAAATATGTCTTATATTCTAGGTTCTTCAAAATAGCCACCTTTTGCTTTGATTACTGCTTTGCACACTCTTGGCATTCTCTTGATGAGCTTCAAGAGGTAGTCACCTGAAATGGTCTTCCAACAGTCTTGAAGGAGTTCTCAGAGATGCTTAGCACTTGTTGGCCCTTTTGCCTTCACTCTGCGGTCTAGCTCACCCCAAACCATCTAGATTGGGTTCAGGTCTGGTGACTGTGGAGGCCAGGTCATCTGGCGTAGCACCCCATCACTCTCCTTCTTGGTCAAATAGCCCTTACACAGTCTGGAGGTGTGTTTGGGGTCATTGTCCTCTTGAAAAATAAATGATGGTCCACCTAAACGCAAACCCGATGGAATAGCATGCCGCTGCAAGATGCTGTGGTAACCATGCTGGTTCAGTATTCCTTCAATTTTGAATAAATCCCCAACAGTGTCACCAGCAAAGCACCCCCACACCATCACACCTCCTCCTCCAAGCTTCACGGTGGGAACCAGGCATGTAGAGTCCATTCGTTCACCTTTTCTGCGTCGCACAAAGACACGGTGGTTGGAACCAAAGATCTCAAATTTGGACTCATCAGACCAAAGCACAGATTTCCACAGGTCTAATGTCCATTCCTTGTGTTCTTTAGCCCAAACAAGTCTCGTCTGCTTGTTGCCTGTCCTTAGCAGTGGTTTCCTAGCAGCTATTTTACCATGAAGGCCTGCTGCACAGTTGTTGTAGAGATGTGTCTGCTGCTAGAACTCTGTGTGGCATTGGCCTGGTCTCTAATCTGAGCTGCTGTTAACCTGCAATTTCTGAGGCTGGTGACTCGGATGAACTTATCCTCCGCAGCAGAGGTGACTCTTGGTCTTCCTTTCCTGGGGCGGTCCTCATGTGAGCCAGTTTCTTTGTAGCGCTTGATGGTTTTGGCCACTGCACTTGGGGACACTTTCAAAGTTTTCCCAATTTTTCGGACTGACTGACCTTCATTTCTTAAAGTAATGATGGCCACTCGTTTTTCTTTACTTAGCTGCTTTTTTCTTGCCATAATACAAATTCTAACACTCCATTCAGTAGGACTATCAGCTGTGTATCCACCTGACTTCTGAACAACACAACTGATGGTCCCAACACCATTTATAAGGCAAGAAATCCCACTTATTAAACCTGACAGGGCACACCTGTGAAGTGAAAACCATTTCAGGTGACTACCTCTTGAAGCTCATCAAGAGAATGCCAAGAGTGCGCAAAGCAGTAATCAAAGCAAAAGGTGGCTACTTTGAAGCACCTAAAATATAAGACATATTTTCAGTTGTTTCACACTTTTGTGTTAAGTATATGATTCCACATGTGTTAATTCATAGTTTTGATGCCTTCAGTGTGAATCTACAATTTTTATAGTCATGAAAATACAGAAAACTCTTGGAATGAGAAGGTGTGTCCAAACTTTTGGTCTGTACTGTACTGTATCCCTGAGACATCAGGGATGGACACTTCATTATTAGTAATGATTTTGCTTCCTGATACATTTTCTTTGCACATCTCTGGAGCTGCATCAGTGCTACATATCAGCGCCCTCTGCAACTTTAGCATTGCAGCCTCTCCCAGCTTTTACCTTTAGCTTGATAAAATGCAGACAGAGAGGAAGGAGCTGGGAAGCAGACGGGGGCCAGTCTTCCACTGTGCTGGCTCTTGTAACTTGGAATATTTTCACAGCCAGGAATCAGCAGATGGTTTGAATAATCTGAGCCCTGCTGAAGGATGCCTCTGTCTGGACTTTACATTCATTCACACATGACATGGAACACATGGGCTGAGCATGTGGTGCACACATTACATGGAATCTGTGATCTCTCTTTAGCAACCCACATTATCCCATTGCAGTCTCCCCCCATTAACTGCACATTGTCAGAAGCACTTTTAAAATTGTTGTGATGCATTATTAACTGCTTCAGTGCAGACGGCCGTGTGACCAACGTTATGCAAAATGCAGACATGTGGTTGTAACCTACAGAAAACTCCTCATGGCAGTTTGATGTCAAGTCAGTCGACATTAGTTCTGCTATGACATAGAATTTACAGTAAGAAACAAGTAGGTTGTTGTTATGGAAGGGGTCAGTGGGCTGTGGGGCAGGGGCTGGTTAGCTGATGATCCATCATTATGGCTACCATATCTGTGATCATATGTATTTACATGATATTGAACCCCACCGCCAATCCTGTTGTGATTGTGTTGGTTAGCTTGATCAACTGAGGTGGCAGCAGGAGTGATCTGTGTATAGGGATTGTCATATCTACTGGCATTTTAAGTTAAACACGGGCCTCCATTTACTTGATGGAGGTTTTCGTCTTAGCCAGTATACCATTTTATGGTGGCATCGAATAGCATAGTAGACTATATGACTTAGCCTTCTGTGTAGAGATGCAAAAATACTGTATATTTCTATACATCTAAATAATGTAATATATTGGAATAGATGGAAGAAGAAAGATAGATAGATAGATAGATAGATAATGTGCTGTGGAAAGTTCCAGTCAGATGCCTAACTCCCCCGTAGCGAGTGCTGCAGGCGAGATATAGCA
Source organism: Leptodactylus fallax (assembly GCA_947044405.1). Taxonomy (NCBI): domain Eukaryota; kingdom Metazoa; phylum Chordata; class Amphibia; order Anura; family Leptodactylidae; genus Leptodactylus; species Leptodactylus fallax. The sequence goes on from CAMRHE010000021.1 coordinate 5,421,279, forward strand.
TTACATGTCATTCATCTGTAAGAGCCTCAGCTTGTTAGTGGCTCTCTACTATGGCTAAAAGAGGGTGTCACGAGTGGAAGATTCCTTTTTATGAAATGCCCTAATGGGTATTGGAAAAGGGTTGTAGGGAATAGACCTTATGACACTGGACACTATTCCAGTAAGGACGGTGGGTTATCACCCATCTCAGTCAAGACACCCTTTTTATTTTGCTTTATTCAAACAAATATTTATTTATTTGTGGGGTCAGGATAGACAACAGAGGCCATTATTTTCTGGGAAATAATGTTTTACTGTTCTTTGCTAAATTGACAGAGAGATGTAATTGAAGTGTTACGTCTTTATTTCTTTATTATAATTGATTATGTAACTATGTTTCATTCAATGGTGGAACAGGAAAGTAGTGAGAAACTTTGACAAGTGTTTTTATCCTGATTACTGGCCCTAAAGGATATTGCAAAACGTTCTTACTGTTTTAACTATTAGACTAAAGTCCCACGTTGCAGAAATGCAGCTTTTTTGTTGCAGATTTTGTTGCAGTTTTTTGTGCCAAAGCCAGAATTGGATAGAGCAGAAGGTAGAAGTTGAAGTACTTCCTATATATTCCCCATACCTCTTGTAGCCATTCTTGGCTTTGGCTCAAAAAACTGCAACAAAAAAAAAAATTGCATTTCTGCAATGTGGGGCCTTAGCCTAAAAAAACCTTTTTTTCACATGCTGAGTAATAGTAATATATTGGAAAGAATTGCCTATTAAGTCAACTTGTTATTACTATTTATAAGTGACCTATTGCTGAAGAACACTCAGGGTTATATAAAGAGTAGCACATGGTAGCAATATGAAGCACTAGCATAGATTTGCTTCATGATAAAGCACTGCAGAAAACCCGAAGGCTTCGGTATATGTTTAAATTAGGCCATGTGTACATGGACAGTCACAGATATAATACTGTACAGGTGCACACACCATTCCTCCAGTCCCATACATAGGTATTCTGAGGAAAATGTATTAAAAATGTGCTGGGACCATTAGTGACAATCCATAACATATAGGGAAGTCCAGAAAATAAAGAAAAAAGTCAGTGCCAGAACATATTCCAGCCTTGTGCTATGTGCATGTATAGACCCAGAGTGTGATGCAACAAATACCAAAAAAACACTTGAAATCCAGCAACAGGAGCACTTCCAATCTATTGAAACCAGCTTTAATTCCACAAGATTAAAAGTGCGCAATACAGGACATGGGGTAAAGGTGTCTGTTTATGCATTTTGAATAAATCCTTACTCAAAACATTAGGCCCATATTTCATGGTTGACATTTATTTACCTTCTTTAAAGGGGTATGCACCATTTCTATATACCATATTAAAGAAAATGTGTCACCAGAAAATGACCTATTTTTTTAATTAAGTCTTATGTTAAACGTATTTTTAAGTCATTTTTGGTAAGGTTTTTAAAAATGTTACATGTTATTATCCTAAAAATTGTGCAGTCTTCCTATTTTACGTAGGAGATTTCTTTGCAGCAGCCACCTCACTTATCAGCACACTGATGGTCACATCTATCATGTATAAGTAGATAAAACACATAATCCACCAGTCACAATAGGTGATTTCACAGCTTAGGGTGGGTTCACACTTGCGCCGGAGTCCGTCCGCCGCAAATCCGACTGAAAATCTCGGAAATCTGTATAGGGACTGGATAGGGAAAGGTTTGCGACGCATTGCTTAAAAAGCCATTCGTTTGAATGGGTTTTTAAAGCAATGCGCGGGTGTGCACTTACACCCTCTGTGCCGTGAAGCCGTTTTTTTTCCGCTGGAAACAAAGTCCGACATGCAGGACTTTGTTTCCAGCTGAAAAAAACAGCTTTGTGGCGCAGAGGGTGTAAGCGCACACCCGCGCATTGCTTTAAAACCCATTCAAATGAATGGGTTTTTAAGCTATGCGTCGCAAACCTTTCCCTATCCAGTCCCTATACAGTTTTCTGAGATTTCAGTCGGATTCGTGGCGGACAGACTCCGGCGCAAGTGTGAACCCAGCCTTATGTGCGCCCTTCTCTGTGCAATGGTTACAGAGCATTCCTAGAAAACTCTCTTATAAAAGTCAAAAGGGTCTTCTCCAGACCATTGTGTCTATGACCTATGGTCTATCAGGCTAGGTTCACATCTGCGTTGGAGTCTCCGTAGGAGACTCCGCCACAAATTCCGCCTAAAATTGGTGGAGAGAAAAGTCCTGCAAGGAGGACTTTGCTCTCACTAGTTTTAGTATAAAACCGGCAGAAACCCGACGGACACCAGACAGCCCCCCATTATAGTTTAATAGTCTTTTTAAGCGGACAGACTCTCTGTCTTTCAGACCCAAATAACGGAGAGCCGAATGCTAGTGTGAACCTAGCGTCAGCAGGAGACATAAAGTCACAAACTATATTAGGCTTTAGTGGCAAGTGTTAGAATTGCAAGATTTTTAGTTTTTTTTTAAATATAGATAACATAGAGGATTTAAAACAGCATCACCAAAAATTCTTTAAAAACTCTGTAAAAACATGATTTAAACAATAGGTACAGGGCCAGATATATTTTCAGGGTTTTTTTTTCTTTTTTTTTAATTCAAAGTTTTATTAATTTTCAGAACAGTTTACAAAAAGTGGTAACAGATATAAGAGTAAACCATATCAGAAAGGGGGGGGGGGAATTAGGGGACGGTGGAGGGAAGTAGGAGAGAGAGGGGATAAACAAGTAGGGAAAGAGGTAGAGATAAGGTCATAGCTCTGTCGCAGCAGAGCAACAATTAGTGAAAAAAAAACCCCAAAACATAACATATCCCAACATGGTGAAACAGCGTCTGCGAATGTAATAGGGAGAGGGTGGAGAAGTGGGAAGGGGAGAGGAGCTGAGAAATTGGAAGTAATACAATGGGAGGAAAAAAATGAGGAGGCGGTTGAGAGAGGAGAGGAATTAGGAAAAGAGGACTGGAAGATGGAGGAATAGTAAAAGGTGTCCCAGAGAAGCCAGACCTGTTGACGGGTTCGGTCGCCTGGCCTAAATTCTGAGACTAGATGTGCAAGAATTCATGGAACCAATCCAAGATGGATGGGGGAGACGTAGACTTCCACAGCCTTGGTATGACAGACGTGGCCGCAACTAGCATAAAATCAATGTGTTTACGGTGGAATATATTAAGTTTTCAGGGGAAGATGGAAAGAAGAAAGGGTGCAGGGTGATCCCCCAGGGCCACTCCTGTTACCGTCTCGAGCATTCCACGAACCTCGCGCCAGAAGTGACACAAAAGAGAGCAGTCCCACCAGATGTCTAACATCATCCCCCAGTCTGTGTCACAACATCAGCAGCGATCGGAGGCTGAGGGGAAAATCTCATGAATAATGAAGGGTACCCTGTACCAGCAGGACAGGATTTTATCATTCGTTTCTTGAGCTTTACAGAAGATGGAAAATTTATGGCTAGATCTAGAGGTGGAGAGCCATACATCTGGCGGGGAAAGTGGTGTCCAACTCCCTCTCCCAACCCTTAACAAAGGCCGGTAGGGGGTCATCCAGTGAATCAGGTAAATAGGCTGTAAATGGTCGAGACGGGATGGGACAGCATAGCCAAGGATTTGCAGAATTTTTCAAGCTGCGCCAGTGGTCTATGAAAGTAAGGTGTACGCTTAAGCGAGTTATAAAGGTAATGTAGCTGTAGGTATTGCTAGTGTGTAGCAGGTGTCCTAGTGTCTGAGGGTACCAGGTTAGAGTGGGGTAGTATAGATGAGGATGATAGTACCTGAGAGAGCATTTAATAATAATAATAGTCCTTTAATTGTCTATTATTATTATTATTTGCACAGTGGGAAAGTCTGGATTGCCCAAGACATCGTTTGTGAAATGCCGTTTGACTGAGGTGTGAAGGCGGCAAGCTTCCACCACCTAGTGTGCCACATGGTTCAGGGTTTGTACATGTGGTTTTGAGGGCTATAACTTTTTTTTCTTTTGGGTTAATCAAATAATTTTTGCGTCTTTTTGTGGTGATACGTAAGGCTTTATTGTTATATTATTTTCATTTTTGTCTGGTTGTCACAGTTTTCATTTTTTTAATAGTACAAAGTGCTACTAAAAACAAAATTTTAAATAGTTTTCTCTCTCCCTTATAATAATTTTTACAAAGTTGACACATGTTGTGTTGCCAGATGTAGGGCTAGAACCAGTGACGTGGGCATGGTAGTGGCATTTTTTTGGTCCATTTATTTATTTTTTATACATTGTGTCCCATAATAGACCTTTTGAGTGCATTTTAACATTACTTTTTCTTGCAAGAGTGGACTGCGCAGACGTATATAACCAACGGGTGGTCCAGATATGGTTAAGGAAGGATTGTCAAAGAGGGGGTTCTCTGTTCAGGATCCTCATCTCTTGGCCAAAGTGGAGAGCAGTTATAAAGAGCACTCTCTTTCTCTCTTACTGGAAGAGCTGTTCTATCTTACAATACACACAACTCATTTATTTCAGTGGACATTATATATAATGCTCTCTGACCTTAACAAGGAACCCCTTCCACACATTGTAGCATTTGGATCGTGAGTACAAATCTAACAGGTCAAAATCTGTATAGGTGTACTACTTATTTCTATGTAACAATGATTTGAATAGGCTACACTGACCTATATCACTGTACAGTGAAGTTTTATAGATCCTATGACTCATGTGCATCCAAATACAGAGGAAAGCTATGTTTCTGTCATTTTGGTTGCTGTTTGGATGGCTTTCTCATGTACACTGCAACTATGCTTAGGATATTTTCTCCTTATATAATGGATCTAGTGTGGGACTCAGACAAACAAGATTAAGGCTATGTTCACATCTTTCTGGGGCAAGGACAGATATGTGAATCTGGTAGGGTCTATTCCCATTATGTTAGAGCCCCACGTTAGATATATATGTGACAAGAAAAGTTTACAGTGTATATGCCAGACATGTGCATAGGGCTTTATTCACGCAACTGCAATAAGGAAATATTGTCTGGGTTTCTGACAAGTGCCAGACCATAGAAAGTTCCTGCATTCATGGTCACATCCATTGGCAACTAATCAAGACAACATACTGTCACCCCTGAGATGCTTAGAGAAAATCTTTAAAACGCTGCAAAATTTTTAATTATTTATAGTTGCAAAATTGTTTTAATTGTGTATACATTTAAATATGGTTATGTTCATGGTAAAAACACTTTAATGAATATGTTTATCCATCTAAGTAATGATAATAATAATAATAATAATAATAATAATAGTCCTTTAATAGTCCCACAATGGGGAAATTCAGTGTGTTACAGCAGCAAAGATAAGCAGATACAAATACAAATACAACATGTACAGGAATGATAGATAGATAGATAGATAGATAGATAGATAGATAGATAGATAGATACGTCTTTATGTCTGTCTATCTGTCAGCATTTCTCAGGTGCTCTCTGAAGGTTCTTTGTCTATCAAAAGAAACATTGAATACTTTGTAAAAGTGAAGATGTTCCTGTTTTATTAGTGCTTGTACTGGGGGCACAGCTGTATCATTGAGTGCCCATAATGAGAGAAACATTTCCAGCTTCTATCTGAAGTACAAGGTGAAAGGAAGGTGCAGGTTTTGAGAGTGGTGCTGAATTTGCACCACACAAATCTCAGGAGGTTGAGTTAGGTGTGTTCTTCATATAACAGCTGCTGTGTGTACTCAAAGACAAGTGACACAGCTGGAAAGAGCCTGTGAAAAACAAAGGAAATGACAAAGTGTTTTGTTAAAGCGTGGAAAGAGGATAAAACTGGGAGATGAAAGGGCACAGCTTCCGCAGGCCAGGGGTGCTACACACTGCGGCCGTCAGAGCGTATAGCAAGCCCAGCTCCAAAAAAGTACAAAGGACCTTCAGTGCGAGCTAATGAGGCGCATCTAATTATATTTAAGAAAGTACAGCAAGACTTACTAAGGAATCTGGCCCTCCCCGTCTCTCTTCTGCAATGGAGTCAGCATTCCACAATTCTGTATTCAGGGAGGAGGGGGGCGGCTAAGGCTCACAGCTTCTTAGTTTCCCAGCATTGTGAAAGCTAAAAATGATATTAAACATTTTCTAAATATATTCCATGTATTTTCCTTTACTATTCCCATCACATTTGTCACCATGTCCTTCAGCTTCTTCTTTTTTAAGACCAAGTTCCCTGATTGCTTGAGACTACTTGAAGTGTGGAAGGTGCAAGCAACCATTAGGTAGACCAGGCCGATAGTCTCTAAAGTCCCTAGGATGTCATGATGTCACACAAGTGGCTATTGTTTCAGTTATGTTGCCTAGATTCCTAGAGATGTGGTAGGCCGCATTGCCATGAAGAGTGGTGTGCTGAATAACCTATAAAGCTGGAATGTAGCATCCAACCATGGGACTATTAAGAAGTTCATCCCATGTTATATGTCTTGGAGAACATTCATAAATTTTAACTTTTGTTTGTGATATCTGTGGAATACTTTATAAACTTTGTAGTTTGGGTCTTATAGTCCTTTCTTAGCTTGCAAGCAATCTATAACCCATCACACCATAGGTTCATTGATTTGTGCATTTGGCCACCCCTTTACTCCTATTTAGCACCTGTTTTTTAGTCCAAGACTTCTGTCTTTGCCAGGCCACTGTCAGGCCAGAGGAAAATGTTTCTTTGGAGACGTGTCAGCAATAGTGAATAGCTAGTAGCCCGTGTTCCCCAACATGTGTTTCTGATTTGCCTGCTATGAGCTGGTCCTGGTTATATGTGCTTTGGCAGCAGGCCCTGCTTGGCATACTGCCTGTCTCTGTGTCTTTGTCTCAGGCACTCACTGCATACCTTTTCTCTCTCAATGAGAAAACCAGCTTTAGAGAACAGTAAATTTGCAGAGCCTGCTCTGTGCCCTGTGCATCTTGTATCCCTGTAAGTACTGCACCCCCTCCTCATGCTCTCCCTAACACACCCAGGCAATAAAGCAATGAAAAGGCTGCCCACAGCTGAGGGCAAGCTAAACACAAAAGCACTGGAAATTAAAACAAATTGGCCCATTAAGAACTTCATGTTGCTATAAATACTGAACAGCTAAACTGAACTGAGGGACGGAGCCATGGGAAAAATTCTCCCTGGAAACTTGCTTGTGTCAAACAAGATACTTGTGTCCAGTAAGCCTGGGAAGAGAGGAGAGACGGAAGATAGGGGAGGGGTCTGAGCATGTGAACATCAAAGATGAATTCATTAACCTAATGGAAGAAACACGGGACAGTAAAACATTACTGAGCGTTTCTGCAGATACAGCTAGGTATATAGATTGCAAGCTATCAAGGAAAGGAACATTTGTTTCAACTGAAGTGATTTCCATAAGAGTTTGCAACTTCACGACTACAGTATGTGGTCTTGGTAGATTAGTCGGGATAAGTTGGCCACCTTTTTTCAGAATGCAGCCCTTAAAGCAGGTCAAATGTTTACCTTGTTTCCAAGACCTTTTTGATCCTCAAACTTCCATCTCTGCAACACATATGCAGTCATCTTAACATGAAAATATGTGGACTGACGTGATCTAATTAGTTTTTAATGCCATAATCTGCTAAAAGTAATATGCAACCCCTAGTGAGACTCAGGGCTTCTTATGATAATCATTAGACATTACAATGTCAACATCAAAGTCGATTCCTAGTAGAACAGTACAGTAAGGGGATAAACCTTTGTATACGATAGCCATGATTGTGAAATTAGCTGGAGGAACAAAAACTGTTGCTTTTATTACAACAAATATACACATTGGACTGTAGTTGTTGTCCAGCCAAGTGCAATTGTCTAAAAACCACTTACAAATGTGATAAAATAATAAAAGATAATAAAAAGTAATACTTACCTTACCAATCCCCCACCAGTTTCATTGTGACGCTTCCCAGTCTCTGTTCTTTCTGATCTAGTGATGGCATGTCTACATGGGCATGTGACTACTGCACTTTGGACCTCAGTGATGTTAACAAATCAAGTGAGTTGCCACTCTTGCCAACTTAGTGATTGACTGCAGCAGTCACATGTCTGTGTCGAAACATCATTACTTTAGACCAGCATACAGAGACTGTTAGGAGACGGGAAAGTATTGGAACAGGAGTGGCAAAGGATAGGTAAGATAAGTATGTTTTCTATTGCCACTTTACAGCTTTCCAATAAAAGTTTACATGGCTGGATAACACCTTTTGGATAAGATCCCACATAGCGAAACCCAGCAAAAAAAAAAAAACTGGGGGAAAAAAACCACAGAATTTTCATCCGCGGACTTTCTGCCCTTATTATACCTATACAGAAAACGCCAGCGTTTACACAGGTATAATTGACATGCTGCGATTTTCAAAAATGCGGGCAGATTTCTTTCTGCGATAAGTGGATGGGATTAGCCAGAATCCCATTCACTTTGCAGGTACAGCAAAAAACGCTGAGTGGCTTTAGCCTTTAAATGGTTTGTGTCATGTCCTTTATATGACTCACAACATTGAGCTACTTTGTAAGGGATTCACCAGTCTTGACGGATCAGATTGGCACCGATTTGGTGGCGATCAATTGATTGCCAGTTCTGTTTCAGTCTAAAAGTCTCTTCAGTCTGTTTCAGGTCATCTCAATATGAGTTTCATAGACTTGCATAGAGAGACTGATTTCCTATCAAGCAGACTGTGTGAGAAAAGTAAAAGTACTACCATTTGCAGGGGGTCCTTTACGAATGGGCAAAAAGATTTTTTGAAAAAGTGCCTTTTAAAAGATTTTAATTTTCCAAATTTCCTAAGCATGGTACTACTTGACCTGTGCAACATTTAGACGTCTCGTAGCTTGGACACATCTCCCACCTCTTTTTGAAAGACCAAAAAGTTAGTTGTCATTGGTGCATGTCTGAAGTCATATATGTGATTTTTTTATTTTATTTTATTTGATATTACATTGACTTTTCTCTTGGAGAAAATATCTGCTGCTTGTCATGATGGTTTTACATATAAACTTTAAATTGTATCAACTTTTTTAACTAATTGTTCTACAGAGCAGTAGACCTCAGTTACATCTCTTGTGTTTAGGACTTACATTTGCAACTAACAGCTTTGACAGAATTACACTTATTACAGCAACTCTTTTATTTCTGCCCTCGCAGGACTTACTTATTATTTTCTTTCCCCCAACACGCTGTAATTAAGTTTGACATAAGCACATGGATTAAATATGTGGACTGGTGACAGAGGGCGGTCCCTTTCCTTTTTTCTGCGTCCATATGGAGAATGTAAGAATATAATGTGCAAACTTCAAAAAAAAAAAAAATGAAAGGCTGCTGAGCAGTGGCCTCATTAGTAACAGAGCGGCTTGTTTTACTGCAGAGCCTCGTGTTAATAATCATTCAGATGCTGTCGCCCCACTACTGGAGCTCTTGTATGTTCTACAAATGTGACCTGTAAAAATGTCTTCCGTGCTGTCATATCATACATAACTATCAAGATGAAAGGTACATTTTAAATTCACAGAGGGTCTGGTGTTATTCCCCAAAAAGATGAAGAAAACAAGTGGGTTTTTATATGCTCTCTGTGTGCCCCATGCATTTGGAGCCAATGAGTGTCATATAAGTACCAATTTTGGTCCTGAAACTGGGTCAATAAAATACATTGGAACTAGTGCAGTTTATGTGCAAAATATAATGGTATATCACGTGATGGCAGATACAGTACCAGTCAAAGGTTTGGACACGCCTTTTCATTCCATGGGGTTTCTTTTTCTTTATTTTCTACATTGTAGATTCTTACTAAAGACATGAAAACTAGTGAATGAACACATATGTAATTAAGTAGTAAATAAAGAAGTGTTAACCCTTTCCTGATATGTGCCGTACTATTACGGCAGGTGTCGGATGTTTAAACATGATCGAGGGCATTAACCCTTTTGGGGCCTTGGTCAATGCTGACTGAGGCACCATTTTCCTGGCAGCACAGGGGCTCCCCCATTTTGGCATTGATCTCTGTTTCCCAGAACGAGATCCTATTGAATGCTTCCAGGCTTGTTATTAGATTGCTTCTATAACATGCTGCGCCAGATATAATGTAATAGACGTATAGGGATTTTATAATGCATTAGCATTGCAGTGAATTGTATTAATTATCACACCCCCTGAGGCTCAAGACCCCTAGAGGGTCTAAAAATACAAGTAAAAAATATTTCTAAATATCAAAACATCAGACATTCCCCAAAATAGTATAAATAAAAAGTACATTTGGCCTCACATAAAAAGACGCCATATGCAGCCCCATACACGGAAATATAAAAAGTAACGTGTCAGAATATGGCGACTCCAAGAAGCTTTTTTTTTAAACTTATGTGTTTTTTAAGGGGTTAAAATGTAAATAAAAAACAATATAAATTTGGTGTCTCTGCAATCGTGGCGACGATATAATACAGGTGACATGTCATTTTTGCTTCACAGTAACGCCACAAAAACAAAGCCCATAAGAAACTCATGCAACACACTTTTTCTCTAATTCCACTCCATTCTGAACTTTTTTTCCAGCTTCACAGTACAACGTACAGAATATTAAATAGTACCATTACAAAATACAATTTGTCTCGTAAAAATTAAGCGTTTGGAAGGAGGGGAGTAAAAAACTAAAATCGAAAGTTGAAAAATGGATGTGGCAGGAAGTGGTTAAACAAACCAGAATATGTTTTATATTTTAGATTCTTCACTGTAGCCCCCTTTTGCTTTGATGACAGTTTTGCGCACTCTTGGCATTCTCTCAATCAACTTCATGAGGTAGTCACCTAGAATGGTTTTCATCCAATTCCTCTTTCTTTCAGCAACTGGATGCTATTAGCCCTTCACTATCAACTAGGTGTGAACTTTCTGGTAGGCTGATACCATTTGACCTCACTATCCTCTCCGTTCAGCAGCAGCCGGAGAAGCAAAATGAGAAGAAGAAACCCTGAAGATCATCTCTATAGCCGGGAGAACCCAGAGACAATGAGTAGATGATCCTGCATGGGCATAATGTCAGACAATGCTGATACAGGCAGTTTTTTTCCAAGTATAATTATCTGATTATATTTGATTATATTTTCTTCTACAGGTAGGTTATAACCTACTGCAAGAAGAAACACAAGTACTTTAGAGGTTATAGCATATTTGGTGAAGAATTGCTCGTATCTGGGGGGTGATTGTATACATGGAGGAGAATTGCTTGTGTAAGGAGGTATCACATACTTGGCAGGCAGATGTATATACAGTTAGGACCAGAAATACAGTACAGACCAAAAGTTTGGACACACCTTCTCATTCCAAGAGTTTTCTGTATTTTCATGACTATAAAAATTGTAGATTCACACTGAAGGCATCAAAACTATGAATTACCACATGTGGAATTATATACTTAACAAAAAAGTGTGAAACAACTGAAAATATGTCTTATATTCTAGGTTCTTCAAAGTAGCCACCTTTTGCTTTGATTACTGCTTTGCACACTCTTGGCATTCTCTTGATGAGCTTCAAGAGGTAGTCACCTGAAATGGTTTTCACTTCACAGGTGTGCCCTGTCAGGTTTAATAAGTGGGATTTCTTGCCTTATAAATGGTGTTGGGACCATCAGTTGTGTTGTTCAGAAGTCAGGTGGATACACAGCTGATAGTCCTACTGAATGGAGTGTTAGAATTTGTATTATGGCAAGAAAAAAGCAGCTAAGTAAAGAAAAACGAGTGGCCATCATTACTTTAAGAAATGAAGGTCAGTCAGTCCGAAAAATTGGGAAAACTTTGAAAGTGTCCCCAAGTGCAGTGGCCAAAACCATCAAGAAACTGGCTCACATGAGGACCGCCCCAGGAAATGAAGACCAAGAGTCACCTCTGCTGCGGAGGATAAGTTCATCCGAGTCACCAGCCTCAGAAATCACAGGTTAACAGCAGCTCAGATTAGAGACCAGGTCAATGCCACACACAGAGTTCTAGCAGCAGACACATCTCTACAACAACTGTTAAGAGGAGACTGTGTGCAGCAGGCCTTCATGGTAAAATAGCTGCTAGGAAACCACTGCTAAGGACAGGCAACAAGCAGAAGAGACTTGTTTGGGCTAAAGAACACCACGAATGGACATTAGACCTGTGGAAATCTGGGCTTTGGTCTGATGAGTCCAAATTTGAGATCTTTGGTTCCAACCACCGTGTCTTTGTGCGACACAGAAAAGGTGAACGAATGGACTCTACATGCCTGGTTCCCACCGTGAAGCATGGAGGAGGAGGTGTGATGGTGTGGGGGTGCTTTGCTGGTGACACTGTTGGGGATTTATTCAAAATTGAAGGAATACTGAACCAGCATGGTTACCACAGCATCTTGCAGCGGCATGCTATTCCATCCGGTTTGCGTTTAGTTGGACCATCATTTATTTTTCAACAGGACAATGACACCAAACACACCTCCAGACTGTGTAAGGGCTATTTGACCAAGAAGGAGAGTGATGGGGTGCTGCGCCAGATGACCTGGCCTCCACAGTCACCAGACCTGAACCCAATCGAGATGGTTTGGGGTGAGCTAGACCGCAGAGTGAAGGCAAAAGGGCCAACAAGTGCTAAGCATCTCTGGGAACTCCTTCAAGACTGTTGGAAGACCATTTCAGGTGACTACCTTTTGAAGCTCATCAAGAGAATGCCAAGAGTGTGCAAAGCAGTAATCAAAGCAAAATGTGGCTACTTTGAAGAACCTAGAATATAAGACATATTTTCAGTTGTTTCACACTTTTTTGTTAAGTATCTAATTCCACATGTGTTAATTCATAGTTTTGATGCCTTCAGTGTGAATCTACAATTTTTATAGTCATGAAAATACAGAAAACTCTTGGAATGAGAAGGTGTGTCCAAACTTTTGATCTGTACTGTATTTGGACAGTGACATAATCTTCATGATTTGGGCTTTGCGGCCACCATATTGGATTTGAAATGAAACAACTGAGATGCAATTGAAGTGTATATTTTAAGGGTTATTGCAAGGGGGGGTGAACAAAAATATGCTGTGAAACATTTAGAAATTGCAACCATTTTTCTACAAAGCCTCCTCATTTTAGGGGCTCAAAAATAATTGGATAAATTAGCATTAGTCATAAATAAAATGTAAATTTTTAATAATATGTAGACTGCCTGAAGTCTGGAACCAGTGGATATCACCAAATGCTGGGTTTCTTCCTTTGTGATGCTTTGCCAGGCCTTTACTGCAGCTGTCTTTAGTTGTTTAGTTTACCACTAGAAAGTTGACCATGCCCTGTGCCAATATGTGCCCTAGTGCCAGAGATATCAGCGCCGTTAGTTTCAGTACCGATATCCCTCCACTGTCAGAAGGGCGGGCCTTTACAGCTCAGCGTCATTGAAGGGCTGTGAGGAACGTCCCAACAACAGTACTGTTCCATAGGCTTGAATTCAGTGCACTGTCAGCTTTCTAGCGGAAATATAATACCACTGATGTCAGGGTACATAAAAGGTCTAAGGTAAGGATCAGGTTGCTCGATCAGGTTGAGATCTGTTGATCTCGGTCATTGCAGAATATTCCACTTCTTTGCATTAAAAACTCCTGGATTACTTTTGCAGTATGTTTTGGGTCATTGTCTATCCATACTGTGAAGCGCCGTCCAGTCAACCTTACTACATTTGGTGAATCTGATCAGAAAGTATATCTGACTGCTTCTGTCACATCATCAATAAACACTAGAAACCCAGCACCATTGTAAGCCATGCATGCCCTTGCCATAATACAGTACATCTCCACCATGTTTTATAGAGGATGTGGTGAGATGTTCCAAGCCTTCTCCATACTTTATTCTTCTCACCATTCTGGTACAGGTTGATCTTAGTTTCATTTATCCAAATAATGATTATCCAGAACTGGTCTGGCTTCTCTAGATGTTTTGTGGCAAAGTCTAATCTGGCCTTTCTGTTTTTGAGGCCATTTTGATTAATAGTTTGCACCTTGTGAACTCTCTGTATTTGCTCTTATGAAGTCTTCACTTTATGGTAGATTTAAATACTGATACATCTACTTCCTGGAGAATGTTCTTCACTTGGGTAGATGTTGTGAAGGAGTTTTTCTTCACCATGGAAAGGATTCTGCGATCATCCACCACAGTTGTCTTCCGTGGACATCCAAGCCTTTTTGAGTTCCTGAGGTCACCAGTGTGCTGTTTTTTTTTTTTTTACCAGACTGTACCAAGCTGTTGATTTGGCCACTCCTAATATTTCTGCTCTCTCTCTAATGGATTTCTTCTTTTTTCAGCATAATCGATTATATAACTGTATCTTAAATATGTTTTGGTTAACAGTTAAAAGGCCAAAACGTGTGTCACTGTCCAAATAATTCAGGACCTAACTGTATCTGAGAGGTGATTGCATTCTTGGAGGAAAATTGCTAAAGTTAGAGCAAGTATTGCTTATTAGAAGGGTAATTGTTGTGTCTTAGGAACCGTAGCACATATGGTGGAGGATTGCTGTAGGGTTATTGCATACTTATAGGAGAATTGCTCATGTCTTAGGGGTTATTACATAATTGTTGGACAATTGCCTGTGACTGAGGGATTATCGCAAAGTTGGAAAACAATTTGAAGAGTTATTGCATACTCTGTGGAGAAATTTCTACATACTTGGAGGAAAATCACTTGTCTGAAAGGTTATTACAGATTTGCAGATAACGACCTGGAGAATCATCACTCGTATCTGAGGGGTTGTCACAGAATTGGAGGAGAATTGCTTGTATCTGAGGGTTATTGCAGATCATGAAGAGGAATTGCTTGTATTTGATAGGCTACTTTTTGTTTGCTTTGAAGGAAGGACTTATTGTGACTGCGGCAGGTATAGAGAAGGTTTTATCATGTGAGATAGAACAGTTTGAGCCCGTCTTTATGTATCATTATGCCCACTCAGGAGGAGCTGCTCATAACCTAGAGGTCCTCCCTGCTATACAGATGTTCTCCAGGTTTTCCTCTTCTCACTGTGCTTCTCATGCTGCTGCTAAACAGAGAGGAGAATGAGGTCACATGGTTTCAAGATGCTGCTCTCATTGGGCAGTGTCACAACAGAGAAAGTTCACGACCAGTTGACAGTGGAACTTTATTATTTAGCATACCGATAGGCTAATTTGCATAACATAACTGCAGAAATAGCAGGACAACAAAGGACAATGAAAAAAAAGAAAAGTGGCTACAGAAATGGAATCAAAAGTATGTGCTATTTCACACTCTTTTGAGTGCTGACATGTGCTCTCTAAAGAGATTTTCCAGGACTAAAAAATTGGATGACTTATCCTTAGTATAGGTCATCAGTATCAAATCAGTTGGGGTTCCACATCCAGCACTCCCATCAGCTGTTTGAAGAGCTTTTTCCACTTTTCAGTACTTACCAAAAACAGCGATATATATTGTGTAGCAGCTGCACTTGGTACTGCAGATCAACCCCATTCACTTGAATGGGGCTGAACTACAAACAGGCTATGTGACCATTAAATACGGACTTTGAAGTATTAGCAACACTCACTTGGAGCATCGCTGCCACTTCAATTGGCTGATTTATAGAGGTGTTGGATCCAAGTCTTGATGACCTCTCCTAAGGATAGTAAGGAAAGTTTAAGAAAACTTCTTTATTTTACAGAAATTTATTTTACAGGAAATCTAATAGACATTTGTTGGTTTGGTCCTAGCACTTCAGACATGTCTTAAACACTATGGGCATAAGGTCAATTTTCTGTAAATTACAATTTCATAATAAAGACATATGATAACACTGCATATGTACCATAAGTGTCAATTAGAGATGAGCGAATTTCTCAAACGTTCGATTTGGCAGTTCAATTCGAAGTTCCAAAAAAATTTGTTTCAATCCGAATTTCTTCATGGCAAATAAACAGCTATTTCCGGCCTGCAGAGAGCCGGGGTTGGCGGGTGGGCGGCAAAATGGCAGAAGCCCTTGAATGCCATGGTCATGTCTCTCTCTCTCTCTCTCTTCAGCACGGACAAGTTTTATTCATGTGGAAGGATCTGCTAACAAGCAAAGGCACGCCTACCCAATCACTTCACTAGAGAATATCTTGTGACCGTCTGATTAAATATTCATTACCGCGAGGCATCAGGAAATCTGGAATCGTGACGAATCGAGGATTTCCTGAAATTCAGATCGAATTCCACTTCTGCAGAATCGATTCGCTCATCTCTAGTGTCAATGTTCAACAGTAAATATATACAAAAAGCTCATCATAAATTGGTTGCAAAAATAAAATTGACTGTGAAAATCAAATATGGTTGGCTACTCTCAATGGTACTGGGCCTGATACTGCAGCATAGCCCATTTTATGGGGTTACCCAAGACAATCCTGAGGATAGGAAAACAATGTTAGATTTGTGGGTGTCTCAGCACCCCCACCAATCAGTTGTTTGAAGAGGCCATGATACTCAGGCAAATGCTGTATCTGCTTCACTGTTTACCAGGCACAACATTGTACTTTTAGTAGCAGCTGTGCCAGGTATTACAGCCCATTACAGCTGCCACTAAAAGAATAGAGCTGTACCTGGTAAACAGCAAAGCGGATACGGTGCTCGCTGGAGTGCCACAGCCCCTTTAAACAGTTGATCAGTGGAGATACTTAGAGTTAGACTCCTACAATTCAATACCTATCTACTATCTTAAGAATATGCCATCAATTGTGAAGTCCCAGATAAACCCTTTAAGTAAACTAGCTGATAGGACAATGATGTGAAAAAGGCCTTTGGAGCTCCAGCTAACAATCATGTCCCATCGTTCTGCTGATCACGGTTGTATTGGGGACCCCCACTGATCACATCTTCATGGCCTATCTTTAACATAAAATCTTGGAAAACTTATCTATTGGTCATTTGCCTATAATATCTGGAAAACATGCCCAGCAGAGGGTATATACGGAGGCAGCAGCTATTGTATTATTTTAGACTCTTCACCTGGCAGGAATTAACACATTTAGCCCCTCCACCCAGCAGTGATAGTGTTAAGCAGCCGAATTCTTTATCCTTTCATTTTCCTAAACCCCAAGATGCAGTTCACGCTAATCCTGATTTATTTTGGATTTATCTGTGTTATTAATTCCGGTGATGGATGTTGCATAGCACAGGGGAGGGTGATGGTGTGAGGTGTGGACACTGCTATAGTGTGCTGTTCTCTTAACCCATCTGAGCGTACGCCATCACCACACAAAGGATTTCTCAGAATGAGTTGACTGCAGTAATTTGATGTTTTTTGTTTCGTGTAAATATCTTGTCATATCTCTCCAGCACTAATCTGGATTTAATGTGGATTTAAATATTAACAATGCAAAATAATTTGGGTTAAAAAATAATCTCCCAGGATAAAGTAGGGAACAAAATACTATATATTATCAGCTTTTGAGAGCACATGAGAATATTTACATATTCAAATCAGTGCAGGAAAATGGTGAGGATCTTGATACCTCTCATCGGTCTGAACAAGCCTGGCAGAATTATGGGGATTGGGCAGACGGTCTCTGTTTCCCATCAGCGCACCCCACCCTTTCTCTCAGTCACACCAGACCATTTGTAGATGCCTCATTTAAAATATGTATGACAGGAAATTAAGACCTTATTGCCAGAAACTTGAAGGTCTTTCTATTTAAATATCTTTCCAAACAGCACTGATTTGAGTAACATTTCCATTAAGTATGCAGACTAGCCCAGTGCCAGCACACAATAGCAAAAGTACTTAATAACTTTATGTAGCTTTAGAAGTACTGAGTAATGCAGTTTAAGATAAAAGTCATGCCTTTGGGAGCATGAGAAATAGGATGAAATCTGTCTAGTCGTTTGGGGTAGGATGAAACAGAGTTTTCAGGGTCTGTTTACACTGGATGGCAAAAACGCAGGTTGGTCACAGGTTAGTGCTATTCCTTTAGGCATTTTTAAAAGTTTACTGCTTAGGTCAAAATTACTTCACATGTCATTTAAAAAAATAAATAAATAAATAAATAAGTCTACATAGTGTTTTGTTTGTGCCATTTTGGTGGCATTTTTGACATTTTTTTAAATGCAGCATGCTCTGAGTATGGTGTTTTGTAATGGCCTTTTTAAAGGAATTGGAAAACACTGGAAAATATGCATGTTACAAATATATAACGAAATAAAAAGGCCACCAATAACTAGTAAAATGCTATGAAAAACACTTAAAAAATGTTTTTGTTTTTTATTTACATGTATTTAAAAATTGTGTTTGTGAAGAAGGCATGTGTGGAAATGAGGTAGAAATGCATTTTTAGCATTTTCTGCATGTTCCTGAGACAATATTATGAAAATTCTGTAAAGGACAAAGGAGTAAGGCTAAGGCCCCACGTAGACGGCCCCAGCAAAAAAGTGCTCGAGGATAAACAGTGGCAGAAACGCATTGTGGTTTTTTCCTCATCGCTTTTCACAGAAAGTCTGCAGAGGTTTCTTCTGAGGACTTTCTGCTTCAATTATTCTTACAGAGATACGTTTCCATAGGTATAATTGACATGCTGTAATGGTTTTGGAAATCGCATCATTTCTGCTGTGGGTATTTTTCTGCAATGTGTGGTTGGGATTCGCTAGAATTTTTTCAGATTTGACTGCGTTTTTTTGGGCCAAAGCCAGGAGTAGATTGAGCAGAAGGGAGAACTATAAAACCTTAAAGGGAATCTGGCAGGTCAGTCTGGGACACTAAACCACTCACAGTTCCTTATAGACCTGGAGTTTAGTGTCCCAGATCACCCTGCTGTAATGCAATCCGCAGGCGCATTAAAAATAAAAAACCTTTATACTTACCTAGAGAAGGGTCCGATCGACGCTGTTTGGTGAGATCGGTCTGGCTTATTCATGAGGCACGACTCCCGGGGCCTGCTCTGTTCTTCAGTGAAGCCAAAGATGGCTCCCCCGGCTTCACTGCGTAATTGCGGGGCATGCGCACTGAAGCAAGGAGTACTCCTCTTGCTTCATTAAAGAACTGCGCAGGCACGGGGAGTACAGCGGCAGGGTGAGTATAAAGCTTTTTTTATTTTTAGTGTGGCCATGGATTGCGTTATAACAGGGTGATTTGGGACACTAAACCCCAGGTCCATATGGACGTGTGGGTGGTTTAGTGTCCCAAATTGCCCTGACAGATACCCTTTAATTTATTTTTGCCAATCCCACTGTAGCCACTCCTGGGTTTGGCTCAAAAAACAGAGCAAAATCTGCAACAAAAAAAGCTGCTTTTCCAGAACATGAGGCCTTAACTTAAAGCTATATTCACAACAGTTGTACCTCGGTTGTATGAATATAGCCTTAGGTTTTATTCACATGACCGTTGCGTTTTTGATGGATCTAACGGCATACATACGTTTTGCTTCCATTTCGTTTTTCAATTTTTGTTGAGTGTCATCCGTTTTGCATCTGTTTTGACAAATCCACCCCATACACAAAACTTTTTTTCCCGCTCTGAGCACAACTGTGTGTAACAGACCATAGGGCTCTCAGAAATAATTTCTAAATAAACTGTGGAACTAGAGCAAACATATGTATTAATTTAGTTTTGGAAAATACCAGTAACCCTCCTTATCTTTGAGACCTCAGGGTCAGCTGATTTTATAAGAAGCTTCGGCACCAAGGCACCTGAGTTCAAGTCTTCTTGAGCTCTTGTATTTAAACTCCTTTCTATATGGGGAAGGTATGAAATTGTCATAAATCAATCTACAAATATTCAGACAAAATGGATACACATTAGCCTAAATGAGCTCACAAGGATTCAGATGAGAAACAAGGTGTATAAACTCATATTTCCTCCTCAAGGTATAAACCATAATCCTGATCATTATTACATCATTTTGTTGTCAGATGGCAAATTAGATTCAAGCTTTCTTAAATTTCATCTTTTAAGTTGTCTAGTTTTGCTCAAAATTTAAACATCTTGTAGGGTTGGTCTTCTATCTGGGCCTGAGGCTTGTTCTTCACTTGTGTGTAAGGAACCCATCAGAGTGCCACAAACCAGTGATCACTCCGTGTACAGATCTGATTACCAACCACTAATAGGAATTAGATACAGTCATATGAAAAAGTTTGGGCACCCCTATTAATTTTAATCATTTTTAGTTCTAAATATTTGGGTGTTTACAACAGCAATTTGATATATCTAATAACTGATGGACACAGTAATATTTCAGGATTGAAATGAGGTTTATTGTACTAACAGAAAATGTGCAATATGCATTAAACCAAAATTTGACCGGTGCAAAAATTTGGGTACCCTTATCATTTTATTGATTTGAATACTCCTAACTACTTTTTACTGACTTACTGAAGCACAAAATTGGTTTTGTAACCTCACTGAGCTTTGAACTTCATAGCCAGGTGTATCCAATCATGAGAAAAGGTATTTAAGGTGGCCAATTGCAAGTTGTTCTCCTATTTGAATCTCCTCTGAAGAGTGGCATCATGGGCTCCTCAAAACAACTCTCAAATGATCTGAAAACAAAGATTGTTCAACATAGTTGTTCAGGGGAAGGATACAAAAAGTTGTCTCAGAGATTTAACCTGTCGGTTTCCACTGTGAGGAACATAGTAAGGAAATGGAAGACCACAGGGACAGTTCTTGTTAAGCCCAGGAGTGGCAGGCCAAGAAAAATATCAGAAAGGCAGAGAAGAAGAATGGTGAGAACAGTCAAGGACAATCCACAGACCACCTCCAAAGAGCTGCAGCATCATCTTGCTGCAGATGGTGTCACTGTGCATCGGTCAACAATACAGCACACTTTGCACAAGGAGAAGCTGTATGGGAGAGTGATGCGAAAGAAGCCGTTTCTGAAAGCACGCCACAAACAGAGTCGCCTGAGGTATGCAAAAGCACATTTGGACAAGCCAGCTTCATTTTGGAAGAAGGTCCTGTGGACTGATGAAACAAAGATTGAGTTGTTTGGTCATACAAAAAGGCGTTATGCATGGCGTCAAAAAAACACAGCATTCCAAGAAAAACACAGCATTCCAAGAAAAACACTTGCTACCCACTGTAAAATTTGGTGGAGGTTCCATCATGCTTTGGGGCTGTGTGGCCAATGCCGGCACCGGGAATCTTGTTAAAGTTGAGGGTCGCATGGATTCAACTCAGTATCAGCAGATTCTTGAGAATAATGTACAAGAATCAGTGACGAATTTGAAGTTACGCCGGGGATGGATATTTCAGCAAGACAATGATCCAAAACACAGCTCTAAATCTACTCAGGCATTCATGCAGAGGAACAATTACAATGTTCTGGAATGGCCATCCCAGTCCCCAGACCTGAATATCATTGAACATCTGTGGGATAATTTGAAGCGGGCTGTCCATGCTCGGCGACCATCAAACTTAACTGAACTGGAATTGTTTTGTAAAGAGGAATGGTCAAAAATACCTTCATCCAGGATCCAGGAACTGATTAAAAGCTACAGGAAGCGACTAGAGGCTGTTATTTTTGCAAAAGGAGGATCTACTAAATATTAATGTCACTTTTCTGTTGAGGTGCCCATACTTTTGCACCGGTCAAATTTTGGTTTAATGCATATTGCACATTTTCTGTTAGTACAATAAACCTCATTTCAATCCTGAAATATTACTGTGTCCATCAGTTATTAGATATATCAAATTGAAATGGCTGTTGCAAACACCCAAATATTTAGAACTAAAAATGATTAAGATTAATAGGGGTGCCCAAACTTTTTCATATGACTGTAAGTGAACTATCAGAAAAAAAATTAACCTCATTGAAGTCACTAGTAAAAAAAAAAATAGAGATATTCCTAAGATCTGGGAACCTTGGGATAGTTTTCTATACTCCCAAGCGCAATATTACTAGGATGGGTGGGGCTAGGAAGAATTAATCAAGTGAAAAAAATCCAAAGCATCAATGTTCTTGTTCTACAGGGTGAGTCAATGAACTGCCTTCAATGCTGCCTCTGTGGACACAATCAAAGAGTCTTTAGCTGTTATCAGACACTTCCATCAGCTGCAAAAGTGGCAGGTTTCCAATAATGCTGATACCCTTCTCCCCCAGGGTGAGGTCAGCGATTGCTAGAATGGACACTGTCACTGCACTACACACATCTTGTTAGTTGACACTATATTAGCAAGTGGCTTCAGCCTGATCTGTGACCTTGACACTGACCGGCAGACAGCCCTAAAGATCAGGGAAGCCTGAAATCAATGAGAGACCAGAGCAGCATCCGGGTGACATTGTTGCATCCAATCTGACTCTGGTTGCAGCCTATAAATATACTGTAAGGTGAGAAATTAGTGCTCCCTGTAAGGAAAGTGAAGCTAACATGAAGGCAATGGCCCTATACAAAGTATAGGGCCATTGTTTAAGGAAGTTTGATGTTTAAAGAAGTTATAAAAGATTATGAAGGAAGTTTTTTTTTTCCAGAAACAGCCCCACTTTTTCCATTGGCTTGGTCTGGTATTGCTGCTAAGTCCCATTCCCTTGAATAGGGCTGAATTAAAATATTAAACTTAGCTTACTGTATAGAAAGAGAGGGGCACTGTTTCCAGAAAAGAGAATGAGACTGACTGGTGGAGCAGGGGAGTGTGAAAGACACGTACAAGAGATTTTGGGAGTTGTAGGAAGAAAACAGAAAAATGTGACACTCCCCACCAGCCCATTACAGTTGAGCAGTGGTACTGATGGGAACAGAGAGAAAAAAAATAATATGAAAAAGGTAATTTTTTTGGAGGGTGAAAACTATGCAACGTAGCTTACAACAGCAGTTAATAGTCGTCTGGAACTTTTTATATGAATTTAATTTGTGAGAGAACCCCTTTAAATTCTGGAGGTGAACATCTCTACTGTTGTCCACACAGATAATGTGGTTATAGTATGTGTTATAAACTGGAAAAAATTGTCATAGGGATGTATTTAACTGATACAGTAATGCCTATACTGATACACTGTAACATCTTTAGAAGAACTAGGTCTAGACAGACTTTTAGACACTAAATGTAAACAAAACATGTAGCCATTTATTGACAGTAAGCAGACATCTTGCAAATGTTGGAAATATTGAAGAAATTAAACACATAGTATACTAGGATTGCAGAAATTTTCTCTAAATGTATAATAATTAAGCTTATCTGAGATTGTCCACCTATGGAGGCAGTATAACAGGTTAGTGCAGAAAAAGGAAAGATGTTCAGAAATATGCACAGAATGGTGGCCACTGTTCTTTCCCTACTCCTTATTGCAGGTCATAGAAAGTGCAGTACCCAGCAGGGGGCGACAGTGATCACAGGAGTATCACAAAAAAATGATACAACGTTTTTAAAAAATCTTTTTCAGCTTTTGAATGCTACTGCACACTATGAGGTGAATTTACTAACCTGTCTACTCCATTTTTCTAGAGGAGAAGGTGAGCGAACACAGAGATGTGCATATTGTGTCTCTCCCTAGACAGGGGTATACACAGGATTTTCTAGAGGGAGGTGGGTTCTGGGGGGGACGTATCTCAGGGTAGGGGGGAGCATATCATGTAGGTTCTGTGGATTGTGGTGGGGGCACGTATGTGATCGGAGACCTCCATCATACATGTTATTTCCCTCTAAAGGCAGTATTGTTCCCCCAGGTCCCACACAATATAGTCCCCCCCCCCCAAGTCCCACACTATATGGTGCCTCCAGGTCCCAAACACTAAATTGCCTCCAAGTCCCACACATTATGTGTATGTATGATTTTTCGTACTTACTGCTCCCTTTTCTCCCTCCTACTCCTCTGTTACTGGTGCTAGGCTGACACACACAGAAGAGGCGGGGAGACCTAGGAGTGGTGAGCATGGAAAATACCAGTCACTCCCAGGCATTGCCACATCCAATATCACTAATGATGGAAGCGCTGATACCAGGTTACCAGGTCACTGTCCTCCTGTATCATGATTCAGGACAGCAGTATGGTCTGCATGGGACAGTGGGTGGAGAAGGGCAGAAACTGAGGTGGACCAGAGAAAACTGGCATGCATTATACATTACATCTACACCAGTCCATGACTGCATTCACATTACCTTTTCGTTTTGGCATCCATTTTAAGAAATCCCTATTACTTTTATAGGCCTGGTTGTCATTGCCCAGTATTATCGCTGATATGTGTGGATTTACCCAAAAAGTGTAAAAAGTGTCACAGGATTATTCCATTTGCTACCCATTGTCTTCACATACAAACCCCTCTTCACATGCTGCAGAAATATAGAATTTTTGCAGACATACGGCAGATTTTCACATCCCCAAGCATGTGTTATCTATTGTGGATTTCTATTGCATTGCATTACAAAAGGGTGAAATGCACATGTAACATTGCCACAGATTTCAGGAGTTAGGGTACATTTACATTTTGTGCTTTTTTGCCAGATGTGTCACCTTTGTGGAAGGGATTCTATAAAATCCTATTTAAACAATATAGCATTAAACCACACTATTACGGGCATTCAGTGATCTTTTAAACCACAGAATTTACTATCCAAGATGTTTTTGTCATGAATTTGCTTGACTTTATTGTACAGTGCCTTGCGAAAGTATTCGGCCCCCTTGAACTTTTCAACCTTTTGCCACATTTCAGGCTTCAAACATAAGGATATAAAATTTTAATTTTTTTGGTGAAGAATCAACAACAAGTGGGACACAATCGTGAAGTGGAACGAAATATATTGGATATTTTAAACTTTTGTAAAAAAATCAAAAACTGAAAAGTGGGGCGTGCCAAATTATTCGGCCCCCTTAAATTAATACTTTGTAGCGCCACCTTTTGCTGCGATTACAGCTGCAAGTCGCTTGGGGTATGTCTCTATCAGTTTTGCACATCGAGACACTGAAATTCTTGCCCATTCTTCCTTGGAAAACAGCTCGAGCTCAGTGAGGTTGGATGGAGAGCGTTTGTGAACAGCAGTTTTCAGCTCTTTCCACAGATTCTCGATTGTATTCAGGTCTGGACTTTGACTTGGCCATTCTAACACCTGGATACGTTTATTTGTGAACCATTCCATTGTAGATTTTGCTTTATGTTTGGGATCATTGTCTTGTTGGAAGATAAATCTCCGTCCCAGTCTCAGGTCTTTTGCAGACTCCAACAGGTTTTCTTCCAGAATGGTCCTGTATTTGGCTCCATCCATCTTCCCATCAATTTTAACCATCTTCCCTGTCCCTGCTGAAGAAAAGCAGGCCCAAACCATGATGCTGCCACCACCATGTTTGACAGGGGGGATGGTGTGTTCAGGGTGATGAGCTGTGTTGCTTTTACGCCAAACATATCGTTTTGCATTGTGGCCAAAAAGTTCGATTTTGGTTTCATCTGACCAGAGAAACTTCTTCCACATGTTTGGTGTGTCTCCCAGGTGGCTTGTGGCAAACTTTAAACAAGACTTTTTATGGATATCTTTGAGAAATGGCTTTCTTCTTGCCACTCTTCCATAAAGGCCAGATTTGTGCAGTGTACGACTGATTGTTGTCCTATGGACAGACTCTCCCACCTCAGCTGTAGATCTCTGCAGTTCATTCAGAGTAATCATGGGCCTCTTGGCTGCATCTCTGATCAGTCTTCTCCTTGTTTGAGATTAAAGTTTAGTGGGACGGCCGGGTCTTGCAGTGGTCTGATACTCCTTCCATTTCAATATGATCACTTGCACAGTGCTCCTTGGGATGTTTAACCCCTTAAGGACCCGGCCATTTTTCGTTTTTGCATTTTCGTTTTTCCCTCCCCACATTCCAAGAGCCATAACGTTTTCATTTTTCAGTTCACAGAGTCACATGATGGCTTATTGTTTGCGAAACAAATTGCACTTTGTAATGTCACTATTCAATATGCTGTGCAATGTACTGGGAAGCTGGAAAAAAATTCAGAATGAGGTGCAATTGGAGAAAAACTGCATTTGCACCAAATTCATATGGGTTTAATTTTTACACCATTCACTGTGTGGTAAAAATGACATGTTACCTGTATTCTGTGGGTCAGTACGAACATGGCAATACCAAATTTATATAGTATTTGTAATGTTTTGATACCTTTTAAAAAATTAAAAACTTTGCTAAATAGAAAAAAAAATTTTGCGTCGCCATATTGTGTCACCTGTAACTTTTTCATATTTACATGTATGGAGCTGGGTAAGGCGTCTTTTTATGCGGGACAACATGACGTTTTTATTGATACCACTTGGGGAAAGATCTGATGGTTTGATCACTTTTTATTCAATTTTTTATAGGAGACAAAGTGTTGAAAAAAACGCTATTTGGCCATTTTGATTTTTTTTCCCCGCTACGCCGTTCACCGTATGGGATAAATATTTTAATATTTTAATAGTTCGGGCATTTTGGAGCGCGGGGATACCTAAAGTGTTTATGCTTACTTTTGTTTATTTACTTTTATATCTGATCTAGGGAAAGGGGGGTGATTTGAACTTTTGTTTATTTTTTTTTTACATACTTTTAAAAACTTTTTTTTTTTCTACTTTTACTTGTATGATCAGACTCCCTAGGGACCTTGAAACCTAGTGGTCTGATCGATCATACTATTCACTGCGATACTACTGTATCGCAGTGAATAGCAAAATGCCGTTACTGCTATTAGACGATGCCTCTGGCATCGTCTAATAGCTATACTGTAATGACAGGCCTGGGAGCCTTCAATAGGCTCCCGGCTGTCATGGCAACCAAGCGCTGCCCTCCGATGACGTTCTGGAGGGCGGCGATGAGGTAAAAATGGCGGCGCCCATGGCGGCTCCGCAATTTAGACGCCACGGTTGCGTTTGACCGCGGCATCTAAAGGGTTAACAGCAGCGATCGGTGCAGGCACTGATCGCTGCTGTTAGCTGCGGGTCCTGGCTGTATTATACAGCCGGCACCCGCGGTGTATGGAGAGCGCTCAGCTCCTGAGCGCTCTCCATACATCGTCATGTGACTCAGGACATACTATTACGCCCTGGGTCGTTAAGGGGTTAAAGTTTGGGAAATCTTTTTGTATCCAAATCCGGCTTTAAACTTCTCCACAACAGTATCACGGACCTGCCTGGTGTGTTCCTTGGTCTTCATGATGCTCTCTGCGCTTTAAACAGAACCCTGAAACTATCAAAGAGCAGGTGCATTTATACGGAGACTTGATTACACACAGGGGGATTATATTTATCATCATTAGTCATTTAGGACAACATTGGATCAGAGATCCTGACTGAACTTCTGGAGTGAGTTTGCTGCATTGAAAGTAAAGGGGCCGAATAATATTGCACGCCCCACTTTTCAGTTTTTTATTTTTTACAAAAGTTTAAAATAACCAATAAATTTCGTTCCACTTCACAATTGTGTCCCACTTGTTGATTCTTCACCAAAAAATTAAAATTTTATATCCTTATGTTTGAAGCCTGAAATGTGGCAAAAGGTTGAAAAGTTCAAGGGGGCCGAATACTTTTGCAAGGCACTGTATAAAGAGGTGACAGAAATATTCTTGAATGCATTTGTTTAACATGTTTTTTGGCACATTTAGTTGCAGTAGTGGCCTAGCTTTCTACTACTACATGCAAATGTAGCTTTCCCATTATAATAGCTTCCTCCACTGACAGTGTAGCATATACAGTTGTGCTAAAAAGTTTACATACCCCGGCAGATTTTTTGTTTTTTTTGGCCTTTTTTCAGAGAATATGAATGATAACACAAAAACTTTTTCTCCACTCATGGTTAGTGGTTGGTTGAAGCCATTTATTGTCAAACTTCTGTGTTTTCTCTTTTTAAATCATAATGACCACCAAAAACATCAAAATGACCCTGTTCAAAAGTTCACATACCCCAGTTCTTAATACCGTATATTGCCCCCTCTAACATCAATGACAGCTTGAAGTCTTTTGTGGTAGTTGTGGATGAGGCTCTTTATTTTCTCAGATGGTAAAACTGCCCATTATTCTTGGCAAAAAGTCTCCAGTTCCTGTAAATTCCTGGGCTGTCTTGCATGTACTGCGCACTTGAGATCTCCCCAGAGTGGCTCAATGATATTGAGGTCAGGAGGCTGAGATGGCCACTCCAGAACCTTCACTTTCTTCTGCTGTAGCAAATGACAGGTTGACTTGGCCTTGTGTTTTGGATCGTTGTCATGTTGGAACGTCCAAGTACGTCCCATGCGCAGCTTCCTGGCTGATGAGTGCAAATTTGCCTCCAGTATTTGCTGATAATGTGCTGCATTTATCTTTCCTTCAACTTTGACCAAGTTTCCTGTGCCTTTGAAGCTCACACATACCCACATCATCAGTGATCCACCTCCGTGCTTTACAGTAGGAATGGTGTTCATTTCATCATAGGCCTTGTTGACACCTCTCCAAATGTAACGTTTATGGTTGTGACCAAAAAGTTCAATTTTTGTCTCATCATTCCAAGTTACCTTGTTCCAGAAGTTTTGAGGCTTGTTTCTATGCTGTTTGCGTATTGAAGGCGAGATTCTTTGTGGCATTTGCGCAGTAATGGCTTTCTTCTGGCAACTCGGCCATGAGAGCCCGAGACTGTGTATCAGATACCGTGATCTGTAATACAGGGGCACCCCAGGGTACGGTTCTCACCCCTTTCCTCTTAACACTGTACACTGCAGATTTTAGGAGCAACTCATCTAGCTTCTACCTACAGAAGTATTCTGACGACTCTGCAATAGTAGGTCTCATCACAGACGATGATGACAGGGAGTACAGAGAACTGAACCGGGATTTTGTGGACTGGTGCCAGCGGAACCACCTGAAGATTAATGCGGGGAAGACCAAGGAGATGGTGGTGGACTTCCGTAAAGGCAGATGCCCCCCTAAACCAGGGGACATCCTGGGGACGGGCATCGAGATTGTGAACACCTATAAGTACCTGGGTTTGCTCCTTAATAATAAGCTGGACTGGGCAGATCACATGGAGGTCCTGTACAGGAAGGGCCACAGCAGGCTCTACCTGCTTAGGAGGCTGAGAGCCTTTGGAATCCGGGGGGGCACTTCTTAGGACTTTCTTCAACTCGGTAGTGGCATCAGCCATCTTCTTTGGAGTGGCCTGCTGGGGGAGCAGTATATCAACCAGGGACAGAAATAAACTTGACAAGCTGATTAGAAGGGCCAGCTCTGTCCTGGGGAGCCCACTGGACCCAGTGCAGGTGGTGAGTGACAGAAGGATACTGTCCGTGGTGTGCTCCATACGGAAGAAGAAGTCCCATCCCATGCATGAGACTGTGATAGCGCTGGGCAGTACTGTCAGTGAGAGAAGGAGCGCTATCGGAAGTCTTTCCTCCCCACCGCGGTTAGGCTGTACAACCAACACCGACCTAAGAGGAGATCAATACACACAGAGAACTGAAATATCTTTCTGCCTGTTAAATCCCCCCCCCCCCTCCTCTGCTACTTCCTATTTGTCTGTCTACTATCAATGTAATGCCTCTTACCTTGGAACATTCCTGTACATTTTGTATTTGTATCTGCTTATCTTTGCTGCTGTAACACACTGAATTTCCCCATTGTGGGACTATTAAAGGACTATTATTATTATTTTCTTCAAGTGCCTCCTTATTGTGCATCTTTAAACAGACTCACCAATAGTTTTCTGAGAATCCTGTGTTTCAGCTGATGTTATGTGCAGGTTTTTCTTTGCATCCCGAACAATTTTCCTGGCAGTTGTGGCCGAAATTTTGGTTGGTCTACCTGACCATGGTTTGTTTTCTGGGCATGTTATCAGGCCAAAATCACCAGGGTATGTGAACTTTTGAACAGGGTCATTTTGATGTTTTTGATTTAAAAAGAGAAAACACAGAAGTTTGACAATAAATGGCTTCAACCAACCACTAACTGTGAGTGGAGAAAAAGTTTTTGTGTGATCATTCATATTCTTTGAAAAAAGGCCAAAAAAAACAAAAAATCTGCCTGGGTATGTAAAATTTTTAGCACAACTGTACAAGAGCATTTTTTTTTTAATGCTGTGGTTTATTTGTTTGCTTTTTGGTGGGGGGGGGGGGTTATATGGATCAATAGCAAATCAGTTTAGGC
Source organism: Leptodactylus fallax (assembly GCA_947044405.1). Classification (NCBI taxonomy): domain Eukaryota; kingdom Metazoa; phylum Chordata; class Amphibia; order Anura; family Leptodactylidae; genus Leptodactylus; species Leptodactylus fallax. Next base: position 5,451,290 of record CAMRHE010000021.1, read on the forward strand.
TGAGGCCCCACTTTGCAGAAAAGCTACTTTTTTTGTTGCAAATTTTGCTGCGGATTTTTGAGCCAAAGCCAGGAGTACATTTAGTAGAGGGGAAAAGTATAAGAGCTTCCTTTATATTCCACATTCCTTTTCAAGTCACTCTAGGCTTTAAAAAAACGCATTAAAATCTGCAACAAAAAAAGCAGCTTTTCCACAACATGGGTCCTAAGACCACACATTGAAACGCAGCATTTTTGGCAGTTGCAAAAGCGCAGCAGAAAAAAAATTCTGCATTTTACAGTATCAACAAAGTGAATGAGATTTTGTGCAATCTAAACCACATATTGTGAAAATAAAACACTGCACACATTCTTGAAATATGCATCATGCTAATTTTACCTGCGGAAATGCAGCATTTTTCCCATAGATTTTATGGTGGGAAGGTGGGAGTGGGGAAAAATTTATGCTACATTTTTTACTACAGTGTTTCTGTTACGGTTTTTTTTTTAGTGCGTTTCTGCAGTGTGTGGCCTTTGCCTAAAGATAATCCACAGCCATCTGCTGTCACCTGGAAATATTTTTTTTCTAATATATTGACGTGGCTGTTTTGGGTTTTTTTTATAATACAGTAGCCAGATATTGCCCATTTCTGTTCACACTCAGCACACAATGTACATTATTTAGGGAAGAGTAGAGTATTCTCAGCTTTCAAGACGATTTTAGTGACCCTAGAATTATCATGATCTTCAAGGGGTGGACTTTTTAAAAATAAAATGGCAACGTCCTATTTTGGCTAAGATATGCAATCTTTCCACAACTCTCTTTTAGTTGTTGCTTTAGTCTCCATTTTCATTTGTTCCCGACTTCTCTGTTAATGATATATTGAAGTATATATGTAGGTATATGAATGTTTGTTTTACCGATTAGCTCCTTATCACTCTTCATTTCACATAGCAATCCATCACTGGTGTAGAAGCCTGGGCTGCAATATACAAGGTGTGCAGGAAAGAATAGCATTTGTCATTTTGTGTGTGATACCTATCTACTCCAGCCCTTGCACCTTGTATTCCTGTTACACACCTAGCCCTCTCACTCTGTAAATATTCACCTTCATCTCCATGACAACTAATTCCGTAAGTTGGGTGTGAATGAAGACTCAGGTGATTTGTGTGTTCCGCTCAGGAACCCCGGCTATAGTGATTTCTGCTTCTACTGTAAAAGCCTCTGCTTGTCTGGCTCTCTTGTTGCCTCAGGCTTCAGGATCTTCCTGTCAATACAAACATTTCCTCTCTAAACCCTTTGATAGATTTTACAAAGTGATTAACCTTTTAGGAACTGATCTTGTTGAATACAGAGCACTTGGCGATCAATGTACCTGTAGCGGACCTGAGCTCATGGCCTACTGTTTGTGGTCTGAGTATATACTATTAATACAAATGCTTATCAACCATGTACAAGTATCAATATACCTCACAGCCTGGAGCTACCTGCTGTAAGTGCTAGATGTGCAGCAGCCAAGCTCATTTATAGAGAGGGCTGGGCGCCTTTCATGACATTGGTTCTAAATACTTTGAAGCATCACCAACAAAGGCCACTGGGCTAATACAGAAGGACAGCCAGAAGGAGTTTTCCTGGGGAAAAAGACACAGCATGCCCTGTATTGAGAGCCTGCAGGTCACGACCTTTAATGAGGCCTGGTCACTTGGGTTACACCACCACAGAGGATTACAGCTAGCCAAAAAGACGAAGGTCACTAGATAATGAAGTGGCCAGCATTGGCTTTCTGCCACTCACACTTCAGTTTGGACTAATATAAGCGTGGGAAAACTATGGGCCTTCAATAAACACAGCTGATCATCATGCTATTACCATATTCTGTGTGTTGTAATTCAGGGAACTGAAGACACCCATACTGACACATAAGGTGACTGCACAAAGAATACTCTGCAGTTGTACCTGGCCTGTTTTACGGTTGTTACACTTACTCCAGAACACAAGGTCATCAACAAGTTTCCAGCGAAAAACATCCAAGCATTAGTTGAATCCTTATGACAAATGGAATTTTTGTTGTACATTTATACACTCAATTTCAAGATGTGTTATGAAGGGGATATTTCTGAATATTGTTCTCCTTTCCTCACCAACATATGTTACATGCAGCTGAATGCGCTTGGTACCTCTTTTCATCTTTTCCGTAATAACTGGTAGTGCTACCCTTCTTTAATTTTTCCAAACATTGTATGGTTATATATTATCCTATTATGCCTCAGCTGTTTTGATACTCAGAACATCAGATTTTGCAATTCAACATGCACATGGCTACTTTATGGCTCCATCCAAGTTGTGATATGGCACCCATATAAATTTTTGGGGCCACACAGTTTCACACAGAGGTATTCCTTTTGAATCCAACAAAAACAATAGCTATGTTCCATCAGCTATTATATTATCGATATATTCTTGTCTAGAATTATTGCTTCTAGGGGAGAATATCCCCATGCTATGATGCAGTATGAGGCACCATTATAATAACACACTGTGTGCACAGGCTCACACTGGCCCACAAGTGAATCCCCTGGTGGGCCACTGAGCCATGTTAGGCCCATATTAGGGTGTGTTCACACAGCGGAAAATGAAAATCATTTTCCGCCGCCGGAATTTTCGCGTGGTCTGCCACGACGGGATGCCGATGCAGTGCATCAGCATTCCGTCTCGGCATCCTGCTCCTGATTAGGCCCAGATGAATGGGTCTAATCAGGAGGGAGTCTCGAGCCGCGGACACCACAGGCGGAATCCGCCTAAAGATAGAGGAAAAAAACCGCTAGAGGAAAAAAACGATACTCACTTCCATTGAAATGAATGGGAGGCATTTTTTCAGATGGATTTTGAGGCGGATTCCACGTCAAAATCCCGCTGCCAAAATACTCCGTGTGAACACAGCCTTAGAGGACAAACTGCTGTGTTCTTAACAACTGTCCTTTCTGTGGAGGTTTTGTGCAGCCAATGCATATTATCTGTCACCTTATGCCTCTATGTATACAAGAAGACAGTCACATGTATTATCCAGTGCTTTAACCAAACAGTTTATTTTAGAGTATTTGTAATAAAACTACAATCTTACATGATTACTCTAAAAAGTTGTCCTGTGCTAATTTTTGGTTGTTATTGACTCCACCGTGGAAGGAGATGTATTTGACTTTCAGTTTTGGAATATTTTCCTCCACTCATTAAAAGTTATTTCATTTAGGGTTTGCATGACAGATCGTCTATTAATGTCTGGCAACCACATGAACACACAATTCTCCTGAACATCCATCCAAAAAAAAAAAAAAACACCCAACCCAACCATTTGACTTCACAGCAGTCATTATCACTTTTAGTGTCTGTTAAAATCATTTGTGTCCCAAAAAAGTGCCCTCAGTCAAACTAACTTGTTAGTGTTATTCATTTTTACTGTATTTAGTCTAATGTCTGTAGAAACCTCCATATGTCTAGTGAAAACCTTTTCATCAGTATTCGTTATTTGCCTGTAGATTAAATGTCCCAGTCCTCCCTGCATTGTCTGTATAACTATAGATGCAGCTTAAGAACCTATGAACCATTTTTAATGATATCTTCCATTCCTCATGGAAATACTGGAATTATCTACCATATACCTGATGTGTCAGAAGCTCTCACTCACAAGCACCCAGACCAAAGGGAAAAATGTAATTACGCTAGAATATTTTAATTTGTTTCCAGGCTAGATCTTGTAAGCTGTGATGAAGAAAATCTTCCATTATGTGGATTCATTTAATTTCCACACAGTTGAGGGTGAGATGACAGATGGAGGGATTGGATTGGAATGTCTCTTATGCTGTATATGCTTCCTTGTCACTTCATTTTGTATATAAAATAGGATTTTTTTTAAAGATATTAAACATCTGCTATTGCATATCTGTACCAGAATATGTATTTTAAGGACACCGCATAGTGCAAGAGGATTACATATGAAAAGTGTGATGTCAACTTAAAAAAGAATATATTCATTGCATATATATGTTTGTATAAAATAGGTGTTACTGTCAATAATGGTCAGCATGGGTATAATAGTTGTTTTTCAGTTTCTGACTCCATAGCCCATTGAAACCTATGAACTACGCAAAATGCCCGATTGATCATTGTGGTAGTGTAAGGGAATCACTAGAGGAGCGATTCCCCAGAAGCTGCTGGAGAACTAGGGGGGGAGGGGCACAACGAGACAGTGGACCCTAAGCTGAATCCCCCCACTGTCCTAGGTGACAGCCAGCAACCACGTCGACAGTCCCCCCTTATAATAAGTGATCACATAGAACGCAGAGAAGACACACAACAACAAAGGGAGGTCAGCTAGCCAAGGGGTCAGAAACAATCGAGCAATTGCAGCACAGAATCGATATCCAAGAGAATAGTCAAAGTCAAAGCCAGTGGTCAGAAAATCAGGTAACAAGGTAGCAAGGGAAATAATGAAGAGAGCAGGCAAAACACAAGTGTAATAACCGGCAGCCATGTGAGGGCTGACAACCTGTTTATAGAAAGTCTGGGACCAGCCCCAGAGCTGATAGGTACACAGGCTGTCAATCACTCAGGCCAGGAAGAGATTAACTCTATGCAGTCCAGAGAGAAATGTTCCTAATTACAAGGGTGTGGCTTTACACAGCAAGAGAACTAGGACCATGTTCAGACTGAGCATCAAGAAGCTTACACAAAGAACAAAATTGAAGACGCCTCCTTCGCCACAGCGTGCGAGCGGAGGGCGGCGCCGAGACCCGAAACGGCAGAGACGTTACAGGTAGTGCTTGTATCAGTAACTGCTTTTTGTAAATATAGATTGCAAGAATTTAACACCTTCCATAAAGCCATTTTTTATTTATGTTTTTTACTCCCTACCTTACAAAAAGCCATATCATTTTTATTTTTCCATCACAGAACCATATGAGGTCTTATTTTTTGCAGGACAAATTGCACTTCATATTTGTTACCAGTTATTATTCCATGCAATGTTCTAGGAAGCTGGAAAAAAAATCAGAATGGAGTATAATTGTTAAAAAAAAAAAAAAGCAATTGTGCCTTTTTATTATGGGTTTTGTTTTTGTGGCGTTCACTATGTGGTAATAATGACACACTTCCAATTTGCTGTGGGTCAGTATGATCAGTGCAATACCAAATATATCTACCAATAATCTGTTTGCATCCTCAAATTGTGACACCTGTCATTTTTTATATTTCCAAGTACAGAGCTGTATAAAATGTCTTTTTTCCAGGGCAAAATTAAGTTTTGGGGAATGTATGATATTTAGATCACTTTTTATTCAAAATTTCAGGGGAGATGAAATGGTGATTCGGGCATTTCAGGGTTTTTTTTTCCTTCACTATGGTGTTCACTGTCTGGGATAAATCATATTATATTTTTATAGTCTGGGCATTTTGCAAAACAGAGATGCCGAATTATTCCTAGATGTATTCTAGGGCAAGATAGGTGAGATTTTATAATAATAATATTTTAAAAACCTTTTCTTTCATTTTTTTTAAACTTTTTTTTTTAGCTAGGGGACCTAGGTGGCTTGAACCTGCAATTATTAGATTTCATATACTATTGACTGAAAGACTACTGTAGTATTGCAGTCTTTGGTAAAATCATTGTGTTACTATTGAGGCTTGCCAACTCTTGAAACTCCGGGGCCCCATTGCAAAATCTGCAATGGCCCTCCACTTACCATGTTCTATCTATAATACTGGTGTCTTCTTATATTGTACAGAAGCCGTTGGCCCACCTCAGAGTCCAGGGCTCCATAGTGATTGCTACCTCTGCATCCCCTATGGATACAACCTGGCCATCCCAGGCCTCAGCCGTTCAGATTTCTGACGAGGAGGCGAAAGTGACTCCTCAGATTCCATAGTCGCATCTGACCATGGCATCTGAGGAGTTTACATGTCTATGGTCAGAGATGTGCAGGGACTACTGCCAGACACTGCAGCTGTGGCTATGATGCGCACTGAGTTCTTGAGCGTGACACATGATTGTTTTCTAGGAACCTTACCTTGCATATACTTTCAGAAATGTAACCCATAATACAAGAACCAAATTTCCAGCTAGCTCTGACTATAATAACTTGTTAGATGCATCAATGACCCACATATCTAAGGAAGTCATTTATAGGGTTAAAAGAAAATATTTGTGGAATTTCCCTTATCAATTTATTTCAAAGAGGAGGAGTAACTTGTAGTTCCTGAGCCCTAGTGTGATAGGTGTACCTGGGCACACCACCTTCTTATGGGGGACTTGCGCACAATTACTTTTACATAGAATCCCTGTTGTTCTATATGGTATTCTATTACACATTATTTTCTACTCATTGCTTTCTGTAAAATGAAAGCAAAGTATGACTTTTTTCATTTATGTGGAATTCACCAGAAAATGATATTGGAAACATATGGGAAAAGTAGAGCCCCATATATAAAAATTGGCCATATATTTTCGAGACATATTTTCTGTATATTTTGAACCTGTGAGGCACTTCCTATTTTTGACATTTTATTTCTAATTAAATTCTACATTTTATCCAATAGTATTGGTAAGTCTGAATTACTAAGCAGGTCTTTGGGTCCATTCATAGCTGGCTACACATCACAGAGTAGTTATGCTCCATTCCATTTCATGGAGAGGAGTAACTTTAGTCATGCTACATTCATGCTGAATACAAATCATAGCAGCCTCAAATAACTATAATTTAGTATTTAATAGTACATACTGCATATATAATTCCTGCACTGGATTTAGGTCTAGTTACTAGGATTATCATTGTTTTCCCATCATGCTCATAAAACATTCCAGTGACCACTTGTGTTGCCGGAGCACTGAGATCTCCAGACACTCTGCTTCCTTCTTGTAATATTTGGAACACTACTGCTTTCTGTATTGCACTTTTTATGCCATAGATAATGGCCTGGAAGCAGTTTATTGTGTAGTATTTACAGCTATGGCTGCAGTATTGTAGTGGTTACCACTAAATATTTTACTTTTTTTTTCCAGAGTAGGTGACGTAATGGTCCAGATACATTCACATTTGGTAGAATACATCACACAGTATATAGGATTACTATGTTGGCTAATATAATGTATAAGATACGTATGTGTGGAGTGAATTTCTAAGTGTAAGGCCTTATGCAAGCAAACTTATAATAGCTTCTTATAATTTACAAGTGAGGCCTTTTTATGCCTGTATAGCTTAAAGTTCATACAGCAGCATATGGTGGATTTTCTTCGTACAGATATGATAGGTTGCCACATTCTAACAGATGCTATAGAAATGACTTATTCAGTATTTATTGGAGACAATATTACTGCAATATTTTAACATACAGAGTTCTCTATGGCAGCACATGGAGTGCTTTTGACTCAGTCATGTTATGTACCCAGTGCTACTACCTACTGTATTTATAGTGGCATCCATGCTGAGTAATTTCTCTAGAAAAGTAGAACTGACATATACACATAACATACATATATGTTTTTAGCACACACACCAACATTTCAGTGAAAATCATAATTTATTATCTGGAAGCCTGTTGGCCAAATCCAGTTTTGGCAGATCCCAAGTTATTGGCAACTGTAAATTTTGATAAAGGAGAATTATTGGCCTGGGACTCTTTTTGTGACTTTGCCAGTGGAAAACTTAACTAGGACTTGTCACCAGGTCTGAAAAGCCAAGTGACATACATCATTTGATCACCCTGTGCATTTGTTGTTTTATCTAAACCTGTTTAGCCATTCCAAACATATAAGCCCTATAAGTTTTAATGCAAATTAGAGTATACTAGCAAAGTGGAAGGAAACACTGTGGTTTCTCTACGGGGCGTGAGCTATATGTCATTGTATGTTACCCCACTTGGCTAGTATACCCTAATTTGCGTCAACACAAAAAGGGCTTATATTTTTGGAATAGCTTAAAAATTCTGGATAAATAAAACAGGAGAGAGGTCTAGTCTGATCCGAAGATCAGGGGCATGCAGCAGAGATGCAAGATTGCGGGAATCCAAAAGGTTATACACAGAGTAACAACAGATCTGAAAGAGTATAAGAAGCAGAGTAAGAAATGAGGCCAAGGTCACTAAACAGAAGATAAAGCAGGAACACAAACACAAAACCCTTGCAAGAACTATATATCCAAGGACATATGTTGCTCAGTCACAGTGCAGAGGGCTGAGCAGGTTTAGGTATTGTTTGTGATTGGCTGGGCAGGGCTTAATGGTGTGCTTGTTAGTTCTACAAGTTGCAGGGAAGGAGGGGCAGCCCAGCTGCTTCAGCAGAAGTAGTACACTGCAAAATAGAGAGACAGAAACCGCACAGTGTGAAGCAGATGTAAGCAGAGTATCAACGTTACAGGTCCTCTTTAATGCTCCAGTATATAATGAATTTAAATGGGGTTTCCCACCTCAGAGTTTTACCTGACGTCCTCTCTCCCCTTCACTTCCTACTTCCAGTGACAAGATGATGGAAGGGCTTAGCCTGTCTGATGGACAATTCTGGCCAGCAGTGTACTCCAAGACCAACAGTGTGCTTGGGATTTACATACAGAGATCTGTACAGCACTGATCAAGTCCTTATCAGGGATCTGCAACTAAATGCACTTTACAGAGCTGCCAGACTGCTCTATTAGCCAACTATCACAGTGAAGAGAAGAGAACAGAGATGGCTGGAAATAGGGACTGATGTCACCAGCCCAGCCACTGCTACAGCAAGCTGTAAACACTGAGGAGACGTATTCAGCTGTATCTGACAAACAGAGCAAGATAGATAAATCAATACATGGATAAAACACCAGTTAGTTTAAGGTACAAGTTTAAATCCTGGAGATAAGAATACTTTCAGGCAACAGCTGGGGCATGTCTTCCTGTGTAAGTATGACAATGTCCTAAAGGCAAGGTCCAAAAAAATTGTCTGCTGAGTTTGTGGTGGAAGAGTTTCTTGGGTGTGCATGGGTCCTTGATGTCAACCTCCATTGGGTTAGAATCAGTGCCCATCTGACTTTTATTCTCTTAAAGCTAAATAAACTTAAACTCTTAATACATGATCAATAATCTGCTGGAAAGTCTTCTGGAAAACTAGAGGTTGTTGTAGCAGCAAAGTTAGACCAACACTATGCCATCTAGCTCTGTACATTGGAATACAGATAGCAAAGCATTAACCTAGCCAGCACATGTTGGGTTAGTTGCAGTGAATACCCATCTGTGCATCACATATAATGTAGGGAAGAATATATCTGCACCTCATGTGTCAGACAGTACTCGTCTGCAGTGTTCCTGTTATGTTATATACAGTACTGTAGGATTGGTATATTGTTTTAGGATGTGACTTGAGGTTATTTTGACAATATCACAGGTTCTCTATGCCCTTGATCTGCACATTGGCTCAAGAGAGTGCTTAAAAGCTGTTTATGGCCTGAATCCCCAGATTTACTGTTCAGTGCTTATTACACCCAGGTAAGGGCCGCACAGCCTGCAGCAACTAATAAATAGTGGGTGAAGACAAAACACTTATTACCAGTTCCTGGAAGCCTCTTAACACTCCCTTGGTACATACAATGTTCTCCCTGGTCGTCCCTGCCACACTTTCACTCTGTTTTACTGACTGACTGTTCCTGTGCTGGATCCCTATACCCGGCCATTCTCTGATTGAAACCACTTTAACACGTAGAGGTGTTTTATCACACTGCAATAAGTGGTAAATGTAGCTGTTACATTGCTAATGTCTTACATGCAGAATCCACTCCCTCCAAGACCATGGTAATGATCTCACACCTAATGTCAGCTTAATAGACTCTCTAATGGGACATTTTTCCCCCAGTGGTTTATGAACCCTCTTGATGGCTCTTGGTGGGATTCCCAGTCTTTACTGGCATGTCCGCTATCCAATTCTCAGCCTTCTGTAAACCTTCTACCTCTCAACCTTATCACAAGGGAAAGAATCTGTTGCAGCCTTTGCTTGTCCTTAATTAATTATTTCCTCTCTGTTGCATATTCTGGCTCAGTGCCCAAAAGCACCATGAATCCTTCCCGGGAGCAGCAGGTCTCAACTGCTTCTACCACAAAGATCCCAGATGGGTTATATAGTCTGTGCAGGTGGTGGGTTTTAGCCTGAGGCCCAAAAGGATTTATGATAGATTAGACAGATAGATAGATAGATAGATAGATAGATAGATAGATAGATAGAGATAGCAGTTGTCATTTCACTATAACATAATAAAGAAAATGTAACTACAATCTATAGTGCTGCTAGCACAGGTTCTGAGTTATATATATATATATATATATATATATATATATATATATATATATATATATATATATGTATATATATATATGTATATATATGTATATATATATATGTATATATATATATATATATATATGTATATATTATGAATACAAGGACTTTTATTTGTAGTCCCTTACACTGAAGAGCATGTCGTGCTTTATTGCTTAACATAAGACCAACACTGCTACACATCATTTTGTATTAAAACATGAGTGTAGTTTTTATGCGTTAAATGGCTGGTGCCTTTTCACTTCCTCTTAGAATCTCCTGTGGAAATCCAGTTATAAATGTAACTAAATATATATGCACAATGATATAGTCACAGCCATAACATACTGGGGCAGACTTATTAAGACTGGTATTTCATACCAGGCTTTGACTGGCAAAAGGTGTACCTGAATTATCAAGAGGCTCCAGCCATAATGCAAATCTACTCCAGTCAGGAACTGGAGTAGATTCCAACACATCAGCTTTAAGAACTGACTGCTCACTTGCTAGGAAATATATCCCACGCATTGGCAAGTGTCATTGCCATTCAATATTATTCACAACACCGATAAGTAATGTTAATATTAGAGTTGATCAGTGTGTGTGTGTATATATACAGTCATATGAAAAAGTTTGGGCACCCCTATTAATCTTAATCATTTTTAGTTCTAAATATTTGGGTGTTTGCAACAGCCATTTCAATTTGATATATCTAATAACTGATGGACACAGTAATATTTCAGGATTGAAATGAGGTTTATTGTACTAACAGAAAATGTGCAATATGCATTAAACCAAAATTTGACCGGTGCAAAAGTATGGGCACCTCAACAGAAAAGTGACATTAATATTTAGTAGATCCTCCTTTTGCAAAAATAACAGCCTCTAGTCGCTTCCTGTAGCTTTTAATCAGTTCCTGGATGAAGGTATTTTTGACCATTCCTCTTTACAAAACAATTCCAGTTCAGTTAAGTTTGATGGTCGCCGAGCATGGACAGCCCGCTTCAAATTATCCCACAGATGTTCAATGATATTCAGGTCTGGGGACTGGGATGGCCATTCCAGAACATTGTAATTGTTCCTCTGCATGAATGCCTGAGTAGATTTGGAGCTGTGTTTTGGATCATTGTCTTGCTGAAATATCCATCCCCGGCGTAACTTCAAATTCGTCACTGATTCTTGTACATTATTCTCAAGAATCTGCTGATACTGAGTTGAATCCATGCGACCCTCAACTTTAACAAGATTCCCGGTGCCGGCATTGGCCACACAGCCCCAAAGCATGATGGAACCTCCACCAAATTTTACAGTGGGTAGCAAGTGTTTTTGTTGGAATGCTGTGTTTTTTTGATGCCATGCATAACGCCTTTTTGTATGACCAAACAACTCAATCTTTGTTTCATCAGTCCACAGGACCTTCTTCCAAAATGAAGCTGGCTTGTCCAAATGTGCTTTTGCATACCTCAGGCGACTCTGTTTGTGGCGTGCTTTCAGAAACGGCTTCTTTCGCATCACTCTCCCATACAGCTTCTCCTTGTGCAAAGTGTGCTGTATTGTTGACCGATGCACAGTGACACCATCTGCAGCAAGATGATGCTGCAGCTCTTTGGAGGTGGTCTGTGGATTGTCCTTGACTGTTCTCACCATTCTTCTTCTCTGCCTTTCTGATATTTTTCTTGGCCTGCCACTTCTGGGCTTAACAAGAACTGTCCCTGTGGTCTTCCATTTCCTTACTATGTTCCTCACAGTGGAAACTGACAGGTTAAATCTCTGAGACAACTTTTTGTATCCTTCCCCTGAACAACTATGTTGAACAATCTTTGTTTTCAGATCATTTGAGAGTTGTTTTGAGGAGCCTATGATGCCACTCTTCAGAGGAGATTCAAATAGGAGGACAACTTGCAATTGGCCACCTTAAATACCTTTTCTCATGATTGGATACACCTTGCTATGAAGTTCAAAGCTCAGTGAGGTTACAAAACCAATTTTGTGCTTCAGTAAGTCAGTAAAAAGTACTTAGGAGTATTCAAATCAATAAAATGATAAGGGTACCCAAATTTTTGCACCGGTCAAATTTTGGTTTAATGCATATTGCACATTTTCTGTTAGTACAATAAACCTCATTTCAATCCTGAAATATTACTGTGTCCATCAGTTATTAGATATATCAAATTGAAATGGCTGTTGCAAACACCCAAATATTTAGAACTAAAAATGATTGAGATTAATAGGGGTGCCCAAACTTTTTCATATGACTGTATATATATATATACACACGTGGCCAAAATTGTTGGTACCGCTCCTTTAATGAAAGAAAAACCCACAATGGTCACAGAAATAACTTGAATCTGACAAAAGTAATAATATATAAAAATTCTATGAAAATGAACAAATGAAAGTCAGACATTGCTTTTCAACCATGCTTCAACAGAATTTTTTAAAAAAGAAAACTCATGAAACAGGCCTGGACAGAAATGATGATTCCCTTAACTTAATATTTTATTGCACAACCTTTTGAGGCAATCACTGCAATCAAACGATTCCTGTATCTGTCAATGAGACTTCTGCACCTCTCAACAGGTATTTTGGCCCACTCCTCATGAGCAAACTGCTCCAGTTGTCTCAGGTTTGAAGGGTGCCTTTTCCAGACGGCATGTTTCAGCTCCTTCCAAAGATGCTCAATAGGATTTAGGTCAGGACTCATAGAAGGCCACATCAGAATAGTCCAATGTTTTCCTCTTAGTCATTCTTGTATGGTTTTAGCTGTGTGTTTTGGGTCATTATCCTGTTGCAAGACCCATGACCTGCAACTGAGACCAAGCTTTCTGACACTGGGCAGCACATTTCTCTCTAGAATCCCTTGATAGTCTTGCTATTTCATTGTACCCTGCACAGATTCAAGACACCCTGTGCCAGATGCAGCAAAGCATCCCCAGAACATAACAGAGCCTCCTCCATGTTTCACAGTAGGGACAGTGTTCTTTTCAAGGTATGCTACATTTTTCTGTCTGTGAACATAGAGCTGATTTGCCTTGCCAAAAATTTCTATTTTTGTCTCATCTGTCCATAGGACATTCTCCCAGAAGCTTTGTGGCTTGTGAACAAGTAGTTTGGCAAATTCCAGTTTTGTCAGATTCAAGTTATTTCTGTGACCATTGTGGGTTATTCTTTCATTAAACGAGGGGTACCAACAATTTTGTCCACGTCTGTATATATATATATATGGACAAAAGTATTAGGACACCTACACATAACACCTACAGATGACATCCTATTGTAAAATTATAGGTATTAATATAGTGTTGGTCTCTCTTTGAAGCTAAAACAGCTTCCACTCTTCTGAGAAATTTTGCCCATTATTCCAGAAGATGATTTGTAAGGTCAGACACTTCTGGTGAAGGGAAGGGCCTAGCTTGTAATTTCTGTTTTAGTTCTTCCCAAATGTGTTTGATGGGGCTGAGGACAGAGAGGCAAGTTCTTCCACACCAAACCATGCCTTTATCGACCTTGCTTTGTGCACTGCGGTGAAGTTATGCTGGAACAGCAAAGGACCTTCTCTAAACTATTTCCACATAGTTGAAAGCATACAATTGTCCAAAATGTTTTGGTATGCTGGCATTAAGATTTTCCTTCACTAAAAATAAGGGGCCTAGAACAACCCCTGGCATTATCCCTCCCACTCTGTTTTACAGTTGGTACAATGCAGTTATGTAGGTAGTGTTCTCTATCTAGTAATCTATTTCAGGCTAGTAGATAGAGACGTATGATTTGTCACACTCCACAGGACATGTTTCCACTGCTCCAGAGTCCAGTAGAGGCGTGCTTTACACCACACCACCTGACACTTGGCATTGTGCATGGTGATGTAGAGCTTGCATGCAGCTACTCGGCCATGGAAACCAATACCATGTAGCTCCTAGTGCATAGTTTTTGTACTTATTTTAATGCCAGGAGATTTGGAACTCTGCAGTAGAGCGTTGTCAACTTTCATGCACTATGCACCTCAAAACTCAGCAACTTCACTCTGTAACTTTATGTGGTCTGCCTCTTTGTGACTGAGTTGCAGTGGTTTCTAAATGTTTCCACTTTTCAATAATAGCAGTCTCATTTCATTGTAGAAGTGAAAACATTTAACAAACTGGCTTGTTGCAATGGTGACATCCCATTACAGTACACACTGGTATTCATTGAGCTCTTTAGAACGAGATGTTCTTTCTTTCGCAAAGGCTGAGGCCCCACGTTGTGGAAATGCAGCTTTATTTGTTGCAGATTTTGCTGCATTATTTTTTTTAGCCAAAGTGAGGATAAGATTGAGCAGAAGGTAGAAGTATAAGAACTTCCTATATATTTCCCATTCCTTTTGTAGCCATTCTTGGCTTCGGCTGAAAAAAATGCAGCAAAATTTGCAACAAAAAAAAGTTGCTTATCTACAACATGGAGCCTTAGCCTAAGGCTGGGGCCCCACGTGGCGTAAACGCTGTGACAAACACCTTAAGTCATACCCTTTAAATTATATGACTATTGTTGCTGTCTATATTATAGTATATACTAACTGAATAACATGCCGTATTTGAGAACAGACAATGAGCAGCAACTGTTTGATACCATCATAACAATGGACCAGAAGCTTTAAAAATTGTTTCCAGCACATAGCTGAATACACAGAAAGAGTTTTATTGTAAAAAAAATATTTGTGTCTACTGCAGACGGACGGACAGACAAGCAGGTAGATAAATATTCTAATTATTACAGTACAGTCTGGACCACAGTACACAGACTCCTAGAATGAGATATAATTGTAATTATTGCTGGACAGGCTATAATTTATGTATTGCACAGTGAGCTTTTGCATAGGGATCCTTCTGGACTGATCCTTGTACCCAGGCAGGGGCTATTATTTTAACTCCTGTCTAAATCTTGTGTTTGTAAAACCACAAAAAAAAACCCTGAAAATACTAATTAGTTCCCCAGGGGTTAAAATGCTAACTTCTTGCTGCTCCCTTCTCATATGCATCTCTGCTAGGCTGCAACTCATCCCAAGAGTTACTTAACTTGCCATCTTTCACAATGAACTTAATCCAAGTGTGTCTTCCTAATCTAATGTCACATTTTGACATTATCCATAACAAACCTGGGGTCTGCGGCCTCACATTTTGCCACTGGGCTTTGAAGTTTATAATTACACCCTTGGGCCCATTCTTCCGCTTCACATTTGTGCAAGATCACTATATTCCAGTGTTGTGGTCATACTGGCTAAAGAAATTTCACTGGTGATACAATTTCAGAGCATGTTTGCATATCAATCTTTGCATAGACATCATCACTTTTTGTATATTTTATTGTGCATGTGCTGGAACGATTAAAAAAAACGCACACAACATCCAGGGAACACCGCAAACATAAAAACAGACAACACCTCAAGGATTGTTGGTAACATTTATTTATTCAGTGTCAAAGCAACATGTAAATAAAATAAAAGCATTAATATTATTACTTACCTATAAAGTATACATATATTCTATACTACTGATAATGGTATGCACTAATGGCAGTCCCTGTCCACTCTGGGGTCTCAAACATAAACTGGGCCCAAAGCCTCAGGCACACAACCATATTATGGACTTTATTGGACCCCCATGTATCTCTTATGTACTGTGGAGGTATGAAAATAATAAATGTGACATTTTCTATTGGACACTGTATAACAGAGCTATTCTCCCAGGGGTTCATTGCTTTTAGAGGAAAACATCTCTAACATACTGTGAAAATGAGTCATACAGAGTATCAACAGCTCTGTAGAAGGAGCCACAGGGACTCGATGTGCATGTGATGGTTCTGCTACGTGTGTACGGCCTTTACATGTTGTTGTATTATGTTAGAAATTGACAGAACCCAGAGTAAACCCATGTGAACATACAAATGCCCTGGACTCTACAGCTAACCACTAATAATTGAGGGGGATTACACTAGTAATTGAGGGGGAAATGTATATCACATCTTGTTCGCTCTCTCTATAGATATAGCCATATGTACAGCCACCTTGAGTAAAACATCTTGGTGCTCACTAGTTCTTTTGGCGTTAGATAGCTGGACATCATCCCAGTATTTTCTAGAGGAGACAAAAGACAGATACACAGAATGAAACCACTAGAATTCCTCCTCCTTATGTGTAATTGACATATTTGCATGCAGGCTAAAATAACACATCCTCACAGCTCACTACTGTACACAGTGTAGTAATGAATTTTGGCAAGACATTTTGTTTTCATAGACATTGTTTTTGGAGCAAGTTTCTTGAATCAGGGGAATCTCCTGGGATATCATTTTTAGTATTTCGGTTCATTGCTAACCAACCATTAAAGATGATAATCTGAGACCACAGTGTTGCTCTGCCTGGTCTGAGCCTGTGGAAATTTTTTGGGACATGACTTGAGGCTACTTTTTTGCCTTAATTTTGGGTTTCATGTGGAATGATATTTAAGAGACTAGGGTTTATACATTTTGGAAAAATATGACCAATATAATAAATGGTTTGATGCCAGATCAACTTAAAGCCAAAAAAAAACATTCCTGGTTACTGATATGATGACGAATACATTTTGTCTTTTTCTGCTAGAAGTAGATGACAACGACTATCATGGAACATAACAACCTGCACTATCACTGTTAGCTGCACTGGAAGCCAAAACTTTTTAGATTTCACTTTCTATGGGTAAAGATGACAGTTGCAAACAAAGGTATATCTATAGAAGAGTTTATCTGGGTTTTTGGTACAACCATAGCTAAAGCTGCCAAACTAAATGAACATCAGCCCAACCCATTGATTTTAGCTGAACATGTGCATGGGGGTAACCTTCCCCTAGTAGTAGTTGTTAGGGCAAAGAAGGATCAGGCATGCTTGATTTCAATATGCCCAATCCTTTCTCATGGAAGATAAGCTGCTGACAGAAGTATCTGGCAACAATTTATGTTCCTGTCTCATTGAAAATCAGTCTTCTAAGGTGTCTAGAGGTCCAAAAGATACATATCCCAAATTTTTGTTGTTAACAATCATTGTTATTACTGTAGCACACATTGGTGTTATTGTCTCTGGAATAGCACAGTGCTTATTTGGTATAATACCTCACCATCGGTGTTCAGTTCAAAACCTATCATGCTAAGGTTTGGTGCATTTCCTTCTGGTTTTACCATACGCTTCTCTATAAGGCTTAAAAACACATGTAAAAATTATATGAATAAAAAAAGCCTTCTAAGGCTGAGGCCCCACGTTGCGGAAACGCAGCTTATTTTGTTGCAGATTTTGCTGAGGTTTTTTGAGTTAAAGCCAAGAATGACTACAAAAGAAATGGCGAATATATAGGAAGCTCTTCTGCTCAATTCACTCAGCACTCCAAAAAAATGCAGCAAAATCTGCAACAAAGCTGCGTTTCCTAAGGCTAAGGCCCCACATTGCGGAAAAGTTATTTTTTTGTTGCATAATTTGTTGTGGTTGGTTGAGCCAAAGCCAGGAGTGGATTGAGCAGAAGGGAAACATATAAATGATTCCTTTATATTTTGTATTCCTTTTGTAGCCATTCCTGGGTTTGCCTCAAAAATCACTGCAAAATCTGCAACATAAAAGCAGCTTTTCTGCAATGTGGAGCCTCAGCCTGAGGCTGGGGCCCCACATTGCGAAAATGTCGTGATTTGGCAGTACCTGCAAAGTGGATCGCATTAAGCAGAATCCCATCCACACATTGCATAAAAATATCTGCAGCGGAAATGCTGCGATTTCAAAAACTGTTGCGTTTTTGTAAATTGCAGTATGTCAATTATACCTACAGAAATGCTGGTGTTTTCCGTATAGGTACAATATGGTCTTTTCCGCTGCGCTTTTTGGCTGCATCTCGATACGTGGGGCCTTAGCCTAAAAACACCTTCACGAAATGTCATGCCATTGTTACAAGACAAAAAAAGCCACATACAAGTATGTGTAAAGGAAGCCTAAGGCCTTATTCACATGAGCATAAAAAAAAAGACTGTCTATGGGACTATTCACATGTCTGTTTTTTGATGGACTTCAATAAATAGGCTGTTTCTAGGTCAAGTCTTTCAGAGATCCATGAAATAGTCTGCCTCACGAATGCAAAATAGTCATGAAAAAAACATCCACTGTTGTGTGAGTAAGGTCTAAGAGTTTTTGCATGGACATATTTGAAACATCACCAATACACACAACAGAATTAAAGTAATCTTGGATACAGAGTGATATCAAATACAGAAGGAATCAAAATATTTTCCTATAAGAATCTATTAGCTATTAGGTACGTTGCCCATTTATTACCAGATAAGGCTGCTAAACCCATGTGCCGAGCAGTCACTCCAGTCAGTGTTCTTTGACAACACACACGTATATAGGTGGAATTTGGCAGGTCCCAAGGCACATGTAAAAAGTGGATGAATATTTATCAGTAAGAAGGGATTGGTGATAATTATCCTCCTACATTTTCAGCCAGATCTGAGATCTGAATATTCGTTGGCACCTATTAATTGGTATAATTAGGGATTTCATTTCCATACACATTGCAGTAGTTTAAGCTTATGGCTGCATGGGGAAAAGGAAATGACAATGGCTCTGAGCTACATAAAGTGGCGCTCAGGGCAGTTGTCATGTTTTTATACCCCCAAACTTGACTGAGACACATGCTGCAGATAAGCTGCATTCCCACTGGTGTTCTACATATCCATTCCACTGTCCTCCATCCTTGTAACAAAGAAAATAATGGGAACAGATCACAGTACACAGAAAAAAAGAGAAATATTACTAAATGAAAAGAAAGAAATTTGAAAAGAGATCTCTTGAATAATAGGATAAACATCCTTACTTGAGAATATGGCTTGGGTATGATGCCCTAGCAAAACTGATCCAGTGCCAACCAAGCAGAGAGAACAAGTGAGCATGACTAACATGACTTCTTTGAAACCTTATGGAGTTATGACTGCAGAAAAGCCACTGTAGCCCCTTGTGCTCTGCTACAAAGTCTCAAATGAGGGGGGGACAGAGGGGGTTCAAATGTAGTAAGCAACTGCACATCTAATTTTCCGCTGTGAGGCTACAGGATGTCCTAAAATATGAATCCATAAAGTTTAATGCATGCATTTTCCTTTACATCACTATACGATGAGCTAAGTCTTTACAACAAAAGGCTCAGAAAAATTGCTGGGCAGCATTTACAGCTACAGTGAGGTGACAATGTGAACAGGGGTTATTCAACATAACACTGTGTCCATCTACAAGCTAGAACACTACCAGGTCTAAATAGCAAAGTCTCAGAGGCTGGGACTAAGTCTCAGAATAGCAACCAATTACAAATTAATAGTACAATGCAAAGTGCATTAAATGATTATTCAGATTTTGTTCTTATAAAATACAGCACTTTTAATAATGGCAGCAATTAAAACATGATTATTGGTTGCAGTAGTTGTCATTGTCAACATATTCTATTACTACTCCTGCTTAACAATAATTTAACATAGAGTTTGACATAGAGTTTAACATAATCTGGGAACAAATATATATATTTGCAAGCACTATAATAAATACATCTTAGAGTCAGGATCACTATTTGGCCCCCACATTTATCATACAATGCAATGTGCACCTAAACACATAGTCTATTATGGAAACTGTTACTGTAGCCTTAACCAATATATACTCTATGGAGATGACAATTATAAATAATTCATATTCTGGTTCCACCTTATCAAATACAGTCATTTTTCACCCCAAGAGGAAAACTGATAAATTTGTCTTCGTGGTTGCGGATATTCATGTTTATATTATTATTGATATCATACACCAGTGTTATGAGGTAGTTGATATAGATCCATGATGCAATGTATTAATTCTTTATAAAAAGACAGTACAGAGAAATCATAGAGATAATACACGGTTTATTTTATTTTCCTAGTAGAACAAAAGGTTACTTTACCATAAATAAGGCAATTTGGCATTTTAGTTAAAAACAGAATGTACAAAAAACAATGCAGGACAAATCACTGCTTTCATTTGGTTACTTGCAGTGTGAAAAAGACTAATACATTGTCCATGTTTTTATAATGGCCCTTCCATGGTCAGCCAGACCAAAAACAATTAGACCAATATAATCTGGCCTTTAATGTAACATACATATAAAATAATATATAGTGTTATACAGCAGTGTTAGAAACCATAGGTAATAGAAGGTAAAGGCTAGGACTCTATGGCAACACAAATGAGTGGTTAAAACAACCTCAATATTTTCCTATGAGATATAAGTCAACTTTTGAAAATTGCAAAAATGGTAACAGCATGGGAATTTTTCACATTGACTTCTCTCCCTGTAAGGCAACTTTTAGGTGGCAAATGAGTTAGGAATAACTATGCCATTTTATTGCCACTTGTGGACGACCCTTTGATGCCATGCCTACTAGCTTTTGCCTTTTTTTGCATAGCAGACAACACAAAAAATAAAAAATGTAATAATGGCAGCCATTGAAAAAACATAATCATTAGTAGTTGTCATAGTCATTTTGTTGCTTGTTTTACAGCTTCTGTTTAAGAGGCGCTCCACTGCAACCTCTCACCAGATTGACTAGCACAGTCTGCCCTTACTTTATGTATATTGCACACATTCACCTGCAGTTCGGCATCCTGTTTGCTTCTGATCATATTGAGATTTACATTTACATTTTTCTGTGCCCTGCTATCAATCTGATAATGCCTCAGCACAGCATCACATAAGCAACAAGAGACAGGAATAACTCAGAATGCTGCAAAACAGTGTAGTTGTCCTTCTCTCTATATACTCCTAAGCCTCCATAGTAATAAATATACAGTTAGAGAGGCTGCACTGTCATCTTCGTTATAACTGTGTGAGAAGAGCCTGTCTAGTCATCAGCACTACCTAGTCATAGGAGTCTGCACTTGCAGTCCATGCACTTGCATGATAAAGGAAACCTGGTGCCTATGATAGTGACGTCTGGAGAGAACAGAAAGATAAGTCATTCTAAGGGGGTCACCATGACTGACAATATAAATAATTCAACTAGCTGAATTATTTATATTGGATTAATAGATATATCATACAATTTATAGAAGTACTTCCTTAAGTATTATTTTATCGCAGCTAGATATTCTACAATGTTAAAAGCACAATATTTTCATATCAATGGTTGTCCCCATGGGTATATGCAGCACTCAGGTCCTGTATGTGAGCCCAACATCTATAGAGACTTTGTATGTTCTCCTGTGTTTATGTGTGTTTCTTTTAGCTATTCTGGTTTTCTTTTACATTACTTACTGATAGCTTTATTGGTTGCCTATGAATCTGGCCCTAGTGAGTACTGTAGTTAGTGAGCTCCACTGTGACTTGTGTAAGTAATGTATAATTGTATATATTTGTACAACGCTCTGGAATATAGCAGTACTATATACTGAAAATAAATTGGTACAAAGAGCAAACATGCATTTTGATTCCTGTGCCAACTGCACCGTACCCACCGCTTTGGGCACCATGACACATAAGCAGTGTATAGATTAAAGCATAACCACAAAACCCCTGCAAGCATCTGTACATTTGGCTTTCCTGTGTAGCCTGTTTTTTGGTGATGAAGGAGAAATTAGGTGTGTTCTGTCACCACTGCCAGCACATGCATCACTTTACCAAGCTGTGTGTTATACATCAGACACACACAGAACAGGGAAGCCAAGGTGCTTGAGGGTGACAGGTATTGTGAGTTTGTGAAAGTGAGAGCCTGGAGGGGGCATGGAAGATGAGCATCATATCACCCTGAACTCCAGGCTGTCATGTGCTGCTTGGCAGGTAAACAAACGAGGAGGAATTCCTGGTGTCTGAGCATGTGGGCCGAGGATACAGAGGCTTTCACATAGCATCATTTAGAGGAGAAAGACCCTTACATAGACAAAGACTCCAGGAGCACATCTATTCTCTGCAGTAAAGTAGCCCAGGCTTACTCAGCCAGCATTTCCATTTATTATATTTCAGCACACACAACATGATTCCGTCTTTATTTCTATTTTTTTTTACATTTCACAGTAAGATCAATTATATGATTATCATTACCTTTATTACTAATTTTTATTATCATGATCATTACTACTGAATAATATTAAATATTATTTCTGTCAGTATTATCATGTAATAATGTAATATCACTGGTAATATTATTACTATAAGTATTACTCTATACAGTATCTCAATAATGTTATTAGTATCAATGGCAATGTTATTCTTACTACAGTAGTTGTGTTACTGTCAGTATTTAAGGAGTTGTAATGGTATTACTGCTGTTAGTATTAGTAGTAATAGTATTACTACCAGAATTATCAGCATCATTATAATGGGGTGTTGTCATGTTATTAGTATTAATAGAACTATTAATAGAAGTTTACTATTAGCAATATTATCATCATCATTCTCATTATTAGTATTTCTGCAAGTATTATTATTAGTAGTATTACTGCAAGCATTATTATTAGTAGCAGTAGTATTATAGTACATCATCATATATATTTTTAGTATTTATTATTAGTAGTAGTATTACTGTTTGTAATAATATTATTATAATTAGTATGTATTATTGGCAGTATTATTTTCATCACCCTTAAATTAGTATTACTGACAGTATTATTTTTACTAGTATTATATCAGTCACTATTATAGTTATTATTATTAGTATATCTGGCATTATTATTATTAGCAGTAGTTTAACTGCCTGTATCATTATTTTTAGTATTTATTACTTGATGTATAATTATTATTATCATCTTTATAGGTATTATTGCCAATACCTGATTGATCTGATTATTATTTCTATTCAATCGCATAATAGTATTTACAAAGAATATGTTTTTTTGTTGATAGTCATTTCAATAATATCTAAACATTTTTCTGAATATATGCCTTGACACTTCTACATTCTTTTTACAGCTGCCCAACTAAATATTACATCGTTGTCCAGTAGCAAGCAAAGGGTTAAGCGCATGCAATCAACAGAGGTGGCGAGCCGAAAACGCTGTTTACTACGTGGTGGGCGCTGGTGAGTACTAGAGTGTGCAATTTGACAAGGTAGTAATGTGGCTGTGTGATGTGTATATGACATAATGCAGATTACACTGGCCAGGCTGATGGATAATGCTATTTTGCATGAGGCCTGCTTTTCCTTTGGGCTTGTTTTGTTTTTTAATATTTTTTTTATTTTATATGTTCATTCTTCCCATCTGTTTTACACACATTTTTGGTATATTTTTAATTTCTACAGCCTTCAGGTCTTTCAGTTTTGTGAATGGGCACTCCCCGGGTATGGTGGAAATTTCAAAAAAAGTTGTACATACTAAGGATATCATGCCAAACCTGAAAATCCTGACTCTTGGTTGCTCTCCAGAAAATTATTTCCTTTGGCGCTGTTAATCTTGACATTAGATATAGTAACTACTACGTACACCTCAGATCCACACCTGCCAGTATGTATAAATGGTGACATGAGCCAGGCTTACAGTACTGCTGTCAGAACGTATAGGATTCGTGATCATAAGATCCCTTAGTATAAAGCTGCATACAGATCCATGATTAATATTTTTATTTTGCACTTCTTTAAATGCAGAACTAAACAGAAATGAATTCACATAGGGAGTTCATGCGGCATTTGGCTGGTTTTATTTTGCATCAGAAATAACACAGCATCCAGATGTTACATGTAAAACTATGGGGAATTAGGAATTCTCATTCACAAAATGAATCTTTTTTTTTTCAGCCATATTTTAACAAAACCAACTATGGTTTTGCTTAAAAACTTGCATGTTTTGTCTTTTTTTTGGTGGTGGGGAGGATATTGCAATAGTTGCTGCATTTCATATGCAGACTCATCTCCTATGTGCCAAACATTGTAACGCCTTTTCATTTGAACAGGTCTATGTTAAAATAAGCCGAAAATTCTGGATACATACATAAAAAAAAATCACATGCAGGGCAGATGCATACCACCTCCTTATTTTCTGCAGGTGCTGCTAATGGCATTCACACATGTGTGTATATATATATATCTATATATCTATATATATATAGATATATATATATCTATATATATATTTGGGTTCTCAGAACTCGAGATAGGTGACATTTTCCTGGACTGGCCTGTAATATTTTGTCAACATTTGTCTTGAAATGGCTAATAACAGGGGAAAATGCATGAAATTCCCTGTATTGCAAACTTAGACAAGATAGACTATAGGTTTTGTGCCCTTTTAAAAAACAGACATCCTATATAGGAATGAAAGGTATCACCAAGACATAAGGTATGCTCTGCTTCCCTGCTTTTGCAAAATCCCCCATGAATTCAGAGGCAGCATCAGACTCACATATGTTTTCTCCTACCAGAAAATGGCTGCCAGCACAGTGAGTGACAACAGGCACATTTAATCACAATACCTTTACCAGTGTTCAAGTGTTCTGACCCAATAGAACAGCAAAGCTAATTTTCTGAAAACACGACCAAAAAAAAAAAAAAAAGTCATTTGACCAGCGCTATCACAGACATAACTCCTACATTCCAATAAGCACAACCCAACATCCAACACTATTTATTTTCTATAATCTGAATAATGCATAAAGCTGCTCTGGAAATCTCACCAGCAAAAAAGGAACATGTTGGAATACGGGGCAATTTAAATCACCGTCTATTTATTTCACTCTGTGGCGTGAGAGGCTTTTAGGAATAACCAGTGTAATTGTGCCATTAAAATTCTTGTTTGAGTGTGTATATGCCTTTGTGTGTGTGTGTGTAAGTGTGTGCAGTGATACATTTTCTGCTGCAGTTTTTTTATTGTAGTTTTTTTTTTTATTAAATGTTACAGTATGTTTATCACTATATATATATATATATATATATATATATATATATACATACACACACACACATATATTGTAATGATGTTCTCTATACATGCTCAGGCTATTTTTTAATAACCTACAGGTGTGTGCTTATAATGAAGAGGTTTATGGCCTGGGTATGTTAGTGCATATTTTTTTTCAACACAGCTGCAGTTTTTTTTTTTTTTTTTAAGGCCTTACTTCCGTAACATATTTATGAGTGTGGAAACTGTTGAACCCTCTGTATAGCTTACTGCCAACATATTTGATGAAAGATATGTATGAAATTTAGCATAGACTAATATAAATAGATCTGAAGGTATATTTATAATTACTATAGCATTTATGCTGGTCCTTTTATATATCAGTTTTTTTAATAGCCAGAAACCACTTGAAAAATGTATAATGATATATATGAGTAATAGATAGAGAGATAGATAGATACGCATTAGTACACTGGAAATACCTACCACAACCACAATAATCACGCAGAGAATTATACAGTGGGCTGTTTACAGATGTGATCATTTTAGTGGGCATTTGCTATGTACCCTTGGTGTTGCCTCCGGCTGTTCATGTCTAGCTTATCTTATTTTCGATAGCCACAGTGGCAACAATAAGACATATATTGAACAGATGAGTATAGATTGTGATTAATTATCATATCCAAGAATTTAATATTAAAATATGTTCATACTTTCAAATTAAAGATATATATATATATATATATATATATATATATATATATTATATATACATACATTACATACATACCGTATATTAAAATCTTGTAGAACAGAGTATTGAGACTGGATTAGTATGTTAGCTTTTTCTTTCCAGCTGTCTTCCTGGCGCTTCACTAGCCATAGAAGTACATTTATCTATTTTCCTAAAACAGTCTAGTAATCCAGAATATTTGAAACTGTGGCACCACATTAGGTCCCATTAATGTAGATAGATAGATAGATAGATAGATAGATAGATAGATAGATAGATAGATGTTCCTAATTTGTATTTATAATATAGCATATAATAAATTTTACATTTAGAAAAGCATATAGTAAAGGCATACACTGATCTCACAAGCGAGAACACGAGTCAGTATAAGAAATAGCTTGCATCTCCCAAATATTAATTTCAAGTGAGAGCACAGCTGGCACCATAGACAGTATTGGGTGACATACATCTGGACATAAGGCCAAAGGAAGATGTTGTATTGCAATCTCCAAAGCAGACGCACACATACAAGAAATATAGAGTAAGGCTACAAAGGATTATCAGACATAGGGTATGCTCCATCGTCAATGAAACCTAAAAGTACAAAAGGCCACCAATGCAATGCAACAGCAATGACCATGGTGACCATTAACTCAATGAAGCAGATCATTCCTTTACTACATATTGAAGGTGTGGACTATACCTTATATTCTCAGTGTTGTACACAATTGACTGGTTTCCACTGAGCTACCTATAGCAGCCCACCACAAACACCTCTAATGGTGAAGCTACTGCACAATCTGTGTACTGCACCACAGGTTAGATACTCTTGTGAAGTCTTAGGGATGGAGATGGCATAGCAGTATTTGCTTGGACTACCTAATTATTCCTAGATTTTGGCCAATTTTCTGAGGGAAGAGACCTTGGTGCAGTAGCAATTGATTTACTAATAGTGAAAATATGAAGTAATTTCTCTCACGGTATTTTTTTTTTTTCATTTATATTTATATTTTGCTTTTTTTAACTTCTTTGCCCAGGAAATATTTTTTCATAACAAAACCAATGTGTTTTTTTTTTTTTTATAAAAATAAAATATATCTATGCACTTCTATTATCTGCTATAATAAGGGCAAATAACAGAACTGAAGGCCAAAATCAGCTGCATATTATAAACTGTCCCACTTCTAATACTAGTAATAATAATATTTTATACTGTCAGGGTATTTAGTAAGTAGAGAAGTCCCACACTGCTGTATTAATCTATGAATGTGTCATGATAGGACTGGGCCTGTGTTAAAGAGCAGAGGTCAAGCAGTGTGTGCAGCAGGGCCATCTTATTATGCTATATACATAGGAGATAATGATACTAGATGCACCACCTGGACTGTCTGTCCGCAATGGCGCAGCCTTATATCACATAACAGGGCTGAAAACTACCATACTATGGAACTCACCAGATAAATATTCTTATTTAATATTTTTCAAAAATAATATTTTTATATATATATATATATATATATATATATACTGTATATAATTATATATAGATTATATATGTTAGATTATTAATCTGCATATTATATGTCAAAGATATATATATTTTTCCATTTTCATACGGTGTGTAGAACTGACTCTACAGAATAGATGTATATATACACAAAAAAATGATTAATGTTGCCAGAAGTGGGATAAATAGATAGATAAAAAGATAGATAGACGGATAAATACAAACAGATTGACAGATAGATATATTACTCATTGAACCTCACTTCTATGTATACACTTTATCTTCATCTATATAATATTTATCGTTAACACATCATATATGTTTGCACTTATGTATGCCTATAAAGACATATTTTGTGTAGTTGTATGTGTTAGAACAATTCTTTTCTTATTGTAGAGTAACCTAATTGTTATATTGGTAGATAGATAGATAGATAAATAGATAGATAGATACTGTACATGTAGGTATATGTAGGTAGGTGTATGACTTCCCATATTTCTCTGCTGTAAATAAGCCCCATATACACATGGATTGGCTACATCATGTATGACACATCAGTAAAGTGTAATCTTCTACTGTTATAAGCACTGAAAAAAGTGATGCAGTGCAGGTGGTCTGTGCAGAGCAAGATATTGGGGGTCAGTGGCTAGGTGCCTGGTACCAGTCTGTATATACTGGTCAGTATATTTGTGGGTGCTGTTACTTTTCACTTCTAGAGCTGGAGCCTAAGTGAGACCAGCTGTTGTGTAATGGGGCTTCCCCCTGAGAGACAGAGCTGTCTCCTGCCCTGTGCTGACCTCTCTCCCGCCTGCCCTGCCTTCATGTGTCCCCATCCTGCTCATTCCTGCTGCCCCCTACCCTCCTTTAATCCAAGCACCTATACCTTACCCGGTTATTTCATTGCCCATGCAGATAAATGGGATTGCTGCTGTCACTCGGGCTGATGCCCCATAGAAGAAAGAAGTTGTAGTTATTCATGGACATTACCATGACCCTCACATATGTGTGTGCAAATAATACAGGGGAGGGGGAGCAGTATACCGATAACTAATATACAACAGAGTAGTTCACGTCCATCTGTGCGT
Source organism: Leptodactylus fallax (assembly GCA_947044405.1). Classification (NCBI taxonomy): domain Eukaryota; kingdom Metazoa; phylum Chordata; class Amphibia; order Anura; family Leptodactylidae; genus Leptodactylus; species Leptodactylus fallax. Next base: position 5,479,811 of record CAMRHE010000021.1, read on the forward strand.
ATATATATCTACATGTAGCTATAGAAATATATACACACCCAGGTATAATAGTGTGTGCAGTGAAGGTATAGTTCTATGTATCAGTGCTATCCATTAGAATAGAAATAGGTTATTTCAGCCTATGCTGCTCTGTAGTTATAACCCACTCAGCGCTAGGGAGGGTGACAGTAGGTCGGGATGTCCCCACTTTTGTTCTCTATGTAGTGGAACTTTCCCCTGATCCTGTGCCCACGTTTGCACACTGGTGCAGCCTCTGCCAGCCCCGGGTACACACTTACACCTGACCCCAGAGATGTGCACATTGTATCACAACGAACACACAGCTGCCCCCCTGTATACAAGCAATACGCAACGAATATGCCCATAGTTCGATGTGAAAAGCCTTCATTTAACGAATATAAACGGATTTCACTGGCCAGGAGCTGAATGCAACGAAAATACCTTAAGATTCTATTGTCCAGGTCGCTGAGAGAAAGAGACAGACTGCTAGAAGAAGATAGATAGATAGATAGATAGATAGATAGATAGATAGATAGATAGAACTATGTATAGAAAGAAGTATTAAAAAAAATGTATGTTATATATATATATATATATATATATATATATATTCAAGACAATTTGAAACATAAATATCAGAATATAAGTGATATATATATGATAGATAGATAGATAGATAGATAGATAGATATGTATATATATATATATATATATATATATACACACATTCAAACATATATGTATTATGTGAGAGGTGCATTAAATGTTTCTCTAACTACACGTATATATACACACACAAACACACACACCTATATCAATACATTGTTATATATATATATATATATATATATATACACAATGCAGGTTGGGTAAATATTATTAATGTAAAGATGATTATTATGCATGCTGCCAACTATTGCAAGACATGAAATACTTCACAACAATAATAGTAAATAATGAACAACCTCCAGTCTTACATGTGCAAAAAAAATCACTTATGGACATTGGCAGAAAGCTACACAGAGGTGGGAATAATAGAGAATATTATAGTCAAGAATCACATATATATATATATATATATATATATACATACATACACACTACTTATTAATTGAAATAGCTAATGCCACTTTCATGTACAATCATCATCAAGCATTAGAATATTGTGTAGTGAATTATATATTTATAATATTATATATATATATATATATATGTGTGTGTGTGTGTGTGTGTGTTTGGCTGACAGTAAATATATCTCTATATCGCTATATGTGTACACACACATAAACATTGTAGTTAGATGTCTGGCATGGGCAGATGATGGTATAGCAGTGAGGGAGGTTTTCATCCTGAGCATATTCAATAATAGTAATAAATGTATATGTATATATGTTTAGGTATAGTAAAATGTGAGCATACATCTCTGGGGATCCCCAAGGCAAGGGGACAGGTAGGTGTGGGGGGTATCTCTCTCTTACCTGAGCAGTGTAGCCCCCCTGAAGACTCCTGCCCGGAGACTCCTGCCCTCCATGTGGGTGACAGTAGCAGGGGCCTCCCCTTCCTTTCTATTTGTAACATGTACCATGGTAGAGAGTGTAAACATTGGTGCTGTACAGCCCGAGCACACTGCCTGCCATCCATCCCCGAGTGCTGCGCGGAGTGCAGGTGGCTGACTGCTGTCCTGGGAGGAGGGGGGGCAGCCCCTGATTATTTGTGTCCGACCACACAAAATACCTCAGGGTCAGTTTTCTGACCTACACCCCCCCCCCGTCCCTCCCTACCACCCCCCTCACAGATGCCCTATGATCCCCTGTGATCTCTGCAGTGATGCCACAACTTGATCCCAACTTTTCCGTGCACTTGGGTGTCCCCCTGTCAGCTGTAGCAGCAGCACTCCTCCTCACACATGTAGCAGCCACCGGCTCCATACACTGTCTACTACTACACCTATGAGGAGACCCTGAGCCCCGCATCCTTCCCTCATAGCCCTGACATGTAGGGGTGCTATTTCTCCCTCCTCCCCATCACCCTGCACCGTCATGATGCATATAATGCTGGAGAGCTGAGCCTCAGTCCAGGACAAACTTTTCTTCTTACTGCTGTTGCTCCCACCGCAGCTACGGTGCCCCCTCCCCCCGTGTCACTGCCCTGTCACCTGTGCTGCCCCTCGCACACCTGTGCCCCTGTCTCCTGCGGCCACTTTCACTGTCCCAATGCCTCTCCTCTCCCTCCTGGTCCCTGCCCATTACTTTCCCTCTTCCCCAGCAGCAGTAGTAGTAGTAGTGCCCCTCCATCCTTGCCCAGTTAGTATCCTGTAGCCTGTCACTATCCCAACACCTCGCTTACCCCCCCCAGTCCCTCCCCATTCCTTCACTTTGCCACCTGAGTACTGCTCTATGATGTGCCCCCTCCCTGACAGCTATCCTGTCACCTGTGCCCCCTGCACCCTTGTCCCGACACTGTACTTACTTCCTGTGCATAAAGCTGCCCCTCCTAGAGTCATTATTTTGCCCCTTTGCTAATTCATTCTTGCACACGACTTCTCCCCCAGCACAGTCCCTGCCCAAGATCTTGTGCCCCTCAGTCAGCTGTGCCCCCTGGCCCATATCCAGCTCCACTGTCCCAACATCCCACAACTCCCCAGCCCCCCTTAGTGTGACTCTTTCTCTGCTCCCCTGCCCCATTACCTAAGCCTCATCCTCTGCCCACTATCCTGTTACCTGTGCCCATCACCCACCTGTGCCCCCAGTCCGCTATCCCCTGTCATCACTGTCCCAGGTCTTCACTCCCCCCCCCCCCCGTGTCATTCCTCTACCCCCCAAAGTCATTCCTGAAGACTTCTTCCCCCCAGTGTCATGACTTGCCCCCTGTGTCTCCCCTTGCCCCCTCTTGTCCTTCACCCCTGAGCCCCCTGTTGTCCCTCACTCCCCCCAGCCCCAGCCCCTCTCCTCTCCTCCCCTGTCCCTCTCTCTCCCCCCTCTCCTCTCCTCTCCCCTCTGAATCTCATTGATCCAGGCGCTGGTAATTAGCCCTTCCCGTCGTGCCTGTGTAATGAAGCACATGCGCACTGAATTAATCAGCCATTTTTTGCAGGAAACTAATTAGCAGAATAAAGATCCAAAGAGTTTTTTTTTTCGCTCGGCGACCATCAGATGTGAGCGCGGCTCCTGGTGTCCGGAGCTTCTCCCCCCCGGCTCCAGCCCACAGCCCTGCACCCTGCACCGCTCCGGGGCTCAGCCCGAGCGGCTTCATGGGACCCCGGGAAGAGCCGGATCGGACTAATCCAAAGAAGAAGAAGAGCCGAGCCGAACCGTGCAGCGCCGCCGGTGCGCACCCAGGACCAGAGCCCGCTGCCTCAGCTCCAGTAAGTGACAACTTCTGCCCCTGCCCCCCTCCTTCTGCTGCTGCCAGGGGACCCCCGGGCACCTCCACCACCAACACAGCACTGACCTGAGCTCCAGTGTCCGGGGCAAGAGCCCAGTGCACAATGCCCTGTCCTGTGTACACTTCTCGTCCATGTACATGTGCACTCAGCAGCAGCAGGCTGGATGCCTGTCACAGTGTACACTGTGCGCTCCACACTACAGCACTGGCTCCTCTGTCATTGTGCCTGCCAGCCCTGCTCTCTACTCATACATATACACATGGATACATGCACTCTTATATTATTACTGCTCTGCTCCCCTGCTCTACACATGTCTACATACATACTGTGTACAATATTATACTGTATACTGCTGTGCCATACATACCTACAGACAAGATGCTATATTTTAACCTGTAGTCTCCTATAGATGATGTGTATAATGGGCACATCACACAGGCACTACTACTGTGTCATTTCTCCCTGAATTGCTATAGTGTATGCACATCACTTATATACATTTCTCATGACTGTCTGATCTGGTATAGTATGTGAATGTCATATATACACTGTTATTTTTAAGGATCTGCTATAGCGATGTGGGGCACATCACTTACACACTATTACCCTTTACAGTACATTTTGCCGCTGCTGTCCCTGGATCATATTGTGGAATTGACACAATGGAGCAATATTTATGAATAACTTTTTTGGCCGTTTTTTTCCTTTCTCTTGGAATTGTGCATTCGGGATCACAGAGTGTGGAGTCTGATGCAGTGTGTGCTCAGTCTATAGTCAGTATTGTATCTGATAGGTAACGCCACATTATCCTCCTGCCACTTGTGTCCCCTCTTAGGATGCGACACAATGTAGCAATATTTATAAATGACTTGTATGTCTTTATGTCTGAGGATTGTACACTGACAGTAGTGACTGGATGTCACCTTGTGTACTGTTAGATGGATAAGAGGATTCATGTCCTATGTTACATACAACCACCCCAGGATCACTGTAGGAGCCTATGTGTGATGCATATAGTGTAGGTGGTCGTTCCTTTTGTCATTCTAGGAGACCCATCTAGTTGTGTTATATTGAATTCTTCTCTATTTTATTTTCCCAGGATATAACTTTTTATTTCCTTGTTCTCGGTGCATTGTAAAATGTATTGCTGGCTGTTGGGAAAAACACAATGTAGAGATGATTTCCATAATCAATAAGTGTTTGTAGGAAATCCTTTTCCTTCATTTCCTGTACTTTTCAGATGTGTGGACTGGGCAGTCATCTTCCTTCTTTAGGCGTTGGGATTCATATGGTGCTTATGTCTCTTTACGGACGTCAGACTGTGAACATGGATTGCTGTGTGGTTGGAATATGGGGGATATTATATGATAGTGTGCGCTCCCACCCGGAAAGTATGTGCATATTTATTCTTCGTACAGTCTTTCAATTGTAATATATACATGTATATACCCACATATGCACATATAGATATGTATATTTATGTGTATCATTTTTTTATGTTGTCGATGCAGAAGACGGTGTAATTGGGACTTTTGGGCTATACAAAGTGTCATTAGTAATTTCTTTTTGGCATCCCCTAGTGTTGAGGTCACCTTTACATGCTGCTGGTGTCAGAGCTTGACCTGTCCCTTCCATCAATACATCCTCAGAAATGGTTTGTTACTATGCTTCTGTTAAAGGATGTGGGATGTGGACATTGACCAGCTGGATAATTTTTTATTTTTTTTGTCTTGGAGGTGAAAGGTAGTGTTGCTGAACATCGTAGGTCCCTCAGATGGGTCAGTGAGACCCAATCCCTCCCACCATCAGGACCATCTTGGTTCAATCTGTCAGTACAACATTGTATGTTGCTTGACTTAGTACGTTCCGATACTTTTCTATGTGCCTTTGATTGTCACATCCAGATGTTCTGAATATTTAATTTTTTTTAAATACATTTGCATTTTCAGTTTTTGATTATGTTGATTTATTTTGAATTTAGTTGAATTTATTTTTTCATGCTGTATGTTTAGATTTTTTGGGATATGCTTTCATTTGTTTATATTGTATTTAAGCTGTAAAGATAGCTCTAAGCTTCATTTATTGTGGTTAGTCTGTATCTGTAGCTAGGCCTGTCAGCCTGTCAGCAAGCATTCAATATCTTCTTTTTATTTTAATGTCATTTTTTTTTTTTTTTTTTTGTATTTTATTTTTCTTTGCCCCTTCATTCTATGGAAAGGTTGCCAAGGCTTGGTGATTGCTTCCTAGGGTCACATCAAGTTCGAAACCGTGAAGAAAGGTGCAGGGAATCCTGCAATGATAGAGAATCTGCCCAACAAAACGGGGTCAGCTCGTATGCTAAGAGGCGACATTAACAAAAAGAGAAAAGAATACCAACTGCTTTGGTTTAGTTTTGGTTTTTAATCTTTCTGGCCCCTTCCTCCCTCCAGTTTTTTTTCTCTTCTTTTCTCTTTCTCCATTTTTCACTGTGTCCCTGTCTCTTGTGTTACAGATTGCGACCTGCCTGTGAAGTATTTGCTCTAAAGCTTAGCTAAAAACAAAACCAGCAAAAACCCTATTGAATTCAGGCAAATAAGGTTAGGTCTGCAGATCATATTACAAAGCAGTTTTGAATATACTGCCCATCGCACCAGACCAGTTATTCCTGTTGCTACAACTTGGAAGGAAAAAAAAAGACATTTAAATCGTAATTTGTTAGTACAAGAAATGGAAAGTATTTTAAGCTCTTTTTCTGCCTGATAATTCAACATGAGCCCAACCCTTTTTCTTTATAATTTTTTCCTCTGGTTTCATAGCTTTTCAGGTATGTGCCATAATGAATATGAAATTAATTGTAGAAAGGATTTCTCTTATTTTTGCAATTTTTTTCTTTTGTCATATTCTTGTATTAATATCAGCTTTGTCTTTCTGTATATTGGAAGGAAGTTGGCTATGATACTGTGGTTTTGCAGTTACACAATGTGTTATCATGTTTGTAATCGCTAAATCATTGTCGTGGTTATGAATTTTCAGTTGTGGGGTATTGCACAGTGTCAGATGCATGTGCTTGATAAGTTCCCGCTACCAATCCCCTGTTGCTCAACCACTTGGGTATTTAATGCCCCAATCATGGCATGGCTGTGATTTGATATAATGGACTTGTGGGTTTGCCGTCATTTATCTGTGGACGCAGTTAAGGCCTGGTATCAGTGTTGTTGCAGTCTGACCACCATTTATATTACGTTTGGCTTTGTTTTGTTTTGTTTTTTTCGAGGAACCTTTCTCTACTGTTTTGTGGAGTTTTGGGGTCTTGTGATGTTTTATTAATGCACCTTATTTCCCACTGAGATGTACGGTTGCCTAAGACGTGGACGTCCCTAATATTGAACGCGGTGATAATTTGAATATTTTTAAATGTCAGTGGGCCGACATTGGCTCTCTTCACCCATCTTTCTCTTCTGTTTTCAAATTATTATGTAACAGAATCCAAAGCTGCATTAAAAATTCAGAATTACAGGCTGATTGTAATGCTGCCTCATTAGAAGCTCTGTCTGGCCCAGTATTAAGTCAAACACAAAGCAAGGGCTTTTAGATTTTAAACACCAATAAATATTAAGTATCTGAACATGAAAACTTGCCATTGCTGAGGCTTTTGATTCATGTCCTTTTTTTTTTTTAAAGAAATAAAAAAATATATATATATAATATTTATGTGGGTGTGTTTATTTATTTATTTATTTATTTTTATTTGCATGACAGTCTCTTCCAAGATCATGTTCGTGTTAAAATTCTAGGGTATAGTGGGATCGTATAGCAGGTGTATCTGGATGTTCACTTTCCATGGCTTGTGGTTAAGTATTTTGGTTTTTGTTGTTACTATTTTTGACAGATTTTAGGGTATTTTTTTCTATTCGGCCTTTCAGAGGCCACTTGTCAATCCCCCCCCCCCTACACACACACTTTCCTTTAGTTCCTCATTTTATTTCGGAAAGAAAAAGAGGAGCGAGAGAGAGGAAAACATTGTGTAATGAATGTTCAATTCATTTGCAAATCCCGACTCTGATAGTCTCATGCTGAGAGAACCGAAAGTGGAGCCCCCCTCCTCTTTACCATATTGGGTCTGTAAATTGTTTTGCGATTTTTGAAACCTGTTATGTCCACTTTAATTTGTCATGCATGTAAGTTTTTTTTTTTTTATTTAGCAGCTGTTTTTTTCATTTTTTGTTTCTTGTCTACAATAAATCTGTTCCAAATTGTGTGGCCTAAGCGCACAATATGACAATGCTTCTGTAAGCAGATTAAAACATCCAGGAGCTGGGGGTCCAGACCATCATTTTTTTTTCCTTTTTTTCATCCTCTCTGATTCCAGTAGCCAGCAATGGCTTAAAGTGCTTCTGTGTGTTGACACTTTGGCTCGCTGAGAAACCCTAGGGTAACCTCTTCGTGCCCCTCTGCTGCTGGCCTTTTGTTCAAAGAGAACTGAGCTAAGGTGCTTTTCAGTGTGACTGCAGGGAATCAGGAGATGTATGTGTGCTCCTTGGTTTTAGAAATCCATCTGAGTTTATTTAATGTGAAGTGAATACATATTTATATATTGTTGTTTTTATTCCTTTTAATGTATATTTTAATTATTTTGGTTTTTGCATGTGTAGTATGCAATGGCATGGTTTAATGGAATTTTTTGTTTTGGTCTGTGAAATACTCCAAACCCTCCTACTCCACCATCCTCTGCCTATTCATCCTTTGGCTCAGGGTGGTGGACGATGAGCACATAACTGTAGTGTCTAATGTTGACTTTTTATACAAAAAACTAAATAAAAAAAAATATATATGTATGTATATTTATATAAGCACCAGGTGCTAGAACACTGTCCTGGCAGCATCCACAAGGCTCTGAGAGGGAGTATTTTTTTAGACTCCCCAAGGGAGCTGTAATTTTTCCCCATCATATCCTATATCTAATACATGAGAAAACGGCGATGCGTGGAATATTTGTTTATCTTTTGTTCTCTGGCCTGTTATGTCCCCAGCTGTATTTTTTTTTAACATAGGCTGTCTTCAACGCACCTTTTTTTTTTTTTTTTTTTTTAAATAAGCTCTTTTCCCTTCGTCTTCCATGTCTAAACAGAAACAGGTACTAGGCTGGTTTCTCAGTACCAGTCCCCTTTCATAAATCATTATTATTTGATCTCTTTTTATATCCTATATGTCCTGTCTGCTACACTTCGTAACTAAGTCTATAAAATAAATATATATGTGTGTGTGTTATAATTTTTTGTGTGTATGTATGTATGTTTATATATATATATATATATATATATATATGAAGAAGAATGGCATTGTTTTTTAAATTTTTTTTTTTTTTTTTTTGCTAATATGCATTTATGGTTTATGTAGAGTTATCTGAGCAAGCAGAGGTGTAGATTTATGCTTTGCTTGTATGTTACTGTAAAGCCTGAGGGTTACTTTAGGGGTTGATTTTGATGGTGTTGGTGCTGGGTGTACCTTGCATCCTGGTGACTAAACCCTCAACCAATCTCAGAATTATATTTCTTTTTTGCCTCCCCTTCCCTTCAATCCCGCCTTCCTCATCTCAGAATATCCAGTTAGAAAAGCGGAGCATTGGTTTCCACAGCAACAGAACCTGAGTGACATTCATCAAGAGATATATATATATATATCTATATATATATATATATTTAATCGGGGTATTGTTATGCATAAAAAGCGTGCCATTACTTGCTCTATACACTTCTACCTGTCTGCAATTAAATCCCTTTACCTGGGCTTATATCAGTCATATATTCAACTTAACAAAAATGCTTTTATATCAGTTACACTTTTGTAGCAGGATTATGGGCATCATTTCCGTAAACCTTGCAAGACTACAATTCCAGCACGCAAGTAAACCTAGCCTTATCCGTGTCTGCTCATTTTGTAAGGGTAAATCTACTTCCTTTTCAGAAGGTCATATCAAATTATACCAGTATGATGGTTTTTTTTGTACACAGTTTTAATAAAAGAATATTCTGCACTGGATATAATTAAATAATTTAAATTTTATCTATCTCTTCTATCTTGTGTATAAGTCATCTAGAAATGTTTTTCTAGATGACTTGTTCTTAGTCTTCCCATTGGAAAACACTATGTTAAAACTCTCCAACCTGTAATAGCTACTTAGAGGGACCAGTATATCATATTTATTGCTTCGTGAATGGGGGTACAGTAGAATTTATGGTTGGTGGTTCTTTAAGAGGACAAGGAGGTAAGAAATTTGTATAGCTTCCTGTAGATAGGCTATAAGGCCTGCTGTCTTTCCTGACAAATTTTGAAACGTGTTTAGTTTGAACCTCGATGTATTTGTATTGCCACTACTTGCCATTATATAATTTTTTTATGTATATGACATGTATGTAGATGAATAATACACTGTTTTACTTGGAATATGCTGAATCAGATCTGTATAAGCTATGAAGTGGATGTTTTTGAAGCTGTAGCCAATAGAGTCCCAACTGCACATGAACCAGCATTAGGTGGCACTGTCTTAGTATCTTGCATTAAAAAAAGCTATAGTAATTGATCTGAGCTGTCATTCAGTCATGTGTAGTCTTCTGACTGTGATTTATATACTGGGTAGGTGCTTCTTATATAACCACCTCTGGATTTTTAAGTGTATTTATTTATTTTTATTTCCACTTTTATTATGGGAATGTTCTTCTTCCTCTTTGCAGCTAGAAGTTGTTGGAAAAATTCAATAAATGAATATTGAATATTGCTGAACATTGACTGGACAATGCAAAGATGGCATTATATATGGGGCGTATAGAGTAATATGCCTATTATTGATGGTAGCTGGTAGATTATGTTTTTTTTTTTTAATATGGCCAATGATGTAATCGGTAATCACTGATTTTTAGTATATTGCATGATCTAAGTTGGTGATTAAATTTCTGACCATATAAAGGTGCATGGCCAGAGGAAATGGAAATATTACCATTGGTGGTCTCTTTATAATACTTCTGTCTGTAAAGTCTATTGAGGTGGTGTCATTGGAAGTCTCTAATAAAAAGCAATGACACCAGTACTTTGGGGATTTTATACAGTGAGTGGCATGACACACATTATTGTGTGCTAAATAAGTTTTGACCATATCAGTGTTCTCCCATGTGTGGCTCACATGCAGAACTACATCTCTCAGTATGCCCTGACAGCTGCAGTGTCTAGAGTATTTTACTTGAATCTTTTAGTGTTGTCACTTTAAGAGATGCGTATATGCTCATCAGAAATATGGCGTTTTACATGTGAAGCTCAGTCTTCAGCCTCCCTTGTGCCAGCACTGGAATGTCTCCACCATCCCCACTTTATCTGGCTGATCTGTCATTAATCTAGATTCAGATATCAGCAAGTTGCTATTGAGATGACTGCTTGTTAGAGTGGGGCTGCTGTTCATCCTGCCTGCCAGCTGCATGGTCCAGACCTGCACTTCCTTATCTGATGATGGCACAGTCCCAGCTACCCCCTCGCCCCTCCCAACCCTCCTGTGATCTTGGTGTCCTCTAAATATTTCTTCTCTTTACTGGCACTGTGCCCCTCCCACCTTCACATAGATTCATGCATACCCTTTGTCTCTTGCAGCATCGGTGTATATGTGTGTGTGTGTGTGTATTTGGTAGTCTGCTGTTTGTGCTGAGATTTATTTCTATTAATACTTCACTTTGACCGTACACGGTACAATATTTAAGCATGAAACAACACAACAGAGACAATTCTTATAAGGTTGTTGTGTTGGCATATTAATGGTTAACACGAACAAATTATATTGTTAGCAGTAAGAAGTAAGTATATATTGTATATGGTCAGCTTAACTGGTAGTGGAAATAATAACATCAGATCCATTAAGTGTCTCTCCTGCATAAAAGCTGTCCTGATCTCATTGTCACGAGCTTTAGAAAAGTGATGTGTATATGGTTACTGTGAGGGGAAACTCCAGTAAGGGAGTGTGTGAGTAAAACTCCAGTAGGGCTTTTCTTACCCCTATTCTAAGGCCTCATGCAAACAGACATAATACTGAGCCATGTTGTGCAGATCCATACTGTGGAGCCATACTATGCCTCTGTCTGCCTGCATTTTTTTCATTGTGGCATTCTCCATTACATGCTAAATTATAGTGATATTATTTAATACTATCTTTGCTGAAGTACCAAGCAACGGCACACAGATTCTCTATAGTTAAGTGGCCACTCCATGGGCCTCTTTACAGGATCCCTGCATTCAGCAATGGCCATGTGAACACCCACCTGACTGGGGAGAGACGATTGCCACATATAAGCCTAGGCAACGTTATGCAACATTTAGGCAGGAAACATGAGATAAGTGTGGTTTGTTTGTTTTTTTTTTTTGTTTTTTTTTAAGGAAGAGTCAGTACATGAGTGGTATTAATGTTTTCTCTGTGTTATGATCTGGTGACCATATTGTAGGATCCTTGGGATCCCTTGTATTGTGCGAGTTCTGCTCCGCTCCCTTGAATAGTCATAGAGATGATTAGAGATGTCCACAACATTCACAGAGCTGCCTTGTAGGCCTCACAGACCTGTCCTTCTGCATTCTTCTCTAATTTCCCTTTTATGAACATAAAACTTTTCTTCTTTTAACTCTGTTTCTTGTAGCAACAGGATTATGGGCAATCATAGAGGGCATAGGGGAGTGGGTTGTCAGAATACATTCTGGTTTTACATGACATCAGCTCCTTTCCACCCTGTGGGTGTATTACACTTATGCTTTCCCCTGTCTCCCTATACCCTAAGTGCAGATGGTCTTCTTTCCTTTCTGCTCGGTGGCTGGGGCAGACATAAAGTTACTTTAATAACTATTCTCTGCAGTGAGTGAGGAGATGCTTATGAGTTAATCCCACTAAAGCAAGAATGCAAATTTAATCCAGGAGTAAGGCAGCTGTTTTTCTTCCCTATGTTCTACAATGATAAATTCAGCCAAGAAAATGTAGATTAAGTGGTGTAAATTCTCCATCACATGTTCACTTAGTTGGCTTTGTCTGGCTGCAGGTTGTGTAAAGTAAGGCAAGCAATAAATGCTAAAAGTAAGCACGATCCCATCCTATGTCTAAAGTATATAAGATACAGTATATTCTGATGCTTGTAGTACATGTTCCAAGGACCAAGGCTATGTGTCTTTATTGGGATGTGTCTTTATTGGTTTTGGAGTGTAACCTCATGAGTGACAGGGTGACAGACAGTGCAGTTACTGTTGTGGTGGAGAGTCCCTCATCTCCATAGTGACCGGAAAGCATCCTCTTGAGGTACTCAGTTTGTGGTTTCAAAGGAACTTTTTTTGTGCTCTGCCTGCCCCACAGACTAAAGTCATGTTTCAACTTCCTGATGTCTCCACTTTCTTCTCTCCCCATATGTGCCTCCTATTTGTTCCAGAATTCTCCCCTGTATTTTAGGATGTGGACAGACAATGAAAGTCCCGCTGGTCTGGTAATTTCAGACTGCCAGTGACACAGTGAACACAGGATGGTGTTCTTATTTTCAACTTTTTTTTTTTTTTCCCCCAATTTTTGTTTAGGGTTTAGATCCTTCCCATATTACCATTCACCTGCTGGTGTATGTGTTTGCACCCTGGAGATGTTTGTTGAGTAACGCCCCTCCCTGGGGCACTTTGTGCTAATCAGGGCATTTGCTTTGATTTGTTTACGAGGGTGTTAAATAATTGTAAACAGCCCGACTTTCCCTCCCTGCACCATCAAACTCCATCAATTAATCTGTTTGAATGTGAAAGGGGATTGCAGATTCCCTGTGGGGTTAATGTTTATCCACGCTTCCTCTACACAACATTAACAAGGAGGTCTCTAAGCTGCCAGGGGGAGGATTAGTGACCTCACACCAGTGGAATGGTGCTCCCCCCAGAGACTACAGTGTGGGTTTCAAGGGGATTTGCCTTTATCAGCTTCCAGGTAGATACTGCATGTCACCTCTGGAGACTGAGCAGAAGTACAGCTCCTAGTGGAGGAATTTAATCTGGAGGAGGAGGGGGATCAGAAGGGGAAGTGCACTGTATACACAGAAACAAGGTGATGTGTACTGGTAGATGTGCAAGTGTGCTACAGTCATATGACTCAGGAGACTCCTCTCTCTGTATACAATTCTGTGTTCAGTCAGTACAGGCAGCACTGTGTTAGTCCTGAAACTGGTCACAGAAAGAAAAAAGGGTGTTGCATCCATCAAAGTTTTAAATTTTTTGTTTGAGATTTTAAATGGTGACACAAAGATTTATTATTTTGATTTAACGTTGGCATTAACCCCAACTTTACATTTACAACCAATAAGGACTCGTAGGGTCTGTTCAAACCTGCAGTCTTTTCAGTCAGGCTTCTGTTGCAGAATACCTTAGCATGCTGCAGTGTTATATTCCACAAAATTGTGGGGGCTTTTGTTCCTTTAACAGAATAGCAGTGTGCAAATAACTTCACAAAGTCCGGCTTCACACAGGCATACTCCATTTGTGAGATATGGGCCAGATGCTGGCCATATTTCCCAGATTAAACACTGAGCTTGGACCCTGACTCCAACACCATAGTTTATTATTATTATTATTATTATTATTATTATTATTATTTTTAGAGCACCATTAATTCCATGGTCCTGTACATTTCAGGGTTTAAATACAATACACAAAATACACAACACAAGTACAATACTGACAGTGAACCACTGGAACAGTGGGATAGAGGGCCCTGACCTGCATTGGGCTTACAATCTATGAGGGAAAGGGAATAGAGACAGTAGGTGAGGATGTCTATGATGCTAGTCCCAGTGGGGCAGTTGTCCCGTGCAATAATCATATTTTCAATACAGGACAGTAGTCCCTCGAAGAGGCATGAAATCCACAGGTCCTGGCTCAGTGTTCAGTGTGGGAAATACAGCCAACATCCGGTTTGTATATCGCAGTCTGACTACACCCGGGTGAAGCAGGCCCAGGGTGTAAACCCAGCCTTACCCACCATTTAACTAATGTTCATAATTGCATTTATAAAGATCCCATCCCCCAAACTCCCTTTCTTAGGTAGTCTCCAAATGAAAATTGTTGTATGGGCTCCAACTGTTACTTTTGTCAAGCTGTGTAAGTAGAGAGCCCACTAGCATGAAATAATGTGGTGAGCGAGATGTGGGGGCTAATTAGCACGCACCTCCTCATTAGAGCATTATTGTTTTTGTCTGGCAGTGTGTAAGTACTGGATACTTGTCTCAATGAAATGCAAAACAGCAATTAAGCCCAGACCTGTAGATATGATGTAGGGATTCAGATGCCAGGGTGGCAGAGAGAGCTGTCTGCATGAGTGGGACATTGCTATTCCACCCAACAATATCCATTGCCGTTGTTCTATATTTACTAGCTTGTCGTCATATTTCGTTGTGTTTTTATTTTCTTATATATTTCTTTATTTCGTCCTAATGCATGTTACGGTCCCAAAAGCTTAATTTTACAGCTCTTACTTGCAAGCCTAAAATGGAACTCAATGCAAATGTGGAAAGTGTATTTCATCCTCTGCCTCTCTCCTTCTTAGGGACCATTTGCACACAGGCAGGGCCGCTCGTTCTCCATTTATTTATTAAATTTGAGCCATATCTGATGATTTCTGATAAATTGATACGAGGAATTGTGTGAGTCAATAGAGATGTAGACAGTTTGCCAATAGAACCCTAGAGTTATTGATTGAGCAGTAAATTAAAGTCTTACTTAGTAGCTGCCGATATTTCTAATCTCTTCCCTCACCAATTACAGGCTTGCGGCTACCTCTAGCCTGGGGCTACAGAGCACAACAGGACAGAGATGAGTGATGAGGGACATGTTTTAGGCTTTTCCTCACTTTAGCGGCTTTAATCGTCCATCATATTTATTTATTTTTTGTATTTTTTTTTAAGATGGGTGTCAGGAACGGCTGCTCCAAGTGGAACAATAGGATAAGTTATCTGACATGGGATGAAGTGATGGGCTCTCAAGTGATCATTTGGCTGATAAGCCTCTTTTAAGTCTCTTTTAGGATTGAAAGTCAGCAGTCAGCTTTCAGGGGAGTAAAAAAATCTCTTGGTAAATGCTGTGTTCTTTCTAATACCCCAGAGCGAAAATCAATGGGAGGTATAATTCCTACACTTGTCCTACAGCGCCTTTCATGTATTCTGCCTGATCCTTCTGCAAGTACCTGCTCCTGGCTGCATCCCACTGGCGTCTACACAAGAGGGCTAGGATGTTCACTGAGCACAGTTGGATCTCCCATGAATGTTTTTTTTTTTTTTTGTTGCCTTATGGAAGACTAAAAAGTTTTCATCCTAACTTCATTACCTTTACCATTCTAGAAGCTATAAAACACCCATGACTGTTGTCAAAATACCTTGATGACCTTGCATCAGCCCCTTTTTTTGGTGCATCCCTTATCATCAGTTGTGAAATATTGGTTCTACATGCGTGTATGGTACAAGAATGGCTAGCTGAGGAATGTGTGTGGCTGGGCAGTGTATTAAACAAGACTTGAGTGCAGGAGGCTAGTATATCAGAAGGAGAGATAAGCTGAGCTCCCTGATTGTGGATCAATAAAGGTTAGTGACATCATATCTCAAAGTGAGAGAGCCTTCTTAATGCAGCTCTATTTATCAGATGGGGCTAGAAGCCAGTAACCCTTTTCTCACCTGTCATGCTGCTGTATATATTTTTTTTCCTCCCTGATCTTCTAAAGCACAGAGAGGGATGACACATAGAAAAAAAAAAAGACTGCAGTACATTTCAGAGCAGTTACCAAGCAAATCTGCAGAGTACAGTCATCCTCCCGGCTTCCTTTGGCTCTCTTCTGTTGTACTGTGTGTGTATGTATATTGTTGTGTGGGTTGGTGCAGAATGTTTGTTCATACAGGCTCGCTGAAGTATCTGTCTAGGAAATGACTTGGGAGCTCTCCAGAAAAGCCTCACTTCCTGACACAGTGATGACTCGACAGCCAAGTTCGTGTCCTTTAGGAGAGGGAGTGACTACACGGGCAGATGTGAATCAGTAAGTGTAAAGCGTGGCTTATAGAACAGGTTTGGGCAGGTAGTAGAGGGGAGTGAGCAAAGAGCACACACTTCGGAACACAAAAACCAACACTGCTAACCACAAACCTCTGTGTGTCCCTAGGCTTCCACTATTCTACTGGACTTAGATGGCCTTCTTTGGTGTTTACTAAAAGGCCCAATGAGGGTCCAACGTTCTAGATCCAGCATATATTTGGCTTGGTGCCTGCCACTGACGTAGCCCAGATCATAGACAGACTTGGCAAGCAGCAGAGAGCCCGGGGCTAGCAGAGAAACGGGCACCATGCCACTTCTGTTCAGCGGTTTTAAAAGCTTTCTTTTACCTGCAGCTGCTTTCTTCTGACATCCGTTACTTGTGCAAAAAGTGACTTTACAAGGTGTACCTGTTTTATCACTATAGGAAGCCGTAACTGCTTATGTTTTTTTTTTTTTTGTGCTACTTTTCAATAAAACCGATCATTCTTGGGAGAATAATCTGCTGAGAAACATGGTGGAAGAGTAGGTTTTCTGTTGATATGTGGTTTATCTTCAAGTATATGGGTCATGACTGTTTAAGTTATTGGGCACGCCTGTATCCATTGCTGTACACCTGTGTCCATTGCTGCGCTGTTTAGTTTTTCCGTATACCATAAAAGTGAACTGGCGGTTGTGTCCTTACATGAGTATTTTCTGCAGTATGTATTAGACATTTATTCCCAGTCTCTAGGAAGCCTTAAATTGATGGTCGGTCAGTGAGCTAACTTTTCTTATTGTATGTGTGTATATATTCAGGACGATATAGGAAATGTTCCTAAATGTATGTCTGGATGTGGGGTTTACTTGAAGAGGTACAAAGCATGTTTTCTGGTTGACAATTGCTTCAAAGTGTCATTTCCGCTCAGATTTTATGTTACAGTTCTTCAAACATCAATGCTGGTATCTACAAAAGATATTGTAGAAAAAAGTTGTGATCGTAGAACTGGAAACAAAATATTTTTACATGTACATTCTCTTTTTTTAATTCACAGGTTCAGTTACTGTGCCTTTCTGTGATTTTGTGACATGCTCTCAGTCTCTGTAATGACTGACCTGAGCCATGTGGATGAGGCAGACATTGGGGGGTGCTGAAACCTGATCTGGTTTATAAGGGAGTGGTGGGGGGAGACAGAGAATTGGCAAGGCCCTATTGCTGGGGGAGGGTCTCCCAGCTGTGCGCTGCCCTGAGGTTTAGGGCATCTTACCTACGGATTATAATATTAATTACTGTCCAGACAAAGAAGGATTTAGTGAAACTGCTCTGGTCGTTTCCTAGGGAGAAGTGGCCTTCATGCATTTTTCAGCCTGAGTGCTACAGATCCTGGGTTCTTCCTCCCCGGAGATGAGAACAAATGAAATAGTACTTAATGTTAACCCTTTCAGCTACTGGCTGGTTTTCAGAGAATACATACCTATCAGTCATAACATTGAAATTTCCCACCTAATATTGTGCAGGTCTTTTTTGTACTGCTAAAACATCTCTGCCACATCAATATACAGATTCACCAAGACCTCTGAAGGTGTCTGACCGTACCTGGCACCAAGACATTAGCAGCAGATGTTTTCAGTTCTGTAAATTGCCAGGTGGATTGTCCATTGATCGGAGTTGTTTGATCAGATTAAGATTTGTCAACTTCTTAAAGGGGTTTTCCAGTATCAAATAGATTTTTGGTACTAATGACCTAGGTCATCAGTAGGTCATCTGTGGGCGTCCCACACCCGGGCTCTGTACAGATCAGCTGCATCGTTTTTAGTGCTGGAAACCCCTTTAAACACTTAGAATGATTCTAAAAACCATTCATGAATGGTGTTTGTAGGGTGGCAAGGAGCATTTTCCTGTTGTAAGAATCCAGGAATGGCTGTGCTTGTTCTGGAACAAGGTTTAGGTAGGCGGTACATAGTTTTCCTGCAGAGCATTTCCCAGAGCAGCACCTTTCTTGTGTCAGCTTGCTATTGTAACAGAACAATCAATTTTATTCACTTCTGGCATGAGAGGTTTTAATGTTATGGCTGGTTGGTGTGTTTATACAGCTGTGCAGTAAGACAGACCAGGGTTTTATACAGAAGCTTCTTCCCATCATGATAGCATCTTGAAGGGGCCTCAGGTGAAAATCCTTTCCTCTGAAAACTTGGCTTCAGAACCATACCTACTGCTGAACATCTGCAGCCAGGTCCTATGGCTCAGTAAGAGGTCAGCATCAGGATAAGCTTCCCATCTAGACTGAGTATTGCAGTTTTTCAGTGGCCTACTGCAACTATGGTGACTTATGTGTTGACTGATATCTTCTATTACATTATATATGATCACATACAGCAACGATGGCTCCTCGCATGGCCCCTGCTGAGTTGACTTCACCATATTCAGATGAGATCTAGCTCTAGATGGTTAGAAAGTCGCTGTTACGCCCTACTTTTACAGTGTGAAAATGTGCTTGATTTTGACCATCTATAGTTATTCTTCAGTCATCTTTTCCATTGTGGATTATAATGATCAATTTATCTTGGGAAAGATTATCTGTGATGTTGCACAGAGTAATGCTGGAACTATGTCTGCAGCTTTCTTCCATGGTACCAGATTGATCAGTTGATAGACCACTAGGTTGATGAGGACCATTGCTGACCCCAAAGACATAGCACGTGGCAGTAGAACCATGCTTATGGTCACAATGAATGCTGCATTCTTCTGTTGGCTCTCGGTTTTTGCAGAAATAACACTAAGATAATTTCCTCCTAGTACATGACAGCTTAATAAACCAGATCTGTGTGTTATAAAGCAGGTGCAGGTTGTTTACATTTGGAAGCTTCTACAAAAAAAAAAACTCCCTACACCTTTTATATTTTATTTTTGCCTTTCCCCTTCATACGAACAATAAAAAGCCACGGCTTGGTTCTTATAGTCTTGGCTTCAAGCTTCAAAGGCCATGGGGTTGACCACACGACTCCAGCATTGTCTGTTTCTGAGGTGGAGCCTTTCCACTTGGGTAGCGTGCAACAAGAATTCTGCAGCTGGGTGCTGGTTGCATTTTGCCTCGGGTGTCTTTCTCCCTCCCTCTCTTTTCCCTCTTTCTCAGGAATCTGCATTTAACTTGATGATTTACTTTGAAGTTTTCGAGAGTGAGCGGTAAGAGGGGTAGAGCCGAAGCCGCTGGCGTTTCCTTCATTGTGGGCAGGCAGTGATGTGCCCCAGCTGAGCGAGCAGAGTCTGCGCCAAGTCCTAATTAAACCTAATCACAGTGACAATGATACAAACAGGTGTTACCAGGGAAAATAAACCGTGTCAAAACACCAGCACCCCTCCCCTCACCCTGCAGGTGTGTTCTCAGCTTACAGTGCAGCCCCAAGACAGTGTCACTCTGAAAGTACCCCACAGTCCTGCTGCCATCTGTCTGCCAGGCCAAGGCACGATTTTTTTTTTTTTTTTTAAGGGTCTCTGCAATTATCCTAATAAACAGTTTTATCATCTTCCCAGCAATCAATATTGTGGCTGAGGCTGGTATATTATCTCAGTGCTATTGATTACCTTTAACAGCTCCACTGTGGGCCATGTTTAGCTAACCCCTTCAGCACACATCATCATGTCACACCTTGTATGTCTACTAGAACCTGACAATGAACCATGGCTACTGTAACCAACTGATGGGAACATGTCATCCTCAACTGCTAATATATGAAAAGCCGAATATTAGCTTCTTGATTGGCGGTAGAACTACAGATTCCAGCATTTATTTATCATTCTGAGGCCTGCCCTAGAGAACCACAAGTTGCATGCATACAGTGATGCCTGTCCTATTATCTTGAGTATTTATATAGGCTTTTATGCTCAGTGTACAACAGAACAGCTGTATCAGGTCTTACTGTTCTCTCCAGCCCTGCCATCACCTCCAGGAACATCAGTGCTACCTAATGGACTTAAAAATACTGCGCTGAACTGCCAGCTTGCAGACCTCTCCGATAACTTAGGAGTACTTCTGGTAAAAGACTGGAGTGAGCACACAGGATCCACTCATACTCACTCACATCTCATCACCCTCCCTGTAGGAGAGAGAGGATGGGAAACCAGGTGCTTGAGTCTAATGGAATTTCCCATCACTTACTGCCCTGCTGATTTCTGATCAATGAAAATGAATTTGTTAGCTCATTGCAGCCTGGTCAGAATTCTGCTGCCTGCAAGCGTGTCAGTTCCGGTAAAACCTGCTTATCAGCAGCACGAGTGGATAAAATAAAATAAAGGAACAAGCTTGGAATTATCAGTGGCCATCAATACAGTTAACCCTTCCAACCCTAGCCAGTCGAGTCCACCAAGCTTCTTTATTCTAGACCTTAATGAGTTAAATCCAGTGTTCTTCCTACTGCCTGAATGTTGAGATTTTATATACTGAGGTAGCTTGTCCATTTACTTGTGTGCGTTTTGGTCAGTTTACAGGAAAATTGGTCTTTAGTCTTTGCTGAAGCTGAAACATTACTGATCGGTTTTGGGGAAGGGATAAGGATTAAATTCTTCAGGTCTTATGAAATACAAATACTGTAGACAAAAGAAGCTGAATCCTATTCTTGCTTCAACTTGTGCTCTTATCTGTACCTAAAGTGTACCTGTCATCTGCTCAAGGAGAGGCAGATTTGTGTCTAAACCAGTATTTATGGGAAATAAGCCTTTCGATTGCCTATTGGTATAAGAAAGGTAGCTTTTATAGATTCAGTTCTTGGAATGTAGCTTTTCCAAGGCATCACAGTGGTCCATATTAACAAATCAGATAGGTTTGTTAGCAGCGAAGAAGCTGATATTTTTGTCAGTGGTCTCAGTCAGTATACAGCATTTGACTGGATGCATAGGATACATTAATCCAGTCCTTATACCCCATATACTAACTAATCTATAGGCATGTCTCCCCTTTCAGTTTATTTCCTGCTGGAAATTTTTTTTTTTTTTTAGGTCCCAGTCAACGCTCTAAATACCAGCACTAACTTGATGTCTGACTCCAGAGCTGCACATTGTTCTGTGCAATTAAGCAGCTTTGCATGTTCTTAAAGGAACACAAGGCCGGACTCTGGTGTTGAGTGGCGTAACTGATCTGTCAAGTAGGTCGTCCTTTAAACATCCCTTTATAAGCAAAACAATGTTCGCTTCTATATCAGTACAGAAAAAAGTAAAAATGGTTGAAAACTCTTCTCGTGTATATTGTCTAAGGGCTTATGCAGGACATATTCTTCTAACATCACAAAATGCCTATGAAAAGAAAATAAATCCTTGAGGTTTGCAGTATGTGCACAGGAAACTGTACTCCGGTCCACCTTACTTAGTCATGAAAAAACAAAGTGCACCTTCTTTGAATTTTATGGTTTTATGTATCAGGATATAGTAAGAAAACATCAGGTGCTTAGAAGGTTTTACAGTTAGGTAAATTCAACCTCAGATAAATAGCAACATATGACATTATGTCTTAATTTAGATAGCAAAGACGAAACCAAAATGCAAAAACAGTGTGACAAATTAAGCACACCCTTACTGGTCCCATAGAAATTAAGAGGATAAGTGGCAGCCAGGTGCTGCTAATCAAATGTCCTTGATTTAATTAATCATTAGTAAGTATGACCACATCTATAAAAATAGAAGTTTTGGCAGTTTGCTGGTCTGGAGTATTCGGACATATGTTAACACAATGCCAAAGAGGAAAAACATCAGAAGTGATCTTTGAGTCCATAATTCTACATTAAAACACCTTATTCACAAGTGGAAGATATTCAAGACGGGTGACAATCTTTTCAGGAGTGGACATCCCAGCATGTTTATTCCATGGTCAAACCATGCAGTGCACAAAGAAATTTCATAAAACCCAAGAGCTACATGCAAAACTCTACAGGCCTCAGTTAGCAAGAATGACTCTTTTGGAGGTTTGCCAAGAGAAAGCATCTTCTTTCTAAAAATGGCAGCATGGCAAAGCCTAATCTGAACGAACCACAAAACTTCTGGAACAATGTCCTTTGGAAAGACAAGACTCAAGTGTAAGTGAGCCATAATGCACAGCACATAAGCACAAACACTTCATACCAACTGTCAAGCACAATGGTGGAGGGTTGATGATCTGGGCTTGTTTTACAAGAGGACTTGAGTCCCTTGCAATTCTATTTATACCAAAGTATTCTAGAGTCGAAATGTGAGGACATCTATGTAACAGCTAAATCTTGGCCGAAACTGGATCATGCAACAGGACAATGATCCCACCAAACCAGCAAATCTACAACAGAATGGCTGAAAAAGAAAAGAATCAAGGTGTAGCAATGGCCCAAAGTCCAGACCTCATCCCAATTAAAATGCTGTACGTAACTGAATGCCCACAAGAACTGAAGCAACTTTGTAAAGATGAGTGGGACAAAATTTTAGTAGAACATTATTAGAGACTGATAAAGTCTTACAGAAATTGTTACTTCAAGTTTATTCATTTTGCCATAATTATTGATAAATAAATAATGGTGGAATCTGTGGTGTTGTACTTGCCTAATTTTAAGACCTCCATAAGACCAGATTTTTTTTTAATATGTCTTTATATGTAAAATCAATTAATTCAGGTGTTTTTCTCATGACTGTACATCTTAAAGGGGTTATCCAGTTTCTAATATTGATGACCTATCCTAAGGATAGGCCATCAATATTAGGTGTGCGAGGCCCCTGACAAGTAATATTTGATCAGCTAATAATATTCCAAACCCCGAAACACATGGGCTAAACCCCAAAATAGTGGAGTGTTTGAAGCATAAAACATATCAGGAGAGGCTTAAAGAACTTAACCTGTATAGCCTTGAGAGAAAAAGGTAAAGGGGGACATGATCGAAACCTTTAAATATGCTAAAGGTAAGATATGACTGGGAAATCTACAGTAAGTGAATTTATGCATGCCTGGGATATACACATCTATCCTAAGATAAAATGGTAATAATATAAGGGCAGACTAGATGGTTATCTGGCATTCCTTCTCTTTCAGTCTCATATGATGGTCATCATTATTCATATTACTAACACATCCTATGTATTCTGTCCCTTTTTCTTTGTATATGTAAG
This sequence comes from Leptodactylus fallax, assembly GCA_947044405.1. NCBI lineage: Eukaryota > Metazoa > Chordata > Amphibia > Anura > Leptodactylidae > Leptodactylus > Leptodactylus fallax. The sequence goes on from CAMRHE010000021.1 coordinate 5,503,321, forward strand.
GGAGGCAACAAACGGAGTCTTTGAGTTGGATTATAAAACTTTTATGTCTAGGCTTCTCAAGTAAATATGCCTCCGTATTAATGGAATATTGTGATTTTAAATGTCCCAACGGTTATCAGGCTTATTGACTTGTCCATGTAAATCAATGACTAATAAGCTGAGACGCTCTTTTCAAGTCATCCAGTGCAGGGACTGTTGGAGGTCCATACGTTCGTCTTCTTGTATTTGCATGAGAGACCTCCTAGGTCCTAGATAAACTCTACAAATGAAGAATCAATAGGATTGTGAAAAGGCTGCGATCTGGCCAGGGACTAAATCAATAGCAGGATTTATCTGTCACATCAGAACGCCTAAGCACCTGGCAGAGAGGCACACACCTCCTGTCTCCCAGACTTTTTCTTTCTAGCCTTGCAAAGCTCCAGGGTGCATGATTGAGTAAAACTGCTTGCCAATGCAGAAAGAGCTGTGCCCTGTTCAGCTGTGCCTGTGTGAAACAGGCTGGCATGGGCTTCTGCTGGTGATCCCCAGGCTGTAACCGAGCTGCCAGCAGTCTTGTTTGGTATGGTAGTTCCTTTAGCTTCCTGCTGTTAGAAAAGCTGTTTATGCTAATGAGCCTATTAAGATTTGAAGGCCTTTGCCATTCTCAGTGTCTGTGTGTGTGTGCTGTGCCCCATTAATGAGCATGCACAGGGCAACTCTTGTTTGTATTGTCATGGTGCCAATTCCGGCACCCTTTGCCAGAGCAACAGGAAGAGAGACATCTGTTGATGGCAGCCTCTCACCTCATGTCTTTTCCTGCTGGGAGGAAAACATACAGTGAAGGCAAAAAAATTGTGTAGGAAACGCTTGTAACTTTTACCAAGATGCTGCCACTGTGTGATGTACACACTTGCAGGAGAGGTGCTGGAAGAAGCAGAGTCTAGAACTTGCTTGTTCAGAGTACTGCTGAATTACAAAAGAACAGTTGTTGCAAGTATGCTAAAAATACCAAAATCGTGTGTGGTGTGTATGTATGTATGTGTTATATATATATATATATATATATATATATGTGTGTGTGTGTGTGTGTTTTGTGGAGAAAAGAATGTTGTAACTTGTCATTGTTTCAGAGGAATCTCTGTTCTTACTTTGTTATAAAGTCGAGGAGGCGGTCCTATCCGTGATTGACATCCTACCCTCTTTGACTGTGCATTAAGAGGTAGCTATCAGTCACTAATAGGACCACCCTCTTGACTATATAGCAAAGAAAGAACAGATATTTTAATCTATGACAAGTTATACTAAATATTTTCCTACAAAGCTATACATTTATCTGCTCAGCTCCTCCGGCTCTACAACATGATTCCTGCACTGTAGTTTGCTGGTGATAGGTTCCCTTTAAGGCTGGGTTTAGACAGATGAAAGATGGATGCATTTTAACTTCAATATTAAGGATCTAATACCCAAGGTGGGTCTGTGAAATGTGGTCTTAAAGGTCCAGGATCTGAAGATAATTGATCAGATTGGTTGGGGTCCAGCATGTGGACCCCGCACTGATCAGCTGATGGGGCTGCTGGAAGCCCTATAAAAGGTACATGGCCAGAAGCAGCCCTGCTCCTTTTCAAATGAATGGAATGCAGTAGCTGTATACAGTGTATGGAGCTCTGTAAACTGCCAGGTATCTGCAGCCCCAGTTATATAAGACTTCCAGCAGCTGATCAGTGCAGGTCCAGGTGTCAGACCCTCACTGATCTGATACTGATGACCTATCTGGTGGATAGGTCTTCAATATCATTTATCTTCAGATCCTGGACAACCCTGTTAATATGTACATTAGAATGTGCCTGTATTACAAACTTTGAAAACTAGCCTTATATGTTCCACCTTTTTAAAAATAGGAGCGCTGGCACGTTTCACACATACACATGATTATTTTTTGGAAGAAATAGTGCAATCTGTGTATCCAGTAGGAAGAACAAATATATTAGAATCTTCAGTCACTGGTGTGTGTGTGTGTGTGTGTGTGTGTGTGTGTGTGTGTATGTATATATATATATCACTGTGTCAAAATAGACTCCAGCAATGGTATTCTTTTCCTTTTTGTGACATTTTCTTTATAGCCCTTTTTAGCTTTTTTTTTTTTTTTTTTTTTTTCCCCTTTGCTGCGTTGCCAACCTGCATCTTGTGTGCCTAATTAACAATGTTCTAATTAACAATTTCAGATTACACAGTGCTGCTGTTAAGATTTAATCCTGAGGATGTCAGGGTGGCACGGTCCAACCCCCTCCTTGTGCATTTGTTTAGCTCTATTGTGTTTTTTTTTTTTTTCCAGTAAAATTGTTTCCTGCCCAGCATTGGCACGCTGCCATGAGTGGTACACATGTGTTCAGACGGGGATATTTATATAAATGAGAATGGATCAGAAGTCATCTCGTGCCTTTATTACCATGTAATGATTATTTGACGTTCACTACTTTGATTACAGCACAGGATTCCCACTTGTTGAGAGCGCAGTTTTGGCTGTAAATTCATGGTCAAATTTAGGTCCAACTTGGACCATTTTTACAGTGTAAGACTTACAGTGTAGGACTACAAGACTTTAGTTGATTTTATAAGCTGGTGTTTCTATTTGGTAGTTAGAGAAATGTGGGTAGTCTTTTTCTGCTGTGTCAGATTTTCAGCCACTAGAAGAGGGTATCTTGCTGGCTTCAAGCAGAACACACAGCTGAGGAACACATTGCCTTCAATGTCCGCACTCTGATTGGAGGTCATTGATTTTACGGGAAAACATGTTTTATAGACAGAGTGCTGATCGACCAGTGGAGTTTGACTTCTGCTTCCTTAAGTGAGATCTGCCTCTCTCCTATTGACTGACAGTCAGAGTAAGAGATGAAAGCTAAGAGAGGTGGAAAACAGAGCAGTAAAAAGAACGGGCAGATGGTTTTACAGTCTTATTTGCAGTGTTGCTAGACATGGATGGTACATAACTACAAATTCTTATGTTAGGCCACATGTTTCTGAAAATGGAATGCACTGGGTGATAATGGAGTGTGTTCTGAAGAGTTCTCTTTTCTTGTTCTCTTTCCAATAAGTTGTGTAGAAGAGGAGGACTTGGTTCTGGAGGGTGACTGGATTCACATATTGATGACAAGGGCTTAATTTTGGATTTTTCTTCTCTCCTTGACCAAGGGAGCACAACGGGTTTTGCATCGATACACAAGTCCCTAGTGCCCAGTCAAAGTGTTTCTCTCCTCTTGCTGCCTCCCCTTCCCACAGCTTCCTGGAACTTACCAAGCTTTTATGGCATTGATTTTGCAATTAGCCTGTTAACCCTCTCGCCCTTATAGCCTTGCCAGTGCTACTGGACTGAGCTGTCAATCACTCAAACCAAGACCCAATGGCTGACATTGTGGGGAAATTGCTTGTGAATTTGGCACTTGAAACAAGGTCAGCCTGTAGCTGTGATAAATTATGAAAATGTTAGTGCCAAATTTCACATGAAAAAGTAGTGTCTTTTATCCTAGTATAATAAAGCATTTTACTAATTTTGTGTTTGAATTGGATACTGTATTGAATTATCTGTTTATATTACTTCATCCAGATTAATTATGTTTTTCTTTCCTTCTTGCAGATCCCAGCTGTATTGGGTGCAATGAACTCTACGTGCAGAGCTCGCCATGGAAGGCTGTGACACTTCTGTTATCCCTGGGAAGGACAATGGATGCAGCGCTTCTCAAAACCAAAAATGGACTGAACTCAACAGTGCCCTCCACCTTGACCAATCTGGCAGCATGGAGCAGCCCAACATGGAAAGCCGTGGGTCTCTGGAAAGTCTGAGTGGCTCATTCAATGAATGTGCCTCTGAAAGCGCTAACCCATCTGGTGCCATCTCGCAGTCTCCCAGCAGAGCAGTCTGTTGCAGCGAATGTTCATCCTCCTTTCCTATTTTACAGGACTATATGGAGCACCGTTGTTCTGGTACTCGCCCATCTCTTGCTCTGAAGGAGGAAAGTGAAAGTGATGTTAGTGAGGAAGGGGAGGAGGAGAGTGACGTTGAGAATTTAGCTGGTGAAATAGTGTATCAACCTGACGGTTCTGCTTATATAGTGGAGAGTGTCAGCCAACTGATCCAAAGTGGTGAAGCCTGTGACAGTACTCCAAGCGAGGCTCTTCTTTCCCTCTACAAAAATTCCTTGCCTAATGCAACAGGGAAGTCTGAGGAGACATCCTCTGTGGGCCCTTCTTACCCCCAAATTATTAACACTTTCCACATAGCCTCGTCTTTCAGGAGGTGGTTTGAGAATTCTGACAAATCTTTCCTGGATACCTCAACCCTTGCGGGCGTAAGCCCTGTCCTGCACAGCTTCCGTGTTTTTGATGTGCGCCACAAAAGCAACAAGGATTACCTAAACAGTGATGGTTCTGCCAAAAGCTCATGTGTATCCAAAGATGTACCCAACAATGTAGATCTGTCCAAATATGATGGCTTTGTACTGTATGGTAAGAGGAAACCCATTCTAATGTGTTTTTTGTGCAAACTTTCCTTTGGGTATGTGCGGTCATTTGTGACCCATGCTGTGCATGACCATAGAATGACTCTAAGTGAGGATGAGCGTAAAATTCTTAGTAACAAGAACATTTCTGCCATCATTCAAGGGATTGGGAAAGATAAAGAACCTCTTGTTAGTTTTCTGGAACCAAAAAACAAAAGTTTTCAGCATCCCTTAGTTCCACCTGCCAACACTACTGGACCTGGTAATAGTTTTTATGGGAAATTTAGTGGCATTCGCATGGAGGGCGATGAAGCCTTGCAGGCTAGCCTAGCACTTCTAAAAGACAATGACACTACTTCCAGTGGGGTAGACCAGACACAGCCCAATGTTGTGTCCCAAAATACCCTGCTTAATCTTGGAGGATTGTCAAACTCCTCTTTTACCACCACCATAAACTCTGTCTCTTTAAGCTCCTCAAGCTCTTGTACTACCAAACCCTCCTCTAGCAAGGAACCTGAAATTGCAGAGCCTGAGAAGCATTCATTGGGAGTACAAGAGGACATATCAGAAAGGATGGAGGCAGATGATGATGAGGAGGAGTTGGATGAAGAAGAAATGGAGGAGGAAGCTGATGAGGAAGGGGAGGACTGCAAAGCACTGTTTCCACGTGGGCTTGAGGATGACTTTGTGGATAGGCCTCAGGATGAGTCTGGGGCGATTGCCGAGAGCAGCGGCAAAAAGGACCTGGCTCTCACTAACCAAAGTATTTCTAATTATAATTTAATGCCTAATGTGTCCCAGCCTATGGCAAGGGGCACACCTTCTACATGTTCTTCTTCCTTTGTTGTCTATGATGGTGCAAACAGGAGGAACCATTTAAGCTTTAACAGTGATGGCGTTGATGCCAGTATGGCGGAGGGAGGGAAGAAATTGGACTTTGTTGATGAAAGTGCCAATAGGGACAATGCCACAGCACCTGAACCAAATGAAAGTGCAGAGGGAGAGGATGGAAGCTTTGCCACCCACCACCAGCATGCAGATAACCCCTGCGAGCTTGGCGTAGGGGAATGCCCTTCTGGGAGTGGGGTGGAGTGTCCAAAGTGTGACACTGTACTGGGCTCATCACGCTCACTTGGTGGACACATGACTATGATGCACTCTCGGAACTCATGTAAGACTCTTAAGTGTCCAAAGTGTAACTGGCATTACAAATACCAGCAAACGCTGGAAGCACACATGAAAGAAAAGCACCCTGAGCCGGGTGGTTCTTGTGGCTACTGCAAATCTGGGCAACCTCATCCCCGTCTTGCCAGGGGAGAGAGCTATACCTGTGGTTACAAGCCATTCCGTTGTGAGGTCTGTAACTATTCCACCACTACCAAAGGCAATCTCAGTATTCATATGCAGTCTGACAAGCATCTGAACAACATGCAGAATCTACAGAATGGAGGGAGTGACCAAGTTTTCAGCCACACTGCCGGAGTTGCAGTTGCTGCTGCCACTGCAGCTGCTGCTGCTGCTTCCAACATTAGTAATTCTTGCGGAGCCCCTTCACCTACTAAACCAAAAACCAAACCAACCTGGCGCTGTGAAGTGTGTGATTATGAAACCAATGTCGCTAGGAACCTGCGCATTCACATGACCAGTGAGAAGCACATGCACAATATGATGCTGCTTCAGCAAAACATGACCCAAATTCAACATAACAGGCACTTGGGGATCAGCAGTTTACCTTCTCCCGCCGAAGCAGATCTGTATCATTTCTACCTAGCACAAAACATGAATCTCAAGATGGACAACCCAGCTAATGAGTCGCAGTATATAATGGGAGGGTTTCAGCTCGACCCTACCAGTCCTATGCCAGGGATGGCTCCTACAGTAGGTAAGTAGTGAAACTCTGGTAAACCAAATAACAGTAATTAGGAAGAAAAAAAGTAAAGAAAATGTGAAAACCAGCTGCCCTAAGCATGTGCCTGGTATGGCCATATGATAAACACAGGCCAACCTAGATATGTATGTACATTACTGTGAGTGGTTCTGAACTCCATTTAACACTGTGTTCACTTTTATGATGAAAATCTGATTTTATCTACATTGGTCTGTTTGTTTTACACGTCAGATATATTCTTGAGATTCCATTGAGCTTTAACTAAGATTGCACATTAATAGTCTCGGAATGATAATGTACAGTAGTCACAGTCGAGAGTTGAGCTCTGGGGCTTTTCTACATCATTGTCTCCCTTCTTGAGCCTTGCTGAGATGCTTATTAGCTGCAGATGGTAGCATCTCTCTTATGAACTTCAGAAGGGAACCTTATGGTTTTGTATCTATAGTTTTATTTAGAAGACATTAGGAGTAATTTTGTTTTTGGGCAATGTGGGGGTAGATGAAAAGGGCATCTGAAAATTGAAAGTGCTAGATATTACATATCTATATACTCATCAGCCCTAACATTAAAACCACTGGTGAAAACAATAGTGTTGAATATGTTGTGAATATGGCTCCTAGCAAAACGTGGGCTTTATTAGATAGCAAGTGAACAGTCAATTTTTGTTAGTTGTTCTCAGGTGGAATATACTAAAAGTGGTCCAAGGAAGGAAAGCCAGTGAACCACTGACAGGTTCATTGATGTGAGGGGAGCAAAGGCTAGCCTGTCTGGTTTGCTCCTTCCTGTTATGACTGATGTATGTGAGAAGAAGGTATACTTATTGAGTTTTATGTCAAATTTTTTTTTGTTTTTGTTCACTTGAAGTAGGTGGTGAAATCCCATTGGACATGAGATTGGGAGGTGGACAGCTGGTGTCAGAAGAACTCATGAATCTGGGTGAGAGTTTTACGCAAACCAACGACCCTTCCCTTAAACTTTTCCAGTGTGCAGTATGTAACCGCTTTACTACGGATAACCTGGACATGCTTGGTCTCCATATGGGAGCGGAGCGCAGTCTGCCTGAGGAAGAATGGAAGTCGGTGGTGGGAGATTGTTACCAGTGTAATTTGTGTCGATATAACACTCAGCTGAAGGCCAACTTTCAGCTGCACTGCAAAACTGACAAACATATTCAGAAATACCAGCTTGTGGCTCATATCAAAGAAGGGGGCAAAGCCAACGAGTGGAGGTTGAAATGTGTTGCCATTGGGAACCCAGTACATCTCAAGTGCAATGCCTGTGACTATTACACCAACAGCCTGGACAAACTCCGTCTGCACACTGTGAACGCCAGACACGAGGCCAGCCTCAAGCTGTATAAGGTAAAATACCGATTTTAAGCTGTTAAGTAAATTAAAGCTCTACTTGAGCTGTTGCCATGACCATAGTGACCAATGATCAGACTAAGACATCACAAATATGAATATTTGAGTATATTTTACATTGAGGTAATGCACATTGATCAATTTCTGTTTATTCTTTTGTACAATATGGGCAGTGGTGCAGGGTAGAAGGTCCGTGTGCATATACTATATATATTATGATGATTTTTTTTTTTTTCAACTGTAATACATTGTCCTGTTATGTCCCAGTCCAAGATCCCACCTCCCTTTCCCGACTCTCTGTACTGTAAGAATAGAAGCAGTGAAAATCCCGTAAATAGCCTTTTGCTCGCCCCATAGAATTCCTCCAGACGTTTCTATTGATTTTCACTGGACTTAAAGCCTCACCCTCCTCTCTAATCATTCCATAATGGCTTTAGTATGAACGGTCAGGTACAGTTCCCCATAAATCTGGTCAGGCTTATTCCACCTACCTTCCATCCATGCACATTGCATACAGTCTGGGAACTAACATATCTCTCATTTCTCCTACACTCTATTTAATGGGAATGACATAGTGCAGCCTCTGCCTATTCCCCCTGACTCCCTGACCACACTCCTGTGAGGGAGAAGAGACCATGAATGAGAGTGGTCCTTAGACCAAGAGTTCACATCTGAGGTGGATTGAGATTGATTGCATGTTATGTTTCCTCTTGCAAATGTAATCCATTAGGCTGGCACATCTATAATCAGGTTAGCGCAGAGTTAACTGCATGTAATCAACTTCTACACTGTCAGATACAGAAATCCCCTCCAGATGCCAGAATAGTGTGCAAGACAAAACTGTGTGCATCCACCAGTGCAGATCAGTGGCCTTTCTCTCAGTGGGGGCACAAGTCCAAGAGAAGACAATTTAGAGCTAGAAAAGAAGTGGCAATCTGGTTTTGGTTAAAGGTGACTATTGAATAACTTGGCTTTTATCCCTGTATGGTTTCTGACAACATCCAGCCTTCTAATGGCCTAGAAGATTTGCCTTTTCCGAGCCGGCCAGCTAATAAGAGGGGGAAAAAAAATCCTTAGCAGAGATTGTGGTCAATTTTCTTGTTTCCTAAGCAGGGATCAGAGAGTTCAGTTTAGTCTTCTGCCACTGCATAAAGATATAGCATTAGACATGGACCAGTTACAGCAATTTTGGGGAGGACCAAGTAAACATTGATGCAAATGGTGATGTCTGCAGACAAACAAATCATTTTAGTAATAAATGAATAAAATGCCTTCAACAAGTTTTAAGAGCTTTGCCCCTGCATTAGCAAAGGCTATAACCCTATCAATGTATAAGGCTAAGGCTTTTTTCGTTGTAGCTAGGAGTGAATTGAGCAGAAGGTAAAAAAAGTATAAGAATTTCCTATATAGTTCCCATTCTTTTTGTAGCCATTCTTGGCTTTGGCTCAAAAAAGCACAGCATAATCTACAACAAAAAAAAAGCTGAATTCCCAAATAACGAATTGCTGAAGTTCAGAGTATGAGAACATAAGCCTGATAAGGACTTACTAGGATACAGTTCATGTAATAAGTAGAAATGGAAATACGAGGGCTTGTGAGTTATTGTGGGCACACTTATGAACACACGAGACCCTCTATGTGACCTAGTGCTTTTCTGTATAAATCAGTCTAATTCCTTGGCTTTGCATTGTGTTTACTCCCTGCACCAGTCTGATCATTTTCTCTGTATGAATGCCTACATGTTGTATTTGGACATTTTATGCTGATCTTCATGATCTCTGCCTCCTGATCTACAGTCACGCATAGCAGTTTGTAATTTACCACTGATTGTATGAAGTTCAGGTTGTATAGAATACTGATAAAGTGCTTTTGAGCTTTTCTGATCAAGGCATAGATCCAGATGGTTAATGCTAAACAAAATCTGTACCCTGTCAGTGGAAACCCAACACAGGCTATTGCAGTAGATATCAATTGGCATTTTTAACTTATGGCGTTGTTGTCCAAGTTGACAACCTTGACAGACCAACTATGAACAAACCACAAGTTTTTCGGAAGAGGCCCTCTGGAAGCCCTAATGTACGGGTAGCGTTAGACTTTGGTCTCTGCATGGCAGGATTTGGGTTGATTCCAGTAGCAGGGAATACTAGTGTAAGTCCATTTCCCATTGTGGAACCTGTGGTAGAGTAACTGTTGATATGTTGATTCAGCATAATTGATGCAGCCTCATTTCCCACAGTAGATGAGGATTAGAGGAGCCTAGTTTAACAGTCTCATTTTCTGGTCCCAAAGCACACTTGTTTTAATGTGTTTCAGTTAATGAGGTAGAAGGGAGGGGGAAGTGTCGCTGAACGTATGCAGACCGCGAGTCTCAACGTGCCACATTCCACAAATTGATACGGCTACTACTGGTACTGGTTTCAGTGGTCAGAGCCAGGACTTTACCAAGCTCACTAGTGTCAATTCTGTTGGCACTTTTTATAGCACCTTAACTACTTCAGCGCTGTGCTCATGGAGCTGCATCTGCTCACTGTTTCTTCTCCTGGAAATGTTCTTTCATTTTTGTCATATCCATTAGACTAGGGAATGACAAGGCTCAGGCCTTTGGGGACTGTTCTGACAGATAGGCTGCATAAAACTAACAAAATGCAGGCGCTCGAACTGGCAGCTTGCAACCATATGGGGAGCTTCTGTTTGTCTAGTAGGGAAGGTGGAGTGTCGGCTCTCACCATATAATGGGGCCAGCTCAGCTACAAGTGAAAGCTGTTATCTCTGGACTGGCACAACTCCAGTCCCCCCTGGCACATGCTGGCTGACAGTTCACAGCAGCACGTGACGCTTTTCCCCAAGGCAAAGCCACCGTTGGTTTAAGTAGGCATTAAACAATTACCCAGGCTTTACTGCTCCTCACCTTCCGCAGATTGGCTCTATAAATTGTCAGCCTGCTGACATTTTAATGTGAATTATGTCATGTGGTATCCCCTTTGATTTGAAAATGCCTCAGTTTGTAAATACATGAGGCACTCAAAGGCTTGTGGTTAGTACACACACAAGAGGCCTCAGGGTTTTTGGTGGGGGAGAGCGCAAGCAATGGTTCTCTCATTCTTTCTTATTCTTCCTCTCTCTGTCTGTCCCTTCTTTTTTTTTTTTTTTTTTTTTCTGCACCGACTTGGTCTCTTAAAGGGACAATGCAGATTTTTGGCCTCTATGTAATCATCCCTCGCCAGCGCTGCAGAATGAAGCTTCTAATCCTGCACAAAGCTGCTTTGCTCGTGTCTGTTTATGATAAATTAGACGGGGAAACTTGGGTGTGATTTTATTAGTTCCCACTCGTACATGCCTCCTGCTCTCATTTGCAGGGAGGAAAAAAAGAGCAAGAGCAGATTTTTGCAGATTTGCAAGCCTTATGTGTCGAGCTGGATATTAACAACTGTGCTCTTTTTTTTTTTTTTTTTTTCTTCTTCACAGAATGGCTATAGAATGCTCTGTGCCAGAAAAAAAAAAAAAACTAGCCTTGAGACGTGCAAACTTAATACCAAAGCCTAACTTTTTGGCCATTTAATAATTTAATATGTTTTTATTTTATTACCATTATCGCTATGATTATTTAATCCGGTTTTCGTGGGATTTATTTTGTTCTTCCATAACTATAGTCGCATTTACACAGCGGTAATATGGGTGGTATTTTGTATTGTATGTCTTCATATTACAGACATAGTACCCAGTCCTCCCTTGGATCATCAGAACCAGAAATAAAGTACCCTACAACCATGTAGTGCTCTAACTAGTTCTGATGACCTGCAAGGGGTCTGGGTATTGCATCTATAAGACATGTGCAAAAAAAAGCACCCATATTACAACCGTCTAAAAGAGTCTACAGTAAGCATTTATGCGTCTCAGGCCTTTGTGAGCAACTAGTTTTTTTCACTTATGACAACAGAGGTATATGTATCAAAACATATACAAATGCAGAAGCAGGAGATTACTTGGCACAACTCATTGCATCATCTGTGTCTTTTACACTAGGTTCACACTAGCGTTCGGCTCTCTGTTGTTCGGGTCCGCATGGGGACCCGAAAGACTGAGAGCCTGTCCAAAAAAAAAGATGCGTTTCCGCCGAGTTTTTTTCCGCAACGCTTTTTTTGCTGTTTATCGCTACATGGGTTTTTAGTGGGAACAAAAATACATAAAAGGATACATATGTCATCCACAAAAAATGCAGGCGGCATACTGCATCAAATGCGGACGTGTAAATAAGGCCTAACACCTCACAATGAGCCAACAATGTAGGCTATAAATGACATATTTATCTATGCTGTTACATAAATTAGGTAGTGTTTCTTATGTATGGTTGTGATGTCGTTCTCAAATAGGCAAAAATTGTATATAATGTACAATATGTGTGCGATACATTCCCCTCATCTTTCTCTGGTGGTGAATGTACTGATAGCTGTAACCCGTAAACACCAGAACTCTGCACCACTGACATAATAATACTTCTCCATGTGTATTTACAATCTTTTACACAATTCCTACGTGTTATATGGTTCCCTTGGCAAAAAGCTGATCACAATGGCACACATTCATTAAGAATGGTGTTTTATACATCACTTGCACAAAGACTAGGCAGAGACCTCTTAAAAATACATCTCAGGTGCATCTCAGTAAGAGCATGTACCAAAAACTGAAACCTACTCCAGCAACCTGCTGAGACATATATTGATCACCTGTAATCTGTGGGCAAGCATAAAAAAAAGAATTCAGTTTTCCTGCAGCACCTTCACAGGGGAAATGAAGTATTACACAGGACAGTTTCAATTCAGTGGATTGCCTGTGCAATATAGGACAGGACTGCACCTCTAGAGTGAGAAGTATTCTATAAGCACTCTTCACTGTGGCCAAGAGATGAGGATCCTAAACTGGGGACCCCCTCTGTTAACTCTAAATTCCCTAATAGGTTACAATAAATTGGGTTTCTAAACTGGACCTCTCGGTTAATTATTTATTATTTATAAGGTAGATTTGCTTTATCATGTCCTTTAGGAGGGTAGAATGTATGATTGTAATGGGTTAATATTTGGCCAATAAATGGAGCCTATCCCTTTTCTAATATATCTGAGCCACTTCTGTAGTTGCAGACCTGTCCAGGCTTGCAGTTTGTCAGTCATTGGAATAATCCAAGCAGTCCAACCAGTGCAGGGTCATTCTTGTAGCGAGGATAGGACAAATCATATCTTGTATGTGTAGTACTTTCTTTTTAACTTTTTCCCGGGTGTAGGAGTCTGAAGCTCCCTGTCCTTGCCTTTGTGCTTTCCTCCAGTGACTTGGCCTACTGTTTATTTATCTGTCCATAAGCATCACCTATTTCTTAGTCGCCCCAGCTGGGATATTGCCAGCTGGCTGTCAGGAGGTTGCTAGGAAACATGCAGGCCTCTTTGCCGTTTCCTAAGGACAAGGCCCTGGCTCAGCATTATGAGGCCTGAAAACAGCATGCATCAAAGCTAACACAATAGAGACAAGGAGAAGGCTGTGACCCCAGCCTCATCCTCTCGTACCCTCCTCCCCCTCACACTACAAGCTTTCTGTGCATCCAAGCTTCTTGGAAATTAATCTCCCGGAATCGGTGGTAGAGGTAGCAGATGTCTGTATAAGGTTGCACTTTCATTTCTCGCCTGCTCTCACTTAGGTTTTTTTTTTTTTTGTGTGTGTGTCTGTGTCCGATGATGTTTGGATTAAAGGGGGGGTCTGGTCACCACTTGCTAAGACGACACAGGCCTATTGTTTTTGCTGTGCAAGCCATCCTTTTATCCCAATTGCAGTCTGTGCCGATTACATCCCTACTCATAGTCCCCACAGCGGGCAGAGGTTCCAACTCTGACTAGGCCTCATCCTGCACCTCAGTGCTTAGAAATGTTGGCATTTACCTGCAGAAACAGTGTCTTCTTGGGCAAAGAGTGCTTGCACGGCGATTCCCTGCTCCATCTCATGATACAATAGTTGCTTTAGGCAACATCTATTTTATCAGAGGCAATAAATCTCTCTAAGGGCAGTTGTGCGCTTAATTTCCAAAGCGTGCAAGACCCACCAGTGAGAACAGAGAGACACTTACTCAAGGGATGAAACCTGGCACGGCATTGATAAATGTTATCCTCACTTCCAAGCACAATTAACGTGAGAAGAAGGCAATCCAAGATGGAGCTAATTTGGGACCGTATTGTTTTGTGTTAATCTATTTTGTTTTCTGTCCCGGGAGGGGAGAGGCTTAATGCTTAGTGAAGCATGCATAAACTGCAAGCTCATTAAGAGATGGTCTGTTTATCAGCCTGTACTAAGAGTCCAAAGACATGCTCAGGCAGCTACTGGTGCAAGTTCCCTGTGGGTTTCGGCCCCTCCTCATTAAGTCAGTTCTGGCTATTGATTGGGAAGCTGTGTTTGAAGGAGTCTTACTTAATCCATGCATTATCTTGACAGATTGATCAGACCTGATTGAGAACCTCTTAAAGGAACGAGCAGCCGTAATGGGAAAGTTGGACTCTGTCATCCGTTAGGGTGATTCTGGGAGCGAGAAGAACAAGCTGACATCTTGGAGCAATTGTATTTACAATTAACATGGCTGAAAACGATTGGCCGTATTGATTCCCCTTCCTGCAATTACATATCCATTGTTTACATTCCAGCACTTCAGTTATAAAAAGGAAATCCAATAATTATTGCATTATTTAAAGTTAAAGTGCCACAGACTTTGCTGCCTCTATGATGTGCGTGATTTACCGTGCAGCAAGCTGGAAGACTCTTAATCTGAAAGTCAAAATATATTGGCTTTTAATGAGGATAAAAAAATTAAGGGTGGACGGCGTCTCATTGACCACTTGTCCTTTTGCTTTACATTTGAATAATTATCTCATTGACCATTGTCACAGTGTGAACCGCAGGTTCCCAGGGCTGCGACTGGGTGACCTGGTTCTGATATATGTGCCAAGCTCTTGTCTCTAGGAAGAATAAATGTCCCAAGCATAGAGACAGACAGGCCTGGAACGTGTCTTAGGTTATTCCTTGGCTGAATGTATCAGCAGATCAGGACTTGAAGATTTCAATTCAAGTTCAGCAAAACCTTATCTGATCTATAACTGTGATGTCAGAATTCCTCATTACCCACAGTACTGTTGCTTAGGACATAGCAGTGTTTTTGAAACAAAATGGATCCCTGGTTTCCAGAAGCCTACAGGTATATTGTGAAGGGAACCTTGTAAGGTTTGAAAGATTGGAAGGTCAGTTGTAGAAAAAGATCTGTAACTAGACAAAGATATTCATGTGACTTTGTAGGTTCATGGTCTCTGGCACTGATGGCCCAGAATTGGTTGGAATCCTGATAGTGTTTTTCTCAGTGAAGATTTGGGGTCCAGCATCTAAGGGCTGTCTTTGGAGAAAGCTCCATTTATCCTTGGGTCCTTGGGTGAGCAGTAAAGGCAGTATTTGGTGACCATGGTTTGATCTCACAGTTTAATGTGAAGCCAGATATTTGTCACAAACAGACACATTTAAAGGTGGCCATCTTCAGCATCATTGCCTTTAAATGCAATGTTCCTGCACTGCTTTCTTCACCTTGTAGACCAGTGCTTTTCAGTGTTTCTAAGTCAAGTATTCAAAGTACCCCCAAGCCTTTCATACATTGGGTTGCAACTAGTAAAAATACAGCATGAGGACAGTGCAAGGGCCATGGCATTTAGCTCCTGAGCTACATTCACAACAGATTGAGATCCTTAGTTCTAGAGCATCAAGATGTTATTACCTGGAATACAGTAAAGGTGACCATATACCTTACAGGGTTGTCGGATGAACTAAGTGTGCATATGTTTTAAGTATTGAGAATATTGTGTTGGCCTATCTTATATAAGAACAAAGAATCAAGCATGTTGAAATCTAATATACCTGATTCTGATTTGCTGTAAGGGTGATCCTACATACGATCAGAGGCAGAAATCAGAACCATGCGCCTTTGTCTGCTCCTACCTAACGCCACACACTTGATAGTTGAGATCCTAAATAACATCTGATGAACCAAAACTACTGTTTTGATGGCTCAGAAACAGTGGGGGCCAGAATTAGTGGGATGGTGCCTATTAAAGGATGCAAAAAGCTGGAGATGATGGAGGTGGTGAAAGGTCCTCTTTAAGTACTTCTTTGAAATGGTGTTAATAAATCTTGTCCTGTAATATGTAATTGTTTGCCAGTAACATCCAGTGCAACTATTTTTCCCATTCAAAAAATTCTTGATGCCCTTAAAGCAGCCTATGCAATGCTTATTCTGTGTGCTGTAATCTGTTACGTAGAGCGCCAGGTCATTTATTACATCATATACAAAATAGCTGATACATTCCACAAAATCACGGTAGGATCTGATAGGTGGCTTGTGATCTGAATCTTATTGGACTCTGAGGAATAGACTTGTTCCTCAGCATTGTTTTTATTACACGGTGGTGGCCTGGCTGACCTGTGGTTACTTGTTAGAGATCCTCTGCGGTGGGATTACAGTGAAACCTACTTAATCTCCTAGAAGCCCTTTTTGTCAATAATGACTGCTTTGCTTGCTGTGTTTCGGCGGAGAGGTTATTTATTTGGCTGTATTTTTGGCTGTATCTTGCAAGTCATTTTTGGCTTCAGCTTCACTTGAGAGACCCACTAGATATTTTCTACTGAGCCTGAGTCCTTTTGCAGGGAGTGTTCATGGTAATGTCTAACCATCTTTGTTGAATTGCTGGTTCTAGACTGTTTTTCAACCAATTTAGCCCTTTACATCAAAAAGCAAGAAATGTAACTTCCCCAAAAGAAAATTTTTGTAATCCAATACTTCTATCTGCTATCTGATGGTCAGAAGATGTAATGGAAATAACCATGTAAAAGACTCAGCAGCGACTAATAGCAGTAGATTGGTTTCATTGTATATATGTGAATTGGTTTCATTGTATATCTGTGTATGTCTTCCCTGTCCTGAGAGTTGGCTTCAATGTCTCAGCCTGGAGTCCAGGCATTCTGCTTGGTGTGGATACACTGTAGCAAAGTCTGTGCTATAAATGATTTGAAATGATTCTATTCATTGACAGCAAACATAGATCCTAAAAAATATAAAGAATTGAAACAGAAGGTACGTTAGTGAGCTGCAGAACGTTTCTATTGATATAAACCCAGAAAACTCCTGTATAGACCATAGGGCCATCCCAATCAGTTTTCTTAGGTACGAAGCATTCAGCATCTCCATTTATTTCATCCACCCTGCCATTTAAACACCAGTAACCCAGCAGAGTCCAAGTACTTACAATTACAGAATACCTTTGTGTCCAGCTGTTAGAGATAGAGATCTCCTGGTGGTGCCCAGGCCTATGCACCACTGTGAATACGAGCTATATCCTTGCCTTTGTTTCTAACCTGGCACTGATAAGAAACAGCACTTACTGCCAGTGACTTTTCTGTCTTGACGGGTGTTGGGTTAACAGATGTTTCCAACGGTGGGCACTCAGGATATAGCAGGAAGAAGTTGGCTAGTATGGAGAGGTGAAATTTGGATGAACCAATCCTATTTAGGAAAGAGTGACAACTGTGAGGACGGTCATGCCATTGTTTTCTCTTCTTTGGCTAATAGAGTCCTCAGGTTTTGTCACACTGATATATATATATATATATATATATATATATATATATATATATATATATAAATATATATGTAGAACCTTTGTCCTGTGTCACATGATACTAATCATATATTTCCTCCAGCATGTGTACCACCTCTCTTAACCCTTGTTATACATGCATGGGTGCGGTACACAAACACAACAGTAAGTAAAGACTAGACTAGTGCCCCCAGTTTTACTGAGATCATAATAAAACCACAAATAATTGCAAACAATTGCATCTAGCTACATAACAGACCTTGGCATGGACTTAAAACACTAAATACGCAATAAGATGCTAATAATTCATCGTCTGAATACCTAGACATCTGGCAGGCTTATGTGACTTGTATGCTTTGGGTTAAAGATTTTCAGAAAATATAAACCATATTTTCCTGAGTAAAGGGATGCGAACATGTGGTTCTTGTCTTTACCAAGAGTCATATATTGTTTTAATCATCTAACTTACCTACAAACTATGACACCTTATCCAAAGCCCAGTGGCCTTACTGGCAAGAGAGATGTTTAAGCACAAATGCTCAAATTAGTTTTTTTCAGATTAAAGGGAACCGAGTGATGACTCCTTTGAAAGATAGAATGGTGGCCATAGTGCTTGTCACCTAGTTCTTTCAGAAAACAGATATGACTGAAGCTTGTATTTATATAAACCGGTTTTCCAGGATTTTTTTTTTTGTGGTCTGTGATCAATATGTGAACTGTTGGGGGCTACAACCTGGGCCCTGCACTAGTCAGCTGTTCAGGATTCCTGCTCAGCCTAGTACTATACAGTTTACAGATCTGAAATAAGATGGCTTCATATGTTGTGTTAGATCTGTTAGAGCTTATTTCATATATTTATTTCTATGGGAGCTGAGCTTCAGTAATGTCAGTGCCACTATACAATGTATGGAGTCATCTGCTGTAGGCTGCATACACTGTATAGCAACTAACCCCTCAGCAGTCCTGAAAAGCTGATCAGTACAGGGGCCAGTTGTGGAGTGTGTTGATGATCTGTACTACTACTAGGCCATCAAAAAGGAAAACCCCTTTAAGGCTAAGGCTCAGCATATCAAAATGCAACTAAAAACACTATAGAAAAAAAAATGCCGCAAAAACGCATTGTCATTGAGTTTTTGATGGCTTTTCTCTGCCTGTTTTCTTCCCTTATTAAATATATAGGGAAATCTCTCACAATTTCACAGCTAAAATGAACATGCTGTGTTTTTCAATAACGCACACCTTTTTGAGAACACAGTTTTTCTACAACTCTTTTTAGGCAATGTGTGAATGAGATTAATGCAATCTCATTCATTTGTCAAGATGGATTCACCTAAAGCATTTTGTAGTTCTTTTTTTGTTGTGGGTTTTTCAGAAATGTTGCAGACTTTAAAGTGTGTGGAGAGCTTTTGAAACTTCTACTTAGACTACATGTGTTCATGTACTGGGTCTGTGACTGAATGGCATGGACAGCACATGGATGATATCCGGGTGCTGCCAATGCATCCAAGGACCCATTAATTTTTGTCCGTGAGCCCAGGCTGCAAAAAGGACAAGTGTATGACTTATCTTGAGTTTTGGTCCAGGCTCATGGCCCCATACACGGACCCGTGATAATACACAGGCGTGCACATGGGGCCATTTTTATGGTCCGTGTGCTAGCCATGAAAACCACTAATAAACTTGAGTCTGAGGGATCTCTGAAAATGGCCTGAGAAATGCCATGTTCTATTATTTAATAGATCAGTCACATGGACCATTAAATGGTCTTGTGAATAGATCCGTTATTTTCTGTGGGGTATTTTTAGTGTGAGGTCCATTAATAAATATGGCTAGCCATAAAGTTTGTTGTGTGAATAACTACTTACATTGTGATAATATACTTAAAAATTCATAGAGCTTTTTGGTATGTATTTTTAGGTTACCAGACCATGTAGCCACCAGGGCAGTGTTCTTTTATCAGTGGATGTAATATTTATTTTACTTCATTCATGTTAAGACGTGCAGACCTGTAGATTAATAAAGTTATCCTTATTCTTTTTTCCCTTCCTCCCACCAGAATGTCATGAGTCATGGCCACATATTTTGCTGAATATTAATAGAGCAGATAAAGAAAAGTAACTGTTGCATTTTGTTATATTGCTATTTTTGTAAGGAGACTGTGGTTAAACTAATGTTGGGCCTCCATATAACATAGCTGTCAGCCAAACAATCATTTGCCTGGCAGCTATGTTGCTTGACATAACATGCACACTTGGCTCTGCTGAATTGTGCAAGTGTCCTGAACAGGGAGAGGGGTAAAAGCAACTTATCTTTAGAAGCGCAAAAGGATTGAGCTATTAAAATCCAACTGCCTGATCCTTATCTCCCTCAGCCCCTGCAGGAGAGTCAGGAGACCCCCATACATATTAGATGGTCAGCCTGTACCATCAAAATCATCAGGTTCAGCCAGAACACATCGAATGTGTATGGCCTGCATAAGACTTGCACAGCACACATACATCTGCAGCAGTTAGGGCTACAAGAAACCAGCATCACTTAGTAGTAGAAGAAGAAGTAGAACAGCACGCAGGATCTGGGTTTGCTTCTAAATTGGAACTAAACCCAGAACCAGTCTTCTGTTCTACTTCTTCTTGTACAATTTAATTGGTAAAGTGGTCAGTCTCATCTGGAACATGCACCAGATTAAAGTGCCATATTTAGGAGAGTGCTCCCTGGGCCCTTTGTGTTGCATGCCAGCACCAGTTAGTGGATAGATTATGCTGGGATTTTTACTTGTTCAATTGCTGCTGGGCCACAGATTATCCTTGTCTGTCCTGGCAGGTCAGCGGTCTCCTTGTTCTCCAGGTGCCCCGAAAGCCATGCTGGGAGTTGTTGTTTCACAGAACCAGGAGAGTTACAGATTGAAGACTATACCGCCCGTCATAAAGAATCAGAGTACAGGCAATTTCCTGTGTATACCATGTAGCAGAGACTATTCAGTATTATTGAAAAATCTTGCACAATACAGTGTAAAGATGAATATGTATTGCTTGATATTTTTTGCAGTCAACCCACACAGCCATTTTACTGTGTGCTGTTTAGATGGACAGGGAGGTGTCACGTGGAAATATGAGCTTTTGCTTGAGTGCAAAATGAATGATGTGCAGGGCCATAGCCCTCCCCACTTTACCAGGAAATTCCAGGCTTGTCTGCAGGTGGTGGACCGCTGAGGATGTAACCAGCCGTAGACTTTTATGGACTATTTGGAACAGGACTGGGAGGACAGCTGCTTTCACATAACTTTTTCATTAAAGAGATGGATTCTCCAGCTGAAGACTATGTGATTTATGACCTGAGGTTGTAGAGATCTGAAAGAAACTGAGAAAGAGGCCTCTGTGCTTTTGGGAGGGGATAGGGGGTAATGATGGTGGTGAGTGTGAGTGTATATATACATGTGTGTATACGTTTAATATCTGAAGCCAGGCAATATGATAAAATATCATGGAGTGTAAATCTATCTTTATTCTCCCTAATTTGATAAGCAAAGCAAATTGTATGGGGTATGATTGCGCCTCCCAACTTTTTGGATCCTCAGAGAGGCACACTTACAGTTCTTTGTCCATCTTGTGCCCATACCTAAACATTAGAATAGCTTTTTAATTAAATATTTTCTCAAAAATCATCTGAACAAATTCAACTGAATATTCTAACAAAAATAACTTGAAGATAGAAACGTCTGACTATATGGACTTGGGTAAAAAGTGGAAGGCATTAAAACAATATTGATCATTCTGAGGCATTTGGCACGATGATAGTGCTTGCTGTTTTTGGTAATGACAGTATATGCAAAACTGTGTGCGTTTCTGTCTCTAATCCCTCAGGTATACGCTGCCTTCCATCAGAATGTACTTCTGTCTGTTCTGTTTTAAAGTGGTGCTTCAGCTAAACCTGATCAATATTTTGCTTTCCATGCGTGAAGAACCAGATGTTAGAAGTTTCCCATTGTTGGGAAAAAAGGCCCCACAAGCTTTCTAGCAATCAATGCGCTGACACATGCGCTGATGGCCGCCTTTAAATCTGGCAGGGACTGATCCTTTTCCTTTCAGGGTGCATATATTTTTGGTTTAACAGCTGCTTTTAGAGCGATGAGCCTTTAAATAGACAGTGTCAGAGTACTCGGCAGTTTCTGCCTCTTGCTTTGTGCAGCCTCCTACTGTTCCCCTTAGTGTGATCTTTTTGTAGGCCTGAAATCTTCCCCTTTTTTATGTTGTTAAAGGAACACTCCACACATCACTTTTATACCCTGTGTTATTCCTATTTCAGGGCTGGGGATGTGGAGAATGACATAGGGATTTTATCTTTGGTGTTCTCGCGGTGCTGCTTGAAAAATCCTGCTCAGCATTTTTTTTTTTCTTTTTTTTAATGTACGGTATATCGATTTCTTAGTGACAACTAACATGGCTACTTTTAGAATTCCTAGAAGGATTATCACCCAGCTTTCCCACATGCCTAAAAGCTGCCTATTATATTGACACACTTTCTGCCCCTATAATGCTGCATAGGTAGTCAGAAGTTCTGTTCAGGACTATCGATTGAGACTTTCTGGGTTTTTACTATGGTGACCTTATTTAATTTAAACCAGCTTTCGTAGAAACAGATATAGCTAAGCGGTGGTGGATATGATGCAGTTTACATTGAGAACCCTTTCTCTACTTTTTTTAAGCACTTGTTAAAACAAACAAAAAAAAACATGAATTTAAAGCTTTTTTTTAAACAAGTATTTTATGGTTGTGTTTTTTTTATTATATCACTTTACATTTGTAATATGCAAAAAAAGCCATACCCAGAAAATGCTGTTTTGAAAAAACAGTCACAAACACCCATAAAATGCCACAAAAAAGAAATACGCTGTGTATGTAGACTTTCAAATAATTTGCTATATACTTTAAGGGTTTTTCTAGTCCTACAGTTACTCACTACCTTTGTTTCCCTATTTTCCGCAGCACTTACAGCAGCATGAGAGTGGCGTTGAGGGAGAGTCATCCTACTACCACTGCGTGCTGTGCTCTTACTCCACGAAGGCCAAACTGAACTTAATTCAACATGTCCGTTCTATGAAACACCAACGTAGTGAGAGTCTGCGCAAACTCCAAAGGCTTCAGAAAGGACTTCCAGAAGAAGAAGAAGACCTAGGCCAGATCTTTACCATCAGGACATCTTCACCTCCTACGGAGTCTGGTCAGTGCTTGCTATTAAAGGGGTATTCCCATGAACATAATCATATCTATACTTGAAGATAATTAAAAGTTAAACATATTTGCAAATATAAGTAGTCAAAAATTCTGCAGACTTTTAAAGATTTTGTCTAACCTCTTAGTGCTGACAGTCTGCTGTCTAGTTTGGTTGCCAATGGATACGACCACAAATGCGGAAACTTTCTATGGTCTGGGACTTGTCAAAAACCGAGCCATGATGTCCTTATTGTAGCTGGGTTATCAGACAGGGACACTACATGAATGAGAAGATATCCCGGCCACAATAAGAACATCATGACTGATTTTCTGACCTTAGAAAGGTCCTACATTCATGGCCGTATCTAATGGCAACCGATCTAGAGACAAGACTGTCACCACAAGATATTTAGAGAAAATCTTTAAAACTCTGCAAAATTTTTAATTACTTATATTTGCAAAAATGTTTAACTTTTAATTATCTACAAATTTAAAAATGGTTATGGTCGTGGGAATACCCCTTTAAGGCTGAAGACGCACACTGAGTTTATGTTGCTTTTTTTGGTGCAGATATCTTTTAGGTTTTTTGAGTTAAAGGGTGTATGCTCACAATGCGGCAGCCACATGAGGCTACCGTTAATCACATGACTATACTATATAATCATGTGATCATTGGTGGTCAATTGCAGGCACTGTGAACATAAACCCAAAACCTGGAGTGGATGCAAAAGCAAATGTATACTTCTCTCTCCTACTGAATCCCCTCCTGGCTTTGGGTCAAAAACTGAAGCAAAATCTGCACAAAAAAAAGCAACACAACCTTGATTTGTGTCTTCACCCTTACTCTGTATTTGTGATGTCCTTCATTGCCATGACTAGTGAATTGTGGGCACTCACTGGAAAGTGCTTGCACACCTGTGTTTATGAAGACACATCTGCTTTTTATGTAACTGCAGATTTTCCAACCACACTAACCTTTTCCTCCATTTCCCCCTTGGGGTATTTTCAGCTAATTGCTGCAATAATGAGACTACACAAGTATCTGGAGAAACAGACAATCTTACCCATACTGCCCCTGGGATGCCACACTGAGAGTAGTATTCTCACTTGGGTGTCCTATAAAGTGTATTCCTGTGCTTGCTGAAGAGACAGCCTTTAAGCTGAAGCTTCAACTCTTGTCCACAGTTTCAGACAATAGAAGCAAAAGCATTTTACAATATACCAAACAAGTATTAAGCTGTGTTCATGAGAACATGTTTTGTGTATGCGTCTGGAAAGCTCCTGGGTATTACACCAAATTTAGCTGTAGGACCGTACTGACCCAAAGGAGGCAAAGAGTGCCCTTCCCACATATCTACAGTATGTAAATGTTCTTGGAGGTTCTTATTACTGTTGATGAGAGATAAAGTAGTATTCAAGGGGGCAGGGATTATTATGGACTTCTTGACATTCTAGCAAACAACACAACAGTTTGCCTGTTTTCAGTCAGCAGTAGCTGCTTACATTGGAATTGTCAGCCGCACAGCAAAAAGAAATATCATACACTTTTGGTGTCTCTTCAAGACTACATTATGTTCTTGAGCCTCATTGCATTGCTTCCCTTAGAGAGACAGGCTGCAGTTTCTTTGCATGGCCGAAAAAGATGCTGGCCTGGCCTCTAACATTCCTCCAGTGAGACAGAATCTTCTTAGTGGATGTATTGTTTCAGCAGATTCTGTTAATCTCTGCCGAGTCCTTGGCATCTCTTCTCTTGCACATTGCCCTCATTGTTACAGGTCTCTGCTGAGAGTGTGTGGGGCTGGAGAGGGTGGGGGTCTATAAGGGATACTGTGCACAAAGCCTGCTCCTTGAAGGGAGCTTTTGTTTGGACAGGAAGAGGTTGAGTGTTACTGTCAGACTCTGATTCCACCAGTTGTCTCCCAGTGCCCGGGCTCCTCCTCTCTCTCCTGTTTGGACTTCATGGAGCTGACGCTGTCTGTGTGTGTGTGTGTGTGTGTGTGTGTGTGTGTGTGTGTGTGTGTGTGTGCGCGCGCGCACGCGGAGAGTCTGTATCTCATTAACCCCATCATTTGGGCCTTTAGCCCTCGCTTTCTGTAGCCCCCTCTGTGAAGCATCTCATGTCAGTCATGTGTGCATACAGCTCCTTCACACTCAATATGTTCCCTATTGTTTGACTAGGCTGTAACACAATAATACAGATACATGCCTCTTCAATGCAGGGTGCTGCTTCTAGCTAACAACTGGTTACAAAGCTTGCCCTATGCTCCTTGGCTTCCACAAGGCTGATAACTCAACCCCTAACAAAATAACAAGTTTTATGTAATGTAAGTACAATTTTAGATGAGTGCAATACAACAAACACTTTCTTGTTTAGAGTTATCACACCATAAAAGTTTTTATTTTATTTTATTAATTTTATATAGCATCAGCAGCTGCCACAGCGGTGTCCACTGTTTGTACTCTCTTATCGTCCTGGTACCACATGACGCTCACTAGGTTTACACTCCTGGACAATGTACTGTTTATTTTACTCATTGTTCAAAGTTGGGCTGACAAAAAAAAATCTCTTTTAGGCCGGGGCTCCAAGTGGCGTAAACGCCGCAGTTTGCCCATGGTGGAAACGCCACAGAAAAAAAAAAAAACACAGCATTTTACAGTCACTGTGTAGTGGATGGGATTCGCTAGAATCCCATCCCCACACTACAGTAAAATACATCCAGCGAATACGGTTCGATTTCCAAAAACGTCGAGGTTTTTCAAATCTTAGCATATCAATTATACCTATGCAAACACCGGCAGTTTCCCTATAGGTATAATTGAAGCAAAAAAGTCCACAGAGGAAACCTCTGCAAACTTTCTGTGCAAAGCGCTGCGTGAAAAACCGCGAAGCGTTGCCGCCGCGGTTTTTCCCTGCGTGATGCTATGTGGGGCCTTAGCTTGTCTTTGGAGTGTAGGAGGAGACCCGATTACCTGGAGAAAACACACACAAGCCTGGGGAGAACCTACAAACCCCATGTAGATGTTGTCCTTGGCTGGATTAGAACCCATGACCCCAGCATTGCAAGGCAACATTGCTGCTGCCGCCCAATATGTTTAGGGAGGTGTGGGAAGAGACTTGAGAACCTGAAGGATACCAAAACATACAATTTCTGTGACCCTAGTCAACCAAGGACCCGAGTACTATAAAACATGCTGAGATATAACACAAAGCATGTCCTAAAAATCTTATTATGCGCCAAATAGCAGTTAACATATCAATGCCATGTAACATCTGGCAGCATTTTTTTTTCCTCCTCTTTTCTTTCACAAGAAAACACGGTAGTCATACTCATTCTTGTGATCACGGTCTTATTGGTGTAAGAACTCGTGGCTCTTCCTTTGTTTCTCCTGGCTGGCACCCTGTTAGTCTGCGGCTACCAGGAGTCTTCACTATTCATGCTTCCAGGCAGAGTAAGCTGCAGACAGGAGGAGAGCCGGCTCTGGAATGTCAGCAATGCCATGTAGCCTGTTTCTTGTTTGCTCTCCCCTGCTCCAAGCACAGTGACTTGGAAGAGGATATGAAACTCTTCATCCTCCTCAATTTTGTTTTTATTAAAGTGTTTGCTGGGTAATTCTGGCTTCTATTTAATCTGCCCCTGGCTGTGTGAGCGAGGTAACAGGGCAAGGTTGGGGTGGGACACAAATATCCAGCTTACTGTTTAACGTTACTTTGTGGTAAGGTGCGTTATTGATATATTTTTCTATTATTCTTTCATTTATATACATTTTTCTCATTTCAGAGGGTGACTGATAAGGAAACATAGTAAACTGTCTTACCTTTATCACCTTTACCTTGTTTTTTAGCGATTTGTTATGCTGAGCTGTATGCACATTGTATGATTTATTTATCACAAATAAGATTTATAATTATCTCATTTGGTCATCACATTCTTGTACCAGTCTGTGAGGTGGTACCAAGGAGGGGTGTAAGAAGTTAGTGACCTCACAAATCTACAGTTCTGAGCACCTCCACAAATATTTACATACATATGTGAGAATAAGAAAAGCTTCATGGCTCACAGCAATCACCAATGTTTTTTTTTTTTCTTGTCTTTTTTTTTTCTTGCTGCGTTTCGATTTTAAATGACTATTTTTTTGTGAAAAACAATGTGGCCAGATCTTACTTGAAAGCCAGTAGCAATTAGTGAAAAGCCTGAATACACAGCATTTTTGTAGCATTTTGGGGGTTGATGGTATTTTTTCATCTCGTATGTGACGGGCCTAATTTATGTTGGAAAAACCACCTGACAGGTTCCCTTTTAAGGGGTTGTCCAGTTCATATTTTATTTAATATTGCTGCTAGGGTTAATAAATATAACCTTTCACCAGGTATTCACCTTTCCCAGGCCATTGTCTCAAGCGACAGCAGTTCTGTTGGTCTGTAAACAGGTCCCCAACGGTTTGTGGCAGGTGACCGCTGCAGCCAATCACAGGCCTCAGTGGCCACCACTTCGCAAACTGCATGTCACAATAGTCATGTACCATTTGTAAAGAGGTCACCACTGAGGCCTGTGATTGGCTGCAGCTGTCCCCTCACACAAATGCGATGTCACCAGTGACTTCAAATAGGGGATTTGCGTACAGATCGATGGAGCTGTTGCCATGGATAGCAGAAGCCCAGGGAGAGAGGAGTTCTGGTTTGTTGTGTTTATATTCACAGTAGCAGCAGACAACTACTTTATTATATCTGAAAGGGGTTGTTTCTGCTACAAGCATATGGATTTCTGCAAGCTACATTTGGATTTTCTCCAACGAATCTTCTGTCCTTGGGCTGGGGACACACTGTGCAAAACTGAAACAGGGGTTAGCCGCCATGAATCTGCTGTCTATCCGATGACACTTTACAGTTGCAGCATAGTGGATGGTATGTAAACAAATTCTATCCACATGCTGTGTACAAAACCTGCAGCATGCCAGTTATTGCTGTAGGTCTAACCCGCACATACAATACATATACAATGCAAGGTTGAAAGCTGTCGGGGGAAGGGGGGTCTGCAGAGATCTGAAGGTGAGCCACAGTAATAATCACGTGCAGAGGCGCAGCTAGAATCAACTGGACCCTAGTGCAAAATCTTTAAGCCTCTACTTACATTGTGCCATTCAGAATAATGGTATATTTTATGTGGCAGAGGAACCTTTGGGACCCCTCAGAGTTCAGGGCTCAATAGCGATTTCTACCTCTGCACCCCCTATACTTATGCCCCTGACTACCTGACTTTGGGTTATTTTTGCCCAGTTAATTTATAGAGGAAAGTGCTGCAGAATTCCCCTGCAGACACTCAGCAGCATTTTCTCTTTGTGTGACCTTAGCCTAAGGGTATATCCATGTGAGGCTGATATGCTGCAAATTTTCCAGATAAAGTTCAAAGTGTATCCGCAGCTGCAAAATCATAAATTGATATGCCCATAGATTTAAAATCCACAACACAGGTCAGTTTCCTCTACAGATTTTTACTGCTGCATGTGGATAAGACTTAATAAAATGTCATCTTCTTTGCTGGTACGCAGGGGCAGATCCATACTTTATGTACAACCTTTGCAGCTGTACAGGGGCCTAGGGAGAACAGGGGCTGACTGCCAACCAAAGTCAGATTCCTACCATCCTATAGTTTGCATGTAAAAGGCTTAGCTAGTGCATTACATAGCTCACAGTTACTGATAGCATCAGACTGTTAGCATCATAAATGGTAAGTGCTCTTTGGAGAGCAAGGGCCCATATGCTTCCAAGGGGCCTATATATATTCTTGTGCAGGGGCCCTCTGCTGTCTTTGCTTGGTACTGTAATATGCTATGGATATTCTACACACAATTGTGTGACAGAAAGTTCACTGTATATCCACCAAATATGACCATATATTAAAGGGAATTTCCAGAAATATACTTTTTCCAGAAATTACTAGCTCAATGTAAAAGAAGGATGTTACAGGATTTTTTTTTTAATAACCCTGTACCTGTTAGATACTGTGTGATCAGTATATCTATATACTTGTATGATCTTGTATCTGTGGGGTCTTGCACTGTAAGTAGAAAGACTTCATCACTACTAGCAGGGATGCATGTACTGTGTGAGAATCATGGATGATGTGCTCAGATG
Source organism: Leptodactylus fallax (assembly GCA_947044405.1). NCBI lineage: Eukaryota > Metazoa > Chordata > Amphibia > Anura > Leptodactylidae > Leptodactylus > Leptodactylus fallax. Next base: position 5,532,050 of record CAMRHE010000021.1, read on the forward strand.
ACTGAATGGACATTAAGTCACAATGACGATTAGCAAAATTTGCACTTTTCAGCTAATTTTTGGACATAAAAGGGCAACTATACAAAAAGCAACATGTTAAGGCCGCCATTATGTTAAGCTAAATGGACTCTTTTTTTTTTGGGCAATCTCTTCTTAGTTTACATGTCAACTGGGATTATCTGTGATCTGGTGGATGTGGCTCTTGAAGTTAATAGAAAGGGGATGGCATCCAGAACAGGGACTTCCCTCTGTTAGCTTCACATATCCAAATTGGAAAGATAGTAAAGATATTGAAACAAGTTGCCCCTTTAAAGAGGACCTGTCAGCAGATCTGAAAAGCCCAATGACATACATCATCAGGTCTTGTCACCCTGAGCATTTTGATGTTCTGTTCATCCAGATCTTATCAGCCGTTCCAAAGCTATAGGCCCTTTCACAGTATGTTCACACAGTGAACATGGAACAGGAATTAGAGGTGGACTTCTGCCTTAAATTCCTCTTCCATCACTTCCTCTTCCAGGCTCACAGATGAATGAGCCTAATCAGTAGAGTGGCTCAAACCGCAGTTTCTGCTGCTGAATCAGCCGTGGAATCCATGGTTTATTATTCTTCTGTCCTGCTTCAATCTCTGCAATCCATTGAAAACAATGAGAGACAGATTCAGGGCAGAAACTTCGCTGATTTAGAAGCAGAATCCATCTCAAAATCAGTGCTAAATTCTGCTGTGTGAACAAACCCTGTGTTGATTCAAATTAGGGTATACTAGCCACTGCATGACAGCACACAGAGACCCCGCCCCTATGGAAACCAAACCACGGTATTACCGCCCACTTGGCTAGTATATGTATCAACACTGAAAGGACATAACTTTTTGAAATGGCTGAACGGATTTGGGTAAACAAAACAGCCAAATGCTCAGAGTGACATCACCAGATCAGATGAGCTATGTCATTAAGCTTTTTAGTCGTGGTGACAGGTTCTCTTTAATTACTGCTTGACCTCCCAGTTGACAGGCAGTGAATGCATAGGCAGCATCTACTTCTAGGTACTTCTATCTGCATTCATAGGAAGTGATGGGCTGAATGTTGCATCAGACTACAAAATGGCTGCCTTCTCCTTGTGCGCGTCAAAGCTATTTTATAATTTTAGTCTCTGTGTCTTGCAAGCTCCTCAAGTCTGGAAGAATGCAGACTTCATGTACAAGTGGGACAGTTCATTCACCCTCCTTCCCCTCACATTTTCTCTCCCCCACCCCCAGTCACTCATTTCGTCTCCCTGCGCAAATTGAAAACGACTAACCTTGTCATATTTAGTGCACTGCTCACAGCCGCTGCCTTCCAGGGCTAATCAGGCACAAACATATTCGCAAAGTTGCTAAGCTCTGAGCTGTCTTCTAAGCATTAAAGTGTCCTGTCTGCCTGGGAGGTCACTCCTATCTTGGCTGTGCCGCTCATGTACGGCCAGTAATATTGATTGATTAATGTATAAAAAGCACCAAATCCATTTGCTTCTATGAAACGGAGCAAAGTGCATTCACTCGCTTGGAATTTTCACCTCATCCTTTTGTTTGAAGGACGTGTGTGTTCCGATATTAATATGCCAACTGAATTTTTTATATATATATTTGTGTTTACTTTGTCAGAGATTTTCATTACTTTTACACTTGGATGATTTGGGGTTTTGTGTTTTTGGGCAGGAACTTGGTAAATTGTGATTTTTATCATCTAGAGTAGTTGCAGAGAGAATGCAGCTGGGTTCAGCTCAGTCAGTGACCCTCTTTATGCACTACTCCCATTATGTTGTGTCTCATTGTACATGCAGGTAACCCTATTGCATTGTTGTAATGTTGAGTCAGCAGTGACCTCTGTGCAGTGTCAAAGCCTCAGGTGTGGTATTTGTCTTTAAAGGATTACACCATTGCTTGGAATTGTTATTTGTTTATTTTGCTTTCTGAACGCAAAACGAAGCAACTTTCTAAACAGTTTTCATCCTACTACTTCTGAATCCCATAGACATTAGATGTGTATCAAGCAAAACTGCTGACTTCGCCGGGCCTGGACAACCATCTAATGTGTATGTGGGTATCCTGACTCTGCCCCTATTACAGATGTTTGGGGAGATAAGCACCAGGCAGTTAGAATGTACCTGTCCCATCATTTTGCTCTCAGGGAGATAAGCTGCTGCTAGAGGTATATGGCAGAGGCCTTCTTCTTTTTTAATGTTTAGTACACATGCACTTCTGGGCCTACCCTAGCGTCTGTGTATATGGGAAGTAAGGCCACATACCTGTGGGCCAATAGCTATCTAAAGTGTATGGTCAGCATAACTCCTTTACATAGTTGACTGGCTTCCTGAGCTTGACATAGATCCAGCAGAGCACTGCTCTAAGCTTTGTCAGTTCTGCCTGTTGCCCCCTCCCTTCCATCACTGTTAAGGCAGTTTTCTCACTAAAGACACTTCTCTCCTATCCACAGGATGGGTGATAACCATCTGAACACTAGAGGTCCTACTGGTGGGACTCCAAGCATCCATGAAATAAAGGGTCCATAAGACGCCCATGGACATAGAGCTGTAGTGTCCGCTTAACCAAAGCCCTTTTCATTTCTATGGAGCTGCCAAAAATACATAAAATTCCCATAGACATAAATAGAGTGGTGACCAAGCATGTACACTATACTGAATTAACATAAGGCACTTGCAGACCCTGTTTGCAAGTGTTTGTAGTGGAAAACCCCCTTAAATCTGGCCATACATGTGATTAATATCAACTGAACCCAACAATTTCAGTAGGACCAGCTAACTATCTGATGTGTATGGGAATGTCCTGACTTTCCTTCAGTAGCAGACATTTGGGGGAAAAGAAGGAGTGGCTGTTGGATATTAACATGCCCAATCTTTTTGTTCTCAAACCTCCACCTGAAGTGTCTGACAGCTTCTTTATCCCCATATAGGGATAATTGCAGCTGTAGACCTAGTTCAGCTGTATTTAACTGATGGTACCACTAACATATGTAAAAGTAATTTTTTTTCCATGTCAGAGGTGTCCATAGCTTTTAGAGGGCTTGTCTGGTAACCCATTTTTATGTAGAGAATGCTGGACCCACCAATATTATCTAGAGTGTAGTTAACACTTTGAAAGAGATGACGGATGTGTAATCCACAGCGCCTGCTTCCGTTTTCATTTTCGCCTTCCTGTATCATTGTGTGACCTCTCCACCCTCGTAAGACCAGACTTGATGTATGCTGACAATTAGTTGATTGTGAGAGCACCAGGCAAGGGCACCCACGACCATCACCCTTTAGATCTTTTGCCACGTTTACCGGATCACACAGTATGGAACAGAAAAGTGAATTTTCTCCTAAAGCCTTAAGTGGGGAAGCCATGCTAATTGTAAATCAATGCATCTTAAAATGTACCATTGATCTGCAGTTAGAACTTAGAAGAGAAACTGTAATTACTGCCTGATTCAAGGGCTTTGTATTCTTGGGTTCCAAGCTAAATAAATAGAGATGGCTGAAGGAGCCGCTGACTTCTTCATTAAAGTGCAACACTTTGATTTTATATTGTTTGTCCTCATGTATTCTTTTCCATATTTGTCTGTATCTTTTCTAGAAATATTAACATAAGTATTTTCAGTCACCATGTGGTGTTTGCCCAAATGGAGAATCCTCGTTCTTCACGTGCAATGGTTAAAATATTATCCATGGTAGAAATCAACATGTGGATTACAGCTTCATGGAACTACACTGGCATTACCTGGCACAGGCCTTCATGGGGCACACAGTTACATTGTCAGGCCAGAGAGCATGCTGGGAGTTCTGCTTGTCCCTCACACATTTGACGTTTGCCCTGTCACCGTTCTCTAACAAGCTTGGAACAAGTGGCAGCTGCTGGCTAGAAATTGATTTAATTAATTGCTATGCCAATAAGCCAGCTCGTTACGCCTGCCATTGGTTGAGAGAATGGCTAACAAGTCTACTGATCAATGGAGCCAATAAAGATTTTACTCATTAATGAGCAGAGCACTAATTACTGTTATCCGGTGACCAATTAGGCTTAGTGGCTCATATGCTGGTGTGCGCACTTACCGTTTAGCGTAGAGTAGTGAAACGGTGGCGGGCAGCTAGTGGATTGAAAACAAGGGCACTGTGTCCTTGAAAGGGTCACTTGTTAGAGTGCGGGCAGCCATAAGGATGTGAAGAGGATGCTATGGTCATGCACTGCACAGGCTACTCCATTCATCAAGATAGATAGATAGATAGATAGATAGATAGATAGATAGATAGATATCTTGTGGTGAACTATATGATGTTTTAATCTTCTAATGAATATGACCAGTTATTTCAGTTAAAGCACATGCGATTAAATAACGAATGACCAGTTAGTATAAAGCTTTGCATTGCCATCTTTTGTCAAGTTGTTAATTCTGTTTTGCTGTTTCTAGCTGGGTGACAACAGAAAACAGTTGTCAGTAAAGCTCTACCCCCAGCTTTCTCTGACCCCTTCAGTGGTAAATCTTCCTGTGCAGCAGTTATTTCTTCTTATCCACCTTTACATATGAGCAGGAAGCATACAGAATTTTGAACAACTTCACAGAAGAGGACATCTCTAAATTTTGACCCGCTACCTGCGCATATGATGGGTAGACTGGTTTATATGATGTGGACGCAACATAGTGGTTGTTTACATTCAGTCATGACTAAGTAGAGGTGCTTTTGTGTCCTGTCTATCAGATGGAGCAGTGTGGGTGGCTGCTAGTTACCAAGTGCTGCAGGCTGATAGTTGAAGATGATGGAATATATGAGCTTTTATGGAGTTAAAGTGTATCGAGGCTCGGGACTGGGATTTGTGGTAAGGCGGATGCTATTCAATAAGGTCTCAGCAGAGTCCCCTGGAATCTGCTACTTCTCAACTTGTCTGCTCCTTCCCGTATTGACCTGGTCAGACCCCTTGTGAGCTTCCTAATTGAAAATTAATACAGGATCAATGTGGAAGGCAATTTGCATATTGATTATACACAGCACTGAATGCACCATATGTGTGGCAGATTGATCGAGAGTCTGAGACAGCTCAAGGAAGCTAGACATTTAGGGCTGTGTGGGTATGAGAGGTGCACAGGATTCTCACCTATGTGGATTCAAGACCTCTAGCAACAGTGCTACTTCTGTAAGATTAGATCTAAATTGGGATTTTGGCAGTTCCTAATTTGTAAACTGCATGGGTTAGTGTTTTTTTATATTTTTCCTCACAAATGAGAATGATTTGGCAGTGAATCATTTTATAAACCTTTTAAAGGATTGATTTTATTTGTGAGGTTTGAACCCGGTGCTGAACCAGATTTATAATAGTGCAAGCCTTATCCTGTCCTCTTATTCTATATAAATGTTGTTGAGACCGTTCTCTGATTGTGATCACATAGATTTACATTTGGTTACCTATAAAGTTTCCACAATGGTTAGTGTTGATACTTTCTGGTAAGCTCCCTGTAAGTTTGTGTTTCCTCCATGCCTTGTCACTAAAACTGATCACAAAATGTCTTCCCTTCCAGTTGCACAAATGTACTCCGCCAGCCCTGTCCTCGACCCCTACCTGATTACTCTCCTGCGTGATGCATCAGTGTTACGTACCACTGTCTCTCAGCCTGTCTGTCCAGCTGTCATCTGCTCGGGAATTACTCCTCTAGGTAGCAACCTGGTGGTCCCCTGCAACAAAGATCAGATCCCTGTATGGGGGATAAAGAGGGAAAACCAGTGGACCACTTAGATAAAAGCCTCAGGAGTAGCCAAAAGCCACCTCCTGTGTTACAGGTACCTACAAGGAAAAAAACCCTTTAAATAGGCACTGTTTACAGATGCTGTTACACATACAGTAGCATCTGTGTGTAACACTCCCAGTTTAATGCAAGTTGCTGCGGTGCTCCTACACTTGTAGTAATGGCAAGTTCAGATTCAGATCACCGTAGGGAATAAATGCAGATAGTGGAAAAATCACTTTAAGGCTAAGGGCCCCATGTTGCGGAAACGCAGTGTTTTTTGTTGCAGATTTTGCAGTGTTTTTTTTTGTCAGGAGTGGCTTGAAAAGGAATGGAAAATATAAAAGGAAGAGCCAAGATGTTTCCCTGCTGTTAAATCCAATCCTGACTTTGGATCAAACAAACCGCAGCAAAATCTGCAACTAAAAACGCCTCTTTTCTGCAATATGGGACCTTAGCCTAAGTTTAATGGCCACATTGTGGAAACAGCAGAACGCAAGAGAAAAAACTCTGCATTTTATAGTACCAGCCAGTGAATGAGATTTTGGTTAATCTCATCCACACATTGCGGGGGAAAAACAATGTGGAAAAACGCAGCATGTCAATTTTACCTGGGAAAACTCAACACACTGAAAAAAATGCTACAAAAATGCAATGAATAACGCTGCCGAAAAAAAAACCCAATGCGTTTATGCTGCATTTACTATGTGGGGTCTTAACTTTATGGCATATCTATGTAATGCAGGACAGGACAGGTCCTGCAAAGAAAGAGACGTAGCTGCACTTCATTCTGGCCAAGAGATAACTATCCTGAGCAAAGGACCCTCCCTCTATAAATTCAAAATTCCCTAATAGGGTGTATGAAAATTAATTTTCTAAACTGGACCACCCCTTTAAGATAAAGGCGTTTTCCTAGCTTTCGAAATTGGTGACCTAACCTTAGAATAGGTCATCAATATCAGATCAGTACAGGTTCAACACCTGGTACCCACACTGACCAACTGTTGTCATCAACCTCAGGAACTACGTAGGGAATGGAGCCAGTTCAAGGCTCTGTCCACTATGTAGTGGTTGTGCCGGATCCTATTCTAATTGGTGGTGTTACTGGGTTTTATCGATACCTAAATTGCAGGATAGATCATAAATTTTGTCTGGGCTATTGCTATCAGACGTTGTGATCTTGTTTCTCTATATGACTGGTAAATGTCTATTCCAGCAGTCCAGCTTTCCCAAATGATCTGTTAGGCTTCTATGTTCTTACATCAGTCTCTAGTAGGTGTGACAAGTACTGAATAAAGTCCATATCTAGCTAGATAGAGAAGCAGAATGTTCTGTGCCTATTTATTTGCTTATCTGATCCACTAACTGAAAACTAATTCTTGAGGACAACCAAATGCTCCTAGACATTATACTCTTGGGCTCAAGCTAGGCATTGACAGTATGTCTAGCAAATTTCTGAATCTACAGAATAAAATAATTATTTACTGTAAAAGTAATTGATAATAGAATAGCATACAATTAGGGAAATATTTGTCGTCTACATATTGGCAATTTTATTTTATATAGGTAATATTGACCTGTAAAGCCTTTTTCTGATACCATGATGAAAACATTCAATCTCAAGTAGATCTATTTTTAAAGCCTTTATTGACACGTGCTGGCATACATGTATTGATCTTGTACACGTGTTATTATATGAATGGTTTTGTAAGGATGTCGGGTGGTTCTCTTTGCCCCTCTCCCCTGCAGGAGGGGCCTCTCTTCTGCATGTCTGCCATTGTCCCACTGACATTGAAATTACATTTCTCATGGTGATTTGAACACGGGTACGTTTGAGGGAGTAAGAGATTCATTCTCACCATGACAGGACATAATAGCTTCACGCTCTGCTAGGAGCTGCCATACAAAATTTGCCTCTGTTTACGATGAGCCATTTTCTGCAGAAAATCTAGGGGTAGATAGATCTACTCTTCATGAATTATCTTAAATAAGCAACAGTAGTTATGGATATGTAACAAATGCATGGCCTTGTATGTAAGTTTACATAGTGTACACAGTTGTTTCTTGTAGCATTATTGTAATGTACATACTGGTATATCTGGTAGTGAAGTGAAATGATCAACTTGTGAAATGCAGCTACAATATTTATGCACATACCAAGAGCAGGTGTTGGGAGTAAGGCAGTGAGTCTTTCTGCATTAGGCTAGATTCACACATGGCATTTCACAGTGTCTTTTGCTGCATTTTTTATATTCCAGATACTATAAAGTATATAGCAAAATATGAAAATGCCTGCATACATACATCTGTGTGCAGCATTTTCCTAAATGTTTCTTCTCTATAGGGCTTGAAAAACACCAGGAAAATGTTTTAAATGTCAAACGTTTGTGTGTGTGTGTGTGTGTGTGTGTGTGTGTGTGTGTGTGAAGGTCTTAATATTACTTTACAATGTTATTTCTATTTCTCGTGTACTCAGTTCTACAGGATCTCTCTCTCTCTGAAGTCAGGTTTTTATAGGTCCCTTATTTCGATTGTGCACAAATTCATTCTGCAACAAGAATGAACATTGTGTTTTCTCTACATGAGACATTATGACCTAGGAAGTCATTTAGTCTCTTCCAAGTCTCAAGTTCCTTGGCATGTTGTTTTAGCTCTGTTCTGTGCCTCTCTATGGTAAGGATGACACCTCTAGCCCATAGGAGGAACTGCACTGTGACAGTCGCAGAGTGGCTGAGCAGTCACAGGAACACTACAATAAAGCAGGCACTTTTCTGTTAATTTGCAGCGCTGCTGTGCTCTCTTCTAAAGCCTCTGAAAAGAAGCATCACTATCCATCGTGCCTTTCTACTTCAGAAATGAATAGCGCTTCTTTTTGGGCTTGATGGCGCTTGTTAAGAACAATGTCTGCTCAAAATTGGTTTCCAGGCTGAGCTTTGCAATAAAGTATTCTGCATTATGGAAGTGCAGCATCTCATCAGATCATGCAGTGTATTAAATATTGAGATACAGGATGTCGCTGTTGGTTTAGTGAGAGCATAAGGATGAATTCTGAGTCATGTTTGTCTTTTTTTACATGTAAAGAAAGACCGAAGGTTTTCTGTGCAGTACATGAATTGTAATATATATATAGCGAGTGTGTTTTCATTTTAATGCCTTTATCTTTGCAGATGATCTTACTGAGGATGCAGAAGGTTCTTGTGTAGCTGCAGCTGACCCAGAAGAGGCCCCAAAAGACCAAGAGCCTGAAGGAGCCACAGACCACAGCAGGGGTGCAGGTAAAGAGCATTATCCACCCATTCAGGTCTATGAATTCTGCATTAATTGTTTCCTTTCTTCACAACGCAATAGACATTTTTCCTGAGTAGCTTCTTTGATCTTAAGGAAAGCCAGGCCTGGTAAGGACTGATATGATCGTTATTTAATTGTCTTAATTCCCATTCCAGCATCTTCTGTTCCTTCTGAGAAGGATACTCCAGACTCTGTACCGGCCAAGGTTTCATCAGTAACTAGCACTGACCCTCCTTTGGCCAAGCGACCAAAGTGTACCGAAGAGAAGAGAACCGAGCAGGTAGCGTCAGCAGTTTTGGCTTTTTCATGAGTGCATTTCTTTGTATGGTGGCCGTCTTTTTTTTTTTTTTTTTTTTTTCTTGTATCAGTACTAACTATTTCCTCTTGTCTTAGCTCTACCAGTGCCCATACTGCAAGTACAGCAATTCAGATGTGAACCGACTAAGAGTCCATGCAATGACCCAACACTCAGTACAGCCTATGTTGCGGTGTCCCCTTTGCCAGGATATGCTAAACAACAAGATCCATCTGCAGCTGCACCTCACCCATTTGCATAGTGTCGCGCCCGACTGTGTGGACAAACTTATTGTCACGGTGAGTGGCAAATCTTGGAAAGTCGAGGCTTTTGTTGTCCACACTACACATACATAAGTAGTGTTTTAACTCGACATGTGAAAGAGAGGACATCCTAAGTCATTGATAATGGTTACAGCACCGCTGTGCGCATGTGCTTCTTGCATTCACGTAATGTCCCTAATAATAACTCAGACAGCTCTCTGCAACCTGCCCAGTGTCAAGTCTGTTACCACAGCAACCATGGCTTTGATTCTGCTCTATATCCTGCATTACTGTTTTTGTGCACTCAGTCCACTCGGAGCATATCAAATGGTCACCTCACTTCACTGACCATATTCAGTATACTACCTACAGCCCTGCACGGTGCTATACATAGTAACAGCTTTGCTGACCACATCATCCAGCAGTTTTCTTGCTCTCTTATTTAACCATGCTGTCTCTGGCTTGCCTTTCGGCCTCTCCTCACCTTCGTTTTGTCTCGGCTGTCGTTTGCACACAATTGCTAGGACCTTAAGTGGAAGCTGCTCTGCTCATGTTTGCCAATTAGATGGTGTAAATGCAAAGTGACCTTAATATCCTCCCCTTGCTAACGAGTTTTTCTCTCCAACCTTTGCGCTCTTTGTAATGGAAATATGCAGTCTGTCTGCAAGTGGGATTTGCATGTTGGACCTCGCTGACAGTCAGAGGGTTTTTTTTCTCTTTGTTTCCTGACCTCTTTCCTCTTTTCTTTGTCTGTGTCCTTAGCTCTCCCCTCACTGTCAGCCGCTTTTCTCAATCTATGCTCCACACGCTGCCCTTCCCCCCCTTTCTTCTCTCTCCTCCTTCATTGCAATATGCAAAGAAAAATAGCTGGGTTACAGGGCAGGCCTAAGAGTCCAGCTTACACCCCTTAGACCTCAGCGTGGTGTAAACAGCCTCTGAAAATGTGGCCGTGTTCTGTCAGCTGGGCCTCCTCACACAATTAGCATGTAATTATCCTGTGTGATGGGCAGCCAGTGGAGAGCCAGCTGACACGTTGCATCGCTGACCCGCGAGTCAGAGATCAGTGGGCACACAGAGCAGTGCAGTGTGCTCCTTAATGATGCAATTTACATATCTGGTCAAGCAGCTGTGTATTGCAGAAGCCATGCTGTGTGATATACAGGGCATTATTTACACTGGTCACTGTATGCTTTCAGTGCTGACAAACTTCTATACCACCAGTGAGCCTGCTTCCAGGTATGCACTGTGTGCACTAGGCACCTTTCCGGGCACACTGTCTTACCTAAGTCCTGATTCATGCTTCAATAGACTACAGGTTGCAAGATGCATTGTTTGCCAGTTGTGTAATATCAGCTGATATGTGACGCTGGAGGCGTGAGGCCCAGAAAAGGTAGCAGGCACATTAGACCTCTCAAAACCTGCCAGAATTCCAATCAGGAAAGATGATTAAAGTAGAGAGCAGACAACGTCTCCCGCTCACCTCCTCGTCTGCCGTCATTCACACTTGATTGACTTCAACCTTTCAAGTACAGAAGTCTTTCTCTTATTATTCAAGGCCAGGCAAGGTTTTCTAATTAAAGTGTATGAAAACAATTATAGAGCTGTCTTGTGGAGCTGGAATTCTCTGAGACTCTGCATACAGCTTTGCTCTCGCCGGGTGTGGGGATTTAGCGGACACATATTCCTCCCCTTGCCTTTAAATGAGAATGTGTCCGTGCTTGTGATCCTGCTTGCCTCTTCCTGTAATGTCCTCACAGAGAAGAAGATCAGACAAGAACGTTTTGTTTCCCCTTGTTTGATAATGCCATTGCAAAAAACATAGGTTAAGGTGGTGTAAGCAATATTAATTAGAACTAGTAATACATGCTTCTCACGACATATATACTAGCGCACCCATTACACCAGGCAGGATCTTTAGTCTCATATGTAAATAATAATTGATGGCAAATAAATCACCATAAAATCAGATTAATTAAAATGTGTATCCTTAATTTCCTCTGTTGCAGAGGCTGGAAAATATCACTTGTTCAGTTGAATGCTGACATGTGACATGTTTTCCTGTTTGCTTGCCATCTATTCTGTCACCACATTTGAAGATGTTTCTGAAGAGTTTTGTCCATGTGGTTTTGGAGCCTGTTTTATTATTAACCCTATTGTGTTGATGCTTTTCTAATGATAACTGATCCTTCAGAAATCTCTTGTATCTTCACAATGTGTCCCACCCCATGTGTATCTCTCAGTTTAAGAAACAGGCTGCTCCTTTCACTCAGGAACATGGCACACTCGTTTATCTTTAGCAGTCTGAATTAATTAGGGGTGTTAATATGTGCTTGGTAGGTGGAGGGGGCATCCCATGCATCTCTGTAATTGGCTGCCCCACAGCCTGTGACAAAACACTCTTTGTGATCAAAGTCAAGATTCTGCAGAAAGGAAAAAAAATATTAATTAGAAGATTATTCTTTTAGTGTGTACTGATAATTAAAGCAGGCCACCTCCTGAGTGATGAGGGGTTGTCGAGCAGCTGGGGACACTCTCAGAGACATTCTTTGGGGTGAGGCTTTATGGTTGCATGCTTTCTTTTACTTAATATCCTCTTTTTCTCTTTTGTAGGTAACTTCTCCAGAGATGCTCATGCCAAGCAGCATGTTCTTACCAGTCAGTTCACCAGAGAGAGAAAAAGCTGCATCAGCATCTGAAAATTCAGAAAAGGTTTCAGGTAAGGGGAGTCAACTTCATCTTACACTCTGTTCACATTTTGTCTGATTCTTTCATCAGCATTATACGTCAGTAAGATTTCCCAACGCATAATTCCAGCTTATGCTACCATATACAGTGGTATATGTTGCCCATAGGGTACCATTGTAAAGAAAAATGTTTTCTTGCAGTCGCCATCTGTATAGGAAAGTGTGGCATGTTGATACATACTACCCTACCAGAGGTCATAAAGACACCCTTTGGTTGAATGGAGCACTATGAATATGTTTAATTTATACACTGGGAAATTTTTCAAGCATATATGGTCAATATAGGGCTCTGACGCAGTCTTCAGACTGATTTGCTGAAAAACTCTTTCAGCCTAATTGCAGACGACCATGTGTATTTTGCGGTCTGCAAACTAGTAATCATTGTTCCTTTTTTGCGGACTGTGTGTCATCAGTGTGTCTTCAGTATCAGTGCCGTATGTCCACAAAAACGGACAGTGTGTCATCAGTGTGTGATCTGAGTTTGCGGATCCGCGAAAAAAAAAAAAAAAAAACAGGAGACATCTAATGATGTCCCTAGCTTGTCCTCAAATACGGACGGCATACTGATGACACACGGAGTACATCCGTGTGCCGTCTGTGGTTTTTAGTCTCCCATAGGCTTCTATGGGCGAGTCTGTACCGCAAACACTGAACAGAATAGGACCTGCTCTATATTTAGCTGTGGACTCATGGCTCGCACACTGATCCATGGAAATCACAGTCGTGTGCATGAGCCCATAGAAATGAATGGGTCAGTGTTCTAGCTGGGAAAAACACGGATAGCACACTGATCTCGTCCACAGTCGTCTGCTAGGGGCTTAAGGCTAAAGCCCCACATAGCGAACTGCAGCCAAAAAGCGCTGCGGAAAAGACAGCGGCAGAAACACATCACATTTTTTTTGTGCAGTACTTTTCACAGAAAGTCCGCATAGTTTTATGCAATGTGGGGCCTTAACATAAAGCTGAGGCCACACCTTGCAGAAACCCAGAATTTTCAACCTTAGCTGAAAAAAACACTGTGTTTAAGGCTGAGGTCCACATTGTGGAATCACTGCTTTTTTTTTTTTTTTTTTTGCAGTTTTTATGAGCCAAAGCCAGGAGTGGATTGAACAGAAGTGAGAATGATAAGCACTTCCTATATATTTTCCATTCCTCTTTTAGCTTATTCCTCTTATAGCTTCCATTCCTCTTGAGCTTTGACTCAACAAAAAAAAGCAGTAAAACTGCAACAAAAAAAAGCTGCATTTCTGCACCGATGTTTCAGCCTAACAGTCCCAGCAAAGTAAATATTGATGAAATTAATAAAATCTTAACGCAACATATTAATTTTAACCTGTGGGGGCAAGTAAAAAATGGTAGGGCCACACGTTGCAAAAGCACAGCGTTTTTGGCTGTTGCAGAAAATATTGCTGCAGTTAACATTACCTGCAAAGTGAATGAGATTTTGTGTAATCTCATCCACACATTGTGTCGAAAAAAACACAGCAGGAAAAAATAGACACATTTTTGAAAAAGCAATATGTTAATTTTACCTGCCATGTTTTAACCATAGACTTATATGTAGTGGGGAAGGAAAAAATGAGAACTGCAGCAGAAAAGTAGTGACATATGTAAGCGTTTTTGCAGCATTTCTTCCACTGTGTTTTTTACAGCAGCATTTTTTTTAGCTGCCTTTTTGTATCGTGTGGCCTTAGGCTGAGGCCCAATGTTGCAGAAATGCAACTTTTTTATGTTGCAGAGTTTGCTATGTTTTTTCGAGCCAAAGCCAGGAGTGGATTGAGAAGGAGGTAGAATTAGAGGTATTTCTTATATGTTATCCATTCCTTTTGTAGCCATTCTTGGCTTTGGCTAAAAAAAACCACAGCAAAATATGCAACAAAAAAAACCTGCCTTTCCTCAACGTGGGGCCTCAGCTTTAGGCTAAAGTTGCTTTTGTTGCAGATTTTGCTGCGTTTTTTGAGCCAAAATCAGGAATGGATTGAGCAGAAGGGAAAAGTATAGGAACTTCCTATATATTTGCCATTCATTTCATAGCCATTCTTGGCTTTGGCTCAAAAAACGCAGCAAAATCTGAAACTAAAAAACTGCGTTTCTGCAAAGTTGGGCCTCAGCCTTAAACAGGATCCTGAAGAGGGTGGTTATAAGTCAAACAAATACGCATGTGGTTATATAGTTTGTTGTTCTCTTTTTTTTTTTTCTTTAGAACCTGCTGAAGCAGTGTCTAAGAGTACAGCTGTTCCTGATGGGATTGAGCTGAGTACCGAACAGAAAGCACCTGCAAGTGACAGTAATTCTGCAAGAGAAGATTCGGGATTCTTATGTTGGAAGAAAGGATGTAACCAAGTGTTTAAAACCTCTGCTGCTCTCCAAACGCATTTCAACGAAGTTCACAACAAGCGCCCTCAATTGCCAGTTTCCGATCGCCACGTTTACAAATATCGTTGCAACCAGTGCAGCTTAGCTTTCAAGACTATTGAAAAACTTCAGTTGCATTCTCAGTATCACGTGATCCGTGCTGCCACCATGTGCTGTCTTTGCCAGAGAAGCTTCCGCACATTCCAAGCTCTTAAGAAGCATCTGGAAACCAGCCATCTGGAGCTGAGCGAGTCTGACATTCAGCAGCTGTACAGTGGGCTTTTAGTAAATGGAGACCTTACAAATGTGGGAGATGCTTCAATGGCAGATGATCAGAGCATGCTGGTAGATGATGAAAAAGAAGATGAGAGTGACCTAGAAGATAAGCAGAGTCCCACAGGGAGTGATTCAGGTTCTTTGCTAGAAGACTCTGGTTCTGAACCAAAACGAGCACTTCCTTTCCGTAAGGGCCCAAATTTTACAATGGAGAAGTTTTTGGATCCGTCCCGACCCTATAAGTGTACTGTATGCAAAGAGTCTTTCACCCAGAAGAACATTCTGCTGGTCCATTACAATTCTGTGTCTCATTTACACAAACTTAAAAGAGCTTTACAAGAATCCACAACTGGGCAGCCTGAGCCCACCAGTAGCCCAGATAACAAACCATTTAAATGTAATACCTGTAATGTTGCATACAGCCAGAGCTCCACTCTTGAAATTCATATGAGGTCTGTATTGCACCAAACAAAGGCCCGTGCAGCAAAACTAGAAGCAGCAAGTGGTAGTAACAGTGGAGTCAGTGCCAACAGTACTTGTGTGTCTGTAACCTCCACAACAACCTCAAACCCTGTCAGTAGCAGTGTCACCACCATTTCAACCTGTACAACCACAGTTACACCTGCAGCAAGCTCCAGTTTCATGAGTCAAGCTACTATTGAACCAGTAGTCAATCCTTGCACATCCAGTCTAATTGCAGCCAGCGTTTCTTGCCCTCCTGAACATAAAGATGTTAATCGTAAAAAATTAGCAGATATGATAGCTTCACGGCAGCATCAACAACAGCAGCAGCAGCAACAACAAGCTCAAACACTGGCACAAGCCCAGGCACAGGTGCAAGCCCATTTACAGCAAGAACTACAGCAGCAAGCTGCCATCCTGCAATCTCAGCTGTTGAATCCAACTCTTCTTCCTCATTTTCCAATGACCACTGAGACATTGCTTCAACTCCAGCAGCAGCAACACTTACTGTTTCCTTTTTACATCCCAAGTACAGATTTCCAGTTCAACCCTGAAGTCAGTTTGCCCCTGACTAGTGGCACACTAACTTTGACAGGAAGTAGCACCAGTTTACTGGAAGACATTAAGACTCCACTACAGCTTACACAACAAGCTCATCCTCACCATTCACATCTCCTCCAACAGCAGCAAAGCCAGATGTGTATGTCTGAGTCCCATGCCACTCTTCTGCAACCATTAGAACAAAAGAATAAACTAGTGAAAGAAAATTTAAAGGAACTAAAGAAAGAAAAAGAGTTATCCGAGAGAGCAGATGACATGGCAGTAATGAGTGAAACTGTGTCTGATTCTTTGAGGTGTAAAGAAAAGAAAGACTTTTCAACTGGTTCCTCTTCTGAGTCTCTCTTGCTTCCACCTCGTATTGCTTCAGATGCTCGAGGGAATGCCACCAAAGCCTTGCTTGAAAATTTTGGGTTTGAACTTGTAATTCAGTACAATGAAAACAAACAGAAAGCACAGAAAAAGAATGGGAAGAGTGAACAAACCGATTGTTTAGAGAAATTAGAATGCAGCTCATGTGGAAAGCTTTTCTCTAATATACTTATACTAAAAAGCCACCAAGAGCATGTTCACCAACGCTATTTGCCCTTTAAGCAGCTTGAACAATTTGCAAAGCAATACAGAGACCATTATGAAAAGTTGTATCCACTGAGACCCCAAACACCAGAGGCAGCCCCACCGCCTCCACCACCTCCTCCACCACCTCCTCCAGCAACTCCACAACCAGCTATCACACCAACTGTCCCTGTCTCTGCTCCTCCTCTCACGCCACCTAGCATTTCACCAGCACAGTCATCAGTGTCGTTAGCTCAACTTTCAATGCCAATGGAACTGCCAATTTTTTCACCACTCATGATGCAGACAATGCCCATACAGTCGATTCCAGCTCAGCTGCCACCACAGTTGGGGTCAGTAGACACTCTTTCTGCAGACTTGGCCCAGTTATATCAGCATCAGATAAACCCCAGTCTCCTGCAGCAGCAAAACAAAAGGCCGAGAACCAGGATCACTGATGACCAGCTAAGGGTTCTAAGGCAATATTTTGATATTAACAACTCCCCTAGTGAGGAACAGATTAAAGAAATGGCTGATAAATCTGGGCTGCCCCAAAAAGTGATTAAGCACTGGTTTAGAAACACCCTTTTCAAGGAGCGTCAACGCAACAAAGATTCCCCTTATAATTTTAATAATCCTCCTATTACTAGTTTGGAAGAACTGAAGATGGATTCTAGGCCTCCATCTCCAGAGCCTCAAAAACACGAATACTGGGGAAATAAGAGATCTTCCAGAACACGCTTTACAGACTACCAGCTTCGTGTTCTCCAAGACTTTTTTGATGCCAATGCGTATCCAAAAGATGATGAATTTGAACAGCTTTCCAATCTACTCAACCTCCCTACACGTGTTATTGTGGTCTGGTTTCAGAATGCTCGTCAAAAAGCACGAAAGAACTATGAAAATCAAGTTGATGGTAAGGAAGGAGAAAGGCGTGAGCTGACAAATGACAGGTATATCCGTACAAGCAACTTAAACTATCAGTGTAAAAAATGCAGCTTGGTATTTCAGAGGATTTTTGACCTAATTAAACATCAGAAAAAGCTATGTTATAAAGATGAGGATGAAGACATGCATGATGACAGCCAAAATGAGGATTCCATGGATGCCACTGATTTGCTGACTCCGTCAAGCTCATCATGTAGTACTCCTATGCCCTATCAATCTTTTAGCACTGCAGCTTCAACTTCCACAAACACAGCTAGCACACCTTTCCCTCAACATTTGATGGACATAGATGAGCCCTCAATGTGTAGTTTAAAATCAGACTTTACCCATGATGATAAACCAAAGTCTTTCGAATTTCCAAGGACACAGCAAAACCAAACTCTAGAACAGCCGCAGCAACCAAAGCAAGAGCCACAGCAGCCTCAGAGCACACAATCTCAACCTCCGCAGCAGGATCAATCAGAACAAAAAGCTAGTGCAACACCACAGAAACTTCCACCTATCTCATCTCCATCCACACAGCCCCAAGCCTCGCACTGTACTATGACTCAATCGAGTCCAAATGCAGTGCAGATCTCTCATCATCCTATGAAGCCCCTTCATTCATCAACTCCGCAACAGTTGACCAATTTGCCACATCAGTTAATTCCATATCAATGTGATCAGTGCAAGCTGGCTTTCCCTTCCTTTGAGCATTGGCAAGAACATCAACAGCTCCATTTTCTGAGTGCACAAAATCAGTTTATCCATCCTCAGTTCTTAGATCGACCAATGGATATGTCCTTTATGCTTTTTGACCCTAGCAATCCACTTTTAGCAGGACAACTGCTTTCCGGTGGGCTTTCTCAAATGCCAACTAGTTCAGCAACTTCTCCTTCAACACCATCCTCCACAATGAACTCACTTAAAAGAAAGCTAGAAGAAAAAGCTAGTGCAAGTCCAGGGGAGAATGATAGTGGTACAGGTGGAGATGAGCCTCAAAGGGACAAGCGATTAAGAACCACAATTACACCTGAACAACTAGAAATTTTGTACCAAAAATATTTGCTAGATTCTAACCCAACACGTAAAATGCTGGATCACATTGCCCATGAAGTAGGATTGAAGAAAAGGGTGGTTCAAGTGTGGTTTCAGAACACGCGAGCAAGGGAGAGAAAGGGCCAGTTTAGAGCTGTTGGCCCAGCACAGGCTCACAGACGTTGCCCATTTTGCAGAGCTTTATTTAAAGCAAAAACTGCACTGGAAGCTCACATACGATCCCGACACTGGCATGAGGCAAAACGAGCTGGCTATAACATGAATTTATCAGCAATGCTGGTTGATTGTGATGGAGGAATACAGATGAAAGGAGATCTTTTTGACAGTAATGTATTTCATAACTTGCCACATAGCAGCAATGATGGACAATGTATTTCTCTTTCCCCAGTGAGTAAATCCATAGATCTTTCTCCTCGGACACTGCTGAGCCCATCATCCATTAAAGTTGAAGGCATGGAAGATTTTGAGAGCCCATCCATGTCATCTGTGAATTTAGGCTTTGATCAGACTAAGTTGGACAATGATGATTGCTCCTCGGTGAATACTGCTATAACTGACACCACTACAGGAGATGAAGGAAATGCTGACAACGACAGTACAACGGGCATATTAGCTGACAACAAATCTACATCTATAACTAGTGAAGGGTTGCCAAAATCTTCCATGTTGGCAATGTCTGAGTATGAGGACCAGATGTCTTCTGGATTAGTCAGTCCTGCTCCAAGCTACTACAGCAAAGAATATGAGAATGAAGGTATAATTGATTACAGTGAAACTTCCAGTCTTGCAGATCCTTGTTCTCCTAGCCCAGGTACAAGCGGTTCAGCTGGCAAGTCAGGGGACAGTGGAGATCGACCTGGTCAAAAGAGGTTTCGAACACAAATGACAAATCTTCAGCTGAAAGTACTCAAATCCTGTTTTAATGATTATAGAACACCAACCATGTTGGAGTGTGAAGTCCTGGGCAATGATATTGGACTGCCAAAGAGAGTTGTCCAAGTGTGGTTTCAAAATGCTAGGGCAAAAGAAAAGAAGGCCAAACTAAGTATGGCCAAGCACTTTGGAATAAACCAGACAAACTATGAGGGACCGAAAACAGAGTGCACTTTGTGTGGTATTAAATATAGCGCACGCCTGTCTGTGCGTGATCATATCTTCTCTCAGCAGCATATCTCCAAAGTTAAGGAAGCTATTGGCAGCCAGTTGGACAAGGAGAAAGAGTACTTTGATCCAGCCACTGTTCGCCAACTTATGGCTCAGCAAGAGTTAGATCGAATTAAAAAAGCCAATGAGGTTCTGGGTTTGACTCCACAACAGCAGGGTGTGTTTGATAACCCATCCTTACAAGCACTCAATCTTCCAACACCATACTCAACTCTACAAGGTATCCCTCCAGTACTGTTACCTGGTATCAACAGCCCATCTTTGCCAGGATTTACTCCTGCTAATACAGGTGGGCACACGATAAGTGCAATTGGTCGTGAAAGTGTTCTGATATCAGGTTAATTAAGTCCATAGTCAAGCTTTATTTTTTTCTTGGTCAGTCTAAAGAGGTTATTACTTTGGGATTCTAGAATTTTAAATGACATTTTAGGTAACTTGCATTGATAAAAATGCTTTATAGAATGTTAGATAGCAAACCATCAGTTTGTTATCTAGGAGAATACCAAATCTGCTATTCATGTCATAGTTCTAGAGAGAATTAGAATATTATTTTAATATATTTTGTAAAACCAAACTCTGTTTTGTAGTATGTTGAATATATAATATATTAGGCAGATTTAGCCATGTGCAGCCATTTTGTAAGTGTTCTGTAACTATTAGCTCTGTTAAGGACATAGTCTTCACTTATTGTAAAGAAATGTATTGGTTCTTTGTGGCATGATCGATAAAAATTGATACCAATTAATGCTTTTATGTGTGGTGTTTTTATTTTCATTTTATGTAATGCTGTTGAAGGGCTGGTCCAGTCAGGTGTAATATTGACAAAATTATGACACTAACGGATGGACTGATCAAGGGCAAAGGCTTTTGTAAGCTTAGGGTGCTATTTCACATGCTGTTTTTACTGATCAAAAATGCAAAACACCTGGTTGGTTTCATGAACTGCATGTGTTAATGCAAGTAAAAACACCATGTCTAATAGCATCCTTAGGATGGTGCCATACTATGTACCGAATACAATTACACAATTAACTGCAGGCTATTTCTCATTACTGAATGTGGAGTTTTGCTGGTAACAAGGCCAGTAATGAGAAATAGCCTGGAACTATTCAGTGTGTCACTTACTTTTAGGGGAAAGCACCTGTGGCCCCAGAAGTGAGTGCAGTTATCATTGAGTTCAGTACACTGCGCGGCACCACCCAAATTCTAATTGCTAGTTATATTGTACCTAATTCGACAGCCCTTTGAGAACAGTATTTGGAGTTCTTGAATCATCACTGGAAGGATATGTCAGTCATTTCCTGAATTAATATCTGCTTCAGCCCCTTAAAGTTTTTAGTTATACAGTTTAGTTTTATTTATTCTTGTCTCTACACTAATGTTATTTTAACGGAGGATCAGAGCGCAATGGAGCTAGCTGACTTACAGCTTATGTGGTGAGATCTATTGCAGTTTTGTTTGTCGCCACATAGTAAGCAGCATTTAGAAAACGCATATAGAGAATTCAACCAAAGGGTGCACCATGCATCACATCTGCACCACATATCAATGGCATTGAATTTAACAGCTTCGTAAACCTTGTTTGATAATACTAGCATTGTTTCATATCCTCTCCATGTGCCAAAAACATTTCATATTCTTAATTGTCCTTGGGGTATGGCTAACGCAAACCACTGTTAGATCTGCCCAAATTTTTGTTTTCATAAAGAGGAATAGATATAGTAAAATGACTGATTCTTTCATGTGCTTATTGGCCACATGCTATCAATGATGAAAACATATTATAAATGTAGCCTAGATTATATATCCTTTTAATTAATCCTGCAAACTTAATAATAGTTAATATTGTTTTTGAAAACTATTCAGTTGAGTAATTTATCTTTCTCTTTTTGCTGTTTTCAGCTTTAAGTTCTCCAAAATCCAATGTAATGGGTGTGTCCAACACCACAGTTCCTTCACCTGGACTCCCCACTTCTGGGCAACCAAATAAACAGCCTCCCAAATCATTAAGCCCCAACATCCCTTCACAGACTCTCCCTGTACCTGCTCCCCAACCTCAAGAGTCGCAGAAAGATAAAGATGGCGAGAAGGTGAAAGAGAAGGAGAGGGTGAAAGGCAAAGGGGATCCCTCACCTGTACTAAAAAAAGAGAAAGGGGACACTCCAGCATCCACTTCCAGCTCGATGCCGGGCATGGAGTACGTGGTTGATCCATCCCAGTTGCAGGCTTTGCAAGCAGCCTTGACATCAGATCCATCTGCCCTGCTCACAAGTCAGTTTCTTCCTTACTTTGTTCCCGGTTTTTCTCCCTACTATAGCACTCAGATTCCAGGGACCTTGCCGGGTGGTTACCTCCAACCAATGTATGGAATGGAAGGCCTTTTCCCATACAACCCAGCAATCTCCCAAGCTTTGATGGGGCTTTCACCAAGTTCTTTGCTTCAACAATATCAACAGTACCAACAAAGTTTACAAGAAGCCCTACAGCAGCAGCAGCGCCAACTTCAAATGCAGCAGCAAAAACAACAGCAGCATCATCATCATCATCATCATCATCAAAGACTGCAGCAGCAACAGCCCAAAGCAAGCCAAACCCCAACACCTTCTATTGTTTCTCCCTCTGACAAAGACCCTGCCAAAGACTCCCCAAAGATGGAAGAACAGAATCCTACAGCCCTTGAGGTATCGCACACCAAGAAGCCCCCAGAACAACCTGAAATTGAAATCCAAGGTGCAGACTGTCTCTTGGACCCACTTATAGTTCCAAAGGTGCAGTACAAGTTGGTCTGCCGGAAGTGTGAGCTGAGCTTCAGCAGCGAGGAGGCGGCTATTAGCCATGTGAAGTCCCTCTGCTACTTTGGCCAATCTGTGGTGAACCTGCAAGAGTTTGTGACATGCGTCCCCACTGGTGACAGTAGCGGCTCCTACCGCTGCTTAGGCTGTGAGGCCACTCTGTGTGGGGGCGATGCTCTGCGTCAACATCTGGAGTCACCCTTGCACAAACACAGAACAATCAAAAGAACAGCAAGAAATGCCAAAGAGCACCCTAGTTTATTACCTCACTCTGCCTGCTTCCCCAATCCTGACACCGCATCTACCTCTCAGTCTGCTGCTGACTCCAAAGCCAGCCTCTCACCCCCTTCCCCTTCTGCTTCTCCCCATGCCTCCACAAAGACTTGGTCTCACAGTACTCCCAGAAAACCTCCTCCTCACCCCACATTTTCCTCATCCTCAACAGTTACCTCAAGTCCGTGCAGCACCTCAGGGGTTGCGACCTCCTTTCCAACAGACGGTTTCTCTGAGGAATCTGATTCGGACCTCAGCCAAAAGTCTGACAGGGTGGGAAGTCCTGTAAGCGCTCCTGAGAACCCAAGCTGTCACGAGGATGGCTCTCGAACTGCTGTGGGAGTGGGTTCTTTACGACTGTAGACTTCGGAGTTGGACGATGATATAATAATAATAAATATGAATTTTAAATAATAAAAGATAAATAACAAACCAGTTTCACAAACGAAATACTGCAAATTCCAAAGCTTTTAACCAAAAAAGAGGAACCCCTCCCTCCCCCAGTATGGATTTTTTCATTCCTGCACCTGACCCACTGCCCTGTTTTCTTCCCTCTACCTAGTGTCACATTGGGCCGTTACACAGGGACCTGGGCCCAACTCCCTTTTTTTTGTCTCTTTTTGTGGAGATCAGCAGCCCTTCTGCTCATCTAGAATGGCTTTGTTAAGAAGAAACCAATGGAATTGTGTTATTCTCAGGTCAAATGTTCACACCGTGTTCTGACTCTGGTCTTGGAATTTTATATATACATATATATGGATAGGGATATATATGTGTGTATATATGTATTTATTTTATTTTATTTCTTTTTATTATTTTTTTTCTTTGGTTCAGTAACTGATTTTTTTAAGTAATTGCTAACTTAACTGGGCAGAAAAGAAATTTCAGGACTGGGTTGAAAAAAAAAAAAAAAAAAAGACGCCTTCCCATGGGACAAGAATTGTTGGGTGGCATTCATGCTTTATAATTTCCACATCCGGGAACCACAGCTCAAAAAATATATATACTTTAAAGAATAATGAACAGACTTTCTGTATTTCTTGTAGATGAGGCCATTGATTCAAGACAGTTTTCAGACATGGATAAGATCCTATGTGTATCTTTTTTTTTTTTATGTGTCCAAATGCGTTTCTCATTTTGATGTGGGTTGGGGGTCACAGAATGCCCCACATACCACATTGTAAACCAACCTGTTAGCTCTTTAACCAAAAGACAACTTTCCCTCTCCCCATTTCCTTGTTATTGTTACTGTTATTTTTTAATATGTTTTTAAGATCACTTGGCTCTTACCAGCAGGGATCTTTCACTGCTAAAAATAAATTTATTTGAATTTTTCTCCCAGTGGGACACACATCTCCTCATAGCCTGCATTAGCAGTGCTGTATATAGCGTGTTACAGGCGCTGCCCTTACCCCAGATGAGCTTACTTGCAAAACAGCCTGATGTCGGAATTTGGGGGAAGAGGGTTTGCTGGTAAAGGTGTAATATTCCCTGTTGTTTGGTGTTTGTAATCTGCACACTTTTCCCAACCCCAGTGTTACCTGTTTACTCTGTTTCATGTCAATAGACAGAGGTCTGTTCTGTTTTAAAGAAAAAAGAAAAGTGAAAAAAAAAGTTAACCATTTGTATGTGTATGTATACATGCGTGTGTGTATATGTATGCATAGATACATTGTCACACACAGACGTGTGCACACACATTTCTTTTTTTGAATGAAAACTGATGCTTTAAATAAAATCCAAAGAGAAGCCTCCCTTGTGTGTTGGCCCGGAAGGCTTTGTTTGAGTCTTTGCAAGTGTTTGCAAATGTAAAATATATCCAAGGTTCGTATATGAGTTTGGTATGGAATTCCAAAGAACTAAGCTATACCCCATATATTTAAGACAATATAGGGCACAATGGATGGAAAACTTTACAATACTCTTTATTAAAGGTCTGGCTACTACTTATGCATATGAAATTAGTGTGTAGTTCTATAACTTATCAACAGGTCTTCAGCACAGCTCTGCGATATGCTTCCAATGGTTCACTGTGATTTGGGTTGTTTCAAGGAAAAAAATTCTACAGAATTCTACATAAAAACCTACAGATGCCTACCTATAAAATTAGAGGCATTTTGAGGTTCAGTATGCATATGTATATATGTATATCATTTGCTAAAAATGGAAACCAAACAAAAAGTTATATGCACCAAACCTCCTAAAAATAAGCGTTCAACATGTGCAGAGTTTATTTATATCACTAAGGCCTACACCTGCATGCACATGTCTTCAGAAAATCACTAGAACTGGAAGGAATAAAAATCTGCTTTGAAGCTGGAAATGTTAAAAAAGTATCATCCTATAAAATGTAGGGATTACACACCGTGGAAAGCAAGTGAACCCTTAAACCCTATATATTTTTTGAAATTAGACAACCTGAAAATTACAGTTGTGCTAAAAAGTTTATATACCCCAGCAGATTTTTTGTTTTTTTGGCCTTTTTTCAGAGAATATGAAAACACAAAAACTTTTTCTCCACTCATGGTTAGTGGTTGGTTGAAGCCATTTATTGTCAAACTTAAGTGTTTTCTCTTTTTAAATCATAATGACAACCAAAAACATCAAAATGACCCTGTTCAAAAGTTCACATACCCTGGTGATTTTGGACTGATAACATGCCCAAAAAGCAAACCACGGTCAGGTAGACCAATCAAAATTTCGGCCACAACAGCCTGGAAAATTGTTCGGGATGCAAAGAAAAATCCATGCATAATATCAGCTGAAATACAGGACTCTCTGAAAACTATCGGTGTGGCTGGTTCAAGATGCACAATAAGGAGGCACTTGAAGAAAAATGGGCTGCATGGTCGAGTTGCCAGAAGAAAGCCATTACTGCGCAAATGCCACAAAGAATCTCACCTTCAATACATTAAACAACACAGAGACAAGCCTCAAAACTTCTGGAACAAGGTAATTTGGAGTGATGAGACAACCATAAACGTTACATTTGGAAAGGTGTCAACAAGGCCTATGATGAAACGAACACCATTCCTACTGTAAAGCACGGAGGTGGATCACTGATGATGTGGGGATGTTAGAACTTCAAAGGCACAGGAAACTTGGTCAAAGTTGAAGGAAAGATGATTGCAGCACATTATCCGCAAATACTGGATGCAAATTTGCACTCATCAGTCAGGAAGCTGCGCATGGGACGTACTTGGATGTTCCAACATGACAACGATCCAAAACACAAGGCCAAGTCAACCTGTCATTGGCAACAACAGAAGAACGTGAAGGTTCTGGAGTGGCCATCTCAGTCTCCTGACCTCAATATCATTGAGCCACTCTGGGGAGATCTCAAGTGCGCAGTACATGCAAGACAGCCCAGGAATTTACAGGAACTGGAGACTTTTTGCCAAGAATAATGGGCAGTTTTACCATCTGAGAAAATAAAGAGCCTCATCCACAACTACCACAAAAGACTTCAAGCTGTCATTGATGTTAGAGGGGGCAATATACGGTATTAAGAACTGGGGTATGTGAACTTTTGAACAGGGTCATTTAGATGTTTTTGGTTGTCATTATGATTTAAAAAGAGAAAACACAGAAGTTTGACAATAAATGGCTTCAACCAACCACTAACCATGAGTGGAGAAAAAGTTTTTGTGTTATCATTCATATTCTCTGAAAACAGGCCAAAAAAAACGGTCGGGGTATGTAAAGTTTTTAGCACACAAAATACATTTAAAATAAAAAAGATCAAGGTGTACACAATTATTGCTATTATTTTAGCGTGTAACGGATATCGCTAGAGAGGCGTATTTTACTCTAGAAAGATCAGGCATGGACAGGATGAAATGTAAACTTTATTGATGACTTTGTGTCTGTGTTGTGTAAGTGTTTGGTGTAACTCTTGATGCTGCGACCTGGACAATGGTAAACATCTGGGTCACAGCGCCAATAAACTTCCTGGTTATGTTCAGAGGGGTATTATATAAGAATACCCCTCTAGGAAAGGCTCAGAGGGGTATTACATTATCCCTCTATGTAACAAATAGGGGGCAAAAGTACAGTATGCTCTCTGATTGATAGGAGAGAGGATAACCTGGACAGAAGTCTCTGATACTAACCCCCCCCCCATCATTCACAGATGGTGATGATGATTTATCATCTCTGCAGTCTGCAAGGCTGTTCCTTCCCCCTCCTACTGCAGCTCTTAAGATGCTACCTGAGGCAGGAGGGGGGGGGACACTTTAGAGCCCTATATCTCAGGATTGGTTAGGGCTATGAAGATGATTTTGGATTCATTTTAAAGATGAGAATCACTGTTAAAAATGCTGTCGAGAATTGAGATCTGCAATGGGATCTTAATGCCGAATAGCGTTTTCAACAGTGAATCGCTCAGGATATGTAAGGGCTATCATGAAGATCTTGGTATCTATGGCCCTAACCAATTCTGAGACATTGGCATTAGTAGTAAGGATGTATTAGATACGTCCTGGGCTACAGAAGTGCCACCCTGGGAGGACATATAAATACGTGTTTGGCAGGGAAAGGGTGGCTTCTACACAGCACTGTTATTGGTTTGGCTGACATTTTGGAACTAACAGACTCCCTTTAAGTATATTTTTCCACACTTCCTGGACTGGAGAGCCAAATATTGTGGAAGCTCAACTGAGAGTTAAATGATACACATTAGATGATTTTCAGCTTGATCCACCTATTTTGACAGGAAGAGCAGACATCTAATGTGTATGGGGTCCTTCAACTTGGATTTCAATTGCCTGATCCTTATATCTCAAGAAGATAAGCTTCCACCTGAGGAGTCTGGCCCTGGCTTCTTCCCCCTCCATGCATGTGAATGGGAGGATTAGGAGCAATAGTAGAATTTCGAACAATTATTTGGCTGACAAATGTCTTATATGTATGGACAGCCGCCATTACACAGAGGTAGTTTGTCAAAAGGATACATACATGTCGTCATCCATGTCCTGTGTTCCTCATTGCTCAATAAAATCCATACACAAAGGAGAGAAGGAGCAGGGTACATGAACCCCTACCAACTAGACATACTGTATATGGCTTATCCTTTAAGTCACATGGATGTCGAAGATACATGCATATAGATAACAAGTGAGGATCATTTATAAATAACAGTACAGAGAAGGAAAATATTGACCTAGTTACTTAACTTCTATTCAGATTTTAATTGGAAAGTTGGTGACAAATGGCATTTTCACAGCTTATTAAAGAACTGTAAGTATCATTCAGAAATATGTACTGGTATATATGTTATGGAGGGAGATGCTGGAGGTAAGTTACTGAGAATGATGGAAGACATTCTTCTGGACTTCAGTCTGATGGAATAACCTCTTAACACCTTGATCTTGCCACTTACAGAGAACAGTTGATTGGGTATCTGAGACAGAGATTTTGTTTAGTGTCAGGCTATGGCTCCTCTTACACCTGCTCATGGAGGTTGAGAACAAGTACCGATTGACAGTAAACACAATGATCAGCACTTGTATGCAATGGCCATTGTAATAGGTAAAAATCCTGCTATGATTATGCCCTTCATAATCACTTTTATTGCTGTTGATGTACTGTTGATAATCTGCAATAGAATTTGTAACTACAATTAGGGTAAAGATACAGGTTTAAAGAGGACCTTTCATGTCATCATTGTGCAGTAATATATACCG
The DNA here is from genome assembly GCA_947044405.1 of Leptodactylus fallax. NCBI lineage: Eukaryota > Metazoa > Chordata > Amphibia > Anura > Leptodactylidae > Leptodactylus > Leptodactylus fallax. The sequence continues at coordinate 5,560,498 of CAMRHE010000021.1, forward strand.
CTAGAAAACCAACAGTGCGCTGAATTCATCACACTGTCAACTTTCTCGGTGTGCGCCCTGGTGCTAGAGATATTGGCGCCGTTAGTTTCATCACCGATATCTCCCCATTGTCAGAAAGGTGGGCCTTACAGCCTAGCATCCAAAATGCCTCCCAAATCAATAATAGTTCTGTAAAAGGACCTTTTAATATGAGTAGAAACATAGATTTGTTGCCACAATTTGATAAAGTAATGTATGTAATGTAGTTTAGAAATGCATCTGGATCTTGGCCTGATTTTGGAGATTTGCTCCCAGAGTGGATACAGGGTGTCATGCTCACACACAAAAGTCTATGGAGGGGTAAGAAGCCGCTGTTGGGTCTAGTATGCTTAGTACTTAAAATAACTCTTTAAAAAGATTACTTACTAGCTAGCTGCAGCTTTCTCCCCCTTTTCACTTCTATGTGTGAGGTTAACAGTCCATATTTAGTCTCTGGATACTGGTTCTATTAGTGACAATAGACTGAGTGGAGTTTGATACATATAGGAGCATTTTTCTTTTTAATAAGATATGTTATAAAATATCTTTATATTTACTTCCACTATTCATTTATAAATACTTGTTTTAGTATTGGAGGTATGCTTTAAGGTGACCATGGACATATGGAATGTTTCTGCCTTAATCATAGGGTTTGGTCTATTTAAGTCAATGGCCAACTTCACATAGTTGCATACTGTGAGCAAATATCTTACGTCCTGGTGCAAATTTAATGTTTTATGTTAGGATCTCATACAAGCTTATATAACTAGTATATTACTATTAACCCTGTCTCGACATATGCTGTAATAATATAGTGAATGTTGGGAAATTACTCATGGCTCCGGGTCACTGTTATTTTACATAGTGGAGATTCCATGGCAATGCCCACAATCAGAGACTGGTTGCTGGTATTTAACCCTTTAGATGCCTTTGTTAGTTGCCACTGAGGAAGCTAAAGCCCAGTGGAACACGCGACCTGCCAAATTGAATGAGATCGTCACCTCCTGATGACGTTCTAAGTGGTGGCAATCTCATCCAATATGGTAGGTCACAGTTTCCACTGTGCTTTAGATTCCTTGGTGGCAACTAACCAAGGCATCTAAAGGCTTAAATGCTAGCAGCCAGGCTCTGATCCGTTACTATAAGAGCTGGGAGCCTATTAAAGACTGGCCCATGATTAGTTTAGTTCTATTCACGCTGCCATGGACAGCATGTAGTAGAAGAGCAGGGATTTTACAATATACAGGAATACATTAGTATTGTAGTATATGGTATTCATCAATCGGACCTCATAGGGTTCAAATCCCTGGGGGGGAGTCTAATAATAAAAGTTAAAAAAAAACAAAAAACTTTAAATCACCCCTATTTCCCATTCAATATAAAAATAAAAAAACATGTTTGGTATCCTCACATCCCAAAATGCCTGATCTATAAAAATATTTATACCTTATGGGAAAAAAATCAAACTGGCCAAATCACCATTTTTATGTTGTTTCAGCTCCTCAAAAAATTGAATAAAAGGTGATCAAAATGTCATACATTCCCAAAAATGGAACAAATACTACAACTTGCTCTGCAAAAAAGACACTTAACTAATTGTTACTGAATTATCCACAGGATAGGTCATTGGTACGTGCAGAATCTGGTGCAGTAGATGGGAAGCTTGTGAAGGCTGCTCCTATTCAGGTTTCAGTGCTCCTGAAACCACCGATATGCAGTGAATGGGGCTGCAGCACTGCTATATATATATACAGTACAGACCAAAAGTTTGGACACACCTTCTCATTCCAAGAGTTTTCTGTATTTTCATGACTATATAAATTGTAGATTCACACTGAAGGCATCAAAACTATGAATTAACACATGTGGAATTATATACTTAACAAAAAAGTGAAACAACTGAAAATATGTCTTATATTCTAGGTTCTTCAAAGTAGCCACCTTTTGCTCTGATTACTGCTTTGCACACTCTTGGCATTCTCTTGATGAGCTTCAAGAGGTAGTCACCTGAAATGGTTTTCACTTCACAGGTGTGCCCTGTCAGGTTTAATAAGTGGGATTTCTTGCCTTAGAAATGGGGTTGGGACCATCAGTTGTGTTGTTCAGAAGTCAGGTGGATACACAGCTGATAGTCCTACTGAATGGAGTGTTAGAATTTGTATTATGGCAAGAAAAAAGCAGCTAAGTAAAGAAAAACGAGTGGCCATCATTACTTTAAGAAATGAAGGTCAGTCAGTCCGAAAAATTGGGAAAACTTTGAAAGTGTCCCCAAGTGCAGTGGCCAAAACCATCAAGCGCTACAAAGAAACTGGCTCACATAAGAACCGCTCCAGGAAAGGAAGACCAAGAATCACCTCTGCTGCGGAGGATAAGTTCATCCAAGTCACCAGCCTCAGAAATCGCAGGTTAACAGCAGCTCAGATTAGAGACCAGGTCAATGCCACACAGAGCTCTAGCAGCAGACACATCTCTACAACAACTGTTAAGAGGAGACTGTGTGCAGCAGGCCTTCATGGTAAAATAGCTGCTAGGAAACCACTGCTAAGGACAGGCAACAAGCAGAAGAGACTTGTTTGGGCTAAAGAACACAAGGAATGGACATTAGACCTGTGGAAATCTGTGCTTTGGCCTGATGAGTCCAAATTTGAGATCTTTGGTTCCAACCACCTTGTCTGTGCGACGCAGAAAAGGTGAACGAATGGACTCTACATGCCTGGATCTCACCGTGAAGCATGGAGGAGGAGGTGTGATGGTGTGGGGGTGCTTTGCTGGTGACACTGTTGGGGATTTATTCAAAATTGAAGGAATACTGAACCAGCATGGTTACCACAGCATCTTGCAGCGGCATGCTATTCCATCCGGTTTGCGTTTAGTTGGACCATCATTTATTTTTCAACAGGACAATGACCCCAAACACACCTCCAGACTGTGTAAGGGCTATTTGACCAAGAAGGAGAGTGATGGGGTGCTACGCCAGATGACCTGGCCTCCACAGTCACCAGACCTGAACCCAATCGAGATGGTTTGGGGTGAGCTGGACCGCAGAGTGAAGGCAAAAGGGCCAACAAGTGCTAAGCATCTCTGGGAACTCCTTCAAGACTGTTGGAAGACCATTTCAGGTGACTACCTCTTGAAGCTCATCAAGAGAATGCCAAGAGTGTGCAAAGCAGTAATCAAAGCAAAAGGTGGCTACTTTGAAGAACCTAGAATATAAGACATTTTCAGTTGTTTCACATTTTTTTGTTAAGTATATAATTCCACATGTGTTACTTCATAGTTTTGATGCAATTTTTATAGTCATGAAAATACAGAAAACTCTTGGAATGAGAAGGTGTGTCCAAACTTTAGGTCTGTACTGTGTGTGTGTGTATGTATGTATATATACTATATATATATATATATATATATATATATATATATATATATATAAGCATCCTGCACACACTCCCTGTCTACTACAGCAACCTACACCAAACAAACAGGTGCATACATAAATGTGAAATTCTATATTGGCACAAAGCTTCTGATTTAAAATCAATTAAAACAAAAAAAAACAGCTCTTTTGGAACCTTATTTGTTCAGTATCACTTATTTAGAAACATATAAAAATATAGATTTATATTTTAATATCACAAAGTCTGGGGTAAAAATCACTAGGATAATATAAAGCAATGAATTGAAAAATATTTTTTATGTATGTGATGCTATAACCTATGACTGTCTCTATTAATACACAAGTGTGGTTGATCTGAAAGAATACCAAAATAAAGAAAAATAAGTAGATGAAAAAACATCAGTGCAAGAGTTAAACCCATAACAGAGTTACGCTGACCATGCGGTCACATTGTCCTAATGATATTTACCCCAGACTTTGTGATATTAAAATATAAATGTTTATTTTTATAAATAAATGATACTGGACAAATAAGGTTCCAAGAGAGCTGATTATTTTTAGTTTTAATTTATTTTAATTCACAAGCTTTGTGCCAATAAAGAATTTTGTTTATTTTTTCATCATATTGGGTTGAACGTCTCATTTATATGTATGCAACTTTTTCCCATACAAATCACATACTGGGGACCTCTCTGGTGGATACGTTATAAGACTAAAAAATCCATTTGGTGCCCGACAACACCTTCAAGACATAACAAAAAATAAATAAATAATTATAAATACATAAATTTAGCATCACCATTATCATACTCATCCAAACAATATAGGTAACCTGTCATTTTTACCTAAAGCACAGTGAATGCTATAAAAACAAAACCCATAAGAAAATTGTGCAGTTGCAGTTTTTTTGTAATTCCATCCCATTCAGATTTTTTTCCCAGTCCCAGTACACCATACAGAATATTAAATGGTACCATTATGAAGTACAATCTGTTCCACAAAAAAATAATCCTTCTTACAGCAAACAGAGTTAAATTCTGTTCACACAATAGATGCACTCGCAGTCCTTCCACGCATAGTGGAGCACATTTATCAATACTATGAAACTGCACTGTCTTAAACTATGATTACGGTTCGTAGTTTTAGACATATTTAGAAATCTGTCATCGGGACCTTCATGAATATGGTGTGTCTCTAGAAGCACCAAAATTCTAATTGAAATACCAGCTGACTAAAGGTGTTGAGCTTCACCATGAGACAAATATTTGCCGCATAATATGTAGACAAAATATTTCACTCGCACGCATTAAACCCTACTATTTTTGGGATAAAATAAGCAAACACAAATTAACTCTCACTGATCGAGGAGATAAATATGTGGCACAATACAGGAATTTATGGCACACAAAGTAAATTGTCGTAAATTCATCAGTCTACACCATTTTAAACAGTCTACTTTGCACAAGAAAATCTGCGCCATATTCGTTATTTTCTGTTTCATAAATGTGTCATAAAGTTAGACACTTCTATACCACACCCATTCTTGTGCACATTTTTGTGTCAAGCCATTCGTATTTTTCTGTTCTTTCTGGTGCACACTGTTCATAAATATGTCATAAATGCTATGCACCATAGATTTTGGCGTAAATGTAGACAGAAAAGTGTCAGACTTCTATTGATAAATATGCGCTATGTCTTTCACAAACTTCACATAGCAAAACCACTGATGGTCAATGCCATAGTAAATTGACCACCAAGTGTATTACTCTTCAGTATTAATAATGGTGGTTAGTGACATGGTAAACTGACAACCAAGTGTATTTGTAGTTAGTAATAATGATAATGCTTGGCCAGTGACATAGTAAACAGACCACCAAGCGTATTACTTTTGAGTAATGATGACAAAGGTTACCAGTGACTGTAAACTGACAAACTGTAAACAGAGTGCTAGCTCTCTTCAGACATGGTGTAATACAAGAAACTGAAAATTCACAGACTTTTTATACACACACAAGACATGGATCTTCAAAGGATCTTGGAATAACAAAATGCAATATAAGTAGAGAAGTTATTTACAACAGGTCAAGAAATAAACAGTCTGGAAAACTTGTGGTGCGTGACGGAGGGATGAGTAATTCTTGCTGTTATCTGTTTGCAATCAGGTGGTGATTTGTGACCCTCACAGTTCATACATAGTGTGACATGAAACTGCATGTCCGACTTTGTTTCCGAGGAAAAAAAACGGCTTCGCAGCGCAGAGGGTACAATCGGACACCCTCGCATTGCTTTAAAAACCCATTCAAATGAATGGGTTTTTAACCAATGCGTCGCTGACCTGTCTGTATCCGATGCCAATCCCATTTGCCGAGATTTTCTCTCTGATTGGCAATGGACGGACTGAAGCGCAGGTGTGAACCCACCCTAACCTGACGTTTTTATGCATTGTACAAAAGAAAACTGGCATGCAAGAGATAATAACTCTCCCCTTTTGTGTGTGATTTTGTTACCGCTGTACATTACTTTTACTGTTAATTTATCAGACATTACCTTGATTACATAATAGCTTTATCATGAACTTACTGAAGATTGAGTGAAGTCTCTAAATCTTGCAAATTTGAATCTTCACAGAGGCAAGCATCTGACCATGTCCAAATATGCATTCTGGTTATGATATTTATTAAGACTCTTAATGAACCATGCATCTTGGTGTATGTTTCGAACTTTGCAAATCAAATCATTAGGGAACATGGAAGGTAAGATGAATACTGTTAAGTTTCTCACTAAATACAAAGCTCATGTCATTGTCCATCCATCAGAAAGTTTTAGCACACCAACATATTTGAAGGTAGACTCCAGTGATTTTAATTTAATAATTTTTTTTTTTTTTAATAACTATATTATCTGAAAGACCATCCCTTCAATAATAATAGTTGTCTACGCACAGTATTTTTCCTTGTCCTGCTTTTCACACTCTTCGATAAATTACATTATCACAGTGTGATCTATTTTTATCTAGCATGGGTTTCTGGACAAACAGGATGTCTCTCTGTGTTTCCTGCTGATACTACTGTATTGGGAGCTTGTGACCTCCAGATTAATGAAAGTCCCACCTCTCGCTTCTTGGTCTGTCAGAATTCCTCGCTGCTCCTCCTCTGCTTATTACATAATCTGTTCCCTATAGTCCCCTATTTTCACATATTGCCCATAGTTGCACCCTTTCCAACAGTCAGGTCACCATGACCCCCAATGTTATCAGCAGTTTGTGCAGCTTGCAGGACCCTTGGTGACATCATCCTCACAGTCTAAGTTCCTGGAATATCCATTTTAGTTTTAGCTCTGCATTGTTTTGCAAAATGAGGAACTAGACATGAGTACAGGTACTAGATAAGGGAGACAGCGTCAGCAATAGCACACTTTGAATCTACTTTGATGACTGCATTGCATAAATACCTTCCATATGATCTAACTGGTTCCTCCAAAGGTGACACCCAGAGGCATAACTTGAAGTTCCTAGCCCCAATGCAAAATCTGTGATGGGGGCCCTTCCTTATGACATTTAAAATAGAGTATATTTTATGTGGCAGAGCAACCTTTAGGTCCCCTCAGGTTCCACGGCCCGGTAGCAACTGCTATAACTGCAACCCCTATAGTTATGCCCGTATTTGTGCAATACATTAGGCTATAAGTATTGGTCAGTGAAGGAACCAAGAGACTTATATCAGTCTTGTTACAGCATAAAATAAATCACAAAAAATGTGCAAAGTATTGGAAGTATCCCTTCTCCAGAAAGCAAGTAGATTTTGTTTTTATAACACACACATAAAGCTCAGCCAAGGGATATGCTTCATTCAATGATATATACCATATTCAACACTGAAGTTTCAACACCAAGAAGGAAGTCTTGCAATTATGGAAATCACAGGATTGATAGACATGTTAATGGTATGCAAATCATAAAAAATGAAAGAAAAATATTTAAAACATCTTGATTTACTTAGTATTGAGCACATGCCGAATACATTCACTTAAGTGCCTTGGCATGCTATCATTGAGATGGTCAATTGTTTTCTGAGGAATGTTATGCCATGCTGCATGTACTTGGGCATGCAAATCATTAATATTGGCTCCCTTTGCAATTGCTGACCATTGATGTCCAAGATGTGCTTCGGAGATGCTGCAGGCCACATAGGCTGCTCACAGTAGCACAAGTAACATGTGGTCTGGCATTGTCCTGTTGAAAAACGGCACCTGGGACATTTTGGAGAAATGGTCATACCACTGATCCCACAACAAATCAATGTAACACTGAGCTGTTAGTGTACCTGAAATGAAGGCTAGAGGGGCCCTGCTACCATTGATTATTCCACCCCGTGTGATGTTCCCTTGTGAAGGCCCCATGGTCTCCAGACCAATCTCTGACTATACATTGTACCCAAGACAAAGGTAGAACTCTTTGCTGAAGAGTATAAACCTCTATCTCAACCACCATTGCTATATAATAGTCTTTGAGGTCAATGGAACACCTGTAGTTGGATGTTGTGCAGATGCCTATTGATGGTTTGTGTCAACACTGTTTGACACCCTAGGCTTGGGGTGTGTTGTCCAACTTCACTTGTAGTACAGAATTGATCCTGAAAATTGCAGGATATAGTACTTTAAATATAGATAGTGACTTAGGAAATGTAAGAAACAAAATAATTCAAAAATATATTTAAAGAGGAGCTTTCACCACCTCCAGCAACTCTAATTTTTAGCATCTGTTAATAATCACTGCTCCACTGATTCTGGCGCAGTTCATATTTTGTCTCTAGTCCCACCGTTCCTGAGCAATAAGCAGGATAGGGGGCAATGTTAGAAAACAGTCAGACTCACACCCCTTAGCTGCTCCTGCCTGACACTGCACATCTGACAGTACAGAGCCTAAATATCAGGCACCAAAGCCAAGTTCACTGATTGCTCACGAATGGTGGGCCTAGAGGAAAAAATTCAAACTGCGCTGAAATCAGTGAATTGGCACCTATAAAATGATGCAAAGAGCTAGACTTAGCGGAGGTACTGAATGGTTCTCTTTACCATAAAAACTCGGTTTAAAAAGTGCACAGTTTTTAGACACACATATCCTTAGGAACTGAGTGGATTTAGACAGGAGGCAAATCACTGTATTCCGCAGCGCTTTGAACTATATACAGAGGGGAAAAAAAGTATTTAGTCAGCCACCAATTGTGCAAGTTCTCCCACTTAAAAAGATGAGAGAGGCCTGTAATTGACATCATAGGTAGACCTCAACTATGAGAGACAAAATGAGAAAACATATCTAGAAAATCACATTGTCTGATTTTGAAAGAATTTATTTGCAAATTATGATGGAAAATAAGTATTTGGTCAATAACAAAAGTTCATGTCAATACTTTGTTATATATCCTTTGTTGGCAATGACAGAGGTCAAACGTTTTCTGTAAGTCTTCACAAGGTTGGCACACACTGTTGCTGGTATGTTGGCCCATTCCTCCATGCAGATCTCCTCTACAGCAGTGATGTTTTGGGGCTGTCGCTGGGCAACACGGACTTTCAACTCCCTCCAAAGGTTTTCTATGGGGTTGCGATCTGGAGACTGGCTAGGCCACTCCAGGACCTTGAAATGCTTCTTACGATGCCACTCCTTTGTTGCCCTGGCAGTGTGCTTGGGATCATTGTCTTACTGAAAGACCCAGCCACGTTGTTTCATCTACAATGCCCTTGCTGATGGAAGGAGGTCTGCACTCAAAATCTCACGATACATAGCCCCATTCATTCTTTCATGTACATGGATCAGTCATCCTGGTCCCTTTGCAGAGAAACAGCCCCAAAGCATGATGTTGCCACCCCCATGCTTCACAGTAGGTATGGTGTTCTTTGGATGCAACTCAGCATTCACTCTCCTCCAAACACGACGAGTTGTGTTTCTACCAAACAGTTCTACTTTGGATTCATCTGACCATATGACATTCTCCCAATACTCTTCTGCAACATCCAAATGCTCTCTAGCAAACTTCAGATGGGCCCAGATATGTATTGGCTTAAGCAGGGGGACACGTCTGGCACTGCAGTCCCTGGCGGCGTAGTGTGTTACTGATGGTAGCCCTTGTTACGTTAGTCCCAGCTTTCTGCAGGTCATTCACTAGGTCCTCCCCATGTGGTTCTGGGATTTTTGCTCACCGTTCTTGTGATCATTTTGACCCCACGTGGTGAGATATGGCGTGGAGCCCCTGATCGAGGGAGATCTTGTATGTCTTTCATTTTCTAATTATTGCTCCCACAGTTGATTTCACACCAAGCTGCTTGCCTATTGCAGATTCAGTCTTCCCAGCCTGGTGCAGGTCTACAATTTTGTTTCTGGTGTCCTTCCACAGCTCTTTGGTCTTCACCATAGTGGAGTTTGGAGTGTGACTGTTTGAGGTTGTGGACAGGTGTCTTTTATACTGATAACAATGTCAAACAGGTGCCATTACTACAGGTAATGAGTGGAGGACAGAGGAGCCTCTTAAAGAAGAAGTTACAGGTCTGTGAGAGCCAGAACTCTTACTTGTTTGTAGGTGACCAAATACTGATTTTCCACCATAATTTGCAAATAAATTCTTAAAAAATCAGACATTTTCTGGATTTTTCTCATTTTGTCTCTCATAGTTGAGGTCTACCTATGATGTCAATTACAGGCCTCTCTCATCTTTTTAAGTGGGAGAACTTGCACAATTGGTGGCTGACTAAATACTTTTTTTCCCCCACTGTATTTATTTCTGAATAGAATCTCGTGTTATTACTGATGGCATATTAGATGGCGATAGACAGTATGTAGCTTTCCTTATTATGCTCGGATTTCTCTTTTTTTGTGTCAGGGATCTGTTTAGCAGCATCATAACCTGGATCCGATGTCCAGTGTCCCTGGATCTCCTATATTATGTTCTCTTGGACTTTTTTCCGATATTTGTTTGCTATTTTACAATTACTTCTGGCAGAATCACATGTAAAGAAACCAGTTACTGCCAGTAGTATTAGTAGTAATGGATAGGGGAGGGAGGCAGACCACTTCTTATTGTAAGCCCCCCTGCCGTAGACAGAAATGCAAAATACATGTGCTACAACCATAATGGGGAGATTTACTGCAAAAACTGAAAACAGTAAAAACTGATAGAATACCATGTATGAAGGGTTATACAGCAAAAGAAAAGAACGCCTTGCACATATTTCAATTTCTGACGAAAACGTAGGTACCCTTTAACATAGTATTCCAGATGTGGACTCATCAGCGCTCTATACAGCCGGATCACAATCTCTCTCTTCCTACTGGTTATTCTTCTAGCTGAACAGCCGAGCTTTTTATTTGCCTTCCCTGCTGCAAGGCTGCAGTAGTCTCCAGTAGTTGCAAAATCTACTCAGGAAATAGGCCTTCCAGGATTGTACTGACCCACCAAAATATCTACCTGTGAACCTAAGGTCTTTAACAATAATAGACATAAAAATTCAGTAGCCCCATTGGAGGCAACTTTAGGTGACTTGCCACCAGGATTTACTCTTTATGGCATAATTCACAAATAGATTATTAGACCTTGTTGATGATATGTCTTATGTGTATACAAATCTGTAGAAATGTGTGATAGGCCCTCAAATATTTTGTTTCCTGTGAGCCTAAACAACCCAAGTCCAAGCCCACCACTTATACTTTCAACAGATTAAATAAGGGCTCTGGTCATCATGCTTCTTTACAGATCAGGCAGCCATGGATCCAATTAATATATGCTGCTTGCCCATGATCAGTTCCTGTGATGTCTCCACTAATATTTTTCAAGTAGACTTTCATGTCTTCATCATTTATGTATTGAGATGCTCAAATTGGCTGACAAGTTATTTACATTAACAAGAAGCATCATCCTACCCTAGGCAAATGCATAAACCCTGAGCTGGAGCTGTACAATTATTTGCTTGTAATAGCATCCCCTGGTGTTTGGAATGGATGGGTCTCTGCATCATTCTGTTGAGGCAGACATGCTGTATATTTAAAGCATACCTATATTTTTTAACAATTGTTCATTTTCTGGAATCATCTGTGCAATTAATAAATGTTGTAATACACTTTATTAATTTTGGTACCTTTTTGTGAAATCCAGCGCTGCAATTCCCTTTCTGCTTGTTTTTTTCTTGCTATCTGGTGGTGGACTCTCGTATAATTCCGAGAGGCTAGAGAGGGGTAAGGTCAAACAGTTATAACTCGGGCATTATAAAACTTAGAACTGTAATTCTCAACTTTCATATGACACCAAGAATGTCATTGTGTTATTTCCAGACATTAATCTGGTTGTGACAGTGTAAGGAAACCTTTTAACTTAAAGATGGTCAAATAATGACTATAATCACACCAGAATATATTAAAATAATAAGTGTTTAATAAATGAAAAGAGATTCTTAGCTGTGGTTAAAAATGATGTAATAGTTCACTGGATGGGGAGCCCCATTATATATCATGCACTGATATATACCCATTGTTCAAAGACTTCCAGAGGTGCATGGCATCTATTTTAATGATCCATACCGAGACAGCCAAACAATAGCTCCCTCTAGCTTTTATAGTGCCCTTGGGGTGGGTGAGGGCCTGAGTAGTCAGCTTGTAACATGACCATTTATGGTACAGGAATTTAAAGAAATGTTTGTCTACTTATCAGTATAGACCAGTGATGGCAAACCTTTTAGAGACCGAGTGCCCAAACTGCAACCCAAAACCCACTAAATTATCGCAAAGTGCCAACACGGCAATTTAACCTTAAAGTAACCAGGATCTGTTTTATAGTGACCGTGCGATGTTATTACAGCCTGTAATAATATCACATGTCTGCTATAAAACAGATACTCTGTGATATAAATAGTGAAGGGCCCCCACACAGTACAATGCGCTCCAGAGTGGCCCCCATACAGTATTATATGCCCACAGTGGCTCCCGCAGTTTTATACGCTCCACAGTGGCCCCTGCACAGTATTATATGCTCCAGAGTGGGCCCCCACACAGCATGATATGCTCCACAGTGGGCCCCCAAACAGTAGTATATGCTCTACAGTAGGCCCCCCACACAGTATTATATGCTTCACTTTGGTTCCCCCCTCCCACAGTATTATATGCTCCACAGTGGGCCCCCACAAAGTAGTTTATGCTACATACCCAGTATGGCTGCAGTCCCACGAAGAGCGTCCTCCTTCTTCTTCTGATCACAGGCGCTGAGAACTTGTGTCAGGGCAGAGGTTACACTCTGCAGTCACTGTAAGCTGCGGTCCGCATTTGCACATATAGCCAGAGCCGTTTCAACACATTGGTGGGCCCAGTGCGGAGGTTTCATAAGTTCCCACCCCCATCACCACCTGCTATTATACCCATCTGAAAGCTGCCAAAACCTGTGATTTTATATGATGACATTCAATGGGTGACAATGTGTTACGTGACTGATGGAACTTTTCTGGCTGTCAGAAATGTTTTATATGTTCATCTGTTTTATACGTTCAGTAATAATCGTTATTGCTATTATTTTAGCGTGCAATAGATATCGCTAGAGAGGCGGTCAGAGTATTTTACTCTATAAAGGTATGGACAGGACAGGGTCAAATGTAAACTTTATTGATGACTTTGTGTTTGTGTTGTGTAGGTGTTTGGTGTAACTCTTTTGGCGCTGTAACCTAGACGATGGTAATCGTCTGGGTCACAGTGCCAATAACTTCCTGGTTATGTTATGTTCAGAGGGGTATTACATAAAATGCTCCTGTGATTAGGCTATGCGCGCTGCAGCAAATTTAGCTGCACTTTTATGTTGACTCCGCCCATTTTCATCTATTTTATAATGGATTGCCCCACAGTATGAAGTCTCCTCTCCTGGTGCCCCAGTTTAAAATGGGGGAAAATAGATGGGGACATTAAAATGGGGACAACTAGAGGCAGACATGTTCCCCTCCAGCTACCCCCATGGTTTAATGTCCTCCTCCAGTTGCCCCCCAGTTTAATGCCCCCTTACAACTTGCCCCCAGTTTAATGTCCTTCTCCAGCTGCCCCCAGTTTAGTTTCAATAATTTTTATTGAAGGTTTTACAGATTTAAAGGAACAAAGACAGTAGCATAAATGTTTAGCACAATCTGGGCATACAACATGTGAGGGATAAATATCGTATGTTCAAATGTAGCATAAGGACACATGCTGCCTGTACCCGTTAGTCTAGAACCAAAGTATAAAGATCTAACAATGAAGCACTAGGCATGAAACAATAAACAATTGAACATTTAAACCTATGAACATGAGAGGCACCCTGATCGAGACTTTAGCGAGGAGGCGTTTCGGACGCGTAAAGCGTACTTGCAGTAATACCGTATATCCAGCTATGAAGGAATACCTGTCTTAATGAGTTAGATAATAAGTTAGATATCACAAGGCATTATGTGAAAAGGCGCTGGGAAGCTCATGCGCCCTCTGTTGGATGTAAAAGATCCTCAATTTGCTTTTGACCCACTGGGTCTTGAGAGAGCAAAAGGGATTTTAGCAAGCCAATTTCACTCATCTGCATACAGCGCTGTTTCGGGATTTTTGTCCCTCATCAGTGCAGAGCAGAGTGAATTGGCTGGCTTTGTGGAAGGCAATGAGTGGCTCAGAGAAGGGAAGTTAGATAAGCAGAGTTAAGGGAGGAAGAAAGCTAAGGGAGTAGGAAGATCGGGATATTAATTCAAAGAGTGTGTGTGTATGGGCCTGTAAGTGCGGACTATATAAGAAGGGAAGGGAACAAGGCCAAGGAGAATAACAGAAATAATAATAGGAGAATAAATTTTGGGCCCAAACTATCTTAATCCGACAAACTCCGAACCCGCCTTAACCCACATATCAAGAGTGGATCCAGCAATCCCAAATGTTCACAAACGAGTTATATGAATGATTACCCAGGGCAATAATTTTTTTCATAAGCAAAGGCATTGTTGATAGCAGATCTTAAAGCTGAAAGTGGTGGGGGAGCGGTCGATTTCCATCTCTGGACCAGCATCAACTTGGCGATAGTCAAGATCTTACATAAGAGTGTTTTATGCGTGTTTAGCGTCTTAGGAACTCTAAGCAGCAAGACAGCCAAGTGTGGAGTATACCGGATCTGGAGACCAAACAGCTCTGAAAGCATATCAAACACTTCCACCCAGTATCCCTGAATAATCGGACACTGTCCCATAATATGAAATAAAGTTCCCCTTCCCCCGCATCCCCTCCAGCACTCCCCGGAAACAGAAGGGTAGGCTAACTGTAAAACTGAGGGAGTACGATACCATCGTAACATAATTTTAATCGCCGTTTCAACATGTGTGCTGCACTTCAAGGAGGAGTGAATCAAATTAATTGCATGTTGCCATTCATTGGGGGTGAAGATCACACCCAGATCTCTTTCCCAATAGCAAAACGGGGCAGATTTGATATAAGAAGAGGTATTATCCATCAGATCATACATAAACCTCAGGCCTCTCACTTTTTTTGACATCCATGTGAACACCGTGTTATTATGAGTAGGGGCGGAGGAGTTTTTAGACAAAAAGTGTAGTATTCTAAAATGTGTGTAGAAGTTTCTCATAGGGATTCCAAATTTTTTGCTGCAATGCCATAAATGATAGGACTGTCCCACTTTCCGAGTATAACTGTGAGACTTGGGTTACACCCCTAGCTTCCCAACTTGAAGTATCCAAGTCTTTGATTGCCCAAGATGAGAGGGATAAAGGCATATCAGAGATATTAAATTGCCTCGTAGGGGTTGTCTTCCCATGAAGCATTGCCCAGGCACTCAGGGAAGCCCGCATAATTGGTCAAAAAGATTGAGGCGGTGTGATGTTCCAAAAGGGCAAATACAAAGCACTCCCAAGCTTTAAAGGTGCTACAAAAGAATGCTCCATGTGCAGCCAGGGAGCCGACACATCCATGAACCACCATCCAGCGCACTGGACAGTAAGGGAGGCTAGATAGTAGTTACGCACAATGGGAACACCCAGTCCTCCAGCCAGTTTATGTTTAAACAGGAAACTTCTATTAATTCTAGGCCTTCTACTACCCCATACGTATTTCGAAATCACTCTCTGTATAGTTTCAAAAAATGAGGCAGGGAGTGGAATCGGCAGTGTGTGGAACAGGTATAGAAGTCTGGGCAATAGTAGCATTTTAAAAGCGGCCACTCGCCCAATCCAGGAAACATCTGTTAGTAGCATGCGTTCAGTTTCGTCTCGCAGAGTTTTTATCATTGCCAAATAATTTTGTTGATAAAGAGACCTAGGAGTGGAAGACACATGTATACCCAAATATTGAATGCTGTCCTTCCTCCAATCAAAATTGTATGTTGACTGTAAGGAGCTCAGCATGGAAGTAGGAACATTGAATGGAAGGGCCTGTTATTTTGACAAGTTCAATTTATAATAGGACAGCTGACAAAAAGTCTGAATAATACCCATAAGACGTGGGAGAGACACCCCTGGGTTGGTTAACTTGAGAAGAATATCGTCAGCATATACAGTAGCGATATAAGATGGACTCTATCTTTTATAGTGACTCCCTGTACAGCTGGATCTAATCTTAGATGCTGGGCCAGCGGCTCCATGGAGAGGACAAATATCAAGGGTGACAATGGGCATCCCTGCCTAGTCCCATTAGTGATTATGAAAGGGTCCGACACCGTCCCGTTTGTAAAAATTCTTGCAGAGGGTGCTGAGTAGAGCGCCTCTATGGCCCCCAAAATCATTCCCAAGAATTCCATAGTCCTAAGCGCCGAGAAGGCATACGACCAGCAAATGCGATCAAATGCCTTCTCGGCATCCAGAGCAAGCAGCACTGCCCCCACACCCTCCGAACCGACCTGATGAACCAAATTCAAGACCCGCCTGGTATTTTCATAGGCTTGACGCCCGTTAACAAATCCTACTTGATCATAATTTATTAAGCTCGGGAGGCAATCTGCTAGGCGTGTCGCCATAAGCTTAGCATAAATTTTTAAATCGGAATTTAACAGGGAAATGGGTCTAAAATTCTGGGGAGAGGTCGTGGTCTTACCAGGTTTAGGCAAAGTAACCACCAATGCCTCTTGATTTTCCCTAGGAAATGCTTTAGACTCAGCCGCGGCCCTTAAAAATGACAACAGTGGGTCCAGCAGAATCTGGGAAAACGTTTTATAATATTCATTAGTAAGACCGTCTGGACCTGGAGATTTACGGGAGGGCAGCGACTTAATGATTGCAGACAACTCCAAAGGAGCATTTAAGGACGCTAGTTAATCTTCAGTAAGCCTGGGCATATGGGCCAAGGTTAAGAATGAATCAATATCTGCTTGGAAGGGGGGGGGCCACTGAGGGGTCGTCCGCAATATTATAAAGATCTGCATAAAAGGCCCTAAAAGCATCCGCTATACCCTTAGGGTCATAAATTTTATATGTTCCGTCCTTACTATGGAGGAACGGGATCCTGGATTTAATATGTCTCTGTTTAAGTTTAGAGGCTAGCAGCTTCCCCGCTTTATTGGACTGAGAATAATAGGTAGCTCTCACCCGCTTTAAGTTCCTTTCATATTTATGTAACAAACAAGTAGCAAGTTGTCAGCATAGTTCTACCAGTTTAACTGTATTTGAGGGAATAGGGGACTTTTTATTATCAGTATCTAAAATTTTTATTTGATGGAGAAGCCGGTCCATCTCTGCTAGTCTAGTTTTCTTTTCCATGTGGCAAGACGTATAAAGGTGCCCCTAATGAAAGCCTTATGGGAGTTCCACAATACTTCATGGCTAGATACCGATGGAGTATTAATCTGAAAAAATTCCTTCAGATCACTCTCCAAGGTTGCCTTAAATTTCGGGTGTGATGAGGACAGTCATATTTCTCCGATATGAGTAGCGTAACCACCGCGTGGTCCGACCATGTTATTTGCGAGATGGCGGACTGCATAACAAGAGGGAGAGTGCATTGGCCCACTAAAAATAGGTCAATGCGAGAGTAGCTATTATGTGCGGTCGAGAAAAAAGTATAGTCTCGCTCAGTGCTATGCAGGATTCGCCAAGCGTCAAACAAATTATGGCGCCACAGAGCCTGTGAAAAAGAAGGGAGTCGCTGTGAAAGGCCAGATGTGGTGTCTACTAAAGGATCGGGCGCAATGTTAAAGTCTCCCATCAACAGTAGGCAACCTTGCTTTCTTTTTTTCAATCACAAGTCTTCCAAAAAATGCTACCTGTCTCTTATTCGGAGCATAAATCGACACTAACGTGTAAGTGACATTGTTGATGAGACACACCAAAATAACAAAACGTCCCCCAGGGTCTGAGTATTGGGAGAGTAGCTGAAACGCCACTGAATCTCTGATTCCGATCAGCACTCCCCTACGTTTGGAGGAGTAATGAGCGTGGAACATATGAGGATACGATGGGTGTTTAACGCGGGTGGCATCCTTCTGCAAAAGGTGTGTCTCCTGTACTGCTATTATGTCACAACACTGAACCCGAAACTCACCCCACAAATTAGCTCGTTTTTGAGTGGTATTCAACCCCCTAACATTCATGGACATAATCTTAAGAACCATCTTGCAAATTTAAAAGAGCTACAGTCATATGAAAAAGTTTGGGCACCCCTATTAATCTTAATCATTTTTAGTTCTAAATATTTGGGTGTTTGCAACAGCCATTTCAATTTGATATATCTAATAACTGATGGACACAGTAATATTTCAGGATTGAAATGAGGTTTATTGTACTAACAGAAAATGTGCAATATGCATTAAACCAAAATTTGACCGGTGCAAAAATTTGGGTACCCTTATCATTTTATTGATTTGAATACTCCTAACTACTTTTTACTGACTTACTGAAGCACAAAATTGGTTTTGTAACCTCACTGAGCTTTGAACTTCATAGTCAGGTGTATCCAATCATGAGAAAAGGTATTTAAGGTGGCCAATTGCAAGTTGTTCTCCTATTTGAATCTCCTCTGAAGAGTGGCATCATGGGCTCCTCAAAACAACTCTCAAATGATCTGAAAACAAAGATTGTTCAACATAGTTGTTCAGGGGAAGGATACAAAAAGTTGTCTCAGAGATTTAACCTGTCAGTTTCCACTGTGAGGAACATAGTAAGGAAATGGAAGACCACAGGGACAGTTCTTGTTAAGCCCAGAAGTGGCAGGCCAAGAAAAATATCAGAAAGGCAGAGAAGAAGAATGGTGAGAACAGTCAAGGACAATCCACAGACCACCTCCAAAGAGCTGCAGCATCATCTTGCTGCAGATGGTGTCACTGTGCATCGGTCAACAATACAGCACACTTTGCACAAGGAGAAGCTGTATGGGAGAGTGATGCGAAAGAAGCCGTTTCTGAAAGCACGCCACAAACAGAGTCGCCTGAGGTATGCAAAAGCACATTTGGACAAGCCAGCTTCATTTTGGAAGAAGGTCCTGTGGACTGATGAAACAAAGATTAAGTGTTTTGTCATACAAAAAGGCGTTATGCATGGCGTCAAAAAAACACAGCATTCCAAGAAAAACACTTGCTACCCACTGTAAAATTTGGTGGAGGTTCCATCATGCTTTGGGGCTGTGTGGCCAATGCCGGCACCGGGAATCTTGTTAAAGTTGAGGGTCGCATGGATTCAACTCAGTATCAGCAGATTCTTGAGAATAATGTACAAGAATCAGTGACGAATTTGAAGTTACGCCGGGGATGGATATTTCAGCAAGACATTGATCCAAAACACAGCTCCAAATCTACTCAGGCATTCATGCAGAGGAACAATTACAATGTTCTGGAATGGCCATCGCAGTCCCCAGACCTGAATATCATTGAACATCTGTGAGATAATTTGAAGCGGGCTGTCCATGGTCGGTGACCATCAAACTTAACTGAACTGGAATTGTTTTGTAAAGAGGAATGGTCAAAAATACCTTCATCCAGGATCCAGGAAATGATTAAAAGCTACAGGAAGCGACTAGAGGCTGTTATTTTTGCAAAAGGAGGATCTACTAAATATTAATGTCACTTTTCTGTTGAGGTGCTCATACTTTTGCACCGGTCAAATTTTGGTTTAATGCATATTGCACATTTTCTGTTAGTACAATAAACCTAATTTCAATTCTGAAATATTACTGTGTCCATCAGTTATTAGATATATCAAATTGAAATGGCTGTTGCAAACACCCAAATATTTAGAACTAAAAATGATTAAGATTAATAGGGGTGCCCAAACTTTTTCATATGACTGTATAAGAATCGCCACATATAGACTAGTACACATAGAAATAATACTTAAGTACAGAAGTAGTAGCTTGTCTCCATGCCAGAAAGCCGTCTCGACCAAGGTGCCAGAACCTGTAAGAAATAAATCAGCCAAACCATAGAGCTCAACAACGGTCAAGCCTAAAACAACAAGTAACACAGTACAGTGGACCAGCAGCTGTTGCGATCTCAGGTGGATAAGTTCAGCAGCAGCAGAGATAAGAAGTTCCTAGAGAAAAGGAGAAAGAGCCTTCAGCGTTTGACTCCCGTGGCTGGAAGTCTTCGGGTCTTCGCTGGATGCCAGCCGTCAGACAGGTGGCCAGGCGGTTTCACACGTGGGAGATCAACAATAGGAATGTTCCATTTACTCAACAATCGTTTTCCTTCTTCTAAATTCCTGATCACATATGTAAGATTATCTTGGGTTATCACTCGAACTGGGAATCCCCACTTGTACAGGATACGACGAAGTGCTGCTGTAATGGGGGCTAGTTGACATCTTAGTTGTAAAGTTGCAGCCGACAAATCTGAGAAGATGGAGATCTTGTGAAACGGTTCAGGGAGGCGGTCTAGTTTACGAGTTGCTAATAACACCAAATCTTTAGTGCGAAAAAAGTGAATCCTCGCCAGAACGTCTCTTGGAATTGATTCGTCCAAATTTGAGGGTTTGGGTACTCTATGTGCTCTGTTGATGGTTAAATCTATAGACTGGTGGTCAGGCAGTAAGGCACGCATCAGACCCTGAAGGAAAGTTGGCACTTCTCCCGTAGCAACCGTCTCTGGAATGCCCCTAAATTTCAAGTTATTCCTTCTGGACCGATCTTCCATATCAGCTATTTTAGCTTTCAAAAAGGTCACATCATTTTCCACATCATAATGGGCATCTATAAGGTCATTATGGGACGTGGCAAATTCCGCCATCTTAGATTCTATATGTGCAGTGCGATTTTTCAGATCTTGAATATCTCACTCAAGTGGTGTGATCATAAGAGACATATCAGCTTTCATTGATTTACAAAAGGCTGTCAGCATAACTTTCATAGTGGCCTCAGTCAGTAAATTCTCTGATGCCGGTATATCAGCAAAAAAATCAGCACAAGGTGTTTTAGATTGTGTGTCATGGCTCACCTCTCTATCAGAGACTGCAGCACCATGAAGTCGTGGTCTCAATTTAGCTGGGCTGGCAGTAGGAGACCGTGGTGCTGTCATTGTGGAAGGAGAGCCAGACGCGCGCATGTCCTCGGCGCCATCTTGGGAGGACGACCAGTCCGAGCAGGCCACAGCCCTTGTTGGAGGAGATGTAGCATGTTGTGGCTCCGTGGCTGTCATCATCTGTGGCAACGATAGATCGGAGAGGGTTCGCCGGCGTCCAGATAAGGTAAGCGGCTCGTCGGGGAAGATATGCAGGGGATCGAGGCCCCAAATCCCGCGCCCGCACGGGAAAAGGCGCCATATTGGGTCTCCCCCCCCCCCCCCCCCCGCCGTGTGGGAAATAAAAATCCGAAATTTTCTGTGGTTTGACCGACGTTTTTCTTTTTTTTTTGGCATCCCAGCCAGCGGGTATTCAGCAGCCAGAATTTGCCTAGATAGCCACGGGATTGTCGCTGTGAACGTCGCTGTCAAAGGCTCACTGCCAGAGCTGAGAATCTATGCGGCCATCTCAGTCTGCGGCAAGCTCCGCCCCCTCCACCTGCCCCCAGTTTAATGTCACCCTCCATCTCCCCCCAGTTTAATCCCCCTTCATCTGCACCCAGTTTGATGCCCCTCTCCATCTGCCCCCAGTTTAATGTCCCACTTCATCTGCCACCAGTTTAATGTGCCCCCTTCATCTGCCACCAGGTTGATGTCCTCCCTTCATCTGCTCTCAGTTTGATGTCCCCCCTTCATCTGCCACCAGTATAACATAATAAAACACTGCTACTCACCTCTCCTCGTTCCGCTGCCGCTCTGTGAGGTTTGTTCTTCCGGACTGTTCAGGGAGCTGTAAGCGCGATGGGAGTGAGGTCATCATATCGCGCCTGCAGCTCCAGGGACTGGAGCACACAAGGATGTGCTTCACACACAATGGTTAAGCAGGGGCTGTCCACGGACAGCTCCTGTTTCATCACTGTATCTAACTCATCTGCGTCTGGAGCAGCCCTGCATATAGCTGAAAGAAGCGATCACTCACTAACGGGGAATCCTGTACCGGATTTCCCGTTAATGAGCGATCATGGCTACTGCGCGCGCCAACTGAGAGCGCTCTGTGTGCCCTCTCTAGCACGCGTGCCATAGGTTCGCCAACACGGGTATAGACTGTCCAGTATAGTATACAGAAATACAGACAAAGCTACAGAGTGAACCTCCTATAGATGTACAGGAAATACATATAGACTAATCAGTAAGACATTAACCCTGTCATATTACATCAATAAGACACTATGATTTTGAGGAAAAAACATGTCCTATTACAAATTTCTGGTAATGAGAGCAGCTGTGGCTGCATATAAATATGCCAATCAGAAATGTAGTGTTATCTCCAGAAATACAGTTAAAAGCACAATCTTGGTTTCATATGAAAGCTTAGAAATCTTATAATTTATGTGAAACACAAAGTTTTATAATGCCAATAGTGCTGAACAGTCATTTATATCTCGGTTCCTAGGAGAAGAGCAAAGCAGACTTGTGAGGAGGATATCTAGCAGCTTCTCCCCTCACTTTTTGGGGTCTGAAAGCAGAAGGAAGCCTACAGTATGTTCAGCCTTAAAGTTGCTATTTGGGAATGTAATATTGATTGCTGTGGCCTTTCACTCAGGGGTGTAACTAAAGTCTTTTGGGTCCTGGTGCAAACTTTATCCAGGGCACCTTATCCTGTTACTACAGCGTATTCTTGATAGTGATGGTTATGAGTACTGCAGCGGTATCTCAGATATTTGAAAGGGATACAAATATAGTACCCACAACTGCGGTTATCAAGAATACGATGAGTGAGCAGCAAAGCGCCCAGCATGTAAACAATACTGGGAGCTGAGTGCTGTGGGAAACGGTTGATCTGCAGGGTCCTAACAGTGTAAAGGAATAGTGGGGTCTAGTACTCAGTGCCCCTGCTGATCAATGCTTTGAAGATACTGTGGTGCTTCTGCAAGCATTGTGACTACTTTGCTATTTACATTGCACAGGACCTGTTTTATAATCACCATGCAATGTTATTACAGCCTGTTATAATAGTGCAAGGCTACTATAAAACAGATGGGGTGTGAAGTGAATAGTGACAGGGCCACACACAGTATAATATGCTGCTCAGTGGCCCCCGCAAAGTATAATATGCTCCACAGTGGCCCCCACACAGTGTAATGCCCCACAGTGGCCCCCACACAGTATAATACTCCACAGTGCCCCCCACAGAGTAGAATATGCTCCACAGTGGCTCCCACACAGTATTATATACTCCACTGTGGCCCCCACACAGTATAATATGCTCCACAGAGCCCCCCACACAGTATAATATGCTCCACAGTGCCCCCACACACAGTATATTATGTTCCATAGGGGCCCCCACAGAGTATAATATGCTGCACAGTGGCCCCCACACAGTATAATATTCTCCACAGTTGCCTGAACACAGTGTAATATGCTCCACAGTGGCCCCACCCAGTATAATATGCTCCCCACAGTGGCCCCACACAGTATAAAATGCTCCCAAGAGCCCCCCTAAAGGCACTTCAAGTGAACCACACGAAATTCAACGAATATTTGTGAGGTTCAGCCTCAGCTTCGGTGCTATTATTATAAGTAGAGACTCGGGGGAGGTGATTAAAAATAACAAACACTTATACTTACCTTACTTCTCACCTCTCGTGGGCATTCTCACTCTGTCCAACCCACTTCAGCACTTTGGTCCTCTTCTGCCTGCAACTGTGATGACGTCACTGTTAGGGCCTGTGATTAGGCCTCAGTGTTGACATCATTATGTTACCTCAGTCACAGGCCGGAAGAGCCCTGAAGGGGATGTTGAGGATTGTCAGAAGCCCAGGAGAGGTGAGTATAAGTATTTTTTATTTTTAATCACGTGCCCTGGGCAGTCATGTATTGGAAAGGGGCCCAGCGACATGCCAGGCCTCTTTCCATTAATAATATGTATAGCAGTTGGGGATCCAGGCTTTCCCCGACCGCCATAATGGTGGTCAGGGGCCTGGCCATCTCCAGCTGTCACCCATTTCTTCAATACTTACACAGCAGAGCACCATACATTGCATAGTGGCTATGCTTCATATTGCAGCTCATCTCCATTCATTTGAATTGGAATGAGCTGCAGCATGGCCATGTGACCAGTGGATGTGATGTCACTGAAAGTGGAAGTGGAAAACCCCTTTAAAAATACAGCATGCTGGCTGTATTATATTCTACTGGACATGTACATCTAACAGAGCCTCACTAGAATTACAAACAGAGACCTATACATTTTGACCACTGGGGGATGCCGATGCAAGCAGGTAATTGTGACTTTTCTGCAAGGAAATATTTTTTTAATAACAATACTTTACACAGCTAATCAAAAATGCATTTTGAGTCTACTTATTGTCATTTGTAATATTAGCGCAACCCCAATTATTTGTTTGGACTTCACTGCTTTTTCATGCTGCTGTCCTCATATACCATTCTCTTTTTTGACAAACATTGTATCCTTTATTTGTAAAGTTTCTCAATATTACAAATCTAAAAACAAAACCTAACTTTATGTAAGACGCAACGGATTGTAACCCACTGTTCTACCAAACCGGTTTGGCTTGGGGCCACCTCTGTGAGTGTTGTCCTAGTAGATTCCCCTTTTTTCACCCTTTAAACCCCATATGGGGATGTGGACTTTACTGTGCGGCGTCTACCAGGTTGATACCTCTTAAGGTACCTGGCTGGTCAGCACCTGACCAAGCAGGTTGGAACTATGGTGCACAGCTCCAAAGAAAGAGATAAATGCATAATGTGAACACAGGCTAAAATCAGGAAAATCTAAAAACTGACAAGGGTACAGGACTGAACATACAGATATAGAATCAGGAACAGACTAAAATATACAGATCAGGTAGCTGCAGGTAACAAAGGTAGAAGCCTTTGTTTAATCAAGTTTTATGTTAAACATATTTTTAAAGAATTTTTGGTTTTTAAAATAATTCCATGTTATCTATATTTAAAACAAATTTGTAAAAATCCTGCAGTTCTGACTTTGACCACTATGCCAAATAATATGCTGAGACTTCCTATTTTCTGTAGATTTATTTGCAGCATCCACCTCACTTATCAGTACACTTATGATGGCAGCTATCATATATATGTAGATAAGAATCCACCAGTCACAATAGGTGATTTCACAGCTTATCTACTCCCCTCTCTACACAAGTCACAGAGCATGCCTAGAAAACTTTCCCAAAGAAGTCAAAAGGATCTGCTCCAGATCATTGTGTCTACAGCCCATGGTCCATCTCCAGGATACAGGAAGTCAAAAACTATTTTAGGCTTAGTGGCAAAAGTTGGAATTATAACATTTTTAGAATTTTTTAATATAGATCATAATATGGAAAATGAAAAACAACATCACCAAAAATTCTTTAAAAATATGTTGAATATAAAAACGTGATTTAAACAATAGGTTATTTCCTGGTCACACTTTTCTTTTAAAGAGACAGAAGTACACACAGAAGTAGCCAAGCAGCTAGGTCTGCTGATAAGTTACAATATAATCCACCATCACCTCGACTGGGATCTTAGAGTGGGTCAGATCTTCCAAAACCTTAACTTTTATTATTTTCAAGGGAGAATATCCATACCTTAATTTCAAATCACCCTTCTCCCAGAGCCTAGTGTCTGGGGGAAGTGATTGTAAGCGATACAATATTAGAACCCGTTCACATGTTGGAATCTGCCGCTGATTGGGAGGCGGATTCTGCCCAAAATCAGCAGCAAATTCCAACCTGATTCTGATTCCTGATTCCACCATTGTACTCAATGGGAGATGGACAGGGCCGTTTTTACACATTGGTGGGCCCAGTGCAATGGTTTCATAAGTGCCCCCCCATCACCATCCGCTATTATACCCATCTGAAAGCTGCCAAAAACTGGGATTTTATATGGTGACATCCAATGTGTTAGCAGACTGATGGAACTTTTCCGCCTGTCAGAAATATTTTATACATTCATCTTTATACTTCGTTAGGGCTATAAGGATGAATCTCATCTTTAAAATGATACCAACATCATCATGATAGCCTTTACAGATTTGGAGCGATTCACTGTTAAAAACGTTGTCGGGAAATGAGATCTGCATTGGGATATCAAAGTCGAATCACCAGCGAATTGCTCTGGATCTTTAAGGGCTATCATGATGATCTTGGTATCATTGTAAAGATAAAATTCTCATCTTTAAAATGAATCCAAGGTCATCTTCATAGCCATGCAGTTGTCCCCACAGTTTAATGTCCCTCTCCTACCACACAAAAATAAAAAAAAACACTAATACTCACCTCTCCTCTCTACCTTGCTCGCTTGGGTCTGGAGTCTTCAGGGAGTTGCAGGTGCGATGTAAGTGACGTCATCACATCGTGCCTTTAGCTCTCAGGGAAGAAAGGGGATGAGCAGGGAGTAGACTGCTTGTACTTGCTGCAGATTCTGCAACACGACTGCAAACGAAAATAACAGTGTCTGGTTGTGAATGGCAAGACGCATAATGGATAGAGATAGGTAAACCAATTAATCACAAACAGGATTTGACCTGAATATTCTAAATTGTTTCGTTTTTAACTAAACTGGATAAATGGCAATTGGACTAACTAAAATGGCTGCCACCACATGTATTGCACAGTAAAAATACAGACGTGTCTCATAAGTCACTGTGGCAATCTGGTGTCACCTGACAGACTCTCAGCCAGTGGTAGTCAGTGGTAGCTGAACACCTTACAGTGCTGATGTCATATACAGTATATAAGGTTGAGGATGGAAAGCTTGCAATTCAGCTAGGAGTAGGAGAATTTTACCACAGTTTAGTCAGATTGAACCAATTACAGTCAGATTAGTGATAATAATAATAAATAGGAGTGAGGGAGAACATCTGTGCTGTGTGAGCCTGACTGCAGCAGTAATAAAGTACAGCAGTAATCATTTAATTTTGTCTAAGTCTGTTTTGCAATAGAGCAGTTTGATCTATCCACAGATTGTTTAACTTATTTTTTACTGACAGTCCTGTTAGTGAAAAATCTTTTCTTAATTTTTTTTTCGGGCAAGAGTTTAATTTTTTTTTTGATCAGAGTAGTGACAGTTTTGATAGATCAGCTGTATAATGGAATCAAATGTTTATCATCGATTTTTAAAGAATCTCAGGATTCAGTTTGTTTTTTTTTCTTTTTTTTTTTACAGTAAAGAATAGGTCAACAGACTTTGAGTTGGAGTAAAAGAATTAACTTCAAATCTTTGGTCACCTTAGAGGGGTTCACTTTAAAATCTTTTATTTTTTTATATATCCTGCTCTGCTATTCTGTAAGCTGCATTCCACTTCAGGGCTGCTGGCTTACAAAGCGCTGGCACCACAGGCAAGATGTCTGCTCCCTGGCACAGACAAGCGTAATGCTATGACATCATAGCATTGTGCCTCGTTCACTGAGAGTAGTATAATGTTGTACCGTGTTAGCCATTGAAAGTAGTGGAAGAGTGAAGAAATCAGGCGATACCTTTTAGAGGCTAACTGAGTATATTTATAAGTAAGCTTTCAGGAGTACTAGTTAGCTCCCTTCATCAGACATGGTGTTATACAAGAACTGAAAATTCACAGATTTTTATACACATGATCTTCAAAGGATTTTAGAGTCCTTAAAATCCTTTGAAGATCATGTGTATAAAAATCTGTGAATTTTCAGTTCTTGTATAACACCATGTCTGATGAAGGGAGCTAACTAGTACTCCTGAAAGCTTACTTATAAATATACTCAGTTAGCCTCTAAATGTATCGCCTGATTTCTTCGTTCACTGAGAGTCAGACATCCTGTCTTTGCTTATGTGCCTTTTCAAGCAGAGAGGAGAGATGGTGGCAGGCTGCCGTGTCGGCTCCGTACAGCAAGGGATCACAGACAGGTGAGTATAACTGTTCTTTTTAAAGGGCAGTTCTTATTTTATGTTAGGAGGCATTGTGACTATAGGGGGGTAGATTATATTTTATAAGGGGTCATTGGGAGCATTATGACTATGGGGGAGATCATTTACACAAGGGGGAATAAAGAATATAAGGTGCATTATTTATAAAAGAGGCCATTGGGGCATTATGACTATAGGGGGATCATTTATATAAGGGCATATAAAGAATATAATGGATCATTAGGGGGAACTATAATTATAAGGGAGGGAGATCATTTATATAAGAGGCATTAATTATAAAAGTTTGTTGTTGCGGACATTATGAACATAAGAGATCAATAGAGGGCTTTATGAATATACAGTAACTGGGGAACTTAATATAAGGGGGCATTGGCGGGCAGTAATTATCTCAGGGGGGCATAATATAAGGGGGCAATTGGACAGTATTAAATTAAGGAGCACTTGGCCTTTATTACATGGGTTTTCCAGCTCATTTTTATCAGTCCTCAGGATAGATCATCAATAAGAGTTCAACAGGGTTATGACACTTGGGACTCCCACTGATCAGCTGTTTGAAGGGGCCATGGCACACATGCAGACACAGTGACCCCTTCTCTGTTTATATTACATGCTGTCTGTTTCATAGTAACTGGGTGATTAAACTACAGCCTTGTCCTAAAGAAATATATAAGACTAAGCTGTAGTTACATTACACAGCAACTATGAAACAAACAATACATTGTAAATTGAGAATGGGGCATGGAACTTGTATGTGTGCTGTGGTCCCCTTTAAACATCTGATCAAAAGGGGGTCCCGAGTTTCGGAACTCCACTGATTTTTTTTATTTTTTTTTTTAATTGGAAAAGTAGCCAAAGATGTCTTTGTTGCAAACTTTGCACAGACAAGTCACAGGAAGAAGTGGTTGTGGCAGTTCAGTCCAGATAGAGACAGAAAATGTGAACAATTACAGTCAGAGACTTCACCTGTAAGTCACAAAATGTTTCTTGTACTGTATTCACCTAAATTGTCTGCAGAGCCTGTATTTACCACTATACGGTCACCATATAATGATAATCTGTACATCTGAGTTGGGGGCCCACTTAGACATGTTTGCTCCCCCTAAATTGAACCCCTAGCTACGCCTCTGACATCCGTATTCCAGTTGAACTTGTTAGAATTATGGAAACACCAAATTTACATACTACTTTTGCTATGGAAATCTGGTCTAACACTGTATATTTGTCAGTGAGGCTATGAATGAAGGACCTGCAAGTTTCTACGGGCTAATACGGGTCATTTGATGTGATATGGAGGAATGTTGTGGATGTGGAAGCTAATGGTTCCATATTTGCTGTTTTGAATATGTTGCTGGGTTGTTTTGGAAAGCTGGTGCCATATTTGCTTTTGTGAATAAGTTGCTGTGTTGTTATGGAAACTCAGTATAAAACGAAAATGACTGGGTTATTATGGAAACCTGGTGTAAAACTGTGTGCATGTCAATGGCGGATAAGAATGAAGGACCTGCATTCTTCTGTTGGCTAATACTGGTTATCTGATCTCATATAAAGGAAAGCCCTTGATGTGGCATCCAGTGGTGCCATATTTGTTTTTGTGCATATGTTACAGGGTTTTATAGAAACCTGGTCTAAAACAAAAATGGCTGGGTTGATATGGAAACCTGTGTGTATGTCAGTGAGGCTAAGAATGACAGATCTGCGAGCTTATATTGGCTAATATGGGTCATCTGATGCAGGGTTGGACTGGGACATCTGGGGCCCACCAGTGGAATTGATTATAGGTGCCCACCACTGCTACTGGCATCACACCACTTTCCTGGCTCCATCAGATTTATCAGTTTCTTGGCATAAATGATGCCAGAATGCTATACCAGCAAGGAGTTCTGTTTAGGTGCATGGACCCTGGAGGATGTGCCTAATTTATGACGAAGTGTGAACTTCATTAAATATTAGGTGCAAACACCGGCAGATGGAAAACATTCTTCTTGATTAAGCAGCTCTTATACAGTGGGGAAAAAAGTATTTAGTCAGCCACCAATTGTGCAAGTTCTCCCACTTATAGGTAGCCCTCAACTATGAGAGACAAAATGGGAGAACAAATCCAGAAAATCACATTGTCTGATTTTTAAAGAATTTATTTGCAAATTATGGTGGAAAATAAGTATTTGGTCAATAACAAAAGTTCATCTCAATACTTTGTTATATATCCTTTGTTGGCAATGACAGAGGTCAAACGTTTTCTGTAAGTCTTCACAAGGTTGTCACACACTGTTGCTGGTATGTTGGCCCATTTCTCCATGCAGATCTCCTCTAGAGCAGTGATGTTTTGGGCTGTCACTGGGCAACACGGACTTTCAACTCCCTCCAAAGGTTTTCTATGGGGTTGAGATCTGGAGACTGGCTAGGGCACTCCAGGACCTTGAAATGCTTCTTACGAAGCCACTCCTTCATTGCCCTGGGGATGTGCTTGGGATCATTGTCATACTGAAATACCCAGCCACGTTTCATCTTCAATGCCCTTGCTGATGGAAGGAGGTTTGCACTCAAAATCTCACGATACATGGCCCCATTCATTCTTTCATGTACACGGATCAGTCGTCCCGGTCCCTTTGCAGAGAAACAGCCCCAAAGCATGATGTTGCCACCCCCATGCTTCACAGTAGGTATGGTGTTCTTTGGATGCAACTCAGCATTCACTCTCCTCCAAACATAACGAGTTGTGTTTCTACCAAACAGTTCTACTTTGGTTTCATCTGACCATATGACTTTCTCCCAATACTCTTCTGAAACGTCCAAATGCTCTCTAGCAAACTTCAGACTGGCCCGAATATGTACTGGCTTAAGCAGGGGGACACGTCTGGCACTGCAGGATCTGAGTCCCTGGCGGCGTAGTGCGTTACTGACGGTAGTCTTTGTTACGTTAGTCCCAGCTTTCTGCAGGTCATTCACTAGATCCCCCCATGTGGTTCTGGGATTTTTGCTCACCGTTCTTGTGATCATTTTGACCCCAATGGGTGAGATCTTGCATGGAGCCCCTGATCGAAGGAGATTATCAGTGGTCTTGTATGTCTTCCATTTTCTAATTATTGCTCCCACAGTTGATTTCTTCACACCAAGCTGCTTGCCTATTGCAGATTCAGTCTTCCCAGCCTGGTGCAGGTCTACAATTTTGTTTCTGGTGTCCTTCCACAGCTCTTTGGTCTTCACCATAGTGGAGTTTGGAGTGTGACTGTTTGAGGTTGTGGTCAGGTGTCTTTTATACTGATAACAATGTCAAACAGGTGCCATTACTACAGGTAATGAATGAGTGGAGGACAGAGGAGCCTCTTAAAGAAGAAGTTACAGGTTTGTGAGAGCCAGAAATCTTGCTTGTTTGTAGGTGAACAAATACTTATTTTCCACCATAATTTGCAAATAAATTCTTTAAAAATCAGACTGTGATTTTCTGGATTTGTTTTCCCATTTTGTCTCTCATAGCTGAGGTCTATCTATGATGTCAATTACAGGCCTCTCTCATCTTTTTAAGTGGGAGAACTTGCACAATTGGTGGCTGACTAAATACTTTTTTTTCCCCACTGTAGTTTCTACATTACTCAGAGGTGTTGCTGGCTGTATTGACAGCAGAATATGAGGGGTTAAATGGCTAAGTTTGTTGTCTCAGCCATTAGAGCAGGCACTGTCACTGCAGCATAATGGTACTGTGATTGCCAAGAATAAAACTACAACTCTCAGCATGTCCTGAGGGTTTGGGGCTATGGGGTTTGTAGTTCTTATTGGATTAGGGAAGAGTAAGGGCCTGTTCAGATGGTGGAAAATGAAGAGGAATTGAGGAAGACTTCTTCCGGAGATCCTCTTCATTTTCCGCCCCTGCAGCTCCCCGCAGTGATAGCTGAAGCAGAACTTTACACACCCATCAGCCCTTTACCGGCTCCCATATGGTATAAAGCCACCTTTACTGGCCCCCACAAAGTATAACACATCTTTTACTGGCCCCCACATGGTATAATGCACCCTATGCTGGCTCCCTCACAGTATAACACACCCATTACTGGCCCCCTAATAGTATAACATACCCTTTACTGACTCTCACACAGTATAACTTACCCATACTGGCTCCCACATGGAATAATGCACCATTTACTGCCCACCACATGGTATAAAGCACCCTGTACTGGCTCCCACATAGAATAACACAACTTTTACTTGCCCCACACAGTACAACGCAGCCTGTACTGGCCACACATGGTATAATGCACCCTTTACTGGACCACACACAGTATAATGCACATTTTCATGGCACCACATGGTAAAATGTCCCCTTTACTGTCCCCCACACAGTATAACACACCTTTTCCTGACCCTACACGATATAACGTTCCCATTTCCTAGCCCCCCACACAGTGTAATGCCCCCCTTATTGACCCCCAACACAGTATATTGCTCCCTTTATAGACCTCCATCTAGTAATTTCCCCTTTACTGGGCTCCCACACTATGCTGCCTCTTTGCAGGCCCCAATACAGTAAGGGCCCCTTTAGAAACCCTCCCATACAGTAACAAGGCCACTACCTGTTGGAGTAACAGCCACTTTTAACTTACCTATCCCTGCTCCTTCCCACAGCAGCCTCCTCCACTTCCTCTTCATTCTTCAGCCTCCTCCAGGTCCTGTGTGCCACACATAACATTTCTATGTGGTGATGTCATGTGAGGTGCATGAGGCCCCCAAGAGGCTAAATAATGAAGAGGAAGCGGAGTAGGCTGCTGTGGGCAGTAGCAGGGATAGGTAAGTTAAAAGTGGCCATTACCGGCTGGAGTAATTGTAGGTCCTATAGAACTGATTGGTCCAGTCATTTGGCTGTGTATAAACAGTAGGTAACAGAATTTAATTTAATTTTATTATATATAAGATATTTTTTTCTCATGTTTACTAATATTTTTTTAGTAAACTTGTTGGAGGCTGCAAAAGACTTGACATGGGAAGGAGATTTACCTTCCAGCAAGACAATGACCCTAAACATACAGTCAGAGCTACAGTGGAATGGTTTAGATCAAAGAATATTCATGTGTCAGATTAAAATTTTGAAAGCCATGTATAATTTTCGTTCCACTTCATAACTATCTGCTACTTTGTGTTGGTCTATCACTTAAAATCTCAATAAAATACAACCCCAATTCCAATGAAGTTGGGACATTGCGTAAAACAATAAATAAATACAGAATACGATGATTTGCAAATCCTTTTCAACCTATATTCAATTGAATACACTACAAAGACAAGATATTTAATGTTCAGACGGATAAACTTTTATAGTTTTTTTGCAAATATTCACTCATTTTGAATTTGATGCCTGCAACACTTTCCAAAAAAGCTGGGACAGGTGCATGTTTACCATTGTGTTACATCACCTTTCCTTTTAACAACACTCAATAAGCGTTTTGGAACTGGGGACACGAATTGTTGAAGCTTTGTAGGTGGAATTCTTTCCCATTCATGCTTGATGTACAACTTCAGTTGCTCAACAGTCCAGGGTCTCCGTTGTCATATTTTGCACTTCATAATGCTCCACACATTTTCAATGCCAGACCGGTCTGGACTGCAGGCAGGCCAATCTAGTACCCACACTCTTTTACTACGAAGCCACGATGTTGTAACACGTGCAGAATGTGGCTTGGCATGGTGTTGCTGAAATAAGCAGGGACGTCCCTGAAAAAGACGTTGCTTGGATGGCAGCATATATTGCTCCAAAACCTGTATGTACCGTTCAGCATTAATGGTGCCTTCACAGATGTGCAAGTTACCCATGCCATGGGCAGTAATACACCCCCATATCATCAGAGATCCTGGCTTTTGAACTTTGCGCCGATAACAATCTGGACAGTCCTTTTCCTCTTTGGCCTACACGACATGACGTCCATGATTTCCAAAAACAAATTGAAATGTGGACTGGTCAGACCACAGGACGATTTTCCACTTTGCGTCAGTCCATCTCAGATGAACTTGGGCCCAGAGAATCGGCGTTTCTGGGTGGTGTTGATATATGGCTTTTGCTTTGCATGGTAGAGTTTTACTTGCACTTGTAGATGTAGTGACGAACTGTGTTCACTGACAATGGTTTTCTGAATTGTTCCTGAGCCCATGTAGTAATATCCGTTGCAAAATGATGTCGGTTTTTAATGCAGTGCTGCCTGTGGGATCGAAGATCACGGACATTCAATGTTGGTTTTCGGCCTTGCCGCTTACTTGCAGAGATTTGCTCAGATTCTCCGAATCTTTTGATGATATTATGGACTGTAGATGATGAAATCCCTAAATTTCTTGCAATTGTACATTGAGAAATATTGTTCTTAAACTGTTTGACTATTTGCTCACGCATTTGTTCACAAAGTGGTGAACCTCGTCCCATCCTTGCTTGTGAACGACTGAGCCTTTCGGGGATGCTCCCTTTATACCCAATTATGACACTCACCTGCTTCCAATTAACCTGTTCACCTCTGGAATTCTCCAAATAGGTTTTTTTTGAGCATTTGTCAACTTTCCCAGTCTTTTGTTGCCCCTGTCCCAGCTTTTTGGAACTTGTTGCAGGCATCAAATTCAAAATGAATGAATATTTGCAAAAAAAAAAAACAATAAAGTTTATCCATTTGAACATTAAATATCTTGTCTTTGTAGTGTATTCAATTGGACACAGGTTTAAAAGGATTTGCAAATCATCGTATTCGGTTTTTATGTTTTACACAATGTCCCAACTTCATTGGAATTGGGGTTGTACATTTAAGTTTGTGGTTGTAAGGTGACAAAATGTGAAAAAGTTCAAGGGGGATGAATACTTTTGCAAGGGACTGTAACAAACCTTTTTATAAGGAGAAAACCATTTGATTATTTTTGTAGTTTTTTCTTTATTTCAAAAGTTTCTTTCTTACAAGATTTTACATATTTTTCCAAATAAAATAATTAGCAGGCAATCATAAAGTAGGTCATGATACATGAGTCAGAAAAATAAAAATCGTCTGACTGTTAATGGAAAGGATATCTAAATTCCCCAGCAGGGAATAACAAGTAACCATGGATCACCATACCAAAACATGTAATGGGGCTCTGAACTATACTAGGACTACCTTAAGCTCAAACTTGAACTTGAAATGTGTATGATTATTTTGGTCTTTCTTACACAAAGGCAGGGGCGAGAAAATTCCACTGGGCCAGAAAGCCTTCAGAGCGGAGGCCACCGGCTAGCACTGAGATTATGTGTTGGACAAATCTCACGAGAGTCATCGCACAAGGTTCGCCCAGCGGTTTTATTCAGACTGCACAGGTCCTAACCGAAACTGCCATTATACCAAGATGATATATCTCTTCAGATTCCAGAGTATAATATGCTGAGGCCCAGCGGAGGCGACAAACATAATAAACTCTATTACTCACCTTTCCTGAGCTCTGATGCGGGTCTTCTGGCCTTAGAAATGCTATGACTGACGTCCGAGACCGCTGAGGACTGTGTTTGGCGTCAACGGTCACGTCAGCGTCATTACGCAAAATGGCCACTGTAGGACATTATAGTGTGTGGAGGGGCCACTCAGTGATGTCATAGTACAGATAATTCACTCATCATTCTCACAGTGCCAGGATAACAGAAACAGTGAAAATGGGCCCTCTTTATTGGGGCACCCCATAGTAGCTGCTATGTCTGCTACTCTGGCAGTTACATCCATGTAGCTACAGGGGGTGAAGGTTAAGGGGCACAAAGGCCTCTTTATAGTACTGTATAATAAGACACCAGTTTTATAGATAACAAATAGTAAGTGCGGTCCCTGCTCAAGATTTTGCATTGGAGTCCAAGAGCTTTATGTCACACCTCTGGGTCCAAGTATGCCAGTCAGATTGGTGCTAAGGAAACCAACAAGCTAGAGATGTTTAAAGTGTTAGGCTAAGTCCCCACGTAGCAGAAACACAGCATTTTTGACTGCTGTGGGAACACAGCAGAAAAAAATGCTGTGTTTTATAGTACCAGCAAAGTGAATGAGATTTAGTTTAACCCTTTAAGGACACGGCCAAAAAACACCTTAAGGACATGGCCCAATTTTTCAAAATTGACATGTGTCAATTTATGTGACAATAACTTTAAGATTCTTTAACTTACCCATGTGATTTTGAGATTGTTTTTTGTGACACATTGTACTTCATGTTAGTGGTAAACATTGATCAATATTTTTTGCATTAATTTATAAAAGGCAGACAGGTAGTCATACCACCCATATACATTAATAAATATTATCTACCATATCTCTGCTTTATATTGGCATGCTTTTAATTGTCCTTTATTTATTTATTTTGGATGTTAGAAGGCTTACAAATCTAACAGCGATTTTTCAAATTTACAAAAAAATTTCCAGAACCCATTTGTTAGGTACCTCTTCAGTTCTGAAAGGGATCTTAAAGGCTTATATATTAGAACCCCCCATAAATCACCCCATTTTCAAAACTGCAGCCCCAAATAATTCAAAACAGCATTTAGTAAGTTTAACTCTTTACCCTTGGTCATTTGAAAAGCAGATTTTGCTGGAATAGTTTTCAGGTGCCATGTCTCATTTGCCGCTAGAGTACTAATACAATAAAAAGCCTCTAAACGTGACCCCATTTTGGAAACTACACCCCTCAAGGAATTTATCAAGGGGTATAGTGAGCATTTTGACCCCACAGGTGTTTCACATATTTTATTAACATTGGGATGTGTAAATGAAAAATTACTAAAGCGTCACTTTATCCCCAAAATTTTCATTTTCACAAGGGGTTAAAGGAGATAAAAACACCCCACAGTTTGTTAAACAATTGCTCAGGAACATGGCAATACCCCATATGTGGTCGTAAACTGCTTTATGGGTACATGAGGGGCTCAGAATGGAAAGAGCGCTATTTGGCTTTTGTAGGGCACATTTGGCTGGAATAGTTCTTGGGTGCCATGTCATATTTGCAGAGCCCCTAAAGTACCAGTACAATGGAAACCCCCATAAAGTGACACCATTTTGGAACTACACTTCTCACAGAATTTATAAAGGGGTATGGTGAGCATTTTGACCTCACAGCTGTTTCACAGATTTTATTAGCATTAGGATGTAAAAATGTAAAATTATTTTTTTTCAATAAATCGTCCATTTAGCTCCAAATTTTTCATTTTTACAAGGGGTTAAAGAAAAAAAGGCACCCCACAATTTGTTACACAATTTCTCCTGAACACGGCAATACCCCATATGTGGCCATAATCTGCTGTATAGGTACATGGTGGGGATTGAAATAGAATGAGCGTGGTTATGGAGGGAAGTTTTTGCTCGAATAGTTTTCAGGTGCCATGTTGCATTTGCTGATCTCCTAGAGTACCAGTACAATGAAACCCCCACAAAAGTGACCCCATTTTAGAAACTACACCCCTCAAGGAATTTCTCAAGGGGTATTATTATTTTGAGCCCAAGAATGCTTCCCAAAAAATTTGCTTGGGAATAGAAATGAGAGGGGAACCATGCTGAAGACCACAATTTAAAGGGGTTTTCCATGTCAAATCAAGTTTTCATACTAATGAGCTATTCACGGGTAGGTTATCAATATGTGATCTGTCCGACCAGGGCCGGTTTTAGACAAAGTGGGGCCCCGGGCAAAATTAAAAGTGGGGCCCCAAATGTTGAAATATTGTACCTACTACATAGTCACATTTTGTTAATTTGATGTGCTGCAGTGCTTACAGGGGTGTTCCTAAAGTCTTTAAGGCCGGGGCCCCCCACGTTGTGAAAACGCAACGTTTTACAGTACCTGCAAAGTGGAGGGGATTCTGACTAATCCCATATACACATTGCAAAAAAAAAATCTGCAGCGGAAAAGCTGTGTTTTCACAGCATGTCAACTATACCTTCATAAATGCAGGTGTTTTCCCTAAATGTATAATAGGTACAGAAAGTCCGCAGAGGAAAACTCAGATCACAATGAAAAACGCTGCTGAAATAAACACAATGTGTTTCCGCCGCAGTCTTTTCCACAGCATGGGGCCCTAACCTAAAGGGGTTGTTTCATATGTATGCAAATTTTTTTGCATAGCCAAACTAGTTGCTTGTGACCCTTTATAAATCAGATGCACAAGTAACAAGGCATATGTCTTTTCCTACACACAATAAAAAAAAATGTATATACATACAGAATTATCAAATAGGACCTCTATACCAGGACTGAATACTCTCACATCACCCGCCGACCGCTATACCAGGACTAAATACTGTCACGTCACCCGCCGTCCGCTATACCAGGACTAAATACTGTCACGTCACCCGCTGACCGCTATACCAGGACTAAATACTGTCACGTCAGCCACTTACTACCAGATTCCCCTCTGCCCTCACAGTATAATCCATAAATAGTGGCTTTTACTGTATAATGTTCTCCTTGTAGTGCCAAACACTTCACTACTATCAGAGTTATTACATTCCCCATCTTGAGAACACAACTACCTCCTTTTATTTGCAGATGCCCCCTCATAACGCCAGCCAGCAATTAACCTCTTCCTGCCCTGCACTGTAATAGTATAC
This sequence comes from Leptodactylus fallax, assembly GCA_947044405.1. Lineage (NCBI taxonomy): Eukaryota > Metazoa > Chordata > Amphibia > Anura > Leptodactylidae > Leptodactylus > Leptodactylus fallax. The sequence continues at coordinate 5,598,849 of CAMRHE010000021.1, forward strand.
TGCAGTAAGCAGTTTGTTCCTAGGACTACACTTTGCAGAGACTGTAAAATGACCGTTTATGCCATGTGGGGCCCCGGCCTTAAGGCTGAGGCCCCACTTTGTGGAAAAGCAGCTTTTTTTGTTGCAGATTTTGCTTTTTTGAGTCAAAGCCAAGCAGGGCTATAACAGGATTGTGAAATATCTAGGAAGCTTCTTGCACTCCCTGCTCAATCCACTCTTGGCTTTGGCTCAAAAAACAGCAACAAAATCTGCAACAAAAAAATCTGCTTTTCTGTAACGTGAAACACTAAGATTATGGCGGCTGCAGAAATGTGCGAGGAAAGTGAATAAAATGTCATCATTTAATCTCATCTACAGCAGGTTAATTTTAACTGTAGAGATGCGAGAATTTCCACATATATTTACCGTAATAGGGGAAGAAAGTGCAGAGTAAAATGCATCAAAAGCTCAATGAAAAACACTGTGGAAAAAAACAATGTGTTTTTACTGCTTTTTATCTCCTGTGCTTTCTAGCTGCTTTTTAGCTGCGTTTCACTGTGTTGGGCCTAATCCTTAAAGGGGTTTCCAGGAATTACAGGTTTCTGCAAGGAGGCTGGGGAAGGTGAAAAATAAAACCCACTCACCTGTCCCTGGTCCTCCCACCGCTGTTCGGTCCAGCAGCGCCCCGGGGCTTGTTCCAGCGGCAGTTCTCGCCACACGTAACCACTGAGGCCTATCATCCGCCTCAGCAGCCTAAGGAAAGGAACCTGGATGTCACTCACATACGTCACCTGTGATGTCCCGTGTCCTTTCCTTAGGCCGCTGATTGGCCTCAGCAGTTACGTGCAGCGAGGACTTCTGCCAGAACAAGCCCCCCGGGCGCCACAGGACCAGACAGCGGTGGGAGACCCCGTGGACAAGTGAATATGCGCTTTCTTATTTTTCACCTTCCCCGGCCTCCTTGCAGAAAACAGTAATAACTGGACAACCTGTTTAACATCTCAATATACTGAGCATCACACTATACAATACAATTCTAGTATGTATAATGGTACACATGTACAGAAGAAAACATAGATAGATAGACAATAATATGCTGTATATACCTACATATATACCATATATTTACACTCATACATTCATATACAATATACACACACACACATACCTACAATCATACAGTACTCACACAGTAGCTAACACACATACTGTAAATATACAGATATATACATATTATATACATATTAAATATACATATTTTACACAAAACTAACACTTACATTTGGCTGAATTGCTGGGTGCACTGGAAATGGAGGAATCTCATGTGCAGCTCTGTCTGGAAGTAGTGAAAGCATCGCAGCAGACTCTCCCCTGCACACTACGATGTGCTGGATGCCTCACTGCATGGGGGGAGGGGGGAAGCTAGTAGCTGTTTCTAAGTGCTGGCAAACTGTAGAAGCGGCGATCAGCAGAATCTGCATCTGCCGATGCTTTAATCTACTGCCGATTAAGAGTCCTAATAGTAGGGAAAGTATGGGGCCCCTATGGGTGTGGGGGCCCTGGGCAATTGCCCAGTTTGCCCCCCCCCCCTAACGCCGGCCCTATGTCCGACACCCGCACCTCACACAAATCAGTTGTTACAGCAGCAGGTGCTGGAAGCTGCTAGTGGACAGGTGGCACGTGCAGCACCACTTCTATTCAAGTAAGGGGAGCCATGCTGAGGACCAAAATTTAATGGAATGTTGTACTGGAGAGACATGCTGGCTACTAGTAATGAGAGGAAAGCTATGCTGGAGACCAAGATTTAGAGAGATGCCATGCTATGCACCAAGAATTAAGGTTGCCACGTGAAACTAGGAAATACATAGGTCACCAGGAATTAAGAAAGAATTGGGACCCCTGTGTGTTGGTTGGAGTGACTTGTACAGTACTATGGCTGTTTTATTAGTCCCATTCTAGGCCTGGTGATACTTGGTTCTGTGTAATAGGCTGATGTGATACCTGTTTCTGTGTAATATGCTGATGTGTTACACTAGGTGCACACTAGCGCCGTGGTCTCCGTTGTTCGGGTCCATCGGGGGACCCGAACTATGGAGAGGCGGACTGCTTAAACAGTGGTTACACACAGACACCAGCGGACCCCTTTGACTATACAGTAATGAGGTTCGCTGGGTGTCTGCCATTTTAAAACTGAAAGCGGCGGAGAAGAAAAGTCCATGGAAGACATTGCTCTTTGCTGATTTTTGGTGGTTTCTGTGAAGGAGTCTCCAACAGAAGTACTGTAGCATGTGTAATATGCTGATGGAATATCTAGTTCTGTGTAATATTCTGATGTAATACCCAGTTCTGTATAATATATTGATGTGATACCTGCTTCTGTGTAATAGGCTAATGTGAAACCCGGCTCTGTGTAAAATACTGATGTGCAGTCGTGTAACTAGCAAAGACTGGACACACGTTATAATGTCCCAAAGTGGCCTCCACACAGTATTATGTCCCATAATGGCCCCTCCACATAGTATTATGTCCCATAGTGGCCCCTCCTTACAGTATTATGTCCCATAGCGGCCCCTCCACACAGTATTATGTCCCATAGTGGCCCCTCCACACAGTATTATGTCCCATAGTGGTCCCTCCACACAGTATTATGTCCCATAGTGGCCCCTCCACACAGTATTATGTCCCATAGTGGCCCCTCCACACAGTATTATGCCCCATAGTGGCCCCTCCACACAGTATTTAAATAGTGGCATAGTGGCTCCTCCCCGGCCTATTTAAAATATAAAATTTTTGCCTGGACAACTCCTTTAAGTCCTCATACGGCTCTGAGACTGGAAGAATAAAAAAATCGTAAACCAAAAAATGGCTGCGGCAGGAAGGGGTTAAAATGTTTCTTATATTTACCTGAACTATTCATTTACAAAATAATTTTGAAATGACAGTGGCTTGCAAGTAGGCAAAGATTGGTATGGATATGTCAGGATAAGTGGATTTACCAATTTGGAGTAAATGCACATGTTTAGTAGAGCAGTCCACCAGGATGAAATATAGCATGGGGATTACCATTCTGGAACTCAGAGCTACTCAGAGTATAACCTAGTTTGCTGGAGTATTCAGAAGGATATCCTGAGTCTTTGAAACTCTACCATTTTTAGGAGGCTTGCTCTGTCTATGAAAATAATTGGGAATTTGTGCCAAGCTGATATGGAGCTTTCGAAGTTTTTCATACAGGCCAGGATGTTGGCTAAGTATAACCTAGCAGGGCTCCGTCCTCAGATACTTAAAGAGCATCAAAGCCTCGCATTTATCCATATTGATGGTGTAGCCAAACAGGGACCACCCCCATGTCAGAGGGAATAGTTGGAAGGAATTGTCTGGGGGAAGAAATCATAAAAAGAAGATCATCTGCAAAAGCGGCCAATTTGTTGACTATGCATCCCAAAGACACTCCGATGTAAAGAGGCGAGCATTCCATGTGGTAAAGGAAGGGATCCAACAGGTTGAATAAAAGCACCAACATAAGGCAACTTTGTCTGGTTCCCCAGAAGAGTCTATGTGTATTGTATTTCTACCATTGATCATTAGGGTTGTACATGCATCTTAATGTTCATGTGTTGCAGGTATGAGAGAAAATTTGTCTGCATCTAAACTACGCAACATGAAGGGGGGTTGTGAGTCATCCAGGGCATTTACAGTGATTGCCATGGATCGTATGGATATTTTTGATTGATTCTCGGTTATCAGCTATGATAGTAGGTAAAGTTGTGGGGAAGCTAGTAGCGAATATTTAACGTAACTGCTTGTAGAATTGATTTAGTAAGACTATTGGAATGTAAAAAAGCTTGGTAGTGTAGGATCTTTACCTGGCTTCGGAATGATTTTCTGACATGCTGAAATCTGCTGGTCAACAAATTACTGGCATTTTTAGACAGGCCTATTCTTGGGAACAAACACTTGATTGAGCATTTGTTCCCAACAAATGCTGTTAAATAGACCAGACTAAGGCTATATTCACACTACCATTATTCATGTCTGTTGTTGTCATCTGTCATAGGATGAGAGTGGCAGCCATTAATAGTAGCAGATTAACAGACACAGACGGAGTCCCCTCCATCTGTGTCCATTCCCATGGACTATAATAATAATAAACAACATGAAAGACACTTCCTTCCGTCATGTTTGTTTAGTTTTACTTTTCTTCCTTTAGAAGAGTAAAACATGACAGAAAAAAGCTTCTGTCATGTTTTTTACATTGAGATGAATGCAGATGGACACCTGCCGAAGGGGGCTCCATCTGCATTTGTCAATTAATGTTCATTCTATTCCTGTGAAAACGGTAGTGTGAACCCACCCTAATAGGGCCTTAAGCAAATAGCCTGTATAACCTCCACTTCTGAGGGGTCTTTCAATTGCAATATCAACCACCTAATATTTGAAGCCCTCTGTATTCCCTCACTGATTCGCATGCCCTCTCATCCTTTCTCCTCTGGGCCAGGCTCTCATTCTTCACAGGGTCTCCTGACGCCAGCTGCCTCCCAGGAGCCATTACAGAAGCGGGGAACCTCCTCTGCACCCCCAAATCCACATGTCTCTAGCACACTGGACATTGTTGGGTTACGCTGCCATCAAGTCCTGTGCCGGCCCATCATCTCCCCAGCCTTTGGACCCTTTTTCCCACTAGCAGACCCTCTTTAAACAGATGCTCACTAAACTGGAGTATAAAGACCTGATCAACGAGGTTAAACAAACTTGTAATCAGGAGATAGCAGCCGTGAGGCTGGATTTACGTCAACTGGCCGGGTGGACACACTCGAGAATTCACATGATGAGACTCGCCAATATATCTCCCAGATGCGAGAGGTGGTAGATCTACAGTAGATAACAAAGGTCGACAGCACAATATCAGGGTAAGGGGCCTCCCTGAGGCTACTGGAGAAGAGAACTTTAAAGTTATTTTGGAGGTTATTTTTAATATGCTTTTGGGCAAACCACATTGCATTGAGTTGGATAGAGCCTACAGAGCTCTCCGCACTAAAGGAGTGACCTCTACCCCGAGGGATGTGATATGTTGTGTAAAGAAGCTATTATGACTCAAGCGTGTTCCAAGAGAGACTTTGATGGAGCTCCAATTCAGCTATTCCCTGATCTTTACTGAATTACCTTGCAAAAGAGGTGACATCTGAGACCTCTCCTGTCTTGCGGGATCACCAACTTCCTTACCCTTTGCCGTTATGGCCCGAAAGAATGGACACGCTGCTACCTTAAAGTCTTTTACTGACCTACCTGACTTCTGTACTGCCTTGGGCATTCCTCAGCCCCCCCTCCAAGACTGGGAGATGACTGCTCCACCGCCTTCTCCCCCTCAAGTGTGGAAGAGTGTCTTACAGAAGAGACATCGACTGCCGTCCACTGAGTCTGCATCTTTTTCTAAATCTTTCTACCTGCTGCATCGGGACCCTCCTTGCTGACTTCTGACCTCAGTGATGGCCTGTTTTCACTCTTCTGTGGTACCTGTCTGTACTCCATTCACTGGGTGATACCTCACTCTGGCATACTATTTTTAAGATGTTTCTCTTACTGTATTACTAGGCTCGGTTGCTCACTATAACATGTTTTAGTTGTCACTATATGTTGGAGCGGTCGCTTGGAGCACATCTTGGCTAGAGTCGGCTGGTTCTCTCTCCTCCCTCCCTCCCACGACTTTGCCTCCCATTGACTAGGGGTAGTAGTGGCTTGGCTTATTCTTTCATGGCTCCTTAAAATTGTTGCCTTTTATTACTGTTATTTCCTATTGATAGTCCCTACTGGGAGTAGAACTGCCTGAATATATTGATGTTTTTTCTGTTGTTGAATTTGTTATGATTCTTGTTTTGTTGTCTCCTTCACATCCCTTTTGTCTGTCCACCTGCTCCTGCCTCCAAGGCCCAAACGCCCTCTTTCCAGTGTGACCATACCTCCATTGTTGGGATGTACCTGGATCTCCACTCTGTATTCACTCTGAGGTGAGCTACATGTTTTTTTTGCATTATTTTTAAATGTTTTCAATATGGCTAATATAGTCTCTATTAAAGTTAAGGGTCTTAATTCTAATGCAAAGTGCAAGATGGCTCTTGCAGAACTACGCACCCTTACGACTGACATTGTATTCCTGCAGGAAACCCACTTTGACGCTTCATGCTCTTTTAATTTTGCTCTCCATTTCTATCCTACTGTTTATTCTGCAACCCAAACTGAAAAACGTGCAGGGACAGCCATCTTAGTCTCCTCTTCCTGCCCCTTGGAGGTTAACTCCTCCATTTTAGATCCCCATGGGTGGTATGTCATTCTGCATGGAAAATTTGAGGGGCAGCCTATTGCCCTCTGTAATCTTTATGCCCCTAACTCATTCCAGACTGTGTCCAGACTCCCATTTTTTGCAATAATCATTGGTGGTGACTTTAATATGCCCTTCTTAGATTCTATGGACCTGGCGGGGCCTTCTTCCTGTCTAACTCAAAGACGACTTTCTGCTAGTTTTTCTCATATAATTAGGGGTTACTCTGTGTATGTTCTATGTTAACCACAACACAGATCGATCGTATACCTTTTTACTCCCTCCCCTCCCAATAAAACACACTCAAATGAATTACTTCTTTGGTAACGCCTTGGCTCAGCGCCTTCTAATGATAATGATAGAGCTTACCGCCCACAATGCGTGCATCAGGGTTTGTCATTGGAGGCTTAATGAGGGCCTCACAGACCGCGGAGGATCTTTTGTCCCACCTTAAATCTTTTTTCGGAGGTGACATTATGGAAGGCCAATAAGTGCGTGCGGCAGTCTGATGACCCCATCCCTGAATGTACTCTCCATTCCTTCCTTACCCTTATCCCCAGAACTACCTGAACTGTAAAAACTACAGGCCCATTGCAATTTTGAACAACGATCTCAATCTGTTCACTAAACTTTTGGCTTCCAGACTGAATGTCTGGATGCCTCCCATCCCTGATTCATAAAGATCAGGTTGGCTTTGTCCCTTGCAGACAGGGGGGAAATAACACTAGAAGAACAATTGATCTGATTGACGTTGTCTCCAGATCTGGTTATGAACTTTTGGTGCTCAGCTTGGATGCAAAGAAGGCTTTTGATCACCTGGGTTGGCATTTTCTATTTGCTGCTGTTGAGATGTAAGGCCTTAGAGGCACCTTCTTGATGGCAATTAGAGACCTTTATTCGACTCCCTCAGCTACGATTAATCTCCCTCACGCCTCCTCTTCCTCATTCCCCCTCCATAATGGCACATGGCAGGGTTGCCTGCTTTGCCCCTTCTCATTGTCCTCTCCATTGAGACCCTAGTGGCGGCTATCCATCTGCACCCAGACATTAGTGGAGTTAAGGTTCGGGATCAGGAGTTTAAACTCCCGCTGTTTGACAATGTCCTTTTGACCCTCACTAATCTTCATATTACCCTTCCTAACCTGCATGCTCTTTTATCACAGTTTGGCCGGTTATTGGGATATAAGTTTAACACTTCTAAAACGGAAGGATTACCTATTCAAATTCCACCTCCCCATTTAGCTAGACTTCAAGCCTCGTTCCTGTACAGGTGGCAGGAGACCTCTCTAAAATATCTAAACATTCATCTTACCAGGTCATTTTCTCACCTCTACCAGGCTAATTTCCCCCCACTCTTCCAGCATATAAGAGCCCCCCTCACTAAATGGTTGGCTCTCACTCTGTCTCTCTTTGGCCAGATTTTTGCAGTGAAAATAACTATATTACCCAAATTGCTCTATTTATTTGAGACCCTGCCAATTCCACGCCCTCTTAGGGACCTTTGCTCTTTGCAGGGCTCTATTCTGCAGTTTGTCTGGGCCTCTGTCTCCCTCCCTAATTTGGTCCTATATTATTGGGCCACCCAGCTGCGATGGATGCTGGCCTGGTCTACCCTTTTGGCACACTCCAAGTGGATGGAGATTGAAAAGTTGTGGTTGGCCCCCTATTACCCTTATTCCCTTCTCTGGTCAGATCCTTATAGTCCCCTGGCTACTGTCCTACTGGGCCCCATGGCCCTCATGAGGGATGTTTAGCACACTTGAGCAGCCCGCTTTCCTCTCTCTACCAAGAGCGCCTCAATGACAGCTTTTTTTTTTTAACTACACTACAAATTTCCACCGTGACTTACAATGATGGTAAAGGGCCCCTGGCTGAGAGCAGGATTGTTTCACTTTGCCGATATTATAAACTATACTGTAGTACACGTTCCCTCCTCTCACTTGTCGACCTGCAGTCTAAGTTCAATCTCTCATGCCCTCACTTAGCTTGCACGATATTTAGAGGAGCTTGGGCGCTTGAGCCTACACTTTTGGAGAAAATCTGTAAATCTGAAGCCTCTACGGCTGGCCTCATTTACAATCTTTATGGAATTCTCTTAGATCCAACACCTGATATGATGCCTAAGCAACCCTACATAAGAAAGTGGGAGAATTACTGTTCTGTAGGCGGAGTAGCCAGCGTTCAAGTCGTGGGGGTGGTTTTTGCGAATGTTTATTGAAGATTGGAATGAGTGGTTTATGATCACTTACCACTGTGAATGGACGACCAAAGAGGTAAAGATGGAATTGAAGGCATCCCCAAACAACTGCAAGAGCTTCCCTCTCAGTTTGGGAATAGCGCTGTTCCGTTTCTGTTAAAGCCTTGCTGGAAATGCTGCCAGTTTTGGACACCTGAGTTAAAATCGCACCAAGGCCTACAGGACTGGCATCCACAATGAGCTTAGTAGACTTTAGAGGGTCAAAATAGGCCATGACTGTGTCACTAGTCAGACTGGACTTTAGTGTGTCAAATGCTGATTGATGTTCAACCGTCCATGACCAAGGGGCATCTTTTTTAGTGAGGTGTCATAGGGGTTCAGAAACAGTAGCCAGATCAGGTATGAAACGTCCACAGTATGTAACCAGTCCAAGAAAACTCCGAACATCTGATACATGGGTCTGCAGAAACGCCATTTTCAGAAAAAATATAGCCAAAAAAATGTAATGACATCTGGTTGAACTCACATTTTGACGGATTTACGGTTAGATTGCAGGTTTGCAGTCTCTGAAAGACTTGTTCTAAGTGATTGTCATGTTCCTCCTGGGTTGTGACAAAGATAAGGATGTCATCACTGACATTGAGGACTTCAGGTATTCCTGAAAGAACCTGCCTGATAACGTTCTGAAATATTTCTGCAGCCAATGAAATGCCAAAGTTCAGCCTCTTGAACCTTCTCAGACCAACATGAGTGCTAAAAGTTGTTATATATCTGGAGTCTGGGTGCAATTCAAGCTGATGATAACCAGATTTTAGATCAATTTTTGAAAATATTTTTGCACCATTTAGATCTGCGAGAATGTCATCAATAGTAGGCATAATGTGCCTTTCTCTTTGAATGGCTCGATTGGCATGTCACATATCCACACATAATCTGATTTTACCAGGCTGCTTAGGTTTAGGTGCAACAACAATTGGTGAGACCCAGGGAGTTGGTCCCTCCACATGTTCAATAACATCAGATGTCTCCAGATCTTGAAGTTCTTTCTCCACAAGCTTGCGGACATGGAATGGGATGTGCCTGTGAGGTTGAACTGAAGGCTGTACTGACTGGTCAATGTGTAATTTCACTTGAAAGTCTTCCAGCTTTCCTAGGCCTTGAAAGAGTTGAGGATATTTCTGCATAATATTTTGGACAGAAGACTGTGTTGCGCTGTTTTCCAGTTTTACTAGGCCCAGAGATACCGCACTTACTGCAGCTGAGAAGAGTGTCTGCAGAACACTCCACTACATAGAAAGTGTCCGTGATGGATTTCCCATCAGACGTTAGTACTGACTGAAGTTTGCCACACAGGGGTAATGCAGTAGCTGAACCATATGGATATATCTTCAGGTTAGTACATTGCAAAGCAGGTTTGTTCTTTAGCTGGTGTGGGGAACCGCTCAGGTAGATGCTTGGTAGCAGTGCAGGAAACAGGGACACAGAGGCTGGTTCACACTCAAGTCAGGTGTTTATTTAGTTTCAGGTGCATAACAGGTTTGCCTTTACAAAGGCACAAACAAAAACAAAACCTTCTCGGCTGAGAACTACCTACTACAACAAATACAGGAGTCTGGCTGCCAGACTCTCACTCTGGTTACTACAGACGGGTGGCACAGTTACCTTGATGCAGGTCCAGATACACAGGTCAGTTTTACTCAGTGTAGTGCCACACCTCCTAGTTCTGACACACAACCTATATCAGACCTTAATTAGTCAGGTGACCTCCCTGCTGTGGGCTTCTACTACACACCCTTTAACTGCCTGGCTGGAACATACCTGTTCTCCCAAACCACATCCTTCACTTTCTCACATACCCTCCCCCTCAGTTGTGACCCCTCGGGGCGAACTCCAGTCATTAAACAATGAGTCCGGGACAAGGCATCTGCATTGCCTTGCAGTTTTCCGGCTCTGTGCTCCACGAGAAACTAAAGTTTTGAAGGGACAAGAACCACCTAGTGACCCTGGCGTTCTTGTCCTTGGATCTGCTCATCCAAGTGAGGGGTGAGTGGTCAGTCACTAGACAATACTGCCTCCCCAGCAAGTAGTACCTCAGGGCCTTTAACGCCGATTTTATCGCCAGACACTCTTTCTCTATTATGCTGTAGTTTTTCTCTGCTGGCGTGAGTTTCCTGCTAAGGTAGGTAACTGGATGCTCTTCTCCATTCACTTCCTGAGACAGGACAGCACCCAGCCATACATCTGATGCGTCTGTCTGTACCACAAACTCTCTGCTGAAGTCGGGCGTAATAAGGGCAGGAGATCCACACAAGGCCACCTTTAACGCCTGAAAAGCACATTTGGCCTGGTCAATCCACTGTACCAAAACGGACCTTTTACCCTTTAGAAGGGCCGTCAGGGGAGCAGACACTGTGGAAAAGTTGGGTATAAAGCGTCTGTAATACCCAACAATACCCAGGAATGACCTAACTTGTTTGGTGCTCACAGGTCGAGGCCATTTCTGGATAGCGTCGACCTTGTTGACCTGGGTGTCATGATATTAGGTGCAGGTATGGTCTTATGATATCAATATTGGTCTATAATACTGCACGGGGGGGTTGCTGCCTGAGATCAGGCCTAGAAGGGCAAATGGAATGTGGTCAAACTACTATTGTCCTGTCCCTGAAGCAATCAGCCATTTGGTCAAAAGCCTTCATCTGCATAAGACTGCAACCCTCACTAACCCAGCGAGGGTTCATTTAGACAGGATATGGTATGCAAACGATCCACATATAATCGCTAGACACACTGGCACCATTATTAGGTCAGAGGGATTATGGTTTTATGACAATATCTGGCCTGGGGAACATCTTACAGTCAACCCGATAAATTCCCCAGATGCGTCAGGTCAAGGCGCACGCTCAGAATATACACATGTCACAGTTCAAAGTCCAGGAAAGGTCCAGGCACTGATCTCCTTACTCAAAGGGAGCTGGAGTGTCAATCTTGGACTCTATGTATTGGGGATCTCGCCAGGGACCCCATTATACTACCAGCCCGACTCTATAAACATCCGGCAAATAGTTATACCGGAAATTAATTCTAAAAGATGTAAAAAGGGGGGCGGGTCTCCTCCCCCTGGTGACCTCACTCAGGGAGGAGACCAGGGGAGACAAAAGGGCTCCACCCAGGCTGAACCAGGGTCTGTTGTCTGGTGAATTTGGAGATGCACGCTTCTTGGAGGCCAGCTGTGGGGGAAGGCAACCATGTGATGACCATGTGGTTGACATGCGGCCTAAGCAGCTAGGCTTGAGGCCTTGTTGTGGACCTAAACGAGGGGTAACCGCATGTAAGCAACGCATGCTTTGCCCAAGACTGTGCCCTGAGCTTGCCACATGGGCTCAGAGAAATGGACTAACTACTTGTTCCAGAGTCTTCGGCCATTTTACCCTGCTAAGGTCATCTGCTACTGGACGTCCATAAGATACGTGCCCTGGCAACACTTGGAAGTCAGAGATACCTTCACAAGCTGGTGTTGGTAATATATATTCTTTTCTTTCTATTATTCCCATTTTTATTTTATGTACCGTGTTATGCTGTTTTCACTTGTATCTGCTTGTTAATCGCTGCATGTATTCTATGTATGTGTTAAGTGTCTAGTGCCGACCCATTTAAGGGTTAATAAATATATAAAATTTAGAAGGCCCGTCTCTCGTATTATCCTCTGTCGGACCTACATTCACGGAAAGTGGGTGTGAGGTAAGCGAAGCGATCTCAGGTAGGCCAGGAGCGGTCCCTGGTAAGACCGAGATCCTTCACACTGGGGTTTGATTATACCGCGGCCGATCACATATCCCAAATAGCGTGTCTCCTCCATCCCCAAAGCACACTTCTTGGGGTGAGCGGTCAGGCCAGCTGCTCTCAAAGAATTCACTACCACTTGTACCTTGGGCAAGTGACTCTCCCAGTCATTGTTGAAAATGATGATGTCATCCAGATATGCTGAAGCGTATCTTCTATGAGGTTTTAACACTATGTCCATTAACCGCTGGAATGTGGCTGGGGCCCCGTGGAGCCCGAACGGTAACACAAGATAGTGAAAAAGTCTCTCAGGGGTGATAAAGGCAGTTTTTTCTTTGTCGCTATCCGTTAGGGGTACCTGCCAGTATTCCTTAGTGAGATCAAACGTAGTGAAGTACTGGGCCCCTCCCAGTCTCTCAATAAGTTCGTCTACCCGTGGAATGGGGTAAGCATCAAATTTAGATACCTCATTCAGTTTCCTGAAATCGTTGCAGAAATGCAACGTCCCATCTGGCTTGGGAACTAGGACAATGGGACTGGCCCATTCACTTTTGGACATTTTCTGCACTTCCTCCGAAATGGCTTATCGACGAGCCTCGGGGATCCGGTACGGTCTCGACCGTACTTTCACCTGGGGCTCGGTAACAATATCATGTTTGATTATGGACATACACCCTGGTAGCTCGGAGAACACGTCTGTATACCTTGCTACAAAATCTCTGGACTCTTGCTGCTGGCTTTTCGTGAGGGACTCTGCTATTGTTACCCCTGCTGCTTCCTCTGTAGTCCTAACCACAGTCTGTGGGGATAGTACAGGAGGCAGTTTAGTCAGAGATCTTTCTGTAAGCAGACTCTCTCAGTCTTTCCACGCCTTTAACAGGTTTACATGATAAATCTGCTCTGGTTTTCTCCTACCGGGCTGATGAACCTTGTAGTTCTCTTCCCCTATTTTCTCCAACACCTCATAGGGTCCTTGCCATTTGGAAAGAAACTTACTCTCCACTGTAGGAATGAGTACGAGTACTCGGTCACCGGGTTTAAAGGTCCTTACCTTCGCCGACCTATTGTAAACCCAGCTTTGAGCCTTTTGGGTCTCCTCCAGATGCTCTCTAACTATGGGCATAATGGCCGCCACCCTGTCCTGCATACCAGCGATGTGTTCAATAACACTTTTGTGGGGGGTGGGCTCTTGCTCCCATGTTTCTCTGGCAATGTCCAACAGACCCCCAGGATGTCTGCCGTAGACCAACTAAAAAGGGGAAAACCCAGTGGAAGATTGTGGTACCTCACGGATAGCAAACATCAAATACGGTAACAAAACATCCCAGTCCTTTCCGTTCTTGTTTACCACCTTTTTTAACATACTTTTTAGGGTTTTGTTAAACCGTTCTACTAACCCGTCTGTCTGGGGGTGGTAAACAGATGTACATAACTGTTTGATATTAAAAAGTTTACATAGTTCCCTGGTGACTTTAGACATGAACGGGGTACCCTGATCCGTGAGGATCTCCTTGGGTAGACCGAGTCGGCAAAACATGGCGAACAATTCTTTAGCAATCAACTTTGCCGATGTGTGCCGTAGTGGGATGGCTTCAGGATATCGGGTAGCATAGTCCAGGACTACCAAAATATGCTGATGCCCCCAAGTGGACTTAACTAAAGGACCAACCAAGTCCATGGCAATCCTTTCAAAGGGCACCTCAATAATAGGCAGAGGTACCAGGGGGCTTTGAAAATGTGCCTTGGGGGCATGCAACTGACACTCCGGACAAGTTTCGCAATACACTACTTTAACCTCATGATATACTCCTGGCCAATAAAAACGCTGCAATATGCGGTCCAGCATTTTTGTGGCACCTAGGTGTCTACCTAGCACATGTTTATGTGCTAACTCCAGCACTGTCTGGTGATAAGGCTGGGGTACCAGTAACTGCTCTAAGGTCTCATCTTGTATCCTGTCAACTCGGTATAACTACTCCTGATTGACAGCCATGCGGGGGAACACCTCATCAGCGCCTGGGCGCTGAGACACACCATTAACAACAATAACATTCTCCCAGGCCCTTTTCAGAGTGGGGTCCTGGAGTTGTGCAGAACCAAAGTTATCACGGGACACCTCCAAGTCCAACATCTGAGGTTCGGTACCAGCCTCCTCGGCTTCGCCTGCCATTACCACAGGGCTACCTTAGAGTCCCGGTCATTGGGTTCAGGCTCCAGGACCAGACCAGACAATACTTGTGGTATTACTGGGGGGGTGTTCTCTGAACTTTGCTTTCCCCTCCACAGAGTCCAAAACAGGGGAAAGTCCCATCCCAGAATGAGGTCATGGGGTAAGTTCTGAACAACCCCTACGTCGTGTCAGCTCTCCCCACAGGGGGTCTGCATGGCGACAGTCACAGTTGGGTAGTCTCTTATATCGCCATGTACACACAGGACCCCGACTGTGCGTCCGGTGACAGTCCCGAGGTCAACCCAGGATCCATTAACGAAGGTCACCCGACTGCCAGAGTCCAGTAGTGCCACCACTGGGCACCCAGCCACGGTCACTTGGCATAGGTGGTGCCCATCAGCAGTGTCCGAGGTGGCAGAAACATAGGCTGGAGCAGCGTAGAGGGACACCCTCTGACCCACGCTGCAGTCCATGGGCTCCAAGGAACGGGGACAATTAGTCGCAATATGGCCCGGCTCGTGGCAATCCCAGCAGATGATCGTCTCTCTCCTCCTCCTCCCCTGTAGCACTATCTTATCCTGGGGAGCTCGAGGAATGTTGGCCCTCCAGGCCTTGGGGACTTGTGGGATCTGGGGGGGCTCCTTCCTGAGGGACTGTGTAGTCCAGTAGCGTTCCACCAACCCCACCAATTCATTGGTGTTAGTTGGGTCTCCATGCCCCACCCATTGCTGGATCTTACCCGGTAAAGCCCTCAGGTACCGGTCTATGACAACCCGCTCCACTATCTGGGCTGGGGTCAACGTCTCCGGCTGGAGCCACTTACGGACAAGCTGTACAAGGTGATGCATTTGTATTTCCAATTGTGGACTCTTTGAGCCCGAACGTGCTGGTCCACACCCAGTCAGCCCAGGATCTCCACCTTCACCCGCTGGTAGTCTCATGCATCCTGTTCACTCAGGTCAAAATAGGCTTGCTGGGGCTCGGCGACTAGAAAAGGTGCCAACACCTCAGCCCAGAGGTGTAGTGGAAGCCTCTCTCGGTTGGCCATTCTTTCAAACCCAGTCAGATAGGCCTCTATGTCGTCCTCTGCCGTCATCTTAGTCAACGCTTTACAGACCTCTTTCCTGATGTCCCGCTCTGGCTTTGCTGGGTCGGCCTTTTGCTGAGCAGCCAGCAATATCAACATCTGCTTGGCCAGGAGTCAGTTGGTCTCCTGTTGTGCTGCATTAGCCTGTATCAGCTGCTTCACAACCTCCTCCATGGCTGTGGCTCTTTATTTCAGTGCCGTCAGCCACAGGACACGCAGCCTGTGTATGTCTCACTGCACTTATCCCCGTATCCGAAGCACTATATGTGGGGAACCGCTCAGGTAGATGCTTGGTAGCAGTGCAGGAAACAGGGACACAGAGGCTGGATCACACTCAAGTCAGGTGTTTATTTGGTTTCAGGTGCATAACCGGTTTGCCTTTACAAAGGCACAAACAAAAACAAAATATTCTCGGCTGAGAACTACCTACTACAACAAATGTTCCCTATCTATACAGGAGTCTGGCTGCCCGACTCTCGCTCTGATTACTACAGATGGGTGGCACAGTTACCTTGATGTAGGTTCAGATACACAGGCCAGTTTTCCTCAGTGTAGTGCCATACCTCCTAGTTCTGACACTCAGCCTATATCAGACCTTAATTAGTCAGGTGACCTCCCTGCTGTGGACTTCTACCACACACCCTTTAACTGCCTGGCTGGAACATACCTGTTCTCCCAAACCACACCCTTCACTTTCTCACACTGGTGGGGGTGATGGTGAGCGACCCAAAATCAGGGTTAAAAAGGTCCTCAACCACACCCATAGGTGGGGCTTCATTCTAGAGGGGAGTGCATACAGCAGAAGAGTGCTGCTGAAAACCTGCAGGGAGCAGGTAAATGGTGGACCAGTTGGAGACAGACAAGGGGGTCTTTCACAAGAGAACTGGACTCCACAAGCGGACTTGGTGGGCTCAGTGTGAGCCAGATTGCTGAGGAGAAACCTCAGCAAAGCATCTTGCCCTCAGAGAGTAGTCAGTGTTCAAGAAGTGAGGTATTGCCCTGTGTGTGGGCTAGGCTGTTTTGTTTTTTGTTCCTGTTATCACTTACTAGCTGAATAAAGCCATTACCTGATATGCTGTTTATTTGGCACCCAGCGCCACTAACACCTCTGTTAAGTCCAGGAAGCTCCTGCCTTAGATGCTAAACTACCCCCAATTGTCACACTGGTCATAGGTGGCGTGACTAATAACGTTGACAGACGCCCCTGTATCTACCAGTGTCTCCACCGGTGTGCAATTTATTAAGATGACTTGTTTGGGATTTGTAATTGCATGTACATTTTGAGACCCCTCTTCAGTCACTGAGAATAAGTAGGTGCTGCTGGGCTCATCAGCAGGGGGCACTGACTGAACTTTCTGTGGCATGGCTTGTTTTGCAGAGAGAGAAGATTGTGATTTAGATCTGCAAACTTTTGCAAAGTGATTTTGTTTCCCACAGTTATGACAAATTACTCCCTTTGCTGGGCAGGGCTTCTGATGAGGATAAGGACCTCCACAGTTGTAGCAGGTTGCAGGCTGTGTGAGAGGCACATGTGTCTTCTGAGTGAGTTTTGCTACAGAAGATGGCTGCTCTGGCATACAGTCTGTGTTCCTTAAATTTAGCTTGATTCTCTGCTGCATCATGAATACTTGCAATGTCCAGTAGCTTTGCTAAAGTCATGGTGGGATCTCTGAGTGCTTGTCTCCTCAACTTAAATTAGACACATCCTTGTATGATTTGCATCAGAATTTCCTTGTCTGTAGCTGCAAATTCACAGTAAGCTGCAAGTTGTCTTAAGCGAACATGATATGTATCAATGCTTTCTGTTGGTGACTGTTTTGACTGTCTAAACTTGAAAATTTCAAAGGCAGCATTTATGTATGGAGAGAAGTGCTTACTTAATGCTTCTTTGCATAGCTCATAGTCCATCCTCCCCTGTATTAGGCAGAGTTGTGAAGATATCATAGACTTGCTCCCCTGCATAGTGTAATAACATTGCTTTCTTTCTTGCATTATCAGTAATGTTCAGTGCTTGCAGGAATATCTCAAAGCGTTTCAGCCATTTATTCCAGCATGCTGCCAAGTTTTCTTGGGGCTGGTGCACATCAAATGCAGCAAAGGAGGTTAAGCAGGCCATGGCTGGTGCTAGTATTGCAGGCTTGTACACAATTTGCTGTAGCTATGAAATACCTTTAGTTGATGATTCTTAATCCTCGTCAACAATTGTAGTGTAGTGATGATGCAGGTCACCTGTGACTATGTGATAATGACTTTTATGGATCAGACTTCTTTATTCCATGCTTCCTTCAAGAATCTCTGTCTAGCATCTGCACCTCCTAGCTCAGCTCCTCCTTCCTTACTACCTCACTGTTGCTAGGCAGACAAAGCAAAATGAATAAACAGCAAAGAACATACCGAATAATTATAACATCACACCTGGGAGCGCCCTTCGTGGCGCATCCTTTATTTTCATTTTGCTCCATATTGCATTTCTGTGTTTTCTTGTTTTTGGATATTTAGAAAAAATTTTCTAAAAACTACAATTTAAAAAGAAAAAACTAACCAATTTGGCCATTCTTCAGGGATTAGAAATGGATGCTGTTGTGTGAATATGGCCTAAGTACATATTTAGGTGTTCAAGTTGTGCCACAGTTTTTGGTGTAATGTGTGATTTTACAGGTGAAATATTTTAAAGTGCAACCTTCATGAACTCTCCTTAAAGGGATTGTATCATTGGGAAAACCCATTTTTAAATAACAGCACGTCGTAATAGCCTTTACAAAGGCTATTCGTCTCTTACCTTTCTTTTTGTGATCTGCACCGCTATTTTCTATATTTTTCTTATTTCGTGATTATGCAAATCAGTCTTCAGGATGCACAGGGGGCGTTCCACCAGTCTTCAAAATGCACAGGGGGTGTCCCCAGTGCTCACGTCACATGCTGTTTCAAAATCCAGCGCCACCTCTCTCTTCGTCTCCTGACACCACTCCGCATCATTCGCCGCTTCATCAACCACCGAGTGTGCGTTGGACAGAGCCGACTGTGCATGTCCATCGGCCATTTCCATGTGGCCTCTTACAAGAGCTTGCTGTTACTTACCTGTTTATGGCTGCCTGTTACTTACCTGTTTATGGCCCATTGAAGTCAGGATGGCTTCACTTCCGGGTTTAGGGAGGAACGGAGCTACTAAGCCTGCTCAGTATGCTCTGTACTCCTTAGAACTACACGAGACTCTTGTAAGAGGCCACATGAAAATGGCCGATGGACATACGCAGTCAGCTGTGTCCAATCCAAAATGGCAGAGCCAACAGAGCATGCGCGAGATTTGGATCGCGAACTCGCACACTCGGTGGTTGATGACGCGGCGAATGATGCGGAGCGGCATCAGGAGATGAGGAGAGAGGCGGTGCTGGATTTTGAAAAAAGCATGTGACGTGAGCAAAGGGGACGCACCCTGTGCATCCTGAAGTCTGATCTGCATAATCACAAAATAAGAAAAATATAGAAAACGGCGGCGCGGATCACAAAAAGAAAGGTAGGAGACTAATAGCCTTTCTAAAGGCTATTACAGCGTGCTGTTATTTAAAAATGGGGTTTCCCAATGATAGAATCCCTGTAAGGCTAAGGATCCCACGTAGCAAGCCGCTGCCGAAAAACACTACGGAAAAGACCGCGATGGAAATGCATCACGTTTTTCTCACAGAGTTTTTTGAGTTTTCCTCTGTGTACTTTCTGCTTCTATTATACCTATACGGAAAACACCAGCACTTCCGTAGGTATAATTGACATACTATGATTTACAAAAATGTGGCTGTTTTTGAAATCGCAGCATTTCTGCTGTGGATATTTTTCTGCAATGTGTGGATGGGATTAGCCAGAATCCCATACACTTTGCACATACTGCTTTTTCGCAAAGCTAAAGGCCCCATGTTACAGAAACGCAGCATTTTTTGTTGCTGCAGATATTGAGCTAAAGTCAAGAGAGGATTTTACAGAAGGGAAATGTCTAAGTGCTTCCTTTTATATTTTCCATTCTTTTTCAAGTCATGACTTTTGGCTCAAAAACCGCTGCAAAATCTGCAACAAAAAAACGCAACGTGGGTCCTTAGCCTGAGGCAGAACACACAAAATAACACCCTATATAACAGAGAAAGCACACTATATTCTCATAGAAGTCATTTCCAATGCAGGGGGGCATTTCCTAAGGCAGAATCCATCTTAACCGAAGTGCAGATTAAGCAAAGTGCACTTATACATGGCATGAATCTGACCTTCACTCTTCTTCTCATTATACAGGTACATATTCTCTTCAACCCATCTCTGCTTGCTGTGTCTAAACTTCAATTCATCCTGCAATCTTGAATGGTACATATTCTCTTCAACCCATCTCTATATGGCTGTTCTCTGACCCCTATCCTAGAATTTCATCCAGGCTGTATCTTTTGCAATCCCATGTGTCCTTATCTGTACTAGTGTCAGTCTTTTGATGCTCAGTGATTTTATGGTAGTTCCCTGGTCAGTGTATTTGTAACTACATAGGCCAGTCTCCTCATGTGTCACAGTTTGTTGATTAATTGGTTAGCGACTTAAATTAGTGCTAGTTTTGAAGCTCTGCATCCCTATATAAGTAGATACAGCTTATGGGGGAAGCATTTCCAATGCAGAATCCTAAGGCAGAATCCATCTTAACCGAAGTGCAGATTAACCAAAGTGCACTTATACATGGCACTGAGACAGGGCACAAGACAGGCCAGCCATGGAAGAACACCAGGTAAACTTAAAACCAAAACAACAAGCTTTAACACATGGTATGATATAGCTGCACGGTTACTTACTATGTTAGCAATTGTGTTCCTGCAGAACTCCCCTCCATCTCTACCACCAGTGCACACTATCCATATCAGTCTTCTCGTCTGCCTTTTCCCATGTACAGCTCTCACACACTTCACTCTCTTCAACCACCCTAATCCCTATACTGCTTTTTGCAGTGAAACCAAACATAAGCATCCACATAAATCACTGAACCGCCTTCTGTCTCTGTCCATTTTGCTCCTCCTAGCTGCTGGGGACATCTCTCCAAACCCTGGCCCTCCTTCTCTCCAAAATTTTTCCTCTTCTTACACACACAGGAATCCTACAAACCTAATCAATATTTGCCGTGTTCCCTCTCCTTATCTTTCTCCTGTCTCTTTTAATTGTTCTCTCTGGAACGCTCGCTCAGTGTGTAACAAACTAGAATATATTAATGACTTATTCCTCAGCAAATCTCTCAACATGCTTGCCCTTACTGAAACCTGGATCCAGCAGTCTGATACGGCCTCCCCTGCTGCTCTGTCTCATGGTGGCCTACAATACTCACACACCTCTAGGCCTGACAACAGGAAGGGTGGAGGGGTTGGGTTACTTCTGTCACCGCAGTACACTTTTCAGGCCATCCCACCGGTACCCTCACTCACATTCCCCTCATTTGAAGTACATGCTATCAGACTTTTCCGCCCACTCTCCTTATGTGTAGCTGTGATCTACCGTCCACGGGGTTCACCCTACCAATTTCTGGATCACTTCGCTTCTTGGCTTCCCCTCTTTTTATCCAGTGAAATTCCTACCCTCATCATGGGTGACTTTAACATCCCCACTGACACCCCTGTCTCCCCAGCTGCCTCACAGTTTCTCTCAATAACCAAGTCTTTTGGAATTTCACAACTTTCCTCTTCTGCCACACATGTAGATGGCAACACCATTGATCTTGTCTTCCATCGACTCCTCAGTTTCTAAATTTACTAACTCTTCTCTGCCACTCTCTGACCATAACCTTCTGTCTCTCACCATCAGTGCTTTCTCTCCTGCACAGGACACACCTACTCATTATACATATAAGAATTTATGTGCTATTAACACCCAGCACCTCTCAGATACTCTACAGTCCTCTTTGTCCCCCATCTCTTCACTCTCCTGTCCCAATCTGGCCACCAGTCACTATAATGAAAGCCTTAAGAGTGCATTTGCGGTGACCAGATGGAAGGTAACGCTGCAGTTGGGATTGCGGGGGTGCAAACAGCGCAGACTTGTCACGGTCTCTGGGCACGAGGGCGCAGCGCTGGTGCTGTCCCACGTTACCACCACTGGTACCGGTGATGAGGGGGCTGCACAAATGTTGGTGGTGATTGTTCCCCGGGGGCGCTTCCCCTATACTGTGCCGACTGGTGGTGTTTGGGGGGCGCCTGATGTTGTCGGTGCAGAGTCAGACACAGAAACGGTTGTAAAGTTGAACTTTTACTTCCATGGGTGTGGAGGCACAAATGCTTAAACAGTTTCTTCAATACAAAACAACGGGGTACGCCTGGTGACACAGCAAAGTCCTGGGGTGCAGGGTAGACTTGATGAAAGGTGTTCCTAGCCCCTTATACTTCAGTGTTACAGCCCTAAGGTGCGTCTGGGCTCCTATTTGGCTCATAGGAGGATGCCCACCATGATACTAGTACATAATATTCCCCACTCACGTTATGTGGTCCTGATAGCTCAGAGTTTCGGGGTGCAATAGTCAGGGTGGGGGGATGTTCCACAGGTCTGGCCTTGGCCCCTGGATCCTGTGATACTTGCTATGGAGCACGTGTTCCAGAATGTTCTCTCCACAGTCTCATGCTGACAAGATAATGATGCTTGACTTCCTTCAGGGCGATGGCTAGGCAGACAGGGGACAGGATCTTCTGAATAGCTGGAGTATGTCAGCTCTCCAACCTTCCTGGGCCTGTCTAGGACTTGAGATTCCTGCACTAAACCCACTGCTTTCTTCACAGGACATCACACTTATCTCCTCACCTCCTCCTCCTAACACTCCACACTTCTAACTCCTCACACGCAGGACCTTCCTGCAGGGGTGTTACCATGGGGACCCAGTGATCAGCTGACTCCTCCCCTTTTCCCAGGCGATGTCCTCCCATTGGACAGTTGGATACTATTCAATCCTATGGGAGGTGTAATGCATGTGTGAGGCTCACTAGGTGGCGCTGTGTTGTGTGAGACTCAGGACCCCCTGCTATGTCACACAGGCTATGAAGCAACAGGAAATAATACAATGCACAGAGATCACCCTCAGCCCAGCCATAGCCAGCTCTGGGATGCCACACATTGGATGAGGCGGTTCCCCCCTCCACTCGAAAGGTTAGATGCAGGAGGCAGCTACCCTGGCACACGCCACAGACACGATTTCTTCAGCGGTGCTCTAGGTGTGCTGAACGTCTGTGGAGAAAATCACGTACACCTGCAGACTTCCTCCACTTTAAATTTATGCTTAAAACCTATAATTCTGCCCTTCACCTAGCCAAACAAGCCTATTTTACCACTCATCTCTTCTCTCTCCTGTAACCCTAAAAGGCTATTTGAAACTTTTCATTCCTTACTTACCCCTAAGGTGCAGATGCCATTCACAGACCTTAGTGCAGATGACCTGGCCTCTTATTTCCATGATAAAATTGATAAGATCCGTCAGGAAATAATTGCCCAATCCCCAGGTGGCATTGACCACCTCACCAGTCGCACTTCAGACTGTTCATTCTCATCTTTTGAACCTGTTACAGAGGAGGGAGTATCTCAGCTACTTTCCTCTTCTCGCCCTACGACCTGCAGTAGTGACCCTTTCCCCTCACACCTTCTCCAGTCTCTGTCGCCTGCCATCACAACTTACCTTACTAAAATATTTAACCTCTCTCTCTCTCTTCTGGAATTTTCCCATCCTCTTTCAAACATGCTGTCATAACCCCACTACTGAAGAAATCCTCCCTTGACCCATCCTGTGCTGCTAACTATCGACCTGTCTCTAACCTTCCTTTTATCTCCAAGATCTTGGAACGCTTGGTCTATTCTCGTTTAATCCGCTATCTTTCTGCTAACTCTCTTCTTGACCCCTTACAATCTGGCTTCCGCACTCTGCACTCTACTGAAACGGCCCTCACAAAAGTCTCCAATGATCTCCTGACGGCGAAATCCAAAGGTGACTACTCTCTTCTTATTCTTCTAGATCTCACAGCAGCATTTGACACTGTTGACCATCAACTCCTTCTCACTATGCTCTGCTCTGTCGGCATCACAGACACCGCTCTCTCCTGGTTCACCTCTTATCTCTCTGACCGCACTTTCTGTGTATCATTTGCGGGCTCTGTTTCTTCCCCCTCTTCCCCTTGCCGTTGGGGTTCCTCAGGGCTCACTCCTAGGTCCCCTGCTCTTCTCTCTCTACACAGCACCCATTGGACAAACCATCACTAGATTTGGCTTCCGGTACCATCTTTATGCTGATGACAATTATACACGTCATCCCGTGACATCACCCCTGCACTAATACAGAACACCAGTGACTGTCTCTCTGCTGTCTCTAATATCATGTCTTCGCTCTATCTGAAACTGAATCTCTCAAAGACTGAACTACTGCTCTTTCCACCATCTAATAGATCTGTCCCTGATATCTCCATTGCAGTCTCTGGCCTTACCATAACTCCCAGGCAGTATGTCCGCTGCCTCGGGGTTTTGTTTGACTCAGACCTTTCCTTCACCCCCCATATCCAATCACTCGCAAGCTCTTGTCATCTCCACCTCAAAAACATCTCCAGAATCTGCCCTTTCCTTACCACAGATACACTAAAGACACTTATTGTTGCCCTGACTACTGTAATTCCTTACTAATCGGTCTTCCCCTTACTAAACTCTCCCCTCTACAATCTATTCTGAATGCGGCGGCCAGGCTCATCTATCAGTCTAGACGCTACAGAGATGCCTCCAGTCTGTGCCGATCACTACATT
Organism: Leptodactylus fallax; assembly: GCA_947044405.1. NCBI lineage: Eukaryota > Metazoa > Chordata > Amphibia > Anura > Leptodactylidae > Leptodactylus > Leptodactylus fallax. Next base: position 5,623,147 of record CAMRHE010000021.1, read on the forward strand.
GGCTGCCTATTCAATACAGAATACAATATAAACTTATCAACCTCACTCACAAGGTTCTCCATAATGCTGCACCTCCCTACATTTCCTCCCTCATCTCTGTCTATCGCCCAACCCATACTCTCTGTTCACTCAATGACCTAAGACTAACATCCTCTATTATCAGAACCTCCCACGCTCGTATACAAGACTTCTTCTGAGTTGCACCACTTCTCTGGAATGCTCTATCCCAGACTATCAGATTAACCCCCAATTTCCACAGCTTCAAGCATAAACTAAAGACATATCTTTTCAGACAGGCCTATCACAACTCCTAATGTAAACCCTTCCGTAGTTATAATCCCTAAAACGCACCCTCCTCTGTTTATACTTCAACATTACCTCACAGGATATGATGCCGTATCAGACTAGCTTTATATGTCCAGGCACCGTCCGCATGTTAAAGGACACAACTGGTGACGGCTCATACAGCTTTATATATGTGTAATGACAGTAACCTCTATTACAAAATTGTCTGACCATTGTATAAGCAATGCTACGTCTGTTGCCGCCCCCGCTACCTCTTGTGTCACCCCCTCTACACCATAGATTGTAAGCTCTTGCGAGCAGGGCCCTCAGTCCTAGTGTGTGAATTGACTATTTCTTTGTAATGTAACTTTTTTTTTTGTCAGTACTTGAACCCTACAAGTTGTACAGTGCTGCGGAATATGTTGGCGCTATATAAATAAAATGTATTATTATTATTATTATTATTATTCAGTTTTTTTCTTAGTAAAGCTAATTTCTAGAACTTGTTCAGAGCTCAGGGCAGCAGAACAGACAAGATGGCAGTCCCTTCCATTTCAAGCGCTGGTTAATCTTTTACAAATGTATGTTTTGAAATTGCACAGACATCAATTTGAACCTTGAGATTACAAGTCACATCTGAGAGACTGCCAGTTCAGTTTGAGCTTGAGTTCATCAATGACCCATAAGGGGCTGCAAAGTCTGCAGTTCTGGGCAGATCCTGGGAGTGAGTGGAGGCGCCTGAGTCTGTCCTGGAGTGCTAGAGTCTGGTGAGCTCTGTGTGATATTTTGTTTTTTGTTCATGTTACTGAAGCAAGACACACATATAGTTAGGACTGGAATTCTGTTTAGTTAGAAGCTCAGACGAGCAGGATTTTTCTTTACCTTTTGTCCCTGAAGTAATGTTTGCTGCTGCTACCGAGCTATTCTCCCACAATATACATTATATGTATACATTATCTACATTTAGTTTAGTATTTGTTGAATATTCTAGGTGTTACAGGAGTTGTTAACCCAGTTACAGATCAAACCTGTGGGTAGAGAACAGCAAGAATGTTTTACTGGTTACTGTAACCATGTTATTGCAGAAAAGATGGTATAGCCTAAAATCATGCAATTTGACAGTTGGGTGCCCATAGTGCAGAAACACTCTAGAATTCTTACATAAATGTCTTTAAAATAATATGAACCATTTGTTATAGCTAAACCAAATTTACTACAATCCGAAGGTGTGGGATTAAAGTGTAGTCGCACTTTTTAGTCGCTTGAGTATGATACCACTATAATGTCCTTTGAATCCTTATAATTGTTTCTTCTTGGTCTCAGCTGTTTTCATTTATCTCAGGAAAACTAATAAGTAACTCAAGTCACTCCCCTTGGTGCCCTTGATGTCATCTCCTTTGATGAGGAACTGAAAGAAAGATGGTCATTGTACTCCAGGTTTGAAGGCTTTGGCAAGTGATCAAGTGCTTGTGTTAATTCATCACAGTGTGCTTCGTGACTTGTATTTGTGTATCATAATTAAGAAAAAAATGACCAATATTAGGAAATGATAGCTTAAAGGGACCATGACCATTTTGTGTTCACCTTTATGTGTTTTTTTTTTTTTTTTTTTTAATGTAAATATGAAATGACTATATTACCAATATAACCAGAGAGAGACATGAACTTAAATGGTTGTGCTCAGACCTAGATATTTTTGTTATCCTGCATAACACAATCAACAGGTATAGTGCCATTTCTGAAGGGAAGCTGTCACCAAGTTTAAGGCCAATGGATAATTTGTCACCAGGTTTCTAACCAATGGGGATCACAAGACTACATCCTTTATTTCATGAATCTGATTGCAATCACCATAGTTGAAATAAAACTCATTACTTTTGGGTGTATAGCTTGTCCTCGGATCCTTTAAGAATCTAATCTAACTACTGTCTAAGCCTGAAATATTTGTGAACCTAAGCTCTATTACGCTTCAGTCTTCCAACATATGTATATACATCATAGCATTGCACTTGTCACATATAAGGAAAAATTGTTAAAAAAAATGTATATAGCAGATTCTTTCTAGTGCTGTATAATAAAGTGCCTTCTGCTGTGTTTTTCTTCTACACTTGAAAAAAATTCTATGCTTATGCATACCGACCAGTCCAAGGCCAGAAGGATCTTTATATTAAAGTTTTTATTTGGTCAAAACACTTGAAAATTATCAAAATACACATTTTACTTTAGATATGTCAAATTTTCCAGCATTTGTAAACCCGTTATAAAAAAGTCAAATATAATATATATATATATATATATATATACACTGTACTCAATATACTATATTTATTATTTTTTTATTTTATAATCAATATACTATGTAGTTTTGGCCTTTTGCACTATGGATTAACCCCTTAAGGACACAGCCCAAAAGTGCGTTAAGGACCAGGACTTGTTTTTCAAAACTGACATGTGTCACTTTATATGGCAAGAACTTTGAGACGCTTTAACTTACACAAGTGATTTTGAGATTGTTTTCTCGTGGCACAAAATTTTAATCATCCTTTAATTTATTTTGGATGTTAGAAGGCTTACAAGTGTAACAGCGATTTTCTAGATTTACAAGAAAATTTCCCAGACTAATTTTTTAGGGACCACTTCAGTTCTGAAGGGGATTATAAAGGCCTATATATTAGAAAACCCCCATAAATCACACCATTTTCAAAACTGCACCCCTGAAATAATTCAAAACAGCGTTTGGAAAGTTTGTTAACCCTTTAAGTATTTCATAAGAATTAAAACGATATCGAGGTGAAATTTAGACATTTTTTTCCACTAATCCCTTCATTTAGCCCTAAAATTAACACATTCACAAAGGGTTAAAGGAGAAAATACATCTCACAGTTTGTTATACAATTTCTCACGAGCACAGAAATACCCCACATGTGGGTGTAAACTGATGTTTGGGCATTCAGCATTACACAGAAGGGAAGGAGCGACACTGGACGTTTGAAAAGCAGATTTTGCTGGAATAGTTTTGAGGTGCCATGTCTCATTTGCAAAGCCCCTAGAGTACCAAAACAATGGAAACCCCCTAAAAGTGATCCCATTTTGGAAACTACACCCCTCAGAGAATTCATGAAGGGGCATAGTGAGCATTTTGACCCCACAGCTGTTTCACAGATTTTACTAACATTGGGATGTATAAATGTAAAATTACTAAAACGTCACTTTATCCCCAAAGTTTTCATTTTCACAAGGGGTTAAAGGAGAAAAAGGACCCCATAGTTTGTTACACAATTTCTCCTGAACAAAGCAATACCCCATATATGGTCATAAACTGCTGAATGGGCACATGGTGGGGCTCGGAATGGAAAGAGCGCTATTTTGCTTTCGTAGGGCAGATTTTGCTGGAATAGTTTTCAGGTGCCATGTTGCATTTGCAGAGCCCCCAAAGTACCAATGCAGTGGAAACCCCCTAAAAGTGACCCCATTTTGGAAACCACACCCCTCACAGAACATGTCAAGGGGTATCGTGAGCATTTTGACCATACAGCTGTTTCACAGATTTTATTAACATGGGAACATGAAAATGAAAAATGACACTTTTTCCAATAAAACATCAATTTAGCCCCAAATTTTTCATTTTCACAAGAGGACAAAGGAGAAAAATCTCCCCAGAGTTCGTTACACAATTTCTCCTGAACACAGAAATGCCCCATAAGTGGTTGTAATCTGCTGTTTGAGTACATGGTGGAGCTCAGACTGGAAAGAGCGCTATTTAGGTTTTGGAGGGCAGATTTTGCTGGAATAGTTTTCAGGTGCCATGTCGCATTTGCAGAGCCCCTAAAGTTCCAATACAATGGAAACTCCCAAAAGTGACCACATTTTGGAAACTACACCCCTCATAGAATTTATCTAGGGGTATGGTGAGCATTTTGACCTCACAGCTGTTTCACAGATTTTATTAACATTGGGACGTAAAAATTTAAAATTACTTTTTTTTCCAATAAACCATCCATTTAGCGACATATTTTTAATTTTTGCAAGTGGTTAAAGAAGAAAAAACACCCCACAGTTCGTTACACAATTTCTCCTGAACACAGAAATGCCCCATATGTGATTATAATCTGCTGTATGGGAACATGGTGGGTCTAAGAATGGAAAGAGTGCTATTTGGTTTTAGGAGGGCAGATGTGGCTGGAATAGTTTTCAGGTGCCATGTCGCATTTGCAGAGCCCCTAAAGTACCAATACAATAGAAACCCCTCAAAAGTGACCCCATTTTAGAAACTACACCCCTCAAGGAATGTATCAAGGGGTATTATCATTTTGAGCCTAAAAATGCTTCCCAAAAATTAATGTACAAAGTGAAAATTGAAGTTTTTGAAGAAATATCCAATTTCAGTGCCTAATACGTTGCGGCCACTTTGTGGCATCAGAGATATACACTCCTAAAACTATTAAGTGGGCTATCTCGGGGAAAAAATATATATGTGGGTGTAAACTGCTGCTTGGGCACACAGCAGGGCTCAGAAGGGAAGGAGCACTGTGTTTTTTAGCTTTTGGAGTACAGATTTAGAGGGACTTTCTGGACGCCATGTTGTTTTTGCAGAGCCCTGGAGGTGCCAGTAAACTGGAACTCCCCAAGAAGTGACCCCATTTTGTAGGGGCAATTTTAGGGTCTTTGCAAATGTGACATGGCGTCCAAAAACCGACAATCTAAATCTTCGCTGCAAAAGCACATAGCGCTCCTTCACATCTGCACCCTGCTGTGTGCCCAAATGACAGTTTATGCCCACATGTATGACACTGGTGTACCCAGGATAATGTACTTAGCAACACCATATGTGGGTATAAACTGCTCTTTGGGAACAGCCGTGCACAAAAGGAAAGGAGTGCTATTTTGGTTTTTAGAGAACAGTTTGGTTTTTGGACACCATGTCACTTTTGCAGAGCCAGTAAAGTGGAATCCGCAGACATGTCACCCCATTTTGTAAACTACACCCTTCAAGGGATTTATCAAGTGGTGTAGCGAGCATTATTAACCCTTAAGTGTTGCATTCTTTTAATTTCCAGAAATGAATGCGCAGCTGATAATGAAAAGTTTAAAATAACATTTTTCCAGAGATTCGCCATTTCAGTGCCCAATATGTTGTGCCCAGCTTATGTCTGCACAGACACACACTCCAAAAACTGTTAAGCGGGTATCCCGGGTAAAACAGCTTTTAGAGCGTTTGCCTCTGATACAAGCCGGGCACAACATATTACGCACTGAAATAATGTATTCCTGGAAAAATTGTAATTTTCACCTTTCACCATCCACTGCGTATTCATTTATGGATAATGAATTATAACAACACTTGGAGGTTAAAAATGCTCACTGCACCCTTGGATAAATTCCTTCAGGGGTGCAGTTTCCAAAATGGGGACACATGTCAGGGGATTCCACTTTACTGGCGTTTCAGCTCCTGTGCTCCAAAAACCAAATAGCGCTCCTTCCATTCTGTGCCCGGCTGTACCCAAACAGCAGTTTATACCCACATATGACATTAAGTACGTTATCCTGGGTACTAGTGGCGTAACTAGGAATGGCTGGGCCCCAAGGCGAACATTTGACATGGGGGCCCCCCCTGAACCGCTGCCCCCAATCGCCCCCCCCGGACCGCCCCCTCCAACCCCCCCCCCCCACCCAAAAAACGCACCGCACACACAATGTGCCAAGTGGCCCCGCACACAGTGTCATGTCCCAAGTGGCTCCTGCACGCAGTATCATGCCCCAAGTGGCCCCGCACACAGTATCAGCCCCAAGTGGCCCCTGCACACAGTATTATCCTCCAAGTGGCCCCGCACAAAGTATCATTCCCCAAGTGGCCCCTGTACACAGTATTATATCCCATAGTGGCCCCTGCACACAGTATTATATCTCATAGTGGCCCCTGCACACACATATTCCCCATAGTGGCCCCTTCACTGAGTATTTTGCCCCATAGTGGCACCGCACACACTATTATATGTCCCATGTGGACCACCCATGAACAATTATTATACCTGGGGTCCCCAGACCCCATAGTATAATGATCGGAGACCCAGAGGAGGATAGAAATCTAAAAAAACAACGTTGCTTACCTGTTCCTCGCTCCTGTCCGCTCCCGCTGCTCAGCCGCCCAATGTTGGACCAGGCCGGCTCACGTGATGCGGGCAAGGCGTCGCGACGCAAAATGACATCTGCGACGCCACCAAACAGGCCCGAAGCCTGGAGAAGCGCAGGAGAGGTAAGTACAGTGTTAGTTCCCTCACCTCCCCTGGGCCTCCGACATACTCCGGGGTCTGAAAAGACCCCGGAGTATAATGATAGCAGAGATTGTGGCCGGCCCGCGGCCTCACATACCGATCCCCGCTCCTGCTCACAGCCGCCTCCACAGAATCGGAAGCGCAGGCGGCCGGAGCGGGACCCCGGGGATCGGTAAGTATATAGGACCCGCTACCTGCTGGGCTTACCCCAGCAGGTAATGGCCTATTAAAGATAAAAAGCATGGGGCGCCGGGGGGGCTAAGTCCTGGGCCCTGTGGCAGCTGCTACCGCTGCTACACCAATAGTTACGCCCATGCTGGGTACTCCAGTGTCATACATGTGGGCATAAACTGCAGTTTGGGCACACAGTAGGGTGCAGAAGGGAAGGAGTGCTATGTGGCTTTTGGAGTGCAGATTCAGATATTTGGGATCTGGATGCCATGTCATGTCGCAGAGCCTGTAAGGTACCATAACAGTGGATTTCCCAAAGGAGTGACCCCATTTTGAAAAGTGCACCCCTCAAAGAATTTATCAAGGGGTGTAGTGAGCATAGTATCCAGACGTGACTGCACAGCGGATGGGGAAAAGTGAATAGGTAGTTGTGCGGAGTGCATTGGGAACACCAAATTACCTATATTCCCCAGTAGTTCCAATGGGAGTTCACCTGGGGTCACTCTGGTTTATTCCCTCATAAGCTCAAACTGGGGTGTCCCCTGGTATACGCCGCACAGCTATACATTCCTCCTGCGCAGCCAGTTTTTCTAAGATGTGGCGATTTTTTTGGTTTTTGTCTCATATTACAAGCTATATATTTATTCTCTGGTGATGTAGCCAAAGGGCTTTTGCGGGGTGAGATGTATTTGTAATTACATCATCTTTGGGCACCTTATTGAATACATTTTATTACCTCTTTCTTGGTAGATTAAAAAAACCCCATCAATTCTGGCACTCGTTTTACCTTTTAAATTTTTCACAATGCAGCATAAGGCATAAGTAACATGTTACCTTTATTCTGTGGGTCAGTACAGTTACGAGAATATCTCATTTATATTGTTTTTTTTATGTGATACTAATTTCGCAAACAAAAACATAAATTAATTGTTTTTGCATGCCATATTCTGAGATGCGTAACATTTTTATTTTGCAGTTTACAGAGTTGGTTGAGGGACAACCTGTGCTTTTTATTGGTACTGTTTTGGGGTACATATGACTTTTTGATCACTTTTTATGGCATATTTTGTAAGGTGAGATGGAGAAAAATCATTACTTCCGGCGGGTTTTTTCCGTTTTTTTTTTCCGGACGTTCACCGTGTACGTTAAACATTGTTTCAGTTTTATTGTACAGGTTGTTATGGACGCGGCGATACCAAATATGCATTGTTTTTATTAATTTTTAGGTTTTTTTTTTTTAATATAATTCATTTTATATAGGAGAAGGGAATTTTTTGGGCTTTATTCTTTTATTAATTTTTTTCACACACTTTATATTATTTTTTTTTTCATTTTTTTTCATTTTTCATGTGTCCCATTAGTACATCTGAGCCAGCAATGCTTTGATTGCTGGCTCAGTACTATAGACTGCAAAACACAAGCATCCAAGTGTCTTGCAGCCTATACAGGAAGTCAGTGCCATGCAGACGCATAGCCTAACTTCTGGAGGTCTTGGCAGGATCAACCAGGCAACATTATATCAATTATAGATATCGGCAACCCCCGATCTCGCAGCGGGGGGTTCCGAGGGAAGTGGCAACATGTCAGAACCCCTTGGATGCTGCGGTCATGTTTAAAACCTCAGTTCCGACCGGAGGTTATGGAACAGGGTGTTAGCTGTCAGTTACAGCTAACACCCAGTTCCGATGCCGCTCGCTCAGATAGTGAGCGCGTGGCCACCCTAGGGTGTAGTATTACATCCTGTTGCGCGAAGTACCAAGTGCACAGGATGTAATAGTACATCTAAGGGGTTAAAGAAAACTTGTACAGTGGGGAAAAAAAGTATTTAGTCAGCCACCAATTGTGCAAGTTCTCCCACTTAAAAAGATGAGAGGCCTGTAATTGACATCATAGGTAGACCTCAACTATGAGAGACAAAATGAGAAAACAAATCCAGAAAATCACATTGTCTGATTTTTTAAGAATTTATTTGCAAATTATGGTGGAAAATAAGTATTTGGTCAATAACAAAAGTTCATCTCAATACTTTGTTATATATCCTTTGTTGGCAATGACAGAGGTCAAACATTTTCTGTAAGTCTTCACAAGGTTGGCACACACTGTTGCTGGTATGTTGGCCCATTCCTCCATGCAGATCTCCTCTAGAGCAGTGATGTTTTGGGCTGTCACTGGGCAACACGGACTTTCAACTCCCTCCAAAGGTTTTCTATGGGGTTGAGATCTGGAGACTGGCTAGGGCACTCCAGGACCTTGAAATGCTTCTTACAAAGCCACTCCTTCGTTGCCCTGGCGGTGTGCTTTGGATCATTGTCATGCTGAAAGATGCAGCCATGTTTAATCTTCAATGCCCTTGCTGATGGAAGGAGGTTTGCACTCAAAATCTCACAATACATGGCCCCATTCATTCTTTCATGTACACGGATCAGTCGTCCTGGTCCCTTTGCAGAGAAACAGCCCCAAAGCATGATGTTGCCACCCCCATGCATCACAGTAGGTATGGTGTTCTTTGGATGCAACTCAGCATTCATTCTCCTCCAAACACAATGAGTTGTGTTTCTACCAAACAGTTCTACTTTGGGTTCATCTGATCATATGCCATTCTCCCAATACTCTTCTGGAACATCCAAATGCTCTCTAGCAAACTTCAGACAAGCCCAGATATGTACTGGCTTAAGCAGGGGGACACGTCTGGCACTGCAGGATCTGAGTCCCTGGTGGCGTAGTGTGTTACTGACGGTAGCCTTTGTTACATTGGTCCCAGCTTTCTGCAGGTCATTCACTAGGTCCCCCTGTGTGGTTCTGGGATTTTTACTCACCGTTCTTGTGATCATTTTGACCCCATGGGGTGAGATCTTGTGTGGAGCCACTGATCGAGGGAGATTATCAGTGGTCTTGTATGTCTTCCATTTTCTAATTATTGCTCCCACAGTTGATTTCTTCACACCAAGCTGCTTGCCTATTGCAGATTCAGTCTTCCCAGCCTGGTGCAGGTCTACAACTTTGTTTCTGGTGTCCTTCCACAGCTCAGTTTGGAGTGTGACTGAGGTTGTGGACAGGTGTCTTTTATACTGATAACAATGTCAAACAGGCGCCATTACTACAGGTAATGAGTGGAGTTCAGAGGAGCCTTTTAAAGAAGAAGTTACAGGTCTGTGAGAGCCAGAAATCTTGCTTGTTTGTAGGTGACCAAATACTTATTTTCCACCATAATTTGCAAATAAATTCTTTAAAAATCAGACAATGTGATTTTCTGGATTTGTTTTCTCATTTTGTCTCTCATAGTTGAGGTCTACCTATGATGTCAATTACAGGCCTCTCTCATCTTTTTAAGTGGGAGAACTTGCACAATTGGTGGCTGACTAAATACTTTTTTTCCCCCACTGTATATAACCCATTTACTATTGAACATGACATACATTATAATACATTCAGAAGTGCAAGAATAATATATAGTTTATAACCTAAGTAAATCAAACACATTGACTGGTCCGTGGGCTGCTGTGAGCTGTCCATTCTGTTTGTTTCACTAGGAACAACCTGTAATGAAAAAAGAAAATAGTATAATAATCCAGTAAAGGACGATGTGTCCTTAAAAGACTTAGGTGATTGAAAAAATTTCAGCACCCCAAGCTTAATGTAGAAGGATTCCATCCATCCAAGAAGACAGGCCACTGGTTACCACGGAAACACAGATGTCTCCATCCATCAGACCCTCCAATAAACTAAAGGGGAGAAAAAGAGAGAAATTATAGATTTAATGGAGAAATAGCAAGTAAAACAGGCTGGAATATAATCGAGGTTAAAGGGAAGAACTTGTCTAAAGTATATATCAGCCTCTATATTCATCCTCCTCTGATCAAAGACCAGTTCAGTTCTATTGAGAACACATGAACCAACTGTCAGGGTTCAATTTATACTTCTGTCATTTCCTATTAAATCTAACCCACTCTGTGTCCTTTCTATCCTAGTGATCTATGTATGTAGACAAATATGTCTTTATATGTCTGGAAACTGCAGTATACGCTCATTAATTATGTATTATACGTTATTTGTTCAGCACCTACACATTATGCAGGGCTGTGCTGCATGAAAGTTTTTATTCATCTGCTCCTGTCTCTTTCTCTTTCTTAAGCTTACAATCTAATACATTAAGAATTACTATTACACCATTATCCAGATGCTTCTAAAGGAACATTGCACGATTTGTTCATACAGAATCCAACAGGTAAAATCTTCACTTTGTGTCCACATGATAATCTGACATATACGGAGGTACAGTAAGGCCTAATTTACCTATCTTATACAGCCATCATATAGTTTTGAAACTTGTACAGTAATTCAGTAGTGTGTATGAGGCCTTGGGCTCCATGCACATGACTGTAGTTTTTATGTTCACAGGTTTATGTGGACAGTCCATGAGACTTTGGTGAGTGAATGGGAACCTATGGGTAGATGTGATTGATGTGGCAGCAGCTTTCCGAGTTCATACAGGAAAAAGACACTGCTAGATTCTGTATAAAAGTAACCTAAAACTGCATCCAATGGATCATGCCTATGTATGGAATCAATAATGCTCCACAGATGGCTTGAAGATTGTATTGATCAAGTATTGTAGTCCTTAATTAAATTTTTATAAATCTTAATTACTGTCCAGTGTGAACTAGTAGTAGTGTTTGGACAGAGCCTAGACCTACAGTGCATATGTTGCTATGTCGGAAGTGCAGATTTTTCTTAATGCCTAGTCTGTACAGATGCAATGAATCTTCCTGTACAATGGAGAGAGTACTTCATCCATATTAGTCCTTCCATTTCCTAAAATATTCCACAAAGGACTTTTTCCCTACAGTAAAGTAACTGAACACAGATGCTGTGTGTAGGAAATGGCAAGTGACAAGGTATTGAGCGAGGCATTGGAAATCAATCCCCACTAAATGTGCATCTTAACTATAAGTGAAGAGTTGAAAACAATCCTGCTTTTATAGCCCGAGAGATAAATACTCTGTTTTTATTAGGAAAAAATTGCTTTGGACTAAATAAAGTCATTTGATTAACAAGTCAAAGCATGTGGGCTATTGACGTCTGGGTGGAAGTTTGCACGGGCAGCGGCAGAGACAGATTTTACCTCAGAATGAACAATTGTTTGTGGTAGTGGAGTAGAGAGGCCGTTGTGAGGTGCCAGATTTATGAGGGGCCCCTGCCCTGTCTGTGCTCTGGTTAGGTTTATTACGATGAAATATTGGACTGTGGCAGTGCTCAGTGTTCTGCGGAGAAATAAGATTCTGACCTTTAAACCTTTGCACCCTTTTGCAGAAAATTAGCACTACATCATAATTCACACCACGGGAATGTAGAAGTGAATGATATAAAGAGCTTGTCACTCACATTCCAGATATATGTAACTATGTATTTGTATGTCATATCTACTCTATATCTTTATACACTATATGGACAAAAGTATTGGAACACCTACACATTACACCTGCAAAAGCTTTTATGATATCCTATTTTAAATCCAAAGGTATTAGTATGGAGTTGGTCGCTCCCTTGGCAGTCAAAGCAGCTTACACTTTTCTGAAATGGCTTGGAGTGTGTCTCTGTGGGAATTTGTGCCCATTCATCCAGAAGAGCATTTGGAAGTCATCTCATAGGTATTTGATGTTTGAGATCAGGGCTCTGTTTGGGCCAGTCAAGTTCTTCCATACCAAACTCATCAAACATGCGTTTATGAACCTTGCTTTATTCACTGGGGCACAGTCATGCTGGAACAGAAATAGCATTCTCCAAACTGTTCCCACAAAGTAGAAAGCATACAGTTGTCTAAAATGTCTTAGTTTGCTGAAGCATTTTCACTAGAATTAAGAGGCGTAGGCCATCCCCTGAAAACCAACCCCACCACATTATCCCTCCTCCACCAAACCTAACAGTTGACACAATGTAGTCTAACAAATAGAAAAGTGTGATGCGTAATACCATAGAATGTTTCCACTGCTCCAGTGTCCCAAGACTTTTTTTTCCTAGGCTGGGTTCACTCAGTGCAGTTCTGATGTGTATCTGTTGTAGTTGTGTTGCTTTTTACAAGCACAACATCTTAGAAGGCAGAGGCTTAACTTGAAGTTCCTGGGTCTCAGTGCAAAATCTATAATGGGTTCCCACTCCTACCTTGTACCATATAGGATAGTGGTATATTTTACCTATGGGGGTCCATCAGGGTCTAGTGCCCGCAGCGACTGCTACCGCTACACCCCCTATAGCCCTATAGTTACACAGTTACAGATAGTAGATGAGGTTGTAAAGACACTCAATCAATCAAGTCCAACCAATAAAAGTCCAACCAATAACCCTGCAGTGTTGATCCAGAGGAAGTCAAAGAAAAAACCGCGAGGCTTATGCCAATTGCCCCATTTTAGGGGAAAAAATTCCTTCTCCAAACCGGCAATCAGTATAACACCCTGGATCAACTTGTTCTTACCAAAATCTAAAACCCATAACTCGTAATATTTTTCTGTTTGAGAAAGACATCCAGGCCCTCTTTGAACTTGCACAATCAATCCACCATCACCAATTCCATAGTCTCACTGCTCTTACATTAAAGAATTCCTGTCTATGTTGCTGGTGAAATTTTCTCTCCTCTGGATGTAGAGGATGTCCCCTTGTCACTGTCACCGTTTTTCTAGTTCTCCGAGTGACCAGAACAATGGAGATAAAACATTAGTAAAAAAAAAAAAAAAGAAAAAAGGTTCTCCCCGCTCACCAACCATATGAACAGCTAGCAATGTTGTATGCCGATGCACAGAAAAAAATCCCCAGGACTTATAGGAATATATAGCATGTAAGAAAAACTTGAATACAATTTCAGCATCAAAAATTAAAATTAAAATTTTAATCCAAATTGTAAAAAAGTGACATAAAAAATCGAACAAATCACAGATCCATGACAAAAAATATGATCATGGATCTGTGATTTGTTGGATTTTTTTATGTCACTTTTTACAATTTAGATTAAAAGTTAAATTTTAATTTAATTTTTGATGCTGGAATTTTATTCAAGTTTTTCTTACATACAACGTTAGTGTAAACTTCCAGTATAAGATTAGGTAGTCAAGTGCATTTCCTGCTAGTGACAGATAAAAATGTAAAAAATAAACACCAGCAAATCCTGGGGACTTCACCAGAAGATGGCCAATTTACCACTGGTGTAATATGGGCCACATTATAGAAACAAATCCTGTAGTGTGATTTCCTGAAGTAATAATAATTTTATTTATATAGCACCAACATATTCTGCAGCACTTTACAATTTGTAGGGTTCAAGTACAGACAAGAAAGATACATTACAAAAAAATTGTCAATTCACACAATGGGACTGAGGGCCCTGCTCGCAAGAGTTTATAATCTATGAGGTAGAGGGGTTGACACAAGAGGTAGCAGGGACGGCATCGGAGGTAGCATTGCTTTTTACAATGGTCAGACAATTTTGTAATAGAGGTTACTGTAATTACACATACACACGTGGACAAAATTGTTGGTACCCCTCGTTTAATGAAAGAAAAACCCACAATGGTCACAGAAATAACTTAAAAAAGCCATACTGGAATTTGCCAAACTACATGTTAACAAGCCACAAAGCTTCTGGGAGAATGTTCTATGGACAGATGAGACAAAAATCTAAATTTTTGGCAAGGCAAATCAGCTCTATGTTCACAGACGGAAAAATAAAGCATATCTTGAAAAGAACACTGTCCCTACTGTGAAACATGGAGGAGGCTCTGTTATGTTCTGGGGCTGCTTTGCTGCATCTGGCACAAGGTGTCTTGAATCTGTGCAGAGTACAATGAAATCTCAAGACTATCAAGGGATTCTAGAGAGAAATGTGCTGCCCAGTGTCAGAAAGCTTGGTCTCAGTCGCAGGTCATGGGTCTTGCAACAGGATAATGACCCAAAACACACAGCTAAAAACACCCAAGAATGGCTAAGAGGAAAACATTGGACTATTCTGAAGTGGCCTTCTATGAGCCCTGACCTAAATCCTACTGAGCATCTTTGGAAGGAGCTGAAACATGCCGTCTGGAAAAGGCACCCTTCATACCCGAGACAACTGGAGCAGTTTGCTCGTGAGGAGTGGCCAAAATACCTGTTGAGAGGTGCAGAAGTCTCATTGACAGTTACAGGAATTGTTTGATTTGCAGTGATTGCCTCAAAAGTATATGCAACAAAATATTAAGTTAAGGGCACCATCATTTCTGTCCAGGCCTGTTTCATGAGTTTTCTTTTTTTTTTAAATTCTGTTGAAGCATGGAAGGGTTTACATTAGGAATTGTGATAGGCCTGTCTGAAAAGATATGTCTTTAGTTTGTGCTTGAAGCTGTAGAAATCGGGAGTAACATTGTAACGTCTCTGCCGTTTCGGGTGTCGGCGCCGCCCTCCGCTCGCAAGCTGTGGCGAAGGAGGTGTGTTCAGTTTGGTTCTTTGTGTAAGTTTCTTGTTGCTCAGTCTGAACATGGTCCTAGTCAGTGTAATTGATTTCCGGCCCCACCCGTGTCTGGACATTTCTCTCTGGACTGCATAGAGTTAATCTCTTCCTGGCCTGTGTGATTGACAGCCTGTGTACCTATCAGGTCTGGGGGCTGGTCCCAGACTTTCTATATACAGGATGTCATTTCTCAACAGGTTTCCGGTTATTACACTTGTGTTTTGCCTGCTGTCTTTCTATACTCCTTGATACTTTGTTGCTTGATTCTCTGACCCTTTGGCTTGCCCCTGACTATTCTCTTGGATTTTGACTTTGTACTGCTTTGCTCGTTTGTTACTGACCCCTTGGCTTGCTCACTCTGCTTCTGTGTTGTTTTTGTTTTGTCCTGTTCTGTGTGTCACTTACCCAGTATAGGGCTTGTCTTCAGGTTGTCCTTTTACCACTTAGGGTAACTGTGGCAATAGGAAGGGCAGTGGCTGGGGTGAGATTAGGGCTCACTTGTCTCTGTCCTTCCTCCCAGACCCCTGCAGTAGTGTCAGGGTATTGCTTCGTTTGGCAAGACCCTTACAAACATATAAATATACAGTGGGGAAAAAAAAGTATTTAGTCAGCCACCAATTGTGCAAGTTCTCCCACTTAAAAAGATGAGAGAGGCCTGTAATTGTCATCATAGGTAGACCTCAACTATGAGAGACAAAATGAGAAAACAAATCCAGAAAATCACATTGTCTGATTTTTAAAGAATTATTTGCAAATTATGGTGGAAAATAAGTATTTGGTCAATAACAAAAATTCATCTCAATACTTTGTTATATATCCTTTGTTGGCAATGACAGAGGTCAAACGTTTTCTGTAAGTCTTCACAAGGTTGGCACACACTGTTGCTGTTATGTTGGCCCATTCCTCCATGCAGATCTCCTCTAGAGCAGTGATGTTTTGGGGCTGTTGCTGGGCAACATGGACTTTCAACTACCTCCAAAGGTTTTCTATGGGGTTGAGATCTGGAGACTGGCTAGGCCACTCCAGGACCTTGAAATGCTTCTTACGAAGCCACTCCTTCGTTGCCCTGGCGGTGTGCTTGGGATCATTGTCATGCTGAAAGACCCAGCCACATTTCATCTTCAATGCCCTTGCTGATGGAAGGAGGTTTGCACTCAAAATCTCACGATACATGGCCCCATTCATTCTTTCATGTACACGGATCAGTCCCTGGAGATAGAACTCTCCAATCGCTCCTACTGCGGCACGGTGACTTTCGGCAAGATCAGGACCTTTGCGAAACCCTTCCCGGACACCCGATTTAGCTATGGGCCAAATTTGTGAAATGGTTCAGGCATATGGATGCCTATAAAGGACACAAAAACAGACATTTACATTTATAATATAGCTGTTTATCTGCCACTTGACAAAATTGCATATTGCTAATGTCAGCCCCAATGGTCAGATTCCAGCTTTAACTTTAAAGGGATTGTGCCACTAATCATTGCTGACTCCAGGTATATATGGATACTTGTGTGACAGTTACGGTATGCCCCTTATGTCCAGTATAAGACTGGGGCTACATGGTGATTTTGGCCACAACACACATTGTGCTACCAAAGATCATATTGCTGTCCTGTAACATTGCAAGAAAAGAAAATAAGGCTGGTACGACTGTGACTCTCAAAAGATTTGAACATTATTTTTTTTTTTTTTAAGCCTGAAAGTCACAGCTTTAGCAATCACCAGACATAATTCAAAAACACGTTGCAGCTTCAATCTAATATGCAACAATAATGGAGACAATGACTTTTTTGTAACAGTTGTTTTCATGTTTCTTTGCTTTTTATTTTTTAAAAAATGACATAAATACTGTATTTTTCGGACTATAAAACGCCCCAAATTTGGGAGGAAAATGGGGGTGCATATTATAGTCCGAATGTGAGGGTGTTTTGGCGGGGTGGGTGGGGGCCGAGGAGCGGGGTCGCAGTATCGCCCCACTCCTGCTGCCGCTGTCTTCCTGCAGTGGGAGGAGTGGGGCAATGCTGTGGACCCTGGGCTGAGAGGGTGTCCTGGCAGTGTGAACCTCCCGGCATTCGCCATGCTGTTACAGCGGATGCCGGGTCTGTAATGCGGAGACCCGGAGCTAATGTCTGCGATCAGAGACCACTCTGATCGCGGGCATTACTACTTTAAAGTCCCCCCTAAAGTGACAGAGCAGCCCCCAGGGCCGATCCCCACCGACCCCTTACCTTTGAAGTTGAAGGCCGGCTCCCGCACGGTGAGATAGTAGGAGCTGACCTGTTCCTGTGACAGCCGGGAGCATTATGAATGCTCCCATGCTTGCCATAGAAATATGGTCTATGACAAGCCTCAGTAGTAATGTACAGAGTCTCCCATAGACTGCAATACACTTGTATTGCAGTCTATGGGACTTGCAATCAAATGACTGCAGACTCAAGCCCCCTGGGGGGGGGGGGGGGCTAATAAAATAGTTAAAAAAAAAATAATAAGAAATTAAAAAAATAAAAATAAATAAATAAAAATAAAAGTTCTAAATCACTCCTTTTCCCTAGAATACATGTAAAAGTAGAAAATTACTGTGAAACACATACACATTGGGTATCCCTGTGTCTGAAAATGCCCGGTCTACAAACTTATAAAAATATTATTCCGGTAGGGTGAACGTCATAGCGGGGAAAAAAAAAAAATCAAAATTGCTAGACCACTGTTTTTTTTCGTTGTTTCGCCTTTGACTTGAATAAAAAGTGATCTAAGCAACAGACATTCCCCATAATGGTATAACTAAAAAGTACACCTGGCCCCGCAAAAAAAGATGCCCTATTCATCCCCATACAGCTGCAGGGCCACCTGTCAATGTGGCCTTGCAGCTGTTGCAAAAGTACAATTCCCATATATTAAATATTTTACCACATTTTTTTGCTTCAAAATTTTTTTCTTTATTTTCCTCCTCTAAAACCTAGGTGCGTCTTATTGTCCGGTGCATCTTATAGTCCGAAAAATATGGTATATTTTTGATAAAAAAACCAAAACATTTAAACAGTCATGATAAAGAATAGCAGAAGCAGCATACTGAAAAGTCCTTTTAGGGACAGAAATTGGCTATTCTACTTGAGATACTCAAAAGAATTCTTTTGTTTTTACCCTTGCAAATCTATAGCCATATCAGTATTAAGGCTAAGGCCCCACGTAGAAGGCAGCAGCAAAAAAGCGCTGCCGGTAAAACAGCGGTGGTAAGGCATCGCGGTTTTTCCTGCAGCACTTTTAACAGAAATACTCTGTGGACTTCCTGCTTCCATTATTTCTATAGGGAAACCTCCGGTGTTTCCGTAGGTATAAATGACATGCTGCGATTTCCAAAACTGCAACGGTGTTGGAAATCGCATTGTGTCCACTGCATGTATTTCTCCGCAATGTGTGGATGGGATTCGTTAGAATTCCATCTACTTTGCAGGGACTGTAAAATGCTGTGGTTTTTTTTTTCTGCGGCATTTCTACTGCAGCCAAACCGCGGCATTTACGACACATGGGACCCCGACCTAAATGGATTTTTCATACTGATGAGCTATCTACAGGACAGGTCATCAGTATGTGATTCGTGGGGGTTCAACACCCGTACTCGCTTAGATCAACTATTCCAGCAGCCACCAGGAAAAATAAAAGAACATATGGCTCTCAAACTACGACTACATTACTGCAAAATAAAAGAAAAAATATATAGATTTGGAATTGCTGTGATCAAAATGACCCTCAAAATAATCACACTGATTAATTTTTAACACTGATGACTTATCCACAGGATCAGCTGTGTGTCGGATGTTGCTCGTGGACAAAAAGCGTGTGTAGCATTGTCCACTGCATAGTGGTGGTTCCAGTGAATTGCAGTGCTGCTCCTATTACTTGAACAGGAGTGGTGCTGCTCCCTGTCCACTAGCAGCTTCCGAGACTGTTGGAACATCTGTTCAGGGACTGGGTAAAAAAATCAATTTGAGGCCGGAAAACCCCTTTAAAGATACAGCTAAGTTCATATTTCCAATTATGAAGTTTGTTGTCATAGGACCAGTGCAACTGGCTTTATCGAAGCTGGATTGACTGATCCAAATGAGGCCCCCTCTGTTTGCATTCACTCTAATGTAAAAAGCTTTCGGAAACGCAGTTTTTTTTGTTGCAGATTTTCTGCAGTTTTTGAGCCAAAGCCAGTAATGGATTGAGCTGAAGGTAGAAGTGTAAGTGATTCCTATATATTTCCCATTCCTTTTGCAGCCACTCTTGGCTTTGGCTCAAAAAAACGCAACAAAACAGCTGCGTTTCCGCAACATGGGGCCTCAGCCTATGGAAGTTTTCTTCTGTCATGCAGTTTATGCTGTGTTCAGGGCCAATTTATCCATAGGGCCATTGGTGCCCTTGCACCGGACTCTGTTGTTGCGGGGGGACAGCCCTGCATTTAGAGTGCTGTCCTGGGAAGTGTGTATGAACTGCCCCAACTCCAGCTCATCTGTGTCATTTGGGCTCAGATGAGTTGATTACACTGATGAGCAGTCAGCTCCCTGCTTTACCATTCAGCTCGTCTCTGCTGTTTTGGAGTAGTTGGCGCAATCTATTGACATCACTTACATCGTGCCTGTTGCTCCCTGAAGCCTCCAGGAACAAAGACAGAAGAGAACAGGGAACGGGGAAAATTGAGTATTACAGTGGCTTGCAAAAGTATTCATACCCCTTGAACTTTTTCACATTTTGTCACCTTAAAACCACAAACTTAATTGTATTTTACTGAGGTTTTAAGTGATAGTCCAACAGAAAGTAGTAGAAAGTCCCTGCTGAAGAAAAGCCTCCCCACGGCATGATGCTGCCACCACCATGTTTCACAGTGGGGATAGTGTGTTCAGGGTGATGAGCAGTGTTTCTTTTCCATCACACATACAGTAGTACTTTGAATTTAGGCCAAAAGGTTCAACTTTGGTCTCATCTGACCAGAGCACCTTCTTCCACATGTTTGCTGTGTCCCCTCTATGGCTTGTGGCAAACAGCAAACGTCACTTCTTATGCCTTTCTTTCAACAATGGTTTTTTTCTTGCCACTCTTCCATAAAGGCCAGATTTGTGGAGTACATGACTTATAGTTGTCCTGTGAACAGATTCTCCCACCTGAGCTGTGGATTTCTGCAGCTCCTCCAGAGTGACCATGGGCCTCTTGGCTCCTTCTCTGACCAGTGCTCTCCTTGCTCGATCTGTCAGTTTAGATGGCCGGCCATGCCTTGGTAGGTTTGCAGTTCTAGAATACGTTTTCCATTTTTGGATGATGGATCGAACAATGCTCCTTGGGTTGCTCAAAGCTTGGAATATGTTTTTTATAATCTAAACCTGATTTAAACTTCTCCTAACTTTATCTCTGACCAGTCTGGTGAGTTCCTTGGTCTTCATGATGCTGTTTGTTCATTAGTGTTCTCTAACAAACCACTGCGGCCTTCACAGAACAGGTGTATTTATACTGAGACTAAATTACACATAGCTGGACTCTATTAACTAATTAAGTGACTTCTGAAGGCAATTGATTACACTGTATTTTATTTAGGGTATCAGAATACAGGGGGCTGAATACTTTTGCACGTCATACTTTTCAGATTTTTATTTGATTAACATTTTGAAAACCATGTATCATTTTCCTTCCACTTCACAATTATCTGCTACTTGTGTTGGTCTATCACTTAAAATCTCAATAAAATACATTTAAGTTTGTGGTTGTAAGGTGACAAAATGTGAAAACATTCAAGGGGTATGAATACTTTTGCAAGCCACTATAAGTTTTTTTTTTCTTTTTTTTAATTTATATATACAGTGGTGGTAACTGAAGGGGGACATAAAACTGTGGGGGCAACCTGGGGGGGGGGGAATGAAACTGTGGGGGCAACTGCAGGGGGATATTATAATGTATGTGGGGCCACTGTGATGGTAGAGGCTAATGTCCGTGGGGTGGGGAGGCAGGTTAATGTGTGATGCATGTAGGGTCATTTGACTGTGCGATGGGCCACTGAGGAGCATTGTATAGTATGGGGCCACTAGGGAGGCATAAGACTGTGTCAGGGCCACTAAGGAGCACTATACTATGGGGGGGCCACTGAAGAGTCATTATAACTTGTGCAGATCAGGTATTTGTAAGTGGTAGTGATGGTGGGGCACTTATGTAACCCTTGCATGGGGCCCACCAATGTGTTAAAACGGCCCTGGCCCCTGTTTGTCTGCTTTGTCGCAGAGCCAAAAGATGTTCAGTCAAAAGAAAAATGTTCAGTCAAATTCTGGACAGTAACAGAGGCCGAGGAACCCTTTTATCCATCAGGTGTCCGTTATTTTTAACAGGTATTGCTGGACAAATAAGCCGGTCTTGCAGGGCTTTTTGTCCAGGATTTGCTGGAGACTCCGGCGTACATGTGAATTTATACTTATACTGACGCTAGGTTCCCACTAGCGTTTGGGTTTCCGTTGTTTGTGACCCTGTCCACTTAAAAAGCGGTTACCAGCGGAAACCCGTGGACCCCATAGACTATAACAAGATCCACTGGTTTTCTACTGCTGCTTTTATGTGGATTCTGCAGTAGAGTCTCCTACGGACACTCCAACGCAGGTGTGAATTCAGTCTTAGACTGTTACACAGTCGTGCATGCAGGACTTTATCTCATAGATCCGTGATGGCAAACCTATTGCACGCGTGCCAGAGAGAGCACGCAGAGCCCTCTCTGTTAGCACGTGCGCCATCACCATGATCGCTCACTAATGGGGAATCCGGTACAGCTTCTTTCAGCTGTATGTGCAAATGCACATACAGCTGAGCTGTCAGTGTAGGCCGCGGTCTATGGCTCTCCGTGGGACTGCAGCTCTTCGTGGGACTAGGCAAGTAGCATAAACTACTGTGTGGGAGCCCACTGTGAAGCATATACTACTGTGTGGGGCCCCACTGTGAAGCATATACTACTGTTTGGGGCCCCACTGTGAAGCATATACTACTGTGTAGGGTGCTACTGTGAAGCATATACTACTGTGTGGGGGCCCACTGTGAAGCATAAACTACTGTGTGGGGGCCTCAAAGTGGAACATATACTACTGTGTGGGGGCCCACTGTGAAGCATATACTACTGCGTGGGGCCACACTGTGAAGCATATACTACTGCGTGGGGGCCCACTGTGAAGCATATACCGTGTTTCCCCGAAAATAAGACACCCCCAAAAGTAAGGCATAGGAGAGGTTTCGGAGAATTGCCTAATATAAGGCATCCCCCGAAAGTAAGGCCCCGGAGTATAATAATCGGCAGCCCAGGGGAGGTGAGCGAACATAAAAAACTATGTGCTTACCTGTCCTACGCTTCTCCAGGCTTCGGGCCTGTTTGGTGACGTCGCAGACGTCAGCGGACGTCATTTTGCGTTGCGACGCCGGCCGGATCATGTGACGCGGCCTGGTCTAACAATGAAGAAGGCCGGAGTAACGCACGGGCATGCACCGGAGCGAGGAACAGGTAAGCAACGTTGTTTTTTTATGTTTCTATCCTCCCCTGGGTCTCCGATCATTATACTCTGGGGTCTGAAAAGACCCCACAGTATAATAATTGTTCATGGGTGGTCCACTATGGGGCAAACTACTGTGTGCAGGGGCCACTATGGGGAATGATACTGTGTGCAGGGGCCACTATGGGGAATGATACTGTGTGCAGGGGCCACTATGGCGAATGATACTGTGTGCAGGGGCCACTATGGGGCATGATACTGTGTGCAGGGGCCACTATGGGATATGATACTGTGTGCAGGGGCCACTATGGGATATGATACTGTGTGCAGGGGCCACTATGGGACATGATACTGTGTGCAGGGGCCACTATGGGATATGATACTGTGTGCAGGGGCCATTATGGGGCATGATACTGTGTGCAGGGAAATTAATGGTTTGGATTGTTATGATGATGTCCTAGAAGATGATGACATAACATGACATATTCATGTCATTGAATAAATTTTACTTTCTATTCGTACCGTAAATATTGGTAAATGTACCATACTGTTAATTGTTGTACATGGAAATAATGGTACGGTAGTAAGAAATTCTTGATAGGATTCACATTTTGTCTGGTTATGCTGGTTTGTGATGACAACTACATTACCGTACAGTACCGTATATAATAAATGTTCATTTTTTTGTTCAGCAATAAATGTGAATTCTTCTTCATTGAAAAAAAAATAAGACATCCCCTGAAAATAAGACACAGCACATCTTTGGGAGCAAAAATTAATATAAGACGCTGTCTTATTTTCGGGGGAAACAGGGTACTACTGTGTGGGGCCCCACTGTGAAGCATATACTACTGTGTGGGGGCCCACTGTGAAGCATATACTACTGCGTGGGGGCCCACTGTGAAGCATATACTACTGTGTGGGGCCCCACTGTGAAGCATATACTGCTGTGTGGGGGCCCACTGTGAAGCATAAACTACTGTGTGGGGGTCACTGTGGAGCATATAATACTGTGCGGGGGCCACTGTGGTGCGTATAATAATGTGTGGGAGCCTCTGTGGGAATATAATACTGAGTGGGGGGCCACTCTGGAGCATATAATACTGTCTGGGGGCCATTCTGGAGCATATAATACTGTCTGGGGGCCACTGTGGAGCACATTGTACTGTGTGGGGGCCCTTCACTATTTACATCACACAGTATCTGTTTTATAGTAGACATGTGATATTATTACAGGCTGTAATAACAGTGCACGGTCACTATAAAACAGATCCTGGTTAATTTAAGGTTAAATTGCCATGTTGGCACTTTGCGATAAATTAGTGGGTTTTGGGTTGCAGTTTGGGCACTTGGTCTCTAGAAGGTTTACCATCACTGTCATAGATTATAAGCCCTTGAGGGCAGGGCCCTCTATCCCACTGTGCCAGTTGGTCACTGTTAGTATTATACTTGTCTTGTATATTTTGTGTACTGTATGTAAACCCTCAAATGTAAAGCACCATGGAATTAAACGGAATCTGTCAGGTCAATCTGGGACACTAAACCACCCACAGGTCCTTATAGACCTGGGGTTTAATGTCCCAAATTGCCCTGTTCTAATGCAATCCGCAGGCGCATTTAAAATAAAAAAACTTTATACCTAGAGAAGGGTCCGATCGACAGTCCGATTTATTCATGAGTTCTTCATTGGCACGCCTCCCGGCGCCTGCGCTGATCTTCAGTGAATCCAAAGATAAACACCCCGGCTTCACTGCACAATTGCCGGAGGTACGGGGCATGCACACTGAAGCCGAGGAGTACTCCTCTGGCTTCATTGAAGAACTGCGCAGGCAGTGGGAGTACAGTGGCAGGGTGAGCTTTTTTATTTTTAATGCGGCCATGGATTGTGTTATAACAGGGTAATTTGGGACACTAAATCCCAGGTCCATATGGACGTGTGGGTGGTTTAGTGTCCCAAATTGCCCTGACAGATTTCCTTTAATGCTGCTATATAA
This sequence comes from Leptodactylus fallax, assembly GCA_947044405.1. Classification (NCBI taxonomy): domain Eukaryota; kingdom Metazoa; phylum Chordata; class Amphibia; order Anura; family Leptodactylidae; genus Leptodactylus; species Leptodactylus fallax. The sequence continues at coordinate 5,647,832 of CAMRHE010000021.1, forward strand.
ATAAATAATAATAATGATGAAAGTAAAGAAAGATCAGGAAAGATTTTTCGCACTGCCGTGAATGCAGATGGAAGGGCGCTGTCTGCATCAGTTATTTTATCCCTGTTCAATTCTGTTGCTCTGATACAATGATGGATGAAACGAAAGGACTTTACAATCGTAAATGTGAATTTATTACATGAAGTATATGTGTAATATAAATGGTGCAAAATCTGAAACTTCATAAATTGCAAAATTGGCTTTCAAAATGTTAAAGAAAAAAAACTCGGCACATCTTTGAGGGGGTATATTGTGTGACTCCTCTGAAGCTGGAAGGTGTATAAGTGCACTCCAGTGACAGCATCACCACGTGGTCACCAACCGTTTACTCGCTACTGTATAAACTCGTCTCCCTGGTAACTGTGCGACGCTTTCATTTCTTCTCCACCAACCTTCTTTGGCTGGCGCCGCATTGGTCTTCTGAGCTGTCACTCGGCCTTACTCTCTTCCCATTGGCCTGTTTTACCTGTAGTGCCGGTTACTGAAATAAGCCGTTTCCTAGGCGACCAGCGTTTCACCCTACCACCGGAAGCGGGATAGTGGAGGAGCTCTGCTATTGGTCCCCCCGCCTGGGCGGTGAAGAGCGGTTGGAGAGGTGGCTTGTCTATCTCGTACAGCGGGCTGTGCAGCGGGTTAGGATGTACTGAGGTGAATGAGTGGCAGAGCAGTAACCTGGTAGATGCCGCCTGCAGTGATGGTGAGATGTTTGTTTGTGAGGTGAAGTACATATATCTGTGTGGTGTGCGCGCTTTGCAGTGGCTGCCTGCTCCTACAGGCTGTATTCAGTCATCTGGTTGAAGTAAATGCTGTGTGAGGTAGCAGTACTCTGTGAGAGAGGTTTTATCCTCTTTGTGTCCCATGTAGTAGTGCACATTAATGGAATCCTTGTGACACCACAGTGCCAGGTATTATAGGTGGAAGATACAGTGACTTTATTGCACCAGACTACAGTTATGTGCAGAAGAGTGATAGAGCGTAGAAGAAATGATGTAAAATCTAGCAGAAATATATTGTTGCTTTTCTATTGTTTTGTAAGGCTATGTTCACACTACTTTTATTAATGTTTGTTGCTGTCAGCCATTATAGGATGACAGAAACAGACTTTAATGGTAGCAGAGTAACAGACACAGAGCCCCCTCCATCTATGTCCGTTTCCATTGACTCAAAGCAACATGGTGGACGCTGTCACTTTCCTGTTTGTTTACTATTGTAACAGTAAAAAAAAAACGTAATGGAAGAAAGCTTCTGTCATGTGTTTTTTACATCAGGATAAATAAACTAACACAGGTGGAGGGGGCGCCATCTGCATCTGTAATTTAATGTCCGTTGCTCTCATGTCGGATAAAACATTAAAAACGGTAGTGTTTAATGGTGCATAAGCATGCTTTGGCAGTTGCATTCGTATTGTCTGTTCTTCTATTCCATCATTGCACTCTTAAGTTTAGACTCTGCACCAGAGGCCCTGAACGAAACATATTTTCATTGAATCAAACTGAAAATTGGAGGCACACAGAGTTATAAGTACATTATGAGCCCACAGAAATTTGTTGGACTCCATACAACGAAACCAATAGTACACTCATCTGTACTATGGATGTGGTATCTAGTTTTGTAAGTGCGTTTTTCACACTCTTATATCTCCATAGATTAGTTTTCTGAAACGCTTGTGCTTTGTACCTTTGCAGCCAATGATCCGTCAGTAACTTGAGGCAGACCAGAATTTAGTCCACAGCCAAGGATTTTTTTTTTTTTTTTTTTTCCACAAGCACTGCTTCAGCGGAAGAGCATCATGGAGACTGGAAGAGATGACGACTTACAGGTCACTAACCAGTGTTTTTGTATTTTTAGTTAACATTATTGATCTGTGGTTTACTGGGTGTTAGGCAACATACACACAACGATGTCATCTGTGTGCCGCCCATGCACTGGTCGTGCTTTCGTGGCTCCATTCATTGGGCCCAGTGAAAATACACAATTGTTTGTATGGGGCCCATAGAAATGAATAGGTCGGTATTCTAGCTGTGATAAACATGGTTAGCACACTGTCTGTGCACGTGTTGCAAGAGGTCTAAGACCGGGTTTCTGTGTTCAGAGTTTTACATGCTGGCTTTGAAGCCTAAACCAGTCGTGGGTGGAAGAAAAGGGGAGGTGTATCACTTGTCCTTTATACTGTCTCTTCCATTCTGATCCTCAATTAATTTTGGCTTCAAAAACTGCAATCAAAAACCTGAACGTGAAAACTCAGCCTCATTACTCCATGTTAGCCTGAAACATTTAGGGTAAGGCTACATGGGGACTTTTGCTGCGACTCTTGTAATGTGGCTAAATATTACCATGTTCCCCTGCAACTCCTTCACCAATTTTTTTTTTTAAACTGTAATTTTTATTAAAGTTTTATAAATGTGACATAAATAACACAAACGGAATCTACTGCAAAACAGAATAATAACATCATGAATATAGGGAAAACACAGGAATAAGAAAGACACACAAGACGAAGGACAGCATGGAGGGGGGAGGATAAGACAAGAGAAAAAAAAAAAAAAAAGGATGGTAAGGGGCAGGAGGGATCAGAGACCTTGGAGGCTGCAGTATGTAACCCTAGGGGACCAGATAGACTGGAAGACCTCCACCTTATTATTAAGAGTGGCAGTGAGGAATTCCAGACTTTTAACATCCTTGATACGGGCCACCAGCTCAGAACCTGTGGGGGGATGTACACTCCGCCACTGAAGAGCCACCAGTGTTTTAGCCGCAGTACAAATATACAGAAAAACTGTAGATGACGTCCTGCTAAGGAGTCGCGCCGGCAGATTAAGAAGATAAACCAAGGGTTCTAGAGGGACTCTCTGGAGAAAGAGAACATTGGTCATGGCCTCCCTCCAAAAAGGGCGGAGAATGTGACAGGTCCAGAAAATGTGGTATAAAGTACCCATCTCAGAAAGGCATCTCCAGCAAACAGGTGGAGTACTCGGGTTAAGAGTATGCAGGAGGACAGGGGTGTGGTACCAGTGCATGAAAATCTTATATTGCGTCTCACAAAATGTAATGCAGGTAGAAGACTTGGCTGCACTGGACCAAATAATCTGCCACTGGGCAGGCGAGATCTGCTTACCCACAGCCTCATTCCATCGAGTCATATATTTGTGAGCCGGGGCGGGGGGCGCCCCTCCGGAGAGGTGAGCAGGCAATAAGTGGCAATATAAACGCCAGCCCTGCACAACCTCTCAAAAGTGGTAGGGACAGAGACCTGTGGGGCCCCAAATAGGGTGGACACAAAATGAACTATTTGCTGATAGTGGAGCCATTCCGCACGAGGCAGGCCCAGAGTAGAAGTAAAATAGTCAAAAGGCCTGAGCTCCAAGGTAGACGGGTCAATCAAGTCAGGTACATGGAACAGGCCCAGCCTGCTCCAAGGGTGCACCATAGCCGCTGTCATTCCCTCCGGGAGAAGAGGATTAAAAAGAAAGGAGACCATAGAGGAATTTTGTGAGGCCAGTGGGAAAATTTTATGACAAGTAAGCCAAATAGCTCTGATAAAGCAGATCGGGCCCAGGAGGGGTGTGGCGGGTAGGGGGGAGGTGCGGGACCACAGGAAGGCATTGGGATGGATTGGAGCCAACCAAAGCTTTTAAATTTTCACCCATTTAGTATAGGCCTTCGAGGCTGCCCAGAATGGTATACAGCGAAGCTGCGCTGCCCAATACTAATGTATCAGATGTGGGACCGCAAGAACCCCCTCCGTCTTGTTAGCCAGCATCACTGAGCGGGGAATACGGTGCCGCCTCCCATTCCAAATAAATTGAAAGATGACCCTCTGAAGGGACCGCAACTCAGTGTGAGGGACAGCAACAGGGAGGGTTTCAAAGAAATATAAAAGTTTAGGGAGAAGGGACATTTTAACCGCCGTAATACGGCCTAGGAGTGATATATGTAAAGGACGCCATTTATCTAGTAGAGAACGAAGCTCATGGAATAATCGAGGGTAGTTCAGAGTACAGCGTAGAGTAGGAGGAAGACAGTTGAATGCCTAAGTAGCGTAAGGACCTATCTCTCCACTGGAAATGATAGTTTTGGCGAAGAAGCTGAAGAGTGTGTTCAGGAATATTAAGAGGGAGGGCCTCAGTTTTTGAGGGGTTCACCTTCTAACCCGATAACCTTCCATAAGCCCCTAGTGTAGTCAAGAGGTTTGGGAGGGTGGTGTGTGGATTAGTTAGGGTCAATAATACATTATCTGCGAAGAGACTAATTGTAAAGTCTCTATCACGCACTCGGGAACCCCCCAATATCGGGATTGGATCTGATCTTAGCAGCTAGGGGCTCAATGTAGAGGGCAAATATGAGGGGAGAAAGGGGGCATCTCTGACGGGTGCTGTTACGAATGGGGAATGGCAAGGAGGAAGCACAAGGGAGCTTAACTACCACCGATGGGGATGAGTAAAGAGTTGTGATCGCCGAGAGGAAGGCCCCTGAAAAGCCAAACCTCTCCAGAGTAGCCATCATAAAGGACCAATCTAAGCGATAAAAGGCCTCCTCAGCGTCTAGACTCAAGAGGAGGGTAGGTTTAGCAGTACGGTTGGCCACCTCTATCAAATCCACAGCCCTTCTGGTGTTGTCTCTACACTGACTGCCAGGGACAAAACCCACCTGGTCCTTGTGGATTAAAGATGGGAGCCAAGCGTTAAGCCTATTCACTAAAATTTTTGTAAAGAGTTTAAGGTCCGAGTTCAGGAGGGCTATCGGATGATCATTAGAGCACTCCTGGTGGTCTCTATTTGGCTTGGGGATCAAAGTAATGTGGGAGTGTAGCATGGAGTTAGGAATAGGGGAACCATCTAGGAAAAAGTTAGAGGTCGAGAAGATGAGGCAGGAGCTCTGACTGAAAGCTCCTCATCAGTGATGGGAGCATTAAGAGAGTCCAAGGCTGAGGGAGGCAGGACAGGGAGAGGGCAAGAGTCGAGATACTGGCGCAGTTCTGAAAGAGCGGGGGAGGGGGATCGGATGGGGCCCGTGCAGACAAATTATATAATTTAGCATAGTAGGCTTGGAAGGCAGAGGGTATGGCGTCAGGGTGTTGGAGGAGAGTGCCTGAGAAGTCACTAACCGCATGAGGGGTGGAGGAGACTCGGTGGTCACGTAGGGTCTTAGCCAGTAGAGTGTGGGTTTTATTATTGCGTTCATAATAGCGCTGTCTAGTGTAGAGGAGCAGTCTCTGAGTAGCATGAGTAGCTAAGTCCCTAAGATCGGCGCGAGCAGCAACTAACTGATGTAGTAAGGAGAGGGAAGAACTAGTTGCCAAGCGGTCGGTAAGGGACCTTATCTTGGCTATCAAAGCCATCTGCCTAGCTTTCCTATCCTTCTTAAGTCGCGTTGAGAGGGCAATACAATGGGCGCGCATGACCGCTTTGTGTGCTTCCCATAGGATAGAGATAGATGAGACCGAAGTCCCATTGGTCTTAAAATAATCTAGTAGATGGGTGCGCAAGTCATTACGTGTGGTCTCAATGTGCAACAAAGATTCATTTACAGTGCTGGCCAAAAGTATTGGCACCCCTGCAATTCTGTCAGATAATACTCAGTTTCTTCCAGAAAATGATTGCAATCACAGATGCTTTGGTAATAATATCTTCATTTAATTTGTCTTCAATGGAAAACCACAAAAAGAATTGTCAAAAAGCCAAATTGGATATAATTCCACACCAAACATAAAAAAGGGGGTGGACAAAAGTATTGGCACCCTTTGAAAAATCAGGTGATGCTTCTCTAATTTGTGTAATTAACAGCACCTGTTACTTACCTGTGGCACATAACAGGTGGTGGCAATAACTAAATCACACTTGCAGCCAGTTAAAATGGATTAAAGTTGACTCAACCTCTGTCCTGTGTCCTTGTGGGTACCACATTGAGCTTGGAGAAAAGAAAGAAGACCAAAGAACTGTCTGAGGACTTGAGAAGCAAAATTGTGAGGAAGCATGAGCAATCTCAAGGCTACAAGTCCATCTCCAAAGACCTGAATGTTCCTGTGTCTACCGTGCGCAGTGTCATCAAGAATTTTAAAGCCCATGGCACTGTGGCTAACCTCCCTAGATGTGGACGGAAAAGAAAAATTGACGAGAGATTTCAACGAAAGATTGTGCGGATGGTGGCTAAAGAACCTCGACTAACATCCAAACAAGTTCTAGCTGCCCTGCAGTCCGAGGGTACAACAGTGTCAACCCGTACTATCCGTCGGCATCTGAATGAAAAGGGACTCTATGGTAGGATACCCAGGAAGACCCCACTTCTGACCTAGAGACATAAAAAAGCCAGGCTGGAGTTTGCCAAAACTTACCTGAGAAAGCCAAAAACTTTTTGGAAGAATGTTCTCTGGTCAGATGAGACAAAAGTAGAGCTTTTTGAGAAAAGGCATCAACATAGAGTTTACAGGAAAAAAAAAGAGGCCTTCAAAGAAAAAAACACGGTCCCTACAGTCAAACATGGCAGAGGTTCCCTGATGTTTTGGGGTTGCTTTGCTGCCTCTGGCACTGGACTGCTTGACCGTGTGCATGGCATTATGAAGTCTGAAGACTACCAACAAATTTTGCAGTATAATGTAGGGCCCAGTGTGAGAAAGCTGGGTCTCCCTCAGAGGTCATGGGTCTTCCAGCAGGACAATGACCCAAAACACATTTCAAAAAGCACTAGAAAATGGTTTGAGAGAAAGCACTGGAGACTTCTAAAGTGGCCAGCAATGAGTCCAGACCTGAATCCCATAGAACACCTGTGGAGAGATCTCAAAATGGCAGTTTGGAGAAGGCACCCTTCAAATCTCAGGGACCTGGAGAAATTTGCCAAAGAAGAATGGTCTAAAATTCCAGCAGAGCATTGTAAGAAACTCATTGATGGTTACCGGAAGCGGTTGTTTGCAGTTATTTTGTCTAAAGGTTGTGCTACCAAGTATTAGGCTGAGGGTGCCAATACTTTTGTCTGGCCCATTTTTGGAGTTTTGTGTAAAATGATCAATGATTTGACTTTTTTTTTTCATTCTCTTTTGTGTTTTTTCATTGCAAGCAAAATAAATGAAGATATTATTACCAAAGCATTTGTGATTGGAATCATTTTCTGGAAGAAATTGAGTATTATCTGACAGAATTGCAGGGGTGCCAATACTTTTGGCCAGCACTGTAAGTGCCAGTGACATCACCTAGTAGGGATTGGAGTAGAGGAAAGTGTAACAGTTACCGATGCGTGATCAGACCACGAAATGGGGCCAACGTCCTCATCAATAAGTAGGCGGAGGGTTAGAGCGTTACCAAAGAAGTAGTCTATTCTAGAATGTGTGTTATGAGGGTGAGAAAAGAAAGTATAGGAGTGTGCCGTAGGATAGGTGACCCGCCAAAGGTCATAAAGAGCCAGGGACCGCAACAGTCGACGGAATTCCCTAGCGAGGCAATGCTGAGAGGGAGGCAGTGAGCCATCACGGAGGGACAATCTATCTCCATGCTCAGAAAAATACAAATTGAAATCCCCGCCAAGCAGCGCCAGTGAACGACCGCAGGCGCCGCAAGACCCCCCGGAGAAAAGAGAGTTGAGAGGTATTGGGAGCATAAAGGTTACAAAGAATAATGGGTTGTCCATTTAGAAGGCCTTCCAAAAAAATATAACGTCCCTGGGGGTCTAGATGGGAGACAGTTATCGTAATGGGGCAGGTACAGGATAACAAAATAGCCACCCCAGCTTTACGGCGACTATGAAAAGCCGAGTAAGCCGTAGGGTAGTATTGTTTAGCAAAATGGAATGTACCTGAATGGTCGTAAAAAGCGACATCTGCCCGGAGGGACCGCAGCTCACACAGGACCATGCACCGTTTGATGTTAGCGCCCAGACCCTTGACATTTAACAAAACAAACTTAGCCATTGGAAGGCAGGACAGCAAATGAAGCAGATCTCACCCAATAATCACAGGAAGGAGGACTAAGAAGGCCATATATTCCAGCGCCACTATAGGCCCGGAGGAGAGGAGGTCTCTGGATCTGGAAAGAAAAACAGGGGAGGAAAGAACAGAAGGAAATAAGACAGTCAAATAACAATACAAGAGTAGAGTAAACAAATAAACCATGCATCTTGGCCGGGACTAAATCTCCCGACCGGGGGCAAAAATGAAATGTCCCAGTCAAAAGTAGCAGTAACACCATGCGGGACCAACCAGTGGGCCCACAGCTGGACATAGCCCCCAAGGTAGATGGGAACCACCAAGAGGTGGACTAAATATAATCGACTAAGGGCAATAAATGGAGGATTAGAGGGGGTACCAATAACAATTACAGGTTGCTGGGAGGGATCTAACCCGCCCTGCCTGCAGAGAAAGAGGGAAAACAAAAAGCTATAAGTGAGAAGCTAAATGGTGGTGGGACCAAAAAAGAAAATAGCAGCTGGGCATAAAGTAACAGTCGTAATGGAATCAGGGTCCACAGGCAGAAAAAAAAAAAAAAACCTGTGGAAGAGAAGGCCAGTCCGGCGCTCGCCAGACTTGGAAAAAAGATGTAGCATTCAGCGAGGAGGCGGATCCACCCTCAGTCTCCTGGAAGAGGCATCGGGAGAAGGCAGCTGTCGTCTCTTTGACTTCTGGACTGTCCAGACCTGGGAAGGCGATGGTGGTGGGGCAATCAGTTCCCAGTCAGATAGCTCAGGAGGAGGAATACCCAAGGTAGAACAGAATGGCTTTAAGTCAGCATAATTTCGGAGGGTAGCAGAACGTCCGTTATGTCTGGCCGTCAAGGCAAAAGGAAACTCCCAGCGATACAGAATTTGTTGATCATGGAGAAGTTGAAGCAGGGGCTGCAGGTGTCTCCTCTTCTGCAATGTAATCGAAGAGAGATCTTGGTGGAGCTGTATCTTAGCTCCGTCAAAGTCGATGTCTTTGAGATGTCGGGCTTTAGTGAGGATAGTCTCTTTCAATGCAAAATCATGTACGCAGCAAATTGCATCCCGTGGAGTAGGACCAAAACCCCTAGGGCGCAGAGTTCTGTGCGCTCTGTCCAGCTTGATCTTGTAAGAGGGGGGTTCCTGCAAAATTGAATTAAAGATCGCCTCCAAGGTGACATGCAAGTCCTCCTTTTGGGTAGCCTCCGGTAGGCCTTTGACTCTAACATTGTTGCGCCTGCCACGGTTGTCTAGATTTTCCAGGTGGCGCTGCATATTATTGACCATGTGGCATTGAGAAAAGACGGTGACCTGGAGCTGGGAGACATAGGAACGAGTCTGGTCGTGGTCATCTTCAAGAGAGTCAACTCTGTTTGCAATATGCTGGAGGTCCTGCCGCAAGACTGAGATTTCTGAGCGTATTTCTGCGCGACAGGCCTAGGTGACTTCAGCAACTAAGGAGCTAAAGTCTTCTCTAGATGGCAAGTATTGTAGCCACGGTGGTGGGGCTAAGGAGGCTTGCGGGACATCAGGAGGTAAAGCACAGGGCAGCAAGGCTGGAGGAGGAGAATGCTGCGTGATGACCGCGTATGGGGACAACGATGGAGTTGCCCCTAAGTCCACGTCCCCACTCAAGGAACGAGGTGCAGGTGGTTGCCCAGGAGCATGGGTCGGTAGCTGCAGGGGCTGTGGTACTGCAGAGGGTTCACCCCCGTTGCAGGGAGGCAGTATAAGGCTCTGGAAGAGCATCAGGGGAGTAAAAGCAGGCACAGCAACTTGCTGGTGAGGAGAATGTTCTTCAGGCAGTGCGGAGAGGCCTGAGGGGAGTGAGACACTTCCAGGCTATAGGGGGGAGGACTGTCAGCGCTGCGGGACTAGCACTCTCCCTACCTGACACACGCAGCGGAGAAGACACAGAAGACTTCCTTGGGGGAGAGTACTGTTGCAGCGGTGTCTCCTGAGTGAAGGAGACAGGAGGCCGAAGGGATGCAGGAGCGGGGGTTCCTCGCCGGGAAGTTGAAGGTGCCGCCGCAGCCATTACGGTGGAGGCAGACGGCGCGGCTAGGGTAGATGGCCTCCGCCTCGCAGAGGCCCTGGATGAAGAAGGAGCCGGACGGAGGAATGCGGTCAAGGTAGGTTGAACAGAACGGTCAGGAGCCACAGGGTCACTAGTGGAGGCTGTCTTGAGCAGTTTCTTGCCCATGGAAGCAGGAGAAGAAGCAAGCGGTCCCACGCTGTGCAGGCAGGGCAGGAGCTCCACAAAAGCGTGTCCTTCCGCATCGAGTCCCAAGCCACGCCCCCTCCTTCACCAATTTTAGTGAATGGAGTTGCAGTACGACCCTGAGAGTGCTGAAACTGTATTTGTTTAGAAGATTTAGTCACAGCACTTTGAGATTCAATGCAACTCCATTAACTTACACTGATGAAGGAGTCACATGTAAACACATCGATCTTTGGTCACCCAATGGGAGTTATGGCCAAAGTTGCTGTGTAGCCCTAGCCTTAATGTATTAGTGGCCAAATTGGCCTTTAAAGGGATAAGCAATCAATATTAGATCTGCGGGAGTCCATGGTGTCGAACCCAGGTAGCACGGGAGAGCCGCAATGCTCACTTGCCATACAAACTGTAGCGTCGACTGTAGGTACAGCAGCACTGCCCCAGAGACTTCAATGGGTTATAGCTTGCCGTCTTGCTATTGGTGATCTGTGAGTGTCCCGAAGGTCGGACCCCAGAAAATATAATATTGATGGCCTATCCTGAGGATCAGCCATTAATCTTTGAAACCGGATTACCCCTTTAACCCCTTTAACCCCTTAAGGACCCAGCCCAAAAGTGCGTTAAGGACCAGGCCTCGTTTTTCAAAACTGACATGTGTCACTTTATATGGCAACAACTTTGAGACGTCTTAACTTACACAAGTGATTTTGAGATTTGTTTTTTCGTGACACATTGTACTTCATGTTAGTGGTAAACACTAATGAATATTTTTGTATTTATTTATAAAAAAAATAGGAAATTTGATGGAAATTTGGAAAAAAAAATCGCAATTTTCAAAATGTGAAATGCTCTGCTTTTCAGATAGATAGTCATACCACCCAAATACATTAATACATATTATCTACCATATCTCTGCTTTATATCGGCATCATCTTTTAATCGTCCTGTAATTTATTTTGGATGTTAGAAGGCTTACAAGTGTAACAGCGATTTTGCAGATTTACAAGAAAATTTCCCAAATTAATTTTTTAGGGAGCGCTTCAGTTCTGAAGAGGATTATAATGGCCTATATATTAGAAACCCCCATAAATCACCCCATTTTCAAAACTGCACCCCTCAAATAATTCAAAATAATATTTGGGAAGTTTGTTAACCCTTTAAGCATTTCACTGGAATTAAAACAATATGGAGGTGAAATTTAGACATTTAATTTTTTCCCACTAATTCCTTAATTTAGCCCTAAAATTAACACATTCACAAAGGGTTAAAGGAAAAACTGCATCTCACAGTTTGTTATGCAATTTCTCCCGAGCATGGAAATACCCCACAAGTGGGTGTAAACTGATGTTTGGGCGAATGGCAGCGCACGGAAGGGAAGGAGTGACACTGGGCGTTTGAAAAGCAGATTTTGCTGGAATAGTTTTCAGGTGCCATGTCTCATTTGCAAAGCCCCTAGAGTACCAATACAAAGGAAAACCCCAAAAAGTGACCCCATTTTGCAAACTACACCCCTCACAGAATTCATATAGGGGTATAGTGAGCATTTTGACCTTACAGTCGTTTCACAGATTTTGCTAACACTGGGATGTATAAATGAAACATTACTAAAATGTCACTTTATCCCCAAAGTTTTCATTTTCACAATGGGTTAAAGGAGAAAAAGCACCCCACAGTTTGCAAAATAATTGCTCCTAAACACAGCAATACCACAGCATGGCAGGGCTCAGAATGGAAAGAGCGCTATTTAGCTTTTGGAGAGCAGATTTTGCTGGAATAGTTTTCAGGTGCCATGTCGCATTTGCAGAGCCCCCAAAGTACCAATACAGTGGAAACCCCCTAAAATTGACCCCATTTTGGAAACTACACCCCTCACAGAACATATCAAGGTGTATAGTGAGCATTTTGACCCTACAGCTGTTTCACAGATTTTATTAACATTGGGACATTAAAATGAAAAATTACTTTTTTTCCAATAAACCGTCAATTTAGCCCCAAATTTTTCATTTTCACAAGAGGACAAAGGAGAAAAAGCACCCCAAAGTTCGTTACACAATTTCTCCTGAACACAGAAATGCCCCATATGTGGTTGTAATCTGCTGCATGGGTAAATGGCAGGGCTCAAAATGGAAAGAGCGCTATTTAGCTTTTGGAGGGCAGATTTTGCTGGAATAGTTTTCGGATGCCATGTCGCATTTGCAGAACCCCTAAAGTACCAATATAATGGAAACCTCTCAAAAGTGACCCCATTTTAGAAACTACACCCCTCAAGGAATGTATCAAGGGGTATTATCATTTAGAGCCTAAAAATGCTTCCCAAAAATTAATGTACAAAGTGAAAATTAAAGTTTTTAAAGAAATATCCAATTTCAGTGCCTAATACGTTGCGGCCACTTTGTGGCATCAGAGACATGAACTCCTAAAACTATTAAGTGGGCTATCCCAGGGACAAAAAATTATATATATGGGTATAAACTGCTGCCTGGGCACGCAGCAGGGCTCAGAAGGGAAGGAGCACTGTGGTTTTGTTTAGCTTTTGGAGTACAGATTTAGAGGGACTGTCTGGTCGCCATGATATTTTTGCAGAGCCCTGGAGGTGCCAGTAAATTGGAATTCCCCAAGAAGTGACCCCCATTTTGTAGGGGCAATTTTAGGGTCTCTGCAAATGTGACATGGCGTCCAAAAAAACAACAATCTAAATATGCGTTCCAAAAGCACATAGCGCTCCTTCACATTTGCGCCCTGCTGTGTGCCCAAATGATAGTTTATGCCCACATGTATGACACTGGTGTACCCAGGATAACGTACTTAACAATGCCATATGTGGGTATAAACTGCTGTTTGGGCACAGCCAGGCACAGAAGGGAAAGAGCGCTATTTTGGTTTTTAGAGCACAGTTTGCTTTTTGGACACCATGCCACTTTTGCAGAGACCATGAATTGTCAGTAAAGTGGAATCCGCAGACATGTCACCCCATTTTGGAAACTATACCCTTCAAGGGATTTATCAAGTGGGGTAGCGAGCATTATTAACCCTTAAGTGTTGCATTCTTTTAATTTCCAAAAATGAATGCGCAGCTGATAATGAATAGTTAAAAATGAAATTTTTCTATAGATACGCCATTTCAGTGCCCGATATGTTGTGCCCAGCTTATGTCTGCACAGACACACACTCCAAAAACTGGTGAGCGGGGATCCCGGGCACAACAGCTTTTGGAGCGTTCATCTCTGATACAAGCCGGGCACAACATATTACGCACTGAAATGATGTATTCCTGGAATAATTGTCATTTTCACCTTTCATCATCAGCTGCGTATTCATTTACGGATAATAAATTATAGCAACACTTGGGGGTTAAAAATGCTCACTGTACCCCTGGATAAATTCCTTCAGGGGTGCAGTTTCCAAAATGGGGTGACATGTCAGGGGATTCCACTGTACTGGCATTTCAGCTCTGCAAAAGTGCAATGGCGTCCAAAAACCAAACCGTCCAAGTCTGTGCTCCAAAAACCAAATAGCGCTCCTTCCCTTCTGTGCCCGGCTGTGCCCAAACAGGAGTTTATACCCATATATGACATTAAGTACCTTATCCTGGGTACACCAGTGTCATACATGTGGGTATAAACTGCGGTTTGGGCACACAGCAGGGCACAGAAGGGAAGGAGCGCTATGTGGTTTTTGGAGCGCAGATTCAGATGTTTGGGACCTGGATGCCATGTCATGTTTGCAGAGCCTCTAAAGTACCAGTAAAGTGGAATCCCCTAGGGAATGACCCCATTTTGAAAACTGCACCCCTCAAAGAATTTATCAAGGGGTGTAACGAGCATTAGTATCCCAGACGTGACTGCACAGCGGATGGGGGAAAGTGAATGAATTCCCTACTATTTCCCCAGTAGTTCCTATTATTGGGGAGGTCACTCTGGGGTTCATTTCTGGTTTATTGTCCCTCGGAAGCTCTAAATCTGGTTTGTACCCTGATATCCGCTCGCACAGCTTATACATTCCCTTCCTGCTGCAGCCAGTGATGCTCTAATGATTTGGCGATTTTTGGGGTTTTTGTGTACACATTGTACGAGCTATATTTTCTTTATTTCTCTGGTGATGTAGCCATATGAGGGCTTGTTGTTTGCAGGGTGAGATGTATTTTTTAATGACATCATTTTTAGGTGCTTACAACTTATTAAATAAATTTTATTAACTCTTTCTTGGTGGATTAAAAAACAACCCCATCAATTCTGGCACTGCGTTTTTATCTTTTAAATTTTTCACCATGCAGCGTAGAGCGTAAGTAACATGTTATCTTTATTCTGCGGGTCGGTACGATTACGGCGATACCTCATTTATACTGTTTTTTTATGCAATACCAATTTTGCAGAACAAAAACCCATTTGGGGACATCAATTTTTTTTTGCATCGCCATCTTCTAAGATGCGTAGCATTTTTATTTTTCAGTTTAGAGAGTTGGTTTAGGGCTTATTTTTTGCGGGACAACCTGTGCTTTTTATTGGTACTCTTTTGGGGTACATATGACTTTTTGATCACTTTTTATGGCGTATTTTGTAAGGTGAGATGGCGAAAAATCGTTACTTTTGGCGGGTTTTTTCCGTTTTTTTTTTCCCCGACTTTCACCGTGTACATTAAATATGGTTTCAGTTTTATTGTACAGGTTGTTACGGACGCGACGATACCAAATATGTATTGTTTTTATTAATTTTTAGGTTTATTTTTTATATAATTCATTTTATATAGGAAAAGGGAATTAATTGGGGCTTTATTCTTTTATTAATTTTTTTTCACATACTTTTATTATTTTTTTTTTCACTTTTTTTTAACTTTTTCTTGTGTCCCATTAGGACACCTGATCTCTGGCTCAGTACTATAGACTGCAAGACACGAGCATACACGTGTCTTGCAGCCTATACAGGAAGTCAGCGCTATGGAAACACAGCGCTGACTTCCGCAGGTCTTGGCAGGATCAACCAGGTACTGGGGGCTCCAGGCAGCCTGGGGTCACTGGGCAGACCCCGGGCTGCAGATTAAAGATATCGGGTGCCGGGGGGTGGGGGCGGCAAGATGGCGGAACCCCTTGGATGCCGCGGTCATGTTTCACCGCGGCATCCAAGGGGTTAAAACCGCCGATCGGAAGTTATGGCCGACCGGGGGTTATGGAGCAGGGTTTTAGCTGTCAGATACAGCTAACACCCGGTTCCGATACCGCCCGCTCAGATAGTGAGCGGGCAGCCGGCCTCGGGCATATTATTACGCCCTGGTGCGCGAGTACCTAGCGCCCAGGACGTAATAGTACGTCCAAGGTCGTTAAGTGTACCTGTCGTTTTATTTAACTATTCAGGATAAACTGTTATGTGTGTATATGTGATCATTATAGTTTATCATGTATAGTTTTTAGTTCTCTTCCATAAGTAATCTTAAATTAGTAGTATTAATAGTATTTTAGTGTATGATCCCACTTAGGACTCCTTTACAGGGGTTGTGTTTTCAGCAATTATTGGGATGAACGACCCCTCCAGTTTCATTTGTCCGCAGCACATTCCCTGGTTGCACAGGATGGTGTACTGCTGACAATTGTGAATTTTGCAATCTCTTGGTGATAAATACTTGTTCTTCATAATTGACCTTTTCTATGTTCCATGTAAAGGGGCCTTTAAGGGGTTGTCCAGGAATTACGAATATCTTCCGGGAGGTAAAAAAAAACAAACAAACAAACAAAAAACAAACCATACTCGCCGGTGCTCGGAAGACACAGAGATGTTATACATTTGTTAGTGCTTTAATTTTCATTGGTGTAGAAAAAACTGCAGATGTAATAGGACATGTAAGGGTGGGTTTACATGTTCAGGTTTTCAGATTCAGTTTTTAAAGCCAAAATCAATTATGGCTCGTAAGGCCCCTTCGGCGTTCTGCCAAATATGAACTGGAAAATTCAGACTGTATATTGCCTGCTTGTCCCAGACTGAATGTGGTCCAAGACAAAGACCACTTGCATCGTAGAGATTTTTGATGCTAGGAGTATCTTTATAGTATGACACAGTGGAGCTGTGAGGAGGCAGGGACTCTTAGAATCATAAATCACTATTTACTTTTTTAGGAATTTAGTCCCTATTTTTTCCATAAATTAGAGGAGATTTACTGCTTCTGTCTGACAATGCTTGTCAGCCATTTATGAAAGAGTTGACATTGGGCTGTGATAAAATAGGGAAGTTGGGGTTCTTTAAGATGTTATCAGTTTAGTTGCAGATTTTCAAGAAAACTTTATTTAAGTGGTTGTCCAGGAATTATAAATTCTTGGCCTATCCTTTGAATAGGCCATAAATATCTGATTGGGAAGGGGGAGTAATAGGTGGTGCCTGCATGGATCAGCTGTTTGGCCAGGCATTAGTAGTGTTGCTCAGCTCCCATTGATGTCCGTTATAACTGAGCTGCATTACTGGTGCCTGACCACTATAGAGAGACTGGAACTATGTGCTTCCAGCCCTGTGTTGTCTAGTACAGGTGTCGGGAGAAATCCTATACAGCTGATTGATGGGCGGGCTGGCTGTAGGTCCCATCAATCAAATATTTATGGCCTCTTGTAAGAATAGGCCAAAAAAACATAATCCTGGATAACGCTTTTAAGATCAATTGTAGATGTGCAGGGGTCTGACTATTGTAACTGTTGTACAGCACTGTTTACACGAATGTTGCTTCTCAATTTACGCAATACTGATAGTTGCGGTTGAAAAGAGTCTGCCACCACCATCACCTGTAACGGAACATGTTGACGCTATAGAAGTAAGAGAAATAAATATACATTTCTCAGCAGCAAGATCGCATTTTGACACAAGAAAGGTATGTTCACTATGTCATTATCCAACCGTACAACAGCATATAAAGTGGTGTAAAAGAGATTTTGATGATTAGCTCCCTTTAAGGGTACTGCAGTGGTGTTCCATTCAAGTGCATTGCCCACAAATGCCGCTGTCAGGAATATGGTGAGTGAACAGGACAGTTTGTAAGCTGTAGCAGGGAAAATAACTGATCTGCAGGGGACCCAACATTTGGCCGGCTGCCAGTTTAGGCTGTAAATTATACAATGATTCCCATGATTAAGCGTAATTAAACTTTCGGATAACTTTTGCTCTTCTGGTAATATATTTTGTGTAATTAATACATTTTGTAATACACTTTATTAACAAATTTTGGATAATTTCTGTAAAATCCTGCATTTTTTCACTCTTTCCCTTGTTTCTGTATTGAGCTGTTTCTGTCTCTCACTGAATGTTACTGTATACAGGAGTACGGGGCTGTGTAACATATAGAGAAAATGAGGGGAGGGTCACTTCAAACAGTTATATCTCGGACATTATAAAACGATTAAACTTGCTTTTGCTGTCATATGAAAGAGGAGATCCTCACACTAAAGTTGTAGTGATATCTCAATTATTTCCAGAGATATCACTGGTTGAAAACAGTCTGGATTAGGATATTTATATGCAGCTGTTTAAGGCTAGGTTCACACCTGTGCCTGCTCTACTTTTGGGGTTTCTGTCCCCGAATCCACTCAAAAAATTGAAATCCACATTTTTTGGGTGGAAACCCAGCGGACCCCATTATAGTCTATGGACTCCACGGGTAACCGCTTTTTAAGCAGATTAGGTTTCCATTATTTGGGTCCCCAAGCGGACCCGAAGAATGGAAAGCCGAACGCTAGTGTGAACCGAGTAAAATAAATGTGATGTAAAAATTCCAATCCCAGCTGTGTTTTCAACCAGTAATATCTCTGGAAATAATTTAGATAACACTGCAGTTCATAAGAAGAGAATCTCCTCTTTCATATGACACCAAAAGCAAGCTTGTACATTTTCTAATTTCTGAGATATAACTGTGTTTGAAGTGACCCTCCCCTACCTTCATTTTCTTGATATTTTACACAGTTCTGTACTCCAAGCCCGTACTCCATACGCAGTAATATTCAGTGAGAGGCTGTCAATACAGAAACAAGGGAATGAGTGAAAAATGCAGGATTTCACAGAAAGGAGCCAAAAATTGTTAATAAAATATTTTACAAAATTTATTAATGACACAAATACTGCCAGAAAATCAAAAGTTGTCTGAAAGTTTAGTTACACTTTAACTTTATTTGGCAGTTCAGTAGGATTATAACGGTACACAATTTTACATATATATACAGTTGTGCTAAAAAGTTTACATACCCCGACAGATTTTTTTTTTTTTTTTTTTAACTTTTTTCAGAGAATATGAATGATTTCAGAGAGTCCTGTATTTCAGATGATGTTATGTGTGGGTTTTTCTTTGCATCCCGAACAATCTTCCGGGCAGTTGTGGCCAAAATTTTGACTGGTCTACCTGACCGTGGTTTGGTTTCTGGGCATGTTATCAGGCCAAAATCACCAGGGTATGTGAACTTTTGAACAGGGTCATTTAGATGTTTTTGGTTGTCATTATGATTTAAAAAGAGAAAACACAGAAGTTTGACAATAAATGGCTTCAACCAACCACTAACCATGAGTGGAGAAAAAGTTTTTGTGTTATCATTCAAATTCTCTGAAAAAATTCTGCTGGGTATGTAAACCTTTTAAGCACATCTTTATCTATATTATCTATATTCTAGTTTTACTTTTGCACAATAACACTATTTAAAAAAAAAAAAAAATTTTTGAGATCCATGTATTTTTTATTTTTTGTCACTAGAACTCCTCTGAGGACTTATTTTTTTGTGGGATGAGTTGTAGTTTTTTTTTTTTTTTTGATTTGATTTGAGAGACATGGTGACCAAATATGCTATATTGGTGTTGTGTCTAGTGTCGTGTTAACTATTCAACAGTCAATACCATTACAGTGATATCAGATATAGTTATATACTATGCTTACCTTATTTTTCAGTCTATAAGACGCACTTTTTCCCCCCCCCCCAAATTTGGAAGGAAAATGGGGAGTGTCCAAATGTGGGGGTGTTGGGGGGGGGTGGAGGATTGGGGTCGCAGCATCGCCCCTCTCCTGCTGCCGCCGGCTTCCTTCAGCGGGGCTTCCTGAAGCATCAGAAGTGGGACGATGTGCGGGACCTGGGTTTGGAGGAGAGGGTGTGTCAGCGAACCCAATCCGCAGTGCTATTACGGCGGATGCCGGGTCTGTAAAGATGATGGTGACCGCTCTGCTGCAGAGTGGTCGCCATAGCTACCGGGTCTCTGCTGTACATAACAGCTGAGTCCCGGAGTTAATGCCCGCAATCAGAGTCCACTCTGATTGCTGGCATTACCACCTCAAAGTCCCCTCCCAAAGTGTTAAGACTGCCTCTCAAGTTGCAGGCCGGCTCCCACACGGTTAGATCGCGGGAGCCGACCTGTTCCTGTGACAGGCTCCCAGGCTTGTCATGGGAATATTACTTTTGAGGCTGGTCAGACCAGCCTCAGTAGTAATGTACAGAATCTCACAATGACTGCAATACAGTTGTATTTCAGACTATGGGACTTGCAATCAAATGATTACTGGTTCAAGCCCCTTAAGGGCGGGAACTAATAAAATAGTAAAAGAAAAGTTTAAAAAAAAAAACCTAAAAGTTCTAAATCATCCCCTTTCCCTAGAATACATATAAAAGTAGAAAATTACGTGAAACACATACACATTAGGTATCCCTGTGTCCGAAAATGCCGGTCTACAAACTTATAAAAATATTTTTCCCGTAGGGTAAACATCATAGCGGGAAAAAAAAAATCAAAAGTGCTGGACCGCTGTTTTTTTTGGCTGTTTCATCTTTGATTTTAATAAAAAGTGGTCTAAGCAATAGACATTCCCCAAAATGGTATAACTAAAAAGCACATCTGGCCCCGCAAAAAAGAAGCCCTATGCATCCCCGTACAGCTGCAGGGCCACCTGTCAATGTGGTCTTGCAGCTGTTGCAAAACTCCAATTTGCATATATTAAATATTTTACCACATTTTTTTTGCTTTAAAAATTTTTTTTTCTCCGTTTTCCTCCTCTAAAACCTAGGTGCGTCTTATAGTCCAAAAAATATGGTATATAGTTTCTTGTTTCACAACTTTTATACAATAAAAAACGCGTTTCTTGTTTCACAACTTTTATACAATAAAAAACGTGTTTCTGTATATGGGGATGTGTGAGGGCTTTTTATTTGTGGTATAAGTAGACATTTCTCTTATCATTTGGTATAAATAAAAAATTTTTATATGCTTTTTGTTACTTTTTTTTTTTTTTTTTTTTTTGTGTTATATAAGTGTGATCACCAAAAATTCGTTCACTGTTCATGTCATTATAGATGCAGTATTTCCATTATGTAAAGATTTTTTTTTTTTTTATTTACTTGTTTTTTCATTAATAAAGGACTTGAAGGGGGAAAATTGCAAATTGTTTTATGTAGTAATTATTTATTATGTTTTTTACTTTTATATTTCCTTGATGACCATGGCATCGAAATGGTTAAACAGCCAGCACTGGCATTATGCTTGTCCTGGTTGTTGCAGCTGGAGCCCAGCTGTATACTTCCAGTTATTAGAAGAAAAAAAAAGTTGTCAACATTATTCATCAACTGGGTTAAGACTGTACATGCAAAGGTATGGGCGACTAGTCAGATCACTCCTCAGTGTACTGGTGTATGTTAGCGCTGCATGGAATGGATCTGTAGTTCTACAATCTCAGAAGTCCTGATAAGGTTGTGTGTAGTCAAATAATGTACAGTGGGGGAAAAAAAGTATTTAGTCAGCACCCAATTGTGCAACTTTTCCCTTCTTAAAAAGATGAGGCCTGTAATTGACATCATAGGTAGACCTCAACTATGAGAGACAAAATGAGAAAACAAATCCAGAAATTAGGTCTACCTATGATGTCAATTACAGGCCTCTCTCATCTTTTTAAGTGGGAGAGCTTGCACAATTGGTGGCTGACTAAATACTTTTTTCCCCACTGTATAGACAACCTGAATATTGGGCTACTTGAGATGGAATGGAGAAATTTGTAAAAATCTCAGTGTATGATTGTGAATTTCAAACCTTTTATATTTCTTTTTTTTTTTTTTTTTTTTTTTTGGGGGGGGAGGGACAAATTTTAAAGTCTACTTTGTAGTTTTTCTTTATTCTACTTTTCATGTCCTATCTAGTTGCTTATGAGGAGAACGCTAAGAAATCAAGAGCATAGCCAGGTCAAAACAATTCCACAAACCCCTATAACACCTCTAAAACATAAAAAACACTATACAGTGGGGAAAAAAAAGTATTTAGTCAGCCACCAATTGTGCAAGTTCTCCCACTTAAAAAGATGAGAGGCCTGTAATTGACATCATAGGTAGATCTCAACTATGAGAGACAAAATGAGAAAACAAATCCAGAAAATCACATTGTCTGATTTTTAAAGAATTTATTTGCAAATTATGGTGGAAAATAAGTATTTGGTCAATAACAAAAGTTCATCTCCATACTTTGTTATATATTCTTTGTTGGCAATGACAGAGGTCAAACGTTTTCTGTAAGTCTTCACAAGGTTGGCACACACTGTTGCTGGTATGTTGGCCCATTCCTCCATGCAGATCTCCTCTAGAGCAGTGATGTTTTGGGGCTGTCGCTGGGCAACATGGACTTTCAACTCCCTCCAAAGGTTTTCTATGGGGTTGAGATCTGGAGACTGGCTAGGCCACTCCAGGAACTTGAAATGCTTCTTACGAAGCCACTCCTTCGTTGCCCTGGCGGTGTGCTTGGGATCATTGTCATGCTGAAAGACCCAGCCACGTTTCATCTTCAATGCCCTTGCTGATGGAAGGAGGTTTGCACTCAAAATCTCACGATACATGGCCCCATTCATTCTTTCATGTACACGGATCAGTCGTCCTGGTCCCTTTGCAGAGAAACAGCCCCAAAGCATGATGTTGCCACCCCCATGCTTCACAGTAGGTATGGTGTTCATTGGATGCAACTTAGCATTCACGCTCCTCCAAACACGACGAGTTGTGTTTCTACCAAACAGTTCTACTTTGGTTTCATCTGACCATATGACATTCTCCCAATACTCTTCTGGAAGATCTAAATGCTCTCTAGCAAACTTCAGACGGGCCCGGATATGTACTGGCTTAAGCAGGGGGACATGTGTGGCACTGCAGGATCTGAGTCCCTGGCGGCGTAGTGTGTTACTGACGGTAGCCTTTGTTACGTTAGTCCCAGCTTTCTGCAGGTCATTCACTAGGTACCCCCGTGTGGTTCTGGGATTTTTGCTCACCGTTCTTGTGATCATTTTGACCCCACGCGGTCAGATCTTGCATGGAGCCCCTGATCGAGGGAGATTATCAGTGGTCTTGTATGTCTTCCATTTTCTAATTATTGCTCCCGCAGTTGATTTCTTCACACCAAGCTGCTTGCCTATTGCAGATTCAGTCTTCCCAGCCTGGTGCAAGTCTACAATTTTGTTTCTGGTGTCCTTCCACAGCTCTTTGGTCTTCACCATTGTGAAGAATATCGCCTCGCCCAGCCGCCTGGCACGCCTGCGATCAAACTTCTTTCTTAACCTCCCACTCACACACCGTGAGTAGACCGGGTCATAGGATAAAAATGAAACGAGCGATATAAATTTTATATGTTTAATAACCCAAGTGGGTCGGTATGAATTAATAGCATATACAGAAATATACAATATTAATACGATCAAGCAAAAACATACAAGCAAAGGAGCGATGATACAATACACAAAAATAAACAGGGGAATTAAAAGATAGAGAAAATACCGGCATAGGCTCGTAGTCCGTTTCTCTAGGCCACAGCAGAGTTTTGGGCCTAGGACGCAAGCTTAAGCAAGTTGCATAAAACAATCCTTCTACATGCTGTCCAGAACTAGGCCCTCAAAGCATTCCTCAGTAGGGCAGGCCCTCTCATTTTCTCCCAGATCAGAGCTCCTTACTGCCTCTTTGCTGAATGACCCCAGAATCCAGGTCTGCCCACAGCATATGGCTAGTGCTCCACCCACCCCTTGCACCCAGGCAGCCCCCCTTCTCTCACCTTTGCAGAACCCTCGGAGAGAAGGGTGAAGTTAAGGCTTGCTATCCCCCATCCCATCTGGCCAGGGATAATAAAAGTGCCTGGCTATAGCAAGCCATCTCCAATGAACACACATAAAACCAGTGAAGCGTATCATCCAGCAATGTGGACTCAACTAAAGAACCGCATTCCAAGTGGGGGAAGGACTGAACTAAACAAGTAAAACACACTTCCAAGAAAGATATAAAACTGAGGGTCGGTTCATCACACCTCCCCCTTTTAGAGCGTGTCAGGAGGAAGGACGATCCTAAGATCGCCTTCCGCGGACACCTTGGCGGCCCTCACCCCGCCGGGACCTGCGCTGGTCCCTGACCATATTCCTGGCGTACTGATACCCTCTTCCTCTCCTGTCTGAATGGAGACTCTTCTAAGGTTCAGGCTCTGAATTAAGTAGACTTGGCTACCTCCTGCTTGCTCTGGGTCCCTCCCCCGAGTGCTGGCGTCCCTCAGACCCACACTCACAACCCCAGGCCCTTGTGGTACCGGTGCTGAGACCCCATCCTGGCAGTCTCCGCCCACCTGGCTACCCCCGGCCTGCACTGGGACCTCTTTGTGAGTGCTGGCATCCCGCAGATCCACACTCGCAACCCCAGGCCCTTGTGATACCAGTTTAGAGACCCCTTCCCAGCAGTCTCTCAGGGTCTCTCCCACACAAGCCACTAGTTGGGAGAGTTCTAGGGGATTCTGCACCTCCCCCTTTGCTTCCAAACCTAGGGGCACCTCTGGTTCTGGCACAGGTATGTTTGGACCCTGTCCTCCCTCCCAGACGCCTTGCCCCTTTGGGCCTACACCCTGTTCCTCCTGTACTTGGGTGGGTGATGGTGATACCTTGGGCAAATGACTGAGATCATGCTTCCCCAAACCATCCCTCCACAATACATTGATAGGTAATACATTTGACACACCCCCTTCTTGGGTCCCACCTCCAGCACCCCATGCCGTCTGCACTTGGGCCATGGGCACGACTGGCACACCTTGGATGGCTGTTTCTCCTTCCCAGGACTCTTTCACGACAGTTAGGGGCCCACGTACACGTCTCCCATACAAGAGCTCAAAGGGGGAGAACCCCGTTGAGGCTTGCGGCACCTCCTGGTAAGCGAACAGCAGGTGCGGGCGATAAGGCTCCCAGTCGCGCCCGTGGGACTCGACTAACATCCTGAGCATCTGCTTCAGGGTGCCATTGAACCGTTCACACAGGCCATTGGTCTGTGGGTGATACGGGCTGGACACCAGATGTTGCACCTCTGTTACCTTACACAGGCCTTGCATCAAGGCAGACGTGAACTGGGTACCTTGGTCTGTGAGCATCTCTCTGGGAAATCCAACACGGGAGAAGATGCCTACCAGAGCCTTGGCCACTACATCAGCCCGGGTGGAAGACAGCGCGACAGCTTCCGGGTACCTAGTAGCGTAGTCTACTACCGTTAATATGAAACGTTTCCTGGTGCGACTGGGAATGGACAGGGGTCCAATGAGATCCACAGCCACCCGCTGGAAAGGTTCGGTTATGATGGGCATAGGTATCATTGGGGCTTTGGAGCCTTGCTCCGCCTTGCCCATCCTCTGACAAGTGTCACATGAACGGCAGTATTTAGCTACATCTGTCCCCATCTTAGGCCAGTAGAATAAGTGGCTGAGGCGAGCCTTGGTCTTAGCGATCCCCAGGTGGCCTGCCAGTGGAATATCATGAGCAATCCGCAACAACTCCACCCGATAGGGTTGGGGTACCACCAAATGTTTCTCCCTGAGCCGACTTTCTTTTCCCTTTGTGGGGATCGTTTCCCGGTACAACCTCCCTTGCTCCCAGTACACGCGGTCCTTGTCCGACTCCAAGGGAGGTTGACCAGCACGCTCCTTCAATGCATCCAGACTGCGGTCAGCTTGGACAGCGTCCCTGAACTCCTGACTGGAACCAGACAGAAGAGATGTGCATGTCACATACCCGCCGGACTCCTCCGGCTCCAGTGTGGGGAGGTTAGTCACGGCGGCCTCAGTGCCATCTCCGGGTGACAGAGGGAACTGCTCAGGGGTCGGAGCGCCTTCCACCCCTCTAGCACTCTGGCTGCGGGTTACCACCGCAACACCAGCAGTCCGTCCCTCATCCGGATTGGCCCTGAGATCCCCGTGACCCACCTGACCACCTGGCACATTGTCCTCAGTTGGGGTTGCCCCCAGCATCTCAGAAGAGCTACCCTGTAAACCTGCAAGGCAAGAATTAGCAATTACATTGACATTGCATTCATTCATTGATTCACAGTGAACTGCATGGGGGAATGGCTGAGCCAGGGTCACACTGAGGGGGCTCTCATCACCCGCAGATGTGGGCGGGGCTACAGCCAGGTCAGCATTCCACAATGTCTCATTCACATGCTCACTGATTACTTTAGCTGGACACACAGCAAGGGGAGACAAAAGGCTAACCCCTCCCTCTGCCTGTGTGACAGGCTTCAACACCTCATTAAAATCATCCTTCAGTACAGACATTTTGTCACAGCGAGGTGGGGTTGCTCCCACCCCATATTGGGACACCAAGGGCCCCAAATCTCTTCCCAATAGTACATTGGCAGGCAGATCAGACACTAGCCCCACATCACGCATCCCTTTTCCCGCACCCCAGTCCAAATGGACGCAAGCCATGGGCACAGTTACGCGTTCTTGTCCAATACCCTTCAGGGTCAGAGTTTTTCCAGGGATAATACTGTCCACAGGGACCAAGTCAGGTTGCACCAGAGTAATCTGCGCCCCAGTGTCCCGAAATCCCATGACCACTTTACCCCCCACAATGACCTGTTGACTGTTGGCATCGGATTGCAACCCCTCCCTCCCCGCCAAGTATACAGATCAGCCAGCTGCCGTGGCTGGGGAAACAGGGGGGTTCTTAGAGCAGTTGGGGCACTCCGCCTTGAAATGTCCTGGCTGGTTACAAGCATGACACCGCCGGGCCTCTCCTTGGGACTTGAAGGGGTCCCCGGGGCGCCCAGAGTTCTTGGGACAGGGGAAGTAGAGGGGGCACCCGGGACAGAGTTTGTCTTACCCCACTTGGAGACCGCAGGCTGTGGTGAACTCCAACTTTGCCCCTCCTTCCCGCTTGGGGGTCTCTGCAGTGTGGCTCCTCTCTTGATCCCTTGCTCCCTGGTGGACACATAGTCGTCAGCAATCTCTGCAGCATTGTCTGCTGTTGTGGGTTTCCGATCACACACGAACTGGCGGACCTCCAGAGGGCACACCTGGAGAAATTGTTCCTTTATCATAAGATCCCCAATTCCCTCAAACGTGGTGACAGTAAGTCCTTTGATCCACTGCCAGAATGTAACCTGTAAGTGGTGCAGAACATCCGCATAGCTCTCTGTGGGACCCCGCTGGATATTCCGGAACTTTTTGCGGTACACCTCCGGCGTGAGCCGGTATCTCCGGATCAGCGCCGCTTTGATGGTCTCATAGTCCGCGTCCACTGGTAAGCTCGTGGAAACATCCAGGCCTTTTCCCTTCAGCCGGGGAGACAGATAACGGGCCCATTCTGCCTGGGGAATATGATGCTGCTTACACACCCTCTCAAATCCCCGCAAGAACGAGTCCAAGTCCCCGTTATCTTCCAAGATTGGAAAGTCCTCGGATCGGATCTTTAGTGCTCGGGCTCCTGGAGTTGGTGCAGGGGAAGGTTGCGCCTGCTGGCAAAGTTCCAGCTTTTTTAGCTCAAGCTGATGCTCCATCTCCGCCCGACGCTCTGCAGCAGCGGCCTCTCTTTCCGCCCGGCGCTCTGCAGCGGCGGCCTCTCTCTCCACCCGGCGCTCTGCAGCTTCTCTCTCCGCCCGGCGCTCTGCAGCAGCTTGGTACTGGTGAATCACCTTCAGACGGGCGCTATACTCACTGGCGTCTATTTGCTGTAAGGCCATTTGCAAGTATAAGTCCGTTACCCCCACAGAACTGGGGTTACTGGTCCCTCCAGGCACAGTTACCTCTGGGGTTCGGGCACCTGCTGAACCGTCTGGCATGGTGATGTTTCCTCAGGACTTTGCTCCTCATCCTGCCCGGCTGCAGCACCTTCCATATCAGCCATCTGCGCAGCGTTTGTATCAGTCAGTTGCTGCCGTCCCCTGACTCCACTTCTCAGAGTCCGAGACATCCACTGGAAGTCGTTGCCAAATAAAAGATAGGACAGAAAAAGAAGAAGGGAGGGAACAGTACTGTACCAAACTTTCACCGTATTTTAAGCTTGATCTCATACCGCGCTCGTTCCATAGGATTGCCGCAATCCCCAGTGTCTGCGTGATACCACACCCACACACTGTTATCCTAAGATCCCACAACGCTGCCACCACTGTGAAGAATATCGCCTCGCCCAGCTGCCTGGCACGCCTGCGATCAAACTTCTTTCTTAACCTCCCACTCACACACCGTGAGTAGACCGGGTCATAGGATAAAAATGAAACGAGCGATATAAATTTTATATGTTTAATAACCCAAGTGGGTCGGTATGAATTAATAGCATATACAGAAATATACAATATTAATACGATCAAGCATAAACATACAAGCAAAGGAGCGATGATACAATACACAAAAATAAACAGGGGAATTAAAAGATAGAGAAAATACCGGCATAGGCTCGTAGTCCGTTTCTCTAGGCCACAGCAGAGTTTTGGGCCTAGGGCGCAAGCTTAAGCAAGTTGCATAAAACAATCCTTCTACATGCTGTCCAGAACTAGGCCCTCAAAGCATTCCTCAGTAGGGCAGGCCCTCTCATTTTCTCCCAGATCAGAGCTCCTTACTGCCTCTTTGCTGAATGACCCCAGAATCCAGGTCTGCCCACAGCATATGGCTAGTGCTCCACCCACCCCTTGCACCCAGGCAGCCCCCCTTCTCCCACCTTTGCAGAACCCTCGGAGAGAAGTGTGAAGTTAAGGCTTTCTATCCCCCATCCCATCTGGCCAGGGATAATAAAAGTGCCTGGCTATAGCAAGCCATCTCCAATGAACACACATAAAACCAGTGAAGCGTATCGTCCAGCAATGTGGACTCAACTAAAGAACCGCATTCCAAGTGGGGGAAGGACTGAACTAAACAAGTAAAACACACTTCCAAGAAAGATATAAAACTGAGGGTCGGTTCATCACAACCATAGTGGAGTTTGGAGTGTGACTGTTTGAGGTTGTGGACAGGTGTCTTTTATACTGATAACAATGTCAAACAGGAGCCATTACTACAGGTAATGAGTGGAGGACAGAGGAGCCTCTTAAAGAAGACGTTACAGGTCCGTGAGAGCCAGAAATCTTGCTTGTTTGTAGGTGACCAAATACTTATTTTCCACCATAATTTGCAAATAAATTCTTAAAAAATCAGACATTTTCTGGATTTTTCTCATTTTGTCTCTCATAGTTGAGGTCTACCTATGATGTCAATTACAGGCCTCTCATCTTTTTAAGTGGGAGAACTTGCACAATTGGTGGCTGACTACATACTTTTTTCCCCCACTGTATGTAGATCAGTAATTTCCTATTGACTTCAAAGTTTTCTATGGCAATGGTCCGACTGCAGGAAGTAGGTTTCCTGCATTTGGGTCTTGTTGGTGAATGGCAGCACTCACTGTTTTCAGCTTGTTTTTGTTTTAGGGAGCCGATCATAACCAAAAATAACCAATAACTCTCCGACCAATCTTTCTAATAACATAGTGCTGTGCAGTGCGATAAGGTATATGCTGCAGCTACATAAACAAGTGTATGTGTGACGTGTAGGGGTTAATAGGCAGCCATAGAGAGACCTTTTTTTTTTTATATTATTATTATTTTGGGTTCAGGCGTAGTGACATATACAACAGGTCCGTAGAGTCGCTAAGCTAAGAAAATCAGGACTTGAGAAAAACTGAAGCACCAGCTAATAGAAGAATAAGCAGTATACAAGGACACAAGAATCGGTGCAGTAACATCTTAATGTCACCTATATCCAATAATGGTTATTATGTTTATTCTTTAAAGAAAATAGAAGTTGAGGCAATAAAATTCATGAATTGAGATGGCCCTTAATGTTACACATGACCACCATCCCTAGCCATTTAAATGTGCACTATACCCTTGTACCTTGTTGCGGAAAGGCAGCTTTTTTTGTTGCAGATTTTGCTGCGATTTTTTTTTTGATCCAAAGCCAAAAATGGCTACAAAAGGAATGGAAAATATATAGGAAGTGCTTCTCCCTTTTGCTCGATCTACTCTTGGCTTTGACTGAAAAAACCGCAACAAAATCTGCAACAAAAAAGCTGCATTTCCGCAACGTCAGGCCTTAGCCAAAAAGCACTTGATGCTGAAATTCAGATCATTTTGGAGAAGGTAAAAACATCCTGAAAAGTTCAACATACTTAACGCCATGTAATACTACTTTCTCCCGAAGAGACCATTTTAAGGAAAATGCCTAACTGTGGCTTCCTGCAGCAGAATCTGGCATTCACTGGAGCAGCAGCAGCTATATTCAGAAACGTGTTGTCGCAGCACAAACATTGATAAACATAGTGCTAAAATATACCATTAATGTCCAGTCTGAGACCCGCACCAATTGCTAGTGTAAATCATTATTTCTCTGTGTCCTGTTGGGTCCACACAGCTTTTCCCATAGGATACTCATAGTCTGTAATCAATCTTGTCACCTCTGTGGTAATCTTCCTCCCCATTGGTAAGTGAGAGGTTTTTTTTTTTTCAGAACTTCTTAAAGGGACGTTAAGGCCCCACTTTTTTTTTTTTTTAGCCAAAGTCGTGTAGACAGGACAGAAGGGAGAGTATAAATGCTTCATACATTTCCCATTTCTTTTGTAACCACTCCTTGGTTTGGCTAAAAAAAATAAATGCAGCAAAATCTGCAACAAAAAAGCAGCTTTTCTGCAACGTAGGGCCTTAGCCTAAACCTAAATTGTGTCTTATATCCCTTAGAATACAATACATTGTTCCCTCTCCAGTAGTAAGTAAAGTCCATATCCCAACCAGTGCTGAATACTTCAGCCTTTTATAAATCTGCAAATGAGTCCCCAAGTGCTACTTGGGGTATTCCTTCAGATTCAAGTGCATGGGTTCTTATCCTGGTGGGGAGGAGCAGCAGACCTGATTGGGAGCAGGGGCACTTGGATGTGAGGGAAAACCCAAGTAGCATTTGGAGACTTGCAAATTTATAACGGTCTGAGCATTGGAAGACACCATTGGGATCTACTGTATGTGAACTTCCCTACACTACTATGGTTTATGAAAACTGTCCAAGGCTAAGGCCCCACGTTGCAGAAACGCAGCGTTTTACAGTACCAGCAAAGTGAATGAGCTTGTGATTACTCTCATCTACCATTGTGGGGAAAAAAGTTGCTGAAGTAAAGCTGAGTTTTCAAAAATGCATGCATTTTTGAAAAACGCAAAATGTTAATTTTAGCTGTGCAACTGCGAGCATTTTCCCTATATAGTGTATAGGGGAAGAAAAAACACTGTGGAAAAACACTAAGGTGTGTTTTTTTTCTTTTTTTTTTTTTTTTTTTATGTACAGCACTTGGAAAGTAAAATCTTTAGTATGAAATGCCGTAAAAGAAAAACCTGTCTTTGTTGCCCATAGCAACCAATCACAGCTCAGTTTTGTATTTTCCAAGAGCCCAATACCAAATGAACACTGTGCTATGACTGGATGCTATGGGTAACCAAGACGATTTCATAGTCTTCCTCTATATACATGCTTAATGTAGACCCTTTCAGTTACTACAGTGTTAGTGGTTGTAAATACTGTAATGTGAGCTGTTGCTATGGGTTACAGCACATGATTACTTTCAGCTCCCAGTTGTCTTAAAGATGCAGGCCATAGAATGAAGCACACTACTTGCTGGAAGCTTAACACCATTCAGCCTACGGTTGATTTTCAGTCCTCCTTTTATGATTCAGTGATTTACAATTCACAATGGTTTCCAATTAACAAGTTTAATCTCTATGGAAAAGAATAATTATTGTACAGTGACATTTGAACGGTGTCCCTGGATTTCAGCTTTGAAATCTATTATCTCTGTGTCATTTACATGTTTGGTTAAAACCACTTATTTCCCTCATAATTACATGTCACAATTTGTTTCCACTCGGAGCTCAGGTTTATACTGTAATTAAGCAACACAAGAGAAATCCCAGCCCCAAATTAACATGTAATGAATGTTTTGGTGGCAACGAGGCCGCGTTGGCACACGTGTCGTTTTATTCAGGGGTACTTCTAAGTCATTTCATCATGAGCCCCATCTTGAGTATGGGCTAATCAGAGCTTAGGGTTGTATTGTAGTAAGACCTCACCACACGTTGACTCTGCTTAATAGATATTTCGGAAATTAACTAGAACAAGCCTGCAAGCTCACAAAGTAAAAGCCTCTCTGTGCTGATCCAATTCACCACCAGTAGCACATAACTAATTATTAAACGTACTATTTTTCTGTTGTGCAAGGCATGGAAAAATTCTGCAATTTTTGACGGATTTCTGGGATTTTGTGGAAATATTGTGACTTTTTGCCTTTTGTAAGAAAGCTAAACTTCAAAGCAGTCCAGGCCAGATTTACAGTATGTTGCACCAGAAAACTGACATGAATTACAGCTGAAGAGTGAAGAAATCTGAGAGAGCTAGTACTCGAAAGCTTACTATCAAATATACTCAGTTAGCCTTTAAAAGGTATCGCCTGATTTCTTCACTCTTCCACTACTTTCTATGGCTAACACGGTACAACATTATACTACTATAAATTATAGCTGTAATTGAAAGTCTGCCTGGTCAAGGGCTGGTGTAGACTTAATTCTCGTGCACCAAACCTGCCAAGACACACCAGAATTATTGAAATCCTCTAAATAAATCAGCCCCTGTGCTCACTTTACTTGGTACTTTGCAGAATGCAGGGCCTAAGTGAGAGATTCATGGCACTGGGATTCAAAGAACATCAAGATTGTCGCCGCCCTACTTGTTAGTGTTGCTGAACTGTAAGACTAAGGATAGAGTGACAAAGTGTGTGTATGGCAACATTAGGAACTTAACATTTGCTGCTATTGCAGTATTTACTTCACCTGTAAAGGGAGCATATTCTAGTGACTAGTTCTCTTTAAATTATGGCAATACCAACAAGGGACAGACAAAGTTCTTATTCGCTTAGCGCGGAATGATCTATTATTGCTCGTCTAACCAGAGAGCGCCTGATCCTATTTAAGGGTGGCGTGATAGAAGTAGGTGACATTGTATCCCAAACTGGCCCATAGAATTAACATTCTGTTTAAGCCTTATTGTGGCTGGAAGAAGAAGAAACACAGCACAAAGGCAAGACTGGAGGAGACTGATCTTTATCTAATATATGTGCCCTTGTATTGCTCAGAACCCACAGGACCATGTGGTTTTGGAATAGAAACAAAAGGTTCAGACTGTGGAGTCATCCTCTTCACATATTTTATCTCTATGCTCATTAATGATCCCCTCAAGTATTCTAGTCCTTTTTTTTAACCCATTCTCTTCTTATTACATAGGTTAAACAGATACAGATGACCATATAGACAGCTGGCTTCTTATATGACACCCCCCACCCCATTCCTAGAATGATTGCATTTCAGTTCAAGAATGATTATTTTTACCCAGTCCCAAGCAGTTAAGTTCTTCATTTATATTCCCTGTCTGTTTGAGAGCTGGCGGTGACAGTATAAATTGTGATGCATTTCTTCCATTTACATCTGACTTGTGTGGAATAAGTTATTTATTTTTTATTTTATTTTTTTTTTTCCTTGTGGTTTTTAAAGAATGCAGTGGGGGGAAGGGTGGGGAGGTTAAGCCTTTGTATCCCTTTCTGTTTCATTACTCATGCGAGAGATTGAAGTGTGCCGTGGCTGGAAGGTGCTGAGATGGGCTGTTATTTGGATATCCTATGCACGCCCAGAATTTCTCACAAAGGAAGGGAGTGCAATGGCTGGCAATTATAATTCAGAAGAGCGCGTCCTACAGCAATTACTAGAGCGGCTCTACGAGAGCAGGGGTGCTATATGTCTGGAAATTGGAGCTGCAGCAGTAACAGCCTCTTGTGCCGTTCACATTATAGTCCAGTAACTGAGATCCAAATTCATTTCACAGCTGTAATTGAATCCTCTGGCTGATGCTGAAGAAATCTTTGATATCTCTCAGCCCCTGTTGCTATACCGAATGTCTTCTTACATATTTGCATTATGTCTTGCAAAGCAGAGGCTGATACATTATGGAGTCTCTCCGGGGGATTCATTCGCTTCAAATGCTCAGAACTTTGAAAGCTAAAAAATAAAAAAAAAATAAATCATGAGCTTGTACCAATATCCTCCATCATTTCCTCAAATTATGTTTATTTTGTAAAAGCTCTTGAATAGTACAACTATAGCCATTACCTGCATGGTGTATAAAACATCAGGCTGTTCGCCTGTCAGTTTTATTTTTCTAATGCTCTTGTTGCCCACACACAGTCAGGGCAGCCATGTTGTTGACTGAACCGATTTTCAGAAACTTGTAACATATCAGTTTGTTATAAAGCATAGTTGTCAACTAAACAATATCTTCCCACATTCTATTTTTGTTATGGGATTACATCTTTCAGTTTTTTTTTCAGAAGAAATATAGAAGGGGGAAGCAAAACTGTATGATTTTTATTTATTTTTTATATTTTTGTTTTTATGATAATGTGTTGATTTTTCATATTGATGACCTATAGGATAGGTCATCAGTATGTGATCTGTGGGGGTCTGACACACAGATCAGTTGTTCCAGAAGTGTGTGGGCGACAGAAGCTATAGGAGTTGACAGGGAGCGCGTGCAGGCTCTCCTCTTGAAGTAATAGAATCAGTGCTGAACTTCCCTGGAACCACTGCTATAGCAGTTGACAGGGCTGCCAGCACAGCTGATCTGTGCGGGGCCTGAGTGTCAGTATGAAAAATTGTTTTGGTGCTGGACAACCCCTTTTTACATGGTTCCTTCAGATGTCTCCCTACCTAAGCTAGTCCTACTTCCAGGATACAGAAGTATGCAAAGTGTAATAGACAGACACTCTTTTTACCAGACATGGGCAACTTCTTTAAAGAGAACCATTCACCTCCTCTAGTAACTCCAACTCTTTGGGTGCCACCCCACTGATTGTGACTCAATTGGAATTTTTTCCTATATACTCCACCATTTACAAGAAATCATTTCTGTTAATTTCAACACTTAATATTCTAAATGTGCAGTGGATGATCCAGGATAGGATCAGACTGTCTGAGTCATCCACCTGATGGTATATAGTCAAATTAGCATATTGGGAACTGAAACTAAAAGCACTGGTTAGCTCCCACTATTCCTGAGCAGAGAAAAAACTTCATCTGCCCCAGAATTTGTGGAGCGGCATGTATTGAAGAATAGAAAGGATTGGAGGTGGTGAAAGGTTTTAATTAATAGGGCGTTTTGGCCCAAAATGTATAGGTCATCAGAATATGTGTCTCGTTGGTTGCATGCTGCGAACGCTACAACTTTCCAACCAAATGTATGCTCAGGAAGGGAATAGATTTTTGCAGAGATGTACATTGCCTTTAAGATCCTCATATATATAAAAGTATGTGGTAAATCTACACCCTAAAAACAAAAAAAATGAATTTCTTGTCGCATTTGCATCTCCTTTCTCAATCCACAAGTATTGAAAATGGGAGTCCCAAGCCCTCCTGTTTGAATGGGGCATCATGGACTCTTTACTATGTGTTTTCTAATTGGCTGTCATCCAAGTGGTCAAAAAGTTGAACCTCTAGTGAGTGAAACTTGTTATATACCTACACTATAAGCCGTGCAACATTAGGGTAGACAGTTAGGTCCAGAAATATTTGGACAGTGACACAAGTTTTGGCATTTTAGCTGTTTATCAAAATATATTTAATTTACAGTTACATAATCAATATGAGCTTTAATTTGAGGGTATTCACATCCTAATTGGAGCTCTCAAAGGAAAGGAAACCGTCACTGGGCTGAGAAAAAGAAGAAATCCATTAGTTAGCAGAAATGTTAGGAGTTGCCAAATCAACAGTTTGGAACATTCTGGAGTAAAAAAAAAAGAGTACACTGGTGAGCTCGGGAACTAAAAAAAAGCCTGGATGTCCACTGTAGACAACTGTGGTGGATGATACCAGAATCCTTTACTTGGTGAAGGAAAACCCCTTCACAACATCCACCCAAGTGAAGAACACTCTCCAGGAAGTAGGTGTATCAGTATCTACACCATAAGGCAAAGACTTCATGAGAGCAAATATAGAGGGTTCACCTCAAGGTGCAAACCATTAATCACCCTCAAAAATAGAAAGACCACATTAGACTTTGCCCAAAAAACAAATCTATAGAAGTCAGCCCAGTTCTAAAACATCATTCTTTGGGAAGATGAAACTAAGATCAAAGTGTACCAGAATGATGGGAAGAAGAAAGTATGGAGAAGACTTGGAATGGCTCATGATCCAAAGCACACTACATTCTCTTTAAAACGTGGTGGAGGAAGTCTTATGGCATAGGCATGCATGGTTTCCAATAGCACTGGGTCACTAATGTTTATTGATGATGTGACAGAAGCAGTCGGATCAATTCTGAAGTATACAGAGATATACTGTACTTTCTGATCAGATTTAACCAAATGCAGCAAGGTTGATTGGGCGGCGCTTCACAATACTGATGGACAATGACCCAAAACATACTGAGAAAGCAAACCAAGAGTTTAAGGCAAAGAAGTGGAATATTCTTCAATGGCCGAGTCAATCACCAGATCTCAACTCAATGGAGCATGACTTTAATTTGCTTAAGACAAAACTTAAAGGCTACCTGAGTACATGAAAAGTTGAAATATGTGCAGGGTCTTGCTGGGCAGTCAAAAACTGTATAATAATAATACATTTTATTTATATAGCACCAACATATTCCGCAGCACTGTACAATTTGTAGGGTTCAAGTACTGACAAAAAAGATACATTACAAAGAAATATTCAATTCACACACTGGGACTGAGGGCCCTGCTTGCACGAGCTTACAATCTATGAGGTAGAGGGGGTGACACTTATACAGTGGACCAGACAATTCTGTAATAGGGGTTACTGTCATTACACATATATAAAGCTGTATGAGCCGTCACTAGTCGTGTCTTTAACGTGCAGATGGTGCCTGGACATATAAAGTTAGTCTGATATGGCATCATATCCTGTGGGGTAATGCAGGAGCGTGAACAGAGAGTATGTTTTAGGGATTCTAACTACAGAAGGGTTTACATTAGGAATTGTGATAGGCCTGTCTGAAAAGATATGTCTTTAGTTTGCGCTTGAAGCTGTGGAAATTGGGGGTTAATCTAATAGTCCCGGATAGAGCATTCCAGAGAAGTGGCACAACTCGGGAGAAGTGTTGTATACGAGCGTGGGAGGTTCTGATAATAGAGGATCTTAGTCTTAGGTCATTGAGTGAACGGAGAGTACGGGTTGGGCGATAGACAGAGATAAGGGAGGAAATGTAGGGAGGTGCAGCATTATGGAGAGCCTTGTTTATATTGTATTCTGTATTGAATAGGCAGCCAATGTAGTGACCGGCACAGACCAGAGGCATCGCTATAGCGTCTAGACCACAGGTGTCAAACACAAGGCCCGCGGGCCAAATCCGGCCCGCTGCCTTCTGTTATCCGGCCCGGCACTTATCTGGCCCGCAGGGGCGCGGCATTTTTTATTGTCTATGTAATGTAAACCAGCCCAGGACAGGCCGCTTAAAAAAAAAAAAAACAAAGCTACGCGATACCTGTCCTGGGCTGGTTTACGAGACCTCTGCATGTCAGTGCAGGTGGTGATACAATTATGTCATCGCGCCTCCTACGCTGACACGCAGATGTCGCGGACAAGAAGAGGAGGCGGCGGCTGCATCAAGGCATCGCAGGTAGGTGAAATAAGTTTTTTTATATATATAAATAGGCCGTTGCCTGCTGGAGTATCCCCGGCACGTAACGGCCTATTTACTTATCGATCCCCGCTGCTGGTCGTGGCCGCCCCCGCTTCCCCTTCTGCTATGGGACGCAGAAGCGTCTGTGTGCAGGAGCGGGGATGGTAAGTGAGGCCGCGGCCGGCGAACCCCATCAAATACTACTATTATTATATTCCGGGGTCTTTTCAGACCCTGAGTATAATAATCAGAGACCCAGGGGAGGTGATTAAACATAAAAACCAGAGTTACTCACCTCTCCGGCGATCCGATGTTACTCCCAGCAGGCTTCGGCCTTCTTTGGTGACGTCGCAGGC
The DNA here is from genome assembly GCA_947044405.1 of Leptodactylus fallax. Classification (NCBI taxonomy): domain Eukaryota; kingdom Metazoa; phylum Chordata; class Amphibia; order Anura; family Leptodactylidae; genus Leptodactylus; species Leptodactylus fallax. The sequence goes on from CAMRHE010000021.1 coordinate 5,685,292, forward strand.
GTCACGTGAGCCGGGCCGACGTCATTATGTCGCGACGCCGGTCTGTGCGACATTGAAGAAGGCCGAACGCAGGGAGAGCACCGGAGCCCAGGTAAGTTATACTGGTTTTATGTTTGTCACCACCTGGGTCTCCGATCATTATACTCTGGGGTCTGAAAACACCCCAGAGTATAATAATAGTTCATGGGTGGGGGGTCACTATGGGACATAATACCATGTGCAGGGGCCACTATGAAGCATAATACCGTGTGCAGGGGCCACTATGGAGCATAATACCGTTTGCAGGGGTAAACGGTATTTGTATGTTGCTTAATTTTTGATATATTCAGAAAAGGATGAGGATAGTATGTAACATGCCAATGTCTTAGGTTTTAACAATACATTATGTTCTTCCTGGTTGCCCTCAAAGGGCTGATTGTAACAGTAGTAAAGTACAAATGTAACTACTCCTTAATAGCTCGCTTAACTGTTAAGGAGAAGTTACTTTTATACACGTGTAAAATAATCTTGGCCCTTCAAGGTACCCGTGAGGCTGAAGTGGCCCCCGGTGAAAATGAGTTTGACACCCCTGGTCTAGACTGATAGATGAGCCGGCCGCTGCATTCAGAATAGATTGTAGAGGAGAGAGTTTAGTAAGGGGAAGACCGATTAGTAAGGAGTTACGGTAGTCAAGGCGAGAGTGAATTAGGCCAACAGGAAGTGTCTTTAGTGTATTTGTGGTAAGGAAAGGGCGGATTCTGGAGATGTTTTATAGGTGGAGATGACATTAGCGTGTGAGTGATTGAATATGGGGGGTGAAGGACAGGTCTGAGTCAAGCATAACCCTGAGGCATTGGGCATACTGCCTAGGAGTTATGGTAAGGCCGGAGACTGCAATGGAGATATCAGGGACAGATCTATTAGATGGTGGAAACAGCAGTAGTTCAGTCTTTGAGAGATTCAGTTTCAGATAAAGCGAAGACCTGATATTTGAGACAGCAGAGAGGCAGTCACTGTTGTTCTGTATTCGTGCAGGGGTGATGTCACGGGATGACATATAAGCCTTCATACATGATTTCTTATCAATTTTTCTGCTGCTAATGTCCCCATTTTGGCTGAAGCACATTTTGCATTTGATCTTGAGGCTGTGAGCGTGTACAATAAAGAGCAATCTGCCCCTCCTCTCTCCATTATTACTAGTTTGGTTTGTTTACATTCAATTTTGCCAGGAGTAACTGTACTAGAGCAAACAAATTGAGCATAAGAGATCCAGGAACACTGAGCTGAAAATATAAAGCAGATATATTCAGAAACCTACTACATTCTATCATCTACCATGCAGGCATGACACAGGAAAAGGGCAATCTATGAACACAGTCAATAAAGCTGCTGTCTATGAATAGTCTTTCAACTGTAACTACACAAGCAGCCAGAAGTACAGACAAGTACATAGACTTTTTTTTTCTTACATTATAAGCTGTGAGATGCTGCAGAATCTTCAGTCCTTGTATTTTGCAGATGTGTGAGGCTGTGACTAGAATCAGCCCCTCCCATCTCCATTCACTGTGTGAAGAGAGAAACCCCCTTCTTCCTCACCTCATTGTCTTTCCGTCTTGCTTATCTAATGTATCTAGGGATGTACTTCCCTAGTGGTAGGAATTTTAGAGAGGTTTTCTAGGCAGAAGCAGCAACGTTTTTAATTAAAGTGCATTACATGTTGGTCCGGAATTACATGCTCTATGAAATGAGACTAAGTTGTCTGAGAATTTAGTGACCATTTAAGGCAGAAAGACCCACAAACAGGCAACAACGAAGACAGCTGCAGTTAAGGCCTGACAAAGCATCCCAAAGGAGGAAATCCAGCGTTTGGTGATGTCTATGGGTTGCAGACTTCAGGCAGTCATTGCTTGCTAAGGATTCTCTACAAAGTATTAAAAATGAACATTTTATTTATGCTAATGTTAATTTCTCAAGTTATTTTTGAGCTTCTGAAATGAAGAGGCTTTATAGAAAAATGGTTGCAATTCCTAAACATTTCACAGGATATTTTTGTTCAACCCCTTGCAATAAACCTGAAGGTCTACACTTCAATTGGATCTCAGGTGTTTCATTTCAGATCCAGTGTGGTGGCATGCAGAGCCCAATTCATGAAGATCGTGTCACTGGCCAAATATATTTCTGTACATTAAGCCAAACCAGTGTCTTCTTAATAAGGAAAAGGCACCCATCTCCAGTCAGCAGTTTGTGGGGTTCTTTATGGGAAGATTTACAAATCATCGGTTAGATCTTATTGGTGACATGACTTATGTGTGCAATGATAACACAGTGGACATGCACATGCTCTGTATAAATGGACGATAGGAATAATTTCCCCTGGTAGGCCCAGGAAACCCCAGAAGTGGCACAAGTGTATATATCTTTTAATTTTTTTTTACTTAACTTTAGCAATTGTATAAACAAACAAATCAAGGAAATATAGTCACAGGCATGGGATCTTTGACCCCTATATTAATAACAGGGGAAGGTGAAACATTGTATAACATAAATGGGAAGTTGTAACAACTCCAAAACTCAAGAACAATGAGAGAGTGGAGAAAGTAAGAATAAGTGTTGCTTGTTTAATATGCTTCCCCAAGGTGACAGATTCCCTTGAAAAAGTGGGCCCTTCAGTTTCTTGCCAAATTCATAGAGGTTGGAGGAATATAACCAACTGAGAGAAGGAAATGGGGTCAGTAAGGGAAGGAGCCTTCATGAGGCCAACAACCACCCCCACATTTCAGGAAAGAATAGGACAGAGGATTAATAAAAACAATAAAAATAAAAGGGATGGGGGTGTCTTGGTAGGAGAATGATTAAAAGTAGGCTCCTCTGCGAAATACTTAACTACGGTTCTACAGCTGAACTTAAAGAGAGAGGGTATACATACCCTTGCTAGATTAATAAGACAATCGAGAAGATGAAGTTATCTTCCATATCTTCGACCAGAATTGATAGGTCTGGACAGCTGCAGACCACATGTCCAGCAAGTGAATGGCATAAGTGGCATCAAACTATTCAATCTGGATTTGGAACTCTGCACCACTGGGTTAAGATTTTGTAACCTGCCTTCTAGAAATGGCTGGCTATTAATGAGCCGTAGGACATGTGAAAGAGCCTCTGTCTCGAAAAATGATTTGTTGAGGTCTAGTTCCCAGTTTATAAGGTATGATGGGGATGGCAGCCCTGGAGGGGACTCCAACATGGCATAGATTGATGAAATAACATGCCTGGCCAGGGTAGAACCTGAACATAAAAAGAAAAACAAATGCAGTTCTGGACTGTGAGAACACAACCAGAGATGGCAACGAATTTACAAAGTGTGTCGCTCTCAAGAACCCCAGTGGACAGGGCCCAAGAAAGACTGAGTGAGTCAAAAGGGATCCAGGTGTTAGGAAGGGTCTGGTGAACAATTGAGGTAGAGGTTATATAGAGATGAATAGACTGTCACCAGAATGTATTCGCTATCTGGAAAAAGAGGAAGAGGTAGTCTCCCAATGGGGAGGAGATGTGGGAAATTAAAGGGACTCTGTAACCAAGGTGAAGCATATTAAACCAGCAACACAATTAGATAGAGCAGGCTCACCTGAATGTAACGCCTTTTTTCCCTTGAAAATTTACGCCTCTGTTGCCAAGATATTTTATTTCGCAATATGAAAATGAGTATTCTGAGGGTGGCTCCATTGCGCCAGACTGCTATGCCTCATCCCTCTTGCCCTTCTTTGAGTGGCAGGGATAGAAAGCTAAGATGAAATCTTACCTGGCCCTGGTCACTTGGGTGGCTCTGTTTCTCCATACTGGTCTAAGTGACAGGGCCAGGAGTGTGATCTAATTGTGTTGCTTGTTTAATATGCTTCCCCAAGGTGACAGACTCTCTTGAAAAAGTGGGCCCTTCGGTTTCTTGCCAAATTCATAGAAGCTTCTATGACCTCTCATAAGGGAGGTCCTAGTATGGTGAAAGGTCAGTGACTTTAGTTGTTCCTGTAAGGTGGCAAATTCCTATTAAGTGGCAACTGCCAAGGATTGGTTGTGCTCTCTCGACCATCTCAATCCTTGAGAAAAGGGCTGTAATTTGGTCATTCCTTCCCCTCTTCCAGTGGGTTCCAATTTTTATAAGGGAGCCTCTGATATAATGTTTATGGGTTTCCCACAGTACTGGAGCCGGATTGTCTAAATTTGAGTTTTGTTGGAAATATTTGGTCAGATTATTCTGTATTTCATGGCACAAATATGTTTACTCTGCCTTTTTATTTTTGTGCAGCCCGATAGATTTCTGTTTAGTGACCTGAACAAACTTGCTGAATTTAGTGATCAACTAAAGATGCATTTACACTGTAGTCTAGGGCATGGCGTTTGCAGTGCCTTTCTAAGGAAACCTGCCTGTTAGCTTACCTAGTGTTGCAGGTATTGTATTTTTTCCCTCCCCTTTAATACTATTTCTGGAGTAAATTGCTCGATGTTAAATCTTCTGAAGATAAATTTAGATGAAGGCTCTGCCTCAGGCAAACTGACCCCAGTCTCCATACAATATGGTGTTTTTATTCATTTATTTTTAACCCTCCCCCCAAATCTAATTTTCTACGGTGAAGCTCAGAATGAGTTACAGCTGGAATCGCAGCTTAACCTATTAAGAGCATCTAAATATTCCTTCTAATTTGGCTGCTGTACCCATTTTTCCAGGAAGCCATGAGCGCTACGGAGGTGTATAACCTTAATGGCTTGTTGTATGCCATTAAAAGGTATTGTACACTCATAAAAGAATGACATTTTGATCAATGCTGTTAAAAGAATTATTGTCTTAACACAGAAAAGCTTTCCTGTTACAAGTTTAAAAATATGCCTTTAAAAGCTTTTTTATTGAATATCTCTGTGTCCCGGAGAAGGCAGGCTGTTTTGGCACGTGCTTGCTCTGAAATATTCTGCATTTAAGTCTAAATACAAAAGCTGCATGCTCGGCTAGGGGAGGAGTTGTGTGTCTACTACATACACCAAGATATCTGCCTCAGATCCCCTGAGACATCCATTCTGTCTGGCTCCACAAATTCACATAACAAATAGAGTGTAGAGGTGTCAGAAGAGCTCCAAGCACACAGAATGCATGTATATCTCTCTTTTATTTATATACCCAGAGACATTTATAACTGAGGCAGCATGATGAAAAGAGCAAGAGGACTGGAGGCATACAGGGTTCTTAAAGGGAAAGCATACATCACTAGGAAATCTCATTACTCATTCTACACACAAAGTATTCCTTTGGTTCCTGGTTGTTAATAATATTGGTAAGAACAGCCATAGCTTTGGTCTTGCAATGCATTTTGGAATATACCTGCTATTGCTATATCCATTACAATCAAAGGTAGAACTTGTTCTGCTTTGTTTTTTTATGCCCTCAACATTATTAATGTGGTAAAAGATGGATATCCTGACTAATGGGATGATTTGCTTTTTATATACAAGTGTGATGGCAGAATCCACTCTGCTCATTCCCCCTTTGTCTTTAAAAGTTCTTCAGTTATAGTATAGGAAATGTTAGGAGAAATGTTTGCCCCCCTTCCAATGCAGTTACTTGAGCTTTTATAGTTATGTTCCCTTTGCTGGGCCAAACAAGAGGATCTGCATCTGATGGCTCAAAAGTGCATAGAAGCGCTAGAAATAAAGCCGTATTTAGTAAAAGTTGGAATATAGTGCATAGTAAAAAAATAAAGTTGTTTACAGCTTTCAAGCAGAGTAAAATAGCGTAAAGACAAAATGAGTTGCAGGTGCCCAGATATGTGGTTGAGCCTATTTCACAGCACTGTAGAGATCTTGCTTTATAGAATGGCATGTCAAGTGCCACAGAGATGACAAAGTGTTTCTCTCTTATCTGTGCGTTTAGGGTATAAAAGGTTGTAATGTAGAGGTATGGCTCATTCCTCTATAATTGAATGTGTTAATTACTTATTTCTGTAACGTTAATCTGTTAATTGCCGCCGTATTCTATAGAAGGTGGAATTCGGAATGAGTATTCCTTTCAGCCCCTGAGAGGAATGCTGTCTCTGCTCTTCTCCCTTTGTCGAGCGACCTTCGCACGCTATAGACCACTGTAATTATAAGCATTCCACCCCTCTGTCTTGTCCTTCGTAATCACAACACGAGTTTTGATGAACTAATATTTTCAGGTACCTGCCTCTGCCAAGGAATTAATGAGATCTGGTGACATGGTGAGATTTAACAGACAGATGACTCTAGTCTTTGCAATGGATTTTTTTGGTCGTACAGAGATAATGATTTTTTTTTTTCCTCCCTCTGTACGTTGTTCTTCCTTCCACCCGCAGAATGGCAGCAGGCACACAGCTCGGCCCATTTTCAGATTCAGTACATATCCTCAAATTCACAATCTGTAAAGTATCAGTCTAGCAAACTGTTATTGACTGAAGATACATTTGGTTCATTATTAACTTGTGTGTGTATCCCTTCAGGAGATGCATCAAAATGTTTTGTTTGTTATCCACGTATTTAACCGCAAGGAATTTTCAGACTGGAGAAATGGGGGGCTTTGTAAGGCAGGCATGTCTGTTTTATTAGTAAAATATTATCCTCCTGTGTTTTCTGCACATGATCTTTTCTACGGCTCGTCCTGAGGGTTGTTGTACAAGTGAGAACGGTAACAGACAGTTATTGAGAGGCTTTAAAATGATTTGCCAATACAGCCTTCCCTTTACGGCTAGCTCATTGATCTGCACTGTGATATCAGCGTCTGTCTTTCCTCTCTGTTTTAAACCGGATAAGTGATTTTTTTTTTTTTTTTTCCTTCTTTTTATAAGGGTGGGGAGGATTTGGTGTAAGCTTGAACGACAAAGAGCTTCATTTTAATGTTAATCTCAAACATCTGTCAGGCCTCTATCAGTAAGGTCATAGTTGCAGTTTGTTGAGGGCATCTAACAACAAACACAAACTTGTCTTGTATAAGGACAAGTCCATTGTAACCCATCTACTTGTGAGTTGAAAATTTCAATTAACTTTTTTTTTTTTTTTATTATTATTATATAACTTCAGTTAGGTTTGCAATTACACATCTGCAGTTTTACTCAAGGTTTCTTGAAACCATACAATTTTGCATTATTGACCAATGTTAGGCTATGTTCACATCTGCATTGGAGTCTCTGTGCGAGACTCCGCTGTAGATTCTGCTTAAAATTTGTGGAGAGAAAAGTTTTGCAGGGAAACTCTGTGGAAATCAGGTGGACCCCATTATGGCAGTGGTGGCGAGCCTATGGCACACGTGCCAGAGTGTGCACTCACAGCCCTCTCTGTGGGCATGTGCCGCTGCCCCAGCCAGGCTCCTCGATGGCTCGCTAACGGGGAATCCGGGACAGCTGTACCAGATCCCCAGGCGAGTGATCCAGTGCTTCTTTTAGTTGTATGTGCAAATGCATATATACCTGAAAACTGTCAGTGTAGGCCACGGGACACTGACAGATGATTATGACTTTTGCGGTGGAAGAAAGAGGTTGCCCTGCTGCTCTTCGTGGGAGTGCAGGTAAGTACAGGAGCATATTATACTGTGTGGGGGCCATGGTGGAGTATATTGCTCTGTGTGGGGACCACTGTGGTATATATTGGATTGTGTGGGGGCCACCGTGGAGCAGATTGCACTATGTGGGAGCCCTTCACTATTTATATCACACAGTATCTGTTTTATAGCAGACATGTGATATTAGTACAGGATGTAAAAACATTACACGGTCACTATAAAATAGATCCTGTGCAATGTAAATAGTGAACATTATACCAATATTATACCAAGTATACCAAATGCAAACTTTTACCTTTCAGTACAAAGTTGTTTGTATCATTGAAAGCTCTGTAAAACCCCATTCACATGACCGTGTTTTGCGGGTCCATAACTGTCCGCAACTGTGCATCCGATCGGTTTTAAAGAGGACCTTTCATGTCCTCATGCACATGCGGTTTTATATACTGCTAGAAAGCCGACAGTGCGCTGGAGATATCGGTGCCGTTAGTTTCAGTACCGGTCTCTGCCTACTGTCAGAAGGGTGTTCCTGACGGTCTACCTGGGCTGTGAGGAACGCCCCGCCCCCAACAGTACTCGTCCATAGCCCTGTACTGTCAGAGGGGGCGTTCCTTACCGCCCAGCGATGGTACTGAACTATGAGTAAAAGTCTATAGATGAGTACTGTCGGGGGAGGGGGGGCGTTCCTTAGAGCCCAGCTAGACTGTGAGGAACGCCTCTCTGACAGTAGGCAGAGATCGGTACCGAAACTAATGGCACTGATATCTCCAGCCCCGGGGCACATAACGGGAAGACCGACAGTGCACTGAATTCAGCTGGCATTCCAGTGGTATATAAAACCGCTTGTGCATGAGAACATGAAAGGTCCTCTTTAAGGTTAAATTGCCGTGTTGGCTCTTTTTGATAAATTAATGGGTTTTGGGTTGCAGTTTGGGCATTCGGTCTCTAAAAGGTTTGCCATCACTGGTCTATGGGGTCCATGGGTTTCCCGATGGTAACTGCTTTTTAAGTGGACAGACTCTCCGTCTTTTGGGTCCCCATGCGGACCTGAATGACAGAGACTCAAACGTTAGTGTGAACCTAGCATCAGCCATTTTCACTGGTGTAGAACAAAAACAGTACATACATTGCAGTGCAGCTTCATTCGCTTACGTTAATCGCAGGATGACATGACTATCTTGAGTCACACCTGGGGAGTCACCCTGTAGCCCTAGTCTAATAGCACACTTACAGTTGACTTGTGGAATGGTTAAAATATACAATAGTTTTAATCTCCTGTGGTGTGTGTTGTTATTTTCTTCATCTTCCATGCCTGTTAAGAAACATTTAGGCCTGGGGGAGTTGAGCTATGAACAGTGGCATACAGTTTGTGATGGTCAATTCTTTGGTTCCTAAAATGACATCATAAAAGCGTGAAGGTTTATGGCCTCCTACTAAATTATGCAGTGGTATAGTTTATAGTGATGCTGAGCAGGAATATATTCCCTGGTGGACAGTGGTAGATTGGTTTGGTTTTGGTGGTTCAATAGTATACACGCTTTGATGCTGAGTAAAGATGAACGAATTTTTCAAAAATTCGATTTGGCTGGTTCACCGAATTTTTGGAAACAATTCAATTCAATCCAAATTAATTTGTGGCGAATTGCGTTAAAAAATAGCTATTTCCTGGCTGCAGAGAGCCTGTATAGTGGTGTAGAACACTGTGCCTTGCAGTAACACACATAGGGAGTCTGCTGTGGTAGTGAAACAATACTGTAATTTGAATTACACAGGTATTATCTATTGGAAACCTGCAATGAGCAGTAGTATAATGGCAGTCAGCACTGCTGTAGTAGGATTGTTCCTATTACCCAGGCTGCAAACACCCCCGTTCTGCTTCATTACTCTGTATAAATTCCTCCCTATCCTTTCCCTACACTCCTAATGCTCTTTCCCTGAACTTCGATTGAGCAAAATATCACTTTTCACGTCTTTTCTACCACTTTCCCTAGCGCCTGCTAACGTCTCTCCCTGCACTAAGTACACTGGAAAATGCCTGAATCCAAGATGGTGGAGGGTATTTATAGGGCTGTGACATCACAGGGCTGGCTGCTGATTGGCTGCTCGCATGGCATTGTGGGTGATCCCGCGTTCCCAGAGTTCCTTGCCCCATGTCCTAACATGTGCAGCAGCCATTTTAGGAAAAAATGCGGTTCATTACCACGAAGAGTGAGGAAATCCGGATTTGACGCAAATCGAATGTTTCCTGAAATTTGGATCGAATTCCACTTCATCAGCTTCGATTCGCTCATCTCTAATGCTGAGCAATAATCTGGTATCCATCCTCTGTGGACAGCTATTGATTTGTTTTTTTTTTTATATAGATTTTTAAACAATTTGGTGGGGATATCATTGTTCCCTAATGGCCAGTGGCGGAGTTGCATATATTTCTTCTTAGTAGTAGATTTTTTTTGTTGTTTAATTTAGGACTGAGCAAATTTGCCGACAACTAAAATCTCAATTTTATTCTCAATTTAATCAGAATTGTCTTGTTTTTGTTTAAAGAAACTTCTAGTTCAGCAAGCTAGCACATTGAGGAGGGGTCAGATGTATCTGATGCAGGCTTTCTCATCCTACCACCTAACTATTGGCTATAGTGACAAACCTGTTGATCATAGCCTGCATGGAATATATCAGACCCACCAGAGGTGCTAACATCGATTTTATGATCCTGATGAAAGTCCAAAATTGTATTTCTTTGACATGAATCAAACAAATTCCATTAATTGGTCAGCCCTTGTTGCATGTGCTTCCCTGGTATCTAGTGATAGTCATTAGATTTACAGACCCAACTTTATTTATTTATTTTTTATAGTCCTGGTGGCCAGTAATATTAAAGTGGTTTTCTAGGACTTACTTATTGATGACCTATTCCTATGATCAACTGCATCAATGTTCATCAAAGCACCTAGGACCTTTACAGATCATCTGGATGAAAAGGCCACAACGTTCGGGTGAGCGCCGCAGCTTTTTCACTGAATACCAAGCACAGTGCCATACAGTGCTTAGGGGCTGTGCTTGGTATTGCAGCTCAGCCCATGAATGTGACATCATCACAGGGAAGAGGCTGCAGTGCTGATCAGCACTTCAAACAGCTGATCTGTGGGAGTTCCCTGGTGTCAGGAAAGCTCATCAATATGTGAATGGTCTAAGGATAGGCCATCAGTACGTAAGTGCCGGAAAACCCCTTTAACTATGTAAATATTGCTATCTAGTATTTATTCCCTGCATACTTTACTATAATACAATATTGTTTGAAATTAACTGTGATATCATACTGTATGGTACATACGTGTATTTTGTCTATATCGACTCAGTGATGGTTTGGAAGTAAAATGAAGAGGTATGAATTTTTATAGATCAATAAGAAAATGCTCCCCATAAGACACTACAGATGAAATAATAGGGTGATTATTAATGGACCAGATGGTAGAAATGATGATGATATACCTAGTTTACATCAGGCAACTTTGCTAATGTTGCTTTGTAAGCAGCTCAAAGGCTGTTCTACAATGCGTTGCTGAATGAAAAACCATAAAGAAACCCCTCCTTACAAACCACTTGGTGGGCTCCAAGCCCATAATTGTCATCTGCGATAATCTCTACCCGCTCACTAAGTAATAAGTGTATTCTGTTCTTTTCAGGAATCTGCAATAAATCTCCCTTCCCAAATGTTTATTGGGAAAGGTTGATATACCCAGAAATCTCTCCCTATTGTTGTTTCCGGCCTAGAAACGCGTGTCTCTCCTAGCTATTTAATTATATGCTGAGAATTCTTTTCTTATGCTAATATGCCTAACCAAATAAGCAGCAATAAACCAGGCAGAGTGGAAAAGGCCCTCTATTCAGATGCATTCTCCTTGTGTTTACTCTTTCTAATGAACTAGATCAACCAAAAGCTCATTATTTAAGCAGAATGACAGCGAGTCAAGTACAGCTCATTTGCTTGGCTCTAGACTCAAGCCGAGTATATGCCGTGTGCCAAATGCCCCGAAAATGCTCATTTCTTGACCTGTTTCCTAGCAGAGAACATAACTTTATGTATGTAACTTATTGCAGAATTTTAAGTCTGCAGAATATTCCTTACATCATTTTGGGTTGCCACAGTGCATTATTACTGTACAGTGCTGGGTACAATTTTTTTCCCTGTATTTAGAGCTCTTTTTTTTTTTTTTTGAAAAGTAATGTTTGACCTTGTACCATTTTTAGAATAGAATGGAGTTTGGACATGGACAGTGATTCATGACAATTTCTTTAAACTCCTCAATAGCACATGACTGAGCATTTGGCAGTGCCCTTCTCCATTTCATTTCTTGTTTTTGTGAATGAAAGGCTCATGGCTGAGGGACTGTTCAGTGTAAAGAAAACAAGTACTATTAGGGGTATGGACGGTCCTTACTTGCTTTTGTTTTAAATATGATATTCTCCTAACATTCTAGCTACATCTTTTGTTTGCGTCATACACATCTCTTACACATTGTCCATTGCTCTGACAGTGATTTCCTGGGAGACTTGGGTTCTCTGGTTTGTAAATGATCCATTGCACATGGCTCCATACAGTCTCTTTTTGTGTCACCCTATTGTACCTCTCTGTCTCCAATTTAATTTGCAGTTTTTTTTTTTTTTTGATTCATACAAATCCAACCAAAAATAGTGCCATGTTGATTTGGATGCCATGTTATTGTAGAGAATATCTTGAACTCTGTGCCTCATATAGACACACAGTATGCCCAAGTACAGCTCCCTCATAAACTTATGTTCAGCTCTAGCTATCATCTGCGATTGGAACATACTTATCATTTTAAGTTGTTAAAACTACTTAGAAAGTAAGAACTCCTAAGAGGCAATACATAGGAGTGAACAGAAATAAGCTACTCTGTCATATTCACATGGCAACTATAAGAATCAGCGCTTGACTCACAAGCTTGTGTAGAGCATCAATCTATAGAGGAACAGTTTTGGCCTTGTTTGGCCTCTTCAGCGTACAATTCTTGGAGCTATAGAAACAACCTTGCTAAATTGAGAACAATTCTGAGCATATACAAAATGCATACATATGTAGACAATGCCCTTTTTACTGCTAATCTCCAGTATTTCAGAATCCAGGACATCAGGATGATACTAGACCACTGCACTATTTACACAGTCTAGTTGTAGGATATTCAATAGACTGGAAGATAAAGCGTGGAGTCTACAAAATTCCTATGTAGCCTTCACTTCTGAGATTTGGGAGATCTTTTGCATAATTCTTTATTATTCACCTAAAACTAAAATAAACATCCCCCATGGGGAAGAATTGAAACCATGCTTTTGGAAAAAATTCTCTCTCCCCTTTTACTAGTTACTTCCTAGTTATTTATACCTTCAAATCTTCAACAACCCCAAAAGCTAAATATATATGCACTGAAAAAACATAAAAGTTTAACAATGGTAACTATTTATATGGTAATATAAATGATCATAAATAAATACAATTCTGAATGGATACAAAAGTCCCAATATGCATCATATCAAAATACCAACCAGCAAAGAGATGTATAACATAGAATAGGGAGACAGCCGCTACCTCGAGCCCCAACTCATGTATTGCCCCACCGCTTCCTCTGATGGCTAATTCCAGATTTTGCTGAGTAAATGTACTGGAGAATGAAAATACTAAATGGCATTTCAAGTGCCCCCACCGTATTACAGTTTTATATAAGGGTATATGCGGACCTTTGACCTCTGCATACCTGATTTCATTTGGAGTTTTCTTTCTATCAGATCACATATGATGCAGCTATTCTACAGCCTGTTAATATGTGCACAACTAAAGAACAAGGACTTAAAGCTCCATAGTCCAGAGATCCATAAAGCTTGCCTCCGTGCAGACCTTAAAGGGGGTGTCCAGGTTCAGCAAATAAATGTTATTGCTTGTATAATGGAAAGTTATACAGAAAGTATATTTGAAAATTGTATAACTTTTCAATATTCAAACAATGAGATTTCATGAAACTGGACACCCCTTAAAGAGGACCTTTCATATCCTCATCAATGTGCAGTATTATATACTGCTAGAAAGCCGTCTGCTTTCTCCATATGTGCCCTGGTGCTGGAGATATCGATGTCATTAATTTCAGCATTGATATCTCCTCAGTGTCAGAACGGCGGGCCTTACAGAATAGTGTTATCACTAGGCACCGATATCTCCAGCTCCGGGGCACATACCGGGAAAGCCGACAGTGCGCTGAATTCTTGGCTTGGCTTTCTAGCGGTATGTAATACCGCACATTGATGAGGACATGAAAAGTCCACTTTAAGTGTGTTGTGATCCTCTGCCAAGTGCATGAAGCCTTACTTGGGCATTTCAATACACCCTAGTTAGTCTATGGGCTGGTTCACATCTGCGTTCGGGTAACAAACACAGAATGAAATCTACCAATTACATAGTACAGTGCTGGCCAAAAGTATTGGCACCCCTGCAATTCTGTCAGATAATACTCAATTTCTTCCAGAAAATGATTCCAATCACAAATGCTTTGGTAATAATATCTTCATTTATTTTGCTTGCAATGAAAAAACACAAAAGAGAATGAAAAAAAAAAGTCAAATCATTGATCATTTTACACAAAACTCCAAAAATGGGCCGGACAAAAGTATTGGCACCCTCAGGCTAATACTTGGTAGCACAACCTTTAGACAAAATAATTGCGAACAACCGCTTCCGGTAACCATCAATGAGTTTCTTACAATGCTCTGCTGGAATTTTAGACCATTCTTCTTTGGCAAATTTCTCCAGGTCCCTGAGATTTGAAGGGTGCCTTCTCCAAACTGCCATTTTGAGATCTCTCCACAGGTGTTCTATGGGATTCAGGTCTGGACTCATTGCTGGCCACTTTCGAAGTCTCCAGTGCTTTCTCTCAAACCATTTTCTAGTGTTTTTTGAAGTGTGTTTTGGGTCATTGTTCTGCTGGAAGACCCATGACCTCTGAGGGAGACCCAGCTTTCTCACACTGGGCCCTACATTATGCTGCAAAATTTGTTGGTAGTCTTCAGACTTCATAATGCCATGCACACGGTCAAGCAGTCCAGTGCCAGAGGCAGCAAAGCAACCCCAAAACATCTGGGACCCTGCGCCATGTTTGACTGTAGGGACTGTGTTCTTTTCTTTGAAGGCCTCTTTTTTTTTCCTATAAACTCTATATTGATGCCTTTTCCCAAAAAGCTCTACTTTTGTCTCATCTGACCAGAGAACATTATTCCAAAAAGTTTTTGGCTTTCTCAGGTAAGTTTTGGCAAACTCCAGCCTGGCTTTTTTATGTCTCTGGGTCAGAAGTGGGGTCTTCCTGGGTATCCTACCATAGAGTCCCTTTTCATTCAGACGCCGACGGATATTACGGGTTGACACTGTTGTACCCTCGGACTGCAGGGCAGCTAGAACTTGTTTGGATGTTAGTCGAGGTTCTTTAGCCACCATCCGCACAATCTTTCGTTGAAATCTCTCGTCAATTTTTCTTTTCCGTCCACATCTAGGGAGGTTAGCCACAGTGCCATGGGCTTTAAACTTCTTGATGACACTGCGCACGGTAGACACAGGAACATTCAGGTCTTTGGAGATAGACTTGTAGCCTTGAGATTGCTCATGCTTCCTCACAATTTTGCTTCTCAAGTCCTCAGACAGTTCTTTGGTCTTCTTTCTTTTCTCCATGCTCAATGTGGTACACACAAGGACACAGGACAGAGGTTGAGTCAACTTTAATCCATTTCAACTGGCTGCAAGTGTGATTTAGTTATTGCCACCACCTGTTATGTGCCACAGGTAAGTAACAGGTGCTGTTAATTACACAAATTAGAGAAGCATCACATGATTTTTCAAAGGGTGCCAATACTTTTGTCCACCCCCTTTTTTATGTTTGGTGTGGAATTATATCCAATTTGGCTTTTTGACAATTCTTTTTGTGGTTTTCCATTGAAGACAAATTTAAATGAAGATATTATTACCAAAGCATTTGTGATTGCAATCATTTTCTGGAAGAAATTGAGTATTATCTGACAGAATTGCAGGGGTGCCAATACTTTTGGCCAGCACTGTAGATGAGGTTGGATGAAGACATCAGTCCATCAAGTCTTAACTTATAACCCTACAGTCCCCTACAGTGTTGATCAGTACCAGTACCAGTAAATCCCTGAACCTGATGGTTTGGACATTTTTTTTTCCAGTTAGGGCCGGTTCACATCTGTGTTCGGGGAGTCCGCTCGGTTTCCGCACAAAACAAATTTCGTGCGGAAACCACACAGACCCCATTAAAGTCTATTGGGTCCGTGTGGTTTCCCAGGTAAACCGCTTTTTATGCGTATAGGTTTCCTTTCGGGGGTCCCCAAGCAGACTCCCTGAACAGAAACCCGAACGCAGATGTGAACCGGCCCTAACTGGAAAAAATGTCCAAACCTTCAGGTTCAGGGATTTACTGGTAGGTTTCATTCTGTGTTTGTATTACTTTACATTTAGAATTACCTTTCCTTTTAGAATTGACTTCTATCAATTAACAATCCAAAGAAACAGTCCAAATATACAGTTTCTGAATGTGCATGTATTTCTTCCAAGACATAACGTCAGGGGGCATCTGTTTTGTCTTATCTCCCCAGAATATAATTTGGTTCTACCATCCCTTGGCCCTGTCTCAGAGCTTCCCAGTGACCTTCCAGGAGAGATCCATCTGTGCATTAGCATTGCTGGAGGGAAGTGTTTGTATCTTTTTGTCTAAAAATACTTATCCTGTAGGACTTGTGATCCATGAAAGTTAATTGAAACAATTTCTCTTCCAAGTTTTGGCAAGCGAAGCATGCATTATAAGCATTAATATCTATAAATTGAATTGTTAATGAATCTAGACACTAATAATGAATGCAATTTTGCTGTCTTAACTAGAAAGGCTGAAATTATCAGCTTCTCTGGTAGAATTTCTAATCATTTTTGCTTATTAAGTAGCAAAGCTATGCTTTTAATAAGCTAATCACTTTTATCTGACCCCACAGGAGTATCCGTCCTGATTAGAAACAGGTTTCCAACTGCAAGGCATGTTGGTTTTTCTTGTTTCTTTTTTTTTTCCTTTTTTTCCTCTTAGCAGTAGTGGCTTTGATTCAGCTATTAAGGTGGGGGATGGCCAGGACCCCAAAGTGTTCTTGTGTTAATGCGTGTCCCTGTGAGGACTGCATATATCTTATGAAAAACATTAAAGGGATATTTAACAGGTTATATGACCATTAGATGATCATTGCAAACAATTAAAATGTTGTTTTAATGTTATTGGGCTAAACCAGGGGTACTCCGCTGCTTCTAGTAAAGATTGACTGACCAGGGTTCATCATCAGGTGACAGTCCGAGTTGAACATGTCCAGTATTTACCATATTTTACAGACAGACATGTCTGACTATAAGTTATACAACTCAGGTTTAGAGAAGAAAAATGTGGAAAAAAACTCTTTCATGTTAATTTAACTTTCCCAGGTGGTCAAATGGTGGCAGAGGGGACAATGTTATTAACTAATGATGGGGCACTAATGCCTCATTTTAATGTGTGGGAAGGCACTAACATGGCATTATACTGTATGGGAAGGCATTAATGTGACATTATACTGCGTGGAGAGGCACTAACGTGTCATTATTTTGTGGAGGGGTACTAATGTGGTATACTGTGTATGTGTGTGTGGGACACTAAGGAGCTTTATACTGTCTGGGGGTCATTAAGGAGTATTATATTGTGTTTGAGGGAGCACTAATAGGACATTAGTGTTCCCACACAGTATAATGCCCCATTACATTCCTCCACATGTTATTACTCCCATACAGTACAATGCTCCGTAGTGCCCCCACATAGCATAATTTTCCTTTATTGCCCCCTACATAGTATAATACTCTTGCACTAAAGGGGGGCAGTAAAGGAAAATTATTAACAGCACTAACCACTAACAGAAGTCGGGAGAAACACTTACCTATCTTTCAGTTCAGTCACTATTTGTGAATTGGAGGAGCTAGTAAAAGCATGCAGTTTTGCCACTACATGTGAACCTAGCCTCATCTGTAATTTCTTAGTGGCGCTGTCCAATGTGTGATTGCCAGTGGATGTACAGTCTTCTAACTTCTGAGCGTTTAGTCACTTGTTGCGGTCATGTCTCCTTTTTTGCCATAATTTATTTAACTAAACTGTTAAAATATATCGCTAGGTTCTTTATTTGACAATACTGCTCTATTTTGTCTTCCACCAGAAGTAATTTTGGAACTTTCAGTCAACTTTATAACATAACTTGTGCATTTCTATGATCAATTATTTCAAAGAGGACAAAAATGAGCTCTGTTTATCAGGAACAAAGAATTTCCAAGATTAAAACCCTTGACTTTTATTGCCTTCATTACAAAAATGCAAAATGTAAATTGATGAGGGAGGTTAAATGGCTTTTCATATATCAATACTAAAAGGCCATGGCTATTAAAGGGGGTCGATACACTTCTGTAAATAAGTCTCACATGCCAGAGTACAAAGTGGTTATCTCATGTGGAAATTGTAGAGGAGGGGTTCCCTGCTTAGATCCCACCTTTTATGAGCTAAAGTGGAGAGCCGCTAGGTAAGAGCTGCTTTCATACTGGTGGGCTTGTGTGTTTATGTTTTATATAGTTGCCTATTCATTTGAAGGGGTGGTATTACATAATCTCTGCATTTGTAGATGAAATGTGTTAAGCTTGTTCTAGTACTACTTCAATGGGACAAATCAAATCTAAGTAACCCAATTCCATCTTTTCCGCTAGCCATGGTAGACATTGGATAACAACAGTCTGACAGTCACTATATAGATCTGCTAATACTAAATCATGTCTTTGGTAAACTTTGAGTGTGTTTTATAAGCTGGTCCCTGACGGCTGACTAGCCGTAGGATGAGGATGTTTACACACATTTTGTCTACTGTATATCTAGAGTGCAAGCTTATGGGCGACATTTATGTAAACAAACTTCTCCACTGCTCTTGAAGATACATTCTACAAGAACAGAGCTCAGAAACCAAACCAAAGCTAACGCCACATGTAGTGGGTTTACTGGGAGTATCATCCCACACTGGACCCTCCTGTGGGAAAAAAGTAGGAAATATTGGCATGTTTTTGTCACAGATTTTACCTATGAACCTGGGCCGATTTTCAGCCTATGTATTGCAAAGGTGAAAAACCATGTCATACACTCAGCAAAAAAAATCCCTTTTTGCATGTCCAAAACCAAGAGCACAAAGTGTCTTGCGCTGTGGGTTTTTTCAGCAGTATGGACGGAATTTCTTTAAAGCATAAAATCAGAAACTTTGTAATATATCTTATTTAGGAGATCTGTGGAGGAGTGGAGAGGGATTTTCCTGCCGGCTGGCTAATCGATTTATTGCCTCATTCTGTGTACTAGCTGCCTCTTATGTACAAACATAGCAATATTAAAAGTGTGTAGCAGAGCACAGGAGCAGCAACTGTATAGGGTGTCTTTTCTATCCTCCCTACCCTCTTCATAGACTTATATGTAGAAAGTAGCTCTGCCTGAAAAGTGGAGAAGAAAACACATTTCTGTAATAAGATATGTTACAAAGTTTCATATATATATATATTAACCTGTACTATTCATATTTAAAATCTTGTTTATAACTGGAAGTACGCTTTAAATTCCATCCAATACACTGCAACTGTATATTGCAGCAGATTATCTGCCAGTGCTTCTTCTAGCAGCTAACCCGCTGCCCTTAATACATGTGTGCCCTTGGCTTAGAAGATACATAGGGAGAGGCAAATTGATATCGTAGTCTGTTCTTGGAGATACATTCTTAAAATAAAAAAAAAAAAACCTTTTGCACTGATTTATTTTTTTTTCTTTAGTTTGTTTCCAAAATGCAAAATAGAGCAACTTTTTAAATGGTTTTCCTAAAACTGATCCACCTTTTTAATACTATTCTGATACTCTGTGTAACTCCTTTACGTGGCAGGCTCTGCTGTTGCTTCTGACATAGATCTTACAACACATCACTCATGACTGTTTTGAAACTCTGCTCTCCTCTTCTTTAAGTGTTAGGCATGTTTCACCTGACTATGATCACTCCTTGAAATTCAGTCCATGTGTTGGCTGCATTTCCTGACCATGGCTCATATAACCAGGATTTACAACATCATACTGTATTATGATGCTGTGAGCTTATGAACTACTGCCTCTATGTACAGTATTCATGTGATCCCTGCTGTCAGACCCCTGCGGATCATACACTTATCACTTATCTTGTGTATATTTAAATCTTTGGAAAACCACTTTAACTACTATAAACTACTGCGTTAAAGTGGTTTTCTGGAACTAAAATATTGATGACCTTTGCTTGGTCCTTTATCTATAGGCCAGTTGTCAGACACCCCCCACGGATGTCCTTATGCTTCTGATGTTCAGGGTGCCAAACCTGATGACCCTAGTCCCATTCACCTCTGTTTGCCTGTTTTCGAAAGTTTTAGAGAAGTTAGGGTCCGCAGCATGCACCGTACACAGTTGAAGTTGGTAAGTGTGCATTGAAGCGAGGTATGTTTTTTTCATATTCAGTTAGGTACAGCATTTGCGTCAGGAGCTTCCAGAGATAAGCCATAACTCTTGTCAGGCAGAATAAGGGTAGATGGGCACTGTGTGAATTACACTCAGATATTCCACACTGATTTTCATACGTGAAATCGCCAACAGTAAGACAGTAGCTTTTAAATCAATGAGATTTTCATAATCTCATGTTCACCATGTGGATTTTAAAATCTGCAGCATATCAGTTCTTTCTGCAGGTTTCAATGGGAGGGGTGAAATTAGCAACAAAATCTATGACAAAGCCAAGACAAAATCCACATTCAGATTTGGTTCAGAAAATCTGTAGCACACAATTTTACATGTATGTAGCCTAAAATTTCTGAAAATGGGTGAATGGAGAGGATGAAGGGACTTGGGTCACCAGCTTTGGGCTTAGGGGCCCCAAACCTGGTGACAGATTCCCATGAAGGTGTGTACCCAGATGACCTTGTCTCTGTGTCTGGTATCACCCCCAGTACAAGCACATATTTCCAGGTTTAGTCGTTTCTGTTGCCTGTTTTCAGATAGATGGTAGACTATGCCTCTGCCACACACAGAAATAAAATGTTTTTCAAGATCTCTTTTGCAACCACATTTATGCATATTATTCTAAACAGATATATCCACAGGCAAAAGCAGGAGGAGGGGGTGCTGCGGCACGAGCAGAGCAGATGTTGTCCTAGAGGTGATTGTAATATTCACTGCTGTTCTGTCACATTATTGGAAGCCTGATTTATACATTTCTGTTTTATTTCTACAAGCTGCTGGGCTATTTTTCCTTACCTCCCCTTGAGACTCCGGTGGATCAGGCGAGAGGAAGTGAGTGATTTATTGTAGTCATCCAACATGCCCAAAACCAACATTGGTCCTTAAAGTGGACTAAGCTGAAATTCCTCATGGAATATGTAAGGCTGGCCTGGCATGTGCCCTACCTTGGGGGTCCCCCACTGCTTCCCTTTCATTAGATGTGTCAGTTTCTTGGAGGCTTAATGGGAGATCCTTTTTGATATATTGCTAACCTCATTGTTGGGTTTATTGCCATTTTTAGACAGGAACCCATGTAGATTAATTTCTTTAGAATGCATGATCAAAACTGAAAGCAATGTGCAATATCCCTGTTCTTCTCTACCCTTGAAGATCATCTGCTGTTTGGGAAACTAGGAGCCCAAGAGTATCGGTTGTCGTGCAAAATAAAGTTGCTGTAACAGAATTGTGGGTATTTTCACCACAGACATGAATGATATATTTTCCTCAACTGTTTCCATAACTCCCAAAGACTATGATGGAGATGACTGCACAAAACTACGTCAGGATCTCCTCTACTTCTACTCCATATTGTGGCAAGCCTTCTAATGCAGAAAAAAGTTTGTTATTCACCACCTTCTGTCATCCAACGCCCCTTAAGTATGTAACTATAGATTCTTTATAGGTCACGTGTTAGATTTTGCATATCTTGATCAAGATCAGCAGAGGAAATTTGAGGCTTACACTTTTATTGTTGTGTGTATGCATCAGATCTGCAAGAGGATTAACCCCCATTTCCAACGTGAGATAAGTAGCATTAAAAAAATCCACTGCGCAGCTAGAAATTCATGTGAGGTAGATTGTTGTTGGATTTGATGCTGAATTCGCTATGAAAACTGTGTATAGTGCAACATGTCTTAAAGGGGCCTTAGACACCCACAATGAAATGACATGATATTCTAACATGTTGGAAATAATTGACCTTAACATGAAATACCGCTACCAGTTGGACGCCCTGCTTTGCACAGTTATAGTATGCAGGTGTCATCCAGTATGCTGAATTGTTCATCGAACCTTCATGTCAGGCCCGATATAGACCCATTAGAGGATTGATATTGAGAATGCAGCTTACAATCTATCACTGCCACTCCATTCATTTCAATAGGAATCATCAGAGATGGTGCTCAGCTATCTCCAGCGGTTCCCATTGAAATAAATGGAGCTGCTGCACACATTTCTGACCTGTTGCTCCATTCAGACTGTGGTGAATCCTCACCAATCCATCTTGTTGGGTAGTTCTTGTTGATGGACATGAAAAAAATGCATCATCCATGAACGGCACATAACCCAAAAATGAGCAGGATCATGTGTGATTAACATTAACTAAAATTGGATATGTGAATAAGCCCTAATATTTTCCCTTCCTTTAGGATCCGCACTTGGTTTTGGCTTCAAAACTGTATCATTAATCTTGATGCAGAAACAGATCATGTATGGTAGCCACAAGCGGGCTGCTATTTATACAAAGCTGCATGTCATCTGCATTTGCATCCATCTGTCTTAATACATTTATTACTTTATTTTTAATTGATAGCATATTGATAGCACATCCTTAGAAAACAACATTTTTGTTTCCTTTGATAGAAAGGTGATTTTCTTACCCGTCACTAAAAAAAGACAAAGGCTTGCAGCATGTGTATATAGAAGGGTTGCAGCAGGCTTTTAGGTTACATGATTTATTTACTGGGCCTATGCTCTCTGTGTCACTGGGTGTGATCATTAACACTTCTGAGACACTCTCCCCTGAAGGTCTGCAGCTCCCTCTGCTGGCAAGTGCGAAGCATTGCATTTAAGATAAACAGCAACACAGGAGCCTCACAAAGAGAAGGGTCTATTTGTTTTGTTCTATTGACTTCATATCAATATGTGGACATATAAAGGATTGTGATTGACTTCTAGCTGGACATACATTAATGCATTGCCATTAGCATAGGCAGAATGTGTATGTGACATTCTTTGTCTGTTGCCCTTTTGGGTGTGTGTACAATACATGCACCTTACGTTATCACAGACCACATTGTAATTCACATTTGGACCGTCAGTTCCTGTATTCATTCGCATCCAGTATATTTTAAAGGTTCCTTGTGTGTCAGAAAATGGTCCTGTTTGTGCATTTGTGTTTTTATCACGGTGTGCGCCATTGTAATTGTCTGAAACTATTGTGTATCTAAAATCCTGGCATCTAATTATTCAAGATGTGTGTAGGAGGCTAGAAGGTTATGTCAGATTCTTGTGTGTGATTGGGAGGGGGGAAGAGGGGGCTCTGAAATGCAATTTGGGTTGAAAAATGAAATTTGTGTGATAAGAATGTGATTCAGCAGCGGCCCATAATCATATGCGCTTTAATAATCTTTATTTTGCAGGAGTCAGTTTCCAGGGCAACCGAGAGTGAACCAGTGACAAGCTCCCTGCTGAACAGCAAGCGGCTGCAGGCAGGAATATCCGTGAGTCCCTTCCCGTCCCTGTAATGATGGCTGCTATTCCTCATGCATCAGATTAATAAGGATTCCTCTGCCCCCCTCTGTTAATACTTCCATTATTCTGTCGCTGTGAGCTGCAGTAATGGCAAGACGTGGAGCTGAGAAGCCCACTAGGCCAAGTGAAAGAACAGATGGAATATCGTTAGCATTTTTATGTAATTACATTTTTATTACTTCTATTCTTTTCTTCTCCCTGCCTTCTTTGCCGCTCTACGTACCATTCACACAGGCTCATCACAGGGGGAAGGGGTTCAGGGCTAGAGGTTTGCAGTCTTTGGGTGTTTATGAAAGACCAGAGTTGGTAACCATATATTATGTAAAGATTCACAGTGACCCCGAAGAGCAACAGAGACCTGATTTTTGTTGTTTGTTTGCCTTTTTTTTTTTTTTTTTTTCTCAGTAACCTAGAATTCTCCAGGATGGTACATGATGGGCGTGTGTGTGTGTATATGTGTATATAATATATTATTTTACATGCCAGCTTTGCTGAGTTTGCCATTTTCATGAGCCGCTTCACAGGATACATCTAGCATGGCGACATTTTAACAAATGCAGCATGCATCTTCCTTCTTACCATACCCTAATGCACTTTGACATTTGCACACAGACCCCCTGGCACAAGCAGATAAATGTGTGTGTATATATGTGTATGTGACACGTCAGCAGTTTATGATTCTGAATTTTGGTGCAGCCACAGACATCAGTAAAACATGGAGCTTTGTAACTACCTAGAGAGATCTTAATTCTACTTATCTTAATACTTTCAGGTGAATTTTCAGGATAAGCTGTCATGTTTGTATATGAAAATATGCTCCATTTCTGGACCTTATATGACTTGTATTCTGCATTTATCACCATTTTCATACACTAGCTCTGATAAAACTGACAATGAGGCTAGGGCTACATGTTGTCTTTGGATGCAACATCCATTGATGCAGAGAAAGGGTATCATTGTATAGTCATTGTAATGAGCATCTGTAGTCTGATTCCTCTGTCAGCTGCTATTCCGTCTTGGGAGGCCAAGACAGTTTTAGCAGTGAAGTCAAAGTAAGTGGAGAATTGGGTGGGGGGGAGGAAAAGAACCTGATAAGTAGAGAGAGAGGCATTTTTTCTGATAAGCCATATTTCTTACTATTGATTTATGCAAATGTATGGAAAAATTAGTTACCCTTAAGGTATTGGGCTTCCTCTGATAAAGCCAGCATCTGGTATTGTATCATAGTAAACATTCTCAGTTTACCCTGCCCTACAAGGATAGTTGTAAATGCTACCATTGTACCAAACCAAGAGGTGTTTTTTAAGCATGTCTACATTTTGGATGAAGGCAACAGAATTCTGGATTGTCTCTAGAATTGCAGAGATTTTTTTCCCCTGCTGCCCTTTTTAGTACATTTGGCAGCTTTACCGGCACATCTCTGACCACAGAAAATATAGAGCATCACAACTGCTGAAATACATATAAAAGCAATATTTCTGTTCGGGCATTCACTTACTAAAAGTTTCTTAAGGATTCTAGACCTAGTTCACCAAACCCTAGATCGATACCATTACAGACACAGCACAACTATTCTCCATGTCCAGTTTTGCACCCATTTGTTTATGAGAATTATTGTAAATACAGTTCCCTTATGTGGAAGCCAACCGTGCTGTAATATGCTGTAACTACACACAAATGTCTTGCTAATCTGAGGTTATGCAGATTGAGTTGATATTCTTCATTTACACTACTATTCTGAAATCTACCTAGTTACAAATCTTCTTGTGCTGCATACACACACAGCCGTTTGCCATCCAGAATGTAATATCACCAGTCTGGCTGTCGGCCTCTGTGAGCCTGCTGAAGCTATTACAATGCAGTGGTTGTAATCAATGAACCACAAGACTATTCCTGCTGTCATAAGGTTCAGAGCGTGAAAACAGAACAGCAGGGACGAAACCAGTGACCGAGGGGAGAGCTGTAGGACCAGGGCTCAAGGGCATGATACTGTACACATCCAATAGGTTCATCTTGGCAGCAGACGTCTAGGCAGAAGGCTTCATACACAGAGGCCAGCCAATATTTTCATATGACACACACTGTGCACTGCAGGGAAGCTGCTCTCTAATGCAGGTTCCAATAATTCTACATTGAGATCTGCTATATAACCTAATTCATCACTTAGAAAACATATATATTTTAGATGGCAGAGTTCATAACATCTCTGCCTACTGTTGGTGAAAAATTCTTCTTCTATCCAGAGAATGAAAAACTAGTACAGTCCTAATATTTGATACAACTGAGGCTTTGCTATAGTTGTTTCCATTGCAGACATGTTCTGTACTAGTCTTGGGAATCTGGAGAATGCGCCTGATTTATGACATATCCTTTACACCAGAAAAGTGGCGTAAGTGGTTATAAAGCTGACGGGGGCCATTGTCTCTGCCCATGCCACTCTCCCTTTCAGGAAAGTGGCGAGGGTGGTTTTAAAAATGCCATTTGTGAGAAATTTGGTTGCAAATGGTGTTTTAAAAGTTGCAACCCCTGAGGTTTTGCAAAATCTTCCAGTGACACAGTCTTTTAAATGACCTCATGTAGACAACCCCTTTTTTTACACAGGCAAAATAGATCAAACGTAGGATCCCCTGCTGGAAACCCACCATGTACCCTACAAGCTGTATGACCAAATATTTCTAATAAAGTTTGTGTGGTATATACAAAGCAGTGCATAATCTGCAGTCAATAGACCCTGCGAATGGACATCATTAGAAAACCCATCCTAGCTCTGTGGATTTTTAATGTTCTCTTACATCTATTTCTGGGAAGAGCTGATCAGCAGGGCAGAGTTTACAATTCATCTAGCAGCTATCACCCCTCTTTCCAAGACTCCTGAAAGGTAAATGTGCCTAGATACACAGCAGTACAGGGAGGGAGATGTATGGCTTTATATCTAGTCCAGTTTGCTTTCAGGAAAGCTGGGTGGCGTCCCCATTTTATATAGTTATAGATTAGTAATATGTGGCGCTGTCCGCCGGACACTGATAAATTACTGAGCGTTGTAGTGCAGCCCTGTGGCACCTGCAGTCCCCTCCGCTAAGGAGTTTCATTTTCAGATGATTGATCTTGAAATTAGGAAGCAACTAGAAAATCCAATTTGGAGAAGAGTTTTAAAAATCCCTTAATAAAGCTACAGTGAAATGTATGATTTAACACGAGCACAAATAGCCGCTATTATGTGTTATTAGTAAATCGCAGTTCAGGGAGCCCATCCATGTTGCTGCCTTGGAGCGCCGGGCACTGCCTCCACTGTCTGCATTGATTTGTGGAACTGTGTCATAACAACACTGGGAAGCAATGAATTGAAGATGGAGCGGTGATAGAATCTGGAGGGGGCACACACAAGCTGCGCAACTTTCTATCTCTTCAGCCTGATTAGATTTTTTTTTTTTTTTTTTGCCTTCTCTTAAGAGCTTTCACTTTGTAATAAAAATGGTAAATCAGTAGCACGGGCGAGAGAAGGGAGAGACTTTAGTACTGGGAGGTGGATAGCAGATCCTTGATTTGTGTGGATGTGGTACAAGACCAGCAGAATGGGAGCCTCAACTATTTTTTTAAGGCTGCACCACAAATATGAAAAGGGCTCTTAAAATATTTACAAATCACAAAGCAATGGTCTCTACTTGTAATGTGAGGCCTCACCACACAGAGGGTCAGCAGATATCCTGTTAAATCTATGGTCCGGCTACAAAGTAGCCACATGCTTTTGTCATGTCTTGTATTTAATCCAACCAGCGTTAAATCAAAAATGTATTTACTGTGTACATAGGTTTCCTCTGTGTTGTCTAGTTTCCTCCCATATTGCACTTCTATCCAAGCGATTCACCATCCTTTGTTTCTGAGCAGACACCATCTTAAGTTTTAAATGTCACCCCCATGACACCATAGCACAGCATCGCATGGGCAACTACATTAAGAGCCATCTCTATAACTGTGATAGGAGTTTGTAATAGGTGTTTCAGACCCCCCTTTCTCTACCCAGGGAAGCCTATGTGGTACAGTCCATCCAGTGTCGAGTTTCAATTAAACAGGAAGGTCTGGTGCCTGAGATTGTGACCCTCTTTAGAGAACAGGGGTTACCATGAGATCACATGATACAACTGATGAGAAGGATCCCATGAGTTTTCAGGTGGAAAGCAATAATAGAATACGGTAATACTAGCTGAATTAGGTATATAGCTAAAAGGCTAGATAATAATAAAAAAAAAATTACCGTAGTGCGTATTTAAAAGGTACATATGTCAATTTTGCCCCTACAGCAGCATATAAGTGGTTTGGTGGTATAATTTCCTATGAAATTGGCTCGGTTTTTCCTTTGGTTGATACTGAGGAATTCGATTGTGAGTCTCAGGGAACAAGAGGTATGTCTGTGATTTAAAGTGTGTACTGCGCTGTGGAATATTGTAGTGCTATAGTAGTAGTTCCTCTATCACTCATGGAAGTGTGTGGCTAAATTGACACCTGGGTGTTCCCTTTCACCTTGTCAACAAGGTGTCTCTCTGCTGTTTTATAGGGAATACAATGGTTTACTAAAACAGATATGTCAGGAGCGTTGACAGCTCCTCTTTTACACAAATATTCTGTATCCAGCTCAATTTTTTTTTCGGATGATAAATTTTATTATGTAAATTAGTTTCCTTTGCTCGTGAGTTGAGCATTTTTCCTATATGTTCACATTAGCAGATAGTGGGATTTGTAGATTTTTATACACATGCTGCAGAAACAGCAGATTGTGATGTATATGGTAATTTTTCAGCAGCAAACAGTTTCTGCAAAAATCAGCTACATGTGAATATTCTCTGAGATTTTACACTTCTGATATGGTGTATTATAGGTTGTCAGCGGTTTCCCTTTTTATTAGCTTCCTTGTGGCGTCTTTCATTAAAATATTTCTTAAAATCCTATGTACAGTATGTGGAGTATAGGATAAATTCTCACACGGTTAGAATGTTTATATTAAACAAAGCTAATATATTTTAACAGGGTGAAAGCCCATTTCACCTGATTTTTATGTTTTTTTTTTATTGGTAAATCTATGATGCACCAGTGGGTTTTAGGCTGCAGTCATCGAGTGAAGCTGCATTACTCCACTTGGGACTGCAGAGGGTGCTGATGTGTAGGCTGAGCATACCTACTGTAATAGAATCTCCTTAGTTTGGATGTCCTGAAGTGGTGAGAAATACACATTTCTACACATACTGGTGTATAGAGAAGAAATGCTGTGTGGGTAATCTGCCTCCATCAAGTACATGTGAAGCCTTTCCTATACCTATTTACTTGTTACAACTGTCACATAATGCAGTCTCACTAAAGATATAGAAGAGATTGTCACTATCACTAGCTACCAATATGCTGAGTTTTGGCATGTTCTACAATTGCTACTTCCAACGCATACAGGAAGACACTATTTATACCTTTATATACAGTACAGACCAAAAGTTTGGACACACCTTCTCATTCCAAGAGTTTTCTGTATTTTCATGACTATAAAAATTGTAGATTCACACTGAAGGCATCAAAACTATGAATTAACACATGTGGAATTATATACTTAACAAAAAAGTGTGAAACAACTGAAAATATGTCTTATATTCTAGGTTCTTCAAAGTAGCCACCTTTTGCTTTGATGACTGCTTTGCACACTCTTGGCATTCTCTTGATGAGCTTCAAGAGGTAGTCACCTGAAATGGTTTTCACTTCACAGGTGTGCCCTGTCAGGTTTAATAAGTGGGATTTCTTGCCTTATAAATGGGGTTGGGACCATCAGTTGTGTTGTTCAGAAGTCAGGTGGATACACAGCTGATAGTCCTACTGAATGGAGTGTTAGAATTTGTATTATGGCAAGAAAAAAGCAGCTAAGTAAAGAAAAACGAGTGGCCATCATTACTTTAAGAAATGAAGGTCAGTCAGTCCGAAAAATTGTGAAAACTTTGAAAGTGTCCCCAAGTGCAGTGGCCAAAACCATCAAGCGCTACAAAGAAACTGGCTCACATGAGGACCGCCCCAGGAAAGGAAGACCAAGAGTCACCTCTGCTGCGGAGGATAAGTTAATCCGAGTCACCAGCCTCAGAAATCGCAGGTTAACAGCAGCTTAGATTAGCGACCAGGTCTACAACAACTGTTAAGAGGAGACTGTGTGCAGCAGGCCTTCATGGTAAAATAGCTGCTAGGAAACCACTGCTAAGGACAGGCAACAAGCAGAAGAGACTTGTTTGGGCTAAAGAACACAAGGAATGGACATTAGACCTGTGGAAATCTGTGCTTTGGTCTGATAAGTCCAAATTTGAGATATTTGGTTCCAACCACCGTGTCTTTGTGCGACGCAGAAAAGGTGAACGAATGGACTCTACATGCCTGGTTCCCACCGTGAAGCATGAAGGAGGAGTTGTGATGGTGTGTGGGTGCTTTGCTGGTGACACTGTTGGGGATTTATTCAAAATTGAAGGAATACTGAACCAGCATGGTTACCACAGCATCTTGCAGCGGCATGCTATTCCATCCGGTTTGCGTTTAGTTGGACCATCATTTATTTTTCAACAGGACAATGACCCCAAACACATCTCCAGACTGTGTAAGGGCTATTTGGGGTGCTACGCCAGATGACCTAGCCTCCACAGTCACCAGACCTGAACCCAATCCAGATGGTTTGGGGTGAGCTGGACCGCAGAGTGAAGACAAAAGGGCCAACAAGTACTAAGCATCTCTGGGAACTCCTTCAAGACTGTTGGAAGACCATTTCAGGTGACTAGCTCTTGAAGCTCATCAAGAGAATGCCAAGAGTGTGCAAAGCAGTCATCAAAGCAAAAGGTGGCTACTTTGAAGAACCTAGAATATAAGACATATTTTCAGTTGTTTCACACTTTTTTGTTAAGTATATAATTCCACATGTGTTAATTCATAGTTTTGATGCCTTCAGTGTGAATCTACAATTTTTATAGTCATGAAAATACAGAAAACTCTTGGAATGAGAAGGTGTGTCCAAACTTTTGGTCTGTACTGTAGGTGATAGCGAGTTGAGTGATAATCCAAGTATTCAGTGACATGAAGACCATCCACCTGAATGCTGTAGTCGCTTCAAACAGCTGATCTGTGGAGGTCCCAGGTGTTAGACTCCCACAGATCTGATAATCATCAATATTTCAATATTGAAAAATCCTTTTAATAATTGTGTTTTAAAAAGTTCTTTAACTCTCTCATATGCTTATTATGTTCCTGATGACTTTAAAATATATGCTTCTTAAAAAAACAGCTTTTTTTCTACACCCAGAAGTTGTAAACCTGTCCTGATTAGAACTTGCTTAGACTACTTGTTAAGGGAGTTGTCAGACTGGACAACATTGTCCATATGTCCTGTTACCACCTAATATCATTACCATAGAGGAGTGTGACTGTGTAGTAAATGGATGGTTCTGGTAGACTTGTATCCAGTCCATTGAAGAGCTAGAATGGAACAGTACCCCTCCCTTGTAGTAGCCAGCTATTCTGGCAAGAAGAACTGATCGCCAGGGTTATAGAAGTCAGCGCTGCAGTAAAAGGCAATTACTTCTAAGGCTAAGACTCCACGTGGTGTCCCGCAGGAAGAACCACGGCAGCAACGTATCGCAGTTTTTCCTTCAGCGCTTTTGACAGAAAGTTCAGAGTTTACCTCTACGGACTTTTTGCTTTAGTTATACCTATAGGGAAACCGCCGGCATTTCCGTAGGTATAAATGACATGCTGCAATTTCAAAAATCGCAACAGTTTTGGAAAGCGCTGTGTGTCCGCAGTACGTATTTTAACGTAAAGCAACTGTAAAACGCCACAGCCACGTCACGTTTGGCCCTGGCCTAAGGGTGGTTTTCATACAGTAGTCCAGATTTACTGTAGGTTAGACAAGTGATTGTGAACCTATGACACGGGTGACACGCCAAGACATTTTGAGTGACACACATCGGCAGCTACTTATTGTGTTATGTTATTGCAATAAGCAGCTTCCGATACTTTTACTAACCTGTCCACGCTTTTGTCCTGGCCGCCCTCTGCTGCCTCCTCTAGGCGGCGCTACACTGACGTCATAACGCTGGGACGCTACGTACAGCGTCCCGGCCTTCTTCAGCGTCGGCAACAGTGCACCCTGTTATTGGCCACTACTCTGTGTGGGGGTGGGGAGATAACAGGGGGTCATATACTGTGTGATGGTCCAGGAAAAGGGGGGTCGTATACTGTGTGATGGGCCAGGAAAAGGGGTTCATATACCGTGTGATGGGCCAGGAAAAGGGGGTTATATACTGTTTGATGGGCCAGGAAAAGGGGGTCGTATACTGTGTGATGGGCCAGGAAAAGGGGGTCGTATACTGTGTGATGGGCCAGGAAAAGGGGGTTGTATACTGTGTGATGGGCCAGGAAAAGGGGGTCGTATACTGTGTGATGGGCCAGGAAAAGGGGGTCATATACTGTGTGATGGGCCAGGAAAAGGGGGTCATATACTGTGTGATGGGCCAGGACAAGGGGGTCGTATACTGTGTGATAAGCCAGGAAAAGGGGATCATATACTGTGATGGGCCAGAAATACATATAATATAAATACATATATCAAAAATAGAACACTTTTTTTTTTTTACTAGAGCTACAAATATCACAAAATTATGGATATTTCTAGATGTGACACGCCACCCAAGTTAAGCTAGGTTTTTTTTTACGAATTTTGACACACCGAGCTTAAAAGGTTAGCCATACCTGGGTTAGACAGTGCAAACTTAGTCAGTCTGAAAATATGCTAGATTTATCACAGTGGCAGGTGTATCTGGCGTATCTTTAGACTACACTGTTTTGGTGTATTTTTGGCATATCTTGGAACACTTTAAGCCACAAACTTATTCTGGTAAGTCATGTCCACACTAGATGTGTCAGATATACCACATTGCTCCAGTGTCTTTTTGTCTATAACCACAACAGTAAATCTGAGCGAGTGTTTTTTTCAAAAAACAGCACTGCAGTTTTTTGAGCAAAAGCCAGAGATGGATCCGAGTGAAGTTCAGTTTACAAAGCACCATGTAAACAAGCCACCCAAAGTCCTTCCTAAATATTCCTCCTACCTGCTGGACCAACTTCTGTCTTTGGTTGAAAAAACTGCAGTAACCTTTTTTTTATTATCTTTAATTTCTTTTTCTTGCTTCAGTCTCTCTTCTTGTCCACCTAATCTCAGACATTGATATGTCCAGGGGTAGATTTGACATACAGCTGGGGCAAAATTTAATGGTACAGTTAGGCCGGATTCATTTACCTCAAAATGGACTCGGTCTGCTTAAGGCCTTATTCACATGTATTGGCCATTTTAAAAACCCATGAATGTCTATAGGTCTATTCACATTTCCATTTTTATGTCCGTCAAAACAGACAAAGATAGAAAATGTCAGTTTTTTTGGCGGCTGTGAAAAATGGTCTGTCAAAAAAATGGACATGTGAATAGACCCATAATCATTCATGGGTTTTAAAAACAAAGTGTAATAACACCCCATAACAAATTAAGTAAACACCTCTAGCATTCACGAACGTAACTTTTCTCAATGGCATTTGTGCTGTGATATTACGCTGCAATGTGTTATCTGAGCGCTACATTTGTAAACCCTATGGAAGGTGCCGTAAGCCAGTAGCTTTATTTAGGTTGCATTACCTTGGTACTATAATGGATTTGTTACAGAATTGCTGTTTGACACTTGCATCTGCTTTGCTACATATTTTACTGAGATTTAAGGTGGAAGGGTGCTATTAGATTGCATCAGCTTGCAAGTGCACCAGCAGCGGGCTCCATCTGTCCTCTGGAATACTGTACATGCCTCAGTCACTCCTTTTAGCCATGGTTGATGTTTTCAGCCTCTATTTGCATTACAGTTATATGTAGGCAAATATATGAAATCAGGACTGCAGGACCCTCAAATCTCTAGTGTAAGGGAATGGTGTTGCATTATGACCTAGTAGATGTTGTGATCGTGACTTGTAGTCACAAAAATATTGTGCAGTGTTACACCATGATCTTTGATCACATGATGGAAATCACGGGCAAAGTCTCTTATTAACCCCTAAGGCTACTTTCACATCTGCGTGATTATATACTATGGGGTCTGTGGGTAACTGCTGTTTTAGTGGACGGGCTCTCCGTCGTTCGGGACCCACCAGCGGATCCAAACAACAGAGAGCCCGGTGCAAGTGTGAATCTAGTCTAAGATGTTAGGTTTTTTTCTTTGTTTTTTTTTTTTTTTTTTCATCAAATGTTTTAATAAAAAAAAAAAAAAAAAAAGCTGTGTGTTAAACCATGTTTAATGACCTCCCAGTTGTGTCAATGGATTCCAAGAGTGGGTTCACTGTCCTTTTTTTCTGCAAAAATGAATGCTTTTGTATTAAAAACACATGCGCTTTTGAAAATGTATTTTTAATGTAAAAACTCACATGGTTTTGTATAAAAGAGCACTGTAAAAAAAAACCATCCTTATTCATATGTCAGTGTTTTGCCCAGTGTTTGCCATCAGTTATTGTAAGCCAAAGCCATGAGTGGGTGAAAAAGCACCGAACGGTTGTAAATATTTCCATTATACATGATCTCTGTATAGTCTCCACTCCTGGTCTTGGTTTACAATCTTTGATGCAAAAACTTACCAAAACACTAAAGTATGAATAAGGCCTAAGGCTGAGCACCTTTATTAAGTGGTCATGATCAGTGGTCCTGACAACAAGCAGTTACCTTGAAGAGGACTTTTCACCACCTTCACTCTAGTGGTTTCATTATGCCCGATTCTAGCATACCTGGAATTTCTTGGATAGCTTTGGTGCCTGACTTGCCAGATTTTTATGTCAAATGGGCAGTCTTGGGCAGGACCATGTGGGGGTGCATGATTCTCTAGAACACTGTCCAATCAAAAATGGTGTCCAAAAACTCAGAATCACACCCACTTGTCTGCTCTGTTTCAAGACCACCTACTTAACAGTAGAAAGCCTGTTTAACAAATCATGCATCAAAACTATTGTACTGATTTCTGAGGAAGAACTGGAGAAAAAATCCAACTGCGTCTGAGCCTACTAAAGGGATTCAGAGAAGTGGATGTGGTGAATGGTTGACCTTAAAAATGAGAGACAATTTAAACACAACTTTCAGATTTTAGTTTAAAATCTGATATTTTAAATTTATATTGAAGCTATAGACACCTAAATGTAGTGTAAATGTATGCGTGTAATTATATATACATTGGGGGAATTTACAGTGGGGGGCGTTCCTGTATTCTGCTCTAAATAGGCACATTTCAGGAGCTCAATATTGCATCTAGTTTTCTGACTAGCTTGATAAGGCTTTGATGAAAAGGTTCACTAACTATTAGTACGGGTAGATCATTATGTATACATATACTATATAGGTAACATGTAATTTTACTGCAAATTGAACACTGCAAAAAAATAAACCTCTAAGAAAATGCCGCACTTAAGTTTTTTGTTTTTTTTCTAATTCCACTTCATATTAAATGAACTTTTACAAAGTACAACCTGGCCTATCCTAGGGCTGGGAACTTAATCGCAAAATAACCAAAACTGCAAGTCAGCTAAATTTATTGATGTGCACTTGTTCATATCGATTATTTCAGTTATTTTGCATACATGCCATCCTGTCTTGCACGGCCATTGGATGAAGGATATGTCACTAACTACACTATCCAATCAGAATTGCTGATATGTGACTGACCAAAGCCAAAGTTCAGTGGCATGGCGCAGCAAGTAAAAAGTGGTGTGTCCTAAAATAATCATTCATTAATTGTAATTAAAGTAAAATTAATTCAAAATCATGATCAATTGAATTAGGTTAGGCCTGGGCAATTATCACTTATCCTTAGGATAGGACACCAATATTAGATAGGTGGGTGGTCCTCCACCTGGCTCCCTTATCGATCAGCTGTTCTCAGCAGCTTATACACAGCATGGAGCAGGAAGCAGACAGCTCTATTCTCTGTGTAGTGGCCAGACCAGGTTATGTGCACATCACCTCCTATTCAGTCGCTACAAAGAGAACAAAGCTGTCTGCTTCCTGCTCCATTCTCTATGTATCAGCTGCTGAAAAAATCTGATCGATGGGTGTTTCAGTTGTCAGACCCCACAGATATGATATTATCTGATATTAGTAGCCTATCTTTAGAATGGATCATCCATATTTTTAGCCATGGCCTATGTAGTGAGCCGCAGCCAAAAAACACTTTGCGTTTTTTTTCTGCAGCATTTTTCACAGAAAATCCATTGGGTTTTCCTCTGTGGACTTTCTATCCCTATTATACCTATACGGAAACTGCCAGTATTTCCACAAGTATAATTGACATTCTGCGATTAGCCAGAATCCCATCCACTTTGCAGGTAATATAAAACGCAGTATTTTTTGCTGCTGCGTTTTCGCAATGTGGGGCCCTGGTCTTAAACAGGACATACCACCTGTTCATATATTTAGTAGGGCAGATTTTAGGAGCCTAAAGGTAAGGGTTAGTAGAATTCCATGGCGAAAAATTCTTAAGCACAAAAATGCACATGAGGGGTGGGAAATTTTCCGTAGGGAAATCATTAATGCACAGGAACTAACAATACCTAGAAGCAAGAAAAATGGGAATCACCTAAAAACTCCAGGATGGATGACCAAAAAATTACATAACCTACTAAAAAAGAAAAAGGAAACATACAACAAGTGGAAGATGGGAACTATATCTAAGGGAGAGTATACAGCAGTTTGCAGACTCTGCAAGATAAGCATTAAAAAA
This sequence comes from Leptodactylus fallax, assembly GCA_947044405.1. Taxonomy (NCBI): domain Eukaryota; kingdom Metazoa; phylum Chordata; class Amphibia; order Anura; family Leptodactylidae; genus Leptodactylus; species Leptodactylus fallax. The sequence goes on from CAMRHE010000021.1 coordinate 5,721,528, forward strand.
GCTAAGGCTGAATACGAATTGAAGCTTGCAAAAGAAGTTAAGAGTAAGGTAAAAGGTTTTTGGGGATATGTTAAGAGCAAAAGAAAAGTGAAGGAAACCATTGGAGTCCTGAAGAACGATAAGGGTGAAAAAGTTATCATGGTGGATCAGCAGGTGGAGTTACTAAATTCATATTTTGTATCCGTCTTCTCCAAAGAAATGGATGGAAATATCAACATTAATGGTGATAGTGATGAGGGGAATGAGGACTCCAAGCTGATTATAAGTGAAGGTTTGATAAGAGAACATTTAGCTAAGATTAAGGAAACCAAGTCCCCAGGACCGGATGATTTACACCCTAGAGTTTTAAAAGAATTAGCAGAGGAAATAACAGAACCCCTTGCAATAATCTTTAATAAGTCATGGGAAACAGGAGTGGTCCCTCTAGATTGGAAAAGGGCAAATGTGGTCCCCATCTACAAAAAGGGGAATAGGGACGACCCAGGAAATTATAGGCCGGTAAGTCTGACCTCGATAGTAGGAAAAATCTTTGAACAAATCGTTAAAGAACATTTAATTAGGTACCTGGATGGGAAGGCTTTAATTAATCAGAGCCAGCACGGCTTTATGCCTAATAAATCTTGTCAGACTAATCTTATTTCCTTCTATAATAAAGTCACTGAATGGTTGGACCAGGGAAATGCAGTGGACATAGTATATCTTGACTTTAGTAAGGCCTTTGATAAAGTATCACATAACATTCTTATTGAAAAAATGATCAAGTATGGCTTTGATAAAATATCAGTGAGGTGGGTTCACAATTGGCTTAATGATCGGGCACAACGAGTAATTCTAAATGGCTATACATCAAACTGGAAGAAAGTAAAAAGCGGGGTGCCGCAGGGCTCTGTCCTGGGCCAGTACTTTTTAATATTTTTATAAATGATCTGGATGATGGGATTAGTGGGGAACTAATAAAATTTGCAGATGATACAAAGATAGGAGGAATGGCCAACACTAGAGAGGAGAGAGAGTGCATCCAAAAGGACTTAGACACACTGGAACAATGGGCTGAGGTGAACAAAATGGTATTCAACAGGGACAAATGCAAAGTCCTACATCTGGGTAACAGAAATGCAAGAAGCATATACAGTATGGGAGGAATAGAACTAAGTGAGAGTACAGGGGAAAAGGATCTGGGCATAATAATAGATCACAAATTCAACATGAGTCAACAGTGCGGTGGCTAAAAAGGCTAATAAAATTCTAGGATGTATCAAGACGAGCATTGAAGCTAGATCAAGAGAGGTAATTATTCCGCTGTACTCTGCCCTGGTCAGACCCCACCTGGAATACTGTGTACAGTTCTGGGCTCCCCAGTTTAAGAAAGACATCGATTTATTGGAGCAGGTCCAGAGAAGAGCAACCAAAATGGTGGAAGGTCTACAAACCATGTCCTACGAAGAAAGGCTAAAAGAATTGGGATTGCTTAGTTTGCAGAAGAGAAGGCTAAGGGGAGACTTAATAGCGGTATTTAAATATCTGAAAGGTTGTCACAGTGCAGAGGGATCTACCCTATTCTCATTAGCAGAAGGAAGCACGAGAAGTAATGGAATGAAACTAAGGGGAAGGAGATTCAGATTAGACATTAGGAAAAACTTTCTAACAGTAAGGGTAGTGAGGGAGTGGAATAGGCTGCCACGGGAGGTGGTGAGTTCTTCATCAATTGAAATCTTCAAGCGGAAACTGGATAGATATATAGCTGGGATGTTTTAGGAATTCCTGCTTTTGCAGGGGGTTGGACTCGATGGCCCTTGAGGTCCCTTCCAACTCAAACAAACAAAACAAAACAAATATATCATTCACATGTGTAGGAAAAGTTGTAAATGTGGCATTTGACCCCAAAATTATCTTTGATAATATTGCTATATCTGTCCCATTGTTTCTATAACTTTAGTGCTACTAGTGTCATGTTTTACTATGGATGATGATGCGTTCATGTAAAGTCAATGGATGACATTTCTCCTCTTTCCATTTTAATCATCATCTCCATGTCATGTAATCTTTTCCTAAGGATGCTATTACATGTATTGGAGCAAATTTATTAAGACTGGTGTATCGTACGCAAGTCTTAATAACCTGCCCAACTAGCATCAGGACCTCCAACAGATTTATAAGGTGGTCTAAGTTTATTCATAAATCAGAGGTCCAGACCCCAGAATGGAAATCTACTCCAGGTAGGAACTTTAGGAGGATTTTTAGTAAATCAACCAGGAAGAGAATGTGGAGGGCCTGGCCATGACCGTTTTCTGCCATAGAGGGAATGATAAATTCCCCCCTGTTTTTACTCAAGTTAACACATGTGCTGTTTTTCTGCAATCCCAATTTTCAAAAAGTTCTGCGTAAAATGTAAAGAAATCAAGCATGCAATGATGGGGAAATCTCATCTAACCATATTTTGTTCACAGTAGAACATAGAACACAGATCAGAAGATGAAAGTTAGATATTTCACCCTTTCATTTGAAAAATTTAACTCACTTAGAAACTGATGTTAGTAACACATCTCAAAAAAATTGTGACAGGGTTAACAAAACCATATGCACAAGGGACAAGGCCAGTGGTCAATATTGAATACTTGTCATCTATGGGCCCTCAGGCAGTGCTGTATTAAAAACAGTCATGAATGGGTAGTGCAGATCACTGCAAGGGCTGCAGAAATCATTGTGAACACAGTTAACTGTGCAGTCCACAAATGCAAGATAAAGTTGTCATTTTAAGAAGACTCCATATATGAACACTGCATTTCTGATGGTATGGGGCTGCATTATTGCCTATGGGCAGCTTACACTTCTTGAAAGGCATTATCAATGCTGAACAGTATATAGAGGTTTTAGAACTTCATATGCTTCCATCCAGACAGCGTCTCTTTTGGGGAAGGCCTTGCATGTTTCAACAAGACAATGCTACACAAACCACATACTACATCTATCACAACAGCATGGCTTTGCACAAGTGTCCAGGTGCTGAACTGGCGTGCTTGCAGTCCTGATCTCTCACCAACAGGAAACAGTTGGGGCATTATGAAATCAAATATCCGGCAAAGACGACCCAGGACTATTTAGCAGCTAGAATTCTACATCAGACAAGAATGGGACAACATTCCTCTCCCAAAACTCCAGCAATTGGTCTGTTCAGTTCCCAGACGTTTACAGACTGTTATAAAATCTAGAGGGGTGCTACACTTTGCTATACATAGCCCTGTCCCATCTTTTTAGAGATGTGCTGCTGCTTTCAATTTTTAAATAAGTTAATTTTTTCAGACGAAATGGAAAAATGTCTAATTATCACCTACTGATATATGTTCTGTTGTGAATAAAATCTGGTTATATAAGATTTCCAAATCTTTGCCGCCTTGTTGTCTTTACATTTTACACAATATCCCAACTTCTTTGGAATTGGAGTTGTGTACCAATGAAAATGACTAAAACTGATCAAAAATGTAAAGCGCATGTGGTTCCAAAAAAACACGTGCATTAACTTGAGTAAACTTGCAAATGTGTAATTGCACTCTAAGGGTATGATCACACAGCATAATTTGTTGAAGCCAGAATTTTTCTGCTTGACCAAATTCTGCTGCAGAACTTGCAAATTCCACACCAGCCAGGCAGAATTGTTTTTGCCTCCCATTCACTTCAATGGGAGTTATCAGGCAGAAACCATCTGAGGATCGAGCATGACGCTCATTTTTTCCACCAGTGTCTGGTGGAAAATTGAAATAAATGGGAGGCAAATTTCAGGTGGAATTTTGAGGTGGAATCAAATTCAGCAGTGTGAACATACCCTAAGAAGTACGAAGATTATGCAACCTCAAATTATACATTTGGCCCAGGTGTGATTCTGGCCTTTCTTCTGTGCACTTGGGCTTTGCGTGTATTTCTTGTTTGATCAACATCAGAGAAGATTCTCAGACAAAGGTGATCACATGCCACTTTGAGAAACATAACCGGTATGTCTTGCCATGAAACTCATCCACTTTGAAGTCGTCTTTATGCAATGAAAGCTTTTCAGCCTACCTAGGGCAGGGTCCCCACATGGCGTAAACGTGGCGTTTTACAGCCCCTGCAAAGTGAATGGGATGCTATCGAATCCCATCCACACATTGCGGAAAAATACGCGCAGCAGACACACTGCGATTTCCAAAACTGTTGTGGTCTTGGAAATCGTAGCATGTCAACTATACCTACGGAAACGCTGGCGGTTTCTCTATAGGTGTAATGGAAGCAGAAAGTGCTTTCTTTAAAACGCACTGTGGGTAAAACTGCGATGCGTTGCTGCCACGGTTTTTCCCGCAGTGCTTTTTTGCTGCAGCCCGCTACATGGTGCCTTAGCCTAAAAGTGTCCTTAAGTCTCTTCCAGAGGGAAGTTATATGAGGGAAGTATTAGTTGCTATTAACTGCTATTAGAAGCACAGTCTTATAAAGCGAAGAAACTAAAGGAAAAATGGTGACACCTTTTAAATATCACATTTTCAAAGAAATAATTTACCACTTCACAAATATGTCCTAATAAGGTAATTTTTAGGGGAAACACAAAATAATAATGATAGGAGGATGTTTGATATGTTTTTCTGTGTTTCAGTCATACATGTATTCTGTCACACAGCAGTGTCATATGTATCCAAACCATTGCATATTACTTATTTAAAGCTACCTATCTGAGCCTTTCTTTCCCGTCAGGTGCTCTCTTTAATAGCCATATTGTGGTACGATAGACCCTTCTTCTGTCAGGAGTTTTTGAGGGCATTTGTCTCTTTACTGATGATGACTGGAGATCACTATAAACTTTTGGCAATGTCTGGTCCTGCTTTGGGCTAAGGCCACACATTTTGAATGTTGTCGAAATGCAGCGGAAATACAGTGGGGAAAAAGTATTTAGTCAGCCACCAATTGTGCAAGTTCTCCCACTTAAAAAAGATGAGGCCGGCCTGTAATTGACATCATAGATAGACCTCAACTATGAGAGACAAAATGAGAAAACAAATCCAGAAAATCACATTGTCTGATTTTTAAAGAATTTATTTGCAAATTATGGTGGAAAATAAGTATTTGGTAAATAACAAAAGTTCATCTCAATACTTTGACCTCTGTCATTGCCAACAAAGGATATATAACAAACGTTTTCTGTAAGTCTTCACAAGGTTGACCACACACTTGTGCTGGTATGTTGGTCCATTCCTCCATGCAGATCTCCTCTAGAGCAGTGATGTTTTGGGGCTGTCGCTAGGCAACACGGACTTTCAACTCCCTCCCAAGGTTTTCTATGGGGTTGAGATCTGGAGACTGGCTAGGGCACTCCAGGACCTTGAAATGCTTCTTACGAAGCCACTCCTTCGTTGTCCTGGCAGTGTGCTTGGGATCATTGTCATGCTGAAAGACCCAGCCACGTTTCATCTTCAATGCCCTTGCTGATGGAAGGAGGTTTTCACTCAAAATCTCAGGATACATGGCCCCATTCATTCTTTCATGTACACGGATCAGTCGTCCTGGTCCCTTTGCAGAGAAACAGCCCCAAAGCATGATGTTGCCACCCCCATGCTTCACAGTAGGTATGGTGTTCATTGGATGCAACTCAGCATTCACTCTCCTCCAAACACGGCGAGTTGTGTTTCTACCAAACAGTTCTACTTTGGTTTCATCTGACCATATGACATTCTCCCAATACTCTTCTGGAACATCCAAATGCTCTCTATCAAACTTCAGATGGGCCCGGATATGTACTGGCTTAAGCAGGGGGACACGTCTGGCACTGCAGGATCTGAGTCCCTGACGGCGTAGTGTGTTACTGACGGTAGCCTTTGTTACGTTAGTCCCAGCTTTCTGCGGGTCATTCACTACGTCCCCCCGTGTGGTTCTGGGATTTTTGCTCACCGTTCTTGTGATCATTTTGACCCCATGGGGTGAGAGCTTGCGTGGAGCCCCTGATCGAGGGAGATTATCAGTGGTCTTGTATGTCTTCCATTTTAGAATTATTGCTCCCACAGTTGATTTCTTCACACCGAGCTGCTTGCCAATTGCAGATTCAGTCTTCCCAGCCTGGTGCAGGTCTACAATTTTGTTTCTGGTGTCCTTCCACAGCTCTTTGGTCTTCACCATAGTGGAGTTTGGAGTGTGACTGTTTGAGGTTGTGGACAGGTGTCTTTTATTCTGATAATGTCAAACAGGTGCCATTACTACAGGTAATGAGTGGAGGACAGAGGAGCCTCTTAAAGAAGAAGTTACAGGTCTGTGAGAGCCAGAAATCTTGCTTGTTTGTAGGTGACCAAATACTTATTTTCCACCATAATTTGCAAATAAATTCTTTAAAAATCAGACAATGTGATTTTCTAGATATGTTTTCTCATTTTGTCTCCCATAGTTGAGGTCTACCTATGATGTCAATTACAGGCCTGTCTCATCTTTATAAGTGGGAGAACTTGCACAATTGGTGGCTGACCAAATACTTTTTTTCCCCACTGTATATTTCCAAGGAAAGTGAAGTCAATTATTGCAGTATGTCAATTTTACCTCCGAAAAAGCGTCATTTTTCCCATACTATTGAAAATTAATATTTTATTGGTTTACAAATATTTATTTTTAATAAAGATTGCCACCTATGCCATACACTCCTCATGGTGTTATGAAAGTAGCATATTTTTGTGACCGCTTCCATTTCACTGTCTAAGAGAAGTGGAGCTGAGACTGATGTACTGTATATGTTGTCATTTATAAATCCATGAGGTCGCTCACAAGGGCGCATTCACTTTCAAGTTTATCCAGAATCAAATTCATGGCATGGCCACAATGTCTGAATAAATCCTTAAATGTTGTCCTGTCCTAGGTTTCCTCAGAGCAGTGAATTTGGGCATCCCTTTTGTCGAGCCTAGTACTGCTTATGACTACTTTTTAGCACTGAGCACTGGGGGGCAGTAGACATCTATGTCTGGGGGGGAGTTTGCAGACTCTGCAAGATAAGCATTAAAAAAGCCAAGGCTGAATACGAATTGAAGCTTGCAAAAGAAGTTAAGAGTAATGTAAAAGGTTTTTGGGGATATGTTAAGAGCAAAAGAAAAGTGAAGGAAACCATTGGAGTCCTGAAGAACGAAAAGGGTGAAAAAGTTAACATGGTGGATCAGCAGGTGGAGTTACTAAATTCATATTTTGTATCCGTCTTCTCCCAAGAAATGAATGGTAATATCAACATTAATGGTGATAGTGATGAGGGGAATGAGGACTCCAAGCTGATTATAAGTGAAGGTTTGATAAGAGAACATTTAGCTAAGATTAAGGAAACCAAGTCCCCAGGACCGGATGATTTACACCCTAGAGTTTTAAAAGAATTAGCAGAGGAAATAACAGAACCCCTTGCAATAATCTTTAATAAGTCATGGGAAACAGGAGTGGTCCCTCTAGATTGGAAAAGGGCAAATGTGGTCCCCATCTACAAAAAGGGGAATAGGGACGACCCAGGAAATTATAGGCCGGTAAGTCTGACCTCGATAGTAGGAAAAATCTTTGAACAAATCGTTAAAGAACATTTAATTAGGTACCTGGATGGGAAGGCTTTAATTAATCAGAGCCAGCACGGCTTTATGCCTAATAAATCTTGTCAGACTAATCTTATTTCCTTCTATAATAAAGTCACTGAATGGTTGGACCAGGAAAATGCAGTGGACATAGTATATCTTGACTTTAGTAAGGCCTTTGATAAAGTATCACATAACATTCTTATTGAAAAAATGATCAAGTATGGCTTTGATAAAATATCAGTGAGGTGGGTTCACAATTGGCTTAATGATCGGGCACAACGAGTAATTCTAAATGGCTATACATCAAACTGGAAGAAAGTAAAAAGTGGGGTGCCGCAGGGCTCTGTCCTGGGCCCAGTACTTTTTAATATTTTTATAAATGATCTGGATGATGGGGTTAATGGGGAACTAATAAAATTTGCAGATGATACAAAGATAGGAGGAATGGCCAACACTAGAGAGGAGAGAGAATGCATCCAAAAGGACTTGGACACACTGGAACAATGGGCTGAGGTGAACAAAATGGTATTCAACAGGGACAAATGCAAAGTCCTACATCTGGGTAACAGAAATGCAGGAAGCATATATAGTATGGGAGGAATAGTACTAAGTGAGAGTACAGGGGAAAAGGATCTGGGCATAATAATAGATCGCAAATTCAACATGAGTCAACAGTGCGGTGCGGTGGCTAAAAAGGCTAATAAAATTCTAGGATGTATCAAGACGAGCATTGAAGCTAGATCAAGAGAGGTAATTATTCCGCTGTACTCTGCCCTGGTCAGACCCCACCTGGAATACTGTGTACAGTTCTGGGCTCCCCAGTTTAAGAAAGACATCGATTTATTGGAGCAGGTCCAGAGAAGAGCAACCAAAATGATGGAAGGTCTACAAACCATGTCCTACGAGGAGAGGCTAAAAGAATTGGGACTGCTTAGTTTGCAGAAGAGAAGGCTAAGGGGAGACTTAATAGCGGTATTTAAATATCTGAAAGGTTGTCACAGTGCAGAGGGATCTACCCTTTTCTCATTAGCAGAAGGAAGCACGAGAAGTAATGGGATGAAACTAAGGGGAAGGAGATTCAGATTAGACATTAGGAAAAACTTTCTAACAGTAAGGGTAGTGAGAGAGTGGAATAGGCTGCCACGGGAGGTGGTGAGCTCTTCATCAATTGAAATCTTCAAGCGGAAACTGGATAGGTATATAGCTGGGATGTTTTAGGAATTCCTGCTTTTGCAGGGGGTTGGACTCGATGGCCCTTGAAGTTCCTTCCAACTCAAACTCAAACATGTGTACTGGGGGTCTTTTATGTTACACAAGTGAAGGTTAAAAAAAAATCATTCACTGATTTACCATTTTTACCTTCCACCTATTAAGGAGAAAGGTGTTTTAAAGAAAGCAAATAGCTTATGAAACTTTAAGGATATGTGTGATGGTGAAATTTTTGAGGCAAAAACTAGTTGCTGTGGGTTTCCTACAGATTTGCAGCAAAAACTGACATCCAGCTGCTTTAAAATCTGCAATGCAGACTGTAACTCTCGATCAAAACAAGATAAGTAATGTATTTACAGCATTACTAAACGTTTTCATGTGTATTTGTCTCAGAATAAAGCTGTTCACTGATAATTGTATGATTCAGGGGGTGTCCACCTCTGGGACCTCACTGATTTTTAGAATATGGCTTCAATGTATCCTCCCCCTCCCCCCTCTTAAATGGTGAAATGGTCGCACATGTGTGCTGTTTCATTTAGTTTCTGTAGGACATCCTATTGCCACGGACATTTGCTATCCATGTTCAACACTGACAGTCCATAGATCTGTGCAATTCAGATGTCCGTTTTTTTCAACAAAACATGGGTCATTGAAAACACATAGACATGCTGAATTTTGGTTCATTTTACAGACCCTCCACACCATTGTAGTCTATGGATCCATTAAAGAACTTTACCAGTTCCACCAAGGCCACCTCTTTGCATAATTTAATCAGATTCTCCACTTTTCAGGCACAGATTTATTTTTTTTTCTCTAGCTCCTACCATTCCCGAGCAACACATGCTGTTAGTTTTGGTGTCTGATACACTATTTATATTCTGTACTGTCAGGTGGGCGTGGTCAGGCAGGAGCAGGCAAGGAGTGTGATTCTAAGCTCTGTCACTGGTTGCCTCTGATTGGAGCTCTGAATCACTCCCTCTTACTTTCTTCTACATGACACTGCCCTCCTTAAAGTACAGAGCCTAAATAGCACATCAAGCACCAACACTAACTTCACTGATTGCTTGGGAATGGTGGGGGCTAGAGAAAAAGTCCCAACTACACTGAAATCAGTGGAGCAGCGCTTAGTAACGGCCACTAAGAACTGGAGTTGGTGGAGGTGGTGAAAGGTCCTCTTTAAAAATACGGACAGTTCACGGATGCCATCCATGTGCTATCCATGTTTCACAGAACCAAAGCATTAAAAAAGATTTTCAATTTTGTTATTAAAAAAAAAAAAAAATGTTCAACTACAAACAAAAAATACTGGGGGACCGCAGCTTACACTTACTGCAGAGTGTGACCTCTGCCCCGACGCAGTCCATCTGCTCTTCGTGGGACTTCAGGTAAGTATCATATAGATACATATAATACTGTGTGGGGGCCCAAAGTGGAGCATATAATACTGTAGGGGGGGCCTACTGTGGGCATATAATACTGTGCAGTGGCCACTGTGGAGCATATAATGCTGTCTGGGGACCACTGTGGAGCATATAATACTGTGTAGGGGCCACTGTGGAGCGTATAATACTGTGTGGGGGGCCTACTGTGGGCATATAATACTGTCTGGGGGCCACTGTGGAGCATATAATGCTGTCTGGGTGCCACTGTGGAGCATATAATACTGTGTGGGGGCCACTGTGGACATATAATACTGTGTGGGAGCCACTGTAGCCATATAATACTGTGTGTGGGCTATTCTGGAGCATATAATACTGTCTGGGGGCCACTGTGGAGCGCATTGTACTGTCTGGGGGCCCTTCACTATTTATATCACACAGTATCTGTTTTATAGCAGACATGTGATGTTATTACAGGCTGTAATAACATTGCACGGTCACTATAAAACAGATCCTGGTTAATTTAAGGTTAAATTGCCGTGTTGGCACTTTGAGATAACTTAGTGCGTTTTGGGTTGCAGTTTGGGCACTCGGTCTCTAAAAGGTTCGCCATCACTGCCTTAGGTTGTTAATTGTTAACTAATTGTCTGGAACAACCCTGTTACATTTTTACCATCTGGCTATAAATAAAAAGTCCTGGAATTTTCTAATATACGTAGGTGCGGGGAGGTTGTTAGTAAGACTGCCATTTTGTACTCTGCTCCTGATAATGCATCCCTGGAGGATTTGCGTGACGACGAGGCATGCATCCTTCAATGGGCTGTGTATCTACACTGAAATCTATGCCACTTCATAGTTGGATTAGATTTCAGCCATCATTTATGCCAGAAAACTCAACCACACACACAACACACACTTCAGCAATCTTTTTTACAAGTGGCATTAAAACTCACAAACCCAAGATTTGCAACTTTTTCTGTGACACAAAAGTGGCATAGGGACTTAATAAATCTGTCCCATAGTCACCATTTTCAAGAACATGTCAGTGAATGGTAACTTTTTTGCGTAAGTGTATGGCTCATTAAAAGACAATACTTGAAGAAACTTGAAGGGGGCTATCCCACAAACCACCTTAGGCTAAGAACAAATGCTGCGTGTTCGCAGTTAGTTAGACATGGCAAAATCGCTGACTATGTAATGGATGGGTTTTCCAAAAATCCTCTCTACACATTGCAGACATAAACATAAAACATGTCAATTATTGTCGTGTATTATGCCATGGATTTCATTCAGTGCAATTTGAAAGTTTGAAACCTGGGCTAGCCGCATGGGAAACTTCCCAAGAAACCCTCAGCACAAACCAGCCAAATACAGCTGTTTGTTGGCCATGGACAAGTCCACTACGGGATGTCTGTTAAGTTTTTTGCAAGGACAAAGCCTTTTAATGATACAAGGACTTGTATCCATTAGTTATGATAAGCTTCTAGATGTTAAATGTTTTCCCATTCACAGACTCTCTTCCACCTGGTACAGGACTTTATCTTCCTTTGGAAAAAGTAAACAAACCCAAAGGAAGAAAACTTCTTCTTTTTTTTTTAACATTACAGTGAATGATAAAGGATGCAACAGAAGGTGCTCCATCTGCATCCTTCATTCTGCCAACATTACGTGATGGGTCAGAACAGTGGACAGAATGATGGTAGTTTGACCGTTGCCTGATAGATGGTCCAAGATGAGCGATTCTCCTATGCTGCTCCTAATTGGGCATTCTAAAAGCCGGTTACCTAACCACACTGCGTTCTTTCACAAAAAAACGCTGTCCAAATGCCCTGTAAGAGGCTTTCTGATCTGTAACGAAGACTCCTGTTTCACATGCAGACACATGCCAATGACTTACTGCACACCTTAACACCTGGTTATTTTCTCACTCCCATCACACATCACATCTCTATTATCTCCACTGTTTCCTAGCTCTCCCATCAGGTTAGCAGATATTGCAGGTTTGGTAAGCAGTAGAACAGCAGAGAGGTTTTTCTGTAGTCTGTTCGTAATCTTGCTAAAAGCAAGCCCTGGCAGCATCAAAACTGCTGTATGGAGCTAGGCAAATAATGAAAATGAATATTCACAATTCTGATCTATAGTGGCATCAATTGGTGAACATCCTTACTTTTTTGTAAGCTCATAAAGGAATTTTAGGCATATGGACACTAGGCACCCCTCTCTATGGGTCAGAACAGAGAGTTAATAACAAACAGTGATTCTTGCTATGGTAGACTCGAGACATCCAATATAGTCAGCAGGTAGCAAACACTATCGTTTTATCAGTATGTCATGTTAAAGCAATAAAAAAATGGACAATTTACCAAGAAGCTTAATCTTGTTTTTACTTTTCCTAATATATGGCCATTTGTATCTAAGGATTTGAATGTAAACCACAGTGTAAAATAATACTTTGTATGTATGTTTCCTTAATATATAGTAAGAAGTAAATATATAGTAATATAGTTGCAAATACAAACTGTATTGCAGCAACATTTAAGCATCTGTGTTACAGCTGAGAGGTCATTAAATGGCGCAGAATTCTGCCATAATTATAATCATGACTATAAACATTTTTGTGCTGTTTTCGGAACCTGAATGTGGATCTGTAAAAACAGTGTGTGTGTGTGTATGTATATATGTATGTGTAATAAATATACTCTAATGATGAAACACGGGCATACATTCCACTAGAAACCTTTCAGTCACTGGGGGAGGGGCAGCGTCTGCTTCACAGGCCCTGTGCTTGCAGCCGACAAGGTGTATACAATTGTCCGGTCTATTAATTGAGACTCTTCCTCTGGATGTTAATTATTATTCTATGCTTTTATGTACATAAATGAATTGGCTTTATGTGTGTCAGAAATCTGAGCTCTCACTAGAACCTTGGCCCAATTACACAAACGGCGAATATCTACAGCACATACGGTGAGATTCTGCAGAAATAGACATTGATGGGAGACTTGTCCATGGCTATTAAAATTATGTGAAACGATATGCCATATTCTCTTGCATGTCACAATTACACATTCCTATAATAATCGCCAAGCCCCTGTGGTATAACTGCTTGATAATTAAAGTATCATCTGTCTCACGTTCCTGTGTTCTATTTTTTTTTTTTCTGCTTCCCCTCCCCCTGCTCTCGAGAATTGTGGTTGCTCAACATTCAGATGGAGTCATTATGTTTTTGCATATCATTACAGCCTTCTGCAGAACAACAGCGACATCTACATGTGTCATAATATCAGCGTGTCAGGAATATTACATATACATATAATGTCTACCCACCTATACACACACCTGCCCTGGAGTCTTACCTGTGTATATCTGGCTCAGTACATCGTCTCTGGGAAAGTTGGGAAATGCTTGTGTGACGATGCTGGGAACAGATACTTAGATGGGCAATCCTCTCCTCCCTAGGTACCACAAGCTATGTGTGACACTAATACCCATTACATTCTCTCCCCTGCATAAATGGCAGTGATTAGGGATAGTGAAGGACTGCCATATCCAGATGAGCAGCCGACAGAGTGCCAGGGCTCCAGTTATCCTCAGGAATGTCGTGGCAGGACTCCTTCGCTCATCTGTAGGGACTGGTTAGCTTCGATCTATCATACACTCACATAGAAAGCTGCCCTCTCAACGCCAGATTTTCCCAACTTTCTCTGCTCCGAATAAGCTCCTGTACACGCAGCTCTAATGAGATGCAAATGAGATATGCACAAAGCCATAGCACTGTAGGATGATTAACCACTAGAGACATTAGCTGCCGACTTCAGGCTGTGTGAGTTTAATAACCCTCTGCCGCCCCTCCGCTCTTGGTGGGGGCTCTGAACGCCCCTTGGCAGAGGAGTAAGATCCCGGACCCATCGCCCATCGTTGCGTTCCTCCTGCTGAGGGGGCTGCGCTCCCTCATCCACATGCAGAATCCTTAGTGCTTGTCTTTGTAATCCAGACAGTGTGCGTATAGGGCACTTCATTATTTCATAGTGTGCCAAAGCTCGTTAGCTAAACAATTATTCCTCATTATAACCCAGTGCGGACTTATTAAGAAAAAAAAATTCCCCCAACGATTGGCATATGGTTAAATCTGAAGCCATGAGCGCAGCTGTAAATCCATTGCGGGTCTTATATTCCAAGCCAGGTTGTCAGTACCCCTACACAACGGGCAGCAGAACAAACACTCGGCATACTTTGTAAGATCCTCATCCTATTGGTGTGACTTATCTGACTGTATCCATTTTTTTTTTGTTTCCAGCGCCAGGTTTTGACCCCGCACCCAGTGCCCACAGACCTAACAGGAGCCAACACAGCTTCAACCATGTGAGTACTCATCCGACAAACTAGAGCACAGCAAAGGGCACGTCTTGAGTGTTGACAATGCTTTGTACCCTTGAAGTGCAATGCTCTTTGCAAAGTGGCACACTCCTGACTACCTCCCAAGTTTGTGCTCCTTTGAGTGACGCTTCCACATAGGCAGATCTGGGAGAAAGGGTTAGGTTCGGCCCCATTCATCTCCCTGGTGATAGCAGCAAATGCAGATAAATCTCTCTCAGCCTCCTGATCTTGCTGCTTCTGGGGAGCTGCCTTTTCCTGCCACGTACCTGCTCTGGAAATGTTTGTGTAAATCTATATGCATGTTTGTATGTGGATGCAGGGCATTTGGTACCTTCCCCTTTCTAATGCAAAATATCCTGGTGTCCTTAAGTGGATGCTCCAGAACCTGCACATAGGTGTTTTGTATACAGAATGTCCTTCCATTTTAGTGCTTGCAGCTGAAATCCTCACTCTCCCATGTTTGCTGCTGGCATTCCCTTTTCTTGGAGTGGTTGGCAGCGGCCATACTGTGACATGTACAGATGTACTTACTGCCTGTGCCATTCCTGGAAATCTGCGGCCCAAACCCTTTTGTTTGTTGTTGACGAGGCGATTCTTTCCGTGTTAATTGTAAAACTTGAATGCCAAACGAGATTGCAGAGCCGCAGGAAGGAGAGTCCCCAGAGGAAGATGTAATGCTGTAAAAGATGCCAGGGTCCTTGGCACTGATCCTTTTTCACTGATGAGTATTTTCCTCCATGTTTAACCGCTGGCTCCATACTCGAGGCGGGCACCCGCAGCTTGGCAACTGTGCCTTACATGGCGTTGAAGGATACATCATTGCTTGCTCACTGCGGCAGAAGGAACATTCGGGGGGAGGGGAGCCACTTCAGTCACCCCCATGCCCCATTCCTGGCTTCCCACTCGTTACCTATACTGTGTCTTGTATCCCTTGGTAAGGAGGTTTACTCTGGTAGTCAGTGCCCCGTTCTTTGTCTGCTCTGGAGCTGTAAAGGATCTCCAGACCCACTTCATTGGCCGCCGTGACATATACCCGCTGCCGATATCACACGAAACTGTGGCGTTGCCACTGAGTGGATGGCATCGTGCCAGCTCGTCTGCCATCCGCCCATGCAGCTCTCGCTCTCTCTCCTCCTCCTGTCGGCTTGATGTTAATTAACAGACGGGCTAATTGATTTAAAAGCTGAAAAAAATTACAGTTAACTTTTCCCAGAGGGTATGAGCGGCAGCCTGGCATGGGTCTGCTGGGCGTGGGGGAGGGGATTGTGCAAAGCCTGCAGCATAGGAAATAGGGAAAAAAACATAGCAGTAAGAAAACGTTGGCTGCTTATTGGAGAACAGCTGATAAGAATTGTGGTGAAACTGCCTCCGCATGACTATATACTGCCATTCTGTTTTATTCTAAATAAGCTGGGCACTCCCTTTTCCCTCCCCCTGAGACAAGAGAGCCATCCTGAACTTCTACCAAACCTCCCCTCCTCCCCCCCCCCCCCCCCATTAACACCCTGCAATTAGGTAAAATAATCCCCTGGGACCGAGAACGCCTCGTCAGATGAAATAATTATGAAGTATTGTGCGCTGTCGTACAGCCCCCCCCCCCCCCCTTTAACTATCACCGTTCTTATTTCCTAAATCCTTAGGATTTCTTGTCACAACTAATATGAATGTGTGTGTGTGTATAAATATATATATTTAATATATATGTGTGTGTGCGTTGGCACATTCCATATTAAGTCTGATGAAGGGACAAAATCTCCATGCCCGCTTTCATATTCATGCACCAAATGCTATCGCCGTATTTTTTTTTTTTTTTCTATTCTCAAAAGGCCTTGAAAATTTCCATCTCTGTGTGAGACAGTCTCTCCAGCACTGAACCAGTTAATTAACAGCACAATTAGCCATGCAAATACAGGCTTTGTTTGGAGGCTGTTCTCCAGAAGGAGTGTTTGTTTTGCATGGACCTCTGCATCTGGGAAGAGAGATTGTAGGGTGAGAGATGCCATCATCACCATGTCTAACTGTCCTGTCCTCTCCGCCTCTCCTGAAAGGCTAAATCTGTGCTGTGGTAAGAAAAAAAAAAAAAAAAATACAGTGTGCAAATCATCCCACATTTGCATAATGTCTCCTGCCTTGAATATGCAGATGAGCTGTATAATTTATGAGTAGTCTGGAAACGTGTTTTTTCTTTTTTTCCTTCTCTGTGATTTGCTGTGAGGGGTTTGATTCCTCTCTGTGCCAGCTCTGTACAGACCTTTTTACAAGCTGCGCCATCGTATGTTATATTTCTTTACGTGGATGTCTTTTATATGTGAATTTCTAGCCCTCACCTATCTCACCCGATTTCCTTTTTCCATCATCACTACCTTTCATGTCAGAAGAGGTGCCCATTGATCGCTTGCATTAAAAGCCCACAGTGTAGGGAATATAGTTCCTGGTTACAGCTTGTCATGTTCAATTTCATTCCTCAGCCAGTGACATGAAAGAGATTTTACTACTGGTCTGATTTTCTTATAGTAAAAATAAGAGGTGGCATTAATTATGCAAAATAATAATAATAGTGATGGTGATGATGAACGGGTCTGTTATCAGCCATCTCATAATAACATATAGCAATAGTATTACAATCTGCCTGGGAATCACAATAGAAATTGCTAGTGAAAGTTATGTAGAGAATATCGAAATTTAAAATCTTAAGAAAAAATATAAAATTTTCTATATAGAGAAAATCCAAGTATAGGTCTTTATGTGGGAAATGTGGATGTAAGCAGTGAACAGGCCAATCCTGTAGAAATAAAGCAGCCAAAAGCCGCCCAATAATGGATCTCAGCCTGGTAACTGAATATTAAGAATATATTTGCTATACATTTTTATTGACTTTATTGATGGAAGGAAGTATAGAAGAGCAGGGACAAATCTTTACAAAAAGAATAAATTGGATACTTATAAATGGACAATATACAAAAGCTAAATTTTAGCTTTTTCTTTTTTATAACAAACAGTTGAAGAAACCTCTATATACAATTTGCTGGATGTATTTTATTGTTTTTCCTATATTCCTATTTTTCGTCTTAACACTGCAGCAAATGCACTGAGAAGCTATAGGCAAGTTGTCTGTTAAACTAACAATAAAGACACTATAGATAATAATGCTATAGAATGAAAATATATCTAAAAAAATCAAAAACGTAAGTTTCTTCATTGCATAAAACTGAATATGGCTCAATGACTGTGGAGGTTTCTGGCAAGGTGGAAGATGAGCTTTGTATTTTTTCCTAACATTCTTCCAACTTATCTGTTTTGGCAAGTGAAGGGTAAACCTTAAGGCAGTAATTAATATGCAGAGTCCCAGATAATAATCTCCTTCTGACGTCCTTCATTTATTTCCTTAGCCAGATTTATGAAAATGGCAATTAAAATGCAGTCAGGTTCCATTAATATAATCAGGGCCTGGCTGCTGCAGTAGGCCAAACTATTGTGGTGAAATGATGGCATGTGATAGCTTGCTTGGCACATGTCCCTAATTTGTGTGTCTGTTTAGAGGGGTCGTGCGGGACCTGGAGGAGCTGAGGGATCTGGTGATGAATAAGGAGCATCTCGTACAACAGCTGCACAGTCAACTGAGGGACGTTATACACAGCCAGGAGCTGAGCCGCATTGAGGTAAGATCTGATGCCTTCTGTACACTATAATCCTGGCTTATTGTCCACTATATGATACAGTTATATGGAATCCTTCATGACACTGGAGTTTACAGTTGGATTTCTTGACTGTGCACATGTTGAATAACTACAGTAATTTATAGATGACTGAGGAGAAATTGTAGTATCCTGCCTCATGTAAGAGGCATTCTGGATTGAATTAAAGATGTGTCACATGTAATACCTTAAATATATAAGAATGCCTCAAACTTTCATCTGTACTGTCTGGAGATATCTCAACCTAAATCTGTGATGACTACTGTATGGAATTTTATTATGGCTTTATAAACACTGGCTACGTGTGTATGTGTGTGTGTTCAGAGGAGGGGGATATTCCTATTTAATGTGTGTCGAACATAGACTAAGAGAAACTTTGCAAAATTTCCTTGATCTCCTAAAGGATACTGTGGGAACATGACATTGTCCATCAGCATCCATACACTTATAAAGGAGAGGACTCCGATACGTGGCTGATACATATTTCTGGTGGAAACTGGGTGGGGACTCAATGTCAGGCAAAGGGACCTATAAGATTCTGTTTTATACATGGATTCTTTATATCATCATGTTTCCTGTGAAAACCTTCTCCAGTGTGAACAGAGCCATAGACCTGTTTAAAAACAACAATTTAGGTTCAGATGAAATGAATCAATAAAAAGGGAAATTTCATTTTAGCTTTGTCAAATAGCTAATCCTTCGTAGGAGTCTTACAGATGTGTATAGTGTCCTGTATAGTTCAATATTTTATTTAACCTGCTGTTTGCCACTTAGAAGCCCTGAAACAGATTTTCAAAAGGCAATATACCATGCTTCTTACTGTATATGGGCACCAGATAAAATAAGGAAGATAAAATAAATTAATTTTCCCGATACACATTCACAAAGTGATCTTTCCATGTTTTTGTGATTTTTCATGTATATATGTATTAAGAAGATGGCAAATACATGTAGGTGTCCTTATGTGATGGAAAATCTTTATTATAGATTATTGGGGTATTCATATGCCTTAATTTACACAGAACCTGTCCTTTCTTCTGACATGTCTGTTTTAACAAATGCTTATATTGATGAAAGAACAATATTGGATAATCCTTTGTAAAACTATGCATTGTACTATTCCTCTGTTATTCTTCCTGGAAATGTATGGATGAATTAACTGGAGCAGTCAGAGATGCATGTGTCAGTTAGTCATTATCATAAGGAGAATAGTAACACCAAGGATGTTGATGTTTTTATAAATTTCTAGGAGGAATAACAGAAGATTATGCAGAATTGTTAATTCATGGAGAAGTCCCAAATATTTGCTAACAGACATGTCAGAGGAGGAAGAGACAGGTTCTCTTTATATACTTAGATATTAAAACTTGTCGTGTTGTTTTGCATGAAGGTATTCTGTCTACTGTGAGAACACAACTCTTAGATAATGCAGGTGCCCCATATACAGTGAAACCTCTTATAGCTGACCACCCAAATTAGCACAGAAAAATGGGCTTTTATACGGGTGGTCCTCTCAAAGAAAGAAGTATACAGAATGTAGGTTAAAGTATCAACAAGAGTCACCCCAGACCCCCCAAATAATGATGGAAGAGCCAGAAACCATGTATTTTATGCCTCAGCATATTACTCAGAACCAGGTGTCACACCAACATATCACACAGAGCCAGGCGTAGCCTGGTTCTAATAAAATAGACATGGTACTGTACACAAGTCACTACAACCCACACACATAACCTTTCTTACTTCCCTGATGAAGTGCACATTTCCTAGTTCAGGATAGCCTAATTATTCTTGGTCTCCAGCATGGCTTTCATCTCGTTCCTAGTAGCCAGCATGACTCCCCCTCTCATTCCTGGTCCCCAGCATGGTATCCCTTTAAATAGTGGTCCTCAGCATGGCTTTCCCTTTCATTCCTGGTTCCTAGTGTGGCTCTACTGTCACTTATAGACTCCACCATGACTCCCCTTTCCATCCCCCTCCTCCACATTGCTAACCTTTACTATACTTGCTGACATTTCATAGGCCAAAATCTGAACTTTAAAGCCCTGGAGTATACATAAAACCCATCCCTTTTTTTCAGTTGCCAGGATTGTCCTGGCACAATTGTAACTATTGGCATCTATGCATTCCACCTCTGCGGCAGATTTCATTGACTATGGCATGGGCTTTCTGCTCCATTGTGATGCTGATCATTTTTCTCCCCTGATGTCCCTTTCAAGTCTCTTGTTCCTGCTTTCTGCAGTCCAGTGATGCAGCACAGCACAGAGTTGCGTCCATATTAGTCTCACACTGTATGCAATTCCAATGTGTGGTCTTTTCCAACTGAAACATTTGCTCTAAAATGTGGTTGGATAATGGGGTGGTCTGCATCTTCAGGCAGCTTCTATAGAGTATGTTGGAAGGAAAATGGGTCACTGAAAAATTGGTCTTTAAAAGGTGGGGGATTTTTTCCAAGGAGTGGTCTTCTATAGAGGTTTCACTGTATTAAGAGGAAGCAGTTCTCCTTTACTTCTTGTAATATAAATTAAATAACTACCCGGATGAAAAAAACATTTTTAGCAATTGTTTGGAAGGCAGCAGAGTAGGAAGAAATCTATTCACTCACCCATGGTTCATGGAATAGCCTGTCCTATTCATTATAGATTGGTGACCCCAAAAGAGTAGGGGCCTACAGTGAAGGTAGTGAAGTCAGTATTTTTCTTCCAGCCGTGGTGTTATTATAAGTAATAATTCTGCTGCATTATACATTGCTGTTCCCTGTACAGTTTATCTAATGATAAGGGTTTGGCAGCATTTATTAATAGATTCCTGATGGTTAGTCCATATGAGGTACCGGAAACAACAATGTAGGTCATTGAACAGCTGTACATAGAAGCAGTCTGTTCAGCTAGTGTACATTTGTTTATGAGATAGCTGGGTTTTATAGAGCCAGGAATGGCACTCCTGCATATTATGCAGAATTACTGGACCAAACTATTGCATGAAAGAATGATTAAAATCAATATTCTTTACTTCTGTCACCTACTAAAACCATGTAGTCAAAAGAGCTATGAGTGTCAACCCACGCTGCTGTCAGGCACTTAGTGAGCATTTATTCTTTGCAGAGTGACTGAACTCCAGCAGGGGGCGCTATTTGTCACTATCCACGGTGTCCCTGTATACCAGACGTGGGCATTGTATGGCCCGCGGACCAAATCCGGCCCTCTATCTCTGACCGGCCCGCGTGGTGACAGGCATCGGCAGCTACGTATTGTGTTATTGCAATAAGCAGCTGCCGATATTTTTTTTACTCATCTGTCCACATTCCTGTTCTGGCCGCCCTACGCTGCCTATTCTAGGCAGCGCTAAACTGATGTCACGACACTGAAGAACGCCGCGACGCAGCGTACAGCATCCCGACCTTCAGCGTTGGCAACAGTGCACCATGGAGGCGGCAGCAGAGGGCGTCCAGGACTGGAGCATGGACAGGTGAGTAAAAAGTATTGGCCACTACTCTGTGTGGGGGTGGGGGGATAACAGGGGGTCATATACTGTGGGTGGGCTTTAAAAAAGGGGTTATATACTGTGTGGGGGCATAAATAGGGGGATCATATACTGTTTGGGGGGGTATAAAATGTGCCATAAACTGTGTGGGGGCCATAAATAGGGGGATCATATGCTGTGTGGGGGGTAAAAAAAAGGGGGTCATACACAGTGTGGGGGCTAAAAAAAGGGGGTTATATACCGTGTGATGGGTCACGAAAAGGGGATCATATACCGTGTGATTTGGCCAGAAAAAGGGGCTCATATACCACATTCGTGTACTTTCATTTTCGGACCGGCCCACTGTGCATGATGATGTCCCTCCTTAAACCATTCCAATTTCTCATGTGGCCCCATGTGATAATTAATTGCCCACCCCTGCTGTATACTAATAAGATTAAGTAACCTAAAATTCACCCACTGAGTGAGCATTTATACATTACAGAGTGACTAAACTCCAGCAGGGGGCACCTATTCAAATTTAACATCCAAGGTGCTGTCCCTCACTCTAGCCCTCACTCATGAAAATTCACCTTACACATTTTTGCTATTTTAATACCAACATCTGGGATGTGTCTGGGCCAGTTTCAGCCCTCACATTTTATATAGCAGCTAGCAACATGACTGTCTGTATGGTAAGGAAGCCATGGTACAGTGGGTACAGAAAGTATTCAGACCCCTTTAAATTTTTCACTCTTTGTTTCATATCATATGGTCATAAGTGTTCAGACCCTTTGCTGTGACACTCATATTTAACTCACATGCTGTCCATTTCCTTCTGATCCTTCTTGAGATGGTTCTACTCCTTCATTGGAGTCCAGCTGTGTTTACTTAAACTGATTGGACTTGATTAGGAAAAGCACACACCTGTCTTTATAAGACCTCAGAACTCACAGTGCATGTCAGAGCAAATGAGAATCATGAGGTCAAAGGAACTGCCCAAGGAGCTCAGAGACAGAATTGTGGCAAGGCACAGATCTGGCCAAGGTTACAAAAGAATTTCTGCAGCACTCAAGGTTCCTAAGAGCACAGTGGCCTCCATAATCCTTAAATGGAAGAAGTTTGGGACGATCAGAACTCTTCCTAGACCTGGCCATCCAGCCAAACTGAGCAATCGTGGGAGAAGAGCCTTGGTGAGAGAGGTAAAGAAGAACCCAAAGATCACTGTGGCTGAGCTCCAGAGATGTAGTAGGGAGATGGGAGAAAGTTCCACAAAGTCAACTATCACTGCAGCCCTCCACCAGTCGGGACTTTATGGCAGAGTGGCCCGAAGGAAGCCTCTCCTCAGTGCAAGACATATGAAAGCCCGCATAGTTTGCCAAAAAACACATGAAGTACTCCCAGACTATGAGAAATAAGATTCTCTGGTCTGATGAGACGAAGATTGAACTTTTTGGCGTTAAAGCGGTATGTGTGGAGAAAACCAGGCACTGCACATCATCTGCCCAATACAATCCCAATAGTGAAACATGGTGGTGACAGCATCATGCTATGGGGGTGTTTTTCAGCTGCAGGGACAGGACAACTGGTTGCAATTGAAGGAAAGATGAATGCGGCCAAGAAAACCTCTTCCAGAGTGCTCTGGACCTCAGACTGGACCTAAGGTTCACCTTCCAACAAGACAATGACCCTAAGCACACAGCTAGAATAACAAAGGAGTGGATTTGAAACAACTCTGTGACCATTCTTGACTGGCCCAGCCAGAGCCCTGACCTCAACTCAATTGAGCATCTCTGGAGAGACCTGAAAATGGCTGTCCACCAACGTTCACCATCCAACCTGACGGAACTGGAGAGGATCTGCAAGGAAGAATGGCAGAGGATCCCCAAATCCAGATGTGAAAAACTTGTATCATTCCCAAGAAGACTCATGGCTGTACTAGCTCAAAAGGGTGCTTCTACTCAATACTGAGCAAAGGGTCTGAATACTTATGACCATGTGATATTTCAGTTTTTCTTTTTTAATAAATTTGCAAAAATATCTACATTTCAGTTTTTTTTTTTCTGTCAAGATGGGGTGCTGAGTGTACATTTATGAGAAATAAAATTAGCTTTTTTGCTTTTAGCAAATGGCTGCAATGAAATAAAGAGTGAAAAATTTAAAGGGGACTGAATACTTTCCGTACCCACTGTATATCTCTCCTCTGTGCAGGTCTATATAGCTCATTGCTCCTCCCCCTATTGATTAACTCACTAGGGAGTGCCCAGTCAGAAGTTTGGGCATCCCATCACGCCCCCTGACTGAGACACACCCTCTACTGTGATTGGAGCAGAAAGAAAAACAGTGGCATCCTGTTGTCAAGGAAACCTTCACAGTGGCTCCTCCACAGCCTCAGATAAGTGAATGAATAAGAAACACAGCAAAACCAATGTCGCGATGCAGGAGATCCTTACAGTCACCGTACAGTGCTTTAGGCTGCACTGTATCCAGTTCCACAGCGGTACTATCCAAGCATATATAGTTCAATCAATCAGTCTCCATCAGCCATCAATTGGTTGTCGCAGAAGTCAATCAGGCATGATCAACATTAACCCTTATAGTTCCAGTTCATAAGGAGAACGTAAGGGCTATACTGGACCAGAGTGCACGTCACTGCATTACTAGACTGATTGTCAAAATTCTGGCAAAGTTGGATGATGAACTCCTGTGTGGCCATTGTGAACGGCATTCAACATTCCCCCTACATGGACTTTAATGGTAAAAAATGGCTAAAGACTTATAGCAAAAAAAAAAAAAAAATGAAAATGTTCCAATGGTGCTAACCACTGATGTGTAATTAAAAGAAATACGCTTTGACCATTCCCTCCTGTTGGAGGAGCAGTGATTTCTCTTTCCATGATGAACTGTCACAGCGACAATCTATGTGACTGAATAACTATGGCTCATCTTTGGCCTGTTCTGTCTGCTCTATGATGTATAGATGAGGAGGGTGTGAATGATGTGATCTCCAGGCTGCTCATACGTTCACAGTGGACACTGTTCCATCCCTTTGCCATTAATCTGCAGCGTTTTCTATGAGCTGCTGGGAGATAGGAAGATTTACTGGCTGATACTCCCATGTATTCACCCTGCTCCATCCTCCCAGCGCTAGACTTCTAATGCATCTGCCTGGCAGCACCTTACAGATCACAGAGCACTGGAATCTATCAAGACGAACTGCGGCCATCTGATAGATGACTGAGTAATGGACTCTGAGTACATTAGTGAGCCCCAGTCTAATGGCAAGCTGTTGCCTATGGCTCCTGATGCAGATCACTCATAGTGTCCTCTAACTCATTAGCTGCTGCCAAGACTTGGCTCATGTACAGGTGGATGGAAGTGCAGGCTGTGATACGTGATCTGCGCAGTCTGTGCCCTGCTTATGTCTATGAGATTCAGGCACTGTGTAATGGTAGTGGAGAGAACTTCTGCTTTGTTTTTTTGTCTTCGTTTTTTTCCCTTTAAATGCCGTGAATCATGTTCACACAAAAGTTCAGAAAGACTGTTAATAGTGGACTTAAAGTAATTTAAAGAGTCTTCTTTGCTATACTGAAAGCTCCATCTTTGTACAGCAAGTGACTAGCGCAGTTTGGAGAATGTAAACATTATTGGGAGCTGTGCTGTTCTGGAGCAGCTGATCTGCGAGGTTCCTGGTGTCAGAGCCTTGTAGATGTAATATTGATGACCTATCTTAAGGGTATCCTTTTAATATTAAAAAATGGATAACACCTTTAAGACCTAGCACATTGTGAGCTGGTCTCAATATCAGGGCTATGGAGGCAGTAGCCCAAAGCACCAACTTCGACTCTATTTTTCTAAAGCCCAACTCTGACTCCTTCATAAATAGCTGACAGCATTGGCTGGACAAAAGCTGTAAAACTCCTCTAATTCACAAAAAAAGCTAGTGATTGAATTCCTATGAAAGTAAGTATGTAGCAATCTATGTATCTAATTAATTGTACTATATTAATAACTGTATGATATAATAAAAAATAATTGATCGCTTTATTTTGAAGCTGGAGTCTAAGTTGGTAACTTTTTTTTTCCAACTCCGACTCCACCCAAAACTGGCCCTAACTGCGACTCCACTACCCAGCTTAATATAGTAAGTTCTGGTAACTGATAAACAAGAATTAAGAGGCTTTCGTCTCTTAATAATTCTCGCACACCGCAGGAGGTCCTGTGCCCTAGAATAAAAATCTGCATAGAGGGACTGGCGTAGATTTCAGATATAACTCATGCCAGTTTTTTTGGCTATAGCCAAGATGGGAACACCTCAGCCCACCCTGATCCTCACCACACCCCACTCTGTCCACTTTTCTCAAACGTGGCAAGCAGGTCAGAGAAAAAAGGAGAAAGTGGTGCATTTTTGGCACAACCAACTATGCACCACTTTTGCTCCAGAAAACTGGCATTGCCAGATTAGTAAATACACCTACACAACAGTTTCAATGTATTGGTGCACTAGTACCCTATACAATGTAAAGGGTCCACATAAGAATTATGTCCATACACTAATGTATTTCCTTTTGCAAGCTATTCATAAAGTATATTAGAAATCTACATACTGGAATTTCTTGATAGGTCCTAGAGAAGGAGACCCGCCTACAGGAACTACAAGACACAATTACTGTACTACACCAGGAGATCTCTCTGAAGGACTCTAAGGCGGCCATCCATCTGCAGGAGAAACACCACTTGGAGAGCCAGGTCAAAGCTTTGAGTCACGCAGTGAGTTCAGATCTATCTATCTATCTATCTATCTATCTATCTATCTATCTATCTATCTATCGTATGTGTGTAATTGTGTATTTTACAATTCTGTATGTAATATGCATATTGATAGTTGATCTGTTAAGTATTGCAGGTGTCACTTGTAATCTAAATCTGAATAATGTTATTTCCTGCACCCAGGTTTCCAGTAGTCCACCAGAAAGCTCCTCTGTATCTAAAAGCAATGAGTTACTTAAGTCTGAGGTATGTGTAAGATCCATTGATGGGCCTTTTAATGGGCATGATTATTGTAAAATGTTACATTGTGGTTATAGACATTACAAGCGATACCTTAATGTATAAATGTTGTTTATATAATAATCTTTTATTATACTCCAGAGCTGTAGTCATAGTTCTCATGGTTCTTATTAGAAACAATCAACTTTTTGCATAATAAGAAAGACTGTTATTTGTTCTACTACTATAATCTTCATGTTTAATGATGTATCTATTGGGTTCAGTCATTGAAAGGGGCCTATGTGCAGAGTCGTTCCATTATAATACTTGCTGTTAATAATCAGCTGTTCCTTTCCTGCTAGTTGGATCGAAGAGATGCAGAGCTCAGGGCAGCTCAGAATGAGCTGCTCACCCTACAAAATACCCAAGATGTCCTGTCCTCTGAGGTAATTATACCATTATTTTCATATTTCTTTTAATTAAAGTTTTATACCGTGACAAATATTTATCATCTATCTACAAGGATAGGTGATAAATGTATGATTGCTCAGCATCCAACCTTTGGAACTCCTACAATCACTAGAACAGGGGCCCCAGTGGCTCATGGTGAAGGCATCTGAATGGAGCAATGGTCACACATTCGCCCTGCCACTCCATTCATTGTCTGTGGGGACTGACTGAGATAGCCACGTACTGTATGTGGTTATCCCTGGTCAGTACTGTAGATAACGTCATTCTCTGCTGGTGTCTCTCTGTCATTATTGTTTAGCTGGATGCCCAAGAACAACAGGTATACAGGCTGCAGCGAGAGTTGCGGGAAAGACAAGAAGAGTTAGAGCAGAGACATGGTAGAATACAGCAGCTTCATAAGGACCTGAAGACAAGTGTTGTCCAGAGAGATGAAGCCCATAGACAGGTAATTTATACTCTACAGCTCCTTTAACATTGCCCATTAGTGCTGCTGGTTATGGATTACTGCTAGTATGGAGATTTTTCTGATCACTTTGCTCTTTTATTATGAAATTTGCAGAGCACAACTAATAAAAGCTATGCCTGGAACTAGTTTTAGCACCTTCTATCCACCAAACCCTACACAGTCTTATGGTATATATGAGCTGATTATTGGATGACAAGAACTATTGGTTGTATAAAGCATGATAATGTCCTGGGGGCCTAGTAACTTGTCAAGCAAGGCAGATTACAAAGCCAACCAGACTGACCTCAGTATCCACTTTGTATGTTCTTGACCTCTCAGTGTGAGTTTTCCATGGTTTATTTGTCTTTATTTATTTTGCATATGTATAGCACCAACATATTCCACAGCCCTTACAGACATTGTCAGTCACAGTCACATTTAGGGCTAACACATTCTAAATTCCCTATTAATATGTCTTTGGAGTGTGAGAGGAAACCGGAGTGTAGATCCTATAAATAACCCACAAAGCATCTTAGTTAATTTTGTCTGTTTCCAGGTCTCTGAGTGTAATTTGCGTTTGTCACAACTTGAGGGGGAAAACTTTGCCCTGAGGGTCCGTCAGCGAGAACTAGAGGCAGAGGTAAGGAAACATTTTGAGGAGACCCGTGGATGAGGCATACATGTGTCTGCCAGTCTAGTGCTGATCTTGCATTGTTTCTCTGCAGTTAGGTAAAGTTAGGGAAGATTCTCTATACCTACAGCGAGAAGAGCAGACACCGCCTGCATGGGAGCTACACCAGAAACATGACCTGGAGGAAAGACTTGAGGAAGCGGAGAATGCGGAGCGTGAACATCTGACATTAATTCAGAGGATGAGAGCAGAGATGCAGGACACTAAACTCCTGGTCAGTGAATCATAAATGTAAATTCTGTCTTTATTTATTGTTAAGCTGCTCAAACCCCTAAAGTGTCCAGTAATCAGAAGCATGGCAGCTAGATATGGTTAATTTATGGTTATTCTCATTGTTATGGTTATTCTCAATTTATATATATATATACAGTCATATGAAAAAGTTTGGGCACCCCTATTAATCTTAATCATTTTTAGTTCTAAATATTTGTGTGTTTGCAACAGCCATTTCAATTTGATATATCTAATAACTGATGGACACAGTAATACTTCAGGATTGAAATGAGGTTTATTGTACTAACAGAAAATGTGCAATATGCATTAAACCAAAATTTGACCGGTGCAAAAGTATGGGCACCTCAACAGAAAAGTGACATTAATATTTAGTAGATCCTTCTTTTGCAAAAATAACAGCCTCTAGTCGCTTCCTGTAGCTTTTAATCAGTTCCTGGATCCTGGATGAAGGTATTTTTGACCATTCCTCTTTACAAAACAATTCCAGTTCAGTTAAGTTATATATATATAATGTGTGTGTGTGTGTGTATTTGTGTGCATACTGTATATGTACATATACACACACATTGACTTGCTAAAAGTTAGACACAGGGACGTACAGTGGTACCGATTGCTACTGACCCTGAGGGGACCCCAAAGGTCCCTCTGCCACATAAAATATACCACTATTCTATATGGCACATAGTATTTAGAGCTTCCATTACAAATTTTGCATTAGGGCCCAGGAGCTTCAAGTTATAATTCTGGTTAAACATTGCAAAGTTAAGACTAAGCATCCAGATCTATCATCGTATCTGATGTTGGATGATAAATCTGTCACATTATAAGACTGTCTAGTCTAACTTTATGCCTTCTATTACTTGACTTGGTTTACACCAGAAAAATGTGCATCGTTTTGCAAATTAGGCCAAGCCCACTTTCTGCCAAGCCACACCTTTTTTCATACAAGTTGTAAGCATGCCTAAAACATTCAATAAATGTGAAACTAGGCATGTTAGACATTTTTTTGTTGCAAATTTTGCCAGAATTCTGGCACAGTTTTGCTTGGTAAATCTTCTCCTTTGCCATTGGTTTCTCCTTGCAGCTGATATCCATGCAGGAAGAGCTGCAGAGTGCACAGGCTGAGACAGTGTCTCTGCGGGGTAGGTTCAGCAGTTCTCAGAGAGAAGCATTGGAGCTGCAGGACAGAGTTCTGGAGCAGGAGAGGAAAAATGCAGAGCTGCAGAGGGAGCATCGAAACATTCTGGAAAGTCTTCACCGAGCTCGAGAGCAGGTGAGACACCATTATTAAAGAATGTCTGCACACTGTAATATAACAGCTCTTGTGTGCAGTACTTTCCTGATGACTGACATTTATTTCCAGCTTGTTACTCAGGAGCAATCACTAGGAGAGCTGCAGGAAGAAAAGCTTCGGCTGCATGAACATAGCCAGCGTTTAGAGAAGGAGACTGGTGCCCTGCATGCTGAGCTGGAGACCCAGAGCTTGGCTTTAAGTGAGCAACACAATCTGATTGTAAGCAAGGTACAAAGACACTTGTCTATGTCTGCTGTGTAGTTTACAAATGAAGACTGCAGTTACTGATGTTTCATCTATGCTTCTTCTAGTTAAACCAGAAAGAGCAGCAGGTGGAACGATTACGTAAAGAAATGCAGGGAGTGAGCCTGCAGCTGCAGCATACAGAAGATAAGGTAAGGGTGATAAATTGAGCACTGTCTATGTCTTACTCGCTAGTGGGATCTAATCCATCCCAGAATGTAGCCAAAATGGAAAACCCATGTGTGTAAAACGAAGTACACCCCTTGTGTCACCCCTCCTATTTTTGTAAACTGTAAGCTCTTGTAGACAGGGTTCTGACTCAGTGATTAATGTATTACTCTGTAATATCTTACTTTGTTTCTACATGAACCCTATGATTTATAAAGTGCTGCAGAATACATTGGCGATTATATAAATAAAAATGTATTTGTATTATAATAATTACTATTATTCAGTAGCTTGTAGAGGCACCTTTAGCAGCATTAACTTGGAGTAATGGTATCCTGAATGACTTTGAGTTTCTCAAATCATTCTGGAGGAATTCTGGCTTGCTCTTCTTTACAACTTTGCTACACTTCACTGAGATTTATGGGTAACACATGCTCTCTTAAAGGGGTTGCCCAACCCCAAATGTATTTTTTATACTGATGACCTATCCTGTGGATAGGCAATTAGTATTTGATTTGTGGGGGTTCAACACCCGGACCCCACACAGATCAGCTGTTTCAGCAGCCTCTTTGTACTGGAAGCTACTTAGTGGACAAGTGGGGGTGCAATTCCCTGGAACCACCGCTATACAGTGGACGCGGCTGCCTAAATTGTTTGTTTTTTGTTTCTTTTTTTTTTTTTATGATTGATTTTTTTTTAGCCCCCACAGGGGGCTAGCCTCTTATCTACAATCAGGCTGTGTTCAGAGCTCAGAGTAGCAGAATGTAACAGCAGCAATTATTTGAGTTTTTATTTTTTGACTTTTCTAGCAGCCTTATCCTACCCCTCCCGTCTTCATAGACTAATATGTAGAAAGTTGAGGAAAAAAACTATATTTGCAGTAAGAGATTTTACAAAGCTTATTATATAAACCTATACTATTCATTTATGCAAAGTTATTTATAACTGGAGGTACGTTTTAGTTACAATACATGTTTGTTTTATCCATATTCCCCTATTTATTTAATTGGCAAGTACATGTGCTTCATTTCTCCAAGTGATCCACTCATTCTCTCAATCTAGTATACAGATAACACTTGCCATGAAAATGTATACATGGAAATCTTTCAATGCTCCATACGTGTCATTTAATCCATTGTCACATTTTACAGGCTCCATTCATATTGTCTCCAATGAAATATAAATACTACATTAGTAAATAATCATTGTTATTATACAGACCTAAACAGTAGTGAAAGCTACAGCTCTGAAAGTCTGTACCATACCATTAATGTATTGCTATTCAGGTCCAACATTTGGAGAACACAAGGATGAATCTTCAGGAGGAGCTCTCTCGTTGTCAGGAAGAGAAGACCTCACAGACCAAGACTATTATGAAGCTAGAAAGAGAAATACGAGACCTAAATATCCAAAAGGAGGATGTGGAACAGAAGGTAGGCACTAGCTGGCTTGTAGTTTTACTTTGAGTACAATTCCGCACTTGAAATATCTTGACATGTAGAACTTGAATTAGTTTGTAACTATCATACCTGTAATAGTGTTAACTCACTGTCCTGCATCTGTTTATAGGTGCAGTCCCAGAAAAGAACCAATGAGAGACTAGAAGCTCAACTTGCTACCTGTGAGTCTGAACAAGAGACAGCCCACGAGAAGATTAAGTTGATTCAGGAGGAAAGAGACTTGCTTCAGAGCAAAGTTCAGCAACTTCAAAAAGAGGTAAATCTGATATGTTTGAACTTTTATCCATCTGTAAAGTATTAGAGGTTTCTGTAACATATTCATTTCTCTTTCTTAAACTCTGTTTCATGCTGTTCTTTGGCCTTGGGAAAATTATCTTACAGGGGGCAGGGTGGCCAGGAATTTGGTCTGAGCATTTTTTTGCTACTTTCACACTACTGGGTCTTTGGACTTGAGACTTGTTCCGTGTGAATACCGGATTTCCATGGGAAAGGGACTCCTAGCATTATAGTTATGTGTGATGCTAGGAGTCCCTGTTTGCCAGCAACATACTATCACATAGTGATTAAGTATGAGACAATAGATCTCTGGGAGGCAGGGACTCCTAGCATCACACATAACTATAATGCCTGGAGTCCCTTTCCCACAGCATAATAGCCTAGTACTGGACCATGGCCTGGTTTTTTGGGACTTCTGTTCTACAGTTTGTTCTCTCTGCCACCCTTCTTCTTGAAAATGTCATCTGACAACTCTCTGCTTTGATCCCTTACCTTGGACTTCACCTTGATCTCGCCCTATTACCTTGTTTCTCCTGCAGTTGACTCAGAGTGAGCAGCAGGTCAATGAGGCACTTCACAAAGCAGAGTCTTTGCAGATTGACATCACCAGGAAAGACTCAGAAATTGAATCTTTTAAGGAACAGCTGCAAAGTTCACGAGATGCTTTGCAAATTGCCTGCCAGGAGAAAGAAGAATGCAGCAAGGAGGGAGAGGCTCAGGTACTAATAGTTTGTATAACCTTAGTTGTGATCAGAACAGTCTTAGGCTGTGTTCACATCTGTGTTGAGCATTCCATTCTCATGTTCTTTCATAGGAATAGAAGAATGGAATTCAAGCTGGGGGACAATCTGTCACATGACAGACCCCAACTTGGGTTTCCTACATGATGTCTTGGCATTTTGGTTGGAATCTGTGACACAGGCTTCTGATGTCACTTTCATCATGGCTGTGGACAGAGCTTAAATTTTGTTTGGAACTCCCAGATCAAAAGTATGTTTTACAAACTGTTTCCTCACTCTGTGTACCAGATTCAGCAGAGGGAAAACACTATTGAAGGTCTCCGGCAAGAGTTGTCTAATGCAAGGGAAGAGCTTGGATCATGTAGAAACGAGGTAATATGGTGAATGTGGGAGATGTTACATTAAAAAGGTTAAAATGTTCCTCCAGTTAAATAATAAAATATTAAATAATAAATATATTCATCTTAATGGGAGTCTTAACACCTTCCCCAAGCATATTCAGCTGCTGCATTACATAGCACATTACAATGATAATCAACTTATCTTTGTTACTTCATCTTTGTCACTTTCGTAGATTTGTAGAAAAATAACTTTTAAGTCTTATGCAAATGAGACATTTGGTGCACTGGTGGTGAGCCTTCAGCTCCCTGGAACACTGCTCATGGGTAATCTCATAGCAGTGAAAGAATCAACCCTCAATGCCAGACCTGGGTATTATAAGGGCCGCGGGCCACATCTGGCCCACTAACTATCTCTGACCGACCCACGTGAGATCGTTGGAAAATTAATTTTTACTCACCTGCCCTGGTCACCCTCCGCTGCCTCCTCTAGGTGGCGCTACACTAACATCATGGCACTGAAGAACACCAGGACGCTACGTACAACGTCCCGGCCTTCTTCAGCGTCGGCAACAGCGCACCCTGGAAGCGGCACAGGAGGGCGTCCAGGTCTGGGGCGTGGACAAGTTAGTAAAAATTACCAGCCACTACTCTGTGTGGGGATGGGGAGATAACAGGAGGTCATATACTGTGGGTGGGCTTTAAAAAAGGGTAATATACTGTGTGGGGGGGTATGAAAGGTGTCATAAACTGTGTGAGGGCCATAAATAGGGGGGTAAATAAGGAGGCTTGCTCAGAGGATGTTAGTTCTCTTTGGATCTACCTGCCTATGTGAACAAACATTCTCAGTGATGAAGTTCTACAAATCCAGATACAGATCCTCTCTCAGTGATGATCACTTGTGTGCTGTCCTTCGCATATTCAACCTGATTTCAATGCACTTGTTGAAGCCCAAAACAGGCTAGATTTCTCTCATTGAACATTTTTGTATAACGTTAATGTGATGCTGGTCTTTGAAAAACTAGATTTTTTTGTGTAAAGTTGTGATGCTAGTTTTTCTAAACGCTGCAGAAGATGGTCATTTTCAAAAAATGTTTGTTAAATTGTGCTATAATTCTGTGCTCCACATTTTCATGTTATCGTAATGTTTCATTTACTGTTCTTTATTAAGTTAAAGGTATGCTGGTCTTTGAAAAACTTGCTATTTTATGTCAGGATGTGATGCAAGCTTTTTAAACACTGCAAAAGTTTACAATTTTCTAAACTGAAAAATCACAAGTTCATCAAAGTTCATCATCTCATCATTAAATAGTGATGTAATTAGGTCCTCCACATTTTCATTGAATCATTGTAATGTTTAATTTACTGTTTTTTATGAAGGGATAGTATATATACTGCATACAGTATATAGGTATTGGGTAGAACTGAGTTAAGTATATTAGTCTGGCCCTCTAAAACCATTCCAATTTCTCATGTGGCCCCATGGGAAAATTAATTGCCCACCCTTGCTCAATGCACAGGGTGGCACAAGCAGGAGATGGTAGAAGTTGGAGGGGCAAGAGCACTGCTCCAGGGAGCTGAAAGCCTGACTCATTTGCATAAGATAAATTGTTTTCCTCCAAATCTACAAAAGTGACATACATAACAGAGGTAGGATGTTTATCACTGTGGTGACAATTGTTTGTGGGAGGTGGTAGATTTCCTTCAAAGGGGTTATTCAGGATAACCATATTTTTTATATGGTTTGGGAAGGTGAAAAAAAAAACAAAAACATACCCACATGTCCCCAGTGCTCTGGTGTCTCCTAGCGCGGTCTGGTCCTCCTGCTCCGGTGTTTTCTTCTGGCGGAAGTCCCCACTGCACTGTCACGTTCTGTGTACCTTTCCTTAGGCCGCCGATTGGCTCAGCATCCTCTGCGCAGGACAGGACCGCTCTGGGAGACACTGGAGCACCAGGGATAGATGAGTGTGTTTTTTTTTTTTTTGTTACGTTCCCCGGCCTAATTTATATATATAAGTTATCCTGGACAACCACTTTAAGTATTTAGAGATAGAAGACTCTTTGCTATATAACTTTTTGGAAACTTCCTGAACCCCTTCAGAAGATTTTGATTTCCTTTTTTTGTGGGGGGGGTTTTTTCCCAACTGCGTGCAGTCCATAAGCCATAACTTTTTAATTTTTTTTTGTTCACAGAGTCATGAGGGCTTATTTATTGACACCATTTAATATTCTGGGAAGCAGGAAAAAAAATTCAGAACAGGATGACATTGGATAAAATGACAAATGTGTTTATTCTGACACCCTTACATTTTTTATATTTTAGTTTATGGAGCAGTATGTGTATGTTTTTGTACAGTTTCTTTTTTTTTCTTTTCTTTCTTTTTTTTGGGGGGGAGGGGTAAATATGTACTTTTTATTGATACCATTTTGAGGAATGTTTGATGGTTTTTTTTTTTTTTTTTTCCTTTGAGAGGAGAGGCAGCTGGAAAAAATGGCAATTTAGCTATTTGAATTTTCTTTCCTTTTTTTATGCTATGACATTCACTGTATGGGCTAAATGGTTTTCTTTATTTTTTTTATTATTATTTTAATAGTTCAGGAGTTTTTTATGTTTTTACTAATTAATAGTTCTGTGTTTCAGTATATGGCAAATTATAACTGCCACGGACAGGCTTCAATAATTATATTAATATGGTAGACCTGGGAGCTTTTAGAAGGTTCCTGACTGCCATGGTAATGGAATGGCTCCCATGACTTCCCCATGCGAGAGCTGTTCCGATACCAATCATGAAATAGAAAGTGAAATTAACCACCCAGATGCCATGATTGTATTTGACCACGACATGTGAGTGGTTAAATGTCCGTCATCAGAGACATCTCTGGGAGCCTGCTGTGTAAAATAGCAGAGACTCAGTGGGTATGGCAGGCGCCATATTTAAACCCATGACATCCAGTGTTAATAGTACGATGCATGTTGTTAAGGGGTTAAAAATTCCTGCCACCTGCTCCCACTCTGCTGTCTTGCTAGTAAATTTCTAGGCAATATTGCTGGCACATCATGGCGCATACGACAGGTATTAAACTGGCGAAATGCCTGAGAGTGGAAATTCTGCATTTTTGACACTGTGGAAGTGCTTCGGAAAAACTGCAGCATTCTAGTCCTTGTAAATAGATGATATTCTAGTAAATCTCATACAAAATCTGCAGCAGAAACTAAACTGTGGTGCGGGCTTAAAATCTGCAGCATGGTAATTTATGCCATGGATACCAATCCGTGTGCCATGTGTTCTGTTTTCACTGACCGGTTCTGTGCACAGGGCCTAATTATTTTATCACTTTCGCTATTGAACCATTTTTCAGTTGTTGCCTTTTTCTGGACCACCAAAATTATTGCATATAGCTTTGCTCCACTGTGTTTGCATCACATTTACTAAATACCGTATATAACATGTTTTTTTCCTCTTTTGAGCAGCTATTGCAATGTCAGTCACTGCTGGAACAGAAGCAACAAGAACTAGCCAGAGTGACAGAGAAGCAAAAAGCAACAGAGAAAGAGGTCTCCCAACTCAGCTGCAATGTGGAGAGATTAGAGCAAGAACTGGGGATTGTTGGCGGAAAACACAAAGCTGCCCAGAAAGAGGTTGTATGCCATTGTGTATCTAGAGTGACTGCATCCTCTAGTAGTTATATATTTGCTCTCTTTGTGTAAATCACTTTTCTGTCTCTTTCCTAACTACAGGTCTGCAGTCGGGACCAGGTGATTCTGAATCTACGTACAGACCTAACAGCTAGAGAGCAAGAGCTGCAACAAGCAAGAAGTGAGGTGTGAATGGGGGCTGGGTGGAAAAAGTTGGAAAAATATGTGCTTTGCATTGGTGAAATTAAATAACTAGGTTTGGAAATCTTGAAGACTACACTAGTGATGGTGACCACATGGTTTGGTATATAGATGTGATTTGTTTTCTGCAGCTTTCAGAAAGAGCTGAGGAGTTGAGCAACACTCGATCCAAGCTCAAAAACCTACAAAGCGATGTTCAAAGTCTTCAGGACATCTGCACAGAGCGTGAAAATGCAGCCATTGAAAATGAAACAGTCATCCAAAAGTTGCAACAGGAGAGAGAAAGCAGTCTTGGTGAGGTGAGAAAAGCAGCTGGAACTAAAGAGAGTGCCAGTGTGACTGGTATCACAAGGCATTATGGGAAAGGAGATGGGGAGCTCATGCGCCCTCTGTTGGATGTAACAAATCCTCAATTTGCTTTTGACTCACCGAGCCTTGAGACAGCAAAAGGGATTTTAGCCAAGCCAATTTCAGTGTGACTGGTAGACATTTACTGCTATTATGAAGTTACTTTGTGTTTGCAGGTCCAGAGACTACAGCATCAGCTCTCCTCTATGAGACAGACTCATCATGTGGAAACTGATCAATTGAAAAGTGATTCTATGCGGCTACAGGAGAAACTGGAGTCTTTAACTAGGAAACATAAGGAGCAGGAACTGGAGCTTCAGCACTGCAGAGTGAAAATGGAAAGACTCTCACAGGACCTTACACTTTCACAGCATTTACAACTGCAGCTGGAAGAGCAGGCAAGACTCCTTCAATTCTTTTTATTACTGAAGTAAATATTATGTACTTTGCAAGGCTCATGATGGTTAGATAAGCTCCACTGTGCAGTTTATCCATAGCTTTGGCTCTGCATAAGAGTAAAAGCTGCAACAGTCAGTGACAGCAAGAACCATTTTCTGTGGTTGCACTTTTCTCTGGCTGCTGTAAACAGGGGTTGTTTTACATTTGGCATTTAAGTGCAGGATAAAAGGTTTCTTCTTTCTGGGAAGTGTTTACTCCATTGTTAGTAATCTGACAAGCAAACTACCAGTCCGATTGTAATATACCAGTTAACCTGTTAGGGGTGTAATTGATAACTGGTTACATTTATCATCAGTATAACAGTGAGTGCAGCTCTGGAGAATAATATCTGATCTGTACGTAATGTTATGTATGTTACATAGTGACTTTACCAACAGATTAGTGGAAGGGAATTTATTATGTATTTTGTACCAGTTTTCGGTGTGAAGAATTGTACCCATTATGCCACTTTCCTGAAAAAAATTCAGTTCAGCAATTAGTGGCAGTTCTGCGATAATAGCTGAAATCTACAACAGCTCCTGGCTGACTTAGACTGGAGATTGTAACACATGGAAGGCAGGAGAGGGATATGGATCTCAATTCCAGTGCACAGGGGATCAAAAGTTTGTGGTCACCCAGACAATTTTGTGTTTTCCATGAAAACTCACACTTTTATTTATCAAATGAGTTGCAAAATGAATAGAAAATATAGTCAAGACATTGACAAGGTTAGAAATAATGATTTTTATTTGAAATAATAATTTTCTCCTTCAAACTTTGCTTTCGTCAAAGAATGTTCCATTTGCAGCAATTCCAGCATTGCAGACCTTTGGCATTCTAGCTGCTAATTTGCTGAGGTAATCTGGAGAAATTTCCCGCCATGCTTCCAGAAGCCCCTCCCACAAGTTGGATTGGCTTGATGGCACTTTTTGCGTACCATACGGTCAAACTGCTCCCACAACAGCTCAATGGGGTTGAGATCTGGTGACTGCGCTGGACACTCCATTACAGATAGAATACCAGCTGCCTGCTTCTTCCCTAAATAGTTCTTGCATAATTTGGAGGTGTGCTTTGGGTCATTGTCCTGTTGTAGGATGAAATTGACTCCAATCAAACGCTGTCCACAGGGTATGGCATGGAGTTGCAAAATGGAGTGATAGCCTTCCTTATTCAAAATCCCTTTTACCTTGTACAAATCTCCCACTTTACCAGCACCAAAGCAAGCCCAGACCATCACATTACCTCCACCATGCTTGACAGATGGCGTCACGCACTCTTCCAGCATCTTTTCAGTTGTTCTGCGTCTCACAAATGTTCATCTGTGTGATCCAAACACACCAAATTTCGATTTGTCTGTCCATAACACTTTTTTCCAATCTTCCTCTGTCCACTGTCTGTGTTCTTTTGCCCATATTAATCTTTTCTTTTTATTAGCCAGTCTCAGATATGGCTTTTTCTTGGCACTCTGCCCTGAAGGCCAGCATCCCTGAGTCGACTCTTCACTGTAGACGTTGACACTGGCGTTTTGCGGGTACTATTTAATGAAGCTGCCAGTTGAGGACCTGTGAGGCCTCGATTTCTCAAACTAGAGACTCTAATGTACTTGTCTTGTTGCTCAGTTGTGCAGCAGGGCCTCCCACTTCTCTTTCTACTCTGGTTAGAGCCTGTTTGTGCTGTCCTCTGAAGGGAGTAGTACGCACACTGTTGTAGGAAATCTTCAGTTTCTTGGCAATTTCTCGCATGGAATAGCCTTCATTTCTAAGAACAAGAATAGACTGTTGACTTTCACATGAAAGTTCTCTTTTTCTGGCCATTTTGAGAGTTTAATTGAACCAACAAATGTAATGCTCCAGATCAGTGGTGAACCTAGCCTCTTTGTTGCCTGAGGCGGACTATAGAAAGACGCCCCTCCCCCCCCCCCAAAAAAAAAAAAATATATATATATATATATATATATTGTGTGTGTGTGTGTGTGTGTGTGTGTGTGTGTGTGTGTGTGTGTGTGTTTTTCTCTCACTACATATATTTGTCCATTCCTGCAACACGTTTATGCGGAGCGCACCTGTGTCCTCTGAGTATTCTAATTTATATTTTATTATTCTTTTTTCAGTGTTTGATAAAGGTTACACTTGTTTTCAGATTGTACCATCTGTGACCAAATAAAGCTGACTGATTTCACCACCGTCTGTTTGGGTTCTGAGTTTTTCTGGAATGATCACTAAGGGGTAGAACCCTACTCAAGCATTGACTCCATTAGTGGAGTGACATGTATCCATCCACCATATATATATTTAAAATGGCTCTCAAAGGTGGATTTGTACTTCTAGGTATAGTCTCTGTCAGATGTGCTGTGTAATGAATTTGATCTTGTTTTCAGGTTTCACAGAGGGATACTGAGCTGCATCAACGAGATGAAGAGGTTCACAAGCTACAAACACATCTGTGGGAGGCAGAAGAGAGGGCAGTGAGTGCAGAGAGTCTGTACAACTCCTCAAATAGCAGCATGGAGCTTTACCGCAGCAAATACCAGGCATGCCTGATTCGCACAGGGGAACTGGAGGCCAGTCTGACACAGATGGAGGATGAAGTTCAGGAAATGAGAAAAGAGGTAAATTTAACTGTATGTATAGATTGACACTGTTGGTAACAAAGGAAAGGCTAGTGTGCTCAAACAAGATATACAGATGGTCACACACACGTGATTAGTTATCCTCGCCCCCTAAGATATAGAGTGGTAAATAGCATATATATTTGTTATGCAAGAACACTGAAAAGTATTAAAAAATGTATTTCATCTTTCTGGTAAGCTTTTGTAAAACAACATTCCTACAAAAATGTTTATTTCTCAAATGCCCTCCATGACAGCACCACAGGAGGTTGTATCTCCTCCCACTATTAGGGACAGGAAAAGCAAACAAGAGGTTAAATAGACCCTCCCCTTTCTCCCTCTTCAGTGTTTTTTCCTGTCCCTATTAGGGGCAGACAAGAGGTTTGGAGCATACTTATCTGGCAGAGTGGGGTCCAGTGCGGCTGTCGCTGCAGATCTGCGCCGTCTTTCTGCGGAGACTCGGTGGGTCCATCTCCTCCTGCACCATCCTGGGACAGTGGAGATGAGTATCGCGGGCCTCAGTCCCTCTTCAGAGGTTCCCTGGCCTGTAGGGTTCACTGCCTCTTCTCAGAGCCGGCGCTCCCGGCTGGGATCCACGCCAATGTCGCTTCCGGTCTTGGTGACGTCACTTTCGGTTGCGGAGAAAGACGCTAAAGGAGGGAGATTTGAAAAGTTTAGCGTCCTGAACAGATGCAGGTGGACCGGAAGCATTCCTATTCGTGGAATGCAGTACGCTGGTCTTCGGTGGCTGGTTTAAAACGCCTCCCAGACCAAGAGGCTTTCTCCTCAAGGTAGGACCATCTGTGTCTGTTTGTTATAATGCCTGGAGATGAGTCCTCTAGAGTGGTGTATGAGCCTGGCGTACCCCCAGCCCCAGTGAGTAATCTGGTAATGGGATGTTACATGGTATGATTAGGGGAGTTCTCATGTCCCTTTATTGTCATATATTTATTTAGGAAAAAGAAGCTAAAGATGTGTCTTGCACTGAGAACAAAGAGGAACAGCCGTCTTTAATGAAGAAAATTAAAGGGATGGTTCGGCATGAGATCCTCCCTAGCTTCTTTTTCCCATGCCTTTTCCTCTGCTGAGCCACAACCTGCGGCCAAAAAGAGAAAGTTAGTTACTGATCCAGATTTGGATAATAGTGACGTTTACGTCCCATCTGTGTCCGAAGATTTCCTGGAGGAAGGGGAATTACTGGGGCCTTCAGATATTGAGGATAGAAGATATTACTTCTCATCTGCATTTACCCAGGAGCTTTTTTCTGCCGTTAGAAGCACCATGAATATATAGGATGTTCAGGAGAAGCAAACTATTCAGGAAGAAATGTTTGCAGGGCTTAGGCCAAAGAAAAAATTAATTTTTCCCATTCATGAGAATTTAGTGTCTAATTCAGGATGAATGGCTACATCCGGAGAAAAAGCTGTTTCTGTCTCAAGAAATTAAGGACCGGTTTCCCTTTGATGAATCTAAAATCAAAGGTTGGGCAGAAGTGCCAAAAATTGATATACAGGTGGCTAAAGTGGGGAAAAAGACGACGCTTCCTTTTGAAGACTCGTCGCAGCTTAAAGACCAGCTAGATAGGAAAGCTGACAGCCTCCTTAAGAAATCCTGGGAGTACTCTTCAGCCCTATTAAAAGTTAATATTGGATCAACTTGTGTGGCAAGGTCTATGTATAGGTGGCTAGACCAACTTGAGATCCATCTTAGAGAAGGCACCTCAAGGGAAGATATCTTATACTCCATTCCACTTCGGCAGAGTCAGTAAGGATTTCCTCTCTAATACAACTCGCCGAGCATTATGGCTGAAAATGTGGGCCGGTGAACCAATTTCTTAACAGAAGCCCTGTGCTATTCCCTTCCAGGGAGAGTATGTTTTTGGTCCAGAATTAGATATGTTGCTTGAAAAGGCAACGGATAAAAAGAAGTCGCTTCCAGAGCCAAAATTTTCCAAAGAAAACAGCCATTTCGTCCCTTTCAAGAATACAGTTCTGAATTTAAATCCAAGGGTAAAACAGGCAGATGGAGCTACCCTAAGGGAGGCAGGGGGAAAAATATCTTCTTTAACCCCAATAAGCAATCCCGGGACAAACAATGACGCCAGGAGGATAGGGGGCAGGTTGTCCAGGTATGCTGTACACTGGAAGGAAATAACATCCAACCTGTACATCCTAAATTCAATAACAAACGGCTTCAAAATAGAATTTTCAACCTATCCCCCCAGGAAATTAGTGTCTACATCCATACCATCTCCTACGCTTCACCTGGCTTTGATGGAAGGTGTCCAGAAACTTCTGGACATGGAAGTAATTTGTCCTGTTCCCCCCTTAGAAAGAGGGGAAGGTCATTATTCCTGCCTGTTTATGGTAAAAAAAAAAAAACAAGTGGGCGTACAGAATAATAATAAATTTGAAGCCTCTAAACAATTACACAGTTTATCATCGCTTCAAGATGGAGTGAGTAAAGTCCACAATTCCCCTGGTAGGGCAGCCACCATCAACCTTCAATATGCATACTATCACATTCCTATTCATCCTCTCTATCACAAATTTTTAAGGTTTGCAGTCCAGCATGGGGGGAGACACTCCATTTTCAGTTTTGGGCTCTCCCCTTCGGAATATCATCAGCCCCAAGGCTATTTACGAAGGTGATGGTGGAAGTGGTAGCTTTTCTAAGGAAACAATATCTGATAGTGGTCCCATATCTAGAAGAACTCTTACTGGTAGCTCAGTCTTTTTCTCTTCTCCAGTATCACATTCCGATAGTGTGTCAGACTTTACAAAAAATAGGATGGGTAATAAATTGGGAGAAATCCAATATAGTCCCAAGGTATTGCAAGATTTTCCTAGGTATCCTGCTCGATTCCCATCTGCAGATGTCCTTTCTCCCTCCAGACAAGATAGTGGCTCTAAAGTCCAAAGTTGCTACCTTTCAAAGGAAGACAAAGGTATCTAAAAGGGAGGCAATGTTTGTACTTGGGGTCTATGACCGCTTGTAGTCAGGCGGTTCCCTGGGCTCAAGCTCATTCAAGAGCTCTTCAGTCCTTGATACTATCAAGTTGGGACAAGAGTCAGCTGTCATTAGACAAGATGATCTATGTGTCTAACAGTGTAAAAG
This sequence comes from Leptodactylus fallax, assembly GCA_947044405.1. Classification (NCBI taxonomy): domain Eukaryota; kingdom Metazoa; phylum Chordata; class Amphibia; order Anura; family Leptodactylidae; genus Leptodactylus; species Leptodactylus fallax. The sequence continues at coordinate 5,764,892 of CAMRHE010000021.1, forward strand.
TCTCCCTCCAATGGTGGAGGAAGAGCTCAAACTTACAGCAGGGAATTCCTTTGGAACCCCTCTCCAGTAATTCAGATTACTACAGATGCAAGCAGATTGGGTTGGGGAGCAACCCTTTCTCAAAGATCATTTCAGGGGGCCTGGCCTGCAGCTCTCCACAGCCATTCCTCAAACTTCCTGGAGCTCAGGGCAGTTTGGGAAGCCCTAAAAGCAACCAGACCATTGATAAAAGACTCTCATGTCAGGATATTGTCAGACAACATGACAGCAGTGGCATTCCTGCGCCACCAGGGAGGTACTCAATGGCGGAACCTTCAGGCTCTCTCAGCTCAGATATTCGCCTGGGCAGAGAGACACCTAAAATCCATCTCTGCTCTCCATCTAAAAGGTTCTTCAAACCATCAAGTGGATTTTCTGAGCAGAAAACATCTAAATCCAGAAGATTGGAGTCTAAAGACAGAAATTTTCCAGCAGATTTGTCACATCTGGGGAACTCCAGAGGTGGACTTATTTGCCAATCGTCAAAATGCGAAGGTTCCTCAGTTCTTCTCACTCATCCCAAGAGAACCTTGTCTAGGGGTAGATGCCCTTTCCCACAGCTGGGATTTCACTCTGGCATATGCTTTTCCTCCACTTCCTTTACTTCCAAGGGTTGTGCAAAAGATCATCAAAGAGAATCTGAGGGTCATTCTAATAGCCCCAGTATGGCCCAAGAGAGCGTGGTTTGGGCTCCAAACAGTCTCAGAATGGCAGATCCATTGATACTCCCATTACTTCCAGACATTCTACATCAAGGTCCAATATTTCATCCAGATCCTCAGAAACTCTGGTTAGCAGCCTGGCTTCTGAAATCTCCATTTTGAAATCAAGAGGACTGTCTGAGTTTATTCAAACCTTCCAGGCGGGGAGGAAGAAAGTTACCCATGCTATCTATAGTAAGGTGTGGAAGAAATTCCTTTCCTGGTGTGGCAGTAGTGTTCCTGATATTAACCACACAAATATAGCAAAAATCTTAGATTTCTTGCAAGCAGGTCTGGATAAGGGTCTAAAACCTAGTACTTTGAAGGTACAAGTATCAGCCCTTAGCAGTTATTTTGATTCTGACTTAGCTAACCATCGCTGGGTTAAGAGATTTTTTAGTGGGGCCTGCAGGCTTCTCCCAGGGAGAGAGGTTTTACTTCCACAGTGAAATCTCCATATAGTCCTTAAGGGCCTGACGCTGCATCCCTTTGAGCCAGTCGCTGAGGCTAATATAAAAGAACTGTCCTGGAAAGCGGCTTTTCTGGTTGCCATAACATCTGCCAGAAGAGTTAATGAAATTCAGGCTCTCTCTATCAGAGAACCTTTCCTAAAAATTTTAGAGGACAGAATAGTTTTTCGGCCTGACCCTACTTTTTTTCCAAAAGTAGTTTCAGATTTTCATATGTCTCAGGAGATCATTCTTCCTTCCTTCCTTTTGTCAACATCCGTCTAGTAGGTAGGAAGAATCGTTTGATAGGCTAGATGTCTGCAGAACTATCCTTTCTTATCTGAAAGCCTCTTCGGACTGGAGAAAGGATGAGAATCTTTTTGTTCAGTTTTGTGGCCCTAACGAGGGGAAGAAACTGTCAAGGAAATCTCTTGCTAGTTGGATTAAAAACGCAATTTGTAAGGCCTATCTGTTTCAGGGTTTAGCTCCCCCGAAACACCTTAAAGCTCATTCTACCAGAGCCATGTCCATTTCTTGGGCTGAAAGGGCTGATTCCTCCTTAGACCAAATCTGTAGAGCTGCTACTTGGTCTTTGGTCCATACATTTACCAAACATTATAGATTGGACCTTTCTCGCACGTCGGACCTCTCCTTTGGGAGGAAGATCCTGCAGGCGATAGTCTCCCCCCCCCCCCCCCTCAGAGTAGTTATCTGGCATTCCTCCTGTGGTGCTGTCATGGAGGGCATTTGAGAAAATAGAATTAGTACTTACCAGTAATTTGGTTTCTGGTACGCCCTCCATGACAGCACCCTGATTTCCCTCCCAATAGCTAGACTACATTTGGTTTAGGATATACTAATAGTGGTCATCTGGAATACACTGAAGAGTGAGTAAGGGGAGGGGCTATTTAACCTCTTGTGTGCTTTTCCTGTCCCTAATGCTGGGAGGAGTTACAACCTCATGTGGTGCTGTCATGGAGGGCTTACCAGAAACCGAATTAGCGGTAAGTACTAATTCTATTTTTATGGCCCGTTAGAAAGGTACATGATCTAAATTGTAGTGCAGTTAATCTCATGAGTAGCTGTATTTGAGAGTTATCCACTCTCTCTAGTCCTCAGCTGTGTCGTATGACTGGTGCTTTGACTCTCTCTAAATTGACAGTGTCTTATGTGTAGATAGGTTGTTTCCTATGCGATTTACATTGAGACTGTAATAATGAATAAAAAAAAACTGACTACCTGTACATGCATAAGACACTATGTCCCACAATCCTGACCAGACCGAAGGGGAAGTGTGACCAACTGGAAATATTCTGTGTGTAATGCAAAGCAATGGGAGAACTGGTGGAATGTGGAGGTATGCATTATGTATGTTGATAGAGGACAGGAAAAAAAAATCCAGCAAGAAGGGTGAATAAGTTGGTCTTGTACCTTGTCAACACTACCTCTTGGACCCATGCATAGTCTTTTCTGGCAAGCCAGGTCTCCTTGAAGGAGAGCAGCTGACCCCCACCTTCAACCAAGGAAGCTGGATAATCTTGGAGAGGGTGTGCCAGGAAGTTTTGGGCTTGTAGGAAATCAGAGAGGCCAAGAGTATTTGTGAAAGATGCAAAACCTTTTGGAATACCTAGATGGAGGGAGATGGTTTTTCCCAGCTCTTTCCCACAGAAGCTTCATTGATGAGCTCTGCCAGCCGTTTGCCAAAGAGTTTACTGCCATCAATGAAGGCATATCTTGAATGTGGTATCGGCATCCTAGAATCAGAGCCAGATTGCACAGCAGATGGCAACATTATTGGCTACAACCTAGCCAGTGCAGCAGGCTGATTTCAGTGATGCAAAGGTAAGGATCTAGAGATCCTCTTGGAAAGTTCCAGAGTAGAAGCCCTGCTGGAGCTGTTTGGCCCAAATAGCCCCAGGAGGCAGGAAAATCTAGCTGGATAACCTGATTTGTAATGAAAAACCACCTTCTTGTTGAGGGGGTGGATGAAATATGCAACATCCGCCAATATTAAGGTTGTGGTTTTGGAAAGGCAGGCCACCTGATGGTCCACCGTAGGAAACCCTGTCCGCTTACAAATAGACTCCTCAGGGGATGAAAACAAAACCTAGGACTTCTTGGACCAGCTTTGGCACCTGGCATGGCAGAGAACAGCCTAATACTCTGCTCGGACAGTAGTAGCCAGAGTGTGTAGGCATTACAGAGGCTCAAACACAACCTGGGTAAGTCTGGAGAGGTCACCTATGGCCCAGGTGAGAAATAAAGCCCTATCAGGTGCTCTGCTCAGAATTCAAATCCTCCTGAAGGGATCTGGTGGTAAAGTACTAGGATTCTGGTGTCAGACTGACCACTTGGTAACTGTGATGTCTGTCGATCTCCTGGGAGAAGGATGACATGGAATCGAGGCAAAACAGGGGAGCCTTAGAGACAAAAACAATTAGCCCACAGGACTAGCCCTCCAAACTCCAGGATTGCTGTGTCCCACTAAGATGGAAAGGATGGATCCTCATGATGCTGTGGTTGTTGATGTTGAATAGAAGGAACTCCAGTAGGAAAGAAGCTGCTGAGATGCAAAGGAGGCATTTTTAGGCAAGGACATGTCTAAGTCTGCCTGTGGACATCAGGCACCCTGAGAGAGGTTTCCTTGAGTGGGATAAGGAATCATGCTCTGGCCCCTTAAAAAGAAAGAGAAGGACTGGGAGGAAAAGACTGGGAGCCATAACACCATGGCTGAGAGAAGGAACCTTCCCTGACAAGGAAATGACCTGTGGGAGAAGGATTGGAGGCTGCAGAAAAAGGATTCAGGAGATGTGACTAGAGGGACAGAGAACCCCCATACAAGGTCCTCTGAGGGATAAGGGGGAAAACATGGGGACCTTCAGCTAGGGGATCTGCGTCTAATTGGGGGGGGGGGGTTAGATATTTAACCTTCAGGCGCATGCAGGATCACCCCCCTCAGTGACCTTGCACAAGGTAGTATGGTCACCCACATGCCAACTGACTGGTTAACAGACTGTTACACAAGTAGACAGGGGATGCAGCTAGTGACAGCCCACACTGAAGACTGCCCTCCAGCAAGGAGACAAGCTCCTGTGGAGTAGCAGGAGAGGATATGAATAAAAAAAATAAATAAACAAAAAAGTGTTTTTAAGAGCCTGCCTCCTAGTAGCAGAGCCTATAAGCCTGGTGCTGTGACTCTTAGGGCATTCATAGCCTTCAAAGATTGCTGATTCAGTACAAAGACGATTGCCAAGTGTTTCATGTAGGCAGTGCAGTTTATTTGGAGCTGCTTCAATCACTACCCCAGAATAAATGGCACATTGGTGCTGGTCACTGGGCCCCGATGCCATATATTCTCATACTTTAGCCATTTAGCTATTTTTGCCTACTGGCAGTTTTACACTTATACCTGCTTTTTTACAGATATCTGAGCGAGATGCACGTCTCTCTTCTTTGCGTGGGGAACTCCTGGTTCTGCAGCAAGAGCTGGAAGGTAAATGCTCTGAACTAGAGAGCTGTGAGGAGGCCATTGACCAACTGACCCATGAACTTCAGGCAACACAGACAGATCTGAGTTTAAGCCGTGAGCAAGCACAGCAAAGTGAAGAAATTTTACAGTCTGTGCGAGAGCATGCAGCAAGACTACAGAACCAGGTAAGCTCACTTTCCCTATCTTGCATATGTAGCTTAACCCTTTCTTGCTCTACACTGTACTATTATGTTACACTGAGTGTATTTCACAGCCAAGACCCAGGACTAGCTGCTGGAGTATATACTCCGACTCTTGTGGCTTAACCTTTAAGATTTCATGATCAATAGTAATCACTGTATGTGGGTGGTTCCAAGGCAAGATGCCCCCTTCTGCCACTCCTTGGATCGCCTGCGATGAGATTGAGGGGTTGCCATGGCAGCCAGGAGCCCGTGCAATCACCTTCTGGCTGCCTATCTCTATTGCACATAGGGAGCCTATGTTCAATGTACTGCAAAATGTAATGGGATCAATAGATCCCAAGTTCAAGTCCTCTTGTGGGACAGGAAAAAAGTTAAAAAAAACAAAAAACAAACTTCGTTTAAAAACACACATAATGTAAACAAACATGTTAGGTATCCCCTTGTGTGTGTAAGTCCACACTATCCAAAAATAATGTTATTTATCCTCTACGGTGAACACCATAAAAAAAAATTGCGCAATTAATGGATTTTGGTCACCTCACTTCCCCAAAAAATAGCAATAAAAAGTGATCAAAAAGTCATACAGTACATACCAAAATTGGTACCAAGAAAAACTACAACTTGCCCCACAAAAAAAGAGCCCTTAGGTTAGGTTCACATCTGCACACAGATCTACATCATTTGGAATAGTGTCCGCCGAGTGTCCGCTGTTTTTATACTGAAACCGGTGGAGATAAGTCCTCCGTGCAGGACTTTTCTCTCCATTGATTTCTGGCGGTTTCTGTGGCGGAGTATTAAACAGAAACTCCGGCTCAGATGTGAACCTATCCTTATATATTTCTATAAACAAAACTGTTTTATTAATAAACGCAGTAAAACATAATAAAACCAATATAAATATGGTATCGCTGTTAATTGTAATGATCCACCGTACAAAGTTGCCATGTTATTTTTTATGCAGAGTGAAAGCCATAGGAACAAAATGTAAAAAATAATTATGAAATTGTGGGGTTTTTTTCCACACGGACCTCTCAAAAGCTAGTCAAAATATTATATGTACCCCAAAATGGTGCCAAGTAAAAGTACCAATATCCACGTAAAGAATAATCCCTCACATAGCTATGTCGACAGAAAAGTGTAAAAGTTATGAACTTTGGAACGTGGGGAAGGAAATTGTGAAAAAAGTTGCGAGCATTAATGTTCAAACTACACTGTGACCTTAAAGGGTTAAAGCAGTGGTCCCCAACATTTTTGTATTAGGGGCCACTATCATGCTAGCCAGGGCAGGGTTGTGGCTCATAAGAAAACACAATAAAATGCATATTTAATTATTATATTTAAACATAAACCCTATACTTTATTAAGGTAGCTCTCTCTCCATATCATGCATAACAGATGGACAGCTCCCTCAATAAAAGTATGTGTAGGGCGGGGGCCCTCACTCGATTAGGGATGATATGGAGAGCGCTCCCTTAATAAAGTATAGGTAGGGCAGGGGGGACCAGTACTCAGTTATAGGCCATAACTGCACTACCTATACTTTATTAAGAGCTCACTTACTGTATATGTATTACATATAGTGCCATAATAGTGTCAGGTAATAGTTTCCCCATGAACACATGTAATGTTATTAACCGTGGGGTGCACTATTACTATCACTATTTTTTTATAAAACCTGTAAATCTATAATATTTCAGTTGACCACTTCCTGTCGCAGCCATTTTTTGATTTTCGTTTTTGACTTACCGCCTTCCACACCCCATAACATTTTTTTCTGTTCACAAACCCATATGAGGGCTTAATGTTTGTGGGACAAATTGTACTTTGAAATGGTACCATACGATGTACTGGGAAGCTGGAAAAAAATCAGTATGGGGTGGAATTGGAGAAAACTGTTTTTGCAACAGTCTTACAGGATTTGCTTTTATGGTATTTATTTTGCAGCTAAAATGACATGTCACCTGTGTTCTATGGGTCGGTTTGGATCTGGAGATACCAAATTTATATAATTTTATTTGTTTTAACCCATTAAAAAAGAAAAACTTTGCATAAAAAATTTCTGAGTCACCATATTCTGACACATTCTGTATAAGGCGTTTTTTTTTTTTTTTGTTTTTTTTTGTGTTTGGCCAGATGTATTTTTTTAGTTATACTTTTTGGGGAATGTCTATTGCTTTGACAGCTTTTTCTTCAAATTTTTAAGAGAGGCAAAACAGCGAAAAAATGGTGGTTCGACTCTTTTTTTGATTTTATTTTTTTTATCGCTATCTCGGTCACCATATGAGAAAAATATTTTTAGAAGTTTGTAGACTGAATTTTTTCAGACACAGGGATGCCTAAAGTGTATGCATTTCACTTTGTTTTTTAACTTTTATATGTGTCCTGTGCAATCAGTGCAGGTACTGATTGCAGGTATTAGCACTGGGTGTTATACAGCAAAGACCAAGCATCTATATATTTAAATAACCGATATCCGACGTACTATTATGGCGGATGTAAGGAAAGGGTTAAAGGGAAGATTAAAGCAGGAAAATCGGTCTCAGATTAATGACAGTACACTTGTAGGGTGGCTTCTACACTTTTCAAAGATGCCTTTCTTATTCTGCATTGTAGCTTCGTTTTCATGAACATTAGCGTTTAATTCTTATGCAAATTTGCAGAAAAGGGGCATTTTTTCTTTTGCTGGTGTTTCACTCTCTGGTCTAGATAATCATCCCTTACTGCAGACAAAGAGTGACAAAGTGAAAGATGTCACTCAAGCATTGGGGTGTGGAGCTGGGCAGCAGTTCGGGGCGAATATCTAGAGCACACAATGAAGACCCTGCAAGAGAAGAAACGTCTCTAAAGCCCTTTTCAGCTCATTTGCATAAGAATATAAAATGGAATTGGAGCTGCAGTGCAGAATAAGAAAGGCATCTTTGGAAAGTGTAGAAGCTGTCCTACATGGTACTGTCTTTAGTCTGATACCGATTATCCTGCCGACAGACTCCCTTTAATGCTTAGAGTCTATTGTGTACATATCATATCTCTCTCTTGCTCTCTCTCGCTTGCTATCTCTATATACATAAATCTATATAGATGTCAAGAAAATATTTTATAGATCCACAGTAGTTGAAAAGAAAGCCAACCGACTTGATCTCCAGCAACATATAATAAACATACACTCCATATTCACAATGTGCATATGAAGAGTAATAGTATCAAGAGTAATACTCAAGTCCAGAATTTAAACAAACATGGCTGCCAGCATCTTCCTCTACATATTTCAAAACATACCTATTGCTTTCAGTAAGGGAGCTGTAAACAATGGACTTTAATAAGCTCCCCCTAGTGGTGGAGGTCAGCATTGTATTCTCAGTTGGTGCAGAAAAAGATGCAGAGGATCTGGAATTCTGTACCAAAGGTTAAACAGGTTTCTAGAATAGATAGCCTATCTTTAGTCTGGTGAGAGTCTGACTCGTAGTCCCCCACTGATCAGCTGATTGAAGGGGCCCCAGTGCTGTGGTTTAGCCTGGGGCCAAGAGGGATAGTGCTATGAAGCAGTGCTGCCTTTTCATCATTTATCAAATGATTGGCATGGGTTCTGGATTTGGCACAGATTTTGATAATAAGTGCGTTATTATTAGACATATGCATTGATTATTTGCTAGAAGCCTTATACTGCTCCTCTCCCCCATAGTAGATAATTTCACCCATCAATCTAACATGTGCTTTTAAGAGTGGGTTCAGACACGGAGTCCGTCCGCTGCAAATGTGCCTGAAACTCTCGGGAAACTGTATAGGACACATCCGACTTTGTTTCCAGCGAAAAAACTGGATTCGCGGCGCAGAGGGTGTAAGCGCACACCCGCGCATTGCTTTAAAAACCCATTTAAATGAATGGGTTATTAAGCAATCCGTCACTAACCTTTCGCTATCCAGTGCCTATACAGTACAGTTTCCCGAGAGTCTCAGGCACATTCGCGGCGGACGGACTCCGGCGCAAGTGTGAACCCACCCTTAGTCTGCAGCCTGGTAAACAGATTTGCAAGTATCCATATAAAATATTTGGTAATTCATCTGCAATCCTATGCTTAATGTATTATATGCCCCCACAAGCAGAAGTAAACATTTAGATTTTTTTTTCTCTATGACAGGTGGTAGAACTAGAGGAAGACCTGGTAAAGCTACAGACTGACTTTTCCACATATAAAGTCTCTCACAGATACAGTGACAGTAGCTATGCAGAGTTGGAGAGACTAGTTCGTCAGCTCACCGAGGTCAGCAAATGTATAATTTCTACCATCTAGATCTTCTATTACATTCTTCTTTGTTTACTTTATATTATGGTTTGCAGGGGCTTGGCCATTCAGAGGAGGAGGTGAAGAAACAGATAAAGGAGACAGAACAGAGTCAATCACTTCTTCAAGAAGTAAAACTGGAGTTAACAAAAGAACGAGAGCAGAGAAACAGCACTTTGAAAGGTAAGTCCAAGCCTATACTGTAATGGGGTTGAGTAACATAGTGATGATACACATGGTACTTCATGCCTTGTTCTTTACACAGATGTTCAGCGACTAGAAAAGGAGGTTTGTAGCTTGCGTCAGAACATGGAATTGCAGGTACAAGAGCATAAGCGTCTGGTTTCAGATCAAAGGCAGCAGATCCAGAAGCTGCAGGAGGACCTGAGGGACAACAGTAAACTTGTCACCCACAAGGAAAAGGTAAGATACAATACACTACCCTTACATTTATCAAAAGTAGCAGCAGTCCATATATTCCAGTACCTCTCTTTCCTGCAGTTACATTTCCTATTTATAAGTGTGTTCTAAAGCCCAAAAGGTACAGTGGGGAAAAAAAAGTATTTAGTCAGCCACCAATTGTGCAAGTTCTCCCACTTAAAAAGATGAGAGAGGCCTGTAATTGTCATCATAGGTAGACCTCAACTATGAGAGACAAAATGAGAAAACAAATCCAGAAAATCACATTGTCTGATTTTTTAAGAATTTATTTGCAAATTATGGTGGAAAATAAGTATTTGGTCACCTACAAACAAGCAAGATGGCTCTCACAGACCTGTAACAGTTCTACTTTGGTTTCACCTGACCATATGACATTCTCCCAATACTCTTCTGGAACATCCAAATGCTCTCTAGCAAACTTCAGATGGGCCCGGATATGTACTGGCTTAAGCAGGGGGACACGTCTGGCACTGCAGGATCTGAGTCCCTGGCAGCGTAGTGTGTTACTGACAGTAGCCTTTGTTACGTTAGTCCCAGCTTTCTGCAGGTCATTCAGTAGGTCCCCCCGTGTGGTTCTGGGATTTTTACTCACCGTTCTTGTGATCATTTTGACCCCACGGGGTGAGATCTTGTGTGGAGCCCCTGATCGAGGGAGATTATCAGTGGTCTTGTATGTCTTCCATTTTCTAATTATTGCTTCCACAGTTGATTTCTTCACACCAAGCTGCTTGCCTATTGCAGATTCATTCTTCCCAGCCTGGTGCAGGTCTACAATTTTATTTCTGGTGTCCTTCCACAGCTCTTTGGTCTTCACCATAGTGGAGTTTGGAGTGTGACTGTTTGAGGTTGTGGACAGGTGTCTTTTATACTGATAATGTCAAACAGGAGCCATTACTACAGGTAATGAGTGGAGGACAGAGGAGCCTCTTAAAGAAGAAGTTACAGGTCTGTGAGAGCCTGAAATCTTGCTTGTTTGTAGGTAACCAAATACTTATTTTCCACCATAATTTGCAAATAAATTCTTAAAAAAATCAGACAATGTGATTTTCTAGATATGTTTTCTCATTTTGTCTCTCATAGTTGAGGTCTACCTATGATGTCAATTACAGGCCTCTCATCTTTTTAAGTGGGAGAACTTGCACAATAGGTAGCTGACTAAATACTTTTTTCCCCACTGTATATCCTGGTGATCAGAGCAGTGGCCAAACTGTTTATAGCATGATCAAGTGGTAATGTGTTACTCCTTTGCCTTGCCCCCTTCGTCTTGAAACTAGCAGTAGAAAAGGAGGCAAATGGAAAAAAATAATACTATGGGATCACATGAAGCAGGTCTTGCTAGGAAAGAATCAAGCCAATGTATCTCCTGTCTTCTTGGCCACTGAATATGACACTATGCTTTCTGCATTTACTAGAAGAGTGGGCTATAGAAGCTAGACCACCACCAATCACACCTTGATGGTATCTCTGCAATATACCGCCAATGCCACCCCCCCTTCATTGTGGGGGGATTCATTAAGACCGGTGTATTGTAAGACAGTCTTTATGAGTCAGCGATAGATATGCTTAATTCATGATTGAGTTAGACGCATCCTCCAGGAGTCCTTGTGCCTGATCGAAAATCTACTCCAGTTCCTTGTTGGCATAGCTTTTATCATTTACACTACAATAGTAGAGTAAGTCATAATGTATCTAAAGCAACCGATGGCCCTGACAATGCCCTGACCACTTACTGAAAAGCAATGAGGCAGGCGCAGAAATGCCACTTGTGACTATTTTACACCAGAGAAAACGATGTAAAATATTCATAAGGTTCACCACTGTTTAACAGTTTTCTAACTTACTCCTTCACATTTTCAAGATCCTTCAATCTTTTATTTAGACTGATGCATAATATCAGCCTAGAGTCCAACATAGATGGAAAATTAGGGATGCCACAGTTTGTTTGACTGCTAGGACTAGTGGTGACCAAAGTCAGTGCACCAGAATCCGTTAAGTCTTTATGTGGATGATAAACTGCAGAATCTGCAGAAAAAAAAGCAAGTACAGTATAGTACATGTGAATAGTTTCACAAAACCCCATATACATACTTCAGATTTTCATATCAGTAGCATGCCATGTCCCATTTTTCCCATAACTTACTTTTACGATTTCTCTTGTCAATGAATTGTTGTATACTTGTTTACAAGAAATGAGGAAATCTGAAATTGCTGAACTGAAACAGAACAATGTATATTATAAAATAATATAACTTGTCATTATGTATTGGTGAAGCATTATGTAAGGATGGACATACCACAATATAAAATGCTCGGAGACTAAAATGCAGTTCTGGCTGTGTAAATCAGTGGTCTGAATATGTCAGAAATTCATATGTTTACAAAGCGGCTTTAATACTTTATAAAATATACCTGTAAATATTAATGAGAACAGGCTGCTGGTGATTAATCATTTCTATATGCAGAGATGATTTCTTTGGCCATCCACAGCGACATTTATAATATCTGTCATGGACAACAAGCAAGAAAATTGCAGCAAGCCTAATGTCAACTTCCATTATTTTTCAGATGCAATCTAAGCATATGACATAAATCTTAGAAAATGCGTTTTGTGTGTACATCTGTACATTCTCTTTTCCCATGTATTACAGGCCATTCAGAAGCGTGATGCTCTTCTGCGTCAGTCAGAAGCTGATCTCCTGCAGGCTCGCAGCTCTCTAAAATCACTTAATCAGGAGAGAGAGCGCCATCTGGAGACCGAACGTAATATGGAGAGAAGACTGCAGAATGCACAGAAAGAGTCTGATCAGAGAGAGCAAGAAAACACTGCCTTAAGGACAGAAATGCAAGAGCTGAAGAAAGAACTGCAAGAGACTTACAAACTCCATCAAGAAGCAGGTAGGTAACAGCAATGGATGTTAGAAAGGACAGGTATTGTTTCCAAATACAGTATGTTTTCCTGGGCTGCTGGGGGATCTCAGTTTCTATAACTTTCGGATAGAATATCTCAAATTTTCAGTGCAAAAAGAAAATTAGTAGAATTGCCCTTAAAGGACTTATACAGAGAAAGTAAAACATCCCTGGTGGAAGGGCCAGTCATAACAAAACAAACACTGCCATACTCACCCCTTTCTTCGGCAGTTTGTTTTCCTGTCGCTGAAAAATGTTACCAACTCTAGCTTCAACTAACCTCTGGGACTTGGGACTCGGTGAAGCTGGAGTCCGCAATGTTGTGCTGCAGCACTGACAGTATGGACTGACTGACACTTTTGTTATGACTGCCCTGTCACCAGGGAAATTCTGCTTTCTCTGGATAACCCAGAAACACGGAAAATTTTTATTGTTGATCTCTTGTATCCAGTGCAGGCCCTTGCAGGTCAAGAGGAGAAGACTCTACTAGTAGAGAGTGCCCTCCAAAGTGCACAAGAACAGCTGAGCGAGCGTGTAGCTGAAGTAGTGAGACAAGAGCAGCAAGCACGCAAGATGGAAAGTGAGATGCGTACACTAAGGGAGCGAGTAAATGCCAGTGACGAAGAAGTGGAGCAGTGCAGGTACTGTCATTGCTTAGCCAAGTATTGTCCAGGAAACTCTTTCATTTGCCCATCTAATCTCTGTTTGCATTAACAGAACACTGGTGGAGCGACTAAAACTGGAGCTAAATGAGGCCAAGAAGAGACATCAAGCTGCATCTCAAGACACTTTAAAACTGCAGCATTCACTGAGCAAACTGCAGGTGGAGCAGGCCAGTGACCAGGAACAGCACAGAAATCTGCAGCAACAGGTAAGTAATATGGTAATACAAGTTCCAGAATACCCTCATATACAGCACAACACAAAAGAAATTTCTTTTAGTTACAGGAACATATCGCAGTTCAGCAGTCACTGAGATCAGAGCTTGAAGAGCAGCAGATACGACATGAAGAGCTGCAGCGGCTGCAGCACAAGGCCAAGGAGAAAGAGAGCACATTGCAAAGTGAAGTGGAGGAGCTAAGCATGAGAGTGAAACATTCTGACCGGCTGGTGAGTATAGAAAAATGGGCACCCAACAACAAATAATATAACCCAACAAACAATATAAGGGGCGCTCAAATCACTTAAACTGTTTCTGCAGCTTGCAGAGAAAGATCGAGCATTGCAGAGTTTGCAAAACAGTTATACTCAGCTAGAGAGAAGAATGCACACTGCTACGGAGGAAGCCAGGGACAACAGTGCTCAACTAGAGCTCACCAAGAGTGCTCTGCAGCATACACAGAGGAAAGTCCAGACTCAAACCAAGGAGGTAGGTGTCAATAAAGTATCTATAATAATAGGGCACATTCACCCACAGAGCTGCAAGATACAAAAACGTCAAACGTCATAAATCAGTTGCATAAAGTGCAAGAAAATGCCTTCTGGATTTGAAACAATTGTGGTGGGCAGCGCTTAATTAACATATTATTACACCAGAAACCTTATATAATGGCAGTAATAAATCTCCCCCATTATGTTAGACTTTGAATAATTATTTTTATTTTCAAGCTCCTATTATTGCAGTGACCACTAAAGTGTTCCTAGTATTTAGTTGTATGTTTGAAAAGAACCAGTCACCTTTCATGGTAAATATGTGTATTCTCCACAAAATTCTGGCGTGACTTTTGCTCGAGCTCTACATTGTGTCTTTTTACCTTGTCTGTACACAGTCAGGTAATGTCAGCACTGAGCTTTCAGGCTCACAGTTTATTCATACATTTCTAGAAATAACAGCACAAACGCCAATTTATTGGCACAAATTACACCAGAATTCTGGTGCATTTTAGGTAATCTGCTCCACTGAGTTATAGTAAAAATGGGATTTTTGTACTCACCGTAAAATCCTTTTCTCATTGTATTCACTGGGGGACACAGCACCATGGGTATAAATCACTGTACACACTGTAAGGTTTTTTTAGTGAAAAAGTGTAAGCATTTATTTTCCGTTTTTCTTAACACAGTTTGGGTAAGTTATTCCATACATGTATATCATACATGTATATCACAGCGCCATGTAGTTTTAGACATAAATTATTGTAGGATCAAAAGTAACTTGCAACGTTTCGTTCTGAAAAATGAACTTCATCAGGCATGATCCATTAGTGGTCCAGAGGAGCTGCTTAAAGCGTTGGTGGTATAGCTATAGGCCAAGGAGCATCCGCCAGTAGAAACATGAGATCCACATACCAGGTCCGGCAGGGCCAATCCAGTGCCACCAGGATGGCTGGAACCCCCTCGGTCTGCGATTCTTGAGGACTCGAAGGAAAAGATGAAGAGGTGGTGAAAGTCCGAAACCATGAGCGCATCAGTGGCGATGACTTGGGGATCCAGAGACTTGGCCATGTAGCTGGGAATCTGTGGTTCAGACGGGAGGCGAAGAGGTCGACGTCTGGCGTGCCCCCAGCGGGAGCACAGCTGAAGGAAGACATGCTGATGAAGCGACCACTCGCCCAGAGCGATATTTTCTCGACTTAAGTAGTCTGTCACCCAATTGTCCATGCCTGAAATGTGGATCGCTGAAAGACCCGGAATGAGGCGCTCCGCCCAAGGAAGAGATCAGGAGGCTTCAAGTAAGGCCGTACGGCTCCTGGTGCCCCGCTGAGGGTTTAAGTAGATGACCACAGTGGAGTTGTCGGTATGGACTGTGAACGGACGTCCTTGGAGGAGAGAGGTCCAATGAGACAGAGCTAAGAAGATAGCTCTCGGTTCTAGCAGGTTGAACCGGAAGGGAGGACTCGGCCTTTGACCACAGGCCCTGAACTGTCAAGACACCAAAGACCTCTCCCCAGCCAGAGAGACTGGCGACTGGGAAACACCTGCCAACAGAGGGAAGAAGGACTTCTCCTGAGGTATTCCTGGGGAGGAGAGCCACCAAAGAAGCTCTCAGCAAACCAGAGGAGAAAGGAGAATCGGGGACTATTTGGAGGCTTGGATGGCTTGCCAGGACAGCCCCTGGCCAATGGAAGGCCCCAGGCGGGGTCTGGAGGCCAGAAAAGTCGGGGAAAGGGGTGGGCCTTGTTGCGGCCTAGTTCTCCGCAAGGCCTGGGACTCGAGTAAAAGTGCAGCTGCCCTGGAGCTCCTGAGGCCCGGCGGAGGCCTGGAAAAGGTACTGGGGAGCCAGGAAAGGGGGTCACCACACCAAGGGGGGGAAACCGGGCGCCCCCTTAAAGACTGTTTTATATAGTTTCCATTGAATTCAATAAGAAGTCCGTCTTCAGTAATCTACCCTGTGTCATGGCTGATAGGAAGCAGGGAATGTGGTTCTCTTAACCCTATAAAGTTACATTATCTAAATAGATCCAAAATTTGTGTGGTGGTTAATTTAATAAAGACTGACTCTTCTCTGCCACTCTCTGATCATAACCTTCTGTCTCTCTCCATCAGTGCTTCCTGTCCTTCACAGGACACACCTAGTCATCATACATATAGGAATTTACGTGCACCTCTCAGACACTCTACAGTCCTCTGTACCCATCTCTTCACTCTCCTGCCCCAATCTGGCCACCAGTCACTATAATGAAACCCTTAAGACTGCATTGGATGAGGCGGCTCCCCCCCTCCACATGAAAAGTTATACGCAGGAGGCAGCAACCCAGGTAGACGCAACAGACACGTTTTCTTCAGCGGTGCTCTAGGTGTGCTGAACGTCTGTGGAGAAAATAACGTACACCTGCAGACTTCCTCCACTTTAAATTTATACTTAAAACCTATAATTATGCCCTTCACCTTGCCAAACAAGCCTATTTCACCGCTCTCATCTCTTCTCTCTCCTGTATCCCTAAAAGGCTATTTGAAACTTTTCACTCCTTAATCACCCCCAAGGTGCAGATGCCATTCACAGACCTTAGTGCAGATGACTTGGCCACTTATTTCCATGACAAAATTGATAAGATCTGTCAGGAAATAACTGCCCAATCCCCAGGTGGCATTGACCCCCTCACCATCCGCACTTCATACTGTTCATTTTCATCTTTTGAACCTGTTACAGAGGAGGAAGTATCTCAGATACTTTTCTCTTCTCGCCCTACAACCTGCAGTAGTGACCCTTTCCCCTCACACCTTCTCCAGTCTCTGTTGCCTGCTGTCACGACTTACCTTACTAAAATATTTAACCTCTCTCTCTTCTGGAATTTTCCCATCCTCTTTCAAACATGCTGTCATAATCTCTCTATTGAAGAAATCCTCCCTTGACCTGTCCTGTGCCGCTAACTATCGACCTGTCTCTAACCTTCCTTTCATCTCCAAAATCTTGGAACGCTTGGTCTATTCTCATTTAATCCGCTATCTTTCTGCTAACTCTCTTCTTGACCCCTTACAATCTGGCTTCCGCACTCTGCACTCTACTGAATCGGCCCTCACAAAAGTCTCCAATGATCTCTTGACGGCTAAATCCAAAGGTGACTTCTCTCTTCTTATTCTTTTAGATCTCTCAGCAGCATTTGGACACTGTTGACCATCAACTCCTCCTCACTATGCTCCGCTCTGTCGGCCTCACGGACACTGCTCTCTCCTTGTTCTCCTCGTATCTCTCTGACCGCACTTTCTGTGTATCATTTGCGGGCTCTGCTTCTTCCCCTCTTCCCCTTGCCGTTGGGGTTCCTCAGGGCTCGGTCCTAGGTCCCCTGCTCTTCTCTCTCTATACAGCCCCCATTGGACAAACAATCACCAGATTTGGCTTCCGGTACCATCTTTATGCTGATGACACCCAATTATATACGTCATCCCATGACATCACCCCTGCTCTAATACAGAACACCAGTGACGGTCTCTCTGCTGTCTCAAATATCATGTCTTCGCTCTATCTTAAACTAAATCTCTCAAAGACTGAATTACTGCTGTTTCCAGCAACTAATAGATCTGTCCCTGATATCTCCATTGCAGTCTCCATCCTTACCATAACTCCTAGGCAGTATGCCCACTGCCTCGGGGTTATGTTTGACTCAGACCTTTCCTTCACCACCCATATCCAATCACTCGCACGCTCATGTCATCTCCACCTCAAAAACATCTCCAGAATCTGCCCTTTCCTTACCACAGATACACTAAAGACACTTATTGTTGCCCTGATTCACTCTCACCTTGACTACTGTAATTCCTTACTAATCGGTCTTCCCCTTACTAAACTCTCCCCTCTATAATCTATTCTGAATGCGGCGGCCAGGCTCATCTATCAGTCTAGACGCTACAGCGATGCCTCCGGTCTGTGTCGGTCACTACATTGGCTGCCTATTCAATACAGAATACAATATAAACTTATCACCCTCATCCACAAGGCTCTCCCATAATGCTGCACCTCCCTACATTTCCTCCCTCATCTCTGTCTATCGCCCATCCCGTACTCTCCGTTCACTCAATGACCTAAGACTAAGATCCTCTATTACCAGAACCTCCCACGCTCGTATACAAGACTTCTCCCGAGTTGCACCACTTCTCTGGAATGCTCTATCCCGGACTATCAGATTAACCCCCAATTTCCACAGCTTCAAGCGCAAACTAAAGACATATCTTTTCAGACAGGCCTATCACAACTCCTAATGTAAACCCTTTCGTAGTTAGAATCCCTAAAATGTACCCTCTGTTCACACTCCCGCATTACCTCACAGGATATGATGCCGTATCAGGCTAACTTTATATGTCCAGGCACCGTCCGCATGTTAAAGGACACGACTGGTGACGGCTCATACAGCTTTATATATGTGTAATGACAGTAACCTCTATTACAAAATTGTCTGACCATTCTATAAACAATGCTACCTCCGATGCCGTCCCTGCTACCTCTTGTGTCACCCCCTCTACCTCATAGATTGTAAGCTCTTACGAGCAGGGCCCTCAGTCCCAGTGTGTGAATTGACTATTTCTTTGTAATGTATCTTTTTTGTCTATACTTAAACCCTACAAATTGTACAGTGCTGCGGAATATGTTGGCGCGATATAAATAAAATTATTATTATTATTATTATTATTAAAGATGTAAATCAAAACAATATGTACTTAAACCATCTAAACCTCAAATCCTCAGTTACTGATCCCTATTTTACTCACCAATTTGTAGTCTAAGCGTCTGGAAGAATCTTTGATACGACTGCGTTCAGAGGAAGAGACAGCACAGAAAACTGTCAGGGGGAGGAGTCAAGAGCTGAGTGCTGCCCAGGAGTGTCTACAGGAGCTCAAGAACCAAGTCGCCATGACTCAGACTAGTCTGCGAGAGACTAGAGAACAGGTAGCCTCTAAACAATGTCTAAATGTATCACTGTCTACAATGCAAACACTCAGGGCAATTTATCACCCCTTTATGCCAGAAATTGCAGCAAAGAGGGTGGAAAATGCACCTAGATTGAGGCATGTGCCTCTAAATAAATTAGATGCATGGCCTATGAAATGTCAGTCTTAATAAATTTCTCTCCCTAGAGTCCATTGCATTTTTATCGGGCTTATGAAGTGGCTTTTTATGTCATAAAAGTCACTATGAAATTCTTTATAAAAATACCCAGCATCTTTAATTTCCTTTTATCAAGGGGAGTCTGTGAGATCCAAGATGCACCTCAAACCAATAATAGTGCTGTGTAGGGACTTTCAGAGCGGTAAGTAAAGTTTCGGAAAACTTTTGATTTTCTGGCAGTATTTGTGTCAGTATTTATTAAATGTTGTAATATACTTTTATTAATAAATTTTTTGAGAAATCCTGCATTTTTTCACTCATTCCCTTGCTTCTGTATAGAGAGCTGTTTCTGTCTCTCACTGAATGTTACTGTATACAGTAGTACGGGGACTGTGTAACGTATAGAGAACATGAGAGCAGGGGAGGGAGGGTCACTTCAGACAGTTATATCTCAAACATTATAAAACATTCAAACTTTTGGTGTCATATGAAAGAGGAGATTCTCTTCTTTCCTGTGACACTAAGGCTGCTGTGTTATATAAATTATTTTCAGAGACATCACTGGTTGAAAACAGTCAGGATTGGGATTTTTACATTATATATATTATACAGCTGCATATAAATATTCTAATCCCCATTGTTTTCAACCAGTGATGTCTCTGGAAATAATTTAGCTAGCTCTACAACGTTAGTGTAAGAATCTCCTCTTTCATGTGACAGCAAAAGCAAGTTTATATGTTTTATAATGTCTGAGATATAACTGTTTGAAGTGACCCTCCCCCCGCTCTCATTTTCTCTCTGTTACACAGCTCCGTACGCCCGTACACAGTAACATTCAGTGAGAAGTAGAAACCGCTTACAATAAAGAAACAAGGGAAAGAGTGAAAAATGCAGGATTTCACAGAAAAGAGCCAAATTTTATTAATAAATTATATTACAACATTTATTAATGACACAAATACTGCCAGAAAATCTAAAGTTTTCCCAAAATTTACTTGCGCTATAACAGGAGAAGAAACCTACCTTTGTGGCCACAGAAGAATGAAGCAGTGTAGAGAAAAACCTATTTATAGGGTTATGCAAATCATGCTGAAAGTTTACCAGGGGCAGGGCCTGATTTGCTAGACAAGCAGAGGATGAAAATGGGTGAAGCGGTCCATACCACTACTATTGGTTTGGGAGGCATTTTCTTCCTGACAGACACCCTTCAATAGTAAATGAATTCAATTGTGTCTTGAGCAGCTAAGTGAGCGCAACAGAGAACTGGCCACTTTAAGGAATGAGCTCCAGCGCACACAGCAGAGGAAGGCAGAGCTGGAAAGAGAGGGTGCAACCCAAGAAGAGCGATTACGCAAACTGAGTACAGAATTGAGCTCTCTACATGATTTGCAAAGACAGAAGGAGCAAGAGGCAAGTGTGGGTTAGGACTCATGTACTGTACCATATACACAGTCAGTGTGCTAGTCAGGTTGTTCATGGCTAGCACACTGACCATTAATTTCTATGGCACTATACACATGACCATGTATTTTCGCAGTCCTGGTCACGGTCATGATATGGGGCCATGAGCCGGGAACAAAATCAGGACAGGCCTTATTTCTGTCAGTTTTGCAGTCCGTGCTGACTAGCCTCAATGAATGGGGCCAGGGAGGCACTTGCGGCACACTGATGTCCTCTATATGCCGTCCAAGCCGTTCAATCACGGCCAGGAGACATGCACACGGTCAATGCATATCTCCTTACCCTAACACAAAGAAATAAGTCATACTAGTGTAAACATGCCCTCTACTTACTAATTCTGTTGTAGGCAGAGGTATATGAATGCCGACTTCGAGAGCTTAGTAACCAATTGCAGCACTGGCAGAGGCTTCACCAGGAACGTGCACAAGATCTCCGGCAAAGGGAAGAGGACATGAAGCAGCTGCAGGAACAGCTTTCAGTCATCATGGAGAAACTAAAAACTGAAGGCAGAGAGGTAAAGAACATCTAAAACTACACAATGATTTTGGCAACTCGTGGGTTCCAGATGTTGTAGAACCACAGAGCCCAGCAGCACTAGCCTTGGTTCTGTTCCACTACAGTTTAGCTCAGGTTAGAACATAATCTATCAGTGCATTTTCATCTTTTGTTTTTTTTTCCTCCCAAAGAGAGAGAGCCTGCAGAACACACTGAACCAATTAAAACAGAAGTACAGTGCAGCCACAAATGAGGTATCTAATCGTAAAGTATTACTTTTACCTTTTACTGTTACACCTTTGATAAATGTGAGCCAAAGCATTACCTATACTAATAAATCAGATTAGTGATCTGATTCTAAACCTGGGCATATATAAAATGGTGGTTGGGCCAAATCATCTCTCGTCTGACTCTCACAGACATGCCCACTCAAACAATCAGTGCATGTGTTGTGAACAGAGAGAGATCTCAGAGGCTTATTCACCCCTTCCAAGAACAAAAGGATTGGGCATCTGAAGTACAATTGTGCCCAGTCCTTATCTTCCTCTACATCTGCTGTTTGGGGAATGTCAGAATGACTCCATACACATTAGGTGGTTTACTGTTTAATATGCATGGCTAGCAAGTTGTTTGCTCTGGTCAGCTTTTGCACTTTTTATTTAACTAGTTCATTCATTCTCTTATAATAGCAACTATTGAGCTTACATTCTAAGGCCCCTTTCACATCATGTTTTTCAAGTCAGTTTAACTGATCAGTTTAACGGTTATTGTAATAAAAAAACTGATGCAAACTGATGTCAATTCATGCATCAAAAAAACTGATCCATTAACAGATGTGCATCAGTTTTTTTATGTTTACCTCTGCCATCCCCCACATGTGCTTCACCTAATATCAGGGGTAGCATGTGTGTGTGTCAATCAATCCCTAAGAGCTGCCCCTGCACTTGTGCTACCCCTGATGGTATTAGGTGAAGCACATGTGGGGGGTAGCAGAGGAGCTGTCCCCCAAGCACAATTTTTTTTTGTTATTTGTGCTGTAACTTGGAGTGCATGGGGTCAGCTCTTCTGCCACCCCCCCACATGTGCTTCACCTAATACCATCAGAGGTAGCACACGAGGGGGCAGCCATTAGGGATTGATTGACCCCTCTTCCCACAAGTGCTACCCCTGATGGTGTTAGATGCATCCTCACGTCTGCTACACCCACACGATTGATACCGCTAATCGTATTAGGTGAAACACATTTGGGGGGGGGGGGTGGCAAAGGAGCTGTCTCCATGCACTCCAAGTTACAGCTCTTCTGCTACCCCCCACATGTGCTTCACCTAATACCATTAGAGGTAGCACACGTGGGGAGGGGTTCAGCCATAAGGGATTGTTTGCTAGCCCCCAGCATGAATGATACTGCCATTTGTGACCCCCTTAGAGAAATGGCTGCCGCCCCTCCCCCCCTCACCTCTCCATGTCTCCAGCGCCACCCCAGTCCTTTCGCCCCTCCCACTGCAGGGGAGGAGAAGACAAGACTGGGGTGGCGCTGGAGACATGGAGAGTTGAGGGGGAGGGGCGGCAGTCTTTTTTTTCTAAGGGGGTTACAAACGTAAGATCATTCATGCTGGGACCAGGGAAGGGAGGGGCGGCTATTTCAGGTAGGAGGGTGTTGGGGAGGAGGGTATTTGGGCTTACCTTATGGAGAGTTAGCTTCTCCTTTCTGTAAGACTCTGCTGCGCGGTTGCGATAAAGAGGGGCCGGGTTGTGGCTAATTGGGCAGGGTTCCTTCTTCAGGGGATGAAATAACAAGCCATAACGGAAATGCTTTAAGCGGCTGCAAATCGCTTGCATCTATTTGCATAGGGAACTATAGTATATTGAAAACAAACCGTCGCGGATCTGTTCTTAAAGGACAGAAAAGCGTGTAAGTACACGCTTTTCTGTCCATTTGAAATAACGGACAGGGGCATACAGAGACCATAACGGATTTTATATTTTTTTTTATTGAAGGCAATGCATCCGCTGACTGACACGTTTTTATAAGGTAAAAAGCTATAAAAACCAGGTGGACCTCTATAACGTGATGTGAAAAGGGCCTAACTTCAGTGCCACACAGAATACACAAATAGGAAAAATACCGACACCCATGGGAAGAACTTAAAAGGTTATTCCTATCTAAGCCTTTCATGGCTGAGAGAGAAATAGCCCTCTCTCAGCCTCTCAGGAGTTACAGAAACTGCCAAAAGCAGTAAAAACTACAGATGTGTGTGTGGGGCCATAGAAATGTATGGGTCTGTATTTTATCCGCAATTGCAGATAAAAAGTGCAGTCATGTGCATGAGGCCTAAGTAAAGGACTAGAGTTTATCACACACTCATGCTAATATATATTTATTGTTCCTACTATGCAGCTTGACACCCTGCAAAGCTCTCTAGAAGCAGCACGGTCTGACTGCCGGCGGCTGCACCAAGAAAGCAAGTTGGTTGTGTGTAATGTGAACGAATGGGTCAGCGAACAAAAGTAAGTTACACAGTAGGTACAGTGAAGAAATTGCATACAAGTCATCTAAGAGTGCCTTACACCACACAAATCTTTCATATCTTCCACAGAGAAGCCAATAAGACACTAGGGGAGAAGATACGGGAACAACATAAGCAAATCCAACAGCTGTCTACAGAAAAAGAGTAAGCCCTTTCTGTACTGTGCTCTGTTTCGCTAGACACATTGTTTTAAGGGTCACACTGACGTGCTATAATAAGGTCACAGTGATTAAAAGTCTGCAGGTGGAAAT
The DNA here is from genome assembly GCA_947044405.1 of Leptodactylus fallax. Taxonomy (NCBI): domain Eukaryota; kingdom Metazoa; phylum Chordata; class Amphibia; order Anura; family Leptodactylidae; genus Leptodactylus; species Leptodactylus fallax. The sequence continues at coordinate 5,788,594 of CAMRHE010000021.1, forward strand.
CTTGGTCTGTCCTTGACCATTAAAGATTAGGTAAACTTTCAGGTGACTCTTCAGAATAAGCTGCCATATGTTTGTGAGGAATAACACAAATCTGGCCATTATATCACCTGTATCTTGTATTTTGGCAATTTTCTCCTCTGAAGGCACTATTAATTCTCAGTTCTCCCTGATCTGGAGTTGCTGCTATGATGTCTCCCATACACAGCACACTCTGCTTTTATCCCCTCAGCTCTTCCTCCCCTCTCCATAGACTTCTTATGGGCACATGTAATTTAATACTTCCTAAGTATAGAGTTTAGACTAGAGGCTGATAATACTCTGGAACAAAGGTGCCATCTCTAAGTTGATCTCTTCCTTTATTTTATGTATTGTATCATTATGATCCATCCACAATTTCTTGTTATTAACAGTTTTGGTTATCACAAAGTTTGCTTCTTCAGTTTTTATAGTCCCAATTTTTATTAACTCTAGATTATGAAGAGTGATCAGATAAACTACAATAAAATCCCAGTTGATATTTCTCTTATGTAATGTTGCTCCTACTTGGAATATAAATTTATATAACAAACCAGTACTAGTCTGTCTCCTTGCCTGTGATTCCAGCAGCTGCAGCTCTGTCTGTAAACAGGTTCCCCAGTTGACGTTACCAGTTATGCCCTGTTTGTGCAAGGGGACCACTGCAGCCAATCATAGGCCTCTTTATTATTGGCACATGACTGTTGTAAAGGGTTTGTGAAGAGGTCACCACTGAGGCCTGTAGTTTGGCTGCAGTGGCACCTGGCACAAACAGCATGGAAACCTGGATGAAGACCAACAGAACTTATACTCTGGGGGCTCTTCAGACCCCAGAGCATAATAAGCAGAAGTCCAGGAGAGGTGATCAAACATAAAACAAACAAAAAAAACAATGTTACTCACCTTCCCTGGACTCCAGCGCAGCTCCCTGTTCTCTTCAGCACTTCTGCCTGACATCAGAGACCGCTGATAGGGCCTCAGGAGTTATGTCTGCGTGATGACGCATGTTTGATCACCTCTCCTCTTCAGACACCAGAGTATAATAGCTCGTGAACGGCGAACTCCAAACCTGGAATTTGTGTGGAGGTACCAATATGAGACATTATTCTTAAATAGTTTTCCAGGAATTGGATAAACTCTGAGGGTGCTGGGGCAGGAGTAACAAAAAAAAAAAAAAAAAAGGAAAACCAAACTCATCTGTTACTGGCGCTCTTGTATCTGACACCATGTCACATGGTGCGCAGGATTTCTGGGGGCCGAGATATGGTGCGTCAACGAGTAGGCTTTGGTGGCAGTGCTGGGGTCAGGTATATTGCACCTGCCCAGCACCCCTCCGCATAGGAGGTGGAACCCATGTTCAAAATTCAATAGAATTTTGCTACATGTGAATAATACATTTCAACACTCTAAAATATACCTGTTGAAGTGGAAGTCCTGGACACACATATTTACCACTAATTGGGGGGCTGCACATGTACTTCATTGCTTCTAATCGAAAAGTACAGGAGCATCCCAGGAAATGTGTCCTGAAGCATCTTGTGGCAGCACAACTGTGTTATGGTTTGTGGTATATGACTTTAGTATAGGGATTGTCAGCCTTACAATTATTGCACGGCACTGTGAGTACCTCATCTTTGATTTTTTTTTTTTTTTTTTAATTTAAAATCGGCGCGCCGTACAAAAAAGGTTGCCTACCCATGGTTTAGGACTTCCAGAGACCATTCCTGTGTGGGGTTACTTTTCATCCAAGGGAGTGGGCTCATTCACAATTTTGCCTAAAAAACTAAAGAATGGTATGTAAACATCCTCCAAGAGCAAGTTGTCCCAAAGACCCAGTAGCAGTTTGGTGATAAGCAATGTTTTTTTCCCAAAGCGAATGTGGAAACAAAACATTGAAATTTTGAGCCAGGAAACTCCCCAGATCTTAAATCACATTGAGAACCTTTGTCCAATCCTAAAAAAAGCGGATGGACAAACAAGAACATGGAAATTGTGATCAACTGCAAGGACTGGTTAGGCAAGAGTGGCTTGTCATCAGTCAGGATTTAGCCCAATAGCTGATATCCAGCATGCCAGGGTGAATTGTAGAAGTCTTGGGAAAAAAATAAATAAATAAGGGTCAATTCTGCAGAAACTTATAATGAAATTGTAAACTTAGAATGCTTAGAATTGTACTTCAATAACCATAGAAACATCTGACTAAAAATAAAAAAGCTAAACTCTGAAGCAGCAATCTTTGAGAATACTGTAATGTGCACGTGATCTCATCATTGCGTCTTTACAGCCACATGCAGGAGGTGATTGAGCAGATGCAAAAGGAGAACAGATATCTGAGAAGTCTAGAAGACGAGAGGCGCATTGAGAATGAGCGTTATAAGGTGAGACAATACAGAATGAAAACATAGCTTCACGTTTCAACACCAGTAACAGAGAAAATCTACATGTATAGCAGTGAGGAAATTTACAAATATTTTTGTGGCCAATTAGTTTTAGATTATCACATTTTTAGACTCACTGCCCTTTTTATTTCCCTTTTTATAGTCCAGAGTGAGAGGGCTCCAGCAATTCTAGACCCAACTGTTTACTTAATGATCCGGCGGAACACCAATATAGTGCCCCTCCAGAGCATTGCATACAGCTACCGATTTACACTCTCCTCCCACGCTGCCAGGACTGCTCTGACTGCTTAGTATTTGGTTGTTTCAACAGCAAAAGTTAGCGCTTCTGAAGCTACCCAGACACTAAATAGTCAGAACGGAAAGTTGTCCTGGCAGCACTAACTTGTCGTCTGACTGAGCAGTGCCCTGGGTCACTTCAGCCGCACAAGACCAGAGCAGTACGATGCACCATATAGCTATGCTTCTGTGCTACAGAGCCTCCTACCTTATACAGAACACTTAACCCTTACCTAGCTGCTGGGCCCTCACCCTGCCACACTACAAGTGTAAGTTTGCCTGCATATGTATCAAGGGTTAAAAAGGCTGAATGAAGGGGGGTGGGATCAGAAATGCAAACTGGACTCACCAAACCTGGAGCTCCTTTGTTTATAGTGCTCTCTTTCCCAACACCACCACTCCATACTTTATGAAGTGCCTGCCTGATTTAACCCCTCCCTGGCCACAACTTCACCAAGGGGTTAAGCTGTGGGCACTGATGTCAGGGCTCTCAGGAGTGCCTGTCCACTGTGGAAAGAGGGTATCCCCCTATTTTGCAGGAAGAGAGAAGCAGGATATGGGTGATCTTGTGGACGCAATATATCTTGTTTGCATTTAGGATGAAATCACTTTCATTTTTAATGTCACATGATGAAGTGACACTTCTGTTGCAGAACCACACTGCCACTACTCTGATCTTTGGTACATGTTGTGTCCACATGTATATCCATTCTTAAACTACAAAGAATTGGTCACCCCCCATGAACCACTGGTTATAGCTTCTGGGGGTATTACTTATTCATCTGCACCATTAACATGAAGGCTGCAGGTTTTACAACTGCAGTTTGTAATAATATGATTCTGGTTTCTGATGTCTATAAGATGCACCCAGGTGCATCTTATTGTTATATTAAATATACCATATTTATATCTTATACTTAGATTCCATCTGGCATTTTAGTCTGCAGGTCCCTCTCTGTACAGAGCTTGCTCTGCCAATATAGTGAATAGATGCTAAAACAAAAGTGAGTTTGCTCTTTAAATAATATTATAAATGGTTGATTTAATTCTAGCTTTCTCTACGTACATCTGATCTGGAGCGCCAACATCCCACTGAGGACATCGGGTGAGTTATTAAGCCATTTTTGTGTGTCTCTCAGTGTCTCCAGCCTGTACATCACTGACCAGTATTTCACAGGTCTCTGCGGTCTGCAAGAAGAGCATTCACAAGTGCTGGAAACCTAAGGACAAAGCCACGTGGAGGATCTTGATGGTTGCCTAGTGCTACAGAAAAGACAATGAAGTGCAATCTTGTGAACTTGTAAGGGCGCATTCACACGACAGAGTTTCAGCTGTGAAACTCTGTCCATGTTGTTGGCCGGATTAACCAGACTGCACCTTATGCGGGGAGAGGGGACTCCTTGCAGTATAGTTATCAATGTTACTAGCAGTCCCTCCCAGCAACGTATTGTCCCATACCAATTACAGTACTGGACAGTGTGTCACAGCTGAAACTTGGTCATATGAATATGTCCTAAAAATTATACCACTGAAGCTTGAAATAATTTTTCCCTGGGACCCAGACTTTCAGTACCTGGATCTCCGAAACAGTGTGGTTTCAGACCAGAGAAGAATTGCTATAGCCATGTAACCATTCTGTGTATTATAAGACAGAACTAAAAGTAATCTCAATTAGGCCAGTTTTAAACAGTATTCGTTGTATAAATCTCAGTAAACTAAACAAGTCTCAGGTCTAATTGTAGAGCAGCGACAGGAATAAATTATTACTTTAGCCACCTGTTAAAGTAGTGGTCCAATGAGAACACTTACATCCCTGCGCACCTCACCAGATTGTATTTTATGCATATCCCACAGTTCAGCCTCTTATCTGCTTCTCATCTGACACATTCCTGAAATTTTTCTCTGTGCTTAGATATCAATCATATGATGCCTCAGCAAAGCATCACATAGGCAGCTAGAGGCAGGACCCTTTCTGCCTGCTGTAGAGAACATTCTGTAACATAAGCAGAGAGACCAAACCGTCAACTGCACCTTCCCTCCCTTATGGACAGCCGGTGCAGTACAATGCATACAGGATACATGCTGATGGCTGTGAAAATGATACTAGCTGAATTATATATTTATATATTCACATAATGAAAGAAGGAAAAAAAATAGCAGAGTGTTTAAAATTCTAATTTATCATTTACCAAAATGGTTCCCCATTTATTCACCTTTACATATTAGCAGCCACATGTTTGCCCAGTTTCAGTAGAGCACAATACATGTTTGTTTCTGTGGCTGTATTAAAGTAGCAAATCTCAGCCTATGCAAGGGTCAGACACCCAGGACCCCTCCTCTGAGACACTGCAGTTCCCTATAATATTTACATGCCAGGAGACAGCATGTGTAGAGGTGGCTTTAGGTTACTACATCTGGAAGCTGTGCCATCTCGCAGCAACTGATCCTCAGGGGAGATCTCTGGCGTCAGACCCTCACATATCTAACTGATTTGCTATCCTACAGCTAGTCCATCAATATTAGAAAGTTAACTTCATAGGTACATACTATGTGAAATTGGCTTGGTTCCCACAAATATTTGAGTCCTCCTTTGTCTAGATCACAGTGGGCAAAAAATAAAAAAAAAAAATCCCTGGAATCTGAATTTAACAGAATTGTATTTTTGCTTCTGCCGATGGCAGGTTCAATCATTGCACTATTTTTTGAACTTGTTACATTCTTTGTAAATCACTTTTAATATATTTATATTGCAATTTTGTAATAAATTAATCCTGAATTTTAAGTATTTTTAATCTCCTGCTCTATTGCTTTGTGTACCAGTTTCCGATAGATGTCAATGTTGATCCTAACATCTTTAGGAAATGTGTTCATTCACAGCACCCTGGAAAGACAAATGTAATTGTTGATCTGGTGTAAACCATCAGGCGGCTGTCTTACTGTATGGTGTGCAATGACAAAACTCTCCTGTGCACACAGCCAAGCCCAGCCAGAATCCCTCAGCTGCACTTCATCCCGTCAGCATTGCAAGAAAATCAATAATCAGCATTTAACAGTGGCCTTTTAGTCAATATACAGCACTTAAATTGGCTTCAAGCAGAGGGAGCTGCCGATAAGCCAACTGATCCACTTGTTGTGGGTCTGCCTATGACATTACGACACTAGTTAGGAGTTAATTATCATGTTCACGCCAGCCTGTACATATCCAAGTGCCAAGCACTTTCCTGCATGTTACTTGCATACATTAAATCAAACTAATAAACTTCAAGCTCAGATATTCTTAAGGTTATGTAAAAATAAACATTCCACGTCTTGACACCATGAAAAGATACATTATTGCTTAAAAATAACAATATTCCACTTTACAATAAAATGGTAGGATCCCCACCCAGCCAAGGAAATTGTATTCCACAAGTCCCAGAAATGTCAATGTACTAGAGGGGAGATTTGTTCTCAAGCAGTGAAACAAGTTGGGTTTGGTGGACAATTAAATACAGAAAAGGGATCACAAGCCGAAACGCGCAGGAGTTCGTCGAGGGGTTCCTGGTTCCATCTGTTCCTTCCTTCCTGGGGTGTAAATCTTTGAAGACCTGGAGAACATAAGATGAACATAAGACTGAAGTAGAAAACAAAACTAGTTTGTGTTGGGTCAAGTTAATAGCGGGGCACAATTCAGCCTTTTCCACCCATTCAGATACAGAACTCCTGGTTATATATATATTAGTACAGAAATTACGACTGAATAAACATGCTAAATGTGGGGAAACAGCAGATGTGAACATGTGCATGTTATCCCACAAGTACTAACCATGAATCACAAGGCCAAAGAGCACCTTGAACACCTTCACCAAGCCTTTGGAGCAGCATCTATTAAATCTTACACTGATTCTTGCAGTTGGAATTTTTTTCTGTAATCCTCACCATTCCCAAGCAATCATTTCTGTTGAGCATAATTATTCTGAAATTGTCAGGTTGGCGATCCCAGGCTGTCTGTTCACTTGCCAGAGACCATGACAGTGCTAAAAGTAACAGAAGTAATTTCTTGGGAATAGTGGGGGCTAGAGAAAAAATACCAATTGCTTCTATTGCAAGATGCAATGAGCTGGAAGAGGTGAAAGGTTCTCTTTAAAGCATTTGCAGCAGGAAGGGAAAAATGGGATTTTTTTTTTGTACTCACTGTAAAATCCTTTTCTCGTTGTATTCACTGGGGGACACAGCACCATGGGGTATAGACCTGGCCACTAGGAGGCTGACACTCGGAGAATGAAAAGCTGTCGGCTCCGCCTCTGGGCTATACCCTTCTCAAAGACACTGTGCTAGTCAGTAGTCAGCAGTAGAAGAAAGACACCAAAGAGCAAAAAAAAGAGCACGGAACCAACAAACACCAACATGTCCTGCATCCGAAAAAGAATCAAAACAGCTTGGGCAGGAACAGGAAAAAAGCAAGGGTGGTATCTGTGTCCCACAGTGAATACAACGAGAAAAGGATTTTACGGTGAGTACAAAAAAAAACCAACCGTTTTCTCGCTTATTTCACTGGAGGACACAGCACCATGGGATGTCCTAAAGCAGTCCCAGGGGGTGGGAATCATGCAAACAACCCAGTGCACCGCCGCCTGCAGAACCTCACGGCTCAACAATGCGTTGGCAGAGGTCACAGAACAGACCTGGGAAAACAGAGAAATCATGAATGAAGCCCAGGTGGCAGCCTGCAGACTCGGACAGCAGAAAACTGATGCAGAACATTCCTGGAGGCCCCAACACTTCTCAGAAAGCCGACACATGGAAGGGCAGAGCCCAACCCCTAAGCCGATAGGCCTCCTAGATCGGAGTCATCAGGAGATGGAAGCCTAGGGCGCAGGCAGGTCCAAGCGAGGGCCCCCATGGATGACAACAAAGTCAGGGAGAGCCAAATAGACCCAAATGGCACAGACGACATCCAAGCATGGAAGAGAAACACCAACACGGATGCTCGAGGCCCGGGCAGAAAGATGGCAAGCTACGCCCTGTAGATGACAAAAGAGGAAGACACCTGAGGCAGAAGGACGGAGGCGGACAAAGGACAAACCAGTCCCTGTGGAGAATCCAGAAAGGGAGGCTGCCGGCAGGACAGCCAGCACAGAGACCTTGCGGATGGAGGTAATGGCCACCAGGAAAGCGACCTTCCAGGACAGAAGGCAAAGGGGCGAATCCCGCAAAGGCTGGAAGGGGGAGCCTGAAGCATCGCAAGGGGAGAGAAGGTCCCACGGATCCAAGGGTGGACAGTGGGGGGGAGAGGGGCAGCATGCCACTCCCCGTAGGAAAGGCTTCACCTGAGGCCGGAAGGCCAGGGTCTTCAGCAAAGGAATCAAGAGGGAAGAGACCTGTCCTTCAAGAGGAAGACCTAGACCATGATCCAGACCAGACTGGGGAAAAAAAAAAAAACAGGAACCTGAGAAAAGAAACAGGCCCGCTGCTGTGAGTACTGTTTGTCATTCGCTCTCTAAGACTTCCACGAGCAAAGGTAGAACCTGGCTGACTGTGGTTTACAGGCCTAATGCATGGTCTGGATAACCGGTTCGGAAAACCCATGGCATTGCAGAAAATCGGCTTCACCAGCCACACAGTTAAATGCAGCTGAGGCAAGGCATAGATTGTAAGCCCTTGTGGGCAGGGTCCTGTATCCCACTGTGCCAGATGGTCACCATTAGTATTGTATATTTTGTGTACCGTATGTAAACCCTCAAATGTAAAGCACCATGGAATTAATGGTGCTATATAAACAAACAATAATAATAATAATAATAATAATAAAAAGGCAGAGTGGAAAAGCGGTCCTTGAGACAGAAGGTCAACCCGCAGAGGAAGAGGCCAAGGAGTGCCCACCAGCAGGAACATGAGATCCATGTACCAGGCCTGGTGGGGCCAATTCGGAGGCACCAGGAAGGCTGGAACCCCCTCAGAATCAAGCTTCTGGAAACCCAAAGAAGAAGAGGAGGGAAAAAGTACAGAAGGAAGTCTGACCAGGGAATCAGAAGAACGGCGGCAGTGATCGGCCAAGGGCCCAGGGACCTGGCCACCAGACAGGGGAACCTGTGACTCAGGAGGGAGACGAAGAAGTCGACACGCCCCACCGGGAGCACAGCCAGAGGAAGACCTATTGATGAAGTGACCACTTGCCCGGGAAGTTTTCCTCGGAGAGGGCGAGATACGCTCCGCCGACAGAAGAGAGTGGGAGGCCTCTAGAAAAGCCGCATGGCACCAAGGACACCCAGAAGGTCCAAGTATGTGACCGCGGTGGAGTTGCCGGCCTGGACTCTGACTGGACGCCCTTGTAGGAGAGAAATCCAATGAGACAGGACTAGGAAAATGGCCCCCAGTTCCAGAGGTAGATCTAGAGGAGGACTCAGCTTGGACCACAGGCACTGAACAGTCAAGGTACCGAAGACTGCTCCCCAGCCAGAAGACTGGCATCAGGGGGACAACCTGCAAAAGGAGGGGGAGGAAAATTCCCCTGAGAGAGTCCCAGAGAGGCAAGCCAACAAAGAAGCTCCAGGCGAACCCGGGAAGACAGGAGAAACAGGCAGACGAGCTGGATACAGACTAGTCCCAGCGGCCCAGAAACACCATTGCAAGGGCCTGGGAGGAACTGAGCCAAGGGGAGAACCTCGAAGACCAAGACCATTGTGCCCAGGACTCGCAGACAGAAGTGAAGAGAGCTTATCTGGCATCATTCCCTGGAATTCCAGGCGCTGAGAAGGCATGAGGCAGGACTTTTAGCTGCTGATGAGCCAGCGAAATCAGCAAAGGGGCCCAAGGTGATCCGCAAGCTGGTCATAATGTCCATCCTGGAGGAGGCTTGAACCCAGAGGATATCCAAGTACATAATCACAACAACTCCCCTGCTATGGAGGAAGGCCAGAAGGGACACCATCACCAGGGGAAAACTCAGGGAGGAGAACGTTATGGAAAACAATGGGCGACAGGAAGTCACCAGTATCCTGGGATGCCCCCACCGACCGCATGGCTACATATGGAACCTACAGATACGGGCAAACCTGTTCAGCCTCTTCAGGTCCAGGATGGGAAGGAGCAGTCTTTCTTGAAGCGGGAACAATGCCTTGCCACAGCAGAGTGGGGCGGCCTGGAGAAAAAAAAAACTTCCATTTACGATGGAGGAAAACTCGATGGAGTAACCAGAATACACCACCGCTTGGACCCAGGAGAGGGAGGTGCTGGCAAGCCAGAACTCCAGGAAGGAGCGCAACTGTACCCTCACTTGAGAGGGGCAAGATCTCAAGCAGAGAAGGGCCTGGAAGAGTAAAAAAAAAATAAAAAAAATATAGTGTATGTATATTATGTATGTATTTTATATATATATATATATATATATATATATATATATATATATATATATACATATATACATATATATATGTACATATATATACATATACACACACACAGTACAGACCAAAAGTTTGGACACACCTTCTCATTCCAAGAGTTTTCTGTATTTGCATGACTATAAAAATTGTAGATTCACACTGAAGGCATCAAAACTATGAATTAACACATGTGGAATTATATACTTAACAAAAAAGTGTGAAACAACTGAAAATATGTCTTATATTCTAGGTTCTTCAAAGTAGCCACATTTTGCTAGTCCCAGAGGGTCGGACTTACAGAGTCATGCGAGCAACCTAGCGCACAGCTGTTTGCAGAGGCCACAGAATGGATCTGGTAGAACTTGGTGAAAGTGTGGACAGAGGCCCAGGTGGCAACCTTGCAGATTTGGGCAGCAGAAGCCTGATGCCAAACAGCCCAGGAAACTCCGAAGGCTTGAGCCGATAGGCCTCCCTGATAGCAGATCGAATCCACCTAATAATAGAAGCATCCTTAGGGAGAACAAAATGTGTCTGAACGACGAAAGGGGTCCGTAAGAGACAAATAGACCCGGATCGCCCGGACCACATCCAGGCAGCGAAGAGACCGCTCATGCGGATGCTTGGGGTAGAAGACTGTCCTCATTATTGTGGAAAGAAGAAACCACCTTAGGCAGGAAAGATGGTGGCGGACGAAGGACAACCTTGTCCTTGTGAAGAACAAGAAAAGGAGGCTTTTAGGACAGGGCAATCAGTTGAAGGACCCTGAAGGAACAGCCACCAGGAAAGCGATCTTCCAGGACAGAAGACTAAGAGAGATCTTATGCAAAGGCTTGAAGGGGAAGCCTGAGACGCCCCAAGGACAAGATTGATGTCCCACGGGAGGATGGTATGGAGGAGCACTGTGTACCACTCCCTGCAGGAGCGTCTTCACCTGAGGCCGGAAAGCCAGGGTCTTCTGAAAAAAGAATGGAAGGGGCAGACACCGGCTCTTTAAGAGAAGACCGATCAATTCCATGGTCTAGACCACACTGGAGACAAGCCAGGATACTGGGGGGGGGGGGGGAAAAAAAGAGTATTCTTGCACCACCTGCACGTAGGTCTTCCATATGCTCTTAGCAGACTGGAGTTTTCGGGCCTTGAGCATGGTTTGGATAACAGACAGGGGTTTCTAGAAATACCCATTCCAACATCTTCAGGCACTGCAGGGTAACCCCTTTGGTGATCTTGCATGTAGAAGTGGGGTCACGACCTTCCGGCCACGGGTGCAGCAGTGGGGAATATGTGACCGGCGAAGCGCTTGAAAAAGCACAGCACCCGCAGGGGTGGGGGATGTGATACTAGGTGTGGCATACACACTGAAGACCCCCCCTTGCACCTAAAATATAAATAAAAATGACGCAAGATGGAAGACCTGAGTCAGGTCGTATCTGCCTCCTGCTAACAGACTAGCATAGAGTCTGTCGAGAGGGTATAGCCCAGAGGTGGCCAGGTCCATACCCATGGTGCTGTGTCCCCCAATGAAATAATTGATAAAGGTATGGTTCATGGCACTATTATTGCTGTGGAAGGCATTTTATGACATCCACTTCAGGGAGGGTCTGTCTCACGTTTTTGAATGAAAATAACTAACAAATATGTAACATTTGGTTTCCAAAAACATACATGCTGACACTTGTGTAATAGTACCCTAAAAGTATTTTACAGTTTGTATTACAGCCGCAAATAAAGTCCTGAGTATGGGTCTAATAACCCCAGCTTACAGCACCACAGATCTCTATACTGTAATGTTGCTAGTACAGGTAAATAAACCAACAGTTAAGTCGAGAATTTTGTAGCTGTAATACAGACATATCAAATGAACGTAGACTTAAACCATGTCCCTTTTTTCATACAAACCTGAAAAAAAAATAAATAAATAAATAAATCTCCCTATGAAAGCTGATACCAAACTTTCTAAAAGTACCATATTACAGCCTAATACAGCATGGAATTTGTACAGAACTGTAATATGGTTTCTGGTCATAACGCCTTAAAGGGGTTATCCAGTTGTTACAAAATGCATAAAAAACAAAACAAACAAACACACACACACACACACACACACACACACACTTCCGTATTATTCCATATATATTTCTGTAAATGAAATGAATCAGATAAACAAAACTGTGCTGAATTTAAGCAGGTCATTGACCATAGCTGTGACTTTGTTTACACGCTCACTACCCCTCCCTGTGAGCAGTTCCGTCAGCAAAGGAAACGTCACAGCAACACATGACTGCCTTGCTGCTTGCATCCTCTCATACTGACCTTGGATAAAGGAGTAATTTATTACCCCTTAGATATGTGGTGCTGCACAGACTGAAGAAGAAATGTGACAACACCGACCACAAAGTGGGAGTTTTCACACAGGCTGTGTGTGTGTGTCTGGTTATTGCATTCCAGAGGAGAGTGGTGAAGGGAGGGGTACACAGAGAGTGATAGCAGGAAGATGAATCATGGGAAATGTAGTTTATCCACAGATTCACTGCATGTAAATGGCAGTAATACAAGGAGCAGCAAGTAAAATAAAGCCAAGCAAAAGATGCACAACAGTGAGTACTTAGCACTGCTGTGCATGTATTTTAGGATACTTTTTGGAAGCTGGATAACTATTTTAGTTAAATTGGTAGAATTTTGGAAGTTGAGACTCCCTCAACTTGTTGGTTCTTGCTCTGACTACACTGTTGAACCCATTGCACGCTGACTACCATCGTCTTCTGATGCTTTTTTCACAAAACCGAATGTAAAAACCCACATGATTTGGACAGGGGGGGGGACCCATCTTTAAAAAGGGGCATTCAAAAGGTCTCAATAATCATCCTAAGCCACTTCTGCCATGTAGAAAATATACAGCAACACACCGTGAACTGCTTAATGTGCTTTTCCTGTCCTGCTCTTCTCTTCTTGAGCGCAGTTGTTCTTCAGCCAGCATCATCTCCTCCTCCATGGCAGACACCTCCTCCTTTGCTCTGCGTCTGTTTTCCTAAAAGACACAGATATTATTACAGAAGCACACTATGAGTAGAGATGAATTGATAGCTTGTATTCTTCACACTAACCTGTCTTGACTTGCCAGCATGTTTTATGCTGTAGAACATAGGACCTAGTTCTGCCAACCATTCGCCATCTACTGCCGTTACACACTGCATGTATTCCTAAAGAACAAGGACATAAATATAAGTATATATACCCAGCACAGCTGTTACTACATGTACAGTGTTCTGGCGTAAGGACGGATGTAAATAGTGAAGCAGCTGCAACGCTTGCCCAAGCACCAGACGGCTGGTCCGATATGTACTGACTATATTAAGGATAGGTTACCAGTAGAGTAATCTCGGACCATACTGCATGAAGTACATTTCAGAGAACATAAATAAAATATAAGCATCTGAACCTTAATAACTCATTCACATTTAAGACGCAGGCATTGTTTTATTTTATTCATATTAAACAAGATTTGTATTCTGATATCTTCTTGACTATGGAAGCACTGCCATCTTGTGGACATCAGAGTAATCACTTCCATCAAGAACAAAAGACAAATTTATATTTCTAATATGAAACCAAACCAAGTCCATTCTCTGTTTAGATGCAAGTCTTTTGGGTTGTAATATATAAAGAATAGGTGAAACTGATATCAAGTTCATACTGAAAAGACAATTATATGGTCTTTAAACACATAAGTATGGAAAAATATTTCTTATGAATCTGGTCACAGATATTAGGAGACTCTTTAATAAAATACAAATATATTAGAAATAAAAAGAATCTCTTACCTTGGTTGTCATCACAAGTTCATGATAAACAATATAATCTGGGGTATAACCCATTCCAAAGAGGGAGCTAGTTGGGTGCAAGTGACAAGGCATTCCTGTCCGTACATTAACATATTCACCGATTCCCTGCAGAAACACCACACACAATCACTCTGCTGAACATGATGTAATCCAAATTAAAACTGGTTAGAATTTCTGGTCACCAACCTTTAGCCTGGCAGCTTGATGAAAGTAAGCCGCACAGATGCATTTACGAACCACATCCCAGTCAGACCCACAGGACGATAATGACATGCGCTGAGCCACCATGATGTCCTTCAACTGTGCACGGACTTCACGGACCTAATGCGAGACAAGGTCTCAATTTACCTACACAACATGGTAGTCACAAAGTTACAAAGGTTTTGGAAAAGATCATCTGAACGCACCTTTCTCATTGCCTTGGCATGGATAAAATGCTGGTTGCACCAACCACTGGAATAGTTATTGTTTTTCCACTGGAGGAAAACATTTAAATATGTTAAGTGGTCGCTCTCGGGGACGGCAAACTTCTCCCTTACTTGATCGCTCTCTTCCTCACGTCCCTGTTAGCAAACAGAAAAGGTTTACTATTCAAGTGAGGCTGAAACAGTTCCTGAAATACCAAGACAATTTGTAAATTATACAGTTATTATACATTTTACATACACACTACCTTTGGTCTGTAAAAGATTGCTGGCACAGATAACATGGACACAACAATGAGGATTTCAGCACTGCACCCCATATCACAAGACACAATCAACATCTTTGACAACGCTGGATCCAGTGGAAACTCAACCATAAGACGGCCAGTGGATGTGAGTGAACCTGGTACGAATATATCAAGATAAACAGTTATGTGATCATTGCATACATATTATTACTCTTAATATTATTAAAAACTACTTAACGCCTTGCACCGTCCTATTACATTATCTGAACAATGCTCAGCACTGTAGCAGGCATAGGAACTGTATTACACATCCAGGACCCAGTGCTAGCTGCAGAAGCCGGAAAAAACTTCCGCAGTATAACCCCTCAGAGGCCATGATCAATAGCAAATCAATGCATCTGGGTGCTTAGGGGGCGAGAACCCCCCCCCCGACCTTTTCAGCCCCCTCTTTCCCTATAACACACACGTGGACAAAATTGTTGGTACCCCTCGTTTAATGAAAGAAAAACCCACAATGGTCACAGGAATAACTTGAATCTGACAAAAGTAATTTGCCAAACTACATGTTGATAAGCCACAAAGCTTCTGGGAGAATGTCCTATGGACAGATGATACAAAAATCGAAACTTTTGGCAAGGCACATCAGCTCTATGTTCACAGATGGAAAAATGAAGCATATCTTGAAAAGAACACTGTCCCTACTGTGAAACATGGAGGAGGCTCTGTTATGTTCTGGGGCTGCTTTGCTGCATCTGGCACAGGGTGTCTTGAATCTGTGCAAGGTACAATGAAATCTCAACACTATCAAGGGATTCTAGAGAGAAATGTGCTGCCCAGTGTCAGAAAGCTTGGTCTCATTTGCAGGTCATGGGTCTTGCAACAGGATAATGACCCAAAACACACAGCTAAAAACACCCAAGAATGGCTAAGAGGAAAACATTGGACTATTCTGAAGTGGCCTTCTATGAGCCCTGACCTAAATCCTATTGAGCATCTTTGGAAGGAGCTGAAACATGCCGTCTGGAAAAGGCACCCTTCAAACCCGAGACAACTAGAGCAAAATACCTGTTGAGAGGTGCAGAAGTCTCATTGACTGTTACATGAATCGTTTGATTGCAGTGATTGCCTCAAAAGGTTGTGCAACAAAATATTAAGTTAAGGTTACCATCATTTCTGTCCAGGCCTGTTTCGTGGGTTTTCTTTTTTTAAAAAAATTCTGTTAAAGCATGGTTGAAAAGCAATGTCTGACTTTCATTCGTTCATTTTCATAGAATTTTTATATATTATTACTTTTGTCAGATTCAAGATATTTCTGTGACCATTGCGGGTTTTTCTTTCATTACACGAGGGGTACCAACAATTTTGTCCACATGTGTACAGGCAATCTATGGGCAATGTACTGCAACACAGAAGTATTACAATACATTGTACAGAGGATCAAGCGATCCCAGGTTCAAGTCCCCTTGCGGGACAGTAAAACAAAAAAACAAAAAAAAAAAAAAAAAGTTTATGGATGTCAGAATACAGTACCCCCCAGGCAAACTGTTTATTTCCATAAAATGGTGTTTCAGTCAGTGGTGGTGGTAAAACATAATAAACCTGATCTAAATATTGCAGTATGCAGAATGGACACACTAAAACAAAACAAAAAATTAAGTGATACGTTTTTTTTTTTTTTTTTTTTCCCCCCACGTGGACCCCGCAAAATGTTAATAAAACTAACACACACATATGTATCCCAAAATGTTGCCAACTAAAACTAAAACTTGACAAGCAAAAATAAGCTCTCATAGGGTCATGTCGACATAAAAATAAGGAAGTTATTAAGAAAAGTCGCAAAGCCTTAACACCCAAGCTATTTAACCCCTTAAAGGAGTTGTCTAGGCAAAAATGGACAAACAGTTAAAATTTTAAATAGACCGAGGGCAGTGAAAAAATAAAAAATAAAATTATATATATATATGCGCGCAGTCTGGTCTTCTTGGTCCCCTGCTGACATGTGGCGGAAGACTCAGCCACACATGACTACTGAGGCCAATCAGCGGCAGGCAGGCGATGTCACTACCTGCCTGCGAAAGGGATCTGACACGTCACAGCCAGTGAACAGTTTCACTTTGAGAAGACACTGGAGCAGAAGGACCGGAATGCGCCGGGAGGACACCGGAGCATCGGGGACAGGAGTGTATGTTTCCCCCCCCCCCACCTCCCCCAGTTGTCCAGGCATTATAAAAAAAAAAAAAAAAAAAAAGAGCCTGGACAACCTCTTTAAGGACAGGGTAAAGTATAAAGGAGCTCTTACCTGTGTTATCAAGAGCTCCCAAAATCCATAACTGATACATTGAGTTAAGCATGTTGTCCTCTGGAGGTGGGTCCATGAAGTGAAAGAGAAGAAGGTCCTGCACGCCTAGTGACTTTAGAAGTAAAACCACATTGGACAGGTTGGTTCTCTGAATTTCTGGGACAGTAGTGCACAGCAGCTCATTCTTATAGGCACTCTGAGTATACAACCTGTTAGAGACAAAAAGGTTGTTACATGACACTTTCATTATATTCACCAGTCAGATCTAATAGGCACAAAACAGCCAAGAATAGTCATTACATTTAGAAGCCATTTGGGAGTGTTTATAAAGACCATAAGCTCCCATAACTGCATATAGATTTTATACACCCTTAATACTATTTTCATCAGAATACTAGACATATCACACTGGAAGTCGTAGGCTGATTCTCAAATTACCATGACTGTTTTATACAGGAAGTCACTCACCTAAAGCACTGCCCAGGGCCTGTCCTCCCAGCTCTGCCAGCACGCTGGTTGGCATTGGCTTGACTGATCGGGTAGATTTGTAAAGCATCCATACCAATGCGAGGATTAAACACCTGTAAAGGAATAACATTTATTTTAATGTGTTTAAAGCTAGAAAGAAAGAAAACAATACTAAATTTGATGGGGTACAAAATACAACCTTCAGCTTGCAATATCCGGCGTCTATAACAAACATAATGCCATCCACTGTCAGCGAGGTCTCTGCAATGTTGGTAGCCACTATGCATTTTCTTACACCATCTGGAGCCTGCATGTGGAGAGGACAACACACAGTGAATATAGGGTCTAGAAAGGATTCTGAAGAACCGGCCTTATGAGCATTTACAGTTGTAAGAAAAAGCAAGTGAACCCTTTCGGATTACCTGGATTTCTGTAAAAGACTACTGATAAAATAGGGTCTGTTATCCAAACCACACTAATAAACCACAGAAAAAGAACAAGCCACAGAACAAAGTACAAAGTTATCTTTACTATACTAATATATAGCAGAAAAGTCATAAAAATGGGCATCCATTTGCTTCCGAAAGCTTCTGTCCACAGAATACCTACAAAGTATACTTGGGTTAGAATACCCAAATAAGGGTCCATTCAGATCATATTTTTTACATCAGTTTAACAGATGCAAAAAATGGATCCACAGACATTTCCATAGACAATGTTAAAAAAAAACAAAAAAAAAACCCACACGGATCCACTGCTGTCCATTTAGTTTGGATGGACACAAAAGTATGGTATACTATGTTTTTGTGCCCTTCAAAAAGCAGACAGCAATGGATCAGTTTTTTTTTTTTTTGTTTTTTGATGTCTATGGAAACGGATGGCCACCTGTTTGCATTCGTTTTTTTAATCTGTTTTTTTGCATCCGTTAAACTGATGTAAAAAATGTGATCTGAATGGACCCTAAATCATTCACTGTAGGTAAGGCACACGTGTGTCATGAGATTTGTAAAAAGTCCAAAAATCCTAGTAAAATACATTTGGCGTAGACCAAACCATGTACAGAGAAAACCAAAGTTGTTGGTGAATTCTATGGCTTTATGAAATCAGGACATAGTGGTCTTAGAATTAGGTAACTAGAAACTCAGAAGACCACTACCCTACTACAGATTCCAACGTTTCATTATTTATCAAATCTGAAGCCAAAATGGAAAAACCATGAGCGTTAAACCAAGTGCCCCCTATGAATCAATAACTTATTTGAAGTAATGGTTTCTGTATAGCTACATCAGTCTCTCACATTGCTCGGGAGGAATTTTGGCCCTCTCTTCTCAGAGGTTTGTGGGCATATATTTATGAACAACTCTACCACAGCATTTCAATTGGGTTGAGGTCTGGACTTTGGGCCATTGCTACACCTTGATTCTTTTCTTTTTCAGTCATTATGTTGTAGATTTGCTGGTGTGCTTGGGATCATTGTCCTGTTGTGTGACCCAGCTTCGGCCAAGATTTCGCTGTTATATAGATTTGACTCTAGACACATATGACTCTAGAATACAATGGAGTTCACAGTCAACTCATATATAATTTATTTATTTTTTTATTTTGTTTTCAAACGTGGCACTGTGCACTATGGCCAAACATCTCCATTTTAGTCTCACCTGCCCAAAGGCAGCATTCTGTACACCTGTCTGAATCCAGTAGCCCAGTGGCGCCAACTGTGCCTGAATTATTAATATCCTCTGATCTCTTAATAATTTAGGCAAACTTCCATACAGAAGAGAAGAAATCTACTCCAGTCAGGAACTGGTGTAAATTTCCTGTACATTTCACCAGTTTTCTGGCATTGTAATAAATTTGACGAGGGACACCTTGACAAGCCTTGGTCTCTGCCCGACTCAAACTCATAAAAAGCGGCAAGCAGCAGGGCAGAAAGAAGATCTCCACTGTGACAATGAAAGGGGTCTATCTGCCATCCATCACATTGCTACAGTTCCTTGCCAAAAAAAGGGTTTCCCTAAGAAATATTCTGGTGTGATGAGGCCATATCTTCTCCTGCAGACAAGCCTCTGGAGTATCAGGCACAGGTCTCTCTAAGAGATCTTTAAAAAAACAAAGTTACCTCCCAGGACAGGACAGCTCTACAGCAAATGGATAAAATCTGCTCCCTGGGACCCGCATCTGGGACATTCAGTGTGGGTTATCTTACTAATTTTGTGCAGGCAGGTAGGGGTTAAATATTGTCACTTATCGCTGAAGGAGAGACATGTACCGTATTTTTCGGACTGTAAGACGCACCTAGGTTTTAGAGGAGGAAAATAGGGGGAAAAAATTTTGAAGCAAAAACTGTGGTAAAATATAGTTGCAGTTTTTGCAACAGCTGCAAGGCCACATTGACAGGTGGCCCTGCAGCTGTATGGGGATGAATAGGGCGTCTTTTTATTGCAGGGCCAGGTGTACTTTTTAGTTATACCATATACTACTGAAACTCAGTCATGTGAAAGCGGGGTAAGGCTGGGATCACACAGTGGGTTTCCCCCCCCGCCACCCCAAAAAAAAAAAAAAAAAAAGACAACATGAAATTCTATATAAAAACCACATGCATTTTTGAAAAAAAAAAAAAAAAAAAAGTATATATCTCTATCTATTTAGAAAATGCATTTTTTTTTTCAAAAGCACAAGCACTTTATATAAGTATGTGTTTTGGGGTTTTTTCAGCAAAAATGCACCGTGTGAACCCAGCCTATAAAATGTGCTATTCATTATTGAAATTAAAAACTGCATGTAGTTAATGTACAGCTTCTGCATTTGGCCTAGTTTTTCATAAATAATGAAGTGTAATCTGTCATGTGTTGTTCATCTGAAGTTCTACTTCATTTTAAGACCTTCTAAAGGACCATTTTATGTCCTCATATGTAAAACAAGAGAACTCACAGCGGGTTTTTTATGTCCTCATATGTAAAACAAGAGAACTCACAGCAGGTGTACTTTTGGTTTTTGTCATGCCTGTAAATTAAGTATACCCATTATTTGGACTCCCACCACCCCCACCCTAATGTACATTTTGCTTTAGGAAGAGTACAAATTTATAAATAATATATATACAGTACAGACCAAAAGTTTGGACACCTTCTCATTCCAAGAGTTTTCTGTATTTTCATGACTATAAAAATTGTAGATTCACACTGAAGGCATCAAAACTATGAATTAACACATGTGGAATTATATACTTAACAAAAAAAGTGTGAAACAACTGAAAATATGTCTTATATTCTAGGTTCTTCAAAGTAGACTACCTCCTGAAGCTTATCAAGAGAATGCCGAGAGTGTGCAAAGCAGTAATCAAAGCAAAAGGTGGCTACTTTGAAGAACCTAGAATATAAGACATTTTCAGTTGTTTCACACTTTTTTGTTAAGTATATAATTCCACATGTGTTAATTCATAGTTTTGATGCCTTCAGTGTGAATCTACAATTTTTATAGTCATGAAAATGCAGAAAACTCTTGGAATGAGAAGGTGTGTCCAAACTTTTGGTCTGTACTGTATATTATATATTATATTTAGCTTACTTATATGCAGTGGGGAAAAATAGTATTTAGTCAGCCACCAATTGTGCAAGTTCTCCCACTTAAAAAGATGAGAGAGGCCTGTAATTGAAATCATAGGTAGACCTCAACTATAAGAGACAAAATGAGAAAAAATATGTAGAAAATCACATTGTCTGATTTTTAAAGAATTTATTTGCTAATTATGGTGGAAAATAAGTATTTGGTCAATAACAAAAGTTCATCTCAATACTTTGTTATATATCCTGTGCTGGCAATGAAAGAGGTCAAACGTTTTCTGTAAGTCTTCACAAGGTTGGCACATACTGTTGCTGGTTTGTTGGCCCATTCCTCCATGCAGATCTCCTCTAGAGCAGTGATGTTTTGGGGCTGTCGCTGGGCAACACGGACTTTCATCTCCCTCCAAAGGTTTTCTATTGGGTTGAGATCTGGAGACTGGCTAGGCCACTCCACGACCTTGAAATGCTTCTTACCAAGCCACTCCTTCATTGCCCTGGTGGTATGCTTGAGAATCATTGTCATGCTGAAAGACCCAGCTATGTTTCATCTTCAATGCCCTTGCTGATGGAAGGAGGTTTGCACTCAAAATCTCACGATACATGGCCCCATTCATTCTTTCATGTACACGGATCAGTCGTCCTGGTCCCTTTGCAGTGAAACAGCCCCAAAGCATGATGTTGCCACCCCCATGCTTCACAGTAGGTATGGTGTTCTTTGGATGCAAATCAGCATTCACTCTCTTCCAAACACGACGAGTTGTGTTTCTACCAAACAGTTCTACTTTGGTTTCATCTGACCATATGACATTCTCCCAGTACTCTTCTGGAACATAGTAGTGTGTTACTGACGGGAGCCTTTGTTACGTTACCCCCAGGTTTCTGCAGGTCATTCACTAGGTCCCTCTGTGTGGTTCTGGGATTTTTGCTCACTGTTCTTGTGATCATTTTGACCCCACGGGGTGAGATCTTGCATGGAGCCCCTGATCGAGGGAGATTATCAGTGGTCTTGTATGTCTTCCATTTTCTAATTATTGCTCCCACAGTTGATTTCTTCACACCAAGATGCTGGCCTATTGCAGATTCAGTCTTCCCAGCCTGGTGCAGGTCTACAATTTTGTTTCTGGTGTCCTTCCACAGCTCTTTGGTCTTCACCATAGTGGAGTTTGGAGTGTGACTGTTTCAGGTTGTGGACAGGTGTCTTTTATTCTGATAATGTCAAACAGGTGCCATTACTACAGGTAATGAGTGGAGTTCAGAGGAGCCTCTTAAAGAAGATTTTACAGGTCTGTGAGAGCCAGAAATCTTGCTTGTTTGTAGGTGGCCAAATACTTATTTTCCACCATAATTTGCAAATAAATTCTTAAAAAAAAAAAAATCAGACAATGTGATTTTCTAGATATGTTTTCTCATTTTGTCTCTCATAGTTGAGGTCTACCTATGATGTAAATTTACAGGCCTCTCATCTTTTTAAGTGGGAGAACTTGCACAATTGGTGGCTGACTAAATACTTTTTTCCCCCACTGTAGAGCCATCATATTCTGCAGCGCTTTACAGACACTGTCAGTCACAGTCCTCTATGTGTGTTTGGAGTGTGGGTGGAAACCGGAGCTGCCCATCATATTTTACATTAGCACAAATGACTCTACAAAGGTACGTTTATAAGCTCAATTGTTTAAATTGATCAACTCTTTATATGTTTTTATTATAGCTAGATTGTGTTTTTTATCTTGGTCTCTGAGCACACTGAGTAAGTATCCACACTGCATATGTAGATCCCTCTATCACCTCCAGCAAAGGTTCCCTGTAAATACGATTTGTACACAATGAGGAGGAATTTTGGCCATTCCTCACTGGAATATGTACACCTCTTTAGGTCATGCCACTGCCTCTACAAAAGGTGTTGTGCTAGTACACAAGCACTGGAGCTACTGCAAACACCTGATTGTCAGGTGTGCCAAGAATCGGACCTCTGCTGATCTCCTATTGTGTTCAGACAAATCTGCTGTTCTAAAAAAAGATTGATTAGACAGTAACCAGGCTGCGTGCCCCTTTAATGGGAAAAGCAATTGTGAAACTCACACTTCTAATCTCAACTCCTTAACAACAACATCTTTTGCCAAGCAGTTCTTGAGAATGTCATTAACACAAAGCCTAGATTCACACAACTGGATTTCACCCGTGAAACTAGGTCCGTGTGAGTGCCAGATTTTCAGGCCTGAACAGTGTGCAGGCAAAGGGACTCCTAGCATAATTGTTATCTATGATGCTGTAGTCCCTGCCTCCAAGCGACATACTGTCATCACTATGGTACTGTATGTCGCTGGGAAGCTAGGACAAATCGTACTATAGAGAACTATTATACTAAGAGTCCCCCTACTTGCACACTGATCACCTCCTGAGGAAGTCTAAATTGGGCAAAACACGTAGGGACGCGTTTGTTTACAAATGTTTGGTGTGCTCTAACTGGGGCTCCAGATGTTATGTCATGGCTACAGGTAAAGTTTTCATAACTTTTCTCCCATATTGACTGATATGTGTGCTAGTGTTTGGATATCTATATATGACTACCTTATTAAGTGATTATTATTATCTTGGATAGAGTTATGTGCGCTACTGACTATTTGTATTGAACTAGAACTCTGTGTCTATCAACATATTCAGGCCCACTATAGATGTGCCTATAGATATATTTAAACAGTATCTCGATACGGTTTCTATTTTTACAGTCTAGTGATAGCATCATTTACCTATCTGGTAGCGGTAAACACATTGGCACTGATTACATGTTACAATTATAAAACAGGGAGACAATGTTATTTCTAAGGAAATTAAGTAGCCATTCCATACAGCCCTGTGTAGGTACTATTGCGTTACAATTTTTTGATATTTGCATATATGTAGCCTCATGCACAAATGTCTTATAGTTTGTTTTTTTTGGCAATATAACATCTGCCCTGCTGTATTTTATTTTTTTTTTTTGCATTAAAAGTTTTATTGGTTCTTGTGATAAAACTATAACAATACAAACCACTACAGAAGACGGGGGGATGGAAGTGTTTGAGGGGATGGAGAGGGAAATCGGGAGAGACAACAACAGGGGAGGGGAAGAGGGAAAGGGAACAAGTAAATACTCTGACCCAGCAGAGTCAAACAGAAAAATGAAACAGATGAGATATAACAAAAGTCAAACACGGAAGAAAAAAAAAAAAATTATATAAAATCGACAATCTACAAAAGGTAAGAATACTGAGGGATGGGAGGCCCTCTACCCACCAAAGGGCCAGGGGCGCAGTGGAGGAGAGGGCGTTAGAGGATAAGCAAAGGAAAAGACAGGACAGGTAGCCTCAGGGGGTGCTGTACTATTTTTCAAGTTGTTAGATTTATTTTTGGCTAATTATCAATAAATTTGTATATTTTTATAAATATTGGGAGTTGATGCGATTTTTGAGCCACAATTTCTTTGTGCTGTTTAGTCTGCACATTGATCAGGCCTGGAAACCCAGCACTCACACAAACTGAGTTTCACAGATGAAACTCAGTCATGTGAATCTAGGCAAAGGTTCACTTTTTCCTGCTGCACTGTTAATATTTGATCAATAAAATACATGCATATATTTTGCTTACTTATATACAGGTGCATCTCAATAAATTAGAATATATTTGCAACGTTTATTTCTTTCAGTAATTAGATGAAAAAAGTGACCTCCTATATTTTCTAGATTCTTTACACACAGAGAGTTCTATTTCAAGTGTTTTATTTCTGTAAATGTTGATTATGGATTACAGGTAATGAAAACCCAACGCTAAGTAAATTAGAATATTGTAAAAAAGTTCAGTATTGTAACTTCAGTGTGTCACCTGTCAAGGTTTCCTAAGCCTTTAAATGGTCCATCAGTCTGGTTCAGTAGGACACACAATCATGGAAGACGCTGATTATGAATTGTATTACTGAAATGAATGAATGTTTCAAAGATATTCTAATTTATTGAGATGCACCTGTAGCGGCATCATATTCCAAAGTGCTTTACAAATATTGTCAAAACTGTCCCATGTAGGGTCAGTCTAAATTCCCTATTAGTATTTCTTTGAAGTGTGGGAGGAAACTGGAGTATCCAGCGGAAACCCACACAAACACGGGGAGAACATACATACTCCATACAGATGTTGTCTTTGGCTGGATTCAAACCTAGGACTATATGTGTGCCATTACTTCATCCATACTTATTCATGCTTCCATCATCAGTAAACCACTGGGCAGACTGTCAGCCCTCACTCACCTTCTGAAAGATTTTGGCTTGAAGGTCAGAGGGCAGCTGTGAGTAAATTGGTAAAACAGCCAATGGTGGGGCACTCTCCAGCTCTTCCAGGCGCTCCACAATCTGATCTGATGTTACCTAAAGTAAACCCCCCCCCCCCAAAAAAAAAAAGATTATTAGCAGTTCTCTTCTAACATAAGGGCCACTTTAGAAGAGCACGGAGTTAAGCCTCAGAAAACCTTGGAGAATGTCAACCTCTTTGTACTGGGATCTGATTCCACGTTTGATAGGAGAAGCTATAAGAGATGGTGGAACAGAAGGACACTAACCTCAATGTCTTCTTGGCCGGGCATGAAGATTAGAATATCTCCAGCAGCCCCAGATAGATGAATCTGCAGTGCCTGCTTCACAGCAGCTTCAACATAATCCTCTTGGGGAGTCTAGAGAAGAATAAAACAAAGCGTTTTATAAGAGGGAAAGCTGCAGAGGTAGGACATTACTCTACATAGTACCTACTGAAATAGTAGTAAACTGTCGGGTTCCAGAGGAGACACTCTTGAGAAAGAAAAATCTCACTAAATTGGTGTCTTCTGCAACAAAGTCAAATATTTGTGGACTGCTAACAATTTAAGCGGACCATAGACTTAAAAGGGGCATTTTCATCTAATTTCTTTATTGAACAATATGATCATGAGAGAACCCCAGTTTATGTATTTTTCTTTGATATGTGTTGTTTTCTATACAAATTACCTAATCCTGTTAGTAATTTGTATATAAAACAAATTACGTTATTATATATTACAATTTTATTATATATTATTATTTATTTAATTATTATATTATTATTTATTTATTATATATTACAAATTACATTTGCTGATCAATCCACTTCAGTGGTTTTGTGTGTATACAAGGAGAGATTGCCCTTTCTGGCTCCAGCCAGTCAGTTTTATTACCCCTGGACAAACAGATGGCAAAGGAGGAAGGGATGGCTAATGACCCTGAGCTCAAACCCAGACACAGCTTCCCCGCAGCCAGGAAAACATCCTTCTTGCTCAGGATCCTGCTTTTGGGAATATGAGTCAGCTAAGAGAGCTGGGTGTGTTCATTTTCACTATAGAGGATTTCCAAGCTCCTGGAACCAAAAGATACTTAAGTATTATTCTGTTTTCCTCCCATTTATTTTCAAAGCTGTTTGCCATGTTGTGTTATTCTTGTTAACTCTCCTCTACATGTTGCACTAAACCCTTTGGGTATTAAATTGTAAAATTTAAGGTTATTTTGTGTTGCTCTATAAACCCATTACCTTTTTGAAGTCTATGTGCATGAGGTTGCTGTTGGACCTGAATCAGCAATGGAGGCAGCGTGTATTTGTAGGTGCAATTTAAGCTCAATTTGCAGCCTGAGAGAAGGGTGAGTGCAGGATTTAGGGAGTGGAGTGAACTGACCCCTGACAGCCGCACCAGAGTTATGTGCAGCCCGTACGCAACAACCGATAAGTTTCACTGGAAACTCAATGACTTGCTCCTACCAGGTGGGACTCTCTAAAGACAATAAGTTTTATTTTGATACTAATACATCAGATGAGCTACACCCCTCATTTGTGTGGATGGCTCATGCAACTACTATTAGAGTCTAATCCAAAATGGTATCTCACTTGAAACAATCATATGTGGCAGGTCTGGAGCAGAGTCTTAAAAATCACACTTGAGGGAACAAAAATCCCACCCAGAAGTGGATTTGCAACGAAAGACAGAGGAAGCTTGATCAGAATTGAAACTTTTGTTAACCACAAGGTCAAGGGGACCAGTCAATAGAATTCAGTCACCTTTTAATCATCTAACTTTAGAATAGTACTAACTAGCTTTACTCATTCTGAGATGGATGATAACAGAGAACATTTTGCATTCACCTGCACAATAAATGCAGATAAGGTGTTCAGTACCAAGTACTTTGGTCTACATATAGCTTAACAACTCACCTTACTGAATAAAATGTCGACAGGGAATGTCCGACCAGGAATATGAAAAATTGGAACATTTCCAAAGAAGGAAGCAAACTTTTCTGCATCCATTGTAGCAGATGTAACTATCAGTTTCAGGTCAGACCTACGTGTGACAACCTGCAAGACATACTCAGTTAAGAGTTTGTTGTTATTGACATATGACTTTAAAATGGAAGAAAAATGTATATCATCACCTCACGTAAAAGTCCAAAGAGCACATCTGTGTTTAAAGAGCGTTCATGAGCCTCGTCCATGATAACTGCACTATAGTGATCAAGGTCAGCCTCACGAAGGGACTCTCGGAGCAGGATACCATCTGTCATGTACTTAATGAGGGTTTTCTCTGATGTGCAGTCCTCAAATCGAATGGCATAACCAACTTCCTCACCCAGGCTCACTTGCATCTCTTCACTCACTCGTTTTGCAACAGACATGGCTGCCACTCTACGTGGCTGTGTGCAAGCAATCATACCATAATCAGTATACCCATCTTCATGCAGATATTGAGTCAGTTGTGTTGTTTTACCGCTGCCAGTTTCTCCCACCACTATGACAATACTGTTATCTCTAAGAAAAGAAAAAAAAAAAAAAAAAAAAAAAAAATAGTAAAAATCACAAAAGAATCATCATGAGCATGAAAACCAGACATTATAGACTATATTGGCTTTATATAAAAACAGACTTGTTACCTAATGATGGTAAGTAGCTCCTGCTGGACTGCAAAAATGGGCAAGAACTGACGCTGCTCCATTATGCTCTTCTTCCGTGAAAACTCGCTACTTGCTTCACTGCGCTCTCGCATGTGATCTGCAAATTTCTGTTCTGTCCTATAAATGCAAAACATTAAAGTAGAAAATAGCATAGAGGCACGGCAGCACTAATCCAGCAGTTAACACTTCCATTATCAGGAGCTCTTATCAAGAATAGTTTGGGTTTTGAGGTTTATGCCATGGGCAAGGATATCATCTCTCTCTCTCTCTCTCTCTCTCTCTCTCTCTCTCTCTCTAACTAATCTATACCTATATCCATCTATCTATATGTCTAGGATATTTCAGTATTCATTTAGAACCTTTCACTTTTTTTTTTTTTTTTTTTTCACATTTTATTATGCTGTGGCATTGTGCAAAAAAAAAAAATTTGAGTTCTTCTCCCCTATCATTCGGCACTCCCCTTCCTGACAGTGAAAATAGAAATTTAGGAATTTTTGCTAATTTATTGGAAAAGAAAAACTAAAATCTTGCATTTTCATGAGCATTAAAAGGGATTCTATCATTGAGAAACCCTATTTTCACTAACAGCACGTTGGAATAGCCTTTAGAAAGACTATTCTTCTCCTACCTTTATTTTTCAGGTCTGCGCCGCCGTTTGAGAATTTTCTTCTTTCTTCTTTATGCAAGCAGCATAAAGCACAGGGAGCGTCCCCTGTGCTCACGTCACACGCTCTTCGGAAGATCCAGGGCCGCCTCTCGACAGAGTCAGCACCCGCTCATCGTGTCTGTTCGGGATCCAAATCCCGCGCATGCTCGGTTGGCTCTGCCACTTTGACGTCAAAATGGCCGACTGGACACGCGCAGTCGGCTCTATCCAACACGAAATGGCAGATATGACTGAGCATATGCGGGATTTGGATCCCGAACAGACACGATGGGCGAGTGCTGACGCTACGGAGAAGCGGCGCTGGATCTTCCAAAGAGCGTGTGAAGTGAGCACAGGGGACGCCCCTGTGCTTTCTGAAGACTAATTTGCATTAAGAAGAAAATTCTCCAAAACAGCGGCGTGGAGCAGAAAAATAAAGGTAGGAGAAGAATATTCTTTCTAAAGGCTATTCCGATGTGCTGTTCGTGAAAATAGGGTTTCTCAATGATAGAATCCCTTTAAAAACCCTTATTCAGTTTACTTAGTTGAAGTGCATTTACAGCCTTCAGTCTTCTTGGGTATGATGCCACCAGGTTTGAACACTTGGATTTGGGAATTTTCTGCCATTCTTCAGTCCATGGGTAGCCATCTCTCCAGAGATGTTCAATTGGGTTCAAATCAGGGCTTTGGCTGGGCCACTCAAAAACATAGTTGTCCCTAAGCCACTTCTGTGTTACTTTGGCCATGAGCTTGATAAACATTCGTCCCAGTCTCAGATCAGTGCACTCTGCATTGGGTTTTTCATTAACAGTATCGCTATACTTTGCTCCATTCAACTTTTCCTCAATGCTTGTCCCAGCTACTGAAAAACAGCCCTACAGCACGATGCTCCCACCGGTATACTTCAAGGTAGTGATGGTATTGCACAGGTGATGAGCTGTGCCTGCTTTCCTTCAGACAGGACATGTAGAATTGAGGCAGGCTTTCATGTGAGGAGAACTTTCCTTATGGTCACTCTACCATGAAGCCTAGGTTGGTGGAATTCTACAGTGATAGTTGACTTTCGGGAAGATTTTCCCATCTGCACACAGGGTCTTTAGTGCTTACCCAGAGTGACTATTGAGTTCTTGATCACCGATCCTTCTTCCCCAATTACTTTGTTAGGTGGGACGGCCTGCTCTAGGAACAGTCCTGATTGTTCATAACTTCTTAGGAATTATGGAGGCCAATGTGCTCTTGGGAATTTTCAGTGTAGCACAAATAGTTTTGTCCACGTCACCAGATCTGTGCCTCCAGACAATCCTGTCTCTGAGCTCTGCAGCCAGTTCTTACCTCCTCATAGCTTGGTTTATGCTGTGATATAGACTGCCAGCTGTGAGACCTAATATAGATAGGGGGGTGTCTATCCAAATCACATCTAAGCGACTGAATTTACCACAGCTGGATCCAATCAAGGTGTAGAAACATCTCAGATAAAAATCAGGAGAAATGGAAGGCCCTGGAACTAAATGTCAAGTGTCATCGCAAACGGTCTGACTACTTATGTCCATGCAACATTTTAGTATTTTCTTTTCAAATAAAATTGCTCACATTTCTAAAATTCACATTATCATTAAACGTCAAGGGATGAGGGGACCGTGAGGGAGATGTCAGTCATGCCCAGCAGATGGGATAAACAAGCAGACAGTGTGACTAGGAAGAAGCTGTTCCCGCCCACCGTGACTACTTTGGATAATTTACATATGACTTTTTATGCTTTCAACCATTTAGAACTTCACTGCTACAATAGAAAGAAAGATTACAGAGAGCACCAACGAAAATGGAATTACTTCATCCTGCACATGAGGCGGCCAGTTTATGGTGGAAAAACCACCTGACAAGTTCCCTTTAAAAGCTGCAAAATGTTGCTGCTCATCAGCACATGTCTAGCACTCAGGCAATAGGCATCAAGAGTCTCAGCTTTCGCAGCTAATAGTCAAGCTGATAACGTGCCCAGGACAGGGAAAACCTAGAACAACCATATGACCAACTAGTAGATTGACATGAATCCCTGCAAATTAAATGCAAGCATAACTTTAGAAGACGCACTTTTTTCCATCCAACGTGGTGGGAAAAACAGCGCATATTATAAAGCAAAGGTGCCGAAAATCATGGTGGCACTGTTGCAGGATTGCCACCCATGAACCATTAATTATTATTACTATTATTATTAGGGGTCTCTTATAATGATCGGAGTCCCAGGGGAGGTGGTTAAATATAATAAACACACAATAAATAGTGTCTCTCACCTCTCCTGGACTCCGGTGTCAGTCTTCCAGCCTCTTCTGTTTACAGAGATGTCAGAAACTGCTGAAGCCTATGATTGGGCCTCAGTGGTCACATCAGAGTCTTCATGCAAAATGACGCCGGCGTTATGTTACATGGGTTACGCCACCATTGTTTTGGGTCATGTGGCCGACGTGACCAACCACAGGCCTCATCGGTCTCTTGACGTCATTCAAGAGAACAGAAGTGAACAGAAGAAGCCCAAAGACCCGCTCCAGTGCCCAGGAAAAGTGAGTGTAACTATTTATATGTTTAGTCACTTCCCCTAGGCCTCTAATCATTATACTCTGGGGTCTCTCTGGGGTCACAAAGTTTTTGGAAAACTATTAAAGAAAATTGTATGGGCCACTGTACAGCATTATAGTGTGTGGAGGGGTCGCTATGAGACATTATTCTTAAAGAGGTTGCCCAGGAATTGGTTCAAAATATTTTTTTCCTCTCTTCCTCCTCTAAAACCTAGGGGCATCTTATCATCAGGAGCATCTTATAAAGCGAAAAATATAGTATATTTTTATTTGTACACGGAAAGCACTGCTCCCATGTAATACAGTGCTAAATAAAAGTAAACTAAATTAGATTTCACATAGCATAATGCTACAACATTACATATTACACAGCTGTAAAGTAAAAAAAAACAAAACAAAAAACAAAAACAAAACACATACTACACATTTTCTTAATGGAATGTCTAGTCTACTCTCGAGCCAGGGAAAATGGTCCAGTCATAAGGTGGTTAATATTTAAAGAGTTCAACTGTATACACAATCTTGAACTTACTTGTAATCCACAGCACCATCCTCATTCATTGGTTTCTCAGACTCTTCCTCTTGCTTTTTGATGCCCATTATGTCACCAAGCTTTGTGCCAGCCAATTCCCAGTGTTTGTGCTGAGCCTAAACAAAGATTTAGTGTTACATCTATCTAAAGCAAAAATAATCATCTGGATACATAATGAAAAACTTGCTAAATATTACCTTTTTCCTCTCTTTCTGCTCACGATGCTTACGAACCAGCTGACTGCCTTTGCGGGAGATGATTGCCATGTCTGAAGTTGGGTCACGAACTGGGATTACTGGCTCAGGCTGAAAAATGTAGGGAACAAGAGGACAATTAATAAATATAAAATGTATATGTCTTTTCGCACCATGAGCATACATCTTTGGGTAACTTCAACCTCACACTTTTTGACTCCCTTCTTTGCACATATACACTTACCTGTTTAGTAAACACAATTCGTCCATCTAAAAAGGGAGGCACCAAATTATGGACTAGCAGATGCACTTTAGCAGCATTGTCCTCTTCAAAGTCTTCATCTACCTCTAGTCTCTGAACCACTCCACTGGTCAACATGCGATTTGTCTCCCAGCGTTCATTATCCTGTAAATAACAAGAACATAACATGACAGTATTAGGCTGGGTTCACATCTGCACTGGATCCATCCAGTCCAGATCAGTCTAAATTGCTGGATGAAAGCCTGACTGCCTGACATTTTCGTCTGATGATTTCAATTAAAAAGAGCAGACATCTGACAAATCCCACTACAGTCAATGGGGTCCCTCAGGCTCCATTAGTGTCCACTATTCAAGAGGTCCATTTGTCAGTTCTCCTGGTGCTACGATGGATCAGACGAACAGACATATGTATGTGAAATACTAGAGGGAAGTAGGATTACACATGCAGACAAAGAAAAATGTAGTTTTGGCAATTAGTAATTAAACAAGAATGACACCATGAGACAGCACGTACAACCATATTACACAAATATCTAGTCTCCTGTGGTTTGCAGTGGGTAACCAGCAATTACCTCATTGATTTGCCTTCTCTGTGCAGACACTCTCTTTTGAGTTTGTTTCTGTAGTTGCTGTTCCCTCTTGCGTACATAGTCTTCAGAAGTGGAGCTTAGGGCATTGTGAGACTCATCAAATCCTTCATCCATCATATACCAGTCACGATCTGCTTGCTGGAGAAGAGGAGGAGCACTCTAAGCACGGAGCATGACAACTATGATTTAGGA
Organism: Leptodactylus fallax; assembly: GCA_947044405.1. NCBI lineage: Eukaryota > Metazoa > Chordata > Amphibia > Anura > Leptodactylidae > Leptodactylus > Leptodactylus fallax. The sequence goes on from CAMRHE010000021.1 coordinate 5,821,447, forward strand.
TGCATTGGTGAAGACCACCAGTATCTTACCCTCTGATCCTCCTCCCACTGCCTCTGATCTTCTTCTGACATAAATCGAATATCATCATCATTTTCCTGTTTCCCTACAAAAAGTATCAAAAACAACAATTATGAGTTCCTATAAATAATACACAATAGGCACTAGTGTGCTCTATCTACTCATTCCTATAGTTTGACTCCTGCTGTTACTAATGCTTAATTCCAATCAAACAATCTTGCGGCAGTCTAAATACATCAAGCTGTCAAATAACCTTTCACAAATGGGAAACAGAAAAGAAAAAAAAAAAATAAATTAGTTTGTGTTCTCATTCTATTACTTTATTAATTTTATGCTGATCAAAAGGAATTTGCCCCCACCCTTGCTTGGTGAGATCAGCATTGCTTGTGGCATGCTAGGGGATAAACTAATGAGATAACTGGTTTTACAGCAGGACCGCAGCTACACATTACAGGCGCAGTCCTGATTGAGCAGGCATAATGGCAGTACCCATGCCTTTTGCCTCCCATGTAAACCACAATATTAAAAGGTGGAAGTCAAACAAGAACATGAAAATATTTACTCACCTTTTCCCTGAGAGAGACGTGGTGTGGATCCAAGATGGCGTCTCTCAGAGGCCCATTCATTGAATTTGTAAGATGGCGTGGGAAGAGGGGAATCATCTGTGTACCGGATTCTTACTGACCTGTGTGTAGTAGATTTAGAAAGTAGAAGCCATGATTTATTATAGGACAGTATTACATTCTAGTTACCATTTACATTGTTTTCATTGGTTAATTGGTTAGTGGGAAACAAACATCAATTCACAGAGTGAACAAAACTCTTCTAAATATACAAATCTAACAGTAGGGGGGGGGGGGAGACTGTTACTGTCTAGAGCGAGACATCAATATCTGTAATATCATCATCATAAACTAGACTGGAAAATTCGCACACAAATTATGATAAGGCCAAGACTCTACTGGAAGTCAATGCTGACTCCATGTCACTCAGCAGCCCGAATCTAAGACTTCATTCACACTTGCATATTCTAGTCAGTATGTTGCATCAGCATTTGTAAACCAAAGCCAAGAGTTGGTCCAGAACACAGAAGTGCAACGGTTTTCAATATCATTTTATCTTGTTTCTGATAGAACATTTAGGCCACATGCTTACAGTAGTGCAAGTAACACGTGGCCTGGTGAGAACAGGCTGTAAGCTGCTAGTAGCCAGAATCAATTCTCCAAAACTACCAGCAGGACATCTCAATTTTCTTCACAGCTGTTCTCTTAGGGATGCATTTCCCCATTCAGATTTTCAGATCCAGTTTTTGAAGCCAAAACCAGGCGTGGTCCAATAAAGGGAGAGAACTCCTAGTTCTGGTTTAAAAAAAAAAATAGTTTAAAGCACACCCTTAAAGCCAGCGTCACACAGGAAGATTTGGTCTGAGAGATACAGGCCAGATACCCAGGCTGAACTCCCCGCATCATAGTCATCTATGAAGTCCCATGCTGAAGACATAATTACAGTATGATACCGTAGAGCTGCTGGGAAGCAGGGATTCCTAGCATCATAGAAGACTATGATGCTGGGACTCCGGGTCCCAGCTCAGAGTTCGGTCCAGGAAATTTGGCCCACACCCAGCCCGAACACCAGCCTGTGTCAAGCAGGCCTAAGGGTGCGTTTACACGATCAGTTTTAGTCCTCCTGCTCCAGATTACTCAAGAGTTCCAAATTCAGCCAGTCAGGCAATCATATTTATTTTTGTAGAGCCCCCAAGTCAGTCACAGCATTGATATAAACTCCTTGCCTCCTCAAAACATGTGGATAAGAGTTCCCAGCAGATGCAAAATATTCAAAACATCTAATTTATTCATTATGGAATATGAGCGCCACGTTCAGAAATAAACACACCTACATGCCATCTATGAGATTATGGTTGTCTCAGGAATGTTATACCATGGAGAAAGTACTTGGGTATGCAAATCATTAAGATTTGTTTCCGGCAGCTCCCAGCCAATGATGCTTCAGATGTGCTTGATGGGAGACAAGTCTGAAAACTATGGTAGCACATTTAGGCCACGTGCTTACAGTAGCACAAGCAACACTTGGTCTGGGGTTCTGTTGGAAAACAGCTCCTGGGACACTTGAAATGGCTGTACCACTGATTCCACAACCACCTCAATTTAACACCAAACTGTTAGGGGCCATTCACACGGCGGAAAATGAAGAGGAATTCCTCTTCATTTTCTGGCTGCCATTTTCTGGCAGTCCATCCCCATATCAGCATTAAATTCCTATGTGTGAACACCCCCTTAGTATACTTGAAATGAAGACTAGAACGGTCCAGGAATAGGACTGGTGTGATGTTCCCTTGTGAAGGTCTCCAGGTCAATCTCCAGTTATGATTGCATCAGAAACAAAAACGAGAGTCATTACTGAAGAGGATAGACTCCTCCTTTGCTGTACACTATGATAGCCGTGGCATGAGTTCAATGGAACACCTTTATCTGGACGTCTGACTTGCAGCCCAATGTCATGGAAACAACTTCTGATGTTTGCGTCAACACTATTTGCCACTCTAGCCTTGGGATATGATATCCAATGTACCTGCAGTACAGAATGGATCAATATGCATCAAACAATCTGTCCGTGTCCAGGTACACCTCCATGCATCTCTTGCAGTCATTTCAGCTTGTCGTTGTTCTCTCAACCTCTGAACACACAACATGATAACAGTAGTGACATCTTGGCCTAGACGCATAACTATATCTCATGCTATAAATCAAGGTCTCTGTCCCTCTTATTTTTCGACAAGTGGTAATAACTGGCACAGACGAACAGGAGGCATTGCACAATTATCCCACACCAGTTGATCCAATTTGATCACTTGCAGATTTTAGCGATACCAGCTACTCCCTCGATTTGCATAACCTTATGACTGGTCCTTAGTGTTGCAATTTCCAGGGTGAGGAGAATAGAAAACAGGAGGTACCTGTCCTGAGAGTAGAAATAAAACAGAGGCCCTATGGCTCCATAGCAGAGTCGTAAAACAACAGTGTACCATAAACAGTATTTGCACATGACTTACCTTTGAAACAGCTTAAAAAATTGAAAGCTACATAAGAAAATAATGCAAAAGTACTAAAAATCTTATCATGAGACTGCGATGTTTCAAATAGCAAAAGAATCCGTGACATAACTGAAGACACGTGAAACAATGTTGTGATGAAAAGGCATGTCATTGTTTATATTTGGAATTCACATGGTTAACTCTGTAATAAAAATAAAAAACTCCTGTGAAATGGCTAAAAACTTTTATCACAGGTTGGATTATGAAGGGTGGACAAGAGCTTAGGGGGTTGTTTTTTGCAGCTTCAAAGAATGAAAAGATGTTTATCCCAAATGATCATTCCCATCCCCTATAGTGAGCCAAAATTAGGGAGCAGTGAACAATTTAATATTTCTGAATCCTCCATGAGATGGCCATTAAAGAAAAACAAATGTCACACGGCCATTGTGAATAAGGCCTTAATGTATGCATGTATCATACACCGCTGGTGATTCTGAATGGAGTAGATGCCCTAAAAGGCACCATTCACAATCAATTAAATAAATCCAAGAGCTGTTGCTAATCAATTAAAAATGTTCCGGAAGGTCTCAGAGAAGTCTTAAAACATACTATGGAGTATGTGTTCTTTGTCTTCCTCAGCCAGAATATTCCCTTTACCCTCAGAAGGGTACTTAAAGGATAAATTGATAATTCCTGGCTAAGTCCCCCATTCCCCCCCTCCAACTTTCTAATATATCTTTTTTACCCATATTGTATAGTTTTTCAGTAATATATGTAAGGTCATGTGATCTACATATACTACATTTTTTACCTTTCCGCTGATGTAACGGGTCATCCATATCCTGATCCGTTACAACAGTGTAAAGGTCTCATCCCCCCCCACCCCATCCCCATTGTACTTACCATTTCCTCTGGACCCGGGCCGACGCGTTATCCAGGGAAGGCCACCTCCTCTTCTTCTGTGTGCCAGCTCCCCACACACGCGCAATAGTGCCTGGGAAGCTGGCACACAATACTTACCTATCTTCTCTTGCTTCTGGTCCAGAGCTGAACCGTGACGTCACTTCCAGAAGTGACGCAGAGCCTGGCTCCAGGCAGCGTGGGAAGCCTGCAGCGCTCCAGGACACATCGAGAAGAGGAGGAGACAGGCAAGTATTATTTGGTAGGGGGTGGGCTGAGTTAGTTAGTTGGGAAGGACTAGTAGTGGGTGGGCTAGCTAGGGAGACAGGGAGGGGGTTGTAAGGGAGTGAGAGAGGGAGGGGGAGGGAGCAAAGCATTTTGGTAGTTGTAGGATAGGAGCACAGGAAGTTACACCATGTAGACAAATGCAGAAGATGCCTGGAGCTCCCAGAGAAACACAGAAATCACTCAAAACACTGCTAAAGGTATATGAGTGTACTTATTAACCCATTAATATCACTAACAGACCTTTTTAAAAAAAAAATAAAAAATTTTGCCTGAAAAACCCCTTTAAGAATTGAAAGCTCACAGATAAGGCATATCCCTAGTTTGGGAATCACAAACAAATCCTACCACTACACCACTGAACCTACTCTTATTACTCACAAGTAATCTCTGTCCATCTAACTAATGCCCTTACTTTGGACTGTGACTTCCTTGGCAGGTAGTGATATGGAGTGTAGCGATTAATGGGCTTATTGTTGTTCCATTATGATAGTACTCCGTTTCCACCTTTCATGCTTTCTAATGTTATGTATAAGAGAAAGTAGATTTTACTTTTGCTTCAGGTTCTACTTTAGAAATATAAATGTCAGCAAGTACAAATACAAAAGTAGACGATCTGTTATAGCGCACTGCTCACTGCATGGGTTTGCTTTCACTATTGTTAATCTGTATGTCCCTCCTCTCCTACACCCGGCTTTATTAGAAATGGTCTCTGGGAATCTGGCAGAGTTTCTTGTGGGCCCAGTTCTTTGTGTTGGGGCTTTTACTTCTATACTGGATAGGATTGTACAGATGTTGCCAATTCAGCCACTGTACATCTTAATTTGTCGTCTGCTGCATGTCCCCTTACTGATGACCTATGGAATATTCTGATTGCCCAGATCCCCTGTTAAATGGAACACTCACATGGAGCACCATCTTACCCTAGTTAAAGAGCAAACTAAAATAAATATGCAGCCTACTGAGATGTCGGTGTATGAAAATGCTGGCTTATTGAGCTCACCCTCTATCTATTCCATCTATCATCTTTAAAAATGGTGATGGATAATAATCAGGTCTTCAGTGATTTCCATGGTTCTTTACATAGCACCAATTGTGGGTTTCTCTGCTGCTAAGCCTTCTGAACTGGATGCTGCAATCATTGAAGGTGACATAGGGCAGAGGATACAATCGCCAATCATCTGGTAAAACACTTGGCATGAACAGTTTAGTAGGTAATACAAAAAGGTAATTGTAACATGCTGCCAGGACATTAAAAAAATATGTTTGCTTTTTCTGCTGCAACCTGCACTTGCTCACATATAGCACAAGTTGATGTGTCCCCTTTTCAGAGATCAGTCTGAGAAGCTGCCTGACTGCTCACTCTGTCAGAGTGTTAACTCTGACGTCCTAACTGCTCAGCTTGATAAGACTTCAACTTAAATGTGTTTATGAGCATTTAGAACAACAAAGATATCACTCCTAACTTTCAATTCCATGCACTGTATAGTAAGGGAATTGGACACAGCCTGAACAGAAGATCCATGCAGGGGCCAGATGTTGACCCCCCACAGCAATTAGATATTTATGACCCAAACCCCTTTAACGTATCTGCAGCACACCATCACTCTTCCCCTGAGTTAGCTTTTTTCCTTAATAAGTGTAAAGCCTCTAATTCTACTGAATGGAAATACCTTGAATATTTCTCTCCCAAACTTAGAAATATTGAGGTTTGTTACCCCCCTAGCTCTGGCTCACTTCCCTTGGGAAGGGGAACCTGGCAAGAGCATCCACTATCTGCACTATCCCAGCACTGGCTACACGCCAGATCTCTAACATACAAGCGATCCCAATACATTAGTGTACTTGGCTGATGGTCCTAACCTTGTTTCCCTATTGGACCTCAATGAGGTTTTGGGGTGAACTGGACCAAAATCAGTTATGTGTCCCTTTTCCCCTAAGTACCAGGACTGTAACGTCACAGTCAGGGCCAGTTTTAGGTTGAGTTGGAAAAAAGGTTACAGACTCCAGCTTCAAAACAAACTTATTCATTTTAAATATTATACAATTATCAGTACTGTATAATTGGATGCATAGCTTGCAGAATATTTACTTTCCTAGTTTAACTTTAGTCATTACTTTTTTCCTACTGACTCCACTGCCCTGCTTGGTACTATCCAAGACAAACTATCTGAGACCCTACAGGTGGTTACCCACTATAAATATGTTATAGAAGTTCTTGTTTCTCTTACTTTACATGACTACCCTGTACTTAAGTGGTGGCCACCACTAAGCAGCAGGAGAAATTTTAGCAAATACTTCCCCTCTCTGAGTACAGAAGCCTTAATATGTTTAAGATGATTTGTCTGCCTGATATTACTGTCCAAAAAACCATTGTGACATTTTCACAGTTCCTTGCGCTCGTTTCATTGGCAGGATGGCAGACCCTGGTGGCATGGCAGCTCCTAATCTATAGCTTTACCACCTAGCCATCACTGATGGATGGATATAGAGAGGATTAATGCAGTCACTGTTTTGACAGTGGTGCTCCCGAGTCTCCTCCATTTGTTGTATAAGCATAAACGCTCCATGCCTAGCAATACTGCTACTCAAATTTGATGCATTGGTCTGGAAAACTGCCCATAATGTACTTCTAGAAAAAGACACTTATTAAACTCCCCGAGAGCTACACTGTGGTCAAATCCATGTTTACCCCACCTTGAGTCCTTGCCCAGGGTAGTGCTGTGTGCATAGGTGGGGATTGAATTTCTGGGATAACTCTTATCAACTGACAAGGGATTCCTGTCCTTCTCCTAGCTAGATGATCATCACAGGGTTCCAGGTCTTTTACTATCTCCAAATGCATCATTCCTTTGTCACGAAGTTTGACTTTTCTAAATTGGAGGAGTTCCTTGGATGCCCAGACCTTCCTAAACATCTTACACAGACTTATACCCTCTTGCAGACTGTAGAGTCTAGACTCTTCGATATTATCCTCTGTTCAGTGTGGAATATCCCTGCGCCACCCAGAGGAAGAGTGGAGAGAAGTGGCGTTATCCTATTTTGACACTATGGTGAGCACCAGGCATTTTCTGATTCAACTTCAGTTTCGCCACTGAATCCACTACACACCTGCCAGACTCCAGAGGCTAGATGCCTTCGCAACTAATTCATATGTTTTAGGTGTCAGGCTACACCAGGCACATACTTCCACTGTGTGCAGTGCTTTCTAGTGGTATATAAAACCGCACATTCATGAGGACATGAAAGGTCCCCTTTAAAAGATTTGGAGATAGAGCCTTCTGCCATGCAACCCCCACTCTCTGGAACGCATTACCCAAACTGATCACAGAGATCTCATACTTGGACAATTTTAAATCACAACTCAAAATGCAACTATGCAGTTTGGCATTTGAGGGCAAATAATACCCTCCCTATACATAAGATGCTGAAAATACGGTTTAGTTAATCACCAGACAAAATGTTTGTTGTATTTCCTTAATTGAACAAGGAGCTGATGCCAAGCAAGACAGTTATCTATGAAAAGAGTTCCTGTGTACCTCAGTACTCAAAACAAGATTATAGTGCAGAACAGTAGTAGCAGTAGCAGAGAGGCAGACACTACTATCCCCGACTGCCACTCACAAACTAAAAAACACCAGCCTTAAACAAGTATTTGGTAATTCACATGGATGGTGCAAGATCTGACACACTGTATGTGTGCAGGGCCTATTAGACTGTTAGCCCTTTGGCTGCTGGAGTGCAGCGTACACTTTGGCAACTATTTTTTTTTTTTTTTTTAATGGGATGGTAGCAGAGTTTACCTGGGGTTAGTGAACTGTGTTAGGGTGTAATATATGGTCATTTCTCAGCTCAAGTGGAAGAAGAGTTCAAAGATTGAGTGACTGGAAATATATTAGCCCAATAGTGACTCAAACATCATGTAATTGGACATGTGATGGGACATCATGTGTATGTCACAAATGATCATATTTATTAATAATTAGATTTAACCAGTAAAGTCATGCCTAAAAAAATAAACTTGTACGAAGTAAACATTTCACTAACCTGTCCCTTCTAGAACTGTCTCTTTCACTGCGAAAGCTGCGATCAGAATCTCTGCTGGAAGGAGATGGAGAAGGAGACTCCCACTGGGAGCGTTGGGAGCTTCCATATCCACCGTCGTCTTCCTCCCATCCTGAGCGAGATGGGGTAGAGGAATCTAGAAAGAGAATAGAAGTCAAAGTCACCTAAAATAAGGGCTCTTACAAATGACTGTACTAGAGCTCTGTCCAACCTCCGAGCTGTTTGGAGGTGTAATACAGCAAACAGAGACATGTGGAGTCCAACTGTACCTCAAAATCCTCAAGGAGAGGTAACTCCATCAGATGCTCTGCTGTGAAGCTCCTAAGTAAAATATCACTATACCATACAACAGCACATGGAGTGCCTATGGCACCACAGTATGATGTTGCAAGGACTCCATAAAGGCACAATACAGAGCTGTGTACACTGAGTCTAACTACTGAATCACACAGCAATGTAGCAGATAGGAGACAGACTCATTAAGGGTGGGTTCACACTTGCGCCGGCACTCAGTCCGTCGTGAATCCGACCTAAATGTCGGAAAAAAGGATTGGCACAGGATAGGGAAAGGTTTAAGACGATTTGTTTAAAAACTCATTCACTTTAATGGGTTTTTAAAGCAATGCGTCGGTGTGTGCTTACACCCTCTGCGCTGCGAAGCCGGTTTTTTTAATCGGAAACAGAGTCGGACATGAAGGACTTTGTTTCCGATGAAAAAAACTGGCTTCGCAGTGCAGAGGGTGTAAGCGCACACCGGCGCATTGCTTTAAAAACCCATTCAAGTGAATGGGTTTTTAAGCAAACCGTCTTAAACCTTTCCCTATCCTGTGCCAATCCTTTTTTCCGACATTTAGGTCGGATTCACGGCGGACTGAGTGCCGGTGCAAGTGTGAACCCACCCTTATCTTGGACTACCTCTGGGCTTGTGTCGTGGACTTTCAGGTTCACTGCGCTGTGAGCTGCGCTCTGATCCACCGTCTCGCTCTGATCTGTCTCGTTCAGACCTGCTGCTCCTACGGCTACGATCATCTAAAAAAATAAATAAATAAATAAAAAATACCTCACTTGTTACAGCTGCTGATTTTGTCATTGGGATACAGCATTTTATACTACTCCATGTTAAGATGCAAAATTCTCTGACACACAAACACACACACCTGGTGTCAACTATACATTTTTTTGCACCAAGTTTGGTGGTCCCACACCAAGAGCTGTGCAAAATAAAAAGAATTGACTGGCCAGTGGATTTTCCACTTCCAGTTCATTTCAATTACATTTTCTGGGCAGCATTGATTTGAAGATAGGACAGGATCAAGGATGAAAATCTGAAATCTGGAGAAGGCTGAAATCTAGAAAAAAAAATATAAACCAATTCTCATCAAACAATGCCTCTTGTACCTGCATCTACAACACAGCAGGACACGGAAAGCCCTATTAAACAAGGTGATTTAGTATCCAATTTTGGGAACTAACACTCATACAAGCACTCGTTCCTGACAACCGGCCTGTCTTATTATTAGGCTAATAATGTTTGCTCATTTGTTGGGTGATCAAACAAGTTCTTCATAACAAAAAAAAACAAACAAACATTGTCTGTTGGCAGCACATCATCGTGTCTAATACAGGCTCTTCTTCCACTAGACAATGAAAGCTTTAGCGATCATGTTCTCTGCATCTGCCTGTATAATCAGGAAGGTGCAGATCTACTGCTAATCAGCACGTTTTGTAGCCATTCAGTGCTCGGTGATCAGTGCTCATTCAGAAATACCTTTGCATCTAATACCGTCCTTTGGTAGTCTGAGCTGCTGTGGTCCCTGGAAAAACATGTATGCAGCTGAAAACAATACTTTGGATAGATTATGCAAGGATTCGGATGGCTCAGTTACCCCTGTCTCGGCTACTGCGCTCCTTCCGTCGTCTGTCATCCTTTGACGATGCATATACACCGTGTTCCCTCCTCTCCCGTTCTCTCTGGCGGTTTCGTGCCAAAAACTCCTCATTTACTCCACCAGTATAAGAAGGCGTCTCCACACGAGCTGTTCTGTAATGTCTGAAAACAAAAATATATTATTACTAAAGTTTATATTATAACTTCATAAAATACTTAAAAGGGGTTGCCCAGGCAAAATTTTTTTTTTTTTTTTTTAAATAGGCTGGGGAAGGTGGGTGGGGAAAAAAAAAATAAAAATATCAAACTCACCTGTCCTCGGTGCTCCAGTTCCTCCCAGACGGTCCATTATTGTCTGTGAAGTCCCATGTGCCTTCTTGAGGCCTACTGATTGGCCATAGCAGTCACGTGATCGCTGAGGCCAATCAGCAGAAGGGACACGGGACGTCACAGCCAGTGAGGAATTCCACCTTAAGACGGCAGCTGAGCAGCAAGCCTGGACCACCAGGGACAATGGAGTATGACTTTTTTTTTTCCCACCTCCCCAGACCTAATTAAAAAATAAAATTTAAGCCTGGACAACCTCTTTAATTAAAGACACTGCGTTCCACCCGATCCAAGCAACATTGCAACTCACAGCTAGAATAGATCCTGAAATTTGTACTTACCTGTCTCCATGACTGCCACGGCTAATCCTGTCTCCAGACCCTTCAGAGGGCTTGTCTCGATCCTCCCAGTCTCTAGAACCAAGTTTAGTTTTTTTATCGCCTTCCTGACGCTCCTTTTCTTCTCTCTCTTTTCTTTTCTGTGCGGCCAACAGGTCCAAGCCCAGTAATGAAGAGCGAGGAGCAGGTGCTTTAAACACGTGCTGCTCAGCACTTGAACTCTTCTTCTTTACTAGTAACCCTGCTTCTTGGACAGAAGGGTCACTGCCCTCCAGCCTGTGAAGAGATGCATCATCCTCCATGTTTCTTTTGGCACGGAACAGCCAGTATGCAGGAATCTGACTTCAGTGGTCTCTGAAAGTGTAAGTTATAATTGGTTCATGTTCACTCAAGTTTAATAAAAGAGCAGACTCTGCTGTCATCACTGCTACTGGTAACACTATCATACTTTCCATTTTCCAAAAATATAGGCGATTTACACTGTATAGAAGAAACAGTAGTTTGAAGCCCATATTGAAGTAACAGTTTACTGAACCCACTAAATACCTTATTCTCATGCAAAGAGTAAGGTTCTCCATAATCATTAGATTTTGGGCAGGTGTTTTGTGAGTGTCCAATTCATATGGACGGGAGCATTCATATGAACAATCTCACCATCAATATCAACTGAAATGGCCAATCAAGGGGCAGTTTAGTTGAGAAAAAAAAAATTAAGAAATAAGTCCAGTGAACATATGCAAGCTTGGGCTGTCCATACCAAAGAGACCACACTGACGCATCCTCACAGACCCTGCAGTAATACAATTAGACTCACCAGCCCTACCGCTCTGGATTCTACTCCGATGGACCTTATCTCATGACCTGTTTGTAAACGTCTCAACTAAGGTCCACAGATCTGATCAACCAGGTTACCATGAACATTCTTATTTACACCACATACATATAATTGCCTGACGAAGGGTAATAACCCGAAATGTTTTATTTATGTACACCATTAAAACTGTATTAAGAGGAATAACCATTTTTGGAGTGCGGTTCTACTTCCTTTACTCTACACTATTTAGTGGGGAGGTGGTCAGCCCCTCACAGAACGTGTACCCATCACTCCCAGACGACCTGTGTGCTGCCTACACACATTCTGTGACACAGTTCTAGCTTTTTAATGCTTCTCACTGACCATGGCTGTCAGGCATCTATGAAGGAGTTTGAGTCAGAACAGGAGTCAGTCCAGAGGAGCTGTAGATTTGGCCTCCCAGTCAAAAAATCAGATGGGTCGGTAAGACCAGTTCTCAATGTAAAGTTTTTAAACAGGTTTCTGAAGAAAGAAAGGTTCCATCTGGACAGAATGACATATCTGAGACCACAGGTTTCCAAATATAGAGAAGTCAGTACTTCAACACACAACTTCATTGATTTCTCTAGGTTTTCACCAAGATACAAAAGCATTCAAGGATCAAGTCCCAGAGGAGAAGTGGATACTGGCAAATGAAAGTGTAAAAACAGTTCTGCACACAAGTGATATCCTAAAAAACCATGCAGAGCTCATTGGGAAAGTGGAAAGTTGTGTTACAGCCTGGATTCAAAATGGCTCCCACAGGTTGTCAGGAGATGCTGTTTTGGCTGGGCAATCTCCTAAGGAAAGAGAACCTTTGGGATAATCCTTTCAGAATTCCTCAAAAAGGTAAAAACAGAGATGAAAGATGTTTTAAGGCTAGAAAGCCCACTTCCGAAATTTATTCACACTCCCCCACCAGATTTAACAATAACCTTGAACGCGTCTATTTTTGGGTGGGGAGTTAAGGGCAGCGAGACTTGCTTGCCAAGCTCTCATACAAGACGACAGTGTCTCTCACAGTGTATTCTAGTCCAGATAGACAAAACATCAGTCACATCTCTCAACAAAATGTAAGAGGAGGGGGTACCAGATACACATGTCTGTGTTTTCTGGACGGACAGTTTTTCACAAAACCTGCTCAAAACATTCTCAATCTTTGTCCATTTTGACAGCCATATATAGAGCCATGTCAATAGACCCATAGACATTCACTGGTTTTAAAGCGGCCATGTGACAGCCATTAAAAATAAATGGCCATCACACGGTCGTTATTCACTGTGATATGAATAAACCCTTTCAACTGGCTTCAATTGTTTTTGTGATCTACGAAAAGGGGAACATTTGAATTTTTACTTCCCCCCCCCCCATCCCCACCAGTTTTAGAGCCCCCAGTGGGAATGAACCTGCGATCATTAGATTGCTTGTCCCATAGACTGCAATATAAATGTAATGCAGTCTATGGGAATTTACTAGTTAGTTATTGAGGCCTGCCACAGTCAAACCTCAATAGCTATTTTCCCTAGCACAAACATTCATAAGGCTTCCACCTGTCACTGTAACAGGATGGCTCCCATGATAATCGCCATGTAGGAGGAAGTTTGGGGTCGTAATAGCAACACATGGAGGGGGACCGGGATCAGAAGAACCGACTTCTGCCATAATAGTACGACAAGTGCTGAAAAGAGGTTAAAAAAAATTTCAAGCAGCTTTATTTATGTTCAGGATAAAAACATCAGTTGACACATTTCCACTCCACATACAATCTTAGTCATAAGCAGAATATGACAAACTGAGCTCAGTCAAGACGCATCAACATTTTGCACGGTGATGTTTTTATCCTGCACATAAATAAAGCTGCTCCATTTTTTTTTTTTTTTTTTTTAAAAAAAGAGACCTGCTGGAGTGCTAGACTTTATATTCAATGTCATTTAGGGTGCTGGCACTAGCCATAATAAAGTCAAGGCCAACGTAGGCAGACAAGGTAAGCTGAAGGACTGAGCACAGCAACAAGACACAAGATAGTTCTACTGTATCAGCAAGGTCTCGCCTAGGCAATGATTTTAAAGCAGACTGGGGTTTCAAGATGTACTGTATAAGCTCTCCTCAAGAATCACTAAGAAACGGGCAACACTGAGGACTGTAGACACAGTGGTTGGCCAAGGAAAACAATGCAGCACACTGAGATCCCATCATGCTCATTTCCCTTCAAACTCAGAAGATGTCCAGCAGTGTCAACATCACCGAACTGGCAGAAACCAGTGTGACCATCTACTGTTCGGAAAAGTCTGGCCAGAAGTGGTCTTTGTAACGTGGAAACGAGGCCAAGTGACTATACACAAAAATATAGGAACTGGGATGCAGAAAAACGGCAGGAGGTACTCTGGACAGATCACTCAAATTCTGAAGTTTTTGGTTGCAACAGAAAGCAGTGTGTTCGGCGAAGGGCTGGAGAGCGGTACAACATTGAGAGTCTGCAAGCAAGAGTGAAGCATGGTGGAGGGTCCTTGCAAGTTTGACACTGCATTTAAACAAAGTTGGGGATTTGGTCAGGATTAACGGTATCCTTAATGTTGCTTCAAATTTTTCTGCAGCAGGAAAACAACCCCATACATGCAGTGTTAGAAAGAACAAGAAGTCTTGGAAGTGATGATATGTCCCTCATATATTCCTGATTTCAACACCAAGAGTCTATCACTTCATGTTCAGACGGAAGGATTTGAGAAAGACTACAGCCACAGATGTTTGGAACAACCTCCCTGCTGAGTTTCTTCAAAAACTGGGTGTAAGTATACATAGAAGAAGGTTTTGGAGTAATTCAGATTTCTCTTTCATTCATTCACTATGCATTTTGTTAAATGACAAAAATAAACTATTAACACTTCTATTTTTTTTTTAAAGCATTCTTACTTTGCATCAAGTTTTCCACACCTACTTAAAACCTTTGCAAAGTACTGGACTTGCTTCATAATTCCAACCCAGTCCCCTCTGCTGTTATCACACTTTCTGACAACTTATCCATAGTGATGTCACCACCCACGGACACCTGGCGTGTATTCACATTTGTTGACATGTCAGCACACAGAGGGAAAACAGCAAAGACAAGAGATTTGGAAGTGATGATATGTCATCAACAAGACAAGGTAATTGCAATGTATGGATAAATCTTAAAAGGGGCTGTCTCCTTGATATGTCACTAATATCTATTCCAAGTATCACTGTGTTCTACAGACTGGGTTCACTATGGTTGGACATTGATACCCTAGTAACATCACCAAAGGAAATGCTAAAACAATCCAGCCATACTAGTGATCTATAGTGTACAACAACCTACAGAAGCAAATCTACAGTCAGTTACCTGCACTAGTCAAGAGGAACAACAACAGCTGAGCAGTGAAAGAGTGAGACACAAGAAAAGGGCTACAAGGCAAAGGTCATTGTATGACACCGTGGATACGATTTAATAACATCCCCACCCCCTATAGGATCTTTGCAATCAGGGCTGTTCTGGGTGGAGTCAGAACCAGAAAAAAAAAAAAAAAGTTACCGTCTTCACAATGATGAATATTGATACTGTATAATTTTGGTACTGTATAATTATATACATATTTTGTTACATATTTACTTTCATAAGAATTCAATCACTGGCTTTTTTGTGAATTAGACGAGCTTTACTACTTATGACTGACTATGACTGTCAGCCATGCATGAAGGAGTCAGGAGTCAGGCCCGGTTCACATCTGCTTTTGGGTTTCCGTTCGGGGGAGTCCGCTTGGGGACCCCGAACGGAAACCTATACGCATCAAAAAGCGGTTTACCTGGGAAAACCGCGGACCCCATAGACTATAATGGGGTCCGTGTGGCTTCGGCCCGAAGCAAGCAGAAGTTCGTGTCTTAGGCTGAGGCCCCACGTTGTGGAAACGAAGCTTTTTTTGTTGCAGATTTTGCTGCGATTTTTTGAGACAAAGCCAAGAATGGCTACAAAAGGAATGGGAAATAAATAGGAAGCTCTTATACTTTTTGCCTTCTGCTCAATCCACTACTGGCTTTAGCTCAAAAAGACACAGCAAAAAAAATAAATAAACGTGGGGCCTTACAAGGAGCTACACAATATACAGTCATGGCCAAAAGTTTTGAGAATGACACAAATATTATATTTTCACATGATCTGCTGCCCTCTGGTTTTTATGTGTGTTTGTCAGATGTTTTTATCACATACAGAAATATAATTGCATTCATATTATGAGTAACAGAAGCTTATATTGACAGTTAGAATGAGTTAATGCAGAAAGTCAATATTTGCAGTGTTGACCCTTCTTCTTCAGGACCTCTGCAATTCTCCCTGGCATGCTCTCAATCAACTTCTGGACCAAATCCTGACTGATAGCAGTCCATTCTTGCAGAATCAATGCTTTAATTTTGTCTGAATTTGTTGGTTTTTGTTTGTCCACCCATCTATTGATGATTGACCACAAGTTCTCAATGGGATTAAGATCTGGGGGAGTTTCCAGGCCATGGACCCAAAATCTCTATGTTTTGTTCCCTGAGCCATTTAGTTATCACCTTTGCTTTATGGCAAGGTGCTCCATCAGGCTGGAAAAGGCATTGTTGAGCGCCAAACTGCTCTTGTACGGTTGGGAGAAGTTGCTCTTGGAGGACATTCTGGTACCATTCTTTATTCATGGCTGTGTTTTTAGGCAAGACTGTGAGAGAGCCGATTCCCTTGGCTGAGAAACAACCCCACAAATGAATGGTTTCAGGATGCTTTACAGTTGGCATGAGACAAGACTGGTGGTAGCGCTCACCTCTTCTTCTCCGAATAAGCTGTTTTCCAGATGTTCCAAACAATCAAAAAGGGGATTCATCAGAGAAAATGACTTTACCCCAGTCCTCAGCAGTCCACTCCCTGTACCTTTTGCAGAATATCAGTCTGTCCCTGATGTTTTTTCTGGAGAGAAGTGGCTTCTTTGCTGCCCTCCTTGAGACCAGGCCTTGCTCCAAGAGTCTCCGCCTCACAGTGCGTGCAGATGCACTCACACCTGCCTGCTGCCATTCCTCAGCAAGCTCTGCACTTCTGGTAGCCCGATCCCGCAGCTGAAACACTTTTAAGAGACGGTCCTGCCGCTTGCTGGTCTTTCTTGGGCGCCCTGGAGCCTTTTTGGCACCAATGGAACCTCTCTCCTTGAAGTTCTTGATGATGCGATAGATTGTTGACTGAGGTGCAATCTTTCTAGCTGCAATACTCTTCCCAGTTAGGCCATTTTTGTGCAGTGCAATGATGACTGCACGTGTTTCTTTAGAGATAACCATGGTTAACAGAAGAGAAACAATGATGGCAAGCACCAGCCTCCTTTTAAAGTGTCCAGTGGTGTCATTCTTACTTAATCATGACAGATTGATCTCCAGCCCTGTCCTCATCAACACCCACACCTGTGTTAATGGAGAAATCACTGAAACGATGTTAGGTGGTCCTTTTAAGACAGGGCTGCAATGATGTTGAAATGTGTTTTGGGGGATAAAGTTCATTTTCTAGGCAAATATTGACTTTGCAAGTAATTGCTGTTAAGCTGATCACTCTTTATAACATTCTGGAGTATATGCAAATTGCCATTAGAAAAACTGAAGCAGTAGACTTTGTAAAAATTAATATTTGTATCATTCTCAAAACTTTTGGCCATGACTGTATATGAGCCACAACTTACAGCTTCATTACGATGGACATTTGACATTTTGGTCTGTGATTTCGCAAATTCACACCAATGTAAGTCTATGGGTCTGTCATCTATGTTCTTTATCACTTTCATGGATCCAAGAAAATATAGCATTTAATTTCAAAGAAAAATATTTGATCCATTTATCACATCAACCATGGCTAAAACATTTTGATGCAGTTTTTGAGCCAAAGCCAGATGTGCACCATGTAGTTCTTTCTACATATTCCCCATTACTTCTTAATCCTTTTCTAGCTTTAGCTCATTAAAATGAATGGAAAACTGCCACAAACACTGTGGCATCCCCCCCCCCCGCATGTATGAAATTACCTTAGGGGTAAGTCCACACAGCGACGAATGAAGAGGAATTTGAGGTCCCTGACCCTGGATCATTTCAGCCCCTCCCTAGTCTCCTGAATTACCTGTACTTTATTGGCCGGCTGACTATAGTAAAGAGAGGGCGGAGCAACCCCCAGGTCCAGCACGAAGAAACTGCCAGAGGAAGCCAGGTAAGTTTAACTCCCAGACAACCCCTTTAAGGCACATGATTCACATGTCAAAAGAATGTATCACGGTATAACGCACAAGTAATGTGACACAATGTAACCGCAACAACCACCAATACACAGAGCTATAGATATCAATATAAGGCTAAGGCACCACCTTGCTGATGTAAGCTTTGAAGAGGACCTGTCACCTTTCTGGACATGCCTGTTTTAGTATGCAATTGTATTTCCCATGAGATTACAATTTTACAGCAACTTTTCATATAACACTAGGTTCACACCTCCACCTAAGTTTCCGTTCTTCGAGTCCACTTAAGGGCCCAAAGAATGGAAACCTAACTCACTTATAAAGCAGTTACCTGCGGACCCCATAGACTATAATGAGTTCCGCCGGGTTTCTGCCCGAAAAATGTGGAGAGAAAAGTCCTGCTTATTCCGCATTTTTTAAGCAGGTTCGGGGACGGAAACCCCGAACGGAATACAGGCACAGGTGCGAACCTAGCCTGACTCTGTATTGTGAAGTTCCTCCTAGAAATGTCTGAACAAATTCACAACTGAATGTTGACATTTCCTCTTGCCAGAAGGGTGTAATTCTAAACAGTCATTTTCAGCAATGACTGGTCACTGTCACACTGTGTAAGGACACCCCCTCCCAACTGGTAACACCCAGTTGTCAATTAATGCATATATTGCTAGCAGAAATAAAAGAGGACCAGCACAACCCTAGAATTATGGGAACAGATGCCACACAACTGTTATATTACCAACATTTGAAAATAGTGTTAGGGACAGTGGGTGGGGTCTACAAATTCCAGGACAGAAAATACCAACTGTGCACTTAGCACACCATAAAAAAAAACAAAGGCAGCCTACATCTATTTACTGTTAAAAAAAAAAAAAAACACTGCACTATCTTGTCTGGCTAAATGCCAGGCTCCCTATGCAGTTGTACCCCTTCATATTTTACAGACTGCTCCCCACAATATAATGCCTATTTTACTGGACCCCAACAGAGAATGACACCCGCTTTAATGGCCCCACACTCAGTGACAAAAGGCCACTACCTGCTGAAACATTGCAACACGTAAAGGCCTCAGATCACTGATCCTGCACGGGCCCCTTCCTCTTCAGCTTGCTACCACAGATTAAATCAGTACACTGTTCAGCATCCGGATGTTATGTGTGGGATTCCCTCAAAACCTACATTATAAGCAGGAGGCAGGCCTGTACAGGATTGGGGATTGCGAGTAAAATATTTGTAGTTCCAGATACAGGCCATTTTGTCTGGGACAGTGTCCTGGACTGCCCTTTAAATATCAGGGCGGTGCTAGCATATTTTGTACTATTGGCAACTATGCAAATAATACAATACAAGAGACACGCCAAGAGAGGTGACAGGGCCTACTGGAAGTGACTCTACTAACACAATTTCTAAAAACAATCACAAGTCACATGACTGACATCTTCACCTCTCAGTGGCAGCCATAATATGGTACAAATCACCTCATAGACTTCTCAGATAATGGATGTCAGATGGGCACATTTGCCCACACAAACCTGCTGCCATTACCCATAGAAACTAAGTAGCTGCTTTCATTTCCACATCCCCCCCATCCCCAAGCATTCAGCTTTCCATATATTGTATACAGCACATATACAACTTTACAAACCGCTCCTTATACCAAAGCAAGAGAAAAACCACACACAAGACACATAGCTGTCCCTAAAGCTTCCTCACCACGCACAGCGCTGCAATACACAATCCTGCCCCGTGCCGTGTTCAGACTGCTTCCGCTTCATAGACGTAAACGACAGGCAGTCACTTCCACTTACAGTACCTCAGACCGTGGGCGCCGCCATCATCCCAGAATTCTTTTAGGGTTTTTTCAACATACTTTATTGATCCCTAGTGTAGCGACGCTACTGACTTCCGTTTTGAGCGGAAGTAGCATCCATCTTTGTATACCCAGGTCGTGTGGTCGTTGTACGGCCATATTAGCACACCCTGCATTGTATATGTAAAGTTTAGTAATGGTAAAAAATAAAATAAATAATATATATATATAAATATATATAGGTTTGCAGACTGTACAAGCAGAGCTTTAGGGTTTTGCAAACTGTTGCACTAGTAATACAAACCTTTAGGTTTGTAGATTGTACAAGTAGATCTTTGGATTTTGCAAGCTGTTGCACTTGTGTAATACATAGTTTTCACCCTTCCACACACGCTTACACATTAGTCAAACTAGGTCATAGTTATAGCTATAACCCCAACCCCAAAGGGGTCATGTGAAAAATCTGTCCATATTTGTGCGCTATACATTCATCAGGAGGGTTCCGATGAATATGTATGTTACCGTTAAAGTGCAGAAATCAGTTAATCTGCAGATTACCTAGGTAATCTGCAGATTCACTAGGGTGATCCGTTAAGTGCAGAAAACTGGTTTCATTACTCACATTACCTCAGTAATCTGCACATTACCTAGTTAATCTGCACATTACCTACTAGGCACTCGTTAAAGTGAAAAGAACATCTTTGCTGGCATAATGCTATTTATTTATTTTTCGATATCTAAAGAATCAAGTTCATACAATGAAAAAAATCAACAAATTAGTTCATAGAATCAATCATCAATCAATTAAACTATAATACAAAGAATCAAGGGGTTGAAAATATTATTACAATTAAGGAAATGATAGACACACAACATAAGGTTATTTTGGGCTACATGTGAATATGTGCAGTGTATGAATGGGTCATGTTTTGCTATGAATGAAATGTTCGTAAGATCGTCAGTCTGCCAAAAAATGAGTGAATGCTTGTTTAACTGATGACATCTTTTAGGATGAGTGCGCGCAAAGGAGCCAGTGCCACATCCATGCATGCTTCTATAGTACATTTTGCGTGGCCACTGCAAATAGGTGGGGTATTCAAAGTGGCATAAATGCAGCACTGGGTACATAGTGTGTACTCATGCAGACACGAATTTCGGCATGATACAAAAGTTTTCAACGTTAACGGGACACGTGCTAACAGGCAGACACGAATTTCGGCATGATACAAACTAAGTTTTCAACTTTAACGGGACGCAAGCCGTGAATGTGCACATTACCTAGGTATGTCACTGTGGATTCGCAGTGCCTTTGTGGGAAAGCCGAGCCTTGTAAAGGCACATAAACTGAATAACTCACAAATAACAGACTTTATATTTCATGGCATTTTATTAAAAAGGACCTTTCATGTCCCCTAACATTGGCAGTGAACTCAGCACACTGTCAGCTTTCTCAGTGTATAACCCAGTTGCAGAGATATCACTGCCGTACTTCACCCCCCCTGACAGCTCACTTCCATAGCCTTGTACTGTCTAGAAGGGGGCATTCCACGCCACCAAGCAAAGACGCTGAGCTGTAAGGCCAGCCACACTGACAGTGCAGTGATATTGGTGCCGAAACTAACAGCACCAACATCTCTGCAACCGGGGCACATACCAGCAAAGCGGACAGTGCACTGAATTCATATAATACCGCCAATGTTAGAGTCCTCTTTAAGTCTTTGTATTGATATTGTGTTGATATCTTGTTATACTACGTAATATAGTATTGTTCTGGTATTGTCCTTAAAATATAAAACTCAATAAAAATAATTGTTCAAAAAAATGAAAGCCAATAGCTGATATGGGTTACACCTACACTTTTAGGTTTTTGTTTTATAAACACCAATGGATAACAACACATGGAGTTGCCATACAGTGCCTTGCGGGAAAAAAAAACACGCAGAAATCTTGGATTGCTGCAAAACTCGGCATGCAGTTCTGTCTCAGGCAGATATGTACAGGTCTGATTAGACACTGGGTCTTGCCACAAGAGGGCGCAAAGGTTCTTCACTGCTGCCCTATAAGGAGGCTGTCAGAGACTATTTTTGAGTATCTCTTGGTGAGAAATCGCATCATTGGCTGAGAGAAGCATGATAGTCGTTTTGACAAATTGCCCACCATCTAGGCCACTCTGACCTAGCTATTAGGAGGTGTTAGAAGCAGTAGTTACACGAGGGCACGCACACAAGATGAACAAGCTCCGGCCGTCCCAAACAAACCACCAGTAGAGAGGATCGTTTGATCCACCAACAAGTAGAAGCAGCTCTGTCTCCTTTTCCACCATCCAGAAATAGGTGCCACCTTCAGTACACACCCCCGTCTCTGGGTTAATATTTCCAGGTGCCTAGCAGAAGGAAATCTGATATCATAGCACTCAGTACATATCCTGCCATTGAAAGCCAACAACCATTTGTTTGCAGCTGTGTCATGAATGAGAAACCTGAACTGCTACACACTGGAATCATATAGTTTTTAGCATTGAATCTAGGGGTTCTGTTTACAATCCAACAATGGTCAGGTTTGAGTATATAGGTTTCTTGGTGAGTGCTTCAATTCTGCCTTTGCTGTGTAGCAACACACTGCCCCAACTGCTAGTGTGATGATCTGCAGGTAGTAGTGATATGAGAGTCGATAGCAGCTCAGCAATGTGTACAGGACATCCTGCGGTCACATGTGTTGCCTCTCATAGCAGAGCTTCCAAATGGCATATTCAGAAGGGTAATGGTTGCCCACACACAGAAAGGGTTTACCAGAAATGTCTCCCATCAGATTGCAACACTTCTTTAGCCTGACCAGTTGCAAGATTTATTGCTAATCGAGCATTTAAGGGACCAGCTTGGATGCCTAGTTTGGCAATCTATGAGTGTGTAGGATGTACAGGCCCAGCTGCAATATCTGTGGTTAAATGTGCCGCAGGATACCATACAGAACCTGTGTTCCTCCATGCCCAACCATATATCATTTTGTATCCAGTCTGGAAGCTGCCCTACAGGGTATTAGCACCTCCTTTCAATTGTTTAATTTTCTCCAATAAACATATCCTTTTGCTCTCATATTGTAATCACTTACATATATCATTTTTACACTCACACATATAAAGTGTCAGATTTAGGGAAGGAGGGGGATTTGACCCTTGACTATTGTGTTAATTTTTTTTTTCAATAGTTCACAACGGATTATGGCCAATTCTGATTATACTTACCTTCCTAGTTCCTTGCATCTTTTTCAGTCTCAAAATTCACCACACTGGGCCCAATGATGTGAGCATTAGAATGATATACACAGAGGTGCCTAGACCTGAAGAAAAGCCTGGGAGCAGGGGTAAGAAGTATACAGTGTATAAGAGTACACAATTTAAGGGGCACACAGAATATTGGCTGCAGTCTCTCTTGGGGGCACACAGTGTATTGGATACAGTCTCTCATACTGTGCATACAGTGTACTGGTTACAGTCTCCCTTAGAAAGTACACATCCTCTAAAATCTTTCTTTCGTTTCCATTAACATAACATTTTATCATATAGTTGCTATGCAGAAAGGAGAACATACAGGTTGTCACCAACAGTGGATTGTGGACCTGCTGCGCCACCTAACCAGTTTGTTGTTGGGCTACTCCCAAGCGCATCAGGTATCATTTAGGTAGCCTCCTTAGTCTTCCATAAGGGAATGTGTGTCCAGGAAGCAGCAATATGCACCCAGTTAAGATATGTCATTGGAGCCTTATGAGGGAAGTGTGCTGGCTTCTCAAGCCCTTTAAAGAAGCCACCAAATTTGTCAACAGGGACGACTGCAGCATCAGCGATGTGATCCTTCTATTGTATATCTTACAGGAAATACACTCATGCAACAAGAGATGGAAAAGGAGGAACAGTTTCCACCTCTTAGTCAACTTCATTGCCTTGTGTTGAATGAGGAACTGGGTCAGAGTCATTATGGTGGAGGAACTGGGACTCTTAGACTGGAGGAGAAGGGGAAAGGAGTAGGAGGAGGAATACTCACCCTTGGATGTAGAGGAGGCCTTATGTCACAGGCACAGCCAGGGAGGAGGCTGACTTATTTCTTCCAAGATGATGATGATGATGACAACAATCATGCTGATCATTAACACCAACCATGGCAGGCCTCTGGGTCCATGCATATGCTAGCAAGCATGGCAGGTTGTATGCTTCGCTGCTTACACAGCGCCAAGTGTATTATTAGAATCAAGCAGCGGGATGGATGGCAGTACTCTTAGACCCTCAATTTAAAGACAAAATGGGGGAATTCTTTCCTGCTTGCCAAAGGGAAGAAAAATTAAAATATTATCAGGATAGGCTGGAGACCACTCGAACTGTGAGTTACATGTGTACCCAGGTGGCCTCTGCCCACTCCCAGTCCACCTCACTCAGCAAGCACTCCTCCTCCTCTGCCAATGCCACAGCTCCTAGTGTCAGTAGGAGTAAAAGCAGCATCAGCAGCCAGGTCCAGTACAGTAACTCGAAGATGATGAACCTGTTGGGAATGTTTTATTTCACATGATATCATATAAGTATTTGTAGTGATTGATATTATGGATTAGAACGAGACAGTAATTAATCAGTCTGACAGAGGATGGAATACTCCGCTCATCTCTGTAGACTTAGTTTTGTGATCTATATATGCTGAACACACAGTTATTGTTTATAAAAAGATAAGATAGCTAATGAATAAGTTACTCTATTCCTCTTATAGTTTTGTGTGTCTCCTGTTTGATATATGTTATATGATGATAGCATATTTTTTTGCACATTGTGAAAAAGCCAACCCATAAAAATCATATAACCAGTAAGGTATAAAAATTGGTGTATATTGTAAGTCTGTGGGCAGACACACTATAGCTGGTGTGTGTGTGTGTGTGTGTGTTCCTATTTCTTAACAAATAAAACTAATCTTATTTTGTTTTAGACGATCGGTGATGTCATAATTTGATAAGGATTTGGAATTCTCCCAACAGAACAAAAATTTTTTTAGCTTGCAGCACCAACCAGAGCACAACACCAGCAGGTACAGTCATACCTAGAATGCATCTATATTCCAGCAGACAACTCTAATCCCATCAAATTCTGGGCGAATAGGTTAGAGCAGTGGAAGGAGTTGTCCCAGTTTACCATGAGAGTTTTATCTTGTCCACCTCAAGCATAATGGCCGAGAGGATGTTCAGTGCTGAAGGATGAAACTATCCACAGCTGGCATGGAAAAAAATTACTTTTTATCAACATAAATCAAATCAGACATGGATCTGTGAGGATTTTCAAATACCTGATGCCTCCAAATAGTGATGGCTCCCTTTACCATCATCCTCCATTTACTGTACTGCTGCCTGCTACTCCTAAACAGCTACCACCAGTCAGCCAGACATGCCCTGCCGCACGATACCACAGCTGCCTACTACCATCACCAGATGTCCTTTAGCGGTCTGGTCCATCGCATTCCGCTATACCACATTGTTGGTGCCACAGTGTTGGCATAAAAAAAAATTTTTGATTTTATTTTTTTTATTTCACTTCTGCTCTAATCAAGGGATAATTTTTTAAATTTTGGTGGCTTTTTTTTTTTTTGAAAAGCCAATTCTTCACTTGCTGGAGATGTGAAGTAGAAGTCCAAGAGATATGAAACAGGAACACTAAAGGAAGGAAGGCATTCTGTGGCCAATGTGAAGGGTGATGTTTTTTCCTTTGACATTCCTGTTTCATTTTTCCTGGTCTTCTACTTATCTCCAGCAATCCGTGTCTGAGATTACAGACGAAACGTCATATATAATTTTGTCTGGACTGCTTTCTATCAACAAAATTAATTATTGAAAACCTACTTTCCCATGAGTGCTGAGCTGATATTTGAAAGTTTGATATGGGTTGAAACCCTGCTCAGAGCACCAGAAGTGAAGTGACGTGCATCCCTGTGTAATATCGGTCAGTAGAGTTATGGGAAATACCCAATTTATATATATTTTTTTATCCTTTACCAATTTTGCCGAATAAAAACCCATCTGGGAAAAGAAAACATTTGGTTTTGAATCGCTACTTTCTGAGAGGAATAACAATTATATTTTTTTTGTCGATGTAGCTGGATGACAGTGGGATTTTTGTGTACTCACCGTAAAATCCTTTTCTCGTTGTATTCACTGGGGGACACAGCACCATGGGTATAGACCCCGGCCACTAGGAGACTGACACTAGGAAAAAGCAAAAGCTGTCGGCTCCGCCCTATAGTCTATACCCTCTCACACACAGAGTGCTGAGCCAGTTTGTACCGCAGCAGTAGGAGAGAGACACAAAAGAAAAAAAGGAAAACGGAACCAACAACCGCCAACATGTCCTGAACCCGAAAAGAACCAAAAACAGCTCGGGCAGAAACAAAAAAAACAAGGGTGGGATCTGTGTCCCCCAGTGAATACAACGAGAAAAGGATTTTACGGTGAGTACACAAAAATCCCACTTTCTCGTCTACTTCACTGGGGGACACAGCACCATGGGATGTCCTAAAGCAGTCCCAGAGGGCGGGAAATAAACAGCCATGCGAACAACCTAGCGCACAGCCGCTTGCAGAACCTTACGACCCAAGCTGGCATTGGCAGAGGCCAAAGAATGAATCTGGTAAAACTTTGTGAAAGTGTGGATAGAAGCCCAGGTGGCGGCCTTGCAGACCTGGGCGGCAGAAGCCTGATGCCGAACAGCCCAGGAGGCTCCAACAGCCCTCGTGGAGTGAGCCGTCACGCGGAAGGGCAGATCCATACCCTTAAGCCGATAGGCCTCCCTAATCGCAGATCGAATCCAGTTGGAAATGGAAGCCTTGGAAGCAGGAAGGCCCTTGCAAGGACCCTCGGGGAGGACGAACAAGGCGTCCGATCGGCGGAAAGGGTCTGTAAGAGACAAATAGATCCTAACCGCCCGGACAACATCCAGGCAGTGAAGAGAACGTTCACGAGGATGTTTAGGGTCCGGACAAAAGGACGGCAAGACAATGTCCTCGTTGATGTGGAAACAGGAAACCACCTTCGGCAGGAAAGACGGAGGTGGACGAAGGACAACCTTGTCCCTATGGAGAACCAGAAAGGGAGACTGCCGAGTCAGGGCAGCGAGCTCAGATACCCTGCGAATGGAAGTAATGGCCACCAAAAAGATGACCTTCCAGGACAGGAGCCGAAGTGGAATATCCCGCAAAGGCTCAAAGGGGGGGGGGGGCCTGAAGCACCTCAAGGACAAGATTGAGATCTCACGGATCTGTGGGTGGACGATAAGGGAGGGCACAATGTGCCACGCCCTGCAACAAGGTCTTCACCTGAGGGCGGAAGGCCAGGGTCTTCTGAAAAAGGATAGAGAGAGCAGAAACCTGCCCCTTAAGAGAAGAAGGACCAAGGCCCTGATCCAGACTGGACTGGAGAAAAGCCAGGATCCTGGGAAGCGAGAAGAAGAGCAGATGATAAGCATTACCCTCACACCAGCGGACGTAGGACCTCCACGTGTGGTGGTAGATCTTGGCCGATTGAGGCTTCCGGGCCTTGAGCATGGTCTGGATAACAGGCTCCGAAAATCCACGTCGCCTCAGAACCTCGGCTTCCACAGCCATGCCATTAAACGCTGCAAATGTAAGGCAGGGTGGAGCAGCGGGCCTTGAGACAGGAGGTCTGCCTGCAGGGGAAGAGGCCAAGGAGCATCCGGCAGTAGGAAGATAAGATCCGCGTACCAGGCCCTGCGGGGCCAATCTGGAGCCACAAAGATGGTGGGAACCCTCTCGGTCTTGAGCTTCTTGAGAACCTGAGGGAGGAGCGGAAGAGGAGGGAACAGGTACAGAAGACGGAAGTCCGACCAGGGAATCACGAGAGCGTCGACTGCAACAGCTTGAGGGTCCAAGGACCTGGCCACGTACCAGGGTAGCTTGTGGTTCAGGCGGGAGGCGAAGAGATCGACGTCGGGAGTGCCCCACCGGGAACACAACTCGAGGAATATCTCCTGATGAAGAGACCACTCGCCTGGGTCGAGTCTCTCGGCTTAGGTAGTCCGCCGCCCAATTGTCCACGCCCAGAATGTGGACCGCAGAAGGAACTGGAACATGCCGCTCCGCCCACAGGAGGGAGCGAGAGGCTTCCAGAAGAGCCGCCTGGCTCCTGCTGCCCCCTTGATGGTTTAGGTAGGCGACTGCGGTGGAGTTGTCGGTCTTGACTCTGACTGGATGCCCCTGGAGAAGAGAGGTCCAATGAGACAGGGCAAAGAAGATGGCCCTCAGTTCCAGCACGTTGATCTGGAGAGAGGACTCCGCCCTGGACCACAGTCCCTGAACGGTCAAGGCCCCGAAGACCGCCCCCCAGCCTGTAAGATTCGCATCGGTGGAGATCACCTGCCAATGGAGGGGAAGGAAGGACTTCCCCTGAGAGATTCCCAGAGAGGAGAGCCACCAAAGAAGCTCTTGACGAACTCGAAGAGGCAGGCAAATCATGCGGCCAAGGCTGGACGGAGACCTGTCCCAGCGTGCCAGAATCGCCAACTGCAGAGGACGCGAGTGAAACTGGGCAAAGGGGATGGCCTCGAAGGTCGAGACCATCATGCTCAGGATCCGCATGCAGAACCGAAGTGAGCAAGGCGAAGCCTTCCGAAGGTGGGAGACCCCGGACCGAAGGGTCAGAATTTTGGACTCTGGAAGGAGAACCCTGCCCTGGAGCGTGTCGAGGGTCATGCCCAGGAAATCCATGCGCTGAGAAGGCATGAGACAGGACTTTTCCTCGTTGATGAGCCAGCCGAACTGGCGAAGGAGGTCTAAGGTGATCCGCAAGTTGGAAAGACTGTCCACCCTGGAAGGAGCTTTGACCAGGAGGTCGTCCAAGTAGGGAATAATGGCAACTCCTCCTGAGCGGAGAATGGCCATGAGAGGCGCCTTCACCTTGGTGAAGACCCGAGGGGCAGAGGCCAGCCCGAAGGGAAGAGCAACGAACTGGAAATGACGCGAACTCACCGCAAAACGAAGAAAACGCTGATGGCCCAGCGCAATGGGAATGTGAAGGTAAGCGTCGCGTATGTCTATGGACGAAAGAAACTCGCCCAGCTACAGGGAAGCCACCACAGACCTCAGGGACTCCATGCGGAACCTGCGGACACGGACGAACCTGTTGAGCCCCTTCAGATCCAGGATAGGGCGAAGAGAGCCGTCCTTCTTGGGGACAGTGAACAGGTTGGAGTAGTAACCCGGGAAACGCTCTGAAGCGGGCACGGGGACGATGACTCCTTGCCACTGGAGAATGGAGACAGCCAGAAGGAATGCAGTCGCTCGAGCGGGGGAAGAAGGCAAAGTGGACGGAAAAAAAATCTCCCGGCTGGGAGGGAGGAGAACTCTATGGAGTATCCGGTTGACACGACCTCTCGGACCCAGGCGTCGTCGACGCTGGCAAGCCAGGTCTCCCGGAAGGAGAGCAAACGTCCCCCCACCCGAGAACCCCCGAGTGGGGGAAGACCTTCATGCTGAAGTGGGCTTGGTACCAGAAGGCCTGGAGGGCTTGGAGCGGGGCTGCCAGGCAGGTCTGGGCTTGAAAGAGGGCTTCTTGGAGCGAGAGCCCAGAGGGGAGCATCCTCCTGAGCGAGAGGTGAAGCCACGAAAGGAGCGAAGGCGCTGAGTACTCCTGGCAGAAGATAGCTGGCGCTTAGAACGCCTCTGGGGGAGGAGAGAACTTTTGCCCCCAGTGGCGTCAGAAATAAGCTTCTCAAGACCCTTACCAAAAAGCCGGCCCTGTTCTTCCCGGGAAAAAGGGAGGGCCACAACCGCTTTCTTGGAGGCGGCCTCAGCGTTCCACGAACGAGTCCAAACCGTACGGCGAATAGCCACGGCATTGGCGGCCACCTTGGCAGAGCGGCGAGCTGCTTTCAAGGAAGCATCGCACAGGTACTAGGAAGCGTTCAGGATTTGAGCTACAAGCAGTTGGTTGTCCTGGAGGGAAGCTTCATCAGCGAGGCTAGCCTGGAGCTGTTTGGCCTAGGATATGCAGGCCTTGCTGACCCAAGAGGCAGCGAAGGATGGCCGCAGAGAAGAGCCAGCCACTGTGAAGGCCGCTTTAGCGAGAGCTTCCACCCTCTTGTCCGAGAAATCACTGAGAGAGGCGGAGTTTGCCAAAGGCAAAATGGTAGCTCTGGAGAGCCTAGCAACAGCGGGGTCCACCGCGGGAGATTCTGACCACTTAGAGACACACTGGTCCGGGAAGGGAAAGAGGACGTCCGACTTCCTAGTCGAGGACAGAGGACGGTCCGGGTGAAGCCATTGTTCCTTCAAGATGTGGTCAACCGCCCCATGGTTAGGAAAGACCAGAGGAGGGCGACGATTGTGGCGGAAGGAGATGTCCTCTTGAGAGGCAGGGTCCGGGTCCTCTGAGATTTGTAGAGTATCTCTGACCGCACGGATGAGGTCCCGTGTAGCAGCGGATATAGCTGTGCCTTGTTGATGCTCCGAGTCGGAGTCAGAGGCGTCCCCAGGAGAAACAGATCGAGCAGGGGGAGACAGAGTTCCGCCTGTCGGAGTGGATCCGCGGGTAGAGGCCCTGCCTGGGGAGTGCCCAGGGGTAGGGGAGGATGACCGTGACCTGAAGGAAGACTTCCTGGTCCTCTTGCGGGGACGGCTCCTGGATCTGGAACGGGAGCAATGTGAGCGCCCGGAAGGTTCCCTGGAGGCAGCCGACTGAGCGGCGATCTGGGAAGGCAGCCGTTCCAAGGTCTCCACCACAGACTGGTTAAGTCTGGCCAGGTTACCAATGGCCTGGGTGAGAGCAACCGCCGAATCCGGAGAAGGATGACATGGAGAGGGGCCAGAAGGCTCTTGGGCTGGCTGAGACGGAAGGCAGAGCGCGCAGATGGGCTCAGGCTGTCCACATGGTAGCTTCTTGTTACAGCGGGCACACGTATAAAACGTGACGGCACTGGAGGGGGCCGAGATGACTCTTCACGAGAGGACATGGCATTGAAGGCCCAGGGAAAAAAGGGGGGAACCCAGGAGGGAGCCTACCAGACTGCTGAGAAAGGTGTCTGCTAGCCGACTGCTGCAGAAAAGCTGCACAGAGAGAGATCCCCAGGTGCTGTGTCTCGCAGGCTGAGAGAGAAACACGCTTTCTGGAGAACAAGGCCCTCCCCCTGGAGTTCCTGCGTTTAGGGGCTAGAAGAAAGGCTGGACGACAGTCCAGGACAGCCCCCCGGCCAATAGAAGGGATAGGAGGAGCCCAGAGGCCATGAGCGCCCGGAGGAGAGCACGGGGAGGGGGCGGGCCTAAGTGCGGCCTAGTCCGTGGAGAAGCCTGGGGCTAAGGTAAACGCCGCGGCCGGAGCGCCCTGAAGCCAGCAACGCGACACCGCCGGCGATAAAGGCCCCCGCGGGAGCCATGGAAGTCATTGGTGGCCAGAAAAGGGGGGTTCGAGGAGACCCCCCCGTAAACGGATGCCGCGTGCCCCCACCCCCCCCCCCGCAGGCGCCGCTCGGGAGCGCCAAAGAGAGGGGCTCATCCGCATAGGGGGACCCATGGAGAAACTAACCCCTTAGTTCCAGATGGCCATCCTAACCCCTGAGAGAAGAGCTGAGGAATGGGAGTTGGAGAGGGGGAGGGGAAATACTCACCCACCTACTCTTCTCATACTCACCTGCCTTCTATTTTTCTCATACTCACCAGTCTGGCATCTTCAGGCGCCGCAGGGTCACCCCCTCGGTAGGACCTCGCACGTGGGAGTGGGGTACAGGCCGCTTTTGGGGTACGGCGAGTGGAGAGTGGGGACTGGGTGACCGGCGAGGCTGCTCTTTTGCAGAGCGCTGCGCCCGCAGGAGGGTACGACTAGTGTGGCGTACACGCTGACGACCCCCTGCACCTGAAAGGTAAAAATAAAAACGACGCAAGACAGAAGACCTGAGTCAGGTCGTGTCTGCCTCCTACGACACTAGGTTAAAACTGGCTCAGCACTCTGTGTGTGAGAGGGTATAGACTATAGGGCGGAGCCGACAGCTTTTGCTTTTTCCTAGTGTCAGCCTCCTAGTGGCCGGGGTCTATACCCATGGTGCTGTGTCCCCCAGTGAAGTAGACGAGAAATTTGATTTTTCCAACATGAACTGTACTTTTCATTGGTACCATTTTGGTGTACATATTACTTTTTGATCACTTTTTATTCTACTTTTTCTGAGTTGATAAAAACTCAGCATTTCTGGCATTTACGTCATTCTTCATGTAGGTTAGATAATGCAGGCTTTCACTTTATTTTATGTGTTGTCATGGATGGGGTGGAAAAAAAGAATACATTAAAAAAAAAAAAAACAAGGCATTTTTATATAGTAAAGTGACTTTTTTTTTTGTGTGGTTTTTTTATTGCATATGTTTGAACATTCTTTTTTCAATTTTCTTTTGAGTCCCACTCTGGAACTTAAACAAGCATCTGATATACCTTGATCTGCATCTACCTTGCCAATCGCTGCACACATTCACCCATAAATCCATCCATAGTGCTGCACCTCCCTACATCTCCTCCCTTGTCACTGTCTACCACCCTAACCGTCCTGCCAATGACCTTAAACCGTCCTCTTAGCATCCCTCTGTTATCCAAATTTCCCACTTCCATCTTCAAGACTTTTCTCGAGGTGCACTGGAATGCTTTTACCCCGAACAATCAGAGTAATCCCCAACTACAGCAACTTAAAATCTGCTTAGGCAGGCTTATCACATGACCTGATCACTTTGTTTTATACCTCCGCACACTAAGCTAACATTTCTTATCCTAAGATATCCTTTCTACTCTATTCCTCAGAACCTGTCCCCTCCATCAGTTCCTAGGCACTCCCTGCACTTAGCTTCAATTATATGACCTTATTTATTAAAAGATAGCTGGACCATTGTACTTAACAAGCCCTCTTACCTCTTGTGTCTCCCTATTTCCTCAGAGATTGTAAGCAAAGGACATGGCACATCACGTGACCACTGAGGCCAGAGGCCTAAGGAAAGGCACATCGGACATCACAGTACAGCTGGGACTTCCAGTAAAACAAGACAGCGGAGCAGCAGGACCGGACCATGCTGGGAGACACCGGAGCATTGGCAACAGGGGAGTATGTTTTGTTTTTTTTTTCATCTTTCTGGCTTTATGAAAAAATGTTTTATCCTACACAACCTCTAACTTCATTTGAATGAGGATACTAGGTGCACAGATTTTCCCGCTCAGTTTCAGAGAAAGTTGACAAGAATTAGTGGGTTGCATGTCAGGGTCTGTTTGGTAATATAGGAATGAGAATATAAATGAATTAGACACGTTAAGACAATTATCTGTTAAAGAGATTTATCATAGGGGATGAATTCAGACTTTGTATTGTAGTCCATAAAGTCAACATTCCAACGAGACTTCTTGTATCCTACTTCCTATCTGAAAAATCAGTCAGTGATGCTTTCAGATATTGGTCTGCCATTGTTCTATGGTTTACTGCAGTATATACTTCCAGATTAGATAGTGGCAATGTAAGGACCTGGCTTTCAAGCACCTTGTATCACATCACTGCTGCACATTAGTCTTCTGAACCAGCATCCTCATCCTTTTTAAGTTAAAGCATTGTTGACTTGCATCAGAATTTTGCAGCCCTGTTTTGATTTTTGGTCCTATGATCAGCACCCACTGCTTCAGAGACATTAGAAAATCCTTGTTCTCTGCAAAGAGGACAGAATACATTACTTATAAAACTGCTCTTCCCCGTCTCCTGAACCACTTACGTGACACAGGTTCCCAAAGCACTAAAAATACTGTTTATCTACAGCACAGGTGTCAAACACAAGGCCCATGGGCCAAATCCAGCCCGCAGCCTTGTGTTTTGTGGCCCACGGCCCAAGGCTGCTTTAATGGTGCAGCTGCACTCAGCTAGTTCTGTCTTTGGCCGGAAGATCTCCGGCACTCTATGGTTGCACACGGGAGAGTATTGTGCTCCAGCCAAAGACAGAACAAACAGCTATAAGGGTCACAACTTTCTAATGTACAGTGTTTTAATTCCTTACCATTTTTATAATCTCTGCTGGCTCTTACTGAATGGAAACAATCAATCAGGTGTAAATCCATCCTGATATAGTTGTTTAATGCAGCTACAAGTTTGCTATAATGTATCAAATGTGGGTAAGAACCAACAACTTGAGGTTATGATAGAACAGAGGTAAATCCCTGTTGCACAAATGCTACCATTTCCTCCCAGTCTGTGTTTGCTTTACTGCAAAGATGTACACAAATACCTGGCTGCAGTAGTCATGTGTATATGGATGCATCATTGTTACAGTCAAGTAAACACAGATTGTCTGTGAGCAAAAGGGGATTTATCGAGTAATTGCTCTTTTGTTATTTTATTCAATTTCCTCTGCATAGTCAATTTTTTTTCCCCTGAACTCAAACACACACACACGCAGAATATGTTACTTACATAAGTAACTTTTCCAGTTCCCGAGTCACTTTTCCTATAACGGGGGGTCCTTGATAAGTAAGTGCTGTGTAGAGCTGCACAAGAGAGGCACCTGCACGAATCTTCTGAAGAGCATCTAATCCACAGCCGACACCGCCCACGCCAATGATTGGAACTTTACCTGAGTGAAAAAAAAGAACGCATCAACTTCTGGGAGCAGTGGGCAACAATGACCCATACATCCCCATTCACAGATCTCACCTGAGGTCAAGGCATACATTTCTCTAATAGTCTCTGTTGACATGTCTCGGAGTGGAGCTCCACTCAGGCCACCTGTCTCTATGCTAGAAGGGTCCCTTAGTGTTGAAGGGCGGCTAATTGTGGTGTTGGTGACTATCAGACCATCAATGTGAAGCTGCAGATAAAAAAAAAAAAATTCCTATTTAACCTAATAAAATGCTGAATTGTGACATACGGGAAATTACTTCTACTTTAATATATGAGCTACAAGCTTGACGATATTGTATCGATATTACTTACCAAATACACTCAAATATATTTTTTACATTACCTGTGTCACTACACTTGCAATGTCCTTTTTATCCTGTTGGGACAGATCAGGTGCTATCTTCACAAGTAATGCAGGCCTGTGTTCATGAGGCAGTGTGTTCCGAGCATTTACTACCTTCAGAGAAACATCATATCTCTGTGTTACTATTGCAAAACCTTTAGGTATCCTGATAACAATACTGCACTAAATGCCATAGCGTTCACTATCTTTACAGCTGAACAATAGAAGATTACTAAAAGATTTATATTAAATCACACTGAAATAAAGCCATCTGTGCCTGCAATAAAAATAAAAAAGCTTTATACTTACCTTGCCACTGTACTCCCTGGACTGGCGCAGTTCTTCACTGAAGTCAGAGGAGTACACCGCAGCTTCATCACGCATATCCCGAACCTCCGACACTTCTGCAGTGATCCCAAGGTGTATGTCCTTAGCCTCACTGAAGAACTGCTCAGGCGCTGGGAGCACCAGAGATGAGTCTGATAAGACTGTTTGGACTCAACTCTAGCTAAGCATAATGTTTTTTTGTTTTTTTTTTTTAATTGTGGCCACAGAAGGTTTTTAAAACAGGGTGATTTGGGACACTAAACCCCCAGTCTACAAGGACCTGTGAATGGTTTAGTGTCCCAAATCGACCTGACAGGTTGCATTTAATAAATATGTCTAATCTTTGCTAAGAAACATAGATCAGTGTATAATATTAGGATTTGCAGTCCATATCTTTTTTCTAAAATGTTGAAATATAATTGTAGCCTTTTAGATTAGATATAGGTCTATACTTTTGCATGATGACCATTTACAGAAGCAGTACAGAGTATAAATAAACCAAATATATGAGCTGGGCATTATTACATCTACAATATATTTCATACCTTGCCCAACAGATCGTGCAGTTGTTCTCTGCCTTGAAGAGCTCTAAGACCTGGGGTGTTTGGGCTTGACACATTGATAACTAGGTAATCAGCCAGGGGTCCAAGTTCACGAACTCCCCTTGTGTAATCAGCTGCTGCATCCTCCGATGTCTTGTTTTTACCCAGGTTTACACCCAGTGGCATTCCCTCTGAGAAATAAAGACAGAGGGGTATACATATTTTACTGACCAACCTATCCTTCCAATATGAAATCAGAACATTAAACAAGTTGTTTAGGAATTCGAGCAACCCGTGGGCACATGCACCTGTCCAAGGGGTTCAGTTGTCCGCCACCGGTGCCATGCTGCTGGAAGCCCTGAGCCTCCCGTGACCACTGAGACGAATCAGTGGCCTCAGCAGTCACTGGAAAGGGACTAGTGATGTCACTGGTTCCTTACCAGGGAATGCTGAGGCCACTGATTCAGTATGATTTTTTTTTTTTTTTTTATCTTGCCAGCTACCCCACGGGTTGTTCCAATGCGAGGAAAACACTTTAACCTCAAAAGTCAAAGTGTTGTCTGATTTTGAGTTATTTATTGTATGTAAATAGCTGCTTTCAAATCCTACTGGTTGCTCTTTAAAACAGACAAGCAATTCTGACACAAGTGAATAGCGTAGCTGTGAGTGTGTCACTGCCATCTAAGCTTTCACAATGAACTGCTCTATGGTAACAGCAAACCAGAATTCTTAGTTTTTAGATGTGACTGGAGAGGAAACATGACTCAAGATGAAAACAAGACAAAGAGATTTTATGTAAAATTCAACTGTGGGCTTTTGTAAACTGCAGTTAGCAATCATATATTCCCTATAAGAAATCTACTAAGCAGTAAGATCTTCTAACCAGATGTAAGGGTCTTCTGCTTTTCTGCCCTCTGCAGAAGTCGTTGGCGAACCACTTCTATACCATGACTGTTAAATCCATATCTGGGAAAAATAAAACAAAATAAAATAAATATTATTTAATTGTCAATTATTAAGAACTAAACTAGATAGAGCAAAATAAATTTCCTTTGAAACAGTGATGTACCTATCATAGAGATAAGGTACCAAACTGCTTTACCTGCTTGGCATGGCACTGTTATAATAGACAAATACAGTCCCCACTAAAGTGAACTATATATATATTAGATTTATTCATTTTCCGTAGTTTTGTTTTAGAATTATAAATTCACATAGTCAGCTCCCTCTAGCAGAGACTGCAGACAAACAGAAAACAATACTGTCATTTATCTAGTCAGCAGAAAGCCCCTTATACAAATAAATTATAAAATTAATCAGCACAACATTAAAAATAGTGAACATTAACTTAGGGTAGGTTCACACTATCATTATTTATTATCCAGACATTTAACTACAGATGCAGGCAGAGCCCCCTCCATCAGGTGTCTGGAAGATTAGAAAAAGAGAAGATTCTAGAATCTAGAAGATTAGAAAAAGAGTTACAAAAATAGTGAATGTTTTTTGCATCACATTCGGAGGAGGGGACGGAGGGGGCTCCATCTTGTCTGTTACTCTACTACCGTTAATTTTTGGTTGCTGTCAAACTATGATGGATGACAACAACGGACACCAATAACATTAATATGAATATACTCTTAAAGGGGGTATGCCGATAGAAACCCTTATCCCTTACACATAGAATACAGGATAAGTGTCTGTCACATATCTGGGAATCCAACTGTGATCAGTAGAACAGTGGAAAGAAAGTTCCCCTGCATTCTCCCTCTGAATAAAGCACCAATGTGCTCTCGTGACTGGCACTCCATTCACTTCTATGAAGTTAGCAGAAATTGTAGTCAGGCAAGTGCACTGGC
Source organism: Leptodactylus fallax (assembly GCA_947044405.1). Taxonomy (NCBI): domain Eukaryota; kingdom Metazoa; phylum Chordata; class Amphibia; order Anura; family Leptodactylidae; genus Leptodactylus; species Leptodactylus fallax. Next base: position 5,858,928 of record CAMRHE010000021.1, read on the forward strand.
ACTTCATTCACAGGGAGAATGCAGAGGAACGTTCAGATGCCAGATCTCCTTATCACTGTGGAAAGGGAATCAGTGTCTCTAATGACACAATCCCTTTAACATTAGCAAATAATGCAAAAGTGGTAGTCACCTATTAATAACAGCTTTGTCTTGAGGAAGGCGAAACACTCTGGGCTTCGAATTTCCATCCTGAGGGTTAGGAGTAACACTGCCGATTTCTACAAAACCAAAGCCCATTTTGAAGAGTCCATCTACAGCTTCTGCATGCTTATCAAATCCAGCAGCCAGGCCTACTGGATTGCGAAACTTGTGACCTAATACTGTAGTCTCCTAGGAGTAAGAGCATGTTGGTTAGAAGGAGGAGGAAGACTACTACTACTATTTCAGTAGTTACAAATACAATTTACTAAAATTACTAGACTACACTTCTTTAATGAAACTATACTACAGTGGTCTTCAAACTACAGCTTTTGCCATGATAGAAGTGGTGCAAATGGTGAAGAGCAACACGGTGCCTTAGGTTAAGTTCACACTACTTTTATTTAATGTCTGCTGCTGTCATCCGTCACAGAATGAGAGCAACAGGCATTACATGACAGATGCAGATGAAACCCTGCTGACAGGTGTTCGTCTGCATTCAACCTAATGTTAAAAAAAAAACAAAAAACACACACACACAACACGACAGAAGCTTTCTTTCCATCATATTTTTTAATTTTCTGACTGAAGAAAAAGTCATGCATGCAGGACTTTTTCTTCTGTTATAATAAAAGTAAATAAACATGACAAAAGACAGCGTCAGTCATGTTTTATACATTAGTCAAAGATGGAGGGGGCTAAGTCTGTGTCAATTGCTCTGCTACAGTTAATGTCCGTTGCTGTCATCCTGTGACGGACGACAGCAACAAAGATTAATAATGCTAATGTGAACATAGCCGTAGCTCATTGGTGCATGTCTTAATGGGATTACCTGTCCCCAAAAGGATTTTTCATACTGATGACCTATCCAGGACAGTAGTATTTGACCTGTGGGAGTCTAACATGTGTACTGTGCACACATCAGCTGCTCTGACAGTTACATCAATAGATGGAGAATGCATGCAGCTGTTCCTATTCAAGTACTAGGAGCAGCACTTCAATTTCCCAGAACCACTGATATACAGTGAATGGGGCTCAATGCCACTCCTATTAATTGAATAGGAGCAGCTGCACACACTCACTCTCCATTGCACCAGCTTCCAGCACCTGGAGGCTGCTGGAACAACTGAATTAAGACGGGTTCGGTTGTCAACCACCACAAATCACATATTGATGACCTGTCCTGTGGTTAGATCATCAGTATGAAAACTCCTTTAGGTGCTGGAAAACCCCTTTAATGACTGGCTGTTCATATTCAGCAATCAATATGGATACGTCATGCTGATGAAAAAAACAGACACACATTAAAATAAATGTCCACTTAAAAGTCACCATCAATGGGCAATTTTAACTAGCTTGATTGTCTCCATTGCTAGATCCATTTAGGTCTGCTCTGTTGGGGATAGCTATTATAGAGTGAATGCAGTTTTGCTGCTTTTAGTCTATTGGAGTTTGAATTAGCCTGAAAACCTCTGCCTGTCTGAATAAGGCAAGGGCTACACAGCGAAACTGGCAACAACTCCGTTGCACAACTAACAATCGCGAGGTCGCCCTGCGACTCCTTCTTTCATGTTAGTGCTATGACTATAACTTCAGGTCAAACATTTTGTGACTAGAATTCGCAGCACACTAGGGGGTCACAATGCTATTCCACTCACTAACATGAGAGAAGGAAAGGCAGGGCAACCTGCAATCTTTGGTTACGTTATGAGCTCGCAGCCAAAAATCGTCATGTAGCCCTAGCCTAAAGGTTCATGTTTGAGCTCTGTCCCTCTGCCATACTTTACACTGTAGCTCTGCCTGTTACAACCTACCCACATGTATACTGAACTGTATTCATACCAGATGTTGTGAGTTATTCTGTGCACATTGTGGGATCAACCCAAGAGCTGCAAACTTTATCGACAATGTATGTGCCTGTTCAGGCGATACCACTTTCTGCAACGCTGGCATTAAACATTCTGCATAAAAATGTTCATCCCCTTTTACAGTAAGATAGGAGGAAAAGAGAAGTCCTCCACCTCCCAGAACAAGGAGAGCATCTTTCAACCGGCGCTGAAAAAGAGAGTAAGAGAGATCATTAGTTCACTGGATACTGTGTCATCATTGTTACATGCACTAAATATTTAACTACATACACTTGATTTCCATTTAGAGTAAAGCCAGAGTACACACTCTGTACCCAGATGTGGCTATAGCCAAATCCAGTCCCCAGACACCAGTGCTTTCACTTTGGTGTAAGTGTGACACTCATTAATTCCTGGCAGTGGTTTTGCTGTTACCGCCAGGAATTAAATGTGGCTGAAATTAATCCGCTTTTCACTTACAGAAAAGTGAAAGTACTGGCGGCCGGGGACTGGATGCAGCATCCAGGTATATAGTGTGTCACCATCCTACAGGTGTTACCTCATTCTGCTACCAGTCATATACATTTACCACTAATTGTGGATTACACATGTACTTACATTGCTTCTAATGGAAAAGTACAGGTGTATACAGGCTAATAGCGGTAACCGCATGTGACTGGGAGCACAGTATGACAGCACCCCTATGTTGCGGTTTGTGCTATATGACTTTAGTATATGGGTCGTCAGCCTTACAATTATTGCTTGGCACTCCGAGGACCTCATCTTTGATTTTTTTTATTTAAATCGGCATGCCAAACAAAAAAGGTTGCCAACCCCTGCTCTATGACCCCGGGCTCCCCCTTCACATATCAGCGGTATGACACCAGACACCGGGCCCCCCCTCACATATCGGCGGTATGACACCGGGCCCCCCCCCTCACATATCGGCGGTATGACACCGGGCCCCCCCCCTCACATATCGGCGGTATGACACCGGGCCCCCCCTCACATATCAGTGGTATGACACTGGGCGCCCCCCCTCACATATCGGCGGTATGACACCGGGCCCCCCCCCCCCTCACATATAAGCGGTATGACACCGGGCCCCCCCCCCCCCCGACATATCGGCGGTATGACACCGCCCCCCCCCCCGACATATCAGCGGTATGACACTGAGCCCCCCCCCTCACATATAAGCGGTATGACACCGGGCCCCCCCCCCCCTGACATATCGGCGGTATGACACTGGGCCCCCCCCTCACATATCAGCAGTATGACACCAGGCACCCTCACATCAATCACATTGCCTGGTTACAGTTCAATCCTATTCAAGTGACTGAGGCTGAGCTGAAATTGCAAGAAGTGACAAAAAAACAGCATTTCTGGTATAGAGTTTTTGCTTTTTCTATGGCAGCCATCTTACTGTATAAATAACATATTTACAATCTAGTGGGCTAAAAGACTTGGTCACCCTGCCACTAGAATACAGCTCGTTCTGAACACAAGTTGCTCTGCGCACTAGGATTTATCCTGCTCTACACAGTACAAGGCTGAAGCCCCACCTTGAAGAAATTCAGCTTTTTTTTGTTGCAGATTTTGCTGCGGTTTTTTGAGCAAAAGCCAAGAGTAGCTACAGAAGGAATGTGAAATATATAGGAAGTTCTTATACTGCTCCCCTCTGCTCAATTTACTCCTGGCTTTGGCTCAAAAAAACACAGCAAAATCTGCAACAAAAAAAGTTGCGTTTCTGCAACGTGGGGCCTCAGCCTAAGGATGCTAGTTGGTTAAAGGACCAGCTCCTTCTGGGCACTAGGACAGTGTTTATCAACTACCCTCAAGGATCAGTTCCAATTGGCAACAAAATAAGGGGATCGGGGTGTATGTGGGGTATCCAAAAGATTGTACAGCTCTTCTGGGAGTCTCCCAGACATTCCTGAGAGAGATGACAAGTATTACTATGAGAAACTTAACCAGACTTATTTTATGTTGGTCCATGTGACATTCGCATTAGCCTGACTGACCGCACCTCATCTGAGCCAAACTTACTGTGTCATAGTGATCTATATTAGAGTGAGTTTTGCTCATCTGACCTATGGTCAATCAAGGAAATGCGGCCAATACATCAACCGTTTTGTCCAGACCACACGTGGACATCTAAATGTGCCAATAGGCTCAAATTATGAGAGGAGATGCATACACGGAACAGGAAGAATGAGATAAATTGAAGTACTAGGAGTTAAAGAGGACCTTTCACTTCCTCATGTATATGCGGTTTTACATACCGTTAGAAAGCTGACAGCGCACTGAATTCAGCGCACTGTAGGCTTTCCCGTTATATGCCCCAGGGCTGGAGATATCCGGGGTCTAAATTTCACTGTTCACTGTCCACTGTCAGAAGGGCGTTCCTGACAGTCTAGCTGCGCTGTGAGGAACACCCTCCCTGACAGTATTCCTCCATAGCACTGTACTGGGGGGCGTTCCTCACAGCTCAGAGTCATCACTGGGCGGTAAGGAACGCCCCCTCTCTCTGTCCTCATCCGTAGCCGAGTACTGTCAAAGGGGGCGTTCCTTATAGCCCAATGATGACACTGAGCTGTAAGGAACGTCCCCCCAGTACAAGTCTATGGACTAGTACTGTCATGGAGGGCATTCCTCACAGCGCAGCTAGACTATCAGGAACGCCCTTCTGACAGTGAATGGTGAAATTTAGACCCCCGATATCTCCAGCCCCTGGGCACATAACGGGAAAGCCGACACTGTGCTGAATTCAGCGCGCTGTCAGCTTTCTAGCAGTATGCAAAACCGCATAAACATGAAGACGTGAAAGGTCCTTTTTAACATACTTTTATAGAGCAGGCTAAATCCAAGAGGGCAGAGGAACCTGGTCCTTTAGACCACTAGGATTTAGCATCATTATATAGAGGGGGCTAAATTCTAGTGGGCAAAGGGACCTGGTCCTTCTGCTTAAAGAGGACCTTTCACTTCCTCATGTATACGCGGTTTTACATACCGCTAGAAAGCCGACAGCACGCTGAATTCTGCGCAATGCCGGCTTTCCTGGTATATGCCCCGAGGCTGGAGATATCGGGGGTCTAAATTTCACCATTCACTGTCAGAAGAGCGTTCCTGACAGTCTAGCTGCGCTGTGAGGAACGCCCTCCCTGACTATATTATTATTATGAATTTTCAATATGTATTTATTTACTTTATATTTATTTAATGGGCGTCTGTAGGATTTGTTCTTTTTGGTGTTCACCCCTGGTATTTGCCTCCAAGGGTGCACATGTATTTTAATTGCTTTTAATTTTTCCTTGTTTGCTGTGTTATTTAATAAAGAAATTTCGTGTGTGCTTTATATTGGATGCTGTTTCTCCTTTGTGTTCGATTGCATTTTTCATCCAATCAGCACCACTGTTTTTTGCATCACAATTATTTATAATCTGAGTGCTCACCCCTCTCTTTAGTTTTTAATGGTTACATACAGGAGGGCCACTCACTTGCTTGGACTTTGCCTGTGCGGCAGTGGGTCCCTTCTTCCTCAGCACGGTCACAGTATCCCAGTCACTCTCAGCCACGACTCTTCCTCCGCTCACAACAAAACTGACTTAGGTGATCAGCAGCCACGCGAGCCGCAGATGTACAAAACTCACGATCAGCACTTCCGGGTCGTCATTCATTGATCACGTAAGCAGGTCATATGCAGGGATATGGGCCAATCAGTGGCGTAACTAGGAATGGCTGGGCCCCAAGGCGAACATTTGACATGGGGGCCCCCCCAAGCCGCCCCCCCCCCCAACCCACCCCCCACACAAACCGCATTCCTGCGCACACTATTATGCCCCATAGTGGCCCCTGCACGCGGTATTATGCCCCATAGTGGCCCCTGCACGCGGTATTATGCCCCATAGTGGCCCCTGCACGCGGTAGTATGCCCCATAGTGGCCCCTGCACGCGGTATTATGCCCCATAGTGGCCCCTGCACGCGGTATTATGCCCCATAGTGGCCCCTGCACGCGTGCCCGGGGTAGTTTGCCCCATAGTGGCCCCTGCACGCGGTAGTTTGCCCCATAGTGGCCCCTGCACGCGGTAGTTTGCCCCATAGTGGCCCCTGCACGCGGTAGTTTGCCCCATAGTGGCCCCTGCACGCGGTAGTTTGCCCCATAGTGGCCCCTGCACGCGGTAGTTTGCCCCATAGTGGCCCCTGCACGCGGTAGTTTGCCCCATAGTGGCCCCTGCACGCGGTAGTTTGCCCCATAGTGGCCCCTGCACGCGGTAGTTTGCCCCATAGTGGCCCCTGCACGCGGTAGTTTGCCCCATAGTGGCCCCTGCACGCGGTAGTTTGCCCCATAGTGGCCCCTGCACGCGGTAGTTTGCCCCATAGTGGCCCCTGCAAACGGTAGTTTGCCCCATAGTGGCCCCTGCAAACGGTAGTTTGCCCCATAGTGGCCCCTCACACAGTAGTTTGCCCCATAGTGGCCCCTGCACAGGGTATTATGCCCCATAGTGGACCACCCATGAACGATTATTATACTCTGGGGTCTTTTCAGACCCCAGAGTATAATGATCGGAGACCCAGGGGAGGAGAGAAACATAGAAAACACTGCAACTTACCTCTTCCTCGCTCCGGTGCACTCCCGTGCGCTACTTCGGCCATCTTCAATTTCGGACCGGATCTCGCGCGATCCAGGCCGGCGTCGGGACGCATAATGACGTCGGCTGACGTCTGGGACGTCACCAAACAGGCCCGAAGCCTGCGGAGCGGCGGAGAGGTGAGTTACGGTGTTTTTTATGTTCGCTCACCTCCCCTGAGCCCCCGATCGTTATACTCCGGGGTCTCAAAAGACCCCGGAGTATAACGATAGCAGTGATTGTGGGGTTCGCCGCTGAAGAGCCGGAAGTGCTGATCGTGAGTTTTGTACATCTGCGGCCCGCACAAAAGTCTCAAACTTTGTCTCTAAACTTTAGAGACAAAGTTTGAGACTTTTGTGCGGGCCGCAGATATGCCTGTAAAGGGCCGCATGCGGCCCGCGGGACGCATGTTTGACATGCCTGCTTTAGACCACTAGGATTTAGACTCAACCGTAAAATTACCTTCACATGGGTTCCGAACATCTTTACTTCCGGAGGACTCGATGCGTCACGTGATCGGATGGTCTCTCCGCGCCGCCATGATTGATATGGGCAAGACGTTGTAGGAGGGACTGGAAAACTAGTGTATTGCTCGAAGCCAGTGTATGTATTACCGCCAGATTTTTTTCTTTAATTATAATAAAACGCAAACTGAAGAAAAGTCTTCTTGTTGCGGTTTTGACTAATTTACTAAAAACGTGTGGAAAATAATGACATAAAATGCGGTAAAACTTGGTGGTCTGCAAGCTGCTGATTTCCAGCTAGTGAAATACTTGGACCCAGATTTAAAGGGATTTTCCCATAAAAGCAAGTTATCTCCAATCCATAGGATAGGGGATAACTTGCAGATCAGTGAGGGTCTGACCACTAAATGGAGAAGTGCTAGTGCAGCATGTACACCGCTCCATTCATTTCACTGGGAGTGCCAGATATAGCCAAAGTACAGAGCTTAGCTACCCATAGCACCCTCGTGTCCCAGTTTAAACTGGGGGCAACTAGAGGGGGATGTTAAACTGGGGCAGCTGGACGGGACATTAAACTGAAGGCACCTAGAGGCAGACATGCCTCCCTCCAGTTATCCCCACAGTTTATTGTCCTCCTCCCAGATTAATGTCATCCTCCATCTGCACCCCCCCCAGTTTAATGTCCACTCCTCCATCTGTCCCCAGTTTAATGTCCTCCTTCATCTTCCACCAGGTTAATTCCCCCCTTCATCTGCCACCAATTTAATGCCCCCCTCCATCTGCCCCCAGTTTAATGTCCTCCCTTCATCTGCCCCCAGTTTAATTGCCCCCTACATCTGCCACCAGTTTAATGTTCCCCTTTGTTTGCTACCAGCTTAATGTCCCCCTTTATCTGCCACCAACTTAATGTCCCCCTTCATCTGCCCCCAGTTTAAATGCCCCCTTCATCTGCCTCCAGTTTAATTGCCCCCTACATCTGCCACCAGTTTAATGTCCCTCTTCATCTGCCCCCAGTTTAATTGCCCCCCATTATCTCTCCGCAGTCTAATGTCCCCACCAAAGTTTAACATAATAAAATCACTGATACTCACCTCACCTCGCTCCCCTGCTGTCTCTTCTCCTGGAGTGTTCAGGGAGCTGCAGGCGCAATGTGAATGATGTCATCACATCGCGCCTACAGCTCCCGGGGCAAAGCATAGGGAGGGGAACAGTGGTGAAGCAAGAGCTGTCCGCGGACGGCTCCTGCTTCACCATTGTATTCAACTCATCTGTGTCCTCTCAGGATGCAGATGAATTGAATCCAGGACATACCTCCCGCCAATGGGACAGCGGGACAGGACACACAATCCTGGACTGTCCCGCAGAATCCAGGACGGTTGGGAGGTATGAGTTAGGAGTTAGGGCTAACTTACTAGACCTGTGGATATGGATTCGCAAATTTAAGGGGTGTGGCATCATTTGTTAAACATTTGCCAAAATAAATCTGTTTCGGTTCCTTACCATTTTTTAATTTTTCTTCTAGTGCTATCCAGTAGACATCTGCTGGCAACTTCTAGCATTAGAACAATTTCAGAGTCAATATGCCAGAGCCAATTGCAACTGCAGTATAGGATCAATTACAGAAATGGAGAGGTGCTTTCTCTGTTCTTCAATTGGGGCCCCATCACCCCCCCCCCACAATGCAGACTGGAAGGTTCCAAGCTGACCTTTTGTGTACCTATTATAGCTGTGTTTTGATGCACAATACACTATCGACTGGTTATTGTGGCTTTTAGACGTGATTTCTGGGTGGCTGACCCGGCTTTCAACTTTTGCATAGCAAAGGTTCAAAACCATGGCCAAACAAATATCAATAACAAATACCACAAAAAATCAGCAGTGCTCAATCTTTTTGCAACTAGAAATTGCAGTCACAGGACCCTGAAGGTCACAACATGACTTGATTCACTTACATTGGTGAGGAATTGGAGGGCAAGACATGAGCTTCAAATAAAGTGCCATGTAGAATTACAGAAAAACCCGCAGTTGCATATTATTGGGCCTAGGAGAATTGCTAGCTCTTCTGGGAAGTCACCAGTTATTTTCGGAGCCTCTTGGATGTTGCAGGATAGTTAACAAGCTGAGCTGTCATAGCTGAATGTCATCTCCATACCTGAAGCAATACAACAGCGAGATATACACAAATCAGTGTTCCTCTTTAAAGGGGTTCTCTGGGCAAAAAATAATTTTTCAAAAAAAGTCAGTTAGTGCTATTAATAGGTTAATAAGTGCACCCAAATACCTTTAGCAATGTTTTGAATGATTTCTGGGTTTCTCTGGGAGCTCCTGGCATCTTATCTTCTGCATTTGTTTAGATGGGTAGCTTCCTGTGCTGTTTTCCTACAACTACCATGATGCATTGCGCTTCACTCATACTACCTCCTCCTCTCACTCCCCCCTCGCTGTTTCACTAGCTAGCCCACCCACTATTAGCCCTTCCCAACTAACTAAGTCAACCCACCCATCATACTTACCTGTCTTCTTGTCCGGATCGTCTGGGCACGGGAGATCAATTCCTTCTGTGGGGCCGGTTCCTACTCTTCTTGACATCTGCTGGCGACTGCGCAATAGAGCCAGAGTGCTGGCATGCGCTGTAGCCAGCACTTCGGCTCTATTGCACAGGCGTGGGCAGCCTTCAGACGCCCCGGCCATCTAGGTAAATATAGATTTTTGGTTAAGTTAGAAGGTGGGCGGGTGTTTAGTTTAGTGTAGAAATATTTTATCCCAGACAACCCCTTTAAGCCAGGTAGGAGGTAGTTATTCATGTAGCTGGTGAATTGGAACTTGACATCCCTTTTCACATAATTGGAGTTGGTTTTACTAGTTAGACTACGACTGATTTCAAAATTAGAGGCGTAAGATCTTAATGTGTAACATTCTGATCTACTTACCATCCAACCAGCTTTAAAGAGGACCTTTCACCACCTCCACCAATTCAAGTTTTTAGTATCTGTTAATAGGCGCACCCCACTGATTCAAGTGCAGTTGGTATTTTCTCTCTAGCCCCCACTATTCCCAAGCAACAAACACAGTTAATTTTGGTGCCAGATGTGCTATTTAAGCTCTGTAATGTAAGGCCCGGTTCACATCTGCGTTCGGGTTTCCGTTCAGGAAGTCCGCTTGGGGACTCCCCAAAAGGAAACCTATACGCATAAAAAAAGTGGTTTACCTGGGAAACCCGCGGACACCATAGACTATAATGGGGTCCATGTGGTTTCCGCTCAGTTTCCGCACGCTTGCTTCGTGCAGAAACTATTCTGTGGGGTCTGCGGATTTCCCAGGTAAACCGCTTTCTTACGCGTATAGGTTTCTGTTCGGGGAGTCCCCAAGCAGACTCCCCTAACGAAAACCCGAACGCAGATGTGAACCGGGCTTAAGAAGGGCAGTGTCAGGCAGGGAACGTGAATCAGAGATCCAATTAGAGGCAGCCAGTCTGCTCCTACCTGACACCTCCCTCCTGACAGTATAGAGCCTAAATAGCATATGATATTGATTGCTCAGGAACTATGGGGTCCAGAGAAAGAATCCAACTGTGAAAGGTGAATGGTCCTCTTTAATGCAGCAGGTAACCTAACGCTTCAATCAGATGACCACAGTGCAACCACATTTTAGCGTCCATGTTACAATAATTTGGTTTACTTGAATCCATGGGTCTGGGTGTTATGGCCATAATATAGTCAACAAATGTGACAATGTTATGCTTGTTCGAAACCAGCTTAAGGCTGAGGCCCCACGTTGCGGAAACGCAGCTTTTTTTGTTGCAGATTTTGCTGCATTTTTTTTGAGCCAAAGCCAGAATCGGCTTGAGCAGAAGTTAGAAGTATAAGAGCTTCCTATATATTACCTATTCCCTTTGTAGCCATTCCTGACTTTTTTCTCCAAAAACCGCAGTAAAATCTGCAACAAAAAAAGCTGCATTTCCACAACATGGGGCCTTAGCCTAAGGGGCCTCAGTGAATTTCATCCATGTGTTGTCTTTGTTTACCACTACACAGATCCATATATTTCTTTATGCCTATTCAGACCTTTTCTATGGACATTTGTTGCATAGAGAATATCAGAAACATGTCAGAATATCAGAAAAATTTTTGGACACACACCTGTGCAAGTGAATTGGTCACTGAAAAACACAGACAGCACCCAATTACACGACCATAGTGGTTTTTACTGTCCACAAATACTGATCTGCAATCCACAAAAAACATGTCAGTATGTCATCCACAATAGCAGATCCGCAAATGGACTTCTACAGTCCTCTACACTTGTCTGTACCGCATATGCAGACAAGAATAGGACATGCTTCATAATTTGCAGTCCTTGTATGTGGCACAGACACACATCTGCAAAAACTACAGCCGTGTATATGGGCCCATAGAAAATAATGGATCCATACTTTTATTCACAATTGCAGATAAAAACTATGGTCATGTGCCTGAGGCCTTAGAAGATGTTCAGAAGAATGCATTTGTGCATTCATGTGACCTTTTTCAGTGGGCTGGGCCAAAATGGACATCCTTTTGTTTTTTTTTTTGTGGTTTTTAAAAGGTTGAAACAATGGATTATATACAGATGTAAAGTCACGGGCATGACAGCCATCTGAAATCTAATGTGTATGGCAAGCTTAAAGGGATTGTCCCACAAAGTGAAGTGTTCAGGACCTTTCTCCGGCTCCACATTCAACCTGAGCACAGCTTGCCTGAATGTGGGTGGGACTGGTGGTGGTCAGCGCTCCAATTCACTTCAATTGGAGTGCCAGAGATAGCCGAAGAACAGCACTCAGCTATCTTCGGCATTCCCACCAAGCCTGCGCACATTCAGCCTGGCTGTGCTCAGGTTGAATGTGAAGTGAAACAAAGGTCATGCAGACTCCACTTCGTGGGACAATCCCTTTAAAGTTAGGGGCACACAGACACAGCGTGGCAGCGTGCTTCCCTGTAAATTAACCACCAGTGATTCTGGGTGGGAGGACATAAACCCAGACTACAAAACTAAGTGCAAATACTCTTTCTGTCTTGTGTGGTTCAGGCTCATTCAATCCAGTGTATGGGTCAGTGGAACACGTGGACGGCATTTTTCGCAAACCCATACACAACAACAGTCATGTGCTTGCAGTCTTAGGCTTCTGTCACACCATGTTTTTGTAAATAAGGCATGGAATCCATTTATATGGAAATTGAATGTGAGCAGACTGCAGGGGATGTCTGGCTGAGTGGGGTGGTGGTGGTGGTAGCTGTGGAAACACCAGTGGCAGTACACTATGGAATAGAACATGACAGAACAGGCTACTGCATATGATGTCCAGCTTGGTAGGAATCTGAAACTGGGGAAAGAGATGAGGTGACAGATCTATTTACTAGCATCAGCTGAAGATGTGTGAAAATCCTCATGGATCCATGCCAGATTCATTTTCACAAAAGTAATTTTTTCAGTGTTTATGGGCAGTTTGGTTGGACAAGACAAAACAACCAGGGCAAAGTGGGCCAGCTCCTCCCACTGGTCTATTCTGCTGGCCTAAAATTCCATGGGGATCAAAGTTATCTCATGGAATAAAGGAACACTCTAGGCAGAACTGGTGTGTGTCCGGTTTTAACTGCGAAGAAAAAAATTCTAGTTCATCATGTCCCGGATATTGTACTTGCTGGTGATGTTTATTTTTCACCTGTTACTTGTAGATGTGGCAGTGGCTGAGATGGTGGAGCGATTACCAAAAGAGGAGGACTGGGAGCGAGTAGATGCTTTCTGAGCAGACATGCAGCTGGCAGTGGTCTCCCTAAAAGCTGCGGCGAGATGGGTATATCCTGATAATATATCAATTTTGGCATTTGGAAAATTCCCCTATTTTGGCTGTATAGGGAGATCTAAAAGCATGGTGATCCAGTACTCACCCCTTTCTTTCATCCCAACTATACGCTTGTCACTATATAAGCAATGAAGCAAGCAGCCAACCATGCTTCCAAGCATGTGCATGGACCCAGGGTCTGCTATGGCTGGTTTTCTTATCCAGCATGGTCATCTTCATCATGTAGGAACAAATAAGGGTCAGCCTTGTACACTGGCTGTGAGATATCAAGACCCCCTCTGCATCCAAAGGAAAGTCTTCTTCCTCCGCCTCTAATCTAGGAATCCCAGGTCCTCCACCGTGACAACCTAGACCCAGTTCCTCATACTCCTCCAATTCCTTTTGCACCACAACAAACAATGTGGTGTAAAAGCAACCTAAAGACTATAATCGGTACAGGACAGTATGTCACTGGGAGGCAGGGGCTCCTAGCATCATAGATCACTATATTGCTAGGAGTCCTTCTTCCGGCATACTGTTCAGGCCAGTAAATCTGGAGAACACACAGACCGAGTTTCCTGGCTGAAATTCCATTATGTCAGTGCGGGGTTAGACTTTACAGTGTATTCATACATGTAAAAAACATAGCTCCCAACTGTCCCGCATCTGGTGGGACAGTCCTGATTTTACACTGCTGTCCTGCGGTCCCGGATAGCTTATAGTTTGTCCCTGTAAGGGAATTGTCAGTTGAGCAATTCCCCAGTGCTGCTGCAGAACCCTGGGGGGAGAGGCACGACAAGACAGTGAGCCCTAAAGCTGAACTCCCCCCTTCCCCGCTGTCCCTGGCTAACTTGCCCGATCTGTCCTAGGCGACAGCCAGCAACCGGTCGATCAGTCCCTTCCTAATATAGGTGACAACAAAGAACGCAGACAGGACAAACAACAAAGGGAAGTCAGCTAGCCAAGGGGTCGGTAACAGTCAAGCAATGCAGTACAAAATCACAATCCAAAAGAATAGTCAAAGCCAGAGATCAGAAATAGGAATACAGGTAACAAAACAGCATGGAGTAAAGGCAGATACGCAGAAGCAATAGCAAGCGCTAAGGTGACTGTGAGCAAAGAATAAATAGGAAGGAAAAACCTGCCCCAGACTTGATAGGACGATAGGCTGTCAATCCCACAGGTAAGGCTAAAATTAACTATTAGTGGAGCAGAGGAAAACCAAGGTGAAGGAGACGGGTGTGGCAGAAAATCAATTACATAGTCTAGGACAGTGTTCAGACTGAGCAACAAGAATGTTAAGGAATCAAACTGAGCACGCCTCACCAGAGACCTGAACAGGCAGAGACGTTACAGTACCCCCCCTTTTATGAGGGGCCACCGGACCCTCACCAGACAAACCAGTTTTAGAAGGACCCAGTATTTTCTCTGCCTTAAAGATCTCCCTGAACAACAAAAGGTGCTGATGGACCAGGCAAACGTTTTTTATTCGCCTGGCGTTTCCAACCCTTAGTAGCTGAGACCATCTCCTCACTGACACAATCTAAGGTATGCAAAGCAATACGGTGGGATGAGCACTGATCTCCCCATTTTACTAACTCCCTTTTACCCCAATCAAAAATAGGGTTATGGAGGTTCAACCAGGGAAGTCCCAAAACAATATCGGAAGACAGATGCTCCATAACAAAGAAGCTTGTGACCTCAGAATGTGCAGAACCCACTTGCAACGTGATTAAAGGGGTCTTGAATTGGACCTTACCCCTGGCCAGTGGGGCAAAATCCGCTCCAGTAACCGCCAGAGGAGTGTCAAAAGCTCAATGCCTAAGGATGAGACAAATGAAAGTTTGACAAAGTTTGCCGCAGACCCAGAGTCAACTAAGGCCTGGCCAGAAACAGATCTCTCCCCAGAGGACAGAGACACAGATAACATCTTATTGTTATTTTCAGCAAATACCTGGTTGCCTGAGTGGTTCTTCTGACTACCACTCAGGCACTGTTGTTTTTCCGCTGGTGTACGGGGTCTGATCGAGCAGTCTCGTATGATATGACCTGAAATACCACAGTACAGGCAAAGGTTATTCCTAAGACGATGCTCTCGTCGAGTCTTGGCGTCCATAGCTTCCAGTTGCATGGGTTCCTCACCAGGAGTGATGGGAGAAAAAGTGGGTTTATCAGGAGAGATAGAGGAAGAGACAGAAAATTTGGAGGAAACAAACCCTACTCTCTCTTTAACATTTTTCCGGATTCTACGCTCAATACGGATAGCCAATGCCATAGCCTGCTCAAGAGTAGGGGGATCTGGGTGACCAAACCAGACCTCCTTAACACGGTCACATAGGCCTTGTTTAAAGTGAGCCTTTAGAGCCGACTCACACCAACCTGTAGTTACACTGCACTTGTGGAATTCTGAGCAATACTCAGCAGAGCGTTTGCCCTGCCGTATGGTGAGGAGTTGCGATTCCACTAGCCCAATGTGGTCTGGCTTAGCATAGATAGACCCCAGAGACAAAAAATTTTTTTTCAAAATTAGACCACTCCTCAGCCCCAGGAGGGAGTTTAAGGGCCCAAGCTTGTGGATCCCCTTGTAGGAGGGATATAGTAACTACTCCCACCATTTGGGCCTGGGATGCATGAGGGTTAATCCTAAAGTACAGGTGATAAGACTCCCGGAAAGTCTCAAATTTTGCTCAGTCCCCCGAGAAACGATCCGGGAGTAACATCTTCACTCTGGGACGGGTAGAAACAGCAGGGGATGCTGCAGCAGCATCAGTAAAGATCTTAACCTGTTTAGCTAGCTCAGCTACCAGGCCTGCCAAACCCTCCATCTTGGCTGCAAGACCCTGAATAGGATCCATTCTGTACTGGAGGGAAGTAATGGCAGAAGGTAATTTTAGGGCTTGCTATTCTGTAAGGGAATTGCCAGTTGAGCAATTCCCCAGTGCTGCTGCAGAACCCTGGGGGGAGTGGCACAACAAGACAGTGAGCCCTAAAGCTGAATCCCCCCGCTGTCCCTGGCTAACTTGCCCGATCTGTCCTAGGCGACAGCCAGCAACCGGTCGATCAGTCCCTTCCTAATATAGGTGACAACAAAGAACGCAGACAGGACAAACAACAAAGGGAGGTCAGCTAGCCAAGGGGTCGGTAACAGTCGAGCAATGCAGTACAAAATCACAATCCAAAAGAATAGTCACAGACAAAGCCAGAGATCAGAAATAGGAATACAGGTAACAAAACAGCACGGAGTAAAGGCAGGTACGCAGAAGCAATAGCAAGCGCTAAGGTGACTGTGAGCAAAGAATAAATAGGAAGGAAAAACCCGCCCCAGACTTGATAGGACAATAGGCTGTCAATCACACAGGTAAGGCTAAAATTAAATATTAGTGGAGCAGAGGAAAACCAAGGTGAAGGAGACAGGTGTGGCAGAAAATCAATTACATAGTCTAGGACAGTGTTCAGACTGAGCAACAAGAATCTTAAATAATCAAACTGAGCACGCCTTCTGCGCCGCCGCATGCAGGTGTAGGGTGGTGCAGAGACCTGAACAGGCCGAGACGTTACAGTCCCACTATACCCCTGAACTGTTTTGCTGTTAACAAACTTAATTAGGGTAGGGTAAAGGCTAAATGGTAGATGCTAAATCCTAGTGGGCTAAAGGACCTTTGATGATGTCATGACCATATGATCAGACTCTTGTGTGGGCGGAGCTATTCTGAATACTGTGGTACTGTGTGATGTTACACAGAAAGCTGGGAACGAGAGTGATCGAAGATGAGGAGAGAGAGACAGCATGTGTGAGCAAGAGGGGGGAACTGGGGGAAGATGTAGGGGGCAGTTAAACTGAAGGCAGATGAAGGGGCAATTAAACTGGGGGCAGATGATGGGGCAATTAAACTGGTGGCAGATAAAGAGGGACATTAAATTGGTGGTAGATGGAGGGGGCAAGTAAACTAGTAGCAGATGAAGGGGAGCATTAAACTGGTGACAGATAAGGGGGACATTAAATTGGTGGCAGATAAAGGGGGACATTAAATTGGGGGCAGATGAAGGCATTAAGATGGTGGCAGATAAAGGGGGGCATTAAGCTGGTGGCAGATGAAGGGGGGATATTAAGATGATGGCAGAAAAAGGGGGACGTTAAACTGGGGGCAGATGGAGGGGGGACATTAAACTGGGGGGGCAGATGGAGGGTGACATTAAACTGGGGGCAACTGGAGGAGGACATTAAACCGTGGGGGGTAGCTGGAGGAGGAGAACATGTCTGCCTCTAGTTGCCCCTAGTTTAATGTCCCTCTCCAACTACCCATACTGTTTAATGTCACCCTCCAGCTGCCCCATAGTTTAATGTCACGCTCCAGCTGCCCCAGTTTAATGTCCCCCTCTATTTTCCGCCAGTTTAAACTTGGGCACAAGGAGAGGGACTTAATACTGTGGGGCAATTGGAGGCAAACATTATAATGTGGGAGCATATAATAGGGTGATTGTAGGAGCATTACACTGTGTGTGGGCACATGGGAAAATAGATGAGAATGGGTGGAGTCAACGTAGAAGTGGGTGGGACTAAATTTACTGTGGCGCGCATAGCACGCTGCATATTTTGTCCCTTTTTCTATCCTTTGACAGTTGGGAGGTATGAAAAAATGTGATTCATATAAGACGGGAGAAAGTATCCCACATTTAGAACTAGATGAATCTTTTACTAGAGTGATTAAGTAATATTTTCTTCAAGGACAGAAGTGCCATTTACCTATGTGTCCCTAAATATTCTTATATAATATATGCATATGGTGCAATCTTTGAGAAGAAAAAAACAAACAGACAACAAATAAATATTACATGGCAACCCCATCAGTCAGCACTGTCCAGCTAATCCTCTTGCAAATATTAGGCCATTTTTCAAATAACAGCAAATAGGCACCACAAACATACAACACTATAACCAGAGCAGTGTGTGTGCAGAGGCCCGAGCAAACATGCAGTACAAACATACAGCACACTAATAAGAACATGCAGCAAGCACGCAAGGCAAATCTACTGACACTGAGTGATGCTCCTGAATGGAATTGTGAAATGTCTAATCTGTCTATTATATCATAGCTATATCATGTCTATCTACAAAAGCACATTGATCGGTCAGGTTCACATCAGCCTCTTAGGGTGGTTGCTCATGAGCATTTATTTCAGTATTTTTGGGTGTTCTTAAGCATTTTTCACAGTGTTTTTTTACAGCAAAAAACAGTGTGAAAAGATCAACAGAAAATGAGATGCCCAACATACAAAGCGTTTTCTTTACAGTTCATGGTGTTTTTTTTATCTTTGGTATTTTTTTTTTCACAATGTTTTTTTTCAGACGTTTTAAGATTTCATTATAGGAAATTAAAGTGAAATTCAGATAGAAAAAAATGGCTGACAAAAATGCAGGGGAAAAACGCAGCCAAAACTTTTATGTTTTTCACTGATTATCCACAGCGTTTTGCATTTTTACCTCTGACCAAATCTATGGGGAAAATGCAGCTTTTTGCAAGTTAAATTAACATGCTGCTTTTTTTTTTTTTTTTTTTTTTTTTTTTTAAGGCATGTGTTTTTTTTTTCATAGTGTGATGATAAAATCTCATTCACTATGCTAGGACTGTAAAACACAGAATTTTCTCTCTTATATAACATGTCTAATTAAAGAGAAGGGGGTCCCAGAAATGTTTTTCCCAGTGGGTCTGCAGACATCTTACACTAGGTTCACACCTACGTTCGGCTTTCCGTTCCTCGGGTCCACTTGGGGACCTGAGAAACGGAAACCTAATCCACTTAAAAAGCAGTTACCCATGGAAATTATTATAGACTATAATGGGGTCTGCCAGGTTTCTGCCCGGTTTCCACCCGAAAAATGCAGAAAATTGCAGAGAGAGAAAAGTCCATACCCTTATCTGCATTAGCTATTTATAAGGGTAAGGATCTGGATGAGGTGGGAGGATGAGAAACTCCCCTTCCCCCCACACACACTTGCTCTATCTGGATTGCCTCATTTTCATAAATACATCTCATTTTTGGTACCTGACTTCCTGTTCATCCTTTCTCTGTGGGAATCCTATAGTCTGGTTTAGAATGACTATACTCCAAGATCTCTCCTTTTTCTGTGTATTTTTATTATTCTGCCCGCCAGATAGTGGTGGTGCTTTACTATGCCCAATAACAGGATTCTCATTTTCAGGCTCCTGTTTCCGGTTTATGCAGCAGAGGATGAATTTTTGGGGTGCAAGAAGATCCTGTGAGGTGTGCGGAGGGCACCTAGCTAATGCATCTGGTGACTTATTGGCATATCTGTCGCAACAGATAAATGAGTCATCCAGCTGGTGGGTTGAACGTGATGCTCTAGGTGAGATTTATTTATTTTTATACTTTATATGTAAATGTAGTATTGAAGAAGTAATCATATATAATGTATATGTGTATTTGTGTACTTTTGCAAAAGGAATCATATCTAACCAACTCTTATTACCGGTGAACTCTTCTTAAACTATTAAAAAGGGCGATATCAATAGATATCTTGTCCTAACACACTGTTGGAGATTTATGATGAGGGTAACTCTTTTAAAGGCTGCTTTGCTGTAATTTCCATTCCCTTATTACCAGGTTTGGGGCCCTAAAGCCCAGCAGCATATTAATCCCATCTGTTAACAAATTTGTAAGTTTTCAATTCCGTGAGATGAGTTCTAGATGCACATGACGACACATATGCTTTTTCCCAATACTACACCCATCTTACTACGTTGCATACATGCACAATACGTGTACTGGCTTCATCTTCAATTATGTAATACTTATGCATTGAGAGCTGCTAGAGATGAGTCTAGAACTCATCTACTGCTAATTATATTTTATAAAACTAAGCATGACAGAGCATAATTTAAAGCTCAGTGCACAATATGTAACCGGGCCCCCAATTACCATGTCCTATCTATAATACTGGTGTCTTCTTATGTTGTAGAGAGGCCTTGGAGTCCCCTGAATCTCCACAGCCCAGTCGCAATTGCTACTTCTGCACCCCTTTCTTGAGATTCACCAAGCAGTTTTATTCAGGGCAAACACGTCCGAAACTGCCAATATTATAGTCTAGAGTCTCGTCAGACCCCAGAGTATAATAAGCAGAGGCCCAGGGGAGGTGAATCAATATAACAAACAGTGATGCTCACCTCCCCTGGGCCTTGACATCCTCTTTGGGCCTCTTTTAGCATTCAACATGACGTCAGGGACCACTGAGGCCTGTGATTGGGCCTCAGTGGTCCCTGATGCCCCCGGAGTATTGTAGTAGTTTGTGGGTGGCGAACTCCCAAAAATTTATGTTTGGACAAACCCAAAAATTTTTTTGAAAATTCGTATCGAAAACAGGTCCTGTCAACCCTATGTACAGTGGGTAAAAAAAGTATTTAGTCAGCCACCAATTGTGCAAGTTCTCCCACTTAAAAAGATGAGAGAGGCATGTAATTGACATCATAGGTAGACCTCAACTATGAGAGACAAAATGAGAAAACAAATCCAAAAAAATCAGATTGTCTGATTTTTAAAGAATTTATTTGGAAATTATGGTGGAAAATAAGCATTTGGTCAATAACAAAAGTTTATCTCAATATTTTGTTATATATCCTTTGTTGGCAATGACAGAGGTCAAACGTTTTATTATTATTATTATTTATTTATTTATTTATATAGCACCATTAATTCCATGGTGCTTTTTTCTGTAAGTCTTTACAAGGTTGGCACACACTGTTGCTGGTATGATGGCCCATTCCTCCATGCAGATTTCCTCTAGAGCAGTGATGTTTTGGGGCTGTAGCTGGGCAACATGAACTTTCAACTCCCTCCAAAGGTTTTCTATGGGGTTGAGATCTGGAGACTGGCTAGGCCACTCCAGGACCTTGAAATGCTTCTTACGAAGCCACTCCTTCATTGCCTTGGCGGTGTGCTTGGGATCATTGTCATGCTTCAGTGCCCTTGCTGATGGAAGGAGGTTTGCACTCAAAATCTCACAATACATGGCCCCATTCAGTCTTTCATGTACACGGATCAGTCGTTCTGGTCCCTTTGCAGAGAAATAGCCCCAAAGCGTGACATTGCCATCCCCATGCTTCACAGTAGGTATGGTGTTCTTTGGATGCAACTCAGCATTCACTCTCCTCCAAACACGACGAGTTGTGTTTCTACCAAACAGTTCTACTTTGGTTTCATCTGACCATATGGCATTCTCCCAATACTCTTCTGGAACATCCAAATGCTCTCTAGCTAACTTCAGACGGGCCCAGATATGTACTGGCTTAAGCAGGGGGACACATCTAGAACTGCAGGATCTGAGTCCCTGGCGGCGTAGTGTGTTACTGACGGTAGCCTTTGTTACGTTAGTCCCAGCTTTCTGCTGGTCATTCACTAGGTCCCCACGTGTGGTTCTGGGATTTTTGCTCATTGTTCTTGTGATCATTTTGACCCCACGGGGTGAGATCTTGCGTGGAGTCCCTGATCGAGGGAGATTATCAGTGGTCTTGTATGTCTTCCATTTTCTAATTTTTGCTCCCACAGTTGATTTCTTCACACCAAGCTGCTTGCCTATTGCAGATTCAGTCTTCCCAGCCTGGTGCAGGTCTACAATTTTGTTTCTGGTGTCCTTCCACAGCTCTTTGGTCTTCACCATAGTGGAGTTTGGAGTGTGACTGTTTGAGGTTGTGGACAGGTGTCTTTTATACTGCTAACAATTTCAAAATGGTGTCATTGCTACAGGTAATGAGTGGAGGGCAGAGGAGCCTCTTAAAGAAGAGGTTACAGGTCTGTGAGAGCCAGAAATCTTGCTTGTTTGTAGGTGACCAAATACTTATTTTCCACCATAATTTGCAAATAAATTCTTAAAAAAATCAGACAATGTGATTTTCTAGATTTGTTTTCTCATTTTGTCTCTCATAGTTGAGGTCTACCTATGATGTCAATTACAGGCCTCTCTCATCTTTTTAAGTGGGAGAACTTGCACAATTGGTGGCTGGCTGACTAAATACTTTTTTTCCCCACTGTATGTACCACTATGGCACATTATACTGTGTGGACGGGCTACTGTTGGACATTATACTGTGTGGAGGGACCACTATGAGACTTTATACTGTGTGGAGGGATATTATTCTGTTACAGGGATCTTTGGCACGAATGGGGGGATGGTATTATTTGTGCCCCTGATTACCAGCATGACCTTGTGTTTACCATGGAGATAAGTTGGCCATGAAGGTCTTCGGCTGTTAAAGGGGTTTTTCCTTTATGGACACTTATCCCCACAGGACAAGAGATAAGTGATCCGTCACTGGGGACTCAAATGCCAGGTCCCCCAGTGATCAGTAGAAAAGGGGACTGAAAGCCTCCCTGTGAATAGAGCACCATTGCACTTGTGTGACTGGTGCTCCATTCACTTCTATAGGGCTTCCATGGCTATAATCTCCTGCAGTGCCTGCAGCCGCGCAGAAGTGAGTGGAGCTCCAGTGCTCCATTCACAAGGAGGCGTTCAGATAGGGATAAGTGTCTATGACAGCACAACCCCTTTAACTTCATACTTACTTACCAGCATGGAAATGGCTTTAAAACCTTAACATTATGGGTTTTTTTTTAAAGAAAATTATTTGTGGTCCCTAAAGGCCATTACATATAGAGTTACATTTTTAAATGTCAAATGTATGTTTGTAACCTTGCTATGTTTTTTTCCACAGCTTACAACCCCAGGCCTAGAGACTTGCAGATACTATGTCCGGTTTTAACACATAATGCAGAGATACAGTCTGTGTCATGTCTACAACAAAATGGCTTCATCTGTCAAACAGGTAGAATAAACAGTGGGGAAGATTTATCAAAACTGTAGTTTCCACGCCAGTCTGGATAATGTGTGTTACAGCAGAGGATGCGCCTTATTTACGACGAGGTCCAGACCTTGTCATAAATCAGGTGCATCCTCTGCCAGTGCCTGTTCCTGTACTGAAATCTATTTGAGGAATAATTTAAGACAGAAAACTGGCGTAAATGATAATAAATCTGACCACTTCCAGGAAAGTGGCAAGGGTGGCATAAAAAAGCTGCTTGTGGCAAATATTGTCTTAATTAGTGTGTAAATTTAACAAACCACTGCTTTGCAAATTTTTTACGCCACAGAAGTTGTGTAGGGCCGTAAAAATGTGCCCAAATGAGTATATTAAGACTTTTCTGATATCTGCTTTGGACACTCATGAGAAAATGTGAAAGCAATAAGCAATGTGAAAACAATAAGCAATGAATAACAGTCCAGGTTTAGATAAAGTTATTACGGTTTTCTCTTTTGTTCAAGGGGCAAGCTGTAACATGGAGAAACATCAGGAGGTCACAAGGTCTACAGTACAAAGACGTTTAGAAGGGAGTAAGGTAACTGAATGGGAAATCTGTTAACTAGATCATATGTATCCACCAGTCCACAATATTTGGCATAGATAAAGTACAATATATAGACAAAAGTATTGGGACACCTATTCACCTACAGTACAGGAGATTTTATGACATTGCATTCTAAATCCATAGGCATTAATATGAACTTGGTCCCCAGTTTCCAACTAAAACAGCTTCCACTCTTCTAGGAAAGCTTTCTGCAAGATAATGGAGTGTGTCTGTGGGAATTATTGGTCATTCCTCCAGACGAGCATTTGTGAGGTCAGACACTGATGTTGGTGGTGGTGGCCTGGCTCATAAACTCCGTCCTAGCTTTTCCCCATCGTGTTTGATGGGATTGACATCAGGGCTCTGTGCAGACCAGTAAAGTTGTTTCACACAGCCATATCCTTATGGTCCTTGCTTTCTGCACTGGGTTACAGTCATCATGGACTTCTCCAAGATATTTTGGTATCCTGGAGCATTAAGATTACACTTCACTGAAAGTAATTGGCCATAGCATTATCCTTCCACCATTTTTCCAGATGGCACAAAGCAATCAGGCAGGTAACATGCCCCTGGCATTTGTACACCCAGACGTGCCCATCAGACTGACAGAAGTGTGATTCATCACTCCACAAAACACATTTCCACTGCTATAGAGTCCAGTCCACTTGGCACTGTGCTTGGTGATACAGCTACTTGGCCATGGAAGCCTATGTCATGAAACTCCCGGTGCTCAGTTTTGGAAGATTTGGAACTCTGCAGTTATAGACTCAAAAGAATGTTGGCAACTTTTATGCATTATACACCTCAGTACTAGGCAATCTCACTCTGTAACTTTACAAGATACTCTATGTGTCTGCAGACATTTCTTTTGTCTACACAAGAGAGAAACTCCTGCAGCTTAGAGACACAACAGGGCTGCATACCATTTGCCCACCCATCCCCCAAGAACTCTGGAGAAAGAAAAAGCGGGGGAGGGGCTGCAGAGCAGGAACTCTTCAGAGGATTAAAAAGAGGCGTTACCGACCAACTGTTCCCTCCATCATTGTGGGCAATGTGAGATCTCTTGCAAACAAGATAGATGAACTAACAGCACTCACCAGGCATCAGCAGGAGTTTCGGGTGTGCAGCATGATGCTACTTACAGAGACTTGGCTCACTGAAGTTACTCCTGACCCTCTGGTCTCCTTGGATGGTTTTAAACTCCTTCGGGCAGACAGGACAAGGGAGAGCGGTAAGAGGAAAGGAGGGGGGCTGGCAATGTTTGTGAATAATAGATGGTGCAATCCTAGGCAAATTGTGATTAAGGAGCAAACTTGCTGTAAGGACATTGAACTATTAGCTGTGAGCATGAGACCTTTCTATCTACCAAGGGAACTATCACATGTCATCGTGATAGCTGCATATGTCCCCCCCTCTGCGAAAGCTGATGCTGCCTGCGAGGTCCTACAAGCCACGCTGAGCCATTTACAGTCACAACACCCCCAGGCCCTCCTTCTTGTGTCTGGCGATTTCAACCACGCCTCTCCATCATCCACAAGTCCCAGTTTCACACAGTATGTAACCTGCCACACAAGAGACAACAAAACACTGGACTTGTTCTTTGCCAACGTGAGGGAGGCATATAACTCATCAGCCCTACCGCCCCTGGGAAGATCGGATCACAACCTAGTACATCTCCGACCTGTGTACAAGCCACTTGTACGTAGAGAACCAGCTGTCACCCGCACAGTGAGGATATGGTCCGAGGAGAGTGATGAGGCTCTGAGGGATTGTTTTGACACAACCGCATGGGAAGTTTAGCAGGATTCGCATGGAGAAGATATAGAAGGACTCACACACTGCATAACGGACTACATAAATTTTTGTGTGGACAACACAGTACCCACAAAAGTGGTGAGGTGCTTCTCCAACAACAAACCATGGATTAACTCTGATATAAAAACACTACTTAAGGAGAAAAAGATGGCATTTAGGACAAGAGATAAGGAGGGGTTGAGGGAAGTACAAAAGGAGCTGAGGCATCAAATCAGGCAAGGAAAAGCCAGTTATAAGGAAAAAATGGAAAAGCAAATGGAAAGAAAAGACATAAGGGGGGGTGTGGGAGGGGCTTAAGTCAATTTTGGGTCATAAACAGTCTGTCTGCTAGATTGAGGCAGATGTTAATTGGCTTAATGAACTAAACCTATTCTTCAACAGATTTGATCACACACCAGCTCCTCCCACCCCAGCATGTCCTTCAGCTCCCCTCACCACAATGACTTCACCCCATTCACCCCATGTGGCTACTTCCCAACAGACCAATAAATCCAGAAATCTGTCTTTATCTGACCACAGTCTGACCTTCACACGGGCCCAGGTGAGGAAGGAGATGAAAAAGATCAATGCAAGGAAAGCCGCAGGGCCAGATGACATCAGTGCAAGGCTAATTAAGACTTGTGGGGACCAGCTGTGTGGTATAATTACATATATGTATAATATGAGCCTGAGGCAGGAAATAGTCCCTGAATTATGGAAATCTTCTTGTGTGGTACCAGTTCCAAAGAAACCTCACCCTATGGACCTCAACAACTACAGACCTGTAGCACTGACATCCCACTTGATGAAGATCTTAGAGAGATTGGTTCTCACACATCTTCGCCCTCTAGTGAGCCCCGCTATGGACCCTCTACAGTTTGCTTATCGACCGGGCATTGGGGTAGATGACGCCATCATCCACCTTCTGCACAGGGCTCTGTCTCACCTGGAAAAACCAGGGAACACGGTGAGAATAATGTTCTTTGATTTCTCCAGTGCTTTTAACACCATACAGCACAGGTTACTGAGAGACAAGCTGGGCCTTGCTGGAGTGGACCACCACCTCTCCAACTGGATCCTAGACTACCTCACAAATCGACCTCAATACGTGAGAGCCCAAGACTGTGTGTCAGGTACCGTGATCTGTAATACGGGGGCACCTCAGGGTACGGTTCTCGCCCCTTTCCTCTTCACACTGTACACTGCAGATTTTAGGTGCAACTCATCTAGCTGCTACCTACAGAAGTATTCTGATGACTCTGCAATAGTAGGCCTCATCACAGACGATGATGACAGGGAGTACAGAGAACTAAACCGGGTTTTTGTGGACTGGTGCCACCGGAACCACCTGGAGATTAACGCGGGGAAGACCAAGGAGATGGTGGTGGACTTCCGTAAAGGCAGATGCCCTCCAAAACCAGTGGACATCCTGGGGACGGGCATCGAGATTGTGAACACCTATAAGTACCTGGGTTTGCTCCTTAATAATAAGCTGGACTGGGCAGATCATATGGAGGCCCTGTACAGGAAGGGCCACAGCAGGCTCTACCTGCTTAGGAAGCTGAGAGCCTTTGGAATCCGGGGGGCACTTCTTAGGACTTTCTTCAACTCAGTAGTGGCATCAGCCATCTTCTTTGGAGTGGCCTGCTGGGGGAGCAGTATATCAACCAGGGACAGAAATAAATTTGACAAGCTGATTAGAAGGGCCAGCTCTGTCCTGGGGAGCCCACTGGACCCAGTGCAGGTGGTGGGTGACAGAAGGATACTGTCCGTGGTGAGCTCCATGCAGAAGAAGAAGTCCCATCCCATGCATGAGACTGTGATTGCGCTGGGTAGTACTGTCAGTGACCGACTGCTCCACCCTAGGTGTGAGAAGGAGCGCTATCAGAAGTCTTTCCTCCCCACCGCGGTTAGGCTGTACAACCAACCCCGACCTAAGCGGAGATCATTACATACAGAGAACTGAAATATCTCTCTGCCTGTTAAATCCCCCCCCCCCCTCTCTGCTACTTCCTATCTGTCTGTCTGCTATTAATGTAATTCCTCTCACCTTGGAACATTCCTGTACATGTTGTATTTGTATTTGTATCTGCTTATCTTATCTTATCTTTGCTGCTGTAACACACTGAATTTCCCCATTGTGGGACTATTAAAGGACTATTATTATTATTATTACTTGGTCTGCCTCTTCATGGATGAGTTGCTGTGGAAAGGTATCTGTACTAGCAAGATAACTAATGTACAGTATTCCATGTGTATAATTTTTTTATCTTTTCTGATCATCACAGAGTCAGATCTTTGCTAGAAGAAAGCGATCAGTGGAACTGACAGAAGATGTTCCTGGTAAGGTGTTTCTCTACCTCCTACTTATATATTACTTATTTTACAGACCTTTTTTAAACCGGTGACAAACTGTGATATGACTATACCTTATTTTGTTAGATCTTTTGGACATGGCTCTTCAACTTTACAATACCACAACAGGAAACAATATATCTGTATGTATCACAGATTATTACTCTATGAGCTTTTGGCTTTAGATATGATTTTAATGACACTCCTGACTTTGGCTCAAAAAAACGCAGCAAATGTACAACAAAAACACTGCATTTCCACAACATGGGGCCTTAGCATAAAGGGGTTTCCTATTAACATAACCATATTTAAATTTGTAGAAAATTAAAAGTTAAACAATTATGAAAATAAATAATTAAAAAGTATGAAGCTTTAAAGATTTTCTTAGGACCATGGAGGTAGAAACTTTCTATGGTCTGGCACATGTCAGTAACCCAGTCATGATTTCCTTATTGCAGACAGGTTATCAGGCGGGGACACTACAGGCACGAGAGGATAACAAAGCTACAATATGGAAAATATGACTGGTTCTCTGACAAGTGCAGCCCATAGAATGTTCCTGCATTCATGGTCATATCCATTTGCAACCGATTAAGACAAAAGATGTCACCACAAAGATAGAGAAAATCTTAAAAAAATCTGCACATTTTTTAATTACTTATTTGCAAAATTGTTCAACTTTTAATTGACTACAAATTTAATATGGTTATGTTTGTGGGAAAACTCCTGTAGGCTAAAGCCCGATGTAGAGCGGCGCAGCCAAAAATCACTGCGGAAACACAATCCTCTGGGCACTTTCTGCTTCTATTATACCTATACGGAAAATGTCAGCGTTTCCATAGGTATAATTGACATGCAGCAATTTACCAAAATTTGAGCGTTTTTTAAATTGCAGCATTTTCTGCAAAGTTTGGATGCGATTAGCCAGAATCGTAACGCCGCATTTTCGCAACGTGGAACCCCAGCCTTAGTACTGCTAGTAATTAAACTGAGGTTAAATATAAATACATATACATATATACATAAATATATATATATATATATATATATATATATATATATACATATTTTGCATGAAATTGTTCATTGTTTTCAGAGGTATATATTAATGTTTATGTAATTGTTGCACTTATCAAATAGTTTATTATGTTTGTTACCAGTGTTGCAGAATGTGCAGTAATATTTATATTCTCACAATGCAGGACATTCTCATTCGTCTCAATTCTTTGATGCAAGATGAAGAGGAGCCAAATAAAACTCAGCTGGTGATATGATCATGCCTACAATTCACTCCATATAATATTTTTGCCGAAATTTACTTGTGCTTAAAAATATATTATAGCATGTTTGAGTAAAGTTAATACAATCCATAATTTCAGATGTTTTGTGCTTGCCCTGCAACCTTTGCTTGCAGACTAAAGGGAAAGTGTGTAAATCAGAATTACTCCCTGTAAATCAGAATGCAGCCCTGGATAAAGAGAGTGTTAATAATAACCTTATAATGTGGAATTGCTATTTATGCAATTCACTAAAGCTAAAGTAGCAAGTCATAGTTAAAAAACGCAGCGGAAACGCATTGCATTTATTTTCCGCAGCTTTTCTTTGCCTGTATTTTTGTCTACTGTTTTTCTTCCCTTGTTAAATCTATAGGAAATATGCTTGTGTTTCCGCAGGTAAAATTGAAATGCTGTGTTTTTCAAAAATGCAGCTTTTCCGCAGCATTTTTTCCCCGCAATGGTTGGGATTAGCCAGAATTTCATTCACTTTGCTGGTACTGAAAAATGCAACATTTTTTTCTGCTACGTTTCTGCAAAAGCTAA
The DNA here is from genome assembly GCA_947044405.1 of Leptodactylus fallax. Lineage (NCBI taxonomy): Eukaryota > Metazoa > Chordata > Amphibia > Anura > Leptodactylidae > Leptodactylus > Leptodactylus fallax. The sequence goes on from CAMRHE010000021.1 coordinate 5,888,209, forward strand.
AAATGCTGCATTTCCGCAATGTGGTGCCTAAGGCTAAGGCCCCACGTAGCGGGCTGCAGCAAAAAAGTGATGCGGGAAAAACTGTGGCGGAAATGCATTGCGGTTTTTCCTGCAGTGCTTTTCACAGTACTTTTCTGCAGACTTTCTGCTTCAATTATACCTATATGGAAACCGCCGGCGTTTCCATAGGTATAATTGACATGCTTCAACAATTTTGGAAATTGAATCATTTCCGCTGCACGTATTTTTCTGCAATATGTGAATAAGATTCACTAGAAACCCATCCAGTTTGCAGGGACTGTAAAAAGCCACAGTTTTCGCCACAGTGGATATGCCACATGGGGCCCCAGCGTAAAGGTGTTGTTTGGGACTTCTGATCAATATACTTTTATATGCCATCAATGTATGAATGGTGGGGTCCAACCCCCAACAAAGGACTCTCTGTGGTTAGTAAAACATATGTGAAGCACCTCCACTTCTCATTGAAATGAATGGAGTAGTGCACGCTGCCCAGACCTTGCTCCATTCAGAAGGTTGGACAAAAACTTCCCCATCATCCTGATTTTTGGGGGTCTGAGCAGGGAGACTCCCACTGATCTGTTATTATAGGATAGGAATAACTTGTTGAAAGGCATCTGTCACCAGCATTTTCATCGCTAAATTCACTTCTCTATCAGCTAAGCTGTAAAATATCCTTTTTAGCTTTTCCTCTGTTATGTTAAAAATTGTTTGTTTACCTGTAAAAATCAGCTTAGAAGTCCTATGCAAATTAGCTGAGAAGATTCCCACTGGCCTGTTTTCTGAGGAAAAGAGTCAGGTTGAGATGATGGAGGGGGCGATCACATCAGATGCCATTATGTTGGGCTCTGCATCATCTGGAACCAAGAAGAGAATCTGAGCTTTAAAATCACACCAAGGCCATGCCTCAGTATGCTACATAAGTTAAAGACAGTTAAAGACACAGGAAGAGGTGCAGCATCTACATTTATTCTTCGCCTTCCAACCTCTCTTCTCCTCAGAAAACAGGCCAGATGTGACACTTCTGAAATAATTTGCATACAGATGTCTGAGATGATTTTGAGATTATTTTTTTTTAGGTAAATGGGTGAATTTTTAATATAGCTAAGGAAAAGTTGAAAAAGACATGGCCAAAATCCTGGTGACAGGTTCCCATTCAGATAGCATTACCTCCTTAATTCCTTACCACCACAGGTATTTTGCGGTTTTTAATCCCCACTTTCCAAAAGCCATAACTTTTTCATAAAATTGTAAAATTGTACTTTGAAATGGTACCATTAAGTTCTTCATACAATGTACTGGGAAGCTGGTAAAAAATTCAGAATGTGGTGGAATTAGAGAAAAACTTCGTTTGCACTACTTGCTTACAGGTTTTGTTTTTACAGTGTTCACTGTGCAGCCAAAATGACATGCATGTTACTTCTATTCTGGGGTCAGTACAATTACAGTGATACCAAATTTATATAGTTTTTGTTACATTTTGACACCTTAAGGCCGGGGCCCCATGTGGCTTAAACGCCACAGAAAAAAACACAACATTTTACTGTCACAGCAAAGTGGATAGGATTCTAGGAAATCCCATCCCCACTTTGCAGGAAAATACACGGTGCGGACACTCGGCGATTTCCAAAACCATTGCGGTTTAGAAATCACATCATGTCAGTTATATCTACAGAAACGCCAGCGGTTTCCCTATATTTATAATTGATGCAGAAAATCTGCAGAGAAAACCTCTGCAAACTATCTGTACAAAGCGCTGCGGGATGCCACGTGGGGCCTTAGCCTTAAAAAAAACTTAAAACTTTGAAAAAAAAAAATTGTTTCCACATTCTGACACCTGTATCTTTTTTATATTTCCATATATGGGGCTGAATTACATGACTTTTTGCAGGACCAGATGTACTTTATATCTTTACCATTTTGGAAATGTCTGATTTCTTAATCACTTTTTATTCAAATTTCTATGGGAGGCAAAATGTTGAAAAAACAGCAGTTCAGCTCTTTTGATTTGGTGGTGCCTATGCGCTTTAATGCCCACGATCATTGTGGGCACTGATTGCAGGCATTGCCGTCAGACCTCTACTGAATAATACAGCAGAGTCCCGGCAGCTATGGTAGTGGCTTAGCTCCTGAGCGGCCACCATATTTAAAGACCTAATATCTGCCGTAATAGTATGGAAGATATCGGAAAGGGATTTAGTCTAAGGCCCCACGTAGTTGGCCTTGGCAAAAAAATGATGCAGGAAAAACCGCGGTGGCAACACATCGTGGTTTTTATCGCAGCACCTTTTACAGAAAGTCTGCTGAGGTTTCCTCTGTGGACTTTCTGCTTCAATTATACCTATAGGGAAACCGCTGGCGTTTCAGTAGGTATAATTGACATGCTGAGATTTCCAAAACCGCATTGGTTTCCAAAACTGCAAAGCCTAATGACATTATCTGGTAGGAGCTGTCAACCTAAGCCTTGTGGTATTTTGTTTATCCGGCCCCCAGAGAAATCACAGTGTTACTGCCCATTCGGATAGTATACCATAATTTGTACCAAGAATATAAGGGCTTATGTATTTGGAGTGACTGAACAGATTTGGATAAACAAAACACCAAAATGCTCGGGGGGGCTGAACAGAAGATGTATGTCATATGGCTTGTATTACCTGTTGACAGGTCCTCTATTACCTGTTGACAGGTCCTCTTTAGGCTGAGGCCCCATGTTGCAGAAACACAGCTTTTTTTTTTTTTTTGCAGATTGTGCTGTGTTTTTTTGAGCCAAAGCCAAGAATGGCTACAAAAGAAATGGGAAATATATAGAAAGTTCTTATACTTCCCCATTCTGCTCTATCCACTTCTGGCTTTGGCTCAAAAAAACACAGCAAAATGTGCAACAAAAAAAAGCTGCATCTTTGCAACGTTGTTCCTCAGCCTAAGGGCAGCAGCACGTGACAAAACACGGTTCGTGTGTTAGCCAAATTTACTGGTTTGAACTTCGTGCTGGGACCGGGACTCCTAGCAGTATAGTTATCTATGATGCTAGGAGTCCTTGTCTCCCAGCGACATACTGTCCCGTATCAATTACAGTACAGGACAGTATGTCGCTGGGAGGCAGGAACTCTTAGCCTCATGGATATCTAGGATGCTAGGAGTCCTGCTCCCAACAAATGTGCTGCTGCCCTAAGGCCGATTGTGCAATGGTATATAATTCACGGCCACCGAGTCCTTGTCTCCCAGCGACATACTGTCCCGTATCAATTACAGTACAGGACAGTATGTCGCTGGGAGGCAGGAACTCTTAGCCTCATGGATATCTAGGATGCTAGGAGTCCTGCTCCCAACAAATGTGCTGCTGCCCTAAGGCTGATTGTGCAATGGTATATAATTCACGGCCACCAACCCCAGACAGCCCAATAAATGTTCCAACTTTTTTTGCAAGCAGACCAGAAAGGTACAAATAAAAAAAACAACTAGTTTCACAAAAATCCAAGTCCTCATACTTCTATATGAAAGTGAGAAAAAGTTATGGCTCTTGAAACCCAATGAGTAAAAAAATGTATTCAGTTGCCTGTTCATTAGAACCCAAAATGGCTAGTTATTAAAGGGGCTGTCCAGGATTAGTAAAATATGGTTACTTTCTTCCAAATAACAGCATCACATCTGTCAATAGGTTGTGTCTGGTATTTCAGCTGACTTTCATTGAAGTAAAAAGTGCTAAGCTGCAATGTCACACACAACCTGTAGGAAGGTGTATCCTTGTTTTTGATTGAAATGACACATGTTTTTCTAATACTGGACAAAACCTTTAAGACAATAATAAATATATAAAAATCTACAATTTTCTAGAAGTTGTGATATTTTATTATAGACAGAAAATTGAGACTTTTGTTGCATGCTCTTTTGATACCTAAGCAACTTTTGGCAATGTTTAGTAGCTGAAACATGCCTATTCTATTCTATTCTATTCTTATTATTATGCTTACTTGTATAGCGCCATCATATTCCGCAATGCTTTACAGACATTGACAGTCACTGGACCATATAGGGCTCACAATCTACATTCCCTATCAGTATGTCTTTGCAGTGTTGGAGGAAACCGGAGTACCCGGAGGAAACCCACGCAAACATGGGGAGAACATACAAACTTTTGTCAAATGTTGTCCTTGGCAGGATTCTATTCTATTCTATTCTATTCATACAATTTCCTATACCCTATCAATTATTTTGGTGCATAATGGCGGATTACTGGCAAGATGGATAGAATGATTAGGACTGTAAAAAGTGCTCACCTAGACTGAGGAGCGATTCATCCAGTGCATATCTCATAGTATGTCAGTTCTCAGCAGTACCGCAGGTGATGGTTCTTTTATATGTTTACAGGTAGACACTCTTTCATTGCTACATCAACTAAGTGATCAGATGCAGTTTCAAGACATCAGTTCCTCTACTTTCTTTGCAAATCTAAGCAGTGTTCTGAACTATGGCATCAATAGCATCTTACAGTCTTTATTTTCGTCTTGTTCTGCAATGTCGTGGACTTTATCAGAGGTAGATAGTATTTATGTCTATAGAAAATCTTGTTCTCTTCCTCCTTCTGATCTCTTGCTGGATGATGTTTATTTGCATCTCATCCTGGGGAAAATTGTAAGGGTTTTGTAAGGATTCAGTAAAGGTCTGGTGATACTGATTCACCAGAGGAATCCTGGTCCCTGTTTTACATTCCATTGATTTAAAGGGGTTATCCAGGATTTACAGTTTTGCGCAAGGAGACTGGGGAAGGTGTAAAAAAAAAAACCCCAAAGAAACTAGAAACCCATACTCACCTATCCCCGGTGTCCCCCGCCGCTGTCTGGTCCAGTGGCGCCCCGATGCTTCTTCCGGTGGAAATCCTCACCTCATATGACCACTGAGGCCAATCATCTGTCTAAGGAAAGGAACTGATACGACACTCACACATCAATTGTGATGTCCTGTGTCCTTTCCTTAGGCTGCTGATTGGCCTCAGCACACACATGCAGCAAGAACAAGACCCCGGGAGCAGCAAGACCATTCTGCGGTGGGAGACACTGGAGCCCGGGGACAGGTGAGTATGTTTTTTTGTTTTTTTTTTAATTTTTACACCTTCTCTTTTGCAAAACTGTATATGGTGGACAACCCCTTTAACTGACAAACATGACAAAAGAAGCATTTCTGTGCACATAGCAGAAAAAAAATGCAGAAAAAATACATTACATGTTTTATAGCAGCGTTTTTCATTGCATTTTTAATGCGTTTTTCTCTGCGGTTTCTCTTCCCTTATCAAACCTGAAAGAAATATGCTTGCATTTTGCAGCTAAAATAGACATGCTGCATTTTTCAAAAACGCATGCATTTTTTAAAACATTTCTTTTCCACTGCTGTTTTATACTCATTGGTAGATGAGATTAGCCAGAATCTCATTCACTTTGCTGGTACTGTAAAATGCAGCGTTTTTTTTTCTTGATGCATTTCCGCAACGTAGGGCCCTAGCCTAAGGGTGTAAAAATAAGGTTTTTAAGGTCTTGCAGTGATCATATAACAAATCCTGTGAATTCCATGGTGTTGTTACTTTGCATTACCTAAATTTATTCTTGTATTAAGGTATATGTAACACATTTGTGAAACCTTCAAATATGTCTAATATCAATATCAAGAATTGCTATAGTAGTATCTGACACTTTTCTTGTCATCAGAGACAGTCCATGACCAACTCTGCTCTTAATGTCTTGAATGAGCTTCAACTGGCTGAATTCTCGAATCTTAGTGAGGAGCTGTCAGTGCAGACCCCAATGTTTTCAGCACTTCTGAGCAGGTGAGTCTTGATAAACAGTCTGTAAAAAAGATTCTTTAGCATGAGTGGGAAACAGTTTGCTGGTAATCTGGAGCATTGGATAGGCAGACAGACATAAATAATCTATCATTTTAATATTAGTAATCCAACCATATTGTGCCTGTACTGTAGTGGATTTTTGGGATTACTGTACTACTTGATGTCAGATTGAAGGATTGACCTTGGCTGTGTTTTAGATTTAGAAGTTAAAGAGTACATGAGGTTTTGTTGGAATTTACAAATCATGCACAGTATATCTGGGGTTACTGTATCTCCCTGTTGATGTCAGACCCTTCTTTTTCTGGGTATAATCACCCCATTTTGCTTGCACCTTGAAATGCAGTTCACTCAGACCTAGGGGGCTGGTACATGGTGTGGACCTCTGGTAGTAGTTTATTGAGCAACACTTTCCATGAGACTCAGGACTGTGCACAAAGCATCTTCCAATTGTCTATGTATTATATATTTTCATGCTAGTTATGACACTATCTGGACAGATCTTAAATATGCAATGTGCTGTATATACTAAATAATGGCTGTTGTCCTACACAAGCTAATCTTTTCACCTCTCTTCTTTCATCCCCATTTTGAGTCAGAAGAGTTACAGTGGCTTGGAAAAGTATTCATACCCCTTGAACTTTTTCACATTTTGTCACCTTACAACCACAAACTTAAATGTATTTTATTGAGATTTTAAGTGATAGACCAACACAAAGTAGCACATAATTGTGAAGTGGAACGAAAATGATGCATGGTTTTCAAAATTTTAGTCAAATAAAAATCTGAAAAGTGTGACATGCAAAAGTATTCAGCCCCTTGTACTCTGATACCCCTAAATAAAATCCAGTGCAATCAATTGCCTTCAGAAGTCACTTAATTAGTTAATAGAGTCCAGTTATGTGTAATGTAGTCTCAGTATAAATACACCTGTTCTGTGAAGGCCTCAGTGGTTTGTTAGAGAACACTAGTGAACAAACAGCTGTGGAGAAGTTTAAAGCAGGGTTAGGTTATAAAAACATATACCAAGCTTTGAGCATCCCAAGGAGCACTGTTCAATCCATCATTCAAAAATGGAAAAAGTATTCTACCTACCTACGTACCAATACATGGCCATCCACCTAAACTGACAGATCGAGCAAAGAGAAAACTGGTCATAGAAGCAGCCAAGAGGCCCATGGTCACTCTGGAGCACGAGCGTAACTACCAGGGTAGCTGCAGTAGCGGCTGCCACAGGGCCCGGGACATTACGGGGCCCCATGGGCCCCTGATGCTTTTTTTTTTTTTTTTTTTTTTAAATAGGCCATTACCTGCTGGAGTAACCCCAGCAGGTAACGGGCCCTATATACTTACTGTTCCCCAGGGTCCTGCTCACGGCCGCCTGCGCTTCCGATTCTGCGGAGGCTGCTGTGCGCAGTAGCGGGGATCGGTAGGTAAGGCCGCGGGCCGAACCCCAAAATCACTGCTATCATTATACTCCGGGGTCTGAAAAGACCCCGGAGTATAATAACACTATGTAACACAAATTTTGTTCCCAGCTTTTAAATGTTATATTCCAATTGCTTATGTCTAAAACAAATTAAAAATTGCTTAAATTCATCATAAACTTCGCTTTTGTGACCACGGCAACGAAAATTATTCATTTTTACTATAGAAACAGACGATTTTGCATCTTCTCATTTATACAGTCAGACTAAGAACACTATATGCATTGCAAATTTACACAGATTACCAAAAACTGTTCAGAAGTGTGCGGTTTTCCGAGATTTACGACTATACTGCAAATCAGTTTCACAAATTAATCCCCAAATATAGTCGCCCATCATGTTTTCGTTATATTGTCCTTGGGAACGGCATTCAAAGTTCATAATGTCCTGGTGAAAGCGCTCGCCTTGCTCCTCTGAATAAGCTCCCATGTTCTCTTTGAACTTATCAAGATGAGCATCAAGGATATGGATTTTGAGTGACATCCTGCAGCCCATTGCAGCATAGTTCTTTATCAGAGTCTGAACCAGTTGTACATAGTTTTCATCTTTATGATTGCCTAGGAAGCCGCGAACCACTGCGACAAAACTGTTCCAAGCTGCTCTCTCCTTCCTATTTAGCTTCTTGGGAAAATCACTGCACTCTATGATCTTCTTGATTTGTGGTCCGACGAAGACACCAGCTTTGATCTTTGCTTCAGACAGCTTAGGTAAAAGATCTTGGAGGTAATTGAAAGCTTTCAACTCCTTATCTAGAACCCTGACAATTGTTTTATGAGCCCCAACTTGATGTGTAGCGGTGGCATCAGCACCTTGCGTGGGTCCACCAGTGGCTCCCACTTTACATTGTTCTTCCCCACAGTGAACTCTGTCCACTGAGGCCAGTCCCGCCTGTGGTAGTGCGCTTCAGTATCCCGTCTGTCCCAAAGGCAAATAAAGCAAGGATACTTAGTAAAACCACCTTGGAGGCCCATCAGGAATGACACCATTTTGAAATCTCCGATAACTTCCCAGCCATACTCATCATACTTCAAGGCACCTAGCAACATCTTGACACTGGTGTATTCCTCTTTCAGGTGCACTGAGTGAGCTACAGGAAGAGACGGATACTTGTTCCCATTGTGAAGCAGCACGGTTTTGAGGCTCTTGCATGAGCTGTCTATGAAGAGGCGCCACTTATTCGGGTTACAGGTGATACCTATAGCCTCGAATAGACAGGCCACATTGTTGCAGAAGCACAGTCCATCTTGACTGAAGAAGATGGAAAAAACTTGGTGACGCTTCCTCTAATCTGTGACTTGGATGCTTTCATCTAATAAGTTCCATTGCTTGAGCCTTGATGTCAGAAGCTCAGCGTTGGACTTGGTGAGACCAAGGTCTCTGATCAGATCGTTAAGGTCTTTTTGGTTAGGGTAGTATGGCTTCTGCTCCTCATCTGCATATGAAGAGAAATTGTGATCTTCAACGTCTTCCTCGATGTCTGACCTGCTGCTTTCTTTTGAAGGTGGTGTAGCTCTGTCTGGAGGTGTTGGTACAGGAAGTTCAGGGCAGTGTGGTACTGGGGCAATAGATGACGGAATGTCAGGATACATTAGAAGTGGTGCATTTTTGCCAGTGCTACGTTTGGAAGGGTCCACCATGCAGAAGTAGCAATTTGTTGAGTGATCAGTCGGTTCACGCCAAATTCTTGGGATAGCAAAATGTATGGCTCTCTTCTCTCCCCTGTACCAACCTATAAGCAAACAAAATAATATTTGGATTGAGAATTTGATTTAGGCCTATTTCACACTAATGACTAGTGATATTTACAATATTAACACAGTTAATCTGCTATTTAAGAGAGTAGCATTTATCCACTTACCTTCAAGAGTTTTCTTGCAGTGCTCACATGTGAAATGAGGAGCCCATGGTTTATAATCGGAGGCCCAGGGGAGGCAAGGGAACATAAAAAACAATGTACTTACCTCTCCTACGCTTCTCCAGGCTTCGGGCCTGTTTGGTGATGTCATTTTGCTTCGCGACGCCGGCCCGCATCACATTACGCCGGCCGGGTCCAACATTGAAGAAGGCCGAAGTAGCAGGGAGTGGACCGGAGAGAGGTACAGGTAAGTAGCATATGTTTCTCTCCTCTCCTGGGTCTCCAATCATTATAGTCTGGGGTCTGAAAAGACTCCAGAGTATAATAATTGTTCATGGGTGGTCCACAATGGAGTATACTACTGTGTGCAGGGTCACTATGGGGAATAATACTGTGTGCAGGGGCCACTATGGGGAATAATAGTGTGTGCAGGGGCCACTATGGGGCATAATACTGTGTGCAGGGGCTACTATGCGGCATAATACTGTGTGCAGGGGCCACTATGTGGCATAATACTTTGTGCAGGGGCCACTATGGGGCATAATACTGTATGCAGGGCCACTATGGGGCATAATAGTGTGTGCAGGAATGCGTTTTTTTGGGGGGGGGTTGGAGGTGGCGGTCCGGGGGGGCGATGTCAAATGTTCGCCTTGGGGCCCAGCCATTCCTAGTTATGCCACTGCTCTGGAGGAGCTACAGAAATCCACAGCGCAGGTGGGAGAGTCTGTTCACAGGACAACTATAAGTCGTGCACTCCGCAAATCTGGCCTTTATGGAGGAGTGGCAAGAAGAAAACCATTGTTGAAAGAAAGACATAAGAAGTGACGTTTCCAGTTTGCCACAAGTCATACAGGGGACACAGCAAACGTGGAAGAAGGTGCTCTGCTCAGATGAGACCAAAGTTGAACTTTTTGGCCTAAATGCAAAGCACTCTGTGTGGTGGAAAAATAACCCCTATAAAAGTAAACCTGTTGGAGGATGCAAAAGACTTGAGCCTAGGAAGGAGATTCACTTTCCAGCAAGACAATGACCCTAAACATACAGCCAGAGTTACAGTGGAATGGTTTAGATCAAAGAATAGTCATGTGTTAGAATGGCCCAGTCCAGACCTAAATCCCATTCAGAATCTGTGGCAAGACATGAGAATTGCTGTTCACAGACGCTCTCAAACCAATCTGGCTGAGCTTGAGCTGTTTTGTAAAGAAGAATGGGCAAAAATCTCAGTCTCTGGATGTGCAAAGCTGGTAGAGACATACCACAAAAGGCTTGCAGCTGTAATTTCAGCAAAAGATGGCTCTTCAAAGTATTGATATAGGGGTGCTGAATACTTTTGCACATCACACTTTTCAGATTTTTATTTGATTAAAATTTTGAAAACTATGAATCATTTTCCTTCCACTTCACAATTATGTGCTACTTTGTGTTGGTTATCACTTAAAATCTCAATAAAATACATTTAAGTTTGTGGTTGTAAGGTGACAAAATGGGAAAAATTTCAAGGGGTATGAATACTTTTGCAAGGCACTGTAACTATTTTGCATGTCTGTCTGTTATCACCAGAACAGATCTGATAAAATACCTCCCTATGTCTAGTAAAGAGCTGTGAGGAGATAAGTGTCTTTGCAGAGGTAATGTAAAGGATCTGCTGGACCCACCCACCTGTAACATTCCTAGCAGCAGATCTAAAAGACAGGAGCCCCCTAGTGGCAGGACCTTCAAAACAGTTTTTAGGGTGGAAAACATCTGATTTTTTTAATAAAACTGATTTACATGACATTTATATGAGCTTTAACCTGTGTCTCTTCCAGTGTGAACACATCAGAAATCAATAAATATACCCTGTCCTGTCCTAATCCACCAGCAGAAGTAGTGTTTCCATCTCAAAGTGCCTTGCATTCAGTACTCCAGTCTCTACCATCTGTTCAGGCTCAGGTAACAACAGTCTTTCTTGTAGTAATGTTACACTCAGTTTCTCAGGAAGCTCTCCTAATTTATGTGTCACCTGGCCTGGTCCTTAGGCTTAGGCCCCATGTAGCAGGCCGCAGCAAAAAAGCGCTGCAGGAAAAACCGCAGCAGCAACGCATCGCGGTTTTTCCTGCAGTGTGTTTCACAGAAAGTGGAAACCTCTTCAGACTTTCTGCTTCCATTATACCTATAGGGAAACCACTGGTATTTCCGTAGGTATAATTGACACGCTGCGATTTCCAAAACAACAACGGTTTTGGAAATCGCAGTGTGTCTACTGAGTATATTTTTCCACAGAGTGGGGATAGGATTCGCTAGAATCCCATCCACTTTGCTGTGACTGTAAAACTCCACGTTTTTTTCCACGTGGGGCCCCAGCCTAAAGGGATAAGGCAATAATGCACAAGATATTCATTGAGGCCAGTGAGCATGGTCCGCAAAACTGACAGAAATAGGGCCTGTCCTAAATTTTGCTCACAGTTTGTCCCAGTGATTGGACCTCTAACAATCAGCAAGTTGCTGTGGATAGGTCCTAACTTGCTATGCATGTATATTTACTATTCTAAGTGCAAATAGTAAGACAAATTGACACTTCATGGTCCAGAAATAGAATCAGTCTTCTATTAATATCTTAAATGATTGCATCAATCATTATCTTTTTTTTTTTGCAGATGATGAGTTTTGCTCAGAACCCATTTATTATGGACTCCTCACTCAATATCAGTGGAACTGTGGCCAGTCTGACAGTCCTGAGTGAAAAAGAAAAGCTTTCCATACACAACTTGACGGATAATTTTCAGGTCAGTCAGTCAGGAACATTTAGACTTCATACGTGTTATTTTATTTTTTTGTTTTCCCTAGATCAAAATATTGGTCATGTGAATAGCCTCCATTCACAGACAGTGAAATTAATGCGGCAAAGTGATGGCTTTTAAAAATATATATGTGAATATAGGGTTTGGCCTTATGCACACAACAGTGACGTTTTATGGATCTTAGGGTAGCAGCACCCGTGAAACTTGGTATGTACGTTAGCCAGATTTACCTGCTTGAACTTCATGGTGGGAGCAGAACTCCTAGCATCCTAGTTATCTAGATTGCTGGGAGTCCCTGCCTCCCAGTGACATACTGTCCCATGTTGTAATTGGTACAGGACAGTATGTCGCTGGGAGGTAGGGACTCCAAGCATCATAGATAACTATACTGCTAGGAGTCCCGCTCCCAGCATGAAGTTCAAGCCGGTAAATCTGGCTAACACACGGACCGAGTTTCAAAGGTGAAACATAGTCATGTACTGCTACCCTAACGTCTGTTTTTAATGTCTGTTTTTCAGCTGCTTTGCATCCATTATGCATCCGTTCCATTCCATTTTTGATGGCTGAGTATCATCATAGTATCAGTTATGCATCATTTTTTAGCTGTCAGTGAAAAAAAAAGATTCATTTCATTGATCTTTCTTTTGTGACTCAACCCACTGATCCGTTTTAGCTGCTTTTTGCAATGTGGACCTTAGCCTACAGTGGCTTGCAAAAGTATTCATACCCCTTGAACTTTTTCACAAATTGTCACCTTACAACCACAAAATTTTATTGAGATTTTAAGTGATAAACCAACAGAAAGTAGCAGATAATTGTGACGTAGAAGGAAAATGATACATGGTTTTCAAAATTTTCATCAAATAAAAATCTGAAAAGTGTGACGTGCAAAAGTATTCAGCACCCCTATATCAATACTTTGTAGAGCCACCTTTTGCTGCAATTACAGCTGTAAGTCTTTTGCGGTATATCTCTACCAGCTTTGCACATTTAGAGACTGAGATTTTTGCCCATTCTTTTTTGCAAAATAGCTCAAGGTCAGCCAGATTGGATGGAGAGCGTCTGTGAACAGCAATTTTCATGTCTTGCCACAGATGCTCAATGGGATTTAGGTCTGGACTTTGACTGGTCCATTCTAACACATGAATATTCTTTGATCTAAACCATTCCACTGTAGCTCTGGATGTATGCTTAGGGTCATTGTCTTGCTGGAAGGTGAATCACCTTCCAAGTCTCAAGTCTTTTGCAACCTCCAACAGGTTTTCTTCTAGGATTGCCCTGTATTTATCTCCATCCATCTTCCCATCAACTCTGACCAGCTTCCCTCCCCCTGCTGAAGAAAAGCATCCTCACAGCATGATGCTGCCACCACCATGTTTCACAGTGGGAATGGTGTGTTCTGGTTGATAAGCAGTATTTCTTTTCCACCACACACAGCGCTTTGCATTTAGGCCGAAAAGTTCAACTTTGGTCTCATCTCACCAAAGCACCTTCTTCCACATGTTTGCTATGTCTCCTATATGGCTTGTGGCAAACTGCAAGCGGCACTTCTTATGATTTTCTTTCAACAATGGTTTTCTTTTTGCTACTCTTCCATAAAGGCCAGATTTATGGAGTCCACGGCTTATAGTTGTCCTGTGGACAGATTCTCCCACCTGAGCTGTGGATTTCTGCAGCTCCTCCAGAGTGACCATGAGCCTCTTGGCTGCTTCTCTGACCAGTGCTCTCCTTGCTCGATCTGTTAGTTTAGGTGAACGCCCATGTCTTGGTAGGTTTGCAGTTGTAGAATACTTTTTCCATTTTTGGATGATGGATTGAACAGTGGTCCTTGGGATGCTCAAAGCTTGGGATATGTTTTTATAGCGTAACCCTGCTTTAAACTTCTCCACAACTTTATCTCTCACCTGTCTGGTGAGTTCCTTGGTCTTCATGATGCTGTTTGTTAACTAGTGTTCTCTAACAAACCATTGAGGCCTTCGCAGAACAGATGTATTTATACTGAGACTAAATTACATACAGCTGAACAACTATTACCTAATTGACTTCTGAAGGCAATTGATTGCACTGGATTTTATTTAGGGGTATCAGAGTACAGGGGGCGGAATACTTTTGCATGTCACACTTTTCAGATTTTTATTTGATGAAAATTTTGAAAACCATGTATCATTTTCCTTCTACGTCACAATTATCTGCTACTTTGTGTTGGTCTATCATTTAAAATCTCAATAAAATACATTTAAGTTTGTGGTTGTAAGGTGACAAAATGTGAAAGAGTTCAAGGGTTATGAATACTTTCGCAAGGCACTGTAAGTGTCAGGTCAGTAGTACCAGAATCTTGAACTGTCATTCTAAATATCCTATTTATAATTTAACAATAATCTCTTTTTGATAACAGATATTTCTCCCTCGTGCTGCAAGCTCAGCAGGTCAACCAACTATGGTCCAGACTTCTGCAGATAAAGCACTACAACTCTCTTTGAAGGTTACTCCTTCAGGAAGCACTTTGGTTATTATCGTCTTAGTTAATCATGGTGTGCAACTGGAGTTGTACCATGGATCAAAATTAATGTCAGAAGCACAAAAAACAATGCAAAGTGTCCTAGGTAAGAATGACTTGAAGTGAAAGGGGCTGTTTTGCAGCCTCCCCAGCTAGTTCGGTCAGCATGTCACTGTGCAAGGAAAAACAAACAGGCTAAGTTCACATCCACACCGACCTGAACAGTATGTCGGAAGAGGGACTCCTACCAGTATAGTTATCTATGTTGCTAGGAGTCCCTGCCTCAGCGACATACTGTCCTGTACTATAATCGGTACGGGACAATAAGTATAGTGCTAGGAGTCCGTCTCCCGGCATAACACACTAACCAAGTTTCACGGCTGAAACTTGATTGTGTGAATGTGACCTCAGGCTACATTCAGGTCACCTACATCCGTTAAACGGATGTAAAAAAAAGAACGCAAACAGACATAAACGGTTGGCCATACATTTACATAGACATCAATGTTAAAAAAAAAAAAAAACGATTCGTTACTGGTTTTTTTTTTTTGAAGGACACAAAAACGTTGTATACCATACATCCATTTGCATCCAATTTTTACATCCATTAAATGGATGTAAAAAATCAAAATCTGAATAGAGCCTAAGGCCAGGCCCCACGTTGCGAATACATAGCATTTTGGCAGCAGCGGAAACACCACGGCAAAAAATGCTACGTATTACAGTACCTACAAAGTGGATGGGATTCTGGCTGATCCCTTCCATACATTGCAGAAAAATTGATGTGATTTTAAAAACAGTCAACGTTATTGTAAATCGAAGCATGTCAATTATACCTACAGAAATGCCGGCATTTTCTGTATAGGTATAATAGAGACAACTCTGTGGACTTTCAATGCGATGCGATGCCTTTCCCCTGACTGTCTTTTCTACAGCGTTTTTCAGCTGCGGCTCATTACGTGGGGATTTAGTCTTAGGCTGAGTTTATATGGAGCTTTTTTTCTGAAGAACTTCAGGAGTTTTGTAACTGCAGTAATGGGTAGTATATGTCACTATGCATATCATCTGTATGTTAACAGACAGTACACCAGAGATTTTCAGTTTAATGGTGGTTAGCATACAGGAAATGTATAGTAACATGTACTACTCATTACTGAAATGAAAATTGCCATGCAGTTCATCAGCAAAAAGCACCACATGAACCCAGCTATAGGCCACACATAGCAAATTGCAGGTAAAAAAACGCTGTGGAAAAAATATACAGCAAAAACTCAGCGGATAAAAGCTTGTACTTTTCACTTTTTTTTGTTTTGCTGCTTTTTAAATTTTTGCCTCCTCCCATATAAATATATGTGGGAAGACTCAGTATTTTCCCAAATTAACATGTTGTTTTTTGAAAAGTCTGTATTGCAGTGTGGAGATGAAATTATAGCAAATCTCCTTCACTTTGCTGTGACTGTAAAACTAAGGCCCCACATGGCGAATTGTAACAAAAAAAAAAAAAAACAGAGCCTTTTTCATTGCGTTTTTGCTGAGATTTTCTCTGCGGATTTTCTTCCCTTATTATACATATATGGAAAACAACACTGTTTCTGCAGGTATAATTGACATCCTGCAATTTTTGAAAATGCAGCTTTTCTGCAGCGGATTTTTTTCTGCAATGTGTGGATGAGATTATCCAGAATCTCATTCACTTTGCAGGTACTGTAAAATGCAGTGTTTTTTTCTGCATTTCAAATTTGCCTCCCATTGTTTTCAATGGGAGGCAGAGATCCCAGGAGGATGCTGAAAAAAACAGCATCCTGCTCGATCTTGGCGCGGATTCTGCGGCTTGAGACTCCCTACTGATTAGGCCCATTCATCTGGGCCTAATCAGCAGTGGAAAGCCGTAATGGAATGCAAGTACTCTGCATCTTCATCCTGTCACGGATAGACCGCGGCCGAATACGGCGGTGGAAAATGAAAAAAAATTTCTCTTCATTTTCCTCCATGTGAACGTAGCCTAAAAGATTCTTAGGATTGATTTGGGTCCCAAAGGTCTTATTGCCACTGCTCATAAAGTGATGACATACCACAATGATTTGCCATTTCTATATAAAAGAAACATTTCTTTATTAGTGCAGAACAAATATAAATTACAACCCTGTTCCTTTAATACTAACATTGAATGACTTTGCCTCTAGATTCCTACACATGGATTTTGACCCCAGATATGATCTCAGACCCAACGAGTAGTCAGGTGTTTCTGGTGTCCCCATCAAACACTGAAGAAATACAGAATCTGCAGCTCAAAGTATCTGCATTCACAGTACAATGTGCTTTCTGGAATTCAGATCTTCAGAAGTGGAGCTCAGAAGGCTGCACGGTAACTACCAGAACATACAATATCAATATAGCAACATAAACGAAAATGACAGAGATGTACTTTGTTCAGACAACTAAGGTATAAAGTAGCCATGAAATCTGTGGGGTACCTGTTTTCACAGATTCCTCATAGAGTTTGAGAGATCTACTGGTTCATCTCAATAAATGAGAATATCTTTGAAACGTTTATTTCTTTCAGTAATTAAATAAAAAAGTAACCTCCTATATTTTCTAGATTCTTTACACACAGAGTGTTCTATATCATGTGTTTTATTTCTGTAAATCTTGATTATGGATTACAGGTAATGAAAACCCAAATCTAAGAAAATTAGAATATTGTAAAAAAGTTCAGTATTGTAAATTCAGTGTGTCACCTGCCAAGGTTTCCTAAGGCTTTAAATGGTCCCTCAGTCTGGTTCAGTAGGACACACAATCATGGAAGACACTGATTATGAATTGAATTACTGAAATGAATGAACGTTTCAAAGATATTCTATGAATGTATGAACAGCCAAAAATGGAACATATCCTATTTTTTGACAGTCTATTAAAATGGACCATAAAAAAATTGGTCATGTGAGTAGCTTAATTCAAATAAATTGATTTTAGTGCAGCCGTGTGACAGCTGTTAAAAAAAACCCAAAAAAACATGGCACTTCTGAATAGAAACTTAGCTAGAAAAATTCAAGCAACGTACAAAATTATTTATATGTATATAATTTCGTCCTCATCCTGAGGTTCTGTTCATACTGGTGTTTTATATATTGGTATAAGGACCATAGAGATTTATAACACGCATGCCATGATAGACATTCTAATACTGTGTGATTCCATGGATGGCATAGATACACCACTCCTTTATATCTCTTCTTTACAGGTTGGACCTCAGACCACCTTAACAGAAGTGCAGTGCTTGTGTAATCACTTGTCATTCTTTGGGTCATCATTCCTGGTGCTTCCAGTTCAGATTGATGTCACTCGGACAGCAGAGTATTTCTCTAAAATCTCGGAGAATCCAGTCATTGTTATCTTAGTGGCATGCTTTTACTTCTGCTATATCCTCACTGTCTTGTGGGCAAGACGTATGGACCTACGGGACCAGATGCAGGTAAATTAAGTAATATCTTCTAGAAATTTGCACATAATTCTCAGAGGCAGTGGGACACATTTATTAAGCTACTTGCACCTTTATTGGCGTAAATTGCGCCTTTTTAGGATCTATTCACATATACAAATGTTTCAAAACACTATAGATCTGCTGTAATTCTCTGAAAAATACATTAAAAATGAGATTTGAACAAGGATTTAATAGTTAATTGATGGATTAGTATGATCCTTGTTTCTAGCAGGGAGTTAACTCCATCCTGCTGGGCAATGGAAGGGCATTGTTGCCTTTCAAGACCTTTGCATATTGTAAATGTTGCTAAAAATAGTCTTTAAAATTTGCAGAAATCCAGTGGAAACTGCATTTCAGATTTTGCAGTTTTTCTTATGTGGGGAAGAATCTGCGTCCACCTATTCAGCTGTGTTTACATATTGTAGTTGTTTCACATTTTTCCTGCTAAAGTGCTACAGCTCTGCAAAATTATAAACCACTGAAAGGGTATGGAACCTAGAACTAAAATATAACCTGTATTATATCATCTAAAAGGGACTCTGTTAATATGTTAATAAGATAATAAAATCGGATTACATACAGGGCATATGGTGTAGCTAATAATGGTGTTGCCCAAAAGTGTAGATGGAGATACCTCAGTATCAAAGCTATTTAAAAGATAAGGTATTAGTAATAATATTTTTATTGATAGATCCTCAATTAGAAGAAAATAACCCAAACAATACAAACTCAACCATCTCTGTATGGGTGTCTATAATAAGACTACTAATACACCTACACCAAAGCCCTCTATTCAGTGATATAGTAGTTCCTCCAGTAGTTAATTATTCTTTCACTCATTTCTCCCGTAATGGATTTTGTTTAGTCTTTTTTCCTGGCCCTAGATCTTTTTAAAAGGAGCCTGTTACTAGAACAGTCCCTATTGAACTGTAAGTGATTGAAAGGGCAGGTAGTGTACATACACACGTGGGCAAAATTGTTGGTACCTCTCGTTTAATGAAAGAAAAACCCACAATGGTCACAGAAATAACTTGAATCTGACAAAAGTAATACTATATAAAAATTCAATGAAAATGAACAAATGAAAGTCAGACATTGCTTTTCAATGAATAGTCCAATCTTTTCCTCTTAGCCATTCTTGAGTGTTTTTAGCTGTGTGTTTTGGGTCATTATCCTGTTGCGACTGAGACCAAGCTTTCTGACACTGGGCAGCACATTTCTCTATAGAATCCCTTTATGGTCTTGAGATTTCATTGTACAGATTCAAGACACCCTGTGCCAGATGCAGCAAAGCAGCCCCAGAACATATCAAGGCCTCCTCCATGTTTCACAGTAGGGACAGTGTTCTTTTCAAGATATGATTTTCCGTCCGTGAACATAGAGCTGATGTGTCTTGCCAAAAATTTCGATTTTTGTCTCATCTGTCCATAGGACATTCTCCCAGAAGCTTTGTGGCTTGTCAACATGTAGTTTGGCAAATTCCAGTCTGTCAGATTCAAGTGATTTCTGTGACCATTGTGGGTTTTTCTTTCATTAAATGAGGGGTACCAATAATTTTTTCCATATGTGTATCTATCATAGCAGGGATGGAGGGACTCGGAACAGGATAGCTCTTTGGTGCAATGAGATCAATTGTAATTCCCTTTCTGTACCCAGGTCCTGCCTTAGATTGAATAGCACCTCATATGTTAAATGGCACACATGAAAGCACAGCGTCCCCTCTGATTCTAGAAAATCAAAAAAGAAGGCCAACCCATATTTAATTCTCACCTTCCAACAATCCCACACTGCCATCCACGTTGGCACATCTGTAACTTCAGCTCAATCACTGAGTCTCTTAAAGGGTGTCTGTTACCAGAGTGAGGCATATTAAACCACAACATGGTTAGATAGGTCAGGCTCACCTGATTGTAACACTTTTTCCCCCATTAAAATGAGTGCCTCCATTGCAGAGACATTCATTTATATCAATCCGTTTAATTCGGACTGAACATGTCCAAACCGAAAATGCTATTATTATACACTAGGGTCTCTTCAGACCCCAGAGTATAATGATCAGAGGCCCAGGGAAGGTGAGCAAACAAAAACCAGTGTTACTCACCTCTCCTGGGACTTGGCGCGGGTCTTTGGGCCTCTTCAATAAAATCACAGACGTCACATGGGTCAAGCCAGTGTCATGACTCATAATGACGCCAGCGTAACTTACATCTGTTATATAATTGAAGAGGCCCGAAGACCCACACTGGAGCCCGGGAGAGGTGAGTAACACTGTTTTTTTATGTTTGATCACGTCCCCTGGGCCTCTGATCATTATACTTTTGGGGGCTGAAGAGACCCCCAAGTATAATAATAGTTTGTGGGTGGTGAACCCAAAAAATTTGCAACAAACACCATAGGGGTCACTGTGGGACATTATAATTGGTAAGGGGCCACTGTGGGACATTATAGAGTGTGGAGGGGCCACTGTGGGACATAATAGTGTGTGCAAATGGGGTGTTATACTGTGTGGGGGCCAGGAAAGAGGGTGCAATGCTGTGTGTGGGGGGGGCAGTCTTTGCTAGTTACGCCCATGGTCAAGGGACATAGTTTAGGATGCTTATATTGAAACTAATTCTCAATAAACTCTTTCCCTTCTCCAGTCTATCTTGAGTGCAAAGGTAGGCTTCTGTTTTATTCCAAACTTTGCACTGATGGCTCTGTCCTTTGGAAGTTACTTTACTGGTTGCCCATCCACTATAGAATACCATTTAATGGAAACCTGTCAGGTGTTTTTTCCACCCTAAACTGACCCCAGTGTGTGTAGCATCAAGTACTGACATTTCCTATAGTGCCCTCACTTAGGTTTCTGCTGCTGAAAAGTGAAGTTATGATATTTTAAAACCCTAGATATGCAAATTTACTTTAACTAGTCAGGGGGAGGGCACATCTTCATCTACTCATTTTTAGACTTGTTTATTACGTATAACGTTGTAGAGGAATGATAGGGACAAACTTCGGAGACTCTGTCTACAGCATTAAATTATTTACTTATGAATCTTTGATGTGGTACAGAAACTGATTGTAAATATATACGGCACATTCTGTAGTTGATTTGCTCCTTAGGGATCCCCTATCTTTAGTGTCGTATTTGTGGGGAGAGAGTCTCCCTCTCCTCCACTGCATGTTTTCTTAAGGTTGTCTTGACCAGGTAGCACAGGAAACATCAAATCTAGGCAATCTATTTACAGGTGCACTTTAACAATCACAGTCTCAGTACTGACAAACTCTAGTCCTACCTACCTCTGGTTAAAAGGCAGAATACTGTATATATATATATATATATATATATATATATATATCTGCCATTCAGGCCGCCCCTTGTGTCCCAGCGACGTGATATGGAGGCAGCCGTGAGCAGGAGCAGGGATCGATAAGTAAGGCCTGTGGCAAGAGTGTTTGTTGGGCGAACCCCAACAAATACTGCTATTATTATACTCTCAAGTCTTTTCAGATAATGGAGTATAATGATGGGAGGCCCAGGGGAGGTTAGTGAAAATAAAAACCAGTGTCACTCACCTCTCCTGGGCTTTGGCTGGACTCCATGCTGTTTTCAGGCCTCTGTAGTGATGTCACAGACATCACGTGGGTGAGGCCGGTGTTGCAATGAATAATGATGCCAGCGTAACCCACATCTATGAAGTCATTGTAGAGGGTCGAAAACAGCAGGGAGTCGCGCTGTAGCCCAGGAGAGGTGAGTACCACTGGTTTTTATATTTATCACCTACCCTGGGCCTCCAATAATTATACTCTGGGGCCTGAAAGACCCCAGAGTATAATAATAGTTTGTGGGTGGTCCACTATGGGACATAATGCTGTGTGGAGGAGCCACTATGAGACATAATATTGTGTGGAGGAGCCACTATGAGACATAATATTGTGTGGAGGGTTCACTATATGACATACTGTGTGCAGGGGCCACTATGGGACATTATACTGTGTGAAGGGGCTGCTATGGGACATTATACTGTGTCCAGGGACCAACTATAGGACATTATATTGTGTGGAGGGGCCGTTATGCAACATTATACTGTGTGCAGGGGCCGCAATTGGACATTATACTGTGTAGAGGCGGCGCTATGGGACATTATATTGTGTGGAGGGGCCGCTATGCGACATTATACTGTGTGCAGGGGCCGCTATGGGACATTATATTGTGTGGAGGGAATGCTATGGGACATTATACTGTCTGGAGGCCACTTCGGGACAATATAGTGTGTGTAAATGGGGCATTATTCTGTGTAGGGGTGCTATGCTGTCGGGAGGGGACCCAAGTCAAAAAGTTTGCTATGGGGCCCAGTCTTTGCTAGTTATGACCCTCTATATTTGTGTGTGTGTGTGTATATATATATATATATATATATATATATATATATATATATACAGTATATATATTGTGGGAGGATAGGGTCAGTGGTAGCAGCAGCGGACCCAGACAGTCAGAGACGGACACAAAAATTCTGGTGTAAACAGGTTTTACCCTGTGCGTTTATTTTACAAAAAAACGGCAAAACAAAATTAGCCTTAACAGTCAGGCAAAACTGTAACAAAAAAAACCTGCTCGTCTGAGCGACTAATTATACAAAGTACACCCTAACTGTACGTGTGGCTTGCTCCAGCCACACGGTCAACAAAACAGGGCAAAAACAATAGCAATAGTTCACACCAGCGTGTCACCAACTTTCACAGTGTTAAGACAGAACCCAGTCCTCCTTTCTCCCCCAAGAACTGCACAGTAGTGAGAACTGGCCAACCTTTTATAGGCCGTTAATGAGGCCCAGCTTCCACCTGTGGTTGAAGGCCCCTCCCTAGTAGGAGAGGAAGAGGTTAACGAAAGACAGCTTTCTCCCAGCTTAAGGTTTTACCCGATCTACCACACATAAGTAAGGAATCTTACCTGTCACTTTCTCACAATATATATATATATATATATACACACACACACTATGCACAAACTGCTTGCTTGAGTTGCCAAGCAGTGGTCTACTACACCCACTAGCTACACACTAACCCACATTTGTCCCCATTACACTATTCTATCATTAGCTGCTCTGCTCCAGGTGTCCCAACATGGTTCACACAGGCAGACGAGCTTGGCCAACTACTAAACCGTACTAACCTGACATTGGGACTTCACTCATCAGCCGGCCATTGGACAGGCTGACAATGAGCAAATAGTCACCTAACACAAGGCCAAAGGTTGGAAAGCACAAAAAAAAGCACAAACCAGGCATAACAAACATTAAAATGTAACTCCCATTTTATTTTATTTTTTGCTATTGTGTTGGGGAGGGGGGGTGGCATGTGGTGAACATTTTTGTAATATACAGTACTTTATTAATTTATCAAACTTCCTTTTAATAGAAAACAGGCTGTAAAGTTCTCATTAGCAATGCTCTAACTAAGCATTGCCAGGAAAACTCTGTACACATGTATTCAATGCAGTATGTAGAACTGAAGCATTTACCAAAGGGGGGATGGTCAATTCAAATAGCTGTATCTCCGGTTTTATACCACCTAGAAAAATGTTTCTGGTGTCATAAGAAAGCTGAGATTTAAGTACTGGCTATAAAAGAATTAGAGATATTGCTAGCTAAAAACTCAGTCAGGAATGTGATTGTATATGCAGCATGAACAAATTCCCGACTGTGATTTTAACTAGGAATATGTCAGGTTATTTTATAGCTACCGTGTTTCTCCAAAAATAAGAGAGCGTCTTATATTAATTTTTTCTCTGAAAAAAGGGCTAGGGCTTATTTTCGGGGTAGGTCTTATTTTTTTCCATGAACAACAATCACACATTTAATCACTTTTTATTTCAAATTTTATCAGAGGCAAAACAACAAAAAAAAAGCGGTTCGGCACTTTTGATTTTTTTTCCCGCTATGGCATTCACCGTATGGGAAAAATATTTTTATAAGTTTGTAGACTGGGCATTTTTGGACACAAGGATACCTAATGTGTATGTGCTTCACAGTAATTTTTTAGTTTTATATGTGTTCTAGTGAAAGTTGGGGGGGCTTGAACTTTTACTTTTTTTGTTTTTTTATATTTTTTAACTTTTACATTTTTATTTTTGCTATTTTACTAAACCAGCCTCAATAGTAATATTCCTATGTCATGCCTGGGAACCTTCATAAGGCTGTCATAGGAACAGGTTGGCTCCCACGATCTCTCCGCGTGGGACCTGGCCTGGTGGGGACCGCCCCTGGGGACAGTTGTGCTACTTTGGAAGGGAGGGGGGGTCACACTCAACAATGCTCGTGATCAGAGTGGACTCTGATCGCGGGCATTAGCTCTGGGTCTCCACTGAACATCACAGCAGAGACCCGGTACAGTAGCTATGGTAGCCGCTCTGCAGCAGAGTGGCTGCCATCTTTAAGGATCCAGTATTTGCCTTAATCGCATGGCAGATGTTGGGAAGAGGTTAAACCCAAGTGTAACTAGGGCTTATTTTTGGAGTAGGGCTTATATTTCAAGCCTACTCCACAAAACCTGGAAAATCTAGCAAGGGTTATGTTTGGGGTAGGGCTTATTTATGGAGAAACACAGCAGTACTTCAATCTTGGCAGAATTTGAAAGCTGAGAATCTCAGCTTTCTTATGATACCATTATACTGGGTGATATAAAACCAGAGATACAGCCATTTGAAATGAACATCCCTCTTTTGGTAAATGCTTCAGCTCTGCATATTTCCAATACAAATGTGTACAGACTTTCCCTAGTAACGGCTCCGTTACAGGGTTGCTAAGGAGAATGTTACAGCCTGATTTATAATGGAAAGGAAGTTAGATAGGATAATAAAATATATTACAAAAACTGTTAACAACCCCCCCCCCCCCAACACAATAGCAAAAAAAAAGAAAAAAGAAAAGGGAGTTAAACTTTAACCTCTGTGTTACTCAGCACAGACCATTATCTGGGCACTAGATGGCATGGGGAAAAGCCTGTCATGAGTACTGACTTCTGTCTCTAAGGAGGTTTTGGAGCTGTAATAGTAAGGGGGGGTTGCTTCCAATATGTTTATATAATATCTAATATGTTTATGTTTTTTTATAACCCCAGAATCGGGTAATTGTTCCTTGTGATATGGATCCTTGTGGATTATACCGTTATCTTGTTACTGTATGCACTGGACACAGGAGGGGAGCAGGTACCAGTGCCAAGGTGAGAGAACTTTAATGTCTCTTTAATAACATAAAGGATATTGTGCCCTGACAGTAACACATTTTCCATTGTTTATAGGTGTGGCTGTCCCTGTGTGGCACAGAAAGTCAGTTTGGTCCCATCCTGCTCTCAGACACTAGACATCAAGTGTTTAGAAGTGGCAATGTAGATGTCTTTATCCTTTCTGTGCCATTACCTTTGGGCGAATTAAAAACCATCACACTCAATCATGATGGCACAGGCCCTCAGAAAACTTGGTAAGATGATAATTTTTGATTTTCTGGCAGCATTTCTGCCATTTATAAATTTTGTTATATATTTTTTTATGGGCTCTTGTGTACTGCAGGAAAGCTGAGGCTGGGGGGTGCCGTTACTTCAAACAGTTATATCTCATAGTTCTAACTGTATTTTTTCCAACGATATCAATAGCTGAAAATGCAGTCAGGATTGGGAACAGCTGTAGCTGTATATAACCATGCCAATCCCAATTGTTTTTTTTTCAGCTGGTCATATCTCTGAAAATTTTACAGGCAGAACTGCAGAATCTCGTATTTCATATGATGCAAAAAGCCTTTCTAGGTTTTACAATGCCCAAGATATGTCTTTTTGAAGTGTATTTCCCCAGCCTCTGCTTCCATTTATTATACAAGAGTCTGTACAACCTGTACACCTAGAGAAAACAGTGTACAGCTCTCAAAACATAAACAAGGGAAAGAATAAAGCCATGCAGGATTTCACAGAAAGGAGAAGACATTTGTTAATAAAGTATATTACAAAATGTATTAAAGACACAAATATTGCCAGGTTTTTGAAAGTTACGTTTCAAAAGTATAGTTGAGTCTCATCATCACAGGCTGAAAACTTTTTTTTGTAACTCTTATTTCATGTCATAGGTATGTTGATCAGGTTACTGTTCAGGATATCCAGCTCAAAATGTTTTGGCATTTTCTGTGTAACACATGGCTATCCCATCCACCCAAAGGAGACTCTTTGAGCAAAACCTTTAAAGTTGCCAATGAACAAGAGCTGAAGAGTTTTAGGTAACCAGCAATAAGACTGCAATGTGAAAATTGACTTTAGTTGCTAAAGTTGTAATGTTGTCAGAAAGTATTACTTGTGTATTTTGCTATTTTTCAACTTCTTCACTCCATATTTTACAGTACTACATAAGCAATCAATACTCTAGTAAGGGGCCTCTCACATACTGTATTGGACATTTAAGGACTATTCACTCTTTGGAATCTGCTGCAGATTTTGATGTGGATTCCACTCCAAACCTAG
The DNA here is from genome assembly GCA_947044405.1 of Leptodactylus fallax. NCBI lineage: Eukaryota > Metazoa > Chordata > Amphibia > Anura > Leptodactylidae > Leptodactylus > Leptodactylus fallax. The sequence goes on from CAMRHE010000021.1 coordinate 5,914,644, forward strand.
CAGCAGATTTCACCATGATTCTGCCTCCCATTGTATTGAATGGGAAGCAGAGATAGAAGCAGGGCTCTGAAAAATAAAGATTTCTGCTCCATCTTGCCACGTATTCTGCATTTGATTCAGCCACAGACTCTGTGGCTCGAGAGATCCTACTGACATCTGGGACTAATCAGCGTTAGAAAGCCACTAGGAATTCAGACGATCTGCTTCGCCATTCTGCTGAGGTGGATGCCCCCCTCAAATTCCTGTTTATTTTCTGCCATGTGATCATACCCTTATAGGTTATGACCTTTTCAAGCATACTACAGGTATGTATGTACCAGTTATTAACATTCTTATTTTCTATATTTTATTGAATTTTGAAATGTTCAGTAAAAGACTTTGAATTTAACCCCTTAAACCCATACTGTTTTGGGTTTTAAAGGGGTTGTCCAGGAACTGGAGTAACCTGTGGTTTGGCCAGGGAAGTGGTAAATTTTAAAAAAAATGCATACTCGCCTGTCCCTGGCACTTCATTGTCTGCTGTCAGTGCCATTTCATCTTGTGCCAGCTGGAAATTCGGCTGCGTTGCTGGAAATTCTGAGGCTCACTTGACCACTGAGACCAGATCGGTGGCCTCAACAGTTGCTGGCCTGAAATTAGTGACTTATGTGAGAGACGTCCCTATAACCACATAGAGGTTTAGAAGTGACTTTGGTTGTGGTAGACTTTGGTAATGATAGAATATTATTTAAGTTTTTTTTAAAAGATTTTTGCATATTTTTTCATGATAAATAGGGCTTTCATTTTCTGCCAAATAGTGGTTACTTTTTTTGTTCGTTTTGTTAGACTTTTAGCTGTGAAAAGAACAAAAATACAATTTTTGCCACATTCAAACAATTTTTTTAATGAGGTAAAAGAAAAACCCTAAAAAATATTTTGATATGAATTACCTTAGTTAGGATCATTACATAAGGAGCAGAACAGGTATATAATTGATAGATGCTTCTTATTATTATTTTTATTATTTTTATTTAGATTTTTCTTTTAATTCACACTCCTTTTTTAATTTTTTTATGATCCATCCCCAAAAGTTTTAAAAAGTGTAGGTTTTCTTTTTTCTGTATATTTTTTTTATGAATTTTCCTATAACTGGAATTGCCATATCAGCTGCAGAGACTGGAGAAAACAGCTCTGACATGCACAAGCTGTCACTGTTGGGGCTGTGCTGGGTCTAGTAAAACCAAACAGCATGGTCATGTGACATGTCATCCCATGGTTGTTGGGACCGGTGGAGGTGGAAGCAACATTGCAGCATCCATTGCATACATAACACTCATATCTCCCTTTCAGCATTCCATAGTGCCATAAATACAGTGCTCTAAAACAAGACCTATTAATAACTGCCCTAAAAAAAAGGATTAAAAGCCCTACTAGTCCCCTTCAGGACACTTATCTATTTGCCAGAGCAAAACCAGCTGCAAAAAGAGACTTTTAATCGAGAAGACTTGGAGGAACTATGCATTAGACACACAACCCATTGATTTCAATGTGAACTGTGTAATACTTTGATTTCCCTATGGTGGTGTGGCAGGAACATAGAAAACTTTCATTCAGGTTCTCATACACACATTACAGCTGACCACTGGGGGTCCCATTTTGGCAATAAAAGGATTTTCTATATGGTCAACCCCTTTGAAAGTCTATTATAAGTTGTTTTAATATCGTAGGTTGTAGTTTTTTGCCCACCCGGGTCAACCATCTTGTATTTTAACAAATTCTGTAGGATTTGTTGACTCATATTTCTGTTTTTTCTTGCAAGGAATATTTTTCTGAAAAAAACTTTAAGGGGCCTACGTGATGAACACATCTGGATTTCCATCCTCAATCACCCAGCTCGTAGTGTATTTACGCGTGTCCAGAGAGTGTCCTGTTGTATGTGTCTTCTCCTCTGTACAGTTGTCATCAACCTCATGTTCTGGGAGCTACCTCAAACTGCTTATCCAGTGCTTATTAGTGTTGGTGAGTAGTTTTCGTCTCAAGATTCAGTTGTATATACACAATACTACTTCTATATCATAACCTTGAATATTCATTTTATATTTTTTAAAAAAATATTTCAGGCACTTTTACCCTGACATGCAAGGATATTATGATAGCCTTTGAAAGTGCAATTCTCATGTTTCCTATAAATTTACTCATAATTTACATCTTTCGAAATACCCAACCCAAGGAAAATAAATGCTCAAAGACTAAGATCAAGAAGGGCAAACATGTTCCTACTGCCAAAATGAGTCAACCCCGCCAAATAAGCTTCAATACCATTCTGGAGGTGAGAACACACAAGAATGTGCTTGAGCCTCCTTTAACTGTATTATTAACTATTGTATTCATTACATTTTTGTGTTCTTATTTTCTTCCCATACTGCTTCTTATCTTGTTAAGGACCTGTCAGGAGTAGTGCGGACTCTGAACCAAACCTCTCGGAATAATTTAGAAGTTGATCTGGATCAGGAATCAAATCAAAATTTTACTGCTCTTCTGCAAATCATCTCTTACCTTATGCAAAAGCAGCTAACACCTGGAAGTAAGCGCAATAACTTGTTATGTAAAATTTTTGGTGTTTGGAGAGGTTTCTGAAGTGTTTTTTGTACTGTTTCCTAAAAAAAAGTGTCTCAAAAACCTTGCATTCATTCCTGCTGGGAGTTCTCAGGCAGAATCCACCTAAAGATAGGGCATGAAGCTTTTTTTCTCCTATAGGTGAAAAAATCAGATAGAGGAAAAAAATCTGACACTGACTCAAATTGAAATGAATGAGAGGAGGATTTTGTGCACAAAATCTGCCTGTAAAAAACTCAGTGTAAACTTACAGTATATGCATTAGTTAGTAAATATAAATTACACTTTTATAGAATTCATAGAGTGGTCACTGCTGTTCTTTTTCTTCCAGCATTGCCATCCTTAGTACCTCTGGCACAACTTTCCATTGATGAGTTATGTGCCTTGTTCTCTGCTCATTATGTGTCCCGCAAACTTAAGAAAGTGTCTCAAGATCTTCAGCAGCTGAGAAACCAGCAGGTCCCAGAGAAGCAACAACATGAGGAGTTTCTCACACAGTTACAGGCTGTGTTGCACGTATTAGACAAATCTGTTCCTCCTTTGCCTGCACAGAGGTAAGACACCAGCCTTCTAACAGTCTAAAGTTTCTTTGTCCTATGACTATATGTATTCAATATTTGTACTATCATACCAATGCAGGTCCCAACAAAACCAACAAATAAAAAAGAGACTGCCTTGGTGGTTTCTCTTTATTGGGTGGTCCCTATTGATTTCCATCAGTGTTGTATCTACCTACTTCACTATGATGTATGGATTTTACTATGGAAAGGAAAGTTCTATCCGGTGGATTGTTTCTATGACTTTGTCTCTTTTCCAAAGCATCTTTATTCTGCAGCCTCTTAAGGTAGGTAAAGAAATCTAAACCAGTATTAAAAGGGTTATCTCAAGAACAAAATCCTTGTAACTATGCCAAAACCATTGTCTGTACAAGTTGGTTATCAATCTGGTTGTCTGGGATTACACATTCCAGAGAACTCTTGCATAATGGGAAAAGTGTTGGAGAAAGGAGTAAGCAGTCAGATTACAAAGGCTAAAATTTAAAGGGATTGTCCGGGGAGTATTTTTTCACTTGCCTGTTCCAGCGGAATGCTTGTAATGGACCCAGTGGTTCCAGTGATGTCACAGCCCCTGGTTCTTGTGATCATGGGCAATGTTCGGCCCCCTGGTTGCTCCGCCCCTCTGGTCACTCCGCCCACTCCTCCTCCGATCTCACAAATAAATAAAACACTCCCTGGCCAACTTTAATGTTCTATCCTTGCATTAGGTCATTAACTTGAGATTGGTGGGGTTCCGACTCCCAGTGTGTGGAGCCTGAAGCAGCTGACTCCATACATTGTGTAGTGGCTGAGCCACACTATTACAACTCCGCTTCCATTAATTTCAATGCAAGCTGAGCTGTGATAAGGCAACTGAGTTACTACAGAGTGTACGGAGTCATCTACATCTGGCTCTGTGCACTGTGCAGAAAACAGCTGATCGGTGTAGGAGGGGTCAGAACCCCGGCAATCATAAATAAATAACCAATGCTAAGGATGGGTCATTACATTTGAGGCTTGAATAAGTCCTTTACGAATGAATTTACACTGTGCATAGGTAGATGTGAGGAGGAATTCGCAAACTATGCATCCAACATATGCAACTATATAGGCCTACATTGGCATACGTCGTCTATAAGCTCTCATGTTATGCATTTTTTTACTAGATGCTTTTGTATATCTATATAAAAAGGGCATACTGATATATAACAGCCTGACAAACATTACGTGCAGTCAGATGAATGCAGGCCTATGGATATGTTTGCCGTATGCAATAGAAACCTAAACTTTATTTGAACATAAGATTATAAACAGAAAAGATGTGCATTGATGTAAAAAGTCACCACTTACATTTGGATTTTAAATGGTCTGAGCCATGTATGCACATCTATTTTTTAACCTGATTTTCAAATGAATTTTGGAATTTAATGGTGAAGAAGATGCCTGTTGGATGTTTCTTTTACACTGGTGCTCTGGACCCATCTCAGTGCTTAAGATCTTGGCACTCAGGTCAAAAGTTTCTCCATGGATATGTCTACAGAGAAACTAAACATAGCCCTGATCTCTCTTTGTACTATATTTCTGCAGTGTGAAGGCACCATAACTACTACCCTTATACTACCCTATGTCACTGATTTTATGGCTGGTCTATATACTTGACTTAATGTGAATTAATATGAAGACCTATTAAAGTATTTTTGTTTGATTTCCAGGTTGTGGGATTTGCAGTTTTCTTTGCTCTAATCTTAAAGAAGGTAGATGAAGATGAAGAAGAACTTTTGGATACAGAACTTTGGATAACAGGTTAATTTTTTCTAAATTCTAGGTTGTTACTTTTCAGATTCCTCTTTAAAGAAGCACTAGAGCAAAAACCCTTCTTTCCATCCATGCACCCCTCATCTGACCTCATATCTTGCAATCCAATCATATCTTGTCTCCTCCTCTCCTGCAATCCACTTTGCTTTCATATTTATGTTGTCTTTGCTGTGCTATCAGTGCTATGACGAATCAACACAGCATCACATAAGCAGCTAAAGACAGTTCTATATCTACCTGCTGGGGGGCAGTGCAATTATCCTTCTCTTTATATCCCCTTAAATAATATATGTGACTATAAGTATATAGTTAGGACACTGAGCTGTGATCTCCTTTATAGCTGTGTGACAGAAGCTGTCCGTTCATCAATAATTAGTGACAGAGATTTCTGTCTTCCCTTGTGGACAGCCTATGTCCATCATACAGGAAGTCAGGAATTTATGCATTATTCCATGTAGATTTTATCTTATCAGGGTGAGAATCACATAACCTTGCTGAAGAGAAGAATTCAGATAGAAAGGAATAATAAATACTTGTAGAATTATATATACTGTGGTAATGGATATATAATAAATAAATAAATAAATAAATCATGGGAGTGCTTCTTTAATTATTGTATTCTTGTGACACTAGGTTCACACTAGTCACACCTCACTAAATTAGTCTATAGCAATAAAACTTAACTATTAAGATAAAAAATAAAAAAATGAATTACAAAACGTGCAAACAATCAGTGCCAAGATAAACCACCACAACTAGAGGATACTCCTACACCCCCTCAAGTATTAGAGTCCAAATCTGGGGTAGGTAGCCTCGAAGTAGCAGAAATAAAATATAAATGTTGATCACTGGCCAAGGCCAAAGGCTATTCCAAGTAGCGGAGCCCACCATCAAGGCTCCGGGAACTGCAGTTTTTTACTGCATATCCTTATATACTGCGTCCTTATCATCTCATGTTTCATTTACACTCTTGATAAACCCCTGAGTTGACAGGGGGGAGAAACCGGTTGAGTGGAGAGTCACAAGCCGGGTCTCTGTGTTGGTTTCTCTCATGTGTCCTGTAGCTATGACATACTTATAGCGACCCAATAATAGGGGGTAGATAGGTCGGGACTGGGACATACATATGACTGACCGTTGTAGCTATTGTGGGCAGTGTTGAATATTAGTTTTATTGATATAAGGAAGGATGTTTCCACTTATCATTTGAGGAACCCTTCTGATATCCACCCTGATTTACTATACTATAGCCTCAAACTGTCTAATGGCAATTGGTCATTTGGTCTGTCTAGAGGCTAACCCTGTCTTAATGATCTATTGGAGAGTAGTCCCCTGAGTACAGGGCTTTGTACACCAGCAATTTCAGCAATAATTTGTTCCGTTACTGCAGTTTTTTTTAAGTGACACCATTTTTTCATTGATGGTGGAGATGTTTATCAATGAACCCCTGTTAATACTTATATACTTGGTGCACTTCAGCATTGAATGGATTGCTGATATTTGTATTTATACTTGAGACCCTCATGAGCCCTAGTCTATTTCCCTGCCTACTTATTATGGGAGAGGAAACATTTTGTCATGCGAAAATACAGTGACAAGTTGTCCTAGGACGTAACATGAATTGATAGGTATTCCCTTATTAGATTACCTGGGGATACAGTGATCAACATTTACAGTCATATGAAAAAGTTTGGGCACCCCTATTAATCTTAATCATTTTTAGTTCTAAATATTTGGGTGTTTGCAACAGCCATTTCAATTTGATATATCTAATAACTGATGGACACAGTAATATTTCAGGATTGAAATGAGGTTTATTGTACTAACAGAAAATGTGCAATATGCATTAAACCAAAATTTGACCGGTGCAAAAGTATGGGCACCTCAACAGAAAAGTGACATTAATATTTAGTAGATCCTCCTTTTGCAAAAATAACAGCCTCTAGTCGCTTCCTGTAGCTTTTAATCAGTTCCTGGATCCTGGATGAAGGTATTTTTGAACAATTCCAGTTCAGTTAAGTTTGATGGTCGGCGAGCATGGACAGCCCGCTTCAAATTATCCCACAGATGTTCAATGATATTCAGGTCTGGGGACTGGGATGGCCATTCCAGAACATTGTAATTGTTCCTCTGCATCAGGGGCGTAACTACCGGGGTAGCAGTGGTAGCAGCTGCCACAGGGCCCGGGACATTACGGGGCCCCGCGGGCCCCCGATGCGGTTTTTTGTTTTGTTTTTTTTTAATAGTCCGTTATCTGCTGGAGTAACCCTAGCAGGTAACGGGCCCTATATACTTACCGTTCCCCGAGGTCCCGCTCACGGCCGCCTGCGCTTCCGATTCTGCAGAGACAGCTGTGAGCAGGAGCGGGGATCGGTATGTGAGGCCGCGGGCCGAACACCACAATCTCTGCTATCATTATACTTCGGGGTCTTTTCAGACCCCGGAGTATAATAATCGGAGGCCCAGAGTTGGTGAGGGAACATAAAAAACAATATACACTTACCGCTCCTGCGCCTCGGGCCTGTTTGCTGACGTCCCAGACGTCAGCCGACGTCATTTTGCGTCGCGACGCCGGTCCCGCGTCACGTGACGCCGGCCTGGTCCGCACAAGAAGAAGGCCGGAGTAGCGCACGGGCATGCACCAGAGCGAGGAACAGGTAAGCAACGTTGTTTTTTTATGTTTCTATCCTCCCCTAGGTCTCCGATTATTATACTCTGGGGTCTGAAAAGACCCCAGAGTATAATAATTGTTCATGGGTGGTCCACAATGGGACATATAATAGTGTGTGCAGGGGCCACTATGGGGAATACTACTGTGTGCAGGGGCCACTATGGGACATGATACTGTGTGCAGGGGCCCCTATGGGACATGATACTGTGTGCAGGGGCCACTATGGAGGATAATACTGTGTGCAGGGGCCCCTATGGGACATGATACTGTGTGCAGGGGCCACTATGGGACATGATACTGTGTGCAGGGGCCCCTATGGGACATGATACTGTGTGCAGGGGCCCCTATGGGACATGATACTGTGTGCAGGGGCCCCTATGGGACATGATACTGTGTGCAGGGGCCCTTATGGGACATGATACTGTGTGTAGGGGCCACTATGGGACATGATACTGTGTGCAGGGGCCACTATGGCACATAATAGTGTGCGCAGGAATGCGTTTTTGTTTTTTTTTTTTTTGGGGGGGGGGGGGGGGGTTGGAGGGGGGCGGTCCGGGGGGAGGGGGCGGTCCGGTGGGGAGGGGTCGGGGGCGGCGGTTCGGGGGGGGGGGCCCATGTCAAATGTTCACCTTGGGGCCCAGCCATTCCTAGTTACGCCACTGCTCTGCATGAATGCCTGAGTAGATTTGGAGCTGTGTTTTGGATCATTGTCTTGCTGAAATATCCATCCCCGGCGTAACTTCAAATTCGTCACTGATTCTTGTACATTATTCTCAAGAATCTGCTGATACTGAGTTGAATCCATGCGACCCTCAACTTTAACAAGATTCCTGGTGCCGGCATTGGCCACACAGCCCCAAAGCATGATGGAACCTCCACCAAATTTTACAGTGGGTAGCAAGTGTTTTTCTTGGAATGCTGTGTTTTTTTGACGCCATGCATAACGCCTTTTTGTATGACCAAACAACTCAATCTTTGTTTCATCAGTCCACAGGACCTTCTTCTAAAATGAAGCTGGCTTGTCCAAATGTGCTTTTGCATACCTCAGGCGACTCTGTTTGTGGCGTGCTTTCAGAAACGGCTTCTTTCGCATCACTCTCCCATACAGCTTCTCCTTGTGCAAAGTGTGCTGTATTGTTGACCGATGCACAGTGACACCATCTGCAGCAAGATGATGCTGCAGCTCTTTGGAGGTGGTCTGTGGATTGTCCTTGACTGTTCTCACCATTCTTCTTCTCTGCCTTTCTGATATTTTTCTTGGCCTGACACTTCTGGGCTTAACAAGAACTGTCCCTGTGGACTTCCATTTCCTTACTATGTTCCTCACAGTGGAAACTGACAGGTTAAATCTCTGAGACAACTTTTTGTATCCTTCCCCTGAACAACTATGTTGAACAATCTTTGTTTTCAGATCATTTGAGAGTTGTTTTGAGGAGCCCATGATGCCACTCTTCAGAGGAGATTCAAATAGGAGAACAACTTGCAATTGGCCACCTTAAATACCTTTTCTCATGATTGGATACACCTGGCTATGAAGTTCAAAGCTCAGTGAGGTTACAAAACCAATTTTGTGCTTCAGTAAGTCAGTAAAAAGTAGTTAGGAGTATTCAAATCAATAAAATGATAAGGGTACCCAAATTTTTGCACCGGTCAAATTTTGGTTTAATGCATATTGCACATTTTCTGTTAGTACAATAAACCTCATTTCAATCCTGAAATATTACTGTGTCCATCAGTTATTAGATATATCAAATTGAAATGGCTGTTGCAAACAACCCAAATATTTAGAACTAAAAATGATTAAGATTAATAGGGGTGCCCAAACTTTTTCATATGACTGTATATTGTATTCATGCCACTTCGAGGCTACCTACCCCAGATTTGGACTCTATAATACTTGAGGGGGTGTAGGAGTATAATCTAGTTGTGGTGGTTTATCTTGGCACCGATTGTTTGCACGTTTTGTAATTCATTTGTCTCTAGCCCTCTTACCTCATAGAATGTAAGCCCTTGCGGGCAGGGCCCTCTATCCCACTGTTCCAGTTGGTCACTGTTAGTATTATACTTATCTTGTATATTTTGTATACCGTATGTAAACCCTCAAATGTAAAGCACCATGGAATTAATGGTGCTATATAAATAAACAATAATAATAATAATAATAATATTATTTTTTTCTCTTAATAAAAGTTAAGTTTTATTGCTATGGACTAATTCAGTGAGGTGTTCTGTTCTGCGAGTCCTACCACTGTCAGTGATTTTTTTTTTTAGGTTCACAGTAGTGTTCAGGTTTCCGTTCTTCGGGACCCGAAAAATGGAAACCCTATCTGCTTAAAAAGAAGTTACCCATGGACTCCAGAGATTAAAATGGGGTCCGCCGGGTTTCCACCTGGTTTCCGCCCAAAACCAGCGGAAAGAAAAGTTTTTCTTGCATATTTTAAGCGGAATGGAGGACGGAGTCCCCGAATGCTAGTGTGACTGCAGCCTTAGCTTATGTTTCCATTTGCATCTAACATAGTCTCCCCACAGAATATTTATGTGTATATATGTGTGTATTTGTATTATTTTAGAGAAAACATTCTTACCCTGGTCTTTTGCTGCCTATCTGTAGGTTATCTACTCTGTTTGATTTGATTCTGACTTCAAGAAGTCATAAATACTATATACTATATATTCACTATTATTTACTATACTATTTACTATGCATGGCACCATGTATTGAATGTATTGTTATTGTTATGTAATATAAACCAATATAACGATTGGCTGTTGGACAATGAATTTCCCTAGCGGATCAATAACGTATTCTATCTATCTATCTATCTATCTATCTATCTATCTATCAATCTATTCCCACATAATAATGTAATTATTGGTATACACTGCAGATGAATACCAGCTAAGTGATGAGACAACACTGTGATGGATTTCCTGACTTTCTGCACTCTGCTTTGGATTGTCTACTGGATCTACCTGGATCTCCATTCTTTTATTTGGGACAGATTTATTCTGCAGTACACAGATTATATAACGCCCCATTCCCTTTTATATAATGTTATGTTTTATTTAGGTTTGTATTGTATATGTGGGGAAACTATGGTTATGCATATAGAAGAAAACAACACAGTGTGAGACATAAAGGGGGAATATGTTTGTTTCATTTCTGCCTTCCCATATTAATATTATTTTGTGTAACAAGACGAGTTTCCGATTTTTTTGTGCTTTTTTTTTTTTTTTTTTTACAAGTTAATGGGGTTATCCAGGGACCTGAAATCCTCCAGGTCACACTTGACAAATAATGGAATGAAGTCAGTCTTATTATGAATAATGACAGAAACACTCCTTATGTAAGAAAAATGCACCGAGTGATACTCATATAATGCTCAATTTTTTTTATAAATCTTAATCATATCTCAGGTCAAGTACGTCTCTACCAGACACATTATTGTGGGTAGATGTCTATTAAATAAATCAAAAACCACTACATGCTTTAATTTATCCTCAAGACCCCCAAATGTCCCACATCAATTTCTTTATTGACATTTCCAAACTGTAATGCTGTCCTAGGAAAAACTATGCACTTCACCCAAAGAAACAAAAAAATTCCTCTGGCTGATCACTTGAACACTCCCTCCCCATTCATAATCTGTAGCAAAAACTCACAGATCTCCATCTAAATGACCAATAACCCTCCATTCCCCCAAGAAAAAAGCAATTAAACAGAGAGCATGCACCAACTCGGCAACCACTTCAAGAGAGGGAAAAAAAAGATAGCTTTATCCTTTATATACAAGGCTTAGCAGGAAATAATAGTGAGTATGCAATTTACATCTGTGAAAGTCTTTTCTTAACATCCTTAAACCCATGCCTCTTTAGTTGTGTCACCCTAGAAAAATCAGGAAAAAAAGCAATCTGATTCCAATCGGTAATACTCTTCACTTGTCTTGCTTTCCCAATAATCACATCTCTGTGTGTAATTTTCACCAAGATAGCCCTTGAATGAGAAAATCATAAATGTGCTGTCCATACCATTTAACCATGGATCCGACACATATACAGTGCCTTGCGAAAGTATTCGGCCCCTTTGAACTTTTCAACCTTTTGCCACATTTCAGGCTTCAAACATAAGGATATAAAATTTTAATTTTTTGGTGAAGAATCAACAACAAATGGGACACAATCGTGAAGTGGAACGAAATTTATTGGATATTTTAAACTTTTGTAAAAAATAAAAAACTGAAAAGTGGGGTGTGCCAAATTATTCGGCCCCCTTAAGTTAATACTTTGTAGCTCCACCTTTTGCTGCAATTACAGCTGCAAGTCGCTTGGGGTATGTCTCTATCAGTTTTGCACATCGAGAGACTGAAATTCTTGCCCATTCTTCCTTAGAAAACAGCTCAAGCTCAGTGAGGTTGGATGGAGAGCGTTTGTGAACAGCAGTTTTCAGCTCTTTCCACAAATTCTCGATTGGATTCAGTTCTGGACTTTGACTTGGCCATTCTAACACCTGGATACGTTTATTTGTGAACCATTCCATTGTAGATTTTGCTTTATGTTTGGGATCATTGTCTTGTTGGAAGATAAATCTCCGTCCCAGTCTCAGGTCTTTTGCAGACTCCAACAGGTTTTCTTCCAGAATGACCCTGTATTTGGCTCCATCCATCTTCCCATCAATTTTAACCATCTTCCCTGTCCCTGCTGAAGAAAAGCAGGCCCAAACCATGATGCTGCCACCACCATATTTGATAGTGGGGATGGTGTTTTCAGGGTGATGAGCTGTGTTGCTTTTATTAGAAACATATCGTTTTGCATTGTGGCCAAAAAGTCCGATTTTGGTTTCACCTGACCAGAGCACCTTCTTCCACATGTTTGGTGTGTCTCCCAGGTGGCTTGTGGCAAACTTTAAACGAGATTTTTTATGGATATCTTTGAGAAATGGCTTTCTTCTTGCCACTCTTCCATAAAGGCCAGATTTGTGCAGTGTACGACTGATTGTTGTCCTATGGACAGACTCTCCCACCTCAGGTGTAGATCTCTGCAGTTCATCCAGAGTGATCATGGGCCTCTTGGCTGCATCTCTGATCAGTCTTCTCCTTGTTTGAGGTGAAAGTTTAGAGGTGACGGCTGGGTCTTGGTAGATTTGCAGTGGTCTGATACTCCTTCCATTTCAATATGATCGCTTGCACAGTGCTCCTTGGGATGTTTAAAGTTTGGGAAATCTTTTTGTATCCAAATCCGGCTTTAAACTTCTCCACAACAGTATCACGGACCTGCCTGGTGTGTTCCTTGGTCTTCATGATGCTCTCTGTGCTTTAAACAGAACCCTGAGACTATCACAGAGTAGGTGCATTTATACGGAGACTTGATTACACACAGGTGGATTATATTTATCATCATCAGTCATTTAGGACAACATTGGATCATTCAGAGATCCTCACTCAACTTCTGGAGTGAGTTCGCTGCACTGAAAGTAAAGGGGCCAAATAATATTGCACGCCCAACTTTTCAGTTTTTTATTTTTTACAAAAGTTTAAAATAACCAATAAATTTCATTCCACTTCACAATTGTGTCCCACTTGTTGATTCTTCACCAAAAAAATAAAAAATTATATCCTTATGTTTGAAGCCTGAAATGTGGCAAAAGGTTGAAAAGTTCAAGGGGGCCGAATACTTTCACAAGGCACTGTACATGTAGCCTCACTGACAGATTTTCAGGCTGAGAACAGCTGATCATTACGGTTCTCAGCGGGTTAGCAAACTGTGATCTACTTATTGTCAAGGTATCCTTGTTACAAGTAGGGATTGTCCAAACAGGAGGAGGAAGAACCTTTTTAACTTCCTTGCACTTTTAAATAATTAATACTCATCTACACTTATCTAGAGGACACATTGCAGGCAATGTCATAATAATCTATATACTGTATCTGCTTATTTCTGTATGATATGTCTCTGCTCCTTTTATTCCCAATAAGAAATATGTAACATAATGTTATATCACATAAAACATGTTATAATTCTAAACATTAAAAACAGTTGATTTTTTGCCACAGAACAGTGATTTATGTGAATTGCTTCAGATGTATATAACAGGCTACTACTTAAAGGAACAATGAAGCAGATTTAATATTGTGTTTGCCAAGAATGAATCGTAAAATGTGCCAAAATTTGGTTCATTTCTGATGCAAAAAGTTGTGTCTAGTTTTAGGCCATTTTTTCAGGCTAGCCTGACATCTGGTTTTGGCTAGATGAAAACAAGGCATGGCTTAGTTAAAAGGGGTGTGGTTAAAAATGCATCATTTTGTGCCAAAACTGTAGCATACTGTTTTGGCACAAGCTAACTTTTAACACAAACTACTAACTATTAGTAAGACTACATGCATACGACCATGTGCAAATAGCCAGGCCATGAGTAAACCGCACAGACGGAACATGGATGACATCAGTGTGCTGCCCATGCCTCCACGGCCCCATTCATTTCTGTCAGACAGCACGGACACAAAACGGAAAGGAATAGGACCATGAAAATACACTGTCGTGTGTATGGGGCCATAGAAATGAATAGGTCAGTATGCTAATCGTGAAAAACATGGCTAGCACACTGACAATGCACATGTGTGCATGAGGCCTAAATGTGGGGCATTGTGTTATGTCTGGGAAATGTGTAACTTAAGGATTCAAAGAGCACCAGAACGAAAAGTCATGAACTGCAGCAACAGTCACAAATATACAGTTGGGGAATTTAAGTTAATTGCCCCAGAATTATACTTTAGAATTTATCATTTTTCTAATTTGCACCAAGAAACTTACCTAGATCCACATTTATTTGTTCTAGACATTTTTTTACCTCACAAGACAAGGGGGAGTGGCTTTTTAGAATGTAACAGGGTTTAAAATGCAGATTGTGCCAGATTTGTGCCAAGTACACCAAAATTATCATCCAGCATCAGCTACTGTGATAAATCTACCACATTTTTAGACTAAGTTTATACAGGGTTAGTAAATCTAAGTTTAGACGTGAAAGGTCCTCATTAAAGTCCATGTCACTTTAATAGAGGGGGTGTCCTCATACTATAGAGCATCTATAGCTGTCCCTGTACCAGATGGTAACTGGTGATTTTTCTTTACCTGACCAACATTCAAACAGCTCTGCATGGTCAGTGGATCAAAACATATTTGATATTGTCATATAGAGTTGCTTTTAATTCAGCCAGGTCAACATCTGCCTGGTGTTTGTACGTGCTACCATAATATACATGGAGTGTTCATGTTTCATCCACATTCTAAACCTGTGCCTGACATACAATAACCCCTCCCAAATTTGTGTAATTAAAGTCTGAGTCTTGTTTTTTCTGTAATGATCTCGGGCCTGTTTACCTACAATAAAAGATATTTGTGGTTAACACAATGGTGTAAGTGTGCTCAGAAAACACAAGTGCATTGTACATCCATAAAGCATCCACCTGCCCAGGCTGGGTGTGCTCATTCTATTTAGTCTCATATTTTGCTTATTTGATGGAGGGCGGGGAGGTGCATCCTTATCATTTTCTGCTGGCGTTCAATGCAACAACAGGGGTGAAATCCTAGTTTTGTCTTTGAACTCTAATAATTATGTGGATTCTCTGCTGCTTCATATTGGTTCTTTTCAGTAAGTGGCATGAATGCTTTGCCCAATGCCCTGGTACTCAGAAAAATGTAGGAGACTACTGCATTCAGCTTATTAATCAAGAGTTGACATACACTGGAGCTAAGTCTTGGTGCCAGAAACAAGGTGGACAATTGGCTCAGATTGGAAACCAGAACACACTGGAGGAAATCTTACTTCTAATTACAGACGAGGGTTCTTACTGGATTGAGGTTGTGTCACCATTAAAGGAACAGAGGGCTCAAGGTAACTTAAATCAAGACAACCAGAATGAGCAAGGTAAGCTCAGGAGAAGTATTGGAAAGAAGGCAAATGAAGCTGATATCCACTACTGTGTGCAAGTTTTAGGGAGGTATGATGCTTTCAAAAATGGAATTGTTAATATTTTAATTTTTGTCAAGTAACAAAGTTAAATGAATTAACAAAAGAAAAGTCTAAATCACATCAATATTTGGTGGGACCATCCTTTAACTTCAAACAGCATCAATTCTTCTAGGTACACTTGTACACATTTTATGAAAGAATTCGGAATGGAGTTTGGTCCAAACATCTTAGAGAGCTAACCACAGATTTTCTGTGGATGTATACTTGCTCATATCCTTCTGTTTCTTCATGTAATTCCAGACAGACTCAGTTACATTGAGATCAGGGCTCTGTGGCTCCTCTGAAAAGAAACTATTAACATTTCTATTTTCAAAAGCATTTTTACTATATCTGCCTAAAACTTTTGCACAGTATTATATTGCATATGGGAATATTGAATGCATTCTGATAATGAAGGGAATACTTACACACAACATGCCTAGACACCCATGAAAGGGAACTGAAGTAATTGTATGAGCTTGATGTAGGGTAAGGGTAGTTTAGGAGTTATCCCATTACATTTACCATGAGCAGAACTGTGTCTCCAGCCAGCACAAGGGTCAGGTCCATGTTTTGGCAGGCCCTTGGGCGACAGAGTCTCAGCTGGCATCCTGTCAGTCATGGTAAGAGGCCCAATCATTTACATCCAATGAGCGCTGCAATTCATAAAGAACATCATATCTGCTCTGAGTGGACAAAGTTTCAGTCTTTTTATCATTGCAGTGAATCTGTCAGAACAGCAAACTGAAAAGTGTGAATCTATCCTTACTCATACAGTACTGTAATGACTGGTTGGATGTATACATCAATACTATTATCATACATATACAACATTAATTGTAGTCTCAATACACTTTTTAACAAACTTTGTATTCAAAAAACACAAATTAAGGCTTTGTTCACATCTGCATCATGGATTCTTTGGTATATATATATAAACCACAACATAGTCACGCTTTTACACTGGACATTTGTTGTAATGATTCCTCTTTACAACTACAGATATACGCAATCACTGACAGCTGTGCAACAAGGGTGAGGTACTATAAGTCCCAGGGTAGAACAAATGTACAGTGAACGTATTAATAAACGTTAGTAAATGCACAGGATTAAAACTTTCACCGTTTATCTATCATTTATCTGTGGTCACTCACATACCTGCTGTTACAGAAGCACTATACATCACTTGAAGAAGACAGCAGCTATAGAGAGGTCAGAGAGGGGAAACGTTAGGACATAGGGGGTTGCAGATGGACGACAGCAAGTTTAGCAAGGGTTTTGTTAATAAAACTGAGCAGTGTGCCCCCTTGAGCTCAATGGGCCCCTGCATCTGCCCAGGTTTGCCGAGTGCTGACGCTGCCCCTGACTGAGGGTCACTCTGCTATTATATCACATGCTCCAGTATTGAAAATCTCTTATTCTCAAGATGTAGATTCATTAAGTACTACACAGACCTTTGTATTGGCCTATAAAAATTTTGTACTTTGTAAATTGGTTGATTCTTTTCTCTAAGCTTGGTTTGGTTATTTTTCTTTGTACTGCATTTATTCCTTTCAGTCAGTTCAATTTGGTTGTCCATAACTATAGCTATAGTATAGTTATATCTTTGATACACCTGCTAGTTAGTTAGTGTGAAATTATATTCCCATGTATATTTACACCTTTTTATTATATCTCCTGGCTTTATTTGCCTTAGCAGCAGGTGCTTGACACTGGTTGCTAATGATAATTTCTGACATCCACTGATATTCTCAAATAATTTCCTCATGACTGTTTAGCCTAATTTCTTTTATTTAGTTTTTCATGATGAACATTGCTCTCTTCATAAGTGCATAGTGTGATTTTTATCAACATTAATCTAAGGGCTCGTACTCCCTGGAATTATTGCATGACTGACAACATATTCCTTTGATGTAGCTAGCGACATGGGAGGGCGGGGGGGGGGGGAATATATTGTTTACTGCTTTTCTCTGTAGTTATTGCCATTTTGATTTCCCTTTTTTGTTTGAGGACATATTATACCCTCACTTTATTGTTCATGATATATGATTATTCTAAAAAAAAACTTTAATAAACAGAGTAATAATGATCTTGTGAGGATCAAGCATTTTGTTGTTGGTTCATAGAAATATTAATCCTTCTTTCCATAACCTATTGTATGAGACAGGACAAGCACAAGAACAAAACCAACAGCAAGGCAATGGAAATAATCAAGAAAATCAGCAAGACCAACAGAAGGTAAGAGATGCAGACCAACAGGAAGACCAAAATGAAGACCAGAAGAAAGGTAAAGACAAAGACCAGCAAGAAGACCAAAATGAAGACCAGCACAAAGGAAAAGATGGAGACCAAGAAGATGACCAAAGCAAAGAACGGTACAAAAGAAACAGAGACAGGGAGAATGACAAAGAAGAGCACGATCCTCATAGGAAGAACAGCAGAGACCATGGTAAGGGCTCAGTGAGCATTTTAGACAGACTGAGAGGCTTCTAATAATGGTAATAAATTCTATGCATGGAGTCTATTATTATTATTATTGTTTATTTATACAGCACTATTAATTCCATGGTGCTTTACATTTGTGGATTTACATACGGTACAGATAATGCTAACAGAGACTAACTGGTACAGTGGGATAGAGGGCCCTGCCCGCAAGGGCTTACAATCCATGAGGGAAGAGTCTAGAACATATTTGTAACCTTTTTTCAACCCCTTATGAACACGGCCTCATTTTTCAAATGATTTTGAGAAGGTTTTTTTTTTCGTGACACATTCTACTTTGTGTTAATGGTAAATTTTGGTAAATATGTTTTTATTTACATATGAAAAAATAGGAAATTTAAATAGGAAAAAATGCAATTTTCAAAGTTTGAAATTTTCATATAGCAAGTCATACCACCCAAATTACTTCATAAATAAAATTTACCATATCTCTACTTTATATTGGCATCAAACTTTTAACACCCTTTAATTGTTTTTCATACATTATAAAGCTTACATTTCAACTAGAAATTTTCAAATTTTTCAAGAACATTTCCAAAAATCCATTTTTAACACCTTAGCAACACAGGAAGTAATAGCAAGTCCTGGCTGCCACTGTCCACAGATGTACTATTATATCCTGTGTCGCTCATCAGGAGATGTTAGCGGTAGCGAGATCAGGGGGTGCTGATATGCCGCGATCATGAATTGCAGTGTATACTACTGAATCAGTGATCAGAACATCGCTGGTTCAGGTCCCCTTGTGGGATATCAAGAAAATGTAAAAAAACAAAAGTGTTAAAAAAAAATTAATACCTGAATAAAGCCCCCAAAATGCCCCTTTCCTATATAAAATGAATTATATTAAAAAAAAACTAACAATGAAAAAAAACAATACAAATTTGGTATCTGTAACAACCCATACAATAAAGCTGAAACATTATTTAACCTGCACGGTGAACGTCGGAAAAACAGACATATTTACAAAATATACTATAAAAAGTGATCAAAGTCATATGTAACAAAACAGTACCAATAAAAAGCACAGGTCGTCCTGCAAAAAATAAGCCCTCAACCAACTCTGGCAACCGAAAAATAAAAACGTTACACATCTCAAAATATGGCGATGCAAAAATAATTAATTTATGTCCCCAAATGGGTGTTTGTTCTGCTAAATTAGTAACACATTAAAAAAACAATATAAATCGACATGTTCAATCTCATCCTGACATTTCAGGCGTGCCCCATGCATCTCACCTTTACAAAGTGGCGGCTTATGCAGATAACTTATTATTCTTCCTCTCCTGCCCCCAGATCTCCCTCCCATGCCTAATGTACGCCTTCCACAAGTATTCGAAGCTCTCCAACGTCAAGATTAACTTCTCAAAGTCAGAATCTTTTAACGTGACCCTTCCCTCCCAACAAGTCTCCACTTTGAGTCAATCTTTCCCCTTCCGATGAGCTACCCGGGCCTTGAAATTTCTGGGAGTTTTCATTACTCCTGACCTGAAAGACCTCTTTCAAACTAATTTCCCACCCACGCTGACATCAATCCGTGCGGACTACAACTGATGGACGAAGTGCACATTCACATGGTTCAGGAGATGCACTATGTTTACAATGAACATTCTGCCGCGACTCCTATACCTATTACAGACACTGCCCATTCACATTTCCCTTTCCTTTTTTTGGGCCCTGTCCTCCATTCAAATAGATTTTATCTGGTCGGGTAAATCAGCGAGAGTCAGCAGAGCCCTTCTGTCCCGCCCAAAATGTTGTGGTGGCCTGGCCCGGATCTCAAATTATATTATTTTGCCGCTCATTTAACTAGGATTGTGGATTGGTGCAGGCATATCTCGCTTAAACCGTGGATTTACATTAAGCAGGCCTTCTCCCTGCTGCCACTACAGATGATACCGTGGCTCGAATCCTCACTAGTGTCATTTCTTCACTCCCACCCCACCATTGGCCCAATACTTAGAATTTGCTCTCAGCGCTTAGTTTGCACACACTCTCTCCCGCTGGACTCCATATGCTGTCCAATTCTGGGAAACCAAAGGTGTCTCTGAGAGGGTGTTTCGCAATAGGTGCCGCCACAGGATTTTTCGGATTGGCCACCTCCGGAATGACTTTGGGTGGCGGGTGGGCCCAGGGGTTTCTCCCTCAAATTATCTCCCCCCCCCAGATTTATGGTGGGAATTACAGATCCGTCACTTTGTACACGGACTTCAGGACTGAATATACATTCCTGGAACGACTGTGTATAGGCGAGGGTCTCCTACACCACTTACTAGCTACCATCTACGAGCTTCTGATTGAACCCCCAGCCGAGGATGTCCCTCCCTTTATGTCGAAGTGGGGGACAGACCTCAACTTGTCTCTCACTCAGGCTCAGAGAAAGCATATATTTCGTCTCACACATGAAACCTCAATTAGTTCCCGCTACCATTAGTCCAGTTTTAAAATCTTATCCTGGTGGTATCGTGTTCCTTCAAAATTACATGCTCTTTTCCCGCATGTCCACCAACATGGTGGAGGTATGGAGTAGAGGAGGGCACCATGCTACACATCTTTTGGTCCTGTGACGCCCTCTCCTCCTTTTGGATGGCGTTTAAGAGGATTATATCTCAGATTACCAAGACCTCTCACGACTTGGGCCCTGCTCTGTTACTGCTCCATCATTGCGAGTCTCTGGTATTACTGGATGGAATTCCAATGTACTGGCAAGTATCAGACGCTTCTTTATTCTGTGCCCCCCCCCCCCCCCCGTACATCCACAGTGGGACACTGGTTCTTGTAGCCGTTGATCTGTTACCTGTCTGCGACCATTGTTGGTTTCTTTGCCTGGCTCTGCATAGAGACTTATTGTTTTCGCTGATGGAGAAGTTGGACCATTCAGACTTCTGGGTTCACCCCCAGATATGGTACTGGAATAACCCCCCCTTTTTTTTTACTTTGTTTGTTTTCTTTCCTTTTTGCTTTACCCTCCCCCCTCTTTTTTCTCTTCCTCCTTCTTCCTTGCTTCCCTCCTCTCTTTTTTCTCATCCCTTCCCTGTCACCTCTATCAGGGGTTTACTACCCTGTTGCCTACAGTATACATTGTTTGTTCCTATTTTGCTTTTGCATCTTTCTGGTGTCATTTTTTTATGCCTTTTTGAATAAACTTTGAATTGAAAAAAAAAACAAAAAAACAATATAATGCTTCGTTCACACCTGCGCTTGCTGTCCGTCCGTCGCCAATCCAGTGAAAATCTCGGCGAACTGGATTGGCGTCGGATACAGACCGGTCAGCGGCGCATTGGTTAAAAACCCATTCATTTTGAATGGGTTTTTAAAGCAGTGCGCGTGGTGTGCGCTTACACCCTCTGCGCTGCGAATCCTTTTTTTTTTCGTCGGACACGAAGTCCTGCGTGTCCGACTTTGTTTCCGACGAAAAAAAAAAGGATTCGCAGCGCAGAGGGTGTAAGCGCACACCCGCGCACTGCTTTAAAAAACCCATTCAAATGAATGGGTTTTTAACCAATGCGCTGCTGACCGGTCTGTATCCGACGCCAATCCAGTTCGCCGAGATTTTCACTGGATTGGCGATGGACGGACACCAAGCGCAGGTGTGAACCCACCCTTAATTGTGTATCGCCGTTATCTTACTGACCCACAGAATAAAGGTAACATGTTACTTGTGCACTACGCTGTATGGCAAACAATTTAAAAGGTAAAACGCAATGCCAGAATTGATGTTTTGGGGCTTTTTTATCCACCAAAAAAAGTTAATAAAAAAAACAGCACTTATATGTCACCAGAAAAATAAAAAAAAAATATAGCTTGCACAATGTGAAGACAAAACCCCAAAAATCGTCAAATCATTAGGACAAAACTGGCTATGGCAGAAAGGGAATGTATAAGCTGTGGAGGGTATATCAAGGTACACCCCAAATTTAGAGGTTACGAAATAAGACACCAGAAGTGACTCCCAGAGTGACCCCCCCCCCCAATCATAGGAGCTACTGGGAAAATAGTAGAGAATTTGGTGTTCCCAATGTACTCCACACAGCTTACATATTCACTATTCACCAGCTGATGTGCATTCACATGTGAGAAACTAATGCTCACTACACCCCTTGATAAATTCTTTGAGGGGTGCACTTTTTAAAACATAGTTTCACTCTCTAGTGGATTCCACTTTACTGCTACCTTACAGGCTCTGCAAACATGACATGGCGTCCAGATACCAAACATCTAAATCTGCGCTCTAAAAGCCACATAGTGCTCTTTCACATCTGCGCCCTGCTGTGTACCCAAACTGCAGTTTATGCCCACATGTATGATACTGCTGTACCCAGGATAACGCACTTAATGTCATATGTGGGTATAATCTGCTGTTTCTTAACACCCGGGCACAGAAGAGAAGGAATGCATTGTGGTTTTTGGAGCACAGATTTAGACAGTTAGGATTTTGACACTTTTGCAAAGCCCTGAAATGGCAGTAAAGTGGAATCCTCTGACATATTTATTTATTATTTATTTATTATGCTTATATAGCGCCATCATATTCCGCAGCGCTTTACAGATATTGTCAGTCACTGTTCCATATAGGGCTCAAAATCTATATATGACCCCATTTTGGAAACTATACCCCTGAAGGAATTTATCCAGGAGTACATTGAGCATTTTTAACCCCCAAGTGTTGCATTAATTTATTTTCTAGAAATGAATACGCAGCTGATGGTGAACGGTGAAAATTTTTCCAGAAATATGTAATTTCAGTGCGCAATATATTGTGCCCAGTTTGTATTAGAGATGAACACTCCAAAAGCTGTTGTATCTGGGATACCCGCTTAACCACATCAGTACCGGACCAATTTCTGGTTCAGGACCAAACACATTATTGGGTTTTTTGTATGAGCAGTTAGGGCTTAGCTGCTTATGTTCGCCGGAACTTTTGCCTTTCGCAGGCATCGGACTGCACATGTCCGGACGACCATTTTCCAGTGGTCTGTGAGCGTACTGCGGCACAGTACATAAGCATGTCCGGGTGGCCATTTTCCAGTCTGCTACACAGTACGCTCGTGTAGAGACCACTGGAAAATGGCCGCCCAGACATGTGCAGTCCGATGCCTGCGAAAGGCAGAAGTTCCGTCAAAGAGGAGGAGGGGAGTGAACATAAGCAGCTAAGGGGCGGTGGAGAGTTATGACGCGGAGGGTGCTTGGAGCGCCGGGGGAACTCCCCAGGTGCTCTGTGATCCTAATTTGCATAACAGAAGAAACTGATTTTAAAAGAAGCGGCGGGGAGAAGCTTAGAATGGAAGGTAGGAGTAGAATGGCCTTTTTAAAGGCTATTCCAACATGCCATTTGTTAAAAATGTGTTTTTCTAATGACTCCATTTAAAAATTTCAAATTTCACTTTGTACATTAATTTTTGGAAGCACCCTTGGGCTCAAAATCAGTCAATTAGGAATTTCTCAAAGTCCTTGAGAAATTCCTTGAGGGATGTAGTTTCTACAATGGGGTCACTTTTGTAGGGTTGAATTGTATTGGTACTCTAGGAACTCTGCAAATTTGACATGGCACCTGAAACTTATTCCAGCAACATCTTCCCTCCAAAAGCCAAATTGCGCTTTTTCCATTCAGAGCCCTACCATGTACCCATAGAGCAGTTTATGACCACATATGGGGTATTCCCGTGTTCATGAGAAAGAAACCCCTATAAATCACCCCATTCTCAAAACTGTACTCCTGAAATAATTTAAAACAGCACAGCATGTTTATTAACCCTTTGCATGGAAATATCCTACATCTGGATGTAAACTAATGTATGGGCACACAGCAGGACACAGAAGGGAATTACACCATTGGGATTTTAGAAGACAGCTTTTACTGGAATAATTTTCAGGTGCCATGTTGCATTTGCAGAGCCCCTGAGGTACCAGAACAGTGTAAACTACCAAAAAGTGACCCCCATTTTAGAAAATAGACCCCTCAAGAAATTTATCAAGAGATATAGTGAGTATTTTGACTCTACATGTGTTTTTTACAGAATTTACCACTGGAACATGAAAATTAAAAATTACTTTATTTTCCAGTTTATTTCGCTTTTGGAGGGAAAATTTTGCCAGAATAGTTTTTATGTAGCATGTCCCATTTTCAGAGCCCCCAAATTGCCAAAATGATGGATACCCTCGAAAAGTGACACTTTTTTTGAAACTAGACCTCTCAAGGGATTTATCAAGGGACACAGTGAGTATTTTGACTCTACAGTTGTTTCACGGAATTTATTTTACGATTGGCTCATGGTATAAATTGCAGTATGGGCACAGAGTGGGACTGAGAAGGGACTGAAAACTATTTAGAGGGAAGACTTTGCTGTAATAATTTTCGGGTACCTTGTTGGAAACTTATGGGGCTCTGCAAAAACAATATAGCGTCCAGAATCCAGTCCCTCTAAATTTATACTCCAAAAGCTAAAAAGCACAGTGCTCCTTTTCTTCGGAAGCCTGCTGTTTGCCCAAACAGCAGTTTACACCCACATACACAATTTTTTGTACAACTGAGAACCCACTTAAAAGTTTTAGGCGTGTATGTCTCTGTTGACACAAAGTGGGCACAACATATTGGCACTGAAATGGCATATTTCTTTAACCACTTCCTGACATCCGCCATAATAGTATGGCACAGCCGGTAAGGACATCCCGCAAACCACTGAAATATATAGCTGAAGCATGGTGTGCATACAGAAACTGTGTGCGCACCATGCCTTGCGGTTGTCAGTTGTTATATACGTCTGACACTTTCCACTAACACCTGTAGTTGGAGCTGAGCTCCAATCATGGGTGTGAACCCCTGAGATGTCACGGTCAAACATGAATCTCAGAGGTTTTACTATACATTGAGGTCCTGATCGAAACCCATAAAAAACATTAGTAAAGCATAAAAAAATCAACATAAATTAGGTATTGCTGTAATCGTACCGACTCATAGAATAAAGGTAACATGATATTTATGCAGTACGCTGTATGGCAAAAAAAAATGTAAGTATTAAAAAGCAGTGACAGGTTTGATGGGTATATTTTTTACATACCACCCAGAAACAGTTAATAAAATGTAGTCGGGAGCATGGCCTAGCGCCGCATGGAGCGAGACGCATAGTCCCTGAGCTCCGCGGCCCACCCGTCTTCATCAGTGGCACACACCGGCTTTTACCTGCCCTACCCGGCTGCTTTTCGTCACGGACCCTCCTGATGGTGTCCTGCCCGCGATGGTTCGCAGCAGGAAAAAAAAAGAATCCGATCAAACAAACAAAATTCTTCCCGCTGGCGATGTCGAACTCCCTCCAAGATGTTGGCCAAACTTCTCCCTCCTCAACGCAGAAGGCCCCGACTTCGGCAACTGTAAGTTCTGTCCTGGACAGCTCTGACACACTTCCCCTGTTGCCATCCTCGGCTAGCACCTCTAGCTCTCAGGCCTCGGCAGGCTCTCCTCTTCGGTCGGCCATCTTAGCCTCTCCTGCATTAAACCCTCTAAGAACACCGTCCATGCCTGCCACACCGTGCTCTCTTAGCATGACCTCTCAACCCTCCTTAGGCCTGGCGTTAGGTGACCCCTCCAGACCTATCTCAGAAGCAGCTATGTGGTCCCTATTTGCTGATTTCAAGTCAGCTATCCAATCTGAGCTGAAACTCTTAGTTGGAACTCTGCAAAACAAACTGCACTCCTTAGGGATCGCACCTCGCATGTGGAGAATAAGATGGCGGAACTAACTGCAGCACATAATGACTTGGTTGACATTACTAATGACATGGAGGAGGAAGTGGAGGCTATGAAACTAAAAATAGCTGACTTGGAGGATAGATCTCTCCGTAATAACGTGCGGATTAGAGGGGTCCCAGAATCGGTGGAAGGTGACAAGAAAGAGTCTCTCTTGACCGATTATTTTACCACACTTCTGCCTGATGCACCTACTCGGGATCTACTCATTGATAGAGCTCATAGATTGCCTAAACCTAAACATTTGCCAACAGACACCCCTCGTGACATTATTGCAAGAATTCATTTCTACCATACTAAAGAAAAGATAATGGCGGCAGCCAGGAACCCTCCTGTTCTACCAGACCGTTTTAAAGACCTCACTCTATTTGCGGATCTTTCAGCAGCTACTATGGCCCGCAGGCGGTCATTTGCAACGGCTACAAGAATCCTACGTACAAATGGCATTCAATACAAGTGGGGATTTCCGGTCCGCCTGGTCATTTCCTATAACGGCTCCAAGGTGGTTGCCAACACCTCTGAGGCGGCTCTCAAATTATGTCACGAGTAGGACCTGACAGTCCCATCACAAAATGTCTCGCCAGAGAGGCGTTCATCACCTACTGTTGTGGCGGAGGAATGGGTGATCATGCAAAAGAGAAAGAAGCACCCCAGGTGTCCTGACAATTTGACTTCTGTTCACATCTCTATTCTGTCCTCTATGATACATATATTTATAGTGGGGTGTTTGGGGGGGGGCATCTGGGCTTCTACCTGGTTGGCCTTCCTAAATGCCCACCCCCCTCTCTGGTGGGCTTAGGCTTTGCACTGGGTGGGGTAGTTACTTGAGTTATAATAATAATAATAATACAGGTAATAATAATAGTCCTTTAATAGTCCCACAATGGGGAAATTCAGTGTGTTACAGCAGCAAAGATAAGCAGATACAAATACAAATACAACATGTACAGGAATGTTCCAAGGTAAGAGGCATTACATTGATAGTAGACAGACAGATAGGAAGTAGCAGAGGGGGGGGGGGGGATTTAACAGGCAGAAAGATATTTCAGTTCTCTGTGTGTATTGATCTCTGCTTAGGTCGGTGTTGGTTGTACAGCCTAACCACGGTGGGGAGGAAAGACTTCTGATAGCGCTCCTTCTCACACTTAGGGTGGAGCAGTCGGTCACTGACAGTACTGCCCAGCGCTATCACAGTCTCATGCATGGGATGGGACTTCTTCTTCCGCATGGCGCACACCACGGACAGTATCCTTCTGTCGCTCACCACCTGCACTGGGTCCAGGGGGCTCCCCAGGACAGACTTATAGGACCTACTTATAGGTGTTCACAATCTCGATGCCCGTCCCCAGGATGTCCACTGGTTTAGGAGAGCATCTGCATTTACGGAAGTCCACCACCATCTCCTTGGTCTTCCCCGCGTTAATCTTCAGGTGGTTCCGCTGGCACCAGTCCACAAAATCCCGGTTCAGTTCTCTGTACTCCCTGTCATCATCATCTGTGATGAGGCCTACTATTGCAGAGTCGTCAGAATACTTCTGTAGGTAGCAGCTAGATGAGTTGCACCTAAAATCTGCAGTGTACAGTGTGAAGAGGAAAGTGGCGAGAACCGTACCCTGAGGTGCCCCCGTATTACAGATCACGGTATTTGACACACAGTCTCAGGCTCTCACGTATTGAGGTCGATTTGTAAGGTAGTCTAGGATCCAGTTGGAGAGGTGGTGGTCCACTCCAGCAACGCCCAGCTTGTCCCTCAGTAACCTCGGCTGTATGGTGTTAAAAGCACTGGAGAAATCAAAGAACATTATTCTCACTGTGTTCCCTGGTTTCTCCAGGTGAGACTGAGCCCTGTGCAGAAGGTGGATGATGACATCATCTACCCCAATACCCGGCCGATAAGCAAACTGGAGAGGGTCCATAGCGGGGCTCACTAGAGGGCAGAGATGTGTGAGAACCAATCTCTCTAAGATCTTCATCAAGTGGGATGTCAGTGCTACAGGTCTGTAGTCGTTGAGGTCCATAGGGTGAGGTTTCTTTGGAACTGGTACCACACAAGAAGATTTCCATAATTCAGGGACTATTTCCTGCCTCAGGCTCATATTAAACATATATGTAATTATACCACACAGCTGGTCCCCACAAGTCTTAATTAGCCTTGCACTGATGTCATCTGGCCCTGCGGCTTTCCTCGCCTTGATCTTTTTCATCTCCTTCCTCACCTGGGCCCGTGTGAAGGTCATACTGTGGTCAGATAAAGACGGATTTCTGGATTTACTGGTCTGTTGGGAAGTAGCCGCATGGAGTGAAGTCATTGTGGTGGGGGGAACTGAAGGACATGCTGGGGTGGGAGGAGCTGGTGTGTGATCGAATCTGTTGAAGAATAGGTTTATGATTTAGCATGATTTGGGTACCCTACCATCCTCATTATTCCCCCCCAGATCTCTGGGATTACCCACCTGTGATGCATCTTCTGTGTTACCTTGTTATTTTTTCCATATGTTCGTATTTTATTGTTTGCTTTTTGTTTCTCCAGTAGACTTGTGTCTGTTCACTACTAGTGTAAGGGAGTTCCAGCACCTCGATTGGCATCTGACGTTGTACTCCACATTTCTTGTAGACATGTCGGCCCTCGTAGCCTACCGGACCAGTTTCTATGGCATTTAAGGTACTGTCCTTGAATGTTAAAGGCTTAAACTCTCCATATAAAAGAGCACCACTGTGGAAGGAGGCGAGGACTTCCAGCTCTGAATCGGGAATCTGGAGGATGCTCCTCGACTCTGCCACTCTGCCACAAGCATTATACAGCTCAAATTTTTTCACATGCGGTGCGTAAGAAATGTGGAGTGACAATACTTTTTAGGGACACATTGGCCTTGGTGATTGACCGTGAGATCACTGACGATGAGGGGAGATTTGTTATTCTGATGTGTCATATTAATAATGTACAATATACACTAGTATCAGTGTATGCCCCCAATAGGAGACAAGTACCATTCCTTCGGATGGTTTTGTCACAGTTGGAAGAGGTGACCAAAGGCCATGTCATGATACTGGGAGATTTTAATACGGTACTTTGGCCCTCAATGGACTCCACTGCTCCTCAGACGTTGTCGGAACCTACCCCAATAGTTAACCTCTTACAGTCCCACAAACTCTTTGATGTGTGGAGACATCAGCACCCATCTGAATTTGATTATACTTTTTACTCTAACCCGCACCGATACACTAGGATAGATTATGCTCTAGTGGACAGGTCTATTCTCCAGAGGGTTAGCTCCCCTGCTATTGGCATTCCGACTTGGTCTGACCATGCACCGGTCTCCATTGTAGTACAGGAGCAGTACTCATCTCACCCTGACCCAGTATGGAGACTTAATAATTTCATCTTACAACACCCTAAATATACCCTGGACACTTCCTCAGCTTTATTGGAGTACTTTGAATTTAACAATAACCACCAGGTGAGCAACACTACCCTATGGTGTGCCCGCAAGGTCTCTATGAGAGGCCATTTCATCCAACAAACTTCCCATGCTAAAAAACAGAGGATTCAACGGGAACAAGCCTTATTCACCCAATTGGAATCCATGCATAGACTTAATAAGGTTTCAACTAATCTACTCTACATGCTCAGTTCCATGAACTTAATGTATACAAATATGACCTGACTCTACGAAAATTTAAACTAATGTATTATTGGCAGGGGCACAAACCGAGCGCAGCGTTGGCTAGACGATTGAGGGCCCACACTAGTATGAGCCGCATTCCCTATATTTTTAATGAATCTGGGCGAAAACCGGTGGATCATAGTGGGCATAGTGAACGCACAGTACTATTCAAACTTATACAACTTAAACTCTGACCCTACGACCCCTCAACCTACCCCAACAGCTATTGCCACCTGTCTAGATTCCCTCTAGCTCCCCTCTATCTCAGATGCCCAAAAGTCCTCCCTCCTTTCCCACTTTTCTCAAGAGGAGGTGCTACAGGCAATAAAATCGCAAAATATGCACAAGTCCCCTGGACCTGATGGATTAACAAACGAGTATTACAAACATAACCAGCTTCTCTTGACTCCTTATCTTACCTGTCTGTTTAATCATATTGCCTCTTCCAGGTCGCCTCCACGAGAAATGCTGGAAGCTTGGAAGCTTTGGTGATTACACTTCCCAAGGTGGGGAAAACGCCCGACACCCCATCTAACTTTAGGCCCATTTCCCTTTTAAACACGGACCTGAAACTGTATGGCAAGATTCTGGCCAGGAGACTTACGGATATTTTACCTACTATTATCCATAAGGATCAAGTGGGCTTTATAAAAGGACGACAGACTCTAGATGGTACGAGACGCTTTATCGATCTTGTGTCTTTAACTCATAGCCGTTGGATGCCTTCTCTGCTCCTAGCTTTGGATGCGGAGAAGGCATTTGATCGGGTCCATTGCGGAAACTTACAGGCAGTGTTGCAAAGGTTTGGCTTTCCCCTCTCCATTCAGATGGCTCTCATGGCTTTGTACACCACCCCCACAGCTAGGGTCTATTCGGCGGGAGTTCTATCTACCCCCTTTTATATTACAAATGGAACTCATCAGGGGTACCCCTTATCTCCCCTGATCTTTGCAATGACTATGGAACTGTTTGCACAAAGCATTAGGTCCTCTTCTAATATTTGGGGTATTGAGGTGGGCACAACTGAACATCGCATAGGGATTTTGGCAGATGACATCATCATGTCTCTGTTGAGGCCTGAACAATCTCTTCCTGCGGTGATGGCCCTTATAGCTGACTTTCATAATGTAAGTTATTATAAAGTAAATACTTCTAAATCCCTGATTCTGAATATGGGTATCCCCCTTTCCACGCAATAACAGCTTCAACAATCCTTCCCTTTCCCTTGGGCAGCAGGGGCAATTCCTTACTTAGGCATAAAACTGACCTACCCACCTTCCCAGCTTTGCAGAACCAACTACTGGAAACTTTTATTAACTGTCCAAAATGACATTACGGCTTACTCAAAAGTCCAAATTTCATGGTTGGGCAGGCTATCTGTAGCTAAAACGTTCCTGGTTCCGAGGATATTATACTACTTTAGGATTCTTCCCATTAAAGTTCCCAAACATATTATTACGTCTCTTCAACGGTTATTAATACGCTTTATATGGGGTCACAAGCTAGGATTCCCACGTCTGTGCTACTTCTTCCTAAGTCCAAAGGAAGTTTGGATTGCCCTAATTGATTGCACTACTATCACGCATCTATACTGGACCATTTAAAAGCCTGGTGGCATATGTTTGAGGGGTAGCACTGGGTTGACATTGAGACTCACTGCTTAGGACTGGCTTCTCTAACACTACTATTATGGCACTTTAGATTCCCATCTTCTTTGGCAAAGGTGACACTGCCCACTATGTAAACAGTGGTAGAGGTGTGGAGACTGTGTCATACCGACCTTAATACTCTTCAGGCTAACCTGGCATGTGCCCCCCTGGAAATCCTTTCTTCCTTTATCTTAGATTTGAATGTCCGGGACTAGTTTAGGGGAGGATTACTAGTTTTAGGTCAACTGTATCAAGGTGTAAATTTGCACTCCGTTACCCACATAAGTAACCAATTTCACATTCCCAAACGTGACTTTTATAAATACTTGCAAATCCATCATTTTTTGAAAGAGGTCACCTGCTCTGACAACTCTCCTGGCTCTCCATTTGCTTTGTATTTTTATAACCCTCCTAGAATGAAGAAAGGTATTTCGTATGCTTATAAAGCTATTAGAGATAATTCACCCCCCATACAGCTTAGATTTAGGTCAAAGTGGGAGGCCGATCTGGGTCTGACGTTTACAGATGCTCAGTGGGCGGAGGTATTCTCTTTGTCTTCTAAGGTTTCACTTTGCATGGACCACTTGGAGTCGTCTAGAAAACTGTTGTGTAGATGGTATTATACACCGTTTAAACTAGTACTTCTTTTCCCTACTGCTTCTAAAACCTGTTGGAGATACAACTTAGAACCTGGTACCCTTCTGCACATATGGTGGTCGTGCCCTAAACTTATACAAAGGAGCGGGGGGTTCAAGTCCCCAGAACTGGACTATCTTGCGCACTTACAAAGAGAAGATCCAGGATCACTTGTATGTATAACGAGTCTCTTTTTTGAAAGGCACCGAAGGCACAACGTGTTTTGGGGAAAGACTCCCCTTTATCAAGTGCAGCACAAGTAAAACCCTTAAAATCAAACATATATATCTTAGCTCAATTGTATCATATACAAAATGACATGTCACCTCTATTCTATGTTTAGGTACGATTCCGGGGATACAAAATTTATATGGTTTTATTTACATTTTAACCCCTTAACAAAAATCTAAATCTGTGCAAAAAAAATTTTTTTTCTAAAAGTTGCCATGTTCTGACACCCGTAACTTTTTTATACTTCTGTGTACGGGGATGCATAGGGCGTCTTATTTTGCAAGGCCATGTGTACTTTGTAGTTATACCATCTTGGGGAATTGCTATTGTTGTGATCACTTTTTATTCAAATTTTTATCAGAGGTGAAACAGTGAAAAAACGGTGGTTTGGCACGTTTAATTTTTTTTTGCATTTATTAGAACCTCTAGGGGTCATGAACCCCAGGGGGTTTGATCACTAATGCAATGCATTACAATGCTAATGCGTTGCAAATTATCAGCGCATAGAGCAGCCTGCAATAGAAGTAAATGGCAGACAAGCTTGGGAGCATTCAAAAGGCTCCTGGCTCTCATGCCAACGGGATGCCGGCCCTGGAGCTTGCTCCAGGTGGCGGCGATACCTGGCAAAATTGCACCTCCGTCAAAATGGTGCCTCGGACAACTCTGACCGAGACGCCAGAAGGGTTAATGCAAATCTGTTACACCCTCACCTCGTCTAGCCCTTCTCTCCATCATACCGGGGAACGTCTCCGCCGTTAAGAGAGACCTCCTGCGACATTTTCTCACTGCCGCCAGAACAGTCATTCCCAGGCATTGGCGCAGTACTGCTGTGCTGACCCTGGTTGAGTTTCTAAAGGAGCTTCTCCTTATTAAGAGAATGGAGGCCCTGGTGGTTGAGGACTCACCTGACCCTTCTAAATTTGAGTCCCTCTGTCGACCGTGGGTGATGTTCCAGGTGACTTCAGAGTTCTCTTCTTTCTTTTCCTGAACTGGGAGCGCCTTGCTCCCCTTTCCGTAAGGGGTCTGGCCGTCCCCTTCTGTACCATCCCTCTTTCCCCCTTCCCTTCCCTTCCCTCTCTCCTCAGTGTGCCCTGTCCCATCCCGGTCTTGTATGTGGTTTTATGTATTTCTGTTCACCCGTGTCTTCCCCAAGTTCCCCTTTCCCTCCAGCATTTGTCTTTTTCTTCTAGTGCGCGAGTGGCACTGTGGTGGCCCTCCACAGCTGGACTTTTCCTTCTGTCCTATAGTGTTCCCTGCCATCACCCCCCAATGATGCATTTCCCCATGTTGTTATTGTGCCACCTGTTACTGGTTTCTATGTTGCGGTCATCAGCAGTCCTCTACCCTAACTGTTCCTCAGCGACTTCTCCACAATTGGGTGGCCTGCGTGCCTCCTACTGCTTTATTTGATGCCTTTGTCTTGGTTTTGTTTCCTTTTGTTCTTATTTGCAAAAACCTCAATAAAAACTGATTAAACATAAAGTCTCAACCTGGGTTGTAATGCATTGTAAATCCCTCCGAACCACGGATATCTCCACTCTGAAAGTCCTGTTTGGTAGGCAATTGAGCAATAAAAGCGGATGATATCGGAGGTACAGTTGGAGGAGGGTCCAAGTCTTGGTTTCTCGTATCTGGCATGGAGACAGGGGAGCATAGGGCCCCATCTCCCTGGAGCATGGCCAAAGACAGAACTGGGGGTTCTCCAAAACCAGGGCCCATGGCCCAATCATCAGTCAAAGAGTCCAGTGGGTCAAGAGTAGGAAAGGTGGGCCCCTGGAGTGATGGGAGCGGTGGGGACCGGGCCCCTGAGGAGGGCTCAGGATGGAGGCCAGCAGGGCCTGGTAGAGAAAGTTAATTTTCTCCCTGCCGGGGGGGGGGGGGGAAATAAGGCAAAGGATGATGGCGAGCGTTTTCAGGTGGGTGGCCCAGGAAGGAGGGAGGGGCTGGCGCCTTTACACTGAGGCCTTCATTGTCTCTGCTGTGACCAGGGCCACCTAATGACCCTGGTGAGCAGTTGGAGGGACCAATCAGGACCTCTGTGGGAGTGGGAGGAGAAAAGCTTTGCTGCAGTGCTATCTGTGCAGCAGAGGCAGCTGGGCTGGTCCAAGATGGCTGCAGCAGCGCAGCAGTCCTGGCCTGAGAGGAGGATGGTGGGGCCAGGCACCCCTTGATAATGGCATGGGAGGACCGGTCAGAGGGTGCCAGAGTACCCAGAGGCACCCTCTTGACTATTTTCATACCTATGTGTGGGTTAAAGCCGCGGTTTGGTCCCCAAGGAGTGAGATGCAGAACCAGAGCTCCCAGGCAGACGTCTCACTCCATCAGCAGTCAGGCCACGCCCCCTACAAAACATATTAACTAAAATTTACCATGTGTCATGAAAAAAAAATCATCTCACAATCACTTTAGTGAGTTAAAGTATTCCAGTTATTACTGCGTGAAGTGACACGTCTGAAGACAAATACTGGCTTCTAAATTTTCACTTTGCACGTTAAGTTTTTGGTAACAAAATGGGGCTCAAAATGATAATACCCCTTGATAAATTCTGTGAGGGGTGTAGTTTCCAAAATGGAGTTACTTTTCTGGGGTTTCTATTGTACTTGTACTCTAGGGGCTCTGCAAATGTGACATGGCACTTGAAAACTATTCCAGCAAAATCTGCCCTCCAAAAGCCAAATAGCGCAGTTTATGGGGTATTGCTGTGTTCATGAGAACTGTAGGAATGCTTTTTCTCCTTTAACCCCTTGTAAAAATAAAAATGGGTCTAAATTGACAGTTTATTGGAAAAAAAAAGTACATTTTTTTTTTTAATTTTCACGTCCCAATGTTAATAAAATATGTGAAACAGCTGTGTGGTCAAAATGCTCACTATAACCCTTGACAAATTCCTTAAGGGGTGTAGTTTCCAAAATGAGGTTACTTTTTGGGGGTTTCCATTCTATTGGTACTCTATGGGCTCTTCAAATGTGACATGGATCCCAAAAACTATTCCAGAAATATCTGCCTTCCAAAAAGCCAAGTACTCTTTCCATTCTGGCTCCTCCATGTACCCATACAAATTGGGGTCACTTTTGGAGGGTTTCCACTGTACTGCTAGTTTAGGGGCTCTGCAATTGAGACATAGCACATGAAAACTATTCCAGCAAAATCTGCTGTTCAAAGTCCAGTGGCACTCCTTCCCTTTGGTGCACTGCCGTGTGCCCAAACAGCAGTTTACATCCACATGTGGGGTATTTCCATGCTCAGGAGAAATTGCATAACAAATTGTAAGATGTATTTTCTCCTTTAACCTCTTGTGAATGTGTAAATTTTAGGGCTGTGAATGACCGTACTAAATTTCACATCCATATTGTTTTAATTCCCGTGAAATACATAACAAATCTCCCAAATGTGGTTTTGAATTTTTTGGGGGTGAAGGTTTGAAAACGAGGTAATTTATGGGAGGTTTCTACAACCCCAATACCAATGACGCTGGGACGTTGTGTAAAACATAAATAAAAACAGAATACGATGATTTGCAAATCCTTTTCAACTTATATTCAACTGAATACGCTACAAACACAGGCTATTTAACGTTCAAACGCATAAACTTTATTTGTTTTTTGAACATATTCACTCATTTTGAATTTGATGTCTGTAACACGTCCCAAAAAAAGCTGGGACAGGGGCAATAAAAGACTGGGACAGGGGCATGTTTACCACTGCGTTACATCACCTTTCCTTTTAACAACACTCAATAAGCGTTTGGGAACTGAGGCCACTAATTGTTGAAGTTTTGTAGGTGGAAATTTTTCCCATTCTTGCTTCAGTACATCTTCAGTTGCTCAACAGTCCGGGGTCTCCGTTGTCATATTTTGCACTTCATAATGCGCCACACAACTTCAATGGGAGGTCTGGAACTGCAGGCGGACCAGTCTAGTACCCACACTCTTTTACTACGAAGCCACGCTATTGTAACACGTGCAGAATGTGGCTTAGCATTGTCTTGCTGAAATAAGCAGGGACGTCCCTGAAAAAGACGTCGCTTGGATGGCAGCATATGTTGCTCCAAAACCTGTATGTACCTTTCAGAATTAATGGTGCCTTCATAGATGTGCAAGTTACCCATGCCATGGGCACTAACACACCCCCATACCATCAGAGATGCTGGCTTTTGAACTTTGCACTGATAACAATTTGGACAGTCCTCTTTGGCCTGGAGGAAACTACATCCATGATTTCCAAAAACAATTTGAAATGTGGACTGTTCAGACCACAGGATGCTTTTCCACTTTGCGTCAGTCCATCTCAGATGAGTTTGGTGTCAGAGAAATCGGCGG
The DNA here is from genome assembly GCA_947044405.1 of Leptodactylus fallax. Lineage (NCBI taxonomy): Eukaryota > Metazoa > Chordata > Amphibia > Anura > Leptodactylidae > Leptodactylus > Leptodactylus fallax. The sequence goes on from CAMRHE010000021.1 coordinate 5,951,009, forward strand.
CGCTTCTGGGTGTTTTTAACCCTTTCCCGTAATCCGCCGGGTGCTTAAATATATAGCCGCCGGGTTTCTGCTGTATTATAAAGTAGACACCCGGCGCTAATGCCCACAATCAGTGCCCGGAATGATCGCGGGCATTAATCCCTCTGGCTCCCAGGCCTGTCTTTCATTAACTTCTATTGCAGGCTACACTATGTAGCCTGCAATAGAAGCACCTTTTTTTGCAATACATTGCAATGCATTAGCATTGGAATGCATTGCATTAGTGATCAGACCCCCTGGGGTTCGAGACCCCTAGGGGTCTAATAAATGCAAAAAAAAAAAAAAAAAAAATAGAAAAAAATATATTAAAAAAGAAAAAATATTCAAAGTTCAAATCACCCCCCTTTCCCTAGAACACATATAAAAGTAGTTAAATACTGTGAAACACATACACATTAGGCATCCCTGTATCTGAAAACGCCCGTCTACAAATCTATAAAAATATTTTTCCTGTTTGGTAAATGCCATAGCGAGAAAAAAAAAAAAATCAAAAGTGCCAAACCACCTATTTTTCACTGTTTTGCCTCTGATAAAAATTTTAATAAAAAGTGATGAAAGCAATAGTAATTCCCCAAAATGGTATAACTAAAAAGTACATCCCTGTACATGGAAGAAATAAAAAAGTTACGGGTGTCAGAATATGGCGACTTTTAAAAAAAAAAAAATTTTTTGCACGGTTTTGGATTTTTGTTAAGGGGTTAAAATGTAAATAAAACCATATAAATTTGGTATCCCAGGAATCGTACCGAAACATAGAATACAGATGACATGTCATTTTTGCTGTAGAGCGAACTCCGTAAAAACGAAGCCCGTAAGAAAGTCGCACAAATGCACTTTTTCTTCAAATCCACCCCATTCTGAATTTTATTTCAGCTTCCCAGTACATTGTACAGAATAATAAATGGTAGCATCATGAAAAAAACATTTGTCCTGCAAACATTAAGACCTCATATGGCTCTGAGAATGGAAAAATAAAAAAGTTATTGGGTTTGGAAGGGGGAAGTCAAAAATGAAAATAGAAAAATGTCACCGGCAGGAAGGGGTGGCATTCTCTTTGCATGTTAGAGTTTTAACTTGCACTTGTAGATGTAGCGATGAACTGTGTTCACTGACTATGGTTTTCGGAAGTGTTCCTGAGCCCATGTGGTAGTATCCGTTACAGAATGATGTCGGTTTTTAATGCAGTGCCGCTTGAGGGATCAAAGGTCATGGGCATTCAATGTTGGTTTTCGGCCTTGCCACTTATTTGCAGAGATTTGTCCAGATTCTCTGAATCTTTTGAAGATGTTATGAAAATGTAGGAGATGAAATCCCTAAATTCCTTGCAATTGTACGTTGAGAAACTGTTGGACTATTTGTTCACACAGTTGTTCACAAATTGGTGAACTTTGCCCCATCCTTGCTTGTGAATGACTGAGCCTTTCGGGGATGTTCCCTTTATACCTAATCATGACACTCACCTGTTTCCAATTAACCTGTTCACCTCTGGAATGCTCCAAACAGGTGTTTTTTGAGCATTCCTCGACTTTCCCAGTCTTGTGTTGCCCCTGACCCAGCTTTTTTGGAACGTGTTGCAGACATCAAATTCAAAATAAGTGAATATTTAAAAAAAAAAATAAAGTTTATGTGTTTGAACATTAAATATCTTGTCTTTGTAGTGTATTCAATTAAATATAGGTTGAAAAGGATTTGCAAATCATCGTATTCTGTTTTTATTTATGTTTTACACAATGTCCCAACTTCATTGGAATTGGGGTTGTAATATATAGTCTTTTAAAATCCCCTAATCCCCTGGTCCCTAACAAATGAGTTTGGGAAATGTTCTTGAAAATCTGGAAAGTTGCTGTTAGACTTGTCTATCGTCTAAAATAAATTAAAGGACGATTAAAAAGGGATGCCAATATAAAGCAGTAATATGGTAGATAAAATTTATTAACGTATTTGGGTGGTATGACTATATCTGTCTGAAAAGCAGAGCATTTCACATTTTCAAAATTGCTATTTTTTTTTTTTTCATAAATAAATGCAAAAATAATGTTTACCACTAACATGAAGTAGAATGTGTCATGGAAAACCAATCTCAAAATCACTTGAGTAAGTTAATTGTCTAAAAGTTATTGCCACATAAAGTGACACATGTCAGATTTGAAAAATGAGGCTGCATCCTTAAGGTAGTTTTAGACTATGTATTTAAAGAGGACTATTCAGCGTCATTGCTGGGCTGTGAGGAACACCCCCCCCCCCCTCCGACAATAACACCCTTCTGACAGTGGGGAGATGTCGGTGACAAAACTGACGGCACGGATATCTCCAGCACCGGGGTGGATACCAGGAAAGTCTGAATTCAGCGCACTGTCAGCTTTCTAGCGGCATATAAAACCGCACATCTAAGAGGATGTTTCACCACCTACAAGAAGTCCATCTTTTACATTAATTAATAGGCTCCTTTCCAATGTTTCTGACACAGTTGGAATTTTTTTCTCTCACCCCACTGTTCCCAAGAAATCAATTGGGCCGGTTGTGGGGCCTCATATGATATTTGGGGGGGGGGGGGGGGGGGGGGGGGGGGGGGGGGGGGGGGGGGGGGGGGGGGGGGGGGGGGGGGGGGCTGGGGGGCCGGGGTTGGGGGGTGGGGTTCCCCCCCCCCCCCCGGGCGGGGCCGCTGTGGGTGGGGGGGGGGGGGGGGGGGGGGGGGGGGGGGGGGGGGGCGCCGGAAAAAGGGGGGGGGGGGGGGGGGGGGTTCCAAGAAAGGGGGGGGGGGGGGGGGGGGGGGGGGGAAAAAAATATATTTACTATAAGTTAATAAAGGCTAGTTAAAGGTAAAATGACATGGATAAAGACAAGCAAAATATACAATATAGCATGAACAATTTCAAGGCAAATTCTGCAATGGTTTCTACTTTTACTCTGTCCACTTCTGCAGTATGGACACTGAATGAACAATATACTCAAAACTATCCCTAACTGACCCTGACTTCACATTTGGGTGCACCCCCTTTTCCCCAATGGTCCAGGTGGACCGCTTACAGTCCGTAGAAGCGCGCGGTGGGGCCCAAAGTCGGTCCTTTCTTGTATAGTGAAGCGTCCTCTCTTCACGGTTATCAGGATCTCGGGAGAAATGAAGTCCTCTTTAACAGGGAAACCAAATGAATGCAATGTAATCCAACAGCAGATTCCACTCAGCACACTGACAGTCCTGCCGAATCCATACACTGAGCTGGGATGTAAGCCAGGATTTAGCAGGTGCTGTCCAGTACGTCAACAGCACTGCGAGTCTCTATCTGTGGTATCCATATACACAGTCACAATGTCAGTCTCACTGATCAGCCACTGAGCACAGTTCCTTTCACGTGGACTCACTAGTCCTGTCGTCTCTTTACACTCTGTTTGTCTCTGGACCAAGATACAGCTTAGCTGTACAGAAAAATCTCCACACCAGTTCAACACAGCACAGACACCTGTCTTCTCTCTAGCCAAGATGGCTGCTGCTCTCTGTCTCGTCACTTCCTGCTTCTCTGCTCACACTCTGTCTGCAGAACAGGCAGGCTGACATAAAAGGGGGGGGTGTCTCTCCAGCATCATGTCACAGTTACAATGGCTGCTGTCTTAAAGGAACAGAATCACAAAAATACATTCAACATTAACAGTTTATACAGACAAATGAAGCTTAGGACAACATTGGCTGTCTCTTACATATTCCCCCCCACTTTAAGATTGGCAGTCCCTGCCTATGACTGTATATCCAGAGGGTTGTACTTTTATGCACAGGGTGGTAGTATACCGATGTATGGCAGGCCAAACAAACTCATCCTGCGCATACCGAACAGGGGGAATACCAGCATTTGGCCTAGTGGTCCGTCTGAGGACCGGTGGTATATTATGGGGTGCTGCAGCTATGGGCTGAGAAGGACCAGCGGATTCCGCACCAGAGGGGGCACAGGCCGGAGATACAGTAGTCACAGGTGGAACATCCCCAGGAGCAGGGATCGGCCAACAATCATCCTCCTCGTCGGAGGCCCATTCCGCACCTCCATTCTCTGACTGTGGGAGCTCATTCACATTGGCAGGGCCATCATGATTTGTCCCTTCAGAATGACACAGGCGCAACATATTTCGGTGAAGTACTCGAACACAATCAGTTCCTTGTTTCTGGACCTGGTACACTGGCCCATTCGCATACTTGCGGCCAACAACACGATACGGCAAAGCCTCCCATCTGCTTTCCAATTTCCCTTGGGGTTTCTTGACACGAACTAGCACCAGGTCGCCTGGTTGCAATGGTGCTTCTTGCACTGGGGTCTTATCAGGATGGGGATGTCTCAAGTCTCTGCCGGTGCGCCTGCACACAAGAGGTTGGATCCCTCGGAGGGAACCCATCCACATCATTCAACTGTAATTCTCCTATACTTCGCCCAGACCGCCCAAAGAGAAGTGTATAAGGAGAATACCCCGTTGTAGAATGGACCTGATTGTTATAGGCCCACACCATTTCAGACAAGAACTGAGGCCACTGTAACTTCTTGTCTTCCTCCAGAGTCCGCAGCATCTGTAGCAGAGTTCTGTTGAATCTTTCACAGGCCCCATTTCCCTGAGGGTGGTATGGAGTCGTGTGCGACTTCTTTATCCCGTAGATACGTTGAACTTCTTTCATTACGTGTCCCTCAAAGCAGGCGCCCTGGTCGGAGTGGATGCGTTGGGGGCACCCATATACTCGAATGAAATCTTGGCACAGAGCACGAGTTGCTGACTCAGCTGTCTGGTCCTTGGTGGCGGTTACCACCGCAAATTTGGTGAAGTGATCCACCATTACAAGGCAATACTGGTGTCCGCTATTGGATGGGCCCACCATTAGATAGTCTATCATGACAATTTCTAAAGGTTCCTGGGTCACAATGGTTTGCAGGGGAGCTCTCTGTTCTATTGCCTTATGGATCTCACAAGTTCGACAGCTGCGGCATACTTCTTCGACCATTTGACGAAGACCAGGACAGTAAATCAGTCGCTGTAACCAACGAAAGGTCTTCTCATGACCAAAATGTCCATTCTTATTATGAGCCTCAACTGCCAACGAGCGAGCCAGTTCACTAGGCACCACAATTTGGTATCGAATGTTGATCTCAGAAGGTAAATAGACCTTTCGGCATAGCACTCCATTTTTCATCTCCAACTTTTCCCACTGACTCAGAACAGAGAATATCTCACGTGTCAGTCGTTCTCTTTCCTCTCTACAGGGCTTCTGGCCTTTCTCAACACACTTGATCATCTGCGTCAGCCCCTCATGGGTCTGTTGTATCTGTGCCCATTCCTGTCGTGAGGGACCAAAGAAAGGAGCCATTTCAGTCCCCTCCATCTCAAACTGATTAGCGGCGGCCAAGGCCTGTGAAAATCTGCTGAAGTCAGTCACCTCCACATGCTCCAACTCATGATCCACGTCTTCTGTGGGGGTCTGGGCAGTTACCCTAGAAAGTCCATCAGCATTCTGGTTCTCTGTCTTGGACCGATACTTAATGCGGTAATTGAACTTAGACAATCGGGCTATCCACCTCTGCTCTAACACCCCGAGCTTGGCATTTTCCAGGTGAGCTAGTGGGTTGTTGTCAGTCAGTACTAAAACTTCAGCACCGGTCAAATATTCAGAGAATTTCTCGGTCATGGCCCATACCAGTGCCAACAGCTCCAACTTAAATGAACTATAATTCTCGGGGTTTCTTTCAGAATCTCTCAAAGACCGGCTGCCGTACGCTATGACCCTCTCCTGGCCATCCTGAAGCTGGGAAAGCACTGCTCCAAGACCATACAGGCTTGCATCTGTATATAGCTGGAACGGCAAGTGGTAATCAGCATATGCCAAGATTGGGGCTGTTGTCAGTGCATCCTTCAATGCCTGGAAGGCTTGTTCCTGTTCAGGTCCCCACTTCACGGACCGGTTCTTTGGACCACCGGATGTGCCTCGTAGGAGAGCATTAAGTGGTGCTGCTACCTTGGCGAAATCCTTAATAAACCGTCGATAGTAACCGGCTACTCCAAGGAACGCCCTCACTTCTCGCAGGGTAGTCAGTATCGGCCAATCTTGAACAGCCGCTATCTTGTCTCTTGATGGTCTCACCCCTTCTCATGATACGCGGTGACCCAAGTAATCAATTTCAGATTGGAACAACCGACATTTACTGGGTTTCAATTTGAGCCCATGTTCCCGCAATCTTCGAAATACTTGCCCCAACTGGTGGAGATGGTCTTCAAAGGTCGCAGAATACACTATAATGTCATCCAAGTAGATGAGAGTGAACTCAAAGTTGAAGTCACCGAGACATTTCTCCATCAACCGCTGAAACGTTCCAGGTGCATTTGTCAACCCGAAGGGCATCCGATTAAATTCGTATAGTCCCATGGGCAAGATGAATGCTGTCTTCTCCTTGTCTTTTGTGGCCATCGGCACCTGCCAATACCCACTAGCCAGATCTAGTGAGGAGAAGTACCGGGCTCTCTCTAGCGCTGAGAGGGACTCCTCAATCCGTGGCAAGGGATAGGAATCTCGTACGGTGCAAGTGTTTAACTTCCGATAGTCTACGCAAAATCGGATGGACCCATCTTTTTTTCTTACTAACACCACATGAGCTGCCCAGGGACTCTGGCTTTCTTGGATGATCCCACCCTGTAGCATCTTAGCTAACAGTTCTTTCACTTCCTGATACAACTGTGGAGGAATTTGTCGGTAGCGCTCTCTAATTGGAGGGGTGTCTCCTGTGGGAATCTCATGGTAGATCCCTGTGGTACATCCAAAATCTTCAGCATACCGTGCAAAGGTGGCTCGGTTCTCCCACAACAGCTCATCTACCTTCTGCAACCATTCCAGAGAACATGAACTTGCATCCATCTTCATCTGTTCTCGAATTGCACGGCCATTCCATTCAGAGGTGGGTTCCTCATCTTCTCCCATGGACACAGTTACGGTCCACTCATCCCTTTCAGTCGGCTTCAGCTGCATTGGAGTTACTTTCCTTACTTCCTCCGGAGTCACATAGATGTTAGCCAGCAGCCTCCCTGGGGTCAGGTCCACACTCTGGTCCTGAGTGTTTACACATCGAAGTGGTACTCTTCCATTGCGAACTATTGCCAAGGAACGGGCCACTAGCGGATCAACACCTCCTTCGGCTGCCTGCAGTGGTTCTACCAACACAGCTATGCCCTCTAGTTTCCGACAGGTGCCTACGGGCATGGACACTATTGTCTCCCGACTGGGTGGCAGTGTAACTTTCGTATGCAAAGGAACTGAAATTCGAGCCAGAGGACCCTGTGCATCCGAACTTTTCTGTAAGCCACATGCCCGGATCAGCCGCTGGAAAGCTGTTTGAGTAGGCCGATGGGTGGTGGTTTCTTTCCAATAACCGTGACCTTTCTTTTCAAAGAGGATCTGATCTAATTCTTTTAACACATTCATCCCCAAAATGACAGGGACCTTTACTTCATGTGACTCCTGTACCACCACAATGCCTTTCCTACCTAGATCTTGGCCACATACCCGGACATTCATCCAGGCCACTCCCACGACCGGAACTGGTAACTGGTTAGCTGCGACCACTCGTACGAATGTATGGGGATCATATTTCACATGTTGCCGGAAGTACCGTTCATAACAGTCTCTACTCAAGGTCGTTACTTGGGAACCCGTGTCAATCATCCCGGTAACCGGAATACCCTCCATTTCTACCTGTATGACAGGACTTGCAGCGATCAGGTCATCATCAGGGCATTCTCCCCACATAGTCTTCTTGTCAGTCTCCCCTACTACACGCCCTACAGCAGCAGGGGACTTCAGTTTAATGGCGGTCTCTCATAAGTTTGTCGCTGCTCTGGACATCTAGCAGCAACGTGGCCCATCCGTCCACACTCCCAGCAGCGTATCTCCCGTCATTCTGGCCATCTGTTTGGGCCCCTTCGGTTAGCCCCTTCGATTTCTCCTGAGCACTGCACTAAATGATTTGGACCCCTTCGGTAGGTCCTATCCTCATCCCTCCAGCGGGGTGGTGGGTGATTCTGATTTTCTGGGTATGGACGGCTCACCCTTTCACCTCCAGTTTTCTGGAAGTCTGCAATTTTCATAGAATGCTCATCACAACAGGTGTGCAAGTGTTCCATTTGCTCTTGCAGTTTCTGCATTACTGTGAGAATTTCTTTAACCGTCCCTTTTTCTACTGTCTCTGAGCCAGAACTAGCCCCCTGTGACAAAGTAACTCCAACTGCGGTCTGGGGCCTCGGGACCATACTATTGGCACGGGAGATGGCCTCTACCTGTACATCATGGAATTTAGCATCAGTCTCTCGTCGTATAAAATCCTGCATAGTCACAGTTAAACTGCCGTCACGTATCCCCAGGACAAACTGGTCACGGAGAGTCCGATCAGGGTTACAGAAGGCTGGCGAGCCCCCTCTTTCCTTCCCTTGAATATCTCGGAGCAGTTCTTGTAGGGCATTTGCATATTGGGGAAGGCTTTCATTCTCCTGTTGTACCCTCTGGAAGAACCGAGCCTGCAGAGACCCCAGCAATGCAGTTTCTCCATAGATGGTTTCTAGAATCTGGACTACTTGCTCAAATGTCTGCCTTTGTTCAAATGGCCTCAGTATCACCGTGGTCTTAGCATCCCCTTGTAACGTCAATATTGCTAGCTCTACTAGTACTTCTGGTGTGGTCTGGTACATTCGCTGTATCATTCGTATCTGTTCCACCCACATACTCACTGACATATTATTGCCATCAAATTTAGCTAACTGACTCATTATAGCCCCTGCTGGCATTCTTCCTCCAGCACCATTCTGTCTAACGGGTGCGTCACCGTCCATTCTGGTAAGCGGATCCTGCCGACTACGCCAATTTGTGAACCGAGAGCAAGGCAGGTGGTTTGGACTCCGCAACCAGAAATGAACGCACACGCGGTAGTTCAAGAAAAAAAAAAATATATTTACTATAAGTTAATAAAGGCTAGTTAAAGGTAAAATGACATGGATAAAGACAAGCAAAATATACAATATAGCATGAACAATTTCAAGGCAAATTCTGCAATGGTTTCTACTTTTACTCTGTCCACTTCTGCAGTATGGACACTGAATGAACAATATACTCAAAACTATCCCTAACTGACCCTGACTTCACATTTGGGTGCACCCCCTTTTCCCCAATGGTCCAGGTGGACCGCTTACAGTCCGTAGAAGCGCGCGGTGGGGCCCAAAGTCGGTTCTTTCTTTTATAGTGAAGCGTCCTCTCCTCACGGTTATCAGGATCTCGGGAGAAATGAAGTCCACTTTAACAGGGAAACCAAATGAATGCAATGTAATCCAACAGCAGATTCCACTCAGCACACTGACAGTCCTGCCGAATCCATACACTGAGCTGGGATGTAAGCCAGGATTTAGCAGGTGCTGTCCAGTACGTCAACAGCACTGCGAGTCTCTATCTGTGGTATCCATATACACAGTCACAATGTCAGTCTCACTGATCAGCCACTGAGCACAGTTCCTTTCACGTGGACTCACTAGTCCTGTCGTCTCTTTACACTCTGTTTGTCTCTGGACCAAGATACAGTTTAGCTGTACAGAAAAATCTCCACACCAGTTCAACACAGCACAGACACCTGTCTTCTCTCTAGCCAAGATGGCTGCTGCTCTCTGTCTCGTCACTTCCTGCTTCTCTGCTCACACTCTGTCTGCAGAACAGGCAGGCTGACATAAAAGGGGGGGGGGGGGCCCCCCCCCCATGGGGCCGTTTTTGGGGGGGGGGGCGTTGAAGAAGGAAAGAAAAAAAAAAAAATAAAAAATAAAAATATTTAAAAGAAAAAAGAGGTGTGGCGACCCTTGGGGTTTCCTTTTAAAAAACAAGACTTTTAAAAAAAAAAGGGGGACGAAGGGGGGGCGGGGCGGGGGGGCCCCCCCCCCGGGGGGGGGAGGGGGGGGGGGGGCCAAAAGAAGCGCCCACATAACCCGGCCCCCCCGGGCGTGCCCCCCCCCCTTTGGTGGTGGTAGGAAAAACCCCCCAGTACCAGAGGTCCATGAAAGGTCCTCTTGAAATTGACAGAAAGAAAATTTCTCCATGCAGGACTTTTGTCTCTGCCGATTTTCAGCGATTTCTGGAGACTCCGGCTCAGATGTGCCTTAGTTATACATGATCCAAGACAGATCTTGTGAGGTTCACCCAAAAAATTTTATGTCTTAGAATTTAGGGCCCCACTTGTAAACTTGCCCAGGGCCCCACTTTGTCTAAAACAGGCCCAGCTCCCGCCTCATATACTCCTTGCTCTTCCTACCGGTTCCTCTGCCCCTGAAGCCTGTCTCCCTGAACTGACTCTCATTTCTGTATTTTATTAATGTTTGTACATTGGCCTCTACATGTGTGGTGCCTCTTTTTTGTACTGTTTGTTATTCTTGTTGCTCGGGAATGCTGTGAGCTAGAGAGAAAATTCTAACTGTGATGGAATCAGTGGAGCAGATCCTATTAACAGATGCTAAGCACTAGAATTGGTCAAGGTGGAGAAAGGTCCTATGTTGGTCATATGTTGGTGTAGAAGTTATCCACATAGACGTAATAACCATGGTCCTCAAAACCATCCTCAAATGTATAGCACCATGGAATATGTATAGCACCATGGTGCTATATAAATAAACAATAATAATAACAATAATAATAATGGTCCAGGAGTGGGTGCAGCAAATCCCACACTATTTTTCCACTGCCTCCTAGGATTGGGCATTCTAGGTACTCAATTCTGGTGTCCCTTTTTTCTTAAACCCTAAACTTGTGGGTGTATCCTGAGTTACTCTCACATAGTTTGTACATTTTAATTCTGTACCTGGCCCTCTTACTGGGCAAGTATTGGAGGAATTTAATCTTACCTTTGAAACTGTCAGGGACTCCTCTATTAAAATGTTCTTCTCTGGGATGTATGCCTCTGCATATTTGTGCTGAAGTGGTCAATGACTGGCCTGATTATGAACAGACAGTCAAAGTTGGGGGCATTTCGGGGCAGGCACTGTACATTATAATTGTAATGCAGAAACTTATGGATTGCTTAAAAGTATGTTCTGTCATGGCCATTCAATAGATTGGAGTTTTATACCAAACTTCTGTACTCCAATGCTGTCGAAGTTTTGGTTTCCTCACTATGCCCATATGCAGCACAATACCTCAGAATATCTTCATCTCTGCTGCATTTACTGGGGTCCACCTTGGGGGGCTAGCATATGATGAGGAATTTTGTTGGGCATATAAATTTGTTTTTGCCACCATGAAATTTTTGAAATCCTCAGACAAAAAGTATCGTACCATCAGTATCAAATTAAATTCCTAACCTGCCCACAATATCAGGAAGCTGAGGGTCATTATTTTTGGGATGTGGAGTCCACATCTGGTCATGAATCTCAGGAGTTGCCTTAGCTATTGTTCAAGGGCACTTCCTTGGGGTCCCTCATCGCTGGATGATGACAAAGAGGGGAGGAGAAAAAAATAGAGGAAGGGGGCATCTTCTCCTTCTTCCTCGTTATCCATATCAGTTTCAGTCACCAGGAAGGAATATACTGCCTCTGCTGAATACAGCCTTTGGTATGTTCGGGAGCCTTGGGAAGTTTAAACTTTATTGAAAGTGTCAGATGTAAAGATGTAAAAATGTATTGAGTAGAAAAGATAGGTAGACTAGAGAAAACTGAACTGAAATTTACATATATATATATATATATATATATATATATATATAGTGACAGCTTAGGGGAATTACACTCAAAATGGCGGCTTGTCCTGGTCCGGACAGCAGTGGTTCGTGGTACTGGGCGCCGGAAAGATAGCTTTCAGACGGTCTAAGTGTAAAATAAAACGTGGCTTTATTCAGCTTAACTGCAACATAACAAAAACAACAAACACCTAGGCCACAGTTAGGGCACTAACTGACTCCTTGAGTCCCTAACTAGCCTCTGGGGGGGCAATAAGAGCTTGACTTAGTCTCTGTAAGTCCTCTCTGGATCCAGCCCTCTTGGACAGAGCCTCTCTCTCTGTCCTCGCTGGTCCTGACTATTGCTCAGCTCCAGCAACAGTCCCCTGTAGACCCGAGCACTTCTGGCACAGACCGTCTGTCTGTCCAGGTGGGTCCACCATCTCCTGCTCCCTTCAGGATACTCCAGACTACTGGAGTTACACGCCCCCCTCAAAGGCGTGGCTGAGAGCCTTTTCAGGGCTGGGCCTGGGTCGCTCAACAGCGCCCTCTGGCTCACATACTCACATACCCTCCCCCCTCAGCTCACTACCCATGGGGTGAGCTACAATGGGACGAGACATCCTATGATGAAGTCCCTCTTCAACCAAATATGCCCGTTCAGTGTCTCTCCAGAAGTCCCAGTCAGGCGGTCTTTTCTTCCAAATACTGCTCCGTCGAGTTCTCCGTTTTCTCATCACTTTAAAGTCCCAATCTGACGGTCTCTTCTTCCAAATTCCGCTCAGTCGAGTTTTCCGTTTTTTCAGCACTTTAAATGCTACGCCCAGATCCTGGCCATTCTGTACAAAGGCAAGTTCTCCTTCATCACCGTCAAAATTCGCCATACAAGGGATCACATCATTTTCATCACATTTCTTGCCGTACTCTTCAGCCATCCCATTGCAAGACCTTGATCCCTTTAGTGAATAGCCGTAAGAATCTTCATCTTTACCTATCATGAATCCACAGGAGCTCAGAGACCAACTAACACGTACTTCATGCACATCAATGTCTTTAGAGTATAACTGTTTCACGGGTACTTTTTCCATAACCTTCATTCCAAAGCAAACTTTGTCATCACCATCAAGGCTTAGAAGTTTAGGAAACATAGGCTGCTTGCTCTCTTCTTTGTTTGAGATACACAAGCTCTGTACTGCAATATCTTCTCCTTCTGCACCAGGGCCATACCGTACACCCTCAGATAATAGATCACGCTGAACTACATTTTCTGGTATGTCTTTAACAACTATCACATCCTTGGTGACATGTAACCATCTCTTACTTCTACATGCAAATGACGGCTGCTCAGTCTCTGCATTAGAACCTCTACCACGGTTACTTTCATTAGTTAGGGACATAGTAACATTGTATCTCAGCCTCTTCTTGTTGCTATTAGCATCAGGCGGTAAAACAACTTCTGCCTCTTCTCCTCTTTTTGGGTTGACTATATTATTTCCTGACTCCCCCTTCACAGACAACATGGAGTCATTTTTCACCATTTGTCCACCCGACATTTGGCTAGAGACAGGCACAGCAACACCTTTATCCACAATGGCTTCAGACACTTTAGCTGTTGGGACAACATATGCGTGGTCAGTCTTCTTACGGACTCTTGTTCCACACTTTTGGGGACCCTTCACCTTATTTACTATCTCACAGCCCTCTAGGCTTTGGACCTCATTGGTTTGAAGCTGGACCCACTCTATCACAGGCAGTGTGTGACCAATCACAGTTTCTTCTTCTGTTGGACCTTCTTTGGCCTCCTCACAATTTGCAGGAAGTCCACCTTTAGCAGCATCTTCCTGGGGAACTATACCATCTACTTGACGTTTTACCGAATCACGTGGTTTCATCATAATCTGATCATTGGTATCTATGCCGGCAGCTTTCTCTAATTCTAACGCCTTCTGTAGCGCACAAATCTCTGATTCCAGCTCCAGAACTGTCACATTTTTCTGAGCAGCCTCCATCTCAGTTTTTACTATTGCAACTTGCAGAACTTCCTCAATCTTCCTGACGCCTTCTATGGCAGCAGATGTAGATGCCATCTCTTTATCCACTATGTCTCCTAATTCTAGGATATTCTGCAGCGTTCTTCTAACATTTGTCAGGTCAGCATCCTGGATGATATTTTCTGCTTCCCTCACTGTTCCCTGAATTATATTAAATTGATCCTCCAACATCTTCTGATAAAGCTTCTGCTCATCTGCAGACTTTTTGTCAAGTCTTTCATTCAAGTCCTGTATCTCAGTGGCTCTCTTATCTTGCTCTTGGTTGAATAAAGACTCTAGTTCTTGAATCATATTTTTCAGGGATAACAGCTCTAATTCTTTAGAGGTTATCAGGCTCTGCAGCGAGTCCTTCTCAGCTTCTAGTGCTGCCAGCTTTGAAGATAGGGCAGATGCCGACTGTTCAGTATTGGATAAAAACTGCTGCAATCGATCCAATTCTTCTCTTTTAGATTCCACTTTGGCTTTCAACTGTTCCATCTGAAACCCCAGCTGTTTCTTGACTTCCTCCTGCTTGTTCACTTGCACCTTTAGTTTAGCAACAAGCATTTTTAGATCTACAATCTCAGCAGACAAATTAGACAGATTTCCCTCAAACTGAATCTTCATGTCTTTTATCTGGAGGTCCAATTCTCTCTTGGCCTTTTCCAGCTTGTCATAAGCATTAGCTTTGTTCTCATACAATATCTGCACAGATTCCAGGTTTTTCTCAACTTCATCCTTGGAGCTAACCAAATCCTCCATTTCAATGCACAGTTGCTTGTTGAGCCTCTCTAACTCGGTCTTCAATTCAAGGGCCTCTTCTAGGGAGTGAGCCAAGGAAGAGCTTTGGTCTCTTTTCCACGAGCCTCTGCTTCAGCACGGTCACGTTCCTCTGCATATCTAGCAGAAAGAGTCTTCTCTTCACCAAGCCGTTGAGCAAACTTTTTCTGCTTCCTTTCCAAATTTGACACCATCCGACGTTGATGATCAAGATCTACACCTACATCTTCTAGTTCCTGCTGCAGTCTAATTTTCATCTTCTCAAGTTTGTCATAAGCAACAGCCTTCTCCTCAAATCGTTGATTTGTAGCTTCTAGCTCCTTTTGCAACTTTTCCTTTAGTTCTTCAACAGAGTCCAAGGACCCAATACTATCCTCTATTTTTTTCTTCATATCAGTGGCCTGAGCCTGTAGTGTTGAAATCCGCTTTGTCAAATCTCTTTTTGCTATCTCTTCTTCCTCTAGTTGCTCAAGGAAACCATTTTTCTCATCTTCCATTTGTTTTAGTTTTGTACTAAGGTCAAGCTTCTGCCGGGTTTCTTCTTGCAAAAGTTCCTGAGTGTCCTGAAGCTGCGATTCTAGTGTAGAAAAATCTTTGGAAAGTTTGATAAACTTGCTGTCTGCTTGAGAAAGAAGCCCTGTGACATTATTCAATTCTTCGTCTTTATTTTGCACCAAAACAGACAACGTCTCATTATCTTCACAAAATCCTGACAGCGCCCTCTCCAGGCTACATATTCTAGCTTTGAGTTCCCTTTCTCTTTGTTCCAGAACTCCAGCTCTACTTTGCCATTCGTGGATTTCACTATTTAAGCGAACCTGATGCAAGTTTTGCTCTGACTGCAATGTCTGCAAAAATTCACTTCTCTCACATTTAGCAGTTTCAAGGTCATCTCTTAATTTTTCAATGACACTCTCTTTGGCAATGGAGTCTTGGACATGCTGCTCCTTTAAATCCTGCAATTGCTTCTCAAGCACTTGCTTTTGCTCTACACTCTGTACAACTTTATTAGATAGAGCACATTTCATATCAGCAAACTCCTTCTTAGTGACACAGTCCATTCCAGGCAAACCCAGTACCACATTTTCACAATGACTAGGATATAAACTCTTTATAGTCTCAAGCTCTTTCTTCAACCAAAGGTTCTCTTTCTCTGATACCTCAAGTTGCCATTTCCAATCAGATATTTCAGCTTCATACAAGAACCTGTTGGCTTTAATCTCAACTTGAAGCTGCTGCACCATAACATTTTCATCTTTGGTGCTTTGATGCAGTCCAATATGAGACATACAATCAGCAGGGACATATTCAATCATAGAACAGAGGTGCTTTAGACAAACTGTGTCACTTTCATGCAACCCATTATCTTTACTTGCATTCCACCTGATCTGTTCCGGGTTTTGCGTCTCTCTGCATTCAGACTGCTGCACTAATAAACCTGTGCATGACTTCTCTGCTTTTTTACAAGCTGAAATTCTCTTTTTCTTGCCCATGGTTTACTAACAAGATTACACAATATTCCACAGCAACCGGCAGCAACTTTTTGCTATCTTCTGCAGACACATGTATTCAAACAGTTAACTTATGTGGCACTACAACAACCAGCATTTTCTTCTGTCTTCCACAGAAAACATCAACATGGCACCATAGCCTTTCACATACACTTGTTTGCAATATCCAGCTTCTATACACATTGCTATGTTGCAATTCACTCACCCCTCCTGCGTTTCTTCAGTTGAAATCACAGATTTCTTCCAGCTGTAGGCCACAATGCACACTTAGCAGTACTGCAATCACAAACCACTTGTCTTCCAGGACTTGCGTGGATCTCTTTATGCGCGCGATTCTCCACCATATGTGACAGCTTAGGGGAATTACACTCAAAATGGCGGCTTGTCCTGGTCCGGACAGCGGTGGTTCGTGGTACTGGGCGCCGGAAAGATAGCTTTCAGACGGTCCAAGTGTAAAATAAAATGTGGCTTTATTCAGCTTAACTGCAACATAACAAAAACAACAAACACCTAGGCCACAGTTAGGGCACTAACTGACTCCTTGAGTCCCTAACTAGCCTCTGGGGGGCAATAAGAGCTTGACTTAGTCTCTGTAAGTCCTCTCTGGATCCAGCCCTCTTGGACAGAGCCTCTCTCTCTGTCTTCACTGGTCCTGACTATTGCTCAGCTCCAGCAACAGTCCCCTGTAGACCCGAGCACTTCTGGCACAGACCGTCTATCTGTCCAGGTGGGTCCACCATCTCCTGCTCCCTGCAGGATACTCCAGACTACTGGAGTTACACGCCCCCCTCAAAGGCGTGGCTGAGAGCCTTTTCAGGGCTGGGCCTGGGTCGTTCAACAGCGCCCTCTGGCTCACATACTCACAATATATATATATATATATATATATATATATATCTATACTAACAGAATCCGATCAGTAATGCATCAGTAAAAGCAAAATGAGCAACAGTATGGTTTGTGCGCTAAAAATAACTAATATAAAAATGGACTAGAGCAAAAAAAAAAAAAAAAAAACTGTACTAAAACTAACTAAAATTTCTCTCTCTCTCGCTCTCTCGCTCTCTCTCTCTCTCTCTCTCTATATATATATATATATATACACAGTATATATACACAAACACATAGAGAGAGAGACTTCTATATATATAGAAATAGCAACTAATTCTAACCACTATTAGATTATTTTATAGACATAAAAAAATTCTGTACCAAAAAATTTTGCACAGATGTTGATCAGTAATGTATGTTACTGACCAACGCTTAGTGGTAGCAGGACGCACACAAGCAGACAACACGTGCACTAAAAAAAAACTGTAGTGTAAAAATGTGCTACAGTAAAAAAAAAAAAGATCTGTACAGAAGCTACCTCACATTTACCTATATGTATTCCAATACAAATACTGGCAGGGGCATAACGATCATGTTTGCACCCTCTGACCCAGAGTGGGCGAGCTGGAGATCACCGAGGCCCCGCAGAACCATGATAGCGATCAGGGAAAGCCTGGTTCTCTGACTGCTATACATATTGTTAATAGTAGCCTGCCCAGGGAAGGTGATTAAAAATAACAAATACATATACTCACCTCTCCTGGGCTTCTGACAGTTCCCTGCATCCTCTTCGGGGGTCTTCCGACCTGTGACAGAGGTCACGCTCCCCAGGGGTCACTGCTGGGACATTTGATTGGGCCCCAGCATCAAGTGGGGCGTAATGACATCAGTGCTCCCCATGTGACCCCAGTGGTGACCTCTGAGGTGCATGACCACAGTCGCAGGCAGAAGAGGAACGAGGAGGATGCTGCAGAGAACCTGATGGAGTGAGGAGAGGTGAGGTAAGGTGAGTATAAGTGTTTATTTTCTATCACCTCCCTTAGGCCTCCAATTATTATACTCTGGGGTCTGAGGTGACCCCAGTGCATAATAATAGCACCGAAACTAACTGGGATGCCGAACCTTAGAACCTTACGAATATTTGTCAAATTTTGTGTGGTTTGCATGAAGTTGCTCAAGGGGGACTCTTGGGAGCATTTTAGATAGTTTGGGGCCACTGTGGGGATCATATTATAGTATGTGGAGTCCATTGTGGAGCATATTATACTGTGTGGGGGCCACTGTGGAGCATATTGTACTGTGTGGGGGCCACTGTGAAGCATATTATATTGTGTGGGGGCCACAATGGAGTATATTGTACTGTGTGGGGGCCACTGTGGAACATATTATACTGTGTGGGGGCCACTGTGGAGCATATTATACTGTGTGGGGGCACTGTGGAAGATATTATACTATGTGGGCCCCTTTCACTCTTTATATCATACCCCATCTTTATTATTACAGGCTGTAATTACATTGCACGGTCACTATACAATAGATCCTGGGCGATGTAAATAGTGAAAGGGCTCGCAAAAGCACCATGGTTCCATCAAACTGTTGATCAGCAGGAGCCCTGGGTGCTAGACCCCCACTGATTTCTTAGATCTCTTAGACTGTGAGGACCCTGCATATCAGATATTTACTAGAACATGCAGCTCCCAGTACTGTTTCCATGCTGGGCACTGCGCTGCTCACTCATCGTATTCTTGATAACCGCAGTTGTGGGTACTATAGTTGTATCCCTTTCAAGTATCTGAGATACTTGAGTTGCAGCACCCATAGCTGTCGCTATCAAGAGTACGCTGTAGGGAGGAGGCCCTGGTAAAAGTTTGCACCAGCGTTCACCAGAGTTTAGTTACGCCACTGTATATTTGGTATGTATATATAGCAACTATTTCTAATCACTGTTTTTAAAGACAGAAGAAGAAAACTCTACACTAAAAAAATTGAGCACAGATGCTGATCAGTAATGTTTGTCGCTGACCATCGCTCATTGGCAGCAGGATGTGCACAAGAAGACAGCTTGTGCGCTAAAAAACAAACTGTAGTATAAATTTGTACTACCTTAAAACAAAAACCCTAAAGCTACCTAAAATTTACCTATAAAACGTATATATATAGTGACTTCTATGTGTACATATGTATGTATGTAATATATATATATATATATATATATATATATATATATATATTTTTTTTTTTTTTTTTTTTTTTTCTAGCAAACTACTGCTAACCATGGGGGGGAGGTTTTCTCACACATACAAAAAGGAGCAAGGATGAAAGCACAATAGAAGTGAGGGAGGGAAGCAGGCACAATTGCAGGTATACTGCAGGTTATTGCTCACAGGGCAGCACAGTAACTGCTCTGCTCACTATTTTCAAAGGGAATGACGCAAGCAGTGTGGTTACCTTTACTTTACACAGCCCATGGTGACAACTATTGGTAAGACCATACAATCAGCAATCAGGGCCATTGACTGGCCAATAGCAGGAGTGTAACCAATTATACCTTAGGCTACATGAGAAGATTGCCTGCTATCATAGACAGCAGCAATTTTCTTCAGGTCACTGTGTCACTGGACATTGTGACCACTTAATGCAAACCACCATGTCCTTGGTGTCTGCGTTGTAATAGTACAGTGCATGTTGCCAAGGGGTTAATCCAGTTTTTAAGAGTCCAATTATTATTACGTTATTTACATACAGGGGTGGATTGGAAACCGAAAGTTGCCCTGGAAAAAAAAAAATTTTAAAGTGGCCCCATTTTATAGGCAGGCTAAGTGTAAGTAGGCTGAGTGAATACAAGTAGGCAGGGCACAAGTAGCTCCACCATGTAAAGAATACCTCCCAACTTTAGCTCCACCCACTTCTACGTTGACTCCACCCATTCTCATCTATTTTTCTATGTGCCCCCACACAGTATAATGCTCCTACATTCACCCTAATATCATATGCCCCCACATTATAATGTTTCCCTCCAATTGCCCACAGTATTAAGTGCCTCTCCTCATGCCCCAGTTTAAACTGGCAGAAACTATGAGGCAGCTGGAGGGTGACATTAAACAGTGGGGGTAGTTGGAGGGGACATTAAACTGGGGGCAACTAGAGGCAGACATGTCCCCCTACAGTTACCCCCCACGGTTTAATGTCCTCCTCCAGTTGCCCCCAGTTTAATGTCCCCCCTCCATCTGCCCCCAGTTTAATGTCCCGCTTTATCTGTCACCAGCTTAATGCCCCCCTTTATCTGCCCCAGTTTAATGTCCCGCTTTATCTGCCACCAGCTTAATGCCCCCCTTCATCTGCCCCAGTTTAATGTCCCCCTTTATCTGCCACCAATTTAATGTCCCCCCTTCTTCTGTCACCAGCTTAATGCCCCCCTTCATCTGCCCCAGTTTAATTGCCCCCTTCATCTGCCTTCAGTTTAACTGCCCCTTACATCTGCTTTTAGTTTAACTGCCCCCTACATCTGCCCCAGTTCCCCCCTCTTGCTCACACATACTGTCTCTTCTCTCCTCATCTTCCATCACTCTCTGTTCCCAGCTTTCTGTGTAACATCACACTGTCCCGCAGTATCCAGAATAGCTTCGCCCACACAAGAGTCTGATCACATGGTCATGATGTCATCAAAGGTCCTTTAGCCCACTAGAATTTAGCATCTACCATTTAGCCTTTACCCTACCCTAATAAAGTCTGTTAACAGCAAAACGCTTCAGGGGCATAGCGTGACAAACTGTAAGCTATCTGGGACTGCGGGACAGCAGTGTAAAATCGGGATTGTCCCACCAGATGTGGGACGGTTGGGAGCTATGTGTAAAGCAGTCCTGTGTAAAGTAATTTTGCATAGAACTCCTTTACATGGAGGGAGAAGCAGCAGTCCTATGTAAGTTACTATGTCAGACTGAAACTGTAACTTACACAGGACTGCTGCCTATCACTCCATGTAAAACAAACATTACTGTTACACAGGGCTCCCTGCTTTATAGGTAAAGGCAGCAGTCTTATCTAAGTAAAGTTAGAGACAGTGGGGTCAGGGTAGCACTTACACGTAGGTGCAGCATCATCCATCAAATTCACAGTCGACTGACTAGAGACCCTCAGGATTTGGACTAACTCCGGTGGGGCTGGGGGCAGGTGTAACATAAAAAAAGAAAAACATACTCCCTGGCGGTCTGGTGTCCACTTCCACAGCCCGTTAGGTTATGAATCGTGCATCGATCCTCAGAATCCATGCACCTTACATGACAGCTGAGGGCAATCAGCAGCCTCAGTAGTTGCTGGAGAGGGACCGGTGACCATACCTCTCAACCATCCCGCATCTGGCGGGACTGTCCTGCTTTAACACTGTTGTCCCGAGTTCCCGCATAGCTTGCTGTTTGTCCCACTATGCCGCTATTGCTGGCTTCACTACTGTACCTGAGCGAATTGCTCAGAATTGGTTAAAGCTATAAAGAAACTTGGATTCATTTTAAAGATGAGAATTGCATCTTTAAAATGATACCAAGATCACCATGATCGTCCTTAAACATCCTGAGAAATTCGCTGGTGAAAACGATGTTCGGCATTGAAATCCCAATGCAGATCTCAATTCCCAACATCGTTTTAACAGTGAATCGCTCTGAATCTGTAAGGTCTCTCATAGCGATCTTGGTATCTTTTTAAAGATGAGATTCTCATCTTTCAAATGAATCCAGTTGCATCTTTGTGGCCCTAACAGATCCTTAGACATGGGGCTCTTAAAGTGTCCCCCCCCTCCTGCCTCAGGCAGCATCTTAGAGCTAAGGAAGGAGGGGGAAGAGTGGAGATGCAGACTGCAGAGACAATGATAACTCATCATTGTCTGTGCATAAGCTGCAGATGACGAGGGGGTAGCAGAGACTTCCATCCATGTTATCCCTTCTCCTATCAATCAGAGAGCATACTGTACTTCTGTTCTCTGATTGTCACATAGAGGGATAATGTAATACCCCTCTGAGCCTAATAACATAACCAGGAAGTTTATTAGCGCTGTGACCCAGACATTTACCATCGTCCAGGTCACAACGCCAAAAGTGTCACACCAAACACTTACACAACACATGCACAAAGTCACCAATAAAGTTTGTATTTTTTCACTGTCCCTGTCCTGTCCATACCTGATCTTTATAGAGTAAAATACGTCGGCCGCCTCTCTAGTGATATCCGTTACACGCTAAAATAATAGCAATAGCGATTATCACTAGCGATGAACGTATAAAACATTTCTGACAAACGGCAGTTCCGTCAGTCAGATAATACATTTTTACCCATTAAATGTCACCATATAAAATCCTAGTTTTTGGCAGTTTTCAGATGGGTGCTTTTTTTTTTTTTTGCACCCACAGTACAAACGAAACACCTGGACTTCCAGTAGGTCATCAGACTCTCTATCATCAGTATTGATGAACCGCAGGAATTTCAGAGGTTGTGTCCATAATACGTGAGTAATAAAGTGGTTGCTTTACACCAATCTGAACACGGCCCTAGTTATCACGTTAGCTGCAGGGATTATAATTATTCATTAGCGATACAATTTTTATAGGGGGATAGAAAATTATATTCTTATGTAAGCTCCTATTTAATTTGTATGCACAGAGTTAAACTGGGGTCAGATGGATGGGGACATTAACTGTGGGGATAGCTGGAGAGGGACATTATAGTGTAAGGCACCACTAGGGAGGCATTATACTGTGTTAGGGCCTCTAATGGGACATTATAATTTATGCAAGTCGGGTATTCCTAAGTGGTGGCGATGGGGGGGCCTACTTATGAAACCATTGCACTGAACCCACCAATGTGTTAAAACAGCCCTGCTAAGGAGCATACTGAGGAGGAACAATAATGGGAGCACTAATGTCAGTACTCACAATATAATGTTCCTTAATGCCCCCCAACAGTATAATGCCACAGTAGTTGTCCCCCACACCATGTAATGTCATGTTAGTGCCCCCTACACAGTATAATGCCACGTTAGTGCACCCTGCACAGTATAATGCTATGTTAGTCACCCCACACAGTGTAATGCCACGTTAGTTTCCCCCGATCTAATCCTTATTTTTCTTGTTTAAACCTGGGGAGGTCTTATAGTCAGACATGTCTTTTTGTTCAAAAAGTGGACGTGTTCAGCTTGGACCTTTACTTGATGGCGGATCCCAGTCAATGGAAATTTACTAAAAGTAGTTGAGTACCCCTACTGTATTGGTCTCGGCAGCCTATCATGCCTTGTGGACCATCTTGGTAAAAACTGATAGTAAAAACTGATGACAACTGATGCCAACTAATGGTTTTGGAGTAGAAATTTATAAAAAAGCCTGATGACAACTGATGCATTTTCGCATCAGTTTTGGCATCAGTTGTAATGACAAAGAGACAAAAAAACTGATGCTGATGCAACTGACATATGTGAACCTACCCTTACACAGTAGAGGAAGCTGATGGGAAGGAACGATTATTGAAAGGTGAGGAAAGAAGAGACAGCTTGTGGGAACAAGAGGGGGGAACTGGTGGCAGATGAAGGGGGCAT
The DNA here is from genome assembly GCA_947044405.1 of Leptodactylus fallax. Lineage (NCBI taxonomy): Eukaryota > Metazoa > Chordata > Amphibia > Anura > Leptodactylidae > Leptodactylus > Leptodactylus fallax. The sequence goes on from CAMRHE010000021.1 coordinate 5,974,467, forward strand.
TAAATTGGTGGCAGATCATGAAGGGGGATATTAAACTGGGTACAGATGGAGGGGGGACATGAAATTGGGGGTTGTAGTGGGCTGAAGGAGGAGAGGGTGGTGCTTTTTTTATGCAAGGGACTGCATAAATTGGAGGGGGCTGACTAAAGAGAGGGTGATATCTACATGAGTGATATCTAACCTGTCCCTGTAATATATTGACTTTACATAGAATAGTGGACCTATCCCTGTAATATGCTGTTCTAGTAGAGTAGACCTGTCCTGTAAGGTGTAATATTCTGCTGTTTATATTGGGTATCTAGGTGACAAATAATAACTATATAGTTATAAAATACTGTTTTGAAATACTTAAGACTACCAAGGCTGCTTTGATAGTTTCATGCACTTTACTTGTTGGAAATAAATATTTTTTATTTTTCTCCTTAATTATGTCTCTATTAATGAAAATACCTGGAAAGAGCAAAAGCAAGTGTTATATCCAAGTTAGGAAAAGTAATGCAAATAATATCCAACCTGATCCACAATGTTTGAGATACAGTATACATACACATATCTATATCTATATATATCTATCTATATATTATTTTTTATGTTGGTAAAACTATAGGCTTACTAAAATGATGCTGAAGGAAATTCTCATATTTATAGGAAAATTTGGGGCGTTTCTAGGGGCGTGAAGGGGGTGTGTCCAGAGTGTGGCTTCATTTCAGAAAATTCAACTATTGTCCCTCTTTGCATCCTTGAAAAGTTGGGCGGTATGCCGGTGACTTATGTGAGTGACATCACCGGTCCCTCTCCAGTGATCCCTGAGGCCGCTACTTAGCCTCAGCAGTCACGTGGAGTGCAGGGGGAATGAGGCACAATGTACAACCGAATGGGCTGTGGTGTCAGACACTGAAATGCTGGGGACAGGTGATTGTGTTTTTTTTCTTAATGTTACACATGCCCTGGCTCCTCCAGAGTTTTTCTAATTCCTGGACAACCTCTTTAAGAATAATGTTCCATAGTGCACACAGTATAAAGTCCCATAGAGTACACAGTGGCCCTCATACAGTATAATGTCCCATAGTAGCCCCTCCACACAGTATAATGTTTCATAGCAGACCCTCCACACACTATAATGCCCTATAGTTCCCCTTCACACAGTATAATGTCTCACAGTGGCCCCTTCACACAGTACAATGTCTCACAGTAGCCCCTCCACACACTATAATGTTCTATAGTGGCTCATATTGTTTTCTTTAAGAATTTTCCAAAAATTTCAGGAAGACCCGCGCTGGAGCCCAGGAGAGGTGAGTAACACTGTTTTTTATGTTTGACCACCTCCCCTGGGTCTCCACCCATTATATTCTGGGGTCTGAAGAGACCCCAGAGTATAATAGCAGTTTTGGTATAGACCTGTTTGGTACAAATAAAACCACTGGGCAAGTTTCATCTGGCGGCCTCCACTCTAAGCGTATAAGGTAGGGGCCGCTGGTCTGCACTCTACAGCAATATTAAGGGTCCTTTGGGCAGGTGGCTTGTTGGCCCAGTAGGCCATATTCCATTTGGCCTACTGGGAATTTTCCAAATGATATACATTGCCAATCCTCCCCTGATTACATAGAAAAGAATGTAATACTCTAGGTGGGTTATAATAATAGCATATACAAATATTTCAATTTACTCAAGGTTCAAGAAATACATTTAAGATGACAATGGCTTGGATGTACCTAGCATGGTCAAAGGTTTTCCCGAGGCAACAGGCTTATGAAGTTGGGGAAAGTGGCAATATCAGGGTTTTAAATCTGTGACTCTGGAATAATTGTATGTCATATCCCTTCATTGTAGGTAACCACAATATGGCAAAAAGAAGTTCAGGGTGCCTTGCAATATATAAAGGCAACCACGAAAAATGGAGAAAGGCTCCAGCCTGTGAAGATAATAGAAAATTCATATGTTCTTTTCGTAAGTGCCTAGATATATGTGTGTGTGGGGAAGGGGAGATAGAACAGCAATCATGAGTTAAACATTGAAAATGTGGGCATTTATGTGAAAATAATTTTTTAAGCAAACACAAATTCACAAGATAAATTTAATTTTCCATCAGAAAAAGGGACACTGAATGTATAAACTGTCAGAGCACAGGATAGGAATTGTTTTTTTGAGGCCTTGTTTAGGGTGGGTTCTAAAGATAGTGAGAACAAGAATGCCACTGACCACTGATGGTATGAAATGAAAAGATAATAAGCAAGTAAGTACAATACAATAAACCAAGTTAAAAATAATAAGAAGCAACACTTACAATTTAGCTTGGGGAGCCCAGTGTCATGTTAGCTGACACCCCAAGATGTACAGGCAATTCAAAGATGATAGGAGTCCAAGCAGGTCTCTAAAATCATCAAATAGGTTGTCTAGAATGACATGCACTAAACCTTTATTGCCTTTTAGCCTGTATAGAACTTTCCAGAAACTGTGCTGTGTGCATGTCTTATGGTTACTGGCTTGGAATGTGACCTTATATCTGTGTATCCAACAGTGCTAACACCTTCTACAAGGCTAAAGCCATCAAAAACCATTGAGAAGCAAAAATAACTGTTTCCAATACAGAACTGTAGCTTTAATAATAGTTATTGCCGCACAGGAATAACATAGTGTAGTAAAAAGAAAACTATAATAAGTATACAGTGGGTACGGAAAGTATTCAGACCCCCTTACATTTTTCACTCTTTGTTTCATTGTAGCCATTTGCTAAAAGCAAAAAAGTTCATTTTATTTCTCATTAATGTACACTCAGCACCCCATCTTGACAGAAAAAAATTGAAATGTACAGGTAGATATTTTTGCAAATTTATTAAAAAAAGAAAAACTGAAATATCACATGATAAGTATTCAGACGCTTTGCTGTGACACTCATATTTAACTCACATGCTGTCCATTTCCTTCTGATCCTCCTTGAGATGGTTCTACTCCTTCATTGGAGTCCAGCTGTGTTTAATTAAATTCATTGGACTTGATTAGGAAAGGCACACACCTGTCTATATAAGGCCTCACAGCTCACACTGCATGTCAGAGCAAATGAGAATCAAAGGAACTGCCCAAGACAGAGACAGAATTGTGGCAAGGCACAGATCTGGCCAAGGTTACAAAAGAATTTCTGCAGCACTAAAGGTTCCTAAGAGCACAGTGGCTTCCATAATCCTTAAATGGAAGAAGTTTGGGACAACCAGAACTCTTCCTAGACCTGGCCATCCAGCCAAACTGAGCAATCGTGGGAGAAGAGCCTTGGTGAGAGAGGATAATAATAATAATAATAATAATAGTCCTTTAATAGTCCCACAGTGGGGAAATTCAGTGTGTTGCAGCAGCAAAGATAAGCAGATACAAATACAAATACAACATGTACAGGAATGTTCCAAGGTAAGAGGCATTACTTTGATAGCCGACAGACAGATAGGAAGTAGCGGGGGGGGGGGGGGGATTTAACAGGCAGAGAGATATTTCAGTTCTCTGTGTGTAATGATCTCCGCTTAGGTCGGTGTTGGTTGTACAGCCTAACCGCGGTGGGGAGGAAAGACTTCCAATAGCGCTCCTTCTCACACCTAGGGTGGAGCAGTCGGTCACTGACAGTACTGCTCAGCGCGATCACAGTCTCATGCATGGGATGGGACTTCTTCTTCTGCATGGAGCTCACCACGGACAGTATCCTTCTGTCACCCACCACCTGCACTGGGTCCAGGGGGCTCCCCAGGACAGAGCTGGCCCTTCTAATCATGCTTGTCAAGTTTATTTCTGTCCCTGGTTGATATACTGCTCCCCCAGCAGGCCACTCCAAATAAGATGGCTGATGCCACTACTGAGTTGAAGAAAGTTCTAAGAAGTGCCCCCTGGATTCCAAAGGCTCTCAGTTTCCTAAGCAGGTAGAGCCTGCTGTGGCCCTTCCTGTACAGGGCCTCCATATGATCTGCCCAGTCCAGCTTATTATTAAGGAGCAAAGCCAGGTACTTATAGGTGTTCACAATCTCGATGCCCGTCCCCAGGATGTCCACTGGTTTAGGAGGGCTTCTGCCTTTGCGGAAGTCCACCACCATCTCCTTGGTCTTCCCCGCGTTAATCTTCAGGTGGTTCCGGTGGCACCAGTCCACAAAATCCTGGTTCAGTTCTCTGTACTCCCTGTCATCATCATCTGTGATGAGACCCACTATTGCAGAGTCGTCAGAATACTTCTGTAGGTAGCAGCTGGATGAGTTGCACCTAAAATCTGCAGTGTACAGTGTGAATAGGAAAGGGGCGAGAACCGTACCCTGAGGTGCCCCCGTATTACAGATCACGGTACCTGACACACAGTCTTGGGCTCTCACGTATTGAGGTCGATTTGTGAGGTAGTCTAGGATCCAGTTGGAGAGGTGGTGGTCCACTCCAGCAAGGCCCAGCTTGTCCCTCAATAACCTGGGCTGTATGGTGTTAAAAGCACTGGAGAAGTCAAAGAACATTATTCTCACTGTGTTCCCTGGTTTCTCCAGGTGAGACAGAGCCCTGTGCAGAAGATGGATGATGGCATCATCTACCCCAATGCCCGGCCGATAAGCAAACTGGAGGGGGTCCATAGCGGGGCTCACTAGAGGGCGGAGATGTGTGAGAACCAATCTCTCCAAGATCTTCATCAGGTGGGATGTCAGTGCTACAGGTCTGTAGTCGTTGAGGTCCATAGGGTGGGGTTTCTTTGGAACTGGTACCACACAAGAAGATTTCCATAATTCAGGGACTATTTCCTGCCTCAGGCTCATATTATACATATATGTAATTATACCACACAGCTGGTCCCCGCAAGTCTTAATTAGCCTTGCACTGATGTCATCTGGCCCTGCGGCTTTCCTCGCCTTGATCTTTTTCATCTCCTTCCTCACCTGGGCCCGTGTGAAGGTCAGACTGTGGTCAGATAAAGACGGATTTCTGGATTTACTGGTCTGTTGGGAAGTAGCCGCATGGGGTGAATGGGGTGAAGTCATTGTGGTGGGGGGAGCTGAAGGACAAGCTGGGGTGGGAGCAGCTGGTGTGTGATCAAATCTGTTGAAGAATAGGTTTAGTTCATTAAGCCAATTAACATCTGCCTCAATCTGGCAGACAGACTGTTTATGACCCGAAATTGACTTAAGCCCCTCCCAGACCCCCCTTATGTCTTTTCTTTCCATTTGCTTTTCCATTTTTTTCTTTATAACTGGCTTTTCCCTGCCTGATTTGATGCCTCAGCTCCTTTTGTACTTCCCTCAACCCCTCCTTATCTCTTGTCCTGAATGCCATCTTTTTCTCCTTAAGTAGTGTTTTTATATCAGAGTTAATCCATGGTTTGTTGTTGGAGAAGCACCTCACCACTTTTGTGGGTACTGTGTTGTCCACACAAAAATTAATGTAGTCCGTTATGCAGTGTGTGAGTCCTTCTATATCTTCCCCATAAGAATCCTGCAGAACTTGCCATGCGGTTGTGTCAAAACAATCCCTCAGAGCCTCATCACTCTCCTCAGACCATATCCTCACTGTGCGGGTGACAGCTGGTTCTCTACATACAAGTGGCTTGTACACAGGTCGGAGATGTACTAGGTTGTGATCCGATCTTCCCAGGGGCGGTAGGGCTGCTGAGTTATATGCCTCCCTCACGTTGGCAAAGAACAAGTCCAGTGTTTTGTTGTCTCTTGTGTGGCAGGTTACATACTGTGTGAAACTGGGCAGTGTGGATGATGGAGAGGCATGGTTGAAATCACCCGACAGAAGAAAGAGGGCCTGGGGATGTTTTAACTGTAAAAGGCTCAGCGTGGCTTGTAGGACCTCGCAGGCAGTGTCAGCTTTCGCAGAGGGGGGGACATATGCAGCTATCACGATGACATGTGATAGTTCCCTTGGTAGATAGAAAGGTCTCATGCTCACAGCTAATAGTTCAATGTCCTTACAGCAAGTTTGCTCCTTAATCACAATGTGCCTAGGATTACACCATCTATTATTCACAAACATTGCCAGCCCTCCTCCTTTCCTCTTACCGCTCTCCCTTGTCCTGTCTGCCCGAAGGAGTTTAAAACCATCCAAGGAGACCAGAGGGTCAGGAGTAACTTCAGTGAGCCAAGTCTCTGTAAGTAGCATCATGCTGCACGCCCGAAACTCCTGATGATGCCTGGTGAGCGCTGTTAGTTCATCCATCTTGTTTGCAAGAGATCTCACATTGCCCATAATGATGGAGGGAACAGCTGGTCGGTAACGCCTCTTTTTAATCCTCTGAAGAGTACCAGCTCTGCATCCCCTCACCCGCTTTTTCTTTCTCCAAAGCTCGCGGGGGATGTGTGACCAGATGGTATGCTGTCCTGCTGTGTCTCTGAGCTGCAGAATTTCCTCTCTTGTATAGACAAAGGAATTGTCTGCATACACAAAAGATCCCATTTTCAAGCAGAACAAAAAGACAGATAAAAAAAAAAAAAAAAAGTATCACAAGAGTCCAAGTCTTTGTGTGTGTTTCTTCATAGTGCAAAGTCCTTAAGTAGAGAGGTAAAAAACGAGACATAGAAAGAAAAATAAGATATAGAGTCTCAGAGCTACTGTGATAGGCAGCCACTCCAGCGGCGCCATCTTGGAAAAAAAAAAAAAAAAAAAAGGTAAAGAAGAACCCAAAGATCACTGTGGCTGAGCTCCAGAGGAGCAGTAGGGAGATGGGAGAAAGTTCCACAAAGTCAACGATCACTGCAGCCCTCGACCAGTCGGGGATTTATGGCAGAGTGGCCTGAAGGAAGCCTCTCCTCAGTGCAAGACTTATGAAAGCCCGCATAGAGTTTGCCAAAAAACACATGAAGGTCTCCCAGATTATGAGAAATAAGATTCTGTGGTCTGATGAGACGAAGATTGAACTTTTTGGCGTTAATTCTAAGCGGTATGTGTGGAGAAAACCAGGCACTGCTCATCACCTGCCCAATACAATCCCAACATTGAAACATGGTGGTGGCAGCATCATGCTATGGGGGTGTTTTTCACCTGCAAGGACAGGACGACTGGTTGCAATTGAAGGAAAGATGAAGGCGGCCAAGTACAGAGATATCCTGGAAGAAAACCTCTTTGTGCTCTGGACCTCAGACTGGGCTGAAGGTTCACCTTTCAACAAGACAATGACTGTAAGCACACAGCTAAAATAACAAAGAAGAGGCTTCGGAACAACTCTGTGACCATTCTTGACTGGCCCAGCCACAGTCCTGACCTCAACCCAATTGAGCATCTCTGGAGAGACCTGAAAATGGCTGTCCACCAACGTTCATCATCCAACCTGACTGAACTGTAGAGGATCTGCAAGGAAGAATGGCAGAGGATCCCCAAATCCAGATGTGAAAAACTTGTTGCATTTTTCCCAAGAAGACTCATGGCTGTACTAGCTCAAAAGGGTGCTTCTACTCATACTGAGCAAAGGGTCTGAATACTTATGACCATGTGATATTTCAGTTTTTTTTTCTTTTTTAATAAATTTGCAAAAAATCTACATTTCTGTTTTTTTTCTGTCAAGATGGGGTGCTGAGTGTACATTAATGAGAAATAAAATGAACTTTTTTGCTTTTAGCAAATGGCTGCAATAAAACAAAAAGTGAAAAATTTAAAGGGGTCTGAATACTTTCTGTACCTACTGTTTGTTGATATGATATGTTGCAGATTATCTGGTTGTGTACATGTACATATTTTATCATTGCAGTATGCAGTTTGTAATTTTACTCACATTTTACTTGTCCTCACCTTATTTTTCCTAGATATTCCGAAAATTAAAGAGCGACACATAATCAAGGTAATATTTCCATGAATATCTGTGTGGTTTTATTCATTTCAGAAAAGAGCCAATACTTCAGTGTTAACATCATATGCTTAAATTTCTTGGTAAAAGTCCTTTATACTTACAGTTAATGTTATATAAATTTGTGTCTGTTCAATAATCCAGAATATTTATAGTCCAGCATAAAACAGATCCCATTGATTGAAGGGGCTTTATGAAATTAGGAATATGGCTGCTTTCTTTCAGACATAGTGCCACTCATTTCTATGGGCTGTGTTTGGAATTGTACCTGAATGCAATAACATTTTAAATATATTATATACAGTGGGGAAAAAAAAGTATTTAGTCAGCCACCAATTGTGCAAGTTCTCCCACTTAAAAAGATGAGAGGCCTGTAATTGGCATCATATGTAGACCTCAACTATGAGAGACAAAATGAGAAAACAAATCCAGAAAATCACATTGTCTGATTTTTAAAGAATTTATTTGCAAATTATGGTGGAAAATAAGTATTTGGTCACCTACAAACAAGCAAGATTTCTGTCTCTCACAGACCTGTAACTTCTTCTTTAAGAGGCTCCTCTGTCCTCCACTCATTACCTGTAGTAATGGCTCCTGTTTGATATTGTTATAAGTAGAAAAGACACCTGTCCACAACCTCAAACAGTAAAACTCCAAACTCCACTATGGTGAAGACCAAAGATCTGTGGAAGGACACCAGAAACAAAATTGTAGAACTGCACCAGGCTGGGAAGACTGAATCCGAATTAGGCAAGCAGCTTGGTGTGAAGAAATCAACTGTGGGAGCAAGAATTAGAAAATGGAAGACATACAAGACCGCTGATAATCTCCCTCGATCTCACGCAAGATCTCCACACAAGATCTCCACACAAGATCTCACCCCATGGGGTCAAAATGATCACAAGAACGGTGAGCAAAAATCCCAGAACCATACGGGGGACCTAGTGAATGACCTGCAGAAAGCTGGGACTGACGTAACAAAGGCTACCGTCAGTAACACACTACGCCGCCAGGGACTCAGATCCTGCAGTGCCAGACGTGTCCCCCTGCTTAAGCCAGTACATATCCGGGCCTGTCTGAGGTTTGCTAGAGAGCATTTGGATGTTCCAGAAGAGTATTGGGAGAATGTCATATGGTCAGATGAAACCAAAGTAGAACTGTTTGGTAGAAACACAACTCGTCATGTTTGGAGGAGAGCGAATGCTGAGTTGCATCCAAAGAACACCATACCTACTGTGAAGCATGGGGGTGGCAACATCATGCTTTGGGGCTGTTTCTCTGCAAAGGGATCAGGACGACTGATCCGTGCACATGAAAGAATGAATGGGGCCATGTATCGTGAGATTTTGAGTGCAAACCTCCTTCCTTCAGCAAGGGCATTGAAGATGAAACGTGGCTGGGTCTTTCAGCATGACAATGATCCCAAGCACACCGCCAGGGCAACGAAGGAGTGGCTTCGTAAGAAGCATTTCAAGGTCGTGGAGTGGCCTAGCCAGTCTCCAGATCTCAACCCCATAGAAAACCTTTGGAGGGAGTTGAAAATCCGTGTTGCTCAGCAACAGCCCCAAAACATCACTGCTCTAGAGGAGATCTGCATGGAGGAATGGGCCAACATACCAGCAACGGTGTGTGCCAACCTTGTGAAGACTTACAGAAAACGTTTGACCTCTGTCATTGCCAACAAAGGATATATAACAAAGTATTGAGATGAACTTTTGTTATTGCCCAAATACTTATTTTCCACCACAATTTGCAAATAAATTCTTTAAAAATCAGACAACGTGATTTTCTAGATATGTTTTCTCATTTTGTCTCTTATAGTTGAGGTCTACCTATGATTTCAATTACAGGCCTCTCTCATCTTTTTAAGTGGGAGAACTTGCACAATTGGTAGCTGACTAAATACTTTTTTTCCCCACTGTACATATATACACATACACACAGTGTATATGAATCCTACCATATACAGTATACTTGTATTGTATATTATAGTGTATGTACTATTATACTATTTAATATAGCACGCTTATAAAAAAAAAAACCCTTAAGAATAATAGAATATAATTATAGTTTTTCTTTCTTTCAGGGACGTGCTTTATGTTGGTGGGGAATGTGTTTTTTCACAAGGAAGTCCGCTACCACCAAAAAACCAGCTGTGACCAAACCAGAACACAATACTAAAGTTTCTCCCCCAAATCTGGATGCCATCACCCCTTTCCAACAGGAAACCCTTAATAATATAACACATGATATTGCCATACAGGTTAGACATTTTATAGAAATTGTTGTAATGCTATATAAACTATCTTTGCCTTGTATTTAAAGCTCCTGTTTACTGCACCTTTGTGCACATAAATTTCCCTCACCTTGCAGCAATCTGTCATGTAATGGCATATTGAGTGGTATGATAACCATTGCAGCAAGAGTTGCACCCCATTCACAGTAGCTGAGATTACACCAGACTGCAAAGGTTATACATTACATACACTTTACATTGATGGACATTTGCTGTAAAGATTCCTCATTACAACTACAGATATACACACTCATTGACAGCTGTGTAACAAGGGTGAGTTGCTAAAAGTCCCAGAACAGAAAATATGCATAGTTGACTGGTTTATAAACTCTAGAAAATTAACATGAAAAATACTTTCATTGCTTATCACTTACCTGGGGGGATAAAATGAGTGCGGCATTGGGGTAATAATGTAAAGGGGTCATAAGGGGACATTGGGGGGAATTTTAATATGAGGGGTAGCATCAGGGGACATTAAGTAGGGATATTAACCAATTATGGACCACCTATTGACGAACTACGTCCAGGCTGCCCACTCCTAACACTGTAATGATGAATATATAATATATACGTACGTTCTTGCAGAGTTAAGCAGCTGCATGAGATCGTGCAGCTGTAGATGTTGCCTTTCACAATAGCCAAATATCCCAAAGAGAAGGCAGGCATGGTTTATTACCGTCCTTGACTTCCTAATTGCTTTATACACAGCATTCAATGAGCACTGTGTGTACAGCAATAGGAGCCACTGCCCTTCCAGTCTTCCAAATCTGGATGCCACCCTGCACATGTCAGTGGAAAAATTATGTCCAAATAAGGCTTTAGAAAGTTTATAATGCACTTTCATTACTTTCTAATTGGCAGATCACGTCAAACATTGTCGCTCAGCTGGTGAATGTAGCGACAGATATCTGGAATGTATCTCTTGTATCAAAAGCTTCGGATATACTAACCCAAGTGCTCAACAACAGTGATCTGTTGACACCAGAGTGCCAGGTAAGTTCTAGCGATGCAAGAGAAAAGCTGTTTAAGCTGCTGTCTGTGTTCTCCTGTATTAATAACTCTGCTCCTTGTTGTCCTACAATTTCCTCCTACAACAGCCGTGGTTTATTGCAGACAATATTATTATCCATTCATATATCAGGATTATTACAGCTTTATAGGCTTCTAGAATGTCTGATGTCTTTGATTTTATATAGAAACATATAGGGGCAGATTTAATTGTCAAGAAAGCCCCACAAAACTGATACAAAAGGGTAGTGGAGGGAGCTCATGACAGGAAAGGGTATGAAGAGCAGACAGGCTAAGGAAAGGTAAAAGGGTCAAGCAAGGGAAAGGAGGTTGGGTTTTAACCCTTGTTATATTAAGGGGCAGCAAAGATGGGGGGGACTCATTAGCAACAGGAGATGGAGGAAAGAGTTTGTGCCTTACCATGTCCTCCGAAATTGAAGCTCTGCTCCAGCAGATTCGTCAGGCGGCCTTACACCGGGGCCCTGAGTGGCTGCAGGAGTGTCTGTCGGGAGTCCCTCTAGCTGTTGTGTCTCCTGCTTCAGCGAGGGAGCTTCGGGCGGCGCTGAGAGGAATCCGGCTCTGCGGCCTGTGGGTTCACGGCGCGTGTCCCCCTCCCCCTGGAGTCGGGATCATGCCTCCGACTCTACGGCCACCTCCCCTGCTGATGCTCCTAGCGGGAGGCAGGCCCGGCGGGAACAGAGGTCTGGCGACGTGCTGGAGCCTCTCTCCTCTTCTCTGGATCTCCCGGCTGCCCGGTCAGGGCTCCGGGCCTTGCTTGGTGGTGGTGACGCCGCGGCCTTGCCGGAAGTCCGAGCCTGGCGGACATCTTGGGACTCCCTGGCGTTGGTTGGCAGTGGGGCGTGACCCAGTGCGACAGGCCCCACCCCTGTCGTGAAAAATGACATCAGCTCGGGCGACGAGGCGGCTACTTCTTCCCCACTGCCCGGAAGCAGTGGCATCGCAGACAGGAAGGCTGCGGGGGTCTTCTTCCCCCCCCGTCAGAACTGGTGATTGAAACTTCACCCCTTCTGCCACCGGGGGAGTAGGGGGGGTGATTCCGCATAGCTTTTAGATAGTTTGCAGGGGTTATTGCGGGGGGGTACAGCAGTTAATTGGTGGGGGGAGTGCGAGTGGGGGTTCCCCGGTGGGTGTGTGTGGGGCGGCTAGCTCATCAGTGGCCCCAGGTCCTGTGGCGGGGGCGGGACCACGGCTGCTAGCGGGAGTGCGGACACTGAGGGGTCTGGCAGTGAAGCAGCTAAGACGTGGGACGATGTCCATATGGTGGACTCTGCAAAAGGGGAAGTATATGTGTGCTTGAAGCCAGAGGTATGTGAACAGATCTGGAGGGGGGAGTATGTGGAAATCTTTTCCCATCTCCCCCTGGAGTAGTTTAACTTGGACCGGGTTAAACCGGACGAATGTAAAAAGGAGGAGGAGGGGTGCCGACAGTACCGGCTGATCCCTTGTACCTTTTCAAATTGGCGTCAGGCCTTTGCTATTCTAACTAGCGTGGTGGGGGAGAAGGCGCTGGAGAACTGCTCGGTGCTATTCTGCTATCTCGACTCGATTGGGGAGGCGTACCGGGTGTATGGGGGTAATGCGTGGCTCCGGTACGATGAGCACTTCCGGCAGCGGATGGCAGTGTGGCCTTCCCTGCAGTGGGACCATAAAGATATCAGCTCCTGGATGAAGCTGATGGCGGCTCCAAAGGCGAGTGGGGGCAGTCCTTTCGGGATGCGGCCGGCGGCTTTGGTTCCTTCTCTGGGCAGTCGGCTGCGGGTGGGAGAGGGCATTGCTGGCAGTTCAATGAGGGCCAGTGCAACTTTGGCAACGACTGCCGTTTTAAGCATGAATTCTCCGGCTGTGGGGGAACCCACACCCTCACCTGCTGCTTTAAAAAGGGGAAGGGGTCTGACGCTGACCAGAAGACACCGGTGAGAGTGGAAAGGATGGCGGAGTGGCTCACGGAATATCCAAATAAGGTGGTGGCAGCTCGGTTGTGGGGGGGGGTTTGCTGAGGGGTTTAGGATTCCCTGTTCCAACGCGGGGGACGGGGGTGAACCGTGGAACTTAGCTTCGGCCCTGGCTCACCCGGAGGTAGTTGCGCTAAAGCTCGCGAAGGAGGTGGAACTGGGGCGCATGGTGGGGCCGATTCTGTGGTTCCTTCTGGCTGATCTGCGGGTCTGCTCCCTAGGGGTGGTGCCCAAGAAAGAGCCCAACAAGTTCCGCCTCATTCATCACCTGTCCCATCCGGAAGGGGGTCGGTGAATGACGGTATAGATCCGGAGTTGTGTGCAGTGTCCTATGCGTCATTGGATGCGGCCTTAGCGTGGGTGTGGCGTTACGGCAAGGAAGCACTGTTGGCCAAGACCGACTTTGAGGCGGCCTTCCGCCTTTTACCGGTGCATCTGGACAGTTTCCACTTACTGGGGTGTAAATGGCAGGAACGCAATTTTGTGAATTTGTGTTTACCGATGGGGTGCTCGATCTCCTGCACCTATTTTGAGGAGTTCAGCACTTTTTTGGAGTGGGTGGTGCGGCAGCGGGATCAGGTGGACTCGGTGCTGCATTACTTGGATGAGTTCCTGTTCATTGTCCCCCCGGGCACGTGGGTGTGTCCGCTACTGTTGCAGACTATGGAGGAGATTTGCTGGGATTTTGGCATCCCTCTGGCTCCGGATAAGACGGAGGGCCCGGCCACGGTGGTCAAGTTTCTGGGTATTGTCATAGACAGGGATTGGTTGGAATGCAGGCTTCCGGAGGATAAGTTGGTGGAGTTGCGGAAGTTGGTAGGCAGGGCTTCTCGGCAGAGGAAGTTCCGGTTAAGGGACTTGCAGTCTCTCTTGAGATGCCTTAATTTTGCTTGCCGTATTATGCCCATGGGGCGGGTGTTCTGTCGGCACCTGGCTGGGGCCACAGCAGGGGTTCAGCATCTGTTTCATTTTGTGCGGTTGGGTGCCGACTTGCGGGAGGACTTGGCGGTCTGGGGGGAATTTCTGTCGCGCTATAACAGGCGGTCTCTTCTCATGGGAGAGCTGGTCTCTAATGTGTAATTGGAGTTATTCACGGATGCCTCGGGGGCGCACGGGTTTGGGGCTGCGTGGAGGAGGGATGGTTTGGTGTGTAACCTGGCGTTGTTAGAGCTCTTCCCAATCGTGGTGGTGTCAGTGGTTTGGCGAGACCTGTTGCGTGATCGCAGGGTATGGTTTCTGTGTGACCACTTGGGTGTGGTCCAGGCCATCAACTCTCAGACGGCGAACTCCCAGCTGGTCGTGAGGTTGCTGCGGAAGCTGGTGTTGAGGGGCCTGGAGTTGAATGCACATTTTGTGGCGGTGCATCTTCCAGGTTCTACCAATGTAATTGCTGATTCCATCTCTTGTTTCCAGTGGGACCAGTTCCGGGAGGTGGTGTCAGAGGCGGACCCAGTGGGCGTGCCCTGCCCCAAGGATCTCTGGGCTCTGGTCTGAGGGTGGTGATATCGTTGGTGAGGCGCTCCTTGGGGGATGCTACATGGTCCGGGTATTGCTAGTGTTGGGCTGAGTGGGAGGAACTGGTAGGGGAGCTGCATGGGACCGAACTCCTTACGGACTGGGTGGCGTCCGTTTTATTTTTTGTGGGGTCTGCATTTAGTGCCGGGGTTTCGCCGGTAGGGTTGGCCAAGAGGCTGTCGGCTTTAGCGTATTGGTTTAAGTTTAGGGGGTATCAGGATTTTACTAAATCCTTTCTGGTGCGGCAAGCGGTTAGAGGTTTCCGGCGGGGTTCGTCGGCCAGGGACTGCCGGCGCCCGCTTTCGTTTACAATATTGGAGGATTTGCTGGGTGTTTTGGGGCATGTTTGTTTTTCAGGGTACGAGGTGGTTTTGTTTCAGTTGGCTTTTGCAATGACGTTTTTAGGGGCTTTCAGGATTTCGGAGTTGGTTTCCTCGAGTAGGTTGCGCCCAGGGGGGGTTGTTGTTGGCGGACTGCAGGGTGGTCGGAGGGGACTTGGTCTGCCGGGTTCACCAGTCTAAGAGGGATCGGGTGGGTCAAGGCATGGTGGCTCAGTTGCGGCCGCTGGCAGTTTCTGCAGCATGCCTGGTGGTGTGTTATGGGGAGTTATTGCAGTGTCGCCCGGAGGGGAGCCGGGCTTTGTTGGTTCACGGGGATTTAACTTGTCTATCTAAATACCAGTTCGTTCAGGTGCTTCGCCGGGGTTTGACTGTTTTGGGCCTTCCTTCACAGGAGTATAGCTCACACTCTTTTTGGATCGGTGCTGCTACAGAGGTGGCGCGGTGGGGATTACCTGCTTACATGATTAAGAGGATTGGGCGGTGGGAGCCCGACCACTATCATCTCTACGTGCATCCGCAGCTACTGTGATGGGGGTGGGCAAGTCTGTGGCAGAAGACTCTGGGGTGTTGGTTTTCCATGGTGCCCTTTATGTGTTTCTGTTTGTTTTAGGTTCCTCCCCCTGCCTAGTCTGGATCGTTGGGCATTATTATGTCTATTGGGGTGGAGTTTGTGCGGAATTCCGGCCTTCTGGATGGCAACTGGGTTTTGACAGGTTGTTGGTTCAGGTCAAGTGGTTGGGGGTCCGCGGTATGCTGTGGTCGAGGCTGTTGTCGGAGGTGCAGTATTTTCTTGACATGGACAGGGCCCCCGACTATTGGTAGTACACTTGGGGGGCAACGACTTGGGCTCGCGGGCATCGCGGGAGGTTATGTGCGATATTAAATTGGATTTGTTGAGGTTGTGGTCATCTTTCCTGGGGTTATCATCTGGGCCGATATTGTGGCCAGGCAGTGTTGGCGCCAAGCTCGCTCGGCGGTGGGCATTGACCATGCGCGGGTGAAAATTAAGTGAGCGGTGGGTCGGTTCGTGGCGTGTAATGGTGGCATAGTGGTCTGGCACAGGGAATTGGAAGTGGTGTCACCGGACTTGTTTCATCCAGACGGCGTTCATCTGAATGCCATAGGTATGGATATCTGGCTGTTGGGTATCCCGGAGGGCATGGAGAAGGCTGTGTGGGAGTGGGGAGATGAGCACGTGTAAGGTGTCACACGCTCTCGTCATGGCGTGCACAGGAGGGGTCTTTGGAGGCAGAATGGGGGTGGAGGACTAAGGGGTCATCTCCACCCACTCTATATATGAAAGTAGAGGAGAACTTCTTTTGGAGGAATTCATTATTCTCTCTACACCAGAAAACTATTGAGGCACATGTTTGGTGCCAGTTTTTTGGAAATGTACGCCAGTTCCTATCTCACATAGATTTCCATTTTGGCACCTGGATGTCTGACAGATGTATGAAGAGGCCGCAGCCTTTTCATAAATCTCCGGTTCCCTGCACAAGTCAGGCCATTTACTAAGCACAACACAGGTTTTCTCAGACCTGACTTTCCCATTGAAGTCAAGGGGTTCATAATGAAAAGGGATGCCACATTGGTGCTGACTCTGCCTTGACAATATAGTGCCGACAATCAGCCCTATTGTGTGAATATAGCCTTAAAGAGGACCTTTCACATCCTCATCGATGTGTGGTATTATATATCGCTAGAAAGCTGATTTCAGTACAATGGCTTTTCTGGTATGTGTTTGAGATATCTGTGCCCAGTAAGGAACGCTCCCTCTGACAGTACAAGTCTATGGAAGAGTACTATCAGAGGAAGCGTTTCTCACTGCATACCGATGACACTGAGCTGTAATGCATGCCCTTCTGACAGTGGGGAGATATCGGTGCCGATATCTCCAGCACCAGGGCACACACTGGGAAAGACAGCAATGCGCAGAATTCAGCGCACTGTCAGCTTTCTAGCAGTAAATAATACCAGACATCTAGGAGGACGTGAAAGATCCTCTTTAAGTTAATCAACACTACCATGTGGGCACTATATTTTTGCTATAGGGGTGCTCTACTTAGAGAAGATTATATACCTTCATTATTGTGATGCTGTTTACTTTAGGTCAATGCTAGCGACCTTCTGCTGACTCTTGGAGGGCAGCTGTCTGGCTCACTGAGCGAGGATGTTAATGTCTCCAGTCAGGTGGTGATTGGCGCAGCACAGTCTCTGTTTAACGCCTTTGATATCACAATGAGGGCATCTCTGGACAACTCTGAGAACTTGACCTCTGATCAGGTTAATCTCTTTTTACTTTGTGTAACATTAGATATGTTGATAATTGCAAATAATAACTTTATATTGTTGTCACCTCCGAATGTAGCATTTGAGAAATGTTTTTTTTTTTTTTTTTGTATAATCTCCGTGCATTATTTTTTTGTTGTTGTTTTTTCTTGTGATGATCTTACAAATTTTTGGTATTCTTCTTTTTCCCTAATTTTGCATAGGTCATTTGGATCATGGATTCTTCATTAGGTTCAATGGATTATGTGGAAGGGACCCTGTTGTCCCTAGGAAACTATTCCGTACAGAATCATTCTTTTTCATCCATCTTATCCAGCATGACTGTGGCCAGGTTTGTCAACCTGACAGGATAATTTATTGCATACAGTGTTGGACTAAGGTGCCTAGGGCCCACCAGTAATTCTGGGGCTCCACTATACAGCTACAGTGGCATGCAAAAGTTTGGACACCACTGGTCAAAATGACTGTTATTAAGAACAGTTAAGCAAGTTGAAGATAAAATGATCTTCAAAAGGCATAACATTAAGGATGTCACATTCCCAATGTATTTTTTGGAAAAAAATATTTTCATATTTTACATTTTCAAAATAACAAAAAATAAAAATGGCCCGATGCAAAAGTCTGGGCACTCTGCATGGTAAGTTCCTAGTAGCACCCCCTTTGGCAAGTATCACAGCTTGTAATTGCTTTTTGTAGCCAGCCCAGAGTGTTTCAATTCTTGTTTGAGGGATTTTTATCCATTCTTCCTTGGAAAAGTCTTCCAGTTCTGTGAGATTTCTGGGTCGTCTTGCATGCACTGCTCTTTTGAAGTCTAGCTACAGATTTTCAATGATGTTCAGATCAGGGGACTGTGAGGACCATTGTAAAACCTTCAGCTTGCACCTTTTTAGGTAGTCTATGGTGGATTTTGATGTGTGTTTAGGATCATTATCCATTTGTAGAAGCCATCCTCTTTTCAATTTCAGCTTTTTTACAGATGGTGGTATGTGTGCTTCAAGAATTTGCTGAAATTTCATTGAATCCATTCTTCCCTCTACCTGTGAAATGTTCGCCGTGCCATTGGCTGCAACACAACCCCAAAACATGATTGATCCACCCCCCATGCTTAATGGTTGGAGAGATGTTCTTTTCCTGAAATTCTGTGCCCATTGTGGCCAAAGAGTTCTATTTTAACCTCATCGGTCCACAGGACTTGTTTTAAAAAAGGCTTATTTAGATGTTCTTTTGCAATCTTCTGATGCTGAATTTTATGGTGAGGACACAGGAGAGGTTTTCTTCTGATGACTCTTCCATGAATGCCATATTTGTGCAAGTATCGCTGAAAAAGCAAACAATGTACCACAACTCCACAGTCTGCTAAATCTTACTGAAGGTCTTTTGTAGTCAAGCGGGGGTTTTGATTTGCCACTCTGGCAATCCTACGAGCAGCTGTCTCTGAAATTTTTCTTGGTCTTCCAGACCTTATCTTGACCTCCACTGTTCCTAGTAACTGCCATTTCTTACTGACATTTCCAACTGAGGAAAGGGCAACTTGAAAACGCTTTCTTATAGCCTTCTGCTGCTTTGTGGGGCTCCATCATTTTCATTTTCAGAGTGCTAGGCAGCTGCTTAGAAGAACCCATGGCTGCTGTTTTTTGGCACAAGTTTAGAGGAGGCTGGGTATTAATAAATCTGTAAAATTTGTATCACTTGGCCTTTCCTAATGATGATAGTGAACAAGCCATAACCCTAACTGGCTAATTAAGGTCTGAGACCTTGGTCAAAGTTATCTGAACACACAAAGGGTTCCCAAACAAAGGTTCCCAAACTTTTGCATCACTTGGCCTTTCCTAACGATGATAGTGAACAAGCCATAACCCTAACTGGCTAATTAATGTCTGAGACCTTGGTCAAAGTTATCTGAGCACACAAAGGGTTCCCAAACTTTTGCAAGGTACTCCTTTCCCCTTTTCACTCTAAAATTGTACTCAAACATAATAATACACTGATATTTCTTAAAATTATAGACAAGTGTGTTTAATCTTTAACTTTATGCCTTTTAAAGATTATTTCATCTTCAACTTGCTTAACTGTTCACAATAACAGTCATTTTAACCAGGGGTGTCTAAACTTTTGAATGCCACTGTACATGCAGATATTATCTGACACTCATTCACAGATTCCTAGAATGTTTCCAACATAGTTATTTTCCAGTAGTAACTTGCTGCCTAGTCCTTGTCTCTGATTGTTTCTATCCTGGGGTCCAGTTAGTAGTCTGCTGCCTGGTTCTTGCCTTGGACTAAGGCCTACTCGGCTCTATGAGCTGGGGATATATGTCAGCAGCAGAAAGATGATTGGTGATTGTGAAGATGGGGCCCAGAGAAGAAGGATACTGGTTGACCTGACTCTGATCCTAGATGTCATCTCAGCCACCCAATGTGTCTACAGCATTTAAAAATAAACTGGGTAGTTATATACAGTATCCATATTAGGACATCCTCAGATATCAGAGTCAAACATCAGATTAATGGTAGTTCACAACTCTGACACCTGACTTCTGACACCTGAATTCTGACCAGTGGCGTAACAATCGTGGTCGCAGGGGATGCGACCGTGACCGGACCCGGAGGGGTACAGGGCCCACGGCCAGATGGAAATGGCCGGGGCTCCGAACCACCATGATAGTGGTCAGGGAACCAGGCTTTCCCTGACCGCTATACATGTTAACGGGAAGGGGCCCGGTCAGGACCCTTTCCAGCTAAAGCCTGTCAAGGGTAGGTGACTAAAAATAAAAAAAAGTATTTATACTCACCTGTCATGGGCTCACCATCCACTCCGTGGGCTCTTCCGGCCGGTTTCTGAGGTCGTGCCGGCGTAAAGACGTCATCGCACCCCACGTGACCGCTGAGGGCCAATCACAGGCTGTCAGTCGGAAGGAGCAAGAGGTGAGGTAAGGTGAGTATAAGTGTTTGTTATTTTTAATCACTTTTCCTGGGCCTCTACTTATTATACTCTGGGGTCTGAGAAGACCCTCAAAGTATAATAATAGCACCGGCTCTAGGAGGGGGGGTTCTTGGAAGCTCATAATACTCTGTGGGGGCCACTGTGGGGATATAATACTCTGTGGGGGCCACTGTGGAGCACATAATGCTATGTGGGGGCCGCTGTGGAGCGTATAATGCTGTGTGGGGGCTGCTGTGGAGCGCACAATGCTGTGTGGGGGCCACTGTGAAGCGCATAATGCTGTGTGGGGGCCACTGTGGAGCGCATAAAGCTGTGTGGGGCCACTGTGGAGCACATAATGCTGTCCCAGTATTGTTTACATGCTGGTTGCTGCGCTGCTCACTCACCGTATTTTTGATAACTGCAGTTGTAGGTACTAAAGCTGTATCCCTTTCAAGTATCAGAGATATCGCTGCAGCACCCGTAACCGTCACTATCAAGAATTCACTCTAGGGAGGGGGCGCCGGACAAAAGACTTTAGTTTCGCCACTGCTTCTGACACCTGACTACTGACACTCTCATCTCTGGTTGAGTCAGAAGTCAGCTATCAAGCACATACTGTGTCTTCTAGTGATTGTATCTGCCATTATGTGCCATGCCAGGGCGACCTGCAGGCTAGTCCAAGCCTGATTGTATAACATAAAACAGATTGTTCTGCCTATTTGTTTAGAATTTAACATTCCATTTTCCCAATGTCAAAACTGAGTTCCATACGGGTCAGCATTATAAAAATGTGAATATTCAAATTTGTTAGTCAGAATATTAGCAAAACGGGTCAAAAGGAGATTCTTCTTATATAATATGCAGTAACAAGTAGTAACCACAAGAAGGCTATATTGTGCTCCAAACTTATAGTAATATAATTATTATTATTATTACTATTGTTTATTTATATAGCACCATTAATTCCATGGTGCTTTACATTTGAGGGTTTACATACGGACAAAAAATATACAAAACAAATATAATACTAACAGTGACCAACTGGCACAGTGGGATAGAGGGCCCTGTCCGCAAGGGCTTACAATCTATGAGGGATATTCAGTACACTGTGCGTATTTTTCTCTAGAGCACTTGGTCTAAAAATAATGATAAAGATTCTGAGGTCAATCCAAAGAAATATAATCTAAGGCATACATACTGCAGTACTTCTACTTGCAATAAACATGCTTGACATGCTGTGATTTGTTGTTACACTGTAGCTCGGATGTCACATATTGCATAGTCACTTCTTACTATAATTATGCATTACTTATGTTACGTGTTCTCTGTTTTCTTATATGGATTTTGCTGCCTTCAGAGTGATGTCTTCAGAGCTGACCTCAAGACCTTTCACCACTGACCCTCCTGCCGCCTGCAGAGTCATTTTCCCCTCTTCATTAACTTTGCAAGCACAAACTGAGGCCTATGAAACAGTAAATGTAATGGTGAGTTAGATATTTTTCCACTCCCCTATTTTAATTTCTGTTAGAACATGAACATATATTATTGTGTTATTTCTCAGCTGGGCAGGCCAATAGTTATCATATATACTAAGTCCTGATTCATACAGCCTTTATGTGGTTCCTCTGATCTGAATTTAGGCTAGTTTAGAATTCATAGCAGTAAAGCGGCTACATATTACTTGGTATCTGTGGTCTAAAGCATGAATATAAGTCTATATTCTGTCTGCGATATAATAATGTGCTTGCTGGAATATATTGTAAAAGTCCCACTTCAATTGTCACATTGTTAACTCCTTCTCTGGTTTTCTTTTCAGCTCTTGGCTCTCTCTGTTAATCCATTTAGTCACCTGAGTCCTGTGGAAATAGTAGGCCCTGTGGTTAACATATTGCTTGCGTCTGATAATGGTGGCATTGACATTGAAAACATGACAGAATACATTGAGGTAGGCAGAACTTCTGGCTTGATGTTTTCTCACTGTGCTAGGGTCCGAAACATCAACTTAGATTAAGTACATCAAGAGCCAGGGTACTGATGTACAGTTGAAACCAGAAGTTTACATACACTACATAAAAATACACATATGCATGTTTTTCTCACTATCTGATTTGAAATCAGAATAAACCTTTCCTGTTTTAAGTCAATTAGGATTACCAAAATTATTTATATTTGCCAAATGCCAGAATAATGAGAGAGAATTTTTTAAGGCATTTTTATTACTTTCTGCAAAGTCAAAAGTTTGCATACATTTCATTAGTATTTGGTACCATTGCCCTTGGGTGAAACATTTTGGATATCCTTCCAAAAGCTTCTCACAATAGTTGGTAGGAATTTGGGCCCATTCCTCCTGACAGAACTAGTGTAACTGAGCCATGTTTGTAGGCCGTCTTGCTCGCAACTGCCTTTTCAGCTTTGCCAATAAATTTTCAATAGGATTGAGATCAGGGCTTTGTGATGGCCACTCCAAAACATTGACTTTGTTATCATTAAAGGGGTTATCCCATCTCCCTGTTTCAGCAGCTTTGCCTGATGTCTCTTCTTCTCACTCCCCCCCCCCCCCCAGCTTGCTGAGCAGGACACTATGAATATGCACATGCTTCTAAAGAACAGACTCAATGTTATCTGTGTGTTTATATAGAGAGATAACAGACAGGGCTTTATCAGCAAACTGCAATTAGCTGAACTGATTGTCCTGCAGGTAGAGCTGTAGATAACAGTGAGAGCAGTGAGTGACTTGTTCTATCACACAGGTCTGTGGTTATGGAAACGCTGTTTAAACAATGGAAGATACAATTTCACACAGCAGAAAAACAAAGCAGTATTTCTAAAGTAATATATTTAGGAAAAGTCTTCAATTTACATAAGCTAGCAGTATAGATAGGATCCTTGAGATGGGAATACCCCTTTAAGCCACTTTGTAACCAGTTTGGCAAAACAACCCCACAACATGATGCTGCCACCCCCATGTTTCACAGTTGAGATGGTGTTCTCAGGCTTGCAAGCTTCTCCCTTTTTCCTCCAAACGTAGCGATGGTCATTATGGCCAAACAGATCGATTTTAGTTTCGTCAAACCACAGGACATGTTCCTATGTGCATTTGCAAACATTAATCTGGCTTTTTTATGTTTCTTTTGGAGTAATGGCTTCTTCCTGGCAGAGTGGCCTTTCAGCCCATGTCGATACAGTGCTCATTTCACTGTGGATAATGACACACTCTTACCAGCTCATCCCGCATCTTCACAAGGTCTTTTGCTTTTGTTCTTGGGTTGATATGCACATTTCGTACCAAAGCACGTTCATCTCTGGGACACAGAACCTGTCTCCTTCCTGAGCGGTATGATGGCTGGACATTCCCATCTTGTTTGTACTTGCGTATAATTGTTTGTACAGATGAACGAGGCACCTTCAGGTATCTGGAAATTGCACGCAAGGATGAACCAGACTCGTGCAAGTCCACAATTCTCTTTCTGATATCTTGGCTGATTTCTTTGGACTTTCCCATGATCTTACACAAAGAAGCAGTGTGTTTCAGGTGTGCCTTAAAATACATCCACAGGTGTGTTTCTAATTAACTCAGATGTTGCCAAACAAACCTATCAAAAGCTTCCAAAGACATGACATCATCATATGGGTTGCCCCAAATTGTTTAAAGGCATAGTAATCTTAGTGTATGTAAAATTTAGACTTTGCAGAAAGTAATAAAAATGCCTTAAACATTTTCTCTCTCTCATTATTCTGGAATTTGTCAAATATAAACAATTTTGGTAATCCTAACGGACCTAAAACAGGAAAGGTTTATTCTTATTTCATGTCAGATAGTGAGAAAACATGCATATGTGTCTTTTTATATAATGTATGTATTTTCTGGTTTCAACTGTATGTGCCAAAGGGATGATGCCATAGCTCATACATTATTTTTTTGTTACATTAAGCCTACTGATCTATAAATATTACAACTACTTTTTGCAGCATCAGAGCTGCCTGTGTACTGACCTTCCATGCTCTGGCACTACATTGACTCAGCCACAATAATGACAATAGCCTTGGGATTTTCTGATAGGAAAGAGACACTATAGGTGCAGCCCGAACATGGCATTCATAATGACACAGCAGCTAGTACACTTGCTCCTAGTGACTACAATAGCTGGCCACTTCAACTGAGATCTCTTTCTCTCCCTTACATATATTGGGAGTCAAGATAGGCCTATATATGTGCTGTACATACATTACATGTGGGCAAACACCAACTATGTGCCCAGCCAGCACATGGTTCATATATGAAATGTACGACCTCAGTCCTGCTGATATTCACCTGTGTAGCTCTGCCTGCTATCCCATGGATAGAACTGTATTCTATCAATACTTGTATAGTAGAAAGAGGTGATGTCTATTGTTGCAATAGGATGTTGATATAGACTGACGGACACTCAATTTGGATCTCACTCTCCTTTACATACTTTAGGAGCTGAAATAGGCCTATATATGTGCTGTATTTATATACTATATGTGGGCAAATATTAACCATATGCCCAGTATGTATAATAATAATTTTAGCTTCACTATCATTAAACTGTACATTTCTCCCTACTTTTCTACAGTGAGGGCCCTCACTCCTATTGTTTGATATATTTATTTCATTGTCACATTGTAATGTCTCATATTGTCTGTTCATGTGTCCTCTGATTTGTAAAGTGCTACGGAATATGTTTGTGCTATATAAATAAAGTTTATTATTAATATTATTATAGAATTATACTTATATATAACTTATACAGTAGCTGGAGTTGGTGTCTTTTCATGCCTGCTTTAGCACAGCAGTAGGATCGTTACAATGGGACGCTGATATAGACTGCAGTATTTTATCTACATAGTGACAGGTTGCTGCTGCTCAAGTGACCTTATTGATTCCTCACCTGCCTATCTTTGGGGTGGTGGATAGTTACTAATAGGGGATACTCCACCCTCTAACAGACAGCATACATCTGTCTCTATCTGATGTTTTCATTGTTTTTACTGGGATTACATATTTATTCAATAATCAACTAAAAGTTAACTTTTACAACATGTTTTTTTTCTCCCATATCTACTCTTCATCTCTTTACCCTTTTCCCTTACTGTTTTTCTTTCCATTATACTTATTGCCCTTGTGAGTTTGCCATTTCCATCCTGCCAGGCCATTACAGTATGATGAAACATGCCAGTGATACCATGTAATAACATGTTTTTGCAGTTCCCAGTGCAATATATATATATATTTTTTTTTTTTGTAGATTGTGTTGATAAAAAACCAGAGCTCACCATCTAATGAGTCCAAGACATACCTGAGTAAAAATAAGAACATAATCTTAAATGTAAACATGACCTCTGCCAACCATTCTGCGGTCCTGAAAGT
The DNA here is from genome assembly GCA_947044405.1 of Leptodactylus fallax. Taxonomy (NCBI): domain Eukaryota; kingdom Metazoa; phylum Chordata; class Amphibia; order Anura; family Leptodactylidae; genus Leptodactylus; species Leptodactylus fallax. The sequence continues at coordinate 5,999,995 of CAMRHE010000021.1, forward strand.
TGAGCCAGAACTTCCAGTTCAGCTTATCCTATATTTTGGATTTGAGAAAAACCCCAACAGCAACTTGTTCCTGCAGAACATCTCTCTGCCTCACAGTAAGGACACTGATTGTAGTTCATTTGTTTACCATGGCTCAATCGTATATCATCATTATTATGATTTTGCTTACTTGTATATCTCCAGGGGCAGATTGGCAATGTATATGACTGGGAAAATTCCCGGGGGCTGACTTGAATATGGGACGCTGGGCCGGCAAGCTACCTGTCCAAAGGACCCTTACATTGGCAATTCCTTAGAGTGCAGCCCAGCTGCCCCCACTCTATACCCTGCTGGGCAGGCCCTGGGAGTATTTGTTGAACGAATTTCGCGAGATTCACCCAGCATTTTCGTTCATACTGAACAGGTCCAAACCAAAACTGCTATTATACTCTAGGGTCTCTTCAGAGTACTAGGGGAGGTGATAAAACATAAAAAAAAACAGTGTTACTAACCTCTCCTGGGCTCCGGCGCGGGTCTTCAGAAGAAAACCTGAAATTTTGGGAAAATTCATAAAGAAAACCGTATGGTCCACTATAGGACATTATAGTGTGTGAAGGAGCCACTATGGGACATTATACTATGTGGAGGGGCTACTGTGAGACATTATACTGCTGTGTGGAGAGGAACTAAAGGGCATTATAGTGTGTGGAGGGGCCACTATGGGACATCATACTGTAAGAGGGCCACTGTGGGACATTATACTGTGTGCACTATGAGACATTATACTGTGTGCACTGTGGGAACATTATTCTTAAGGAGGTTGTCCAGGAATTAGACAAACTGAACTGTCCCCAGCATTTCAGTGTCTGACACTGCAGCCCATTCAGTCTTGCACTGTGCCTGATTTTCCCTGCACCCCACATGATTGGGCCTCAGCGGTCACTGTTGCCCTTGTATAGCGCAAATATATTCTGCAGTCCTTTACAGATATTGTCACTCACTGTCCTGCAAATCTAGTGAATCCCATCCACACATTGCGGAAAAATACACACAGCGGACATGCTGAGATTTCCAAAACCTTTGCGGCTTTGGAAATCACAGCATGTCAATTATACCTACGGAAACACTGGCGGTTTCCCTACAGGTATAATAAAAGCAGAAATTCTGCAGACGAAACCTCTGCGGACTTTCCCTGAAACGCACTGCGGGAAACTGTGATTCGTTGCCACCGCAGTTTATCCCACAGCGCTTTTTTCCTGCGACTCGCTACGTGGGGCCTTAGCCTAAATGTTACATGAGGTATAACAATCCCAATCCTCACTATGGGGCCACTGTGCCTAACTAAAATCGATGTCAGCTCATACCTGGCATAGATTTATGGCATCATTTACACCAGAAAATTATATTATTTACGACAACCTGGAATAACCCAGCCCTTCTCAGTGTGGGCTTGCAAGCAGCTGACACTATAACCCATAAACCATAAAAAAGCAGGACACTTATTGTGTGGTTGAAAGTAGGGGGTTGGCCACAGCTTAATATACAGTCATATGAAAAAGTTTGGGCACCCCTATTAATCTTAATCATTTTTAGTTCTAAATATTTGGGTGTTTGCAACAGCCATTTCAATTTGATATATCTAATAACTGATGGACACAGTAATATTTCAGGATTGAAATGAGGTTTATTGTACTAACAGAAAATGTGCAATATGCATTAAACCAAAATTTGACCGGTGCAAAAATTTGGGTACCCTTATCATTTTATTGATTTGAATACTCCTAACTACTTTTTACTGACTTACTGAAGCACAAAATTGGTTTTGTAACCTCACTGAGCTTTGAACTTCATAGCCAGGTGTATCCAATCATGAGAAAAGGTATTTAAGGTGGCCAATTGCAAGTTGTTCTCCTATTTGAATCTCCTCTGAAGAGTGGCATCATGGGTTCCTCAAAACAACTCTCAAATGATCTGAAAACAAAGATTGTTCAACATAGTTGTTCAGGGGAAGGATACAAAAAGTTGTCTCAGAGATTTAACCTGTCAGTTTCCACTGTGAGGAACATAGTAAGGAAATGGAAGACCACAGGGACAGTTCTTGTTAAGCCCAGAAGTGGCAGGCCAAGAAAAATATCAGAAAGGCAGAGAAGAAGAATGGAGAGAACAGTCAAGGACAATCCACAGACCACCTCCAAAGAGCTGCAGCATCATCTTGCTGCAGATGGTGTCACTGTGCATCGGTCAACAATACAGCACACTTTGCACAAGGAGAAGCTGTATGGGAGAGTGATGCGAAAGAAGCCGTTTCTGAAAGCACGCCACAAACAGAGTCGCCTGAGGTATGCAAAAGCACATTTGGACAAGCCAGCTTCATTTTGGAAGAAGGTCCTGTGGACTGATGAAACAAAGATTGAGTTGTTTGGTCATACAAAAAGGCGTTATGCATGGCGTCCAAAAAACACAGCATTCCAAGAAAAACACTTGCTACCCACTGTAAAATTTGGTGGAGGTTCCATCATGCTTTGGGGCTGTGTGGCCAATGCCGGCACCGGGAATCTTGTTAAAGTTGAGGGTCGCATGGATTCAACTCAGTATCAGCAGATTCTTGAGAATAATGTACAAGAATCAGTGACGAATTTGAAGTTACGCCGGGGATGGATATTTCAGCAAGACAATGATCCAAATCTACTCAGGCATTCATGCAGAGTAACAATTACAATGTTCTGGAATGGCCATCCCAGTCCCCAGACCTGAATATCATTGAACATCTGTGGGATAATTTGAAGCGGGCTGTTCATGCTCGGCGACCATCAAACTTAACTGAACTGGAATTGTTTTGTAAAGAGGAATGGTCAAAAATACCTTCATCCAGGTTCCAGGAACTGATTAAAAGCTACAGGAAGCGACTAGAGGCTGTTATTTTTGCAAAAGGAGGATCGACTAAATATTAATGTCACTTTTCTGTTGAGGTGCCCATACTTTTGCACCGGTCAAATTTTGGTTTAATGCATATTGCACATTTTCTGTTAGTACAATAAACCTCATTTCAATCCTGAAATATTACTGTGTCCATCAGTTATTAGATATATCAAATTGAAATGGCTGTTGCAAACACCCAAATATTTAGAACTAAAAATGATTAAGATTAATAGGGGTGCCCAAACTTTTTCATATGACTGTATATATGAAGAACCTTGTTCATTAACCCCTTATGGACACAGGTTAAAAGTGCCTTAAAGATCAGGCCTCATCTTTCAACACTTACATGTGTCACTTTATATGGCAATAACTTTGAGATGCTATAACTTACACAAGTGATTTTAGGATAGTTTTTTTCTGTGACACATTGTACTTCAAGTTAATGGTAAACATTGATTTTGTATTTATTTATAAAAAAAAAAGTAAATTTGATGGAAATTTGGAAAAAAAAAAATCACAATTTTCAAAACGTGAAATGCTCTGCTTTTCAGACACATAGTCATACCACCCAAATACATTAATAAATATTATCTACCATATCTCTGCTTTATATTGGCATCATCATTTAATCGTCCTTTAATTCATTTTGGATGTTAGAAGGCTTACAAGTGCAACAGCGATTTTCCAGATTTACTAGAAAAGTTCCCAAACTAATTTTTTAGGGACTTCAGTTCTGAAGGGGATTATAAAGGCCTATGTATTAGAAACCCCCATAAATCACCCCATTTTTAAACCTGCACCCCTCAAATAATTCAAAATAGCATTTGCGAAGTTTGTTAACCGTTTAAGCATTTCATGGGAATTAATGTGGAGGTGAAATTTAGACATTTTTTTCAGTAATACATTAATTTAGCCCTAAAATTAACACATTTACAAGGGGTTAAAGGAGAAAATGCATCTCACAGTTTGTTATGCAATTTCTCCTGAGCACAGAAATACCCCACATGTGGGTGTAAACTGATGTTTGGACACACTGCAGCACACAGAATGGGAGGAGCGACACAGGGCGTTTGAAAAGTTTTCAGATTGCCCCTAGAGTACCAATACAATGGAAACCCTCAAAAAGTGACCCCATTTTCAAAACTACACCCCTCATAGAATTTATCAAGGGGTATGGTGAGCATTTTGACCCCACAGCCATTTCAACGATTTTATTAACATTGGGATGTATAAAAGAAAAATTACTAAAATGTCACTTTTTTCCCAAAGTTTTCATTTTCACTAGGGGTTAAAGGAGAAAAAGCACCATTTCTCATGAACACGGCAATACCCCAAATGTACCCTGTAATCTGCTGTATGGGTACATAGCAGGACTCGGAATGGAAACAGCGCTATTTGGCTTTTGGAGGGCAGATTTGCTGGAATAGTTTTCAGGTGCCATGTCACATTCGCAGACCCCCTAAAGTACCAGTAAAATGGAAACCCCCAAAAGTGATCCTGATTTGGAAAGTACACCCTTAACAGAACATATCAAGGGGTATAGTGAGCATTTTGACCCTACAGCTGTTTCACAGACTTTATTAACATTGGGATTAGAGATGAGCGAATTTCTCAAAAGTTTGATTCGGCAGTTCGATTCGAAGTTCCAAAAAAATTTGCTTGAATCCGAATTACTTCGCGGTGAATAAACAGCTATTTCCAGTCTGCAGGGAGCCGGGGTGGGCGGCAAAATGGCGGAAGCCCTTGGATGCCGCAGTCATGTCTCTCTCTCTCTCCAGCATGGACAAGTTTTATTCATGTGGAAGGATCTGCTAATAAGCCAAGATACGCCTACCCAATCACATCACTAGAGAACATCATGTGACCGTCTGATGTCACAAAGGTCCTTACTAAATATTCGATACAGAAATACCTCATACAGTATGTGGTCGTAAACTGCTGTATGAGTACATGGTGGGGCTAAGAATGGAAAGAGAGTTATTTGGCTTTTGGAGGGCAGATTTTTCTGGAATAGTTTTCAGGTGCCATGTCGCATTTGCAGAGCCCCTAAAGTATCAGTACAATGGAAACCCCTCAAAAGTGACCCCATTTTAGAAACTACACCCCTCAAGGAATTTCTCAAGGGGTATTACACTGGTCTACAGCCAAATTGGTTCAGACATGAAAACAGTTGATCTTAACAAATTTTGGGGTGCTGAGATCGAAAATGATGCTCAAATTTTGAAATTGGCTCTAATTTTCATGATACAGAGGTGCTTTTGATATTTCTCACAGCCTTTATACAATACTGGGAAAAGTTTGCATCATCAGTATTGCATCATCTACTAGAATTGCATCATCTCAGAATGACCAATAGAAAGATGCCAATAAAGACCAGGTGATGCAATCCTTATTAAACTTGCATCACACAAATTTATATATTCTCCCTCTATCAGCCATCCAGCACTTGTTACAGTTCGGCTTACATCATTCAGTCTATATACTCTCAGTGATGCCTCGGACTTGCATTAATAAAGCAGATAATTTCTGCTATATATGTGGCGAAGTGACTTTTGTGTCACAGAAGTGAAGTTTGGCTCCCATGGTTAGGAAAGCCTACCACCTGTGTTTCGGCTGCAAAATAGGAGATCAGGACAAGAGTTAGGCTCCACACACATGCTGTAATAGATGTTCATCAAACATCACACAGTGGTTGAACGGGAAAAGACAATCTATGCTTTTTGTAGTGTCAATTGTCTGGAGAGAACCAACTGACCATACTGCCAATTGCCACTTCTGCATGGTGCCCCCAATTGGGAAAGGAATTTCGAATAAAAAGAAGTGGACTTTACAGTATCCAAATATTCCATCTGCAATAAGCCTAGTAGCTCATTGAGAAGAATTGCCAGTTCCAAAAGCACCAGAAACAATCTTACTCGATTCCACTGAGGAAGAAAAAGAAGAAGCATGTGGTCATGAACCATCTGCCTCGCACGATCAAGATTTTCTTTGATCAATCTCCACCGAACCAAACCTTATATCACAAAGTGACCTCAAAAATCTTGTTAGAGATTTAGATCTGCCCAAGCGTAAGGCTATGCTCTTAGGTTCCAGACTTCAACAGTGTAATCTGCTAGCAGATGATGTTCGGATTTCTTTTGTTCCGGGACCGTCAAAAGCATTTTGTCCAATTCTTCTTCAAGAAGGGTGACCTTGTTGCATGCAATAACCTCTGCAGTTTAATGGAAGCTCTCAACATCAGCTATAACCCAGATGAGTGGATGCTATTTATCGATTCATCCAAGCTGAGTCTTAAAGCTGTCTTACTGCACAATGGCAATGCACTACCATCTATACAATTTACATAACAGTAAAACGAGAATTCTTCGATATCATAGAAACTAGACAGTTTTCCTTGTGATATTTGAATTCAGGACATGAAAATCATTAAGAAATGGTTCATTTTATTTCTGAACCAAACAACTTTTGAAAATTTGTAAACTTGTGTTACCATTTTGAGCCCAAGAGTGCTTCCCGAAAATGAATGTACAAAGTGAATATTTAAATTTTTTAAGAAATATGCAATTTCAGTGCCCAATATGTTGCACCCACTTTGTGTCATCAGAGTTATGCACTCCTAAAACTATTAAGTGGGCTATCCTGGGTACAAAAAAAGTTGTATATGTGGGTGTAATCTGCACCTACTGTGTGTCCAAACGTCAGTTTATTTCCATATTTATGACACTGTTGTACCCAGGATAACTTACTTAACAATGTCATATGTGGGTATAAACTGCTGTTTGGGCACAGCCGGCACAGAAAGGAAGGAGCACTATTTTGGTTTTTGGAGTGAACTTTGGTTTTTGGACGTCATGCCACTTTTGCAGAGCCCCTGAATTACCAGTAAAGTGGAATCCGCAGACATATGATGGGGGGGCGGGGGGTTTGGGGGAGCGATGGGGGAACATTAGTATGGTGGAGCTCAGCTTCCTCTGGGGGTTATGGAGCAGGGCGTTATCTGTCAGTTACAGCTAACACCTGCTCCAGATGCCACCTGCTCACCCGCGGCCAGTGATCTAATAGTATGTCACTGGTCGTTAAGATAGTGGTGGCCAGGAGGTACTATTACGTCCATGGACGTTAAGGGGTTGAACAACAATTAATTAAACTAGGTCACCTTGCATCCTGAGCCCCCACAGTTGTGGTGGGCATGTCATAGTTGGTCTCTCAGGTGATCCTACTCGTGTTGTCTCTACCGTAATGGGACAAGGTCCATCCACACTGCCAGCTTTGAGATCTGTAAGTATATACAAGAATAATATAATAAAAATAATAATAATAAATTTTATTTATATAGCGCCAACATATTCCGCAGCACTGTACAATTTGTAGGGTTCAAGTACTGACAAAAAAGATACATTACAAAGAAATAGTCAATTCACACACTGGGACTGAGGGCCCTGCTCGTAAGAGCTTACAATCTATGAGGTAGAGGGGGTGACACAAGAGGTAGCAGGGGCGGCATCGGAGGTAGCATTGTTTGTACAATGGTCAGACAATTCTGTAATAGAGGTTACTGTCATTACACATATATAAAGCTGTATGAGCCGTCATCAGTCATGTCCTTTAACGTGCAGACGGTACCTGGACATATTAAGTTAGTCTGATACGGCATATATCCATACAAGAATATAAATATAATACACAGTATACAACGTGACATATAGATAGCATATAATAAACTAATAACAAGGTTAAAGAACAGAGATATGGTGGGCAGGTGGTCAAATCTTCCAGCTGTCCCTGTACGAAGAGGCAGAGGGGCCGGGCAAAGATACTTAAAAGGCTATAATGCTGAGTGAGGCATGTGACCTCCCACAGCTAGAGATGAGCGAATTTCTCAAAAGCTCAATTCGGCAGTTCGATATGAAGTTCCAAAAAAATTCACTTCAATCCGAATTACTTTGCGGCAAATAAACAGCTATTTCCGGGATGCAGAGAGCCATTTTATTCATGTGGAAGGATCTGCTAACAAGCAAAAACACACCTACCCAATCACATCACTAGAGAACATCATGTGACCGTCTGTTGTCACACAGGTCCTTACTAAATATTCGTTACTGCGAAGCATCAGGAAATCCGGAATCATGGCGAATCGAAGATTTCCTGAAATTCGGATCGAATTCCACTTCTGCAGAATCGATTCGTTCATCTCTACCCACAGCCAGTAAACAATAGCCCCACCTCTTCTCCACAGACACTATATTGTAACTTAAAGTGACAGTATCCAAGCAGTCATTCGCTCCCATGCTTAACATAGCATGGGAGCAGCAATTCTTTTTTTTTTCCTGGTGTTGGGGCTTAGTAAATTGTTGTCACACTGTAATGTCTTCTCTCTGTTGACAGGTGGTTTATATACCTGGGTGTTTTCTCCAGAGTACTTTGTAAATGGCACTGGGATTTATATTATAAATGTGACTTTGAGTAATGGAAGTATATGGGAGCAACAGACGAGTTTGGCCTTTTCTGTTAGCCTATTTGCTGCGCAGTGTGTTTTCTGGGATGAAGATTTGAAAGTATGGAATGATTATGGCTGCTATGTGAGTACTTAACCTCATCCAATGCACTGTTTTTGAGCACCAGTACCAGAGAGTTCTGCATAAACCAGTTATTGATGCCTTTCATCATTGATCAATCCAAGAACGAATCCTCTTTTTTAAAAGTACCAACCGTTCTATAAGGCCTCATTCAAACTTGCATATTTTGTTAAGTATTTTGCATCACTATTTGTAAGCAAAACCTAAGAGGGAAGAAAACACAGAGAAACAGAATAATGGAAACATTTGCACTCCTGACTTTGGCTTTCAAATACTGCCGCAAAATGCTGCCAAAAAATACTTATCATGGCACTGCCAATATACAAGTCTGAGTTGGCTCTCTGGCCAGTTATACATTGCCCATATCTGCTTATGCCCAGCAGACCTATTAAAAAAATAAAAACATTTACTAAGCGTTATAGGGAGTTGTCACTCCACCTCTCCCCACCTGCATATGTCCCCCATGGGGTGCTGCCAACCTTGTTTGTTATGGCTGTTAATGTTAATAAAATGTTAATAAAACATTTTTACTGTAGAAAAACATTTACTAATATTTAAACTGTGTAAATTTAGGCAGTCTAAAACGTGCCAGATTTATCTCAGTGGCTCAGGTTGTATCATAAATCTGATTTCGTCATTAGTCAATTTTGTGGCAAAATTTAGGCACAAAATATTGCATTTCACGCCATGCACCCTTTCTGATAAGCCACACTCTTAAGTGATGCCCCATTGTTGAGCTAGTGGTTATAAAGTTTAAAACCAGATGCAACATTTTGCACCATAAATTCACCAAATTTTCATGTGTTTTATTCCACATTCCATTCTAAGTACACTAATAAATCTGCCACAAATGTTCATTTCTTAGCTAGCGCTACACTTTCTCCAGAGCTAAGAAATTGTCACCTGTCACCAATCAAAACTTCCTCTTCCCTTGTTTCTGTAACCACTTTTCTTCAGGGATTCCTGCAGTTCTCTCACTATTACTGCCGTTATTGTATGCAAATTCGACTATAGGTATGCTAATGAATAAATTGACAACTGGGAAGTCAGAGTCCTCTTCTGCCACCTGGTTATGAACCTTCCCTGCTGTGACACTGTCCAATGAGAAGGGCAGCCTGATACCATGTGACCTCACTCTCCTGTTCAGCAGCAGCATGAGAAGCACAGTGAGAAGAGGAAAACCTGGAGAACATCAGTATAGCAGGAAGAATCTCCTGGTTTTGAGCAGCTCCTCCTGAGAGGGCATAATGATACATAAAGCTGGGCACAAACTGTTTTAACTCACATGATAAAACCTTTTCTACACCATCAAATACAGGCAATTTTCCTCCAACTCTGTGATAATTCCTTAAACACAAGTGATCCTCCATTTCTGTAATAACTCCTCAGACACAAGCAATTCTACATCTCTGTAATAACCCCTCAAATACAAGCAATTTTTCTCCATCTCTACAATAACCCCTCAGGCACAAGCAGTTCTCTTCCAACTCTGCAATAACTTTTCAAACAAGCGATATTCCTCTATGTATGTAATAACCTATCTGACATGAGTGGTTATCCATGAAGGATAATATAACTTCACAGACACAAGCAATTCTCCTCCAACTCTACAATAACCTATCAGACATGAGCAGTTCTCCACCAAGTATGTGATAACTTCTCAGACCAAACCTATTGTACTTCAGCAGACCTTTTTGGCCCCCACAGGGTCCAGGGCCTAGTCCCTAGTTTCTAGGGTTTCCTCTTCACAATGTGCATCTTCTGCTGCTGCTGAACAGAGAGGCGAGTGAGCTCACATGGTATCAGGCTGCTGCTGTTATTGGACCATGTCACAGCAGGGAATGTTCACTCCCCGTGGAGTTCTGGGACCACCCAGTTGTCAATTAATTAATTTGCACATAAATAGTAACAGGAATAGTGGGAAGACAGAGGAACTCAGAAGAAAAGAAAAATGGCTACAGAAAAAGGGAACAAGAAGAAGAAAAGTAATGATGCAATTTCACACTCTTGGACTCTGCTTTACTTACAGGCCAATCTATTTGCTGTTGGCAGGTTGGACCAAGCAGCACAGAATCTGAGACTCACTGTCTGTGCAACCACTTGACCTTTTTTGCAAGTTCATTCTTGGTGATGCCACACGTTGTGGACCTCAGTGACACTCTTATGCTCTTTGCAAATGTCGCAAATAACCCAGTTGGAGTGGCACTGCTTGGCAGCCTGGTAGGATTCTTCCTGATTGTGTTATTTTGGGCACTGAAAAAAGATAAAGAAGATCTTAAAAAGGTATGTTACATGATTGAACTGCGCGAGATAAAGCAATGACTGCATGTGCTCGTGTACAAATACATGCATGCTTGCGCTGTCACTGGCACAAGGTACTAAGGTTCTTGTAATATTGATATTATGTATTTTCATTCTATGCTCAGGTCAGGGTTGCCATCCTTACAGATAATGACCCTGCTTTTCACTATAGATATATAGTCAAAGTATGCACTGGTTATCGTATGGGATCTGGTACTACTTCCCAGGTATGTACAGTGTATGGCCATTGTTTTAGTAATGTGTTTAGTAAGTGATGCCTTTTTATCTCTTACATAGATATGTTTTGGAAACATGAAAGGGTTTTTCTGGGCTAAAAATATTGATGACCTACCATAAAGACAGGTCACCAATTTGAGATGTGTGGGGGTCAGGCACCCGACACCCCAATTGACCAGCTGTTTCAGATGATGGAGCAGGAATCTAACAGTTCTTTTCTCTGTGTAGTGGTGGAACTGAGTCACTGCAGCTTAGGTCCCATTCAAATGCATGGGAGATGATCTACAGTACCTGGTCCGACCACTACACAGAGAACAGACCTGCTGACAGCTGATTGGTGGACAACTGATCGTAGAGAGAGATTTTTTTTTCCAAGATATTCCATGATTCCTTCCTTATGCATTATTTATGTTTATATTTACCTAATCCATGTGATGGTTTATACATTTCTGTTCTTTTAGGTAGTACTGACCCTGTATGGTTCAGAAGGGCAGTCTGACCCCCATCTTTTATCAGATTCTGGTAAGCAGGTGTTTTGCAGAGGGGCAGTTGATGTTTTCCTCTTGAAGACACGATACCTGGGGGAGCTTCACACTCTGAGAATTTGGCACAGCAACTCTGGAGATAGCCCTTCTTGGTAAGAGCTGAAGTAAGACAGTGAATGCAATGTATTAGTATGCAGTCAACAGATTAGTTAATCTAAAATGCAGTCTGACCAAATGTGGAAATGAAAGATGTATATTGATCATTATATTCTATAGGTCTGTTCCATAAGCAGCTGTTTTGCTAAACCAAAGCAAATTTGATTTCCCCTGCCCCCTGGGTGTTTTTGACAGGTATGTACACCGTGTCACTGTGACTGACTTGGCTGCTCAGAAGACATGGTACTTCCTTTGCGACTCTTGGCTTTCGGCCGACTTTGCTGATTGCCAGATGGATCGAGTATTTGCTTCTGCCTCTAAAGCCAACCTAATGACTCTAAGGTATGAAATGAAGGGAATTGGTGAATATATTTTCAATGCAGCTGAATCCCACATTTATGTATTTTTTTTAAATTTTCATTGGATCTATAAGATACACTTGCAAAGAGCCCTGTCCAGTGACATGTGTTATTTAACATATGGAAATCTATCTAATTTTTCTGCACACTGGGTTCTCTGTTTTATGTTTGCAGGTATCTACTTTTCTCAGGCACAGTAGAGAAATTCCTAAAAGATCACCTGTGGTTTTCTGTGTGGACTCGTTGTCCCTGGAGCCCGTTCACCCGAGTGCAGAGGATTTGTTGCTGCATGAGTCTTTTGTTCTGTGGTCTGGTTATTAATATCATGTTCTGGAACACTCATTCAGATAAGGACTCACAAACAGGTACACAGAAACAGATTAAGACTAGATTATAAAAATGTAATATTTTGAACCAACCATTTCTTGTGGTTCGACCAACTGCTCCATCTTCTGCTAATTTACACACGCATTACAGTGACCATTTTCTGTAAAATCCAAAATAATAAATCAAGGGATCTGAAGGTTTCCATTACTTGATAACAAGCAGAGATCTTGAAAATGTTTAGGATTTGAAACACTAAGTATGTGAAAAACTGATTTCAGCACAGTTGGAATTTTTCTCTAGCTTCCACCATTCCTGAGCAATCAATGCAGTTAGTTTCTGTGCCTGATATGCCACTTAAGCTCTTTACTGTCAGGTGGGTGATAACAGGCAGGAGCAGGCAAGTGTGCATGAGTTAAAGCTTCAATCAGAGGTTTACAGTGTCACAGCTCAGAATCACACCCCTTGTCTTCTCCTACCTGACACCACCCACCTGACAGTAGAGAGCCTGAATAGCATATGAGGCACCAAAACTAACAGCACTTATTGCCTGGGATTGGTGGGGGCTAGAGAAAACATTCCAACTGTGACAAAATCAGTGGAGCAGCCCCTATTAAAATATGCTAAGAACTAGAACTGGTGGAGGTGGTAAAAGGTATTCGTTAAAGGTTTTCATACTTAGTGTTTCAATTCCTCCCCATTTCCAAGATCTCTGCTTGTTATCAACTAATGGAAACCTCCAGATCCTTTGACTTGTTATTGTAAAGGTTTGTCTGGTTTTCATAGCACACAGCATGCTACTCTATTCTTTCCAGAGAAATCTGCAGAATCCCAAGTAGAGACTCTGAAGGACAATTCAAACAGAGTCTTGTCTAATCTGTCCTTTTAATTCCAGTTAGAATTTACAGTTTATTTTTTACTATCATACTTTACACTGTAACCTTATATCTGGTCTATTCTTTAGGGAAGTTTTTGATAACATTTACTCAGATTAAAATCAGTTTCCAGTCCTCTGCCATCCTGCTGCCTGTGAACCTCCTGATTGTTCAGATGTTTCAGCTTATCCAGGTACAGGTGAACCAGGTGACACCAACTCTAAACAAACTACGTGTTTCCCTTCCTCCAAAACTACCAACCAAGGAAGCTGTGACACAGCAGCTACTTAAGGTAAGAGCATATGACTTAGAGTTGTGGTCTGATTAGACACTAGGTCTTTCTACCAAAGGGCATAAAAGTGCTTTCCCCATGTATACTTTTTTTAGTGTACCTCTTGGCGACAGATTGTTGACTGCTAGACATGCCTCTACGATGCACCCAAAGACACTTTCTCCAGTTGACAGATTTTGAGAAGGAACTGAGAGAAGCAGGATGGTTCTAGCTTTTAGAAGGAGCTGGCAGCAATGTTTTTGTGAAGGCATGCACACATGGTGAACAAGCTCTGTATAGCCGAGATGAACCATAAGTAGAGAGAATGCTTTAATCCACCAACAAGCACAAGCAGCCTCCACAGTTTCTTTGTCCACCATCCAAACACTGGTGGCACTTTCATTACACACCATGGACTCTGCCTGGACCATTTTCATATCAAACTCTGCAATGATACGGAGGAGTTTTTCAGAAAAATGAGATTGAGGGAATATTTTTATGACAAAGACCTTCCATACAGCAGCGACTCTGAGATGGAACAGCCCATAAGGAATCCTACCAAAAAATCTACCTGGACCCCACACCCTGGAACTAACACAGCACTGGATAAATATATTGACTGTTTCAGAAGCAAAGTAAAATCAGAAATCCTGGAGAAACAAAAGAAACAGGTGCATAACCTAACCCTGCAGGAACAGAAGGCTATTACCTCACTGAAAGAAAATCAGGATATAATAATAAAACCAGCTGACAAAGGGGGCGCAATAGTCATATTGAACACCTCCGACTATATCGAGGAAGCAAACAGGCAACTGTCATATCCCATCCATTACTCCAAACTTGGAAGTGATCCCACAAAGGCCTATATGAAAGAACTAAAGAATATGATCAAGAAGTTTCCAATCCAGATCCAGAATCAGGTAAAAGGACTTATCCCACAAGATCCCAGGCCGGGCTGCTTCTATATGCTCCCAAAGATACACAAAGATGGCAACCCTGGTAGGCCTATCATTTCTGGCATTGGGACACTGACAGAAAACATCTCAGGTTGGGTAGAAAATATCCTAAAACCCCTTGTCAGGGATACTCCAAGCTATATTCAGGACACCACTGACCTTCTTAACAAACTGAATGCACTGGGCCCACTACCTGAGGGTACCATTTTGGCCACCATGGATGTGGAATCCCTGTATACCAACATTCCCCACAAGGATGGAGTTGCAGCATGTCGGGTACACAACCTCCCAACAGAACCAGTAACGCAGCTCATACAATTCATCCTTAGCCACAACTATTTTACTTTGGGAGAGGATCTATATCTACAGTGAATGGGAACTTCAATGGGGACCAAATGTGCAACCCAGTATGCAAATCTCTTTATGGCAGAACTGGAAGGAACATATTTATCAATATGCGCCACCAAACCTATGATTTACCTTCGTTATATCGATGATATCCTTGTCATCTGGACTGCAGGTGAGGAGGCCCTACTTCAATTCCATAATGACTTCAATGACTTTCACCCTACCATCATCCTTAAACTTAGCTATTCAGGGAGTGAAATTCACTTTCTGGATACCACAATATACATCAAAGACCACCGGCTACTCACATCAATATACCACAAACCCACAGACAGAACAGCCTACCTGAGAAACGATAGCTTCCACCCCAAGCACACAAGACAATCTATTAGCTACAGCCAGGCTATACGATACAATCGTATATGCGCCGACAAAACAGACCTGGACAAGCACCTCTTGGATCTGAGGATGAAATTTCTCCGATTGGGATACAAACCAAAAGTGACGGACAACCAATTAAACAAAGCAGCAGCCATTAACAGAGACAGTCTGCTCACATATAGAGAGACCCAGAAAGATGCCAGAGTGCCCCTAGTTGTCACCTACAACCCACATCTGGAGATCCTACGAAGGATTGCCAAGGAACACCAACCTGTGCTACATAGGGACAACAGACTCAAGGACATATTTCCAGTCCCCCCTCTCCTTTCCTTTCGACAACCACCAAACCTGAGGCATATTATTGTCCAGAGTGCCCTGAAGGCCCCAACTGAAAATGGCACCTCACCTTGCCTGCAAAACAGGTGCAAGACCTGCAGGCACATCCACACCACTGACAGTGTACCTGTCCCACAGTCACAACAGGTGCACAGAATTAGGGGGACATTTTCCTGCAGGTCTTCCAATGTGGTGTACCTCATAATGTGTGTGCAATGTCCCACCACAGGCCTCTATGTGGAGGAAACAGGGCAGAGACTTAGTCAGCGAATGAACTCACATAGATCCAATATTAATAACAGCAGAACAGATCTCCCAGTGGCCGCACATTTCTCCGAAGAAAACCACTCTACTGAAGATTTGCGGGTTGTGGTTTTAATGGGACAATTTAAGACGCAGGAGGAGAGGAAAGAATGGGAATACAAGTTTATGAAAAAAATTTAAAACTCTGCAATTTGGACTAAATATTCATGCCAGCTTCATGTCACACTATGTATGAACTGTGAGGGTCACAAATCACCACCTGATAGCAAAGAGATAACAGATCCCTCTGTCATGCACCACAACTTTCCAGATTGTTTTTTGACCTGTTGTAAATAACTTCTCTACTTAGATTGCATTTTGTTTTGGGTTTTTTTAAGGACGCTAAAATCCTTTGAAGACCATGTGTATACAGTCATGGCCAAAAGTTTTGAGAATGATACAAATATAAATTTTTACAAAGTCTACTGCTTCAGTTTTTCTAATGGCAATTTGCATATACTCCAGAATGTTATAAAGAGTGATCAGCTTAACAGCAATTACTTGCAAAGTCAATATTTGCCTAGAAAATGAACTTTATCCCCCAAAACACATTTCAACATCATTGCAGCCCTGCCTTAAAAGGACCACCTAACATCGTTTCAGTGATTGCTCCATTAACACAGGTGTGGGTGTTGATGAGGACAGGGCTGGAGATCAATCTGTCATGATTAAGTAAGAATGACACCACTGGACACTTTAAAAGGAGGCTGGTGCTTGCCATCATTGTTTCTCTTCTGTTAACCATGGTTATCTCTAAAGAAACACGTGCAGTCATCATTGCACTGCACAAAAATGGCCTAACTGGGAAGAGTATTGCAGCTAGAAAGATTGCACCTCAGTCAACAATCTATCGCATCATCAAGAACTTCAAGGAGAGAGGTTCCATTGGTGCCAAAAAGGCTCCAAGGCGCCCAAGAAAGACCAGAAAGCGGCAGGACCGTCTCTTAAAAGTGTTTCAGCTGCGGGATCGGGCTGCCAGCAGTGCAGAGCTTGCTGAGGAATGGCAGCAGGCAGGTGTGAGTGCATCTGCATGCACTGTGAGGCGGAGACTCTTGGAGCAAGGCCTGGTCTCAAGGAGGGCAGCAAAGAAGCCACTTCTCTCCAGAAAAAACATCAGGGACAGACTGATATTCTGCAAAAGGTACAGGGAGTGGACTGCTGAGGACTGGGGTAAAGTCATTTTCTCTGATGAATCCCCTTTTCGATTGTTTGGAACATCTGGAAAACAGCTTATTCGGAGAAGAAGAGGTGAGCGCTACCACCAGTCTTGTCTCATGCCAACTGTAAAGCATCCTGAAACCATTCATGTGTGGGGTTGCTTCTCAGCCAAGGGAATCGGCTCTCTCACAGTCTTGCCTAAAAACACAGCCATGAATAAAGAATGGTACCAGAATGTCCTCCAAGAGCAACTTCTCCCAACCGTCCAAGAGCAGTTTGGCGCTCAACAATGCCTTTTCCAGCATGATGGAGTACCTTGCCATAAAGCAAAGGTGATAACTAAATGGCTCAGGGAACAAAACATAGAGATTTTGGGTCCATGGCCTGGAAACTCCCCAGATCTTAATCCCATTGAGAACTTGTGGTCAATCATCAAGAGACGGGTGGACAAACAAAAACCAACAAATTCAGACAAAATTAAAGCATTGATTCTGCAAGAATGGACTGCTATCAGTCAGGATTTGGTCTAGAAGTTGATTGAGAGCATGCCAGGGAGAATTGCAGAGGTCCTGAAGAAGAAGGGTCAACACTGCAAATATTGACTTGCTGCATTAACTCATTCTAACTGTCAATATAAGCTTCTGTTACTCATAATATGAATGCAATTATATTTCTGTATGTGATAAAAACATCTGACAAACACACATAAAAAACAGAGGGAAGCAGATCATGTGAAAATATAATATTTGTGTCATTCTCAAAACTTTTGGCCATGACTGTAGGGTATATAAAAAATCTGTGAATTTTCAGTTCTTGTATAACACCATGTCTGAAGAAGAGAGCTAGGCTCTTGAAAGCTTACTTATCAAATATACTCAGTTAGCCTCTAAAAGGTATCGCCTGATTTCTTCACTCTTCCACTACTTTCAATGGCTAACATGGTACAACATTATACTACTATGGACCATTTTCAGACACTTGACAGAATAAAATTTGGTGTCATGGCTTCCATTACATGTCCTGTCATTGACAGCCAGTCACTGTCACCTTTGCTGTGGTGACTGGAAACGTCTTTAGTGACAAATCCAGGTTCTATTTGGGATCCGATGATGGTCATGTTCGAGTATGGAGGTGTGGTGGTGAGAACTTTAATCCTGGCTTTACTGTGGAGCGACACATTGCCCCAACTGTTGCTGTGATGAACTGGTCACAGTTGGTCACCCCTAGGGACACTCAGTGATATGTATTGCCTCTCATGGGAGGGCTTCCAGCTGGCATTTTCCGGCAGGATAATGCACACCCACACACAGAATTCTTTACAATCAAGCATTTATGGAACCAGCTAGGACCTCAGCTTTGGCAATATACGAATGAGAATTTACAGGCTCAGTTGCCCTATCTGCAGGCAAATGTGCCACAGGATACCATACAGAACTGGTATGTCTCCATGCCCAACCATATCTCATCTTGTATCCAGGATAGTGGCAACTCAGCTCTACAGATTCCTTAATAATCTTATTCTTTCACTCTAATATTGTAAATGACATATATCATCATTACATTCACACATATAAAGTTTCATTCCATTCCTCCTTAGTGTGTTATTTTTTTGTCAATGAGTATACTTTTCTAGAAAAGCTGAGTGATATGGCAAACATTACACCTCTCGCTAGGGTTGTCACCCAGATGTTATCTCATATACTTCTGTTTTCTTTCTTGGCTCTCTGTCTTGTTTTATAGGAATTAAAAGATATTGTGGATTACCTTCAGAAATATGTCATCCAGGTTTTGGGTGAGAGTGCTGATGAGCTGCCATCTCCAAAATCTGATTCAGTGCTCACTTATATAGAGACATTGTCCTGTCTGGTAGAGTCGTACATTTGTGTTCCAGGAGAAAGATCCCAGAGCAGCAAGCATGTGACTGGTGTGTATATCCTACAACCAACCTCAAAAGCATATAGTACCCCTAACTGAAATGACTGAATCTCTAATTGTCTATCTCTATCATAGTGATTACACCACATCAATGTCACTTCTTACATTATTTATACAAAATCTTGGCAAATCTGCAGTATCAGATCTCCTCTATGGATCTGGATTATGTTCTGAAACCTATTGATTACATACAAGCCTCAAATATTCTGTTTGACTTAAAGGAACTTTTGCATACTTTCAATGTGTCTGGGGCACCTCTCCCAAACAGGTACCTATTTGCAATCTATTTTCTGCCATAACCTGTGAAAATGCTCCAGCCTAAAAAAAAATACTGGCTTTTTTACTTGCCAAGCTGTATATTGTTCTCCTGACTTGTCCCCCAAACAAAATATAATGCTGTTCCACAGAATATAATGGTCTCCCCAGTGGCAGCACTGTAGTATAATGCTCTTCCTAGCGGCCCTCACATTTTAATGCTTTCCCTAGTGGCCATCACAGTATAATGCTCTCCCTAGTGCCCACCGTATAATGCTCTCCCCAGTGCCCCCACACTTCATAATGCTCTCTATACTATGGCATCCCAGTGACCCCCCCCCCCCCCAAAGTATATATAATGCTCTTCCCAACACCCACTACACAGTATATATATAATGCTCTCCCCAGTGGACCCCCCACTGTTTATGCAATTCTTTCCCCAGTGGACCCCCACAGTATATATAATGTGCCCACAGTATATATAATGCTCTCCTTAGTTAACCCTCCCACACAGTACATATAATATATTCTCCATTGCCATCCCACAGTACAGTGCCCCCTAGTATATAGTGCTGTACCCAGTTGCTCCCCCACAATATATATAATGCCCAGTGACCTTCCCCCACAGGATATATATATATATATATATATATATATATATATACAGTACAGACCAAAAGTTTGGACACACCTTCTCATTCCAAGAGTTTTCTGTATTTTCATGACTATAAAAATTGTAGATTCACACTGAAGGCATCAAAACTATGAATTAACACATGTGGAATTATATACTTAACAAAAAAGTGTGAAACAACTGAAAATATGTCTTATATTCTAGGTTCTTCAAAGTAGCCACCTTTTGCTTTGATTACTGCTTTGCACACTCTTGGCATGCTCTTGATGAGCTTCAAGAGGTAGTCACCTGAAATGGTTTTCACTTCACAGGTGTGCCCTGTCAGGTTTAATAAGTGGGATTTCTTGCCTTATAAATGGTGTTGGGACCATCAGTTGTGTTGTTCAGAAGTCAGGTGGATACACAGCTGATAGTCCTACTGAATGGAGTGTTAGAATTTGTATTATGGCAAGAAAAAAGCAGCTAAGTAAAGAAAAACGAGTGGCCATCATTACTTTAAGAAATGAAGGTCAGTCAGTCCGAAAAATTGGTAAAACTTTGAAAGTGTCCCCAAGTGCAGTGGCCAAAACCATCAAGCGCTACAAAGAAACTGGCATATTTTCAGTTGTTTCACACTTTTTAGTTAAGTATATAATTCCACATGTGTTAATTCATAGTTTTGATGCCTTCAGTGTGACTCTACAATTTTTATAGTCATGAAAATACAGAAAACTCTTGGAATGAGAAGGTGTGTCCAAACTTTTGGTCTGTACTGTATATATATAAAATGCTCTCCCTATAGCCCCCCTACAGTATATATAATGCTTTGCCCAGTGGTCCAACCCTTTTATAATGCTTTCCTCACTGGCTCCCAACCTTTATAATGCTCTCCCCAGTGCCCCACCCCCACATTATATATTATGCTTCCCAGTGGCGGACATATAAATTAAAAAAAAAAATGTTAGTCGCATTGGTGACCATTCTGTTTACCATCTGGAGCACTGTGTGATCTCAGTTTTAACTTCATTAAGCCTTGTTTTTTGTTTTTTTAGCTTGACCACTAGTTTTCCTGTTACTACCAATCAGAAAAGATGCTTTCAAATGCCAAAATTTTTCACCTTCTTATGTTGGTTCTTCCTGTTTGGAATCAGCTCATTTTCTGCCTATTACATGGTGCTGATTAGCCTGGACATGACAAAGGACAAGGCCATCAGCTGGCTTGTGTCCATTCTTCTCTCCCTCTTACAGAGCGTCTTCTTCATACCACCACTTAAGGTAAGAAGCTATATCCAAACAAGATTCTGCTAGTGCACAGAATGAAGCAATAAATCAATTAACTAGCTGACAGGAGATCCTGCTCCACCCCTCCCTTCTCCATACAGTTGAATGTGTGAGGCTAAATACCAAGATGAATATAATGTAAACAAGCAGTCAAAATGACAATATGGAGCAGAACAGCTTAATAAGTGGTGAAGGAAACAAATCTTCTTAATAAGATATATTATAAAGTTTGTTATATTCAAATGCACTATTCATTTATAAAATTAATTATGTTGTTTATAACTAGAGGTATGCTTTAATGACCTTCTGACAGGGTAGGGAGCATGTGTGACAGATTGAATCCCAAATCTCAGCGATTACAAGGGGGGGGAGGAATTTACAACCCCAATTCCAATGAAGTTGGGACGTTGTATAATCATAAATAAAAACAGAATACGATAATTTGCAAATCCTTTTCAACCTATATTCAATTGCATACACTACAAAGACAAGATATTTAATGTTCAAACACATAAACTTTATTTGTTTTGTTTTTTTTAAATATTCACTCATTTTGAATTTGATGTCTGCAACACGTTTCAAAAAAGCTAGGATAGGGGCAACAAAAGACTGGGAAAGTTGAGGAATGCTCAAAAAACACCTATTTGGAGAATTCTAGAGGTGACCAGGTTAATTGGAAACAGGTGAGTGTCATGATTGGGTATAAAGGGAGCATCCCCAAAAGGCTCAGTCGTTCACAAGTAAAGGTGGGGAGGTTCACCACTTTGAGAACAACTACGTGAGCAAATAGTTCAACAATTTAAGAACAACGTTCTCAACGTACAATTGCAAGAAATTTATAGATTTCATCATCTACAGTCCATAATATCATCAAAAGATTCAGAGAATCTGGACGAATCTCTGCAAGTAAGTGGCAAGGTCGAAAAGCAACATTGAATGCCCGTGACCTTCGATTCCTCAGGCGGCACTGCATTAAAAACCGACATCATTCTGTAATGGATATTACTACATGGGCTAAGGAACACTTCAGAAAACCATTGTCAGTGAATACAGTTTGTCTCTCTCACAAGCTGTGGGTACTAGACTGGCCTGTCTGCAATCCAGACTTGTCTCCCATTGAAAATGTGTAGTATAGAAAAAGCATGTGCCCACACTGGCGCCTCTGGTTAGTGTAATATTGGCACCTTGTAGGTGCTGGATACAACCAGGGAGGACCGGTAGGATACTCTCCCATTCTTGGTGTGATAAGCTGCAGCTCACCCCAGGACCACTTGACCATAGATCAGTGGTAGTAATAGTAATATATAGATATAAAAAAAGAAAAAAGGAGGGGGGGACTACATGAGTGCTGCTATATCCGGTAAACACGTTCAAAAAATGTGTGAAGGAGGATCACTCATAAACGATAGTTAGATCCAAAGCTTTTATTCTACTAAAAAAACAGGCAACTCGTTTCGACACTAAACTAGTGTCTTCATCAGGCCAACTAGGTAACAAGTGACAGAAAACATACATATAAATATATAAATACATACATATAAATACATAAAAAAAGGGTATAAGCATGTCATGGCGAGTAGTAGTAGTAATGTTAAAAATAGTGACAATAGTACTACAAAAACCTGGAGGTCCAGGGCCCTGGCCATTTCCAGCTGGCTGCGGGCCCCATACCCCTCCAGTCCTGGTTACACCACTGGGCAGACATCAAAAGAAATCAAAGAATTGTGAAAGAAACCTGTGAGTCACCTCCCTCCAAGAGCCCCATAGCAACTGCCTACTATGCGTGATAGGTATGCCATATTGTGTTGTCCGTCTCCTCAAGATTCGGGCTTCCACTCTGTAAATGTACACTTTAAGCTGCACTGGTTCACCAGACCAACTGATGTTCTGGTGGCTGTGTCCCTCTCTCCTCAAGCTCTCTACACATCTCTTTTGGCTCTAGCTCACCTGGCTTCACCAGATGTTCTCTCTCACAAGCTGTCATCCATCAGAGAGGTGACCTCGCGCTCCTGACTCTGTCTTCCATCTCCTCTAACTGCTGGAACAGACCTTTAAATACCAACACATTTCCTACCTTGGGTAGTCTGGGCAATTCCTGATGCCAGTAGTTTAGTCCATTAAGTAACAAACAACTTTACAATTACAATTTTAACACTGTTTTCAAAAACATTTTTTGTTGCTCTTTGTGAACAGAATTTTTTCACTGCAACAGCATTGCAATAACACTTTTAAAACTGTATTGTGTACAATTTTGTATATGGTTGTCATATGCTATAATGCACCATATATTCTGCTAGAAGCATTGAAAACAGCGCTTCTGTGGGGTATTACAGTATGTTATATGGAACATAGGTGCATTATGTGGAAAGGGAAAATGTCTATGTAGAATAATACATCCACTGAAAAGCATTGACTCTGAATTCACATATTTGTCATAAATATACATTCATGTGCATAAACCTGAAGCATAAGGTTCTTGAGTAATCATGGCCAGAAACAGAATTCCTTCATTACTTGGAGGACTACCCAGAACTACTTGTGGTTTGTTTTATTTAATTATATCTTTATTGTTGTCGCTGTGTGTTCTATCTTTGTAAAAATAACAGAAATGGTGGCACAGATTTATTAATAGACAGTGCAAACGTAGACAGGCGGTCTGAAGTGTGTCAGATTTATCAGTGACTGATGTTAGATGATAAATCTGGTGTATCTATAGACTGTCTAGTTTAAGTTTATACTGCCTTTTAGTTGGCTTACCCTGTGACCGAATTTTTCACTATTTTGTCATAGTGCATTTAAGCCACGTCCTTTTAATTATAACCCACATGTCTAGCATGTCAAATTTTTTTTTTATCCCAAACTAGATGAGTCATAGTGTGCCAAAGATGCACCACATTGTGGCAAAAATGTGCCATGTTTACGCCAGTGTCTAGTCGTAACCACAATTGTAAATCTGGGTCAGTGTCTTTAGTAATCATTAACCTACCTCATAAACCTACCACAAATGCCATGATTTATTTGCTGTAAAGCAAGTCTCTGGATTTATATGAATCAATTCCCAGCTGTGCCAGTTCCCAGTCCCCTCAGTTTTCAATTAAGATGGCTGGCCACCAGCATCTCAGACTGCTGCAGCACTCACTGCTCCATGCCAAAGACTCTGGCCACAGGACCTTGAGGGGAAGACACAGACAGGATGGACACAGTGCTGTCATCATCAGTGTTGGTCCATCCAACAGCAAGGGGAGAGCCTTAGACTTTCACAGCACTCTGTGCATAGGGTAGTTTGAGAAACTGGTGGCCATCTTAGATAGCAGCACAGAGGTCTGGAAATCAGGTGATCTGCAGCACAATCGCTCAAAAAGAGGTCACCAGGTACTTGTACTATACATTCCATAGCTTATTGTTAGATTATTAGGTAAAAATGGTGGATTACTTAAAGGAGTTTTCTCCAGAAAATAACCATATTTAAATTAGTAGACGGTTAAAACTTAAACATTTTTGCAAGTATAAGTAATTAAAATTTTGCATAGTTTTAAAGATTTTTTCCAATCATCCTAGTACTAAGAGTCTGTTATCTTGATCAGTTGCCAATGGATATGACCAATAAGTAAGAAACGTATGGTCTGGGATTTGTCAGAAACTCAGCCATGCTTTTCTAATTGTAGCAAGGTTGTCAGGCAGGAACATTGCATGCATTAGAAAATAACCCATTCACAAGAAAGAAGTCATGGTAAATATTCGTGATGCGGCACTCGGTGTTATGGGTTGAGGTGCTTGGTGAGGAACTTACTGTAAATACAGTAAGAAAAAAAAAAAAATCTAAGACATTTTCATCTGGCCACCTTTCCTTCCTTCCTTCCATACTACCATATACAGCTCCTACTCCCACTTTTAATCCTATGTCTGATGAAGGTCTATACAGACCGAAACGTCTTTGTATCAGGATTAAATAAAGTTTGGTGTGTATTCCATTTTAATCACTTATTTGAGTGCCAAAATTTTTCTTTACAATAAAGAAATCATGGCTGAATTTTTTCATGGTTTATTTTTTTTTTATTTGTCTACAAATTTAAATACAATTTTCATGAGAAAACCCCTTTAAATGTCAGCTACCAGGTAAGTCTGTCCTCTGACGCTGTCACTGTTTGTCGTTGTCACTATCACAGGTTTTTGCACAGACTATCTTCATGTACCGTATCCTGAAGAGAAGCAATATTGAAGATGCAGCTGAGGAGCAGCAGCTGTATGGGATTCTTGGCTTGCTAGGTTAGTGCAAAATGTAGCTTATCTGTTTTGGTGGACAGATGGACAGTCTTTTATTTCATCTGTTTTGCTGCTTCCTTTGAGAAAGTGTCAGCTATTAATGATAACCAGTTCTGTATAAAATGATTGGCAGAATACAGTAATAGTATAGGGGTATTAGACATATTTCCATTTGTCATAGATGATTAGGTAGCAACAGTCTTTTGAGACCCCGGAGTATAAAGATCGGGGGCCCAGGGGAGGTGAGGGAACATAAAAAACACTGTAACTCACCTCTCCTACGCTTCGCAGGCTTCGGGCCTGTTTGGTGACGTCCCAGACGTCAACTGACGTCATTATGCGTTGCGACGCCAGCTTCACTCACGTGGAATCTGGTCCAACATTGAAGATGGCCGAAGTAGCGCACGGGAGTGCAGCGGAGCGAGGAAGAGGTAAGTATCATTGTTTTTTATGTTTGTATCCTCCCCTGGGTCTCCAATCATTATACTCTGGGTTCTGAAAAGACCCCAGGGTATAATAATTGTTAATGGGTGGTCCTCAATGTGGCATATTACTATGTGAAGGGGCCACTATGGGGCGTAATACTGTGTGCAGGGGCCACTATGGGGCATACTACTGTGTGTAGGGGCCACTATGGGGCATAATACTGTGGGCAGGGGCCACTATGGGGCATACGGGGTAGCCACTGGGTAGCAAATACCTTTAATTATTGTTAAAATTATTACCAAATACATTTTGCCACCACTATTATGTATTCACAGTAAGCCGTGAGGACTGGGAGCTTTCAGGCTTCAGGGACCCATCCAATCCAGTGTATCGGGCACCGTCTAATAAGAGCACTACCAGTTTGAAGAAGCAGAGATCAATGGAGATGAAGCTTTACAAACTGATCCATGACATTGTTGGTACTGAAAATAATTTGATTTTCTTTAGTTTTATGTTTTTGGTTTTCTTTTACCTTTTGTTAGAGACATACAGTTAATGTTCAATAGATTATCCACTTTGAGGTAAAGGCCAAGGTAATCTGAGACAAACTAGCTAGGGATTCTGCCTGAAAGCACCATTTAAAATATGGCGGTTGCTAGGCAATGTATCTGTAGCAACCAGGTTCATATGGCAAAATATTAGAAATTACAAAATAGATCTAAGTTCCATTTGTATGTGTGTATCAAATGTAGCTACATGAACTATACAACAAGATGTCCTTTCCTGCAGTGCAGTCCTAAGGCGACATGTACATGACCGTTTACATGTAGTTGGGCCATGATTAAATGGCACAGACGGCACATGGATGACAACCCTGTGCCACTTGTGCCTCCATGGCTATTTTCACGAATGTCAGTGAGCACGGGCCACAAAATAGGATCTGTACTGAGTTTTACCCTGAGCTCACGACCCCATACTCTTGAAACTACACAGTCGTGTGTATGAGGCCATAGAAATGAATGGGTCAGTGTGCTAGCTGTGATAAACACGGCTAGCACACTGACAATGCACATGGTTTGTTTGTTTGTTTGTTTGTTTGTTTGTTTGAGTTGGAAGGGACCTCAAGGGCCATCAAGTCCAACCCCCTGCAAAAGCAGGAATTCCTAAAACATCCCAGCTATATACCTATCCAGTTTCCGCTTGAAGATTTCAATTGATGGAGAACTCACCACCTCCCGTGGCAGCCTATTCCACTCTCTCACTACCCTTACTGTTAGAAAGTTTTTCCTAATGTCTAATCTGAATCTCCTTCCCCTTAGTTTCATTCCATTACTTCTCGTGCTTCCTTCTGCTAATGAGAATAGGGTAGATCCCTCTGCACTGTGACAACCTTTCAGATATTTAAATACCGCTATTAAGTCTCCCCTTAGCCTTCTCTTCTGCAAACTAAGCAGTCCCAATTCTTTTAGCCTCTCCTCGTAGGACATGGTTTGTAGACCTTCCACCATTTTGGTTGCTCTTCTCTGGACCTGCTCCAATAAATCGATGTCTTTCTTAAACTGGGGAGCCCAGAACTGTACACAGTATTCCAGGTGGGGCTGACCAGGGCAGAGTACAGCGGAATAATTACCTCTCTTGATCTAGCTTCAATGCTCGTCTTGATACATCCTAGAATTTTATTAGCCTTTTTAGCCACCGCACCGCACCGCACTGTTGACTCATGTTGAATTTGCGATCTATTATTATGCCCAGATCCTTTTCCCCTGTACTCTCACTTAGTACTATTCCTCCCATACTATATATGCTTCTTGCATTTCTGTTACCCAGATGTAGAACTTTGCATTTGTCCCTGTTGAATACCATTTTGTTCACCTCAGCCCATTGTTCCAGTGTGTCCAAGTCCTTTTGGATGCATTCTCTCTCCTCTCTAGTGTTGGCCATTCCTCCTAGCTTTGTATCATCTGCAAATTTTATTAGTTCCCCATTAACCCCATCATCCAGATCATTTATAAAAATATTAAAAAGTACTGGGCCCAGGACAGAGCCCTGCGGCACCCCGCTTTTTACTTTCTTCCAGTTTGATGTGTAGCCATTTAGAATTACTCGTTGTGCCCGATCATTAAGCCAATTGTGAACCCACCTCACTGATATTTTATCAAAGCCATACTTGATCATTTTTTCAATAAGAAAGTTATGTGATACTTTATCAAAGGCCTTACTAAAGTCAAGATATACTATGTCCACTGCATTTCCCTGGTCCAACCATTCAGTGACTTTATTATAGAAGGAAATAAGATTAGTCTGACAAGATTTATTAGGCATAAAGCCGTGCTGGCTCTGATTAATTAAAGCCTTCCCATCCAGGTACCTAATTAAATGTTCTTTAACGATTTGTTCAAAGATTTTTCCTACTATCGAGGTCAGACTTACCGGCCTATAATTTCCTGGGTCGTCCCTATTCCCCTTTTTGTAGATGGGGACCACATTTGCCCTTTTCCAATCTAGAGGGACCACTCCTGTTTCCCATGACTTATTAAAGATTATTGCAAGGGGTTCTGTTATTTCCTCTGCTAATTCTTTTAAAACTCTAGGGTGTAAATCATCCGGTCCTGGGGACTTGGTTTCCTTAATCTTAGCTAAATGTTCTCTTACCAAAACTTCGCTTATAATCAGCTTGGAGTCCTCTTTCCCCTCATCACTATCACCATTAATGTTGATATTTCCATCCATTTCTTGGGAGAAGACGGATACAACATATAAATTTAGTAACTCCACCTGCTGATCCACCATGTTAACTTTTTCACCCTTTTCGTTCTTCAGGACTCCAATAGTTTCCTTCACTTTTCTTTTGCTCTTAACATATCCCCAAAAACCTTTTACATTACTCTTAACTTCTTTTGCAAGCTTCAATTCGTATTCAGCCTTGGCTTTTTTAATGCTTATCTTGCAGAGTCTGCAAACTGCTGTATACTCTCCCTTAGATATAGCTCCCATCTTCCACTTGTTGTAAGTTTCCTTTTTCTTTTTTAGTAGGTTATGTAATTTTTTGGTCATCCATCCTGGAGTTTTTAGGTGATTCCCATTTTTCTTGCTTCTAGGTATTGTTAGTTCCTGTGCATTAATGATTTCCCTACGGAAAATTTCCCACCCCTCATGTGCATTTTTGTGCTTAAGTAATTTTCGCCATGGAATTCTACTAACCCTTACCTTTAGGCCCCTAAAATCTGCCCTACTAAAATTGAGCCTTCTAATCTTTGTCTTCTCAGGTCTTCTTCTTCTTACAACCCCAAACTCGAGTATAGCATGGTCGCTGAATCCCAATGTCCCTGCTACCCTTAATTCCTTAACCATGTCCTCCTTATTAGTTAAAACTAGGTCCAGAATGGATGTTCCTCTCGTGTTTTTTTCTACTAACTGGGCAATGAAGTTAGTTAGTTAGTATGTTCCTCTCATGTTTTTTTCTACTAACTGGGCAATGAAGTTAGGTGGTGTGCATGAAGCCTTAGGCAAAGGTCTGTTATGCCTAATGATCAATCAATCTAACTATTGTTGAGATTGGGATTTAGCCAGGTTGCACACGACCATGTGCTAACCGCCGGCCGTGAATGAACTGCATGGCCAGTGCACGGGAGACACAAGAATGTCATCAGTGTGCCGTCCTTGCAGCGGCCGTCCTTCTGCGGTCCCATTCATTCAATGAATAGGAGCCACTGAAGCATGGCCGCAAAATCGGACAGGAATAGGACCTGTTCCATATTTTGCTCACCGGACAGTCAGGCCACACACGGGACCATGTAATTCACGGTCATGTGCACAGGCCCATAGAAATGAATGGGTCAGTATGCTATCCAGGAAAAACCCGGATAGCACACTGACCATTCATACAGTCGTGTGCAAGGGGCTTTAACACCAGTTTTTGGAAGAAAATGTATTGCACTAGCTCTTGGGGGTGTAGGGTCCTGAAACACCAGTATTATAGATAACACTATACATAGTTAGATTATAGATAAGTGAGGACCTTGGAAAAGATTTTGCATTGAGGTCAATGAGCTTAAATTTACGCCTCTGGGTGATGACCCACTCCGTACCTGGATGTAGCAACAGCCTCAATGAAAGATTGATGAACTTTAGGCTGTGTGGTAACAGCAAAACTGCACAACCTGTAATGCTATCCATCTGAAATTCATCACTTTTTCACTAGTGAAAGCACCTACGGTTAAGGCCTGGATGCAGGGACCCCATGTGTTACCACCTTTAGGCTGATTATTGGGAATGAGTGCTTGTACAAATGTTCATTCCTGATAATTGTCTGCTAAATTGCCCTAATAGGGACTTTACCAGCCTAAAAATATTTGGGGACTTTCCCTAAAAACTGTTACTTAAAAAACTTAATACTCTAGTATTAATCTTTTGGTCTTGCAACTTTAATGCCAGGTTCTTTTTTTTTTTTTTTTTTTTCCCTAGTGCACTTGATTTTTCTGGTTACCACTATAGTCATGGTGTATGCAGACAAAGGTCCAAATGAGTATAACCTGTACATGGCCATTGACAACAGCTTCTCAACAATTAACAATATTCAGTCTATACCAGATTTTTACAGCTGGTCACGGAGCATGTTGCTACCAAACCTGTACACAGATTACCAAGGTAAGTTTGTCACTTGAATCAGATAGTGGCGGATTTTCAAAACTTCCAAACCCCCTGGGTATCGTTTGAAGACCTCTGGGGAGGGTTGTAACCTTTCAGCAATATTTGCACCGTCAAGCTATGGTTCTGATATGGATTCTGATGGGTGGGATTTGTCACATGACCAATATCATTGGCGATATCTGGAGCACTGCAGCGTGGGATCAGACGGAGGAGTAAGTGGGTGACTGAAGGATGGATGGGTGTGTAGTCAGAGTCCTGAAAAAAACGTGGGCAGGCAGGCAGTGTATGAGTACACATGACCACAAGAACCAATTAAGCGTTCAGGACATTATGGACATTTATTGGTTTTTGTTTGTCATCTGACATTCCCCACCATTTGGGAACTGCAGTCCAGCAGGTGCTCCTTCGCTGAACTGACCTAAGTTTCCCAGAGGGTCAATGCATTGTCTATGCAGGATGCTTTGTCAGGCCCAGAAACAGCCATTATGACTGGTGTCTGTGCAAGCTGCAGGTGTGCCCAACTGTGAGAGGCACAATACAGTAGTCAAAAGCAGAATAAAAGGCAAAATACAGTGGTGAAAGACAGAATAAGAGGCATAATATAGCGGAATGAGAGAATATAATGGAATAAGAGGCAGTATAGAGAGAAGTAAGAGGCAGAATACAGGAGAATATGAGACTTATTTTTCTAACTGGGCTAAACACGGTAGTGTGGGGCCCCCAAACAAACAGGGTATTGGAGCTGTAATAGTAGCAACATTGGTTATAATAAAGCTCTCCTATAGACAGATAAACCAAATTTTCTGAATCTACTGTGTATTATACAAGAATTTAAGTTCATGAACCGATTTATTTTCTATGACCTTTTATCAGGATTTATTACTGATGGAAACTGCTTCCTCCTGGGCAGCCCTCGCATCCGTCAGCTGCGGAAAATATTTAACAGTGCAGGACAGCAGGACCTATACCACTTGGAGGACACAAAAAACTATGGTCTTGAGTGGAGCACATTACTCAGCAGCAATGTTTCTCCTGACATGTGGATGTACCACACGGTAGATGAACTGGGAGATCATCCAGTCTGGACACAGATGGGATACTACCATGGAGGGGGTTATGTTGCAGAACTGGGCTTAAACATGAGTTCTGCAGACAGGTATGATGTGGGAGGATGCCTGTGTAGGATGTACGCAAGTGGCTAGGGTTTAACTGGTAACTTTATTATATCTCTTCTGCAGTGTGATTACCGAAATGGAAACAAGACGATGGCTGGACAGCTACACCAAAGCTTTTTTTGTGGAGTTCAGTGTGTACAATGCCAATGTAAATCTCTTCTGTCTTGTTACACTCATCCTGGAGACCACTGTGATGGGTAGGGCATGTATATAGCTGTGTACTGGAAACCCCATTGGCGCCTACAACAGGCAATTAATTAGTCTCTATTAATTAACTACAAATGTCATAGGCACGGCGTGTACCCAAACATACATACCCTTTCACCTGATCTGACACTGGACAAAGAGAGATGCAACTGAATCTGTCAGGTTGCCAAGGCAAGCGTAAAATTGCTAGCAAGTATCTTGTATGGGACCTTTTCTAATTACTAGGTTTTTCCAGACCTTGCTCATTGATCACCTATTCTCATCAATTGGAGATCGGCAGGGGTTGTACTTCCGGGATCCACACATCTCTGCTGTTTGAAGTGGAAGTAGCAATCCCTGAGCACCACTTCCCCTTCAAAGGTCATCGGGCATCACATTTATCAGTCACTTGGCCTGTTCAGATCTCAGTCCTATTCAAGTGAATGGACTGAACTGTGATACCAAGAACAGCTGATCAGAGGGAATGCCAAGCTTTGAACAGTAGTAACGATAGGTCATCAATTAATAAGCCTGGAAACCCGCTTTAAAGGGAACCATGCGCAATGCTTGCCATCAGTAACCTGAGATGCACCTAGTGTGCAGTCAGGTCTCTCCACAACCTATGTCAGACCAAGCAGGAGAGTCTAGTACCGTGACGGCGAACCTATGGCACGCGTGCCAGAGAGGGCATGCAGAGCCCTCTCAGCTGGCACGCGCGCCGTCGCCATGATCGCTCACTAACGGGGAATCTGGTACAGGATTCCTCGTTAGTGAGCAATCGCTTCTTTCAGCTTGCACATATAGCTGAGCTGTCGGTGTACGCCGCGGTCAACGGGACCACGTCTTACACTGATTGTAGAGTGTAACCTCTGCCCCGACGCAGACGTGATGACTTAAGTCATCAGCGCGCGATCAGAAGGAGGACGCTCTTCGTGGGACTAGGTAAGTAGCATAAACTACTGTGTGGGGGCTACTGTGGAGCATATACTACTGTGTGGGGGCCCACTGTGAAGCATATACTACTGTGTGGGGGGCCCACTGTGGAGCATATACTACTGTGTGGGGGCCCACTGTGAAACATATAATACTGTGCGGGGGCCACTGTGGAGCGTATAATACTGTGTGGGAGCCACTCTGGAGCATATAATACTGTTTGGGGGCCATTCTGGAGCATATAATACTGTCTGGGGGCCATTCTGGAGCATATAATACTGTCTGGGGGCCACTTCGGAGCGAATTGTACTGTCTGGGGACCACTGTGGAGTGCATTGTACTGTGTGGGGGCCCTTCACTATTTATATCACACAGTATCTGTTTTATAGCAGACATGTGATATTTTTACAGGCTGTAATAACATTGTACGGTCACTATAAAACAGATTCTGGTTAATGTAAGATTAAATTGCTGTGTTGGCACTTTGTGATAAATTAGTGGGTTTTGGGTTGCAGTTTGGGCACTTGGTCTCTAAAAGGTTTGCCTTCACTGGTCTAGTCTTTTTCCTTGCTATTTTTTTTTCTTCTTTAGATCACTGAAGTAGGAATTATGCTCCTCCACACCTCTAGCCTCTTATCATGCCCGGGCTTTCATTTTAAATGGAGCCTGTCAGGAGACTTGAGCAATGTGAAATAAATAGAGGCTCCCAATTTACAAACTACATATGTTTTACTCTGAAACAATGAGTCTGCCAAGAGACTTGGGCTTTAAAGAGACTTGGGCAGCATGAAATACCTAGAGGCTCCCAAGTTACAAACTACATATGTTTTACTCTGAAATGCTGCAGCCTTTCAGAGAAAACATAATGCAAAAAAAGAGTTATCCTCTGGCTAGCTCCACAGCGACTTTATCCTGCCTGGATCAGTTTAACAGGTCACTTCATATTATTAGATGACTTGGTCAAAGCACCCAAAACAGCAGGTCTTGTGGGATGTTCCTGGTATGCAGTGGTTAGTATCTACCAAAACTGGTACATGGAAGAACAACAAGCTAACGATAGGATCATGGACCCCCAAGGCTCATTGATGCATGGGGGTGCAAAGACTCACCACTCTGGTGTGATCCCAGAGAATACCTACTTTAGTGTAAATTGCTGAAAAAGTTACTGTGGGCTGAAATAGTAAGATTTCAAACCAGACAGTATACCACATGAGAGATGGAACCATGATGCACTATGGGTAGAAGGCAAGCCTGTAAAGGCATTGTGATGCCAACATTCTTCTGGCAAACCTTAGATCCTGGCAAGATACTTTGGAAGATGGAAGATACTTTGATGTGTACCACGCACCTAAACATTATTGAAGGCCAAGTAGAGCCCTTCATCACAACCATATTCTATAATGGCATTGGCCACTTACAGAATGATAATGTGCCCTGTCACTCTGCTGAAATTGCTCAGCAGTCGTTTCAGGCCAAGCAACTTAAAGGACTTGCAGCCTAACATCTTGGTTACAGATACCACAGGACAGTATCAATGATCAAGGGACTTGTGGAGTAGATGGCAACTTCATGCCATTTTAGGTGGTGTCATGAATGATCATAATATAATGTGTATATATCCAGTTAGGTCCAGAAATATTTGGACAGTGACAGTTTTGGCACTTTAGCCGTTTAACAAAACCTATTCCAGATACAGTTATATAATCAATGTGGGTTTAAAGTGCAAATTCTCAGCTTTAGTTTGAGGGTATTTACATCCTAAATGGGGAAGGGTTTAGGAGTTACAGCTCTGTAATGTGTAGCTGCCTCTTTTTGAAAGGACCAAAAGTAATTGAACAATTATATCAAACGCTAATGGGCTGCATGGGCTATTTCCTTGTTAATCCATCGTCAATTAAGCAAGTAAAAGGTCTGGAGTTGATTCCAGATGTGGCATTTGCATTTGGAAGCTGTTGCTGTGAAAGCACAACTTGCGGTCAAAGAAACTCTCAATGGAAGTGAAACAGACCATCACGAGGCTGAAAAAAAGAATAAATCTATCAGAGAGATAGCAGAAATGTTAGCAGCTCAATGCACTTGTGGCTCGGGAACTCATAAAGGCCTGGACGTCCACAGAAGACAACAGAAGTGGTGGATGAATGCAGAATCCTTTCCAAGGTGAAGAAAAACCCCTTCACAACATCCATCCAAGTGAAGAACATTCTCTAGGAAGTGGGTGTATTAGTATCTAAGTCTACCATATAACAAAACGTTCACCACAAGGTACAAACCATTACTCAGCCTCAAAAAAATGTTTTTTAAAAATTCTGTGGCAGTTGCAAGCATTGAAAATGGAGCAGTCAGCATGCTGAGGAATAAAGTCTCTCATTTTCAGTGCTCAGGACTTTAATCATTGAGACTTTTCAGCACATTTGACCGTCCAAAAAAAGAAAAAAAAAAGCCCAATGAAAAATTTATACTCTGCCATCCTGCCAGTTCACCCAACCTGCGTTGGAAAGAAAAAATGCTGCAGAATTGTCCCTCATGCGGCTGACAGCTACTGTTGATCATGGACCAGATAAGTCGAGACCATGTAACCCAGACTCCAGTCCCTGGGTATCAACTGGCAACGGTTCTCTTGTCAGCAGAAAGCTATGGAAGACCACGCAGGCTTTCACAACATCATCCACAGATTCTGGGTTCAGCTGGATAGCAGTGGTAAAAATTCACCATTTTGCAGTGAGGATCCCAAACACACACTCCACAAGTCACCTGGCTCTTGACAGTCTGTAATTGTAGATTCTTTTCTGGTAGTTGAGCCCTCGGCTGGAGTACGGTTTCAGTAGGTTTCCACACATCTGGAAGGCCTCATCACCAACAACCACAAATGGCATAGGATGTCCATCAGTTCTAGGAAATGGCTTTGGTGCTGGCAATCCAAATTTTTCAGAATAGATTCCCCATCCCATTGCAGAGTCCTTGAAGATTCTGGAGTCGTTGGTGCAGCGGTATTCCCCAATGTCCACAGCCACAAAACGATACTGGGCATCAACATTGGCCATCAGCACAATAGAAAAGTACTTTTTGTAGTTGAAGAACAGGGAGCCACTCCTTGCAGGTTTCTGGATACGGATGTGCTTTCCATCAAATGCTCCTACACAATTTGGAAAATGTGTCACCTCCCAGAACTTGGCTGCAATGTCTTTCCATTGTTCTGTAGATGGATGTGGGATAAATTCTTCACGCAGCAAATCCCACAGGGACTGGCAAGTATCCCGGACATTGTAGGAGATGGTTTACTTGTCAAGACGGAACTGGAAGTGCATGGAGGAGAAGTAAAAAATAAATATAAATGTGTGTGTGTATATATATATATATATATATATGTATATACAGTGGGGGAAAAAAGTATTTAGTCAGCCACCAATTGTGCAAGTTCTCCCACTTAAAAAGATGAGAGAGGCCTGTAATTGACATCATAGGTAGACCTCAACTATGAGAGACAAAATGAGAAAACATATCTAGAAAATCACATTGTCTGATTTTTAAAGAATTTATTTGTAAATTATGGTGGAAAATAAGTATTTGGTCAATAACAAAAGTTCATCTCAATACTTTGTTATACATCCTTTGTTGGCAATGATAGAGGTCAAACGTTTTCTGTAAGTCTTCACAAGGTTGGCACACACTGTTGCTGGTATGTTGGCCCATTCCTCCATACAGATCTGTCGCTGTGCAACACGGACTTTCAACTCCTTCCAAAGGTTTTCTATGGGGTTGAGATCTGGAGACTGGCTAGGCCACTCCAGGACCTTGAAATGCTTCTTACGAAGCAAATCCTTCATTGCCCTGGCGGTGTACTTGGGATCATTGTCATGCTGAAAGACCCAGCCACGTTTCATCTTCAATGCCCTTGCTGATGGAAGGAGGTTTGCACTCAAAATCTTACAATACATGGCCCTATTCATTCTTTCATGTACACGGATCAGTCGTCCTGGTCCCTTTGTAGAGAAACTGCCCCAAAGCATGATGTTGCCACCCCCATGCTTCACAGTAGGTATGGTGTTCTTTGGATGCAACTCAGCATTCACTCTCCTCCAAACACGACGAGTTGTGTTTCTACCAAACAGTTCTACTTTGGGTTCATCTGATCATATGACATTCTCCCAATACTCTTCTGGAACATCCAAATGCTCTCTAGCAAACTTCAGACGGGCCCGGATATGTACAGGCTTAAGCATGGGGACACGTCTGGCACTGCAGGATCTGAGTCCCTGGCGGCGTAGTGTGTTACTGACGGTAGCCTTTGTTACGTTAGTGCCAGCTTTCTGCAGGTCATTCACTAGGTCCCCCCTTGTGGTTCTGGGATTTTTGCTCACCGTTCTTGTGATCATTTTGACCCCACGGGGTGAGATCTTGCGTGGAGCCCCTGATCGAGGGAGATTATAAGTTGTCTTATGTGTTTTCCATTTTCTAATTATTGCTCCCACAGTTGTTTTCTTCACACCAAGCTACTTGCCTATTGCAGATTCAGTCTTCCAAGTCTGGTGCAGGTCTACAATTTTGTTTCTGGTGTCCTTCCACAGCTCTTTGGTCTTCACCATAGTGGAGTTTGGAGTGTGACTGAGGTTGTGGACAGGTGTCTTTTATTCTGATAACAATGTCAAACAGGTGCCATTACTACAGGTAATGAGTGGAGGACAGAGGAGCCTCTTAAAGAAGAAGTTACAGGTCTGTGAGAGCCAGAAATCTTGGTTGTTTGTAGGTGACCAAATACTTATTTTCCACCATAATTTGCAAATAAATTCTTAAAAAATCAGACGTGATTTTCTAGATATGTTTTCTCATTTTGTCTCTCATAGTTGAGGTCTACCTATGATGTCAATTACAGGCCTCTCTCATCTTTTTAAGTGGGAAAACTTACACAATTGGTGGCTGACTAAATACTTTTTTTCTCCACTGTGTATATACACACATGTGGACAAAATTGTTGGTACCTCTCGTTTAGTGAAAGAAAAACCCACAATGGTCACAGAAATAACTTGAATCTGACAAAAGTAATAATATATAAAAATTCTAGGAAAATGAACAAATGAAAGTCAGACATTGCTTTTCAACCATGCTTTAACAGAATTTTTTAAAAAAAAGAAAACTCATGAAACAGGCCTGGACAGAAATGATGGTACCCTTAACATAATATTTTGTTGCACAACCTTTTGAGGCAATCACTGCAATCAAACGATTCATGTAACTGTCAATAAGACTTCTGCACCTCTCAACAGGTATTTTGGCCCACTCCTCATGAGCAAACTGCTCCAGTTGTCTCGGGTTTGAAGGGTGCCTTTTCCAGGCAGCATGTTTCAGCTCCTTCCAAAGATGCTCAATAGGATTTAGATTAGGGCTCATAGAAGGACACTTCAGAATAGTCCAATGTTTTCCCCTTAGCTATTCTTGGGTGTTTTGAGCTGTGTGTTTTGAGTCATTATCCTGTTGCAAGACCCATGACCTGCGACTGAGACCAAGCTTTCTGACACTGGGCAGCACATTTCTCTCTAGAATCCCTTGATAGTCTTGAGATTTCATTGTACCCTGCACAGATTCAAGACACCCTGTGCCAGATGCAGCAAAGCAGCCCCAGAACATAATAGAGCCTCCTCCATGTTTCACAGTAGGGACAGTGTTCTTTTGAAGATATGCTTCATTTTTCCGTCTGTGAACATAGAGCTGATATGCCTTGCCAAAAATTTCGATTTTTGTCTCATCTGTCCATAGGACATTCTCCCAGAAGCTTTGTGACTTGTCAACATGTAGTTTGGCAAATTACTTTTGTCAGATTCAAGTTATTTCTGTGACCATTGTGGATTTTTCTTTCATTAAATGAGGGGTACCAACAATTTTGTCCACATGTGTATACAGTGGAAATACAGTGCTGATACCGAAGGGTCACTATCAAGCGCTCTTCTGGTGTTATGCTTTTCCGCAAGTGGGTTTCCGGCCTATGAAGTCTGGTTGACAGCCAATGAAGAAGTTCATCAAAGGTGGGAATAGTCATTTGCAGGTAATCGTAGAAGGATGTTGGCACAGTTCTCCATACAGTTTGGAATAGACTCCCCTTGTCATGCGGGTGGATGTAGTAGGATGAAGCCAGAAGTGTCGCCTTCGCTGTTGTCTCTGCCTGGCAATTCTTCTCCATTTCTTCCTCAGCCTGATCATCTTTAGGTCAAAAAGAAAAGATGGGGGAATCATTTTCAAAAATGACAGGAGTAGCACAAGTAGAACTGGAACACCGAAACAATACTCTCCTCTCCAAAGTTCCTGCTTTTATATTCTCTCTGTCGTAATTTGGTGTTATGGCAACCAAATAAACACAAAAAAACGGACTGAAAATTAACGGACACAAACGGACACAAATTGATGATTTTCTGTCCTCTTTTCATGTATTTTTAATGGATCTGTTTAATGGATCCATTTAAAAAAAAAAAATCGGACACATACAGTACAGACCAAAAGTTTGTACACACCTTCTCATTCCAAGAGTTTTCTGTATTTTCATGACTATAAAAATTGTAGATTCAAACTGAAGGCATCAAAGCTATGAATTAACACTTGTGGAATTATATACTTAACAAAAAATTGTGAAACAACTGAAAATATGTCTTATATTCTATGTTCTTCAAAGTAGCCACCTTTTGCTTTGATTACTGCTTTGCACACTCTTGGCATTCGCTTGATAAGCTTCAAGAGGTAGTCACCTGAAATGGTTTTCACTTCACAGGTGTGCCCTGTCAGGTTTAATAAGTGGGATTTCTTGCCTTATAAATGGTGTTGGGACCATCAGTTGTGTTGTTCAGAAGTCAGGTGGATACACAGCTAATAGTCCTACTGAATGGAGCGTTAGAATTTGTATTATGGCAAGAAAAAAGCAGCTAAGTAAAGAAAAACGAGTGGCCATCATTATTTTAAGAAATGAAGGTCAGTCAGTCCAAAAATTGGTAAAACTTTGAAAGTGTCCCCAAGTGCAGTGGCCAAAACCATCAAGCGCTACAAAGAAACTGGCTCACATGAGGACCGCCCCAGGAAAGGAAGACCAAGAGTCACCTCTGCTGCGGAGGATAAGTTCATCCGAGTCACCAGCCTCAGAAATCGCAGGTTAACAGCAGCTCAGATTAGAGACCAGGTCAATACCACACAGAGTTCTAGCAGCAGACACATCTCTACAACAACTGTTAAGAGGAGACTGTGTGCAGCAGGCCTTCATGGTAAAATAGCTGCTAGGAAACCACTGCTAAGGACAGGCAACAAGCAGAAGAGACTTGTTTGGGCTAAAGAACACAAGGAATGGACATTAGACCTGTGGAAATCTGTGCTTTGGTCTGATGAGTCCAAATTTGAGATCTTTGGTTCCAACCACCGTGTCTTTGTGCGACGCAGAAAAGGTGAACGAGTGGACTCTACATGCCTGGTTCCCACCGTGAAGCATGGAGGAGGAGGTGTGATGGTGTGGGGGTGCTTTGCTGGTGACACTGTTGGGGATTTATTCAAAATTGAAGGAATACTGAACCAGCATGGTTACCACAGCATCTTGCAGCGGAATGCTATTCCATCCGGATTGCGTTTAGTTGGACCATCATTTATTTTTCAACAGGACAATGACCCCAAACACACCTCCAGACTGTGTAAGGGCTATTTGACCAAGAAGGAGAGTGATGGGGTGCTACGCCAGATGACCTGGCCTCCACAGTCACCAGACCTGAACCCAATCAAGACGGTTTGGGGTGAGCTGGACCGCAGAGTGAAGGCAAAAGGGCCAACAAGTGCTAAGCATCTCTGGGAACTCCTTCAAGACTGTTGGAAGACCATTTCAGGTGACTACCTCTTGAAGCTCATCAAGAATGCCAAGAGTGTGCAAAGCAGTAATCAAAGCAAAAGGTGGCTACTTTGAAGAACCTAGAATATAAGACATATTTTCAGTTGTTTCACACTTTTTTGTTAAGTATATAATTCCACATGTGTTAATTCATAGTTTTGATGCCTTCAATGTGAATCTACAATTTTTATAGTCATGAAAATACAGAAAACTCTTGGAATGAGAAGGTGTGTCCAAACTTTTGGTCTGTACTGTAGGTATCAGTTGCTGTCCGTTTGTGTCCATTATTGTAGATGTCCATTTTTTTTTATTTTTTTTTAATGGACACTTTCCTAACGGAATCCAAATGGTAGTGTGAACGCCCCCTAAGGGCTGGTTCACATCTGCGTTCGGTTTCCGTTCAGGGAGTCCGCTTGGGGACCCCCCGAACGGAAACCTATATGCATAGAAAAGCATTTTACCTAAGGAAACCTGCGGACCCCATAGACTATAATGGGGTCCATGTGGTTTCTGCTCGGCTTCCGCACGAAGAATGTTGCAAGCAGCACTTTCCTCTCCGCATGTTTCCGCATGTTTCTACTGTAACTATATATGTGTGTAAGAAGTCACATTCACATTTTTTTTGTTCTTCCACTGTTAATATTTAATAAGTGTTTTTTTTTTCTGTTTTGCTGTATGTTTATTTCTTGCTACACTTCTCATTGATCGATAACACAGGAATCTTAAGCTCTTCAAGTGAACTGCAAGTTATGCAATTATATCAGACAGCAGAAGAAAACACAACAGTAAAGTCTGTTTGTGAGATTATGTTTATGGTGATCTTCGTGTACATTGTTGTAGTTCAGGTGAGAATCAAGCAACGTGAGAATAATTTAGTTGCATTTTTTGCAGTCAGTAACTAAGTAGTTCTTACTCATGTTGAAAGGCATAAACACAAAGATCATAGGGCCCCCTAGAAAATTCTGATCTCCCACTAAAGGTAATATCAACCATAGTTTTGCATTACACATTTCCTGCCTCCCTTTACACAGTCATGTCAATACTGAGGATATCTAAAGCCACCATTAGGAATGCTCACTGCATTTGGATTTATACAGCTACTAGTGTGCTGTTACAAAAAAAAATAAAAAATCTCTATGTAATGAGCTCACCCTAGTGTTATCTACAGGAAAAGTAGTTTAGTGTTGTGCCCCTTCCCACAAGCATAGGCATCACTACAAGGGTAGCAGACATAGCAGCTACTATGTGGCCCTAAAAGGGTCCATTTCCACTGAGACCTAGGATACAGTTAGTGAAAACTATGGATGAAGGAAAGAGAAGTGGAAAACTGAATGCTCCTCCGTTACTTTAAAAGGACATCATAATGGCTACATGTGACATCATTATAATCCCTTATACTTATGCTGTGATGTCACAGTGATCTATTTGTGTGTGCATTATTCCTCTGCTATGATATCATAGTGGGCATTATCCCTGTACTGTGACATCACTGTGTGCATTATTCCTGTACCATGACATCACTGTATTTATTATCCCTGTAGTGTGATATCACTATGTGCCTTATTCCTATACTGTGACATCACTGTGTTTATTATTTGTACAGTAAAATCACAATGCGTATTATCCCTGTGTATAAAGGAGGCCAAAATAAGTGAACAATTTTCTTGTCCTGAACTTACTGTTTAAGGTGGCCATGATAGGGGATACCCATTACAAGTTTTGTTATGAGGCCCTATGGTTACTTGTTACGCCCCTTCCCACCAGTTTCTCGAATCAATTACAAAGCCTGCCACTAGGCAGGGCCGGTTTTAGACATAGTGTGGCCCTGGGCAAAATTAAAAGCGGGGCCCCAAATGCTGACATACTAACAACTGTGGCATAGTCTGTCACACAGGGGTGCGATGCAGTGATCTCATCGCCCCCCGTCTTCTATTCAGTCATCTATGTCAGAGCAGGGACTTTAAAGCTCCCTCCTCTATCATAGCTATCCACAGTGTCGGCGTGCATAGCATGCCAACATGCTTGTAAGTAAGGCTCTCCCCGACCTGGATCACCAGACCAAACGTCTGGTGCTGCGGATCCCGGGGCCCCCTTGGAGACTGGGGGCCCTAGGCATTTTCCCAGTTTGCCCCCCCTAACGCCGACCCTGCCTCTAGGTATGCCACTGCTTACCCCATGATACTAGATTACATATATAAGCATTCTACAAGGGGGTTTTTCTTATCATTTTCATCTCTACAGGTAATCCGACTGAAACAACAGAAAGTCTCCTATTTTCGCCAGACAAGGAACCTGCTGGATTTAGGAATCATTGCTATTTGCTGTTCAAACACAGCACTGTACTTTAAACGGGCATATCTGCGCCAACGGGATATAGAACGTTACCATGCCAATCGTACACAGTGAGGAATACACTTTATATATCACCTTTACAGACTCAGATGTAATATGTAATTTGATATGTATCATGTAAACTCTGACTTAATGTAGACAATGTAATAGATTTACTTGCAGTAAAATGGGTTGCCTCGAAAACAACTGTATTGGTGTAAGGGAATTGCTAGAGGTGTGATTTCCCCAGTAGCTGCTGGTGAACCCTGGGGGGAAAGGGCACGACAAAACAGTGAGCCCTAAACTGAACCCTCCCACTGGCCCTGCCTACTTGTCTGAACTGTTCTAGGCGACAGCCGGCAACTGGTCGTCAATCCCTTCTTGATATAAGTGATAACACAGAACGCAGACAGGACAAACTACAACAAAAGGGAGGTCAGCTAGCCAAGGGGTTGGAAACAGTCGAGCAATGCAGTACAGAATCAAAATCCAAGAGAATAGTCAAAGGTAGGCCAGAGGTTAGGAATAAGAATACAAGTAACAAAACAGCAAGAAGTAATAGTCAGTACGCACGAGGCAATAGCAAGTGCCAATGTGAATGTGAGCAAACAATAAATAGGAAGTAAGAACCCGCCCCAGAATTGATAGGACGATAGGCTGTCAATCACACAGGTAAGGCTAAAATTAACTATTAGTGGAGCAGAGGGAAACGAAGGTAAAGGAGATGGGTGTGGTGGAAAATCAATTAAGGAGGTGAGGGAATAGGACAGTGTTCAGACAATACAAGAAAAACCCAAAAGAAAAAATCACAGCCAGACCCGCCTCCTGCACCGCAGCATGCGGCCAGATGACGCAGAAGTTCGAACGGGTGAGGACGTAACAATTAGAGTATATAACGCTGAACCATTGATAAGATGATCACTGGTTCACGTCCCATATTGGAACAAAAAAACATATGTAAAAAAAGTATTAAAATTTTTTTACAAGTTTACAATAAAATGCACCTTTTCCCTTTTTGTAGGATAAAAACACAAAACACTAGCCATTTTGTATCACCACATCTGTAACAAACTTTACAATACAACTAAACCATTAGTTAACCTGCAAGATGAACGTCATAAAGAAAGGAAATGGAAAAAGATGCCAGAAGTAACAACTTTTTTCCATTTGGCCAATATGGAA
The DNA here is from genome assembly GCA_947044405.1 of Leptodactylus fallax. Classification (NCBI taxonomy): domain Eukaryota; kingdom Metazoa; phylum Chordata; class Amphibia; order Anura; family Leptodactylidae; genus Leptodactylus; species Leptodactylus fallax. The sequence continues at coordinate 6,044,035 of CAMRHE010000021.1, forward strand.
TAAAAAGTGATCAAAAAGATACAGTATATAGCCCAAAATGGTACAAATAAAGAGCACAGCTCATCCTACAAAAAATAAGCCCTCAACCAGATCTGTCAATAGAAAAATAAAATTGTTACGCCTCTTAGATAATGACAATGGAAAAATAATTGAATTTTTACGCCACATGAATTTTTATTCTGCAAAATTAAAGTAACACATACAAAAACTATATAAATTAGGTATCAACGTAATCATACTGACCCATAAAAAAAATATAAAAATAGAAAAACAAAAAAATTTACGACAAAAACAAACAACAAAAACCAAAAAAATCGCCAAATCTTTAGGACTGGCTGCAGCAGGAAGGGAATGTATAAGTTGTGCGATCGTGTATCAGGGGACACCCCAGATTTACAACTTACGAGGAAAAGACACCAAAAGTGACCCCCCCAATCACAGGAGCTACTGGGAAAATAGTAGGGAATTTGGTTTACCCAATGCTCTCCGCACAGTTTACATATTCACTTTGCACCATCTGCTGTGTATTCAGAGCTAGAAAACTAATGCTCACTGCGCCCCTTGATAAATTCTTTGAGTGGTGAAGTTTTCAAAATGGGGTCAACCCCTAGAGGATTCCAATTTACTGGCATTTCAGAGGCTCTATAAACATGACATGGGGTCCAGATACTGAACATCTAAATCTGTGCCCCAAAAGCCACATAGCGCTCCTGTGCCCTGCTGTGTGCCCAAACTGCAGATTATGCCCAAATGTATGACGCTAGTGTATCCAGAATAACCTACTTAATGTCATATGTGGATATAAACTGCTGTTTGGGCACAGCCGGGCACAGAAGGGAAGAAGCGCTTTTTGGTTTTTGGAGCACAGATTCAGACAGTTTGGGTTTTGGACACCATGTCACTTTTGTAGAGCCCCTGATATGACAGTAAAGTGGAATCCCCTGACATGTGACTACATTTTGGAAACTACACCCATGAAGGCATTTATCTAAGGGTACAGTGAATATGTTTAATCCCCAAGTGTTGCATTAATTTATTTTCCAGACATGAAAGTGCAGCTGATGGTGAGAAGTGAAAATTTTTCCAGGAATACATAATTTCATTGTGCAATATGTTGTGCCCGGCTTGTGCAAGAGAAAAACGCTCCAAAGGCTTTTGTGCCCAGGATAACCGCTTCACAGTTCCTGGAGTTTGTGTCTCTGCTGACACAAGCTGGGCGCAACATATCGGGCACTGAAATGGTGTATCTGTGGAAAAATTGCAATTTTCACATTTCATTATCAGCTGCGCATTCATTTCTGGAAACTAAATTAATGCAACACTCAAGGGTTAAAAATGCTCACTACATCGCTTGATAAATCCCTTGAGGGTTTTGTTTCCAAAATGGGGTCACATGTTTGCGGATTCCACTCAACTGGCAATTCAGTGGCTCTGCAAAAGTGGCATGACATGACCTCTGGGGCTCTGCAAAAACAATATGGAGTCCAAAAACCAGTCCTTCTAAGTCTATACTCCAAAAGCTAAAAAGCACAGTGCTCCTTCACTTCAGAAGAGCCCTGCTGTGTGCCCAAACAGCAGTTTATGTCCACATATACAACTTTTTTGTACCCAGAATAACCCACTTAAATTTTTAGGAGTGCATGTCTCATTTGACACAAAATGGGCACAACATATTGGGCACTTAAATGGCATATTTCTTATTTTTCAATTTTCACTTTGTACATTCATGTTTGGGAAGCTCTCTTGGGCTCAAAATGATAATAATACCCCCTGAGAAATTCCTGGAGGGGTGAAGTTTCTAAACTAGGGTCATATTTTAGGGCTGTATTATTTATTTTTTTCTTAGGGCCTTTAAAACCCCCAATGCAGTGTAAATGTCCAAATTAGGCCTCTTTCACTTCTGACCCCTGTTGTATTTCCAGGCAAGAGATTAGGGCCACATGTAGGGCATTTCTAAAATCAGGAAACAGAGCATAATAACTGGAGAGCTGATCTTTCACAGTGCCACAATCTGGGCATGACTTATCAGGCACTGAAATAACAGATATCTGGGAACATTTCAATTTTCATTTTGCTTCATCCACTGTACATTTCTTTTTGGAAACCAACTCCGAACTGTGTGTTGATAAATCCCTTGATAAATTTTGTGAGAGGTATAATTTCCAAAATGGGGGCACTTTTGGGGCTTTCCATTGTAGTGGTATTTTAGAGGCTCTGCAAATATGACATGGCACCTAAAATTATTCTAGCATAAACTGCACTCCAAAAGTTAATTAGTGCTTTCTGATCCACGGCATGTACCCATACAGTATATGGGGTATTTCCATGGTCAGGAGAAATTGTGTAATGAGCTGTGGGTTGCTCTTTCTCCTTGTGAAAATGAAATATTTGGGGCTAAACTGATAGTTTATTGGGAAAAAAAAAGCAATTTTTCATTTTCACGTCCCAATGTTAATAAAATGTGTGAAACAGATGTGGGGTCAAAATGCTCGCTATACCTGTTGATAAATTCTTAGAGGAGTGTAGTTTCCAAAATGGGGTCACTTATTGGGTGGTTCCATTATATTAGAACTCTAGGAGATCTGCAAATGTGATATGACACCCGAAATCTATTCCAGCAAAATCTGCCCTCCAAAAGCCAAACACTTTCCATTCTGAGCCCTGCCATGCACCTACTGTATATAGCAGTTTCTCCTTTTACTCTTTGAGAAAATAAAAAATTCGGGAACAAAGTAATATTTTAGTAATTTTTAATTTTCATTTTCTATACGCCTTGATAAATTCCTTGATGGGAGTGGTTTCCAAAATGGGGTCCCTTTTGGGTAGTTTCCACTGTACTGATACATTAGGGACTTTGCAAACATGACATGGCATCCAGATACCGAACAACTGAGACATGACAACTGAAAACTATTCCAGCAAAATCTGCTTTTCATATGCCAAGTGGTGCTTGTTACCTTTGGCGTGCTGCCGTGTGCCCAAAGATCAGTTTACATCCACATGTGGGATATTTCTGTGCTCGGGAGAAATTTCATAACAAATTGTGGTATGCATTTTCTCCTTTAACCCATTGTGATTGTGTAAATTTTAGGGTTAAATGAACGTATTATTGAAAAAAAAAAATGAAATGTCAAAATTTCACCTCCATGTTGTTTTAATTCCTGTGAAATGCTTAAAGGGTTAAAAAAAAAAAAAAGTTCCCAAATGGTTTTTTTAATTATTTGAGGGGTGCAATTTTGAAAATGGGGTGATTTATTTGATGGAATTTCTAATATATAGGCTTTTAAAATCCCCTTCAGAACTGAAGTGGTCCCTAACAAATGGGTTTGGGAAATTTTCTTGTAAATCTGGAAAATCGCAGTTATACTTGTAAGCTTTCTCATGTCAAAAATAAATTGAAGGACTATTAAAAGATGATGCCAATATAAAGCAGAGATATAGTAGATAATATTTAATAATGTATTTGGTGGTATAACTATCTGTCTGAAAAGTAGACAATTTCACGTTTTGAAAATAGCGAATTTTTACAAATTTCCATCGAATTTCCTATTTTTTTTTTTTTTTAAATAAACGCAAAAAATATTGCTCAAAGTTTACCACTGCCATGAAGTACAATGTGTCACTAAAAAAAACAAATCACAAAATCACTTGGGTAAGTTAAAGCGTTGCAAAGTTATTGCCATATAAAGTGAGACGTCAGTTTTGAAAAAATGAGGCCATGTCCTTGAGGGGTTAAATGTTACTCTAAGTCACTGGGTTTTATATACTTAATTTGTTTTCAAATCGATAGCCCCGAAAACCTACCACAAAAACTGTATGAAGGAAACCTAATGACATCAAAACTTTTCTGACTTCTGCAGAGATGCAAGTAATAAACTCTGCATATAAGTTATGACTGAGGGGAACATTGATATTCTGACAAGTGCAAACCGTAGGGGATGTTCACACGTAGGAATTTGACGCTGAATGTGTCAAGCAGAAAATTTCTGCTTCAGGAATTTGGAGCAGATTGTTTCTGCTTGTCAAAAACACAAGGATTTTCAAGCAGAATTTAACGCTGAATTTGGACAGGAGTGAAATTGTATTTTGTCTATTTTTGCCTTCATTGGGCAGGGCTGAATTTCCAAATTCTGCAAGTGGATTTTGACAAATCCAAGAAAAGGTGTATTTTCCACCTCCAATTCATTACAATTGGAGTTCTCAGGCAGAATCCACCTTGAAGAATGAGCAGAACGCCTATATTTTTGCCTAAATCAACTACTGTCTCCCATTGAAATGAATGGGAGGCGAAATTCAGGTGGAATTTGAGGCGGATTCCGCCTCAAATTCAGCGTCAAATTCCTACATGTGATAACCCAGTTACTTTGAATCCTCTAGTTAAGCTGGCACATGATGTATAACCATTCTGACATAATCTTCTTCAGTGAAAACTGCCTGTGGTTATGCCGGCTCAGTAGTGATTTAATTTTCCCTTTAGATTTGCCAGCTTCTATGACACGGCCACCATAGACAGCGTTTATAGTTATGGTATTGCCTTCCTGGTTTCACTATTAACTATCAAACTCTGGCGCCTTCTCAACTTGAATCCAAATCTGCACCTGATAACCATGACGCTTCAGAAGGCTTGGCAAGAAATCAGTGGCTTCCTACTCACTATCCTCATCCTCCTCGTGGCTTACTCCATTTCTGTGAGTATCGAGCACCTATAGCCCTTCTGCACTATAGAGACTATTGCTCCTGTTGAGCACAGTAGTTTTCCCCACTGGTGACAGTTACTAGGCAACCTCCAAAAATGATCTTGGGTGCTGTCTAGCAAGCACAACACTTGCAGCTTAAAAGGAATGTTAAAGAGGTTGACAATTATTGACAGGAACAGAGCAGTGGTCATATATGAATCCCACCACCTCCATCCCATTCAATGTCTTTAAGGCATAATTAAAACAAGCAAGCACCTTTAAAAGGAGGACCATTGCAAACACTAATATAGCTTTCTTAGGGTATGTTTTCAGATTTTTGAAATCAGATTTTTGTTGCAGGCTGAAAAATTAGTCACTGAATCTGCCTCCAAAAACAACTTATTTTCAAAGATGATGTTGATGGTGGATTTTTATATTACACATTGGGGCAGAGTTAATAAAACTGGCATATCGTACACCAGTCTTAATAAAGGCTCCAACTGTCCCCAGCCTCTTAATGGGGCACATTTATTAAGCTACAGTGGATACGGAAAGTATTCAAACCCCTTTAAATTTTTCACTCTTTGTTTCATTGCAGCCATTTGCTAAAAGCAAAAAAGTTCATTTTATTTCTCATTAATATACACTCAGCACCCCATCTTGACAGAAAAAAACCCAGAAATGTAGATATTTTTGAAAATGTATTAAAAAAGAAAAACTGAAATATCACATGGTCATAAGTATTCAGACCCTTTGCTCAGTATTGAGTAGAAGCACCCTTTTGAGCTAGTACAGCCATGAGTCTTCTTGGGAATGATGCAACAAGTTTTTCACATCTGGATTTGGGGATCCTCTGCCATTCTTCCTTGCAGATCATCTCCAGTTCCGTCAGGTTGGATGGTGAATGTTGGTGGACAGCCATTTTCAGGTCTCTCCAGAGATGCTCAATTGAGTGGAGGTCAGGGCTCTGGCTGGGCCAGTCAAGAATGGTCACAGAGTTGTTCCGAAGCCACTCCTTTGTTATTTTAGCTGTGTGCTTAGGGTCATTGTCTTGTTGGAAGGTGAACCTTCGGCCCAGTCTCAGGTCCAGAGCACTCTGGAAGAGGTTTTCTTCCAGGATATCTCTGTACTTGGCCGTATTCATCTTTCCTTCAATTGCAACCAGTCGTCCTGTCCCTGCAGCTGAAAAACACCCCCATAGCATGAGGCTGCCAGCACCATGTTTCACTGTTGGGATTGTATTGGGCAGGTGATGAGCAGTGCCTGGTTTTCTCCACACATACCGCTTAGAATTAACGCCAAAAAGTTCAATCTTCGTCTCATCAGACCAGAGAATCTTATTTCTCATAGTCTGGGAGTCCTTCATGTGTTTTTTTTGGCAAACTCTTCTCCCACGATTGCTCAGTTTGGCTGGACGTTCAGGTCTAGGAAGAGTTCTGGTCGTCCCAAACTTCTTCCATTTAAGGATTATGGAGGCCACTGTGCTCTTAGGAACCTTGAGTGCTGCAGAAATTCTTTTGTAACCTTGGCCAGATCTGTGCCTTGCCACAATTCTGTCTCTGAGCTCCTTGGGCAGTTCCTTTGACCTCATGATTCTCATTTGCTCTGACATGCACTGTGAGCTGTGAGGTCTTATATAGACAGGTGTGTGCCTTTCCACTTTACTTGCACCTTTTTTGGACGTAAATTGTGCCTTTTTGAGGTCTTTTACTGCCCTACACTTCATTTATGAAGCATTTTCACCTTTTTTTCACTATGTTATGTTGCTCTCGCCACTTCTGCTTTTTGGCGAGAAAAGGTGTCGTGTCCTAAATGGAGAGCCTTTTTATGCTGTATTTATGACTTGCGCAAATGCACTCCAGTCCAAGGGCAGTGTAAAAGATCCCTTCAGGTTAGAAAGCTTTAAAAATAGGGGCAATTGAGCCTTTTTTGCACCTTTTTGAACAAAAAAAGGAGCAAAGTGCCCATGGCCTAAAAAGGCACATTTACACTAACATGTACACAACATTTAACAAGGAGATGCGCCTACATCATAAATAAGGACCACAGTAAGACTGCTTTCACACGGCAGTGTTTGGTCAGTGATTTTTATCAGTGATTGTGTGCCAAAACTAGGAGTGGGTTAAAAACACAGAACAGGTACAAATATTTCTATTATACCTGATTTCTGAAGTCTCACTCCTAATTTTGGCTCGCAATCACTGAATAAAATCACTGACCAAACACTGCTGTGTGAAAGCAGCCTAAAACTAATCTAAAAAAAAAAGGTGCTCCTGCGAAAAAGTATGACCAAAAAGGGCAGATGATAAATAACCCCCAATGAATCAGGCGCATGCCCATACACCATACACTAAAACTTGGGCCCATTTTTGTGTCAGAGACCAAGCCAGTACGTGGTGTAAAGTAAAATTAGTCTAAATATGTGCCAGATTGGCTTACCATTTGGAGTATCAGTGTCCACCATCAGGGCGCTGAGAACTGCAGTTTTTACTGCATTATCATTCTTATAGATAAAATCTTTTCAATTGTCCCCTGATGAACCTGGCACTTATCTTCCAGGGGAAATGCGTAGGGAATTGAAGATAACAATAATGTTTGCAAATAGAGGGAATTAAGAGTATCTCTGCAAATAGACATAGGAGCCTTATACATGCATCAGTGTTATATCCTGAATAGGCTCTGGAGATTTTAGAGTGGTTTGGCTTCGTAATTGAAAAGGAGATTGATCGCTTATAAGGGTCATATGATTGAGCTATTAGCCACCACACTTCTAACCACTATTATTATTATTTTTTTTTTTCATTTTTTTTATATGCCTTGGCGCTTATTATTTTGCTCCCATAACTAGAAATCAGTGTTTGGAGGGTAATTGATTCAAAGTGCTTGATAGAGAAACAGAAAAAGACAGTGCGTTTAATATGCCTTAAAATATTGTCTTATTCACATCAAGCTGGTTGTAATTTATTTATTTACTTTTGGAGATATATACTGTACAGACCAAAAGTTTGCACACACCTTCTCATTCCAAGAGTTTTCTGTATTTTCATTACTATAAAAATTGTAGATTCACACTGAAGGCATCAAAAATGAATTAATACATGTGGAATTATATACTTAACAAAAAAGTGTGAAACAACTGAAAATATGTCTTATATTCTAGGTTCTTCAAAGTAGCCACCTTTTGCTTTGATTACTGCTTTGCACACTCTTGGCATTCTCTTGATGAGCTTCAAGAGGTAGTCACCTGAAATGGTCTTCCAACAGTCTTGAAGGAGTTCCCAGAGATGCTTAGCACTTGTTGGCCCTTTTGCCTTCACTCTGCGGTCCAGCTCACCCCAAACTATCTCGATTGGGTTCAGGTCTGGTGACTGTGGAGGCCAGGTCATCTGACGTAGCACCCCATCACTCTCCTTCTTGGTCAAATAGCCCTTACACAGTCTGGAGGTGTGTTTGGGGTCATTGTCCTGTTGAAAAATAAATGATGGTCCAACTAAACGCAAACCGGATGGAATAGCATGCAGCTGCAAGATGCTGTGGTAACCATGCTGGTACAGTACTCCTTCAATTTTGAATAAATCCCCAACAGCGTCACCAGCAAAGCACCCCCACACCATCACACCTCCTCCTCCATGCTTCACAGTGGGAACAAGGCATGTAGAGTCCATTTGTTCACCTTTTCTGCGTCGCACAAAGACACGGTGGTTGGAACCAAAGATCTCAAATTTGGACTCATCAGACCAAAGCACAGATTTCCACAGGTCTAATGTCCATTACTTGTGTTCTTTAGCCCAAACAAGTCTCTTCTGCTTGTTGCCTGTCCTTAGCAGTGGTTTCCTAGCAGCTATTTTACCATGAAGGCCTGCTGCACACAGTCTCCTCTTAGCAGTTGTTGTAGAGATGTGTCTGCTGCTAGAACTCTGTGTGACATTGACCTGGTCTCTAATCTGAGCTGCTGTTAACCTGCGATTTCTGAGGCTGGTGACTCGGATGAACTTATCCTCCGCAGCAGAGGTGACTCTTGGTCTTCCTTTCCTGGGGCGGTCCTCATGTGAGCCAGTTTCTTTGTAGCGCTTGATGGTTTTGGCCACTGCACTTGGGGACACTTTCAAAGTTTTACCAATTTTTCGGACTGACTGACCTTAATTTCTTAAAGTAATGATGGCCACTCATTTTTCTTTACTTAGCTGCTTTTTTTTCTTGCCATAATACAAATTCTAACACTCCATTCAGTAGGACTATCAGCTGTGTATCCACCTGACTTCTGAACAACACAACTGATGGTCCCAACACCATTTATAAGGCAAGAAATCCACCTGACAGGGCACACCTGTGAAGTGAAAACCATTTCAGGTGACTACCTCTTGAAGCTCATCAAGGGAATGCCAAGAGTGTGCAAAGCAGTAATCAAAGCAAAAGGTGGCTACTTTGAAGAACCTAGAATATAAGACATATTTTCAGTTGTTTCACACTTTTTTTTGGTAAGTATATAATTCCACGTGTTAATTCATAGTTTTGATGCCTTCAGTGTGAATCTACAATTTTTATAGTCATGAAAATACAGAAAACTCTTGGAATGAGAAGGTGTGTCCAAACTTTTGGTCTGTACTGTATATCAGGAGTATTTTAATATATTTAATAAAAGTTGAGTTTTATATTATTTTGCCATTTTTTATGGTAATATGTGCCAGATTACCAAGGTAGCTTAAATCTGATAAAATGCACCAGATCGGCCCAAAATTATGGCCTGTAATAAGTGAACTTCTTAGTGGTATAAACATAGACTAGTTTACAGGGAGCCTTTCAGATCGATTTATTACACTAAACCACACTCAGGTCCTTATGGACTGGGGTTTACTGTCCCTAATAGACGTAAAGCAACACCATCTGTGACTGCAAAAAAAAAAAAAATCCAAACTTATCTAGAGATGAGTCCGAGTCTCATTGGACTCTCAGCTGCCCACAGCGCCTACGTAGTTGTTGGGGACGTACCACCAGGCTTCACAGTGCATGCGCACTAAACCCGAAGTGTACTCCATCAGCTTCACTGAAAAATTACACCAGTGCTGGGAGTACAGGGGCTGAGTGAAGTCTTTACAACAAGGCTATTTGGACCATAGGGACCTGTGGGTGGTTTAGTGTCTAAGTCTAAAGCTATCACCATAAATGGATCATAGATTTATAATTCAGCATCAGCCACTGTGATAAACTGGTGCATTTGTAGACTAAGTTTACATTAATAGTATACTAATAGTATATGTGTGCCTACCTGTGGTTGCAGCTGCAGGTCTCATGCACCTGGTCAAAATGATCCAGAAAACTCAGACCACATATTGCCCGTATTTCCCTTACTGAATGTAGTCCAAAGACCACATCTATGATGTTAGTACTTGAGTTCCCACAGCTCTACTGTCTTGTACTTCTGCACCACTCGGCTATCCATTGAAGTGAATGGTAGCAGGGGAGCATCTCCATGCACCAGTGGGTTTGTCTGGCTGCCTTCACAGCGGGGTTATAATACCTCTGTTCTCATTATCAGTAGGGGGTCACTTTGGTCAGACCCCTACCAATCAGTAATTTATCTTCTGTCCTATGGATAGAACATATGTTTTGCATAAACCCTTTAGGTGAATATAATTTTCTTTTTGCTTTTTAGTGCAACTTACTTTTTGGCTGGGCTATTACCAGTTACAAAACATTTACTGACTCTGCGGTGACCATTATCAGCCTTTTAATTGGCATTTTTAATTATAATGAGGTAAGAAATATTTTCAATATATTTGTATATTCACATAATCCATCAATATAACTATAGGATACTTTTGAAACATTTACACTAGTGTGAAGGTGGTCTGAGATCTCATGCATATAGTGGTTTTACAGATCCAAATTAGGGAGCCCATAGAATGCTATAGGCTGGATCCTGTACCTCTTATGGGTTCCAAAAATTGTGGAGTGATTATGCAAGTTTTCTCCCCTGTAAGACTTTATTCACACAACCGAGTCTTGGTGAAAGAGGTCTAAGCATAGCTTCTCAAAGTGAATAGGCTGCCTTAAGACTCACCAGTAAAATCTAACCTGAGCATAGCTAGACTGAATTTGGAAGGACAGATGGTGGTAGGCGCTCCTATTTACTTCAATGGGAACGGTAGAGATAACCAAAGTACAGTGCTCTGCTATCTCCCGCACTCCCGTTGAAGGGAAGGGAACGCGGACTGCCATCAGACCCACCCATATTCAGCCTGGCTGCGCTCAGGTTGAATATGAAGCGGAAGAAAGGTCTTGCACTCTTTCCTTTGTGGAATAACACACCTTTTTTTCTCCAGTAGTAGTTTGATGATTAGTCCTGAGGGTTTGCTCCCTGACTCCTACCTTGACCTAGGGACATCTTAGCAGCAGCATGACTGGTAACTGGGGTACAGATGATGAGCAAGCAAGAGGGATGATATCAGTCATCTTCCCAATGTGTCTATATAATATAACTACCCAGTACATATGCAGGCGGCATACAGCATCTTAACCTGCCTGTGGTGCAGTGAGTGTATTATGTAATGTGTAATACATTACTTCTGCAAGGTGGTGGGTTGGGAGCTCAGTGGGGGATTCACCTGCTCCCCTTAGGGCCAGTGTAAGCTTGAAGAGGGGTACCATGCAGTGGCACATAATATTCTCACAAGTCTGAAAAGGTCTCCAAGGGCCACCTGACTGGCTCCATGCATGTTTTACCCACATGTTGCCCTAAAAAACTAAATAAAAACAAAAAACAGGTCCTTCGCATAGAGTCACAGGGAAAAAAGAAAAAAGATGGCTTCTAAAATGGAACTTTTAATATTATAAAATAACAGTTGTGTATATAGAAAACAAAGGCCTAATTGCTGTCCTGTATTAGAGAATTCACAGAAAGAGGGGGAGCCTATTATTAAACGTCCCTGGCAAGGTGTCTCACTGTGACCCTGCAAACATATGGGCAGCAATTAGGCCTATATGTTCATTATATATACTGTACATCTATACACACACACCTCTTTTATCTTGTAGTATTAAAAGCCATCTTTTTTTTTTTTTTTTTTTGTGATTCTTATCTACCTGGTGGTTGGGGGTTTTATGTGGGAGAACCCCAGGACTTTGGTGGTGCTATATCCTCCTTATCTGCGATTAATATTGATGGTCTATGCTAAGGATATTGGATTAGTGGGTGTCTAACAGGCCATCTATATTTTTAATCCCCTTCAACATACCTTTTCTATTATATAGCTTGTGACTTTCTGCTTCTACTTGTGTTTGCAGGTTATCAATTTTGACCCCATCCTGGGCTCTTTACTCATCTTTACCTGCGTCATCTTTCTCGTGTTTATAATTGTCAACATCTTCTTGTGCGCTTTACTAAATGTCTTCTCCAGCGAGCGCAAAAATCCAACAGTAAGAACAAAGCAGTAAATGTTTTTTTTTTTTTGGGGGGGAAAGGGATGATTTCTACCACTGCAACTGATGGCTACAATGCAAAACTAAGCAAAATGAATGCCATATCCATATTTTCATAGGAAGCAAAGTGACACATAAATATGTAATTCCTGTAAGAGAAGTGGCATAGCTATCTGTTTGCAATCCATGTTAAAAGGAACCTCTCTGCTCCTTTCATCCTCCAAGTACCTCATAGTGCTGCTTGTGTTGCCCCCAGATGTCTTTATAATACCAGTCCATCCACCAAAATATGTCTATAAAAATTTGGTATTTCGAGACAACGGGGGTGGAGAGCTAACAGAAAAGGTCAAGCTCCCCTGACACAGTGACTGACATCCCCCCCCCAGCTTTGATCTACCAGTTATGATCATGCTATCAGGGCTGTGGGATGTCACAAGAGAGGAGCCAAACCTGACCTCTTCCATTAGCTCTCCACCGTCCTGACTTGACAGACCTAATTTTCATACAGAATAAAAGTTATTTTCCTGCAGATTGGTGAAGCAGACTGGCATCATAAAGACACCGGAGGGCAATGCTGATGGAGGCTTGGGGGTAGGGACCTTTGAAAAGAAGCCAACAGGCTCCCTTTAAAGGGCTATTGGGCATTTTAAATTTATATCCTCAGGACAGGCCCTTAATATTTGAGTAGTGGGAGTCTGGCACCTCCAACAGATCAGCTGCTGCCAGGTGCTGAAACTATACAGTGGACAGAAACTGAAGGGTGTTTTCCAGGACTATAATAATAATGAGCTCTACTTCCTGCTATCAGGCTGTGACATCACATCCAATGGTCACATGCCTATGCTGCAGCTCAGTCCTATTCAAATGAATGGTGATGAGCTGCAATACTAAGGACCACTATACAATGAACAGTGCTATGCTTGGTAAGATGTGAAAAAGCCACAGATAATCAATATTACAGTCCCAGACAACCCCATTTAAGAGGACAGCTCAGTCAACTATGTAGTAGACTCATTACTGCAACTCAGCTCCCAATCAAGTGAATGGGAGGTGAGCTACATTACTCCAGCACTGCTACTATACAGTGGACCGAATAGTCTGCTTCTAGCTCTGTCCACTGTGAAGTTCTGGCACCTGACTACACCTTACTGACAGCTCTTTGATCCCTAATGTTTAGATACTGATGGCCTACAAAATATACAGAAAATCTCATTAAAATTAACCTGATCATGTTCAAAAGAAATTAGAAAGGTTGCACTTTAAAAGAAGGAAAAAAAAAAAAAAGTGTGTGTGGGGGGGGGGGGGGGAAGGGTAGCACAGAATGAAGAGTGTTACATTTTCTGCAAAAAATTGCTGAATTGACCCTCACAAGATTTGAGCTTGTTTTGATCTTAAGATTATCCAAACTCTTTTACATTCTTTTATTTTATATCCCTTCTTCCATTCTTTAGCCATATGAAGAAAAAGAAATTGTGGACATGCTCGTACTAAAGCTGTCAGCGATGTTTGGAGTACACAAAAAGGCAGAAGAACCGGCGGCAGTAAAAGAGAAAAAGTCATGATCATTATTAATAAAATTGAAGTCTGATTGGAAGCTATTGCAGTAGAGAAACAGACAAGGGCGCTGCTCATGTTTATAATATAATTAAAGAGTTCGTTTACTGGCAGCAAATATTCTCATTCTTGGTATATACGTATTTTATAGTCTTGGGGGAAATCTTCAAGACATCTCATTTCCTCTCTATACTGATTCAACAAATGCTCTAGAAGGCCACAGCTTTATTTTTAAGAAGAGCACACTCATACAAGTCTGTAAATGTTATGTACAAGGTTAGAAAATCAGGTAGGGAAGCAGCTCATTATCGTTTTAGCAGAAATAAGTCCTTTGGGTCTCACTTTGACATTCCCGCATAACAGAGAAAATATGGCGTCCTCACCAAGGCCATTGGCGCCAGACTAAAAATCAGTCTGGCTCTTTTTTTGCCACAGCCACTGAATATTGAGTTTAGGGGCAATCAACACATCAAACCTGTATTGGGGAAAACCATATTCAACCTCAGTTAAAGGACTTGTGAGCAGATTCTCTGCTTATAATGTACATAGGATGGTTTGTACTATCTCCTGGGCACAGGTCAGGTTCAGGTGTGGAGAGACTGGAGAATATGGCAAACTTAAGTTTTCTTCTTCAGCTCCTCAAATCTGCGTGACAGGTCATCAAAATCAATGTCTTCTGAATTAGAAGTGCCAGCTCCAGCAGAAGCAGCGGGGAGGGTGTCTGGAACAGAGGGCAATTCTGGAAGGACAAAGTTATCCGGTATTTTTGTTCGTGGTTTAGCAATTGGTAGTAGATTTCCCGGACCTAAAGAAACAAAGAAGTGGGGATAGAGATGGGATATTACTATGAATCAAGGAATCACAACAAACCATCACTTATCTCTACTAAAGATGCTAATCCTTATACACACCATCTTGAGGAGGAGCATTTGCTTGAGGCCCACTATCACCAATCTGTTGGAGAAAGACATTAGGTTAAAGTGTAGCACAGCTTTTGCAGCACACAACTGTCTTATGGCTCATGTATGGGCTTGTTCTGTAACATCTGTATTAGGCTCAGGCCTATGTTTGAATCCATAAGGAGTCTGTGCTATTTATTGTTCAGGGTCCCTGCCTATGGAACAGCAATCTGCATGACCCCCATATATTTGAGGTTCCATTCTTATAACCTATTAATATTAACCCCCTAAGCACACAGCAATTTTCCACTTTCACCATTATTTTCAACCTGTGACTTTTATTTTTTTTAGATTTCCAAATACAGTGGGGTCTTTTTGTCCAAAGAAAGTTGTAGTTTTTCCTGATTCCCCAAAATGGCATGTTTGACAAGTGTAATGCAATTATTCATATTTTTGGGAGTTAAAGATTGAAAATTTGGCTATTGAAAATAAACTTTTTTTTTTTTTTTGGTGCTACGTTTACAATATTACCATATTTTTTTGTAAAAAAAAAATAAAATAATTTGTTTTACTTTTATTTTTAAACCTCTTATTGCATGTGTGTTTGAACTCTAGGAGGTCTGATTGCTCATACAATATATCACAATACTGCATTGCAGTATAGCGTAAGATTCCTGCTCTTCTATTATACACTGCCGAAAAGCTCACTGATGGCAAGCCTGGGAGCCTTCAATAGGCTACTGGCTTTCACAGCAATATATCGCCACCAGTCGATGACATTCTGGTCCAATATGGCCACAACTGTTTAGATGCCTTGGACACAACTGACCAAGGAATCTAAAGGGTAACCAGCCGAGATCGGTTCAGAAACTGTTTGAGGCGCCTGCTGTATAATACAGCTGGCACTCACTCCGTATGGAGAGGACTCAGCTCCTAAGCCTTCTCCATACTCCCCGCACATCATCGTGACGTACTATTTGATTATGTGTCATTAAGGGATTAAACATGTAAGACCAATAGAAAAGTTTTACCAGCTTTTTTGTAAAAAAGCTGGTAACAGTTTAACACTTTAGAAAAGTGACACTTAGGTGAACATGAAATATACAGAGAAGAGAGCTGTAAGAACACGTGTTAGTCTCTACCTCTGAAACAACAACGTGCATCTCATACATGCTCTACTACTTACAGACTCATATGTAGGAGGCATAGATGGTATTGGTGGGGGCCCCATACCCATTGCTGGAGGAGTTTGGTTACCAAAAGGTTGATAGATTCCCACAGGGGGTCCATTGAAAGTCTCCTGTTGTAAGACATATTTAACCTATGATTTTAAGGAACACTTCAAAGAAAACTTAGCATAGTTTGGATGTTGCTTGGATATTTTCTGCAATAATCTCATACAGTTATGGAGTGATTAAAGTTACACTGCCAGACTGTAGTACCCTGTGCAGCCTCTCCAGAGTATGGGGTTTGATATAATTTCTTAATAGTAAGCACTGTGACAACACCTTGTGGTGTGCACTGTATATATTCTGCCTGACAAAGGCTACACAAAACGACACTTTAAGCCACAGGGAGCCTCAGGGCAGCATGTATGTGCCAAAACTAACACAAGAGCTTTTCTAAAACACTCCACAAAATAAACAAAGCAACCTAAATGCAAAACTTTACAAAGCTTATCAAAGGAAAATTAAGTTTTGTACTGGCAGTAAACTTTATAAAGGGGTATTGTCATATAAATTGATGGCATGTTACTAAACCATGGAATTGGTTTAGGAGTGTGGGAGTCTGACCTCTGAGAAGGAAGGGTTTGCAGCATTGATTAAGCGATGTGGCCCCTTTACAGCAGTGCACTGATCACCCACTGTGTAGTGGAACTACAGCACAACCTTATTCCAGTGAACAGTGTTAATTGCAGTTCCCCACACAGTGAATGGCTTGGAGCACTGCTATCCGCTATCCTCGGAAATACAGTATAGGGGCCGCAGCACTAAGCCAGTGCTAGCACCCCTTTCAATCTCAGAATTGCTGTGGGTCCCAGAACTCAGATCCCTGTCTCATATATTGATGCAACTGCCAAGCAAAGAATAAATTAAGAGGTGGCTTTGCCTCTAACGAAGTTAAGGAAACAACTGAGCAAGCCCATAAATTCTCAGCCTTGATGCGCTTGCAACCTCATCCAGCGGACTGGGGTCTGAGGACCTCTTCTCCACTCAAGGGCAAGTTGCAGAGGTGAGACCCATGTCTATTTAACATTTATTGCACATCCTGTCGACATGCCATAAATATCTACACCTTTAAATATCTTGCTATTTGGAAATTATGTCACATTATCCCCACAAGGTACTAACCTATTTTTACACTGAATGATAATAAAGGCATTATAAAAATTTTAGGTGAAATAACAATTCATGTCACAGGTTCAGAACTATATTAGTAAATAGCATCACATACATACCGGACCACCAGGTGCAGGGTAATTGAATGGTATTGTAGGGGTGGGCATCTGCATAGCTGGCACAGTTGGCAAGGCCACTCCAAATCCTCCACCTCCTCCACTGCCACCACCTCCTCCTTTCTTTATGTCATCAGAAAATCCAACATCTATAAGATCTGCCTCAACACCTGTGGGAACCTCGGCCTTAAATTGTAATAGAAGGTGGAGATTGTAAGTGTACAAGTAAATATGAAGGAGTAAATTTAGAAGACTATCATTACTCACAACATTAGATATTTCAACTGCAATATATCATTTTAACAAAGATATACTTGTTCTATATGACTTTACTGGAACATTCTTAATTTATTTTGTTTGCCTGTCTTTCTGAAAAGACATAATAGGAGGGGGGCAGGGACCAGAATGGTTGCTTTGGAAACTTCTCCATTAGGTACACTGTGTGTTCCAACAGAAATAAAATCCTTTCCTCTTAATATGACCATCAATATATTTTATCAGCACTCATTAATGGATCTTATTCTACCACACTGTAGAATAATGACCGCAAAAACAATGGCTGCAGAAACAGCCTGGCTATCACAAGAGAATGATTACATAAAATGGTATTTTACGTGATTGATGGGTGACATGTCACATGACCATGCTGCCCCTAGTAACTCGAAGAACGTAATTGCTATTTACACTATGTTCACATCTGATATCTGCCTTCTGCGAATTAGTCTAAAAAAAAAAAAAAAAAAAAAAACAACCAACCAACAATGGACTGAAATGGTTACACAGCGCATACCATAATCCGTCTTCTTTGATCTGTCAAAAAAAAGGTGTTTGTTGGTGTCTATTTTTGGCGGATACTTTCTTTTTTTTTTTTCCCAGAGAAGAATGAAGAGGGAAAATGGCTTGCAAAACAGACACAAGTGCTGCAAATCCGACTTTTGTCTCCGTACAAAAGGTTTGTTCCCATCCCTCCAATGAAGAACTAAACATCATCCATTCTGAAATTTTTAGTCTTCACCTACCATAACCACAGAATCTGGTTCATAGGGCACATTGTAGTTCTTAGCAATCTCAATAAGGTATCTCTCTACCAGGATTTTTGGTGGAGCCTCCACACTCAACTTGTGCATCAGCTATAAAAAAGAAAACAGAAAATACAAGAGTTTCAAAACTAGATGACACCTTGTGAAATAAAATGCCACCCAGTGACACTGGAACCTACCCTGTCATTGACAGTTCCAATCTGGTTTGTCCTGCACAGTTTGCCATATTCTTTGCTATACTTTGCACAGAGTTGATCAGCAACCTGCAGTAAGGGAGATGTAGAGTCACATGTCAGACAATGGACAGTCCAAGTAAAGTTATCGAAGGTCTAATTCACGCCGGGCAATCTGATAGTGTGAAATAAATATATACAGTTGAAACCAGAGGTTTACATATACTATATAAAAAGACACATATGCATGTTTTTCTCACTATCTGACATGAAATCAGAATAAACCTTTCCCGTTTTAGGTCAATTAGGATTACCAAAATTATTTATATTTGCCAAACGCCAGAATAATGAGAGAGAATTTCTTTAAGGCATTTTAATTACTTTCTGCAAAGTCAAAAATTTACACACATTTCATTAGTATTTGGTATCATTGCCCTTAAACTGTATGACTTGGGTCAAAAGTTTTGGATATCCTTCCACAAGCTTCTCACAATAGTTGGTAGGAATTTGGGCCCATTCCTCCTGACAGAACTGGTGTAACTGAGCCATGTTTGTTGGCTGCCTTGCTCGCACCTGCCTTTTCAGCTTTGTACATACATTTTCAATAGGATTGAGATCAGGGCTTTGTGATGGCCACTCCAAAACATTGACTTTGTTATCCTTAAGCCACTTTGTAACCAGTTTGGCAGTATGCTTTGGGTCATTGTCCTTTTTGAAGACCCATTTGCGCCCAAGCTTTACTTTCCTGGCTGATGTCTTGAGATGTTGCTTCAGTATTGCCACATAACGTTCTTTCCTCATGATGCCATCTATGTTGTGAAGTGCACCAGTCCTTCCAGCAGCAAAACAACCCCACAACATGATGCTGCCACCCCCGTGTTTCACAGCTGGGATGGTGTTCTTACAAAGTGGCGTAAAGGGGTATTCCCATGAACATAAGCATTTTTAAATTTGTAGATAGTTAAAAGTTAAACATTTTTGCAAATATAAGTAATTAAACATTTTGCAGAGTCTTAAAGATTTTCTCTAAATATCTTGTAGTCACAAGTTGTTGTCTTGATCGGTTGCCAGTGGATACAACCATGAATGCAGGACCATATCATCCTTATTGTGGCCGTGATATCTTCTGATACATGTAGTGTCCCTGCCTGATAACCCAGCTACAATAAGAAAATCATTGCTGGGTTCCTGACAGGTCCCAGACCATAGAAAGTTTCTGCATTTGTGGTCGTATCCATTGGCAACCGATCAAGACAACAGACTGTCACCAAGATGGATAGAGAAAACTGGAAAGGTTTATTCTGATATCATGCCAGAGAGTGAGAAAAACATGCATATGTGTCTTTTTATATAGTGTATGTATGTAAACTTCTGGCTTCAACTGTATATTTAAAAAAAAAAAACAAATAAAAAAACAAACACAAGCTACTGACTCATTGATAATGTCAACTAAGGTGCAGTAAACCATTTATATAGATAGCTTACAATTTTCAGTTCAGATACTTCAGTCTGTAGACGTGGAGCTGCCCAAATCAGAGTGGAGACCGCTTCACCCAGTCCTGGATCCAGCTCCCTGAAAAAAAACAAAAAAACATTCTTTCATAGCAGCACTAATAAAATGTATGGTTAAAAAAATGTCTTTTCTATCCACTTAAAAATCTGCCTGTGTGAATCATAATCTTATTGAGCAGATAAACTGGAATGTCACCAATCTTGAAATACCGGATGCGTCATTACAGGTAGAGAAAGTATGCACGGTCATGGACAAGACCATGACTTTCATTGTATCTTTAGTCTTGGGTCTTGGAATGTGCAGCTACCTCCCCACTGGGCACCCCAGTTCTCAGGAAAGAAATCCTAGCAACAGAACACTAAAAAAAAAAAAAAAAAAAAAAACTAAATTTCCAGATACAGACTTACTTCATGGACTGAATTAATCCAAATCGGGCCAGAAGCAGATCACAGTACAGTTCTAAGATCTCCATGGCTTCTACTAGGTAATCTTCTCGAATAATGTGTTCCACCCGAATCCTCGCTCTCTCATCCTTCCCAGAAGATAAATAGTCCGCAATCTCTTTCCTGGCCTTTTGTGCTAACTCAGCTGCAGGGAAAATGCAACAAGGAAACTTACAAGATGGAATCCATTTACTTATCTAGCTAAAAAAAAACAAAACAAACAAACCCTGCCTTTTCAGAGTAAAACAAAATTGCAAGAAAATAAAGTAAGTGTATCCTCAATGTCTGCATTGATTACTAATACAATATGTTGTCCGACTGTGTGTTATCAGTTATCCAAATCCCAATTATATACAAACAGTTGCAGTGTTCATGTCCTTTATTGTGCACATTCAGTAGTGTAGGGAGAATTATACCCATGGTGCTGTGTCTTCCAGTGAAATAAGCGAGAAAGTAAGTGAACATCCCAATCATTTTGGAACAGGTTCCTAAGTCTTCACGCACACACACACAGATTAAACAGCAGACTCCCTTAAAACCCAGACTTTGCCCTTGTTGACCAAGTACTCAAAACTACACCAAGTAGCTAGGTGGCTCATCTTCTGTATAAACGCAGATATAAAAACTATTTTACAAACATGGCTGGACCTGACTCCTGTACCATCATTTAGTTTTGTAAACATTAGTTTTCATATTACGTATGGATTGGGTGAATGCCTCTTCGCAGGTCCTCAAAGTGTTTGACTTCTTCGCCATTTGGCAACCCATCGTCTGCATCCTGCCTACCCATAGCCAAACCGGAATGCCTGATGAATTTTGATCCAATGTTTGTTTTCTTGAAAAGACATTGGCAGGTGATGCTCCCTTATAATAATGCACCTTTACCAAGCAAGAGTTTTTTCTTGCCATCCCCCTGCCTACTTCTATTAAAGCCAACTTCCAGTTGTAAACAACTTTTCATAAAGAAATTGTATTTATAATAATATATGAAACTTTGTAATATATCTTATTAAACAAATATGTTTTCATCTCCACTTTTCAGGCAGTTAATTTCTCCATATTAGTCTATTGCATGGGGTTTTAAACACTGCTAGGTTGTAGAAAAGAGGCTACTAGTGCACAGAATGAGGCAATAAATCAATTAACGAGGAGAATCCTACTCAACTACTCCCTGCTCCACAGATTTGTATGTGTGAGGCTGAATACGGTGATGGATACAATGCAAACAAGCAGTAAGGCAGGGTTCCCACTACTGTTGGATTCCATTATGAAGGTGTCCGTTAACAAAAAAAAAAAAAAAAAAAACATGGACACCTATCATAACAGACAGTAACTGATGTTAAAGTGTCCGTTTTTTTTAACTGATCCAATTAATGGATCAGTTAAAAAAAAACAGACACATTAGCATCAGTTAGTGTGCATTTGTTAAACACTTTTTTTTTTTTTTTTTTTTTTTTATGTTTCTGCTTTCTGAGCATGCGCAGAACAAAAATGGACATAAAATAACGGACAGTCCGTTACCCATAGACTTCAATGTTAAAAAAAAAACGGACGCTTGCTGTCCATCAAGAATCCGTTTTTCCAAATGGACAAAAAAGTCCTGCATGTAGGATTTTTTTGTCCGTGGAAAAAAAATGGACTTCTGACGGATTGAGTGTAAACGGACACAATATAAAAACCCATTGAAATGAATGGAAATTTTAACGGATTTCTGACGGTTCAGCTAGTGTCTGATGCTAAAATCTTATAACGGACAATAGCAACGGACACTACTGACTGTCACCAACGGTAGTGTGAACGCCCCCTATGATTGAAGATAAGGAGCAGGAGAACAGATTAATAACTGGTGAAGGAAATAGATCTCCTTAAGTATGCTTTAAATGGTCTGGTTTCCGTGAGGCAGCCGGGGTCTTCTTAGTCTGCGCATCCTCACTCCTTACAACTCCCCCCTATACCACATATCCCCCACCCGATCACCAAACCCATGAACTTTTCTCAACCGACTTGCTTCTAGGTCATCTCCAATTACAACATCTCTTCTCCAAACCCCTCTTTTCTGACCCACCCCCTGCTATTCCCCCCAGTTGGCTTTCTGCTGGCCATGGGCACACAGCACATGTTATTGGTAAAAACTCAAAATCATTTACTGGGGTTTTCCCATGAAGTAAGTTATTCCCTTGCAGATCAGTGGAGGTCTGACCATTCTACATCCCACTGATCCCGAGGGAGAACTGAGCAGTCAGTATGGATAGGGAATAACTTGCTTTGTGGAAAGACCCCTTTAATAACATTGTTAAAAACAAAACAAACACACACACACACATATTATATATATATATACAGTACAGACCAAAAGTTTGGACACACCTTCTCATTCCAAGAGTTTTCTGTATTTTCATGACTATAAAAATTGTAGATTCACACTGAAGGCATCAAAACTATGAATTAACACATATTGAATTATATACTTAACAAAAAAGTGTGAAACAACTGAAAATATGTCTTATATTCTAGGTTCTTCAAAGTAGCCACCTTTTGCTTTGATTACTGCTTTGCACACTCTTGGCATTCTCTTGATGAGGTTCAAGAAGTAGTCACCTGAAATGGTTTTCACTTCACAGGTGTGCCCTGTCTGGTTTAATAAGTGGGATTTCTTGCCTTATAAATGGGGTTGGGACCATCAGTTGTGTTGTTCAGAAGTCAGGTGGATACACAGCTGATAGTCCTACTGAATGGAGTGTTAGAATTTGTATTATGGCAAGAAAAAAGCAGCTAAGTAAAGAAAAACGAGTGGCCATCATTACTTTAAGAAATGAAGGTCAGTCAGTCCGAAAAATTGGGAAAACTTTGAAAGTGCAGTGGCCAAAACAATCAAACGCTACAAAGAAACTGGCTCACATGAGGACCTCCCCAGGAAAGGAAGACCAAGAGTCACCTCTGCTGCGGAGGATAAGTTCATCCGAGTCACCAGCCTCAGAAATCACAGGTTAACAGCAGCTCAGATTAGAGACCAGGTCAATGCCACACAGAGTTCTAGCAGCAGACACATCTCTACAACAACTGTTAAGAGGAGACTGTGTGCAGCAGGCCTTCATGGTAAAATAGCTGCTAGGAAACCACTGCTAAGGACAGGCAACAAGCAGAAGAGACTTGTTTGGGCTAAAGAACACAAGGAATGGACATTAGATCTGTGGAAATCTGTGCTTTGGTCTGATGAGTCCAAATTTGAGATCTTTGGTTCCAACCACCGTGTCTTTGTGCGACGCAGAATAGGTGAACGAATGGACTCTACATGCCTGGTTCCCACCGTGAAGCATGGAGGAGGAGGTGTGATGGTGTGGGGGTGCTTTGCTGGTGACACTGTTGGGGATTTATTCAAAATTGAAGGAATACTGAACCAGCATGGTTACCACAGCATCTTACAGCTGCATGCTATTCCATCCGGTTTGCGTTTAGTTGGACCATCATTTATTTTTCAACAGGACAATGACCCCAAACACACCTCCAGACTATGTAAGGGCTATTTGACCAAGAAGGAGAGTGATGGGGTGCTACGCCAGATGACCTGGCCTCCACAGTCACCAGACCTGAACCCAATCGAGATGGTTTGAGGTGAGCTGGACCGCAGAGTGAAGGCAAAAGGGCCAACAAGTGCTAAGCATCTCTGGGAACTCCTTCAAGACTGTTGGAAGACCATTTCAGGTGACTACCTCTTGAAGCTCATCAAGAGAATGCCAAGAGTGTGCAAAGCAGTAATCAAAGCAAAAGGTGGCTACTTTGAAGAACCTAGAATATAAGACACATTTTCAGTTGTTTCACACTTTTTTGTTAAGTATATAATTCCACATGTGTTAATTCATAGTTTTGATGCCTTCAGTGTGAATCTACAATTTTTATAGTCATGAAAATACAGAAAACTCTTGGAATGAGAAGGTGTGTCCAAACTTTTGGTCTGTACTGTTATATATATATATATATATATATATATATATATATATATATACACACACACACACACACACACTATTTGCCAACCCCATCCAGATATCTAACTTAACAGTAATCTAGACATACTGCCCTAGATTACATGGACAGCCGGAGCCCTCCAGCATAATAATAGTCCTTTAATAGTCCCACAATGGGGAAATTCAGTAAGAGCTGCTACTTGGCAGAGACTCTTCCCTCTCCTGCTGAAGATTTCCCCTTTATGATGTAGACACCCTTCCATGAGGTCCTGATGGGAAAACCACTTTAACCCCTTCCTGACATCCACCCTACTATTACGACAGATGCCGAGTCTTTAAAGATGGCAGCTGCTCTGCAGGAGAGCGGCCGCCATAGCTACTGGTTCTCTGCTCTGTACAGTCATGGCCAAAAGTTTTGAGAATGACACAAATATTATATTTTCACATGATCTGCTGCCCTCTGGTTTTTATGTGTGTTTGTCAGATGTTTTTATCACATACAGAAATATAATTGCATTCATATTATGAGTAACAGAAGCTTATATTGACAGTTAGAATGAGTTAATGCAGCAAGTCAATATTTGCAGTGTTGACCCTTCTTCTTCAGGACCTCTGCAATTCTCCCTGGCATGCTCTCAATCAACTTCTGGACCAAATCCTGACTGATAGCAGTCCATTCTTGCAGAATCAATGCTTTAATTTTGTCTGAATTTGTTGGTTTTTGTTTGTCCACCCGTCTCTTGATGATTGACCACAAGTTCTCAATGGGATTAAGATCTGGGGAGTTTCCAGGCCATGGACCCAAAATCTCTATGTTTTGTTCCCTGAGCCATTTAGTTATCACCTTTGCTTTATGGCAAGGTGCTCCATCATGCTGGAAAAGGCATTGTTGAGCGTCAAACTGCTCTTGGACGGTTGGGAGAAGTTGCTCTTGGAGGACATTCTGGTACCATTCTTTATTCATGGCTGTGTTTTTAGGCAAGACTGTGAGAGAGCCGATTCCCTTGGCTGAGAAGCAACCCCACACATGAATGGTTTCAGGATGCTTTACAGTTGGCATGAGACAAGACTGGTGGTAGCGCTCACCTCTTCTTCTCCGAATAAGCTGTTTTCCAGATGTTCCAAACAATCGAAAAGGGGATTCATCAGAGGAAATGACTTTACCCCAGTTCTCAGCAGTCCACTCCCTGTACCTTTTGCAGAATATCAGTCTGTCCCTGATGTTTTTTCTGGAGAGAAGTGGCTTCTTTGCTGCCCTCCTTGAGACCAGGCCTTGCTCCAAGAGTCTCCGCCTCACAGTGCGTGCAGATGCACTCACACCTGCCTGCTGCCATTCCTCAGCAAGCTCTGCACTGCTGCTAGCCCGATCCCGCAGCTGAAACACTTTTAAGAGACGGTCCTGCCGCTTGCTGGTCTTTCTTGGGCGCCCTGGAGCCTTTTTGGCACCAATGGAACCTCTCTCCTTGAAGTTCTTGATGATGCGATAGATTGTTGACTGAGGTGCAATCTTTCTAGCTGCAATACTCTTCCCAGTTAGGCCATTTTTGTGCAGTGCAATGATGACTGCACGTGTTTCTTTAGAGATAACCATGGTTAACAGAAGAGAAACAATGATGGCAAGCACCAGCCTCCTTTTAAAGTGTCAGGTGGTGTCATTCTTACTTAATCATGACAGATTGATCTCCAGCCCTGTCCTCATCAACACCCACACCTGTGTTAATGGAGCAATCACTGAAACGATGTTAGGTGGTCCTTTTAAGGCAGGGCTGCAATGATGTTGAAATGTGTTTTGGGGGATAAAGTTCATTTTCTAGGCAAATATTGACTTTGCAAGTAATTGCTGTTAAGCTGATCACTCTTTATAACATTCTGGAGTATATGCAAATTGCCATTAGAAAAACTGAAGCAGTAGACTTTGTAAAAATTAATATTTGTATCATTCTCAAAACTTTTGGCCATGACTGTACATCGGAAACCAAGAGCTAATGCCCATGATCAGAGTTCAGTCACAGTCACAGCACAGTAATCAGACATCTGCCTGGTAACGAGCTGTGCACCTGTGTGCTCGTCACATGACCATGGTCAGAATTTTATCCACTGAAAGTAAGCAGAATGAATGACAGCAAGCCGAGATCTAGAAAACTGTGAGGAATTGATACAAAAAGTATATTGGAAAAAATTCTATAACTTTCTATTATTCAAACAATAACATTGGTCTCTCAATATTAGACAGAAAGTGGCCCCCCCTTTAAGCCCTCATATAGATCTGTGAACAGAAAAATAAAGTTATGGGGTTTGGAAGGTGGGGAGTCAAAAAAAAATGCCTGCTCTTCCCTCTCCTGCTCAAGACTCCCTCTTTATGAGGTGGATACCCTTCTATGAGGTCCTGACGGGGCAACCACTTTAACTATTGGAGGTACTCACTTTTTTTCTTTTCCAGGAGTTTCAGTCGATTTATGACAAGCCTCAAATTCACTCGAAGCCTTTCAGCCTTGAACCCGGAGCCCAACATTGTATAACTCTCCTACAATTAAAGAAAAAGAAGCTCAACAATACAACAGGAAAATCATAAAAAAGGTTTCTTTTGAAATAAATATTGTACAAAGGGGGTATTTACTTGAGAAGACAGAAACTCTGGATCTACAACAGTTGTAGATATGATGTAGTATTCATGAATGAAGAGGATCAGACTAAAAACGTGTTATAGATCGTTTGCAAACAAATTGATAAAAAGTAACAAAAACTGTGCTCCATTTCGTGTAAGGGCTCATGCATACATGTGTATGATATTCCCAACATTATAACTATAGATCTGGACATTGACAAAAAACACAGCATTGCATAACACACCACTGAGTTCAACAAATAACCATATAATAGAGGCATTTAATCTAGTACCTCAGACATCCTTTGTCTTCATCCTCCAGACTGCCCCTCAACAGCAGATCATAACGGAAACAAGCATCAGACATATTGGATTTTTACACACCCAAATCTTACTTTGTCAAGTGTACATCTTTATGTGGATGACAGAGGGATAGAAGCCTAGTGTATATGGGCACAAGTACCGTGAACAAAGTGTACAGCCATCCATATACATGTCAGCTGGGCCAGATATAGGGCTTTCAAGAGACTGGACATGTTGGTATGAAACATAACCATCACAACCACTGACTCCTATATGATTTACAGGTAACAGGAATCACAAGCGGCAATAGCTGTGGGTTTAGTCTTGTCATATTGAGAGTTGAATCAGTCTGTTTGGATATTATTATTATTAGAACACCTTCTGACCTTTGTAACTTCCTGGTCCGCCAGTATTTCTACAATTATATGAGTGTGATGTCACAGAATATTGCAAAAAGTGAAAATACACTACAGGGAGTCTACCAGGGCTGTGGAGTCTGAGTCGGAGTCGTGGAGTCGGTGCCTATTTTGGTGGAGTCGGAGTCGGAGTCGGTATAAAATGGACCGACTCCGACTCCCAAAATATATAATAAATTGGTACAGTTAGTAGTACAATGCAGTATGTGCTGAATATATTTTCATAAGAATTTGGGAAAATGATGAAATGTTGAAAATGATGAAATGTCCTGTAAAGGTCTGTTCTATTCCTCATATAATGATGGGACTGAGTTCTGAGTGAACCTATAAGGTTTAGCAGTGCCAGGGCTGTGGAGTCGGAGTCGGTGCCTATTTTGGTGGAGTCGGAGTTGGAGTCGGAGTCAGGGGAAATTGAGGAGTCGGGGCTTTGGCGTACCGACTCCACAGCCCTGGAGTCTACCACCTCCCCAAGCCTATTCAACTGCCACCACTGTGTTACAGAGAACATTACACTGATAAACATCATACCTTTGTTATACATGTCACTTCTGTAGGTTTGGAAAAAAACAACTTTGAAGCCTTACATAAATAAGGCAGTTGATGCACTGGGGGGTGGGCCTTCACCTGTAGGAACTATTGCCACTCAGACCCCTACCATCTTTTGCCTTCACAACCCTGTCTAGTAAGAGCTGATCCACTGCTATGACATCATCCATCCTAGTTGAGCAGTAAGAACAGTGCTCCATGAGCTGAAGGCCCATCCCCAGTGCACCAACTGCCTCAATTGCAACTATGTATAATTTTCATAACAAATATATAATGTTTATCAGTTTAATGTTCTATGTAATGAGGTGGTGGCAGTAGAATATGCTTGAGGGAAGGTGTCATTATGGACGCTTATCCCCTAGCCACAGGACAGGGAATAAGAGTCCGATCACTTGGGGCGTGGAGGACGGGGGACCAAAAGTTCCCCTAAGGGTAACTTCACATGGAGGAATTTGCAGTGGTTTTGAGGGCGGATTCTGCCCAGGATTTGTCTCCCATTGTTTTCAATGGGAGGCAGAGAGATTGCGGCAGGATGCTGAAAAAGTAAGCATCCTGCTCGATCTTGCAAGAATACTTCTTAATTTTCTGCTAGGTGAACTTACCCTAAAGCCTCCTTGTGAATGGAGCACCAGTGCGCTTGCGTGACCAGCACTCTATTCACTACTATGTTGCTGCCAGGACCGTACTCCACCACAACTCCCACAGCCCCACCTGTAGTCATGTGTCTTAAAGGGGTTGTGCTGATATAATATGGGAGGTTTTGAAGATTACAGTTCCAGGAGCCCCAGACCACACTGGGAGACACCAGAGCACTGAGGACAGACGACATGTTCATGATCATGGACCTTCCCCAAACTAAAATTTAAAAAATGAAAATTATCCTGGACAATCCCTTTAAGACAAAAGAAAAATTATGCCTGCTCAGGTACAACATACTGGATTTTTATGTAACCATTTTTCCCAATGTTTTAAAAAAAAACAAACAAAAAAAACCAACAACATGTAAGCAAACCTCGAGGCAATGAGGTAATGCAGCACATGACTACAGGTGGAGGACAGCCAAGGGTGGAGAAATACCTTTCAGCCTGCGGGATCTGTTATAATTGTTCACATTATTGTACCACTGTCTAGCTCTGGGCGACTGTGACCTAAACCAAAATCATTATTAATTGAACATTTTACTATGATTAATGAATGATTATTTTAAGACAATCCCCTTTTTATATGCTATGCCCCCAGAGCTCCAATCAGAGGCAGCCAGTGTCAGAGCTCAGAATCCCTCACACCCCTCGTATGCTCTTGCCTGACAGTACAGAGACTAAATAGCATATGAGACACCAAAAGTAAGAGTACTTATTGCTCATATATGGTAGAGCTAGAGGAAAAAAAAAAAACTTTGCTGGAATCAGTGGAACAGCACTTACTGAACGATGCAAAGAGCTGGACTTGGCAGAGATGGTAAAAGGTTCTCTTTGACTGACCTGACTTTCAGTTTCAGTTATTTTGCTATTACCTGCCCAGCCATACCTCTATCTCTTAAGCTGTTGCAAAACTACAACTTGTGACAACTGCCTCGTAGTTACGACAGCGCTAGATTAATCAGAAAATAGGAATCCTGTGTCTCTCTAGTTAAATGGAGTCACAGTTGCTTATATCTGTTGCCTTCCATTCATCACTATGGGACTTCTGGAGACAACCAAGTAAAATTGCAGCGCAATAGAGATTACTGGAATGGAATGGACATGTGTGGCCATCACCCTATTCATCCAGAGAGATACTGGGCCCCCATTCACAAAATCAGTGGGGGTTCCAACCTCAAAAAGAAATCTTACCTGTTTAAGCTACAGTGATACATTGTAACAAACGATCAGTACATTAGACGATTGTCTAGACTACATACAATAGTAGCAAACCCTCAGCTGCCTATTTGGCCGAGTTTCCACACTGGAATCACAGGTTGACACTGAGAGAAGCAGTTATTAATTAAAACCTGTGTAGCCAATAAATATATTAACATTTTGTCTTGAAATCCTCAACACAGATCTCTAAGGCTAGGTTCACACCCGCGCCTGGAATCCCTGAATCCGCTTAAAAAAAAAAAAAAAATAGAGAAAATTTCTGCAAGCAGTTCCTGGTGACATCGCTACAGTATACGGAGCTCAGTACACTGCATACATCTCCCTGTCCATACAATGTAGAGGTTGTGCTAGGTACTGCAACTCTATTTCCATTCACTTGAATAGGAGTGGAGCTGGTTGCAGCTGTATACATCTTCTGGTGGGCAAAACAGCTGTTCAGTGCACAGTTTGGGGGGTCAGACCACAATCCATCTGATACAGATGACCTCTCCACAGGAGAGGTCATCAGTATCCAATTTTGCTAGGTCCTGGACAACCCCATTAATAATTGATGACCTGTCTTTAGGATAGGTCATCAGTTGAAGATTGGCAGGGGTCTGACACTCAGGCCCCGCCAGCTTATCAATTGCTTGAAGAGGCCTCAACCTTCAGGTCGGTGCGGAGGACTCCAGTATTTACCAAGCACAGCCCTGTACATTTGGATAGCAGCTTCGCCTGGTATCACAGGGCAGCCTCATTCACCTGAGTAGGACTGATCTGTAATCAGGCCATGTGACCAATGAACAAAACATCACATGACCTGTGAAACATAAGCAGCACACAGGGAGCTGCTTCAAACAACTGAACGGTGTGGGTCCCAGATGCCAGATCCCTGCTGACCTAAGGATAGGTCATCAATTAACAAAGTAGATGTCATGAGAATGATGAGGAATTGAGGCATAAAGTATCACTGAAACTTATGCAGAACATCCATCATACTATGCCTAATGGAAGAGTGAAGAAATCAGGCGATACCTTTTAGAGGCTGAGTATATTTATAAGTAAGCTTTCAGGAGTACTCGCTCCCTTCATCAGACATGGTGTGACGTGGTGATGAAGGGAGCGAGTACTCCTGAAAGCTTACTTATAAATATACTCAGTTAGCCTCTAAAAGGTATCACCTGATTTCTTCACTCTTCCACTACTTTCAATGGCTAACACGGTACAACATTATACTACTATGCCTAATGGAAACAGTCATCATATCCTATACTCTGCATGCATGGAATATGGGGAACAGACTATACTCCAGAATTATTCCACAATACAAAGCCACAGACATGCGACACCAGGATGATGTGGGGACATACATTATGAATAAGGGGAGCTCTAGACACCGGAAGTGCACTCACACAATAACACACACATAACACACAACAGCCATGGCCGCTACAGCACATACGTACCTCAGCTGTGTCTCCTTCCGGTAAGACAAGCCTGTCAAGAGCCACCGGGTGTAGAGGCCTCACTGAGCCCACAAACCTCCGCCTTTACCTGTCAGATACCTAGGACGGCGCCTGAATACACCCTCGGTTGACGTCACGATCATGTGCCAGGCTGTGGGCGGACCTAAGGATCTGCTTTGTGGTAACTGAACACTTCCTGATGACGCCAGTCATGTGTCACGTAGTGGGCGGGGCTGAAATTAGGGAGAAGCATGAATGGGATAGGTGAAAACGTTTACTTTGTGCGGTGACTTCACTGTCATGTGATAGTGCTGTGTGTGTCAGTCTGTCTGCTGACCGAATCACTGTGTATCACTTTCTTAAAGGGGATGTCTAGGAATTGGAGCAACCCAAGTGGAGAGCGAGGGAGGGGTTAAAAAAAAAACAGAGCATCTCATCCGTCCCCATTGTTCTGTTGTCTGCGGCTGGTGTCCGTACAAGCTTGAAACCAAGTGGCCTCACAGTACTTGTGCCAACAGGGCCCCAGCACAAGACTAAACGGTTACAAGTGGCAGACAACGGAGCGCCGAGAATAGATGAGATTCTTTTTTTTTTTATTTTTTACACCTCCCCAAGGGTTGCTCCGATTCGTGGACAACCCCTTTAACGAACGGTGGAGAGAAAAGTCCTCCGTGCAGGTGACCAAATTTCAGCATATGTGATGGAGTCTCCAACGGATGTGATTCCAATCCTATATGTTGTGATAAGGCTGTTAGTGACAAAGTGAACATACCTTTTTTTCTCAAATTGCAATCCTGCTGCTGAAAATTATAAATCCCACGTGGCGTAAACGCCGCAGAAAAAAACGCAGTGAAAAATACGGGCAACGGACATGGAAACTGCGACGGTTTTGGAAATTGCAGCATATCAATTATATCTACAGAAATGCTGGTGGTTTCCCTATAGGTGTAATGGAAGCAGAAAGTCTGCAGAGGAAACCTTTGGATTTTTTATTGCAGGTTTTTTTTATTTTTAAACTCATTTTATTGAAAAATTGTACAACACAATATACAGTGCAAAAATAGTACAAGGAGAATTACAAAGTAATTACAAAATATACATAAACACAAACAACCAGAACCACAAACAGTTTCTGCAAAGTCCATATCGGAAGTAGAAAACATAAGTAAGCCAGAAGAGAGTCCATGCAGAGATGAAAATAAAATCCAGCTTGACCTGTAGAGGCAAGAGCATATTAAAAAAAATAGGCAAAACATAGACCCTGCTTTGTCCATCCCCATGAATGGTTCCAAACATAATATAAAGGCCATAGATTTTGTTGCAGGTTTTGATGTGTTTTTTAAGCCAAAACCATGGGTGGCTGGAAAGGGAAAAACTAAAGAAGCTCTAGCTGTTCACTGTACTTGAGGCGAGGCTGTGTTTGCAGAGCATCGGCTTTCACCTGTGGTCACTGTACATTAGGACCTATAAATCTTTATGTGATGGGGTGGTGCCCTGACCAGCTCATTTGCATACAGATCAAAAGTAGACTTTTTTTCAGCAGCAAGATTGCACAGTAACACAAAAAGTATGTCACTAAGGCCTTATTCACATAATCAGCACTACACTCTGCTTATTTTTCTAGTCATGTACTGTTGATCCATTTTTCACTTATTTATTTATTTTCACTATTCCTATACTTTTCTATTGTCTGCCTCATTTGCTTAACCACTTCGGTACCGGGCCAGTTTGTGTTTCAGGACACATTTTCGGGTTTTTTGTATGTTCCCTTTTAAGGGCTGTAACATTTTTATCATTTGGGTTATTCAACTAATTTCTGCGTCTTTTTTCGGTGACATATAGAGCTTTATTTTTATGTTTTAATTTTTTTTATATCCAAGAAAATATAAACAAAAGAGGAGGGAAAACGTGTCTGTTTTTCACTTTTTTTTTTTTTATTTAATAGCACGAAGTGCTACTAATAAACTTTATAAGGCTGGGGCCCCACGTTGCGGAAACGCAGCTTTTTTTTGTTGCAGATTTTGTTGCGGTTTTTGGGAGCCAAAGCCAAGAATGTCTACAAAAGGAATGGGAAATATATAGGAAGCTCTTATACTTCTACCTTCTGCTCATTCTACTCCTGACTTTGGATCAAAAAAATGCATCAAAATCTGCAACAAAAAAAATCTGCGTTCCGCAACGTGGGGCTTTAGCCTAAAATAGTTTTTCCTCTCCATTACAGGAATTTTTATTTTGTATGGTGTCGTCGGGGGGTGGGGCTAGAACCTGTAATAAGGGCATGTTATTGACGTATTATTTTATTTATTTTTTAAAATTAATTTTTTTTTTTTTTTTTTACATTGTGTCCCCATAAGGTCATAATAGACCTTTGGGGACATCTGATCACTTTTTTTTTTTTTTTTTTTGTGGGGGGAGGCTGATTTCCCCTGTAACTGGGGCTGGTACATTTAGCCTCAGTAGCAGGAGGAATACAGCCTCCTGCCCATAACTTTAGAGCTGATCTGGGTCCTGCATCACGTGACCACCTGGTCAGAGGGGAACCGCATCATGGCGGCTCCCATAGATGTGTATACAGCGCTCATTGAGCACTGTGTAAACAGCGATCAGGAAGGCAGGGAATGTAATAAACCTTCCCTGCCTTCTCTATGGGATCTTCGGCTGTAGATACGGCCAGCTCCCCGTTTCAGCAGTTGCACGATTTCGTGCAACTGCTGAAAACTGCTTGGACGTACCTGGGAGGACACCAGAGCACTGGGGACAGGTGAGTATGTTTTTTTTTTTACCTCCCTGGACTATTTAAAAAAAAATAAAAATTTTAACATGGACAATCCCTTTAAGACTTTAAAGTTGTTTTCTCCAAATCTACAAAAGTGATATATATATAATAAAGGTATGTTGTCTATCACTGTAATACGGTGGTTGCAGTTGAATATGCTTGGGGGAGATGGTAGACTTCCTTTAATGGGGTTATCCAGGAATCTCAGTACTTGGGTAGGAAGCCAGGGAAGGTGGAAGTACTCACCGCATGTGACCGCTGAGGCAAAAAAGAAGCCATAATGGCCACAGGAAAGGAATCAGTGCCGTCATTCACATATGTCACCGGTTCCTTTCCCTTTAAATTTGCAAATTGATACCAAAAAAATGATTAAAATGTGCTATTTTGTGTCAGACATTTTGATACCCATTATGAATAGTCTTGGGTGAACAGGGTGGTTATCGCAACAGTTTTCATAGTAGTACACGGGAGGTGTTTTTTTCCTCCTTTTAAAATTAATTTTTTTCTTGTGTATGTTTGGTGTCCCAAGGGGGATTGCAAGGGAGAGACAGTGTCTGAGTGGTGGATGTTGGGAGTGGTAATCACTGTGCAGGCGTCTCCAGGCTCTCTCCCTCGGGTGCAGCACAGTGGTGGGGAAATGCACCTGGGTGGTCGTTGTACTGGGCAGGTTCCCCGGGGTACTTCCTCTGGTGAATGATGGGTGTAGTAGTGTGGCCTGGCCCCAGGATGTAGCCAAGATGGTGGTTGGTGCAAGTTCGCCTCAGACACACACATGGAGGCAAGATGGATGGTGAAAGTAGTGCCAGACTTTACTTGGTGCAAATAGCTTCCAAACAGCCAACATCAGGTGCACAGTTGAAGCCAATAACTCTTACCCTCAATATGGAGGTGCACAGCAAGGTAGTGAAGGATATAAGAGTTCTTCTCATATATACGAGTATGATGTACCTTGGAGTAGCAATAGGTATCCCTCCTTATGTAGGCCTGAATATGGCCTTGTGCTCTGTTTCACTCTAAATCCTCCTGCCCCTCCAACAGACTGTACTTGACTCCTGAGACTTATGGTACTCCAATCTGAACTTTGTGTTAGGGTCCTGTTGGTCCAGCAGTGGCCTACAGTGCGGCAACTATCTTCCCTCCTTAAACTACACTCCAACTAACTACTGCTACTGGCAGAACGGTCGTGACTAGAGTGGAGTTGCTCCTGGTAGCTATGATGTTACGGGAAGGGGTCTCTTCTATCAACTCTGTGCTGTATAGCGAAAGCAGGAGCAGAGCTCGTGTAGATGGAGAACAGAAAGCTGTGAGGACTGTTTTGCGGGACTGCATGATGGAAGGGGAGTGATAGCATTGTTTTGCATGGGACTGCATGTTGGAGGAAGCTGAGGGGATGTCGCCTGTGTGCTGAGGGAGTCCATTCCCTGGGGGGTCTGTTGCCTGTGTGCTGACGGGGTCCGGTCCCTGGGGGGCTGCTGCCTGTGTGGTGAGGGGGTCCGGTCCCTGGGGGGCTGCTGCCTGTATGCTGAGGGGGTCCGGTCCCTGTGGGCTGCCGCCTGTATGTTGAGGGTGTCCGGTCCCTGGGGGGCTGCCGCCTGTATGTTGAGGGTGTCCGCTCCCTGGGGGGCTGCCGCCTGTATGTTGAGGGGGTCCGGTCCCTGGGGGGCTGCCGTCTGTGTGCTGAGGGGGGTCTGGTCCCTGGGGGGCTGCTGCCTGTATGCTGAGGGGTCCGGTCCCTGGGGGTTGCTGCCTGTGTGCTGAGGGGGTCTGGTACCTGGGAGGCTGCCGCCTGTGTGCTGAGGGGGTCCGGTCCCTGGGGGGCTGCCGCCTGTGTGCTGTTGTGATCTGGACCCCGGGAGGCTGCTGCCTGTGTGCTGGGGTGACATCCGGACTCCGGGGGGCTGCCACTTGTGTGCTAAGGAGGGGGGGTGGGCGCTCCGGTCCTTGGGGGTTTGCCACCTGTATGCTGGGGTCTGCGCCTGTGTGCTAGGGTCTCCAGTACCTGGGGAGCTGCCGTCTATGTGCTGTTGTGATCCAGACCCTGGGGGGGCTGCTCCCTGTGTGCTGGGGTGATCCGGACCCTAGGAGGTTGCCGCCTGTGTGCTGAGGGGGTCCGGTCCCTGGGGGGCTGCCGCCTGTGTGCTGAGGGGGTCCAGTCCCTATGGGGCTGCCGCCTGTGTGCTGAGGGGGTCCGGTCCCCAGGGAGCTGCCGCCTGTATGCTGAGGGGGTCCGGTCCCTGGGGTGCTGCCTCCTGTGTGCTGAGGGGGTCTGGTCCTTGAGAGGCTGCCGCCTGTGTGCTGAGGGGTCTGGTACCTGGGGGGCTGCCGCCTGTGTGCTGAGGAGGTCCGGGCCCCAGGGGGCTGCCGCCTGTGTGCTGGGGTGATATCCGGACCCCAGGGGGGCTGCCACTTGTGTACTAGGGTGATATCCAGACCCCAGGGGGCTGCCACTTGTGTGCTAGGGTGATATCCAGATCCCGTGGGGCTGCCGCTTGTGTGCTAAGGAGGGGGGGCGCTCTGGTCCTTGGGGGTTTGCCACCTGTATGCTGGGGTCTGCGCCTGTGTGCTAGGGTCTCCAGTACCTGAGGAGCTGCCGTCTGTGTGCTGTTGTGATCCGGACCCTGGGGGGCTGCTGCCTGTGTGCTGTTGTGATCCAGACCCTGGGGGGCTGCTGCCTGTGTGCTGTTGTGATCCGGACCCTGAGGGGCTGCTGCCTGTGTGCTGGGATGATCTGGACCCTAGGAGGCTGCCACCTGTGTGCTAGGGGATCCAGTCCTGGGGGCTTGTTGTCTGTGTGTGTGGGGTTCTGGTCCCTAGGGGCTGCCCTGTGCCTTGGGAAGGGGGGTCCCTGAGAGGCTGCTGCCTGTGTGGGGTGCTGTCTTCTTGTAAGTGGGGGGGGGGTCTCTGGGGGTGCTGCCTGTGTGTAAGGGGAGTCTGCTGTCAGTGTGTATGTGAGGTAATCCATGAGGGGTGCCATCTGTGTGTTGTGGGGGGAGGGGGTCATGTCCTTGGGGGGTTTCCCTCTGTGTGTTGGTGGAGGGGGTCCCTGGGGAGTGTCGCATTTCGAGTGTGTGTGGAGTCCCTGGGGTGTTGCTGCATGTGTGGAGGAGGTGGTTGTGGGGGTCCTGGGGGAGGGGGCTGCTTGTGGGTTGTGGGGCTGTGTAAATAACGTGGTTCTGGTTACATAGCGCAAGGACGCTGGAGTTATAACATACAGTAATGCCCTCCCCAGACCTCATGCAATCAGTGATTCCATCTAAGTGTTTGAATTGCTGATTACCCAACAAGGGGTTAATCACAAGCTTGACATGACTGTGGCTAAACCTAAGGGCCCACATAGCGTCCCACATCAAAAAAGCGCTGCGGGAAAAGCCGCAGGTTTCCTCTGCGGACTTTCTGCTTCAATTATACACATACGGAAGCTGCCGGCGTTTCCGTAGGTATAATTGACATGCTGCGATTTCCAAAAACACGACGGTGTGTCCGCTGTGTGTATTTTACTGCAAAGTGGGGACAGGATTTACGTTTTTTTCCGCCACATTTCTGCTGATGGCAAACCGCGGCGTATAGGCCATGTGGGGCACCTGCCCCAAGGAGTTATCCACCTTCTCAGAATAGGCCATCAATATTAGATCTGCAGGGGGGCCCAACACCTGATACCCCTGCAAATCTCTGGTACTGAGACTTTAATGGGGCAGCGCTGCGGTACCTACACTCGCCACTACAGTTTGTACAGCATCGGTGATCTGCAGGGTACCCAGGCATTGATTGCCTAACCTGAGTTACTACCCTTTCAGTAGGAGCCTCACATTCTGGTGCTCAAATAACCAAAAAAGGGGGGTTACTAGACTTCATTTGAGGCTAAGTTCACATCGGCCGCAGAAATCGGCAGAGAGAAAAGTTCTGCACGGAGCACTTTTGTCTCTGCCCCTTTCAGTATGGAAACGACTGATCCCATTATAGTCAATGGGGTCCGCTGGTGTCCATGGGTAGCCGCTGTTTTAGCAGTCTGGCTCTCTACCATTCGGGTCCCCCGATGAACCTAAACGACGTAGAACCAGCCGCAGATGTGAACCTACTCTAATAACCCCATTACATGAGACGCCATTGGCTGGCTTATTCCATGAGAGCAGGCAATACTAGACCTGGACAGGTAAGTAGGATCATTGGGGAAGGGGGTTATGGATTTTATTTGGCTTTGATAGACTACGTTGATAACCAGTGGAGGTGGGTTTTTAAAAAAAAAAAAAATAGATAAATAAATAAAATGGTTAATGAGGGTTGTGCGGAGGGTTTTATTTCAATCAAATATATTTTTTAAAATGTCGATGTTTGTTTTATTAATATCGCTGTATGGGGAGCTTAGTGTTAGATATCAACCCTATACTGACCAACCTGTACAGAATACGCTGAAACCATGAACCTACCTGCAGCAACTCCATTCTAATCAGGTCAGTAGTCAGACAGCTAGAATGGAGTTGCTGTAAGGAGGACCTACCTATAGTAACTACAGAATACACCGACACCATGAACCTACCAATAGTAACTACAGAATACACTGAGACCATGAACCTACCTGCAGCAACTCCATTCTAGTCAATTCTGTAGAGAGACAGCTAGAATGGAGTTGCTGTAAGGAGGACTTACACTACCGTTCAAAAGTTTTTTTCAATGAAGATAACATTAAGTGAATCAGAAATACACTCTATACGTTGTTAATGTGGTAAATTACTATTCTAGCTGCAAACGTCTGGTTTTTAATGCAATATCTACATAAGTGTATAGAGGCCCAATTCCAGCAACCATCACTCCAATGTTCTAATGGTACATTGTGTTTGCTAACTGTGTAAGAAGGCTAATGGATGTTTAGAAAACCTTGAAAACCCTTGTGCAAGTATGTTAGCACAGCTGAAAACAGTTTTGCTGGTTAGAGAAGTTATAAAAATGACCTTCCTTTGAGCTAGTTGAGAATCTGGAGCATTACATTTGTTGGTTCGATTAAACTCTCAAAATGGCCAGAAAAAGAGAACTTTCATGTGAAACTCGGCAGTCTATTCTTGTTCTTAGAAATGAAGGCTATTCCATGCGAGAAACTGCCAAGAAACTGAAGATTTCCTACAACGGTGTGTACTACTCCCTTCAGCAGACAGCACAAACAGGCTCTAACCAGAGTAAAAAGAGAAGTGGGAGGCCCCGCTGCACAACTGAGCAACAAGACAAGTACATTAGAGTCTCTAGTTTGAGAAATCGACGCCTCACAGGTCCTCAACTGGCAGCTTCATTAAACAGTACCCACAAAACGCCAGTGTCAACGTCTACAGTGAAGAGGCAACTCAGGGATGCTGGCCTTCAGGGCAGAGTGGCCAAGAAAAAGTCATATCTGAGACTGGCTAATAAAAGGAGAAGATTAATATGAGCAAAATAACACAGACATTGGACAGAGGAAGATTGGATAAAGGTGATATGGACAGACGAATCGAAGTTTGAGGTGTTTGGATCACACACAAGAACATTTGTGAGACGCAGAACAACTGAAAAGATGCTGGAAGAGTGCCTGATGCCAACTGTCAAGCATGGTGGAGGTAATGTGATGGTCTGGGGTTGCTTTGGTGCTGATAAAGTGGGAGATTTGTACAAGGTAAAAGGGATTTTGAATAAGGAAGGCTATTACTCCATTTTGCAACTCCATGTCATACCCTGTGGACAGAGCTTGATTGGAGCCAATTTCATACTACAACAGGACAATAACCCAAAGCACACCTCCAAATTATACAAGAACTATTTAGGGAAGAAGCAGGCAGCTGGTATTCTATCTGTAATGGAGTGGCCAGCGCAGTCACCAGATCTCAACCCCATTGAGCTGTTGTGGGAGCAGCTTGACTGTATGGTACGCAAAAAGTGTCCATCAAGCCAATCCAACTTGTGGGAGGGGCTTCTGGAAGCATGGGGTGAAATTTCTCCAGATTACCTCAGCAAATTAACAGCTAGAATGCCAAAGGTCTGCAATGCTGGAATTGCTGCAAATGGAGCATTCTTTGATGAAAGCAAAGTTTGAAGGAGAAAATTATTATTTCAATTAAAAATAATTATTTCTAACCTTGTCAATGTCTTGACTATATTTTCTATTCATTTTGCAACTCATTTGATAAATAAAAGTGTGAGTTTTCATGGAAAACACAAAATTGTCTGGGTGACCCCAAACTTTTGAACGGTAGTGGTACCTATAGTAACTACAGAGTACACTGAGACCATGAACCTACCTATAGCAACTACAGAATACACCGAGACTATGAACCTACCTGCAGCAACTCCATTCTAGTCAATTCTGTAGTGAGACAGCTAGAATGGAGTTGCAGTAAGGAGGACGTACCTATAGCAACTACAGAATACACCGACACCATGAACCTACCTGCAGTAACTACAGAATACACAGAGACTATGAACCTACCTGCAGCAACTCCATTCTAGTCAATACTGTAGTGAGACATCTAGAATGGAGTTGCAGTAAGGAGGACTTACCTATAGTAACTACAGAATACACCGAGACGATGAACCTACCTATAGCAACTACAGAATACACCGAGACTATGAACCTACCTGCAGCAACTATATACTCATAAATCAGGCGCACAGAAAGCCATCAGAATTTAGATCTATGTCAGTTATGAATTGCCATATACTTCCATTATCACTTACAACAAGAAAGTGGCGCAAGATATAATAAACACGTCAGGCCGAGGCGTCACCGCCCTGTTCAGACCATATTCGCACGATGTCTCAGAACTGGTCTGGTGCAAATTATATATACATATGGCACTCATAAATTCTGTTTGTCCTGTAGTGAGGTGACTAGATTGGAGTTTCTAGTGGCAGCTCCTGTAAGCAACATTGGAGTTGGTTCTAGCAGGTCCTCCCTCCAGCAACTCCAATCTAGTCACCTCAGTAATGAATTGTCTAAAATGGAGTTGTTCCTGGTAGGTCTTCCCTCTAGCAACTCCATTCTAGACCGTTCACTAGTGAGGTGACTAGATTGGAGTTGCTGCAGGGAGGACCTACCAGAAGCAACTCCATTCTAGTCGCAACCCTGGCAGAACTAAAATAGGCTTCCCTAGTGTGCCTAAACTACACCCCAGTGTCCCATCCCCTTTGTCCAATGAGGGCTAAGTGTTGGGCACATGTAGTGTGAGGTGCTGTACATTAACCTTACCAGTGCTGGCACAGATGCAATGGCTGATGCAATAATTCTTAAAGACATAACAACATATTATATACACATCACATATAAATATAACAGTACCATGTGCTACAACATGAACACATCCCTGACTCAGCCTTAAGGGAATACAGTACCTAGTAATGGGGTATTACATATGTATATATTTTTGTTAGGGCAATTTTCATGTTTTTGATTACAGGGGTTGTACAGGAATTGCACAAATCACAAAGCAGGCCGAGGAAGGTATAACATAAAAAAAAAAATTCATATTCATCTCTCCCCAGCACTTCAGTATCTGCCGCCACTGTCCATTTGGGTGCACGCCGTGCCTTTGCCATCAGAAATCCTGTTTTGCATGTGACTGGCCTCACCACTAGCTGCAAAGGACCTGGTGACGTCAATCACATACGTCACCAGGTCTTTTCCTGCGGCCACTATACTATGTCTGCAATTGTGCAATTGCAAATAGCACAAATGATTCCAAACTC
Source organism: Leptodactylus fallax (assembly GCA_947044405.1). Classification (NCBI taxonomy): domain Eukaryota; kingdom Metazoa; phylum Chordata; class Amphibia; order Anura; family Leptodactylidae; genus Leptodactylus; species Leptodactylus fallax. The sequence goes on from CAMRHE010000021.1 coordinate 6,085,823, forward strand.
AAGCATCCATTTTTCCAATATCATGGTTATATGAACTTTTTCATCACAATTGATCCTTTGGCTATGGCATGAATGTTTGAGGCCTTGTTCACATGAACATCATGCAATAATTTATTTTAGGAAGGCATAATGGATCTCTTTTTTTTAATGGAAAATTGAATAAATCATCGCTGATTTTACTTCTATCCTGGCGAGTGCCCTCTGTATCTCTGCATGTGCTGAGGATCTTAGCATTGCTTCAATTCATACTGGGTTAAGTAGTGTTGCGGTGTATGAGGCCCTGGGTTTTTTTTAAACAGGTTAACTCAAAGATGGTCAAAAAATGACTAATCACACCAGAATATAATAAATTAATAAGTGTTTAATAAATGAAAAGAAATAATACTTAGCTGTGGTTACAAATGATGCAATAGTTCACTGGATGAGGAGCACCATTATATACTGTATCATGCACTGATATATACCCATCATTCAATGACTTTCAGAGGTGTAAGGCATTTATTTCATGATCCATACGGGGACCACCAAAAAAAAGCCCCTAAAGTTTTTTAATGACTGTGAACCGAGAGCAAGGCAGGTGGTTTGGACTCCGCAACCAGAAATGAACACACACGCGGTAGTTCAAGAAAAGAATATATATTTACTATAAGTTAATAAAGGCTATTTGAAGGTAAAATGACAGGGATAAAGACAAGCAAAATATACAATATAGCATGAACAATTTCAAGGCAAATTCTGCAATGGTTTCCACTTTTACTCTGTCCACTTCTGCAGTATGGACACTGAATGAACAATATACTCAAAACTATCCCTAACTGACCCTGACATCACATTTGGGTGCACCCCCTTTTCCCCAGTGGTCCAGGTGGACCGCTTACAGTCCGTAGAAGCGCGCGGTGGGGCCCAAAGTCGTTCCTTTCTTTTATAGTGAAGCGTCCTCTCCTCACTGTTATCAGGATCTCAGGAGAAATGAAGTTCTCTTTAACAGGGAAACCCAATGAATGCAATGTAATCCAACAGCAGATTCCACTCAGCACACTGACAGTCCTGCCGAATCCATACACTGAGCTGGGATGTAAGCCGGGATTTAGCAGGTGCTGTCCAGTACATCAACAGCACTGCGAGTCTCTATCTGTGGTATCCATATACACAGTCACAATGTCAGTCTCACTGATCAGCCACTGAGCACAGTTCCTTTCACGTGGACTCACTAGTCCTGTTGTCTCTTTACACTCTGTTTGTCTCTGGACCAAGATACAGCTTAGCTGTACAGAAAAATCTCCACACCAGTTCAATACAACACTTGCCAAGATGGCTGCTGCTCTCTGTCTCGTCACTTCCTGCTTCTCTGCTCACACTCTGTCTGCAGAACAGGCAGGCTGACATAAAAGGGGGGGGTCTCACTCCAGCATCATGTCACAATTACAATGGCTGCTGTCTTAAAGGAACAGAATCACAGAAATACATTCAACATTAACAATTTATACAGACAAATAAAGCTTAGGACAACATTGGCTGTCTCTTACATATTCCCCCCCACTTTAAGATTGGCAGTCCCTGCCTATGACTGTATATCCAGAGGGTTGTACTTTTATGCACAGGGTGGTAGTATACCGATGTATGGCAGGCCAAACAAACTCATCCTGCGCATACCGAACAGGGGGGAATACCAGCATTTGGCCTAGTGGTCCGTCTGAGGACCGGTGGTATATTATGGGGTGCTGCAGCTATGGGCTGAGAAGGACCAGCGGATTCCGCACCAGAGGGGGCACAGGCCGGAGATACAGTAGTCACAGGTGGAACATCCCCAGGAGCAGGGATCGGCCAACAATCATCCTCCTCGTCGGAGGCCCATTCCGCACCTCCATTCTCTGACTGTGGGAGCTCATTCACATTGGCAGGCCCATCATGATTTGTCCCTTCAGAATGACACAGGCGCAACATATTTCGGTGAAGTACTCGAACACAATCAGTTCCTTCTTTCTGGACCTGGTACACTGGCCCATTCGCATACTTGCGGCCAACAACACGATACGGCAAAGCCTCCCATCGGCTTTCCAATTTCCCTTGGGGTTTCTTGACACGAACTAGCACCAGGTCGCCTGGTTGCAATGGTGCTTCTTGCACTGGGGTCTTATCAGGATGGGGATGTTCTTGCAGGCGCTGCCGCACCAATCGATGGATCGTCTCAAGTCTCTGCCGGTGCGCCCGCACCCAAGAGGTTGGATCCCTCGGAGGGAACCCATCCACATCATTCAACTGTAATTCTCCTATACTTCGCCCAGACCGCCCAAAGAGAAGTGTATAAGGAGAGTACCCCGTTGTAGAATGGACCTGATTGTTATAGGCCCACACCATTTCAGACAAGAACTGAGGCCACTGTAACTTCTTGTCTTCCTCCAGAGTCCGCAGCATCTGTAGCAGAGTTCTGTTGAATCTTTCACAGGCCCCATTTTCCTGAGGGTGGTATGGAGTCGTGTGCGACTTCTTTATCCCGTAGATACGTTGAACTTCTTTCATTACGTGTCCCTCAAAGCAGGCGCCCTGGTCGGAGTGGATGCGTTGGGGACACCCATATACTCGCATGAAATCTTGGCACAGAGCACGAGCTGCTGACTCAGCTGTCTGGTCCTTGGTGGCGGTTACCACCGCAAATTTGGTGAAGTGATCCACCATTACGAGGCAATACTGGTGTCCGCTATTGGATGGGCCAACCATTAGATAGTCTATCATGACGATTTCTAAAGGTTCCTGGGTCACGATGGTTTGCAGGGGAGCTCTCTGTTCTAGTGCCTTATGGATCTCACAAGTTCGACAGCTGCGGCATACTTCTTCGACCATTTGACGAAGACCAGGGCAGTAAATCAGTCGCTGTAACCAACGAAAGGTCTTCTCATGACCAAAATGTCCATTCTTATTATGAGCCTCAACTGCCAACGAGCGAGCCAGTTCACTAGGCACCACAATTTGGTATCGAATGTCGATCTCAGAAGGTAAATAGACCTTTCGGCATAGCACTCCATTTTTCATCTCCAACTTTTCCCACTGACTCAGAACAGATAATATCTCACGTGTCAGTCGTTCTCTTTCCTCTCTACAGGGCTTCTGGCCTTTCTCAACACACTTGATTATCTGCGCCAGCCCCTCCATGGGTCTGTTGTATCTGTGCCCATTCCTGTTGTGAGGGACCAAAGAAAGGAGCCGTTTCAGTCCCCTCCATCTCAAACTGATTAGCGGCGGCCAAGGCCTGTGAAAATCTGCTGAAGTCGGGCACCTCCACATGCTCCAACTCATGATCCACGTCTACTGTGGGGGTCTGGGCGGTTACCCTAGAAAGTCCGTCAGCATTCTGGTTCTCTGTCTTGGACCGATACTTAATGCGGTAATTGAACTTAGACATTCGGGCTATCCACCTCTGCTCTAACGCCCCGAGCTTGGCATTTTCCAGGTGAGCTAGTGGGTTGTTGTCAGTCAGTACTAAAACTTCAGCACCGGTCAAATATTCAGAGAATTTCTCGGTCATGGCCCATACCAGTGCCAACAGCTCCAACTTAAATGAACTATAATTCTCGGGGTTTCTTTCAGAATCTCTCAAAGACCGGCTGCCGTATGCTATGACCCTCTCCTGGCCATCCTGAAGCTGGGAAAGCACTGCTCCAAGACCATACAGGCTTGCATCTGTATACAGCTGGAACGGCAAGTGGTAATCAGCATATGCCAAGATTGGGGCTGTTGTCAGTGCATACTTCAATGCCTGGAAGGCTTGTTCCTGTTCAGGTCCCCACTTCACGGACCGGTTCTTTGGACCACCGGATGTGCCTCGTAGGAGAGCATTAAGTGGTGCTGCTACCTTGGCGAAATCCTTAATAAACCGTCGATAGTAACCGGCTACTCCAAGGAACGCCCTCACTTCTCGCAGGGTAGTCGGTATTGGCCAATCTTGAACAGCCGCTATCTTGTCTCTTGATGGTCTCACCCCTTCTCCTGATACGCGGTGACCCAAGTAATCAATTTCAGATTGGAACAACCGACATTTACTGGGTTTCAATTTGAGCCCATGTTCCCGCAATCTTCGAAATACTTGCCCCAACTGGTGGAGATGGTCTTCAAAGGTCGCAGAATACACTATAATGTCATCCAAGTAGATGAGAGTGAACTCAAAGTTGAAGTCACCGAGACATTTCTCCATCAACCGCTGAAACGTTCCGCATGCATTTGTCAACCCGAAGGGCATCTGGTTAAATTCGTATAGTCCCATGGGCAAGATGAATGCCGTCTTCTCCTTGTCTTTTGTGGCCATCGGCACCTGCCAATACCCACTAGCCAGATCTAGTGAGGAGAAGTACCGGGCTCTCCCCAGCGCTGAGAGAGACTCCTCAATCCGTGGCAAGGGGTAGGAATCTCGTACGGTGCAAGCGTTTAACTTCCGATAGTCTACGCAAAATCGGATGGACCCATCTTTCTTTCTTACTAACACCACAGGAGCCGCCCAGGGACTTTGGCTTTCTTGGATGATCCCACCCTGTAGCATCTTAGCTAACAGTTCTTTCACTTCCTGATACAACTGTGGAGGAATTTGTCGGTAGCGCTCTCTAATTGGAGGGGTGTCTCCTGTGGGAATCTCATGGTAGATCCCTGTGGTACATCCAAAATCTTCAGCATACCGTGCAAAGGCGGCTCGGTTCTCCCATAACAGCTCATCTACCTTCTGCACCCATTCCAGAGAACATGAACTTGCATCCATCTTCATCTGTTCTCGAATTGCACGGCCATTCCATTCAGAGGTGGGTTCCTCATCTTCTCCCATGGACACAATTACGGTCCACTCATCCCTTTCAGTCGGCTTCAGCTGCATTGGAGTTACTTTCCTTACTTCCTCCGGAGTCACATAGATGTTAGCCAGCTGCCTCCCTGGGGTCAGGTCCACACTCTGGTCCTGAGTGTTTACACATCGAAGTGGTACTCTTCCATTGCGAACTATTGCCAAGGAACGGGCCACTAGTGGATCAACACCTCCTTCGGCTGCCTGCAGTGGTTCTACCAACACAGCTATGCCCTCTAGTTTCCGACAGGTGCCTACGGGCATGGACACTATTGTCTCCCGACTGGGTGGCAGTGTAACTTTTGTATGCAAAGGAACTGAAATTCGAGCCAGAGGACGTTGTGCATCCGAACTTTTCTGTAAGCCACATGTCCGGATCAGCCGCTGGAAAGCTGTTTGAGTAGGCCGATGGGTGGTGGTTTCTTTCCAATAACCGTGACCTTTCTTTTCAAAGAGGATCTGATCTAATTCTTTTAACACATTCATCCCCAAAATGACAGGGACCTTTACTTCATGTGACTCCTGTACCACCACAATGCCTTTCCTACCTAGATCTTGGCCACATACCCGGACATTCATCCAGGCCACTCCCACGACTGGAACTGGTAACTGGTTAGCTGCGACCACTCGTATGAATGCATGGGGATCATATTTCACATGTTGCTGGAAGTACCGTTCATAACAGTCTCTACTCAAGGTCGTTACTTGGGAACCCGTGTCAATCATCCCGGTAACCGGAATACCCTCCATTTCCACCTGTATAACAGGACTTGCAGCGATCAGGTCATCATTAGGGCATTCTCCCCACATAGTCTTCTTGTCAGTCTCCCCTACTACACGCCCTACAGCAGCAGGGGACTTCAGTTTAACGGCGGTCTCTCATAAGTTTGTCGCTGCTCTGGACATCTAGCAGCAACGTGGCCCATCCGTCCACACTCCCAGCAGCGTATCTCCCGTCGTTCTGGCCATCTGTTTGGGCCCCTTCGGTAAGCCCCTTCGATTTCTCCTGAGCACTGCACTAAATGATTTGGACCCCTTCGGTAGGTCCTATCCTCATCCCTCCAGCGGGGTGGTGGGTGATTCTGATTTTCTGGGTATGGACGGCTCACCCTTTCACCTCCAGTTTTCTGGAAGTCTGCAATTTTCATAGAATGTTCAGCACAACGGGTGTGCAAGTGTTCCATTTGTTCTTGCAGTTTCTGCATTACTGTGAGAATTTCTTTAACCGTCCCTTTTTCTACTGTCTCTGAGCCAGAACTAGCCCCCTGTGACAAAGTAACTCCAACTGCAGTCTGGGGCCTCGGGACCATACTATTGGCACGGGAGATGGCCTCTACCTGTGTACATCATGGAATTTAGCATCAGTCTCTCGTCGTATAAAATCCTGCATAGTCACAGTTAAACTGCCGTCACGTATCCCCAGGACAAACTGGTCACGGAGAGTCCGATCAGGGTTACAGAAGGCTGGCGAGCCCCCTCTTTCCTTCCCTTGAATATCTCGGAGCAGTTCTTGTAGGGCATTTGCATATTGGGGAAGGCTTTCATTCTCCTGTTGTACCCTCTGGAAGAACCGAGCCTGCAGAGACCCCAGCAATGCAGTTTCTCCATAGATGGTTTCTAGAATCTGGACTACTTGCTCAAATGTCTGCCTTTGTTCAAATGGCCTCAGTATCACCGTGGTCTTAGCATCCCCTTGTAATGTCAATATTGCTAGCTCTACTAGTACTTCTGGTGCGGTCTGGTACATTCGCTGTATCATTTGTATCTGTTCCACCCACATACTCACTGACATATTATTGCCATCAAATTTAGCTAACTGACTCATTATAGCCCCTGCTGGCATTCTTCCTCCAGCATCATTCTCTCTAACGGGTGCGTCACCGTCCATTCTGGTAAGCGGATCCTGCCGACTACGCCAATTTGTGAACCGAGAGCAAGGCAGGTGGTTTGGACTCCGCAACCAGAAATGAACACACACGCGGTAGTTCAAGAAAAGAATATATATTTACTATAAGTTAATAAAGGCTATTTGAAGGTAAAATGACAGGGATAAAGACAAGCAAAATATACAATATAGCATGAACAATTTCAAGGCAAATTCTGCAATGGTTTCCACTTTTACTCTGTCCACTTCTGCAGTATGGACACTGAATGAACAATATACTCAAAACTATCCCTAACTGACCCTGACATCACATTTGGGTGCACCCCCTTTTCCCCAGTGGTCCAGGTGGACCGCTTACAGTCCGTAGAAGCGCGCGGTGGGGCCCAAAGTCGTTCCTTTCTTTTATAGTGAAGCGTCCTCTCCTCACTGTTATCAGGATCTCAGGAGAAATGAAGTTCTCTTTAACAGGGAAACCCAATGAATGCAATGTAATCCAACAGCAGATTCCACTCAGCACACTGACAGTCCTGCCGAATCCATACACTGAGCTGGGATGTAAGCCGGGATTTAGCAGGTGCTGTCCAGTACATCAACAGCACTGCGAGTCTCTATCTGTGGTATCCATATACACAGTCACAATGTCAGTCTCACTGATCAGCCACTGAGCACAGTTCCTTTCACGTGGACTCACTAGTCCTGTTGTCTCTTTACACTCTGTTTGTCTCTGGACCAAGATACAGCTTAGCTGTACAGAAAAATCTCCACACCAGTTCAATACAACACTTGCCAAGATGGCTGCTGCTCTCTGTCTCGTCACTTCCTGCTTCTCTGCTCACACTCTGTCTGCAGAACAGGCAGGCTGACATAAAAGGGGGGGGGTCTCACTCCAGCATCATGTCACAATTACAATGGCTGCTGTCTTAAAGGAACAGAATCACAGAAATACATTCAACATTAACAATTTATACAGACAAATAAAGCTTAGGACAACATTGGCTGTCTCTTACAGTACCTTTGGGGGGGGGGGGGGGGGGGGGGCTTAAAAAAACACCTATTTTGGAGGGGGAATTTGAAAAAAAATATTAAAAAAAAAAAAAAAAAAAAAATAAAAATAAATTGGTTTTTTTTATAAAATATATTTTTTTTTTTTTTTGTAAAAAAAAAAATATATAGTTTTTTTTTAGAGATTTTAAAGGGAATTTTTTTTTTAAAAAAAATTTTTTTTTTGTGGTGTGTTGTTTTGGTTTTTTTTAAAGGTTTTTTTTTAATGTTTTTTTTTTTTTTTTTTTTTTTTTTTTTTTTTTTTTTTTTTTTTTTTTTTTTTTTTTTTTTTTTTTTTTGGGTGGTTGTGGTGGGGGGGGGGGGGGGGGGGGGGGGGGGGGGGGGGGGGGTTTGTTTGTTGTTTTTTTTCGTTTGTTTGTTTGTTGTGTTTTTTTTTTTTTTTTTTTTTTTTTTTTGTTTTTTATCTTCTTTCTTCTACTTCCTCTGACGCAGTGCTGGACGGCAGCGACTGTGCATGATGGGCTGCCATTTTCCGGTGGTCCGTACTGCGCCTCTTATGAAAGACCACTGGAAAATGGCGGCGGTTCAGCGCTGCATCAGAGGAAGTAGACGCATTTTTAAACTTACCGTGCCGCCTCTCTTCTTCTTTAGCAGACCTCTCTTATTGACGTCATCCTTGTACGAGTCTTCATTCAGCCATTTTCCTGTGGCCTATTACATACAGCGCATGCAGTGCGCTCGTGTAATAGGCCACAGGAAAATGGCCGAATGGACATGCGCAGTCGGCGCATGTCTCCCGGAGGAAGGAAGATGTCAAGCAGAGGCATCTGCTAAAGAAGAAGAGAAGTGGCGTGGTAAGTTTAAAAATACGTCTGAGGAGAGCACAGGGGACGCCCCCTGTGCAGTTTCAGCACTGGGGTAACGGCCCCTGTGCATTCTGAAGACTCATTTGCATAAAAATAAAAATCAAGATTTCTTCTAAATGGAAGCGAGGAGTGAAACGACAAAGGTAGGAGACTAATAGCCTTTATAAAGGCTATTACGACGTGGCTTCAGTTAAAAACATGTTTCCCCAATGATTAACTCTGTCATATCACATTAATAAGAAACTATGATTTTGTGGAAAAAAAAATGTCCTATTACATGTGGGTGATACTATTCAAGTCACCCCCCTAAAAAATAAATCATTATTATATTGTTGGCAGGAAGGAGCTGCAAAGTGATGTAGCAGGGTTTTCTATGGGAGGAATGTATTGACAAACTAGTCTGCAAAGTAACTACCACATGTGATCACTATTGCACCTTCATGCCTGCACTGTTCACGTGTGTAACCTACACCTTGAGCCACGTGAATGTGACTAACCACTTTAAGGAATTTGAATGAACTTCTGATACTAAGGCATGGAAGTTAGGTTCAGTTGCTAATACCTTAAGATAGGCTAACAATTTTTAGATCATTAGGGATCAGTTGTTTCCTGGAGCACACAGTTCCTGCCATTGTTTACATGCCAGGCGCTGCTCACTAATCATATTTTTAGTAGTGTCAGTTATCGGTACTGCAGCAGTTTCCCATGCTAGTCATCAGGACACGGCAGCAGTATCCAGGGCCGCTTTGACCATGGTGGTTAACGGTGCACTTGCACCGGGCCCTATGGTAGAGGGGGCCCCGTTTGGGACCATCCTGAATTTGCTGTCCATGGCAGTGGGTCCTTGCTGCACCGACTCATCGGCATTTGGAGGACACCAATAACTTGAAGCCAGTGATGAAGTAGGGAGCCGTCCACTCCCTGCTTCATCACCCGGCCACTGTCTTTGCTCCAGGTGTCCTGGGAGCAGGAGGCGCGATGAAGTGATGTCACTTACATCACGCCTGTTACTCCTTAAAGTCTCCGGGATAAGAGAAGAGTGAACGGGGGAACGGGGAAAGGTAAGTATTAAAGGGGTTTTCCAGGCAAAAAATGTTTTAAAAAAAAAAAAATGCCTGTTAGTGCTATTAATGGATTAATACATGCACCCATATACCTTTAGCTGTGTTTTGAGTGATTTCTGGGTGTCTCTGGGAGCTCCTGGTATCTTCTGCATTTGCTTATATGGTTCAGCTTCCTGCTATGTAACGTCCACACTAACACCTTTCACCTTACTCCTCCCTTCCTCTCTCCCTCCCATACACCCCCTCCGTCTCTCTAGCTATCCCACCCACTACTAGCCCTTCTCTACCTACTCAGCACAACCCCCAACCCCATTATTTAGTTACCTCTCTTTCTTCCATGGCTTCCTCCTGCGGGTCGGCCCCTCCTTCTTTACTGATACTGTAGATGCTCGCTCTTCTCCCAGCTCTGCTCTGTTTCCTGCACGACGATCCATTTCTACTGCACATGTGTGGGAGCTGAGCAGTAGAGGTAGATTATCGGCAGCAGTGTGCAGAGCAGCGCTGGGAGAAGCAGCAGCAGTCAGAAAAGAAGGAGGAGCTATCTCTCAGGAAGAAGCTATGGAAGGTAAGTATGATGGAGTGGATGGGAGGGGAGTAGTAGTGATCCGTTTCCGGAAATGGGGAAACGGATCATCACCGGATAATCAGAAAATGTCTCTGGGACAGTCACATGACCGCTCCAAGGATAAGGGTAAATATACATTTTTGATTAATTATGTTATTTAGAAAGTAGGAGGCTGTTTAGATTAGTGTAGGGATTTCAATTTATCCTGGACAACTCCTTTAAGCTTTTTTTTTTTTAAATATATATATATATATATATATATATATATATATACAGTACAGACCAAAAGTTTGGGCACACTTTCTCATTCCAAGAGTTTTCTGTATTTTCATGACTATAAAAATTGTAGATTCACACTGAAGGCATCAAAACTATGAATTAACACATGTGGAATTATATACTTAACAAAAAAGTGTGAAACAACTGAAAATATGTCTTATATTCTAGGTTCTTCAATGTAGCCACCTTTTGCTTTGATTACTGCTTTGCACACTCTTGGCATTCTCTTGATGAGCTTCAAGAGGTTTTCACTTCACAGGTGTGCCCTGTCAGGTTTAATAAGTGGGATTTCTTGCCTTATAAATGGTGTTGGGACCATCAGTTGTGTTGTTCAGAAGTCAGGTGGATACACAGCTTATAGTCCTACTGAATGGAGTGTTAGAATTTGTATTATGGCAAGAAAAAAGCAGCTAAGTAAAGAAAAACGAGTGGCCATCATTACTTTAAGAAATGAAGGTCAGTCAGTCTGAAAAATTGGGAAAACTTTGAAAGTGTCCCCAAGTGCAGTGGCCAAAACCATCAAGCGCTACAAAGAAAATGGCTCACATGAGGACCGCCCCAGGAAAGGAAGACCAAGAGTCACCTCTGCTGCGGAGGATAAGTTAATCCGAGTCACTAGCCTCAGAAATCGCAGGTTAACAGCAGCTCAGATTAGAGACCAGGTCAATGCTACACAGAGTTCTAGCAGCAGACACATCTCTACAACAACTGTTAAGAGGAGACTGTGTGCAGCAGGCCTTCATGGTAAAATAGCTGCTAGGAAACCACTGCTAAGGACAGGCAACAAGCAGAAGAGACTTGTTTGGGCTAAAGAACACAAGGAATGGACATTAGACCTGTGGAAATCTGTGCTTTGGTCTGATGAGTCCAAATTTGAGATCTTTGGTTCCAACCACCGTGTCTTTGTGCGACGCAGAAAAGGTGAATGAATGGACTCTACATGCCTGGTTCCCACCGTGAAGCATGGAGGAGGAGGTGTGATGGTGTGTGGGTGCTTTGCTGGTGACACTGTTGGGGATTTATTCAAAATTGAAGGAATACTGAACCAGCATGGTTACCACAGCATCTTGCAGCGGCATGCTATTCCATCCGGTTTGTGTTTAATTGGACCATCATTTATTTTTCAACAGGACAATGACCCCAAACACACCTCCAGACTGTGTAAGGGCTATTTGACCAAGAAGGAGAGTGATGGGGTGCTACGCCAGATGACCTGGCCTCCACAGTCACCAGACCTGAACCCAATCGAGATGGCTTGGGGTGAGCTGGACCGCAGAGTGAAGGCAAAAGGGCCAACAAGTGCTAAGCATCTCTGGGAACTCCTTCAAGACTGTTGGAAGACCATTTCAGGTGACTACCTCTTGAAGCTCATCAAGAGAATGCCAAGAGTGCGCAAAGCAGTAATCAAAGCAAAAGGTGGCTACTTTGAATAACCTAGAATATAAGACATATTTTCAGTTGTTTCACACTTTTTTGTTACGTATATAATTCCACATGTGTTAATTCATAGTTTTGATGCCTTCAGTGTGAATCTACAATTTTTATAGTCATGAAAATACAGAAAACTCTTGGAATGAGAAGGTGTGTCCAAACTTTTGGTCTGTACTGTTATATATATATATATACAGTTTAGGACATGAAACTGTGGGGGCAACTTGGGGGGGACACATGACACTGTGGGGGCAACCAGGGTGTGGGGGGACATGAATCTGGGGGGGTAACCTGGAGGGGGACATGAAACTGTGGGGGCAACCTGTGAGGTGAACATGACACTGAGGGAGCAACGTGATGGGGACATGAAACTGTGGGGGAAATGACACTATGGGGGCAACCTGAGGGGGACATGATACTGTGCGGGCAACCTGGGGGATGGAGGGACATGATACTGTGGGGGCAACCTGAGGGGGACATGACAGTGTAGGGGCAACTTGGGAGGTACACATGACACTGTGGGGGCAACCAGGGGGGCGTGGGTACATGAAATTGGGGGGTAACCTGGAGGGGGGCATGAAAATGTGGGGGCAACCTGGAAGGGGACATTATGAGAGGCATTATATTGTGTGGAGCCACTAGGGAGGCATTATACTGTGTGAGAGCCAGCAAGGGGCATTATACTATGTGGGGGCCATTGAGGGGGCATTATGATTTGTGCAGGTCAAGTATTTGTAAGTGGTGTTGATGGGGAGGGGCCCACTTATGAAACCTTTGCACAGGGCCCACTAATGTGTTAAAATGGCTCTGGCAGTACCAATAGCCTCTTCTACTACGGTGAGTGCTTTGTGCTCCAGGAAACAACTTATCCCCAATTATCTAAAATTGTTAACCTATTTTAAGATATTAGCAACAGAACCTGACTTCCATGTCTGAGTATCAGAAGTTCATTCAAATTCCTTAAAGTGGTTAGTCACAGAGCTGATCTGCGGAGGTCCTGGTATTTGGACATCAACTGATCTAATATTGGCCTATTTTAAAAATTCTGTAAAGGTGGATAACCCCATTAAAAACATCTGATGTTAATCTTATGTGTATGACCACTCCAGACATCACATTCTCAGCAGATGTAGATGGATCTGCCACAGGTCTGCAGGTATATATTGTATGTGTATGGCCAGTCTAAGGGAATATTCACATGTAGAAATTAAAGTGCAGTTAAAACAGCATCAACACAAACTGCTACATGCAAATAACCCTTATAGGTGGTTGTGGGGGACCTGTGCTTGACACTTTATGGGGCTACCATGGTGGACATTAGTGGGAGAGCTGGGCCTGGCACTGGCAGAAAGCTGTAAGTTCTGTGGCTGGGACATTGAGGGTTCTGCCTCTTCTATGTAAGTGTGTTTAGGACTATAACACCCTTTCAAATAAGAATTTTCCCCTGTAGTCGGATCTGAGATCACAGCCATATAATCCCACAGACACCACCAATGAATGACACTGGAGCCTACTTCCCATCTAGCCTTCTCCACCACCTCCTGATCACATGACCGCATGACGTCATCAGAGGGCCTCACTCCCTCTACCAGCTACAGCGTTCACCGTCTGACTGGAGCCGGGACACACCCGGATACCGGGGCCGGGGGGCTGCCGGGAGTCATGCAGGTACGTACAGGGGATGGCTGTGCACCAGAGTGCATTACGGGTCACAGTACTGAGTGGTCTGTCGTTGTAATGGCTGCTGCTGGGAGATGTACAGTATAGCCACAGTCCCACCTCTGTAAATGCAGCAGGCTCTGGAGTAATTCACAGTGCAAGCGGCCCCCTAGTGACTATGTAGCCCTGCACCATGCATGTGCTATACATGATCTATATCTGTGGGGCTTCAAGGCCAGGCTCCTGGATCTGTGTCTGGTTTTACACTCGGGATACAGCAGTGTTTTGCTGTGGTGAATGGCTTCACTGAGTAATAGCATAGCAAGCAGCTGAACCTTCTCATGCATTCAATATGGAGGTGATAATGGTAGTGGGTGTTTCAGTAACAGATTTGTGATATGTATAAGAATGCAGGCATCTTTTCTATGGGGGATCCCCAGTGACCCTGAAAATTGGGATGTCTGCTCCCAACAGCTGCATGTGTGGATTACTCTCTATTAAAGGGCTGTCCTTGCCATTAGCAGCTACTGTCTATCTGCAGAATTTGTGATACATGTTTTATTGGAGACACTCTTACAGCAGAAATCCCTACCGTTCTGTAAGCAAGGGATCCCATTCATTCTCGCCAGAATGCACACAGTGGGGAGGAGATGTGTAGAGAGCGGTGTTTGATGATACATGCTGCCTCAACATCAGCACCCTCTACTCTACAGTATTGTTGGGACATCACCAGCTCTTCTGCTTTCTCAAGATGGCCCCAACACAAGAGTGCGTTTTATTTGGTTAGTACTCTCTTTGGTAACAGAGTCCAATAGAAGAGACATTAGTGGAGGTTCATCTAAGCTAAAGGATGGAAAAAGTGTTTCAGATCTTACTTTTCAATATCTAACATCTGATGGATCACTTCTTGCAACTCTTCAGCTTTCCACTGCATAGTTTTCATACATCACCGTACTTCGTTTTTCTTCATGCAGCTATTTAACTCTTCATCTTTCCTCCCAATTTCAGAGCTGCTCTGTGTAGAGGGTGAGCGTGGATGTTGCCAGTTCTCATAAGATGTCCCGGAGGAAACAGACAACTCCAAATAAAGTACATTGTGAGTACTCTCCACAGTTATACCTAAAATGTGCTGAGTGGGTTTTACTCAGCAAAGACCTGGTGGCAATGCCAGCGATCAGAGACATCTCTAATCGAAAGCATTTCAACCTCTCAGATGCGACCTTGGCATTTGAGGGATTAAGAATACTTTCACTTAAACTGCTCCCGCAGGGTGCAGGAGCCATTCTGTTACTATGGCAGCTGGTCTCAATAGCAATGCAAAGATTTTACCATAGACTTCAAAATAGAAGTATTACAGTCTATGGCATTCTTGATCATTACAGGCTCAAAGCCCCCTCCTCTCGGGCATGTTAAAAAAAAAAAAAAAAAAAAAAAAGTTTTTAAAAATTTATACTACATATAAAAATTAATGAAAGAAAAATAACCATGAACACATCAGGCATCCCTATGTCACAAAATGCTCAGAGTAAAATGGACAGCACATGGATGAGGGCTGTGTGGTGTCTGTGTTTTGTTTTGTTTTTTTCAGGAACCATAGACTTCAATGGCCGAGACAAGAAGGAAATAGTGCTTGTCACAATTTTTTTTTCTCAGTGGGTCTGTGAAAAAAAAAATAAATATATATATGTGAAAGGCTCCTTTTGACTAAAATGGTTCCATGTATTGTCTTATGTTTTTTCATAGCTGGAACATGGACAGAGAAGTAGTGTGATGACCTATCCTCAGGATAAGTTAGCAATAAAAAATTAGTGGGGGACCCACTGCTGTTTGAAGGGGCTTTGGCGCTTGTGCAAACATCATGATCTCTTCAATGTTGACATTGCACACCATCTGTTTCATAGTGGCTGTGCAAAGTAATTACGGCCTTGTCCCATAGAAGTGAATGTTATTATATTGCACGGCCGCTATGAAGCAGGTGGCATGCATTTTAAACAATGAAGGCATGCTGGGTGTTGATCTCTTATAGATGATTTATCCTGAGGATAGGTCATCTATAAAAAAATGAACTGGACAACCCCTTTCATTTGCTGTTTGTGCATGGAGGACAGTTATAGTAAGTTTCCCTGCATAATTGGCATCCACTTGACATTATGTAAAGCCTACATTTTATTATTTGCATTACTATCAAAAATGATAAATGTTGAAAATATTGTTCCAAAGTTTATACCCTTTAAAGGTTACCTGACTAAGGCTATGTTCACATCTGTGATGTTGTCATCGTTCTTTTGGTCCATCGCAGGACCAGAAGAACAGAAAAATGTTCCGTCTAATGGTGGACAGCAAGAGATCCAAAGGACCCCCACTGACTATAATGGAGTCTGTTGGGTGTAAATTTGTTTTTTTCCACATTGCAAGACAAAAAAGTCAGGCTTGCAGGGTTTTCTGTCCAGGATTTCTGCTGGATTATAAGCTGGAAGCTCCAAACTCCAAGTCAGATGTGAACATAGCCTAAGGCTAGTTCTTCTCCATGATTTTATCTGTTGTTTTAATCTGTCAGAGCAGCAGAACAGTGGTTATTAAAGCTGCCAGGAAGACAAGATACTAAACACAAGACTTTCTTGATACCAGTGTTAAAATAAAAACAGGCCTCTTCCGTTGACTTTATTAAAAAAACAAAACATAAAATAGAGCTTTATGCTGTGCTTTATTTTCTTTAAAAAAAAAACAAACTTGAAAGTCAGTGAAAGGGGTCTTCCATTTTTATTTTAATATTTGAATCATTTGACATGAGTTCCATTTGTAACCATCATTCTGGCATTTTTAATGTGTGTTGTTCTGTTTCTCTAATGGGTCAATGGATTTAACTTTCGCCACCTCCAACAAGACCAGCTCTTTTCATCAATTAATAAGCGCTGCTCCACTGATTCTAACACATTTGGAATTTTTTTTCACCCACCCTTCCAGAACAATTTATGTTGTTAGTTTTGGTCCCTGATTGTTTAGATTCTGTACTGTCAGAAGGGAATGCCTACATCATACCTACATCATTACCTGTTAATTCCCTAGATGAATTAGATTGTCAGCAACAGAAATGTAGTGTCTATGGGCTACTCTGGTAAAATTTTCCAAATTATTTTACTGTGGTTAAGTACATTCACAGATTACCTCCTTACAGCCCTAGCCAGATTCCCACAAGTGCTGTGTTAGAGAGAGATCACTAAAAGTAGTACATCTTATAACATTAGGGAATTGTTATTTATGTAGTTCCCCAACATAATGTTTTACTTGACTTCATAGCTAGCTAAACCTTGAGGTGTGTCTAATGGGTTTTTTTTTTTTACCTTCTCAGGGGAGAACATGTTTGCGGGGTTGGAGCAACAAGCTTGTGAAGCAATGATGGAAACTGAGCTTATAAAACAGGAGGCATCCGAGATTGAACAGAATGACCGGAGTAGCAGTGAGTTGGGTGCAATGTGATAGGAGTTGGTTTGGATAAATTGATAAAGGAGTCTGAATGTATTTTCTTGCAAAGAAAATATCACAGTACAATATTTTAAGACTTTATGGCTTTTTAAAGGTAGTATGTATTAAGTATTATTCAGCATATCAACCCAGTCCTGCAGATAAAATAGGGTAGGATCACCCGAATGATACATTGAATTGGTGCATATAGATCGCTGTTTTTTTTGTCAATATGCAAATGAGTTCTTTGGAGCAATGCAGGTTTTGCCATTGCTCCAAAGAGATATGCAACAAAAGGGCTGTGGAGTTGGTAGACAAAACCACCAATTCCTCTATTTTTCCACAACCCGACTCCTGCTCCAAATCTGTATCCTTCATAAATGGCTGACCGCCATGGTCAGTCAGAAGCAGTAAAAATCCTTTCATCAAAAGGTTAGTGATTGAATTCCTATGAAAATAAATATACAACAAATTATACAATATAAAAAATTGCATAATTATAATTAATCATTTTATTTTGAAGTTAAAGATGGTAATTTGTTTCAAACTCTATGCAAAATTGGTCCCGACTCTGACTCCCAGGCCTGAGCAGAGCAAAGAGCTCATTTGCATATTGACAAAAACAGTCATACCATGGGAACGGAGGCAGCGATTTAATAAGGGAAAACACAGTTTGATTCAGGTGACCCTACCCTTCCTATCAGTAGGGCTGGGCTGATATGCTGGGTACTGGTGGCAGGCTGCCTTTTAGGCTGAGGCCCCACGTTGCAGAAACGCAGCTTTTTTGTTGCAGATTTTGCTGCAGTTTTTTGAGTCAAAGCCAAGTATGGCTACAAAAGGAATGAGAAATATATAGGAAGTTCTTTTACTTCTACCTGCTGCTAAATCCACTCCTGGCTTTGACTCAAAAAAAACCACAACAAAATCTGCAACAAAAAAAAAGCTGCGTTTCCGCAACGAGGGGCTTCAGCCTTAAAAGCATTATAAAGGTTGGGTACATTTCACCAAAGGTTTAAGTGTGTACCACAACCGTGAATGAGGATATTATGGAGTATTATTGGGTCAGTTCTCTGTTTTCAGAGAGTTTTCTCTGCACAGTGTCACTCTTTTACCTGGTATTGCAGCTCAGCATCGTTCAACTAATTGAGCATGGATTAGCTATGGTGCCAGGTACAGCCCTTGGTGCTGCTTCTGGTTGGGGGTGCAGTTGTCTTATAACACCTTAAGGGTATGTTTAAGCAGAGATTTTGGTGTCAAGTAAAAACTGATGAGAAAGTCATGTTTTTTTTTTTTGTGAATTAAACAAAAAAAAAAAAAAAAAAAAAAGAGGGGATTTTGACTTCATGTTATCTCTCCGTGTTAAATTATGCCCTCATCTCCTACTGTTGCTGTTTCAATGCTTTTTTTGGTCTCCTACTACTTTTTATTTCCTGGTCCCACTTGACACACAGGAAAAAAATACCTAGCCAATCACTGGCTGGAGTGGTGATCTGCCTCAGTGATTGGCTGATAAGCATTTCCTGTTTAGAGTGACCAGGAAGCAAAGGGCAATGACAAGGGATTTGTGAGGTGTTGTGCACATTTAATTTGGTTTTTATTTACCCTATTTTCCCTTTTTATAAAGAAATTTAGTCCCAGACAAACCTTTTGCGTTTTGAGGCATAATCATTATTATTGTATAAGTGCTTTTTTTTTTTTTTTTTTTGCACATTGTTGTCTCTACTATAATGCATTTTCATTATTCTAGGTGACAGTGATGAGGATACTACTATTGATGAGTTATCTTCCTCAGAGGCCGGTGAGGACAGCAATGAGAAAGGAGGAGAGCCCAGTGTAAGCAGAAAGATTAGGAAACGGGAAGATGTTTCTATGGTAAGGGGTGGGGAGGGGAGGGGGTGTGTGCAAAGGATAGTTCAAGGAAGACAACCATATTGTTGGAGGAAGTAGTGTTTTAATTCATTGCCCTGATGACTTCCTAGCAAAGTGGGTGCTATAAAATAGCCATGCCCACCTTGTGCGCTTTACATGTCTACAATGAACAGCATGCTGATGTCATCTCAGTCTTATTAACTATTAAACATTCAGGGATACAATCACGTTGACTATGAGCTGGCGTACATTTCACTGCAGACTCATGGCCCTACCAGAGGATGTGCCTAATTTATGAGGAGGTACACACCTTGTCCCAAATGAGGTGCAGTCTCAAGCAGACATTATCAAGAGCAGTGTACAAAACACCAGCACGGGTCTTGATAAATCTCCCCAGTAAGTAGAGGAAAATCTACACCATAACTGTCCCTCACTGTCAGAAACAGCCTCAGGCTCATATACATATACAGAAAAATGCTGACCTTTACTTACTCACTTTGGTTGTGCTTTGGTGATGCTCCAGCATCACACTAAACCTGGGTTTCTACTGCTATTTTACTCTCTTCTCATTCCGCACCTTTTCATAGACCCCCCTATAGAGTTTGCAGTCTGAGCCATGTGAAAGTCTGTTTTGAAGAGGGAGGGTGAGCAAGTAAACAGCCCAAAAAGAGCAAAAGCTTCTTAAAAGTTTCTATAATTCTCTGTACTATTGATTTATGCAAAGTTTGTTGAAAAGTTAGTGAGTTTTTAAATTCTAATATTCAGCTTCCTGCATTATGTATATACATTGAATTCATTAGTAAAACCATATGTAGTAAGTGTGGCATATTGGTAGATGCAGGCAGCCACAATTCTTTTAACACCTTTTCAGAGACTTTTTTAATATATTAAGAAATTAATCTGTATGGAATGACCTAAAACACATGCGGGAAGATTCATTAAGGCTGGACTTTACTTCCCTATGCCCTGGAGTGAATTAGGTGAATCTCCTGCACTCTGTGTGCTAGAAACTCAGGATCTGGCGTAGATTTGAGCTTTCTGAACCAGTTAGAAGCCTATTCACTCTTGTAATGACTCTGGGTAAAGTTTCCTCTCACAAATGTCAAAACCATAACACAAAAGTCGTTCGCCAAGTTGTTATTTAGCTATGAAACCTAAAAATAAATCTTAGTGATATTTCCTTCCTCTTTTAATAGGTCCCTGAATCTCTTGATGGTAACCTGGATTCTACACTTTTTATTTGTCCACTTTGTCAACTGGACTGTGTGAGCCATGAGCAGTTGATCACTCATGTGTATCAGGTAAATGACATACAGTGTTCAGGGGAACCATAAAAAAGAATCTGTAACTTTTTTTTTTTTTTTTTTTTTTAATATTTCACTACTTATATGTTGTCTTGTCTTCAGCACACAGCTGCTGTTGTAAGTGCAAAAAGCTATCTGTGTCCAGTGTGTGGTCGTGCTCTAAGCTCTCCGGGGTCCTTGGGACGTCATCTACTAATACATTCAGAGGATCAGCTTTCCAACTGTGCTGTATGTGGTGCTCAGTTCTCTAGTCATGAAACCTTTAACAGGTAAGGATTGTAGTCTAAAACCTTTTGGCCCTTACAGTGGTTCTCCAGGAGTAGAAACAAAAATTCTGCCTTTTATTTTCCCCCAAACCAGTCCTACTTTTATTCTTGTCTCTGGTGTTGCAGCTCAACCCCATAAAAGACAATAATCAAGATTGGAACTATTTTTGGAAACATAATTTTTAGTAACCCTGCAATACTTTTTTTGTAGTTATTTCAAGGCAACTTTATGAATAAAATTGCTGTATTAGAAAATCATAACCACTGTAATGATTCAGTTAAAGGAATAATCTACAAATTAATGTCCAATCCATAAAATGGGACATCTATTTGAGATCAATGGGTGCGACTGTTGGGACCCCCACAGATCAGCTGTTTTCCCCGTCAGCGTAAAGGCTGTAGTACTCTTCCGCTGTATTTTTAATAGCAGTGGTTGTGATTACTGCAGCATATGTTCCATAGACACATGTGGGACACAGGCTGCACTACTCACAACTGCCACTAAAACTATGACTAGTGAACTGTTGCAATAGAAAGCTCTAATCTTTTTATCTTCTCTTATGGATAGAGCAGTTGATTTTTCAGAATGTTAGTTTAGAAAGGGAATGGGGAGCAGGAAAACTGGCTGATAAGACCAGAAAGAGACATTTCAGACTACACTGAATCTACATGCTCTTCTGTAGCGTAGTAACATACTACAGCAGTTGGTATTACACATAAAACGTGCTAGGTGAAACCATCTAGCCACCTGACTTTTTAAACATTTCTAGTATTGTAATATAACAGATGTATAATATAACTTAACTTCTGCTTTCTCTAGTGAAAAACTGCCAGAGGTTTTGTCCCCTGAAAACTGGGATGACAACAATCACAAAAACTCCGGTGGTATGGACTTCAATGCTGTTTACCCTGCTGGAGTGTTACTTGTGTGCAATAATTGTGTGGCTTACAGGAAGATAATGGAAACCCAGACTACCACAGTACGCAAATGGGCCACTCGTAGACAGAATGAGCCTGTGGAGGCAAGAATGCAAAGGCTGGAGCGAGAACGTACTGCCAAGAAGAGTAGACGAGACAGTGAAACCCCTGAGGAACGAGAGTTAAGACGAATGCGGGACAGAGAAGCTAAGAGGCAGCAGAGAATGCAAGAGACTGATGAGCAGAGAGCAAGACGCTTGCAGCGAGATCGTGAAGCTATGCGCTTGAAACGGGCCAATGAGACACCAGAGAAGCGTCAAGCACGACTTGTTCGAGAACGAGAGGCCAAACGGTTAAAACGACGACTGGAAAAGATGGACATGATGCTCCGAGCTCAGTTTGGGCAGGACCCATCAGCAATGGCAGCACTGGCTGCAGAAATGAACTTCTTTCAGCTTCCAGTGGGGAATAATGAGCTGGAACAGCAGATTCTTGGAAAGATTGCACTGGATGAGCAGAGTAATGGGACTCTGCACTGATCGGGTATTGTACTACAGTGCATCATGTAACTCCTGTTAGAATGTGACACACTTTAATCATGTTTTCTCTATACCTCTACTGGGTCTCTCCAGAACTGAGAAGCCCTTCTCCTCCCTCCTTGGGTGGTCTGTGTTGAAATCCATTGCTCAGGATTACAAAGCTGCTGGAGGGAAGTGTTCAATGTCTGCATTTGTAGTGTGGATATTGTAAGGTCACACAAAGAGACTATTATATGATCTGTGTAGCGTCTATATCTATGAACTCTACTGTCCTGAAAGAGCCACCTAGACTTCTGTTCTCCGAAACAGAGCAGTTCTGAGACTGTGTTTTACAGGGTATGAAAACAAGCAGAAATCACATTTTGCTCACATGGCTCCTGTTGTGCTGTGTCTGACCTTTACAGTAAGTGAGCTGTATGTGTGCAGTATGTCTTATTTATGTGTGTATGACAGAGTATTTCTGCAGCATCTGTGTAACAGTGTACAGATGTGTAATGTGGAGCCAATAAATTATTTTAATATGGGTTAAGAACTGCTGGCTCTTCTATACTGGTTGTATCCTATTTATTCTAATCTACATTCAGTGAAGTTTCATGTGTTTGTGTTCGATTGATATTTTTTACATTTGGGGCCGTTCACACGGTAGACTGACCTTCATTTTCCATCAGCTGGGTCCTACAATGTGTTAAGACTACTGTTTGACAAGTGGGACATATGGCCATCCCGGCTCATGGCTCCTCCCTGAGCAAGATGAAGATGTCACCATAAATCTAAGGCCCTATGCAGCAGAAAAAACTGTTTTACGGTACAAGCAAAAAGAATATACCTTGTGGGCACGTGTGCATGCATGTTAATTTTGGCTGCGGAATTGCAAGCGTTTTCCGTATAGTTTTAGTAGGGGATGAAAAGCAACACATTTTTGTAGTGTTTTTTTTTTTTTTTTTTTTTTTTTTTGTTTGCGGCCTCAGCCTTAAGCAGATTTTTTTTTTTTTTTTTTTT
Organism: Leptodactylus fallax; assembly: GCA_947044405.1. NCBI lineage: Eukaryota > Metazoa > Chordata > Amphibia > Anura > Leptodactylidae > Leptodactylus > Leptodactylus fallax. The sequence goes on from CAMRHE010000021.1 coordinate 6,108,753, forward strand.
TCCTGCAACAAGATTGCACTTTGACAGAAAAAGTATGCTCGCTATTCCACAGACCACCCCTACAACAGCATGTAAGTGTTTTAGAAGTGATTTTGTGGGTGGTAGATTCCCTTTAAATTAGTTGTCTATCTAGGCAAGTTTTTTTTTAAATATACCCACTTAATGCATATGTAGGTAACATAAGGGGGAAAGTTGTCTTAAGCAGTAAGCTGCTACAACAAACAGAGGTTCTTTACATGGACTACAATATATTGATTTTAGTGGGTGCTGTGTACTTTCTGTAGTCCTCTAGCCACAAGGATGGGTGCTCCAGCTTTAAAGGGTACATTTCCAATAGTAAAACAAATATTAAGTAACTGCAATTCCTAACATAAAAAAGGAACATGTCTTGTTAAATGCACAGCCTGATCTGCCAGCAGCATGTTATACAGTTGTTAATGCGGAGCAGATTGTTATAGTTTTGTGTGCTTGGGAACTACTTCTGTATACGTGCTCATTCAGAGAAGACTGAAAATGAGTAAGACCAAGGAACAGAGCAGGTCAGTAATACCTAATGCTCACAACAGAGTGTGTTTCTGATGTGGGGCTGAGTTTGCAGCGGAATGTTCTTGGATGACACAGTAACATCCAAGTGCATTCCATAATGTAATCACGTCTATGGGGACTTCCAATTCTTTCTGTTCCAATGACACAGAGAAGGATTGAACTTGCTCTATAATTATCCAGAGTCATCTTAGATATCACTGAGTCCATTCCGCGGCAAACTCGGCTACAGAATGGACTGCACATTGGAAGCACACTTGGTCGCGTGCATGGGGCCTTACAAGGCATTTCAGTCAGTAACTTGTAAAGTTAAGCTAAATCTTTTCCCATGGACCTATATCCATCTCCTTAGCTCATTGTGCAATATAACTTTATGCCAGTGGATTAAATATAACTTTCATGGTGTCAGGTTCTCTTTAAACTGATGCTACATGAAGAGCTATTCCGCCTGGTGTCACCCTACAGGTTCTGCTTCATTTATCCACATCAAGTTCTGAGGGCATTTTATAGTGCTACATGTGGCAGTACTGTCCAGTGCACCTTTGATCCAAAAGCAGAGCATTTTTTCCCATCACCCACGACAGCACCCAGAGAGAGAGGATCCGCGCCCAGGGACAGGAAACCTACAGTATAAAAAGGTGGAGTCTCTCCTACTCCTCAGTTGTTTCCTGTCCCTGGAGGGAGACCTACGTGCCTGCTTGAGGCAGGCTTAATTGATGGAGTTGGTCCTGGTAGTGGTTGCCCCTCTTCTTCCATGGGTGGCTGTTAGCTGTGGCCCGGTCTGGAGTCGGGGCCGTCGTCCCCCCAGCTATGCGCCGCTGGTGTTCCGGGTGCGGGGGTTCTGATATCCAGGCAGAAGGAGTGTGTTTCCTCTGCTTTAGGCCGCAGGAGTTCCGGGCCTGCAGGGAGACACATGGAGGTGCCAGCCCGGAAGGAAGGGGGCATGGCCTAGCGGCTGAATTGCCATATAATGCAGATTGCAGGACGGTGGAGCTGCTAAGCAGTTCCTGGCCCTCCCTGCACTACAGTATGGAAGAGCAGCAGCCACAGCTGCAGTCACAGTCCCAGCAACCGCCGGCAAGAGGAAGACCGCCTTCCTCGGTGTTCTAGGGGGATGTAAGTGGCTGAGTGCCAACCCTTTATTTTTTGATTAATTGGTCCCCCTGTCTTTTGTAGGATAGACCTAGGAAAAAACTTGGTGAAATCTAAGAATAAGGAATGTGCCTTATGTAGAACTAGACTTTCTTCTTATGAGAAAAAGCTCTGCCCATCATGCATTGATAGAACTATTGCTGAGGAGTCCCCGTCATTCTTACAGGGTATCAGATCTATGATACAGGAGGAGGTCAGGAGTTCGCTTAAGGGTAAAAGTGGCCAGAAAAAGAAGTCCAGTTCCTTCATGACTCCTCTTCTGAGGAGGAGTCCATTCAGGGTGAAAGTGGAGAATTATCCGTTGATGCCTCTTCTTCCTCCATATCTGATGTAGAGGGAGGACAGTTGTGTTTTCCAGTAGAGGACACTGACAAGTTGCTCAAAGCCATTCGAGCGACTATGGGGATTGAGGACTCTAGACCCTCCCGTTCTAAGCAGGACATTATGTTTGGAGGTTCGTCAAAGGAGACACTTTCCAGTCCATAAAAATATTACATCGCTTATCAAGAGGGAATGGAAAAAGCCGGACAAGAAGGGTTTTATCCCTAGAGGAGTTAAGCGTAAATACCCGTTTGAAGAGGGAGCTTGCTCTTCTTGGGATAATGTAACAAAAATTGATGTTGCCATAGCCAGAGCCTCCAGGAAGTCAGCACTGCCTTTAGAATACATGGGTACCCAGAAGGATCCCTTAGACAAGAAAGCAGAAAGCTTCCTAAAGCATTCTTGGGAGTCAGTAGGAGCGTCCCTCAAGCCCAATATAGCGGCTACCTGTACTGTAAGATCCCTTATGATCAGGCCAGGGGAACTGGAAGTTCAATTAAGGGATAAGGCCCCAAGATAGCAGATTCTGTCAGCCCTGCCGACTATTAGAAAAACTGCAAATTTTTTGGCAGATGCTTCAGCGGACGCTGTAAGATTATCAGCTCACTTCCTTGGCCCTGACCAACTCTGCCAGAAGGGCTATATGGCTGAAGAGTTGGACATGTGATTTAGGGTCTAAGACCCGGCTGTGCAATCTGCCCTGTGACGGTTAATATCTATTTGGACTAGTCTTGGATGACATCTTAGCTAAGGCAGCAGATAAAAAGAGAGGTTTTCCTGTGCCTTCCTCTGGTCGTACACTGAGGTCCTTTCGTCCCTTTGGAGCATACAGAGGGCAGAAATTTGTCAAGTCCAGAGATAATAGCTGGTCGGAAACCAATAAGAAACACAAAGGGTTCTTATTTAGCAACTCACCCTGTAATAAAGATCCAATAAGCAATGACGCCAGGCCCCAGGTAAGGGGGAAACTGAGGAAATTCCTTCCTGCCTGGAGGAAAATTTCATCAAGCCCTTGGATCCGGGATACAGTGGGAATAGGCCTGAAGTTGGAGTTCTCTTCTCCTCCGCTTTCAGATTACCAGAACTCAGACATCCTTAACCTCTCAATTGGCTCTGGAATTAGAAGTGAAGAGCCTGATCTTGAAAGGGGTACTGATTCCAGTTCCCCAGGAAGAGGAGAGGCAGGGGTTTTATTCCCATCTGTTCTTGGTAAGGAAACCTACTGGCTCCTACAGAACCATAATAAATCTAAGGAGGTTAATTCAGTTTCTGTCTTACAAGAAATTCCGGATGGAGACAGTGCAGTCAGCAGTGAGATTGTTAACTCCCAATTGCTGGATGGCGGTGAAAGACGCTTATTACCATCTTCCAATTTTTCCAAGTCACCAGAGGTTCTTGCGAGTAGCAGTAGAGATGGGAGGGGTGGTTCAGCATTACCAATATCAGGTCCTTCGCTTTGGAATCTCCATGGCCCCAAGAGTCTTTACCAAAATAGTGGCAGAAATGGAGACACATGTAAGTGAGAAAGACGTTCTGTTTATTCCATATCTAGACGACTTTCTCATTGCGGCAAGATCCAGAATAGAATGTTTAAAAAGTATCAGAGTAGTACTGGACATTCTGGAGGAATTAGGTTGGATGGTGAATCTAAAGAAGACAAGTTTAGTTCCCTCTCAACAGAAAAAAGTTTCTAGGGATCATTCTAGATTCCACGGCTCAGAGATGTTTTCTCCCTCCAGAGAAAATAGAAGGGGTTCTGTCCCTAGTAAAAACCCTGATCCAGTCCCCCAGAGTCACACTAAGAAAGGCTATGTCCATCCTGGGGATTCTCACGGCCTGTATTCCAGCAGTACCTTGGGCTCAGAGCCACTCCCGAGACCTGCAGTGGGAAATCCTGGCAGCCTGGTGCCAGGAAGAGAAATTCTTGACAAATTTATGTGGGTGTCTCGGCCAAGAAGAGAAACCCTGGGTTAGTGGTTAGTCAGGGGTCACATAGAAATTGGAGTTCCATGAAAGATCTCAGACCCCCTAATTATTACCACGGATGCCAGCCCTTGGGGGTGGGGTGCCCACATGGGGGATTAGGTGTTCCAGGGCTGCTGGTCAAGGAGTCTTTTTCAGGCCTCCTCGAATCAGAGGGAACTAATGGCGGTTTTGGAGACCTTGAAAGTCGTAGGTCAGAGTATTTGGAATCGCCATGTAAGGATCATGTCTGACAATATGACTGCAGTTTCATATATAAACAGGCAAGGGGGTACAAGGTCCCTTCCCCTTATGAAAATAATGGCCCGGATTCTACATCTGTCAGAGCCTCTGGTTCTCTCCTTGTCCGCTCTGCATATCAGGGGGTCAGACAATTTCAGGGCAGATTTCTTGAGCCATCACAGTCTGAATCAGAGCGAGTGGGAATTGAACCCGTCCATCTTTTTAGAGACCACCAGGGTTTGGGGGGTCCTGGAAATAGATCTCTTTGCCAGTTAGTTAAACAAGAAGGTGTAGAGATTTTTTTTTCCCCTAAACCCAGAGGAATCCCCCTTTGGGGTGGATGATTTGTCCCACAAGTGGGATTTCAATCTAGCTTACACTTTTCCTCCCTTCTTTCTCATTCTAGCAGTTCTGAGGAAGATCAGGGAGGATCGAGCGAGGGTTACAGTGCCTTGCAAAAGTATTCGACCCCCTTAAACTTTTCAACCTTTTGCCACATTTCAGGCTTCAACATAAGGATATAAAATTTTAATTTTTTTGGTGAAGAATCAACAAGTGGGACACAATCGTGAAGTGGAACGAAATTTATTGGATATTTTAAACTTTTGTAAAAAATAAACTGAAAAGTGGGGCGTGCCAAATTATTCGGCCCCCTTAAGTTAATACTTTGTAGCGCCACCTTTTGCTGCGATTACAGCTGCAAGTCGCTTGGGGTATGTCTCTATCAGTTTTGCACATCGAGAGACTGAAATTCTTGTCCATTCTTCCTTGGAAAACAGCTCGAGCTCAGTGAGGTTGGATGGAGAGAGTTTCTGAACAGCAGTTTTCAGCTCTTTCCACAGATTCTCATTTGGATTCAGGTCTGGACTTTGACTTGGCCATTCTAACACCTGGATACGTTTATTTGTGAACCATTCCATTGTAGATTTTGCTTTATGTTTGGGATCATTGTCTTGTTGGAAGATAAATCTCCGTCCCAGTCTCAGGTCTTTTGCAGACTCCAACAGGTTTTCTTCCAGAATGGTCCTGTATTTGGCTCCATCCATCTTCCCATCAATTTTAACCATCTTCCCTGTCCCTGCTGAAGAAAAGCAGGCCCAAACCATGATGCTGCCACCACCATGTTTAACAGTGGGGATGGTGTGTTCAGGGTGATGTGCTGTGTTGCTTTTACGCCAAACATATCGTTTTACATTGTGGCCAAAAAGTTCGATTTTGGTTTCATCTGACCAGAGCACCTTCTTCCACGTTTAAAGTTTGCCACAAGCCACCTGGGAGACACAAACGAGACTTTTTATGGATATCTTTGAGAAATGGCTTTCTTCTTGCCACTCTTCCATAAAGGCCAGATTTGTGCAGTGTACGACTGATTGTTGTCCTATGGACAGACTCTCCTACCCCAGCTGTAGATCTCTGCACTTCATCCAGAGTGATCATGGGCCTCTTGACTGCATCTCTGATCAGTCTTCTCCTTGTTTGAGATGAAAGTTTAGAGGGACGGCTGGGTCTTGGTAGATTTGCAGTGGTCTGATACTCCTTCCATTTCAATATGATTGCTTGCACAGTGCTCCTTGGGATGTTTAAAGTTTGGGAAATCTTTTTGTATCCAAATCCGGCTTTAAACTTCTCCACAACAGTATCACGGACCTGCCTGGTGTGTTCCTTGGTCTTCATGATGCTCTCTGCGCTTTAAACAGAACCCTGAGACTATCACAGAGCAGGTGCATTTATACGGAGACTTGATTACACACAGGTGGATTATATTTATTATCATCAGTCATTTAGGACAAGATTGGATCATTCAGAGATCCTCACTGAACTTCTGGAGTGAGTTTGCTGCACTGAAAGTAAAGGAGCCGAATAATATTGCACGCCCCACTTTTCAGTTTTTTATTTTTTACAAAAATTTAAAATAACCAATAAATTTCGTTCCACTTCACAATTGTGTCCCACTTGTTGTTGATTCTTCACCAAAAAATTAAAATTTTATATCCTTATGTTTGAAGCCTGAAATGTGGCAAAAGGTTGAAAAGTTCAAGGAGGCCGAATACTTTCGCAAGGCACTGTATTCTAATTGCCCCCTTTTGGCCGAGGAGAGCCTGGTTTACCTGGCTAAGGATCCTGTCCGTTTCGGACCCTTGGATTCTCCCAGTTAGCCAGGACCTTCTATGTCAGGGCCCTATTCTCCACCTGGAGTCCAGCCACTTACATTTGACGGACTGAAATTTGAGCGGCGATTACTAGCCTCAAAAGGTTTTTCTCAGAATCTCATTTCCACTCTTCTAAAAAGCAGAAAACCGGTCACTAATTAAATACACGCTAGGACTTGGTTCCAGTTTTTTGAATTTCTAGGGGTTTCTCCGGGGGAGCTTAGGGAAATGCCTAGAAAACAGAGTCTAGAGTTCCTTCAGAAGGGGTTAGAAAAGGGGCTTTCTATCAGCACTTTAAGAGTCCAGGTTTCGGCCCTTAGTGCTCTGCTAAACGTTAAATTGGCTGACAATCCCTAGGTGATTAGATTCATCAAGGCGGCCTCTAGAAGTAGACCTGTTATGTTCAGAGTTCCTCCCTGGGACTTGAACCTAGTTCTGTCTGCCTTAACTAAACCTCCCTTTGAACCATTGGACTCTCTCCCTATTATAAATTTATCCCTGAAAGTGATTCTTTTAGTGGCCCTTACCTCGGCACGTCGCATAGGAGAATAGGAGAACTCAAAATTTCATAGATCTCAGGAGATAGTTCTCCCCTCCCTCTGTGCTAACCCGAGTAATGCTAAAGAGCAGGAATACCACTGTTTGGATGTAAGATGTTGCCTAATCCAGAATTTGTCCTCTACTTCCTCCTGGAGGATATCTACTCCCCTTTTTGTTCTCTTTTCAGGTCCCAACAAAGGGAAGGCGGCCTCTCAGTGTAGTCGGGCTAGGTGGGAGAGACTAGCAATCTCCGTGGCCTACAGTTCTTTGGTCCTCCATAGTTTTTTCCTGTTTTATTCTCTCTGAGTGTTGTCGTGGGTGATGGTAATTACTTACCGGTAATTGGATTTTCCAGAACCCACGACAGCACCATCCTTTATCCCCCACCTTTTTCTTGGTGATGGACTTTTGTTTGGCACTGGGTGTAGCAAGCAAAAAAAAAAAAAAAAAAAAAAGTTTTGACCTTAGGGTCATGAGTTACAAGTTAACTGGAGTCTCTCTCTCGCTTCTATAAAATAACTGAGGGGTAGGAGAGGCTCCACCTCTTTATACTGTAGGTTTCCTGTCCCTGGGGGCAGATCCTCCCTCTCTCTCTCTGGGTGCTGTCGTGGGTTCTGGAAAATCCAATGACCGGTAAATAATTACCATTTTTTGAGTCAATTAAAACCATGTACACACAAGAACAATGATGTGTTTTGGGTAAACGCTGCCCAAAGTCATAATAATAATAAACTTTATATAGCACCAACATATTCCGTAGCACTTTACCAATTAGAGGACACGTGAACACAATATAAGACATTACAAGGTGACAAAGAAATAAACATATCAAACAATAGGAGTGAGGGTCCTGCTCGCAAGAGCTTACATTCTATGAGGAGATAGGGGGACACAAGAGGTCAGAGGACTTGTTTGCTACAATGGTCCAGCCATCTTTTAATAGAAAAGGTTGTGTAACTGAAGCTGTATGAACCTGTCACCAGCCGCTTCCTGTGAATAAACATATACTAAGTGCAAGGAGTGCAGTGTAACTTCTAGATGAACAGGACAGGATCTGAGGAACAAAGGAGGCAGGATAAAAGGTGTTATTGTTCTACAACTCCGCACACTACACTGTGATCAGGTCATGTGATAAGCCTGACCAACAGATGTGATTTTAGGGCAGTTTTGAAGCTGCTGTAGTTAGGGATTAATCAGATTGTCTGGGGTAAAGCATTCCAGAGCACCGGTACAGCTTGGGAAAAGTCTTGGAGACGGGAGTGGGATGTTTGGATAAGAGAGGATGCAAGTCTAAGGTCATTGGCAGAAAGGAGAGGACGATTAGGGCGGTAGACAGTGACGAGAGGAGATATAGGGGGGCGCAGCGCTATGGATGGATTTGTGGGTGAGTGTGATTCATTTATATTATATTCTTGGACGGATGGGCAACCAATACATCGACTGACACACGATAGATGCGTCTGTGTACCGGTTTGACAAAGTCTGGTGGCTTCATTCAGGACAGAGCGACAATGAGGGTTTTTGATGTTTCCACGGTAAGAAAAGGGTGAATTCTAGAGATGTTTTTAAGGTTCAGGTGGCAAGAGTGTGCAAGTGTCTGAATATGAGGGGTAAAGGTGAGATCTGAGTCACATACAACCCCCAGACAGCAGGCATGCCGCCTCGTTGTAATAATAAGGCCACAGACAGAACTGGAGATATCAGGGTTAGGTAGGTTAGTAGATGGAGGGAACACAAGAAGTTCAGTTTTTGAAAGATTCAATTTCAGATAAAGAGAAGACATGATGTTAGAGACAGCAGAGAGACAGTCACTGGTGTTCTGTAGTAGTGCAGGGTCATAAATAACATGTATAAAAAACAGTTAAAGGCTAAGGTTACAGATACTGAAATGCTGCAGGGGAAAAAGTCCTACAATAATGCAGCAAAAGTTTGCAGTGTTTTCTACAGCATTTTTATTCTGCAGTGCGTGGATGAGACAAAATAAAAATCTAATTCTCATTGCTGAGACTGTAAAAAATGGATTTTTGTACTCACCATAAAATCCTTTTCTCGTTGTATTCATTGGGGGACACTGCACCATGGTATAGACCTGACTACTAGGAGGCTGACATTAGAAATATCAAAAGAGGGGACACAGCACCATAGGATTTCCTAAAGCAGTCTCAGAGAGTGGGAATTACACATCCATGCGAGCAACCTAACGCACAGCTGCTTGCAGAACCTTACGACCCAAACTGGCGTCGACACAGGCCAAAAATGGATTTGTTAAGACTTAGTGAAATTGTGGACAGAGGCCCAGGTGGCACCCTTGCAGACCTGGACAGTAGAAGCCTGAAGCAGAGCAGCCCAGGAGGCTGCGACAGCTGTTGTGGACTCAGTCACACAGAGAGGCAGTGGCCGATCCTTGAGCTGATAGGCCTCCTTGATAGCAGACCTAATCAATCTGGAGATGAAAGCCTTGGAAGCGGCCAGGCCCTTTCGAGGGCCCTCAGGGAGAATGAACAATGCGTCTGAACGATGGAAGGAGTCAGTAAGAGACAAATAGGCCTGGATTGCCCGGCCCACATCCAGGCATTGAAGAGAGCGCTCATGCGGGTGCTTGGGGAAGAAAGATGGTAAGACTATGCCCTTGTTGATGTGGAAGGAAGAAACCACCTTAGGAAGAAAAGAAGGTGGAAGAAGAAGGACATCCTTGTCCTTATGGAGAACGAGAAAGGAAGGCTTTTGGGACAGGGCAGCCAGTTCAGAGACCTTGCGGATGGAAGTAAAGTCCACCAGGAAGGCAACCTTCCAGGATAGAAGGAAAAGAGAGATATCATGCAAAGGCTCAAAGGGGGGAGCCTGAAACACCTCATGGATGAGACTAAGGTCCTATGGTTCCATAGGAGGAGCACAGTGCACCACTCCCTGTAGGAAGGTCTTCATCTGAGGCTAGAAGGCAAGGGTCTTCTGAAAAAGAATGGAAAGGGCTGAAACCTTCCCCTTAAGAGAAGAAAGACCAAGACCTTGGTCCAGGCCGGTCAGGAGAACGGCCATGATCTGGGGGAAGAGAAAAGGAGAGTGGATGGAAGTTATTACTCTCACACCACTGTACATAGACTTTCCACATGCGTTGTTAGGATCTTTGTAGACTGGGGTTTTCTTGTCTTGAGCATAGTCTGGATGAGTGGCTCCGGAAAACCATGACACTTCTGAACCTCGGCCTCAACAGCCATGCTGTTAAACGCAGCTGAGGTAAGGTGGGATGGAACAGCGGCCCTTAAAACAGAAGGTCAACTTGCAGAGAAAGAGGCCAAGGAGAGATCCACATACTAGGCCCGACAGGGCCAATCTGGAGCTACTAGGATGACTGGACCTCCGATCCGGCACAGGAGGTCCAAGGTAATCCGCAATCTGGTCAGATTGTCCGTCTTGGAGGGAGCTTTCACCAGGAGGTGGTCAAAGTATGGAATCACAGCAACTCGTCTGGAATGGAGGAAGACCATGAGGGACGCCATCGCCTTGGTAAATACTCAGGGCAGAGGCAAGCCTGAAGGGGAGAGCAACAAACTGAAAATGACACAAACTCATCGCAAAACGAAGGTAAGTGTCGCAGATGTCGATGGACAACATGGATGCCACCACCGACTGCAGGGACTTGGAACCTGCAAACACAGACAAACCTCTTCCGGTCCAGAGATGGGGTGAAGAGAGCTGTCCTTCTTGGGAACGTTGAACAGGTTGGAATAAAAACCTCCAGAAACACTTTAAAGGGGGAGACGGGGAAAATGACGCCCTACTGCTTAAAAGTGGAAACGGCCTGAAGAACTGTGGCGGCTCGAGTGGGGGTTAGAAGGCAAACTGGACGGGAAAAATCTTCTATTTGGTAGGGAGGAAAACTCGATGGAGTAGCTGTTCGACACCACCTCTCAGATCCAGGTGTTGATGCTGGGAAGCCAGATCTGGAAGCAGAGCAGCTGCACCCCCTACCACCACCTGAGGATCCCCAAATGAAGGGAAAACTTTCATGTAGAGGAAGGCGTGGAGGAGGGTGGCTACTGCTTAGGACACATTTGGGGGGAGGAGAGAGCTTTTTCCTCCTGTAGCCTCAGAGATGAGCTTTTCTAGGCTTTTACCAAAAAGCCAACCCTGTTCGTCCTGAGAGAAGGGAAGAGCCATGACCGCCGCCTTAGAGGCGGATTCAGTGTTCCACGAACAGATCCAAACAGTATGGCAAATTGCAACTGCCTTGGTAGCGACTTTGGAACAACGGTGAGTTAGAGGGGTGGTTTAATTAAATAACCCAATCCACCATCTTCAGGCACTGCAGGGTCACCCCCTCTGTGAACCTCGCATGAAGTAGTCAATGGTATTTCCTGCCACCAATGTGGGGACTGGGTGACTGGAGAAGCGATCATTTACAGAGCGCTGCGCCCGCAGTGCAGTACGACTAGTGTGGCGTGCACACTGAAGATCCCCCTGCACCTGAAAGAAAAAATAAAAAGATGTAATATTAGACCTGAGTCAGGTTCTGGCTGCCTTGTTAAAACTGGCTAGCACAGAATCTGTGGAGAGGGTATAGCCTAGAGGCAGAGCCAACATCATTTGATATTCTTAGTGTCAGTCTCCTAGTAGCCAGGTCTATACCATGGTGCTGTGTCCTCCAATGAAATAAGCAAGAAACCTTTAAACATTTTTTTTTTTCTCCTCTTTATGTTGCTGCTTCTGCATTTTTGCAACGAGTGCCGGTCACACTGGCACTCCATTCATAAGAAGGCCTGAGGGGACTTCTTGTCGGATCATAGGGGGATCCGACAAGCAGGGCCACTAGCAATCGGACTCTTATTCCCTGTCCTATGGATAGGGAAAAATTGTCCATAACGGGACAACCCTTTAAGTATTCTGGTAACCATCAATTGTTTCTTAGTAATTGGTGCTGATTTGTTACTGGTTTTTAGCCTAATACTATTTATACTGTTCTGTATACGTTATTTATATTATGACTAAGGATAGCGTTTGCCCAAAACGCATCAGAGTTCCTGTGTGTACATGATTGTAATTGCCTCAATTAAACACTTTGCTTTTATTAGATCAAAGGCGCACTAGTTTTGTTGTTTTCTGTGCAGTCCGCACTTACTCGCACTTAGGTGGTCATTTTTGGTCACTATAGGACACAATTTCTACTGCTTACATAAACAAATAGGTGCAGGGAGAATATAAAATGTTATATTCTCAGGGAAAATACAAGAGATTAGTACTGGAAACAAATTATTAGATTTTATACATGTCAAATGTGCAGAAATACACAGTGATTCACAAGCCAGTGATGTCACTGCTGCATGATAAGTGTTATAGATTGGTCCAAGGATGAGCTCAGCTTGAAGTGCGATCAGATTATTCACTACATGGCACCACAATCTGCTGAGATGTAATACAAATTCACTGCAGTCATATTAGCATGTATCAGTCCTTAAAGATGGTGCCTCGAAGATATTTAACAAAGAAAACTTGAAGTTCAAATATCCCTGTGACTGTCATCCATCTGAATGGGGTTTGCAATACTTCATATTTATGGCAGAGACAATCCTACTCAGATGTGTGGAATAGAAGGTTCTGCACCAAATCTGCCACATAAAACACATACTCAGGCTGCATTTAAATGGCCACAATATGGCCATATTTCAGTCACAAATCCTATCCTGAACACGGGTCTAATGACTTGAACTAGCAGCACCATTTTGATAATACACATGTACTATGGCAGTCTGAAATGTGGTCTTTGGCTGCATATTCAGGAAATATAGTAACATATTAAATGTTATAACTAAACATCTGTTGCAATGCACCATAAATGAAAGTGATATAATAATTAAAATATCAAACAGTGAGTTTTTTGTTTTCCTAAGATCCATAGCTTATGGTCAGCTTTGAACATCTTGGTTGTTTCAGTTCATCTCAGTCACAAAATATCACCTTGACTCCTGCAGAAGCTTAGAAATTACATTTACTTTGCTGGTAGCCATTGCAATTTGGCTACAGATGTCTCCAGACAATCCCCTAAAAGGTTATCTGAGCTGTTATAATGCAAGAGATTATGTGCAGTTCCTTGATGAGACAGACAGTATGGAATACTGGGAGATTTCAGCTCTGGAACATGACACAAGTTTTCACGCTAAAGCACGTTGATAAATAATGAAATTTATTTTAGAGGGTTTTTTTTTATGTAGACTAATTCCATATGCAAATTTAGCAGTACTATATTTAACTTGCTTTATATATACAAAGCAGCAATCATTGGTGAGGCTTATTACATCATGTAATCTGTAATCTTTCTGTTGCAGCAAAGTGAAGTAATAAATGTCTTAAAGCAGGGGTGTTAAACTCATTTTCACCGTAGGCCACATCATCCTTATGGTTGCCTTCCAAGGGCTATTAGTAATTCTGCGACGGTATCAATGTAGCTATGCCAGCTAGGCATAGTTCCATTTATAGCCCATTAAAGGCAACCATAAAGGCTGATGTTAACATATTGTTAAATAATGCAAAACAGGTTTGTAAAAATGCTTACCTATTTTTTCTGTCTGGATGTCTCCCCATATGTAAAAGTGTCCTAATTATCGCCCCTACAGGTAAAAGTTTCCCCCCACACATAAATATCGGTGACCCCCACAAGTAATGGTTCTCCCAACCCCACATCAAAATACATACGAAATTTCATACCCGCAAGTGTGACTAGCAAGCAGACAGTGTGACTAGGCTGAAGCTGCTCCCCGCCCACTGTGACTACTTAGGGTAATTTACATAAGACATTTTATGCAGTCAGACATTTATAACTTCACTTTGCTGCAGAAGAAAGATTACGCAGGGCTCCAAAGGAAAGGAAAATACTTCATCCAGCACATGATGGGGCATGGTTATGGTGGAAAAATCAGCTGAAAAGTTTAAAACTGCATATAAAAGCATGTTAAGCAGTAACAGTTTATTGGTGAAATATGTGAATTAAACATGTTTTTCCTGTAAAAGCTATAACTTTTAAAACCACAGCAAAACAGCATGTGTTTTTCTGATGTGATTTTAACCACCAAGTTGGGCCGGTTGCAGACGACCGTGCTGTGAGTCAGTGTGCTATCTGTGTATTTCACGGAGAGCATACTGACCCATTCTTTTCTATGGGCCTGTGCACACGACCGTGATATTCACGGTCCCATGTGCAGGCCAACAGTCAGATAGGACATGTCCTATTCTGCAGCCCGTGCTTTCATGGCTCCTATTCATTTAGTGAAAGGAGCCGCGGAAGCACGGCCGGCACACGGGGACATCCCCATGCCCCCCGTGTGCAGCCCGTGCTTTTAAATCATGTCAGGCCGATTGCAGCACGGTCGTCTGCAACTGGCCTTAGTCTTACAACTTGCAAGGTGGAGTCATACTTGTTTTTCCAGTACATCCTAAAAATACCTGATCAGATAGATATATTGAGAATTTGGAGGCCATGTCAACATCTTGAACTCTATCAGAGTTACATAGTTAGTATGGTTGAAAAAAGACATGTCCATCAAGTTCAACCAAGGGATGGGAAAGGGCATGACATTCTATACATTTCCATAAGCATCAATGCTATTTTGCTCTAAAAAGGCATCTAATCCTTTTTTGAAGCTGTTAGCTGTGACCAGCTCCTGGGGTAGGCTATTCCACAGATGCACAAGCCCTTACAGTAAAGAAGCCTTGTCGACTCTTGAGATTAAACCTTTTTTTCTCCAAACGGAGGAAGTGCCCCCTTGTCTTTTGAGGGGATTTTACATGGAACAGCTTTTCCCCATATTTATTGTATGAGCCATTTATATGTTTATACAGGTTTATCATATCTCCCCTTAAATGCCGCTCGCTACTTAAGACTAAACAGATTTTACTTCTTTAGTCTCTGCTTATAACTGAGGTCATTCATGCCCACTATCAGTTTTGTAGCCCTCTGTTGAACCTTTTCCAACTCTAGGACATCCTTTCTATGAACTGGTTCCCAGGACTGAACTGCATATTCCAGATGGGGGCCGCACCAATGATTTATAAAGTGGTAATATTACATCCCTGTCCTGTGAGTTCACATCCCTTTTAATACATGACAATTTCCTGCTGGCCTTAAAAGCAGCCGATTGACATTGCATGCTGTAATTTAACCTATGATCTACAAGTACACCCAGGTCCTTCTCCACCAGTGACTCTCCCAGCTTTACTCCCACTAAGCCATATGTTGTATGCAGATTATTTTTACCCAGATACATTACTTTAAATTTATCCACATTGATCTTCATTTGCCATGTGGATGCCAAAACATTTAGTCTGTCCAAGACTGCTTGTAAGCTACGTATATCCTCTAAAGTCTGTACTGTAAAACATAGCTTGGTGTCATCTGCAAAAATAGAGGCAGTGCTATTAATCCCATCTTGTATATCATTAATATATAAGTTAAATAATAGCGGATCCCAGTGGCGTAACTAGGAATGGCTGGGCCCCAAGGCGATCATTTGACATGGGGCCCCCCTCCCCGAACCGCCGCCCCCCCAACCCCACCCCCGGACCGCCCCTCCGAACCTCCCGCACAAACCGCATTCCTGCACACGCTATTATGCGCCATAGTGGCCCCTGCACACACTATTATGTGCCATAGTGGCCCCTGCACACACTATTATGCCCCATAGTGGCCCCTGCACAAAGTATCATGCAGCATAGTGGCCCCTGCACACAGTATTATGCCCCATAGTGGTCCCTGCACACAGTATTATGCCCCATTGTGGACCACCCATAAACAATTATTATACTTGGGTCTTTTCAGACCCCAGAGTATAATGATCGGAGACCCAGGGGAGGATACAAACATAAAAAACAATGCTACTTACCTCTCCCTGGCTCCAGCGCACTCCCCGCTACTTCGGCCATCTTCAATGTTGGACCAGATGTCGCGTGATCCAGGCTGGCGTCGCGACGTCGGCTGATGTTTGGAACGTCACCAAACAGGCCCGAAGCCTGATGGAGCGCAGGAGAGGTACGTAACAGTGTTTTTTTTATGTTCGCTCTCCTCTCCTGGG
The DNA here is from genome assembly GCA_947044405.1 of Leptodactylus fallax. Classification (NCBI taxonomy): domain Eukaryota; kingdom Metazoa; phylum Chordata; class Amphibia; order Anura; family Leptodactylidae; genus Leptodactylus; species Leptodactylus fallax. Next base: position 6,124,723 of record CAMRHE010000021.1, read on the forward strand.
CCCCCGATCGAGTATAACGGAAGCAGTGTTCGTGGGGTTCGCGGTAGCGGCTGTCACAGGGCTCCGGGCCCCGTAATGTCCCGGGCAGCCGCTACTGTGGCTAGCCCGGTATTTACGCCCCTGGTGGATCCAACACTGAACCCTCGGGTACACAACTTATAACAGAGGACCAGTCTAAGCTGCAGTCATTGACCACAACTCTCTGCATACGATCCTTTAACCAGTTTCCAATCCAATTACAAACTATATTTTCCAAGCCAATGGATCTGATTTTACCCATTAAACATCTATGAAGGACAGTGCCAAACGCCTCTGCAAAGTCCAGGAACACTAACAGCCACCTCCCTTTTCCAGACTTCTGCTCTCCTCTTCATAAACAAAATCAGGTTAGTCTGACAACTTCTGTTCTTAGTATAACTATATTGTCACTTATAATATTACGTACAGTCATAGTCCTGTATATAGTCACTTAAAAACCCCTCAAACAGTTTCCCCACAATGGATGTTAAGCTCACCGGTCTGTAAATACCAGGGGAAGACCTAGAGACCTTTCTGAAAATAGGAACCATACTTGCCTTGTGCCAGTCAGTTGGCACTGTACCAGTCACTAGAGAATCCCTAAAAATTAAGAATAGGGTTACACAATGACGGGACTGAGTTCTTTAAGTACTCGTGGGTGTAATCCATCTGGACTAGGAGCCTTGTTCATGTTTAATTTGTTTAGCTTGCCTTGGACCATTTCTGTTTATCCAGTTTAGTATATTGGGTGATGTATTACCAGCAGTGGTGACACCTACATCAACTACTGTCTGTTCTTCTGTATACACATGATGTATACATCATGTTCCTTAAACAATTTGCGCAGTGTGGTAGAACATTATCCTGCTCAAAGACGCCACTGCTTCTAAGGAATACCATTGCCATGAAGAGTTAGGTGTATATAGTCTGCAACAAGGTTCAGGTAGATGGTATGTGTCAAAGTCACACCACATAAATGCTAGAAACCAAGGTTTCCCAGCAGAGTATTGCCTAGAGCAGCAACACTGTTTGTGCCAGTTTGCCGACTACTCATATGGCATCCTGCTACCATCTGTTCTCAAGATAAAAGATACTCACACACCCCTGGCCATTCACATAAAATGTGATTCATCAGACTGGGCCGCCTTACATTGCTCCTTGGTTCAATTCTGATTCTCACAAGCCCACTATACGTGTTTTTAGCAACGCACAAGAGTCAAAACAGGCACTCTGAGTGGTGTGTTAATACACACATACTTGGTACAATGTATTGTGTTTTTTAATACCTTTCTATTATAGCCAGCAATTTGTGCTACAAGCCCACAGAAGGACTTCTGAACTAAATGAGCTAGCCTTCAGGTGCATCAATGAATGTTCACATTCATTAGGTATTCTTTCTCGGACCATATTTGTAGCACCTAACAGCTGCTTACAGGAAACACCCTACAGGACTGCTGTTTTAAAGATGCTCTGACCTAGTTGTTTAGCTATCCCAACTTCCCATTATTCCTGTGTTCACCACATTAAACCAAAGACAATCAAGCAAAAGGGTATTCAGGCAGAAGGTCCAGCAGCAGCCTGAGGCCATCAGAATTGTAAATACAGCTGTAGATGCTAGTAGATTATACAAAGTCATCCTAGTATTGATACAAACACTGCAGCTCTAAAAACACAGACATTGAAGCAGCAGACATTACAGTTAGGCTAGGTTCACATCTGCACTGGTTGCCCGTTTGGGCATTCCATTCATCATTCTACTTTAAAAAAAAATGTGGAGAGAAAAGTCCTGTAACCAGGACTTTTCTCTCTGCATTTTTCCGGCCTTTTTAGGGGGGAAACCTGGCAGACGCCATTATAGTCTATGGCTGGGGTAGGCAACCTTTTTTGTTCGGCGTGCCGATTTAAATTAAAAAAATCAAAGATGAGGTACTCGGAGTGCCGAGCAATAATTGTAAGACTGATGACCCATATACTAAAGTCATATACAGACGTGGACAAAATTGTTGGTACCCCTCGTTAAATGAAAGAAAAACCCACAATGGTCACAGAAATAACTTGAATCTGACAAAACTGGAATTTGCCAAACTACATGTTGACAAGCCACAAAGCTTCTGGGAGAATGTCCTATGGACAGATGAGACAAAAATCAAAATTTTTGGCAAGGCATATCAGCTCTATGTTCACAGACGGAAAAATGAAGCATATCTTGAAAAGAACACTGTCCCTACTGTGAAACATGGAGGAGGCTCTGTTATGTTCTGGGGCTGCTTTGCTGCATCTGGCACAGGGTGTCTTGAATCTGTGCAGGGTACAATGAAATCTCAAGATTATCAAGGGATTCTAGAGAGAAATGTGCTGCCCAGTGTCAGAAAACTTGGTCTCAGTCGCAGGTCATGGGTCTTACAACAGGATAATGACCCAAAACACACAACTAAAAACACCCAAGAATGGCTAAGAGGAAAACATTGGACTATTCTGAAGTGGCCTTCTATGGGCCATGACCTAAATCATATTGAGCATCTTTGGAAGGAGCTGAAACATGCCGTCTGGAAAAGGCACCCTTCAAACCCGAGACAACTGGAGCAGTTTGCTCATGAGGAGTGGGCCAAAATACCTGTTGAGAGGTGCAGAAGTCTCATTGACAGTTACAGGAATCGTTTGATTGCAGTGATTGCCTCAAAAGGTTGTGCAATAAAATATTAAGTTAAGGGCACCATCATTTCTGTCCAGGCCTGTTTCATGAGTTTTCTTTTTTTAAAAATTCTGTTGAAGCATGGTTGAAAAGCAATGTCTGACTTTCATGTGTTCATTTTCATAGAATTTTTATATATTATTACTTTTGTCAGATTCAAGTTATTTCTGTGACCATTGTGGGTTTTTCTTTCATTAAACGAGAGGTACCAACAATTTTGTCCATGTAACATAGGGATGCTGTCATACTGTGCTCCCAGTCACATGCGGTTACCACTATTTGCCTTGATACACCTGTACTTTTCCATTAGAAGCAATGTAAGTACATGTGTAACCCACAATTAGTGGTAAATGTATATGACTGGTAGCAGAATGAGGTAACATCTATAGGGAGGTGACACACTATATACCTGGATGCTGCATCCAGTCCCCGGCCGCCAGTACTTTCATTTTTCTGTAAGTGAAACGCGGATTAATTCCACTTTTAATTCCTGGCTGTGCCGTAACAGTAAAACCACAGCCTGGAATTAATGAGTGTCACACATACCTCAAAGTGAAAGCATTGGTGCCCGGGAACAGGGTGTGGCTATAGCCACACCTGGGTACAAAGTGTGTCATCACCCGAAAAGAAAACACCCTAAGACTGAGGCCCCACGTTGCGAAAACGCAGATTTTTTTTGTTGCAGATTTTGCTGCGTTTTTTTCAGCCAAAGCCAAGAATTACTTTAAAAGGAATGGGAAATATATAGGAAGTTCTTATACTTCTATTTTCTGTTTAATCCACTCCTGGCTTTGACTCAAAAAAAAAACTGTGTTTCCACAACGTGGGGCCTTAGCCTAAGGCTGAGGCCCCTCGTTGCGGAAACACAGCTTTTTTTGTTGAATAATTTGCTGTGTTTTTTTGAGCCAAAGCCAGGAGTGGATTGAACAGAAAATAGAAGTATAAGAGCTTATGTAAAGCACCCCTGTGTGCTTTACATAAGGGTTACTGATATGTGAGACATATGGAAGTAATAAGTAAATATCTTCATCATTGAGGTCCTTTATTAGTACCTCCATATGTCTCACATATTAGTAACTCTATGTGAGGCACATGATGGGGTTAATTGCTATTAATGTGAGGCACATGGAGTTACTAAAACTAAATTAAATAACCCCAAATGCCTGACATTAAGAGGAATAGTAACCCCAGCATGTACTGGTTGTTTTTTTCTCTACTTTCACCTTGCTGGCAGGAGCTTTCTTCCTTCTCCTCCTTCTCGGGGAGCCTTTGCAGGATGCAGACGGCAGAAGCTCATCACTATAGCAGCAGGGTCCAGGCAGGGTCCTCATGCTGTAATGATGAGCTCCGCGTCCTGGGCTTTCCTCACCTCTCTCATTGGTGGGCAGGGAGGGCAGCAAGAGAAGTGGGAGAGTCCTATACCTCTGCTGTAGCTGAGCACTGAAGGGACGCTCCCTCTTCATTTAATACATGAAGGTCCCATGCTGGCTGCCGTGCCAGCAAAATATGGCACACGTGCCAGGGGTTACCGGCCCCTGGCCTATGGGGTCCACGGGTTTCCACCGGTAACCCCTTTTTTAAGTGGATTAGGTTTCTGTTTGTGGGGTGCCCAAGCGCACCCCACGAACGTAAACTCGAATGTAGGTGTGAACCTAGCGTAAAATGCAAGGTTCTGTAGCCTTAACACCAACAGAAACCATAAGAATGCAGATCCAGATGTTAGGTTTGCACGCAACATGTTTACAATATGTATGTACATTTTAACTTTTTTTTTTTTTACGTTTAACGTTTTTTTTAACCTCTTCCCGCTAGTGGCATTTTTCAATTTTAATTTTTGACTCCCCACCTTCCAAACCCCATAACTTTTTTATTTTTCTGTTCACAGAGCCATATGAGGGCTTAATGTTTGCAGGACAAATTGTTCTTCATAATGGTACCATTTATTATACCATACAATGTACTGGGAAGCTGAAAAAAAAAATTCAGAATGGGGTGGAATTGGAGAAAAGTGTATTTGTGCAACTTTCTTACGGGCTTAATTTTTATGGCGTTCACTGTGCAGCCAAAATGACATGTCATCTGTATTCTATTTTTCGGTATGATTCTGGGGACACCAAATTTCTATAGTTTTATTTACATTTTACCCCCTTAACAAAAGTACAAAACTTTGCAAAAAAAAAAAAAGTTCTCTCAAAGTTGCCGTATTCTGACATCCGTAACTTTTTTATATTTCAGTGTACAGGGATGCATAGGGAGTATTTTTTTTTTTGCTGGGCCAGGTTTAATTTTTAGTTATACCATTTTGGGGAATGTCTATTGCTTTAATCACTTTTAAATTTAAATTTTTATCAGAGGTGAAATAGCAAAACAGAACTTTTGATTTTTTCTCCTGCTACAACATTCACAGGGATACTTAATATGTACGTGTTTCATAGTAATTTGCTACTGTTATATGTATTCTAGGGAAAGATGGGTGATTTAAATTTTTAATTCTTATTTTTTTTTTAATACTTTATTTATTAGACCCCCTAGGGGTCTTGAACTGCAGGGCATCTGATCACTAATGCAATGCATTACAATGTTAATGCATTTCAAAATGCCAGCATTTGTATGACAGGCTGCATAAAGCAGTCTGTCATATAAATAAACACCAGAGAAGACTAGGAGCCTTCAATAGGGTCCCGGCTGTCATGGCAATGGATCACTGGCCCGGATATCGTTCCGGGTGCCGGAAATCCTCCCCAGAATGGTGGCGTCCACACACTGTCAAAAAATGGTGCCTCGGCCAGCTTTGCCCGAGATGCCAGGGGCCTGAATGCCTGCAATCAGTGCGGGAACTGATCGCGAGCATTAGTGCCGGGTCTTTACTGTATAATACAGCAGAAACCTTGCGTTTATGGTGGCCGCCATATTTAAATACCTGACATCCACCGTACTATTAGAGTAGAGGGTAGAACAATCTAGGAACAATGGAAAGTGGAGATGACCGTAGAGGGAAAGCATGGTCAGGCTTGAAAATAATGGTCATCCTAATAACTATGTAGGAGGAACGGATGATAAAGCCTGTAATTTCCCTACTCTTTTTGCTGAGGTAATGGCCATAAGAAAAGTGCTCTTTAGAGAAAAGGAGCTTGTCCACATGTTCCTAAAGGAAATCTAAGACTTGAAGAACCAGAAGCTGTGGAATCTTGCTTTTCTGAGGAACCTACACATCTCAGAAAAGTATTCCAAACCTTTAGATAAAATTCTAGCAGTAATTCCTTTCAGCATCCATGTCAAGAGGTGAAAATTTTTCACCCCCAGGTAGAAGAGTGGAAATTAGAGTAGCATATTTTCCCTCAGGAAGGACCCAAAGAACTGTGATTGCCAGTTTCTGAAGCCAAGTTAACCAAACCCTTCCCAGCCAAAGGAGGGCAATCAGGGTGACTTTCCCTAATTTTCTTTCAAATCTGAGGGATTAGGGCAAAAGCAGGGAAGGTGTAGGTGAGCTTCCAATCCCACTTCTGGGTTAGGGCATCTACTGCTGTGAATTCTCCCTTTTTAATTTCAAAAGTATTTATTGAATAATAGAAAAAAATACAACATAAAGGCAAATAAATGGAGAACAATAAAAACCAATCCATATAGACAAATACACATATGATAAAGAATAATGACTAATCCTGAGTGATAAATCCTATAAGAGAAAAGGGTTAAAAAGGTAAAATAACCAGCAACACACAGAGTGGGAAGAGAAAAGGGATGGGCAGTGCTAAATTGCATACATCAGGGGTTGGGAGGGAGGGCAGTGATACCCTGCTTAGAAAAAAAACATAACACTCGATCCCAGTTATACCGTAAATTAGCGCTGGAGACAATATGACAGGCCCGGGATATTGGACCTATTAACCCAGGAAGACCAGATCTTGTCGAAATGTGGACGGGTATATGAAATAGTAGTATTGATTTTTTTTCATGAAGCATGATTGTGTCAACATGTTCAATGACATCTGAAAGCGATATGGATTCTCGCTGCCATTAGTATATACTGGAGTAATTTGTATTGTGTGTGTACTTGAGAGTAGTCGGCTTAAGGCCAAGTAGGAATACTGGAGCAGTTAATGCGATCAATTGTCCTAAGAGTCTTTGCACCATCCTAAGCAATGGGCCAGAGGACAGGTCCACCAAATATGAAGGCTATTGCCCAGAGCATTACAGCCCCAAAAAACAAAGGGGTGAGACCGTAAAGTAAAAACCGTGTAATCTAGAGGGAACCAAACAGATTCTGTGAAGAATTTTTAAGGATGGCTCCATAAGGGTGACCTGCCAGCTGCCCTTGTTAATGAATGTACAACATTGAGTTGGGGATAGGGAGGTCTCCAAATCCTGTTCCCAGGCCGTCAGTCCAGTTTGAGCTGAGAAGGCGGGGCGCTTAGCACACTGTATATAAAAGGAAAGGGAACCTCTATCAGTCACCTTATATAAACACAGTCTTTCAAAGCTAGTGGGAGTGATCTCAGGGTTAAGTGGGGAGAGTGATCGTAAGAAGTGGAAGACCTGATGGGAGCGAGGAATGTGTGTGGGTGAAATAGGCCTTGGTAGAGACCCACTGGACACAGAGGAAGACATTGAGAAGCCTGAACCTAGCATGCCTCCACCAAGTGAACATCTTGGGAGATGGGGAAGAGAATTATGAAAGAGATGGAGTAGTGGAGATATCAGGCTTTGTAACCTAAAACTAAAATGGACTCTCCACCAAAGTTGTAGCATATAGTTGGTTACTTTAGGAGGTGTTGTGATTGGTTGAGAGCGACTGTGGGGTCCACTGGAGAGCCTGTAATGAGGCCAGGGAGACCAGGGTTGACTCTAAGGCTACCCACTGTGAGCAGTCCTCCTCATCATATGGTGCAGAGTTGTGAAAGCCTGGCAACAACATAATATTTATAAAAGTTAGGGACTGATAGGCCACCCAGTCTTTGTGGTAATGCATGGTCCATCTCCAGATCCGTGGTTGCTTATATGCCTATATAAAATTAAAGATTTCTCTCTGTAGGATGGCTAAAGAGGAAGAGGTCAATGGGGTAGGAAAGGTATGAAAAGAGTAGAGAATGCGAGTTGAGGTAACCATTTTAACCGAGTGGATCCTACCAACCCAGGAGAGGGGACAATGCTAGGCAGTGAGGTCGTTTAAAGCATCCGGGATCAATAAGGCATAGTTCCATTTAAAATGGGTATCCAGGGGACTACAAAGGTTTATTCCAAAATTTAAAGCTATCAATTTTTTGGGACATTACAGTGTAATATTTCCGATTTGGAGGTGTTAAGTTTAAGGCCTGAGAGGGTATTAATCAGGTTTGGGAGCGAGATCAGGGGTTTTGTGATAATAAGCAGTATGTCATCTGCAAAAAGGTTAGTCTTATATTCATGACTCCCACTTCGCACACATATCAGGATGAGATTGGATGGCAGTTGCTCGGGGTTCTATGGGAAGGGCGAATAGAGTGGGAGATAAAGGACAGCCTTACTTGGTGCCATTGCAGATCCCGTTTGGGATCGGGGAGTCTGTTGGGAGCTTCTAGTAGGCAATGAGGTCACAATAAAGTTCTCGAAGGGCCCATTGGAATTGACCAGTTATGCACATATATCTCAAAACTTTGGCAAGGTAGTAGCTCCATGATAAACTATCAAAAGCTTTTTCAATATCTAAGGCCACAAGGGAGATCGTGGTGAGAATAAGCCCAGTGAATAATATTACAAAGTTTCTGACATTATCTGTATACGTCAAAACAAGAAAAATATGGGAACACAAGATATATATCAAAATATAAAAGTATTATAAATACAATGTATAAATAGGAGAGACAAACTGTTTTCACTGTAGCAACAATGACCCTTATACCAAGCCCTCGCTCCCTATAGTATATCGGCAACAAACATACACATAATAAAAGGAAGATTTTATAAACAGCAGAGGCATATAATATATAATAGGTCTAACAATGTCCATATAATAAATATAACGCCCACTAGCTGTTATACATATGTGAAGGGTATTAAGCCATAAACCACAATCAGTAAATCAACAAGATAACATTAGAAAAAAGCAAACCAAATGCATACCTAGAGTCATGTTGATAGATTTAAGATGAATGTGAAGCCAGATACACAACACAGGGAGGGAATATAGTTAACGTCCGACGTGCATGTCGCCAGGGGAGTAGCTTCGTTATTCCACGGATCTGTATATGTGGAATAAATCCTACTCGATTGGAGTGTATTAGGGATAGAAGTACACCATTCACTTGAGAGGCGGGGATGGAGAAATAAGTTGTTGTAAAATTGGTGGAATTGTGTATGAAGAGTTGGGGTTAGAGGTAATTATTCCACCCAACTCCCGTATTTGATATATTACGTTTAGTTTCTGATGTTCCCTTAGTTTAGAGACAGTTTATCAGGTTCGTTCGCAAAATTTATAAAATCTATTATAACCTATGTGTTTGATATCCCTGATACATTTAGCCAGATAGCAAAAGGGGTAAAGCTGAAACTCAGTGAGAACGTCAGAGATCCATCGCTTAATGCCAGGATCGGTCAGTAGGGACTCATTTAAACACCACTAGGAGCAGGTAGCAGTAGGCGTCTGGAAATCAATATAAATCATAACCAGGTCATGATCTGACCAGGCACAGGGTACGTGACGGGCATAAGTGAGGTCAGGGAGCAGAGCATCAAAGTAGAGAGCAGGATCCTATCGATCCTAGTGTAATGGTGGTGGGCTGGAGAGGAGTAAGTATAACCTCTCCTTTTCGCATTAAAGTCACAGCAAGCATCTGCTACATTAAGTAACTGAATAGCAGTATGGATCTCTCCCTTGGCCTTAGAAGAGAGTTTATCTGTGTAGGTACAATTTGTAAATCCAGGAACCGCCCTGGAACAGTAAGGCAATAATAAGAATAATATCACCTGCATAGTGACTAGAGAAAATTCAACAATGGAACTAAGGCCATAAGAGATATTAAATCAGTATCAATAGGCCAAGGCCAAAAACCTGAGACTACAGAAATAATAGTAAAAGCAATTAGTTTCCATACTGGAAAATCTGTAAATGAAACAAGACAGGTGTCCATATATTTATCAAGGAGACACAGAGGATGCAGGAGGAGGTGGAGGTCGAGCAGGAACCGGTGATTTCTTGCGTTTTGGTAACCAGGCAAAGAAAGGTTTTTGGAGGGAGAGGGTCAGCGGGTTCTAAATTGTCTACCTGGAGTCCTTCAGTCCTTGTTATTGAGAAAGCATGAGATAACGAAAGAAAAACCCAAGTGGTAGCATATCTGGGCCTTCTGTAAGACGAGGGTGACTGGGTGCATGGTTCTACACCTATCCAGGGTGGTTGGAGTCCAATCTGCGAAGAGCTGAATGGATGGGACCATGCCCGGTAGAGGTTGTAGATTTTGGGCTGCGAACAAGATTTGATCATGGAGCTCTGGGTAGTGCAGCTTGAGAATAACATCCCTGGGTACGTTCAGGTTTGTAGGGCGACCCAATCCTCTATGAATATGATCCATGGAGAACAAGGTGGGGTCGGCCTGTGGGAACAGAGTTGTAACTGTTTCCTGCAGAGTAATCAAGGATTCTGGCACTCCTCTGATGCGAATGTTGGCTCGCCTAGATCTATTCTCCAGGTCTTACAATTTAAGATCAATGGCCTCAAATTTTTGAGCATAGTCATCGAGACGGGTTTTATCCTCCTCCAGAGCATCAGCAACTTCATCCTCTATCCTCCACTTCTGAGACTGGATCCAAGATCCTGGATTTATTTGGTAAAAACAGCAACCGCCTTAGTTCAGTAGAAAACAGTTTGATTTTTGCAAAAAGAGCAGTGGGATCTAGGTCAGTGGCCCTGGCGTCAGCCATAGGCTCTTGGTCAGAAGGAGAAGGTGATCTGAACAGTTCAGGTAGTGTGCGCCAAGCAGCCAAGTCCTCTCTGAGCTTTCGAGTTTTGGCTCTTGAGAGCGTGTAGTCATCTTATAACACAAGCAGGTGATAGGGTGGTATATAAAGCAAAATCAAGCCATTGGTGCAGGTTGGGGAAGTTGTAGCAGATATCTGAAATGTTAGTCAGACATGATGAGCTCATTGAGAGTAGACCAAAAGATAAACAAACATAGGTACCATAGCAGAATTTAGCATGCCGCAGCTTTAGCAGGATGTAAAGCGTTCAATATAGCGAGCACTGAGCAGCAGTTTGAGGAAAGCTGGCTGGAGATGCAGCAATCAGTATATATGCAACAAGCCCAGGATGGCTGCCTGTAGCAAAACTAAAGTACTCCAAATTTATTTCAGCACACAGTATTCCCCAGTGGGGGGATTCCCAACATCCAGGAGAGGAGATGTCAGGGTCAGCATGTCCACTGGGGCTACAGGAAAGAGAGTTCACACCAGGAGAGATGGGGAGGCACAGAAGTAATGGCTGCCTACCTCAAGCAGCTTAGGAGGAGGATCAGTTGGCAGCCGGTGATTGTGTTGGGCTCCGTAGGATTGGGCACAGAGCAGGGAAGCACTGCAGGGATACTTGCAGCTGGGTGGAGAAGCCGTTTACTGCTGTAGTGTAGCAGCCGGTAAGATGATGAAACTGGGCCACCTCAGAGCTGGGAAGATGGCAATTGTGGCACATGTAGGAACGACAAACAGACCCGGCCGGATTGCAGGTGCTGGCAGGCTTTGGAACCTCTCCGGGTTGAACCTGCAGGGTCAAAGAGTCCAGAGGTGGATAGTGGTGGGAGGACCCCTAAAACAGACCATTGCAGGGATGCAGAGCTGAAGCCAGGACAAGACATATCCATCTTCTTCAGCTTCAGGCCACGCTCCCTCAAATTCTCCCTTTTTGATGGAGGCTTCGTGACCAGTCTGTTATGCTGGGTCAAAACCAAGTTGTTTCATGGAACCCCCAAGAGGGCTGCTATTTCGCTAAACACTTCCATGCACCGCTCTCACCTGGCTGACTTTCAGATGGATAGCTGGCAGAATGGTTAAAAGTTTCTCTTGGTTATCAAAAATATCTGCGAAATTACTAACAGACCTAGGGACCTTTCCCCATCCTCTGTTTATCTGTCCAACTGCTGAGGTGATGTCAGATAGAACACTTACACTCATACCCTGTAGAAGAGATGGGGATTCCTGAAGGAACTTCTCTATTGCTAGAAGTTTCTTGACATTCGATGTAGAAGTATCATCTCTAGGAGTCTCCACTGTTGATGAAATGTGTGACTTAGGACATGGCCCACCTAAATCCAGGGGCTGGTGTCTGTGGTCACTAGAATTTGATTTGTCAGAGACTATGGAACTCCCTTGCATAGATTTTCCCTGAAAGTTCACCAAGCCAGGGAATGAACCATTCACTAGACAAAGTTGTAGCATCTGTTCCAATATTTAAAATGTCCATCTAAAGTGAAGTGGTCTTGAGTGGATCTGGATCTAACCTACTGCTGGAATAAAGGTCATGAATAACCCCAAAAGCAACATTGCCCTTCTCAGAGAAACCCATAGGGATTAGGAGATACAGATATGGAATAGAGATTAGTGTGTGTGTGTTCCCAAATGTAGGCAGCTATTTCTGCTACAATTTTTGTAAAGATCATTGGAGGCATTGCAGTGCCAAATGGCACAGTCTGAATTTGAAAATGCTGCACCTTCGGAATCCATCTCTACTGCAAACCTCAGGAATTTTTGAAAATTCGGATGCATTGGGACCTGATAATTAATTACATTAGGTCTATCGAGACCCTGTAGCAGTACTGTAAAAGAATATTTACTGCAGGCCCTCTGGTATCCATTTTGAACTTCCTGTAGACCAAGTACCAGTTGAAAGTTTTAGATTTATTATAATCCTAAATGTCCCGTTTGGTTTGGGAATAAGGAAGAGATTTTGAGTAAATCCCTGACATTATTCTTAGGGAACTTGGATCACTACTGCTGAACAGAGATTCTCCACTTGTCTGAGAAGGGTCCAGGATCGATAACCTGAACTCTGTCTTGGAACAATGAACCATGTATGGGGAGGTTTTACAAATTCTAGCTTTAATCCAACTCATATGGTGCCTAAAAACCAGCTACTGTTTAAAATAGATGCTCGCGCTGGATAAAATCTGGACAACCTATCCGCCACTTGTTCCCTAGTGCCATTGGTAATGTCTTTTTTTTCTGAGCTGTAGAGGAAAAAGGTCATCAGATTTACTTTTCCAAAGCTTCCGCTTCCCTTCTTTCTGACCCTGCAATATCCTTTGATTCCTATTCCTACAAAAAAAAACAAAAAAAAACTGAAGTTTCGAGGAGGGTTGAAGGAAATCTTTTTTTTCTTTTCCCCTGCCAAAGCTAAAAGATCATCCAGGTCAGAACCAAACAAAAATTCCCCCGTGCAAGGTAAAACAGAGTCTTTTCTTTGCCACCAGCTCCCGACCAGGTTTTTAACCAAATGGCCCTACAGGCAGAACTAGTCTAGGCTCTAGCTGAAAGTCTAACTATACTAGCTGTGGTGTCAGGAACAAACTCTCTGGATTTCTTGAGAGTGGGGATTATTTGCAAGGAACTTTACCCTAGGGGTTTCATTTGCCAAGTTGGGATTCCGATTGGCTAAGCCAAGTGAAGATGTTTAAATAGCAGCAATATTCAGTTTGAATGAAGCCAAGAGACACTCCAAGAGTTACCCTGAAATCCATTTGCCTTGCAGTCCATCAAATCCTTTAAGAGACCCATATTATGAAAGGGAATTTCTGTAAGACTTTAGAGAAAGATACATCCAATGTAGGTGGACTATCGTAGCAAAAGTTCTCCCTTCCTCAAAGGAATGTTTATGTTTATTAGCTTTGGGAACATGAGGCTTCTTTTCTGAATGTTTCCATTCCTTTTTAATCAAGACCCAAATATTTTAGTTGAATAAGGACCATTCTACTTTAGAAAAGTCTAGTTCGATTAACATTAAATCTTGAATGGAACTTGGTAAACAAAGTTCAGCGAACATCAAATTTTAAATGGATCTTGTTTCTTTGACATCTAGATTCATGGTTGTTTTTAGATGCTTTTAGAAACGGATCAATTCACAAAGTAAACCTTCCTCCTGCTCTGAATTCTCGTGTGGGAGTAAGGTTGAAAATGTTCAAGGGTAAATCCAGTGTCTAGAGGGGACACTGCACTTCAGCTCTGATGAGGGACCTAATTTCCTCCATGAAAAAAGGAAGATTCTCTAGATAACATGTTTTAAATACAAGTTAAACAAATCTATTTAAACTAACCTGAACTTAATCTCTTTACACATAGTACACTTGCTTTCAAGATACTCTTTTTATTAGATTTTTAGAACTAGAGTCCACTAAAACAGTAAAGAAGAGACACTTACATACTCCTATAGGACTCCCCTGCATATTGTTAACTATGCTGAGCTAATGGTGGTAGTGTCTGGGACAGAAAAAGCCTCAGGAACATCTATCTTGGCTTCCTTGGACATGTTTCTGGGACCAGCGGTGGCAAAGGGCAGCGACAGAGTTCGTATACCTCTGTCCCAGGCTACTTATCACAAAAGTTGGCAAAAAACACTGGCTGTGTTAAAGGTGTGATAACACATCTTTTTCCATTTGTCTTCTTAAAACAAGGTGCCTTTGCACCATGCAGACACCAACACTACCACTAGTTTCAGACAGGAAGAGTGATCTGCGACACCGCGTCCAGTCCAGCCAATTCCCTGACAAGAATTTCCCTGCCAATGTCCCATATGACTACCTAGAAATTTCTCTCATTGTTGTAAAATCTGCAGAAATGGTTGTATTGAATGTGCCCAGAGTGCAGGGAGACAGTGCCAGAGACACTACGATATCACTTATATGTCTTTGTTGCTGACTGAACCAAGACTGATCACACAGACTGCAGCAGCTTGTGTTCTGGAAAACTGACATTGCACACTCTCCACATCAACCTTTTTAGAGTCTAGGTAGCCTAGAGTCCTATACTGGAGCAAAAGGCCCCCATAAAGGTCGACTGCCTCTCAAGTACAGGAGACCACACTGCAGGTGAAGAAGAGATCCTAATGCTTAATACTGGTTTCCTGTCCCAGGAAGGTGGATCTGTCTCTCTTGTAGGTGCTATTGTGGGAGAGGTGGAAAACTGCAGCACATTTCAGTGTCTGGAGCATGTACTTCCCAAGATGTGCAACAATTATTAAGAGACATGTGATTCTTAATAATTGTCACACATCTGGGCCACAAATTAAGAAAAAAAACATCCTTCATTACGTTTAGTACCAGAGTACTACCTGGTTGATGAGTATTCGCCTTTGATTATCAGAATGACTGATGCAGGCCCAAAAAGTAAGACACACCCAGGGAAAAAGAGCTATGTGTTTATATAGGCATATTGGTACATAGAATGCTTACATATGTTAAATGTGTTTTAGCACGAAAATACAGTTTTGTTTTGTTTTTTCTGTTTTTTTATAGCTCAAGTACAGAGAAAAGGGAAAAGGAAAAAAAAGAGGGAAGAGAAAAAAAAAAAAAAGCAAAAAAAAAAAAAAGCTTCTCAGCTGGAATACAAATATACAGTACAAATTGATTTATTTAAAACAGTTACAAAAAAGCACAACAAAATATAGATTAATGCTCTGGTAAAGATCAGGTAGCATAATAGGATAGAAGCACCTGCCTAGGTCTAAGGCTTTGTAGGATGCATATTAGGTTATTGGTTAATTATATGAAATGTGTGTTCTGAATACCGGATGTGCTGACCTACATACCTCCCTATCCAGGGAAGTGGTATGTTCCATTCCACTTGATGATGTCACATTGCACAAAAGAACCTGTCTAAAGCTCTGTTATTTAACACTGTGGTCTGAGGCAGGAAAATGCTTCCTCCCATGTTACAGTTACATCTCACTTCTTGAAAAAAAAGGCATCTTAACAACTGAGCAATGCATTAAGCCCCACCCCCTGCACACTATTCCAGGTGCATTGTACACACCCAAGCGCTGAAATTGCTTTTGAACAATATTTGCTTTGCTCCTATTATAGCATATATATATTATTATTATTATTAAAGACATGGGTGTTCTTTAATTTATCCAGTGACTTATCTGGCCTTCTTAGAAGGAAATGTTGGGAGTATATGTAGTGTCCAGTGATGTTCAGAATGGGATCAGGTGCCTTCTAAAGCAGGTTTGGCAGTGTGAAAAGTTGTCATTAAAAAAATATCATACTACTTCACGCCAAGTGTATTCCAGATCTGAGATCAATATATAGAATATAAGATAACATGTCTCTGCAGTAAAGCTTTCGGTTAGAAGTCAAGGTGCAGGAGAGCCAGGGTCCATGCTACAATAGGACGTATACCTTTTATTGCACTCTGGGTGTGTCTGGGTGACCAAACGAACCTTGCTGTATCACCACCATGGTGCTGGCTCGGGAATGTTAATATTACAGTTGACCTCAAAAATCCTGGGTGTGGAAATTGCAACACTTCTTGAAAGGAACCACAATA
The DNA here is from genome assembly GCA_947044405.1 of Leptodactylus fallax. Classification (NCBI taxonomy): domain Eukaryota; kingdom Metazoa; phylum Chordata; class Amphibia; order Anura; family Leptodactylidae; genus Leptodactylus; species Leptodactylus fallax. Next base: position 6,140,930 of record CAMRHE010000021.1, read on the forward strand.
CTAAGAAACATATTCCGCCTGCCATTTGTGCCTTTTCAACAAGGTAGGGGAGATTTACAAGCATATGGTCATAGCTGGAAGCTTCGAATCCCAGGAAGACTCGTAGCAAAAATAACCTCTTATCCATTTATCTTCAAAACAGTCACCCCATTCAAATGTCTAAAACATTTTTTTCTGCGTCCTATACTTAGCACACCAGGAATAATGCTTGGAAATGCACAATATATATGTAAAACGTATGATACAATAGGGTTCAAATGATTACCAAGAAAATAATTCAATTTTCTAAATTGAAGAATGGGCAGTGTCTGTGCAGTAGACATTACCCTCCCACGTCATTCTTCCAGCAGCAGGGACCCAGCCTCAACGTCAATGATTATCCCTGTACTCTAACTGTGCAAATTCATTAGGTCTGCAGAGATTTCTAGATTACTTCCCTGCATTTGACCGGCCCTCAATAGACAGCTTCACCTCTTGTGGAATGAAAGAATGGCGTGAAGGTGAGGGTCGGGCTTCAGTATTCTGACCACTATATCTTTGGACTACTGGATTTGACCAGCTTGACGGAGCTGTGGGAACAGGACATGAAGTCTGGGCCAGACCATCTTTCTGAAGCTGATTCTGCTTATCGCTATCTCTTTCGGATACCAGTGGACACTCCCTAGATTGTAACACTGCTTTCTCAATAGGATGTGGCAGAGCTTGATGTGTGCTGCCTGCAGGCAATGCACCATTCTTGGAAATGCTCTGCAAACTTATTGATATACAAACATCTCCCACTTGAAGACGGTGGCAGGGAAGTGCAAAGAGCTGAGCAGTCTGTGATGGGCTGCACGAAGACCAGCCCTGCCCATACACAAAAAATGGGTGTTCAGGAGGGACATCAAGACAAACTTTGCTTTGCTGCTCTCCAACTACAAAATGAAGAGTCACAAATCCAGGCCACTGACTCTCCTGAATATCCACCACTGTGCTGGAATCAATTTTAAGGCCGCCACTAACTTCTGCACTTCGCACAAAATCCTGGGTCTGTAGGTCTTCTACACGCTTCAGTTCCCCAGTGGCAAGCTGGATGATGGCCCCTTTCATGAAGTGTGATGGTAAAGTTGTAGAATGGGGAGGCTGTGTGGGACCTGTGGGTGTGGAGTCTCTGTCTCGACTATGCTTTTCTGGAGATCTGGTCTCTTGGGGTTTAGAGGCATGCTGTGGAGCCGTTAACGACAATCTGTCAGTAGAACTAAGTGTTCCTTGGGTTGACTCACCATTCGAAATAAGTGCATTTTTCTCTGTATATTTAAGAGGGTGCTGTACACCATACACACCTCTAAAATCTCCTCTTGCTGGACTTGTAAGATTACTATTTTCTCTCTTTGAATCATGCTTAATGTCATTGGAGAGATTTAAAGGACTCATTCGTTCTTTTCTCTGGACTGAAGGGGAACAGTAGCCTTGGGAGACCATTCCACCAACAACTCTTTGAACCTCTAGGTCTGTATCAGGAGTGCTCCTATGGGTCATCAGAGCAACCTCTGTCCTCTGTGTTGCGGGGCCTGAGTATGTATCACACTCCAACAGATTGTCATTGTGACTTCTTGTCATTTCTTCATCAGAATTGTGAATATAATGTTCTATGGCCTGGCTCCCTCGTCTGTTTGAGGCACATTCAGATCCTCTCTGGGACCCATTCGTAGAAGCCATCAAAGTTTCTTTGTCTCTAGGGGAGGATGGATTATGTTCTGTATTAGGAGGACATGCCAAGATCATTTCATGAACAGGATAACCTGTTGGCATTTGAGAAGAATGCTGATAAAATATAGGAACTCTTCCTTTTGTAACATCAACTGGCACCACACCCATAAGAACAGAGGGAGACTGCGCAGTGGTAACTTTACTAAAAGTCTGAGGAGATGGAGGCTGAGGAGGAGGGGTCACTCCCTCAGGCAAGATTGAGTTATATGGCACATAATGGGGAACATGAGAAGTAGCCAAAGTGGCAGGTGGAGATATAACAGCGCGTTGAAGGAAACCTGGAGGAACAGCATATGGAACAGCATAAGGTGACCCAAGAAACTGCACTGATGTGTGAGAGATGGGTGCATAATGGATGGGTGGATATGTAATTCCAGGGTGTTGGATCAAAGGTGATGCTACATTAAAGGGTGGAGGGATGGACCCCATGTTCACGACAGGGTGGAGACCTGGTGGGGAGAAGGTAGGCGGCACGGCAAGTTTGTACAGATTTCCATACTGGTCCACTGTTACAGCCTCTGCCCCTTCTCCAGCCACTTCATATCTCACCCCATGTCCTTGTCCTGAAGCCACCAATACTCCTCTGGGCCAGTTTGCAGTCTCATTAGCTGAGCTTTCATTAGTAGAGGAGTTATCCACCTTGGGAGGTTGCTCCTCTATGTTTATGGTGCTCTGAGCCAGATCTCGTTTCTTTGGTGGAAGACATTCCTGGCTCCGTTCGTGTGCAGGCTTCATGTCGCTTCCTGCTTTTAGTGGTGTCTCTATGACTTTCGGTTAGCTTCATGGGTGTCTGACAGCAAATGTTGGTGGCGACACCACATGTATTCTGTCGGCATCTTGTTGGTTTAAAAGCTACAGGAGAAAAGGCAGACATTAGTCTGAGACAGTGGAATAGCACTACAGGAACGATTTAACGATGATGGAAATTAGTGGTGGACTGTGCCATGTTAATGATATCAGTCAACAAAACAAAAAATGAATTGACATATTCAACACTATTAAAGGGGTGCTCCGGTTTTATTTTTACAGCATACGAAGGAATAAAATAACAAATGCTATACACTTACCTGGCCATTTGCTCAGGGATCCAACAAAGTCACCATTCTCGTCCCCAGACTTCCTGACCTTTGGCCTGCACAGCAGCACTTCAGCCAGTCCGTGTCTGAGCAGTGATGAGTGATGCCCTGTTTAGATAGAGCATCAGCACTCAGCAACTGATTGGCAGATGTGCTCATGTGCAGGTAGACTGTAAAAGACGACAGAGGACCTGAACAGAGACTCTCTACTGTATTCCCAGTTGAACGGACACAGTATATAGTATTTGTTATTTTAAAGTGGTTTCCCCATCTCTGTCTAACTAGCTAGCGTGCTATCTTTTCTTCCTGTATTCCTCAACAAGCTGGTGTGCGGGCTTTGACTGTTTGATAGACAGGACACTATGAAGTACCTCAATAGATAGACATTGCATTTACCATGAAAGATTATTTATTATAAATTACCAGAAATTAATATTAATACAAATCAAATAATAAGTACAATAAATGTATCTTACATTACATTGAAGAGAAAAAAATAAATCAAAAAGTTAAAGAAATTTGCTGTAAGGATGGAGAGTGGGCTTGCATTAATCTCAAGACTTATCTCTGTGTTTACTTACATAGATAACAGGAACTGAGCAAACCCCCTAACCAAACCCTTATCAACCTGATTGCCCAGTACCTAACAGCAGGAGATAACAGTTTTGAGATCAAGCATGCTTCCTGAGAACTCAGCCCCCCTCCCCTCCAGTGAGTGACTTCACCCATCCTTAGATAAGATACCAGGCTGGACTCCTGGGGCCTAGGAAATGTTGTGTAAACAATGGGGTGGAATAATCTCACATAAACAAAGCAGCAATGTAGTTAGGAAAACTCCTGAATTTAAATAAACTAGCAGTTTAGATAATGATTCTTGAGGTAGGAATGAATACCCATTTCATTTTACATATGCTGTAAAAATAATAACTAGAACACACCTTTAAAAACTGCTGAGCATACTAGAGAAGTATTTGTTGATAAAGTTAGTCTTACGCATCCTACTTATATAATAAATTACATGCCGAGACCAAGCTGGGCTGCAACTGTTCACAGAAGTTGCAACTTAGGGCCGGTTCACATCTGCGTTCGGACCCCCCGAACGGAAACCTATACGCATAAAAAGTGGTTTACCTGGGAAACCACACAGACCCCATAGACTATAATGGGGTCTGTGTGGTTTGCGCTCGGATTCCGCACGAAGCAAGCAGAGAGAAAAGCGCTGCAAGCAGCACTTCACAATAAATTGGGAAGATCCACTCTCCAGTATTTTCTTTTTCATCAAAAGTAAGCATGGAAAAGGAAAGAGATTGTCAGGTTTCTTAGAAAACCAGGCATTGTTCTATAGGGAGCTACCTTCGAAAAGGAAAGAAAATAAAAAATAAAAAAAAAGTTTTTCCTCTTCCATCACATAGAACTTGTTTGACTATTCATTTCCCAGAAGTTCTACTAGAGCATGTATGGTCTGTAAGACTCTATACACGGCAAGGTGGCCTACAAAGGCAATGTCTCGCTAATGAGTATTACTCTGTCTGATCCAGCCTTCCCAGAAACACATAGAAGAAGTAGCAGCTGAATACAATTTGACAGCAAGTTGTCAAAATTTGACAAAACAATTTTTGCCCTCTGGCTGCTAGCAGTGCTCAGTGAATACACAGGTATCATGGTTATATTCATGATGCACGTAGCTATAAGAGTAGCAGTGGCAGGTCCTGCTACCTGCTACTTAAAGAGGATCTTTCACCACCTCTACCAACTCTGACTCTTTGCATTGTTTAATAGGTGCCGCTCCACTGTTTCCAGCACAGCTGGTAGAGTAGATGAAAGGTTCTCTTTAATAATACAACAGTATTGTTTGCACTGGCACTCAGGAGCTTCAAGTTAGGATTCTGTGTAGCCTCAGCCAATGAAGAGGGATACCTAAAACAGTACAAGTTGCCTGCATCAGCTTAAAAAAAAATCTTTACATTCATATACTGTTCAATCAATAAACTCTATAAACACAGTAAGAAGAAGATGAAATTCACATAACTCTCCACATCAAGTGACACCAAGAACCTTTTCAATAATTCTGAACTGAACTTAAAAAGGAGTATGTCAACAGAGTCCAGAACATCAACCTGCAAATGACATTATCCCCTTACGAATCGTTTGTTGCAATATGCAAATGAGCTCTCTAGATGAATAGCAATGCTCTTAATGCTCCAGAAAGCTCATTTGCATATTGGCAAAAAAAAGTGGTGATCATTTGAAAACAGAGGTAGCAATTCATAAGAGGAATCCTGTCTACCCGTGAGGTTGGGTTATTATGCTGTGTTCTGGTGATAGTCTCCCTTTAAAGAGGAGTGAGAGATGGGGAAGCTCTGCTTTTCTGGTAACCACAAAGTGACATCATACAATTAGCTTCTGTCATCCACTGGTACATTATCAGTGCACAATATGTACCCCTCTGTAGGTGAATGTTCTGAAGATACAGTATCTCCACAGAAGTCTAGGGGGAGCATTCTAGAAAAATTGTGCAGCTGAGATTCTCTATAGACACTGGCCCCATGCAATGATCCGTAGAAGCATTATGTACCTACCTGTTCAAGTAGCTATACAGCATTATGAACCTCCCTGTTCTACCGGCTATAGAGCGTTATGTACCTCCCTGTTGTACTGGCTATGGAGCGTTATGTACCTACCAGTTCTATCGGCTATAGAAGCATTGTGTACCTACCTGTTCTACCGGCTACAGAAGCGTTATGTACCTCCCTGTTCTACCGGCTATAGAGCGTCATGTACCTACCAGTTCTATCGGCTATAGAAGCGCTGTGTACCTCCCTGTTCTACCAGCTATAAAAGAGCTATGAACCGCCCTGTTCTACCAGCTATAGAGCGTTATGTACCTACCAGTTCTATCGGCTATAGAAGTGTTGTGTACCTACCTGTTCTACCGGCTATAGAAGCATTGTGTACCTACCTGTTCTACCGGCTATAGAGCGTTATGTACCTACCACTTCTATCGGCTATAGAAGCATTGTGTACCTACCTGTTCTACCAGCTATAGAAGAGCTATGAACCTCCCTGTTCTACCGGCTACAGAAGTGTTATGTACCTCCCTGTTCTAGCGGCTATATAAGCGTTATGTACCTCCCTGTTCTACTGGCTATAGAGCGTTATGTACCTACCAGTTCTATCGGCTATAGAAGCGTTATGTACCTCCATGTTCTAGCGGCTATAGAAGAGCTATGTACCTCCCTGTTCTAGCGGCTATAGAAGCGTTGTGTACCTCCCTGTTCTAGCGGCTATAGAAGCGTTATGTACCTCCCTGTTCTAGCGGCTATAGAAGCGTTATGTACCTCCCTGTTCTAGCGGCTATAGAAGCGTTATGTACCTCCCTGTTCTAGCGGCTATAGAAGCGTTATGTACCTCCCTGTTCTAGCGGCTATATAAGCGTTATGTACCTCCCTGTTCTACTGGCTATAGAGCGTTATGTACCTACCAGTTCTATCGGCTATAGAAGCGTTATGTACCTCCCTGTTCTAGCGGCTATAGAAGAGCTATGTACCTCCCTGTTCTAGCGGCTATAGAAGCGTTATGTACCTCCCTGTTCTAGCGGCTATAGAAGCGTTATGTACCTCCCTGTTCTAGCGGCTATAGAAGCGTTATGTACCTCCCTGTTCTAGCGGCTATATAAGCGTTATGTACCTCCCTGTTCTACTGGCTATAGAGCGTTATGTACCTACCAGTTCTATCGGCTATAGAAGCGTTATGTACCTCCCTGTTCTAGCGGCTATAGAAGAGCTATGTACCTCCCTGTTCTAGCGGCTATAGAAGCGTTATGTACCTCCCTGATCTAGCGGCTATAGAAGCGTTATGTACCTCCCTGTTCTAGCGGCTATAGAAGCGTTATGTACCTCCCTGTTCTAGCGGCTATAGAAGCGTTATGTACCTCCCTGTTCTAGCGGCTATAGAAGCGTTATGTACCTCCCTGTTCTACCAGCTATAGAGCGTTATGTACCTACCAGTTCTATCGGCTATAGAAGCGTTATGTACCTACCAGTTCTATCGGCTATAGAAGCGTTATGTACCTACCAGTTCTATCGGCTATAGAAGCGTTGTGTACCTCCCTGTTCTACCGGCTATAGATGTGTTATGTACCTCCCTGTTCTACCAGCTATAGAGCGTTATGTACCTACCTGTTCTATCGGCTATAGAAGTGTTATGTACCTACCAGTTCTATCGGCTATAGAAGCGTTGTGTACCTCCCTGTTCTACCAGCTATAGATGTGTTATGTACCTCCCTGTTCTACCAGCTATAGAGCGTTATGTACCTACCTGTTCTACCAGCTATAGAGCGTTATGTACCTACCTGTTCTAGCGGCTATAGAAATGTTATGTACCTCCCTGTTCTACCAGCTATAGAGCGTTATGTACCTACCTGTTCTAGCGGCTATAGAAGTGTTATGTACCTCCCTGTTCTACCGGCTATAGAGCGTTATGTACCTACCAGTTCTATCGGCTATAGAAGCATTGTGTACCTACCTGTTCTACCAGCTATAGAAGAGCTATGAACCTCCCTGTTCTACCAGCTATGGAAGCGTTGTGTGCCTATCTGTTCCACCGGCTATGGAGCGTTATGTACCTACCAGTTTATTGGCTATAGAAGCATTGTGTACCTACCTGTTCTACCGGCTATAGAAGTGTTTTGTACCTCCCAGCTCTATCGACAATAGAGCGTTATGTACCTCACTGTTCTATCGACTATAGAGTGTTTTGTACCTACCTGTTCTATCGGCTATAGATGTATTATGTATCTCATCTTCACTGGCGGCTAGCATGTCGTTTGTGTTGTGTTTTTTTTCCTTTTATGATACAAATTTCCTGAAACATGTCTGCCAAACCAAATTAATTTTAGGGGTGCACAAAACTCCCACATAGCCAATGTACTGGTCCACATGATTAATTCTGTTTTGTGACAGATTCCACCATATAACACCAGCCTTAATTCACAAACTCTGCAGTATCCTGGGACTTGTGGTTTAACCCCAGCACAAAAGCCAAAACCCAGGCCCCGAGATCCACTGCCCTGCAGAGATTTAGGTTAGGTAGAAAAGGAGACTAACTTCAGATAACAGGTCTGTAACATATGAGGCCAGAGGTGAGGCTGTAGGGAGACATACAACACACACAGTCCACATACACTGCAGGGTAATGGCAGCTCACCGGTACATTTTCTCATGGTGGAGTCGCTCTCCAATCGGTAGATACCGGGCACCTACATCCCGCTCCCGGCCTTTCTCTGGGTCCCCGGACAATCTCTATCCGGCCCCGGCGCCTCCTTGCGGCCTTGCCCGGGCACAGCAGCCGTCGCGTCACCGTGACGATCCCTTAGCAACCGACGTCTAAAAATTGCGTGTGCAATACGTCATACATAGCAACCGCACCCCACGTGACGTTCCCACAGTGTCGCCATCAAAGAGAGCCGGAAGAAATCCTGAGGGGGTTGTTATGGAGATGAGCAAAGAAAATACCAGTGTTAGTTCCTGTTTATGCCGCTGGAGGGCATTAGTACACCAAAGAACATGACATAATGTACTACATTCTTTGTATTCATCCATTCCATAGTTTGGCTTTTCTTGGAAATGTTCACCATGTGTAGAAACGGGTTTAGAAATGGCAGCACAAATGGGCCAGACTGGGATAACTGAGTGACAGTCAGAGGCGTAGCTAGGGGTTGAGCACAGGGGGGGCGAACATGTTCAAGAGGGCCCCAACTTAGGTATACCGATATTATCACTATACGATGACCATATAGTGGTAGATATCGGCTGTACACAGGGTGAATACAGTGCAGTATCATTTAGTGACTTACCATTGACGTCTCTGACTAATTGTTCACATTTCCATTCCATTTTTCTATCATCTGGACCATCATAACCATTTCTTCCAGTCTCTATAAAGTTAGCAGAACATACATCTTTGGCTCCTTACTTTTCCAGGAACCTAACCCACATTGTCCTCATCTGCACACCCATTGTAACGCTACCCCCAATAATAAAATATATAATATAACCCCCCCATAATGAATAATACCGCCAAGTGCATCTTTAAATTAACTTCCCTGTGTACCCCCTTTAAATATTGCCCCTTATTATTAATGCCCCAGGTGTTTCCTAATTAAAAGGTAAAAAAAAATATTATTGGGGTTCCAATACCCAGGAGCCCCAGGATCAGCTGTTTGAATGGACCGTGGAATCTGTGTAAGCGCCATGACCGCTTTTCTGTTTATATAGTATCATACATTTCATTGCGGCCATGTAATGTAACTATAGCCTCGTCCTATACACGTCTATGTGACAAGACTGCAACGACATCACACGGTCACTATAAATAGACAGCGTGTGATATAAACAGGCGCCATAGCCTCTTTATACAGCTGATCAGAGGGGGGGTCCACTGATCTCTTATTGATGATCTATTCTGAGGATTAGAGATGAGCGAATCGAAGCTGACGAAGTGGAATTCAATCTGAATTTCAGGAAATATTCGATTCGCATTGAATCCGAATTTCCTCACACTTCGTGGTAACAAATTGCATTTTATTCAAAATGGCTTCTGTACATGCTAGGACATGGGGCAAGGAACTCTGGGAACGCGGGATCACCCACAATGCCATGCGTGCAGCCAATCAGCAGGCAGCCAGCCCTGTGATGTCACAGCCCTTTAACCCCTTTGCGAGCGCTCGCGGCATGTTTGACTGCTGCATCCAAGGTGTTAAAACCCCCGATCGGATATAGAGCAGGGTGTTAGCTGCAACTTACAGCTATCACTCTGCTCCATAACCGATCGAGGGTTTAAACACCTTGGATACAGCGATCAAACATGACCGTGGCATCCAAGGGGTTCCGCCATTTTGCAGCCCACCTCGGCTCTCTGCAGCCAATAAATAGCTGTTTTTTTAACACGATTCGCCGCGATTAAATTCAGATCGAATAGAATCATATCGGAAAATTCATCGAAGTTGCTGAATCGAATTTTTGAATACTTCGCTCATCTCTACTGAAGATAGATCATCAATAAAAATGAAGTGGGAAACTCCTTAAGGCTGGGGCCGCACGTGGCGAAAATGCCGTGATGTGGACACGGTGTAAATGCCGCAGAAAAAATGCAGCCTTTTACAGTTCTTGCAAAGTGGATGGGATGCTGGCAACTTCCCTATAGGTATAATGGAAGCAGAAAGCACTGCAGGAAAAAAACGTTACTGCCATGGTTTTCCCTACAGTGCTTTTTTGCTGCGGCCCGCTACGTGGTGCCTTAGTCTTAATAAAGTCCAAGTGCCACCTTAATTAAATTAAATGCCCCCTCATATTATGCCCCTGATTACCCCTGACATAAAAACTGCACCTCTAATGTCCCCTTTTATAAATGATATCCCCTAATGACCCCTTATATAACCTCCCCCCTTGTATTCATAATGCCCCCTGTGGCATCCCAGAGCTGGCTATGGCTGGGCTGAGGGTGATCTCTGTAGTCATTGTATTATTTCCTGTTGCTTCATAGCCTGTGTGACATAGCAGGGGGTCCTGAGTCTCACACAACACAGCGCCACCTAGTGAGCCTCACACATGCATTACACCTCCCATAGGATTGAATAGTAACCAAATGTCCAATGGGAGGACATCGCCTGGGAAAAGGGGAGGAGTCAGCTGATCACTGGGTCCCCATGGTAACACCCCTGCAGGAAGGTCCTGCGTGTGAGGAGTTAGAAGTGTGGAGTGTTAGGAGGAGGAGGTGAGGAGATAAGTGTGATGTCCTGTGAAGAAAGCAGTGAGTTTAGTGCAGGAATCTCAAGTCCTAGACAGGCCCAGGAAGGTTGGAGAGCTGACATACTCCAGCTATTCAGAAGATCCTGTCCCCTGTCTGCCTAGCCATCGCCCTGAAGGAAGTCAAGCATCATTATCTTGTCAGCCTGAGACTGTGGAGAGAACATTCTGGAACACGTGCTCCATAGCCAGTATCACAGGATCCAGGGGCCAAGGCCAGACCTGTGGAATATCCTGCCACCCTGACTATTGCACCCCCGAAACTCTGAGCTATCAGGACCACATAACGTGAGTGGGGAATATTATGTACTAGTATCATGGTGGGCATCCTCCTATGAGCCAAATAGGAGCCCAGACGCACCTTAGGGCTGTAACACTGAAGTATAAGGGGCTAGGAACACCTTTCATCAAGTCTACCCTGCACCCCAGGACTTTGCTGTGTCACCAGGCGTACCCCGTTGTTTTGTATTGAAGAAACTGTTTAAGCATTTGTGCCTCCACACCCATGGAAGTAAAAGTTCAACTTTACAACCGTTTCTGTGTCTGACTCTGCACCGACAACATCAGGGCGCCCCAAACACCACCAGTCGGCACAGTATAGGGGAAGCGCCCCGGGGGAACAATCACCACCAACATTTGTGCAGCCCCCTCATCACCGGTACCAGTGGTGGTAACGTGGGACAGCACCAGCGCTGCGCCCTCGTGCCCAGAGACCGTGGCAAGTCTGCGCTGTTTGCACCCCGCAATCCCAACTGCAGCGTTACCTTCCATCTGGTCACCGCAAGAAAAATTGGCGTCACGAACAGGATACGGGTGTGTGCCATTTTGAGAAAGTCGCCACGAAAAGTGCGCCAAATTGTCTCCAGAGCATCGGTCTTTATTGTGGACTTTGCTAAGATCAAGTTTATTCCCTGAGAGTGCTTGCCACAAAGAGGGGGAGCCCTATACCCCTGAAGTAAGCCCTAAAGACTGTCCTCTCAGTGTCTTACAGCCCTGGAAGAGTTAAAACGCCCAGGACTTGTTTGCTGCGCCACATCGCTGTGTAAGAACGCCCACAAAGGGTTAACTGTACCTTGCAAAAGTGCGGGAGATTTTTAGCACTGCCCATGAGGCCAGGAGACCCATCTGCCGCCATCTTAGGAGAGCCCAGAATGCTGAGCGCAATGCTCCAGCGCACCCATACAAGAAAGTGAAAGGCGAACGTGCCAGCGCCATTTCTGACTCTCCGGTGCCGCATCACCGTCCCTGCTGTGCACCGCTGATCTCTGGTCCACGCTGCAGTTGCTGTCAGTGAGTACTGTGCCTCCCTGTCCTTGTCTTCAGTCCTCCCACGGCCCCAGCGAGTGTTTTCCGTGTACAGTGTCCGTGGGGAGTGCCACCATTAAAGAGGGGGAGCACACCGTCAGCCTGCATCACAGTGACTCTGTTAATAGCTACAGCATTCCAAGTTGTAGTCTCCATTCCCTGCCAGCAAGCAGTTGAGTTTCTTAAAGAGACGGCGACCTAATTTCAGTCATACCTGCAAACAACATGACTGAGCAAAGTGACATTGTGCCATCTGTTTCTAGTGATCCAGCAGTGCCCATGGCGAGCAGCCTACCATTCTCCATGCCATTTTACCCTGGCGCACCATGGCTGCCGCGCTACAAAGGGGAGGCGCATACCCTCAGGGACTTTCGTGAGAAGATGCTGTCTCTCTTCCAGTTCTATCCTCTGAATACAGAACAGCAGATACAGATCCTGCTGGGCCAGCTTGAGGGTGCTGCAGCTAGGGAGGTCAAATCCTGGCCTGCCTCTGACAAAAGAACCCCTGGGCAAATTCTGGACAAACTCCAGGTGAACTTTGACGTGCGATCTGTCTCCGAAGTAAAGATGCGCTTCTTTTCCAGACGACAACTACCTGGTGAGACCCTGCGGGACTATGCTTTATCCCTCCAAGAGGCGTTCAGAGCTGTGGTGCAAGTGGATCCACGTGAAAATGTGGACTCTGATAAAATCTTGCTTGACCGCTTCATAGACGGGGCGGGTACCACATTGCTCCAGAGTCAGTTGCGAATGCTTGCTGCACAACATCCCAGCATCACGTTTGCTGACTTCAAGGTCCTTGCCATCCAGGTCTTGAGACAGGAGCAGCCCCAGCCGAGCCCAGTCATCTGTGCTCCCTCACCTGGACCCTCAACAAGCATTGCTCCAGTTGTCCTGCCATTACCTCTGGGTACCTCACCTGCTGCCCAAACTGCGCAGACTACACCAGCAGACTCCAGAGATGACCTTCTGGCCCGAGTGGATCATCTGACCCGTGCCATGGAACAGATCACCGTCCGTCTAGATCGTCTGACCCAGCCGTCTTCATCGTCCAGTGATCCTTTGCGAAGTCTCAACATCTCACCTGAGTCGCCACCCAGACGTCCGTCTTCAGTGAAACCTCCGCAGAGTGAGAGGCCATACTGTACCTATTGCCATAGATATGGACACACCAGGCCTCAGTGTTTTCAGTTAAACGGGCCACCCCCGAGGCAGCGGGCCGCCCCTCGGGAGGAAAGAAGAGGGGCCCAGGTGAATCTTCAGTGCCATTGTCACGCTTCGTCTCAGCCTGCCCACACATCACAATCCGGGTGAACGGCGTCCCTCTGACAGCGTTGGTGGACACTGGATCTCAGGTAACAACCCTGCGCAAGCAGGTGTTCCTTGAACATTGGGACTTAGGTGTGTTGAATAGAACACCTGACACATGGATAAATCTGTGTGCCAGCAATGGACAGCCCATACCACGGCAGGGTTATTGGGAACCCACTATCCAGATTGGGGACTTGAAACTGCCTAGACAGGGTGTAATTGTCACTGATGTAGAGGATGATAGGTTTGCAGTTGTAATATTAGGCATGAATGTTTTACGCCATTGCTTTGCAGAAGTGTTGGATGCCTTGCATGCCTCTCTCCTTACAGCTTCTCCCAGTGACCAGCAGACCATTCAGCGGGCCATTCGTGTACTCAATGCCCAGCACAAGTTCGCCAACAAACAAGGTGAAATTGGTCGAGTCCGGATCCACGATACCCGTCCAGTAACCCTACAGCCTGGAACAGAAACTATGGTGTGGTGCCGTGCCCGTCCGGGCATAGAAAATCAGGACTACGAGGCCTTGCTACAACCCATACAGGTAGATGGCCAACCACTTGTCATGGCTGCCCGCAGCCTTGTTACAGTTTCCAATGGACGTGTTCCTGTCCGCTTAGTCAACTTGGGCGATGCTCCCGTGAACCTCCACAAGTTCCACTCTGTGGCCCTGCTACACCGGTTAGCACCAGAAGACATTCTCTCTGGTGATTCTACTGCCACACAGCGTTCCACCCAAGCTGCTGAGAACATTCAGAATGGAGCCACGAAGTCCTGGTGGGATGAATTGAACATGGGAGACGCCAATACCCCTATAGAGCACATCAATGGGGTTCGCAATGTGGCCAAGCGTTACCAACAGGCATTCAGCAAACACCCATTGGACTTTGGTAAGACCATGACCATACAACATCGCATTCTGACTGGCGACCACCATCCAATCAAGGAGCGTCACTGTCCAATACCACCAGCAATGTACCAACCGGTGAAAAAGTTGATCCAAGAGATGCGAGATGCTGATGTCATCCGGGAGAGTAACAGCCCCTGGGCAGCCCCGCTAGTCCTTGTTAAGAAGAAAGACGGAACCCTACGATTTTGTGTGGACTATCGTAAACTCAACAACGTCACGCACAAAGACGCATACCCATTGCCGCGGATTGAGGAATCTCTAACGGCTTTGGGATCAGCTACCTGTTTCTCAACCCTGGACTTAACCAGTGGATACTGGCAAGTCCCTATGGCGCCTGAAGATCGTGAAAAGACTGCGTTTACGACCCCGATGGGACTCTTTGAATTCAATAGTATGCCATTTGGGCTATGTAATGCCCCAGCCACATTCCAACGGCTTATGGAGAGGTGCCTCGGCCATGAGAATTTCCAGAGTGTGCTACTGTACCTGGACGATGTTATTGTATTCTCCCGGACATACCAAGAACACCTTCGTCACCTGTCCGAGGTATTCAAGGTACTTATACAGCACGGCCTAAAGTTGAAGCCCTCCAAGTGCTACCTGTTGAAACCCCAAGTTCACTACCTTGGGCATGTCGTGAGCGCACAAGGCGTCCAACCTGATCCTGAAAAGATCACTGCAGTCCAGAACTGGCGAAGACCAACTACCGTCAAAGAAGTCCGAAGCTTCCTGGGATTCGCAGGTTACTACTGGCGTTTCATACCACACTTCGCCCAAGTAGCCGAGCCTCTGAACGAGTTGTTGCGCGGTTGTCCCAGAGAAAACTACAACCGAAAGCTTCCGGTAGACTGGACAGCGCGTCAAGAGGAAGCCTTTCAAGCGCTTAAAGCACTTCTGACGCAACCACCAATTCTAGCCTATCCCGACTACAGTCAGCCATTCCGCTTGTACACAGATGCAAGTCACCAAGGTTTGGGTGCAGTGTTGTCCCAGGTTCAGGACAACAAAGAGCGAGTCATCGCCTACGCCAGCAGGAGTCTGAGAGGCGCGGAGAAGAACGACCAGAACTATAGTTCTTTCAAACTCGAACTTCTGGCGTTTGTCTGGGCCGTGACAGAGAAGTTTAAAGACTACCTGGCTGCCACACCCTTTACCGTGTACACAGATAACAATCCGTTGGCGCATCTGGACACTGCTCGACTGGGAGCCCTTGAACAACGGTGGGCCTCAAGACTCGCGAATTACAAGTTCTCTGTCAAGTATCGCAGTAGCAAGTCCAACGCTAAAGCTGATGCACTCTCAAGGTTGCCTGTGGGAGAAGAACCACCCCGAGAAGACATCTGGGAAGAGGTGGAGATGCCACCATTCTACAACAAGTTTGCCCAACAGGTTGCTATTGGTGTCCCTGTAGAAGGAGAATCTCTGGCGAAAACAGCTGCCGAATCCCTCCAGGAGCCATCTCTGTGGAAAACGTTCCAAGAAGAGAGCAGAGTTTTAGGAGAATTGTCAGATTTCCTGCTTACAGGAAGAATACCAACCCGTGTAAAGAGAGGTCTTCATGACGTGGAATTAAAACGCCTTTGGCGACAGAGGAAGCGCCTGTTTGTCCAACGAGGCCTTCTACATAGAAACACTCTTGATCCTGTCACAGGTGAAAGGCTTCATCAGATCCTTGTACCAAGAAGAGACGCACAGATGATACTTGAGGCGTATCATGACAGATCCGGTCACTTCGGGGTACAAAAGACCGAAGCTACCATCCGTCGTCGCTTCTATTGGGTTGGGATGAGGGGTGACATTGAGAGTTGGTGCCGAGAGTGTCCCGCCTGTAGTATCACCAAGGAAGGTCGAAGAGATCAGAAGGCCCCTCTACATCCAATTAAGACTCAAAAGCCGTGTGAAATTGTTGCTCTGGACCATGTGAAGTTGGGTCCCACACGTTCCGGCTACAGCTACGCTCTGACAATGGTGGATCATTACTCCAAGTTCCTTGTCATCGTGCCTGTCAGAGATCTTACAGCAAGAACTACGGCTGAGACCTTCTACGCAGAGTTTGTCCGCCATTACGGTTGTCCTGAGCATATCCTCACCGACCGTGGATCGGCGTTTGAATCCCAATTGTTCCGTGAGCTGTGTCAGTTCCAAGACTGCAAGAAGTTGCGAACCACAGCGTATCACCCTCAAGGGAATGGTATGTGCGAGAAGGCAAATCAAGTGATCATCGGCATGCTAAGAACAGCCGCAGTTACACCTGGTGTTGAGTGGCCTGAGCGTATCAAGGACTTGGCCTATATTTACAACAACACACCCCAAACATCTACGGGATACGCACCATTTTATCTAATGTTTGGAAGACAAGGTCAACTTCCTTCAGACTTAACCCTTGGTGTGAAGGTCCCTGACACCATCAATCCACTACCCATAACAGACTGGGTTGTTGAACACCGCCGACGTATGGAGGAAGCTAAAGAGATAGTTGAAACGCGCATGGATGAGGTTCGTAGGAGACAACAGGAGGATTACAACCATCGCGCCCATGCAGCGCCCCTGAAAGTTGGCGACCGTGTATGGTTAAGGAATAACCATCGGAATGGGAAATTGGATCCATTCTGGGAGAAAGAACCATACAGTGTCATCTCCATACCATATCCTGAATCCGACGTGTATGAGATCTCTAAACCTGGGAGACAGCCCCAAGTAGTACACCGAAACCGTCTGAAGCTGTGCCTTAAAGAAGGACTACCCACAGAGGTGCCCCCAGCTGAGACAACGAGTACAGAGATCTTGTCACCTTCTGAAGCGAAAGAGAGACCCCCAACGTTAACTGAGCTTATGTGGGCGCCTAAACTACTACCATTTAGCTGTTATCCACCAATTGCTCTAGTGCAAGAGAACCCTTCGACAGATGATTTAATTGATTTCAGTGACTCTGTTCCTGATTCAAATCTCGTTCCACTTAGGCGTTCTGAGCGTACCACAAAAGGCATACCTCCAACACGCTATAGTGATGCCATGGCTGTCCTTGGGTAAAAGAGGTTAACTGTCTCTGCTTCTGTATATATGTTATTCCTGCTCTGATTACATTAATGTTTTTCCTGTGTGTATATACAGTATATATATAATATCTTGCCATGTAATATAGTATTTACATTTATATGCAACAATCCATGCCATAGTGCCTGGCTCACCGAGCCAAGGAAGTTCTGTTACCCCATTGCGGTATGGACATTGGTGCTAGAGTGCCTACTCTTCCTTACAGAAAGGACTGTTTATTGTTTCTCAGAGAGACTCTCATGATAATGGACACTCACAAAATTTGTGCCAGAGAGCCTCTGGACCCATTTGCACTACTGTTGTTTCTATATGGACTGTCTGATGGTACCGCCAAAAGGTTCCATAAGTCTGAGTTTAATTATCTCTCCGTTACCCTTCAGACTTCTCATGGACATTCCAGGACTATGCCTGGAGGTCTTACCTCAAGTTTCTAAGTATTATATTTTTCTAAACTGTTAGTGACATTTGCACTTTATTCGTATTTATTAACGTTATGTTACATTTCTCACCTTCACCCCAGCCCGTCGCCGAGGTCGGCTCAGTGAAAGAGGGGGAGTATGTGGCATCCCAGAGCTGGCTATGGCTGGGCTGAGGGTGATCTCTGTAGTCATTGTATTATTTCCTGTTGCTTCATAGCCTGTGTGACATAGCAGGGGGTCCTGAGTCTCACACAACACAGCGCCACCTAGTGAGCCTCACACATGCATTACACCTCCCATAGGATTGAATAGTAACCAAATGTCCAATGGGAGGACATCGCCTGGGAAAAGGGGAGGAGTCAGCTGATCACTGGGTCCCCATGGTAACACCCCTGCAGGAAGGTCCTGCGTGTGAGGAGTTAGAAGTGTGGAGTGTTAGGAGGAGGAGGTGAGGAGATAAGTGTGATGTCCTGTGAAGAAAGCAGTGAGTTTAGTGCAGGAATCTCAAGTCCTAGACAGGCCCAGGAAGGTTGGAGAGCTGACATACTCCAGCTATTCAGAAGATCCTGTCCCCTGTCTGCCTAGCCATCGCCCTGAAGGAAGTCAAGCATCATTATCTTGTCAGCATGAGACAGTGGAGAGAACATTCTGGAACACGTGCTCCATAGCCAGTATCACAGGATCCAGGGGCCAAGGCCAGACCTGTGGAATATCCTGCCACCCTGACTATTGCACCCCGAAACTCTGAGCTATCAGGACCACATAACGTGAGTGGGGAATATTATGTACTAGTATCATGGTGGGCATCCTCCTATGAGCCAAATAGGAGCCCAGACGCACCTTAGGGCTGTAACACTGAAGTATAAGGGGCTAGGAACACCTTTCATCAAGTCTACCCTGCACCCCAGGACTTTGCTGTGTCACCAGGCGTACCCCGTTGTTTTGTATTGAAGAAACTGTTTAAGCATTTGTGCCTCCACACCCATGGAAGTAAAAGTTCAACTTTACAACCGTTTCTGTGTCTGACTCTGCACCGACAACATCAGGGCGCCCCAAACACCACCAGTCGGCACAGTATAGGGGAAGCGCCCCGGGGGAACAATCACCACCAACATTTGTGCAGCCCCCTCATCACCGGTACCAGTGGTGGTAACGTGGGACAGCACCAGCGCTGCGCCCTCGTGCCCAGAGACCGTGGCAAGTCTGCGCTGTTTGCACCCCGCAATCCCAACTGCAGCGTTACCTTCCATCTGGTCACCGCACCCCTAATAGCCCTTATATAAATGACCCCCCCCGCGTTCACAATGCCCCCTTATATAGATGATCCCCCCCATCATAATGCCTCCTAATGAATCCTCCCTTATAATTCTCTCTCCTAATTCCCCCCTTATACTATTAAAACACCCACAACTGCGCTAAAAAAAAACAAAAAAAATTCTACTCACCTACCTGCGATCCTTTGGTGAATGGAGCCGCCGCTGCCTTCTCTTCTGCTCTATGTGCAGGGTTCACACTTAGGAAGTCTGCGTCTCGGTGTAGGCGCGATGCTATGACGTCAACGTGCCGCCTGAGCCGGGTGTCTTATAAACTGCAGGCCTGAAGTGGCTTGTGGTTTACAAGGAAGTTGCACGATGGGTTTTAACTAGATTGGTGTCTGCAGACATCGATCTAGTTAAAAGTAAAACATGTATTAATGACGGTCCCCGACGTGAGCCCCCAAAGAATCAGTGGGCCTGGGGCAGCCGCCCCCTCTGCCCACTACACCCCCCCGCTAGCTACGCCTCTGGTACAGGGATAATGCATATGGTGATGTCACAGTACTGAGATAATGCCCACTATAACAATACAGTATGGGGTTAATGCACACACAAAAAGATCACTGTATGCACTGTGTCATCACAACATACAGGGGTGTAATGAGGGACAGTACTGGAGCCCAGAGGGGTAGGAGGCCCTCAGCCAGCTGCATCATAACAGTGGTCAGGGTAAAACTGATGATAACCTGACCGCTGTCTGCATTAGCAGTATAATACAGCTGTAGCAGCAGAAATCGTCATTCACCTCTGCTGTCTGTAGAGTTTTTGAACTGTGCAAGCAGCACAGATGAGTGCCAATCTCTGCTACTGCAGCAGTATTGTGATGCTAGTGAAGACGTCAGTTATGTTATCATCAGTGTTAGTACCATAAGCAAAGGACCATTAAATGAATAAAACTTAACCTTTAATATAAATTATAGTAAAATAAACAGTTATAGTAAGACGGTATCAAAAATAGTGCACTAGTGCACATCAAACCGTGCTCAAGATTAGTAACGGAACGGTCTTGCCCGAACCTAATGAGAGGTCATGGGGACCCAGCGGGACTTGA
Organism: Leptodactylus fallax; assembly: GCA_947044405.1. Classification (NCBI taxonomy): domain Eukaryota; kingdom Metazoa; phylum Chordata; class Amphibia; order Anura; family Leptodactylidae; genus Leptodactylus; species Leptodactylus fallax. Next base: position 6,160,924 of record CAMRHE010000021.1, read on the forward strand.
AGCTGGGGGTTGATGTCATACACCCTAACTTTCACCTATGTCCCTGGCGGAGGTCCAACTGTTGGTACCTATGCAGATCAGCTCCCGGCATTGTTGATATGCGGGTTGATGTGCTGCTTAGTTGCCGTAGTCTTGATGACAGCATTTGTGGGTACTCTCCCAGTGAAGTCTATAGGATACTGCTGCTATCAAGAATACGGCATAAGGATGGGGTAGGGAGCCTCTTTAAAAATTTTCATCTGACGCCCATTGGACTCAAGTTACACCACTAACAGCATATGTAATTATAACAATGTCACATGCAGACATTAAGATGTCCCACTAAAGTAACGGAGGTTACATTCAGTTTTTCACATCCTCTTACATCACCCATATAATGAGACAAGGTTTCATGGCAACCCTGATTTGTAATGTTGCTCGAGTGGGGTTCCACCCAATTGTACAATAGATAGAAAACCCGGCACTCCAGAGAGATAATTTTGCAGAAAGAGTGTACTTATGTTAAGAAGTAACAATCTGATGCTCTTTCAATCTCTGCATTCCCATTGGCTGTTGATGAATGACTGAAGGAATGAGCAAAACATAAAGTTGAAATGGATAAAACATCCTCAGAAACACAGCTTAAAGGACAGAATCAATGCAAAACTACAGTAAATCAGCAAAGGAGTTAGAACAGTCTGGAAAAGACAATTCTCACGGATAATACACATTGGAACAAGTCAGAATACTCACACAAAAGTAACGTAAAAGTAAAGTTCTCATAAAACAGTGTGAAACACGATAAGATTGTGGATCCCTAAACAGTAACCAGCTAGGAGCTAGAAGCCTGAAATGACAATGGACACTTCAAAAAAACCAAAGTGGCAGGGCAGGACTTCCGGTGAGCGAACTGATTCTTATCAAAACTGGATTCAACCTGAACTTTGCAAAAACTTGGGAACTGAATAAATTTGAACTTTTTGCGGTTCTGTTCGCATTAACATGCTAAAATGGTGGCCAGCATGTGAAAGCAAAGGGTAAAGCAAAAATGAAGGACCACATGACCTTGGGGATCATGTGGACTTCCGCCACAATGCCTTGCGGGCAGCCTACATGACAGGGGCTAATCATAAGGGGCTATAGGTCTGAGGACACTAGTGACTCTGATAAGTTATCATAGTCTCATAGGCAATATAAAAAGCTCAGACAGGTAATTAAGGCATTCATTTTGTTGAAAGAGATTAGACAGATAGGAGCATCTCTGACAGTCAGAGTGAGAGAGATAGGAAATACAGATGTACAGATAATTCAGTGTGGGGAAGTGCAGTGTATTTTACAACTCAGGAATTAACTGTGGGACTGGAGAAGACCTAGATTGTTACCACTTTTACCTAGTACTATTTTCCTGTGTATCATTCATCCCTATGTTACCCCTCCCCCCTTATTTGTCTTCCTCTGGTGCTTCTTTATTTTATTCTTTCGGACTCCCTCTATTTTTTCCAACATATCTCTCCTCTACACTTATCTGTGTGGAGGAGAGATATGTTCTATTATCCTCATTTACTCTTACTCTCATGGTCCATCATTTCTAATATTATTACATTGTCTCTCACAGATTTAACTTGAGAAAGGTCATTCCTGACTGAAACATGTTTACTTGGTCTGTGTTAATGATTATGTCTATTCTACTGCATTGGATGAAATATACTATGGAACATGTAATATGAGAATGAAGCCGCTATATGCAGCACCTTCTATGATGTGACATGTAAACTCAACTGTTAAATTTGTATCCACTGTTACTCCAGAAATTTCTTCTGTACAAGTATACAATATACTTTTTTTTAAATAAATCGTAGCTAGATTAAGTATTTTGTATAGCATGTGCCATATTTTTCTACTATAGGAATATATAAGGGTTGGAGAATCTTCCCACAGATCACCACAACCAGGGAGTGGGCTACCTCTGTTTATCCATACAATGCTCTTTTTGTACATATCTGGCATAATCTAGCTTTTTATTCTTTGCCAAATGCCCAAACCCAGTGAAGTTACATTATCTATACTTTGAGCACTAGCAGGGAGAGTCTGTTCCGTACACTTGTACTCAATGCAGTATGTAGTTGTAGCATTTGCCAAAGGGGGGGTGGGTGGTCACTTCAAATAATTGTATCTCCAGTTTCATGCAAACTAGAAAAATCTTTCTCAGCTTCCACAACTTCAGCTCCAGTTATAGGAAAAACGGAGATATCACTTATTAAAAACACAGTTAGGAAGCTAAAATTTTTTGTGAAATGCTTCAGCTCTACATACTGGCAATACAAATGTGTGTGGATTTTCTCTGGTAACAGCTCAGTTAGAGGGTTGCTAGTGAGAATTTTAGAGCCTGTTTCTTTATTAAAAGAAAGTTAGATAGGTTAATAAAGTATAATACAAAAATGTTCACCAAACACCCCATGACACAATAGCAAATATATAAATAAATAAAATGGGTGTTACACTTTAAGGGCATTCCTCTTCATTTTCCGCCGCCGGCATTTTCGCCACGGTCTAACGGCGACAGGATGCTGATGCAGTGCATCAGCATTCCGTCGCGGCATCCCGCTCCTGATTAGGCCCGGATGAATGGGCCTAATCAGGAGGGCGTCCAGTGTCAGAAAGCTTGGTCTCAGTCGCAGGTCATGGGTTTTTCAACAGGATAATAACCCAAAACACACAGCTAATAACACCCAAGAATGGCTAAGAGGAAAACATTGGACTATTTTGAAGTGGCCTTCTATGAGCCCTGACCTAAATCTTATTGAGCATCTTTGGAAGGAGCTGAAACATGCCGTTTGGAAAAGGCACCCTTCAAACCCGAGACAACTGGAGCAGTTTGCTCATGAGGAGTGGGCCAAAATACTTGTTGAGAGGTGCAGAATTCTCATTGACAGTTACAGGAATTGTTTGATTGCAGTGGTTGCCTCAAAATATTAAGTTAAGGGAACCATCATTTCTGTCCAGGCCTGTTTCATGAGTTTTCTTTTTTTAAAAATTCTGTTGAAGCATGGTTGAAAAGTAATGTCTGACTTTTGTTTGTTAATTTTCATAGAATTTTTATATATTATTACTTTTGTCAGATTCAAGTTATTTCTGTGACCATTGTGGGTTTTTCTTTCATTAAACGAGGGATACCAACAATTTTGTCCACGTGTGTACATTATTAACCTATCTAACTTCCTTTTTATTATAAAAGAAGCTGTAACATTCTCCTTGGGAACACTCTAACTGAGCTGTTACTAAGAAAAGTCCGTACACAGCTGTATTGTGAATATGCAGAATTGAAGCATTTACCAAAGGGGATGTGGGCACTTCAAATGGCTTTATCTCCGGTTTTAAACCAAATGGTTCTGGTATCATAAGAAAGCTGAGATTTAAGTGCTAGCTATAATAGAACCAGAGATATCACTAGTTAAAAACACAAATTCAAATCATATATTCAGATCATGCTGCATATAAATTACATTCCCGACTGTGTTTTTAACTAGTGATATCTCTAATTCTTTTACAGCTAGTACTTAAATCTTGGCATCATGTGTGACCAACGTAAAAAGTCTATACATCGGTCATTAACAGCTTAGAGTCCCATTGCAGAATTTCAATTGGGTTAAGGTCTGGACATTGAATGGGCCATTGCAACACAATAGTTCTTTTCTTTTTAGCCATTCTGCTGTAGATTTTTCTGTTGTATGCTTGGGACTATTGTCTTGTTGCATGACCAAGTTTCAGCCAAACTTTAGATGTTGGATAAATGGCTTCATGTTTGACTAGAATACTTTGGATACATAAGAGTTCATGCTCGACTCAAAGACTTCAAGGTATCCAGGTCCTGTGGCTGGAAAACAAGCGCAAATCATCACCTCTCCACCACTTGTGCTGGATAGTTGGTTTCAGGTGTTTGTGGTAATATACAGTACTGTGTTTGGTTTTCACCAAACGTGGGTTGTGCATTAGGACCAAATGTCTCCACTTTGTTTGTTTGTCCCAAGGGCATTGTTTCATAAGTCTTGTGGTCTGTTCAGGTGCAACTTTGCAAACTTAGGACGTGCGGCCTTTTTCTTTTTAGAAAGAAGAGGCTTTCTCCTGACAACCCTTGCAAACAAGCCATACTCATTCAGTTTTTTTTCTAATTGTACTTTGAGGAACTTAAACATTTAACATGCTAACTGAGGCCTGGAGAGTCTTATATGTAGTTTTTGGGTTTTTTGCAATTTCCTTGAGCATTGCACAATCAGATCTTGGGGTAAATTTGTTGGAACATCTACTTTTGGGACGATTGTCAACTGGAATGTTTTCCACTTTTTAATAACCTTTCTCACTTTAGAATAATGGACTTCAAATTATTTGGAAATGGCCTGAAGGTTAATCAATTTTTATTAAAAGGTAAACAAGGGACATAACAAACAACCAAGGTAGAAGGCATTGATCATAGCACATCCCCACCAAATATGAAATAGAGTGCTCCTCTCAGTTGAGCACCGCTAACATGTATCAGGGACCTCAGAAGTAAAGATGTGGATCACTACTGGGGTACGGTTTCACCAGGACTTGTCAAAGTCAGCAACCCTTCTATCTAGGAAGCCTTGGTAACCTGGGTGCTCCAGGGACAACAAGAGTTGAAACAGGAGAGATAGGCATTTAGAAATGTACTGTAGGTAAGCTATCAAAATCTGACATGGTTGTGGGGTAGGGGTTGTTGGGAAACAATTTCCTACAAAAGGATCTCAATTGGTTGTAATGTAGCCAAGAATGAGGGTTGGGTCCTTTCACAATGTGTTGAAAACAGTTATGGTCAGCAGGAGTCCAGGCAAGAAAGAAATGAGTCTTCACTCCAGGGGAAAAATCTGGATTATTGAAAAATTCAGGGTTATGGGGCGTGGCCTTTGAGAAAAGGGCCATTTATGGAGTAGACATTCCATAACTGGTGGAGGAGGGGGGAGGTGAGCCATGAGTATGTGAGATGATGGGAGTCACAGGAGGAGGTGGAGGAGGTAGTTAAGAGATCCTTCTCAAGGGACAACCAGAGCTTCCAGTCACCATGGTGAAACCAGTGGATCATCCTGATTAGCATTAGAGGTGGGCGAACCTCTCAAGAAATGTTTCGTGTTCGGGTTTGGCGGCTTGGGTCCCTGATCCATTTCTGGTCGAACAAGTTCAGTATGAATCACACTTTAATGTAGAATACTCTTAGGGCTCCTAGGAACTTATCTATCCAATTTCTACTTTCTAGGCAAACACAGCTGAAGTTATGTCAAGGTGAAAGTGACATTATTATACTCTGGGGCCTCTTCAGACCCCAGAGTATAATAGGTTGAAGCCCACGGGAGGTGTAAAAAAAACAAAACAAAAACATTTATACCCAGCTTCCATTACTTCTTTGGGGCCTCCTTGCAGCGTCCGGCTGGACATCACCAGGAGCGAGCCGGACGCCGCGAGGACGCCACAAAGAGAAGGCGAGTATAAATTTTTTTATTTTTTACACCACCCCTGGGCATTCGCTTATCATACTTTGGGATCTGAAGAAACCCCAGAGTATAATGCGGCGGCCATTATACTGGGATTCTCCCATCTCTAGTCAGCATTGAAGCCTAGTAAGAGAACTGAATGTCAGGCAATTCTGTTCCTCCTCTCCTCCTGGGTTACACTCGATTCAACCAAGACACACAGGTTCCCCCAAACAAAAAGATTAAACAAAGAGGAGATCCATCTAAACAAGAGGAGGGCAGCATTATAGACAGGGTTTGAAATAAAGAAAGCGCTGAAGTATGTCCATTTTAACCATGCTGATCCTCCCAAACCAGGAAGGTTGCCAGAGGAAAGATCCTGCTGTGTTTTTACCATTAGAGGGGAAAAGTTTAAACTATCTAGTGAGGAAAGATCAGCAGGGATATGGACTCCCAGGTACTGTATGGCTGGGGATTGCCATTTAAAGGGTAAACTGGACTTTAAGATAGCTACTTCCCGAGAGGGCAGAGATATTGACAGCCTCTGTTTTTGTCTAGTTAATCTTAAAATTGCTTTGGCAACCAAACTGTTTAAATTTGCAGATAAAACAGGGAGAAGCAGCAGCTGGGTTCAAAATGTAACATAAAAGATCTATGGCTTCAATGGGAGGTGAGCTGCAGTGACAGTGTCAGGTTGCTATACAAGGGACAGAGCTTTCTGCTTTCGGTTTTGTATAGTGTATTGGAGGGGCACTGGAAGCGGCTTCATACAGCTGATCGGGGCTGGCTGTTGGGCCCCCACCGATTAGGTATTTATAGCCTATCCAGAGGAGATTTTATTAGCAGCACCTAGCAGTTTTATTATTTAATTTTATTAGCAGCACCTTACTTACCCCTCTTAAGTCCTATGAAAGCAGTAAAGGTGTACGTAATTTTTCACACACTTCTGCATTTTGAGCTTGTTTTTGTCAAATAAATAATGAATCTAATTTGTCATGTGTTGTACATCTGAGGTTGTATTTACCTAATTTTAAGACTTTTATCAGAACCAGATGGTTTTTTTTTTTATTATATCCTGATCCATGAAACAATAGAATTCAAAGAGGTTGTACTTTGTTTTTCTAACTTCTTTCAGATTATTCATATAGCTGCACCATTCTGATATTGATAGCCTACCATTTACACAGGATATCAATATTAAAGTCCCAGAAGATCCATTGCAGGCCAAAATTTCTTATTTTGATATTTCTGTAACTGTGTTCTTTTCTCTTTTCAGGCAGCAAAATTGTCCACATCTGATGGTATGTTTACAATCAAATGCATTTAATAGTGGATTGGCCAATTACTGCAGTAAATATTATCATTACCCTAAGATGTTTTTTTTTTTTTCCTAATTTTCACCTCCTGTTAGGTTAAGCATTTTAATTAACATGTGTATTATACACTGGAAAAACTCCTACAGTATATGCCAAAGGTTTCCATAAAGTTCATTCATCCAGCAGAGGCCAAAAAAGTGTCCTTGTGGCCTCGTATTGGTATATGTCAATATACTTTTTTAACTGTATGGAAAAGGTAACTTGCACTTTATTTGTTTAGTTAATATTTATGTCTATGGGTAAAATATGCCATTATAATCCTCATGACCGTATAATCCTCATGATAACTTGGATGGAAGGCTCAAATGTGATGTGAACAGAGCATAATGCAACTGTCGCAACCCAGATGGAGGAGACCGGAGGATGGGAGTTGTAGTGGCGTACGGTGTGCCACCTGCTAGGCCGAGCACACTCACCAAGCACTCCAGTCCTGCTCCTGGGCCGGACACAGTCGAGGGGGTCCTGCAGCACTACCGGATGGTGGTTTTAGTAGCTGTTTCCCCCGGGGTGCTTCCAGTTGGAGAGGGGACCTCTCCTCTGTGAGCCAGTGTGGTGTTGGTCAGAAGGGCCCTGATGGTTATGCAGGCACGACTCAGGAGACAGCAGTGCAGTTGAACAAAGAACAGTCTTTATTCAGCAACTGAACACAAGTAACAACAGCTTCCCAATGGGGGTAGTAGTATGTCAGCTTCCAATTCCCCAGCCTTGGTTATAGGAGGGTGCCCAGGAATATTACAGTCAGTCTCTATGACAAACTTCACCTCCAACTACTCCTCCTCTCGTGCCTCTCCCAGGTATGGATGCTGGAGATAGTAGTGGTACAGGGAGTCCTGACACGGTTCTGGTTACCTTCTGCTTAGGCCCGAGTGAGTACCTCCTATCAGTATCCTCTGCTGTTCCTCCTGGCACGGTGTCCAAAATTGTAGACAGCTGAACCCCCTTCTCAGGGCTGATGGTAATCCTCCTGGAGGCTGTGTAGGTGACTGTTGGGTCTCAGTCAAGCTTCTGGTGGCAGGGATACTCTGCACACCTTTACTGCTCTGCTACTCACACTAAACTGAAATTAGACTGAGGGCTCAACTGTCGCCGTGAACACTATGGTCTCCCACGGGGGAAAACGACAGGGAAACGCTGCAAACAAGGACATGTAACACTTGAAGAGGACCTTTCACGTCCTCATGTATATGCGGTTTTGCATACCACTAGAAAGCCAACAGCGCGCTGAATTCAGCGCACTGCCAGCTTTCCCGTCATGTGCCCCGGGGCTGGAGATATCTGGGATCTTCGTTTCATGGTTCACCGTCAGAAGGACATTCCTGACAGTCTAGCTGCGTTGTGAGGAACGCCCTCCCTGACAGTATTCCTCCATAGCACTGTACTGGGGGGAGGGGAGTGTTCCTCACAGCTCAGCGTCATCGCTGGGCGTTAAGGAACGCCCCCTCTGACTTTACTTGTCCCATAACCCTGTACTATCAGAGGGGGCTTCTTGCAGTCATACAGGGCACAGAGTTCCAGGAACAGCTGAGACTCAAATGCAGAACCCCGGTCTGTGAGGATTTTCTCAGGATAGACATAGGGAAGAAGGAAGGACGTCCAGAAAGCAGTAATCTTAGCCGATAGATCACGTACGGGTACAGACACTGTGAACTTGGTGTAGTGGTCAATCATAGTCAGCACGTAAGTGTATCCAGTACGGCTGGATTCTACCTTTAGGTGGTCCAGAGCCACGATCTCCAGAGGGCAATGACTCTTAATGGGATGGAGCGGAGCCTTCTGATCAGCTTTTTCTCCTCTGGCAAGGGTGCAGGCAGTGCATTCTTGGCACCATTTCTCGACATCCTCTCTCAGACCAACCCAGTAAAACCGACTCCTGATGGTAGCCTCTGTCTTCTGAAACCCGAAGTGTCCAGATTTGTCATGGTAAGCTTCCAGGACCGTGCCCACATCGCACCAAGGGACGACAATCTGATGGAGCCGGGTCCGAGAAACAGGATCAGTGGAATGCCGGTATACAAGTCCTCCTCTCAGTAACAGCTTCCTCCTCTGTCTCCACAGCTTGCACAGCTCCGGATTGGCACGAATTCCATGGAGTCCAATTGGCAGCATACCTTGGCTCAGAAAGTCTTGTATCTCACGCAGAACTTTACTTTCAGACTGCAGCTGGGCCCATAATTCTGTCTCAGGAGTCGACCTCACCTGTGAGCGTGTAGGAGCAGCAGGGGCAGCTAGGACTTTAACAGTGTGGACCGCTTGCTTGGCACCCATCTTTGCTCTAGAGCTCCCAGTCATGCAGTATCCAGGTGTGCTAGTGGGTTGTTGTCTGTGTAGACTTCAAAGTGAGTAGCAGCCAGATAGTCCTTGAACTTTTCGGTGACAGCCTACACCAGGGCTAGGAACTCCAGCTTGAAGGAGCTGTAATTCTGGTCATTCCTTTCAGCTCCCTTCATAGACTGGTTGGCAAAGGCAATTACTCGCTCCTTCCCATCTTATACCTGAGAGAGGATGGCACCTAAGCCCTTGGTACTGGCATCGGTGTGCAGCCGTAAAGGTAAGTTATAATCCGGATAGCCCAAGACAGGTGGTTCAATCAGCAAGCGTTTCAGTCTCATGAATTCTGTTTCTTGTCTCTCTCCCCACTCAATAGGGATCTTCTTTTTCAGCTCTTCCTTAGGATGCCCTCTCAACAGTTCCTGCAGAGGCTCAGAGATCTGGGCAAACTTTGGGATAAACCTCTTGTAGTAGCCGGAAAACCTTAAGAAGCTCCTGATCTCTTTCACTGTAGTAGGTGTGGGCCAATCTTCCACAGCAGCTGATCAGGATCAGGCCTCACTGTTTCAGCGCTGACCACATGCCCCAGGCAACGGACTTGAGTCTGCAGCAGGTGGCACTTAGATGGTTTCACCTTCAGCCTGTGCTGTGCCAGGATCTGGAACACTTCTGTAAGGTGTTGAAGGTGTTCCTTATACGTCTTGGAGAAGATGATGACGTCATCAAGATACAGCAGGGCAGTCTCAAAGTTCTTGTGCCCCAGACAGCGCTCCATGAGGCATTGAATGGTTTCAGGGGCATTACAGAGTCCGAAAGGCATTCTGTTGAACTCAAAGAGGCCTATAGGTGTTGTGAAGGCCGTCTTTTCCCGGTCAAGAGCAGCTACGGGTACTTGTCAGTACCCGCTGGTCAAATCAAGAGTGGAGAAATAGGCTGCAGCTTCCAGTGGTGTAAGAGACTCCTCTATACGAGGTAAGGGACAGCCATCCTTCTTTTTCACCAGCATAAGTGGGGCAGTCCAGGGGCTGTGACTCTTATGGATCACATTAGCATCCTTCATTTCAGCCATCAGCTTCTTGACATTTTGGTAGTTAGGCAGTGGAATAGACCTGTACCTCGCCTTGATAAGAGGATGTGAGCCAGTAGGGATAGTATGCTCAATGAACTTGGTGTGCCTGAAGTCCAGTGGATGTTGACTGAAGGCCGACTGACACTCCTTTACCACAGACAGAACTCCTTCAATCTGCTCAGCTGGGATGTCTGGGGCTCCAATATGCAGATTTTCCCACCAGGCTTTGTCAGTATCAGTGGCCCCCACCTGACCCTGACCGACCCCCCCCCCACACAAACCGCTTTCCTGCACACATTATTATGCGCTATAGTGGCCCCTACACACACTATTATGCGCCATAATGGCCCCTGCACACACTATTATGCCCCATAGTGGCCCCTGCGCACACTATTATACCCCACTGTGGACCACCCATGAACAATTATTATACTCTGGGGTCTTTTCAGACCCCAGAGTATAATGATCAAAGGCCCAGGGGAGGATACAAACATAAAAAAACAGTGTTACTTACCTCTGAAAAGACCCCAGAATATAATGATAGCAGTGTTTGTGGGGTTCGCGGCCTTACTTACCAATCCCCGCTCCTGCTCACAGCCGCCTCCGCTTCCGCAGAATGGAGTCTAAGATAAGGACTCTGATATTCGCACCTCGGCTGAAGCCTTATCAGGAGTATTTCCCCTTCAGTAGTAACCTTGCTAGGGGTACCTACTGATGTCAACGTTTCTCTGTCCTTCCAGGGTTTTAGTAAATTTATATGGTATATTTGTTCAGGCTTCCTCTTGCCCGGCTGGTACACTTTATACTGTAGTTCACTACTCCCACTCTTTCAACAATTTCATATGGCCCTTGCCATTTGGCCAGAAATTTACTTTCTACTGTGGGAACCAATACCAACACCCGATCACCTGGATATAAGGTCCTAAGTATAGCTGTTTTGTTATAGACACGGCTCTGAGCCATTTGGGCCCGCTCCATATGTTCCTTCACAATGGGCATTACCGCTGCAATTCTGTCCTGCGTCAGGGTAATGTGTTCAGTTACACTCCAGTAAGGAGTTTGCTCTTGTCCCCAGGTTTCTTTAGCTATGTCTAGGAGACCACGTGGGTATCTACCAAATGAGGAAAAACCTGTGGAGGACTGAGGTACCTCCCGGACCGCAAACATTAAATAGGGAAGTAGGCAATCCCAATCTTTGCCGTCCTTGCTAACCACCCTTTTTAACATGCCCTTAAGGGTTTTATTGAACCTCTCCACTAGGTCATCTGTCTGGAGGTGATACACAGAGGTTCGCAGGTGTTTAATTTTCAGGAGCTTACACATTTCTTTCATTACCTTCGGCCATAAAAGGAGTCCCTTGGTCAGTCAGGATCTCCTTTGGTATACCTGTCCGAGAGAACATATAAAAGAGCTCCTTGGCAATTAACTTAGCCAAAGTATGTCTCAAGGGTACGGCCTCAGAGTATTGTGTAGCATAATCTAACACCACTAGTATATACTGATGAACCCTAGCAGACTTTACAACAGGACCTACCAAGTCCATGGCCACTCTTTCAAAGGGTACCTCTATAATGGGTAGGGGGTACCAAAGGACTCCTGAAGTGTGACACAGGAGTGGTTAGTTGACACTCTGGGCTGACGTTACAATACTCTTGAATATGCTTATCAATTCCTGGCCAATAGAAACACTGTAGAATGTGCTCTTTGGTCTTTTCGTACCCCAGGTGTCCTCCTAACACATGCTTATGTGCCAAATCTAAAACCACTCTTAGATAGGGTCGGGACACCACCAATTGTTCAACAATTTCTCCCTGTATTTGGTTCACCCTATACAGTAGGTCCCTGTTCAGATGCCATGGCACATCCATGTCAGAGGGGAGTGATCAGTGATCAGCTTAAGTGGTGGCCCAGTAAATAGTACCTTAGGGACTCTAGGGCCCACTTAATGACTAAACACTCCTTCTCCACTATGCTGTAGTTTTTGTCAGGTGGTGTAAGCTTCCTCAGGCTGAAGACATTTCCTCACCAAATACACTAGATCATGCATCTGGGATCGGGGTGGGAGACTCTCAGAGAAAGTCCAGTGGTGCACTCTCCCAGCACGTACATGCATGTTTACCCTGAGATGTGCCAAGATCTCACCTCTCAGTTTGGGGTAGTCCTTAGCCTCCTGTTCACACAGGTCATAGTAGGCCTTCTGAGGTTCCCCGGTGAGAAACGGTGCCACTACATCGGCCCACTGATTCCTTGGCAATTTCTCTTGCTCGGCCACTCGCTCAAAAACCTGAAGATAAGCCTCCACGTCATCTGTGGACATCATCTTTTGCAGGGAGCTCTGCACGGCACCTCTGGCAGCGGTCTGTATGCTCTGGGTCTCTATGGCACCAGTACACTCTCCTGCCCCCCTCTGGTCGACCAAAGCCTTGCTGAGCAGCGTCAGCTTCTCCATAAGCAGCAAGTTCATCTCCTGCTGCTGTGCCTGGGCTTGATGCTGTTGTAGGATGACCTGCTCAAACTGCTTCACAAAGTCCTACATGCTGGCGGTCTTCTTTTTAATCTCTCCTGCAGCCTTCACCCAGGACACAGGGGAGGGAAAAAAATGGGTGTATGTCTCTTTAAGACGGTTTAAATTGGTTATACCCGCATCCTCCACCATATGTGATGAAGGTAGCTCGGTAGCAGCAATGGTGCAGACCCAACCAGTCAGAGACAGGGACACAAAATCTGGTGCAAAGCGGTTTACTTAGAAAAAAACTTCAGGCAAAACGTCAAAGAAAACCCTGCTTGTCCGAGCTCTAACTAGAACAAAATGAGGCTAACGATATGTGTGGCTTACTTCTGGCCACACGGACAAACGAAACAGCACAGTTAGGTCTCACCAGACTCAGTATAGCAGGATGGACCCAGTCACCTCCTCTCACTCCCAGGATCTTCCCTGAAGTGCAGGCTCTGCAGCCTTTTATGGCCCAGTAACGAACCCAGGACCTACACCTGGGCAGAGGCCTACACAAGACCTGCACTGGACCACACGTATGTCAGAAATCTGGGGGAGATATACCGTGACTCCAGCACTCTGCCTGTCACCTTCTCACACCTTCTCACACTGGCCACACAGTTCTATGCCGTTTCCCTAAATTGGTTCCGGCCAATCAATAGGTGCAGCTCCTGATTTTGTGGGCCTAAAGGGTCTGTACCATTTTGGCAAGTTATCCCCTATCCATAGGATAGAGGATAACTTCCAGATTGATGAGGTTCCAACTCCCCCCCCCCCTCAATCAGGCAAGTGAGAGATTTTGTATCCTTGAAATCAATGAGCAGCGTGGCTTTGCTTGACCACCGCTCCATTCAGAATGGGGGAAAAAATCTCCTGTTCTCCAGATTGGTGGTGGCCTGAGCACTCAGACATACACCAATCTGCAAGTTATTCCCTATCCTGTAGATATGGGTAAACTTGCTGAGATAGCAGAACCCCTTTAATTCAGGATATAAATCTTTAGACTGTCTAGTTTAAGTTTTTACCACCTATTATTTGGCTTAGTTTGATCCAGTGGAAACCCTCAGAAAGGAATTTATCAAGGGGTATAGTGAGTATTTTGATCCTGCTGGTTTTACACAGAATTTATTTCCATTAAGATGTGAAAATGAAAAACTTTTTTCCGATAAAATGTCACTTCATCACCAATTTTTCATCTTTACAAAGGGTTAGAGGAGAAAAAGAAACACGCAGTTTGATACGCAATTTCTCTAGAATATGGAAATACCCCATATATGGTGGTAACATGGCAGGGCTCAGAATGGAAAAGGCACTATTTGGCTTATGAGGTGCCAAAACAGTGGAAATCCCCCCAAAAGTGACCTTTTGGAACCTAGACCCCTCAAGGAATTTATGGAGGGGTATAATGAGTACTTAAACCTTACAGGTCTTTCACAGTATTGGGCCGTGAAAATTGTAAATGACAATCTTATGTTGCTTTAGCCATTTTTTTTTTTTTTTACAAGGGATTAAGGGAGAAAATGCACCCCACAATTTGTTAAGCAATTTCTCCCAACTATGAAAATGCCCCTCATGTGGATGTACATTTCTGTACTGGCACAAAGCAGGGAACGAGCACCATTGAGCTTTTGAGAGGGTAGATTTTGCTGAAGTTGGTTTCAGGCGCCATGTTGTATTTGCAGAGCCCCTGAGGTACCAGAATAGTGGAAACCCCCAACAAATGACCTCATTTTGGAAACTGGACCGCTCAATGAATTTATCAAGGTGTATACCAGGCATTTATACCCCTCGAGTGTTGCATTATTTTCATTTCCAGAAATGAATGAGCAGCTGAGAGTGAAAAGTTTAAATGTTCCCAGAGATACATCATTTCAGCAACCAATATGTTAAGCGCCGGTTTGTGTCAGTAGAGACACACTCCAAAAGCTGTTAAGTGGGTTGTCCTGGGTACAACAGCTTTTAGACTGTTCATCTTTGGCACAAACTGGACACAACATACTGTGCACCGAAATTACTATTTCTGGAAACTTGCACTTTTCACTTTGCGCATCTGATGGTGCATTCATTTTTGAAAAATACAACAATTAATTAACACAACACTTGGGTGTAAAATGCTCACTACTCCCCTGGATAAATTCCTTGAGGGGTGTAGTTTCCAAAATGGTGTCACGTGTCAGGGTGGTATTTCAGGGACTCTGCAATAGTGGCATGGCCTCCAAAAACCAAACCATCTCAATTTGTACTCCAAAAACCAAATAGCACTACTTCCGTTCTGCGTCCTGCTGTGTGCCCACAGTTTATGCCCACATATGATATTAAAGTGGGGTATTCCAGGTACAACAATGTCATAAATGTGGGCATAAGTTGCTGTTTTGGCACATAGCAGGGCGCAGAAGAGAAACAATGTTTGACTTTCAGAGCGCAGATTTAAACAGTCTGGTTTTTGGATGCCCCTGAGATGCCATGTTTGCAGAGCCCCTGAGATGCCAAGTGGGATCCCCCAGAAAATGACCCAATTTTGAAAGCTACACCCCTTAAGGAATGTATCAAGGGCAGGGCCAGTGTTAGGGGGGGCAAACTGGGAAATTACCCAGGGCCCCCATCCTCAAGGGGCCCCCCTGGGATTCGGAGCATCAGGCTTTTAGCCTGATGGCTTAAATTCCGGGAGCTCCACAGGTGTATCGACGTGCTGTGCACACCAATACTGCTAAATCCTATGGCAGAGCAGGGAGCTGAAAAGTCCCTGCTCTGCCAAAGAGGACCACCGGTAACTCACAAGACGTTGCGGCGCAGGTGGCGTGATGACGTCACTGCATCGTGCCACTACTACAGGGAGAATCCTCGGCTGCTCCACTCATCGTGGGAGCGCGGCAAGGTGAATACAAGATTTATTGTTTTCTGGTAAGAGAAAGGGATTACCTGCTAAAAGGGCAAACTATTGTTTATAGGGGGGCTAATATTTATAGTGGGGGAACTAATAAATATAAGGGGGCTAGAATTTATAATGGAGGAACTATTATACATAAGGGGCATTATTATAAGTGAGGAATTATTATGTATAAGAGGGGCTATTAAATATACAGTATAAGAGGGCTATTATTTATAAGGGGGTATTATTGTTAAGAGGGCTATTATTTATAAGAGGGCTAATATTGATAATGTGGACTATTATTTATAATGTGAACTATTATTTATGAGAGGGCTATTATTAATAAGGGGAACTATTTATATTGGAGCATTATTATTTATGAAGGGGGCTATTACTGATAAGGGGGAACTATTACTGATATGGGGCACTGTTTATAAGTAGGGACTATTATTTATAATGAGGCACTATAATAACTGATGGGGGGTGCAAAAATCTATTCGGTGGTACAAAGGTGGTTGTTTGAATTGTGAGTGTTCGCATAAGGAGGGGTGGCTCTTATCTTTTTGGGGGCAGAAAGGGGGCGTTATTAAAGGGGCTGCCACTGGAAATATGATGGCGTTGTTGGTATATCAGCATTTGGGGCCCCACTTTTAATTTTGCCCAGGGCCACAGTTTGTCTAAAACTGGCCCTGATCAAGGGGTGTAGTGAGCATTAGATTCCCAGAAGTGAATATGTAAGCTTTCCCTCTAGCTCCTATGACTGGGAGGGGAGCATTCTGCTGGGTCAGTTCTGGTGTTTTTTCTCTTGAAAACTCTAACCATAGGATGAACCCTGATGTATGCTTGCACAGCATTTCTCTTCCTGCTGCAGTCAGTTTTGTCCTAAAGATGCACCAGTTTTTTGTTTTTGTGTCATATATAATATAAGCTATATATATATTTTATTTTCTGGTGATATAAGGGCTTGTTTTTTTGGGCGGGATGAGAGAATCGAGACCTAAGAAGAGAATAACAGACCTGGGGCTATGGAACAGGCCCTGAGCTGCTGAAAAAATGATGGGGAAGCAACAGGTACCTGGTTGCTAGGGAAAACCTTTAGATGCCATGGTCCTGATTGATTGCGACATCTAAGGAGTTAACACCTTCAATCGGAGCTCAGTTCTGGCCGTGGGTATTACACGCGGGTGACAGCTGTTTCTTAAAGCTAGCACCCGTTCTCAATGTCACCAGCTTCTGAGTGGATGAAATTACCATGACCTAATGGTAAGTCATGGTGCGATAAGGTACTAATACGCCATGATGCGGGAAGGGGTTAAAGTGGCCTACACCTGCACTTAAATTACTGCATGTAAATTCCTGGTCCTGTCCCACTGTCCCAGTCGGCGGGACGTATGTCCCTGTATCAACTCATCTGCATCCTCTCCCGCCTGCAGCTCCGGAGAGGGAGACCTCAGACCGAGCAGCAGGGGAGCGAGGAGAGGTGAGTATCAGTGTTTTTATTATGTTAAACTGTGGGGGCAAATAGAGGTGGGAACATTAAACTGGGGGAGATGAAGAGGGGACATTAAACTGGGGGCAGATGGATGGGGACATTAAATTGGGAGCAGATGAAGGGGGACAGTAAACTGGGGACAAATGGAGGGGGGCATTAAACTGAAGACAGATGGAGGAGGGGACATGAAACTGGGGAGAGATGAAGAGGAACATTAAACTGGGGGGGCAGGTGGAGGGTGACATTAAACTGGGGGCAGCTGGAGGGGGACATTAAACAGTGGTGGTCGCTGGATAGGGACATTAAACTGGGGACAAGTTGGAAGGGGACATTAAACCGTGGAAGTAGCTGGAGGGGGACATGTCTGCCTCTAGTTGCCCCCAGTTTAATGTCCCCCTCCAGCTACCCCCACGGTTTAATGTCCCCCTCTAGCTACCCCCCTCGGTTTAATGTCCCCCTCCAGCTACCCCCACGGTTTAATGTCCCCATCCAGCTACCCCCATGGTTTAATGTCCCCCTCCAGCTGTCCCCAGTTTAATGTCCCCCTCTAGTTGCCCCCAGGCACCAGGAAAGGGACTTCATACTGTGGGGCAATTGGAGGTGAACATTATAATGTGGAGCATATAATGTTATGGTGACTGTAGGAGCACATGGTGGGGAAGGGGGGGCATGGAAAAATGGATGAGAAAGGGCGGAGTCAACATAGAAGTGGGTGGAATTAAATTTGCCATAGCGCGCCGCACATACCGTCCCTCTTTCTATCCTTTAAAAGTTCAGAGGTATGAATATGTGTAAACTGAACCCAGCAAAGGCAATATAAAGATATATACGTATATATAGAGAAAGAGAGAGAGAGAGATTTAAATAAACCATGTTAGCTGGTAAACATTCACATACTATTATGATAATAACATGATATCATTATTTTTTTTTCCTTTAGATGTTCTAAAACATTCAGACTACATGAGACAAAAGGATGTTGTTGTGAATGATAAAAAACTTAACTTACGCATTCTACCACCTGTCCCAAACAGCAGCAGTTCTGATTATGAAGATATAGACGATATTTATCACTCAGCAATGCAATCAAAATCAGCATTTCATCCAAACCAAAAGAAAATGAACACCATCATTGAGCAAAAATACTAGTCTGTTTCTTGCATTAATTAAAAGATATAGATATATTTTTGAATGTTTTTGTTTAAAAGTTCAATATCTTCAACCATATGTATTTTAAAGGATTTTAAATATATGTATATATTTTAATACATTTCAAGATGATTGGTAAACCTTTATCTACCTCTGACTATAGTATGATAACCTTTCCCTAGACATTACATTACAATCAAAATTAAAAAAAAGTTACCTGTACTACCACAAGTTATAATGACCTATAGAAATGAATATTATATCACTGAAATTATTCTACTTTAAAGTCTTATTTAAAGATTATGTCTGATGGTTGACTCTTGTGAGTTAATAGAGATCCATCCAGGGGTGTAACTTAAGCGGGTACAGAGGGTGAAATTTTACCTGGGCCAAAGAGCTTCCCAATTTGAGAACACTACTATAAATGTTAATATACTTGGGGGACTGGTACTACAGATTTTGCATTGGGGTCCAGAAGCATCATATTGTGCCTCTGATTCCCTCGCTACTCAAACTTAGCATGGGACACTTTGGTTATCAGAGATTTCACCTTTAAATCCCTGTGCAGGAATCTGGACCTCCTACTGTGAACCCCCAGGTTATGTCTGCAGAGTAGCAGCTGACCAATGGAGCAAACAGGAGAGCATAACCTTCTGTAGCAAGGGTCAATAATATATAAAAGCAAGAGAGAAGGTTGTAGAGGTAAAGCAGAAGCCCAAAGGCCAACCATTCAATCCAGAACGCCACACGTAGCAGAGATACATATGTAACAGAAGCCTGTATTCTGTGCTCAGCCAGGGTTTGGCTAGAGAAGAAGACTTTTATACACACGGGCAGACAGGGATTGGCAGATTGAATCTTTCCAGATAAACACACTAATACTTAAAGAAAATGGAGTGTACACCGAGATAGCCAGGGACTCTCAACAATTAAATATTTTGCAAACACAAAAGGCATCCACTTTCACAAACAAATTCCTTCCTTTTGTCTCTCCTGGGGTATTGGGGGGGCAATATGGGGGGGGGGGGGGGGGGGGGGGGGGGGGGGGGGGGGGGGGAAAAAATAAGGGGGGGCCTTTTTTTTGTGGGTGTGGTTGGGGGTGGGTGGGTGGGGTTGAGGCGGGTGGGGCGAGGGCATGTTGGGGCCCCTTTGTATGGCGGTCTGGTGTTTATTAATTTTTTTGGGGGGTGTTTTTTTTGGGGGGGGGGGGGGGGTGGGGTGTGGTGTGTGTCTGCGGGTGTCTTTTGTTCTTCTCTGTCCCGGTCCTCCTCGTGTTGTTGTTTGTTGTTTTTGTGGGTGGGGGGTTTTTTTTGTTTTTTTTTTTGTTTTTGTTTGGGTGGGGGGGGGGGGGTTGTGTTGGTGGAGGGGGGGGGGCGCCCCCCCCCCCCCCCCCTCTCCCCTTGCTCCTCTGTTTTGGGGGGTTGGGGGGGTTGGGGGTTTTGGTGGGGGTGGGTGGGGGGGGGGGGCGGGGGGTGGTGGTTTTTTGGTGTTGTTGTTTGTTGTGTTTGTGTTGTGGTTTTTTGTGTGTTTTTTGTGGGGGGTTTGTTGGGGGTTGTGGTGTGGGGACTGGCGCGGGGGGTGGTGTGTGTGTTTTGTGTTGTTTGAAGCCTTCGCTGAAAGGAAGAATGGGAACATATATGAAATATATCAGTGCCTACACCCAGGATAGAGCCTCTGTATTACAGGGAGGATCTCTTCCTGGGACTTACCCATGAAGTACAGTTAGTAGCCTTAACAAGGATTACTGTACTAATCTCACAGTCTGAAGAATACATACAGATACCACATAAGGTTATAACAGAAGCTTTATAAGAATCAAAAGGGTAATAGTACATATATACAATATACTCAGAACACAGCAGTACTACAACAACCAGCAAGTCCGCAACAGTCTTAGGTTATATACCCGGGTGTATATATATAGATATATAGAAAGAGTCCTGTGCACAATACCTCCAGGCAACAGAAAAGATGCAGGGGCCCCTGTGGATCCTCGGATTCTTCCAGGAGATGACAGACAGCCGATCAGGAGATGATGATGATGATGAGATCCTTCACAGGCAGCAAACAGGGCGACAGTAACGGTAGTAGATGCAGGCCTGACTACCCTAACACTGAGTCCTTAACCTGCCAGCTAAACTACTAGTGCAACCGGGCCTCTAACTAGCTAGTTGGCGGTCGGAAGCCTAATTTATCACTGCCCTGAACTATATATATTGGATCCCTAACTACAGTTACTAGCTAGGTCCTGTGAGTATATAGGGGGTAACACATACCGAACTATATACTCTGAAATAAAGTGGAACAGGTGGCTCTGAAATAAGGTAGAGCAGCTTCACTAGCTGATCTCAAGGAAAAAAATTTTTAAAAAACCACTTTTTTAAGATAACACCCACCACCCGCCTTAGACTCCCACAGACATAACATGGTCTGCTCACCCCCCCAGCAGCTCTGCCTCACATGTGTCTGACTCACTGTATTTACAAAACAAACCCTGCACTGAATGCCTGGGGTCTCTGAAGCCAAACTGCAGGGGCAGAGAGGCTAAATACATTAAATACTAGTAGAAATGGCAGTTCCCTACACTCTACCTCTGGTGAAATCTTTACGTCACGTCAAAGACATACAAAGTCATAGTATACAATCAACATTACCAATGACAATATCAGTATGGTTGCTTTTGCATTTCAGAGTCACAACAGGTTAATAGGTATACATGCCAGCAGGAGCGAAAATTGGTAACATATTGACCAAAGTGGACACTGCACGCACCCAAGCATGATATAAATGAGGCTGAGTAGTAAATCTGGGGTCCCCCAAACTATCATATGTCAGTATAGGTGGAGGGTGTCTAATTCTCTATCCTCTCCGTACCTCTCTCTGAGGTAAACTAGCATGTCCAGGCCCTAAACTAGGGTTGTCTGCCATGGGAAAGGATGGTGCTGGTGGCGTAGAAGAGCTAGATCCCTGCTCATCTGTAGACACAGATCTAGGCACAAATTCTGGAGTTTGAGGGTTCATAGGTCTCCCTGAAGGAGAAGATACTGGTGATCTAGGAACTTCAGGAGCCACAGTCCAATCACTCTCAGTAGTTTCAGGAAGGTCAGGTGGAATATCGGCCAAGGGCAGTGGAGAATCGCAGGCCAAGCCATCATTGGAGATATCCGTACCATCAATCTGAGGTACAGGCAACAAATGATTTCTATGCCAAGTCCTGATCCTCCCGTCCCGTCCTTTTATCTTGTAGACTGGTATTCCAGGCAACCGATCTACCACTGTAAAGAGTTCACTCCGCCATCGATCAGCCAGCTTATGTTTTGCAGATGCTCCCAAATTCCATAGCAGAACATGGTCCCCAGGGTTCAATTCTCGGTATCTTACTCGAAGATCAAATCTCCTTTTATTTCCTTCATTCACTTTGGCTGCATTTTCCTCAGCCAGCTGATAAGCACTCTTAAGCGTTTCTTTCAAACGTGCCACATATCGGTAATGATCTCGATGACTGATACCATCGGTAGAGACTCCCAACAGGATGTCAATGGGTAGCCTAGGCTCTCTTCCAAACATCAGAAAATATGATGAATATCCTGTGCTCTCGTGCCTTGTACTATTATAGGCATGCACCATAGCCTCCACCTTTCGACTCCAGGATCGCTTATCCTCAATTCGTAAGGTACCAAGCATATCAAGTAAAGTCCTGTTAAATCTTTCAGGAAGGGCATCTCCCTCTGGATGATAAGGCGTCGTCCAACTTTTGTGGATGTTCAACAACTGAAGTAACTCTTTGATCAGGTTACTCTCAAAATCCCGGCCTTGATCAGAATGCAATCGGTGTGGAAAGCCATAATGGATAAAATACTTTTCCCAAAGCACTCTTGCAACTGTGATTGCTTTTTGATCCTTAGTCGGAAAGGCTTGAGCATATCGTGTGAAGTGGTCAGTCACCACCAATACATTTCCAAATCCTCTGGAGTCATTGTCAATACAAAGGAAGTCTATGCAGAAAAGATCCATGGGGCCCGAACTCTTCAAGTGTCCCATGAAGGCCGCTCGAACCGGGACAGTCTTCCTCTGCAAACATCTGCGACAGCACCTACACAGACGAGTCACAGTATCTCTCATTTTGGGCCAGTAGAATCGGTCTTGTATTAGGCCATAAGTCTTCTCAGGTCCCAAATGACCATGATAATCATGCAGACTTCGGAAAATCATCTTCTGAAAGCAGCTTGGAATAACTAGTTGGCGCCTTCCAGGGTGATCATGATACAGCACCACACGATAAAGTAGGCCGTTGTCTATTTCAAACTTCTCCCAATCTCGTAGAAGTTGACTGCATTCAGATGGTAGAGATGTCTTTAACATTTCTTTGTCTTGAGAACTCACTGCTTGATAAAGAGGTCCAATTAAAGGATCAGTCTTTTGACTCCAGATAAATCGCTTTGAAGATATAGAGCAACTCTCAAAGGATCCTAAAGCAGCAGGGTATGCAAACATGTCTGGTACAGCTTCGGGACCTCCCCCAAAAGAGTCAATAAGCCGAGTTTCAGAAAAGGCTACTCAGTCTTCAACTACAGCAGCCATGGCACACAAAGCTCCTACTCCAGGACTTGGCACTTCTTTCCATTCATCCACTACTTCCGGACTAGGTAATCCAGGCCATCTTGATAGAGCATCTGCCCCAATGTTCTTAGGCCCCGGTTTATATTTGAGTGTGAATTGGTAGTTGGATAAAGCCGCCAACCAGCGATGTCCTGTAGCATCAAGTTTAGCGGTTGACAATACGTATGTCAGTGAATTGTTGTCTGTTCTTACTTCAAACGTGGCTCCGTATAAATAGTCATGTAATTTATCAACAATGGCCCACTTGAGCGCCAAAAATTCCAATTTATGCACTGGATAATTTTTCTCGCTGGGAGAAAGACTTTGACTTATGAAAGCTATGGGCTGTAACCCGGCCGGGTATTCTTGGTGCAGCACGCCACCTAATCCTTCAAAGCTGGCATCTACATGTAGCATATATGGCTTCTGTGCATCAGCATAAGCCAGAACAGGAGCTTCTGTCAATTTCTTCTTCAACAACTTAAATGCTTCTTCACAATCCGCAGTCCACCTATCGTCAAAAAGGCTTTTGGAGGACCCTTTCTTCTTTCCTGGATCTCCTGCATCACTCTTCAACAGGTCGAGGAGGGCTCGAGCAATTTTTGAATATCCTTCCACAAATCGTCGATAGAATCCACAAAACCCCAAGAAAGATTGCAACTCTGTAATATTTTGCGGTCGGGGCCAATTCACCACAGCTTCAGTCTTACCAGGATCGATAACAACTCCTTCAGCAGAAACAATATGACCTACATAAGTGACCGAAGATCTACAAAATTTGCATTTGTCAGCCGACAACTTCAGCCCCTCTTCTTTTAAGCATTGAAGTACTCTCATGAGTCATTCTTCATGTTCTTCCAGCGTCTTTCCTAACACAATAATGTTGTCAAGATATACAAGGCATTCCCGAGGCACTAAATCACCTAACACTCTTTCCATCAACCTTTGGAACGTTGCTGGTGCACCTTTTGTACCTTGCGGCATGCGAGTGAACTGAAAGAAACCCAAGGGGCATATGAAGGCTGTCTTTTCCTGATCCTCAGGTGCCATTGGGACTTGATAGTATCCCGATCTTAGGTCCAGCACTGTGAACCAACAGTTTCCATTCAGAGCTTCCAGAGCTTCTTCAATTCTCTGCAGTGTATACTGATCAGGTAAGGTTCTCCGGTTCAGAGTTCTGTAATCCACACATAGGCGAATTGCTCCAGATTTTTTTCTTACCACCACAATAGGTGAGGCATAGGGGCTCTTAATGTCCACAATTATCCCCTGACCTTTCATTTGCTGTAGAGTCTGTCTTAACTCATCAACATCCTTTGGAGCAACTCTCCGTGGTCGCTCCCCGGAAAGTGTGTTGAGCACTTTTAGCACAACCTACATCCGTATCATCAATGGAGAACACTTCCGATAATTCAGACAACTTCTGTGTCAGTCGCTGATTCCAGGCCTCTGGTAAATTGTGGATCACTCAAATCAAGATTGAGATTAGGGATTGCATCTCGGATTTGAATCCTGCACACTTCAGCATATGGATTTACTCCAACCACAGGGTAGCAGTGGGCCACATTCTGGTATGGTCCAATTACGATTGGATGCGGTGAACACTTCCTCACTGTCACACAGGTAGATAACTCCACTTTATTTCTCCAGTCCTTTCTCTCTGGAATCACCATCCAGCCATTCTGGTTAATCATTTCTTCAGGGGTTTCCATAAGGACATAACTCCCCCCTTCAAGCAAATCAGGAGCAATGCTGGAGGCTACTCTCAGAACTCTCTCCCCGTCGGCAGGAACTTCCACGGTTCTCTCACCGATATGATATACCATTCCATGTCGATAGCCAGTAGACAGGGCATCACAGAGTTCTCTAAGATCAGAAGATATATTCACCGGCTGAGCTGCAGGGTTCCAATCTCCTCCAAGAAACTTCTGAAAAGCATAATGCACTGCGGGACAATTAGTGCCAAGTATCACAGGAGCTGCGCAAGAATCCCCTGTATCAGGACAGACAAGAGCCGTAATCTTCATGGGAGCGACACTCTGATCTTCTAATTCAGGGACAGCTATAACTACTTGTAGGCTACCATCTACAGGATATGATTCTGAATTAAGCCCCCACAATTTCATTTGTCCCGTAGACTGAAGAGGTATATCCCTCAGATACTTTTGGTAGAACGAGCGGTAAATCAGGGTCACTTGAGATCCTGTATCAAACAGGGCAGGAGCGGCATGACCATTGACAGTGACTTTGACAACGGACCTGGAGCCTGCGATAGCGCCTCTGGTCTTTACTCGGCCCGCCTTCCTTCGGTGTCTTTGATTCTGAATAGAGAAGACAGCACTGTGTCCCATTTCCTCACTATCCTCCGTACACTGTCTTGCAGTATGGCCCGTCTGACCACATTTATAACAGGTTCTAGCATCCTTCCTCCATTGAGTGGCAGTGGGTCGAGTGGCAGACTGTCTAGGTTCTGACCGCTCCACTGGTTTGTTCTTGTTTGAACTAGGAAGAACATCTTCTTTAGAGATGCTTTTCGCTTTCTTAGGGGTACTAAAACTAATGTCAGCTTCTTGTTTCTTCACTAACTTCATTAAGTCAGGAAATAGAAGAACTTTGTCAGATAGTAAGACCTTGAGCACTTGAGCAAGAGGATGATGAGGTTGTAACCCTCTCAACTGACTGGTTCTCATAGCGTCTACCTCTGAAGTAGATATAGCTGTGTGGTACACCAGACGCGAAAGAAGTAGCTGTAAACGGTTAATAAAAGTAGAGACATTTTCCCCTTCTTTTTGACGAACCTTTCGGTAATCAGCAACCATCTGGGCAAGGTCATAGTATGGCTCAAAGTGATCAGACAGTACTTGTATATAGTCCAATGCACTCACTCCTTCATGAGAGTCTCTGTACAGGCGGATCAATTCTGCAGCAGGAGACCGCAAACTTTTACTGATACGCTGCCGCTTGCCTTCTTCAGAGCAAGACCATTCCTTCAGGCATTGGAGAGTATGTTCTTTCCATATTTCAAAGTTTTCCTCCCCTTGTGGTACTGGGACATTACCAGAGAATACCTTTAGTTTCTTGTAGTGAGTGGCCTGCAGGCCCTGAGCTATCATTTCAGTCAGCCTGGCTAAAGTGCTAATAGCACTGTCACTAAATTAACTGCTAGCGACGGCCATACTGGGGGGGGGGGGTAACTGGCTGAGCGGGGTTCTTCCTTTACCTGAACCAGTGGAGGAACAGGAGGTTGGTAATCCCATGTAGTGGGAGGTTCCCCTCTGAGCTATATCGCTTCTCCATATCAATGACTATTCCCACTTCTAAATCTCAGCAGTGCCTCCAAATGTAGCCCTATTTGGGGGGATATGAGTATTATCCCTCCCGCAACAGACTCTGGCGCTGACCTGTGTGTATAATGGGACCTGAAGCCTTCGCTGAAGGGAAGAGTGGGAACATATATGAAATATATCAGTGCCTCCACCCAGGATAGAGCCTCTGTATTACAGGGAGGATCTCTTCCTGGGATTTACCCATGAAGTACAGTTAGTAGCCTTAACAAGGATTACTGTACTAATCTCACAGTCTGAAGAATACATACAGATACCACATAAGGTTATAACAGTAGCTTTATAAGAATCAAAAGGGTAATAGTACATATATATAATATACTCAGAACACAGCAGTACTACAACAACCAGCAAGTCCGCAACAGTCTTAGGTTATATATCCGGGTATATATATATATATATATATATATATATATATATATATATGATATAGATATATAGGAAGAGTCCTGTGCACAATACCTCCAGGCGACAGAAGAGATGCAGGGGCCCCTGTGGATGACTGTGGATCCTCAGATTCTTCCAGGAGATGACAGACAGCCGATCAGGAGATGATGATGATGATGAGATCCTTCACAGGCAGCAAACAGGGCGACAGTAACGGTAGTAGATGCAGGCCTGACTACCCTAACACTGAGTCCTTAACCTGCCAGCTAAACTACTAGTGCAACCGGGCCTCTAACTAGCTAGTTGGCCGTCGGAAGCCTAACTTATCACTGCCCTGAACTATATATATTGATCCCTAACTACAGTTACTAGCTAGGTCCTGTGAGTATATAGGGGTAACACATACCGAACTATATACTCTGAAATAAAGTGGAACAGGGGGCCCGGAAAAAAGGGGGGGGGGGGTCCTAGAGGTTTTTAAAAATAAAAAAATATTAAAAAAGGGGGAGGGGCGGTTTTTAATTTTTTTAGGGGTAAAAGCGGGGCTTATTCAAAATAAATAAAAAATTTTTTTTAAATAAAAAAAAAAAACACAGACTCGTTTTGGAGCATCTGCCCCTTCTTCAAGTGCATACAAGTAATACATACATCACAAGCTAGCCATCTTTTAAAGTGTCAGTGTGAGAAAGACAATCCCAGTGGGAGTGTCGGAACAACAATAAACATATAATCATTATTTATACATAAAAGGGTTAAAAGTTGGATTATCATTCATATAGGAAAATACCTTTGTCCGTTTGCTTAAAATTCACGTTACATACATAGTGGCATCTCCAGAGTTCAACTGCGCAACAGCGCTTGCATAAACCGCCTAAAATTCGTATTTAGGGGAAGGTTCTATGATTGGCATGAAAAGGAATGTTAATACGCATGCGTGCGGTTTCCCAGACCATGCACGCGCAATGAGAATTTACTATCTGGCATAAGAGAAACGAAAATGGATACGCGCATGCACAGCTCTCTTAAGTCGCGCTATCGGTCTTCAAAAGAGAAATATAAATAACTGCGCATGCGTGTTATTTTACAGCGCCCATACACGCAATAGAGAACAGTAGCCATATTAAAATAAATCTAAGATCAAATTGCACAGCCTATCGCAACACTTGAAGATCAAAGTAAAGTTAAAAAAAAAAAAAAAAACCTGTTATAAGGGCTAAGATAACTTAGATAAAGGGAAGCGCATAGTGAATGAGTTCCAAAAAATGATTTGTACATTATAAATAAATTATCAATAATATAAATATTCTAAAAGCGCATAGTGAATAAGTTCTAAAAATTGATTCATACATTATAAATAAATTATTAGTAATATAAATATTCTAATAAAAAAAAAAAAAAACAAAGAAAAAAAAACATAAGACTCCTATATGAATAATTGAACATAAATATATACATATGTAGACATAAAAAACACAATTAGCACACTAACACACAATCTACAGTTTAAAAGGTAGTCGACAAAGATAATAATAATAATAATAATAATAATAATAATAATAATAATAATAATAATAGAGGTCATTGTGTAATATCTTCCAATGCTTCATTCAAACCAACAGGACTTAAAGTATTCAATCTATATATCCAATACATTTCACGTTTCCTAAAAAGTTCAAACTGATTAGGATTGTTGGCCTTTATTTGGTCTATGGGAATAACTGTAAATTCTTTAAAACTACAGGCATGTGCAACTGCAGCATGTCTAGAGACACTATGTTTCGAATAACCATTAAGAACATTTGAACAATGTTTATTTACTCTGTCCCTTAGGGCCATTGTGGTGCGTCCGACATATTGTAGCCCACAGGGACATTCCAGGAGATATACTATAAAGTTGGACGAACAATCTAATCTCAATTTAAGTCTAAATCTCTCATTTGTAGATCTACAGACTATTTCTGTTATATTGTGTTTGATATTCAAACAACATTTACAGCGATTATGTCCACATCTATAACTACCAAATAAACCCTCAGGATTTATACTTTTTCTATTTGTCATATTCTTGACTTTCTTGAGGCGACTGGGGGCTAAAATATTTTTTAGAGTTTTGGCTCTACGAAAAGTAATTGGTGGATGACCTGGAAGGGTGCTCTTCAAATGCTCATCCTTTAATAATATAGGCCAATACTTTGAAAGAATTGCTCTAATTTGTGAGTGGGCCCCATTGAAAGTAGTGATAAAATTATTCTTGAATGTATTTTCTTAAATTTTTAGTTTCGGTACTAAACATTCATTTTGTATGAATGAACTCGCTTTCTCTCTTGCTCCCTCTATAATCTCTTTAGGATAATGTTTGTTATAAAAACGATCAGCCAGTATATTACTTTGGTTTTTGAAATCAATATCTCTTGTGCAATTTCTACGAATTCGCTTGAATTGCCCAAACGGGACATTCTGTTTCCATTTTCTATAATGTAAGCTCCGAAAGTCTAAGAGACTATTACAGTCTACTTCTTTGAAGTGTGTTTTAGTGAATATTTTATTATCTTTACCTATAAGGACCTAGTCCAAATATTCAATCTCACTTTTATTCGTTTTTCCTGAAAAGGACAGGCCCCAATGGTTCTGATTAAGATAATTTGTAAATAATTCGAATATATGGACAGTCCCTTCCCATATAAATAGAAGATCATCTATATATCGTCTAAAATATACAATATTTTTAGACCATGGATGTTGTTGATAAATAAATTTATCTTCAAATTCGCCCATATATAGGTTGGCATAGCTAGGGGCAAAGCGAGTCCCCATAGCTGTGCCTTTGACCTGCAAGTATGTTTCTTGTTCAAACTGGAATGCATTATGTTCCAAAATATAGCGTATCCCTCTAATTATAAAATCCTTTTGGATATCAGGCATCAAAATGGCTTTATTCAATGCCTGTTTAATAGCTTCTAATCCTTTGGCATGTGGGATATTGGAATACAAGGAAGCCACGTCAAGGGTGGCCCATATGTAGTTTGGTTTCCAAGTTAATGTTTTTACTTGGGTTATTACACTTGTCGAATCACGTAAGTACAAGGGTAGATTGGAAACCAATTTCTGTAAATGAACATCGATATATTCAGATAGGTTTCTCGTAATGGAATTCATCCCCGAAATAATAGGTCTTCCTGGGGGGTTTGAAGTATTTTTCTGGATTTTCGGCAAGTGATAAAACAATGCTAATGTAGGATTTGTTATTGTCAAAAATTCTTTTTCTGTTTTAGTTAATATACCTGAGGTGTAACCATCATGTATGAGAGTTGAATATTCCTCCAGATGTTTACTAGTAGGATCTACCTTTAATTTAATGTAATAGTTGATATCAGATAGAATTTTTAAGGCTTCCTTTATATAACACGATTTATTCTGTATGACAATGCCCCCGCCCTTGTCTGCATTTCTTATTACAATGTTATTATCATTGATCAGGCTTTGAATGGTGAGGCTCTCATCCTCCATTAAATTTTTAGAATGTTTATTTCCCTTAAGTTTACGAAAATCAGCTGACACCAATGCAAAAAATGTCTCAAAATTCCCTTTATGATGCATAGGGTTAAACCTAGATTTAGGTCTTAAGTCAGTATGTATGAGATTAGTATTACAGAGGTCACTATTTGTAATTTCTTGTTCCACAGAGTTAGGGATAGATTTAGCAACTGTACTAAAGTGCCTGTTCAGGGTGAGTTTACGAATATAATTATTTAGATCTATAAATAATTGTAAATCATCTAATGTTTGATCAGGGCAAAAAGAGAGTGTTTTAGATAAAAGGCTCTCTTCTGCCTTTTGAAGTTGATGGTCAGATTATAGGCGAGGATCTAGCTGCTGCCTCATCCATTTTGATTCATCAACTTTACCTGCTGTTTACAGGAGTTGTGACCTCTTTCACAACTCTACAAGGTGAGTGGCCATTTATTACAGAATATTATCATTTTTATGTCCAAACGTTATAACAGTTATAACACGAGGTTGTTGCTCGGTGTTGCATATTTTGTTTTGTACTAATAGATTCTTAAATATCCACTTATCTAGGATTACACCTACCACTTGCCTTAGACTCCCACAGACAAAACATGTCTGCTCACAGCAGCTCTGCCTCACATGTGCCTGACTCACTGTATTTACAAAACAAACCCTGCACTGAATGCCTGGGGTCTCTGAAGCCAAACTGCAGGGGCAGAGAGGCTAAATACATTATATACTAGTAGAAATGGCAGTTCCCTACATCTGTAAGTTTTGTTCTATGTTAAGTGTTTTGATGTGCAGCTTTTCCCTTATATGTTTCCCCCTGAGGTGTTCAAACCCAGACTTGGTTCAGCCCTGGCCTATCACAGGCCACTGGGCGGGGTTGAGAGGAGATATCATCTCCCGGGCGACGGTTGGAAGTTAGTTCAGTGCATGCAGCAAGCCAGACAAGGTGTGCAGAGCTGACCTGCCACCAGCCTCTGGACTGAAGGCCAACCGCCACTCTCACAGCCTCAGGAGGGATATCATCAGCCTCAGGCTCATCTGAAGACAGCCCAGAGCAAGGGAGTAAAGATTTCTAAGTGGCTGGACTTATTCGGTGTCGTGCCAGGAGGAGCAGGAGAGGACCCTGACAGGAATGTCGTATGCAGGCCTAGTCTCCAGGTAACCAGATCCCTGACAGGACTCCCTGTAACTCCATCCCCAGTGTACCTGGCTGGGAGAGGCACAGAGGTGGAGTAGAGAAGGCCATACTGTGGAGCCTATACTATCTTTGGGCGCCCTCCTAGAACCAAGGCTGGGGGTTGGACACTGTAGGACTACTACCCCCATCTGGAAGCTGCTGTTGACTTTCTGTTCAAGTTGCCTTAATAAACGGCTGTTTGGTTTACCTGCAACGCTGAATCCTGAATCGTGCCTGCTTTACCATCAGGGCTCTTCCGATCAACACCACACCGGCTCAGGTAGGAGAGGTCCCCCTCTTCAACTGGAAGTGCCCCGGGGGAAAGAACTACTACTACCACCATCCGGTAGTGCTGCAGGACCCTCCTCGACTTTGTCCAGCCTAGGAGTGGGACTGGAGCGACTGGGGAGCGTGCTCGGCCTGCTAGGTGGCACAGCATCCGCCACTACTACTCCCATCCTCCAGTTTCCTGCAACTGGGTTGCCGCAGCAGGTGTAACATAAAAAAGGAAAAACACATTCCATCGCGCTCTGGTGTCCACTGCCACAGCCTGTTTAGTTATGCATCATGCTTTGGTCCCTGGAACCCATGCACCCCACATGACCACTGAGGCCAATCAGCAGCCTCAGCAGTAGCTGGAGAGTAACTGGTGACATATGTGAATGACATCACCGATTCCTCTCCAACAGCCACCTAGTTGGCATTGTGAGGTGCAGGGGAAATGAGGCATGGTGAGTGATCGAACAGGCTGCGGTGTCAGACACTGGAATGCTGGGGACAGCTAAGTATGTTTTTTTTTCTTAACGTTACACCTGTGTAAGAATAATGTCCCATAGTACACACAGTATAATGTCCCGCAGTGGCCCTCACAGAGTATAATGTTCCATAGTGGCCCCTTCACAGAGCATAATTTCCCATAGTAGCCCCTGCACACAATAAAATGACCCACAGTATACCCTGCATGCAGTATAATCTCCCATAGTGGCCCCTCCACACACTATAATGGGTTTCAGTTATGGTGTGCCCGTTTGTGGTGTGTCCATTGGCACTGCACAGTAAAAAATTATTCTGGTTCATCATGTTACAAATAAGGTACTAGCTGACATATCCTCACTCTAGGACGCAGATACCACCACTGACTTCTACAATACCACCATTACTTCAGCCCTTGACTCTGTGGCCCCCTTCACTAACACCAGAGCCCGACCAATAAATAGGCAACCCTGGCACACTGACCTGGCTAAAAACCTGAGACATGCCTCACGGGTTGCAGAACGCCTCTGAAAGAAAAGCCACTCCCAGGAGGCCTTCCTTAGGTACAAAGAGGCAGTTCTCATATTCAAGAATGCACTCACCTCTGCAAAGCAGGTCTACTTCTCCA
Organism: Leptodactylus fallax; assembly: GCA_947044405.1. Classification (NCBI taxonomy): domain Eukaryota; kingdom Metazoa; phylum Chordata; class Amphibia; order Anura; family Leptodactylidae; genus Leptodactylus; species Leptodactylus fallax. Next base: position 6,193,510 of record CAMRHE010000021.1, read on the forward strand.
CACTAATATCTGCCCTATCCCGCAACCCCAAACAGCTATTCACTACCTTCAACTCCCTTCTCCATCCTCCTGCGCCCCCTCCGACATCACTTATCACAGCTGATCACTTTGCCTTTTATTTCAAAAGCAAAATTGACACCATGAGAGACAGTCTCACCCTACACCCCCGACAACCACTCTACCCAACTGCTCGGTGCTCTTCTTTTTTTAACCTGTTTCTCCACCATCACTGATGAAAAGCTCTCTACCCTAATCTCTAAATCCCACCTCAACTCCTGCGGGCTTGACCCGATCCAGTCACATCTCATCCCCAAACTCTCTGAAGTGATTATTCCTGCCCTAACCCATCTCTTCAACCTATCCCTAACCAATGGATCCTTCCCTTCCGCCTTCAAAATGCTACTGTCACACCTATACGTAAGAAACCCTCCCTCGACCCGTCCTCTCCTGCCAAATATCGCCCCATTTCACTGCTCCTGTATGCCTCAAAATTGCTGGAGCAACACGTCCACTCCGAACTATCCTCCTATCTCTCGTCCAATGTGCTCTTTGACAGACTACAGTCAGGCTTCAGACCACATCACTCCACAGAAACTGCCCTAACCAAGGTTACTAATGACCTTATAACTGCCAAAGCCAAACGTCACTACTCTGTCCTCCTCCTTGACCTCTCCTCTGCCTTTGACACTGTCGACCATTCCCTCCTGTTAGAAACGCTCTCATCCCTTGGCATTTCAGACCTGGCCCTTTCCTGAATCTCCTCAAAGCTCACCAACCGCACACTCAGTGTCTCCCACTCGCACACCACCTCCCCACAACACCTTCTTTCTGTAGGTGTACCCCAAGGCTTCGTCCTAGGACCCCTCCTAATCTCCATCTACACCCTCGGCCTTGGCCAATTCATAGAATCTCATGGTTTCCATTACCATTGCTATGCTGATGACATCCAAATATATCTCTCTGGGCCAGACATTACCTCCCTGTTGTTCAGAGTCCCAGAATGTCTAGCAGCCGTAGCCTCCTTTCTCTCCTCCCGCTTTCTCAAACTCAACATGGAGAAAACGGAGTTCATAATCTTCACCCCCCCTACCTGACCCATCTATCAAAGTTAATGGAACCATATTCACCCCAGTCCCACGGGTCCGCTGCCTTGAGATCTTAGACTCTGACCTATCCTTCAAGCCACATATTCAAACCCTCAACACCTCCTGCTGCCTCCAACTCAAAAACATCCATCGAAACCGATCACCCCTGAAACTACAAAGATGCTAGTCCATGCCCTCATAATCTCCCACCTAGACTACTGTAACACCCTTCTTCATGGCCTCCCAGCTAACACTCTCGCCCCCCTCGAGTCCACCTTAAACTGTGCTGCTCGCTTAATACACCTCTTTCCCCTTTCTTCATTGGCCACTCCCCTCTGCCAATCCCTTCACTGGCTACCCATTGCCCAGAAAATAGAATTCAAATTACTAACGCTGACATACAAAGCCATCCACAACCTGTCCCCCCCATGTATCTCTGACCTAATCTCCCGCTACCTGCCCACACGTAACAACCGATCCTCCAAAGACCTCCTACCCCGCTCTGCTCTTATCCGCTCTTCACACAATCGTCTCCAAGACTTCTCCCGTGCATCCCCCATACTCTGGAACTCATTACCAAGAAACATAAGACTGACCCCCACAATGACAAGCTTCAAGAAGGCCCTGAAGACTCGCCTATTCAGGAAGGCCTACAACCTCCAAAAACACTACTGTCACCATACCACCACCTCAACAGCCTCTACCCCACCTTCTGTCGCTATCCCTCTTCCCTCATAGATTGTAAGCCCTTGCGGGCAGGGCTCTGTATCCCACTGTGCCAGTTCGTCACTGTCAGTATTATGTTTGTTTTGTATATTTTGTGTACCGTATGTAAACTCTCAAATGTAAAGCACCATGGAATTAATGGTGCTATATAAATAAACAACAATAATAATAATAATTTTGTTAACTCTTTTTTTGCCATAGAGCAGTTTTTTTCTACTCATTTAAACAAATGCAGAGGATGCCAGGAGCTCCAAGAGAAACCCAGAAATCACTCAAAACACTGCTAAAGGTATTTGGGTGCACTTATTAACCCATTAATAGCACTAAAAGACCTTTTTAAAAAAAAAAAAGATTTGCCTGGAAAACCCCTTTAAATGCATATTATACATATTTACAAGCCAAAACTTTATGGCGATATGTCACATTACACAGCAGCAAGTTCTCTATGAATACCTGTAATATACCTTCCCTGTCTCCTTTGCTGCTAGGATTTTCAACAGCTTGCAGCAGCTTCAACAGTGAGTCTTTGACAGCCTGAGGCTGGGGCTCCACTTGGTGGAAACGCAGTGGAAAAAAAAACAAACACAGTGTTTTACAGTCACTGTCAGTATTATGTTTGTTTTGTATATTTTGTGTACCGTATGTAAATCCTCAAATGTAAAGCACCATGGAATTAATGGTGCTATATAAATAAATAATAATAATAATAATTTTGTTAACTCTTTTTTTGCCATAGAGCAGTTTGTTTGTTTTTTTAATACAGTGTCAAATTGATCTGTGATTGTCCATAGTGTGTTCTTGCATTGCTCTTAATTAGAGATGAGCAAATTTCTCAAAAGTTCGATTCGAAGTTCCAAAAAAATTTGCTTCGATCTGAATTACTTCACGGCGAATAAACAGCTGTTTCTGGCCTTCAGAGAGCCGGGGTGGGCAGCAAAATGGCGGAAGCCCTTGGATGCCATGGTCATGTCTCTCTCTCTCTCTCTCCAGCACGGACAAGTTTTATTCATGTGGAAGGATCTGCTAACATGCAAAGACACGCCTACCCAATCACATCACTAGAGAACATCATGTGACTGTCTGATGTCACAAAGGTCCTTACTAAATATTTGTTACTGCGAAGTATCAGAAAATACGGAATTGTGGTGAATCTAAGATTTCCTGAAATTCGGATCGAATTCCACTTCTGCAGAATCGATTTGCTCATCTCTACTCTTAATCACAAAGTCAGTCCTGTTAGTACAAAAATGTTAGTTAAAGGTTGTTTGGGCGAGAGTTTTATTTTTCTGTTAAATGTTTACAAAGTGCCATTCTAACGTTCAAAAAACACTGAAACAGCCCGTGGTAGTCAGAAAAATCTCAATTTCAACTACCACATACAAACTGCCAAAAAAAGCTACATTTTTGGAGCATTTTAAATGATAAAATGCATAAAAGCAAGTGGCAGTGCAGTGTATTGTTAAATAGGAATCTGTATCCACTACTTACCATGTGTTTTCCCATAGACATACATCTCATTTTCACTTTGACATAACTTCAGCTGTGTTTGCCTTAGGCCTCTTGCCTCGTGGCCGAGATCAGTGTGCTATACGTGTTTTCAACAGATAGCACACTGACCCATTCATTTCTATGGGCCCGTACACATGACCATGAATTACACGTGTGCTGACCAACAGTCCGGGTCGCAAAATATAGAACAGGTCCTATTCCTGTCCGATTTTGCAGCCTTGCTTCCGTGGCTCCTATTCATTTAATGAAAGGGGACGTAGAAGCACAGGTGACATCCACGTGTCCCCCCGTGCCTTTAGTTCACGGCCGGCTGTAAGTGTATGATTAAAGGGGTTTTGTCATCATAGGATTTCAACCGCCCTACAGTCTCTCCCCTACCGACCTACAGCCTCTCCCCTCCATTTCCTGGTTTTCAGCTCATTCCAGCGCTGAGCTCCTGCTTGTTGTAACAGCACAGTTATCTGTGGATTCAGATAAAAGAAGCACTGCTCAAGAAATGTTAGTAGCCCTTATAAGTAGTGATGCGCGAACCCAAACTGCAAAGTTCGGATTCGGGTTCGGCTCATCCCTAAAGCTGGTTGATTGACTGCTGAGCAGCCAATCAACCAGCTTTAAGCCCACATACATCACAGACATGCCCGGTATGGGCATGGCTGTGATTGGCCAGGCGGGACATGTGATCCCTCTGTATAAGAGGCAGGGTCAAAGGTCCTATCACCATTCCAGCTAGTTAGGCTAGGTAAGTAGTGGCTACAGCTGGAGATAGGGACAGTAAGGGCCTTAGCTATATTTAATAATTGTCCTTTTCAGGGCAGTGCAGCGAGGTAGGGAGAGTGTGTGTGTTTACCGTGTCCTAGTGCAGTTACGATAACTGCGTGTGTACCCATACCGTCTCCTACCGCAGTAACAATAACTGCGTGTGTACTCATACCGTCTCCTAGCACAGTAACAATAACAGTGTGTACCCATACCGTCTCCTAGCACAGTAACAATAACTGCGTGTGTACCCATACTGTCTCCTAGTACAGTAACAATAACTGTGTGTGACCCAACCGCCCGCCAGTAACAATAACTGTGTGTGTACCCATACCGTCTCCTAGCACAGTAACAATAACTGTGTGTGTACCCAACTGCTCCTGTACTAACAATAACTTTTGTACCCATACCGTCTCCTAGCACAGTAACAATAACTGCGTGTGTACCCATACTGTCTCCTAGCAAGACTAACTGCGGCCCATACTGCTCCTACAATAACAATAACTGCGTGTGTACCCATACCATCTCCTAGCCCAGTAACAATAGCTGCATGTGTACCTATACCATCTCCTAGCACAGTAACAATAACTGTGTGTGTACCCATACCGTCTCCTAGTGCAATAACAATAACTGTGTGTATACCCGTACCGTCTCCTAGCGCAGTAGCAATAACTGTGTGTGTACCCATACTGTCTCCTAGTGCAGTAACAATAACTGCGTGTGTACCCATACTGTCTCCTAGTACAGTAACAATAACTGTGTGTGTACCCATACCGTCTCCTAGCACAGTAACAATAACTGTGTGTGTACCCATACTGTCTCCTAGCACAGTAACAATAACTGCGTGTGTACCCATACTGTCTCCTAGCACAATAACAATAACTGTGTGTGTACCCATACTGTCTCCTAGTACAGTAACAATAACTGTGTGTGTACCCATACCGTCTCCTAGCGCAGTAACAATAACTGTGTGTATACCCATACCGTCTCCTAGCACAGTAACAATAACTGTGTGTGTACCCATACCGTCTCCTACCGCAGTAACAATAACTGCGTGTGTACTCATACCGTCTCCTAGCACAGTAACAATAACAGTGTGTACCCATACCGTCTCCTAGCACAGTAACAATAATTGCGTGTGTACCCATACTGTCTCCTAGTACAGTAACAATAACTGTGTGTGTACCCATACCGTCTCCTAGCACAGTTACAATAACTGTGTGTGTACCCATACCGTCTCCTAGCACAGTAACAATAACTGCGTGTGTACCCATACTGTCTCCTAGCACAATAACAATAACTGCGTGTGTACCCATACCATCTCCTAGCCCAGTAACAATAGCTGCATGTGTACCCATACTGTCTCCTAGCACAATAACAATAACTGCGTGTGTACCCATACCATCTCCTAGCCCAGTAACAATAGCTGCATGTGTACCTATACCATCTCCTAGCACAGTAGCAATAACTGCGTATGTACCCATACCGTCTCCTAGTGCAATAACAATAACTGTGTGTATACCCGTACCGTCTCCTAGCGCAGTAGCAATAACTGTGTGTGTACCCATACTGTCTCCTAGTGCAGTAACAATAACTGCGTGTGTACCCATACTGTCTCCTAGTACAGTAACAATAACTGTGTGTGTACCCATACCGTCTCCTAGCACAGTAACAATAACTGTGTGTGTACCCATACTGTCTCCTAGCACAGTAACAATAACTGCGTGTGTACCCATACTGTCTCCTAGCACAATAACAATAACTGCGTGTGTACCCATACTGTCTCCTAGTACAGTAACAATAACTGTGTGTGTACCCATACCGTCTCCTAGTGCAATAACAATAACTGTGTGTATACCCATACCGTCTCCTAGTGCAGTAACAATAACTGCGTGTATACCCATACTGTCTCCTAGTACAGTAACAATAACTGTGTGTGTACCCATACCGTCTCCTAGCGCAGTAACAATAACTGTGTGTATACCCATACCGTCTCCTAGTGCAATAACAATAACTGTGTGTATACCCATACCGTCTCCTAGCGCAGTAACAATAACTGCGTGTGTACCCATGCCATCTCCTAGCCCAGTAACAATAGTTGCATGTGTACCTATACCATCTCCTAGCACAGTAACAATAACTGTGTGTGTACCCATTCCGTCTCCTAGTGCAATAACAATAACTGTGTGTATACCCGTACCGTCTCCTAGCGCAGTAGCAATAACTGTGTGTGTACCCATACTGTCTCCTAGTGCAGTAACAATAACTGCGTGTGTACCCATACCGTCTCCTAGCACAGTAACAATAGCTGCATGTATACCCATACCGTCTCCTAGCACAGTAACAATAACTGTGTGTGTACCCATACCGTCTCCTAGCGCAGTAACAATAACTGTGTGTATACCCATACCGTCTCCTAGTGCAATAACAATAACTGCATGTGTACCCATACTGTCTCCTAGCACAGTAGCAATAACTGCGTATGTACCCATACCGTCTCCTAGCGCAGTAACAATAACTGTATGTATACCCATACCGTCTCCTAGCGCAGTAACAATAACTGTGTGTGTACCCATACCTTCTCTTAGCGCTGTAACAATAACTGCGTTTGTACCCATACTGTCTCCTAGTGCATACTTTGACTCACATGTTGCATGAGTATCTGTTGACACGTCTCCTGGTACTGAGTGATGGGTCCTCCCTGTTCAATTTCAGGGTTGGTTAATTGGACACGTGGCCAGAGCTTGCCCTCTATGCCTTGAAGGTGCTGGCCTCCCCTGTGACAAGTGTCCTATCAGAACATGTGTTCAGCACCTCAGGGGGTGTCATCAAAGACAAGACGATCCGCCTATCCAAAGTCAACGTGGACATTCATTAAGATGAACCAGGCATGGATCCCACAGGACTTAGCTGTGCCAGCGCCAGAGTGAGTGGTTAAAGTGTTGGCTACCTCCTACGCCTCTTCCACTTACACTGGACCTCTACCACCTGTTTCAAAATTATTATTTTATTTGTTTTTAATTATTTTTTTATTTTATGTTGTCATTTTAAGTACTTTCCCTACCCCATTTTTTGCAGGGCACTTGTCCTGTTATTACCCCCATTTTGCAGCCCTCTACCTCTTACTATCCCCATTTTACAGCCATTTTTGGGTCACCAAGTTCGGGTCCCCATTGATTTCAATGGAGTTCAGGTTCGTGTCAAGTTCAGGTACCCGAACCGAACTTTTGGGCAAAGCTCAGCCGAACTCGTCGAACCCTAACTTCGACAAGTTTGCTCAACACTACTTATAAGGATTCAAAAACTGAAAGCAGCATGCTGAGAGAGGGAAAGTAGAGAATATATGTAACCCAGACCAGGGACATCATCCGAAGTATGAGCAGGTCTGTAAACTAGATAACCAGCTATATCTGGCAAACACAAGATACATAAAGCAACATATTGGGTGAAACACTTCCGTTAGCTTAAGCTACAAGTCTGAATATGATCCTTGAGATGGGAATACCCCCTTAAGTTACACAAGTAAATGAATGGTTAGATAGTCAAAGGCACTTTATTAGATTCATTATTGTACAACTGCAGCAACATCAATTATTAACAATTACAACTCTAATAAAATGCAGTAAATGCTTATGATTACTGAATTGCAAATAAAAATGTACTGTCTTTATTAAATCAATTAATTAAAGTTATGTTAATTAATTGCAATTTCATCTGTATAAAGAAGTCTTTTTTTTTTTTTACATTTGATAAATTATATTATTCTGACACCAAATAACCAGTACACTTCAGATGGAGTACTACAGTTAGTACTGAATTCAACAGGCGCTTAGAACGCAGGTACCATTAAAAGTGGTATTTTACCTGGAGATTTGTACAGAAGATCCAGGGTTAGCAATGCCACTGACTGCAGAGATGATATAATATGCTTATATTTATGGAAGTTAAATATCCTTCACCTCAAGCTAGATTCACATGAAAGAGGTGCAAAACGGACGTGAAAAACATCAGTCTTTCATGGCTGTTGTGCACCTGAGGGGCACCCATTTTCATGGATTCCCCATACATTTCAGTATATGAAGGGATCCGTGAATACAGCCAAAAATAGGACTTAACCTATATTTTGATGGTCTGTAACAAAGGACTGTCAAAATAATGGTCATGTGAACAGTCCCCATTCACTGAATGAAATTTAAGCTGCTGGACATCACACATTCAGTATTCACCATAGTGTGAATGTAGCCTCCGTTGCTTCTGATCTCAGAACCTGAAATGCTAATTTATGTGTTATCAATAACCTTTTCATCACCATCTAGATTCCAGGTACTTCTGCAGACCACGAGAATGTGACATTTTATGTTGTAGATGTTGTCACACCTATTGGCCATAATAAAAAAAAAACATTCTAGACATCCTCTCCACGCCTAACTTCTAACTTACGTACTTGATCAAAAATGTATATTTACCCATATCTCTGGGGCAGTCATGTGACCACCCCAGGCACATTTTCTTGTTCGGAAACGGAATGTCACCAATACTACTCCCCATCATACTTACCTGTCTTCATGTCTGGATCTGGGCACGAAACGTCTGCGCAGGCAGACATGAAGAGGAGAAGGACAGAAGGAAGTGATCTCCCGTGCCCAGAAGCCCAGGTAAGTATGATGGGGTGGGGGGTGGGCTGAATTAGTTAGTTAGGTAGGGCTAGTAGTTTGTGGTCTAGCTAGGGAAACGGAGGAGGTGTGAGGGAGTGAGAGGGGGATCTGAGAGAAGAGCAATGCATCATGGTAGTTGTAGGATAAAAGAACAGAAAGCTACTCATGTAAACAAATGCAGAGGATGCCAGGAGCTCCCAGAGAAACCCAGAAATCACTCAAAACACTGCTAAAGGTATTTGGGTGCACTTATTAACCCATTAATAGCACTAAAAGACCTTTTTTTTTAAAAAAAAAGATTTGCCCGGAAAACCCCTTTAAGTGCATATTATACATATTTACAAGCCAAAGCTTTATGGCGATATGCCATATTACACAGCAGCAAGTTCTCTATGAATACCTGTAATATACCTTCCCTGTCTCCTTTGCTGCTAGGACTTTCAACAGCTTGCAGCAGCTTCAACAGTGAGTCTTTGACAGCCTGAGGCTGGGGCTCCACGTGGTGGAAATGCAGTGGAAAAAAACAAACACAGTGTTTTACAGTCTCTGCAGTCCCTTTTACAGTCCCCCACACTGGGGAAAAATACGCGCAGTGGGCAAGCTGACATCTGAGGCCCCACGTTCGGGAAAAGCTGCTTTTTTGTTGCAGATTTTGCTGCATTTTTTGAGTCAAATCCTGGAGAGAATTTAGTAGAAGGGAGAAGTATAAGTGCTTCATATATATTTCACATTCCTGTTGAAGCCACCCTTGGCACAAAAAACACAGTAAAATCTGCAATGAAAAAAGCAGCTTTTACGCAACATGGGGCCTAAGGTTAAGACTCCACATTGCAGAAACACAGCTTCTTTGTTGCGGTTTTTTGAGACAAAGGCATAAATAGCTACAAAAGGAATGGAAAATATATAGGAAGTACTTATGCTGCTACCTTCTGCTCAATACACTTTTGGCTTTGGCACAAAAAAACGCAATCAAATCTGCAGCAACAAAAAGCTGCGCTGCAATGTGGGGCCTCAGCCTAAATTTGGAAAATTGCTGTTAGACTTGCAAGCCTTCTAACGCCCAAAATAGATTTAAGGACGATTAAAAGAAGCCAACATAAAGCAGAGCTATGGCAAATATTTATTAACTAATTTTGGTGGTATATCTGTCTGAAAAGCAGAGCATTTCACATTTTGAAAATTGGGAATTTTTCCAGATTTTCACCAAATTTCCTATAATTAATCATTAATAAGTGATAATAAAAAATATTGACTTTCGATTTTCGTTGCTGCCCGCTACGTGGAACCTTAGCCTAAAATGCTTGATAAATGTGGCACACAGCATGTTAGACAGTTTTTCTAGTGCAAATTATGCAAGGATTCTGGCTTTTGTATAATAAATCTCACCCAATGTGTCACAAAAAAAAATTCAAAATCACTTAGGTAAGTTAAAGTGTCCCAAAGTTATTACCACATATTTATTTTACACTTATAGGTATTATTTATAGGATACGTTCCCATGGCAGAAAGTGACCAGGGTTTCAAGGCGAAATTCCTCTCCACTTGTCAGCTGTTGCTGCTGCGACCAATTTCTGGGGTAAACTATTCCACAGTTTCACAGTCCTTACTGTGAAAAAGATTGCTGAGTGAGGTGGGCTGGGAGCAGGCAAAGGCCACCTGGGTATGCGTGCTGCAACTGGCAGTTGCAGTGGTCTCCTTAAACACTGTGGCAATCTGGGTATACACGGTTTCATTAAAAAACAATCAATTTGGAATATTCGGAACAAACCAGTTCACAACAAAACGATTTGCCCATGTCTAATCCTCATATATATGGAAATACATTTCACATTTTGAGAAGGTGTGTGAGCACAACCTTATGGGGCACTCTGGCTGACATTGTTAAAGGAGTTATTTGCAAACACTATTATGGGATAATGTGACTGGCACTGTCATGAGAACAGAGGCTGCTACTGTTATTGTGTCTAGTGGCTAGCACTTTTATGGGGCTGATATGGCTTGTACTGTTATGTAATAGACACTGATAATTGAAAAATACTTCCCATAATGTGTTACTTGTACTATGACTACCCTCCTGTCACAGTTGGATGTGCCGTGTCCATTTGGGTCATTTACATGCAATCATTGCAATAAATTTGATATAAAACCTCAAGCAGCTAATACTTATAGGAGCATATAGGGCAAAACATTATTCAGGATAATATGTGATAGTTTTTTTTTGTTTTTTTTTTGCATGTGTTGCTTTAGTTAGAGAATAGCTTCTCTGCTGTTCTGAGCACGTACTACAGACACACACACACACACCCAGGTGACTTATGTTACAATGTAGTCATACAAATCACATGATCCCCACCCAGTGATGACATCATAAACAGAACACATGCCTCTCTCTCTCTCCACATCAGTAAATATCCTGTCAGACTGCCCAGAGCCTGGACTACTTCCTGACGCCTGCCTCAATTCTCTGCGGCTGCTTGTAGAAAGCACAGGTAAATTTACTACTTAAAAAATTTGTATAGTTCATTCTTATATCCAGTATGTTGTATATAAAAGTATTGCTGACTCTATATATTTGTATTTATGTTGTCATTTGTCTATTAGTAGATAGCACTAGTAGGTTATTACTGCTTTTACTACATTATCAAGATTATACATTACGTTGTAGTGTAAAGTTCTCTAATTACAAAGTATTATAAGTTACTGAACATTACTTGTAAAACAGACATTTCTTGGGCTCTGTTCACATTACCTTTGAACTATAGTATCGGAAAATGTGTTAATACATACAGCAATATGTTTAACAAGCCTAACAATCAAAAGTTCTATTAGGCTGGGTTCACATCTGCATTTGGCTCTCTGCGAAATCAGTTTTTGAAACTCTCAAAATCCTCAAAAACTGATCTCAAACGGTTAATTTTAAAACCCATTGATTTCAATGGGTTGAAAAACCATCCACAGGTGTGCGTTTGGAGCATTTCCAACTGGTATCCGCTCTTTTGGGCGGAGAAAAAAGTAGGACATTTTCTCTGTCCAAAAAACAAGGATACCAGATAGACAGCAATCAATGTGTTTTCTTGCTGTGTAACATTTGGAATCCTTTTTGGACCAAACGGTTTTTGTTTTTAACAGTTTGCAAGCGTATGGATACCAGGCGCAACTGTGAACCTAGCATAAGCCAGATATACTGTATGGCAAAGGTGTGTCTTTTTGGCATATGCTTGGCCAGTATACATCAATATACCTTTAATGGACTGCAGGCTATAATTTTTACTTGTAAGGCTAGGTTCACACCTGCGCCCGGTCTCTGCCTGGGGATTCCGTTCCCCATTCCGCTTTAAAAATGTGTAGAGAAAAGTCCTGAAAGCAGCGCTTTTCTCTCTGCATTTTCTGCCCTTTTCAGAAACTGGGCAGAAACCCAGCGGACCCCATTATAGTCTATGGGATCCACGGGTTTCCGAAGGTAACCGCTTTTTTAAGTGGATTAGGTTTCCGTCCGGGGGGTTCCCAAGCTGATCCACCGAATGGAAACCCAAATGCAGGTGTGAACCTAGCGAAAGAATGGCAATCAATAGTGGAAGTAAGCAACTGTATATGTATATGATTGCATATGTCTGAGGCTAGGTTCACATTTGTGCTGGGCTCTCCATCATTTGGGTCTGCTGGGGAACCCACACAACGGAGATCCTGTCTGCTAAAACAGCGGCTACCCGCGGACCTCTTAGCCTATAATGGGGTCCACGGGTGCCCATCGGGTTTCTGCCATTTTTATACTGAAACTGGCGGAGAGAAAAGCCCTCCGTGCAGGACTTTTCTGTCGATTTTCAGCAGAGTCTACAGAGACTCCCCTGCAGATATGAATCTGGCCTGAGACGTACATTTAGTGTCAATGTTCAAATGTATGTAAAGCTAGGTTCTGTTTACACTACTCTACAATTTAGATTGTAAGCCCCAATGCAGTCAGGGATTTATGAACGTGCTGACAATCTGGAGCGTCTTTTGTATATTTGGAACGTCTTTTGTATATGTTGTATTTGTATTGTTTATCTTTGCTGCTGTAACACACTGAATTTCCCCATGGTGGGACTATTAAAGTATTATTATTATTATTATTATTATTATTATTATATTATGTCTGTAAAGTGCTTTGGAACGTGTCGGTGCTAAATAAACTAATACAAATGACACTTTTACTCATACTATATGTTCAGTATATGCACTGATTTACCCATAGACTACTTAAAGAATATCCTATATACATAGCCAGTCAAATGGCAGTGGTGTGATTCCACAGCAATGTCTTTCACATCAGCTACAGTTCAGTCCTAGAATATGAGTCACACACTGGTCTTTCAGGTTCCAGGGCTCTTGTCCCAGTCCAATCATTGATGTGACCTCAGAGTTTCACATTGTAATGAGCTGACAGAAACTGCCACATAAACAAAGCCTGACCTCGCTGTTGATAATTATTTTTTCCACTAGAGATCAAGTAAACATTCCTTTAACTTGTTTTTCATTGTAGCAACAATACAAAGACATCCTTTGCAAAACCGCAATAAAACTATATGTACTCCAGTAAAATATTTTTTGTCCCCTCCATTTCTAATGAGCCTGTGTGTAATGTAATGTTACTCAGTAACTTACTGATATTTTTATTTAAAGTTATGTGCTCCCCTCTGGAGCAGTAACTTCCTCTCTACTCCCTTGATGTACGCAGTGTTTCTTGAATGAACAAAGGGTCAAATTATTAAGGCAGGTCTATAGGAGTCAGATTGAGGATGTAAAAGGCTTGCATTGTGAGTTTGACCTTTTGTTCCTACAGAAAACACTGGGACAGATTTATTAAGACTGGTGTCTCTTTGCCAGACTTAATAAATGGTGCGACAAGTGCAAGGCAGCCCTGATTTATATAACTCATGTCCGGAAACAGGCGTGAGCTATAACAAATATGTCAGGCTGAGGTGTCCCAGCCCTACCCCACTCTGCCCACTTTTGTGGAAAGTGGTGAATGAGGTACAGAACAGGAGATTTGCTGCATCTTTGACACGAGAGAAGGCCTTGCTCCAAAGATGCAACACATTTTCACATATCTACAACAACAAAATTGGTACAGATGTGTTAATGAATACTCCAACTGTGTAAATTGGAAGAGCAGAGAGGAGGTCTGTGCTCCAGAGGGGACCATATAACTTCACAATAAAGCTGTAAGTTATTTGGTAGTATTACACTTTACACAGGCTCATTGTAATGAACAGTGGATTGTGGACCCACTGTGCTACCAAATTGTTTTGATTTAAGGCCACCTCTAACAGCATTGTCTAAGCAGACTCCCCATTTTCACACTTTAAGGCTAAGGCCACATGTAGTGAAACGAAGCTAATAAAAAACGCTGTGAAAAAAAAAGCAGTAGAAGCACCATGGAAAAAAAAAATCACAGCAAAAATGCTTGTGTTTTTCTTTGCTTTTCAGCTGTGTGTATTTATTTTTGCCTCCCCCATATAAGTCTATGTGGAAAATGCAGCATCTCCATGCTAAAATTAACAGTTTTGTATTCCACGATTTGTGGATAAGATTAAACAATATCTCATTCACTTTGCTGGTACTGTAAAACATTTATTTCCTCTGTGTGTACCCATAACAGTCAAAAACACTGCAAAATGTCTGCAATATGTGTCCTCAGCCTAAGCCTAATATGAGTATTTGACCTACCTCATGAGGTGGTCTTGATGTTGGTAGCAGCTGACCAGTCACCACAGTAACAGACAAGAAGCTTAGTGTGAATACAGGCTTAAATCAGGGCAAAGAAAACTGACAGGAATTCAGGAGTAGTAACAATGCTATAGGTATTATATATAACAGAAGCCCATGAATCACATGTAGCAGAGATTATTATTATTATTATTATTGTTTATTTATATATTACCATTAATTCCATGGTGCTTTACATTTGAGGGTTTACCGTACATACGGTACACAAGATATACAAAACAAATCTAATACTAACAGTGACCAAATGGAACAGTGGGATAGAGGGCCCTGCCCGCAAGGGTTTACAATCTATGAGGTACAGACATAACAGAAGAAAATGCACATCCACACAGAAACCTGAAGGACGCAGGTGTCAGAGGTACTGCAGCAACCCAAATATCACAGGTCATGAAGGTATTGCAGAAACCTGAAGGCCACGGAGACCTGCATTGTCGCAGCTGTATTATGGACTAGCTGCTGGAGTGCAAATGTGGGATTTTATGCACCTGATGGGGGGAATGCCCCTCTATATGTATTTCCTGTGTGTAAAGATGTGTGCTATGACTAAGGGCTGATCAGTAGCGTCTTGTGTCCTTTGTATTGGCCATTTTAAGGATCCAAGAAAGAAATACCTGCTGTGTCCCTCTATTTATTGGACTGGATGCTGGATTACTTCCTTTCTCCTGTGTTCTGTCTGCCTGCCATTTCTTTGCATCCATTCATACCTGGTGAGCTGGAAACTGTGTGTATGTTTGATTGCCATGAAAGAAAGCTGCAGCCAGACTTATTGGGCAATTGAAATCCAGTCCAAACATCATCTTCCTTTGGGGGAGAGCTGAATCTCAAACCAGTAGGAGGGTAGCATAGAAAGCAGAGCAACATCTCAGGACATCTCATCTTATACAGTTGCATGGCTTATTATTACTCTTTCATCTAAGGAGCTGCATGCCCATGTCTGATGGACTCGAGATGGTGGACTCAGTCACTGAATGTCAAAAACAATGTCTTAATTCAAAGAGATCTAGGTATCACAGATATCTTGAGACAATGGTGAATTTCTTTCATTGTCAATCATGTGGAGCGCAAACATTCATAGCCACCCCAAATTACATATCTGTTGAAAGGAATGATTTCATTTTCATGTTTCATATTCCTTGGCATGTAAAAACATTTTGCATCACTTGCCAGGCATATCATACCTATATGAGACACCCACTCACAGTCATAGCATAGTCCCAAAATAGGTCATAACTCTCTTTATTTGACTCATGTAATTAGCCAGCTCCAATAACGGGGGCTGGTAGGCTCCTAAAAGGGGGCTGGGGATAAGAGATAGGGCCCTTTTTGCCAGATATTTGGAGATGTAGTTTGTCCAACTTCCTGTCAAGCTCCATTGCTAGGCTTGTAAGAGGTCTGTTTTTTATTTTATTGCCTTTTTATTTTGTATACTGTTTGTTTGTATTTCTGGCTTTTTATTACATATTTTTATGTAAGCACTGTGCTTTTTGTGTATATTAACTCATAAAATGTATTAAGATTGTCCTTCCTTGGCTCTTCCAACTTACCCACAATCCCGAAGAGAGAAAATGCCACTTAGCTTTGTTACCTTTTGTATGCCAGTGTGGCTAGAGGTTCACTGTGTAATGCCAGAGGAAGCAGGTGTGGGTATATCCATGTCTTGTCTACCGTAAGCAGGTGGAGGCAGCTATTTGTGTGAATGTGCAGATGTTGGGATCGCTTCACTCCTTTGTAGCCTAGAGTGATAGGTGAGTGTGGAAGCAGAGTCCCCCTTTAAAGTCACATCCCGTATCACACATGCTTGTGGTGAGTGGATGTGCAGATCCCTGACATAAACTTTTAAAACTTCTTTTTTTGATGCATCAATTGTGCAGGTTAAGGTAACACTTTCTAATAAAATTCATTAAAGAAAAAGTGCCCATTTCTTTCGTCTCTGCTGTTATTACTCTCTATATTCAGTGATCCTGTCAATACACACACAAGTCCATATACAGACAGAACAGTTTTCTAGGAAGTCTAGAGATAGAAGGGGGGAGGAAGAGGACATGGGAGACAGAAAGCAAAGAGATAGGAGACCGTCTACAGCATCTAATAAGTAATTTCTCTCACAACACAACTCGATGATAATTCACCTGATAATCCAGCTCTGATGTAAAATAAAATTGTCACTATGCAGTGCACTGGGTCTCTCTGCTTAAAGCTGAACAGATTTCTTAGTGCAGATTTGATCAGGGGCGAAAAGAGGTAAATAAGTGAAGAAACAGGCACTTTTCTTTAATAAAATATTTTATATTACTATCACCTGCATTATTGATTTATAAAATAAAAAAAAAAACGTCTAAAACTTTCGGTAAGCTTTGACAAACAGAATTTGCCATTTTTTTTATTGTCTCTTTTATTTAGAGGAAGGGGCAACATGTTGAAGTCCGGGTTCAAGGGTGAGCGCCTCCGGGTCAACCTGAGACTTGCTATCAACCGTCTGAAGTTGCTGGAAAAGAAGAAAAGTGAGTCTGGGACTGAAACTTGTCTTAAGAATTGAAGACCTTTGTGTATGAATTTTCATTTGTTTGTAACCAGACAGAACCCAATAAAATAGAGTATCTATTAGATTCTGTAATCAAATTACATAAGCAGGTGAACCCCATTCCAAACTGCTGAATAGGGTGCATGTGACACAGTCGTACCGTTGTCTTCTATAGGACAATTAAACCAAGAGGAAAATTAATTTGCATACAGTATATCCTTTTTAGGGTATGATATTAGATTTGGGGTGTACTCTAGCTGAAGTATCTTAGGCCACATGCAGATGACTGTAGTTGTTTTCTGTATATTGTCCACAATTGTAGATATTTTATGGACCCATTCATTTCTATAGCTCCATACAAACATCCGTTTTTACTGACCAGTGACCAGGCCATTATGGAGCAAGTCCTATTCTTGTCTGTATTTGTGGCACAGACTCACAGATTAAACTGTAGGGGATCATACAAGTCTTCATGCGGATCCGTAATTGCAGATAACATGCTGATGCAATGCGGACATGTTTTTTGTGGATCAGTATAGGGAAAAAAATCGGAAATGTTAGTTAAACTGATTCCTTCCATAGTTCCACTATGATTTTAATGACTGTACATTGTTATACCTATAGCTGAAATGGCAATGAAAGCTCGGAAGGAGATTGCAGACTATTTATCATGCCGGAAAGATGAGAGAGCACGGATCCGGGTGGAACATATAATCCGAGAGGATTACATGGTAGAAGCTATGGAGATCCTGGAGCTGTATTGTGACCTACTCCTGGCTCGGTTTGGGTTAATTCAGTCAATGAGGTAAGGCTAGACAGTCAGAACTGCACATAGGCAAAAGCCCAGCTACATACAGCAGCCAATGGCTGCACAATTTTGTAGGCAAAACTAGAGTATAACCTTCTAAATCATACAGCTATTGGCCACAACAGGTAGGGGGGTTTTGCCCACATGTTACAGCCTGGTAAATGTTCTTAATCTAAGGCTATGGCTACACGATGACTTTGGCTGCATCACATTAGAGAGTAAGAGAGACTCAGAGAGAAAGGCATATTCTGCTGAAGATTATAACTCACATGCTTTATTCACAACATAACTGTTCAGTTCTTCTCTATAATGTTCCATATGATGGTGGTACTGCTGCTTCTAAAAGAGTGAGAGAGTTAGGGAGCAGAACCTCCTGTTTTATCCCCCTGCTGTCTACAAGAGACATCATAGCAGCTAGTTTCCACCCTCTAACTCAAGGCTAACTGAGAATTAGAAATAGAGCCTCTGCTATATAGAGATTTGTAGTTATCACTACTTAATCAAGTGACAGCAGCAGTTCACAAGATTCCATGCACAATGTGTGGCTGTACACTGCAGGGTTATCTCCATATACTGTAGTTATCCACTGTCTAGTATTAATATGCGTGGGCTAAATGGAGACTTTTGTTAAAACAACTAATTGGTTCTAAAAGGGTTATTCACTTTCTAATATTATTGGCTTATCCCTAGGATATGTCATCAACATTAGATTTGTGAGCATACGACACCCGGGACCCCTACAGATCATCCCGGGCGTCGGGCACTCACAGATCTAATGTTGATGGCCTATCCTAGGCATTGGCCTTTAATATTAGAACGTGAATAATTCCTTTAGAACCAATTAGTTGTTTTACCAAAAGTCTCCGTGTAGCTCATACGTATTAATACTAGACAGTGGATAACCACTTTAACTACAGTATATGGAGATAACCCTGCATCTACATCTGATTGTACATGTTCTCTCTTCTTTTCTTTTCTATTTGACCAAAACTTCCTCGACAACGTCACCTTACAAATGCAGTTTTCTGCAGAGACATTTTTGATCTGTTGCTTCTACAGCCATCCCCAGCCTTCATAGCAACACAAATAAATTCATACCCAACACAAAACCCCTACATTTATTCTGAACCAGACCAATACTCTAAAATTAATATCTGCAAAACAAAGAAAAACAATAACCATTTTAACAAAGTGAGCTGACCCACAGGTAGTTAATGGGATTTAATGCGATCAGGGTAAGGCCCCGTGTTGTAGAAATGTATCGTTTTTCCTGCTGCGGAAACGCAGCAGAAAAAAACACTGCGTTTTACAGTAACAGCAAAGTCAATAATATTCTGGCTAATCCCATCCACACATTACAGAAAAAAATGCTGAGGAAAAGCTGTGTTTTCAAATACACCTGCGTTTTCAAAAAATGCGGCATGTCAATTTTACCTGTGGAAACACTTGCGTTTCCCCTATAGATTTAATAAGGAAATAAAAACCGCAGAGAAAAACGCAGCAAAAACCTAATGAAAAACACAATGCGTTTCCACTGCGTCTTTTAGCTGCGTTCCGCAACGTTGGGCCTTAGCCTTAGGATATTTGTGGAAGCTGTTTGAAGTGTCTGTAGTTCTTGTACTTTTCATTGTTTACCTCAGTCTGTCTACCTGTTGCCATCTTCGTAGTAGCAGTGGTGCAGGGTATTGCAATTTTGTCC
Source organism: Leptodactylus fallax (assembly GCA_947044405.1). Classification (NCBI taxonomy): domain Eukaryota; kingdom Metazoa; phylum Chordata; class Amphibia; order Anura; family Leptodactylidae; genus Leptodactylus; species Leptodactylus fallax. The sequence continues at coordinate 6,213,035 of CAMRHE010000021.1, forward strand.
TATTCAAGTGAATGGCATAAACCTGCAATACCCTGCACTGCTACTATTATATGTACAGCATGCAGGTAGATGGACCAATTTAAATAATGAAGAATACTTCGAAACAGCTGATCAGTTGGATCTAATTCTAGAAAACCTAGTGTCCATTATTAACATTTTGTAACGGATGCTAGAAATGGACACTACTAATGGTAGTGTGAATGCCCCCTAAGTGACACACATAGATCATGATACAATATAGCTAAATTATCAATGTTTTTTCTGGGATTTATAAATATTGTAAATTGAGGGACTGCAATACTCATAAGAGCAAAGAACTTACTCAATAAAATAACTGCAATATACTATAAAATATTCAACTATGACCACTATGTATTTGAACCAGAAGAAATTCATAACTTGTCTCTCATTGCAGGGAGCTGGACCCAGGTCTGGCTGAAGCCGTGTCTACTGTGATTTGGGCAGCACCACGCCTGACAGAAATCTCTGAATTAAACATAGTAAGTGACCTGAAATGAAACATGTGCTTGGAATACAATTGTTGCATGGCAGATGTGACTATGGTAATATGTACCATGGACCCAAAATACTGTAATAGAGTGGAATAAGTGAGTTTAAAAACACATCAATGAGATTTTAAAAAGCCCAATTTTTATATTTGTTTAATATTTGTGAGTCCTTATACTCTGCACTGCAGCTATTCCCTATATATAGAAAGGAAAGCTGTTCCTTCAGTTATCTAATGCTATGTTTACATCTGCATTGGCTATTTACTTAGGAGTCACAATCGTAGATAAAAAAGAATGCATGCAGGACTTATAATGTCCAGCAAAACTGCACTATAATGAAAACCCAACAGACCCGATTACAGTCAATGGAGTCCATTCAGGTCCATTTGTGTCTGTCATATGATAGACTCATCCTTGTCAGTATTTAAGTTTTTCTGTTCATAGAACAGAAAAAAGCAGAAATCTTGACATTGATCAAAAGCTATTGTATGTGTCATACAGAGGAAGTACAAAGTACTTGCACTACCTCTTTCGTGTGAGATCTCTCAGAGTGAGACTGTTCTTGAAAACACTGCTACACATCAATGAATGACTATGTAATATAGTCCTTCAGAACATGACATGCTTAGAAAAACAACAGATACTCTTGCATATCCTCCTTAAAGGGATTCTATCATTGGGAAACCCATTTTTCACTAACACCATGTCGGAATAGCCTTTAGAAAGACTATTCTTCTCCTACCTTTATTTTTCTGCTATGTGCTGCCGTTTCTGAGAATTTTCGTTTTTTTTCTTTATGTAAATGAGTCTTCAGAAAGCACAGGGGGCATTCCCCCTATGCTCAAAAAGCACAGGGGGCGCCCCCTGTGCTCAAAGAAGACACTCTTCCGAAGATCCCGCGCTGCCTCTCTCTTCTTCTGCTGACGCCTCTCCGCCGCTTCATCATCCGCTGAGTCTCTGTTCGGGATTCAAATCCCGCGCATGCTCAGTCGGTTCTGCCAACGTGAAATGGCTGATGATGCGGTGGAGAGGCGTCAGCAGAAGAAGAGAGGCGGCGCTGGATTCTCTCAGAATTCTCAGAAACGGTGGCGCGTAGCAGAAAAATAAAGGTAGGAGAAGAATAGTCTTTCTAAAGGCTATTCCAACGTGGTGTTAGTGAAAAATGGGTTTCCCAATGATAGAATCCTTTTAAACACTTATAGTACTTGTGGATGGAATGGTTCTGATGAGAAAACGTTCTAAATTAAAACTTTTACAGGGAGACACAAAGGAGCAGATTTATTAAGATTGAAGCCTCTTAATATATTTGATGCTTCAGCTGTCTTAAAGCCTAAAAATTAATCTATGGCTGCTATGAGAAGACATATATTTACACCATTTTCTGGTTCTAAATGTATTCAATTTGACAGACCATTGTTTACTACAAACTGTTTTCTTGCCATCGTTGTTGGTTTTATGGTTCATTCTGGTTTTAGTAAAAGAAAATTGTGTATAATAAAGAACAAATCAAATATGCATCAGTTATCCATGCTTTGGCCTCTGTGAAAATGTACACATTGGGTTGTTGTGGCAGTCCTAAATGTAGTTTTTTGAGCCACAGGCTATGTCTTCTCTCATTTCCATCCTTTTCTGTGCTTGGCTTAAAAATGCCACTAAAAACTACACACTGGCCCAGATTTGCTATTGTGGTTACAACAAGGCACTGACATAAATGTGGCACATCATTGCTACAATGTGGCACTCCTTTGGTGCATCTAGATGAGGCCTAAATTTTTTGACTCGCTGGACATGTTCCTGTGGATTTTTAGAAAACGGTAGCGTGGCTTAAAGGGGATGTCTAATTTCAGATTAATATTGAGAGACAAATGTTATGGTTTGTATAATGAAAAGTTATCTGTATGAACGCCTCATGGTTTTCTAGTTCTATGCTTTCTGTCATTCATTCTGCTTACTTCCAATGGTCATGTGATGAGCACACAGGTGCACAGCTCGTTATAGTCACTTCACAGTAATTAGACATCTTCCTGGTAACAAGCAGAAGGAGTAAGCAGAAAGAATGACAACAAACAGAGATCTAGAAAACCGTGAGGAATTTTTACAGAAAGTATGTGGGAATGCAGTGGATGGGGCTTTTGTGCCTGACACATTCCTACATTACTATCCACATATCCTATGGATAGGTCATCATCAGTATGAAAATTCAATTTGGCACGAGAAACCCCCTTTAAGTAGCAAACCGTTGTCCTTCTTGTGTCCAACTCTGCATGCATTACAAGCAGATTAATTCTATCATCATGATATATCCAGATAACTATATTCAATTATTTTAAGAAATATATGTAAAGGTGTAAATACTCTTGTCCAATCCTTTTTAGTGAAGTCATATCCTCAGGATAAGATATTAATTAGAAATTAATGGGAGTCCAACATCTGGGACCCCCACTGAACAGCTGTTTGAAGGGACCACGTCACTTTTACATTGCAAGTTGTTTCATAGCAGCCATGGAAAGGTTGTAATTACATTGCAAAGCCACTAAGAATCAGGTGCTATGCAATGTAAACAGTAAAGAGGTCACGACGCTTGCACAACCACCACAGCCTCTTAAAATAGCTGATCAGTGTAGGTCCTGAGTTTTGGACCCCTGCTTATCTGTGAGGATGGGTCATCAATAAAAAAGAACTGGAAAAACCCTTTAATGCCACATGAGCAGTTTAATGGACTGTAAATGGTTAAAATTCTTAATTTTTGCTACAGGTGGCGAGTCAACTCTGTCATAAATACAGCAAAGAATATGGAAACCTCTGTAGGACAAACCAGATTGGAACAGTCAGTGAAAGAGTAAGTCGAGCAATATTTCAATATCTAAGATGACTAGTGTATACAGTGCTGGCCAAAAGTATTGGCACCCCTGCAATTCTGTCAGATAATACTCAATTTCTTCCAGAAAATGATTGCAATCACAAATGCTTTGGTAATAATATCTTCATTTAATTTGTCGTCATTAGAAAACCACAAAAAGAATTGTCAAAAAGCCAAATTGGATATAATTCCACACCAAACATAAAAAAGGGGGTGGACAAAAGTATTGGCACCCTTCGAAAAATCATGTGATGCTTCTCTAATTTGTGTAATTAACAGCACCTGTTACTTACCTGTGGCACATAACAGGTGGTGGCAATAACTAAATCACACTTGCAGCCAGTTGAAATGGATTAAAGTTGACTCAACCTCTGTCCTGTGTCCTTGTGTGTACCACATTGAGCATGGAGAAAAGAAAGAAGACCAAAGAACTGTCTGAGGACTTGAGAAGCAAAATTGTGAGGAAGCATGAGCAATCTAAAGGCTACAAGTCCATCTCCAAAGACCTGAATGTTCCTGTGTCTACCGTGCGCAGTGTCATCAAGAAGTTTAAAGCCCATGGCACTGTGGCTAACCTCCCTAGATGTGGACGGAAAAGAAAAATTGACGAGAGATTTCAACGAAAGATTGTGCGGATGGTGGCTAAAGAACCTCGACTAACATCCAAACAAGTTCTAGCTGCCCTGCAGTCCGAGGGTACAACAGTGTCAACCCGTACTATCCGTTGGCGTCTGAATGAAAAGGGACTCTATGGTAGGATACCCAGGAAGACCCCACTTCTGACCCAGAGACATAAAAAAGCCAGGCTGGAGTTTGCCAAAACTTACCTGAGAAAGCCAAAAACTTTTTGGAAGAATGTTCTCTGGTCAGATGAGACTAAAGTAGAGCTTTTTGGGAAAAGGCATCAACATAGAGTTTACAGGAAAAAAAAGAGGCCTTCAAAGAAAAGAACACGGTCCCTACAGTCAAACATGGCGGAGGTTCCCTGATGTTTTGGGGTTGCTTTGCTGCCTCTGGCACTGGGCTGCTTGACCGTGTGCATGGCATTATGAAGTCTGAAGACTACCAACAAATTTTGCAGCATAATGTAGGGCCCAGTGTGAGAAAGCTGGGTCTCCCTCAAAGGTCATGGGTCTTTCAGCAGGACAATGACCCAAAACACACTTCAAAAAGCACTAGAAAATGGTTTGAGAGAAAACACTGGAGACTTCTAAAGTGGCCAGCAATGAGTCCAGACCTGAATCCCATAGAACACCTGTGGAGAGATCTCAAAATGGCAGTTTGAAGAAGGCACCCTTCAAATCTCAGGGACCTGGAGAAATTTGCCAAAGAAGAATGGTCTAAAATTCCAGCAGAGCATTGTAAGAAACTCATTGATGGTTACCGGAAGCGGTTGTTCGCAGTTATTTTGTCTAAAGGTTGTGCTACCAAGTATTAGGCTGAGGGTGCCAATACTTTTTGTCCGGCCCATTTTTGGAGTTTTGTGTAAAATGATCAATGATTTGACTTTTTTTTTTCATTTTCTTTTGTGTTTTTTCATTGCAAGCAAAATAAATGAAGATATTATTACCAAAGCATTTGTGATTGCAATCATTTCCTGGAAGAAATTGAGTATTATCTGACAGAATTGCAGGGGTGCCAATACTTTTGGCCAGCACTGTATGTACTTGGAAACATATGAGTGACATTCCAGGTTGTATATTGTTTTTCTTCTTCTGTCTAACCATGATGTTCAGATATTATTGAAGGAGTTGGAGTTGTGCTTTGGAAAAATAGGAGTCGGAGTTGGTGGTTTGGCCTACCAACTCCACAGCCCTGGTTTTAACCTTAGCAATGCAAAGGTTGAAAGATCCACTGTGATTCCTGCAGGAATGCTGATACATAAATCTCTCCATTTTTGATGTTTTTTGTGTAGCAAGCGTTTTTGAAATAGTAGCTTTTCCACTGTGGATTTTGTTCTGCATTGTGTGGATGGGATTACCCAGAATCCCATCCACTTTGCAGGCAATGTAAAATACAGACTTATGCTGAGGCCCCACATTGCGGAAATGCAGCTTTTTTTGTTGTAGATTTTGTTGCAGTTTTTTGAGCCAAAGCCAAGAATGGCTACAAAAGGATTGGGAAATTTATAGGAAGTTCTTATACTTCTCCCTTCTGCTCAATCCACTCCTGGCTTTTGCTCAAAATACCGAAGCAAAATCTTAAAAAAAAAAATGTTGTTTCCTCAAAAAAAAGTCTGCAGAGTTTTCCTATGAGGACTTTCTGCTTCAATTATACCTATAGGGAAACCACCGGCCTTTCTGTAGGTATAATTGACATGCTGTGATTTTCTGCAGTGGGTGGATGGGATTCGCCTTTTAGGGACTGACGTTTATGTTACGTGGGGCCCCGGCCTAAATCAATTTTTCATACTAGTGATCTATGCACAGGAACTTCTAATATGTGCAGGGTCAGGGTGTATGAACCCCAGAGATCACATGCTATGAAAAATCGATTTGGGTTCTGACAATCCCTTTAATTGCTTATTCTTCAGCTTATCACTGAATAACTACAAACTTTCCTTTCCCCAGCTGATGCATAAATTAAGCCCAGAAGCACCTCCGAAAATCCTGGTGGAGAGATACCTGATTGAGATTGCCAAAAACTATAATGTCCAATATGAGCCAGATGCAAGAGTCATGGTGAGTTAATGTTATACCTGGTGACAATATAAATCTTATTGCTTTATAACAATATACTTTATAGATTTGCTTATAATTTTTAGACATTTTGTAATAACCTATCGTATGGCGGTATATGACTAGCAATGTCTCTTTGCCAGGCTGAAGTACCTTCTAAGTCTGAAGTTGACGGAAGTCATACCGATTTTACAAATAACAACAAAAAAGGAGGACCCGGTGGCTGGGGAGGTGGAGGTGATTTCAGAAGCAATGCCCAGGGTCCATACCCGCAGATAACAGTAAGTGTAAAGTGTGCAGTATTTCACATTTCTGGTACATGCTGTTGCTGACTCACAGGCAACCACTGCTCAGCCACTGTGATATAATACATATTGAATGATGCACAATAAGCACTGCAGTTACTATATACAATATCTATTGCTTTATTGTATAATAGGGGGCGCCTCCTGATGTAGGAATCTATGAGGAGTGCACATTTATGCAGCCACCTCCAAGAGGGAGACCACCTGCCCCCGGTTTTTCTACATCCTATGATTTAGTAAGTGTTAAAAAGCAGTACTGATACTTAAAATTAGAATAGATCAAAGTATTATGAGAGACTTTACTCTTTCTAACTCTTTAGTCTCTACACAATCTCTGCAACGATACTCAACATGCTTTGTTTAAAAAAAAAAAAAAAAAAACGCTCTACTGTTTGTTTTCTGCTGCATCTTTTTTTTTTAGCAATATGTGGATGAGATTGCTTAAAATCTCATCCACTGTGCTGGGAATGTAAACGCTGCTCAGTGTGTCTCTGGCTTAGCTGTGTTCTCTTTGTGTTTTCTCAGTTGAAACCCCCTGCACAAGACCCACAGGTTTTTCCTGCACATGATACTGGTAAGTACAGTTTTGACCACTAGAAAATTCCAAATTGGCTGCTGGATTGGTCATGAAATCTACATAATTTTGTACATCCCTGCTTAATGTATGTGGAACTTTATACACTTGGACAAATAGACCTGCATTAATGAAGGGACATTAGTCCTTTTCATTGTCCAGCACTGTCACTGCTGTAGTTCACTGCTTTTGCCACATGACTCCATGGCAGCAGGAAAACCTACCGGCTAGGTTCCTTATCAGACTGCTAAGTTTGTTAGCTGTGGTAGGAAGCTAGAATCCTAAACATCCTATTGCTCACTACACTGTTTTTATTTTGCTATTATGGATAAAGCATGATGTTGTACAGGGTGTAAGGGCCACAGATGGTATTGAACTCTTTCACACAGTCAGTATTTGGTCAGTATTTTGCATTCGTATTTGTAAGTCAAAACCAGAAGCTGTTCCAGAACAAAGAGGAGGTACAAATTTTTCCATTATTATTTTTCTCTGTAGGCTTTACTTCTAGATTTGGCTTACACATACTAATGCAAAACAATGACCAAATGTTGACTGCATGAAAGTGGCCTTAGTGAATATAAACATGTCTGGAATACACACATGTCTATCCTAAGATAAAAAGGAAATAATATAAATACATTATGGACTGTGGGGTCTTTTTACACCATTAATATTCTATGTTTCATATATACAGTATAAATATGTAAAAGATATATGTATGTGTGTTATATATATATATATATATATATATATATATATATATACAGTATATATATATTTATTTATACAGTATATATGAAACATAGAAACATAGTATAGAGTGGTTTTCTATCACATCTTCATTGATAGTGTGAATCTACATAGTGTTATCCCCCCTCCCCAGAAGCCACACATATAAGGAAGACAGGAACTGGTGTAAGGAATATTACTGATACCGATATGTTTACCTAAATTTCTATGCAGACATTGTGGGCAATTTATTAAATATTAAGACTGATGTCTTATTCACCAGTCTTAATTAATTACCCGACTGGTGTGAGATGCCCCGGAATTACTAAGAGGCTCCAGCAGTAATTCAGGTGCATTCACATGTGCCAGAATCGAAATCTGCACCAGTCAGGGACTGGCATAGGTTTCAGGTATAACTCAAACCAGTTTTCTGCCATTATAATTGTAAAGTAAATTTGTTTGGCTGGCGCCCCAGTCCTGATCCACCTTGGTCTTTACCCAGCACCACCCACTTTCGTAAAAAGTGGCAAGTGGGGCACAGAAAGATCAAAGTGACGCATCTTTAGCACAAAAAGGGGCCCAAGTCTCAAAAGATTTGCCAACTACTCCCATCTTGCCAGCTTTCTGGAAATAGTAAATGTCTCCCATTTGTCCCCAAATGCAGTAACAGATTCTTCAAGCTTACCTAAGCCAGATTAAGTAATGAGCCTTCTAAATATCTATAACTCTCGTATTGACAGATTCTTTTTCCTTGCAGGTGCAGACACCAAACCAAGAACAAATATCCCTGAAAAGTATGACAACCTACCATTACCAAAGCTTCCATCTGTACCGATCAGCCCTGCCCGTATGTCACCAACAACCGACCCCTCTCCATACGAGGATATAGACTTTGAAGATCTGTCAAAAAGACTGGAAGACCTTAAAAAGAAAACATAAAATGTGTGATTATGTACATTTTATACTTATATCTCATACAAATCTTTGGCTTGGACTTTTTATTGTCCCAGCACATAATGTGTTCTGGGTATCATCGTGATACCAAAAGTTAGGGTTAATGTACTTTTAATCAATAAAAAACTAGTTGATTTGTTAAAGGTTGCTTGAAAGTGTCCACATCAGAAGACCAATAGGATGACAATGAATCCTTTCCTGGCAGTTCCCAGTCCCAGGCTAGAACTTTTAATTGACTGTTATTATGTTGGAAAGGGTGCACTACATGTAATAGTTGTGAAATAACTTATCAATGTCCTGCATGGTTTATAGCTCCACTGGACTTTTAATAATTATCATAGGATTATGAAGACTGGTCAACGTGCGCTCCTGAACACAATTGCCATTTTTAGAGCAATGCAGAAGCACAAGCTCCTTGATCCCACTGTAACAGTGCCTCCACCTACCACATGCAATTTATAATACTAGTATCTTCATATGTGGGAGAGGAAAATTTGGTCCACTGGGCACCAGGACAGAACTTTGGTGCAACTGCTATTTTGCACCCACATTGCTACGTCATTGTAATATGTATGTGCCAATCATTGTATACCTGTTGGTTGTGCAGTAAATAGCATTTCCTAATTATTTAAATAAGTGCAAGACCAAGTGGAACCCTCATCCTTAGAACCCAGAATACAACTGACATGTTTCAAGTGTTGGTTAGGCATGGTTCACATCTGTGCATGGGTTTCCGTTGTTTGGGTCCACCAGGGGACCCGAACGATAGAGAGCCGAACCACTAAAACAGTGGTTACCTGCAGACACCCGCATACCCCATAGATTATAGTGGGGTCCGCGCGGGTGTCCACTGTTTTTATACTGAACTGGCAGAGAGAAAAGTCCTCCATGCAGGACTTTTCTGTCCATGGCTTTTTGGTGATTTCTGCAGTGGAGTCTCAAGATGTGAACCTAGCCTTAGACAGAGGAAATATGATTGGTTGCTTTAGGACACATCTCTACTTCTGAGATAAAATGATTATATTTTTATTTAAAGGGGTGACCCAATTCTTTTTTGACCCTGCAGAGGCTAAAATAATAAAATATGCATACTTGCCTCTCCATTTGCCTGAGGAGATAGGGATACAATGGAGGGTCTCTGTACGTGTTCCCGGTCTTTGTTGATCTTCTGCCCATACATGAGCACATCAGTCAATCAGTGGAAAGCAAAAGGTTTGAATGGAGCATCAGTGCTCAACCACTGATTGGTTGCATCAATCACATGAGGGGCAAAGGTCAGGGAGACTGGTGACATGTATGTTAGAAATGGTGTGTGCAGTACTCTAAGTATATACACACGTGGACAAAATTGTTGTTACCCCTCGTTTAATGAAAGAAAAACCCACAATGGTCACAGAAATAGCTTGAATCTGACAAAAGTAATAATATATAAAAATTCTATGAAAATGAACAAATGAAAGTCAGACATTGCTTTTCAACCATGCTTCAACAGAATTTTTAAAAAAGAAAACTCATGAAACAGGCCTGGACAGAAATGATGATACCCTTAACTTAATATTTTGTTGCACAACCTTTTGAGGAAATCACTGCAATCAAATGATTCCTGTAACTGTCAATGACATTTCTGCACCTCTCAACAGGTATTTTGGCCCAATCCTCATGAGCAAACTGCTCCAGTTGTCTCGGGTTTGAAGGGTGCCTTTTCCAGATGGCATGTTTCAGCTCCTTCCAAAGATGCTCAATAGGATTTAGGCCAGGGCTTATAGAAGGCCACTTCAAAATAGTCCAATGTTTTCCTCTTAGACTTTCTTGGGTGTTTTTAGCTGTGTGTTTTGGGTCATTATCCTGTTGCAAGACCCATGACCTGCGACTGAGACCAAGCTTTCTGACACTGTGCAGCACATTTCTCTCTAGAATCCCTTTATAGTCTTGAGATTTCATTGTACCCTGCACAGATTCAAGACACCCTGTGCCAGATGCATCAAAGCAGCCCCAGAACATAACAGAGCCTCCTCCATGTTTCACAGTAGGGACAGTGTTCTTTTCAAGATATGCTTCATTTTTCCGTCTGTGAACATAGAGCTGATGTGCCTTGCCAAAAATTTCGATTTTTGTCTCATCTGTCCATAGGACATTCTCTCAAAAGCTTTGTGGCTTGTCAACATGTAGTTTGGCAAAATACTTTTGTCAGATTCAAGTTATTTCTGTGACCATTGTGGATTTTTCTTTCATTAAACGAGGGGTACCAACAATTTTGTCCACGTGTGTAAGGGTGCTTCAAGTAGGGTCCCAATTCAAATCACATATATAAAGGAACTGAAGCACTCCATGCTTCAGTTGCTTTATATATGTGATTGGTGACACATATGGAGACTCTCTGCTGGATACATAGCCAAACAGAGGTTATTTTGCATATATTGTTATTTTAAGCCTCCATAGGGAGGGGAAAATGGACTTTAAAAATACCTTTAATTTAATAGTGTTGTACAGTAAATCTGATTTGTTCATGCAGAGCATTACTCTTTGTAAAGTAAGCTTCTAATTCCACAAGTAGAAACAATGAAAGCCAAAATGTTACTGTATGATCTTACTAAGGGAATTGTAATGAAGTACTCTGGCATTTGACATCCCAGAGTGTCACTGCTTACACTGTTTTTATTTTATGTACCTCTGGTTGTGTTATATGAATGTATTTTGTGTATTTATGTTCTGCAGCTGCCCTTCTGTGTTTTCCCCTTGGTTTCACCCTTCTGTTGGTCACCCCTTCACCTTCCTAAGGCTTGGTTCAGCCCTGGCCAATCACAGGCCATTGGGTGGGGCGTTGAGACTCAAGTCTCTGCAGGAACGTTAGAGCCTGGTTAGTGTGCAGTGAGTGTTGGCATTGTTGCCACTGTGCTCTATTCAGCCCCTGAGGGAGAGGAATATTGTCCAGTTCTGCCAGAGACAGCCCTGAGACAGGGATCATCAGCCTGTCATCTGTACAAATCAAGTGTCAGGAGGAGAGAGGGAGTCAATTTTCCACAAACTGTACTCCGGGACCCAGCTAATAAGGTATCTGAACCCAGAGGACTGCCTTACCACCAGCCTCCAGAACCATCTACTGGCTGAGGCTAGGTTACCTAAAGAGTTGTTGGAGTGGAGTACACTGAACTTATTAACCAATATGGTCTGAGCATCCCTCATCCTTAAGGTTGGGTGAACCCAACAGTTGGGAGACTACTACCACCATCGGGAAGCTGCATGTGTTCATGGTTGCACAGTTTTCCACAGTAAAGTTTGTTCTGTTTCAACTGCATCACTGCCTCCTGAGTTGTTCCTGCGATTACCATCAGGGACCTTCCGAACACCATCACATGGCTCAGAGTAACAGAGGACCCCTCTCCACCTGGAAGCGCCCTGGGGGAACTACTACCACCACCATCAGGTAGCATGCAAGCCCCCTTCATCAGTGCACGGCCTAGAAGGTGGGCTTGAGGAGTTCAGTTGAGGGCCCTTTCCGGTGACATCGCTATAGCCACTACCGTGTTTCCCCGAAAATAAGACACCCCCGAAAGTAAGGCATAGGAGAGGTTTCGGAGAATTGCCCAATATAAGGCATCCCCCGAAAGTAAGGCGTATGTTCCCGAACAGAACATACGGTATATACGATATGTGAGGCCGCGGGAGAACCCCACAATCTCTGCTATCATTATACTCCGGGGTCTTTTCAGACCCCGGAGTATAATAATCGGCGGCCCAGGGGAGGTGAGCGAACATAAAAACCTATGTGCTTACCTGTCCTACGCTTCTCCAGGCTTCGGGCCTGTTTGGTGGCGTCAGTGGACGTCATTTTGCGTCGCGACGCCGGCCGGATCACGTGACGCGGCCTGGTCTAACAGTGAAGAAGGCCGGAGTAGCGCACGGGCATGCACCGGAGCGAGGAACAGGTAAGCAACGTTGTTTTTTTATGTTTCTATCCTCTCCTGGGTCTCCGATCATTATACTCTGGGGTCTGAAAAGACCCCACAGTATAATAATTGTTCATGGGTGGTCCACTATGGGGCAAACTACTGTGTGCAGGGGCCACTATGGGTAATGATACTGTGTGCCGGGGCCACTATGGGGAATGATACTGTGTGCAGGGGCCACTATGGCGAATGATACTGTGTGCAGGGGCCACTATGGGGCATGAGACTGTGTGCAGGGGCCACTATGGGGAATGATACTGTGTGCAGGGGCCACTATGGGGAATGATACTGTGTGCAGGGGCCACTATGGGATATGATACTGTGTGCAGGGGCCACTATGGGATATGATACTGTGTGCCGGGGCCACTATGGGACATGATACTGTGTGCAGGGAAATTAATGGTTTGGATTGTTATGATGATGTCCTAGAAGATGATGACATAACTGTCATTGAATAAATTTTACTTTCTATTCGTACCGTAAATATTGGTAAATGTACCATACTGTTAATTGTTGTACATGGAAATAATGGTACGGTAGTAAGAAATTCTTGATAGGATTCACAGTTTGTATGGTTATGCTAGTTTGTGATGACAACTACTATACAGTACCGTATATAATAAATGTTCATTTTTTTGTTCAGCAATAAATGTGAATTCTTCTTCATTGAAAAAAAAATAAGACATCCCCTGAAAATAAGACACAGCACATCTTTGGGAGCAAAAATTAATATAAGACACTGTCTTATTTTCGGGGAAACAGGGTATTACTCCTATCCTCCGGGTCCCTCCATCTGGGTTGAAGCATGGCCACCCAGCATTTGGCCATACCTCTATTGCATTACAGGCCTGTCATGACCACAACTTGTGATTGTACCCTATGGCATAGTTGTCAACAAAATTCCAAGAGATGTTAGTCCCCCCCCACCCAGGAACACCCTTTCCACACCCAGTAATACCCACAAACCGCTCACTTTGGGGTAAATTTCACCAAAACCACACCCCTTTTGTGGTTGATCATGATCCTTCCTGTCCATTTCCCAGCCCCATTCACAGCTTTTAGTTAATAACAGACAGCATATGCTACCTGTGAGTTGATCCATTGTCCATGAAAAATGGATCAAAAATGTTTCCAATTCAGTGCCTAAGGTATCCATGTGCTGTCTGTGGACCCACAGACTTTAATTGGCATCCATGGTCGCTATAGACCAAAATAGAGATTGTTTTTGTACTTTGAACCGCTATACGCACCAGACCGACTACTGCTTCATTCAGAACGGTAGACTAAACTCCCCCATTCTCCTGATTGATGGGGGTTTAAGTAATTGGACCCCCACCAATCTGCAAGTTATCCCCTATCCTATTGAAGGGCATAACTTATGAAGATGAGAATATAGGTGTGGTCCAAGTCCCAGGTATAATCAATACCCCTTTAAGCATCACAGTTCGATTCTGGGTTTACACAGTTCTTTTTTAAAAAAACACTGTACATGCTTTTTTATTTGCAGTGGTGAGTAGCACATTTTATTATGCATTTCAGATGATTAGCACATTTTCACTTTGCCAGTAAACCAGAGGCTTTTCAGTGTGATGACCATTACATATGACTTACAGGTGAAATGCATAGAACAATGTGCTAAGCATTACTGCAATTATAAAAAACCAGCAGTTTTTATAATAAAACTATAACTTTTATAATTTTCTGTTGACATAGTCATATGAGGGCTTATTTACTGCAGGACAAATTGTACTTCCTATTGGAACCTTTTAATATTCCATATGAGAAACTAGAATAAAAATGGGTTGGATTGGGAAAAACTCAGTTGCACCATTTTCTTATGCGCCATGTGTTTATCTTTTACTCTACAAAATAAAAGAGAGGTTACATTTATTCTGCATATCAGTACAATCAAGGAGATGCCAAATTTATAGTTTTTTTAACTTGTACCTGTAATTTTTATATTTCCATTTACAGAACTGTGTAAGGGTCGTTCCTTTTGCGGGCTGATTTGACATTTTAATTACCATTATTGGCGTACATATGACTTTTTGATCACTTTATGTTCAATTGCTTTGGGGAGAGAAGTGACCTAAGAACAATAATATACAAATTCAGCATATGGGATTAATATACCTTTATATTTTAATAGCATTTTTGGACACCAATACCTAATATGTTTACTTTTTGGTTTATTTTTATTTGTAAAATGGAAAATGGGAGTACTGATGAGCAAAAGGGTAACAATGTTTTCAACTTTTGACTTTCAGGCTCCATATCTCACCATCCACTACAGCTTCGAACCTGAGACTACCATCATTTTATAGACTGTCATCTTGGCTATCTCATACATAAATTTGACTTGCAACTATTTAGCATATGATTAGTTATGCAGATTCTTGTTATGTAACTGCATTGTTACTGTTTTGCTCCTGGTGGTGGAAAACTCTTTTTCTTCTTGTATACTACAAATTACAACCTGTTCTCACATTCTCTAATAGTTCAGTGTGTTGTTAGGTTGGTTTCCAGGCGATAGGTCACTAGTTCAAATTGAGAATCAACCATGGAGAAGATTTCCCAAGAAAAGAGAAACAGCATCATCCAGCTCATCGATAGTGGTCTCATAGCCAAGAAAATTGCCAAACTGCATCATGTGAGTGCCATAACAGTTGGAAGAATATGAAATGAAGTCCATCCATCCATTCAAAAGCCAAGAGCTGCACGTCCAGGCAAAATATTGGATTCAACAAGTTGGCTCATCACAAGGTCTATCAGTTCTACTGCGACAAACACGGTAGTGGAGGTAGCTCATATGCTTCGTAATAGTGAGATCACAGATGTTCATGTAAGCACCATGCGAAAAGTCTGTAATAGTTGCATCTCTCACCCTGAGCTGTGTGGTGGTGTTCAGAAGAGCCCTAATGGTAAGCGCAGGAACGACTCAGGAGGCAGTGGTGCAGTTGAATCAAATTGAAACTTTACTCTTAAAACTCAGAACACACAACTCGTGCAGTTTCCTGATAGAGGTAATAGTCTCCAACTGTTTGGCTACACCCAGGCTATTGTTATAAGAAGCGTTGGCTGAGGTTTGCAAAAAAGTACAAAAAGTGGACAGTAGAAGATTGGAAACAGGTGATTTGGGGCAATGAGACGAAAGTCAATAGACTGGGTGCAAATGGGTCTGGAAGAAACAAGGGAAATTGAAGGAACTGTCAAGTTTGGTGGTGGAAGCCTGTTGATATGGGGTTGTTTCACAGTCAAAGGCATTGGATACTTGACCAGGATCGATGGTCTCAATGCTGAGCTATATGTGAGTATCCTACAAGACAAGTTATACGACCCGAAGCATACGTCGAGTTTAGAGAAGAAATTGTTCAATGACAATGAAGTAAAAGTGCACCTTCAGTGGACTACTGTTATGCATGTTTCTGACCAAACTGTCAGAAACAGACTCCATGGGGCAGATTTATTAAAACTGTCTAAAAGCAAATATGTCTTAACCATAGCAACCAATCACAGCACAGGTGTAATTTTGTATTCCATTGCTGAAAAATGAAAGCTATGTTGCGATTGGTTGCTATAGTTTTTCTTTTAGACAGTTTAATAAATCTTTCCCTATGAGGGTGGGTCCACACTTGTGCCGGCACTCCGTCCACCGCGAATACGACCTAAATCTCGGAAAACAGGATAGGGACACGGAGCAGCCTGCAATAGAAAGTAACTAAAGACAGGCCTTGGAGCCTAGACAAGGCTCCCGGCTGTCATGCCAATGGGACGCTGGCCCTTGTAAAATGGTGCCTCAGTCAGCTTTGACCGAGGCGCCAGAGGGGTTTATGCCCCTTCCGAGGAGCCGCCATATTTAAACACCCCACATCCGCTCGTGTAACAGACCCCTGCAAAATGGCGGACGGAGCATGTGCAGTCAGCATATAGCGCAGTGTCAGATGCCTACACAAGGCAGAAGATCAGGAGAAGATGCAGGGGGGCATGAAGAAAATGAACTGAGGGGCGGCGAGAGGTGATGATGGGGGTGTGCCCAGAGCACCCCCTGTGCTCCCTGAGCTTAATTTGCATATCACAAGAACCGGATTTTTACAGAAACGACGGGGAGCAGAAGAGAATGGAAGATTAAAGGCTATTCCAACGTGCCATTACTTCAAAAGATCATTTTCTAATGATAGACTCCTTTTAAGCTAAGGCCCCACGTAGCGAGCTACAGCAAAAAAACGTGGCGGAAAAGACAGCAGCGGAAACTTATTTTGTTTTTTTTCCCACAGTGAGTTTCATTGCGATCTCACTGAGTTTTCCTCTGCGGACTTTCTGCACCTATTATACTGATATGGAAAACGCCAGCATTTCTGTAGGTATAATTGACAAGCTGTGATTTTCAAAAACTCAGATGAGTTTTAGCCAGAATTCCATCCACTTTGCAGGTACTGTAAAACTCAGCATTTTTTGCCACAGTATTTCTGCTGCAGCCAAAACACTGCATTTTCATAACGTGGGGCCCTGGCCTAAGGATATGTTCACACAAAGAACTTTGGAGCTGATTTTGAGGCAGAAATTGTCTTATGTTCTGCTTCAAATTCTACCTGAAATTCCCATTGAAATAAATAGGCAGCATATTCCTGAGAACTTTTTAAGGCTAAGGTCCCACGTTGCGGAAACGCAGCTTTTTCTGTTGCAGATTTTATTGCGTTTTTTGAGACAAAGTCAGGAGTGGCTTCAGCAGGAGGGAGAAGTATAAGAGCTTCCTAGATATTTCCCATTCTTTTTGAAGCCATTCTTAACTTTGGCTCAAAAAAACTAAACAAAATCTGCAACACAAAAAGGTGCTTTTCCGCAACGTGGGTCCTCAGCCCAAAAGTAGATTTTGGAGCGGATTTTCAGAAAATGCATCAAAATAAGCTTCCAAAATCTGCTTCAAACTCCTGAAGCAGATGTTGCTGCCTGGAACAGAACCGAATAGGACTGAGCCAGGTGGCCCACAAAGTGATATACTAAAGCAGCCACTGGAAATTGTCATGCTAAAATGCCACTTATTGAGATTATCTGTTTTAAATCATCTCTTTTTTTTGTTACACTCAGCAATCAGATGCAATCTGTAGAGGATCCCATTTTCACTCTGCTCTTAAAGGGGTTATCCAGCTTCCAAAAATTATCTGCAAATACATCCACTTCAGTGCTATATACTCACTGCTTCCTTGTGCAGCCTTTTCTTGGCTTTATTTTACTTAAGATTCCTTGTATCAGTTATTTACTTGCTGTGAATCTATGAACACACTCCCATGATGCATCTGCCTGTTCTCACTCCCTGTGTTGCTGCTCACAGGGGGGGAGTGAGTATCCAAATGAAAGATGTGACCTCAGATGTGGAAGTGATTTATTACTTGTGATTTCATTTGAGTGTAGAGCAGGCAGTTGCTATCAATGCTTGAATGTTCCTGGTTTTCCAGACAGTTTTTTTTTCTCTGCACCACTGTGAACTTATCTGAGTTTGATGTGGGGCATCACCCTCTGTCTGTTGGTAGTGCAAGATCAGTGAGCCAAAGTAATTTACGATTTGAAAAAAATAGTTCTTTTCATTCAAGTCAGCAAACAATGTCTGACTACTCACTGTGGTGCTACTCCTTATTCCCAGATCCTGTTTGGACCAGACTAAATTCAAATGAAGTTGATATGTAGCATGACAATCTGTAGGTTGGCATTGAGGGATCAGTGGCCCAAAGTCATTTAACTCTTTAAATAAACCAATCATATATATGTGTCCATCTGTCCACTTTGATGCCAGTTCTTATGTCCTGAAACTTTTTAGTTATTAGGCTGAGTGATTTGCCAAGATGGGAATAAATTGCTGGCAAGACTCAACCATTAGGGCAGGACTTATGGAAACAGACGAGCCATAGTACACTCTATGCTTTTTCTGTAACTCCCATAGAGTTGAATGGGAGCTATCAGAACAGCTGAACTACTGTACACTGTTTCCATAGATCCACGGTTATGGAACCTGTGCAGCTAAATGTGCTCCACTGTATTTATAGTTCCCATTCATCTTTATAGGAGCTACAGAAGCAGCATAGAGCTGTGGTGCTTGCTGTATCCACAAGTCCTTCTCTGGTGGTAGGTACTTGTGGACAGTTACACACGTGGACAAAATTGTTGGTACCCCTCGTTTAATGAAAGAAAAACCCACAATGGTCACAGAAATAACTTGAATCTGACAAAAGTAATAATATATAAAAATTCTATGAAAATGAACAAATGAAAGTCAGACATTGCTTTTCAACCATGCTTCAACAGAATTTAAAAAAAAAAGAAAACTCATGAAACAGGCCTGGACAGAAATGATGGTTTCCTTTAACTTAATATTTAGTTGCACAACCTTTTGAGGCAATCACTGCAATCAAACGATTCCTGTAACTGTCAATGAGACTTCTGCACCTCTCAACAGGTATTGTGGCCCACTCCTCATGAGCAAACTGCTCCAGTTGTCTCGGGTTTGAAGGGTGCCTTTTTCAGACAGCATGTTTCAGCTCCTTCCAAAGATGCTCAATAGGATTTAGGTCAGGGCTCATAGAAGGCCACTTAAGAATAGTCCAATGTTTTCCTCATCCATTCTTGGGTGTTTTCAGCTGTGTGTTTTGGGTCATTATCCTGTTGCAAGACCCATGACCTGCGACTGAGACCAAGCTTTCTGACACTGGGCAGCACATTTCTCTCTAGAATCCCTTGATACTCTTGAGATTTCATTGTACCCTGCACAGATTCAAGACACCTTGTGTCAGATGCATCAAAGCAGCCCCAGAACATAACAGAGCCTCCTCCATGTTTCACAGTAGGGACCGTGTTCTTTTTAAGATATGCTTCATTTTTATGTCTGTGAACATAGAGCTGATGTGCCTTGCCAAAAATTTTTCATTTTTTTGTCTCATCTGTCCATAGGACATTCTTCCAGAAGCTTTGTGGCTTGTCAACATGTAGTTTGGCAAATTCCAGTCTGGCTTTTTTATGATTTGTTTTCAACAATGGTGTCCTCCTTGGTCATCTGCCATGAAGTCCACTTTGGCTCAAACAACGACGGATGGAGCGATCTGACACTGATGTTCCTTGAGCTTGAAGTTCACCTTTAATCTCTTTAGAAGTTTTTCTGGGCTCTTTTGTTACCATTCATAGTATCCTTCTCTTTGATTTGTCATCAATTTTCCTCCTGTGGCCACGTCCAGGGAGGTTGGCTACAGTCCCATGGATCTTAAATTTCTGAATAATATGTGCAACTGTAGTCACAGGAACATCAAGCTGCTTGGAGATGTTCTTATAACCTTTACCTTTAACATGCTTGTCTATAATGTTCTTTCTAAGCTCCTGAGACAACTCTTTCCTTCGCTTCCTCTGGTCCATGTCGAGTGTGGTACTCACCATGTCACCAAACAGCACAGTGAGTGTCTGTAGTCCTATATACAGGCCCACTGAATGATTACAGGATTGTAGACACCTGTGATGCTACTTAGTGGACACACCTTTATTTAACATGTCCCTTTGGTCACATTATTTTCAGGGATACCATCATTTCTGTCCAGGCCTGTTTCATGAGTTTTCTTTCTATAAAAATTCTGTTGAAGCATGGTTGAAAAGCAATGTCTGACTTTCATTTTCATAGAATTTTTATATATTACTAGCAGAAGGACCCGGCTTCGCACACGTATATTTCATTTTTTGTTTGTGTAGTGACCCCATAAGAATTGGCCAGTTTTTCACTTGACATCCAGTATGGCAGTCCAGTATAGGTACAGTCTATTTATGGCTGTGTTGCTATGGAAACCTGGTAAATGAAATGTGAACTTATATTGGCTGATGCACGTCATATGACTGAATATTTAAGGACCTGAGAACCGCTATTGACTCATACAGGTCATAAATAGCTTGGTTGCTATGGAAACCTGGTGTAAAGCTGTGTGTACAGTACAGACCAAAAGTTTGGACACACCTTCTCATTCCAAGAGTTTTCTGTATTTTCATGACTATAAAAATTGTAGATTCACACTGAAGGCATCAAAACTATGAATTAACACATGTGGAATTATATACTTAACAAAAAAGTGTGAAACAACTGAAAATATGTCTTATATTCTAGGTTCTTCAAAGTAGCCACCTTTTGCTTTGATTACTGCTTTGCACACTCTTGGCATTCTCTTGATGAGCTTCAAGAGGTAGTCACCTGAAATGGTCTTCCAACAGTCTTGAAGGAGTTCCCAGAGATGCTTAGCACTTGTTGGCCCTTTTGCCTTCACTCTGCGGTCCAGCTCACTCCAAACCATCTCGATTGGGTTCAGGTCTGGTGACTGTGGAGGCCAGGTCATTTGGCGTAGCACCCAATCACTCTCCTTCTTGGTCAAATAGCCCTTACACAGTCTGGAGGTGTGTTTGGGGTCATTGTCCTGTTGAAAAATAAATGATGGCCCAACTAAACGCAAACCGGATGGAATAGCATGCCGCTGCAAGATGCTGTGGTAACCATGCTGGTTCAGTATTCCTTCAATTTTGAATAAATCCCCAACAGTGTCACCAGCAAAGCACCCCCACACCACACACATCCTCCTCCATGCTTCATGGTGGGAACCTGGCATGTAGAGTCCATTCGTTCACCTTTTCTGCGTCGCACAAAGACACGGTGGTTGGAACCAAAGATCTCAAATTTGGACTCATCAGACCAAAGCACAGATTTCCACAGGTCTAATGTCCATTCCTTGTGTTCTTTAGCCCAAACAAGTCTCTTCTGCTTGTTGCCTGTCCTTTGCAGTGGTTTCCTAGCAGCTATTTTACCATGAAGGCCTGCTGCACACAGTCTCCTCTTAACAGTTGTTGTAGAGATGTGTCTGCTGCTAGAACTCTGTGTGGCATTGACCTGGTCTCTAATCTGAGCTGCTGTTAACCTGCGATTTCTGAGGCTGGTGACTCGGATGAACTTGTCCTCCACAGCAGAGGTGACTCTTGGTCTTCCTTTCCTGGGGCGGTCCTCATGTGAGCCAGTTTCTTTGTAGCGCTTGATGGTTTTGGCCACTGCACTTGGGGACACTTTCAAAGTTTTCCCAATTTTTCGGACTGACTGACCTTCATTTCTTAAAGTAATGATGGCCACTCGTTTTTCTTTACTTAGCTGCTTTTTTCTTGCCATAATACAAATTCTAAAAATCCATTCAGTAGGACTATCAGCTGTGTATCCACCTGACTTCTGAACAACACAACTGATGGTCCCAACCCCATTTATAAGGCAAGAAATCCCACTTATTAAACCTGACAGGGCACACCTGTGAAGTGAAAACCATTTCAGGTGACTACCTCTTGAAGCTCATCAAGAGAATGCCAAGAGTGTGCAAAGCAGTAATCAAAGCAAAAGGTGGCTACTTTGAAGAACCTAGAATATAAGACATATTTTCAGTTGTATCACACTTTTTTGTTAAGTATATAATTCCACATGTGTTAATTCATAGTTTTGATGCCTTCAGTGTGAATCTACAATTTTTATAGTCATGAAAATACAGAAAACTCTTGGAATGAGAAGGTGTATCCAAACTTTTGGTCTGTACTGTATGTCAAGAAGAACCTGCGATTTTCCATTGGTCCATAAGCGTCATGTGATCATGTGTATCTCAGTTTGGATTTCAGTGAAAGACCTGCAATCGGTTGTTATGGAAAACCTGGAGTAAAGCTGTGTTTATGTGACCTTGTGTAACAGTGTCATCCTCAGCGCCCTGCCCCTTTAAAACTGACCTACAGCAGTGAAGAAAAATGGCTGGGTTGTTATGGAAACATGGAGTTCAGCTGTGTGCATGTGAATGACAATGCCTTGTCAGATTGGAGACGGGCTTGGGTCTGCTGGGGAGTTTCAGCAGCTCGCTGTTGTCTGTGACATATCTTGTCAGATTAGAGACAGGCTTTGGTCTGCTGAGAGTTTTCATTAGCTCGAGCAGCAGCCATGCGTTTTGCTGCAGGGGGCATGAGTAGTTTAAAAATGTTTAAATTTGGGGGGCGGAGCCTAGCCGTGGATTGAGATGGCCGCGTAGTCTCAGAGCTCCCGGTCTGAGTCCTACACAGCGACCTTACTAGCGACAAGCCCATGGCCTTCGGGCATAGCCTGTATTAGTTACAGTATCCTACCTTTGGGGATGCCCAGGAAAAGGAAGCCGGCGGTGAAACTGCAGAAGATATCTGACTATTACTTCCCTCACGGGGGAGGGGAGGACCAAAATGGAGTCGGCCCGTGCTCGGATGCGGAATCTAGGGCCTCAACTCCCTCTCGTGACCCTCTGGAGGAGACAATCGCGCTCTCCGCACACAGGAGAGCGCGCTCGGCCCCATCTTTACCGCAGCTGCTGGACGGTGCGGACACAGAGTCATCTGGGCCTTCTCCCCGGCAGGCCGGGGCCTATGCTGAAAACGGGCTTCTGCAACATGGCGTCTCAGCGCTCACGGGCAGTTCCAGCCTGGAGATGCCTCAGTCAACTACCGCTAGCCCGGTTAGGCAGAGACCCAGGCTCCAGAACAGCGACTCCCAGGATGAAGAGGTGAGCATTAATGCACAGCCTACTCCTCCATCCATTGATTATTTTGCAGATATACCAGAGACGGAGAATCCACTAACTGAGGCCTCCATGAAAACTATGCTTATGGCCTTCTGTAAATCATTAAAAACAGACATGTCTCTCATGGTAAAACCGCTAGATAGAGATCTTCAGGAATTAAAAAGCCGTACTGTTCATGTCGAATCTAAAATGGCGGAATTTGCTACTTCACATAATGCGCTGATAGATGCTCACTATGAGATGGAGACGGATGTGTCGTTTTTGAAAGCTAAAATAGCTGATTTAGAAGATCGTTCACGACGAAACAATCTAAAATTTAGAGGGATTCCGGAGTCCGTATCTACGAATAATTTAACTACATTCCTCCAGGATCTGATCCGATCGCTGATACCTAACCTCACGGCGATGGATCTAACCATCGATAGAGCTCACAGAGTTCCCAGACCTTCACATTTGGATGAAGCTATACCTAGAGATGTTTTAGCTAAAATTCATTTCTATCGCACTAAGGATCTGGTTTTGATGACTTCCCGAAAGGTAGACCGCCTACCTGAACCATATCACAAAATATCCATTTACTCGGATTTATCAGCTACGACATTACAAAAAAGGCGACAATTCCTCCCTATTACCACAGCCTTACTCCAACATCACATTTTGTACAAATGGGGATTTCCGGTCCGAGTGATCATTTCCCGAGATAACACGGTGCATGTTATCAAAAGTCTGGAGGAAGGAAGAAGCCTGCTCCAAAAATGGAACATTCCGATTGCCGAGCTACCACCCAAACAACCACCTGGTCCCGTGTCGGAAGGTTGGCATCAAGTGAGGGCCCAAGGTCGTCCACGCAAAGGGCTACAAAGCTAGAGACTCACCTTTTCTTGGATCTCGTATGTCCACTGTTGTCGAACTTATCCCCCCAAGATTACGACAGCCCCTGGTCCGCTGTACCATGTTCTTTTTTTTTCTTTTGTCTGGTTCTGCTACGAGGGTTTATTCATTGGTTATATAATCTGCATGGTTTGTTTCTTTTTTTGGTTTTGGCACATTGGGCGAAGTGAATACAGAGGGTGGAGATGGCCTCGCCTCATAATGACATTGACACCTACTGGTCTAAGTAATTGTGGTAAGACTCTTAAAGCATTTCTAATTGTATGTTATGGTGCTTAAAATTGTGTCCATGAATGTCAGGGGTTTGAACTCCCCTCAAAAAAGAGCCAATTTATGGCGTGAGGCCCGAGCTCATAACTGTGACATTCTTGCTCTACAAGAGACGCACCTTTTAGAGGCAGACGCCTTTCGCATTAATAACCCTGCCTATCCACATGTGTTTCATGCTCACTACTCCTCAAAGCGTAGAGGGACACTGATTGGGATTAGAGATTCAGTAGCGTTTCAGTTGTTATCTCAATACGCTGACCCGGGAGGGCGATTTGTAATATTAGTCTGTGTTCTTAATAATGTCACTTATACACTGGTATCAGTCTACGCCCCAAACAAGAAACAGGTAGCATTCCTAGGGAGACTTGTGAGGGCGGTAGAAAAAAAAGGAAGCAGGGGTGTCTAATATTAATGGGAGACTTTAATATGGCCCCGGACCCGCTAGTAGATACTACTTCTGGCATATTAACGCGTCACCCCTCTTTCTCGCAGGCTCTATGGCGCTATGAACTGTTTGACGTCTGGCGTATCTTACATAATACCGAAAAAGATTATACGTATCACTCTATGGTACATAATAGTTACTCACGCATAGATTTGTTCCTAATAGAGCAGTCTAGTATTCCCCTTGTTAAGCAGTCTGAGATATCTCAAATAACTTGGTCAGACCATGCAGCGATAACCTTGTCAATAGCAGAAAAATATGAATCCGCAAGAGCATATGTGTGGAGGTATAATGAATTTTTAATGTCACAGCCAAAGTTAAAAGCGACATTAGAGAATGATATGAAGGAATTTTTTAAGATTAACGCCACCTCTGCTCCTAGCCCTGAAATATTGTGGAACTCTCACAAGGCCTTTATTAGAGGTACGTTTATTCGCCTTGGGCATATAGAAAAGAAAAATAGACTGGCAGAGATAGATCGACTGCTCCGTCAGATAAGAACCATCGACACCAGCAACAAACAGTCTCCTTCTCCCTTACATGCAACGAAGTTAATGGCACTACGCCAGCAGCTGACCGTTTGTCTATTGCACAAATATGAGAAAAACCTAAAAAGGGTTAGAGCTAAGTATTATTCTCAATCTAATAAAGCGGGCAAACTCTTAGCATCTAAGCTTAAACAAAAGCATGCAAAATCCAGGATCCCATTTCTACACAGTAAAGATGGTACACACAAAATTTATGACCCGAACGGCATCGCCAACGCCTTTAAAATTTTCTATGAAGGACTCTACAATTTAGCAGAGGACTCTTCTACGGTCCTCCCGACAAACTATGATATTGAGCAATTCCTTAGAGCTGCTCAGCTACCTGCACTCACTGAGCCACAGCTGGACTCCTTGAATGCACCTATTACTTCAACAGAGCTGTTAGACGTAATTAAATCTTTGCCGTCTCACAAGTCTCCGGGCCCTGACGTCCTTACTAATGAATACTATAAATGTTTCACCTCAATCCTGATGAGCCCGCTACTGTCATTCTTGACAGCTGTGGTGGATTCTGGTACCATCCCAAAAGAAAACCAGGAAGCCTTGGTAGTTACGTTGCCAAAGCCTGGCAAACCCACCACTAATCCCCAAAACTTCAGACCTATATCGCTATTGAACACAGATTTAAAAATTTATGCCAAACTAATAGCAAGCAGACTGGCAGTCTGCCTCCCAAGCTTAATAAGACATGACCAAGTGGGGTTTGTTAAGGGAAGACAATCATATGATAACACTAGACGTATTTTAAACATAATCCATCATGTTGAATCTAGGAGGGAAGAAGCGGTGGTCCTTGCATTAGACGTGGAGAAGGCATTCGATCGCATTTGCTGGTCGTATGCCTTCTCGGTACTCAGAAACATGGGGTTTTCTGGAGCCATTTTAAGAGCGATTGAGGCGCTATATTCGGCACCTTCTGCAAAAGTGTTCACTAACGGAGTACTATCAGATCCTTTTCTAATAACAAATGGGACCAGACAGGGGTGCCCCCTCTCACCCCTGATATGTGTTCTTTCTATAGAACCTTTAGCCCAGGTACTTAGACTAGATCCGGGAGTGAGAGGCATTGACATAGGAGATAAATCTCACCTTATCTCCCTATACGCGGATGATATTATTCTCACTTTGTCCAGACCGCAAACGTCTATTCCTCGCCTTATGGAAACTATTAATAATTTTGGGCAACGATCGTTTTACAAATTAAACATGGCTAAATCGCAGGCATTGCCTTTAAATGTCCCCCCGCCCTTGCTCCAACATCTAAAATCGACTTATGATTTTGATTGGAGGGAGGATAGTGTTCAGTATTTGGGGATACAAGTGACGGCATCCTTGGGGACTCTTTACAAAAGTAACTATATACCAATGTTAAAAATATTGCAAGAGGAGACTGAGCGATTGTCAAAAACAGATGTTTCCTGGATAGGACGGGTAGCTGCTTTTAAGATGTTGCTATTGCCGAGACTCTTGTACCTGTTCCGCACACTCCCAATATCCATCCCTATTTCCTTTTTTGAAACAGCACAAAGGGTGATTTCTAAATACGTGTGGAATGGAAGGAGACCTAGAATTAATAAAAGCTTTCTATTTAAACAACGGGAGGTAGGAGGGCTGGGGGTACCAATAGTGAGGAACTACTATATAGCTTCACTGGTCACTCAGTGCGCGAGGTGGAAGTCAACGGATACCTCGGTTCCATGGTTGCACATAGAGCAGGCATTTATATCTCCCTTAAAATTGAAGGACGCGTTATGGTTGCCCTTTTGGGGTGTCCCTGCTCCGAGGTCCTTCTCCCCGATCATGTGTGCCTCACTAATGGCATGGAAGCTACTTCATGGAAAAGCAAATCCAATGAAACATTTTCATATTGCAGATATGCCTCTGTCATTGATGGCCTGGGTGGTTGATGACGTAGGGGTCTCGGGCTGGGAATCGAGAGGGATCACGCAGATTTCTCAATTATACTCTGATACTAAAAAACCTATTTCGTTTGTAGACCTAAGACAACAATACGGAATTCATATCGGCGATTTCCTTAAATATTTTCAAATATGGCACTTCATATCTAAACATCCTGTAACGACCCTACCACATAATAATTCACTTTTCACTTGGTTGTTGACTAATATGAGAGGACTGCGTTTTCTATATGATAAAATGGATGGGGTCTCGAATTTTACTAGGTCTACCCCATTCCACTGCTGGGAGAGGGACCTGGGAATGGTCATTACTCCAGATGAATGGCAGCAAGCGATTAGACTGGTCCATTTGTCTTTAAAGTGTAGCACTCACATAGAGACAGCCACGAAAATCATCTTACGGTGGTACAGGACCCCATCCACTCTACAGTTGGCGTATCCCTCAATGTCCGGGAATTGTTGGAGGGGTTGTGGAGGCAGAGGAACCCTCCTTCACATTCTGGGGACTTGCCCTGTAATTCGTGGGTACTGGGATAGTGTCTTCGACATGCTCTCAGAGCTGTTTGGTCTCCAATTCCCCCATACGGTACATATGGCTATTCTGTTAATTGGAATCTCCGGAGAGTTGAATAAGTACAAACAACTCATTTGTAAAATTTTGACTATAGCTAAATTAATGTTGGTACAGAGATGGAAGTCAACGGCCTCTCCACCTATGTCAGCCCTGGTACTAGCCTTTCGCATATTCATACGAGAGGATAATCGCAATGGGAAACAATTCTTTTCCTAGATTTGAGAAAGTCTGGGATGCGTGGATCTATTCTCAATTCCTTATGTAAAGGACACCAAAGTGTTACAAGAAATCAGTCGGGGAGGTTGTAGTAGGTATAGGGATGGATGTCAGACTCGCCAACCTCTCAGACAGAGGAGTGGGGGAGGAGCAACCATCGTTGCAGTTGTGTGTCAAATGTCACTTGCATGAACACAAACCCAGGGAGGAAGGGAAGGTTGTTCATAGAGAAACTACCCTGGGTATAGATCACGACAGCCCTATGAGTGTGCCTAAAAGTTAAATGTTCTTGTTAAAGTTTACTTAATAAGCAATATTTATCATTTGTTTTTAGAGATATGCGGTTCAAAGATTGTATCTCGAAAACTGTACCATAATGCTTGTCAACTGTATATCACATTGTATTTCCATAATGTTCTGTATTTTTTTATATTCTGAAAATTTGAATAAAAATTACTGAAACGAAAAATGTTTCAATTTATAAGAATGCTGAAATCCAGTATGGCAGTCAAGTCAGTGGCGTAAATACCGAGGTAGCAGTGGTAGCGGCTGCCACAGGGCCCGGGACATTAGGGGTCCCGGCGGGCCCTGATGTTTTTTTTTTTTTAATAGGCCGTTACCTGCTGGTGTAACACCAGCAGGTAACGGGCCCTATTTACTCACCGATCCCCGCTCCTGCTCACGGCCGCCTGCGCTTCACCTTCTGCAGAGGCGGCTGTGAGCAGGAGCGGGGATCGGTAAGTAAGGCCTGCGGGCTGTGAACCCCACATTATACTCTGGGGTATTTTCAGCAGGTTTCGGGCCTCCTTGGTGACGTCCCAGACATTGGTGGGCCAGTCCGACGTCATTATGCGTCGTGATGCATGCCTGGCTCACGTGACATCTGGTCCAACATTGAAGAGGTAGTGGGGAGTGCGCATAATACTATGTGAAGGGGCCGCTATGATACTGTGTGCAGGGGCCACTATGGGGCAGAATACTGTGTGCAGGGGCCACTATGGGGCATAATAGTGTGTGCAGGAATGCAGTTTGTGGGGGGAGGGCTTGCGGTTGCCAGGGGGGTCCCATGTCAAATGTTCGCCTTGGGGCCCAGCCATTCCTAGTTACGCCACTGAGTCTAGTATAGGTACAGCCTATTTATGGCTGTGTTGTTATGGAAACCTGGTAAATTAAATGTGAACTTATATTGGCTGATACACGTGATATGACAGAATATTTAAGAACTTGCGAACTGCTATTGACTAATACAGGTCATAAATAGCTTGGTTGCTATGGAAACCTGTGTGCCTGAGGAGACTAAGCGTCTGCGAGCTTCTATTGGCTGATAAGGGACATGTGACCATGTGTATGGCAGTTGGAATATGAGTGAAAGACTTGCAGGCTTGTATTTATTAGCTAATGTTGGTCATTTTTTGGGAATACTGTATCTCAGGAACGGTACATCCTTTAGAGCTGAAATCCAGTCTAAAATATTCCCGGACACCTGATGTACATGTGTGCCAAATTTGGTGAAGATCGGTCCAGTCATTTGGTCGCGCATAAAGAACAGACAGACAGACAGACAGAAACTCATTTTTATATATATAAGAGATTACTTTTGTCAGATTCAAGTTATTTCTGTGACCATTGTGGGTTTTTCTTTCATTAAATGAGGGGTACCAACAATATTGTCCACGTGTGTATATTTAATTATTTTTGCAGAACAGCGTCTCTCTGTATGCTGGCAGTGTGAGATCATCAGCCAACCCTATTTAACCCTTTAAATCACACCCTTTAATGGTCAATTTTGAAGCCATTTTTACACCAGATTTCTGTTTTTTAGAAAACTGTTTAATTAAAAAAACAACCTCAGTAAATATACAGATGTCAACAAAGAAAAACTTATCCATATCTCCTGTGCAATGTGAAGCCCACCTCAATGCTACACGGTGACTTTGGCTGCGACTTCCAACGTGTGACCAATGGTTGCCAGGCCTCCTTGTGAATCCTTCCTAATGTTATTGAATGGAGTAACTTTGCAACTATGAGGGTTTCACGAAGGTGACTTCTACTTACAAAAAAAAAAAATTTTTTTTAAATTGAGCAGTGTTCAATATTTTTGCGACTAGAAGTCATCGTAGTCACGGCACCCTCAGGGTTGCAATGACTCCATTCGTTAACATTTGTGAAGGAGTTGCAGGGCTACCTGGCAATTTTTGGTCACACAACAGAAGTCGCAGCCAAAGTCACCATGTAGCACTAGTATTAATGTAGATGGGGCCAGAGAAGCAGAGAGAGAAAGGGGTCCAAAAGAAATTGGAGGAATTTTCCACTTTTGATTATGTTTTTGTGTTTTCTCACACTGATATATTGATTGGTGATCTGCAACCAGGTAGGTATACTTACACCTAGAAGTAGAAGAGGTGGCCAGATGGAGAAAACCCCCTGTGTGAGTAATACAAGTTGCCATAAATCAAAAAGCATGATGTGAATATTGAAGCAGCAAAACGTACTTAAAAAAACATCCTTCATTTCAATTTACCTCAGACATGTTTAATATCTGGATATGATATCAATAATAATAGAATTGCCCTTTAAATGGCTAAAAAAAATGGGTAGGTCCCATGACTGACAGTTGTGCAAACGTCATCACTTAACGCCCAAAACGTAGCAGGTGACATCACGGGCACCGCCCTCCCCTACTTCCGGGTCTGGCAGTGACGGGGCACTGAGCTGACGTCATCATTGGCTGCCCAGCCGCTTCTCTCTTGTGTCCTTCCGCTAGAAAAAAACAAAACAAAAAAAAAACGGCCCGAGTAGGGAGAATCATAGTGAGAGGCTCTTCCCTCGCAGTCCTCAGCGGCTTCTTTGTCTTCTCTGTATCACGATTCCAGTCACATCGCATCCATTGCGTTTACGGGACATTTTTCACGTCGGCCTTATCAGGATCCATCCGCACAGCCGCGGTGCTGCGGCCCATCAGCCGCCATTTTGGGTGTCCCGGAGCCGAGGAAATAGCAGCAGCACCGGGCGGTGAGAGTGACAGCGACGTGGGGGGGACTGAGGGGAACTGTGACAGCTGGGAGTGGGTGGGAGGACACTCAGTGACGGGTAAGGGGTCTTGCTGACAGCTGCAGAGTGGGCTGGTAGGCAGGGCACTGTGACACGGGAGAAAATGTCACGGAGGGGAGTGTGTGGTGAGTGACAGGAGTGCACGGACTGAGCTGTGGAGCTGAATGAAACACCCTACATGGTCATAGGGGGAGGCTGAGCCCCGACCTGTGAGCCCTCTGGTAGCTGTCTCATGGCGCCCCCTGACTGGAGAGTCCCCATACCAGAGGGTTGTAAGCTGAAGACTCTCACTCCAGACTATTGTGTGTCTGCTTCTGTCTAATGCAACCATCTTATGCTGTGGAACTACAAATCCCAGAACATACGCTAAATCCTGGGCAAGGGGAATACTTTTGGGATTTGATCTGTGGCAGTCATTGTGGATCATAGATCTCCATGGAGTCATACATTGTGTTGGCCAATAAATTTTGCAGGTTGTTGAAACTGGGGTGACCATTTACCTGACATCGATTGTCGTCAACCTGTTTATTGGGGTAGGGGTGTGTAAAGCAAAGTTGTGCTTTCATTCTGCACAAGTTGTGTCATGTCTCTACAATGTGGAGGTGGCAACTGGTGCCCACATTTTGTTGCCACTGAAAATAGTCATATCAGATTCTAGGCCCATTCCACCTTTTCTGTGGGGTCAGTAGAATGATTTTTTGACAACCACAGTGGAAAAAAAAATAATCTCTACTTCCTCCAGAGCTGTGGTTTTATAACTTTGGCTACAGAATGTTCAGGCTGGATTCACACAAGCGTTGGGAGTCTCCGAGACTCCGCCGCAGAATCTGCAAACCTAAACTCTAGTGTAAACCTAGCGTCAGTCAGTTTTAGGGTATGTTCACACGGAGTTTTTTGCAGGCTGATTTTGGACTTGGGAGTCAGTAGCAGTATTTTTTCTCTAGCTGACATGACTTATCATCAGGCGGATTCCGCCTTAAAAAAAACCCATTGAAATCAATGGGAGGCGGTAAAGCCGCTAGTGTTTTTTTTTTGAGGCGTTTTTTGCAAAAACCGTTAGCGTTTTTTAAAGAGAAGTTTCCAGGTCCATACAGTGTGCTGGAGCAAAAAAAGCGACAAAAAACGCATCATGTTAAAAAAGCGTCAAAGTTTCCTAATTTCTGAACCAGATTTTTTCAGCTTGCAAAAAACTCTGTGTGAACATACCCTTACATCTCAGTCACTGTAGAGGATATACAGTTGGAGGACATTTAGAGAAATTTAAGCAATGGCATATGGACAAAGGTAGTCCTGATGGAGCACCCCACATTCAGTCAAGCAATGGAACCCTGTTAGGCAACCTGCTCATGACCCTATGTATAAAATACTGCCCCTAATATATTCTCTATTATGCTTTTTTCACACAAACAGTGTGAAAAAGGGACATTTTTCAAGGCTGTTTTGCATCAGTTGGGCACCCATTTCCACAGATCCCACATAGATTTCAGTCTATTGAGGGATGTTTTAAAATGGGACGTGCTATTTTTTGACTGTCCATAAACACAGACTGTCCCCATTGATTTTAATGCAGCCATTTCACCTATGTAAAAAAAAAAAAATGTCCGTCATTTGACCATGAACACCGTTTGGCTGAATAGAGGCATACACTTCTTATCAGATTCACCCTCTTTATTAATGGGAGCTCTTGAGTAATAAGGTCCTCAACATGCAGCCTTTATTGTTTTTATAGAGCAGTATACCCAAGCAGTCGTAAAAAAAGCTGTATATATTACCTGGCTGTAGAAAAGGCACTGGGGAAATGATCTCCTTGCTGCTTCCATTCTGAGAACTTGACCACTAGTCTAAGAAGGGATAGGCTTCCTACAAGCAAGTAAGTGAATTGTAGTCTATGCAGTTGCCTAGTTTACAAATATAAGCACTACAGGATCTTCCTAATAACTTGTGTTTTGATCTTTAAGGGTATGTTCACACTTGAGTTTTTGACAAGGATTTTGGTACACTTTCCACACCTCGTCAGTAAATACCCACACTAAAATGACAGGCGCTTTTTTTTTTTTTTCTTCTCAGTGTGCTGAAGCACTTTGCCCTACCTTGCTGCGTGGGAACTGCTGCAAGTGATCACTACTTTATGAGCTCCATTGAATGGGGTTACTCTTGATTACTCATATGTTGATCTGTTCAGATCTCAGTTTGAACATACCCTAAAGATCAGTAGTTCATTCTTACAAGAAATTGCATTCTCCTTCTCTACTAGTGGTGCATAAACTCCTGCCTTCCTGGGAGTTGTAGTTACACGGAAACTGGGAGCCTCAGGATGTCGCAATACAGAATATTTTCTCCTTTATCTAGTATAAAAGAATGAAGGGTCTGTTAGTGCAATTTAGGGAACTACCATGTTGAAAGGGAAGGACAGCCTGAAGAGGAGGATGTCACAGCGTGTCCCTGTAGATGATTATAGAGGAAACCTGTCTAAAGGTGTGTGTAGACCAATCCTATTACTCATGTGATGGCTACTAGTGTGTAGGAGTGATTGGCCACAAGGTTGGGCCAGGAAGGAAAGTAGCATGTAGATTTCTTGTGATTGTAACCCGATGATGAGCCTTCCTCCACAGCCCAGGTTTCACAGAAGCCCTCTTGTTGGGAATTACTGTTAAATCATAAAGAGACATAAGCTACTTATAGCAACAAATCATAATTTTGCTTTCAAGAAATGTATGAGAGGTTTTTTTTTTTTCAAAAAGTTTGTTATATAAGTGTTGTATGAATTCATCTGCTGTGCTTGCCACCATTCTTGTGTTCTTACTAGGCCTTAGTGACTTTACATCCAACGTCAAGTGGCAGTACATGGAGGGCACAAACATCTGATGGTGGTTTACTATATTGGGTTACAATGGGAGAATTTAGTATAGTTTTGCACACAGGATCACCCAAGATGCGCCAGACTGGCCTTTTGTGCGAGTGGGGCAGTGATTAAGGCTAGTTTCCCTGACTTTTGGCCGTGAAACTCAGTCCATATGTGTGCTGAATTTACCAGGCTGAACACTATGCAGGGAGACTGACTCCCAGCATTATAGTTATCTGTGATGCTAGGAGTCCCTGCTTCCACTAGAAATACTCTCCTGTACTGTAAGCAATGTAGGACAGTATTTTGTGGGGAGGCAGGTCCTAGCATCATAGATTGTTGGAGTCTGTCTGCCTAACTGTGTTCAGGCCATTAAATCCAATTCGCACATGGACCAAGTCTCAAGGCCAAAACTTGGTGGTGTGAAACTAGCTTTAATCCGTTACCCCATTGGCACGAGGCACTGGCGTTTCATTGGCTATGGAAATGCCAATGTTAATAAACTCCCTCCAATGTCATTGAGGTCTAGTGTACAGCTGGAGGGGAGGTTTGGTGTATTTACTAGAATCTGTTTTATTTTTTGTGACGTACTAAAGTGTCAATGTGGACTAGGCTTTGGTTGCCATTTTTAAATATGAGGCCTTATCTTTTTCTTTTTTCCCTCGTCACTATATCTATAGAGCACTAATATCATATGCTTCTTTAAGGCTCGGGCCACACGTTGCAGAGAATTCTTCCTTTATGCTTATAGGGAAACCACCGGCGTTTCTGTTGGTATAATTGACATGCTGCAATTTCAAAAACCGCAACGGTGTTGGTGGGATTCTAAACCGCGGCATTTACGCCACTCGGGGCCCTGGCCTTTCCACATCATCAACTTATCGCCTATCATGTGGATAGAGGAAAAAGTTGCAGATTGACTGCTGGGACCCCCTAGTGGTCATGAGAAAGGGTTGTCTGATCTGCAATTTATTCCCCTTTCTGAAATGAACACTCAGCTCCGAATGGTTGACATGGGGGAGAAGTCTACGAGTTCTGTTGTCTGCTGTAACCCTATCTGTAAGTTGGGCATATGGAAGAAGAGGAGGGTGTCTTCTGTTTAGCAGCATTTTCCAGAGCAGAAACATACTGGGAAGGGCTCTAGCATACATGACCACATTACGTAGACACCTATTGATTTTTAGTGGATGAGTGTAATTCTTTAGTCACACCAGTACATGACAACAAGCAGTTTCCCTGGCCTGACTATAGTAATTGAGCATATTGGATGAGGAAGGTTATTCTTTTCTGTTTTCTCCCCTCCCCTTTCTTTTTTGTGGCGTACCTCTATAGCATTACCTGTTTGTATTAGAATATATTGTTCTTCAGGATGCCGTGTAGTTCTGTGACATTGAATATATTTTTATTATGCGTGAGCTGGAGGCCTCCATCTAACAGCAGTGCAAGAAACTATGGATTAAGATTTACGCATGTAGCAAATGCAGGAATCTTAAGACCCAGATCTCACAAAGTTCCAAGTAATGTGCATTGGAATTTTTACCACCCTGCAAGAACACAGATGGGTCTGAGTAATATATAAAGAGGTGACCTGGGCACTGGGAGTACATGCTGCAGTGTATCAATAATTTAAAGCCTCTTGTGCACAACCTATATCACAGGAATTCCAAATATAGTGCTAATGTGACGCTAGCTTTACACTATTGTTGCTTGTATGTTCTGGTCCGTCGGAGGATCAGAACAACGGACAGGCAGACATACTGATAAGGAACTTAGATTGTGAGCCCTTTATAGGAGAGTGACTACCAATGTCTGTAAAGTGCTGAATATGTTGGTGCTTTAAAAGTAAGAGAAATACATAAATAAATCTCTGCTCTTTTTATGCTGAGAAGTCAAGGAACCGGTCCTATCATTGACTGATAGCCTGTTCTTTATGACTGTGCATACGGAGATAGCTGTTACTGATAGGTCCACCTCCATGACTTCTCAATATAGAAAGAGCTAAGATATACATGAATAAATAACAAGTTAAACTGAGTCTTTTTCTAAAAAAAACAAAAACAAAACATATTTGTGTAAAAAAAAAAAAAAAAAAAAAAAATTATTACACGTTAAAACTTCTTGATGGTCAAAGGAAGTGGAGGGATCAGTGTAACTAATTTTGGTAGTCTAGTATGGCGCCTTCTTTCTTGGTATTCTGGGGAAATTGAGGGGGGTTAGTAGCTAAAAGTTGACTTCTGTTAAACTTTGCATGCCCTTCTTTTCTGACCAAACAACAATTTTTTTTTTTTATGATTAATTTTTTTTTTTTTTTTTTTCCCGTAGTACACATTAGGTCAGTCCACACACGGACTGTGGAAAACAGTCCATGTGTGGGTTATATTTCCCGGACTGAACTCTGCCATGTACATAGGAGTCAGTGCATCATAGTCAGTTATGACGCAAGCAGCTCCTGAACAGCCCAATTGCTACAGTAATGAACTAACATAACGCTATCAGTTCATTACTGTAGCAATCGGGCTGTTTGGGAGCTCACTGCGTATAGTCACTGACTATGATGCACTGACTCCTATGCACATGGCAGTGACGGGACTCTGTCTTGTGCAAGGGACCTTAGAGTTAATCTATTATGACTGTAGTTTCCCACACTAGTTTAGGCTAAGTTCACATCTGCGCAAGGCTCTCCGACGTTTGGGTCGGCCGGGGGGACCCGAACGATGGAGATCCGGGCTGCTAAAACAGTGGTTACCGCCGTTGTGCACCGCCGTTTTTAAACTGAAACAGGTGGGGAGAAAAGTCCTCTGTGTAGGACTTTTCTCTCTGGCGCTTTCTGCGCATAAGTCTTCACTGAGACTCCGGCGCAGATGTGAACTTAGCCTTAACAGTTCACCTACGTGCAAGGTGCTCCTGAATCATAAGAGGCTCTGGCTTCAGGTGCAGCGTGGGAGGTCCTATATGCCAGAAGGGAAATCTTCACAGTCAGGGACTGATACAGATTTCAGGTGTACCTCATTCTAGTTTTCTTGCAAGAGTTATAGTAACACTAGGTTCACACATGTGCTCTGGTTTCCGTTCTTCGGGTCAACTTGGGGACCTGTAAAAAGGAAAACCAATCCACTTAAAAAGCGGTTACCCGTGGTCAACCCAAAAAATGCGTTGAGAAAAGTCCTGCATAAAGGGGTTAGTAATTTTCCCCATTATTCACATGCACAGTTGCTACACACGCTGCACAGTTCTTTCACTGTCCTGCTGCATGTAATTGACTTCTTTTTACTACTGACTTTATCTCCTCCCAGAGCCCTCCCTGCCATGCAGGTTCTCAAATCTAAGAAAAAGTATAGCAATATGAAAGGTCTAAAGGACTTTTCATGATGTAATGGGCATTGGAAAAATATGGTATATATCAATCTTCTCAGCACCTCCTGCTCTGTATGATCCTGCTTATTGATTAGACTACATTTTCTATGTGACATGGAAAAATAAAACAGTATAGAATCTACAGCATTATTCTTACTTTGCTATCTATAAGATCAGATCTATCAGATTTATCCATACTGCAGTCTTCTGTAACTAGGTGATACCAAAAAGCAGATGAGGCCACGTTCGCACTGGCTTCTTGTAGTCCATTGTTCTGATCTATCCTAGGATAGATCAGTACTTTAAAAGCCAAGAGAATGAGCAGAATAAGCTCCCTCCGTTTGTACTCATCACCGTTGACTCTAATGTAAATAAAACAAGATGGAAGCTTTCTTCTGTCCTGTTTGTTTCTTTGAATGGATTATAAAGTCCTTTGTGCAGAACTTTGGGGCTGATTTATCATCACTTGTGTGCCAGAAAACTGATGTGCAAGCCATGAAAAAAGTTGCAGTATTTCATAAGTCAGAATTTTTGTGCAAAATTTGTGACTTTTTGTTTTTTTGCCCCACACACCACTTTCTTTAAAGCAGTTATGGTGGGGACGGGTCTATCTCCAGTTTTCTCTGTGTAAAAAAGCATTTTACATTTACAGTTCAATACATGCTCCTGTTCTCCATGCCAATGTTTGTCTACATGGCTGTAGTGGGGAGATATCCATAAACTTCAGAAGAAGTGAAGCCAATTTTTGGCCTCCGGCTGGGTTCACATCTGTCACAGAGGCCACCAAAAATCGGCGGAGAAAAAAAAAAGTTCTGCACAGAGGACTTTTTTTTTTTTTTCTCTGCCCCTTTCAGTTTCAAAATGGCAGCCCTCATTATAGTCAGTGGGGTCCACCGGGCTCCATTTGTAACCGCCGTTATAGCAGTCCGACTCTGTCCCCTAACGCTAGTGTGAACCTAGTGTCAGCATTCACTTGCCATATACTGCTGAGGCCAGCACTGTTGGATACAGACACCTCACCACTGCAGCCATGTAAAAAATGCCTGTGGGGAGTAGCAGAGCTCATTTTTGGAAGTTGGATCTGGTAGGACAGGTATGTACAGGTGTATTTCTTCTTTTACATCATTCCCTGTGCTTGTCCTATTTTTCCTAGTTTCTTTTTTTGTAAGGACTATTGAATGTTCCGAGCTTGAGGAATGCTGAACGACATCCTCCTTTCTCAGAAACGGACTTATTTAAGACAGTGACGCATGGATTTATATTTGCTGTTGATATTTATGATTTCAGAGGGAAATACTGTATAATAGCCAGCACACACCATGGGCAGGGTTTTGGCATTCATTAAAGGGAGTGGTGGTGTGCCGGCAAGACCTTGATCTGTCGTTTGAGGATAGGGAGTAGTTGACATGTTAATGGCCAGTGTTTGTCTGTTTTCGCTTCCTTCCAGCAGTTTTGTAATATGCTGTTTCCC
Source organism: Leptodactylus fallax (assembly GCA_947044405.1). Lineage (NCBI taxonomy): Eukaryota > Metazoa > Chordata > Amphibia > Anura > Leptodactylidae > Leptodactylus > Leptodactylus fallax. The sequence continues at coordinate 6,251,749 of CAMRHE010000021.1, forward strand.
GGCCCCACCGCTCTCGGATCCTGCTCCATGGCTGCTAATTAGGAAGGGAATAAGAGCCCTTACTGGAGTGAACACATCCTGTTACATTGTGAGGCAGATTGGTACGTCAGGAGCTGCCATTCTGCTGTAAGTGGTTGAGTGCAAGCTGCAGGAGTCAATTCATGACAAGGTTACAAAGTCACATTCCAGGCAGCGAGCCATGGAGGGAAGGAACGCAGGTTTCTGTTAATGGTAAAAGATTACTCCTTGGCTGATTAGTTTGGGGACTGGTAAACACCTCTTGCCTTTTGATATTGTTTTAGGAGCTTTTATGCAAGAGAGTGGGATTATGCAGCGCTGTATTGAATGGCAGGGGTAACATAGTTTTCTACTCTAGTGTCCTTTTAAAGAGGTTTACAGTATTATGTCATTGTATAATAAAAAAAAAAAGTTGAGTCAACTTGTAATATACTTCATTTCAGTTCTTCAGCATTTCACAATCTCTGTCTGTTGTCACTGAATAGGATCGATCTTGTTTGCATAAAGAGATTGAGGACCCCTGCGGATCTAATATTTTTCACAGTCGGGTGTTTGTTACAAGCTTAGCTATGTTCACATCTCGTTTTCACATGCAGCTGAGGTATATGTCATTAGTATTCCCTAATGTATACCTCTGACGTGTCAATAGGCCCTCTTATTTGCATAACATATGTCAAGAGTGCCATTTTGAAATTTTCTAGGCCAGTATATATCAGTATACTTTCTCTTTTTTTTTTTCCCCTTCCAATGTATGGGAAACCATAGTCTACTTCACTTTACTCTTTTCAAAGAATGTGTTTTGTTGTTTTTTTTTTTTTCATCAGAAGCTTATGGGTGACATATTAGACTGTAGGCCAATACAGTGGAATACCTGCTTTGGATATACATGCGGGGAGATCTTCTTTACTTACAGTCATATGAAAAAGTTTGGGCACCCCTATTAATCTTAATCATTTTTAGTTCTAAATATTTGGGTGTTTGCAACAGCCATTTCAATTTGATATATCTAATAACTGATGGACACAGTAATATTTCAGGATTGAAATGAGGTTTATTGTACTAACAGAAAATGTGCAATATGCATTAAACCAAAATTTGACCGGTGCAAAAATTTGGGTACCCTTATCATTTTATTGATTTGAATACTCCTAACTACTTTTTACTGACTTACTGAAGCACAAAATTGGTTTTGTAACCTCACTGAGCTTTGAACTTCATAGTCAGGTGTATCCAATCATGAGAAAAGGTATTTAAGGTGGCCAATTGCAAGTTGTTCTCCTATTTGAATCTCCTCTGAAGAGTGGCATCATGGGCTCCTCAAAACAACTCTCAAATGATCTGAAAACAAAGATTGTTCAACATAGTTGTTCAGGGGAAGGATACAAAAAGTTGTCTCAGAGATTTAACCTGTCAGTTTCCACTGTGAGGAACATAGTAAGGAAATGGAAGACCACAGGGACAGTTCTTGTTAAGCCCAGAAGTGGCAGGCCAAGAAAAATATCAGAAAGGCAGAGAAGAAGAATGGTGAGAACAGTCAAGGACAATCCACAGACCACCCCAAAGAGCTGCAGCATCATCTTGCTGCAGATGGTGTCACTGTGCATCGGTCAACAATACAGCACACTTTGCACAAGGAGAAGCTGTATGGGAGAGTGATGCGAAAGAAGCAGTTTCTGAAAGCACGCCACAAACAGAGTCGCCTGAGGTATGCAAAAGCACATTTGGACAAGCCAGCTTCATTTTGGAAGAAGGTCCTGTGGACTGATGAAACAAAGATTAAGTGTTTTGTCATACAAAAAGGCGTTATGCATGGCGTCAAAAAAACACAGCATTCCAAGAAAAACACTTGCTACCCACTGTAAAATTTGGTGGAGGTTCCATCATGCTTTGGGGCTGTGTGGCCAATGCCGGCACCGGGAATCTTGTTAAAGTTGAGGGTCGCATGGATTCAACTCAGTATCAGCAGATTCTTGAGAATAATGTACAAGAATCAGTGACGAATTTGAAGTTACGCCGGGGATGGATATTTCAGCAAGACAATGATCCAAAACACAGCTCCAAATCTACTCAGGCATTCATGCAGAGGAACAATTACAATGTTCTGGAATGGCCATCCCAGTCCCCAGACCTGAATATCATTGAACATCTGTGGGATAATTTGAAGCGGGCTGTCCATGCTCGGCGACCATCAAACTTAACTGAACTGGAATTGTTTTGTAAAGAGGAATGGTCAAAAATACCTTCATCCAGGATCCAGGAACTGATTAAAAGCTACAGGAAGCGACTAGAGGCTGTTATTTTTGCAAAAGGAGGATCTACTAAATATTAATGTCACTTTTCTGTTGAGGTGCCCATACTTTTGCACCGGTCAAATTTTGGTTTAATGCATATTGCACATTTTCTGTTAGTACAATAAAAATCATTTCAATCCTGCAATATTACTGTGTCCATCAGTTATTAGATATATCAAATTGAAATGGCTGTTGCAAACACCCAAATATTTAGAACTAAAAATGATTAAGATTAATAGGGGTGCCCAAACTTTTTCATATGACTGTATACTTCAGACATAGGCTAAAATGAAGCCTAGAACCTGAGTTAAAGGGATTCTATCATTGGGGAAACATGTTTTTAACTGAAGCCACGTGGTAATAGGCTTTATAAAGGCTATTAGTCTCCTACCTTAGTCGTTTCGCTCCTCGCCGCCGTTTAGAAGAAATCTTGATTTTTATGCAAATGCATCTTCAGAATGCACAGGAGAGGCCTCTCTTCTTCTTTAGCAGACGCCTCTTCTTGACGTCATCCTTGTACGAGTCTTCGTTCGGCCATTTTCCTGTGGCCTATTACATACAGCGCATGCAGTACGCTCGTGTAATAGGCCACAGGACAATGGCCGAATTGTCTCCCGGAGAAGGATGACCTCAAGAAGAGGTGTCTGCTAAAGAAGAAGAAGAGGTGGCACGGTAAGTTCAAAAATGTGTCTGAGGAGAGCATAGGGGACACCCCCTGTGCATTCTGAAGACCCATTTGCATAAAAATAAAAATCAAGATTTCTTCTAAACAGCAGCAAGGAGTGAAACAACAAAGGTAGGAGACTAATAGTAGGAGACTTTCTGTTTCAATTATACCTATGGGGAAATCGCCGGCGTTTCCGTAGATATAATTGATATGCTGCGATTTCCAAAACCGCATCAATTTTGGAAATCACCGCGTGTCCGCAGCGTGGTTTTTACCGCAAAGTGGGCATGGGATTCACTAGAATCCCATCCACTTTGCTCTAACTGTAAATTGCTGCGATTTTGCCACGTGGACGCCCCGGCCTTAAAGGGGTTTTCCCGGGCTAAATTTTTTTTTTTTTTTTTTTAAAGTCTGTTAGTACAATTAATGGATTAATAAGTACACCCATATACCTTTTAGCAGTGTTTTTGAGTGATTTCTAGGTTTCTCTGGGAGCTCCTGGCATCTTCTGCATTTGTTTACATTGTGTACCTTCCACACTACCTCCCTGTCACTGCCCCCCCTCCTCTCACTCTGTTACATCCCCTTCCTGTCTCCCTAGATATCTTGCCCACTACTAGCCCTTCCCAACTAACTTAGGGTGGGTTCACACCTGCGCTTGGTGTCCGTCCGTCGCCAATCCAGTGAAAATCTCGGCAAACTGGATTGGCGTCGGATACAGACCGGTCAGCGGCGCATTGGTTAAAAACCCATTCATTTGAATGGGTTTTTAAAGCAGTCTTGCGGGTGTGCGCTTACACCCTCTGCGCTGCGAATCCTTTTTTTTTTCGTCGGACACGAAGTCCTGCGTGTCCGACTTTGTTTCCGACGAAAAAAAAAGGATTGGCAGCGCAGAGGGTGTAGCGCACACCCGCGCACTGCTTTAAAAACCCATTCAAATGAATGGGTTTTTAACCAATGCGCCGCTGACCGGTCTGTATCCGACGCCAATCCAGTTCGCCGAGATTTTCACTGGATTGGCGACGGACGGACAGCAAGCGCAGGTGTGAACGAAGCATAACTCAGCCCACCCCATCATACTTTCCTGTCTTCTTCTCACATGACCGACCCAGGCATATAGGTAATTATAGATTTTTCTTTTTTTTTTTTTTTTTAATTCAAGTAAATTAGAAGTTAGGCGGGGGGAAGGGGGTTTAGTTTAGGGGTTAATTTTTATTTAATCCCGGACAATCCCTTTAATACAATCTGGGCTGTGGCGTCAGAGTTGGATAAAAAGTTACCGACTCTGGCTTCAAAATAAAATGATCAATATTTTTTCATTATATTATACAATTATTGGTATTGTATAATAATTATATTTATAGGAATTCAATCACTGGATTTTTCATGAATTAGAGAATCTTTAATGCTGCTTTCTGATCAAGTTTTTTCAGAACATTCTTTTTTACATGCTTCATTTGTAGAGACCCGCTGCATCCACTATGGATTCTTTAAAGTGGTTGTCCAGGATACTTAAGAAATCGGGGGGACATGCAAATCTTGCCCTCTTGAAATGAACACATTCTGACTGGGAAATTTCAAACAGCCAAGCGGGAGATGTCTTGTGTGGTTTCCATAGCTGCCATAGAAGTGAACTGAAACGTTTGGGTTGGAATTTTCCACATGACTGTATATTGACTGGCTGCGAGTTTTTTACCTGCACTGTTTAACTTCAAGAAAGAACTATTTTTGCATTGAACACCTGGATTCATTGCCGCCTTTTGCTGCGTTTTTCTGACCTTATTAAATCTATAGGGAAAAAAGTGAGTGTTTCTGCAGGAAAAATTTACATGCTGTGTTTTTGAAAAAAGTTTTTTTTTTTTTTTTTTTAAAACCACGATGTGTAGATGGGATTAGCCAGAATCTCATTCACTTTGCTGGTACTGTTTTTTTTTTCTGCTGCATTTTCCCAGCAGGAAAACTGCAGCGTTTCTGCAACCTGGGGCCTTTAACCTAAAGGAAATTTGTGTCAAAGCTTTTTGTGGATTGTTTCCATATGGAGATTGCACTTTCTTTCCTTTTTCTTTCCCAGAACTGATGGGGTACACTGATTCCTTTTCATTGCCCCCTCCTAATGAAAATAAAAAAACAACTGTGGCATGTTTCTAGACTAGCAGTGTTTGGTAGTGAGAGTGAGGTCTTGTCAACAGCATTCATAGAGGAAACCTCTCCCTATTGAGTTCTGTTGGTGTACAGTACTGTCAGGATATGGGGTCAAGCTTCAACTGAGATCCAGAATTCCAATGCGAGTGATTTTGAATGCATTGGTCGTTTCGAAAGTCACAGCCGAGCCCTGTATGTGCCTATAAAGTAGTTCACGTTTTTTCCACAGCTCCAGGATATCGAGCTAAGACTTACATTAGCACATCTTGAGCAGGGAGCTTTCTCTGACGCTGCCAGTAAATGACAGGTTGATTTGTAAAAGAATCTGTGTACTACTGACTCATCTTCACAGTCATTTTGATGGCAGCGCCTCTGTTATTCCTGAGATTATAGAAATATGATGTCAATACTATAGAATATAGAAGTTCGACCTTCTGTATTACGTTACCTTTACTGGAAGGAGTGCAAAGCTCAGTAGTCTCAAGTTCCTTCAGATATCTTTTCGTCTGTCTAACAGAACCACTTGCTCTAGAATTACCTTTCTTTTATTTCACGCATCTGATTGGCCCAATTTTATCTTCCTCGTAAATATTTCTATTTTGCATAACCTATAAATGACTACAATGTAGTAAACGCTTTTTACCTATACCCCTTATTTTGAAGTGTAGGTGGTGTTTGTGGACATTTTTAGATTCCTCACCATTTACAAGATTTCTGCTTGCAGTCTGTGAATGAGAAAACCCCTTTTAACAAGCAGGTTGTTAGTCATGGAAAACAGAGGGATGTCACCCTTGTATGGTCTGTACAGCTTGCTAAAATGTTGCAAACCATTTTAGTGCTGCTTTTTTTTTTTTTCCTGTTGTAGGCTGGCATTGTGCCTCTTTATGTACATGAATAACAGAGGATGCACCTAGTGTTTGTATGTGCTCTGATTCCTTAGCAGGTGTATAAGCTTTGTTTATATTTTCTCCTCCACTATGGGCCCTCGGGTTAAGATATTAAAGGGGTTGTCCAGTTCATATTTGTATTATTTAATAGGAGCTAACAGGAGCTTTTATTAGGGTCCTAAAAAGTATATACAGTGTACTCGAAAAATAACAAAGCCACTCTCGTGGTATCCAAAGGACCGGCTCATCCGGCACTATACTGTAGAGAGGTGCTACTTGTCTGCCAATCAGCATGACCTTCACTAATACCATGCTGCCAATTGTTGGAACCTCCAACCAGTTACAACGTGCCAAAAAAATAGTGTCCCGGGGCCATTGTAACCTGAGGGTCTGTTGTATTTACTAGTGACTTTTTATAATCATGAGAAACATTTCCCAGGCAAAAAAATGTTGGAGACCCCTTTTTCTATGCAAGCATAAGTTTGCCAGAATAGCGGAGGGAGGAGGTTAAAGAGGCATTGAAAATTTTTAAAGGAAATATTCTAGTCATTTACATTTATCGTGCCTCTGATATTAGAACAATGATGTTTTGACTGCTATGGCCCACACTGATCGTATGAGGAACCCAGTATTCATGCTCCTTTCTACTACTTCATGGTTGAAGGATTAGGATTAATTGTGAGGGGCAAGAGTGGAGAATGCACACTGCTGCTCTATATAACTCCCTTCAAACATGTCGTGCTAGCAGTCAGTAGGGGAATCCAACAGTGGTTCCCTTAGGCCAGGGGCCCCCTGTGGCATAAAACGTCGCGGAGGAAACTCCACGGCAAAAACCGCAGCACTTTACAGCTCTTGCAAAGTGGATGGAATTCTAGTGAATCCCATCCACACATTGCAGAAAAATACGTGCAGCGGAAATGCTGTGATTTCCAAAACTGTTGAGTTTTTGGTAATCGCAGCATGTCAATTATACCTACGGAAATTCCAGCAGTTTCCCATTAGATATAATTGAAGCAGAAAGTCCGCAGAGGAAAATTCTGTGCACTTGCTGTGAAAAGCGCTTTTTTGCTGCTGCCCACTACATGGGGCCTTAGCCTTAAAGAGTTTTGTTACGGGCTTTTGAGATTGATGACCCATCCTTCAGATAGGTCATAGTTAAAGATGGGCAGGGATCCGACACCTAGGACTATGTCAGCAGATCTTGAACTAAAAACGGGCAACATGACGAACTTGATGTCACATGGCCTTTTTGCAGTTCAGTCCCAACTGTACTGACTCTGTGCTTGATTTTCAGCAAAGAGGCCAAGTGCTCATCTGAACACTGCGATCTTTTGAAACAATTGATCCGTAGGGGTACGATGTGTCTGACCCCCCCCCCCATCGATCTTCAATTGATGACCTATCCAAAACATAAGTCTTCAAAGCCCAGAAAATCCCTTTAACAAGATAACATTCAGCATCTGTCCCATGGTGATACGTGTTAATGACTGAAATACCCCTTTTTAAAGTGGTTCTCAGTTTTGTAGGTATCCTTGATATTAAATTGATCAGAAAGTGTCCCTATGCTGAAACGTCCAGCAGTTAGTCCCATTTTATTTACTTATTTTGTAATCTACTTTAGCCTATCTAACTTCCTTTCGATAAGAAATAGGCTATAAAGTTCCCACTAGCAATGCTCTAAACATTGCCAGGGAGAGTCTTTCATACACCTGTATTTAATACGGTAGGTAGGATTGTAGCACTTGCCAAAGGGGCATGATCACCTCAAATGGCTGTATCTCCAGTTTTATACAACATGGTATCAAATGAGAGCTGAGATGCATGCCAAGAATGCAGCACTAGCTACTGAATATCTGAAGATCTCACTAGTTAAAAACAGTCAGGAATATGGTTTCTTATATTTACAGGTGCATCTCAATAAATTAGAATATCTTTGAAATGTTCATTCATTTCAGTAATTCAGTAGTACAATTCATAATCAGCGTCTTCCATGATCTTGTGTCCTACTGAACCAGACTGAGGGACCATTTAAAGGCTTAGGAAACCTTGGCAGGTGACACACTGAATTTACAATACTGAACTTTTTTACAATATTCTGATTTTCTTAGATTTGGGTTTTCATTACCTGTAATCCATAATTTACAGAAATAAAACACTTGAAATAGAACACTCTGTGTGTAAAGAATCTAGAAACTATAGGAGGTCACCTTTTTAATTAAATTACTGAAAGAAATAAACGTTTCAAAGATATTCTAATTTATTGAGATGCACTAGTGTGTGTGTGTGTATATATATATATATATATATATATATATATATCTCTATCTATCTATCATCAACTGCATATGAAGCTCAAATACTCGACTGTGCCTTTTATCTTGTGATCTCTCGGGGTATTTTATAACTAATAATTCAATCTTGGTATCCTAGGAAAGCTGAGATTCTCCCTATGATACCAAAACCATTTTTCTAGGTAGTATAACACTGGAGATACAGCCATTAGAAGAGACCTCCCCCCTCTTTTGCAGAAGCTATAGCTCTCCATATTCACAATACAAATGTGTATGGAGTTACAGCTCAGTAAGAGAATTGCTATGGAGAATTTTAGATCCTGTTTTCTATTAAAATGAAGTAAGATAGCTTAATTAAGTATATTACAAAAATGTTAACCAAACACCCCCCAACACAATAGCGAAAAAAAGGGGGCAGTTAAAGTTTAACTCTAACGCTAGGTACACACTAGGTTCTGCATGGGTACCTGAAAGACTAAGACCGTGTCCGCTTAAAAAGCAGTTACCCACGTAAACCTGTAGACCCCATAGACTATAATGGGGTCCGCCAAGTTTTTGCTGGTTTTATACTGAAACCAGTGGAGAGAAAAGTGCTCCTTGCAGGACTTTTCTCTCTGCCAACTTTAAGCACATTCTGCGGTGAAGTGTCCTATGGAGACTCCAACGCAGGTGTGAATCCAGCCTTATCTGTACGTACATCGCAGTAAATGCTCAACTACCCTGCAGCGACACCACAGGAGAAATTAGGCATTACACAGTGCCCACTGAAATCAATCCGTTCAGATCATTATAACGAAATCTAGAAAAGGTAGGATATGGCGAGCACGCATTCAGCGCAAAATGTAATACATCAACAAATAGCAGTTTACATCACAGAAGGGTGTAAAGCGGTTAACCAGACTTACCTCTTAAGTTTCATTTCATTCAGAATGCCAAGCTTCTTTTCCAGTCCTGGCCATCTTGTAGATGGGGTTATCCTCATGGTTTGTCATTTACCAGTAGTGGCGATTCCATTCCAAATTGTAAAATAGTGTGGCACATCTCGTGAGTCGGCACATCTCGTGAGTCTACACATTTGAATTGGCATCACTGGCCCCTCCAGAACAGGAGAAAGAGCTTGGCATTCAGAGTCCAGGCCAACCTGGAAAGTATTCTTGGTTAATCCAATGAACCCCTTCTGTGATGTAAACTGGTAATGATGATTTTCGTTTTTGCTGACTTGTGAATTAAATAAATTCTTGCTATATGTGGTCTTTTCTGTATCTTTGTGTTTCCTGCTCACCCCACCCCGCCCCCGGTAAGAGGATATTTTAAGTGAACCTGTTAGTTGTTTTTTTCCACCCTAAACTTATCCCTGAGTCAAGTAATGACCTTCCCTATGGTGCTCCTCACTAAGCTTTCTGTTGCTGAAATGTCATGTTATAAGCTTTGAAAACCTTTTGGTTGGTATATTCAAATTTACCTTAACTAGTCACAGGGGACAGGAGCAGCTTCATCTAGTCACGCAGTCATTTCGCTAGGTCACCCCCTGTGTGGCGTGACTGGCATGTCTATCACTATCTGGCATCAGCCTAATACTCTACCTAACTGCCGGCCCCACACCCTGTGACTAGTTAAGGTAAATTTGCATATGCTAGTGTAAGGGCTTAAAAGCTTATAACTTGAAATGTTAGTGAGGGACATCATAGGAAAGGTCATTACTTGATTCTGCAGCCAGATTAGGGTGGAAAATCCACCTGACAGGTTCCTTTTAAGCAATCACTAGACAAAAAGGGTCAAGTGTTTGTGCCTGTATGGCTATAATGTGCACACCGACCTGCTCAGTGTCTCAGTACTACCTGTGTGGTACATACTTGCTTCAATGTTTGAGTTTGGTGTCCTACATTTATTGATTTCTCTTTTGAATGATGGACATGACATGAGTGAGAGATGCTCTTTGTAGATTTGAGTATCCTAAGGACCCCCCCTTCCCCTACTAACTCTGAATAAGGTGATTTAAAAAAAAAAAACGCACCCAGATAAAAATGGCGGATTGCTGTAAAACATTGTAGGCAGATATATAAATGAGTACAGGTCTGGTCTGATTAGACACAGGGTTTTGCCACAAGAGGGTGTAAGTTTTCTACTAGAAAAGTTCAAACTGGGTCACCTGACTGACAGACCCGCTAGGCCTTATAATTTACCAATTATTTTCTTAAATTGATCCACCCAAAACATCTAAATGGCCAAGGATAATGGGTAGAAAAGTTTGTTCATGTCTATTTTTCTTAGCAAGTCTCCCTGACTAATCTAGAATATTGCCTAATCCAGCATGTATCAGGCAACACTAACTACTCTTTACTGATTTTTTTAAGATGATGGTAGGCAGAATCTGAAAGTCCAACTAGTGGAGATGTGCACCACATCCCAGCCACGGTGGGGCATCCTTGACTGTTTTGGCTTGTTTCTCCTACCGTATGTTGCTGGAGTAGACAAAAAAAAAAAAACTGCGGATACCTGGATTGGCAAGGACTATGTGGATGACACTATAGGGTGAATTGACGTGAATGCTACATCACCCTGAGCAGAGGCTGTGTTTTCAACTTCACCCATTTGATGGAAATTGTAAGTGGCTACAGGGTTAGGAGACCAGTGTATTGGTGACCTGCAATTTCTATAGGGGAAAGCGTGGATGCCTCTTCTGGCTTGCAAGTGACAGAGTAATTCTGTTACAGAGCATTGACCGTACTGGGGAGAAAAAAAGGATTCAGACGACAACTTAAATATACATGAATAGCTTTGTGTAGCCTCAGCCTTCATTATTATACTGTGTGCTCGCTGCTCACAATACAGTGCAGAGCGCAGTAGACACTGCTGTATCGAGTAACAAGAATGTTCATTTAAGAGGAGCCTCACACAATAATGGTCTTTCATTTTGGGGACTGTTAGCATTGCAGCCCCCCCCCCCTCCTTCCCCAAAGGGTTGTTCTTTTCAGTTGTTTCTTATTTATATTTGTTTCTGGGAAAGATGGTTGTCAATCCACATGTCTGTTATTGATGGGGTTGTCTGGCCACATAAAATTTAAAAAATGCTTTAAAACAACTACTCTCGTTCCATAGTGTCCCAGGTTCTCCACCAGTTTCTGTACTTTCAAGTCTCAGATGACACAAAAATGTAACCACCCAACCAGTCGCTGGCTGCGGAGGTGACTCTCTGCAGCCAGTGATTGACTTTCCATGTCAGGGGGTGACCTAGGAAGTGCTGGAAGGTCGATAATATTTCTTTTATTATTTTAAAGGGAGTCTATTGAACTATAAGCACAGATAGCCGGGGTTGACACTTTATTCTGATAACTGCTTGTAGCCTCCTTTTCTGAGATATTTGGTTTCTTCGTGGTATGTTAATAAGCCATTTGGTGCAACAAGGGTGGCTCCATTGCTCTGATGGCACCATAGAGCTACCTCCCTGCTATGATTCACAATGCCCAAGCAGTGTACATGCCCCAGGAGAGACTGAGTACTCATTTTTATTCGCGTAAACTTCCTTCTCATCTCTTCTTTTCTTTTCTTATGACTGTGCTTATAGTTCAACAGACTTTTCTGGAGACAAGTCCCAATTTGAATAACCCCAATCCTCCAGCACTTCCTTGGTCCTCCATGAGTCTCTGTACTTCCTGGTCCAGGCTAACATGGACAGGTAACTACTCAGTCAGTCAGTAGTTTAGCAGGGCAAGTTCTGGCGACAGATTCCCTTTAAAAAATTCTTCAGACTCCTGGAGGGTAAATTTTGCTTAGTTTACCTAGTACTAGGAAGTGACGACTGCATTGTGAAAAACTTTCCAGGAGGATGACAGCTGGATATATATTTACTGTTGAATGTTGCATATAAGAGGGAAATAAATGGGTATATGGAAACCATTGTAACAGATAGATAGATAGATATTTTTTTTTTTTTTCTCTTAATAAATTTAAAGTGTTTTTTCAGGATAAATTGAAAAGCCACCGGTGGCCACAGGAGGTGTAAATTTAAAAAAAAAAAAAGTTAAAACTCCCCTACCTCCATTCAGGCGGCACATCTTCTGATGAGGCTCTTGTCACTGCGGTGGCCTGTCACTTGTGTGGTACTGGTGACATATTGGATCACTAAGGCCATTGATTATCTGTAGCAGTCACGCGAGCATCAGCACTTGACTCAGCAATTGAGGGAACGAGGGACACACTGACTGAATGGAGGACTTGGGGGGAAGGTGAGTACAACTTTTTTATATTTTACACCTTCCACAGGCACTAGTGGGTTTTCTTCCTGAAAAATTCTTTAAAGAGGACCTTTCACATTCTCATGAATTCAATGCACTGTCGGCTTTCCCATTATGTGCCATGGGGCTGGAGATATCCGGGGTCTTAGTTACATCGTTCACCGTCAGAAGGGCGTTTCTGACAGTCTAGCTGCGCTGTGAGGAACACCCTCCCTGACTGTACTAGTCCATAGACTTGTACTGGGGGGGGGGGGCGTGTTCCTCACAGCTCAGCGTCATCACTGGGCTGTAAGGAACGCCCCCCCCCCCCCCCAGTACAGTGCTATGGAGGAATACTGTCAGGGAGGGCATTCCTAACAGCGCAGCTAGACTGTCAGAAATGCCCTTCTGATGGAGAACAGTGTAACTAAGACCCCGGATAGCTCCAGCCCCGGGCACATACCGGGAAAGCCGGTAGTGCGTTGAATTCAGCGGTATGTAAAACAGCATATACATGAGGACATGGAAGGTCCTCTTTAAGCAACTTTGTGAGTTTTTGTTAAATAAATGTTAAAGCTAAATAATTGTTCATAGTAAACAAGTGATAATCTTTCCCTTACAGTTTTTCAGATTGTGGTATTTTCTGTCTTTGTTAGGGGCACACAGTCTGTGGAGAATGCAGGGGGTTGCTCTCCTTCTGATATACTCACTCTAGGCTGGTGGGAGGGCGTAAAGGGGTATTCCCACGAACATAGCCATTTTTAAATTTGTAGATAATTAAAAGTTAGACTTTTTTGCAAATATAAGTAATTAAATATTTTGCACAGTTTTAAAGAATTTCTCTAAATATCTTGTAGTCACAAGTTGTTGTTTTGATCGGTTGTCAGTGGATACGACCATGAATGCAGGAACTTTCTAATGTCAGAAAATCAGCCAGGATTTCCTTATTGTGTCCGGGATATCTTCTCATACATGTAGTGTCCCTGTCTGATAACCTGTCCACAATAAGAAAATCATGGCTGAGTTCCTGACAAGTCCTAGACCATAGAAAGTTTCTGCATTTGTGGTCGTATCCATTGGCAACCGATCAAGACAACAGAAAGTCACCACTAAAATGGTTACAGAAAATCTTTAAAACTCTGCAGAATTTTAATTACTTATATTTGCAAAAATGTTTAACTTTTAATTAGCTACAAATATAGATATGATTATGTTCATGGGAATACCCCTTTAAGGGTTTAATCCTGGCAAACGGTTGAGGCTTAATGATATTTTCTCCTATTGCAGACAACAGGGAGGCTCCTGCTTCAGTTAGTTGTCTTACAGTCTATCAGAGGACAGTAAGGATGGGGAGTGGGGCATGGCTTCTCTCCTGGCACACAGAAGATAATCCTGTAGCTGTTTCTATATGTAATATGATGTAAAGTGTGATCAAAAAGAAAAAGATGAAGGGTGGAAGTGCTAGGGTATATGTTCTTTTGTGCATTTTCTGAGTTTATTGTTCCTTTAAAAATATATCCAACAGTTGTGTACTTTAGAGCTCTCTTGCAGGCGACAAACAAATTCTATGTTTCGTCCTGCAGTCACATTCTTTTCTATCTGCTTTCTACTTTAACCTATTTGAATGTGGACTGCAGCTTCTTTGTGTTCACAGCTAGTTAAAATGGTGCAGCTAGTGAGTTATTGGTATTACTGATCTCATTTAAATGAATGGCCATCCATGTCCAGAGACTCTTATTGTTAGCAGCTTGCTGTCCTGGCTAGTAGAGGAGGGTTTTGAAGGGAGTCCCTTTATGATGTGCCCTAATGGGACATCTGTAAAGGTGTGAGATGACCCCTTTTACTTTTGAGTTCATTCTTATCCTTGCTATACTAGTAACCAGCTGCATATATGTAAACAAGGGCAGGTGGATATATAGAGCCAAGGGTTTGTTCAGAAATGACACCTGATAAAGTAGGAGTGGACAGGTCCCAGGAACTAGGTTGCTAATTCATCTAGGAATTTTCATGCAGATGCCACACAGAGTGGTCTAGTTGGCTACTAAGCCCACTGTTAACAGATAATCTTTCTAGCATGGAGCACATGTTTTAGTAATATGAGTAAGATTGCTAACAGACTTTTACTGAAAGCATTACCTATGAACATTATTTATGAAATAAATTTATTTTCCCTACCTTCTGTTTTCTCCCTGCCGCACCCCCAGGGTCCATACTCCGATGGTTCCACGCTGCACTCCGCTCCTCTTCCGCTCAACCTGTTTGAATTGCTGAGTTGGTATTGTATGACCCTCCCCTGTCAAGTTCCCATTCACCTGAACAGAAGGCTTTGTGGGGAGGGGCATCACCTTTTTGTGAGCCTGATTCAAGCAGGGGAAGGTTGTAGAGGAGAGTGTCGTGTAACTTGGAACCGATGGACTTCTTGGAGACACTGTCAGACCTGGCAAATGAAAAATTGAAGGTAAGGAAGTGATTTTTAGTCTTGGTGGAGGGCATAAACCACTTTGTGTTCTTAGAGCAGTGGTCTGCAAATGATGACTCTGCAGCTTTTGTGAAACTACTCTGTCTCTTTTGGATCATGCTGGAAGTTGTAGTCTAATAGCTACAAAGCCACTAATTGCAGACCACTGTCTTAGATCATTGATACTTACCTTGTGCTGTAATATTCTTACCTTTACCTATCGCATTGGCAGTGCATTACAGTACAGTAGCCTTTGCTGTTCTCGCATGGCTCTTTAAGGCTGGCTGTACACAGCTTGATTTTATGTCCTGTAAATGTAAGTGTTTAGTGAATGCCCACAGACGCAGCACAGGAGTGTGGAAGTGAGGGCCTGCTGGATGATTTGAAAGTCTGTCCTATTGTTGTCTATGCCAGTTGGTGGGCATGCCATCAACATTAGAATTTGTGAGGCGGCTCAGTGATTCCCCTTCCCCAGCCTGAAGGTTACAAGGGTTCACACCTGAGGGATAGAAGACACACAGGTTATGTACTGTTTGTATAAGGAGGTGTGACACAGTTTCCATGGACACTGATCTATAATGACCAGAGCTGCTGTTCCTGGAACAAAAAAAATCCTGTCGGTGTCGTTCATTGACTGGTATTATCTAACATTCCACATGTAATGTGCACTGCAGCACATGCTGGACTGTGTGTATGGAGTCTCAGTCATTTTATCCCCTTTTGTTATGCAGATTGACTGATATTTCACGTTGGGGAGAGGCTGACTGTGCACCTCCATGATCACGAATTTCTCTCACAGACCTCAAGGAACGTACAGATGTAGCAGAGTTAAGCGGATTATGTGTTACAGCTTATAGTGGTAGCACAATATATGGCCTTTTCTATGTCTCTCAGTAAACCTACATAGTTAAGGGGTTTTCTAGGAGTCATATGACTATACCCAGAGCATGTTGTCATTGGGTCAAAATATGCAACTTAAAATGTAAAAACCCAAAATGCTGTGTATGTAGACGTTTTTAAACTTTATAGCTGAAAAAATAGTAGAAAAAAGTGAGCAGCACAAATAAAAAATAAAATAGCTACAAAATACATATTAAAAATGCTGTGTATAAACTAATCAGACAAAAGAAGGAAGATGGCTGCCCTCCTGGTTGTGGGGGCCCTCTTCGTCTGCTTGTTGTTATTAGCTGTGTACTTTGTCTACTTAAGTCATGGCTGCAGCCACACACAGACTTCTGCGGATGTGCGCGGCAAGTACTTGCCACCATTTACAGGTCATGCTGGCAGGCTCTGCTGCACTACACAGATACTTAGTTCTCTCATACAAATTATGACTGGTTGCGCCTCATCCCATCAGCCAGTCACAGAGAAAATCTGTTTTGTGGTGTTTGTTTGTATTTCTTGTTATATATTCTATTTCTGTGACTGGCTGATATTTGATCATGCACATGAGTTCTACCTATGAGTGGGAGCTACAAACTGCAGTTGTTAAGGTCTAGGACAGTGATGGCTAATCTTTTAAACTTGGTGTGTCAAAATTCGTAAAAAAAACCTAGCTTAACTCGGGTGGTGTGTCACATCCAGAAATATCCATAATTTCTCGTCTACTTCACTGGGGTACACAGCACCATGGGTATAGACCTGGTCACTAGGAGACAAGACACTAGGAAAAAGCAAAAGCTGTTGGCTCTGCCTCCAGGCTATACCCTGCCACAGCCACTGTGCATGAATCAGTTTGAAACCTAGTGTCATAGGAGGCAGACACGACCTGACTCAGGTCTTCTGTCTTGCATCGTTTTTATTTTTACCTTTCTTTCAGGTGCAGGGGGTAGTCAGCGTGTACGCCACACTAGTCATACCCTCCTGCGGGCGCAGCGCTCTGCAAAGGAGCAGCCTCGCCGGTCACCCAGTCCCCACTCACCATTCGCCGCACCCCCGAAAGCGGCCGGAGTACCTTTGACCCCACTCCCACGTGCGAGGTCCTACCAAGGGGGTGACCCTGCGGCGCCTGAAGTCGCCAGACTGGTGAGTATGAGAAGAATAGAAGGCAGGTGAGTAAGTTACCTCAGCCCCTCTCCATCTCCCCTTCAGGCCCTCTCCACCTCCCCTTCAGGCCCTCTCAGCCCCTTAGTGCCATTTCCCAGGGGGACAATAGTATGGGTCCTGTTTAGGGGGGGGCATCACAGGGTTCCCCTGAACTGGGCCTTAAATCTTAGTAAATAAGCCCCTTTTTTCTGGGGCGTTTTTGGGCTTTCTGGTCGCTCCTACCGAGCGGCCCCCGTTGGGGGGCACCCGGTTCCCCCCCCGCTCGTGTGGGGACCCCCTTTCCTGGCCCCCCGGTACCTTTTCCCAGGCCTCCGCGGAACCTCCGGAGTTCGCGGTCGCGCCGCGCCGCCAACAGTGCCTCGCGGTCGGCCGCGTTGTACGCGAGTCCGAGGCCTGGCTGGGAACTAGGCCGCAACGGGCCCGTCCCTTTCCCGGGCTTTTCTGGTACCCAGACTCCGCCTAGGGCCTTCCATTGGCCAGGGGGCTGTCCTGGCAAGCCATCCAGCCTGCCCAGTAGCCACTGAGCCTGTTTTTACCAGGGGAAGAGCTTTGCTCTCCTCATATTCTCAATTTATTTATTTATTGGCTTATTTATTTATTTTTTGGCTTGCTGGGACAGCAGGGATTCTTCCCAGTTCCCTGGGAGACATTGCACCTGCGGAACCCTTGCTGCAGCAGTTTGTGAGCGGCCATCTTTTGCAGTCTGGTAGGCTAACCCCCTGGGTTACCCTAATTTTCTTGGGCTCCCCCCTCCGGCCCCTCTGGTTGCGTCACGTTTTTATACGTGCACCCGCTGTATCAAAAACAGTTGCCATGCGGACAGCCCGAGCCCATGTGCTCTCTCTGCCTTCCGCCTCAGCCAGTCAGTAACCTCCTGGCCCCTCTCCGGTTTTTCCATCCCCCGGATTGGGCGGCCTCCCTAACCTTGGCCATGGTGTCCTTACCAGACTTAACTAGTCAGTGCTGGAAACTTGGAATGGCTGCTTTCCCAGATCGCCGCTCAGTCGGCTGCTTCTAGGGATCTCCCTGGACACCCTCATAGTTCCCGTCGCAGCTCCAGGAGCCTCAAAAGGACCAGGAAGTCTTCCTATGGTTCACGGTCCGCCACCCCTTCCTCTGGGTAATCCCCAGATAGGAACTCAGCTCACGGCTCCACTCCGACAGGCGGATACCTCCCTCCCTCTGCTCGGTCTATTTAACTGGGGACGCCTCTGACTCCGACTCGGAGCTTCAGCTAGGCTCATCTATATCTGCTGCTACGCGGGAGTCATCTATGCGATAGAGACCCTACAGATCTCTGAGGACCCGGACTCATCCTCTCAAGTGGACATCTCTTTCTGCCACTGGATGTTTGATATCATCTTGAGGGCACAGTGACTTCTCCCTGGACATCCTCTGTCTTCGACTAGGAAATCGGACATCCCTTCCCTTGACCTGTGTGTCTCCAAGTGGAAGGTGAGCTCGGGCAGTTCTGCCAGGCTATGCTGTGACACACGTCTCTAGCTCTCCCTGGCTGGCAATGATGAACATCCGAGGCAAGGGAAGCAGGTTGCTCCAGTGGTGCAATCGGTTAGCGCACGGTACTTAGATATCAGTAACTAGTGAGTGCAAGCTGGCCTGTCTTGACATTTTGTCAGCGAGCCGCCCCATGTGTCCCTTCCTATCACTAAGAGCCTCCCACGGTGGATCCCATGATAGCTAGGCTCTCCAAGGCTTCTAGTCTGCCTTCAGCGGTTTTTGCCTACCTCAGTGATCCCTCGGAGTGAGATCGGATCGCATCTGTTGTATTGTTTGCAATGCAGAACTGATACATTGCATTGCCCTAAATGCTGGCTATTGCATTGCTGCAAGAAGGTGGCTTCCCTCACCAGGGTGGCCTTCGTAGTGGCTGGTTTCTCCCTGCGGCTCTCCTTCGCTGCCTCTTGGGTCATCAAGGCCTTCTTTTCCTGGGCCAAACAGCTTCAGTCAAACCTTCCTGATGCAGTTTCCCTCCAGCCGCTCATCTCTGAGATCCTGAACGCTTCCCAATAACTGGAGATGCTTCCCAAATCTGCTAAGGCGGCCGCCAATGCAGTGATTATCTGCCATACCGTTGGGATCCGTTGTGGAATACTGGGTCCGCCTCCAAGAAGGCGAACGCAGCCCTTCTCCCTTTCCAGGTCGTCCTGGGCCAAATTTTTTGTTAAGGGCGTCGAGAAGCTTATCCCTGAGGCCACGGCGGAATAGATTCTTCCTCCCTCAGAGGCGTCCTATGTGTCAGCCGTTCTCCTGCTCCAGAAAGCTTCTTTCAAGTCCAGGCCTCCCTGGCGGTTCTGCACTAGGTCGTCCAGGTCTTCCTCTTCCTAGCCTCCTCAGCATGAAGTTTTTTCCCCTCTCTGGGCATCTCAAATGGCGGAACGTCTGGATCCTGGGCCTGAGAGGCGGTGTCGTCCGGCTACTCCAGTTTTCGCTGGAGTCTCTTTGCCTTCGCTATGTCGGACAATCCAGGCTGTCTCCAATCTCCAGCGGCAGGTAGTCAGCGTCCCTGTTCCCGTTGCAGAGTGTATCTGGGGTTACTATTCTTACCTGTTCTCCATTCGCCTAGAAGGATGGCTTCCTCTGTCCCATCATGGACCTGAAAGGGCTCCACAGGTTCTTCCATGCCTGCAGGATCCGTTGTAGTCTATGCAGTCTGTGGTGGCATCCCTGGAGATGGGCGAGTTCTTCGTCCATCTACATCATCTCGCTGTGCCGTCAGCGGTTTCTTCGTTTTTGCTGTGGATCCTTGACCTTTCCAGTTGTCTCTCTCCCCTTCAGGCTGGCCTCTGCCACCGGGGGTTTTTTCCCTCAGTGATGGCGTCTCTCATGGCCATCCTCTGCGCCAGAGGAGCTGCCGTGTTTTCAGACTTTGACGACCTCCTGGTGAAGCCCCTCCAGGTCAGACAATCTGACCAGCTTGTGGTTCACCTTGGATGTTCTTCGCCGGTTCTGCTGGCTCATCTATGAGGATGTCTCGTGTCCTCTAAGCACATGCAATCCGGGACATGATCCTCTGCTCGCTCCAGGGTGTGATTCTCCCTCCGGAGGCCAAGATCCTGAGTGTCCCACCTTTGGAGCTACTCTCCTTGCTGTCTTTGAATCGGCATGTGGGTCCTGCGCACGATCGCCTCACCCATCTAGGCTGTACCTTTCATTCACTCTGTCGTTCTCTCCTCTTGAAGATTACGGCCTGCTGGGACAAATCTCCGGACAGCCTCATCTGCTTGGTTCTCTTTCCACCTTGGTTCACTGAGAGATTCCTCCCCAGGAATTTCTCAAGGGAAGTCCTTCTTCCCCTCTGTTGGTAAGTGATTCCCACTGCCGCCAATTTCCCCGGCTGAGGAGTGGTCCTCGATGCTTTGATTGTTCAGGGCCTGTGGTCCAGGGCCGATTCCTCCCTCTGGTTCAACCTGCTGGATCCCAGGGCTATCTTATTTGCCCTTACTCCTTGGACCTCTCTTCTCCAAGGACATCTGTCACAGTCCAGACTGACCTCTCCTCCATGGTCGCCTACTTGAACCCTCAGCGTGGCACCAGGAGCCGTGCGGCCTTACTAGAAGCTTCACAATTTCTTCCTTGGGTGGAGCGCCTTGTTCCAGCTCTTTCGGTGGTCAACCTTTTTCTGGGTGGCAGACTACTTGAGTCGAGAAAATATTGCTCCGGGCGAGGGTCGCTTTATCTGCAGATCTTCCATCCACTGTGCTCCCGCTGTGGTGTGACAAACGTCGACATTTTTAGCCTCCGCCGGAACCACAAGGTCCCCGGCTAAATTGCCAGGTCTCTGGATCCTCGAGCCATCACCGCTGGCGCTCTTGTAAGTTCGGTTTTTCACTTCCTCTTCTCCCTTGGGTCCTCCAGAATCTCAAGACCATGGGGGTTCAAGCTATCCTGGTGGCACCAGATTGGCCCTGCCGGGTCTGGTATGTGGATCTCATTTTCCTGTTGGCGGATGCTCCTGGCCTCTTCCTCTGCTGGTCGACCTGCTGTCTCAAGGACTGCTGTTCCTCCCCACCTTGACTCAGCTGCGTTCACGGCGTGGCTGTTCAATCCGAGGTTTGAGGCATCGTGGTTTTTTCGGAGTTTGTTATTCTAACATACTCAAGGCCCGGAAATTCCAGATACCTTAGATCTGCCATCAAACGTGGAAGGCTTACGTCCACCGTTGGAAGAGTAACGATTCTCATCGGATCTTCTCCAGTCTGGTCTGGATCAAGGTCTTAGTCTTCTTTCTTTTTAAAAGACTTTCCTACAGGAGTGCCACTCTGTGCTCCTTTGGAACCCTTGGATCCGTGGGATCTTAACCTCATCTTTAAGGTGCTTCAGGTTCTCCCCTTCGAGCCTATGATATCCTTTTTTTTTTTTTGCCTTCTGTCCTGGTAGAATGAGTTTCTGGTGGCCATTACCTCCATCCGCAGGGGTCCCTAATTGGCTGCCCCTTTTTTTCGGCAGCCTCCCTTTCTGGTCCTCCACAAGGATAAGGTTTTCCTCTGTCTGCCACAGTCTTTTTTTCTTAGGGTGTTTTTCCTGCTTCCACTTCGAGGACTTGGTCTTGCCCTCCTTCTGCTCGGTCCCCAGGCGTCCATGTGAGTGCTTGCTCTTCCCTGCCCGGTTGTTGCCCGGGCAATTTGCGTGTATACTGTCCCTCACGGATCCTTTCTCTTGTTCGGACGCTTTGCTCATTCTCCCTGAGTGCCCTTGCCAGGGCCTGCCTGCTTCCAGAGCTCCCATCTTCCGATGGCTTTGGTCTGAGATTAGGGAGACCTATCGATTTAAGAGTAAGGCTCTGCCTCCCGTGTGACGGCTCTCTCCTCTAGAGCTGTTGGAGTTCCCGGGGCCTCCGGCATCAGGCTTATGCTTCCCGGGTCTGTAAGTATCCCACTGGGCCTCCATCCTTTTTCTCTAAGTTTCTCCAGATTCATTCTGTGGCCTCTGCTGATGCCAATTTGGGTTGTAAGTTTCTGGAAGCGGTTGAGTATTACAGGTTTGCATGGCCGTGTTATTCCCACCCTCTGGGACTGCTTTAGGACATCCCATGGTGCTGTGTCCCCCAGTGAAGTAGACGAGAAAGTGGGATTTTTGTGTACTCACCGTAAAATCCTTTTCTCGTTGTATTCACTGGGGGACACAGATCCCTCCCTTGTTTTTTTCAGTGTTCCTGCCCGAACTGTGTTGGTTCCCTTTTGGGTTCAGGCATTGTTGGTGGTTGTTGGTTCCATGTTCCTTTGTGTCTCTCTCTCCTACTGCTACGGTACAAACTGATTCATGCACAGTGGCTGTGGCAGGGTATAGCCTGGAGGCGGAGCCAACAGCTTTTGCTTTTTCCTAGTGTCTTGTCTCCTAGTGACCAGGTCTATACCCATGGTGCTGTGTCCCCCAGTGAATACAACGAGAAAAGGATTTTACGGTGAGTACACAAAAATCCCACTTTTGTGATATTTATAGCTCTAGTAAAAAAATATATTTTTGATATATGTATTTTGGACCCATCACACGGTATATGACCCCCTTTTTCTGGCCAATCACACTGTATGTAACCTTTTTTTTTTTTTTTTTTTTTTACACCCCCCCCCCCACACACACACAGCATATGGTCTCCCTATTTATGGCCCTCACACAGCTTGACACCTTTTATACCCCCCCCCCACACACACAGTATATGACCCCTTTTTTAAAGCCCACCCACAGTATATGACCCCATCCCCACATAGAGTAGTGGCCGATAATTTTTACTCACTTGTCCACGCTCCAGACCTGGACGCCCTCCGGTGCTGCTTCCAGGGTGCTCTGTTGACTATGCTGAAGAAGGCCGGGACGCTGTACGTAGTGTCCCGGCGTTATTCAGCATCATGATGTCAGTGTAGCGTCGCCTAGAAGAGGCAGCAGAGGGCGGCCAGGACAGGTGAGTAAAAGTATCGACAGCTGCTCATTGCAATAACACAATACGTAGCTGCCGCTGTGTGTCACCCAAAATGTCTTGGCGTGCCACGCGTGTCATAGGTTCGCCATCACTGGTCCAGGACAAGTGCTGCTGCAGACTGGGGTCCAGACTAGTAACCTGCATTTGCCAGAACCAGCACCATGTATAATACTTTTATAAAAGAAGTCTGTATTTAAATGGGAAGGGGGGTAGAGGATGAGATGGGTGTTTAAATGTAGGCTTCTGTGATTGATGGCTTCTACCCCATGGCTGTGATGAGGATTGGAAAAACTACTTTTTGATGCGATTAACCCATGTGACGCCATTGAATAGTAGCCATCTCTACTTCACTATTTGTCATATAGGAGATATGCTCTTTGTTATGCTGGAGTTTTTTGCTCATTTACCTCTCAAAAACTTAATAAAAAGTCACCAAAAAGTTGATTGTGCCCCAAAATGGTACAATTATAAAGTACAGCTCTTGCAAAAAAAAAAAAAACTTCACTGTAATTTTATTCACCCGTATAAATATATATGTTATATCGCTCATTAAACGTATTTTTGTATTTTTTCCCAACCCCCACAGCAAAGTTTTTCTTATGACATTAGTTAACACCATTTAGCTGTGTGTTATGGTCCTAGCCATAGCCACATATGACACCCTCAGCAAGTCAGGAGTGCAGCTAGCACATCACTACTATTTAACCCCCTCAATTAGCAGGAACTGTTGCCCTCCCAAGGTTCAATTTTTGGCGCAGGGGCCCTTCACAGTCTTTGTCTGTCCCTGTGAATCAAGTCTTAAGAGGTATTTTTATTTTGATGTATGCTTAGGATATCAGATTGGTGGGTTCAGGCACCCTTCCCAAGGTCAGCTGATTGAAGGGACTCTGGTGATCAGATGAGCCTCTTCACTATATATCAGGTGCAGCACTGTACATAGTGTAGCAGTTGCACTTGTTACAGCGTCTCAGTCACATTCACTTGCATGGGGCTGCAGTAGGAGCAAATGACTCGCAGGTGTCAGTCACTAAGGAGAAGCCACATCACAATCCCAAGCACTGGGCTCCTTCAGTCAGCTGATCGATGTGAGTGCAGAGTGTGGGACTCCCATCAATCTGATATTTATGGTGTATGTAAACTATAAACAAATCTGGAAACTTGCTATTGAACAAGTTATTAAAGATTTTGTTCATGAAGACAGTTCATCCATATATCTTATTTAGGGCATATAGTTATTATAGAAGGGTGTACCCTGTTTGTAATTACCCTCCATAACCCATAAAAGAGAGCCAATCTATGAGCTTTTCCTGTTAAGGCATACTGTATCAAACCTTTATATTACATGGACGTCCATTCATCTGAATGACTGCTATGTAACCTATTTTTCCTGCTGGGAAAATGTCAGGCTAGCTGCAGCTTTCCCTGGTAAATTTACTGTTTACCAGAGATTTACCA
This sequence comes from Leptodactylus fallax, assembly GCA_947044405.1. Taxonomy (NCBI): domain Eukaryota; kingdom Metazoa; phylum Chordata; class Amphibia; order Anura; family Leptodactylidae; genus Leptodactylus; species Leptodactylus fallax. Next base: position 6,276,153 of record CAMRHE010000021.1, read on the forward strand.
AGATAATTCAGAACCTACTCTAAAAAGTTGATGCACAAGATGCTTATAATCAGTTTTGACTCCCTGCTGCTGTGTATGGCAGCAGTAATACAGCATGCCAGTGTCTTATCTCGACTGCAACCCTTTCCATCTAGGGTTAATTAATATCTGTGCAAGGGGACGGGCTGACATCAAAGGTTTCATACAAGTCAGTTAAGCGTAGATGGTACGGGTTCTGAAGACTTTCTGAAGTCCTTATGATATAGCTTTGGAATTAAGATTCCTCTTTCTAAGGCTGGGGTTCCCAAATTGTATCATGAAACACTTAAAGGGGGTTGTGACTCTTATCAGTATTTTGCGCTGTGCAGTTCTGCAGTGATGTTTAGGTCATATGACCCTCCATTAGCAGCTATATTTCGAGTGGTCCACACAGCCTTGCAAGCAGGCTGGGGTGTGAGTGCTACGGTCAGGTGAAGCTCACCACTGTGCTACATCTGTAATCTGTGAGTCAAACACACTTGTGGGCATCGAATGGACAGTTTGTGAGTCACAGAACAAACTTGTGGGTGGGCTGGCAATCACTGTATAAGAACATATGACCACAAGAGCCAATAAATGCTAGGACATTGAGCTTTTGCTAGGCATCTGATGTCTCTCTCCATTTGTATTGCCAAATGAAACCAGATTCTTTAGATTCCGTGTAATAGAATAAAGTTATAGAGTAAAAACACTAGACTATCCCCAAATGGCTTAACATTTTATTAAGAAGAGTATAAGAAGATAGAAAAAGGTAAGAAGATATCAAAAGGTCACTAAGAAGAGTATAAGAAGAAGGTCTTACAACAAGGAAAAGTATAGCAAAGGGTCAAAAGGTCTTACAACAAGGAAAAGTATAACAGATATTAGAAGGTATAATCAAACCTTGAAATACAGCTGGTATAGCAAGGTATAATCAAATATCAAAGTCAATCAAACTATGATATAATCAAATATCACAGTCAATCAAACTGTGATATATAATCAAATACTTACAACACTTAAAAGTATCAGAAAGTATATCAAAATCTCAACCCTTGCAATAAAGCAAGGTCTAATCAAATATCAAAGTCAATCAAACTATGATATATATATTCAACACTTACAATACAGCAGGTATAGCACAGTAATCAAATCAAATACTTACAACACTGCTAAGCTTAGTTCTGATAAGGGTATCTGTAGGAAGCATCACTCAGCCATGTGGCAGCATGCAGCATCAACAGGCGTCCCCAATGATCTGCTATCAAGAATGCAACACCTAATGCTGAGGGAGTGTTTCCTCATCATATACCCTTTGTGTATGTCATACAATGGGCGGTTACAGAAGTGATACACCTCTGTAAGGCCTCTATTCTTCTCCAAGCTCATATTCACGTGGAAGGGGCCAATTTCCATTTGTCTTGTGACATATGTCTTGTGACATATAAGCTTTAAACAGAGTTGTTCCTTTGATCTAACCAGTATGGACATAACCTGTTGATCTGGTTGGTATAGATAGGTAGATATCACCTTAGACAGCGTCGTTGATCTCATCTGTATAGGTATGTAAATATCACTTCAGACAGCGTTGTTGATCTAATTAGCATGTACATATAGATATCACCTTAAACAGCATCCTGTGATCTAACCTGTATGGGCATGTAAATCTAACCTTAAACAGAGTCTTTTGTCTAGGTTGTATGGGTATGTAAATATACCTTCAAACAGCATCCTGTGGTCTAACTAGTATAGACATACAAAATCTCATAACATGTCAACTGAAAATAGAGTGGGTAGACATTACTTTTATACTGGGTTCAAAAATAAGGTTACTTATGGCCTGGCTATTATAAACATCTTTTCATAAGCAGCCATTTTTTTTTCAAGGGCAGCTATTTTGCAATACACCATTGGGCCAATGCAGTGTCTGTGCAAGATGCCTTGTCCTGTATGCAGGGGAGGAGCCATTGGTGCTGGTGTATATGCACAACTGTGAGGCAGAATACAGTGGTGATAACCAGAGTAAGTAGCGGAATACAGTGGTGCCAAGCAGATAAGGAGACAGGAGAATACAGTTTTGAATACAATTGTTTTTGGTATTACAGGGACTTTCTTTTCAAATGGGGCTAAGTAGGATATTTGGGTGTCCAAAACAGTATCAACCACAAGTGGTTTCCACCTTCAAAAGTTTGGGAATCGCTGTTCCAGTTTCGGTTGATGGTTATTTTAAGATTGTGCTTTGTATGCCTGGACACATTAATGAACTTCTCTGTCTATACAGGGCAGCCTTATTGATGATCTGCATGTGGACAGTGTCTTCCCTTCTACAGGGGCGTTAGGGTGTTGGGCTTCACTTCCTTCTGCTGAGCGCTGGTGCTGTATTGTGTTTGTGATGAAATAACAATTCTCAGGCATTTGCCTTTAACTCTGTATTTTGTTATTCCTCCTGAAAATGTATGAATAAATTGACAGCTGGGTGTTAAACATTCTTGTTGTCAATGGAGACTGTCCCATCACCCATATAACTTTTTTAAGTTATGACTTTTTGTTATGTGTTTCATGCAGAGGATGCCGGCCCCTATCAGACTGCGGGAGCTGATCCGCACCATCCGGACAGCACGCACACAAGCTGAGGAGCGGGAGATGATCCAAAAGGAGTGTGCTGCCATCCGCTCATCGTTCCGTGAGGAAGATAACACATATCGCTGCCGCAATGTGGCCAAGTTGCTATATATGCACATGTTGGGATACCCTGCTCATTTTGGCCAGGTAAGCTCATGGTGCCTCATTGAAAGAATAAGTCCAGCCTACTTTGCAGAGTTGCTATTCAGTAGCCCAGAAAAATGAGTATGGTGTAAGAAGGGCCATAGTGTGTGTTTGGTCTACTTTCATGCTGCATTTTGTATCCGTTGGAGGTAAGTAGGACTTCCATATGCACACATACTTCATTGTGTACGTTTTGCAGTTTCTAGCAACAATTAGGTTGTGTTCATATCAATCTTATCAAATCTGAGCCTTCCGTTAGATAAATACATTGCATGCATATTGCAGTGAATGAAAGGCTCTGACTTACTTTACTCACATACAATGGTAGACTAACATACAACACATGTAGATTCCAATGTTAAAGTATGCAGCATGCTGTATAAGACGTGATGCCTCTGCTTAGATAAGTGTGATTGAGTATACTTTTTATAAACAGCCAAAAAAAAAAAATAACTTTACTGACATTTATCAACCTGACACAGGCTAAAAGGACACCCTCAGGAGCTGAGCTGGCATGATGGACAGTTGGTGTCAGCTGACATACAGATAACACCCTGCAGAAGTACCCAGAGATAACATTGATCACAGGTGTTAACCCCTTAGACGCCACAGTTCATCATGACTGCGGCATCTAAGAGGTTTTCCTAAGTTCTTAATATCATGGGGGGGGGGGGGACTTTCTACTCTCCAATACTTTAGTATTGAGTTTATAATACTGAACCAGTGATCAGATGATTGCTAGTTTATAAATATGAAATAAATAATAAAAAACTCAGAGTGCATTTCACTGCAAACTCAGCCCCACAATAGATACACACTTGAATGTGTGCGTGGGGTCTAAAGGATTAATTTTCAGAACCACCTTCTTTGGGTTCAATTTTTTTTTCCCCTGTGCTTTTTGTTCTTTGACTTTTTTAGTTGGATTTCTTCAGGTACTTACATTTAGTTCTTTGTAGCTTTGTTGTTTTTCTATACATGTAGATCTCTCTAGTAAGAATGAATTGAACTCAGAATTGAATTGTTTTCCTCTGCAGCTTGAGTGCTTAAAACTCATTGCCTCTCAGAAGTTCACAGACAAGAGGATTGGCTACCTTGGTGCAATGCTTTTGCTGGATGAAAGACAAGATGTCCACTTGCTGATGACCAATTGTATTAAGAAGTAAGAAATCATCTTGTCACGTACACGTGCAGCAGGGGGGGTGACCACTGAATGATTGCTACGCTCACCTCCCTCATGTCTAGAACATGTCTAGGACTGTGTAGTTGTTTCCACCTACATGTGATACTCTTCATAACTCTTGGGATCTATGTAGAGTATTCAGTGTAAAAATTCTGCCTTCATGTTTAAATGCTATAAACACAGGAGATGGTTAGTTATGGTGACAGGAGATCACCAGCCAGAGAAAAACAATGGCTAACTTTACACCTAATGAGGTAGCAGCAGCCCTAAAAACAGAGACTTGGGAATGCTATAATTGAAAACTGAAAATGTATTACATCGTGCCATATATCTGTTACTTGCCATAGAAACTTTACAGGCATTTGACATCCACTTCCAGAGCAGGTCATGTTATCTAGGCGTAGATATGTTTGTGGTCACAATATGTTGCTGTTTATTTACACAACATCAGAGCAGAGTCTTGAGCTTTAGATCCAGCAAGTGTTGTTTAAGAAGGAAAATCTTATGCGGGAAGCTAAAGCTTACTGCACAGTAGTGGCTAGTCTCCATGTTCCTTCCATTGAAGTCAGAGCAAACGAGCTGAATAATTTCACTTGTCAACTGTTTTCATTTTAAGCTTGGGTAGGTGAGATACTAGACAGAAAGCAAGGGCTGTAAGGGGAAAAAAGGATTCTATGGTGTGAAGTGCTTGGATTTTTGCTTAAAAGTTCTGCAAATTTTCTGAACACTAGCTGTGAAAATGTATATGCTACATGTACAGAGAGCAACTGATCCATACAGGCTATAAACATCCTCACAGATATGGTCCCTGAAATGTTCACTCCTGAAGGTCATGGCGATGTATATTGTGCGTTTAATGTATATTTTACATTTTTGAATTTTTCTTAGTGACACGTTACTGTGCCCTGTATTTTTGCCCTGCATAATTATATCAATCAGAGGTTTTAGCTGGTCATAGTGGGATCAGCTGACATCTGATGTGTATAACAGTTCTCATATACTTATTTACAAATTTTTCTGTTTACGTGGGACATGTTTACATGGGACAGTGTTTGGGAAGAAAAGTTGGGTCCCCACTCTCTGGCCTCCAGTGGCAGATGTTTCTGACAAGTGCACAAAGACAGTGCACAGAAACACAAGCCCAGTGAAGGCAGGTTTTCAATAGGTGTGAGAACTGTTCTCACGTGAGCTTACACTCCATACATATATGTTGTACTCAATTAAAAAATACATTATAATCAATTTTTCTTTATTCTGTATTTTTTCCGTCCTCTGTATAAGTATTCTCTCATTTGTATAAATGTTACCTAAATGTATGATCCTATTTTTTTTTGGTTATACAGTTGTTTACTGTATAGGTGATATAATTCTGTGTGGGTGGTATGAAAAAAACAGAATAACAGACTGAAGAACAACTAGCATACATATACATCTGCGGTTTGTGGCTCTGTACTGCACTTGCATTACAGGGGTATTGCTAGGATATACCATTATTTGTTGTCACTGATCAGTAGAATGAAGAGCTGCAATTCTAGTTAAAGAGGTTGTCCAGGCAAAAATGGACAACCCCTTTAACTTTTAAATCAGCTGGGGGCAGTGAAAAAAAAAAAATCATACCTGTCCCCGATGCTTCGGGGTCCTCCCGCGCATTCCGGTCCTTCTGCTCAACGTGGCTCTTCCAGAGTTCCGCTGATTAGCCTCAATGGTCACGTGACCGCTGAGGCCAATCAGAAGCTTCAGCAGAACCCAGGAAGAGACCCAGGAAAAGCCGCTAGAGCAGAAGAACTGGAACGTGCCGGGAGGGCATCGGGGACGTGTGTGTGTGTGTGTGTGTGTGTGTGTGTGTGTGTTTTTTGTTCCCCCCCCCCCCCACTGCCCCAGCCGATTTAAAAATTAAAGGGGTTAATTAAGGGGGACAACCCCTTTTAAGCACTGCTTTTCTTTCACCCTGCACAACACCCTCTGTTCAGTGGGTAGATCTGAGTGCCTCTGTGCAGGGAACAAGCCAAAGCGACCTGTTCTAAATTATGGCATAATAATGGCAGAGAGAGCCCTACAATGACTGGATGAATTGAGTTTCCCACTTTCATTTAGGAAATTCTTTGTTTCGTCCTCACTGGCCAATTCTGCATGCTGTTTATTGGGTCCAGTTGCATCCTATAGCTTGGATCGCTGTCATACTGAAGGACATTATTGTAGGATCTTATGGCTGCTTGTTTTGAATGTGTAAATTTCTGTGTCTCCTCTGTTTATGTACTCATTCTTTGTATTGTATTGTGTATATCATACTGATCCATTGTCAGGTTAGTGTAACATGTAACTTCTCTCTTAGTGATCTCAATCACAGCACTCAGTATGTGCAGGGTCTGGCACTGTGCACCTTGGGCTGCATGGGTTCCTCTGAGATGTGCAGAGACTTGGCAGGGGAGGTAGAGAAACTTCTGAAAACGTCCAACTCTTACTTGCGCAAGAAGGTAAATTTATGAAACTCTTATCCCCTAGTTGGATTATGCAATCGTTTTAGAAGTGTTTTTTAGAAAATGTATGCAGAGCCAGCATGTCACCTCAGACAACGACTTTTGCTAGGCAACTACTCAAATTCACCCAGTTTCTGCTTTTGCACAAATAGCATAACCTATGGCTGTGAGGGCCAAGTTGTAGTTTTGTTTGTTTCTTTGCATCAGTTAGAGAGCCACAGGCTGGAGACCACTGTGCTAGGGGCTCAAAGAGTTTTAGATGCGTCTTCTAAATGTCACTTGTTCTATATGCATATTTGCAGGCTGCATTATGTGCCGTTCATGTCATCAGAAAGGTCCCAGAACTAATGGAAATGTTTTTACCAGCTACAAAAAACCTGCTGAATGAGAAAAATCACGGTATGTGTGAACCAAGACGTCTTTCGTTGGCTTGATATAGAGCAATTCTCTTATTAGCGCTTTCCTGTTTTCTCTTTCATTCTTCTAAATTTCAGTGTTATTCATTAAATACATAATGTTAATTCCCTTATACAGGAGTGCTGCATACCTCCGTGGTGCTCCTGACAGAGATGTGTGAGAGAAGCCCTGACATGTTGACACATTTTAGGAAGGTAGGATTTTGGGATCATTCTTTCTGCCGATGTTCTTGATCCTTCCAATCCTGGATTCCCTTTGGTCCTTCTATTTAAAATACTTTATATTAAAGGGGCTAGCTTATTTTGGAGAATTTTTATTTCATGTGCCGTCATAGGGCATGTTTAAATAGTAGTAGCTTGCTGCTGAAGACTCAGCCTTCACACTGGAGGACTTAATGGGTGCATGTTGAAATCACAGGTGGCATTGACACCTATATGTCACAGTGATCCCCTGTATGTCCATTCCATCTCACAAGCTCTAGATTATTAGGTTATTAGGGGTGTATAGGAGCAAGCTCTCAAAGTCTACAACCCACACCACCTACAAAATTAGGTGGTATGCTCTATAATTGTGGTCATATTACAGTTTTGTTTATAATGTGAGAAAAAGCACATCATGACCACAGTGTATATGTTAATCTTTTAAATGGAGTCTATCCCTGCCCCCAGCTACTTTAAACCGCTCTAATAGTGCTGTAGATGCTGTTTGCAGAATTAAAACGATACCTTTTTTTATGTTTCAGAGCCTCAGGGATGCATAGAAAAAGCATTTTTATTCTTTATTCAAATGAGGATCTTGGAGCACAGGGGGAGTTTTCTTCTATTACTGAGCACTGCTGCATCATCATTAAACACGCCCATCCTGCATTCAGATCATCCCCCTGGGCCGAGGGAGGATCAACTCACACTTCCCAGGGGGATGAGCTGAATTCAGGATGGGCATGTTTAGTGATGATGCAGCAGTTTCTATTCTGCTAACAGCATTTACAGCTGTTTAATGTAGCTGGGGGGCAGTGAAATTGTGGCAACTCAAAATAAGTCAATATGGGACAAAACAAGTACAGTGCTAAAACCAAAAATGGAACAAAATTGTAAAAAGGAAGAAATGTATTGTGAATCAGTATTTGATCTGTATTATCATTTGCAAGTATGAAACCGCTTAGACTGAGGCTATTTGTTGTGGAAAAGCTGTGTTTTTTTAATGTACATTTTGCTGTAGGTTTTTGAGCCTCAGCTAGGAGTTTCGAAACAAATAGGAAATATAATGAAAGCAGTTATACCCTCCCCACCTTCCTTCTGCAAATCTACTCCTGGTCTTTAGTTCAAAAACCTCCACAAAATCTGGAACAATGTGTGGGCTTAGCCTTACCCTATAGGTATAACGGAAGCAGAAAGTTTGCAGAGGAATACCTCTGCGGACATTCTGTGAAAAGCGCTGCGGGAAAAACCGCAATGCGTTTCCGCCACGGTTTTTCAGGCAGCGCTTTTTCACTGAACTTGTCAGGGAGGCTTAGGACACTAAACTACCCACAAGTCCTTGTGGACTGGGGTTTAGTGTCCCCCCCAAAAAATAAATAAATAAATAAAATAAATTATTACCTACAGTTGAGACTCATTGCATTGAACTCCCAGCCCCTGTGTTCAGTGAAGATGTCTAGCAGAGGGTTGCATCTCATTTATGATGAGATGCACTCTTCCTTATAAATGAGGTGCATCCTCCACTGGGCCTGATGGAAATCTACCCCAGCTCATATCCCTCAGATAAGACAAGATTTGCACAAAAAAATTTTGATATATTTTTTTTTTTGTTTTTTTTAAACACCATGTTTGCCAGAAAACTGCCATACCAGGCATAATAAATGTGCCCCTATGTATTTCCCTTAAGTGATCTGTGTAACATTAATTGTTTCCTAGACGTGTATGTTACATATAAGGATCTCAGGGTGTACTGCTTGTAATGTTTATATACCTGTACATCATGTCAGAACAGCATGGCTCAAGTTGTGCTGTTTACTTTTCCTAACACCTGCTTCCTGTCTTTTGCTCTCTGCTTTTTTGGGATTCCGCTGTTTGTTAGAATGAGAAGGTAAGCTTCAATAGTTTTTCCCATATTTGTTCCCAAATCACGCAAGTAAATCTTCCCTGAACATTTGTGGCTAAACTTTTCCCTTTTCATTGATTATAACTGCTTGTCTTTTGTACTTTCTGATGTTGTAGTGCAGCCTGGGATGTCTAATTCTGTCCCCAGGGCCTTTAGAATCTACAGTATATCAGTGTAAATCTAGTGTCCAGTTTGTGTACCAGTGATCCTATTTTGTCTAAGTCTGGCAGGAGAGTTTTGTTGTGCTGTTAACATGTCCTTTCTCTCCACAGCTTGTTCCTCAGCTAGTTCGTATCCTTAAGAATCTTATAATGTCTGGGTATTCTCCTGAGCACGATGTGTCTGGCATTAGTGACCCTTTCTTACAGGTGAGCATGAATTTGCTTTTTAATATGATATTGACCCTAGTATGTATGCCTGAGAAAGGGAGAGCTCCAAGTCAATATAATCTCTGTACAGTTGGTGTATATTGGTGCTATGTACTGTAAATAATGGTTAATATCTGCATTAATAAGCAAGAAGTGGGAGACAAATTTTGCTGCCTGTGCCATATTCTATAGAAGTGTGTGGAACCTCTCATTTTGTTAGATTAAGGCGTAAAATGCAAGTGACTGGTTATGGCAAAATATGGAAATGTTGTGACTTGCAAATTTTCTTTACCTATAGGGCATAATTGAAATTGCTTTGTGATAATTTTTCTACTATTTGTACATTACACCCAGTCACCTTGAGCCTATATCTTAAAGGGACAGACAATGAATATAAGGAAACTTGTTAAATGTGTTCATGATGCAACAGCTGTTTTCAGACATTGTTGTTGCAGCAGCATCTCATTGTTGTGTCAAATGACTATTGTCCTGCACTTACATATTAGTCCAAATTGTAAGAGACTTTAACTGCACCGTTTCAAATTTAAAAGAAAAGTGTCTGAAATTTCAGATCTTTCATGATTATTCTCTTGCAGGTCCGGATACTGCGACTTCTCAGAATTCTTGGTCGAAATGATGATGACTCAAGTGAAGCAATGAATGACATATTGGCACAGGTGCATACTTAAAGCAGAGTTATAGGATGCTTTTTGGCTTCTCCAGACATCCGCATCTTCCTTTACTGACTAGTCCATAAGCATGCACATTGTCCTCTAAAAATTAAATATGTTTCCTATTTCAATGGGGGGATGGGGACTTAGAAATGTCACTGCCACATAACTATATCTGTATTGTATCGCCTAAGTCCTGGGGAATGATTACACGGGTTACAATCGGTATGTCTGACCCTTGCTTTTCCAAACTTAAGATTTTAAAGATTAGTTTGATTGTCCCCTTACACATAGGTTTGTCAGTGGATCCCAGCAGAAAGTTGTGAAATCCACTAACCAATGCCCTTTTTTGAGCTCCACTTAAGGCTTGTCACTTTAATTGTCTTGAGATGTCCACAATGTATACAACTAGTGGATGGTGAATATGGCCACTAAAAGTAATAGCGGTGTGCAGGATATCTGTGTACCTGGTTCTTCACAACGCAACCATTCCTGATTTGATATTAAAAAAAAAAAAATTGCATGCAAATATGTAGCTTTGAGGTCGGTCTCTTTTTTTATTTATTTTTTTTTGTGTATTTTTTCCTTGTCAATAAACATCCTCAAAAAATGACCATTTTCCCCCAAAAACGCTGTTTGTAAATCCATCATAATACTGCATTGCTATTTTTTTCAGGTAGCTACAAATACAGAGACTAGCAAAAATGTTGGCAACGCTATTCTGTATGAAACAGTCTTAACAATCATGGACATAAAATCAGAAAGTGGCCTGCGGGTGTGTATCGCGGAAATCTCTTTCCTTTACTGGCATTCTCTGCCCTTCGTCTAGGCGGTATTATCCTGTAATGATATGACCTTTTATTTCCTTCTTGCTTCACGCTATCCTGGTCGGTCATGCAGTGTAGTAGTAGTAGTAGTACTTGGGTAGCACCACTGTTTCTCCAGGCTTTTCTTACGCTGCGTCTCACAGAGATGATGTGAATGTTTTCTAACAGAGCTATAACATTTGGAAATAATTTCTTATTTCCTTGTGCTAGTTTAATTTAGGATTTATGTAATATATTTTGTCTGGATGTTCCTGTTACTGAAGGAGATTTATACTCAACTAGCTTTAAATTCATCAAGATGATCATTACTCTTTAGCCCTTCCCGTATTTCTAGTTTTTGGACGTATTTCCTGAGTAGCTTGCCAAAGGGGTGCGGCTTAGAATAAAAGCTACTTGGCTTAACTGAAAGAGACATGGAACCAAAATGTAGTATAAAATTTAGGCTTAAACTAGGCCAACCAATTGATGGTTTAAACTTTGAGTCAGTCTATGCATCAAATGTATCATGCAACCTGAGCCACAGTGATAAACCTGGAGAGTTTTCTGACTGTTCTAAGGTTACACTATTTGTAAATGTGGGCACCACTCCATTCATTTCAAGTTTTTGCAGGGGGAAAAAAAACAAAGAAAAGTCCCGACTTTTGGTTCCTCGAATCCACAAGGATTCATGAGATTGGACCATACAATGATAATTTTAAGCTATTCTTTGTAGAAAGACTGGCACTACTCACCACTTGTATTTTAGTGTTCAGTTTGCAACAGAATTTGTAACACTTTCATCCATGGTGCTCAGCTCAAGCAGACCGACTGTCCACATTAGGAGAAAATAAAATGTAGTGGCATGCACCAGTTGCTTAAAACTAGTGAGTGCCGCTACATTTTCTTTTCTCCTAATGTGCATCATTTTAAATCTATATGTCATAACATTATGTAATGGGAATACCTGTAATATATAGAAGTAAATTACAATGCAATGGGTTAGAAAATTGCATGGGAAGATATTGTACTTGTTCTAAGTTCTCTCTGTATGCCATGTTTTGTGTGCTCTTCTTTATTTCTTCTCTTATTCCTTCTATTCCTGGTCTAACTTTTACCATTTGTTTGTTGTATAGGTTTTAGCAATTAATATCTTAGGACGGTTCTTATTAAATAACGACAAGAATATTCGGTGAGTACTCTTGAAAGTATTAATTTTCTATATGGAATTTATGACAGGCTGGCTTCAGATAATTAAAAGCATGGATGGGTTTGATATCTTAATTGTGTTTCTTTACAGCTATGTTGCGTTGACATCTCTACTTAAAACCGTACAGACGGATCACAATGCAGTACAGAGACACCGCAGCACCATTGTTGACTGTCTGAAGGATTTGGACGTCTCTATTAAGAGGTAAGAACAACTGGATATTTTTGTTCTCAGTGTTTGGATATCATGTATTTAGCTGTCCAATCCAATAGCCTGGCATGACGCCAGTGAGTGATCAGGGGTTGCTTTACAACTGCTGATTTTGATTTGTTCTGGGATTGTCACATGATGATTAATAAGTGATCCATCGGCTGAGCTTCACTGCTGACACAAAAAATCTGACCACATCCCAAGTTGCGAGATCCATTTGCAGTTGTTTCTATAAAGATATTTCTGACCTTTTTGATATTACTATCTTTTTTTTTTTTTTTTTGCTTTGTAGGCGAGCCATGGAACTAAGCTTTGCCTTAGTGAATGGAAACAACATTCGAGGTATGATGAAGGAGCTGCTTTATTTCCTTGATTCCTGTGAGCCAGAATTTAAAGCAGACTGTGCTTCAGGCATATTCTTAGCAGCTGAAAAGTAAGTAAAATTGTAGGGATTGTGTCCACCCTGAAAGCGCGCCAAACAGCCTAATGGTACATATTTCTGGAGTTTTGACTTATTTAAATGTTTGTTTCTTATAGATATGCTCCTTCAAAGCGGTGGCACATAGACACTATTATGAGAGTCCTTACTACTGTAAGTATTAGAACATTAGGTTAAAGCTCAGTTCATTTATAGTCTTTTTTTTTTTTTTTGCATATTTGGAGTGTGCACCTAGTCAACTTGTGGTGTAAGTGTTAAACATATCCATAGGTGCCTATTCTTCCAGGGTATGCCAAGAGTGACCTTTTTGTATACACTGGGCCAGTATTCATTGGCATACAGTTTTTTCACTGGATATTTAGTTGTAATCTGGTATGCTTAATTATGCAGACACAGTAGCTGCATCAGAGGCTTTTGTCAGAGATGTTGGGGGGGGGGAACACTCCTGACCAATATCTCATCACCAAAAACTGAGAAGCGAACAGAGTTCTACTTCACCTTAAATGTGTGCATGTGCAAGTCTGTGAGAAAACTGCTGATTCTTTACCTCCACAAACCCATACAATTCATAATGAGCTTGTCCTGTGATTTGCCCCCAAATTCATGGTCCCCTACACAGACCTGTGATGGTACACGGGGGTGTATTTATGGGGCCATAAGAAAATAATGGGTCGGTGTACTAGCTGTTAAAAACATGGTCGTGTGCATGGGGTTTAAGTGTAAACATTTGATTTGGTTATTGCTTTCTGTCTTTTTTTTTTTTTTTTTTTTTTTTTAGTCTAGTAATCTAATGTGATAAAAATAGAAGATCTATTCTATTGAGGAGGCAGTTCACTAATCTTATTTTTCTTCATTTGTAGGCTGGAAGCTACGTACGGGATGATGCAGTTCCTAATTTAATTCAGCTGATCACTAATAGCAATGAGATGCATGAATACACTGTACAGAAACTCTATAAAGCTATTCTGGATGACATCTCCCAGGTAAGCTGCCAGGATTCCACATAGTAAATAAAATAACACTTTCCATAATGTTTCTGTCTTAAAGTTTATAGTTTGGAAGTTTCTAGATGCTGAAAATAAGCATTCAGTTCAGTAACAGGTTGCTAGTATTATGATGGCCTTTCACATTAAATACTTGTCACCCGAACTAGCTTGCTCAGCCCACAATTAATTCTCTTAACGTCCCCTCCCCATACACATGGATGCTGGACTTCCCCGAGAGTGCATGTTTATGTCAATGGGAAGACTTGGCACCTGCTAGTCCAATTAGGCATGTTGAAATTCATCTTGTTTCTTTACCTCAGTATATGGTGTTGAGGGAGAGTCTATACACTTTCATTCACATCAGACCTCTGACCACTCGTAGAATGAGTTCTCCTTGTGTATAGGTTCCTTTAGAATCATGTTCAAGCAACGTACAAGTGAAATATATGTTTTTTTTTGTTGAAAATTTTGCTTCCTTTTTTTAGTGAAAGCCAGGAGTGGATTTAGCACTAATTTAAAAAAAAAAAAAAAACCCCAAAAAAACACCTCAATCTGTGACACCTCTTCCACAACAAGGCCTAAGCCTTGAGGTATTTTTCCATTTTAGGATAGGCAATAAGTTGAATATTGGTGGGGTCCAATGATGAGGGTCCCCACAGAACTGAAGAACAGATTACTTGCTCTTCTAAATGGAGTAGTGATCCATTCATTTGAAAGGGACTTCCAGAGATGGTCAATCTTTGTACATTGGCCATCTCTGGTGATACCATCGAAAAAGTAAAATATGCCTCTTCTCTGGATTAGTGGGGGCTTCCCATCTGTTGGATCCCCACTGATCTGCAATTTATTCCCTAAGAAGGAAAATCCCATATAATAATTGTGGTGGGGGTGCAAAAATATTTTAATATTTGGGATACAGATGTTGTTATTCTAACAAGACTAAATTTCTTTTGGTACCATTAAATATAGGGATATTTTCTTTAATCATCTCTTGAACACATGCAGTTCTCAGTTCAACCACTAAGTGGTACTGCTTTCAAATGTATTTTATGTTGGATTTCCTTTCCTTCCTTCTACATTTCACCTTTTGTCCCCACAGCAACCTCTGGTCCAGGTGGCGTCCTGGTGTATAGGAGAGTATGGAGACCTGCTGGTATCGGGCCAATGTGAAGAGGAGGAACCTATTCAGGTACAGAGTATTTGACAATCCAGACAATTGTGTAGATAACTGAGGCAATATGTTAATGAGCTTTTATTTAAACAGGTAACAGAAGACGAGGTTTTGGACATTTTAGAGAGTATTTTGATATCGAACATGTCAACCTCAGTTACACGAGGCTTTGCTCTGACCGCCATTATGAAAAACTCAACTAGGTTCAATAACACTGTCAAGTAAGTACCAGTCTTGATAAAGGATAGCTAGTCAGATAGGATACCTGCTTGAACTGATCTGCACAAGCTCTTAAAACAATCTTTTACAAAGTCCTCTTTGTCTTCAGCCGCATAAAGAAAGTGGTTTCTATCTATGGAAGCAGCATTGATGTTGAGCTTCAGCAAAGAGCTGTGGAATATAATGCTTTATTCAAGAAATATGACCACATGAGGTGAGAAGACTGATGCAATATGTAATTTGGGTTTATAACTGCTGTCCAGTTCTGATGCCTGCTGCTTTCTAGGCCTGCACTTCTGGAGAGGATGCCTATAATGGAGAAAACTATGACAAATGGACCAACAGACATAGCTCAAACAAATGGGGAAGCAGAACCTGGAATCATAGATACCAAACCAGTTCCTTCTACTCAACCGCCAACCAACCAGGTAATTTGTATTTAATAGCAGGACTGTATTTTGATCAGTAGTTGTTGGTTTTTTTTTTTTTTTGGAAAATTTTGCATAGAAAACAAGTTGATCAGTGGTTATTAACGTAGAGGCAATCTGCAGTTTGTCACTTGATATCAGAACCAGCTATTACCTACAAGAGTTACTTGCAGCAGAGTTGCAGCCATAACCATTTGGTGCTTCTCGGTCAGTCAGGTAGAAAGGTGCAGTAGTTAGAATATGGTGCACTCTTGTGGATGACAGTAGCACTTGCTGATTCACTTTATAAAGGATTTTCTGGTAACAGGTTCCTGTTTAATGACATCCATCTCAGTGTGCTGTCTATAGGAGAATGTCTTCACATATAGCTGCATTGCAAGGAAAGACTAATGTATGCCCACAAATTTGGTAAACTTACCTGAATTTGTATATTTTAATTTGGGCAGTGGCTGTTTCCTTTCAAGTGGATTGAATTTGCTCTCTGTAGTGTAGCTTCAGCTTAAAGATCTGCTGTCTACATCAGTAATTGGTGAGGCCCCCCACATTATTAGAGTTGAACAGCTGGTAATAAAATTCCAGCTGCTGCTGAGTCATCCAAACTCATGAAGATTTTTGTTTTCAAGAATACATCTGTTTGTCCTTTTTCTTTACAGGCCAATGATTTATTAGACCTGCTGGGAGGAAATGATATTCAGTTGGTTATACCTACTGCACCACCTCCGAAACAATCATCTGTGGGAGGAGAACTTCTAGATTTACTGGGCGATTTAAATCTTGGAGGTCAGTGTTTTGATGGGGAGGACTGTCGTAAAGGGGATTTCTGATTCAGAGATTGCTGTTTAATGTTGTTTAAGATGGTTTACCTTCAGTTTAAAAGAAAAGGCTCAGCAAAGTAAAAGCTGTGTGATGGATTCTGTGTTGCTTGCTAAGGTGTATCTTGGTATTTTCTAGACATGTTCTTAATAAATCTTAATATTTATAAGTCTTCAAGACATGGCCTGTTCGGGTTCCTTGAGAACAGGTTAGGAAACATTGCATGACAATATAATGGCTAACAGACTGGAGTCAAGAGTAGGGGACTCCTCAACTGTAACATCAGTTTACTCTTACAGAGCATATGGTAGAGTTTGTGGTTGAGTAACCAGAGCTTGAACAGGTTGAAATGTGAACCTCATGTACTTAACTGTGTGCAGAAGAAGACAGCACATGGGAGGGGAGAGGAGAATGATTTGTAATTCTCCTATTTCTGTAGCTCCAATCTCTCACCAGTCTCATGTCTTGGGGTTAACCTTTGATTCTACTTCCTGGTGCCTACCCCTCAGAATCATACCTGCTTGTGTCTCACCTCGGAGTCTAGAAAAATCTAGTCTATGCTCTTCTGTGAACTTCCTGATTAACTCTCTTGCTCCCCTCCATTTCACACTTAGAGGGGTTTTCCAGGCAAAAACTTTTTTTTTTTTTTTTTAAAGTCTGTTAGTGCTATTAATGGGTTAATAAGTACATCCATATACCTTTAGCAGTGTTTTGACTGATTTCTGGGTTTCTCTGGGAGCTCCTGGCATCTCCTGCATTTGTTTACATGGTGTAGCTTCCTGCTGTGTAGCTTCCACACTACCTCCCTATCACTGGCCCCCTCCTCTCTTACTCCATTAAACCCCTGCCCACCACCCCACCGCATCGCATCATACTTACTTGTCTTCCTCTCTGGGAACAGCTCCTCCTTTTCTTTCACTGTGCGCAGACTGGAGACGCCTCTCTTCTGCTCTGCTAGCGTGTGCACAGACCGGAAGTGCCTCTGATGCCTGTGCAGTAGAGATGGAGTGCTATCTCTAATGTGCATGTGTTGCAGGAACCTCCAGACTGCGCAAGCGCTAACAGAGAGGAAGATACTCAAGTATGATGGGGTTGGGGGGGGGGGGGGGGGAGGAGTAGTGATGACGTTCCGTTTCAGAAATGGAGAAACGAAACATCATGGATTATCAGAAAGTGTTCCTGGGCCCCAGGGATATTGGTAATTTTATAATTTTTTTTTTTTTTTTATATAAGTAAATTAGAATTTAGGTGGAGGGAGGGGTTTAGTTTAGGGATTAATTTTTATTTCATCCCGGACAACCCCTTTAAGGCCAGAGCCTCAGGTAGCGTAAATGCTGTTATTTTGTCTCAGCGGACACGCTGCGGCAAAAAATGCGGCGTTTAACAGTACCTGCAAAGTGGATGGGACTTTGGCTAATCCCAACCAAGCATTGCAGAAAAATATACACAGCAGACATGCTGCGATTAAAAAAAAAACGTTGGGTTTTTATAAATCGCAGCATGTCAATTATACCTACAGAAACGCTGTTGTTTTCTGTATAGGTATAATTGAAGCAGAAAGTCCTCAGAAGAAAACTCGCGGACTTTCTGTGAAAAGCACTGCGGGAAAAACAACAATGCGTTTCTGCCACGATTTTTCCTGCAGCACTTTTTGGCTGTGGGCCACTACGTGAGGCCTTAGCCTAAAGGAGGTTTCCAGCTCCAAAGTGATTATTCATACTGATTATCTATCCACATTATGTGATCTGTGGGGGTCCAGCACCCAAACCCTGCACAGATGAAAACTGAAACTCGCTACCTCCATTCATAAGTCTGCCCCTCACTATCAAAACCTTCAAGTGCTACCTTTGTAGAAAAGCATGCAACACACAGTAACCCTGCTGCCACTACGCAATCATATGTCTTAGGAAACGTGCACAGGAAGGTGTGACTGTATCTGATCTGTGGTAAATTCGGCATGGACGGCACATGGATGATATTCGTGTGCCTAAACAGATTCATTTACTGCCTTCTGTGAGTCTGGGCCACAAAATGTACAGGTATGGGACCTGTCTTGAGTTTTTTTTTTCCCATACACTGACCCGTGATAATACAGGGGTGTGTATATGGGGCCATAGAAAGTAATGGGTCATTGTGCTAACTGTGAAAGACATGGCTAGCACAATGACCAAGCATATCTTTGTGTGCATGGAGCTTTACCCTCACCTATTGTCTCCACACACCTTCCTTTGTAGATTGTAAGTCCTTGTGGACAGGGCCATCTTTCCTACTGGTTACCAGGTCTGTCATCTAGTCAGTCTTGTATGTATTGTGCTTGTGCTTTACTAGGTATATAAACCCCTTCACAAATGAATAGCACCATAAAAATAAATAATAATCCAGTTTCAGGGGATAACATAACTTTTGTTCATGATATCACCCCCTCAGATCAGAGAACATACTTGCTCTGTCACATGGTGAGAAGGGCCGTTTTTTGGTTTGATTTACCTTGCATGGTGAACACTATAATAGCCTATATTTAAATGCCAGAATTGCTGGTTCCTGTTCATCCCACCTCTCAAACACAGAAATGAAAACTGATAAAAAATTACCCTGCAAAAGACAAGCCCTTATACATCCACATCAATGAAAAATAAAAATGTTAAGGGTCTTTGAATGTGGCAACAAATTTTCTATAATGGTATTTTTATTGTGCACAAGTAAAGGCTATATAAATTTGGTATATTATATATTATTATATATTATTCAGTATATTATATGTACCTTAGATGGTTACTTTGAAAAGTGCAATTTAACTTGCAACATACTGAATAAAAATTAGTTCTGGAACACTGGGGAAGGGGGATGTTACTGGTAAAATTGGTTATATCACTAAGGGGGCTCCAACTATATTCATTTAGGACATAAATTAAAAAAAAAAAATAATAATAAAAAAAGTGTCATAGTCAGGAAGGCTTAGGTAGTTAATATACTATCAGTTTGTTAGGCTGGAGCCCTGAAACTTTTTATTGATTTTTTTTTTAATACATTAATCAGCTCACTGTCAGGCCCCATGCCTTTTCACAGGTTGTGTATGATATTGAAAGTCCACTATCTTGACATAAAGCAGGGTGATCTGCAACACCACACCTAACCTGTGGACAGGTGTGTTGCCATTTTTGGAAGAAGGCAGCTATGGTTTTCTAATCCTATACAACCCTGTTACTAATATTCACTAATAATCTACATCTTAATGTTAAAATTACCAGTAATTTTATTGTAATGTCTTTGCTCATACTTTTACACCCAGCTCCTCCAGCACCAGTCCCTCAGATGCCTGCACCCCAGCTCTTGCTAGATGGACTGTCAGTACAACCTCTCTTCAATGAAATATCAGGTCAGTATAAAGTCCCCTCTCTCAGCAGTATTGAATTAGCAAAGGACCTGTCAGAACTGTTCCTCTTGTCCCTGTAGGTATTCCACCCATCACTGCTTACAACAAGAATGGCCTGAAAATAGACTTTAGCTTTGAGCGATCCAGTACAAACGCCAGTGTGACTGTGATTACAACTCAAGCATACAACAGCACAGACAGCGAGATGACAGACTATGTTTTTCAGGCGGCAGTACCAAAGGTATCTCGTACTGAGGTTGCAGCAGTTTAACAGTGTTTCCATTGTCTTATGGATTTGCTCTTTTTAAGTTCTAAGGCATTAAGCCAAGAACAATCACTTATCAGTGTTTTTTTATTTCAGACGTTCCAGCTTCAGCTCCTGTCTCCGAGCAGTAATGTCCTTCCACCTTTTAATGCTGGTAGTGTCACGCAGGTCATTAAGGTTCTGAACCCCCAAAAGGTAAATATGAATGTACAAATAGTGCTCTTCCTTTAAAGGAGTAATATAGGTTTAAAAAAAAAAAAGCTGCTTATTCTTTGTAAAGTTTCAATTTCTGTGTACTTTGTTTGGTGTCACTCAATAGGAACCTTTATTGTTTGCTTCCAGCGGGTACAAATTTGTCCTGGCCATGTGGTAGACACACAGCTACATGACTTGTTACATGCCACAGCTCCGAAACCAGCCATGCACCTATGTGTCCGTCACCTGAAAGCATAGTAGAAAAATTGGATAGTTTTTTATTATACAAATAAAACTACCTTTTCTGTTTAATTATATGAAATAATTTTTTGTTTTATCTCCTGCAGCAACAGCTGCGCATGCGGATCAAGCTGACATATAATCATAAGGGCTCGGCTATGCAGGACCTCGCCGAAGTGAGCAACTTCCCTCCTCAGTCCTGGCAATAAGATGGCGCTGTGTCTACTCTCACTCTCCCCACCCAAGATGAAGGAACTCTGGGCTGGAGCCTCTGCCCTTGGATTGCCAACGATTGCACTTTGGGCCTTGGGGTAGCTGAAAAGGTTGAGGAACATTCTGCAAATGAGTGAAGCAATGAGCGCAAGGCAAAGACACTGCTGCCTCTCTTCTCCTCAACACAACGGGGAGCAGCCTAGCCTCCTTCAATCCTCACCCTCCCCGCCGGGAATTAGAGTTGATTTTCCCAGGCTGGATCTCATGGGATTACTTTTTGTGTTCTTCTCCTTCCCCCTTTACTCCTTTGTACATTCCTGCAGACATGTTTCCACTCACACCCCCACCAACTGCCCTCCAGGCTCCTTTCTTATTCTTTCTCTCTCTGGACTGGAGAGAAGCTATTGTGTTTAGAATACTATTAAATTGTAAAACCCTAGTCCTAGGGATAAATCGCTGCTCCCTTCATTTGCTTGCACCTTCTTCTGGATTGTAATGGCCCCCAAAAATACTAGTTTTGCAGCCTCAGTCTAAAATGAGCCCAAGAATCTGCCACTTGGCACCTGATAGTAACCTCTGTAAATTACTACTGCTATTCTCTTGCGATGAGCTGTGCCCAGGTACCAGCACCTCGCACAAGTCGTATTGGTTATAAGGCAGGGAAATGGTGACAGCTACAGAGACAGTCTGCTCTAGAAGAGCTAGTCCTGGATCTCTTGTTCTACTGGATGGTATGTAGATTTGACATTTATGGTACTGAAACCATGACTTTCAGTAGGTAGGCCACACAGATGTAAAGGAGCTGACTACAGCATCTGATTTTTTTTTTTTTTTTTTTGTTAGTTGCAGCTGCTAATTTCTTAATGATTTGTAGGTTTGCTGTGCCTGCTAAGGAGATGGTCAAGCAGCGGCACCTCCCAAATGAAATTATTCTGTAAATAATGAGGGATGTGATGCTAGTTCTGCCATTCTCAGGGGAGGCCACAATAGGGAACAATCTGCCTTCCCTTCCCTGCTGATAGGCCGCAATGAATTTAAAGGCTACAGGCCTATAGATGGACGTTTTAACGGTTTCATGTGTTCACAAGAAAGTGAAATGAGCTTGGGTCATCCATTAAGAACAAAAGCTTCAGCGTCACACTGCAGAAAAGGAGACAAGCCGCTACACCAAACTCCCTCCTTCACCCCTCAATACTGGTGTGGCCTCTTGCTTAGCAGACAGTCTCCTAATACCTGGGCAGACATTTTATTTGCCACATGTTGGTACTCTGTTTTTATTTTGTTTCTTTGCGGCCATCTGGCCCCCCTTTTCCTGTAAAGTCATCTAAATTTTTATTTCCTGTTCTAGTAATTTACAACTTTAAGACCCCCCTCCCCGGTGGCCTCATTGAAAGGAACATTCAAATTCCGTCTGTGAGTGGGGTGGATAATGAACTGCTATATCCGCAGACTTATTTTTGAGATGTAAAAGCAAACTTGTAAAAAAAAAAAAATAAAAAAAAAATAAGTCATTGGGGAGCATTAAGGGTGTAAACATTTTCATGGGTTACTAGACTGCTGTGTATTATCGTCTTTTGGTTGAAACAAATTATGAAAAGTGACTAATAAAGAGTAAAAAAATGTCTGACTTTGAATATGGTTTTGTGCTAAACTTGGAGGGGATTTCCACGACTGAATATGCTGATTTAGCCATTGTATTACTAGATCCTTAAAGTACACTATTTTTAGATGCCATGCCATTTTTGGGTCATAACATTTTGTTTAGGTTCATTTTTTGACATACCTTTATGGCTGTAATAGCTTATTATTTTTTTCTCATACATTTCACCAAATCCTTGGACAACATTGAATTACAAAGCTGACTTCTTGCAGCCACCACTAGAGGGAGCTTTACACTTACTGCATAATGTTTTATTAGAGAGCAATGTTTAGACCAGGGGTCGGCAACCTATGGCACGCGTGCCACTCTTGGCACGCGAGGCATATTTCCCTGGCACGGCAGCGGACTCCTCACCCAGCAGTTTTGATCGGACCAAACACGTCCGAAACGAAACTGCTATTATTATACTGCGGGGTCTCTTCAGACCCCACAGTATAATAAGCGGAGCCCCCGGGAGTTATCAAACATAAAAAACAGTGTTAACTCACCATTCCACGCTCCGCAGCCGCTGTGTACTCTTCAGGCGCTTCTGCCTGAAGTCAGCTGACAGGGCCTCAGGGGTCGCGTCTGCGTCTGATGTCATTACGCATAATGACGCGACGTGACCCCTGAGACTCAATGAGCGGTCGCTGACTACAGGCAGAAGCGCCCGAAGATACAGAGCGGCTGCGGAGCGTGGAATGGTGAGTACATTGTTTTCTATGTTTCATCACCTCTCTTTGCCCGCCACTTATTATACTCTGTGGTCTGAAGAGACCCCACAGTATAATAATAGCTAGTGAATGTGCAGGGGCCACTATAGAGCATAATAACGTGTGCAGGGGCCACTATAGAGCATAATACCGTGTGCAGGGGCCACTATGGGACAAATACTGTGTGCAGGGGCAGCTATGGGACAAATACCGTGTGCAGAGGCCGCTATGGGACAAATACCGTGTGCAGAGGCCGCTATGGGACATAATACTGTGTGCAGGGACCGCTATGGGACATAATACCGTGTGCAGAGGCCGCTATGGGACAAATACCGTGTGCAGGGATCGCTATGGGACATACTGTGTGCAGGGACCGCTATGGGACATAATACCGTGTGCAGGGACCGCTATGGGACATAATACCGTGTCCAGGGACCGCTATGGGACATATACCATGTGCAGAGGCCGCTATGGGACATATACCATATTGCAGGGGCCGCTATGGGACATATACCGTGTGCAGGGACCACTATGGGACATTATTCTGAATAACGGTGTGTTTTCTATATTAAGGATGTGTTTTTGCACAGAAAACTCAGGCTTTGTTTTTTTTTTTTGTGCAAAAATGCACCAGTTTTACATCGAATGAAAAAGTTCCAAATATAGCTGCATCCAGATACATAGTGTGTTTTCACCATAAGACTGCCGCCATACGGTGCTCCTGGACACATTTACCACTAATTGGGGGCTGCACATGGACTTTCATTGCTTCTAATCAGAAAGTACAGGAGCGTCCCAGGAAATAGCAGTAAATGCATGTGTCCTAAAGAATCTGGTGGCAGCACTTCTGTGTTATGGTTTGTGGTATATGACTTTAGTTTAGGGGTTGTCAGACTTACAATTATTGACCGGCACTCCGAGTACCTCATCTTTGATTTTTTTATTAAAATCGGCACGCCGAACAAAAAAGGTTGCCTACCCCTGCTTTAGACCCTTAAGGATGCCCTTTATTTTTGTTTTATGCATTATAAAAACCTTAACTTTGTGCATAGTGCACTGGGCATCATAAAAAAGATCATGTTACTTTTATTCTGGTCACCATGATTACGACGACTCCAAATTTATATAGGTTTTTATGTTGGTTGTACGACTTTTGCACAATAAAATCATTTATTGGCCAAAAATAATTTGTTATAATGTCACCATATTCTGAGAGCTACAGCTTTTTTTTTCATTTTTCAATCAGAGCTGTGTTAGAGCTTGGTTTTTGCCAGATCAGCTATCATTTTTATTGATACCATTTTTTAGAGTCTGTAACAAAATAGAACCCCCTTTTTTTTTTTTTTTTCTTTTTCTCCCCCTCAGTCAAACCCTCACTGATCTGATATGTAAGACCCATCCTAAGGATAGGCCATCAGTACTGAAGACTTGGACAATCCCTTTAATTCCCCGTTGTAGTCACTGCAGGTGATATGGAGCTTCAAGGAAGGTTGAAAAGAAATTTTAAAGAGAGTTATTGAATTTTGGATATCTTTAGGTGAAAAGAAAAGTGTTCAAATGTGAAATTAAATAAATACAAATTCTGCTTCATATAGAATATCATATGATGGGATCCTTGATGGATTTGTAGAGCTCACAACACTGATGTCTATATTGCAGTGACTATAGTTACACTTGCCGCTTGAGGTGTGGAAAAAGTGGTTTTGGCATGGTTTTCAATGTATTTGGGAGTTTTCATAGGTGAAAATAAATAGTTGCGTATTACATGCCATACAAAGTATGTGGAAAGCTGGGTAACCGTTCCTGTGAACCATATTTGTACCTGGCATTTGACTTCAAAGAAGAGACGACCGGCCCTTAACTTTTTCTTTAAGGTATTTTGTATTTTTTCTTATTTATGGGAAAATGTTTGTGTATACTTTAAGGTGAGGGCTCTACTGGCATGTTGTGTAAGGGAATATTCACATGGAGTGGTCATGTCACATTTTTGCAGTAAAGCGTTTTATTACAGCCTGTTTACAAAGAATTGAGTAAAATTCATTATTTGTAGAAACCTTGAGGTTACTACATATTCCTTCAGGACAATAAGGGAAACTAACGGGCACCGGATTACCAAATGATTGGATTATTGAACTGTCATGTGGGGCATTTATCAAGCCTCTTGTACCTGGTTTCTTCTAATTCTGCCCCCTTTTTTTTTCAATTTTTAATGTTTGCCCCTATTTTTGAAGGCTTTGTACACAAGGCATGTCACTTTTGCTTTTTTGTCTGGGGAAAGTGGGCGTACTTTATTTGGAGTAACATTTTATACTACATTTATGACTTGCCCCTTACTTTAAAAAGGTACAAGAAAGGGACAGCTCCACTCTAGTACATGGGTAGTATAAAAAGAGAGTCTGAAGAGACCCCTGAGTATAATAGCAGTTTTGGTTTGGCCATGTTCGGTCAGAACGAAACTGCCAGGTGAACCTTGCATGGTTCACCCAACACATACTTAGGTCACGCCCCTTTTAAACTAAGTCGCCATTATTTGGAGGTAAAATGCCCAATTAATCACAGTTTTGATCGCCCAGCCCTACTCTTCAGTCATGTGGATGCATTTTGAAAGTTGTTTTCCTGCAATCTCTTGTTCTTAAGTATATGTAATAAACTTTCTTTTATGATAGTCTGATATTAAGTGTAACTGGCATTTGCCAGAGAGAGGCTGGAATCACACATGTTTGTGACAGCTTGTCATTCAATAATTTTTTTTTTTTTCAATATATATTTATAAAATGTACTTTTCTGCTGGATCAACTTCTGGCTTTGACTCAAAAACATTGTGTGATTTCAGCCTAATAGAATTAGAAAATCCAGGCTTTTGCGAGGTCCTGAGAAACTATAACATTCTGACTTGCCCCACGCAGCCCAGGCATGTTAGGACTTGAATATTCCTCTTAGGTGTAGGTGAATGAGTCAAATTAGTTGAGTCACAGATTCACAGTACTTACCAGCACAATGGTCTCTAACTGTTGTAAAATTACAATTTCCATTACGGGCTGTAACAATATGCTGGACATTTGTAGTTGTGCGATGGTTGGAGACCATATATATATATATATATATATATATATATATATATATATATATGTGTGTGTGTATATGACTTCAGTGTAGACCGGCGGTCTCCAATCAGTGGTTTTCCAGCTTCTGTGGAACTACAACTCCCAGTATGGTGCCTCAGGCTTCTGTATAGCAGAGAACTGCAATAGAATATAGAAATGTTGAACAGATGCAGAAGTCTAAGAACCATTTAGAAAACTGTTAAGGCCCCACAATGCAGAAAAGCTGCTTTTTTTTTTTGTTGTTGCAGTATTTTTTTTTTTTTTTTTTTTTTTTAGCCAAAGCCAGGAATGGATTTAGCAGGAGGGAGAAGAATAAGTACTTCCTATATATTTCCCATTCCTTTTGTAGCATCTCCTGGGCTTGACTAAAAAAAAACGCAGCAAAATCTGCAACAAAAAAGCAGCTTTTCCACAACGGTGGAGCCTTAGCCTAAAGGTTGGTTTCAAACTGTTTCATAGAGAAGCATTTTGGTGTCTATATTATAGTTGTAAGGTACCACAACCATGTGCTTGGTCAGTGTCCTTGCTTTATTGTTAACAGTTAGCACACTGACCCATTATTTCCTATGGCCCCATACATACACCCATGTATTATCACGGTTCTGTGCAGGAGGCAGTGAGCCCTGGGGCAAAACTCAGTACAAGTCAGGGTGGGTTCACACTTGCAGTGGCACTCCATCCGCCGCGAATCCGACCTAAATGTCGGAAAACAGGATAGGCACTGGATAGGGAAAGGTTTGCGACACTTTGCTTAAAACCCCATTCACTTGAATGAGTTTTTAAAGCAATGTGCAGGTGTTCGCTTACACCCTCTGCGCTACAAAGCTGTTTTTTTCCATCGGGAAACACAGTCCTGCATGTCTGACCTTTGTTTCCGACGGAAAAAAAAAAAAAGGCTTAGCGGCACAGAGGGTGTAAGCACACACCGGTGCATTGTTTTAAAAACTCATAGAAACAAATGGGTTTTTAAGCAAAGCGTCGCAAACCTTTCCCTATCCAGTTTTCCGACATTTAGGTCGGATTCATGGCGGATGGAGTGCCACTGCAAGTGTGAACCCACCCTCATGTTCCTGTAGCGGTGGCACTAGGAACTGCAGCTATTCACTGGAATAGGAGAAGAGCTGGTTCTGGCTGTATACCTGGTGTATTACTTCTGGCAGGTGAAACATCCGGATCCAGGTGTGGGACCTTGGTGGATAGGTCATCAGTATCCAACTTTGTGAGGATCTGGACAACCCCTTCTAATGGTCAGCCCTTCACCAGTAAAGGTGTGTTAACACGTTTAGTTTTTCAGATTCAGTTTTTGAAGCCACCAGGAATGGAGTGAATAAAAAGTAGCAGCAGCTGTCCTATAGATTTACACCCCCTTTATGATCTACATCTGGGTTAGGCTTCAGAAAGGCATCTGACAACCTGAACGTGTAAACACACCCTAATCTATATGTTCTCCAATCCAGTTTAACTATTAGTGTAATTTTTAACCAGCTAACTATAGCAGGACCGATCAGAGGACATGTGCCCTGACAGCCTACCCTTACATAGTTCACGTCGCTCCTCACACGTCATGACAAGGGCAACGTACAGGCAGCATGTACTATGCCAGCAGGTAAGATGGCTCCGGTGGGCGGCTTAATTTGCGGAAAATAGTATACGCAAGGTGGGCGAGGTTATTTTATTGGATTGGCAGCGCAAGTGTCAGCCTCTACGTGATTGGCTGAGCGAAGCTTACTGTCATTCGACTAGGGGGCGAAGACGCCACGGATTGGCTGGACGCCTGTTGGCTGTCAGTCGTTCTGCAAGCCGTGGAAATGGACGGCCAGACACCGGGTCCGGTCTTAGGACCCAACGGGGAAGGAGGGCCCGGGCCTGAACCCAACCGGCCCAATACCAGCACACGGGGAGCAGCAGTTCGAGTGCTTAAGGTGGGCGTCTGTCATAAGGTGCTGATCGATTGCATGAACTATCTGATGGAGAGCAGTGGTGTGGTGATATATAATGGCAATAGCTTGTGCTCAGAGATACCACCCCGTCTAGTTCTATAGCGCCCCCTACTGATATAGAGGTGTATTGTGGTCTGCAGGTACCTGTTCTATGCTAGATACCTGTACAGTATGTGCATTTATGGTCCCTGTATACTTCCCTGTATATACCGGTGTCTCCTCTGTAGACCTCCATGTGTATATTGTATATACGGGTGCCTCCTCTATATACTTCCATGTATATATACATGCCTCCTTTATAGACCTCCATGTGTATACTATGCATACAGGTGTCTCTTATATAGACCTCCTATCTATCTATCTATCTATCTATCTATCTATCTATCTAGTGCTTACAGGTGTTTTCTCTATAGACTTCCATGTGTATATTGTATATGCAGGTGCCTCCTTTTATAGACCTCCATGTATATATTGAATATATATAGGTGTCTCCTCTATAGACCTCCATGTATATATTGTATATGGAGGTGCCTACTTTGTAGACCTTCATTTGTATATTGTTTATTCAGGTGCCTCAATAATGTATCTCATTAGCTTTTTATTTCCCTATACAGTGGATATGTCATGTATTATTCATACCTATATCCAGATGTAGTTATTATTAGGGGCATACATTGATGCCAATTACATCCTGTTCTTTTATTTTACAGTGTCTTATTAATGCCCTCTCTACATGTTTTATATTTTATATATATATATATATATATATATATATATATGTGTATATATATTACTATAGTGCTTCTCTTTGCATTCTATGCATGTACTGCAGTTTCTTTTTACTGTATACTGCTATTATCTGAATGACATTCACTGGAATACAGTAATATCTCGTACATTCGCGAGGTTAGGGTCCAGAACCGGTCGCGGATCGCGAGGAATCGCGAATGTTTGGTACAAGCAATTAGAAGCGCTTACAATGCCGATTTCTAATGTTTAACCCCTAAATATCAATAAACTTTACCCTATATACAGTACTGTATATTAATACATTCATTCATTTTTCTTATACACTCACAGTAAAATGAAACTAATTACCGGGTACGTAACGAACAGGACGCTACTACCCAATAGCGAAGGTGTTTTTTTTTTTTAAATTTCACAGATCTGAGAAAAAAGAGCAAAATCTATATATGTTAGTTGCCAAAAAAATATCGCGAATCTGTGAATTCGCAAATTCGGAAACGCAAGTGTACGAGGTATTACTGTAATCATTCGTAAACAGAATAGAGACCACTATTTATTCTAGCTAACTGTCAGAAGCTACTATCTGTTATAAAATGATCCTTGCCTGCTAGCAAGCTGACAGGAAATAACCGTAATCAGACATTGCTCAAGAATATAACTACTATAATACTGCCCCTATGGACAAGAATATGGCTAATATAGTACTGCCCAATTGACAAGGGTATAACTGTTACAATAATACTCCTTGTGGACAAGAATATAACTTCTATAATACTGCTCCTCATGGACAAGAATAAATCTACTATAATACTGCTTCTTATGGATAATAATATAAATACTAAATTCTTGTCCATAAGGAGTAGTAGTATAACTGCTATAATATTGCATTTTGTGACAACATTTTAAAATGGGGTGTGTCATGCCCCCGAGGGATGATGTAACCTGAAAATTTTCATGGCACACACTGCATGTCGGCCTTTTGGTTTATCTTATTCAAATGTTGGCAAGTAGTGGCATAACTAGTATAATATTGCCCCCTATGTACAAGATATGATTACTATAATATTGCCCGATATAGACAAGGACATAGTTACTATAATACTGCCCTTGTGTACAAGAATATCAGTATTACAATATTGCTTCCTCAGTGCAAGAATATAGCTAAAAAAAACTTCTGTCCCTAATGGACAATGGTATAGCTATTAGACAAGAATAAAACTACTATAGAACTGCCTCTTATGGGAAACAATATAACTATAATTATGCCTTTTATGGACAAGAAGATAGCTACTACAATCCTGCCACCATTTGACAGGAATATAGCAAATATAATACTGCTCCTTATATACAAGAATATAACTGCTATAATACTGCCTCCCATGTACAAGTATGTAACTGCTATAATACTACCTCCTATGTACACGAATACAACTACTATAATATTGTCCTTTATGCACAAGAATATACTGTGAGTACTACAGTGTGGTCCTTATGTACAGTACCTGAATATAGCTACTATAATACTACCCCCCTGCGGACAAGAATATAACTACTAAAATACTGCCTCCTATGGACAGGAATAGATCTACTATAATACTGCTCATTTGGACCAGAACATCAGTACTATAGAATGAGGAGATACATCACAGGGCATTCTATAGCTGCAATAACTTAACTTAAGTTTTCTTGTAAAATATTTTATTCACCCTGATGCTGAAGTAGAAGTTTCTTAAAACAAGTATGTGTAGTGTACAGAGGCAGTCTTATTTATAGTAAATAATATTGCGTGCAGTGCAGCCAGCAGAGGGAGCTCTCAGAAGAGCAGTAAGCACACATTCTGCCAAGCATTATGTATATTATATGTCTTCTGCATTGCTTAAAAGGGTAGATTTGTTTTAATCTCTTTTTTTTCCCTATTTTTTTCTTTGTTTTTTTAAATAGAGAAACATGAAACGTAGTGGGAGTAAAAATTGTTTGAGTCAGAGGTGCTGTTTGGGATCGCGAGAAAAAGACTGGCTGAGGGAAGACCCCAACAGGGGATGTGTTTATGTCTATGGAACAGACCACACTTCCTCCATTTCTGATCTCCATGTGGTGCTCTGCACTGTGGACACAACTGCCTCAGAGATCCTGCTTAGTGAAGGGACGGAGAACCTATATGTACAGCTCAATGGAGACCTGGTCAGGTAATAAGACTGGTTACTATTGGTGTGTGGTTAGTCTAAAGTGATCATACATGCTGAAAAAAATCCATGTATATCTTTTACCGCGGAACATGCAGTAGAATCTGAGGCTCTGGTTTATTTCTAGGTTTGTCGTTTTTACTGCCATGGGTGTACACAATGTTTAGTCTTATTGAATGGTCCTAATATGTGTGCTGCCAACCACCATTCTTTGAGGGCTGACATTGCAGCAATGGAAAAAAATGTAATTGTGCAAATGATGATTTCCAATTGAAAACGATGGGGCATTATCTTGGGCATCGTTTGAAGCAGTTTTTGCATGCTAAATTCACCAAAATCCATGTCAAAGAAACTGTGTGAACATACCTTCACAATAGCTAAATTTCTACTGACTGTTTAGTGATGGCCTGAGCTTGATGTCTTGTAGGCATAATACAGACAAAAGAGTGGGAAGCGGTTAGAAATAACGTTTCTTACAGACGACCTGTCTGTTCCTGTAGTGTAAAAACCTCCCATTGAATTGAATGGACATTGTGTAATTCTTCATTATTCCTGTGGTGGTGCTGCAGGAAAGTTGAACACTTACTGCCAGCTTTACAGTGTCGCCGCAGGGGAGACACTTTGTGAATAATTTATTTTCATACTAACAAGCGACTAACTGAAACAAAGACTATTATCAGAGTGGAGAGCGCTTACAGAGGGTACTGTTTCTCTCTAGGAAACCCATTCTCTCCTTTCCTACATTACACAGCCCTTTGATTTTATTATTAGTTTTGTATTACTTTATTTCCCCTATGTAATCACTGCAGGAAAATTGAACATTTGCTGCTGCAGCATGGCAGACCTGTATGACAACCAGTATAGCCACTACTATGACCTCCACTAAGGTTGTAACCTCACTTTCTCACGATCGCAGTAGAGCTTTTTCCTCCCCTATTCAGTTTACACCGGCTTGTGTAATTAGGCCAATGCAAACGAGTGTCGATAAACTTGTTTCTCTTTGATCGACACTTCTGAAGATCTATCTAATACAGCCTTTAGTTTTCAAAAATCCTAAACCTCTGTTTAGTCCTAACTCTTACTGTATATACCCTTAGTATCTTCAGGCTATGCTTCTGTCCATATGTGAGCTACTGTGATTGAACTACACCATGAATAAGATCTAGTGATGGCTTAGGACTCTCTTAGTATCTCATATATTTGGCACAGGACTGTGACCGTTAACATTGCCCTGTGCAAATATTGAAAGACTCGGCTCATTTGTCTTGAGATTATGTTGCACTTAGATAAATCTGTTTAATCATTAGATTGACTTCCTGTACAGAGGCTCATTATGCAATGACGGGCATGGGGCATGAGAAGGGGCAGGTTTTGAAGAATGCTTTGGCTGTTCAGTTGCATTTTTCTTTTGGAGTGTGTAGAAGAACATCTTCTGTCTCCTTCCTGTTGTTCCTCCCTGTCCAGCCCCTATGCTTTACACTGCAATTCTGCTCATCCAGGTTGACTACTGTGTATGAATATCATGAGATGAATTCAGTTAGCACAAAGCCAGAATTCTTATACGTTATAAGGATAATAAGCCACAAGTGAGAATAATTTGATTAGCGTTACTGTGTACATGTATACATGGTTGTCACAAGATAAAGTGGTAGTTATTGGGTCAGGGATCCAACAGGACTTGCTGTCAGTCTATTCAGTGCAGAACACTACTATTGCCACATCCCCCCATATGAAACCTCTGATAACAGAGAACAATAGGTTGCATTCATTTGCACATAAAATGAACATTTTTAGGTTTAGTGCCTTTGGCTTTTCATCATGTGTCCTAGACGTAATCCTCATCATATAAGCTATACTCTGCAGTATATCACGCGACTTTGTCTTATGTGTTTTTGTTTTTCAGGAGGTTAGAACCTCAAGAGCGACCTCTGCACATGATATACAAGTACTTGCATGATCTGGGATTTCGAGACGCTACTCGGATCCAGGAGGAGGCTGCCCACGCTGATCTTAGCTGCATGATTCGATTTTATAATGGTAGGTTGGTTAAACCTCCTTTGAAAACCCTACTGATTCCATAAAGTGGGATGGTCCTCTGTTTGGGACCTTCTTCTCTAGAAGCAGAAATGTGATCCTCTACACTCCTGGTGCACTAAACAGACAGTCCTACTTTGAAGTACAGGACTTCTAACTAGTATGGTCACCATTACAGTTGCATTAATGGTTGTCATCTCTCTTTCCATGCTTCTGAATGGTTCCTCTGCTCTATTCATTTAAAGAGGTTGTCTTGCCCCAAATCAATTTTTCTTATTGATGACCTATCCACTGGATTGGTCATGAGTATGTGATGTTTGGGGATCTGACACCCAAACCCTGCACTGAAAGCTACAGCATTAAAAGTGGTGCAAATGCAGGTTCTTCTATTAAAATAATAGAAATGGTGCTGCACTTCCACAGAACAGCCACTATGCATTGAACGGGTATGCACTGTACCTCCTTTTACTTGAATAAGAGATCCTGCACATGCTTCCCAGCCACTCCTATAGCTACTAGAGCCCAGACGTTGCTGGAGCAAGCTCATCTTTTCGGGGTCCAGGTGTCAGACCCCCACAGATCACATACTCATGATCTATCCTGTGGATAGGTCATCAGTATGACATATTGACTTACATCTCCTTTAATTTATCACTTTTGTTTAAGTCTTATTGCTGACGGTGTGGTTGAAAAACATGCAGCTATTATGGCCATAAGCCCTCAGCCTTACTGTCCTTATGACTGGCGGCAGATGAAGAAGCAATGCAGCAGTTCAGGTTTATGAACTTTTTTTTTTTTAAGTAGGTACAAGTTTGAAGTGCTGTTCCTATGCACTATATACAGTATGGAAAATATCAAATAGTGTGGCTTGTCCGTTTTCTGAAAAATTTCAACAGCCTATCAGTTGTTGGCGTTATATAATTTCTGAAGATTTTATGGGCTGAAGGATTGTCACACCCTTATGGTACACTTCACTGTGTTACAATCTAATCCAGAGGTTCCTAAACTTTTTTTTTCTCATAGACCACTTTCAAAATTTTACTGGTTTCGGTGGACCTCCTGCTGCTACATTTCTACCATATTCCCAAAACTCGTCAAAAAATGTGAAAATTAGATCTAATGTAGACCCCCGTCGAGTCTCCCGTGGACCCCTGGGGGTCCACCTGGACCACTTTGGGAATCACTGGTCTAATCCATTTCCGAAGGAATGTTGTACAGAATACTGCTAAAACTGAGATTTTTAACCACAAATTATATTTTGATAGGATTTTCATAAAATTAAAATAAAGGAATGTGGTAAGAAGTAGTGGAACGATGTAAAATCAGGCAATGTCCTGTAACCAGGGCTGTGGAGTCGTAGTCGTGGAGTCGGAGTTGGAGTCGGTGCCTATTTTGGTGGAGTCGGTATAAAATGGACCGACTCCGACTCCCAAAATATATAATAAATTGGTACAGTTAGTAGTACAATACAGTATGTGCTGAATATATTTTCATAAGAATTTGGGAAAATGATGAAATGTTGAAAATGATGAAATGTCCTGTAAAGGTCTGTTCTATTCCTCATATAATTATGGGACTGAGTTCTGAGTGAACCTATAAGGTTTAGCACCATTACCTGGAGTAAGCAAAAGATACAAGTGTTGTGATTGTGAGGACCGAAAAGCTTGACTTTATCTGTAATTGTGCTGGAGACTCACCCACAGCCCGAGGACACAGAGTGACTGCTTGACTCAGGGCTGTGGAGTCGGAGTCGTGGAGTCGGAGTCGGTGCCTATTTTGGTGGAGTCGGAGTCAGGGGAAATTGAGGAGACGGAGTCGGGGCTTTGGCGTACCGACTCCACAGCCCTGCCTGTAACTGTGGCCATTACACTGCTACGGGCATTTCAAGGACTTTGCTGAGTTAATATAGGGGAGTCCTCCATAAGTTAACTAAACCAGAGAGTGGCTTCATGGAGCATATCTGTAGAGGATCCATGGAGCATGACAGCCCATTGATTTTAATTGGTACCATGACATATTTAATTTCTACTGTGGTGGCGCTGCAAAGGAACTGACTGGAGCTAATTCCTCGGGGACAACCTCATGATATTTAGAAAAAGATATAGTGTAATAAATATTTCAATAGGAGGAACTGGCAAGAAGGTGGTATCTCCTGTGCCTGTGTTATGGCGATATTTATCATGCATCAATGTAGTATGGGGGGGGGATGGTCTCAAATTGCACCCTCTTGATGAACTGAACTGAATTACAGACTAAAATTTATTGACGGAAGTTTTTATATTTCAGAGAAACAGAGCTCTTTGGAGCAGCTGGATCGGATTCTGCTATCGGGGGTTTATAATGTACGTAAGGGCAAAACTCAGCTCCACAAGTGGGCAGAGAGAATGGTGGTTTTGTGTGGCACCTGCTTAATCGTATCATCGGTGAAGGATTGTCAGACAGGGAAAATGCACATTCTGTCCCTTGTGGGCGGCAAGGTGAGACACCTGGGATCATTGTGGCTTCTCTGATGTTTGGATTGCTGAGCTTGCAACACTCTTTATGATGTAGTCACCTCTGTACACAGTGCTGAGGGGACAGTAAAATCATGGAACAGGGAAACATTACATGTCGCATGTAGTCTCATTTTCACAATCTACTTTGCATATGGGTTTATAAATGCAGATTTCAACTTGCATATGAATGCCAACCAACTTCAGGCACATTTACAGGTGCATCTCAATAAATTAGAATATCTTTGAAATGTTTATTTCTATCAGTAATTAAATTTAAATTTAAAAAAAGTGACCTCCTATATTTTCTAGATTCTTTACACACACACTGTTCTATTTCAAGTGTTTTATTTCTGTAAATGTTGATTATGAATTTCAGGTAATGAAAACCAAAAAATCTAAGAAAATCTGAATATTGTAAAAAAGTTCAGTATTGTAAATTCAGTGTGCCACCTGCCAAGGTTTCCTAAGCCTTTAAATGGTCCCTCAGTCTGGTTCAGTAGGACACACAATCATGGAAGACGCTGATTATGAATTGAATTACTGAAATGAATGAATGTTTCAAAGATATTCTAATTTATTGAGATGCACCTGTATTTCACCACCTTTATACAGTAGGTTTCATGTTGCCGTTCTTATAACTATCTTTTATGTCATGTTCTGAATTGTATAGACCTCTTTTTAATATTTTGAAAAAAATTAATTTTAGGGTCCCTATCACACACAATATGTATTTGTATTCTATCACAAGGCTAAACATATGTGGCACTCCTGAGTGAAAAAACGTGTGCTGTCTTGAGGCTTCAAAGTAATCGTAGGAATTGTAGGCTTAGGGTGGTTTTTTTTTTTCGTCAGACACAAAGTCCTGCATGTCCGACTTTGTTTCCGACGAAAAAAACCGGCTTCTCGGCGCAGAGGGTGTAAGCGCACACCCGCGCATTGCTTTAAAAACCCATTCAAGTGAATGGGTTTTTAAGCAAAGCGTTGCAAACCTTTCCCTATCCAGTTTTCCGACATTTAGGTCGGATTTGCGGCGGAAGTGTAAACCCACCCTTATGCAGTTGGCAGCAACATACATACCTGGGGTATATTTGGCAAGGTTACAGACTTACAAAAAGTGCTGTAGGTAAATTCAACAATGCAGAACAAATAAATTCCTTTAATATTTTAGGTTTTTTGGATTTTTCAGACAGTGAATATACAGCTCTCACTGCTTCTAGCAGAGTAGGAAACCACAGCATCTCACACTTAACCCTGCTGTTCTGTTCGGTCAAAAATGACCGAATTTGAAATTTGATATTTTTTTAAATATTCATTATGCGGTTCTGAAACTTGTGGTTCATTGACTTTTCCTCATTTGAGGGGTTCTTACTAATAGCAGTTTTTATTTATTTATTTTTTGTTTACTTTTTGCTCCACGTCTTTTTTTACACTTGTACTGTTCGGTCAAAATTGACCGATAGCCTTTTATACTAATCTCCAGCCATCTCCAAGTAAGCCTGCAAAGTATGGCATCAAAATTCATACGCTGTAAACGCTCATGTATACATAGGAAAAAACCCTGGAGAAAGAGCTAAAAAAAATCAAGGTATGCGAGTAGTTTTGGATTTGACACATGGACTCAAAGGATGAAATGTTACATGTGACAATTTTTTTACATCACACCAACTGGGGCAGATGTTGCTGAAAAGAAAAATGACCATGCTGGGTACTGTTAGAAAAAATAAGCCACAACTGCCGCAAGGTATCCTCAGTAAGAGAGACGTTTATAGTTCTACGTTTTATTTTACTGAGGATACAACAGTAGTTTCTTACGTTCCCAAAAAACACAAACAGGTCATTCTGATGAGCACAATGCACCATGATAATGCAATCAGTAACCGAGACGACAGAAAGCCAGACATGATTTTACACTGCGACGATACCCACGGCCTCCACCAGCAGTGCAACCAGCCTAAAACGGAAATGATGCGCCTTCTGTCCAACATCAAGTAATCACAAATCAAATGTGATATGTTGCAAATGAGCAAAGTACTTATGCAAAAGACATGTAAATTATACTTGTGACGAATGCAAACAGTAAATTTAGCACCTTGAACCTTATTTCACATTTTATATAGAAAAAACTAGACTTTATTTTTTTGTTTGTTTGTTTTTTGAAAAAAATATATTTACATACAGTTTGATGTTATTAGTTATAGTTTACATTTTTATAAAGATTTTTTTTTTTGTGTGCAAATGTGCAATATGCATGAATAATGCAATAAGGCCATGTAACATTTTTTGACACAAAAAAAATAAAAATTAAGTTTTTGATTTCATTTTTCATTTGTTTATGAACAACCATGTTCATATACAGTATAATAATGCAAAAGAAATTCAAATAAAACACTTAAATTAGTTAAAAATCCAGACTTTAATAGGCCCGGTCAAAAATGACCGGAACATTATATGTGTATAGTAGAACCGAACAGAACAGCAGGGTTAAGAAGCTGCAGCAGTATAATTGAACAAGTGCTTTTGTACCATGAGGGAAGGGGATATGCTATCTTGACAAAAGGCAGATCCTTAGTCTTTTGTCTACAAGTGAGCCAATGTCTATGGATTCCAGAAGTTTTCTGAGAGACACTTGTCCTAGCAATCCTATACATTGTTTTCAGCTATACACACCCCAGTCCCACAAGTCTGTTGCCTTGGAGTAACCTTTGATTCTGCCCTTTCCTTTAAACCATACAGCCAAACCCTCAACATCTCCTGCCGCCTCCAACTCAGAAACATTCCTCATCCCAGAAACTGCAAAAATGCTAGTCCTTACACTCATCATCTACTTGGACTACTGCAACACTCTTCTTTGTGGCCTTCCAGCAAATGATTTAGCCCCTCCCTGTCCACCCTCAACTCTGATGCTCACTTAATCCACCTCTCCTCCTGTTTTTCATCCTCCTCTTCCCTTTGCCAATCCCTTCACAGGATACTTATTGAATAGAGTTTAAAATGTTAACGCTGACATACAAGGCCATCCACGACCTGTCCGTCCATATATCACTCACCTAATCTGTGATCATCTGAAGACCTTCTTCACTGTGCTCATATCCCCTCTTCACACAACACCTCCAAGACTTCTGTCGCACATCTCCCATACTCTGGAACTCTATACCATGATACATAAAACTGTCCCCTACAATCACATTCTTCAAGAAGACCCTGAAGACACCTCTTCAGGAGCGCCTACAACCTCCATTAACCCTGCTACCACCACACCATCATTCGAACAGCTTGTACCCTTGTCTCATCTTCTCTTCCCTTTTAGATTGTAAGCCCTTATGGACAGGGTCTTTTATTAGTATTATTAGAATCATCAGGTCTATTATTAGTATCTTTTTTTGTCTTCTTTTTCAGATAGAGGAGGTAAAGCGGAGGCCACACTGTCTGGCTTTTTGCTCTGCTGAAGCACAAGCTCCCACCTACCATGTCAGCTTTGATTCTGCAGCAGAATATCAGAGATGGTTCCGCCAGGCAACCAAAGTAAGCAGATAACAAAGCTGTTTGCACCAATGTTAGGCTTTGTTCATACAGTGCACTTTTTAGATACAATTTAAGGCCTTATACACAAAATGCAGTTTTGACTACCCTTGGGTACGAAAAAAGGCGAGTAACTTTGTAATTACTGACATGGAGTTACAGACTGTTTTATAGTGTAAAGCTGGATTCACATTTCTACAGGTTTCAGATCTAAAATTTCCCAGTTTAAAGGGGTTATCCAAGTCTTTAAATGAATGACTTATCTTTGGATTAAGTCAGTAATTTGAGATTGGTGAGGGAATGACACCCTGGTCCCACACTGATCAGCTCAGAATACTGAGCCAGTAGCAGACTGCTCCATACACTTTGTAGTGGCGAGCCATGCTATTACAGTTCAGCTACCATTTATTTACATTGTTACTCAGCTACAGTGGCACATCCAGTGCTGAGCCAGGTGTCAGACCCTACTGATCTCAAATGAATGATCTTATCCTAAGGACAATGCTGGTACACATACCTCAAGTTGATAACCTAGAATTCTTGTCTGCTAACTTAATGCTATTTGATTATAGGTTGTATCTCAAAGACTGAGTACTGTAGATCTCTCATGTCAAAGCCTGGAGGAGATTCCCGAGCACCTGTTCTACTGTCAGGACATCATCAACCTTAATCTCCGTCACAACTTCCTGCAACTACACAGTGCAGCCGGAGTGACCAGTCTATGCAGGTCAGTTCAGGTTTCTTCTTGACAAGTAACACAAATGTAGGTGGTCTAGTCATTTTAATAATTGAACTTTGTCCTATTTTTCCTGTCCCTCTCAAGGTTTTTACAGCTGAAAGTTCTGAACCTGTCACAAAACAAGCTGGGAGAGTTCCCCCTCCAGTTATGTGATATCACTACTCTTACAGAGCTGAACTTGTCATGTAATGGACTTACATACCTACCATCCCAAGTTGGACAAATGCTCAGGTCAGTTCTGGACAGCTGTAATGTTTTAAGCAACAATGAAGACACCGCAGCTGTGGGACAACACCCTGGCCATGTCCTAGTGTGTAGGCGTTTGAGTTTTGCTTTCATTGACAGCTAGAAATTGATTGGTTGTCATGTGCAGACACTCACCTTCATTGTGACCCTACGGTCTACCCCCATTGCCAATCTTGAAACTCCATCTATTAATGCTTTTGAGATAAAATTTCTAAGTCCGTATTAACAATCATCATATGCCCAACACCTTGAGAAAGCTTAATGGCAAAACTTGTGTCCTAATTTGATACACAGTACTGTAGTCTATTACATGTGTAAAATGCCTTTTCTCTTTCGCACTTGGGTTATATTTATTTTTGGCCTTCATTTTGTACAGTGGCGTCTGTTATTCGGTTTCATGATGTGTTATTTGATATAAAACCTATCTTACGTAGCCACAACACTTTACAATTGCAGATAAATATCTAATTTGTCCTATGAATTCTTTCTACTTCCTTGCAGCCTGCACACACTAAACCTCGATGGGAACTGCCTGACTTCATTACCAGAGGAGCTTGGATGTCTGCAACAGCTCTCCAGCCTGGGTCTCTCATTCAACAATCTTAGTAGTGTACCCCCTGTGTTTGAAAAACTTTGCTCAGTGGACAAATTGTACATGGCTGGAAACTGCATGGAGTCTTTAAGTCTTCAGACTTTAATCAACATGCCGCACTTGAAGTCTATAGACTTGAGGTAAGTTCTTGGAATAAGGGTGTTGGGTTTCATTGTCTGACAGGCCTTGGAGTCTAGCACAACACAAACTAAAATCCTTCCTCCGCCATAGGATGAATAATCTTACACAAGTCATCGGTACTTTGGAGGGAATTGACAACATCACTCAGTTTGATGTACGAGATAACCTGCTGACAGCCTTGGACCTCAGATGCTTGGGAAACCTAGAGCAATTGAACTGCAAACATAATCAGCTGAAGGAACTTACTCTATGTGGCTTCTCCCTGAGAGCAGTTTATGCTGCTTCAAACCGTATGTTGCTTCCTCCATATTCATCTCTACTGTGTATGCTAGCTACTGCTCATTTTACATTGCATCCTTGTGGTTTTTTTTTGTAGAGTTGACTTTGGTGAATGTATATCTG
This sequence comes from Leptodactylus fallax, assembly GCA_947044405.1. Classification (NCBI taxonomy): domain Eukaryota; kingdom Metazoa; phylum Chordata; class Amphibia; order Anura; family Leptodactylidae; genus Leptodactylus; species Leptodactylus fallax. The sequence goes on from CAMRHE010000021.1 coordinate 6,317,188, forward strand.
GCTCCTTCTCAGCTGATCTCTTTAGATTTGTCCAGGTAAGTATATGGGGGGTATACTATGTTTGGCACGGGCACTGCTCTGTTGGCAGCACTGCAGCATGGGGACTGCAGTTCCAATCCAATAATGGTGACATTTGAATAACCTCGTACAACCTGTTGACAGTTGTGGAATTGTGTTTGCATGGATTTTCCTCCTTAGCTCCAAACCATAATAGGTTTCTGTACAGACCTGATGAATATCCTCACTTTGTTAGATTTAATCAAAGCAAGTTATGTGCTTTTTCTTAAGGAACTGCTTAACGTCACTACCAGATTGGGTCTGTGAAGCAAAGAAGCTGGAAGCTTTAGATCTCAGCGGGAACCTATTGACAGACTTACCATTAAGGTAATTGTGGGAATGAACCATATTGCAGATTACAGTTGGAGTTCCTGTTGCTAAATATCTGTGTTTTGCTATAGACTGATGGAGTGTTCCAAGTTAAGAAGCCTGGTTCTCGGATATAACCAGTTGAGAAACTTTCCATGCCCTTCCGATTGCATCTCTCTGGAAACTCTGGATGTCCAGCACAATCTATTGAGACACCTTCCTGACCACTTCTTTTCTGTAGCTTTAAAGTGAGTGGTCACTGTTTTAACTAGTATTAAAGAAAACATAAGCTGCATTACCACATGGAACCTGTGGACAGTTGCGGCGCTGTTTTATAACTCATTGTATTTTAATCCTGTACATTTCCTTTAATGCTATATTACCTATTGTGTTTCTTCAGTCTCAGGTTTCTTAATGCATCTGCAAATGCACTGGAATCGCTGCCATCGATGTGTAGTGGAGAGGAGGGTGGAACTAGACTGCAAGTACTGTATTTAAGCAACAACAAACTGACTGATCAGTACGTTCCATTCTTGACTATACATACAAACCTCAGGATCCTGCATATGGCTTATAACCAATTGGAAACCTTCCCAGCCAGGTAAGCTTCGTCATAGAAGCTGATTATAGCGGCCATATAAATTCTTGACTAGTAAGTAAATTCACCTGGACTCTTGTCTTGCAGCAAACTGAACAAACTGGAGCTTTTGGAGGAACTGAATCTGAGTGGAAATCGGCTGAAGTCCATCCCTAGCACTGTATCCAACCTCAAACATCTGCACACCCTCATTGCTCACTCAAATTGCATCAGCGTGTTTCCTGAGATTTTCCATCTGCCGCATATTCAGGTCTCATCCCCACCTAAAACCTACACATTCAAACCTATCCCAACTCTCTGCTTCTAGCTCTGATATCCCCTATTATCTTTCCTCTTCCCCCTCTCTTACCCCTACAGGCTGTGCTACAGCTGTAGAGTTGTGTACATGGTGTCATCTCATTGTCACTGACTCGGCCTTTGGCATGAGATGTTGCTGCTCTTTGTTCCTGCAGCTGGTTGACTTGAGCTGTAACAGTCTGATGGAAATCCCGGCGCCTGATACCCTGCCACCTACCCTGCGAGAGCTGGACTTAAAAGGGAATAGTGACCTGGTTCTGGATCACCAGCTACATGACATCTTCAGGTATTGTTGAAGTCAGTCATTTACACTGCAGAGACTTTATTATTGTCCCCTACAGTCTGAAACTTCTCAAATTAAGGACATCATAAGAGTTTGCATATTAGTTCTCTACCAAAGAAAGGTAACTGTCTCAGTAGTTGCCACCTCTTAAAGCTAGCTACCCTTTCAGTAACCACCCTTGGAACATAACTATAGATATTGGCCAAGCCATAGACAGCTGGTTTAGTGTATTTACCCATTGTCATCACTAATGACTGAACCAAATGCCCACATACCTTTATCACACATGGCTTATGACCGCTATGTATGGACACTGATGCAGATAGTGATTTGGATTTACACCATGGCAACACTACACCTGAAATAAAGAATCTTGTCTTCAGAATCTCTCAGCAGTGCAGACTCAGGCTTTGCTAATACTAACATCATGTGTTATCTTGGAATAGGAGTAAGTTATTAAAAATGGTTTTCCTATGTGCAAAAAAATGTGAATTTACCAAATAAGCTGCCATTTATATATTTGTAGGATAACCTGGAGGAGTCACAAATGTATGTAAGTTTAATCCTTCTTACATCTTCTTATAGTCACATTTCGATTCTGAAAATCGACAACAAGCCGCTGCCTAATGCCGAGATGACAGTGCCATCCATTCCCTGGAATCATGGCTTAGCTGAAATGTCCGGGCAGAGGAACAGGTGAGTATTGTACTCAGCCATGATTGTTGGACATTACTGGAATAGCTGCAGTAATATTATTTTATCTGTTTCTGCCCCGTCTGCAGGCTTTGTGTATCTTCATTGGCGGTCAGTGATTTTGCGGAAGGAGGGGAGGCTCTTTACGGCATGTTTGATGGGGACAAAAACGAGGAAGTCCCACGTCTGCTGCAGTGCACCATGGGAGATGTTCTTCTTGAAGAAGTGCAGCAGTCAAACTGTGATAGGACGTTTATGTGCCATACATTCCTGGTGTCTCACAGGTCTTTGTCTTCTGTATTATAAGCTAACTAATGCACACTGGTGGTATTTGATCCGTTTTCCTTTTTTGCCATACATTTCATTTTATGTTCAGGAGCAGATAATCACCCAGGAGAGGCAAATAAGCTAAGGACTGAACTGTCTATGCTTCATGTGATGGGGAAAAAAAGAGCCAAATAGCCCCACAAAAAAGAGAATAGTGTGCTGTATACATTCCTCAAAATTGAAATTGCAACACCAGGAAGGTGTAAAGTTATGTAAATTGAGGGAGTAGCGGGTGTCGCTTTTCAGCAGGATAATGCAATACTACATGTTGCTCATGCTACTGTGAGCAGTCTGCGTGGCCTAAACGTGCTACCATGGCCTGCAGTCTCCCATGGCCATACACTGCAGTCTCCCATCGAGCACATTTGAGATATCATTGGCCAGCAATTGCAAAGGCATCTGCCAGCAGCCAATATTGATGATTTATGTGCCCCAGTGCATTCACTGTGGCATAACAACCACTAATAACCTTATTGATGGCATGCAAAGTGTGTATTTCTGCACATAGAGCTCATACTCAATATTGAATAATTTGAGATGTTTGCATATCATTAAAATGTCTATCAATCCTGTGATTTCCATAATTCCAAGACTTTTCCTTCTTGATGTTGTATTTAAGTAATATGCACACAGCAAAAGAGAGAAACCGATCAGTATAGAAATGGATATGTGATGGGTAGATAAATTTTAGTTTACAGAGCAATTGCATTATTAATAACTTTTTTTGTTAAAGGGAATCAGTCACCAGAACCCAGCATATCAACCCAGTACCATATATGTATAGATAGGTTAGGGTCATCTGAACGGACCCGTGTATTTTCTCTTGCCGAGATATCGTTATTTGTGTCAATATACAAATGAGCTTTTTGGTACAAATATGGAATTGCCATTACTCCAAAGAGGTAAGCAGCAGCACCCTCGTTACTCCAAAGGGATGATTTGCATATTGACAATAACAGTGATCACTAGGCAGCAAAGGCACCGATTCACAAGGTGAATACACAGGTTAGGGTCTCCTGAATCAAACTATCTGCGTGGTTGGGTTCTGGTGACCGGCTCCCTTTATCCTTTTAATGACCTTGTGGATATTTAGTTCTCGTGTCTGTTATTTCGTCCACTAGGAAGCTGGGGACTGCAGGTCAGAAACTCGGTTCTTCTGCCCTCCTGTGTCACATTGGACACACTGCACCTGAGCACAGCAACAACATCTCTTTGACGGTAGCTAATGTTGGAACTTGTCAGGCCGTGTTGTGTCGGAATGGACAGCCACTAGTTTTATCCCGCATGTTCAGCATTGAGCACTGCCGGGAAGATCTTCTCAGGATCAAGGAGCAGAAGGCAATTATCACAGAAGTAAGTAATGTCTTATTTATATTTAAATATCATTATATTAATTATTTCTATTTGTTATAATATTATAATTAAATCTCATTTATATAGTACTATTATTTTGGTTTTCTTAAAGAGGTTGTCTAGGATAATTATTTTTTTTGTTTAAATTGTTTAAATTATGCCGGGGAAGCTTTAAAAAAAAACGTACTCGCTGTCCGGTCCTGCTGCTCTGATGTTTTCTTGCAGCGGAAGTCCTCGTCGGCTATGACATCCCTGATCCCTTTCCAGTGACGTAACTAGGAATGGCTGGCATTTGACATGACCCCCCCCCCCCCCCCCGCACAAACCGCATTCCTGCGCACACTATTATGCCCCAGAGTGGCCCCTGCACACACTATTATGCCCCAGAGAGGCCCCTGCACACGTTATTATGTACCATAGTGGCCCCTGCACACAGTATTATGCCCCAGAGTGATGTCACCAAACAGGCCCAAAGCCTGCTGGAGCACAGGAGAGGTAAGTAACGTTGTTTTTTATGTTCTCTCACCTCCCCTGGGCCTCCGATCATTATACTATCATTATAGAGCCTGGAGTATAATGATAGCAGTGTTTGTGGGGTTCGCGGGCCCTGTGGAAGCCGCTACTGCTGCTACCCTGGTATTTACGCCCCTGTCCCTTTCCTTAGGCTACTCATTGGCCTCAGTGGCCTAAGGAAAGGACCCGGGGAAGTCTCAATTAGTAGATCCTGAACAACCCCTTTAATTGCTACAAAAAAATTGTAAGGCAACTCTAAACTGCATATAAAGGATCTAGAGTGTCTTCTCTATTAAATCTATACTGTCTTTTTGTTTTGTAGGATAATAAAGTGAATGGTGTAACCTGTTGCACACGTATGCTTGGCTGTACATATCTACATCCGTGGGTGCTTCCAGAACCTCATATCACAAAGTTATCACTTACTGTGCAGGATGAGTTGTTGATTCTTGGGAACAAAGCATTGTGGGAGTATGTGCCAGTAGCAGAAGCTGTAAAGACCATTCGTCACTTACCAGATCCACTTTCCGCTGCTAAGAAGTTGTGCACTTTAGCACAAAGCTATGGTTGCCAGGATAACGTTGGCGCCCTAGTAGTTTGTCTTAATATTGGAGAAGATACCTGCACTTGTGAAATGCATACACTGACTTTACCCAGTCCATCTGGTTTGACCTCCACACCTGCCACAAAGGAATCTCCAGACTCAGTGACTCCATCTTCCAGTAGTGGTATTGCTTCAGAGTTCAGCAGCGAGATGTCTGTATCTGAAGTGAGCAGTGAGGTTGGCTCCACAGCTTCTGATGAACATGCTGTTGCTGGAATAGATGGAAGCCTCATCCTCAGGCCAGAACGGAGATGCAGTCTCCATCCAGTTCCTTCAGCCAGCACCTTTCAAAGGCAACCATCATGTGCCACTTTCTCCAGCAACCAGTCAGAAAATGGTCTGGACAGTGATGATGACTTGCAAGCTGAGGGCCTCAATACTGGCAGCAGGGTGGAAGTAGAGGTGGATATTCACTGTAGCAGACAGCACTCTCCAGAACCTTCTGCCCTGGGTATGTTCCAGGGACTTGAGGATGATTCTGGTGGAATTTCAGTGCAGATCCTGCATCAAAACACTATCAATCACAACCCCACATCAAGCCAAGAGAAGGATGATTTGCCGCCTTCATCCTCTGGGCCTTCTCTGTATCGGAAGAAACACTCCAATGGGTCTGTTGTGCCACTGGAAGAAATCCTTAACCTCATTGAGGTTGCTTCTGAGGCTCCTAAGAAGAAAACTGGTTACTTTTCTGCACCTTCACAGCTGGAACCAGAGGATCACTTTGTAGTTCCCCCACATCTGGAAAATGAAGTTCGGCAGCAGTTAAATGACTTAGAATCTGGAGCCGAAGATAGAGCCAATGCCCTTGAAGAATTTGACACTGCTTTGTGACCTTGCAAACTGAAGAACTTAGGGGGTCACTTCAACTCCTGCTGTCAAAATTGCACATTTTACAACTCTCACTCCTTATATTCTGTAATGTGTGGCAGATGGATTTGCCAATCACAGCTTACCTCTTATACCCTCCTCCATTTAAAGCCAAATGTTTTTTTTTTTTATTTATTGATGAATTTTCAATTCCTGGTTGTTGAGCCAATGAACAAATGTGAATTTATTCCAAATATTTATATTTTTTACCACTTGGTCCTAAAGAAGGTACGACTGCCCAACTAGGGCTTGATCCAGTAGAGGTACTCTATCCACCTCAATTGCTTCAAGATATAGGGGAGTTGAGGAAGGGGGTTGGTTACCCTTTATTGAGTGACTAATATGGATTTGTTAAAAGACTTTTGGGTAACCTTTTCAATACCTCTAAGTATACCGAGCAGGAAACCCATACTTGACGAGCCTTGATGCGGACAAAGCAGTCTTTCTGCCCTCTTGAAGCATTGGCCAACCAATGTCATTATCTTAATACCCTGTGGGTAATTGACATACCCGGAAGCTAATTCTCCAGACATGGAGTAGCTGATTTGCATAGTAATCTACTGAATTTTTAGAAATTGCATCGACTGATGCACTCTGCAGTCATTAATAAGCTTAAAATGAAGGACAGTTGTGGTAATGTTCCCATCATGGTGGTCACTTTTCCTGAGCCATTTCTGATCAAAATCAAGCAGCTTTTGATACTTTTGCACTTTCAGATTGGCTGGACTTTGTCAGTACCTTGTAATATGTCTTGGTACATCTGGTTCAGCAGAAACAACTTAAAGGAGTGCAGTCATTGTTTGTAAACCATGAACGAGGACTTGTACATTCCCATTAGATTCTTAACACTAAGTTTGATTATTTGATGAATAGTTGAGACACATTAACCTCCGTTATTTGCATTGTTGGGGGAAAGGGGTGTAATTTTTTTCTAGATATGGACTAAACTATTAAAGAATCCTACTGTAGGGTCTAGAGCTCCCTCTGGGTAATGTTTCCAGAGGAGTCGCCCAGTTTTATGACAAGTGGACATGAGCCAATTTGTTTTTATATGCACTTTGAATCTGGGTCATAGTACCTGGAAGGAGGCAAAGACTCTGCCTGATGCAACAAGTAACTGTAGAGACCCCGTGGCCTGGACCACGCCTGATATTGCTAGATATCTGTCCAATTTGCACTAAATGCTTTATAAATTCTGCTGTGGGACACTGCATTGCTTTCCCCGTTCAGTGTCCTCATCACATCCAGCTTTACAGATAGACATTTGTAAATGAACCAACATGATCCATATACGACTAAGAACCTTGGCATGGATTGAGCAAGTCTGTACTTGGATTTCAATTCCCATGATTCATTGCAAGCTCAGGGCTTTCCCTGATGTGAACAGAGTCCTCTTTACTTTTATTGTCATTCCTTGTTTTAATATCAATGCCATGTTTCCACAAGAAATGTCGCCAATGAGGAAAACAAAGTTGCTGTTTTAGTGTTTTGTTTTGGGTTTTTTCAGCTACCAGGTAACATGGGTTGACATTGCAAAAGGGAAGGGGGTTGCTTTGTCTGGTTGAATTAATGCTTTGCTACTGTAGTTATGTCATTGAGGCATGAGTGATTTTGTGCATTTACAGCTGTGACTTTTTACTAAAGTGTCAACTACCTGGACTTCTCTATATTCTGCCGAGGTCCTAACATTAGGACAGGCCATCAGTATTAGATCTGTGAGGGTCTAATACCTGGGACCCCCACAGATGATTTGTTCCTGGACATTGTGACTCCTGTTAATGTTTACATGCTGGGAGTTGCACTGCTTGATCGCTGTATGATTTGTAGCAGCAGCTTTTTAGGTACTGCAGCCCTGCCTCATTGAAGTCTATGGGGCAGTGCTGCTCCACTACACTTTGTGCTGCAAGTGAGCAGCGCAACTACCGCCATGTAAACATTACCGAGAGCAGCAATGTTCCAGAGCAGATGATCTGTGGGGTCCAGACATTGGCCCCTTGCAAATCTAATATTGATGGGCTATCCTAAGTATAGGATGTTTTAAGAGACCACAGTGTTGGAACAACCACATTGGCCACTTCACTACTTACCAAACAAAGCACTGCACATGTAATAGTTACCATGCTTGGTATTGTAGATTGTATGTAACTTGTAAAGTTCACACCACATCTCTGTGAAACAAAAGCAATGCTCACTTTATACAGCAGATTGGCAAAGTACTTGCTGTCAAATCCCTGCTAAATCTGATATTGATGACCTATCCTAAGGATATATCAATATCTCAATCCCAGAAAACCCCTTTAGGAAAATATGAAACTGAAGTTTCCCATGCACCTTACATAAAAAACAAAAAAGGCAGCACTCCAATTGGTATGAAAAATAAGGCGTCGTTCTTTATTCACCCAAGCTTGAAAAAGGCTCTTGTATAAAGCTTAAACGTTGCACACAGATGGGTGACTAAAGTACGCTACCTTATCTTTCATATCAATTGGAATGCTGCCTTTTTTGTTGGTTACTTGAAGATCTCTTTGATCTGGAACCTGGGCGTGCACCTAACATCTAGCAGCAGTGCGGCTGGTATTTTTTGTTTTGCCCATACACTTTAGATGCCTGTTGGCCGAATGCTCCTTCAAATATATATATATATATATATATATATATATATATATATATATATATGTGTGTATATATACCTACTTACAGCTATTCCTCCAAATTCTCTTACATTTGCACAGCTTGGATAAGCATGTTCTGCGAGAACAAAGTATTGGGTATGTTTTAATTTTTTTTTCTATAGCATTTGCTGTCTGAGTCTGAACACCCCCCTAACAGAATGAAATTGAAGGGTTCAGTCAACTAATATGTGTATCATCACCTTAATCTGTATTCTGTGCCCTTGCAGCCACCCTCTTTCTTTCAATAAGAAGGGAAAGGATGACAGTAGGAAACAAAAGAACTCATGACATAAATACTTATCCTGTGTCCATACTTCTCTCTCTTTCAGTACACTTATGTGGCTGTGTACTAGCGTTCTTCCTTTGTCATACCTGTTTTATTTTTTAAATCAAGGATACAGTGGTTGAGGATAAGTGAGGAACAGGGCTAGGGCATCTTTCAGGCAGGGCATCAGTGCTGGCTACTTGTGTCAATTCTTGGGGGAAGGGGGGGTGGAGGAATTTCTAAAAACCATTCAATTGTAATTTTCTCGTTGTGTACAGTTGGTCTGTTATGCAGCATAATGTAGTGAAATGTGATTTTAGAAATGACTGGTACTTGGCATTTAAAATAATTTTATTTCCAATGGATTTCTCACATTAATGGTGCTACAGAGGCAAGAATTCTGATACTCTGATACTTTTACTTTTTTTGGGGTTTGACTAGGAGCATGACACATGTTGAAGTGCCCTGCTGGTAGGGTAATACTTCCTGGATGTGGTCTTATATAGGTCCCTCAAGATTGGTGTAGGTGAATTAATATAGAGTATATACTAGGAAGCGTCTTAATACTTGCCTTTATAGTCCCATTTTACTAAACAACGGCACCCCTTGGCTACAGCATGAGTGGCCCCCCCCTTCACATTCACTGACCACCTTTCCACTGTCTGAATTGGTGTGATATGAGAGTATTTGGAACTCATTGGTGTGGCCTCTCCTATCTCACTACCCATGCAGATTATCAGAAATTGCACATCTTTGTAACCTTTGTCATTAGATATCTGGAGGTCTGCAGCAAGCTGCAAAAGCTGAAAAGTTTAGGTTTCCACTGAATCACAATGGAACAGACTGTACTGAAAATAATTTTCAGTCATGTGGTATGGGTGATCTATACAGCCTCATGACACTCTGTAGTAGGCACTGGAGCCTGAAGCTTGCAAGAAATGTAAGTAATGATAACCAAGGCCCCCTACCGTATTTGCGGAGCATTGTCTGCATGGCATTTCTGAGAGCTCGATACTCAATGTTACATCGTAGGACAAGCATGAAACCGTCTTACCTGTTGAACCAAACACGACTTCAGCACTGAACTGCATCCCAGCTTTATAAGCATCTTGATCCCTTCTGAACAACAATGTTGATTTATAACTAGAAATAGATTATGACATGCATCTGGTCTTGCACTGGTGGAGGGGGAGGGGTAATTTTATGGACACTGTACCCTGGGGGAAGCCAAAGAAATGACAGCCTCTAAAAGCCATTTATTTTTTACACTTTTATTTTAGCAAAAGCAATAATATTGTATATATGTACAAGTTTTCATTTAACATTTCTTGATTTTAGGCTTTGCTGGTGTAGAAAAAAGTGTTTTCCCTGAAATGTCCAATATATGATCTGTCCCAAAAATAAACCCATGTTAATTCTGTTCTGAAAAATCTCTTATTATGTTATTAAAACAAGCTGCCGTCTGATGTTTCCTGTGTCATGTTTCTTACATCGGAACCACGTACACATTACGGCTACGCTATATATTCATGCCCATAGGAGCTGTATTTAGAGTAGTTATATTCTTGTCCATAGGAGGAAGTATTATATTATTTAGTAAACATAAATTGTTTCAAAGTGCAAAAGGGAAATGTTCTCAAGAAGTGACAGAAATGTACTTGGAGCAGGTCACTCAAAGTGCAATATTCAGTGGGGAAGAAAACTAGAAAAATTTGCTCTGTGAGATGATAGGAGGGATACTCTTTAAATGTCTCCATCCTTCACTGCAGTATAGAGGTTAATATGAAACATGGATGGAATGGTCCTTTAAAGAGTGTGTATATATATATATAAAATACACATACATACACAATTTTTTCCTCCCTACAGTAAATGTTGTCGCAGCATTTTCTTATAAAAGTATTTCTATATGAGGTATAGGTCAGAGTAGTAGAATGCATTTTAATGCTATGGTGTGCAGAGTGACAACTGGTGATAAGTTTATGGTTGTATGGTAGATAAGTGCTGTAGAGCCTTCTTTTCCTTGTATGCCCGAGCAACTAGCACAACACTGACAGCATATAATATGAGTAGCAAGATGGCAAAGGTTGCTGCTCCACCATCAGTCCCGGCCAAACTACAGTTCATCCATGTGAGTCCATTTCTGGCATATAACCTCTCTCTCCTCTTGCACACATCGGTGGAATTTATTTGGAGAGCAAAATGTAGAAACACCCCCACAGCAGCTCCATAACCCAGTGATGCCACAGTGCTGAAAGCAGCCTCAATCAGAAGCCATTTGTTAGACAGATCCAGCAGATGCCTGGATCCGTGAGCCAGGATGGCAAGTGTCAAGGTCCCTGTCAGCAAACATACTGTGAGGCCTCCGTATATCAATGGAGCCCGCAGTAGTGTGAATTCCTGGTCCAACTGACGCACCTCCTGCAGCTCTTGACCCTCAAAGGGGTAGTAACCACCTCCAAAGCCACCACTTGCCATGCCAGCACTAAATCCGGATAGAGCAAAATGGGAGGCGACTACACAAATCAGAACCAGAATGTTGAGGATCACCTCCAATAGCTGTAGAACACCTAGGTAAGAAAGAGAATAGGCTGAGAACCCACTTTCCTTGTCTTTCACCAAGAAACACCATGAAAGGCTGAAAAAAGAATATGATTTTTAGACAGTAAAATTTTGTGAAATAATCATTTTATACAAATAAAGCAGCCACAATCCCTGAGGGTCTGTATGACTGTAGGTGGAAAGCTGGCATCCTCAGTACTACAAATCCTTAAAAGGAAAAGGTCTAACTTCAAGACCATATTTTTAATGTATTGCTCCAATAAATTAAAATGGAAAAAAAAGAAGAAAATTTCAAAAATTGTCCAACTGTGAAATTTTTGTTTCTACTGTTTTCTGTGTACAGCTCTGCTAACCTAGTTAAGTGAGTTTGTAAAAAAAAAAAATTATATATGGCAGTATGTTTGCAGGATCATACTACAGTTTATTTTGTAGTCTGTTGCCACAAAGACATACTGTAGGTCTGCACTGGAGCAATAGACACAAAACAGTACAAGGTTTTTAATTTTAAAATTTAAATGCACTGAAAAACAGAATTGGTTGTGAAGGTGGACTTTCCCTTTAAAGAGTATATTGCCTAAAATTAAGTATACTTGATATTGTTCTTGGCCAACTGTAGTACATGGTAAATGACATTTTTCTTCTTTATATTTTGCTTTTTTCACTTGGACTCTATAGAAAAATAATAAAATACTTAGTAAAGCTAAAAAGCCTACAGTTCACTATGACTCATACTTCTCCCAGCCTTGAGGGAGCTACTCAAAGGTCATGATACTCAAACAGCTTGCTAGGATCATCCCAAAATGACAGATGTATACATGTTTCTGTAAATGCTGTTAGTGAATAATATGGCCACCAATATAATTCTTTACTCCAGCCCTCCTATAATCCTAAATGGCAGCTTGCTTATCTGAAGCATTGTTGTGCAAAAAGGGCACTGAACTGAGAAAAGAAATATTTTATACTACCATTTCCACATTTTGGATAAACAATCATTTTAATAACTTGGTAAGCAAGTTTTATAATTTTTTTTATTTTGTACAAATTCTTAAAACCAAAACTACACAATACACATTATACCATGTTACATTTATTTACAAAATGTGGGCTAGGGGGCTTCAATCATGGAGACACAGACTAGAATTCAAGGGTGTTAGCCGGCTTCTTTTTCTGGTGACGGACGGTTCGGAAACCCTTAACAGCAAGAAAAGCACTCATGAAGAAGGCTATGATGGCCATGCAAGCAAAGAGGGCGGCAGCAATGTCAGCCCCATGTAAGGCACAAGTAAAGCCTTGGTAACCTTTACTGCTATACAATGTCTCACGGTCTTTGCAAACCTGAGAGTTGTAAGCATCCTGTAGGTGCTTGAAGTAGAAATAAAGAGCTGGCATGTAGCCCACAGCAATGGCAATGTCCAACACGCACTCCACCAACAGCCATATTGGCCAATGCCATGGGACCCGGAGAACACCAAGAAGAACCATAAGGCAACTGAATGCCATAAGAGCACCCCCAAAGGCCATAGAGGCAGTGACTGTGGGAAGTTTTAGATTGTAAAACTGGACATCTAATTCCTGAGCCTTCTGTCCATCTGCACCACTGAAGCCATTGTAGGCCCCCCCAAACTGGTAATAATATATTCCTCCCAGATTAGTGATGCCAGTGTAACCCCCTGTGGAGTTGTAGGACACCGAGCAGCATATCAGGATTAGCATGTTGAGCAGAACTTCCACAAGCTGACAGCAAGCTGAAAAGATGGAGAGCAGACAAGGACACGTTAGATTCGGGAGAATTAACAAAAATTAAAGCAACAAAGAGGTTCTCCAACAAAATGTATCTTTATACAAATCTGATCAATTTTGCAGACTGAGTCAGGGAGTGGCCTGGTATCATTGCCAGTCTGGACTTGTCTGACAATTTGGTTGCTGTGGGTACACTGCCAATTACTTTACAACAAGGTTGTCAAGCAGCAATAAACTGAGAGCATAATGTAATCCAAGGCAATAACCATCTGTCGTATTTTTGTATAAACACATTTCTGTGGAAAATCCCTTTTAAGAGCTTTCGTCACCGTTATGCAACTTTACTCCCCTGCAATGTATACTTTTAGGAGGGTTTCCATCTAAATAAAATATATTAAAACTTCTCACAGTAATACGTGCCATCACAATCTACTGGTTCAATTCTGATATTGTCTGCGTCCCCAGTGGTCTCTCACCACAAGGCAAACGTCTGCTCAGCCAATCATTGGCTGCGGTAGTCACCACTGTGTATGTCCAGAAACCCAGAAGTAAGGACCAGTAGAGAAACAGAGTCAGAACCAGACCAGAGTGGGAATCGGTTAGGATGAATATCACTGTTTATGTTAGTACCCCCATTGTGAGCGTCTTTCATTATAAATATATATGTTTATTTATTTATTTTATTTAGCTGCAACCCCCCCCCCCCCTAAAGGAGCAGAAAAGTCCTAAGTTCAGCTTACTTTAGATCCCCAGGTAAAGCACTTTTCCCCTTATTTATAAATGAATAAAACAGCAATTTACATACAGGATCCAAAGCTAAATAACAGGTATATTTGGAAACTGTAGAATCACCTCTACAAGGTACTAGGATTAGGTTTATAACCAGCATAATACAATAATACAGTACGCCCTATTATAAATGCAAATAACATTGCTGAAGGCCACTCATTTCTCCCTAATTTAACTGGAAAAAGGAGCAAAAACAATTCCCTAAAGTTACCATTGTACTCAAGGTGACAAAGCACACGGATAGTGGCAGATGTAGCCAATTTTGACAAAAGCCTCTTTAGATTGTCAGCAGTAGAAGGGCGCTGTACAAGCTTATACTATACATACATTATAGAATTTACAGTCCTCTAATTTGCCTTCTAGTGAAAATGCCAATAGTCATATAAACACTTTGGTAACATGCATTCTGTTTGTCTACCATTTTGAAGTTCATTGAAATTGTTATCAAAAGTATCGAGTGCTGCATAATAATAATAATAATAATTATAAATCTTAGCAATACAGCCTTTGCTGATACCCTGCTGGTCTCTGTATCATTGCAATAACCAGTCATTGCACTGGACTAGCACTGCCAGCAAGCACAATATATCTTCCATAGTTCAATTACAACTAATCACAGAATATGAGGAACTTCTATGAATAAAACTTAACTTTTAATAGTATTTATAAAACCATCATAGTCATTAACCCCAATATACAAAAAAGTGCAACCCACACTGTGCATAACCAAAGCACATGTAGTATCTGAACAGACAATTCTGTCTGCTATCAATGTAATGCCTCTCACCTTGGAATATTCCTGTACATGTTGTATTTGTATTTGTATCTGCTTATCTTTGCTGCTGTAACACACTGAATTTCCCCATTGTGGGACTATTAAAGGACTATTATTATTATTATTATTATTATTAAAATACATGCAAAATATCGACATCCAACACGTTCCCTCCCCACTTATCTTCAGGGTTCCTCAGGGAATTTATTAAGGGGTAAGAGCCCCCACAGAGTAGTTACATTTGATTGCGTTAATGGCCTGACCAGCTGGTCCTCATATGGCAACGTTACCAAAGTATTATTTTATTATTTCTAACGGGCCAAAACACATAAGCAAAATGACTAACCTTCTAAACTTCACAAAAATAGTGATGATGAAAACATGCCATTAAAATTCACATATGTAGAATAAATTGGATAGATATTCCAATTATAACCAGAATGATAAGCATATAGGCATATACTGTAGTACAGGGGTAGGCAACCTTTTTTGTTCGGCGTGCCGATTTCGATTACAAAAATCAAAGTTGAGGTACTCGGAGTGCCGGTCAATAATTGTAAGTCTGACGGCCCCTGCACACGGTATTATGTCGCATAGCGGCCCCTGCACACGGTATTATGTCACATAGCAGCCCCTACACACGGTATTATGGTGATAATACTAGTGATAATTGCTATTACTATTATTTTAGCGCGTAACAGATATTACTAGAGATGCGGGCGGCGTATTTTACTCTATAAAGATCAGGTATGGACAGGACAGAGACAGTGAAAAAATGTAAACTTTATTGGTGACTTTGTGCATGTGTTGTCTAAGTATTTGGTGTGACACTTTTGGCGCTGCGACCTGGACGATGGTAAATGTCTGGGTCACAGCGCCAATAACTTCCTGGTTATGTGATTAGGCTCAGAGGGGTATTACATTATCCCTCTATGTGACTATCAGAGAGCAGAAGTACAGTATGCTCTCTGATTGATAGGAGAGGGGATAAGGATGGAAGTCTCTGCTACCCCCATCATCTGCAGCTTATGCACAGACAATGAGGAGTTATCATTGTCTCTGCAGCTCCTCCTCCCCCTCCTTCCTTAGCTCTAAGATGCTGCCTGACACAGGAGGGGGGGACACTTTTAGAGCCCCATTTCTAAGGATCTATTAGGGCCACAAAGATGCAACTGGATTCATTTTAAAGATGAGAATCTCATCTTTAAAAAGATACCAAGATCTCCATGATTGACCTTACAAATTCAGAGCGATTCACTGTTAAAACGATGTCGGGAATTGAGATCTGCATTGGGATTTCAATGCCGAACATCGTTTTCACTAACCAATCGCTCAGGATGTGTAAGGACGATCATGTTGATCTTGGTATCATTTTAAAGAGGAGATTCTCATCTTTAAAATGAATCCAAGTGTTTCTTTATAGCTTTAACCAATCCTGAGCAATTCACTCAGGTACAGTAGAGAAGCCGGCAATTACCGGCTTCACTACTGTACATAGACTGTGCAGACGCGGGGTGCTGTCGCATCCATCTTCAGGCACTAATGAAATTTTAAGGAAGCCGGATGGAAAAACGCTGCAGGTAACGTTTTTCCATGCGGCTGAGGCACAGATACGGGGCCAGAACTGATGCCTCTTGTGCCAGAACCAATCCCATAGAAAACTATGGGATCCGTCCTGGCATCAGTTTCCCTCCAGCTTGTGTGCACCATGCCGGAGGGAAACAGATAGCTGCGTCGGACATATGTGAACACACCGCTGCCGTGCCAGGGAAATAAGCCTCGCGTGCCACTCTTGGCACGCGTGTCGGGGGTTGCCGACCCCTGCTGTAGTATATTCACAGAAAACAAGATCCTAATGGGAGACACTGATGAATAATTAAATATAAAACTTCACTTTTATTATAATCCAATAAAAATGCATTTGTTAATTCAGGGCACAATATAAAATCATACAAAACTGCCAAACTCAGCAGTCTGCTGTAACCCGCCTTAAAGCGGCAGTATATCATAAACCTAATTATGTTCTTAAGAAAAACTTGCGATTGTATATGGATAGACAGCGTATCAGTGGATAGAGCTATAATCTCACCCTATATCTCTCCACTATCAGAACTCCCTCATCCAAATATGCATGTCAGAACAAAACCTGAAATGGCTTCATAAAATACAACTGAGCTAGTCACAAATTCAAGCAGGTGTATCCCCCTTTAACCCAGAGGCTACTGGCCTAATGCCACACCAACAGAGCTTAGAAGGGAAAACATCCTGTCCACTAAAACTCAAATAGAAGCCAATTCAGCGATGTTTTAAAACATAAAACTGATATTACTGCAACCTCAAAAGTACCCCTACGCGTTTCCTCACGAACGATTCATCAGGGGCTGATTCCCAAATTCATCAAAGCAGTCAAAACTGCTGTTAAATATAATAGCAACAAAACGGTAATGTTAATCTGACCGCCAGCATGACCGCTCTAATATCGGTGGTAATGAATGCAGCGCGCTTCCACCCTTAAATAGGGATATACTCCTCCCTAGTAACTGCTTGAGCCAATCACTCCAAGTCCCACCTACATGCCCTCCTTAACGCATGAACAGCATAATACAACGTAAATTTTAATCGGTAACTCCCCTAATAAACAGGAGATAGCTACTATTCTGCTCCCAGGGCTATACATGTCAATCACGCAACCACATCATTACACACCCACTCTGCAAGCCAATAGCGCTTCCTCAGCTTTACATGCCCACTCAGGCATGCGCACTCGGCAACAGGCTACATTTGAGGCCCTACTAAATGCCTTATCAACAATCCCTTTGGGGAAACCTCTCACTTGAAGGCACCTCGATAGATCCCTGGATTGGCTAATAAATTCTCCATAAGATGAACAGTTTCGTGGCGCTCTAAGAAACTGGCCCATCGGTATGCCACGTTTTAACTGCGGTGGATGACAGCTTCCCCAACCCAAAAAACTGTTGGTTGCTGTTTGTTTTCGATGGATGGTTGTAGCAATTTTACCATCCGTTGTTCTAGTTAACCTGAGGTCCAGGAAGGTCAGGAAACCTGCATTAAATTCTGAAGTGAATTTTAACCCCAGATCATTTTGATTTAGCTCTGCAACAAAGGTGTCAAAATCCTCTCTTGGTCCCCTCCACAGCAAGAAGATGTCGTCTATGTATCGGATCCAGAGATCAATCTCCACTGATACGCTGTCTATCCACAAACAATCGCAAGTTTTTCTTGTTAAGAACATAATTAGGTTTATGATATACTGCCGCTTTAAGGAGGGTTACAGCAGACTGCTGAGTTTGGCAGTTTTGTATGATTTTATATTGTGCCCTGAATTAACAAATTTTATTGGATTATAATAAAAGTGAAGTTTTATATTTAGTTGTTCAGTGTCTCCCATTAGGATCTTGTTTTCTGTGTATATAGTTCGATATTGGGTACTTAAATTGGTAAGGTTCTGTGAATAGCATATACTGTAGTACCTACAGGAAACACCAACATATCTCATAATTCCTGTATTTATATATATTTTATTTGAGAGACACCATATCAGGAGCATATATATAGTATAAAGGATACCAATGGAAATATGACTATAAACACAGGCATATATTGTATTGCCTCCAGATAACACAAAGATGTGTAACAACCCCAACAGACCAAATATACTCCTGTCATTTGTGGTTTTTATAAATACTATTAAAAGTAAAGTTTTATTCATAGTAGTTCTTCCTATTCTCTAGATCACTGCAGCCAGTACCACTGAGGTTACTGCTACAGCGGTGAGCAGAAAGTGCAGGCATGGAAGCAGCAGAGGATCAGTAAGGTATTACTTTCTTATTTTCTAGTATTCTAAGTGGTTAGTAAAATATTTTAAGAGGCTGGACAAAATCTTTAAATAAACTTTTACACGGTCGCTATGTAGAAGTGATAGATTCCCTTTAAAAGGTACTTAGGTTTCCCAATCCAGACCCCAGCACTATGTAATGGATAATCTGATACCATTGTTGGACAGATTTGCTACTGAATTACAGTGGGGAAAAAAAAAAAAAGTATTTAGTCAGCCACCAATTGTGCAAGTTCTCCCCCTTAAAAAGATGAGAGAGGCCTGTAATTGACATCATAGGTAGACCTCAACTATGAGAGACAAAATGAGAAAACAAATCCAGAAAATCACATTGTCTGATTTTTTTTAAAGAATTTATTTGCAAATTATGGTGGAAAATAAGTATTTGGTCACCTACAAACAAGCAAGATTTCTGGTTCTCACAGACCTGTAACAACTTCTTTAAGAGGCTGCTCTGTCCTCCATTCATTACCTGTAGTAATGGCACCTGTTTGACATTGTTATCAGTATAAAAGGCACCTGTCCACTCCTCAAACAGTCAAACTCCAAACTCCACTATGGTGAAGACCAAAGAGCTGTGGAAGGACACCAGAAACAAAATTGTAGACCTGCACCAGGCTGGGAAGACTGAATCTGCAATAGGTAAGCAGCTTGTTGTGAAGAAATCAACTGTGGGAGCAATAATTAGAAAATGGAAGACATACAAGACCACTGATAATCTCCCTCGATCAGGGGCTCCACGCAAGATCTCACCCCGTGGGATCAAAATGAATGGTGAGCAAAAATCCCAGAACCACACGAGGGGACCTAGTGAATGACCTGCAGAAAGCTGGGACTAACGTAACAAAGGCTACCGTCAGTAACACACTACGCCGCCAGGGACTCAGATCCTGCAGTGCCAGACGTGTCCCCCTGCTTAAGCCAGTACATATCCGGACCCGTCTGAAGTTTGCTAGAGAGCATTTGGATGTTCCAGAAGAGTATTGGGAGAATGTCATATGGTCAGATGAAACCAAAGTAGAACTGTTTGGTAGAAACACAACTCATCGTGTTTGGAGGAGAGTGAATGCTGAATTGCAGCCAAAGAACACCATACCTACTGTGAAGCATGGGGGTGGCAACATCATGCTTTGGGGCTGTTTCTCTGCAAAGGGACCAGGACGACTGATCCGTGTACATGAAAGAATGAATGGGGCCATATATCGTGAGATTTTGAGTGCAAACCTCCTTCCATCAGCAAGGGCATTGAAGATGAAATGTGGCTGGGTCTTTCAGCACGACAATGATCCCAAGCACACCACCTGTTCAACGAAGGAGTGGCTTCGTAAGAAGCATTTCAAGATCCTGGAGTGGCTTAGCCAGTCTCCAGATCTCAACCCCATAGAAAACCTTTCGAGGGAGTTGAAAGTCCGTGTTGCCCAGCGACAGCCCAAAAACATCACTGCTCTAGAGGAGATCTGCATGGAGGAATGGGCCAACATACCAGCAACAGTGTGTGCCAACCTTGTGAAGACTTACAGAAAACGTTTGACCTGTCATTGCCAAAGGATATATAACAAAGTATTGAGATGAACTTTTGTTATTGACCAAATACTTATTTTCCACCATTATTTAAATTCTTTAAAAATCAGACAATGTGATTTTCTGGATTTGTTTTCTCATTTTGTCTCTCAGAGTTGAGGTCTACCTATGATGTCAATTACAGGCCTCTCTCATCTTTTTAAGTGGGAGAACTTGCACAATTGGTGGCTAACTAAATACTTTTTTTCCCCCACTGTACATACTTCCTGCAAACTCCCACTAAAGGTGGTAGGCCATAGTAATCTGGTCAAGAGCATACATATGCCACATTTGCTTTATAACATTGCAGTGTGGACACTGCTGCATTATTTTCATAACCATACAGTCTATTCTGTGGGTTGTGTGGTAGCCTGATTTGAAAAAATATATATATATTTGTTTTCAAAATCTCTGTGTATGTAAAACGGACACCCTTTCCATGGCTTCTATGGTTTTCAAAACTGAGGCATCCTGTGAACTTAGCTTTATTCCCATCACAAGTGATGGCACATTGCTAATACATAGCTTTACTCTCTTATCGACAGGGGTCCTTCTACTGTAGCCCCAAGTGACTCGGGAATAAAGGGACTGCAGCAGTGGTTTAGCCTTCACAATCCTTGCAGCACAGCCCCAGACAGAGACACTGGGGAAGACTAAACAAACCTGGTACAATAGAAAAGTGAAGTTGTTACTGAAATTCTTCAAAGGGCCTTTAAAAAAAAAAAAAGTGACAGGTGTATTTTGACTGGGTGCTATGGACCATACTTTTCTTTGCCCCCACTGTGATACAGCCTACCAATGTTGCTTAGGCTAGATTGACATCATGCTTTTACAATACAGTTTTTGCCTCTGTTTTGAAAAAGAAAACAAAACGTATGCCAAAGAATGTGTGCAAACAGATGCCACGAAAAGGGCATTCGTTTTACATAGACTTCAACAATAAAAAAACATCTACGTCACTTAGAACCATCTTATATATATATATATATATATATATATATATATATATATATGTTACAACTTGTCAATTGTAATTTCAGCTATACTAGTGTCATCCAGCTTTCCCAGAAATAATTCCACATCTCAGAAAAGCTGGGTTGCAAACACTGTAGGAGCTATGACTGCAGCCACATTGACGAAAAATTAGTGACAACCAGTCAGACACATCCACATTTTTAACCTGAAAGGTGGAGGACAGTTTGTGAAGACTCATACAGGATTTACTGGTGGTAAGAACATATGAATGATGATGACTTTTACACGTTTAGAATAGACCCTGCCCATGCAGGTCATGTTGCTTATACAATTAGGACACATGTAAAGACAGACATGGCTATGTAAGGGGTCTTACTGTTATAAGTCAGTGTTCCCCAACCTACAACTCAGCACAGATAGTGAGCAACTATTGGGGCAGAACTGAAATTCTAGCTTTACAACAGCTGGAGAGTCACAGGTTGAGAAACACCAATATAAATGCACAAGGTCTTGTCTTATCTTGGTTAGGATGATATTTTCTCCCATGTTACAGTTTATAATTAGGAGTGTTAACATGCAAATAAAAATACCAAAGACCATGCAATAAGCTGAGATTGAATGTTCAAGGTGCAAAGTACTGGAACTAGCAGCGATCAATGAACTATAAAAAGTCAGCTGACTTCAGATATAGCGAGAAAGGAAACAACAAAAACAGATAGATAAGATGGCGCGTGTCAATAGACGACTATGAAGACATTTACATGCTGGAAGCGGTAGGCACATGCCAAATTCATATGCTGGGCCTCAATTATCAGAACTGTCTAAGGCTAAAAAAAACGAAAACGCAGCATTTTGGCCACAGCAAAAAATGCTGCATTTTACATTACCTGCAAAGTAGATGGGATTCAGGTTAATCCCATACACATAGTGCAGAAAAAAAAACCCTGCAGCCGAAAAAGCTGCGTTTTCAAAACCATGCTAGCGATAACTAGACTGCCGTTTACAGTGTGAATGGTCACATACAGCATAAACCAATTGCTGAGCTGCACTTGTAAGGCTATGTTCACATCTGTGTCAGAGTCTCCATCACAATGTCCGTCAGAATTCCCAGACGAACGATTCGCCCATTATAATCAATGGGGTTTACCTGTATGTTCTTTGACAGTTAATTTTTCAGAGAGGACAACACTGTTAGCCATAAGCCAGGTTCTCAAAGGGTGTTTTGTAGACACATCTGATTCATTACCAAGCAAAGCAGCTGCACAATGACAGATATAGAATGATAATGCTGTCACTGAGTTTTATTTGTTCATCTGTTTTTCCAACTGCATTTACAAAACCCAAGAAAAAAAGAGTAAAAATAATGCCCTGTGAGACTCCATACTCCATACTGGCTATTCTCTCAAATAGGAAGTACAGGTGCGGCTGGGCAATTAGCATATGCTGTATGGGCCGGGCCACACCATGTACCAACACCGATATAGTACACAAAATATACAGCCAAGACAAGTGTTTGCTCATTTCTTGGCTGATTGGAAAGACATTTAAAGAAGGCACTTCTAAGGAACAAGCTTTGCTGTAAATGCTTGCTCCTTGCTGATGACTGGGCTGTGTAATATATTCTTTTAGGCACCATGCACACAAGAAAATTTGGTCTTGAAATTCTGGACCGCATGTAGTCCACATTTCCTGGATTGAAACCGGGATTCCATGCATCATAGTAATCTATGAAGCTAGGAGTCCCTGCCTTTCAATGGCTTTACTATATATAGAATGGGACAATAGAGTTGTCATAGGAACTCCTATGATCATAGATCACTATGATGCTTAGCGTACGGGTCTCCTGACTACAAACCAGATTTTCCAGGATATATTTACCTATCTGCAGGAAGCCTAAGGCTTTGTTCACATTGAAAATAGTTACAATGTGATTGAATTCTTTAAAAAGGGCAGTTATACTCTTAGACATGATGTATACAGTATACGTTGCCTATCTTGTAGCAAGTGATGGTGGATCAGATATACAAACACAATGAGATCACGTGAATATGGAGTATCTCTCAAGGCATTCATTGAACATGCAATCTGAAGGCATTTAAGAAAGCTGTTTAGGATACACTACTGATTTTGACATGAAAGTACTTACCCACATATCCCCTGTCACAATTCATCCCCCACAAGCGTATACACCAGACATAACATACTTCTTGTAACTATGACAAGGATTTTGTACATTTTATATTGTGTCCACATGACAATATCTGCCTCTTTGCTGAGATCAGCAGGGCTTACTTGGGAAGTACACAGAATTCAGTTCCACACAAATAAGAATGAAGCTGTATCCTCGCTGCTGGAAATTTCCGCTGTTTTTATTAGGAGAACAATGTAGAAGGAGGAATGCAAGTAGCTGTGGTGTAGGGGCAGGGAGGATTTAGTTATTTACTTACTTTGTAAGACTTTCTCAATTCTACTTGAAGAACAGGAAAGGCCACTTTAAAAGGACGGAGTACTCATGTCCTGGTTTCTGGGAAGGTATCCAAACTTTATTTGGTCCTACACACAAGTGATTCTGTGTCTACAGGGCAGGGGTGCAAGAGCTACATAATTTTGCCTGGGTACATGAGCAGCATTTAGGGAGATCGGCACTCATCATTTTACAGATTGAGTCTACAACTATTGAATGACATCCAGTTACATTATCATATGCGCCATTCAGATCCAGATCTGCATTCAAAGTTGTTTTGGTCTCCTATTAGCTCTCAGGCTGCATGACTTCACAGCTTACTAGTACCCTCCACCCCCCAACCCCCCCCCCCCATTTACACTGTATTTTTCAGCACAGTGTACCAGGATGCAACAAGGCTAATTGTGTTACATTAAGGAGCTCACCCAAGTCATGCTGCTAAGTACTAAAGGCAATGTGTTGCAAGAAAATCACCTATTTTTTTTTTTTAAGTTTTATGTTAAACATATTTTTAAAGAATTTTTGGCAAGGTTTTTAAAATGTTTCCACGTTATCTATATTTAAAAACTCCTAAAAATCCTGAGGTTCTGACTTTGTCCACTAGGCTATATAATATGCTAAGACTTTCTGTGACTGAAGTATAAGACATGATGTAATACAAGATAAGGCGTTTACAGAGCTATACAATACTATATGCAAAATGAGTGCAAATCTCTGCATACTTTTTCAGAATAAAAAAATAAAAAATACATAAGCCCAGGATGAAATGTATTAAAAGTTTGTACCCATCAATAAAGATCCACCTGTTGTACACAGTGCTATATTACAGGTAACTCACCACGTCCAGTGCATAAATATCTGCATTTGTGACAATCCAATATCCCACCATCTGATTCTGCTTCATAATACTCCATGTCATACATCTCAGGACCATTTGGAGGAAATGACCTATTATATAAATTGTAATAAGGTTCAGTCTTACCAATTTTTAAAGCGCACATTGCAGAAATAAGGATAAAGCAGAAACACAGAGTGCTAAATAAATAAGGGACAAATATGATACAAATGCAAAGTATTATATAAGTATATATGTATTTCCCATCAGCATTTGTGGCATATAATAAAATCTTTATATAGCGTAATACATTTGGGAAAATGACAAAAAAGTAAAACAACATGTAATTCACACAAATTAACAAAACATCAAGACAAGAGGAGAGAGGACCTTACGCATAAGAACTTACAATCTAAAGGACATATTCACATGTTATGCCATGAATGCCTGATGGGCACAGTTCTTACCTCTGCGAGATACTGGAAGAACCAGAGAACCCCCACCATTTGCTGATTCCCAAGTGTCACATACTCCATACCCTTCAATGGAGTCATGACCCTGCAGAACTGCTATAATACTGCTCCCTATGTACAATATAAGTACTATAATATTGCCCCAGTGTGCAAGAATATAACTACTATAATACAACCTCTGGTGGTAAGAGACTCCAGGGTTCTTTTGACTTCTGCACTCACCTCTCAGATGGGTAGTAACGTTCTGCCTCTTTTTTGTTTGTGGAGAGTTCATGTCGATCTACACTTTGCACGTAGCGTTCTTGGTGCATTTCTCGTTCATCAAAGCGGTTGTGGCTTCTCTCTCTGTAGTGACTGTCTCTTTCCTCATATGTGCTGGGACTGCTCCCTTTGTAATAACTGTCTGTTTCCTCATAACGACTCCGACTCCTATCTGCTTCATATCTGCTATGTCCTCTAACATCATAGTCCTTGTCCCTCTGTTTATACTCATCCCTACTTCTATTTTGGTCCTTGTCCCTGTAGTTCTTCTCCCGATTTTCATAATGGGAGTGACTCTTGTCTTCCCGCTGCCTGCTTTGCTTCCTATCTCGATCATACTCATCTCTTTCTTGAGGCTGATTCTGGCTACGCGCATGGTGGCTCCTATTAGGAATCCTCCCATTGTTATATCCATTCTGAACATCAGAATGAGTGTTTCGAGTTTTGGTATGATGTCTGCGCTGCTCATAATTTTGTTTCCTTGATGGTCGGCTTTCCCCATCACCCGTATAGGGACCAGGATCTTCCATTTTCGGACCTGAAAGAAAGACATTATATGTACTTAAGACTATGAAAAACTTTCTTAAAACTGACGTACGAAAATCATTTCAGATTTAAAATTGAATACCTAAAAAATTTATAGGTGTTATTAATATTATACACAGCTAGTGGGCTACAATGATGGTTTATGGAAATAAAAAAAAAAAGTAGACTTGCTTCTTCTAATCTCAAATGACCATTTTAAGTTCTTGAAAAAAAAAAAAAAAAAACATTTCCTGCCAAGATCTCTTCCATGGTTTGATGACTATTTTCTGTGTCATCAGTAGGCGAAACCACCAATTCCAACTCCTTTATTTTTCCACAGCCTGACTCCGTAAAGCTCCTCTAGTTCACCAAAAAAAATAGGAAAGTAAATATGCAACAAACTATGCATCTAATTCATTATACAATATTAATAACTGAATAATATAATGTAAAATTATTAATCATTTTATTTTAGATAGTAACTAAAGTTAGTAACTTTTTTCTGACTCCAAAACGCCCTGACTCCACAGCTCTAGTTTTCTCAGTTCAGTCACAAAAATGAATGGAAGATCTCAAAGCCCCACCCACAGCGCAAATAACAATGCAGCTTGACTGGTAGTATGCAAATAGTTCAGAGTTTGCAGATGAGTATCTGCGAGCAAGGCCGTGGAGACAGAGTCATGACGAATTTTGGATCGAGTCTGAAAACAGTTACCAACTTTGGATCCAGATTCAATATCAAATGATTATTTATTTTTAATTCCTAAGAGGATGATAACCCAAGAAACAGGGAAACCCACAACCCACTCCCAAATGAGAGTGATGCATACAAAAACAATCACCATCATTATTTTAACAATATTACCCTGAGTGCTCTGTTCTTCATTTTCATGTAATTATTCTTAGTAACATTATACAATTATTGATACTGTATAATTAATTAGATGCATATCTTTTTAATGAATTTGAGGATTTTTACTGCTTCAGACTGACCATGGTTGTCAGACTTTTATTAAAGAACACCCATATCTCCAGCACCGAGACACATACTGGGAAAGCCAACAGTGCGCTGAATCCTGCGCACTGTGGGCTTTATAGAGATATATAAAACCGCACATAGATGAGGACATGAAAGGTCCTCTTTAAGTAGCCGAAGTCATAGTAGAAGTCGATGTCAGAGGTTTGGCCTGCCAATTCCACAGTCCTTGTTTCCAGCCAGCATATAGCAAGTACCTCTGAATTCTTGTGTTCTCCTATAAGGGAAAACACACAGAAACAGAAGGAACCATAAGAACACCTGAATAAAATTCACAAAAACGATGTATCCATTATAGACAACCTCTTCACCCCATTAGGAATCTCTTCTCAGTTCCCTAAAGCTAATTGTAGCAGCTCTCTGCTCTTTCACACTATGGTGGGGTTCACATACATGTATAAAAAAGAATCACCCCACAACAAGCAAATGTTTTTTTTTAATATGTGTGTCTACAGTCAGTATGTCCATGGAGGATACACACTGGGAAGCCACTGAAGACAATGATCTCCAAGTCTGTGGGGGGAATTCATCATTACCTCTACACCAGTTTTCCGGCGTAGAGGGATAATATTGAGGCGCATCTTTGGCGCAAGGCCCTTTTTTGTGCTAAATGTGTGCCTCAAGCCCCAATCCGTCCCTTGCCCGTGTGGGGATCAGGGTGGCCCCTGGCGTCCGCAACTCGGTCTGATAGATTTATTAAGACTCACGCCAGTTTTCTGGCATGAGTTAAAGTGGAAATCTACGCCAGTTTCTAACCGGTGAAGATTTCCATTCTGGGACAGAGATGGCAGACAGATTTATGAAGAGGCTGTGGCCACTTCATAAATCTCTCGGTCCCTCTGACAGTCTAGCCATTTTTTAAGACAGGCATTCAATACATATATTTGCTCCAATAAGTTCTGTAATACGGCCCAAATTAGTTCATGCTGCAATATGTCAATATTATGGGGCCATGTGCTGTCTGTTACCCAACCTATTTACTTTCAGCTCCAAACCTGAATAACAGAGGCATAGAAACTAGAATCGCGTCTACAAAGTGCTGGGATTAGGTTATAACCAATTTACTGCTGACAGACTCCCTTTTACCACTATACAACATTTACAAGATCTCTGCTTGATGAACGGAATGGAAACATCCAGAGCCTGAAAAGATTGGGGCATATTTATTATTTCATTTACACCAGATATTAATTGCAAAAAAAAAATAAAAATTTGCAAACCTCGTATTTGTTGCAACTGGTGTTTTTGTGTCTTCCATGCCTGGTGGTAGAACTGCTGCATTTACAAAGAGTGCAATATGTCCAAATGATAGCTGCAGGTCTCCTTCCAGTGCATGATCAGAGTTGTAATCCTTTACATTTACACAAAAATGGTTCCATTTACTAACAGCAAGCAGAGATCTTGGCAATTATAAGGTACTGAAGTGGAAGTAACAGTACTCCCCCTTATACAATGGTCGATGAGCAGTTCACATGCTGCGTCTCATAATATGGGACTCACTACAATCGCATCCGTAGTGACCACAGACTAAAAACATTTTTTCATTGTACAAGGTTATCAATAATCATTTTGCGTACTATTTGTCTTGTATTAGTTGAATAAAGTCAGAATAATTATCTTTGTAACCAATAAGAATTCCAGAAACGCTTGCATTACTTTCCCCTAACTATCCCCCATCACTCCCCTATCACGCCTTACAATGAGCCGAGTACTCAGAAGTCTGCTCCAGCCTCTCACTATCATATTTGTCCCGTATTTATTCCTTTACTCACCCAAAATCTCTTCTAATCGTCTTAGAGTAGGTAAAGAAACATCCGGAACCGAAACTCAGACACGAAAGCGCGCCCCCGACGCAGAAACACACCTGTGCGCCCCAAGAGAGACGCTCATTGCGCGCCCCCGATGCTTGAAACGCAAAAGAACGCGCGCCGCTGACCGCTGGAACGCACAAGGGTACGCGCACACTGCAAGTCCTTAGCTGATTGGATAGATTGATAAAGGCGGGTGAAAAGTGATTGGACCGGGAATGTAGGCAGTTCTGTAATTGGTCGGAGATTACTAGGGGAGCACAAGCAGCTCTGTTATTGGTGGGTTTGTGGAGATGAGTTTGGACATGTACGAGAGGCCGTGACGATGAATTTGGGGAGTCCAGTAATACCAGGTGACCATTACTGGGTTATATGGGGAGATGTTTTGTGTAGACTGATACCAGGTGTATAGCTGCAGGATTGGATATGGTACTAGTGCGCTGCAAACGTCACAAGGAGACATATGGGAATCCTCCATAGAGACTGGAAGTCAGGGGGTTGTATGGGGATCCCTAGGGCCGGTTTTAGACAAAGTGGGTCCCTGGGCAAAATTAAAAGCGGTGCCCCAAATGCTGATATGCAAACAACACCATCGTCTTCCAGTGGCAACCCATATAATAATGTCTCCTTTCTGCCAACAAAAAAGTAATAAGCTCCATTTTACCACACACAATTCAAATGAGAACCTTTGTACCACCTAATAGATTTTTGCACCCAGTCATCAGTTATTATAGCGCCTCCTTATTAATAATAATCCCTGCATATAAATAATATTACTCCTTTATCAGTAATAGCTCCCTTATAACTGATAAATAGTGCCCTGTATCAGTAATATTCCCCCTTATCAGTAACAGTCACACCGTAAAAATAATACTGCTCCCTTATTAATAATAGCCCCCTCATAAATAATAGTTACCCTTATAAATAATAGTCCCCATTATCACTAATAGCCCCCTTTATAAATAAGCCCCACTTAACAATTATACCCCCCTTATAAATAGTTCCCCTCTTATAAATAATAGCTCTCCCTTATAATGGATGCCTTATATGTAATAGTTCCCCCATTATAAATAATAGCCCATCTTATAAATAATAGTTCCCCCTTATAATAGCAACCTCATATTTAAGTTTTCCAATTATAAATAGTTACCCACCCTTATATATAATAGTTCCTCCTTTATAAATAAGAGCCCCCTTATATATAATAGTTCTCCGTTATACAGTGTCGGACTGAAGGGCCTTAGGCCCACCAGTGGAACTTGTTCTGGGGGTCCACCCACAGCTTCCTGCTAATAGCCTACATCTCGGCTCCTTCACGGAAGTCTTACATATGTGCTGACTATCTGGTGTTACTGAGTATGTTTCCAGTATAGTCAGCCCCTATAGTACTGTGCAGGCCCCAATAACTCCATGGCCAGTTCATGCACAGTACTGTATGGGGAATGACATGGCTATGGATCACTACACGTATATGCAAGATTATAGTGAGGGAGCTGTGATGCAGACATAGCACACAGGGCTGCCGGCAGGAATTTTGACTCCCCCCCCCCCCCCCCCCATAGTATAATGCTCCACAGTATAAAATGCTCCCCTGAGCCCTCCACAGTTTTCCCACATGGTATATAATGCTCCACAGTGGCCCCACACAGTATAAAATGCTCCCCTGAGCCCCCCATAGTGGCCCCATATGGTATATAAGGCTCCACACAGTATAATACTCCAGTGGCCCACACAATATAATATGCTCCATACAGTATAATATGCATCCCACAGTGCCCCCACAGTATAATGCTCCACAGTGGCCTAACACAGTATAACATGCTCCACAATGGCCTCCACTCAGTATAATATACTCCACAGAGGGGTTCCCCCAGTATAATGCTCCACAGTGGTCCCCCACAGTATAATATGTTCCCCACAGTCCCCTCCAGTATAATGCTCTACAATGGCCCCACAGAGTATAATATGCTCCCGAAAAGCCCCACACAATATAATACACTCCACAGTGGCCCCACAAAGTATAACAGGCTCCCCATATTGCCCCTTCCCCCCAGTATAAAGCTCCACAGTGCCCCTCCACTATTTTGCTCCACAGTGGTTCCACGCAATATATTATGCTCCCCATAGCGTCCCCCCAGTATAATGTTCCACAGTAGGCCCCACGCAGTATAATATGCTCCCCAGAGGGCCCCCTAGTATAATGCGCCTTAGTTCCCCCCCCGAATAATGCCCCACAGTGGTGCCACGCAATATAATATGCTTTTGCAGATGGCCCCCCCCCAGAATAATGCTCCACAGTGACCCCACTCAGTATAACATGCTCCAGAATGGCCTCCACACAGTATAATATACTGCCCAGTGAGGTTCCTCCAGTATAATGCTCCACAGTGGCCCAAAACAGTATAATATGCTCTCCAGAGGCCCCCCCTGTATACTGTTCCACAGTGGCCCAAAACAGTATTATATGCGCTCCAGACCCCCCCCCCCCCAGTATAATGGTCCACGGTGGCCCCACACAGTATAATATACTGTGGGGCCCCTCTGGAGAGCATATTATACTGTGTGGGGCCACTGTGGAGCATTATACTGGGGGGTCTCTGGAGAGCATATTATACTGTTTTGGGCCACTGTGGAGTATTATACGGGGGAGCCGCTCTGGATAGCATATTATACTGTGTGGGTCCACTGTGGAGCATTATACTGGGGAGGGGGCCCTCTGGAGAACATGTTATATTCTGTGGGGCCTCTATGGAGCATTATACTGGGAGGGGGGCTCTGGAGAGCATGTTATATTCTGTGGGGCCACTTTGGAGCATTATACTGGGGGGCCCGTCTGGAGAGCATAATGCTCCAAAGTGGCCCCACAGAATAGAACATGATCTCCAGAGGTCCCCCTCCCAGTATGCTCCACATGGGCCCCACACAGTATAATATGCTATCCAGAGGGGCCCCCCAGTATAATGCTCCACAGTGGCCCTACAGACTCCGTCAGTACTATTATATTATACTCTGGGGTCTCTTCAGACCCCAGAGTATAATAATCGAAGGCCCGGGGGAGGTAAGGGAAAATAACAAACTGTTATACTTACCTTGTCTTACCTCTCCTGGGCCTCCTCCCGTTGCTCTGCTATCCCCACCGTCGCTGACTTCCTCTTCTCTGCAGCTGAAGAGTCACCGCTGAGGCCTGTGATTGGGCCTCAGCGATTTTGTGAGGCAGGCTGTCAGCACGCCCCATGTGACCGCTGTGGCCAGGTCTCAGCGGTGATGTCCGCAACGCCAGAAGATGATGTCGGACACCAAGGACAGGTGAGTAAAAGTGTTTGCTATTTTTACTCACCTCGGAAAGGTGTCCTGCGGCACATGACGCTGGGTCCCTTTCTGTTATTGATATGGCCGGGCCTGACTCCAGGATCCGGAGTCATCAGGCTCCGGATCCCGGGGGCCCTGGGCAATTGCCCATTTTGCCCCCTCTCCCCCCCCCCCCCAACGCCGACCCTGGGGATCCACTTTAGCAGGGGTACTGACTGCTTTTAGTAAAGGGCCACTGGCCGAGATCTGAGCTGAATAAATTGAACGATAACAATACATCTGACTGTAAGATATAACTTGGGTTAAAACAAGAAATATTAGGAAAAAATGTTTCATATTAAGGTTCACACTACCATTACTAAAGTCTGCTGCTGTCATCTGTCGTAGGGTGAGAGTGATGGATGCAGATGGAGCCCCCTCCGTCTGTATCTTTTCTCATTGACTTTGATGGACGCTGTCTTCTGGCATGTTTGTTTACCTTTGTAACAGAAGAAAAGGTACTGCGTACAGGACTTTTTATTCTGTCAGTAAAGTAAAAAACATGACAGAAGATAGCTTTCATCATATTTTTTATATTGGGGTGAATGCAGACGGACACCTGAAGGAGAGGGCACCATGTACATTTATCATTTGATGTCTGTTACTCTCATCCTGTGACGGATATGAGCAACAGACATTAATGATAACGTAGCCTTATTTGACCTTACATTGTGGTCAAATGGAGTAGTGAGGTCAATGTCACCAACTAGTGAGGAGACATTAATGTGACGTTATACTGTGTGGGGGGGCACTGATATGGCATTTAGTAATGGCATTTTTGATTTAGGTCATAACCGCCCAGCCCTAGTCCAGTACAGTACAGTTTAGTGCCCCCACCAAGAGTTGACACTAACAGCGGTTGGGAAAAACACTTATCTCCTGACTGCTGCCCCCTAATCCCTGATACCTTAAAGGGGTTGTCCAGGATCATCAGTTTTTTTTTTTTTTTTTTTTGTATGGGGCCGGGAAGGTGAAAAAAAAATACATACTCCCCTGTCCGTGGCGGTCCAGTCCTGCTGCTCCAGTGTTTTCTTCTGGCGGAAGTCCCTGCCGCATGTGGTCAATCAGTGGACAGAGTAAAGGACACGGGACGTTAAAATCCCACTGCCACTATTTGCAAGATGATATGGCTTACGGGACAGCGTTTGGGAAATTAGTGTTTCTCACAGCTACTGTCATAATTAAAAGATCAGGATGCAGGGGTCTGTGTTTGGACCGTTGAGTATCCCTACCCTATAGACTAGGAGTTAGGATATCATTTTACAGAAAAAAAGTAAAAATAGACTGAGTCTGTGTCCGTTCCCATTGACACCAATGTAAGCAACTAGCTTCCGTAATTTTTTTTAAATTTTGTAATAGAAGATTAAGTCCTGCATGCACGGCGATTAGGGGTGGGCGATTTATTGAAAAGTAATCATAACTGAACGTCAACCTGGATAACCAACATGATTTTGGTCACATTGGTTATTTCGGTTCACTTATTACAATAACTACAGTTATCATACCAAACTGAAACTGCTTTTATTATATTGTGGGGTCACTTCAGGAAAAACTCATTTTCATAGCATTTTTTTTCCCCATGTTTTTCACTACGTGGGGCCTTAGCCATTGGGTGCTGGCAGCCACTTCGCAAAACTGTTGATGCAGATGAGTGACCACATAGTGGTGCTGTCAATTGCATGCAAATTTTTCCGAGAGGCCCAATGGAAGGCCTCTTCCCTAAAAATATTCTAGGCGTTAAATATGTAGATGAAGGTTAATGATAATCTTTAATTAACTGATGGTTATGTAAGCCAAGAAAATATAACTTGTAAGGTAACCTGTTATAACCTTCTGAATTCCTTTTTCTGCAGTCCTCAGAAATTTTTTCTAGACCAAAATGTAATGCACTTTAATTAAAATGTTACTGTTTTTTGCCTGAAAACATCACTCTAAAATTACTGTCACTAGGTGTCTCCCTTCTAGGTAATTTGCTATTCACACTCTGTTATAAGGGAAGGTCTGTCCATAAATACCATCCAAAAGCAAGATGGGCTCACACTGAGTGCAGGAGGGAGGGGCTGGACTTTCTTTACACATTGAATGGAGAGGGGAGGATTCCACACAGATTTCCCTGCTTTTACACTGCACAGAAGTTTACTCACTTTGACTTGTGATATATTTATTTCTGACTAGCTACTTGTGTTTTTGTTGATGAGATATTAGTCATAGACAGTAAGCAGCTTTCCTCATTGTGCTCAGATTGCCTTCTGCAGTGATTTTAGCTGCATTATAACCTGTATTTACAGTCCAGTATCCCTGGATATCCTATAATATACAGTAGTTGCTTGAGTGTTTCTCAGGTATTTGCTATTTTACAGTTACTGCTTGCTTAGGCTAGGTTCACACCTGCACTGGGCTCTCCATCGTTAGGGTCTGTCAGGAGACCTGAATGACGGAGAGCCCGTTTGGTAAAAACAGTCGTTACCTGCAGACACATTAGACTATAATGGGGTCCATTGGGTTTACAACGGTTTTATACTAGAACTGGAGGAGAGAAAAGTCCTCTGTGCAGGACTTTTCTCTCTGCTGATTTTCTGCAGCATATATTTTCAACACTGTTCCATATAGGGCTCACAATCTAAATTCCCTATCAGTATGTCTTCGGAGTGTGGGAGGAAACACAGTTGCTACCAGTAGTAATAATGGATAGGGGAGGGAGGGCCAACTGTTCCTTATTGTATATGTCCCCAGCCAGAAATGCAAGACAGTAGTGAAAAATGTGAGCAGCCATAATGGATCTATTACCAGCAGAAAAACTGTTAGGAAACCATGAGAAAGCCATAGAACAGACTGCCCGTCAAGACCACTGGGTTTTTCTTTCACCATTTAGCCTCCCAAAAATTTTGTGATCAAAACTTTAGACACTCCCCGAAATGGTACAAATTAAAGGTACATCTGACCCAGCAAAAAAAATAAAAAATTCTGTATGCAGCCCCATATATAGAAATACATTTTAAAAAAAAAATTACAGGTGTCAGAATATGGCAAATACAAAAAAAATTTTTTTTTTCAAAGTTTTGGATTTTTTAAGGTGTTAAAACATAACCAAAACTATATAAATTTAATATAAAAATCCCGCCGACCTGTAGAATATAGGTAACATGTCATTTTGACACCACAGTGAACTCTCTAAAAACAAAACCCATAAGAAAATGGTGCAAATGCAGTCTGTGATTTTTTTTTTTTTTTTGATTTTTTTTTGCAGATGCCCAGTACATATGGAATATTAAATGGTACCATTACAAAGTACAATTTGCCCCCTAAAAATAAGCCCTTTTATGGCTCTGAGAATGGAAAAATAAAAACCCTAGTACAGGGTTAGGCAACCTACCAGCACACTAGCTGTTGTAGAACTACAGGCCCCAGAATGTCTACTTGCTTTGCTCTTTTTGGAACTCCCATGGAAGTGAATGGAGCATGCTGGGAGCTGTAGTTTCACTGCAACTGAAGCGCCAAAGGTTGCTGATACTTGTACCAGTGTCTGTTCCTGTACCTCACATAGTAAAAAAGATCCTACATCTAAAAGTATAGGCTGTGGCCTTTCTGACTTGTAGCCTGGAAGTAATGGATAAGTTAGAGATGTCCCCCTGTAAAGAGGCTGTCTTGTTCAAATAGGCTCCTACCCTGTTTCCCCGAAAATAAGACAGCGTCTTATATTAATTTTTGCTCCCAAAGATGTGCTGTGTCTTATTTTCAGGGGATGTCTTATTTTTTTTTCAATGAAGAAGAATTCACATTTATTGCTGAACAAAAAAATGAACATTTATTATATACGGTACTGTACAGTAGTTATCACAAACCAGCATAACCAGACAAACTGTGAATCCTATCAAGAATTTCTTACTACTGTACCATTATTTCCATGTACAACAATTAACAGTATGGTACATTTACCAATATTTACGGTACGAATAGAAAGTAAAATTTATTCAATGACAGTTATGTCATCATCTTCTAGGACATCATCATAACAATCCAAACCATTAATTTCCCTGCACACAGTATCATGTCCCATAGTGGCCCCTGCACACAGTATCATATCCCATAGTGGCCCCTGCACACAGTATCATGTCCCATAGTGGCCCC
Organism: Leptodactylus fallax; assembly: GCA_947044405.1. Taxonomy (NCBI): domain Eukaryota; kingdom Metazoa; phylum Chordata; class Amphibia; order Anura; family Leptodactylidae; genus Leptodactylus; species Leptodactylus fallax. The sequence goes on from CAMRHE010000021.1 coordinate 6,353,161, forward strand.
TGCACACAGTATCATATCCCATAGTGGCCCCTGCACACAGTATCATTCCCCATAGTGGCCCCTGCACACAGTATCATGTCCCATAGTGGCCCCTGCACACAGTATCATGTCCCATAGTGGCCCCTGCACACAGTATCATTCCCCATAGTGGCCCCTGCACACAGTCTCATGCCCCATAGTGGCCCCTGCACACAGTAGTTTGCCCCATAGTGGACCACCCATGAACAATTATTATACTGTGGGGTCTTTTCAGACCCCAGAGTATAATGATCGGAGACCCAGGAGAGGATAGAAACATAAAAAAACAACGTTGCTTACCTGTTCCTCGCTCCGGTGCATGCCCGTGTGCTACTCCGGCCGCCTTCACTGTTAGACCAGGCCGCGTCACGACGCAAAATGACGTCCGCTGACGTCACCAAACAGGCCCGAAGCCTGGAGAAGCGTAGGACAGGTAAGCACATAGTTTTTTATGTTCGCTCACCTCCCCTGGGCCGCCGATTATTATACTCCGGGGTCTGAAAAGACCCCGGAGTATAATGATAGCAGAGATTGTGGGGTTCTCCCGCGGCCTCACATATCGTATATACCGTATGTTCTGTTCGGGAACATACGCCTTACTTTCGGGGGGATGCCTTATATTAGGCAATTCTCCGAAACCTCTCCTATGCCTTACTTTCGGGGGTGTCTTATTTTCGGGGAAACACGGTAGTAGCTTCAGAACACAGAGAAATGGGTCACATATAACTTGAATGGGTTACGCTCTACAGGACTATTGTCTTCCTTTTCACTACAATATGGTAACTTCTAGGAGTCTGTGAAAATCACAGTTTCACTGCGTGAATCAAGGTGATCATCAGCCTAGCAGCCATAGCAAGGGCTAAAAGGCACGCTAATATTATACTAGTCCAACCTAATGATATGTTGAACTCAAGCGACTTTGATGTGACAATAGAGGCTCTATATCCCAAGTACAAGAGTACTTTAGAAGGATAGGTCTGGCTGCAACAGCACCCTTAAGATGCCTTAAATATATTTCATTCTTTATGGGATTAGGAATGATGACATTAAAGGGAACCAGTCAGATGGTTTTTCCACCACAAACTGGCCCAGTCAGGGTGGGTTCACACCTGCGCTTGCTGTCCGTCCGTTGCCAATCCAGTGAAAATTTCGGCGAACTGGGTTGGCATCGGATACAGACCAGTCAGCGACGCATTGGTTAAAAACCCATTCATTTGAATGGGTTTTTAAAGCAATGCGTGGGTGTGCGCTTACACCCTCTGCGCTGCAAATCCTTTTTTTTCGTCGGAAACAAAGTCGGACAGGCAGGACTTCGTGTCCGACGAAAAAAAAACCGCTTCGCAGCGCAGAGGGTGTAAGCGCACACCCACGCATTGCTTTAAAAACCCATTCAAATGAATGGGTTTTTAACCAATGCGTCGCTGACCGGTCTGTATCCGATGCCAATCCAGTTCACCGAGATTTTCACTGGATTGGCAACGGACGGACAGCAAGTGCAGATGTGAACCCACCCTCAGGTGCATGAAGAAATATTTCCATTTCCTTTGGTGCCCCTCTGTAATCTTTCTACTGTAGCAAAGTAAAGTTATAAAAGTTGGAAAGCATAAAAGGTCATATGTAAATTATCCTAAGTAGCCACAGTGGGAGAAGCCTCAGCCTAGGCACACTGTCCGCTTATTAATCACACCTCCAGGCTCTGACTGAAATCACCATCACTGTCCCCTCAACCCCTGACGTCCCTATACCCTGTTCCTACCCACTGGCCTAATCTTATAGAGGTGTCATTGTGCCTGCTTCTCCCGGGACTAGTGTCTGTTTCAGGTGGCTAATGCACATTCAGCCGCGTCTGCAAACCGGCAATACAAGATCGCTCTGTGTAAGTGTGTCAAGGCCTGCACAGCTTAGTGCACACCGCAGGGAGTGAGAGTGTGTGTTCTTGGTTGGAGCTGATGCAACATGTGGTCAGTCTCATACGACTGCCTAGCGTGCAACTGGTACAGGCTTTTTGTGCAGGTGGCAAAGGATACAGAATTTAGTAGTGTAATATAACAGAACGTGGAGGACAACGGTTTCTTACAGTGTTTCATTTTTAGGAATTAACTTTTACAAAACACATTGACTTTCAAAGAATTATGTTCATGGTCTACAGTTTCATGTGGATTCTCTAATCTCCATGTGTACACATAGTGATGGTTAACTTTACCATAGATGAAATGTTATTATAACCTGTTGCCATTCTGACATAAATTGCTTTGAAATTGGGTCCATCTTTTTGAAATGCCATGTGTTGGGGGAACAAAGGGGCTGGATAAGAGTTGGAGGGGTCAAAGGGGGCATGAGCAGGGTTAGAGGCATGACTTATGATATGTAAATTGAGAGGTAAGATTAAAGGATTATAACCATCCATCTCTTGGACCTTTACCTATAGGGATAATAGGAATTCATTCATTACTGTTTGCTGACTGCCACTTGCTTTATTAACTTCAGTTTAAGATGTCCATTCTTGAACTCTGTTTTTTCTATAGCCCCATAGACTTTAATGGAAGAGGCGTGCTTTTCACATCTATTAGTTCATAAATCCATCTTCATACAGTACAGACCAAAAGTTTGGACACACCTTCTCATTCCAAGAGTTTTCTGTATTTTCATGACTATAAAAATTGTAGATTCACACTGAAGGCATCAAAACTATGAATTAACACATGTGGAATTATATACTTAACAAAAAAGTGTGAAACAACTGAAAATATGTCTTATATTCTAGGTTCTTCAAAGTAGCCACCTTTTGCTTTGATTATTGCTTTGCACACTCTTGGCATTCTCTTCATGCGCTTCAAGAGGTAGTCACCTGAAATGATCTTCCAACAGTCTTGAAGTTCCCAGAGATACTTAGCACTTGGCCCTTTTGCCTTCACTCTGCGGTCCAGCTCACTCCAAACCATCTAGATTGGGTTCAGGTCTGGTGACTGTGGAGGCCAGGTCATCTGGCGTAGCACCCCATCACTCTCCTTCTTGGTCAAATAGCCCTTACACAGTCTGGAGGTGTGTTTGGGGTCATTGTCCTGTTGAAAAATAAATGATGGTCCAACTAAACGCAAACCTGATGGAATAGCATGCCGCTGCAAGATGCTGTGGTAACCATGCTGGTTCAGTATTCCTTCAATTTTGAATAAATCCCCAACAGTGTCACCAGAAAAACACCATCACACCTCCTACTCCATGCTTCACGGTGGGAACCAGGCATGTAGAGTCCATTCGTTCACCTTTTCTGCGTCGCACAAAGACACGGTGGTTGGAACCAAAGATCTCAAATTTGGGCTCATCAGACCAAAGCACAGATTTCCACAGGTCTAATGTCCATTCCTTGTGTTCTTTAGCCCAAACAAGTCTCTTCTGCTTGTTGCTTGTCCTTAGCAGTGGTTTCCTAGCAGCTATTTTACCATGAAGTCCTGCTGCACACAGTCTCCTCTTAACAGTTGTTGTAGAGATGTGTCTGCTGCTAGAACTCTGTGTGGCATTCACCTGGTCTCTAATCTGAGATGCTGTTAACCTGCGATTTCTGAGGCTGGTGACTCGGTTGAACTTATCCTCCGCAGCAGAGGTGACTCTTGGTCTTCCTTTCCTGGGGCGGTCCTCATGTGAGCCAGTTTCTTTGTAGCTCTTGATGCTTTTGGCCACTGCACTTGGGGACACTTTCAAAGTTTTCCCAATTTTTCGGACTGACTGACCTTCATTTCTTAAAGTAATGATGGCCACTCGTTTTTCTTTACTTAGCTGCTTTTTTCTTGCCATAATACAAATTCTAACACTCCATTCAATAGGACTATCAGCTGTGTATCCACCTGACTTCTGAACAACACAACTGATGGTCCCAACCCCATTTATAAGGCAAGAAATCCCACTTATTAAACCTGACAGGGCACACCTGTGAAGTGAAAACCATTTCAGGTGACTACCTCTTGAAGCTCATCAAGAGAATGCCAAGATTGTGCAAAGCAGTAATCAAAGCAAAAGGTGGCTACTTTGAAGAACCTAGAATATAAGACATATTTTCAGTTGTTTCACACGTTTTTGTTAAGTATATAATTCCACATGTGTTAATTCATAGTTTTGATGCCTTCAGTGTGAATCTACAATTTTTATAGTCATGAAAATACAGAAAACTCTTGGAATGAGAAGGTGTGTCCAAACTTTTGGTCTGTACTGTATATGCATATACACAGTACACATATCACAAATCTCCTATTATCCTAAAACAGTGTTTCACTGATGTGGTGTTGTATTTTTTTCTTATATTGTAGGTCCCCTTATGGACTCTGGATCATCCATTGCCATACTGATTAAGGCCATATGGCTGGTGATGAGGAAGAGGGATGTTCAGAACTTTGGGAGGATCCTAGACTTCTTGGAATTAACTCATGAACAGGTTCCTGGCTTGCTCTGTTACATGCACCATGCTAAGCTCAGTACTGGTCTCAGAGGAAAGGTAAGTTCATGAAAGCTGTTAGGATATGTTCAAACAGTGGAATCTTGTGCCTTAAAATGAATGCCAAATTTTGGCCCAAATCTGTCTCCCATTGTATACCTATTGAATCAGCGATCAGAAGATAACTGCTTCAATTCCCTATTGGGACAAAAAATTGTAAAAAAAAAAAAAAAAAAAATGTTGAACCTTGTTAAAAAAAAAAAAATTAACAAATGAATAAAGCTCAAAAATCCAATTTTCCCATATAAAATGTTTAATTATGTAAAATAATGAAGAAAAATAAAAGAAAACATTACATATTTGGTATCACCGCGTTCATAAAAACCCAAGCAATAAAACTAAAATATTATTTAACCCACATGCTGAACGACATTAAAAAAAAAAAAAAAAAAAAAAAAACATAGAAAACCGCAGGAAATAATGATTATTCACCATCTTGCCTCACAAAATGTTCAATAAAAAAGTGATCAAAAGGTCAGGTGAAAACCAAAATGGTACCAATAAAAAGCACAAGTCGTTCCGCAAAGGATAAGCCCTCAACCAGCTCTGTCAACACAAAAATAAAAATGTTATTCCTTTCAGAAGATGGTGATGCAAAAATAATAGATTTTTTTCCCCTAAATGGAATTTTATTCTGCACAATTAGCAATGCATAAAAAAAACTACATAAATTAGGTATCTACGTAATCGTACCGACCCGCAAAATAAGGGTAACATGTTACTTATGCTGTACACTGCACGGCAAAAAAAATTAATGTTAAAAAGAAATGCCAGAATTGATGTTTTCTTTTACATCCCCCCCTTGAGAAAGTTAATGAAATTTAGTCAATAAGTTATAGGCACCCCAAAATGGTGGCATTGAAAAAGTACACCTCATACCACAAAAAACAAGCATATGGCTATATCGCCAGAAAATAAAAAAATATAGCTTGTACAATGTGAAGACAAAAATAGCCAAATCTTTAGGACACAACTGGCTGTGGCAAGAAGGAAATGTATAAGCTTTGTGAGCGCTTATCAGGGTACACCCCAAATTTAGAGCTTATGAAGGAGAATGCACCAGCGCTGATTTCCCCCCCCCCCCCATCCATTTCATAGGAGCTAGTGGGAAAATAGCTTGGAATTTGTTGTACCTAATGTACTCCATACAGCTTATATTCACTTCTGAGATACTAATGCTCACTATACCACTTTGATAAATTCTTTGAGGGGCGCAGTTTTCAAAATGGCGTCACTTTCTGGTGGATTCCAATTTACTGGCACCTCAGGGACTCTGCAAACATGACATGGCGTCCAAAAACCAAACCATCTAAATCTCCGCTCTGAAAGCCAAACAGTGCTTCTTCCTTTCTGTGCCCTTCTGTGTGCTTCAACAGCAGTTTATGCCCACATATTTGACATTGTTGTACCCGGGACACCCCACTTTACTAACATATGTGGGTACAAACTGCTGTTTGTGCACACAGCTGGTTGCAGAAAAGAAGCAGCGCTATTTGGGTTTTGGAACAGTTTGGTTTTTTGATTTCATGCCACTTTTGTAGAGTTTCTGAAATGCCAGTAAAGTGGAATCCCCTGACATGTGACCCCATTTTGGAAACTACACCCCTCAAGGAATTTATCCAGGAGTACAGTGAGCATTTTTACCCCTCAAGTGTTGCATTAATTTATTCTCCAGAAACGAATGCACCATCAGCTGCGCAGAGTGAAAATGACAATTTTTCCAGGAATACATCACTTCATTGCACAATATGTTGTGTCCACCTTGCGTCAGAGACAAACGCTCCAAAGGCTGTTGTACCAAGGATAACCCACTTAATAGTCTTTGTAGTGTGTCTCTACTGTCACAATCTGGGCACAACATGTTGGGCACTGAAATGGTGTATCTCTGGAAAAATTGCAATTTTAACTTTTCATTGCGCATTTATTTCTGGAAATTAAAATAATGCAATACTCGAGAGTTAAAAATGCTCGCTATGACCCTTCATACATGCCTTGAGGGGAGTAATTTCTAAAATAGGGGGTGCATTTTTTTATTTTGCCTCAGACCCTCTACAATTGCTCGCCAATGCAGTGTAAATAACCAAATAAGGCCTCAAATAAGTATGGTGCTTCTTAATTTTTGAGCCTTGCCATATTTGTAGGCAAAAGAGTAGGGCCACATATAGGGTGTTTACAAAATCAGGAGACACAGCATAATAACTGGAGAGCTGACGTTTCACAGTGCCGTGATATGGGCAGGACCTATTGGCCACTGAAATGGCCTATCTGGGGAAAAAGTCAATTTTCATTTTGCACCATCTGCTGCGTGTTTCTTTTTGAAAAGCATCTTTGGGGTCAAAATGCTCACAGTTTCCAAAATGAAGTCACTTCTTGGCACTCTCCACCGCATTACCACCTTAGGGTCAAATGTGTCATGGCACCTGAAAATTATTCTGCCCTACAAAAGCCTAATGGCACTCCCTGCCTTCTGTGCATCAGTTTTCCTCCACATGTGGTGTATTTCCATAGTCAGGACAAATCGCGTAACAAATTGTTGGATACATTTTCTCCTTTAACCCCTTGTAAAAATGAAAAATTTGTGGCTAAAGCAACATTTTATTGCAAAAAATATAATGTTTCATTTTCACTGCTCAATGTTAATAAATCTATGAAACAGCTGTTGGATCAAAATGCTCAGAATAGCCCTTGATAAGTTCCTTGAGGAGTGTAGTTTACAAAATGGGGTCATGTTTTGGGGTTTCCATTGTACTAGTACTTTAGTAGCTCTGCAAATGAGACATGGTACCCAAAAACTATTCCAGCAAAATTTGCCCTCTAAAAGCCAAATAGCAGCCTTTCCATTCCAAGCTCCGCCATGTATCCATACAGCAGTTTATGACCACATATGAGGTATTGCCATGTGCAGAAGAAATTAAGTAACAAACTGTGGGGTGCTTTTTCTCCTTTAGCCTTTTGTGAAAATGAGAAATTTGGGTCTAAAACGACATTTTATTGGAAAAAAATAATTTTTAATTTTCACATCCCATTGATAGTAAGTTTAGTGAAACAGCTGTGGGTTCAAAATGCTGACTATACCCCTCGATAAATTCCTTGAGGGGGTCTAGTGTCCAAAATGAGCTCATTTATTGGGGCTTTGCACTGCGCTGGTACCTCAGGGGCTCTTCGAATCACATGTGGTTTTACATACCGCTAGAAAGCCGACAGCACGCTGAATTCAGCACACTGCCGGCTTTCCTGGTATGTGCCCCGGGGCTGGAGATATCGGCGGTGTAAGTTTCACGGTTTACGGTCAGAAAGGCGTTCCTGACAGTCTAGCTGCGTTCCTCACAGCTCAGCTTCATCGCCGGCCAGTAAGGAACCGCCCCCTCTGACAGTACAGTGCTGTAGACGAGTACAGAGAGAGGGGGCGTTCCTTACAGCCCAGCGATGACGCTCAGCTGTAAGGAACGCACCCCCCCCCCCCCAGTACAAGTCTATGAACGAGAACTGTCAGGGAGGGCGTTTCTCACAGCGCAGCTAGACTGTCAGGAACGCCTTTCTGACAGTAAACCGTGAAACTTACACCGCTGATATCTCCAGCCCCGGGGCACATACCGGGAAAGCTGGCAGTTCGCAGAATTCAGCGCTGCCGGCTTTCTAGCGGTATGTAAAACCGCATGTGCCTGAGGACATGAAAGGTCCTCTTTAACAAATTGTGGTTTGCATGTCTCCTTTAACCCCTTGTAAAAATGAAACATTTTGGGTTAAAGCTACATTTTATAGATAAGAATGTATGGCCCAATTCTGTGAAAGACCTGTAAGGTCAAAGTACTCACTATACACCTTAATAAATTCCTTGAGGGGTCTAGTTTCCAAAATAGGGTCACTTTTGGGGGGTTTCCACTGTTTTGGCACCTCAGGGGCTCTGCAAATGGAACATGGCACCTGAAAACTATTCCAGGAAAATCTGTCCTTCAAAAGCCAGTTAGTGCTCTTTCCGTTTCAAGCGCTGCCATGTGCCTTTACATCAGTGTACCAGCACATATGGGGTATTGTTGTGTTCAGGAGAAAAAAGTTAGTTGGTTATTCTCCTTTAACCCTTTGTGAAGATGAAAAATTTGGGGCAAGTAACATTTGATCGGGAAAAAAGGTAATTTTTCATTTTCACGTCCCTATAGTAATAAATTCAATGAAAAACCATGTAGGATCAAAATACTCAGTATACCCCTTGATAAATTCCTTGAGGGGTCTAGTTTCCAAAATGGGGTCACTTTCTAGAGGTTTCCACTGTTTTGGCACCTCAAGGGCTCTGTAAATGCGACATGGTGCCTGAAACTGATCACAGCATAGTCTGCCCTTCAAAAGCTCATTGGCGCTCCTTTCCTTCTGCGTCTTGCTGTGTGCCCAGCAAGTTTACACTCACATGTGGGGTACTATGGTAGTCGGGAAAACTTGCATAACAAATTTTGGGATGCATTTTCTCCTGTAACCCCTTGTAAATGTGTAAATTCTAGGGCTAAATGAACATATTAGTAAAAGAAAATGAAATGTACAAATTTGTGGTAATTCCTGTTTAACGCTTTTTGGGTTGAAATACTTTGTACAGGTGCATCTCAATAAATTAGAATAACTTTGAAACGTTTATTTATTTCAGTAATTGTATTAAAAAAGTGACCTCCTATATTTTCTAGATTCTTTACATACAGAATGTTCTATTTCAAATGTTTTATTTCTGTAAATGTTGATTATGGATTACAGGTAATGAAAACCCAAATCTAAGAAAATTAGAATATTGTGAAAAAGTTCAGTATTGTAAATTCAATGTGTCACCTGCCAAGGTTTCCTAAGCCTTTAAATGGTCCCTCAGTCTGGTTCAGTAGGACACACAATCATGGAAGACGCTGATTATGAATAGAATTACTGAATTACTGAAATGAATGAACGTTTCAAAGATATTCTATATTCTATTCTATATTGACAAAAATTTACTACTAAGACGTAGTACGTGTCACGAAAAAACAATATCAAAATCACTTTGGTGAGTTAAAGTGTTCCAAAGTTATTACTGCATAAAGTGACAGATTTGAAAAATTGAGCTCTGTCAGGAAGTCAAAAACTGGCTTCGGCGGGAAGGGGTTAATAACCTTCCCTGTGCCTCTGCTCATTCCGACCCCAGAGTATAATAATAGTTTGTGGATGGCAAACCCCAAAAATTTCAAACACATAACGAACACCGTGGATGCCTCTAGGGACATTGTACTTTGTGGAGGGGCCAGTATGGGACATTATGCTATGTGGAGGTCTGCTATGGGACATTATATTGTATAAGGGGCTCACTGTGGCACATTATACTGTGTGCACTATGGGACATTATTCTTAAAGCGGTTGTCCAGGAATTGGACAAACTCTGGAAGTTCCTGGGGCTGGCGGCAGCTTAATGTCACTACCACTTACTATATGGGAACCTATAAAGCAGGGACTTACTGCATGGGGGCCAGTAAAGGGGCAGTATACTGTGTGGGGGGCCAGTAAAGAAGGCAGCAAACTGTTTGGGAGCCAATAAGGAAGGTATATACAATGTGGGGAGGTAAGAGAGGGGCTTTATACCACGTAGGGCCAGAAAAAGGGACATTATATCGTGTGAGGGCTAGTAAATGAGGCGTTATACTGTGTGGGGCCCAGTAAAGGGAGCGTTTTAGTGTGTGGTGGCCAGTAAAATGGGTGTTATATGGTGTGGGCACCAGGAAAGGGGGCACTATGCTGGTTGTGTGGGGGGCGCTATGTCGCCCCTGGACACAGAGTCTGCGGCTTGAGACATCCTACTGATTAAGCCCATTCATCAAGCCAAATCACTGGCGGAAAACCCAAGCTCTGCTTCAGCTATCTACCGTGGGAGGCTGATGGATATAAAAAATGAAGAGTTTAAAGCAGATGTCCACCATTTTTTTTTTTTTTTTACAATTGTAATTGTTATAAAATTTTTGAACAGTAACAAATGTGTTCACTAAAAGGAATAAATTAATACATTTCTATATATGACTTAAATGTTGAAAATGCGGCAGGGAAATGAGACATTATTTTTGGCCCCTTACTATAGAAGGCTGGGTTCTTGAAGGCTATTACATTGTAGTGATGGTGGGGAGGGGGTGGGTGCATGTGGTATCTCCATTATTTATTACTTTTATTATTGAAATCCTTCCATTTAGCTGCAGGAGCAATTCTCCACAATTTCCATTGAAATCGCATTGATCTGCAGTCTGATAGCAGATCATCTTGAAATCTACTTTCTTTTGCAAATGCTTAGGGCTGGGGTCACTCATTAATATGTCCCTCATTTACGCAGATTGTACTACGCATGATTGAAGAAAATAAACCTCTACTGGATATTCTCACAGCACTGAACTATCACTTTCCTCCTGTTCTTCCGGATGATTCAACAGCGGTAAGAGTTGTCACCATTGTAGGTTAACTGCACAGTTTACTGTCACAGCATGTCTGCCGTCTGGAGATCTTGGCTGTCAGCTGTTAACTATGGAAAAAGTTTAGTCCTGCACACACTGTAGTATTACACGGCACCTTGGGCTTATTGAGGGAGAAGTGGCGATCTGGAACTTCTTGTATCCAGCCAGCTGTCCCAAATTCTTTTTAAAATAGAAGCATTTTATGAAAGTTACCACTAGATGGCCCTAGCTTGTAGCTTTTTATATTTTTTGGTCAGACCGATTTTTCGTTTTACATTTTACCTCTTGCTGCCTCCCTCTGAAAACACACACCTCCCCTATGTCTCCAGTCTGTGCATAAACAGATCCTCAGTGAATCAGCACATTCTGTACTCAGAAAATGTGAACTGTGCCAGTTTTTGATTTTATTTCTTTTTACAGAATATCATGTAAAATATTATAGAAAATACAGATGATAAATACATTGTTTGGTTGCCATGGATTCTGCGAAATCCATGAGCCACATTTATCTGTAGATTGCATGTTCTTTGGAATACTCCAACAAACTCAGCCAAAATAGTCAGAAAACCCCACCAGTGTAGTTGTTGAGTTTGGACCACCCCCAATTTCTGAAGCAAAGCGGCTGTGAAATTCTATAGAGCACCCAACCCGGTGCCACATAAGGATTTACATCACTTCTTACACATAATTCTCAACAAAGCTCCTTTTAGTTGATTTATTTTTTTATAATTTTTTTTTTTTTGCCTGTAGATCAGTCCACATTCATGTATCAGAAGTTCATAGAAGACATTTTCCCACTGATCACACATCAAAATTTTGATGATAGAATAGTAACTTGAAGCTCCTGGACCCCAATACAAAATCTATATCAGGGCTCCCCACCTACCATGTACCATTTATAATACTAGCGTTTTCTTACATGGCAGAGGGGCCCCCCAGAGGGCAGGGCCCAGGTGTGACTTCTACCTATAACTACAGTACATACTTGATGATAGTAGCCAAGCAGAATGGTGTTTTACTACTGCTACATAGTTGATTTTGTAAAATTACCATTTTATCTCTTTTTATGATGGTTTTTTCAGGCCCAGCGGAAGGTATTTAAGGTCCATCAGTGTAAGATACATTTTCGGAAATTGGTCCTTCGCATGATTCGAGATGAAAAATTTCGGCAAAATTATGTAGAGGTAAGAAATATCAATGTCCTGCAGAATCTCTCACCTGTACATTGTAATGATAGTGCCCTGCCAGCATGAAAAGATCAAGCTTGCAGCCAATCCACAACATTTGATGGAACTAGTGGAGATGCTGAATATTGTATGTATAGCCACAAAGAGATGAAAGCGTCACATCACCTGCGTGAATGCTGCTCAGTTCAGACTGGGGGCCCAAGGGATCCTGTTCTTGTGATTAGTGGAGGGTCCCAGAAAGCAGACCTCTGCTTATTTATAACTTATCCCTAATATTGGGTAAGAGATAAATTGTCTTCATGAAAAAGCCCCTAAGTGGTTCTCCTGTTGAAAACCAGTGCAGACAACAAGGAGAGCCTTCCTGCAACTTATGTTTCCTACAGGTCCTCTGCATGTTCCCTTATGATATTTTAACTGTAATGGTGCTTCCATTGTTAGAATTACTACCTAAATATGTACCTGTTGGTTATGTCATTGTGCTATACTTTCTTAGTGACATTGTGTTATCATACCATTCTGCCACTGATTCTTTTATTTCTGCATATGCTCTGATTCTTTCTGTTGTTATGTTTCAATAAATTAATAAAATATGAAATAATGAAAAAAACAGTGAAGCCTATCTCGTATAGTAACAATCAGATTTCAGCCTCTACTTTTTAAAGTGGGTCTGAAAATCAAAGCAGCATTAGAGAAGTTCTTTTCTGCACAGCTCTTCCAACATGGGCCCATGTTAGGAAAATGGTTTCACCAACTACAGGTGAAAAATTGTACTGCACTTTATATGATCTTTGTCATAAGTGTGTCTGTTTTGTAGAAACCATTAGCTATCGCTTGTGTAAAATAAAAATGTAACCTTTTCCTTAATAGAATACACTGCATCTAGAATATGGGGACACATTCATGGCTGTTCTTGAGAAGCTTCTTTGGGAATTCATATGCAGGCTGCAGGCTGTTCTCAACCACCAGGTAACTAACAGAGGGAGGTATTTTTAATGTGCAAGAAATGTGATATTTGATGTTTGTTCAGAGAAGTTCTGTTTGCACAACTGACATTTGTCAGAAAGCTCAAAAATCATCTTCCCCATGTCTTAGTTACCTTTATCTAGGAAACCCAGATGCTAGCAATGCGCGGGTGTCCGATTGCACCCTCTGCGCCGCGAAGCCGTTTTTTTTTCGTCGGACACAAAGTCCTGCATGTCCGACTTTGTTTCCGAAGAAAAAACTGGATTCGCAGCGCAGAGGGTGCAATTGGACACCCGCGCATTGCTTTAGAAACCCATTCAAATGAATGGGTTTTTAAGCAATGCATCGCTAACCTGTCGCTATCCGGTGCCTATCAAGTTTCCCGAGATTTTCACTCGGATTGGCAGCAGACGGACTCAAGCGCAAGTGTGAACCCACCCTTATATATTATTTGTCTTGACACAGGTCCCACAAACCACACAGCTGTCTGAAGTAGATGAAGACCACCTCTCCAGCACCCCCATTCACCCCAGTTCAGGACTGTGTAAGTTAAGGTTCGGCTCATGAGGACCTGTCAATGGCCACAGAGGTTTTTGAAACTGACCCCCTTTGGTGGTCCTCTCTTATTACCTCTACGAGGTGTAATCTTATGCTCTTATTGTGAGCTTCCTATTATCTGTTCCTTTAATCAATCCCTTTATTGTATTTATAGTTTTTAGACTTTCTGTTGTTCTGTAGATTTACTTGTTTTTATTTATGTAATAAAAGATGGAATTTTGACTTTACATAATGTGAATGTTTTGTTTTGTTTTTCTAAAGGCAAAATAGTTAAATGTATAGCTTTTCAAGTGCTGGAACTACAACTCCCATTCCCTTTTATATCAATCCTACTTGTTTATGTAGTCATTTCGCATCCCATTATATATTGACATGATTAGAACTATAATATTGTAACTCTTGTAACTGTAGATTTCTCTTAACGGAGCCATTCAGCAAGGAACAGGATTGAAATCAATGGGCAACCGTGCAGTAGCCCCAAGTCCTCGAGCAACAATTGCTCCTACCAGCTACCTACTCTCTGTTATAGGGTATGGTTCCTCAGCAGAAAGGACCCAACTTTTCTGATGTCAACATGCCTATCAATAATGCTAGCTATTCAATTAGATATCATACCCCCATTAAACACTGACAGAGTCCACAAGCTCTGTGTCCTTTTAAAGTCTTGGGCAAAATCATTGTGTGTTACCTCCCTTGTCCATATACAACTTTTTTTCTTTTTTTTTTTCTTCTTTGTTTGTTATAGATTTTTCAGATATTCCTCGTGTCAGTAGCACCAAGAAAATAAGTAAGGCGAAGAAAAAGAGAGCAAATCCAACAACCCATAATGTAACCTCCAATGATAGTGAAGATGAAAACGCCCACAGTGTTCAGAAGAAGCAAAGTTATGGTAGGTCTGAAGCCAACTTATCACAAGCTGAAGCCTCTGTGCAGGAACCTGTTGGAAGGACACTGGACCTGTTCAATAGTCCCTCTACTAGTGGTAATATAGTGGATGTACCTCAGCCACCATATTTTGCAATTTTCGGATTTGACTGCAGTGAGAGTTTTAAAGTCAGTCATTGTGAAAAGCTTTCTCCTCCAAATCCATTACAATCTCAAGACCTAGACCAGGAGCATGCTTCAGATCCACACACTGTACATGATGTGACAGGACATGCGTCATTTAATGATATACTGGTTACAGATGTGGAAGGCAGATTAAACCATTCTCCAGTATCTAGTCATGAACAAAAGTCTAGAGGTTATGATAAAGGACAAGTTAAGACATTGACTCAAGGGCTGATGTCATGGAAATACCAGCCAAGGGTCCACCTTACAAAATTACCTCTGAATATTATCAACAAGTATGTAAACCAAGATTTTGCACAAGATGAAATTCCTCAATTGGCGGACTCTGAACAGTCCCGAAGTGAGACTGTTCCAGATTCTGGTAGCTGGTTCTGGGTGTGTTCTGATCCCACAGACAATGACAGTAATGATCCTGACTATTTCCCTGGACACAGTTTCTACCATCATGCTGGAGAGCTGACTAGTAGATTTCAACCAAAAAGGGGTAATTGCTTTTCCTCACTGACATAAGGGTAAATAACTACAGTAACGTGAGATTCTTGGAAGTGGTAGTGGATAAATTGGATTGGAAACTAAGAACTCCACTATTGGGTATTGTGCTCTTGTATCAGTCTTTTTGTCAATTCAGCACCTTCCATATCAAGAGACCCACGGACATATCTTTTGTGATCTTCATACAGTGGCACCCACCAATGACCAACTAATTTGTTTAATGGGGTACTTTCACATTTTTACCATCATCATAACACTTAGAAGTGGAGGCCATACTTGCAATACAGAAGGATGGTGGTGCAGACAAGGAATTCCGCTTTTCTCCTGTTTCCATGCAGGTGCTGTTGGCAGCCTGTAAATTGTAAGTGGGTTGGGATATTCTCAGTCAGCAAGTTATCAAAGTATAACTTAATAACCTATGTAATCTTAAATGATTGGTCCTTCTAGTGTTCTTCATTTTATTTTACAGTCTATTTATTTAAAGTGTGTATATAGCTTTTAGATATAGAGGTCAATTAAATTGCAGGTATGGCATTTAATATGCTTATTTTATCAATACAGTCCCTTCCCTGAAACAGCTACTTGGTGATAAACTGATCATCATGGATTCAACTCCTAAATTTTCTCATCCAGCCTCACAATGTACTATTACTGGACACATATTTATATGAATGGATAGCATGCATTAAAGGAGTTTCTGGGCCTTTTAAATTTGAAGATCTGTCCGTGGTTTTATACCTGAGACCCCCCAGGAATCAACTGTTAGAAGCGGCAGCAGTGCTCCCTGAGCACAGCTTCCACTTCTTACGCCATGTGACGTCCCGTTCATTGGTCACATGGCCTAATCGCAGCTAAGTCCTATTCACTTCCTCACTTCCTGAGGAAGACTTATAAAAAAAAAAAAAAAAAAATGAGCATCGGAGTGGGAGTCTAGGGCTGCTGTGGCCCTTGGGATATCCCATATACGGGTTAGTAGGATACCATGTCACTCTATTATAGACACTTTGTGTGACTTATTACTTTACCCTTGCAAATTGGGTATTTTTGGAATAGTCATAATTGTTTACATGCATATGTATTTATTATGGTGTTATACATTCTATACTTTGATTAACTTGGGACAGGGCATTACTCTTTTAGTCCCCTTTCCATATACAGGTGCATCTCAATAAATTAGAATATTTTTGAAACATTCATTCAATTCTATTCATAATCAGCGTCTTCCATGATTGTGTGTCCTACTGAACCAGACTGAGGGACCATTTAAAGGCTTAGGAAACCTTGGCAGGTGACACACTGAATTTACAATACTGAACTTTTTTACAATATTCAAATTTTCTTAGATTTGGGTTTTCATTGCCTGTAATCCATAATCAACATTTACAGAAATAAAACACTTGAAATAGAACAATCTGTATGTAAAGAATCCAGAAAATATAGGAGGTCACTTTTTAATTTAATTACTGAAAGAAATAAACGTTTCAAAGATATTCTAATTTATTGAGATGCATCTGTATGTATTGGTTTTAATGTGTTTGTGGTTTATGTTTTTATTATGTGACCTGCCATTTTATGACAACAAAGGAATTTTATTTTTTCAATTGCATGGGTATTTAGGTAATTATTACCATCCATGGTCTGATAGGTGTTGTTCTCTGTTCAAGTGAATGGGCTGAGCTGCAATGCCAAGCACAGCCGCTGTACAAATGTATGGCACTGTGTTTGGTGTGTACTCAAAAGGCTGCAGCATCTTCAGAAAGCTGATTGGTGTCAGACCCCCACTGATGTTTAAATGATGACCTATCCTAAAGATAGGTCATCAATTTAAAAGTTTCAGAAAAACCCTTTTAATAGCTCGGACAACAGTGATCTGTCTCATAAAACAGGATTACAAGGGTGATGTCCATATCCCTTATGTTGAAAGATTTTTCCATTTTTCTGTAAACAAAACTTAGTGGCATGCAAAAATTTGGACACCCCTGGTCAAAATGACTTTTATTGTGAACAGTTCAGCAAGTTGAAGACAAAATGATCTTCAAAAGGCATAACATTAAAGAGGAAACATTCCCAATGTATTTTTTGGAGAAAAAAAAATTATTTTCATATTTTACATTTTCAAAATAACAAAAAATCAAAATGGTCCGATGCAAAAGTTTGTGCACCCTGCATGGTTAGTACCTAATAGCAGCCCCTTTGGCAAGTATCACAGCTTGTAAACGCTTTTTGTAGCCAGCCAAGAGTCTTTCAATTCTTGTTTGAGGGATTTTTATTCATTCTTCCTTGGAAAAGTCTTCCAGTTCTGTGAGATTCCTGGGTCGTCTTGCATGCGCTTCTCTTTTGAGGTCTTGCCACAGATTTTAAATGATGTTCAGATCAGGGGACTATGAGGGCCATGGTAAAAACTTCAGCTTGCGCCTTTTTAGGTAGTCTATGGTGAATTTTAACGTGTGTTTAGGATCATTATCCATTTGTAGAAGCCATTCTCTTTTCAGTTTCTGCTTTTTTACAGATGGTGTTATGATTGCTGAAATTTCATTGAATCCATTCTTCACTCTACCTGTGAAATGTTCCCCGTGCCATTGGCTGCAACACAACCCCAAAGCATGATTGATCCACCCCCATGTTTAATGGTTGGAGAGATGTTCTTTTCCTGAAATTCTGTGCCCTTTTTTTCTCCAAACATAACTTTGATCATTGTGGCCAAAGAGTTCTGTTTTCACCTCATCGGTCCACAGGACTTATTTCCAAAATGCATCAGGCTTGTTTAGATGTTCTTTTGCAAACTTCTGATGCTGAATTTTATGGTGAGGACGCAGGAGAGGTTTTCTTGTGAGGACTCTTCCATGAAGGCCATATTTGTGCAGGTATCACTGAACAAGTAGAACAACTCCAGAGTCTGTTAAATCTTCCTGAAGGTCTTTTGCAGTCATGCGGGGGTTCTGATTTGCCACTCTGGCAATCCTACACGCAGATGTCTCTGAATTTTTTCTTGGTCTTCCAGACCTTATCTTGACCTCCACTGTTCCTGTTAACTGCCATTTCCTAAAGGGGTTTCCCCATCTCCCTGTTTGAGCAGCTTTGACTGCTGTCTCTTCTTCTCACTTCCTGTATCCCCCCTCCCAGCTTGCTGAACAGGACACTATGAAGTATCACCATACTTATTATGATTACTAGAAATCTAACATAAATGCAGATGAAATAATATGCACATGCTTCTAGAGAAGGGACTCAGTGTTATCTGTGTGTTTACATAGAGAGATAACAGACATGGCTTTATCAGCAAACTGCAATTAGCTAAAGGGCAGAGCTGTAGATAACAGTGAGAGCAGTGAGTGACATCACTTGTGCTGCTTATCATACAGGTCCATCTCTGGAAATGCTGTGTAAACAATGGGAGGAATAATTTGAAATGGCAGGAAAACGAAGCATTGCTAAAGCAATATATTTAGGAAAACTCTTCAATTTACATAAACTAGCAGTATAGCTAGGATCCTTGAGATGGGAATATCCCTTTAATTACATTTCGAACTGAGGAAAGGGCAACTTGAAATGCTTTGCTACCTTCTTCTAGCCTTCTGCTGCTTTGTGGCCCTCCACCATTTTCATTTTCAGGGTGCTAGGCAGCTGCTTAGAAGAACCCATGGCTACAGTTTTTTGGCACAAGGTTAGAGGAGGCTGGCTATTTATAAAGCTGTAAAATTTGCATCACTTGGCCTTTCCTAATGATGATAGTAAACAAGCCATAACCCTAACTGGCTAATTAAGGTCTGAGACCTTGATCATAGTTATCTGAGCACACAAATCTACAAGGATTCCCAAATTTTTGCAAGGTACTCCTTTCCCTTTTTCACTCTAAAATTGTACTCAGACATAATAATACACTGATATTGCTTAAAATTATAGACCAGTGTGTTTAATCTCTAACTTTATGCCTTTTAAAGATCATTTCATCTTCAACTTGCTTAACTGCTCAAAATAAATAGTCATTTTGACCAGGGGTGTCCGAACTTTTGCATGCCACTGTACAATGAAAGGTCCTTCAACTTTTTAATATATGTTATCGTTAAAGACCTTTTACCAGATCTGAAAAGGCCAGAGGTATATATCTGATAGTCACTGTAAAGCCGGTTGCACACGCCCATGTGCTAAATGGCGGCTGTGAATGAACAGCACGGGCGGGGCGCATGCGACATCCATGTGCCGCCCGTGCGCCGGCCTTGCTTCCGCGGCCCCTTTCCTTCAGTGAGTTGGAGCTGCGGAAGAAGGGCCACAAAATCAGACAGGAATAGGACCTGTTCCATATTTTGCGGCCTGGACTGTCGGCTCGCACACATGACCGTGTAATTCACGATTATGTGTACGGGCCACTAGAAATGAATGGGTCATTGTGCTTTCCAGGAAAATCCTGGATAGCACTCTGACATTTCACACGGTTATCTGCAAGGGGGCTTATTCTGTGCATGATGGTTTTTGTTTATCCAAATCTGTTCAGTCATTCTAAGGATATAAGCCCAGTTATTGTTGGTGCAAAGTAGAGTGTACTAGCCAAGTGGGCAGTAACACTCCATGACACACAGAGACCCTGCCCCCAGATAAACCACAGTATTATGCTAGTATTGGCTAGTATGCCATAATTTGCATCAGCACTAAAAATGTTCATATAGTTACAACAGTGGAATAGATTTGGATGAATAAAATGCTCAGAGTGATATTTCCTATCTATCAGATGATGCATGTCATTAGGCTTTTCAGACCTGGTGACATGAACTCTTTATTTCCTTACCATTTTTTTTTTTTTTTTTTTTTTTTTAAATTTTGGCTTACTATCAGTGAATGGTACTATTAGGGTATGTTCACACAGCCGTACTTGCTGCTGATTTTGGGGCAGGTTCTGCCATGATTCTGATCTCTGATCACTTCCCCAAAATGTACAGTGATTGTTACTCTTGAAGAACCCCTTTTAAGTGTAATTTGTTAGCTATATATTTATTATGTTATTAGAACCATATGTTGTTTATTGCTTTACAAACCTTATCAGGGCCGTGGCTGAACAAAGAATAGTTTTCTAGAATCTTGTCTTTTATAAGTTCTACTTAAAATTCTGTCCAGTCAGAAAATGTTGCAACTTCCATGTGATTATTGGATCTGGATTATTTTCTTACAGCAGGACGCCGTACACTTTGTCCTCTCCCTTGTGTGTACACTGATCACGCCACAGACCCGTAGCCCTGTTTGAGGCTCGCAGGGTGGAACAGCTGCAGAAAATATAAAAACATCCCAGTGCATTCCATATGTTCAACAAGCTAATGTAAATTCTGAAACCACGTAGCAATATCATCACAGTATGTTACATCAAGATTGTCAGGTAGTGAATGAGAAATGTTTTTATATGAGAGATTTTAGTTTACAGCTACACCTAGGCTAAGTAGATAGACAGTCCTTAAATTAAAAAAAATAGCAATACATTTTTTTTTATTTCTTAAAGCCAGATATTGAAAAAAACACTTTTCAAATTTGTTTTTATTTTCTGATTGTAGACTTATTTTATTCTATTTTTTGTACATTATTATCTAGGCTACCATCTTGCTTTAGCTTCTGCTCTGCTTTAGCAGCATTTAGTAATATTCTTTACAGCATAGTGATAGCTATAGGCAGCAATAATCTGAAGCCGACACATTGAGGTATATTGGAGAGTTTTTTAAACATGCTCTATGCAGGGAATGGAAGTAGATAGGTTGCGGTTATCTATTGTCAGTAGTGGATGTACTGAAGGTTCACTATGGTTGTTAACTCCTCTATAGATATCTTCTATTGTAATCCTGTTTGGCGATTTATATAAATCGGATGAATGCTGCAAAGAAAATACTTAGAGAATTGGCAAGTGTCAGTCTATTATTAGGTTTAGTGGTTAGATAGGATAAAGAATAAATACCTGATCAATGGGGTTTTGGCTGCTGAGACACCCACCAATCCCAAGAACGGGAGGTGTTTGCTCACATTTGCGCATACAGCCTGAACACAGCTAGGCTTAATGTAGGTGTGACACTCAGTGGACGGTGCTCCCATTCACTCAATGAGAGTGCCAGAGATGGCCAAAGTAAAGCACGTGGCTATCTTCGGTGCTCCCGTTTGAAGGGAATGGGAGCAGGGGTTCATCTGTCCACCAAGTTTCGCGCCCACATTTCAGATCGGCTAAAGCTAGGCTGAATACACAATGGGCAAAAACACCCCCTGTTGTCGATTCTCAGCGGTCCGACCCTCAACAATCACGTTTTTATCCTATGGATAGTATTCTGAGGTTGTTATATCATGTCATATTGTACAGTATTTTGTGCTACTAGATTTTGGTTGATATGTTTTGCATTTATTTCTTAAAAAAAATTGTGAATTTTTCAACATTTTCTTCAAATGTTCTGCTTTTTTAGATGGTCATGCATCCCAAATTAGTTCAGTAATATTATTTAACATATCCCTTCTTAATATTGGCATCACACTTTATACATCCTTTCATTTTTATTTTTTTATTTTTTTTGATAGGTGAAAAGCTTTTGAAAGTTCAATTTTTTTATTTTTATTATATGTTCATTTAGAAGTTAAAGGAGACAATGCATCTCACAACTTGTGCAATTTCTCCCTAATACAAAAGTATCCCACATGTGGATGTAAAGTGCCATCGGGCTTTTGAAGGGCAGATTTTGCTGGAATAGTTTTCAGCTACAATGTCACAGTTGCAGAGCCCCTGAGCTACCAGAACAGTGGAAATCCAAAGATGGTGACCTCATGCTGTAAACTGCACCCCTCAAGGAATTTATCAGGGAGTATAGTGAGTATTTTAAACCCACTAATGTTTCATGAAACTGGGCTGTTTAAATTTAAAACTTTTTTTTATCCAATAGAATGTTGCTTTAGCCCCAAATCTTTTCATTTTCACAAGGGATTAAAGGAGAAAAAGTGCCCTACAATTTCTCCTGAATACAGGAATATCCCACATGTGAATGTAAACTGTTGTTTGGGAACATGGCGGGGTGCAGAGTGGAAGAAGCTCTTTTGGAGGGCAGATTTTGCTGGAACCTTACATGCAGCCCTAATCTTTTGCTGGCAAATACGACAGGCCTCAGAAATGAAAGAGCACCATTTTAGAAACTGCATCCTTCTAGTAATTTCTCAAGGGTTATAGTTAGAGATGAGCAAATCAAAGCTGACGAAGTGGAATTCGTTCTGAATTTCAGGAAAAATTCGATTCGTGTTGAATCCGGATTTCCTCACGCTTCGTGGTAACAAATCGCATTTTTTCCTAAAATGGCTGCTGCACATGTTAGGACATGGGGCAAGGAACTCTGGGAACACGGGCTCATCCACAATACCATGCATGCAGCCAGTCAGCAGTCAGCCCTGTGATGTCACAGCCCTATAAATACCCTCCACCATTTTGGATTCAGGCATTTTCCAGTGTACTTAGTGCAGGGAGAGATGTCAGCAGGCGCTAGGGAAGTGGTAGAAAACTGGCCAAATAAGTGAAGTGTGCAGTGGTTCTAAGAGTGACGCTTGTCATGTGAGTGTCATACTGACTCACAGTATTGTGTCACTATCACAGCAGACTCCCTATGCGTTACTGGGAGGCACAGTGTTCTACACCACTATACAGGCTCTCTGCAGCCAGGAAATAGCAATTTTTTTAACGCGATTCACCACAAATTAATTCGGATTGAATCGTTTGGGAAAATTCGGTGAAGCAGCCGAATCGAATTTTTGAAAAATTCGCTCATCTCTAGTTACAGTGATTATTTCCACCCCCAGGGGTACTTCACAAAAATGAATACGTAGCACATGATGGAAAATGAAAAACGCCATTTTAGGGCGCAATGTTATGCCCACTTTGTCAATAGGAACACACACTCCTAAAACATTTTAAGTTGGTTATTCCTGGTAAAACAATGTCATATATGTGGGCACAAACTGCTGTTTAAGGAGAGAGCGGGGTTCATTTGGGAAGGAGCATTGTCCTTTTTGGCTTTTAGAATTAGAGGTACCGGCTTTTCTATCCCATGTCCACTTTTGCATAGCCCTAGAGGTGCCAGAAAGTGGTATTCCCCAAAAAGTGAAACTATTTTGGAAAACAGAACTGAAATGTATCAAGGGTGTTTCGAGCACTTATACCCTTTTGAGTGTTGAATTAATTTTCCGGAAATGAATGCCCAGCTGATGAAAAGTGAAAATTGCACTTTTTCCAGAAAAACACCATTTCAAAAAATACAAAGCAATTCCAGAATTGTTTTGTTTTTGTAACGTTGCATTTTTGGCATACACCACACAGCATAAATAACATGTTACCTTTATTCCATGAGTCAGTACGTTCCCGGCAATACCTAATGGTTTTGTTTTTTTGTCTTACTAATTTAGCAGAATAAAAACCCATTTTTGGGGAAAAAAACAAACCATTGTTTTTTCATTGCCAATTTTTATGTTGATGGAGCTGGTTGAGGGCTTGTTGTGGGGTGAGCGAGATGACCAATAATCATTTCTGTAGGATTTTTTTAGGTTTCTTTCTTTTGACATTCACCATATGGGTTACATAATGTTTTAATTTAATTACACAGGTTGTTTTGGATGCAGTAATACCAAATATGTATTGTTTTATATACAGTGGGGAAAAAAAGTATTTAGTCAGCCACCAATTGTGCAAGTTCTCCCACTTAAAGAGATGAGAGAGGCCTGTAATTGACATCATAGGTAGACCTCAACTATGAGAGACAAAACGAGAATACATATCTAGAAAATCACATTGTCTGATTTTTTTAAGAATTTATTTGCAAATTATGGTGGAAAATAAGTATTTGGTCACCTACAAACAGGCAAGATTTCTGGCTCTCACAGACCTGTAACTTCTTCTTTAAGAGGCTCCTCTGTCCTCCACTCATTACCTGTAGTAATGGCACCTGTTTGACATTGTTATCAGTATAAAAGACACCTGTCCACAACCTCAAACAGTCACACTCCAAACTTCACTATGGTGAAGACCAAAGAGCTGTGGAAGGACACCAGAAACAAAATTGTAGACTTGCACCAGGCTGGGAAGACTGAATCTGCAAAAGGCAAGCAGCTTGGTGTGAAGAAATCAACTGTGGGAGCAATAATTAGAAAATGGAAGACATACAAGACCACTGATAATCTCCCTCGATCAGGGGCTCCACACAAGATCTCACCCCGTGAGGTCAAAATGATCACAAGAACAGTGAGCAAAAATCCCAGAACCACACGGGGGTACCTAGTGAATGACCTGCAGAAAGCTGGGACTAACGTAACAAAGGCTACTGTCAGTAACACACTACGCCGCCAGGGACTCAGATCCTGCAGTGCCAGACGTGTCCCCCTGCTTAAGCCAGTACATATCCGGGCCCGTCTGAAGTTTGCTAGAGAGCATTTTTATGTTCCAGAAGAGTATTGGGAGAATGTCATATGGGCAGATGAAACCAAAGTAGAACTGTTTGGTAGAAACACAACTCGTCATGTTTGGAGGAGAGTGAATGCTGAATTGCATCCAAAGAACACCATACCTACTGTGAAGCATAGGGTGGCAACATCATGCTTTGGGGCTGTTTCTCTGCAAAGGGACTAGGATGACTGATCTGTGTACATGAAAGAATGAATGGGGCCATGTATCGTGAGATTTTGAGTGCAAACCTCCTTCCATCAGCAAGGGCATTGAAGATGAAACGTGGCTGGGTCTTTCAGCATGACAATGATCCCAAGCATACCGCCAGGGCAACGAAGGAGTGGCTTCGTAAGAAGCATTTCAAGGTCCTGGAGTGGCCTAGCCAGTCTCCAGATCTCAACCCCATAGAAAACCTTTGGAGGGATTTGAAAGTCCATGTTGCCTAGCGACAGCCCCAAAACATCACTGCTCTAGAGGAGATCTGCATGGAGGAATGGGCCAACATACCAGCAACAGTGTGTGCCAACCTTGTGAAGACTTACAGAAAACATTTAACCTCTGTCATTTCCGGAAGGAAAGGGTTCTGGCTTCTGATGTAAGGGCGTGGCTTCCTGTGAAATGGGCGTGGCCTGGCAGCTGAATGGCCATATAATGCAGATTGAGGGACGGTGGAGCTGCTAAGCAGTTCCTGGCCCTCCCTGCACTGAGAAGACTTCTCTAAAGTATGGAAGAGCAGCTACAGCCACAGCTGCGGTCACAGTCCCAGCAGCCACGGGCAAGAGGAAGGTCCACCTCCGCCTTCCTCGCTGTTCTAGGGAATGTAAGTGGCTGCTTGCCAACCCTTTATTTTTTATTGATTAATTGGTTCCCCTGTCTTTTGTAGGATAGACCTAGGAAAGCCTTGGCAAAATCTAAGAATAAGGAATGTGCCATATGTAGAACTAGACTTTCTTCTTCATATGAGGAAAAAGCTCTGCACATCATGCATTGATAGAACTATTGCTGAGGAGCCCCCATCATTCTTACAGGGTATCAGATCAGGAGTTCCCTTAAGGGTAAAAGTGGCCAGAAAAAGATTCCGTTCAGGGCGAAAGTGGAGAAGAGTCTTTACCAAAATTGTGGCAGAAATGGGGGGCACATGTAACAGAGAAAGACGTTCTGTTTATTCCATATCTAGACGACTTTCTCATTGTGGCAAATCCAGAATAGAATGTTTAGAAAGTGTCAGAGTAGTACTGGATATTCTGAAGGAATTAGGTTGGATGGTGAATCTAGAAAAGTCAACAGAAAAAGTTTCTAGGGATCATTCTACATTCCACGGCTGAGATTTTTTTTCTCCCTCCAGAGAAAATAGAGAGGGTTCTGTCCCTAGTAAAAACCCTGATCCAGTCCCCCAGGGTCACTATCAGAAAAGCTATATCCTGGGGACTCCCTCGACCTGTATTCCAGCAGTACCTTGGGCTCAGAGCCACTCCAGAGACCTGCAGTGAGAAATCCTGGCATCAGGAAGAGAAAATTCTCGACAAATTTATGTGGGTGTGTCGGCCAACAAGAGAAACCCTGGGTTGGTTGTTAGTCAGGGGTCACCTAGAAATTGGAGTTCCATGGAAGATCTCAGACCCTCTAATTATTACCACAGATACCAGCCTTTGGGGGTGGGGTGCCCACATGGGGGATCAGGTCAAGGTCAAGGAGTCTTTCTCAGGCCTACTCGAATCTGAAGGAACTAATGGCTATTTTGGAGACCTTGAAAGCCGTAGGTCAGGGTATTCGGAATCGCCATGTAAGGATCATGTCCGACAATATGACTACAGTTTCATATATAAACAGGCAAGGGGGTATGAGGTCCCTTCCCCTTATGAAAATAATGGCCCGGATTCTACATCTGTCAGGGCCTCTGGTTCTCTCCTTGTCCAGTCTGCATATCAGGGGGTCAGACAATTTCAGGGCAGATTTCTTGAGCCGTCACAGTCTGAATCAGATCAAGTGGCAATTGAACCCGTCCATCTTTTTAGAGATCACCAGGGTTTGGGGGGTCCCGGAAATAGATCTCTTTGCCCGTCGGTCAAACAAGAAGGTGGAGAGATTTTTTTTTCCCTGAACTCAGAGGAATTCCCCTTTGGGGTGAACGCCCTGTCCCACAAGTGGGATTTCAAACTAGCTTACGCTTTTCCTCCTTTCTTTCTCATTCCAGCAGTTCTGAGGAAGATCAGGGAGGATCGAGTGAGGGTTATTCTAATTGCCCCCTTTTGGCCGAGGAGAGCCTGGTTTACCTGGCTAAGAATCCTGTCCATTTCGGACCCTTGGATTCTCCCATTCAGCCAGGACCTTCTATGTCAGGGCCCCATTCTCCACCCGGAGTCCAGCCATTTACATTTGATGGCCTGGAATTTGAGCGGAGATTACTAGCATCGAAACATTATTCTCAGAATCTCATTTCCACTCTTCTAAAAAGCAGAAAACCGGTCACTACTAAAATATACGCTAGCACTTGGTTCCGGTTTTTTGAATTTGTAGGGGGTTCTGCCGGGGGAGCTTAGGGATATACCTAGAAAACAGATTCTAGAGTTCCTTCAGAAGGGGCTAGAAAAGGGGCTTTCTACCAGCACTTTAAGAGTCCAGTCCATTTTTTGGCCCTTAGTGCTCTGCTAAACGTTAAATTGGCTGATGATCCCTGGGTGATTAGGTTCATCAAGGTGGCCTCTAGAAGTAGACCTGTTGTTATGTTCAGAGTTCCTTCCTGGGACTTGAACCTAGTTCTGTCTGCCTTAACTAAACCTCCCTTTGAACCATTGGACTCTATCCCTATTATAAATTTATCCCTGAAAGTGTTTCTTTTAGTGGCCCTTACCTCAGCACGTCGCATAGGAGAATTGCAGGCTCTATGAGTTAATCCACCCTTTACTGTTATTACAGAGGACAGGGTAATAATTAAACCTGACCCAGCTTTTTTGCCTAAAGTAGCTTCAAAATTTCATAGATCTCAGCGGATAGTTCTCCCTCTGTGCTAACCCAAGTAATGCTAAAGAGCAGGAATACCACTGTTTGGATGTAAGACGTTGCCTAATCCAGAATTTGTCCTCTACTTCCTCCTGGAGGAAATCTACTTCCCTTTTTGTTCTCTTTTCAGGTCCCAACACAGGGAAGGCGGCCGCTAAGTGTAGTCTGGCTAGGTGGGTGAGACTAGCAATCTCCCTGGCCTACAGTTCTTTGGGCCCTTTCCCCCCACCCCCACTGGGGCTCAAGGCACATTCTACTAGGGTGATTGCCACCTTTTGGGCCAAGACAGCTGATGCTTCCATAGAATCTATCTGCAAAGCGGAAACCTAGTCTTCACCTTCTACTTTTCTTTTCGCCATTATAGGCTGGACATTGGGGTTTCTGCTGATCTTTCTTTTGGAAGGAAAGTTTTACAAGCGGTGGTCCCTCCCTAGTTTTTTCCTATTTTATTCTCACTGGGTGCTGTCGTGGGTGATGGGAAAAAATGGTAATTACTTACTGGTAATTGGATTTTCCAGAACCCACTACAGCACAGTCCTTTATCCCTCCCTTTTTTCTTGGTGATGGACTTTTGTTTGGCACAGGGTGTAGCAAACAAAAAAAAATGTTTTGAACTTAGGGTCATGAGTTACAAGTTAACTGGAGTCTCTCTCTCGCTTCTATAAAACAACTGAGGGTTAGGAGAGGCTCCACCTTTTTATACTGTAGGTTTCCTGTCCCTGGGGGCGGATCCTCTCTCTCTGGGTGCTGTCGTGGGTTCTGGAAAATCCAATTACTGGTAAGTAATTATCATTTTTTTTGCTCTTTATACAATTCTGTATTGAGGATAGGGATGTCTGTGCCTTTTATTATTCTTTTAACACACATCCAAACCAACTGTTTACCTTCTGGGTGGGGACAGTGATTATAAATATCATTAAATTAATCTTTGCTGCAATCATTTCCTGGCTTTAACAGGGAAACTTTTTTTTTTCAACTTTTTTTTTTTTTCTGGCATTTTTCTCATAGCCTTCTCTAGAGATGAGCAAATCGATTCTGTAGAAGTAGAATTCGAACCGAATTTCAGGAAATCTTCGATTCTCCACGATTCCGGATTTCCTGATGCTTCGTGGTAACGAATATTTAGTAAGGACCTTTTGTGACATCAGACGGTCACAAGATATTCTCTAGTGATGTGATTGGGTAGGCGTGTCTTTGCTTGTTAGCAGATCCTTCCACATAAATAAAAGTTGTCCTTGCTGAAGAGAGAGAGAGAAACATGACCGCGGCATCCAAGGCCTTCCGGCATTTTGCCGCCCACCCGGCTCTCTGCACCCCGGAAATAGCTGTTTGTTTGCCACGAAGTAATTCGGATCGAAGCGAATTTTTTTGGAACTTCGAATCGAACTGCCAAATCGAACTTTTGAGAAATTCGCTCATCTCTAGCCTTTTCTATAGGATTTTAAGAAGGCGAAAAAAACTGGTTTCAAATATAACAAATAAATAAGACTTTCTAAAAAATCACAGTGAAAAACAAATGAAATTCATTGCATCTTTTACAAGCCAAAAAAAAGCTGAAAAAATTTATTCCTGAAGAAGGCTTTAGGGTATATTCACACTACTGTTATTACAGTCCATTGCTGTCATCAGTCATAGGATAAGAAAGGGCAACGGACATTAATGGTGGTAGAGTAATGGACACAGACTGCATCCACTTCCATTGACTATAATGTAAAAAAAACATGGACGCATTATTCTGTCATGACAAAAGATGGCTTCTGTTATGTTTTTATATTGGGGTGAATATAGACAGACATCAGACAGATGGGTTTTCATCTGTTGTTTAATGTCCATTGTTCTCATCCTATGACAGATGAGAGCAATGGACAATAAATAATGTTAGTGTGAACCAACCCATATACTGCAATCACATACAGTGGGTACAGAAAGTATTCAGACCCCTTTAAATTTTTCATTCTTTGTTTCATTGCAACCATTTGCTAAAAGTAAAAAAGTTCATTTTATTTCTCATTAATGTACACACAGCACCCCATCTTGACAGAAAAAAACAGAAATGTAGATATTTTTGCAAATTTATTAAAAAAGAAAAACTGAAATATCACATGGTCATAAGTATTCAGACCCTTTCCTCAGTATTGAGTAGAAGCACCCTTCTGAGCTAGTACAGCCATGAGTCTTTTACATGCAATGAGGTTTTTTTTCCAGGATATCTCTGTATTTTGCCACATTCATCTTTCCTTCAATTGCAACCAGTCGTCCTGTCCCTGCAGCTGAAAAACACCCCCATAGCATGATGCTGCCACCACCGTTTTTCACTGTTGGGATTGTATTGGGAAGGTGATGAGAAGTGCCTGGTTTTCTACACACATACCGCTAAGAATTAATGCGGGCTTTCATATGACTTGCACTGCGGAGAGGCTTCCTTCGGGCCACTCTGCCATAAAGCCCCGACTGGTGGAGGGCTGCAGTGATAGTTGACTTTGGAACTTTCTCCCATCACCCTACTGCATTTCTGGCGCTCAGCCACAGTGATCTTTGGGTTCTTCTTTACCTCTCTCACCAAGGCTCTTCTCCCACAATTGCTCAGTTTGTCTGGACGACCAGGTCTAGGAAGAGTTCTGGTTGTCCCAAACTTCTTCCATTTAAGGATTATGGAGGCCACTGTGCTCTTAGGAACCTTGAGTGCTGCAGAAATTCTTTTGTAACCTTGGCCAGATCTGTACAATTCTGTCTCTGAGCTCCTTGGGCAGTTCCTTTAACCTAATGATTCTCATTTGCTCTGACATGCAGTGTGAGCTGTGAGGTCTTATATAGACAGGTGTGTGCCTTTCCTAATCAAGTCCAATCAGTTTAATTAAACACAGCTGGACTCCAATGAAGGAGTAGAACCATCTCAAGGAGGATCAGAAGGAAATGGACAGCATGTGAGTTAAATATGAGTGTCACAGCAAAGGGTCTTAATACTTATGACCATGTGATATTTCAGTTTTTCTTTTTTAATAAATTTGCAAAAATATCTACATTTCTGTTTTTTTCTGTTAAGATGGGATGCTGAGCAGGGGCGTAAATACCGGGGTAGTAGCGGTAGTGGCTGCCACAGGGCTCCGGTACATTAGGGGTCCCGGAGCCCTGTGGCAGCCGCTACCGCGAACCCCACAAACCAGTGGCGTAAAGAGCGCGGTCGCAGGGGATGCGACCGTGACCGGGCCAGGCAGGGTATGGTGCTTGTGGCCAGCTGGAGATGGCCGGGCCACGGACCACTATGATCGCGGTCGGGGAAAGCCTGGTTCCCAGACCGCTATACATAGTGTTATTGGAAAGGGGCCATGGCATATTGCAGGCCCCTTTCCAATAGACGGCAGGGCAGGGCACCCAGGGGAGGTGACTGAAAACAATAAATACATATTCTCACCTCTCCTGGGCACAGCGTTCTCTCCGGTGCTCTTCCATCATGTGACTGAGGCCTGTGATTAGGCTCCAGCGATCACATGGGGCGCGGCCGCGTAATGACGTCAGTGTGCCCCCACGTGACTGCTGAGGCCCAATCACAGGCCTCAGCATCACCGTCGGAAGAGGGCCTGAAGATGCTGAAGACGGCAGGATGCCAAGGAAAGGTAAGGTGAGTATGAGTGTTTGTTATTTTTAATCACCTTCCCTGGGCCTCCGATTATTATACTCTGGGGTCTGAGGAGAAGCGGAGGGGGGCTATTGGAAGCTTATAATGCCATAAAGCCCCGACTGGTGGAGGGCTGCAGTGATAGTTGACTTTGGAACTTTCTCCCATCACCCTACTGCATTTCTGGCGCTCAGCCACAGTAATCTTTGGGTTCTTCTTTACCTCTCTCCCCAAGGCTCTTCTCCCACAATTGCTCAGTTTGTCTGGACGACCAGGTCTAGGAAGAGTTCTGGTTGTCCCAAACTTCTTCCATTTAAGGATTATGGAGGCCACTGTGCTCTTAGGAACCTTGAGTGCTGCAGAAATTCTTTTGTAACCTTGGCCAGATCTGTGCCTTACCACAATTCTGTCTCTGAGCTCCTTGGGCAGTTCCTTTGACCTCATGATTCTCATTTGCTCTGACATGCACTGTGAGCTGTGAGGTCTTATATAGAGAGGTGTGTGCCTTTCCTAATCAAGTCCAATCAGTTTAATTAAACACAGCTGGACTCCAATGAATGAGTAGAACCATCTCAAGAAGGATCAGAAGGAAATGGACAGCATGTGAGTTAAATATGAGTGTCACAGCAAAGGGTCTGAATACTTATCACCATGTGATATTTCAGTTTTTCTTTTTTAATATATTTGCAAAAATATCTACATTTCTGTTTTTTTATATCAAGATGGAGTGCTGAATGTACATTAATGAGAAATAAAATGAACTTTTTTGCTTTTAGCAAATGGCTGCAATGAAACAGAGTGAAAAATTTAAAGGGATCTAAATATTTTCCATACCCACTGTATATGCAGTTTCTTATGCATTTCATTAAAGGAGTTTTCCAAGACCAAAACTTAATATTGATGTGAACATATTGCCCACATGTATTACCTTTCACATTGGATGGTATTAGCTTAGTGGCCCTGCTCCTTATGTTGCCACTTTGATCACATGACCCCACTAAACTGAAGTTCAGAATAAAAATAAGTTGATATATCATCTTCCTGCAGGAGCAACTTCTGGCTTGGACTCAAAAAACTGCATCAAAAACGGCATGTCTGTAATTTAATGGGATAAACTCCTCTAAAGCTAAGGCCCCACGTGGCGGACCGCAGCAAAAAAGTGCTGCGGGAAAAACCGTAGCGGCAACGCATCACAGTTTTTCCCGCAGTGCTTTTTACAGAAAGTCCGCAAAGATTTCCTCTATGGATTTTCTGCTTCCATTATACCCATAGGGAAACTGCTGTCATTCCCATAGGTATAATTGACATGCTGCGATTTGCAAAACCACAACTGTTTTGGAAATCGCAGTGTGTCTGCAGCAGGTATTTTTCACAAGAATCCCATCCACCTTGCATTGACTGTAAAACACCACATTATTTTCTATGCCATTTCCGCCGAGGCCAAACTGCAGTGTTTACGCCAGGTGGGGCTCCGGCCTAAGGCTGAAGCTCCAAGTTGCGGAAACGCAGCTTGCTTTTTTTTTTTTTTTTTTTTTTTTTTGCAGATTTTGCTGCATTTTTTTGGAAGATTGTCAGGGTGGTCTCTCACATACCAGAACAGTGGGGCAAAGAAGGGCCCATTTATGAAACCTTTGTACTGTGCCTGTGTTAAAACAGTCCTGGTCACCCAATAACAAGGCCATTGCAACCAATAATTTGCTTCAGAATTCACTTACAGTTGTTGGACTCTGGTTCTGGCACTCCAGTGATGGTGTCAATCACTGGCTTCAGTAGTGATGCATGGCAGTTGGTTACATCATCACTGCAGCACTGGCACCAGAGACTGGCAGAGAGTACGGGGCCCTGCAACTGGAATGGCAGAGGAAAGAAACAACACGTCCTCTATGATTTTGTACAATTTCCTGTCCAAATCCTTTTTTTCTTTTCTTTTTTTTTTTTCTCCAGAAAACCTCAGTGTAAAGCCGTGTCTCTTCCCATTTTTATTTTACCCTAATTCTTTGGTGAAAAAGGTGGCAACCCTTATCTAAACAAGACATAATCTTGTGATAGGCAAAAGGCTGTCAATATAAAACCTATATATCTGGCAATTGCAATCATGGTGATGGTGGATTGTAGCATCGGAGGGATTAGATGACTAGGATATGATTTTATTCCGATTCCAGCTGTTGCCCCTTAGTTGTAGCTGTCAAGTCATCTTTATTAGTGCCTTGTATTCCAGTAATGTTCACGTTAGACATTAATGTGGCAATGCAAATGAAATAAAATAAAATATGAAGTCATTTCCATATATTCTTGTTTAAAAAAAAAATCCCTACATTTTTATGTATATAGCGCCTGTGCATATCTTGTGGCTATTGACAACAAACAGACTTTTAATCTCCTACTTTTTGCTAACCTACCAAAGCTACCTTAGGTCTTATTCACATGATTCTGAAAATGAGCATGCGATGTCTGTTTTTGTTTTTTTTTAACAACCATTACACAGTCATTTTAAAACCCATAGAAATCTGTGTATTAACATATCTGTTTTTTTAAGCAGATAGCAAAAACAGTCTGTCAAAAAACTAAAATCTCCTCTCTTTGTCCATTTTGACAGTTAAAAATGGACAAATAAGGCCAAAAATGGACCAATACGTTAGTTTTTCCATGGACGTTTGGTATGTGAAAATGGAATGTCCTTAGTGAACAGTAGAGTAGAGATGGAAGGTAATATACATGCACGATGAGACTACACAGCCCTTATGTCCAGATGTAGCAATGGCTGATAGTCGCTGTGTTACAGTGGTGATAAATGAACCTGATCGGAGCAAACCTATCCTAATAATTGTTCCTGCAGTGCTGAGATTGGTACAGGGGGAATAGGTAGAGCACTTCAGTTCAGCCACATCCTTTATTCAGCCTGGACTATCCAAATAAATGCCCAATAATAATACAATGATTGCCCAGGTCTGTATTTTGACCACTGCTGCTGACCAGAATGGAGCACCATAGGGTTAGACAGAGGTAAGGGTAAGTATATACAGTAGTACTGTAATAAATTAGATTGTCTTAGTAGGACTTTTATTTATAAGCGAGACCAACAGTATCTGCCCATTAGGAGCCAAGCATGCTTATGTGTTTATCTACTATTAATGGGTAAACTGCTTGGATATACCCCCTGGTTATGACAAGACTAGTGGGAAGTCTGCTCAAATACAGAACACAGAATTACTTGTCTGTGTATAGACCTGTTATCTCATGTCAGCTATGTATGTCGCACACTGGGAGTGGCATGATGTGTGTTGGTGAACTCTGCCTGCAGTTCTGGGAATTTGTAGCGCTTGTGTCAACACCGCATAGTTAACAGGGATGCACCTTGTACAATATGGCCTTGAAGTGCTGATGTCATGGGGGTGTGTGTGGCTTCAGTGCACCAATGGAATTTCCCTAGAGCAAGAACATTGAAGCCACATGAAAGATCCACAAAGAGGACAGCACAAAAAATATTACTGGGCGGACGTGACTGAACAAAATCCTCATGAAGATGGAATGTAAAAACATATGGAAACATTAAAGAAGAAATGGAAACCAGAAATGGAATAGACATAGTCTCCTTCAGTTAGGTTATTTAAAGGGCTTCTTCACAATGGTGAAAATAAAGTTTATTGACAAGTGCACAGGATATGCTCACATTTTGTAATACAGTATATTACTTGAGCTCTGTTGTGTTTGTCCAAAGGTTACTTATATACAGTGGAAGCAGCCAGTGTGGAATTACTCAGATATTCAATGAAATGCAGCTAATCGACACACTCACACTTAGGG
Organism: Leptodactylus fallax; assembly: GCA_947044405.1. Lineage (NCBI taxonomy): Eukaryota > Metazoa > Chordata > Amphibia > Anura > Leptodactylidae > Leptodactylus > Leptodactylus fallax. The sequence continues at coordinate 6,388,229 of CAMRHE010000021.1, forward strand.
GTTATGGGGCCAAATTATTAGTACAGTCATGGCCAAAAGTTTTGAAAATGATACAAATATTAATTTTTACAAAGTCTACTGCTTCAGTTTTTCTAATGGCAATTTGCATATACTCCAGAATGTTATAAAGAGTGATCAGCTTAACAGCAATTACTTGCAAAGTCAATATTTGCCTAGAAAATGAACTTTATCCCCCAAAACACATTTCAACATCATTGCAGCCCTGCCTTAAAAGGACCACCTAACATCGTTTCAGTGATTGCTCCATTAACACAGGTGTGGGTGTTGATGAGGACAGGGCTGGAGATCAATCTGTCATGATTAAGTAAGAATGACACCACTGGACACTTTAAAAGGAGGCTGGTGCTTGCCATCATTGTTTCTCTTCTGTTAACCATGGTTATCTCTAAAGAAACACGTGCAGTCATCATTGCACTGCACAAAAATGGCCTAACTGGGAAGAGTATTGCAGCTAGAAAGATTGCACCTCAGTCAGCAATCTATCGCATCATCAAGAACTTCAAGGAGAGAGGTTCCATTGGTGCCAAAAAGGCTCCAGGGCGCCCAAGAAAGACCAGCAAGCGGCAGGACCGTCTCTTAAAAGTGTTTCAGCTGCGGGATCGGGCTACCAGCCGTGCAGAGCTTGCTGAGGAATGGCAGCAGGCAGGTGTGAGTGCATCTGCACGCACTGTGAGGCGGAGACTCTTGGAGCAAGGCCTGGTCTCAAGGAGGGCAGCAAAGAAGCCACTTCTCTCCAGAAAAAACATCAGGGACAGACTGATATTCTGCAAAAGGTACAGGGAGTTGACTGCTGAGGACTGGGGTAAAGTCATTTTCTCTGATGAATCCCCTTTTCGATTGTTTGGAACATCTGGAAAACAGCTTATTCGGAGAAGAAGAGGTGAGCGCTACCACCAGTCTTGTCTCATGCCAACTGTAAAGCATCCTGAAACCATTCATGTGTGGGGTTGCTTCTCAGCCAAGGGAATCGGCTCTCTCACAGTCTTGCCTAAAAACACAGCCATGAATAAAGAATGGTACCAGAATGTCCTCCAAGAGCAACTTCTCCCAACCGTCCAAGAGCAGTTTGGCGCTCAACAATGCCTTTTCCAGCATGATGGAGCACCTTGCCATAAAGCAAAGGTGATAACTAAATGGCTCAGGGAACAAAACATAGAGATTTTGGGTCCATGGCCTGGAAACTCCCCAGATCTTAATCCCATTGAGAACTTGTGGTCAATCATCAAGAGACGGGTGGACAAACAAAAACCAACAAATTCAGACAAAATTAAAGCATTGATTCTGCAAGAATGGACTGCTATCAGTCAGGATTTGGTCCAGAAGTTGATTGAGAGCATGCCAGGGAGAATTGCAGAGGTCCTGAAGAAGAAGGGTCAACACTGCAAATATTGACTTGCTGCATTAACTCATTCTAACTGTCAATATTAAGCTTCTGTTACTCATAATATGAATGCAATTATATTTCTGTATGTGATAAAAACATCTGACAAACACACATAAAAACCAGAGGGCAGCAGATCATGTGAAAATATAATATTTGTGTCATTCTCAAAACTTTTGGCCATGACTGTACTTAAAGGGGTTGTCCTGGATAAATGGAAATCCCTACACTAATATAAACAGCCTCCTACTTTCTAAATGACATAATTAATCAAAAATGTATATTTACCCATGGCCCTGGGGTGGTCATGTGACTTCCCCAGGGACAGTCGCTGGTTATGTGATGACGGTCCGTTTCAGGAAACGGAACGTCACTACCACTCCCCCCCCCCCCCCCATCCCTCCATCATACTTATCTCTCTTCCTTCTTCCTGTGGGGATGGCTCCTCCCTCATTTCTGACTGCCAGCGCTACTCTGCTGACGATATTCCACCTCTACTGCCAGCTCCCACGCCTGCGTAGTAGAGGTGGATTGTCACTGCAGAGCACAGACCAGGGCTGAGACTGTAGCGCACACCCGGAAGTCAGAAAAGAAGGATGGGCTGTCCCGCAGAAAGAAGGAAGAGAGGTAAGTATATAATGGGGTTGGGCTGAGTAGACAGATAAGGGCTAGTAGTGGGATAGCTAGAGAGACAGGGACGGGGTGTATGGGAGGGAGTGAGGTGAGAGGGAGTTTGTGAGGAAGATACATAGCAGGAAGCTGAACCATGTAAACAAATCCAGAAGATACCAGGAGCTCCCAGAGACATCCAGAAATCATTCAAAACACTGGTAAAGGTATATGGTTGCATTTATTAACCCATTAATAGCACTAACAGACCTTTTTTAAAAAAAAACATTTTTTTGTCCAGAAAACCCCTTTAAACATGTGTTCACAATACAGTCATGATGAAATCATAATGGAGTGCCAGATGTGTAACATGACAATAGAGGTGTCTGATGGACCCCACTGAATTGTAACAGGGTCTGTCATTTGCACGGGGAGAATATTGCTGAATCCTGCGCTATTCTCATCTAAACTAAATGTAGCTTCTGACCCTAGTGTGAATGCAGCCTAAGTTCCAATATTTGGACAAAAGCTGTGTACAGATGTAGAGATGATGATCATACAGGAGATGTCTTATGACCCATTTTACATTGAAATTGTCCTGTAGATCAACTGTTCACCAGCACAGGTCTGGCTTCAGAAACCCGTAAGGATCAGTTGGTATAGAAATTCTGGCAGACCACACAGTTTTCTTGCAGTGCCCACTACTGGGGAGGTGTGGTAATACATGGCAGACATTCAAATGAATGGTTGACAATGTAATATATAGATCTGCTGGGTCCAAAGGGTTAAGAGTTTATGGTGTCCATATATTGTAACTGAGCATGCGACTTGCCCTACAACAGCTAGCTCCCACCCAGATCAACTGTACAGGGCCACTTCCGATACCTGTATTATACACAACACGGGGTCGGAACCAGTTGGCTCCAAGCCCTGTTTAGCGGCCATACGCCATTACAGTAGTTCAGCAGTCATTGACTTCAATAGGAGATGTGGAAGCAGCTCCATACAGATGATTCATATGGGGCCGGCTGATGGCCCCACTCCAATCAGATATTTATCGTCTATCTAAGGCTATGCAAAAAAATAAAAAATTAAATCCTGGATAACTCCTTTAATAAGAATCCAAAGAAAGTCCACAGCCGCACCAATTGTAAACTGGGTGCTTACTCCAAGGCTTCAGATTCAGAAAAACCTCAATTCATATCCAAGGAAAAGGCAGTACTCCAAAAGTTCAGTGAAAAAACTAGGTGGTGTTTATTTCATGTTGCAACGTTTCAGCTCTAATGAGCCTTTGTCAAGCAAATAATAAGAAGATATGTGCATGTGTACATAAGTTTTCTGGAAATAATAAATTACAGTTCCTTTCATTTAGCATCATTAATACATTCATAAGTAGTCCAGGAAATCTGATTTTCTGGAATCTAAGAAGACCCAAAACTGAAAAGATAGCCACTTACCTCCTTCAAGTAGAATTAAAGTGATACCTTATGTAAACATTTGGCTGTCTTTCTCTCCATATGCTCTAACTGTCCAGTAATCCAGAATTTTAGATAACCCGGCATCTACTAGGTTCCATAGATAATAAAACTGGAGGGACTGGAACAGTTTCACATGAATGGGTAAGATATTCTACATATGGGCATAGGCCCATTGTGACATTGCCAGAAATGTAAAGACATGCTGATGTGTGATGCTGTGAAAATATATGAGACTGATAATCTGCAATGTGATATTGCCCTTATAGGCCAGCCATCATTGGTCTAATAAGAAATTTAATATTTTTGTAAATTTAGCAGGGCTCATTCTGAAAACTGTTATACTCCACATAGCAGAGAAACAGCACATTCCAGAATGATGTATTTGTTCAGGAAAATTTACATTTCAGAGTTTTTTTACTGTCTGCACAAACATCACAGAAACCTAGTACAATTTGGACCTTATCCAAACATAACAGGGAATGCAAACATTTCCATAGTCAAGTGCACCATGAAGGGACAGGGCTGTCAAAATAGGTTGTCTTATGTGGAACATGATAGGAACAGAAATGAATGGATCATTTTATTATCATAATTGCTATTCAAGGAAGCACAAAATTGTGATGTCCTATTGTCTATTTAGACTATGTTGTGGCCCAAGGCAGTAGGTGCCATTAGGAATTGCACCAATGTGTGTATGAATGTACAGAGCATTTTTTACCACCTCCATCAACTCCAACTCTTACATCATGCAATAGGTTCTGATCCACTGATTCCGGTGCTGTTAGAATTTTCTGTCTAGCTCCAACCATTCCTGAGCAATCATTTCTGTTAGTTTCAGCACCCAATATGCTGTCTATTGTCAGGTGGGTGGTCTGGGGGTGTAGCAGACAGTCTGGGAATGCCCACCTACAGTACACAGCCTAATTAGCATATTGGGTACTAAAATTAACTGAACAGTACCATACCCGGGGGAGAATAGGCAATGTATGTCACTGGGAAAATTCCAGTAGAGCAGGAGCACACCTCTAGAGCAGAGGCGGCCGGGCATCACTGAAAGTATTTGTTGGCCTCTCTTCAGAGTCTATCTCTTCACACCTCAGAGTATAATGAGCGGATGCCTAGGGAGGGTGATTAAACATAATAAACAGTAATACTCCACTCTCCTGGGTGTCGGTCTTCAGCCTCTTCTGGTGGTAGAGACATCATGACTGACATCAGAGAAAACGTCGTTTTGGCAAACCCCCAAAATTTCTGGTTCTTCTAAACCTGAAATTTTTGAAAAATTTGTAAAGAAAATGGTCCAGTTGCGCAATTTGCTTCATTACCACTGCACCCCACGTGACTGCTGAGGCCAATTAGTGACCTCAGTGGTCACTGGAGAGGGATCGGTGATGTCACTCATATAGGTCACCAGTCCCTCTAAAGCAACCGCTGAGGCCAGTCACGTGGGGTACATAGGTTCCGATGTGCATGATGTGCATCCAAACAGGCTGCGCTAGCGGATGCCCAGACCGCCAGGGCGTATGTGTTTTTTTTTTGGGTTTTTTTTTATATTACACCTGCCCCCAGCCCCTCCAGAGTTTGTCCAAATCCTGAGGGCATCTAGACTGAGGAGTCAGTGGACTGTGAGTTTGATAGCTGATGCTTCACCTACAGTTTATGTTTAATCAGATTTTATTAAAGATTTTTCAAGTAAGAACACAAGAAAACAAGAACAAAATCAACAAACGAGCTGGTTGGAAGTGTGCAAGCCACCCAGGCAATAGAGAACGTATGAAAATGACTAGGGTATAGGCAGGACCACCCAAGACAGGAGGTACAAAAACAGCAATACAGCAGTATCATAGAAACAGACACAATCGTGAAGTGATATCAGGATGAACTCCACTACAAATGGGGGAAGGCTAGCAGCATAGGGCCATCATAGCACCCCTTGCTTAAGAAAAAGACAATAGCAAATGAAAAGATAAACATGGGGAGACCAGGGAACACAAAGTAACGGGCAAGATCACCTGTAGAACTGGGGCAAGGAGGGACACACAGAGAGAAATGAAAGGGGAGAAGGGGGAGAGGGCTATCGGAAGGGAGCAAGCTGCCCCCCCAAGGAAGGGGGCAAGGCGTGTCCATGTCAGGCAAAGAAAGAGGAGAACTCAGAATTCTCCTGAAACACCTCCCACAGCTGCCAGAGGGACTCAAATTTAGAAGGATCAGGCGAGTTCGCAGCCACCAAGGCCTCCATTCTCCTGATAAGGAGAAGCTCCTGTAAGAACTCAACCAGGGTAGGCGCAGCAGTTCTGCGCCAATGCCTGGGAATGACCGTTCTGGCAGCCATGAGGAACTGTCGCAGGAGCTCCCTCTTTACTACGGAGATTTTCCCCGGTATGATGGAGAGAAGGGTCAAGCTGGGCGAGGGCACTACTGATCTGCCACTCACTTTAGTGTACAAAGTAAGTACAGTATTCCAGAAAGGCCTGAGGGCAGCGTTCTCGGAACCACAGCGCCAGCATCGGTCAGACACACCAGGATTGAACCTATGGATGATATCAGGACAATGGTACCAGTGAGTCAGTATTTTGTAATTCTTTTCCTGTGCACTGCAAGGCAATGGGAGCTTGTGCATGAACAGGAAGGATCTGTCTTAGTCAGCAGGGGAAAGACATACGCAGAGGTGGAACTCCCAAGGACCAGATTTATTTGTATGTAGGAAGCCCAGGTGCAGCATCCATAATAAGGATACCATAGAAAGCAGACAATGCGTGAGGAGTGGTGTCAATGTGAGATAAAGTGGACTTCAAGTCAGTCAGGGAGGAAGAAAGTAGAGAACAAAGGGAAAATTTATGGAGAAAGGCAGTAAGTTGGCCATATTCCAACCAAGACAGATGGAGGTCAGGGTGAGCGGCGCCAGAGAAGGGAGAAGCGAGCTGCTAGAGACCTGATGCACGGGAACATCATCACTGCTCATCCAGCAAAGGAATCGGTCCATGGAACAGCTTGGGGGGAACATAGGATTGCGGAAAAGGGGGCTGAGGGGGCCCAGGACCCTAGCTATGCAACCGCCTGCGCACACCGCATCTCAGGTTTTAAGAAAATGTGAAGCCAGTACAGAGTGCCTAATGGCATTAGAGCGATAATGGGCCAGAACCCAGGGCAAGGAAGGGAGGTGCGCGGAAAGCAAGTCGGCCTCTATAGAGACTCACTGCTTGTCTGCTCCATGATAGCAGCAATCTAAGAGGCGCAACAGCACAGTCGCCCGATAATACAGACTAAGGTCTGGTAATCCCTCGCCACCGTCGCTCTTACGGTGGGTTAGCTTCTTAAACCGCAGTCTGCTCCACACCGCACCCCATACAAACTACCCGAACAGGGTTTGAAGAGGGGCAAAAAAAAGTGCTATGGGAGCAGAATGGGGAGCGCCTGCAACATATACAAGATTCGTGGGACGACGTCCATTTTTAGAGCATGGATTCAGCCGAACCAGGTAAGGGTAAGAGCGACGTGTTCCGCAGATGCACCAAGAGTGACTCAAGTAGCGGTAAATAGTTAAGGTGGTATACGTGGGAGAGGTCAGGAGGGTTTTGAAACCTGAGGTACTTAATAGAGGTAGATTGCCATTCCGCAAGGGACAGGGCGATGTTGAGGGCCTCATTCTAGGGCAAGTTTACTTTAAAATTATCCTGCATGACTGAACTTGTGCAGGATAGAAGGAAAGGGAACACGTGGTTGTAAAACATATAGAAGGAGGTCATCAGCGTACAGGGCAGCCATGACCTGGCGACTGCCCATCTGAAGGCTATGAATACTAGGGCAACACCTTATTGCCACCGCTAAGTGCTCCATAACCAGTGCGTATAAAAGATGGGACAAGGTGCAACCCTGCCAAGTACCATTTCTAACCGGGAATGAATCAGAGAAGATGCCATTGGCCCTTACTCGCGCTGACGCGTCGCCATAAGGGGAAAGTACCTTCCCCAGAAACCCTGGACCCACTCCAACTTGTTGAAATGTAGCCCACAGAAAGCCCCAATGCACTCGGTCGAACGCCTTCTCAGCTAATCCCATCCACACATTGCAGAAAGTAATCCGTAGCGGAAAAGCTGCATGTCAATTATACCTACAGAAACATTGGCATTTTCAGTATAGGTGTAATAGTAGCAGAAAGTCTCCATAGGAAAACATAGTGAAATCTCAATGAAAAACGCTGTGTGGGGCCTTCGCCTCAATCTGTTTCTTGACAACCACTATGGCTACTTTAGCACCTACTTCAGTTACTCTAGTCATTTGACTGTATTAGGGTATGTTCACACAGAGTTTTTTGTAGGTTGATTTTGAGGCTGCATTGCAATATAAGATAATGATATGAGATGACCAAAGATACAAAAGGTTCATAATATAAATTGATGTAAATAATGATGATACATTGTCTTAAAAAAGACCGCAGTTTGTATTTATTGTACTTGGGGTTCATAGTGTCGGAGATCAATAGTGAGTTTCCTAATAAGGGCAGGTGGATCTGCTGTGGATTTAGTAGATGCTGGTACTTGTGGTACACCCATCACTTAAGTATCACTTAAGATGGTCATACACATTAGATAAAAGTAGGGTGATGGTTGAACAACTGTGGAATAAATAACTGGTGAACAATTGTTTTGCAGATGTAGCCATACATTACAATGATCAAACTGACCATACATGTTCAATGAAAGTGGGCGATAAACAAAAGATCTTTACCTGACTATAGGTCAAAAATTGCAAACATAGCCAATTGTTTTCAGATGATAATTTGTCATCTGTCAGCTAAACACTGTGTGAATGAAGCAGTAGTACATATACACCTCTGTGGGACTGACGGAGCACTGTACTGTACTCAACTACCTCAGTCAGTCCCATAGAAGTGAATGCAGCAATGCATGTGTACCACTGTTTCATTCACACAGGTGACTTGGGAACCACTTTTCTAGTGATAACTGATGGTCCAACTGCAGGATCCCGTGGATACAGGATAAGTGTTGTTTGCAGGAAAACCCCTTAAGGCTAAGGCCCCACGTATCGTCCTGCAGAAAAAAAGCTCTGTGGGAGAAACCGAGGCGGCAACACATTGTGGTTTTTCCCACAGTGCTTTTCACAGAAAGTCTGCGGAGATTTCCTCTGCAGACTTTCGGCTTCCATTATACCTATAGGGAAACCACCGGCATTTCCATAGGTATAATTGACATGCTGCGATTTTCAAAACCACAACAGTTTTGGAAATCGTAGTGTATCTGCTGTGCATATTTTCCCACAAAGTGGGGATGGGATTCTCTAGAATCCCATCCACTTCGTTGTGACTGTAAAACGTTGTGTCTTTTTCCTCCGCGGGCAAACCGTGGCATTTACACCACGTGGGGCCCTAGCCTAAGACTGAAGCCCCACGTTGCGAAAATGCAGCGTTTTATAGTATATCCACACATTACAGAAGAAAATCCGCAGGAAGTCAATTATACCAGTGGAAACACTAGTGTTTTCCATATAGGTATAATAAGGGCAGAAAGTCTGCAGAGGAAAACACTGCAAAAACGCAATGAAAAACGCTGAAGAAAAAAAAACGCAATGCGTTTCCGCTGCAGTTTTTTGCTACATTTCATTACTTGGGACTTCCTGACATCTGCTGTACTTTAAATTCAAATATGGCAGCATCTCAGGAGCAGTAAAAAGTATACCTGGCCCTGCAAAAAAAAACCTTATGCATCCCCCGTACATGGAGATATGTAAAAGTTACGGGTGTCAGAATATAGCAACTTTAAGAAAAAAAAAAATGTTTTTCCAAGGTTTTGGATTTTTGTTAAGGGATTAAAATATTAATAAAACTATTAAATGTGGTATCCCTGGAATCGTACTGAAACAAAGAATTCATTTTGAATTTTTTTCCAGCTTCCCAGTACATTGTACAGAATAATAAATGATACTATTATGAAGAACAATTAGCGAAAAATGCCTGGAACGGGAAGGGGTTAATTGCCTGAATGCCCACAGCCAAATTTCACCTTAAAGGGGTTGTCCAGGCAAAAATTGACAACACTTTTAACGTTTAAATCAGCTGGGGGCAGTGAAACACATTAAAAAAAATGCATACTCACCTTTCCACTGTACTCCGGTGTCCTCCCACGTGTCCCGGTTCTTCTGCTACGGCGGCGTCTTCCGGAGTTCCGATGAAGCCGCTGATTGGCATCAGCAGTCACGTGACTGCTGAGGCCAATCAGCGAAGGGCCTGCAATGTCACTACCTGTGACATCACGGGTCCTCTTCCTGAGGCCTGCTGAGGCCGCTGATTGGCCTCAGTGGTCACATGACCGCTGAGGCCAATCAGCAGCTTCAGCGGAACACCAGAAGAGACCCGGGAAATGCCGCCGGAGCAGAAGAACTGGGACATGTGGGAGAAGACTGGAGCACCGTGGAAAGGTGTATGCATTTTTTTATTTGTTTCACTGCCCCCAGCTGATTTAAACGTTAAAAGGGTTGTCCATTTTTGCCTGGATAACCCCTTTAAGGTGATTTTTGTTTTATTCTTATCTCTTTTTTGTTTTGCTTTTTTTCTGGCACAGGCAGGGCTTTAATGTGGTACCAAATTAAAGGCAGAATTTCTTTTAGCTTTAGATAGGGGAACAATAGCAACTTTCCATTTTTATTAACTTTAGTCTAATGTGTATGTCCATGCAAACAGAATTTTATTAGGATGCTCACATAGGTGCCCATTTTCCCATATTACATGGTCCATTTGAATATAGTGACAGCCTAGTAATATGTTATATTTGATACTGGGCATTTCATTGATGTGAATTAAATATTGAGAAACATCAGTTAGGTGTCTTTTTCCATAGCATTTTTCATAGAAAGTCCACAGAGTTTTCCTTTATGGACTTTCTGTCTCTATTATACCTACAAGGAAATTTTGCAGGTACTGTAATAAGTAGCATTTTTTGCAGTGGCATTTCTACCACGGCAAAAATGCCACATGTTCGCAACGTGGAGACCCGGCCTAAGGCTGAAGCCCCACTTTGTGTAAACACAGCATTTTTGTTGCAGATTTTGCTGCATTTTTTTGCGCCAAAGCCAAGAATGGCTACAAAAGGAATGGGAAATATATTGGGAAATATATACAGTGGGTACGGAAAGTATTCAGACCCCTTTCAATTTTTCACTCTTTGTTTCATTGCAGCCATTTGCTAAAAGCAAAAACATTTATTTTATTTCTCATTAATGTACACTCAGCACCCCATCTTGACAGAAAAAAAAACAGAAATGTAGATATTTTTGCAAATTTATTAAAAAAAGAAAAACTGAAATATCACATGGTCATAAGTGTTCAGACCCTTTGCTGTGACACTCATATTTAACTCACATGCTGTCCATTTCCTTCTGATCCTCCTTGAGATGGTTCTACTCCTTCATTGGAGTCCAGATGTGTTTAATTAAACTGATTGGACTTGATTAGGAAAGGCACACACCTGTCTATATAAGACCTCACAGCTCACAGTGCATGTCAGAGCAAATGAGAATCATGAGGTCAAAGGAACTTCCCAAGGAGCTCAGAGACAGGATTGTGGCAAGGCACAGATCTGGCCAAGGTTACAAAAGAATTTCTGCAGCACTCAAGGTTCCTAAGAGCACAGTGGCCTCCATAATCCTTAAATGGCAGAAGTTTGGGACGACCAGAACTCTTCCTAGACCTGGCCATCCAGCCAAACTGAGCAATCGTGGGAGAAGAGCCTTGGTGAGAGAGGTAAAGAAGAACCCAAAGGTCACTGTGGCTGAGCTCCAGAGGTGCAGTAGGGAGATGGGAGAAAGTTCCACAAAGTCAACTATCACTGCAGCCCTCCAATAGTCAGGGCTTTATGGCAGAGTAGCCCGAAGGAAGCCTCTCCTCAGTGCAAGACGTATGAAAGCCCGCATAGAGTTTGCAAAAAAAACACATGAAGGACTCCCAGACTATGAGAAATAAGATTCTCTGGTCTGATGAGACGAAGATTGAACTTTTTGGCGTTAATTCTAAGCGGTATGTGTGGAGAAAACCAGGCACTGCTCATCACCTGCCCAATACAATCCCAACAGTGAAACATGGTGGTGGCAGCATCATGCTATGGGGGTGTTTTTCAGCTGCAAGGACAGGATGACTGGTTGCAATTGAAGGAAAGATGAATGCGGCCAAGTACAGAGATATCCTGGAAGAAAACCTCTTCCAGAGTGCTCTGGACCTCAGACTAGGCCAAAGGTTCACCTTCCAACAAGACAATGACCCTAAGCACACAGCTAAAATAACAAAGGAGTGGCTTCGGAACAACTCTGTGACCATTCTTGACTGGCCCAGCCAGAGCCCTGACCTCAACCCAATTGAGCATCTCTGGAGAGATGGCTGTCCACCAACGTTCACCATCCAATCTGACGGAACTGGAGATGATCTGCAAGGAATAATGGCAGAGGATCCCCAAATCCAGATGTGAAAAACTTGTTGCATCATTCCCAAGAAGACTCATGGCTGTACTAGCTCAAAAGGGTGCTTCTACTCAATACTAAGCAAAGGGTCTGAATACTTATGACCATGTGATTTTTCAGTTTTTCTTTTTTAATAAATTTGCAAAAATATCTACATTTCTTTTTTTTTCTGTCAAGATGGGGTGCTGAGTGTACATTAAAGAGAAATAAAATGAACTTTTTTGCTTTTAGCAAATGGCTGCAATAAAACAAAAAGTGAAAAATTTAAAGGGGTCTGGATACTTTCCATACCCACTAAATGTCTTCTACTTTGGCTCAAAAAAAACACTGCAAAATCTACAAAAACAAAGCTGCATTTCTGCAATGTGTGGCCTCATCCTTAAGCTGCATTCACAGTGAATAATGGCCATGTGACATCCCTTTTTTTAACAGACGTGACACGGCAGCATTAAATTTAATGTCAGTGAATGGGGGCTATTCACATGACCGTTATTTTGATGGTCTGTGAAAAATATAGGTCATGTCCTGTTTTTGGCCATGTTCATGAATTCCTCCATACTTCCATGTATGGGTGATCCATGAAAACAGGTGCCCCTTGTGCACAGGACGGATTTGTACCTCATGCATCTCATCTGAATGTAGCCTTAGGGATCCCAGCCAAAACAAGCATTGATCAATAAGAAACCTGACTTAGTAAAAAATGAGGGAAAATGCTTTCCCTTTAAATTCAGCCTTTAGATGTCATAAATTTGCCCTACTACTGTGGTTTCTGTTTGTACAATGGAATTGTACAGTCCAGAAAGGCAGTGAACTTTGCAAATGAAAGAAAAAACACACCTATGTGACCTTGCTTCTCTCTGAAGTGTAGTCTATTGCGGCTATTGAAAGCATTAAAGGGATAGCAACATTTCCCTACCAGAGTGATCCTTATTGTCTCTATGAAATCACCTGAAAATCAGAAACAGATTTTTTCTTTCTTTCTTTCTTTCTTTCTTTCTTTCTTTCTTTCTTTCTTTCTTTCTTTCTTTCTTTCTTATGCTTACTTGTATGCTTACTTTTTTTTTTTTAAGGAAAGAAATACCTATACATAGAATTGACAAAGATATAAAATCCTCTCCATGATTTCTTAGTCTGGAGGCTCATCTAATTCTTACATAATAATGTCATAAAAGGGGGTTTCTCAAGAGGAAAAGAAAACACTCTCCTAACCACAGGAAGGATATAAGTGTCTGGTCAGTGCGACTCCCACTCATCAGAAGAACCCTGTCTGAATGAAGCAGTAGTATATTTACATAGCCACTGCTATATTCCCTTCTGTGGTACTGACAGAGCACTGTGATCAACTATCCCTAGTCATTCTCACAGAAGTGAATGCAGTGCGTTTGTGCATGTACAGTCATGGCCAAAAGTTTTGAGAATGATACAAATATTAATTTTTACAAAGTCTACTGCTTCAGTTTTTCTAATGGCAATTTGCATATACTCCAGAATGTTATAAAGAGTGATCAGCTTAACAGCAATTACTTGCAAAGTCAATATTTGCCTAGAAAATGAACTTTATCCCCCAAAACACATTTTAACATCATTGCAGCCCTGCCTTAAAAGGACCACCTAACATCGTTTCAGTGATTGCTCCATTAACACAGGTGTGGGTGCTGATGAGGACAGGGCTGGAGATCAATCTGTCATGATTAAGTAAGAATGACACCACTGGACACTTTAAAAGGAGGCTGGTGCTTGCCATCATTGTTTCTCTTCTGTTAACCATGGTTATCTCTAAAGAAACACGTGCAGTCATCATTGCACTGCACAAAAATGGCCTAACTGGGAAGAGTATTGCAGCTAGAAAGATTGCACCTCAGTCAACAATCTATCGCATCATCAAGAACTTCAAGGAGAGAGGTTCCATTGGTGCCAAAAAGGCTCCAGGGCGCCCAAGAAAGACCAGCAAGCGGCAGGACCGTTTCTTAAAAGTGTTTCAGCTGCAGGATCGGGCTACCAGCAGTGCAGAGCTTGCTGAGGAATGGCAGCAGGCAGGTGTGAGTGCATCTGCATGCACTGTGAGGCGGAGACTCTTGGAGCAAGGCCTGGTCTCAAGGAGGGCAGCAAAGAAGCCACTTCTCTCCAGAAAAAACATCAGGGACAGACTGATATTCTGCAAAAGGTACAGGGAGTGGACTGCTGAGGACTGGGGTAAAGTCATTTTCTCTGATGAATCCCCTTTTCGATTGTTTGGAACATCTGGAAAACAGCTTATTCGGAGAAGAAGAGGTGAGCGCTACCACCAGTCTTGTCTCATGCCAACTGTAAAGCATCCTGAAACCATTCATGTGTGGGGTTGCTTCTCAGCCAAGGGAATCGGCTCTCTCACAGTCTTGCCTAAAAACACAGCCATGAATAAAGAATGGTACCAGAATGTCCTCCAAGAGCAACTTCTCCCAACCGTCCAAGAGCAGTTTGGCGCTCAGCAATGCCTTTTCCAGCATGATGGAGCACCTTGCCATAAAGCAAAGGTGATAACTAAATGGCTCAGGGAACAAAACATAGAGATTTTGGGTCCATGGCCTGGAAACTCCCCAGATCTTAATCCCATTGAGAACTTGTGGTCAATCATCAAGAGACGGGTGGACAAACAAAAACCAACAAATTCAGACAAAATTAAAGCATTGATTCTGCAAGAATGGACTGCTATCAGTCAGGATTTGGTCCAGAAGTTGATTGAGAGCATGCCAGGGAGAATTGCAGAGGTCCTGAAGAAGAAGGGTCAACACTGCAAATATTGACTTGCTGCATTAACTCATTCTAACTGTCAATATAAGCTTCTGTTACTCATAATATGAATGCAATTATATTTCTGTATGTGATAAAAACATCTGACAAACACACATAAAAAACAGAGGGCAGCAGATCATGTGAAAATATAATATTTGTGTCATTCTCAAAACTTTTGTCCATGACTGTACTACTGCTTCATTCACACTGAAGGATCCTGTGGATAGAAAATAAGGCTATGTAATGCCTTTGGCTGTGACTCCTGTCACTGAATATAGTTGCATTATAACCCCAAGGTTGCTGTGACTTCTAGTCACAAAATCTCCAGCAGTGCTCAAACTTTTTGTTCTACATCAGTGAAGGAGTTGCAGAAAAAACACAGTGAACTTTGGTCATGTAATGGGAGCTGCGCCAAAAACAGTGGTGTTTTACAGTCCCTGCAAAGCAAATCCAATCCACACATTGCAGAAAAATACCTGCAGCACAAATGCTGCGATTTCCAAAACCGACACGTTTGGAAATCGCAGCATGTCAATTATACCTACAGAAATGGTGGCGGTTTCCCTATAGGTATAATTGAAGCAGAAGGTCTGCAGAGCTTTCCTCTGTGGGAAAAAACCGCAATGCGTTTCCACCGTGGTTTTTCCGGCAGCGTTTTTTGGCTGAGGCCCACTACGTGGGGTCTTAGCTTTAGGTGTTCTTGGTGGGAAAATCCCTTTAAAGCAGTGATTCCCAAAGTGGTCCAGGTGGACCCCCAGGGGTCCACGGGAGACTCGACGGGGGTCTACGTTGGCGTGAAAAAAAAATGGGGGTTGACAAGTTGTAAGTGGGGGTCCACGAAAATTTATCTGGTTTCGATAGTAAAGAACAAAAATGTTGGCTTAGCTTTACCTATCAATGTAGGCAGATAATACACTACTCAAAAAAAATTAAGGGAGCAAAAAAAAATTCCAAATTTTTCGGTGATTTTTGACAGGCTGTATTTCGGTGAAAAATGGTCGTATTGAGACTTTAAAAAAAGCATTTTGAAGCTTTAAGATTCTAACTTTCAGATTTTTTGGCTAAAAGTTTTTAGGAGCTACGGTTCTCATGCAATCCTAACAGATAGTGTGAAAAAAATAATTTAGCAAATTTTTTGCTTTTTTTTTTTTTGGTCCACGGGCTTGAAAAAAATTTTTTCAGTTAGGCCGGCATATGGATCAGATAGCCTGTTTATTTAGCTTTAATTTCCTGCATGTTTAACAAGATTTTACTCACTTTTTGAATCAGTTTTAGAGTTTCTGGAAAGTAAAGATCCAGATTTAAAAGAAAACCTGATCAAATTGAAAGCAGACATCGCGTATTTGACAGATTTGTTAAAAAAAATTTAATGACATTAACTTGCAGTTACAAGGGGACAGACTAAATTTAATAAAAAACAAAGGGTGTAATTTCAGCTTTTCTTGGAAAATTTAAATTTATGAAGCAAAATATTAGTCGGAGCGAATTCTCCCAGTTTCCAAACTTGTCACAGGCAGAATGTCTTGATGAGGATATTCAGACATACATTCAACATTTAAATGCCCTGCATGATGACTTCAAAAATAGATTTGAAGATATTCTGACGATGGAAATACCACCATGGATCATAAATCCATTTGATGAAACAGAAGTGGCGAATGTGGTATTACAAGAGGAGCTACTCGAGCTTAGCACCAATGAGGAGCTGAAGGTGAAATTTAAAAAAGGCTATCAAACATTTTGGCTGCTGAAATACCCGAAAAATATCCTGGACTGTGGGAAATTGTGAGAACTTTTGATAGCAATTCCCTCGTCATACCTTGTCGAAAAAAGTTTTAGTGTCGTTACAAACCTATTAACAAAAAAAAGGAGCAGATTGAACATCACAGAACGGGGAGAGTTGTGGTTATTCCTCACAAAACTGAAGCCAAATATTGATAATTTGCTGTCAATCCATTAAGTACATCCCTCCCATTAAAATTATGACAATTTTTTTAATTGTTGATTTGCATTGTTGAAGTTACGTTACGTTATTAATGTTTAATAAAGGCAATTCATCTCTTACCTTTATCTTGAAGGTCTGTGTTGCCGTTTTTGAATTTTTATTCATTCTTCATGGTGCTGAGAATGCACAGGGGGCATTCCCCCTGTGCTCAAAATGCACAGGGGGCGTTACCCCTGTGCTCTGAGCAGAACGTTGTCATCCAATCCAGCGCTGCCTTTCTTCTGCTCCGGCCATTCTCCTCCTCTTCTTACAGGAGACCACCACAAAATGGCCGACGGAACAGCCGACTGCGCTTGTCCGTTGGCCATTTTTGTGGTGGTCTCTTACACAAGAGATGAATCGCCTTTATAAAGGCTATTCCTACATGCTCTTAGTTTAAAACATGTTTTTAATGATAGAATCCTTTTAATTTTTTCAGGACCAAGGACTTTAGATGCCTGATTGTCCACAGCCAAATTTCATCTTTTGTAAATACATGTTTAAGGCCTTGCCCGACGTGGTGTAAACGCCGCGGTTTGCACGTCATACTTTGTTTTTTTGCAGCTCAAGTGGGGCTTTAATGTGGCACCAAAAAAAACAGCAGAACTTGTTTCAGATAGGGGAACAATAGCAAAATTAAAAAAAAATGCAAATAATTTAATTACTTTACCCACTTTGGGTTAAAATATGCGCAGCAGAGTGGCTGCAATTGCAAACCCTTGCGGTTTTGGAAATCACCACATGTCAATTATACCTATGGAAACGCTGGCGGTTTCCCCATAGATATAATGGAAGCAGTTTTCTTTTTTGCAGCTCAAGTGGGGCTTTAATGTGGCACCAAAAAAAGCAGAACTTGTTTCAGATAGGGGAACAATAGCAAAATTCAAAAAAAAAAAATGCAAGTAATTTAATTACTTTACCTAAAAAAAAAATAAAATACCCTATAGCGCATTATTATCCTCTCACCCTTTAGTGTATAGCAATACCAAATATGCAATATAGCAATACCTGATCCAACATACATGGTTGCTATAACACCTGAGAACATTGTAGCTTTCTCCAACTGTTAACTAGTATGTGGCACCTTTAAATGGGCACAAGATACCAGTGAGCAAAAAATTTTAGTTTAGGTGTTAAACACAGATACAGTGGGGTTGAAGAGACAAAAAGTAGTCACAGTTAATAAGCTGAATGGATTTAGGTAATATATTTTGCATGATATGCACACATTATTAGAAGGTTGTTTGTATGTTCTCCCCGTGTTTGCGTAGGTTTCCTCTGGGTAGTCCGATTTCCTCCCAAACTCCAAAGACATGCTACCACCTGCTGCTCTATATGGGTGGCGATATGAACTGTGATTGATGAGCCTTATGTCCACGACACACAGTATTATGACATATTGAGTCGTACTAAGACCAGGTACAGAATTGCACCTGGCCTTCCTATCAGGGATTTCTTTCAAATAAGGAGTAGTACAGACTAGGGACTTAATTTTTCAGTCCCTTATTATACACGTAGTAGTTCCTGTGTATGTTTACACACAGAAGGGAACAAATAGGGAACCGTGTACAGACTATATTCCCCATGTACCATATCCTGCATACCCTGAAAGTAACCCCCTTTTGTTGCATGTTCTTCACCCTAGATATTTTGAATAGGTGGTTAAGAAATTTTTGATCTTTGGTTTAAACATCCCTGTTTACATACAGTATGTAACCACCTATTGGATTGGAACATACATGTAAGATTACAACTGTAACCTCTGTTGATTTATTGTTTTCAGCCTGATCTGATACATTTTTTTTAGACTATATTAACCCCTTAAGGAACGGGCTATTTTTCGTTTTTGCATTTTTGTTTTTCCCTCCCCACATTCCAAGAGCCATAACTTTTTCATTTTTTAGTTCACAGAGTCACATGATGGCTTATTGTTTGCGAAACAAATTGTACTTTGTAATGTCACTATTCAATAAGCTGTGCAATGTACTGGGAAGCTGGAGAAAAATTGAGGTGTAATTGGAGAAAAAATGCATTTGCGCCAATTTCATATGGGTTTAATTTCTACGGCGTTCATTGTGTGGTAAAAATGACATGTTACCTGTATTCTGCACGCACCAATCGCTGCTGTTAGCGGCGGGTCCTGGCTGTATTACACCGCCGGCATCCGCCCTGTATGGAGAGAACTTAGCTCCTGAGCCCTCTGCATACATCCCCATGTGTTCAATGATGTTTGCAAGAAACCCATATATCATGCATCCATATCACAAAGGAAGCTCCTGATTCTATGGCGGGTTAAAAAGATGGACTTCAATATATATATATATATATATATATATATATATATATATATATGGACAGCACGGTGGCTGTTTGTTTGTTCTCCCTGTGTTTGTGTGAGTTTCCTCCAGGTACTCCTGTTTCCTCCCCCACTCCAAAGACATACTGATAGGGAATGTATATTGTGAGCCCTATATGGGACAGTGACTGACAATGTCTGTACAACGCTGTGGAATATGATGGCGCTATATAAGTAAGAGAAATATATATGTATATATATATTTTGCCTCCTGATGATGTACTATCTGTCTGCCCCTCTACTCCCTGTGGTAGTTGAAGCCCATATAGGTTTTCATAGCAATGGCCCAAATGCCTTCAATTTTAGTATTATAAACAGTGCTCACTTTGAGTGCTGCGTCTAGCCTTTTTTCGTGCCAGGAAGTTGATGCACTGTTGGGCTGACACACTGCCAGCCTATTATTTTCAATAGCAGAGCACTTTTCAGCACAGTCTGTTATTAGATAGTGGGTTGTAGATCTATGTCCTGGCTGCACGCCCATCGCCAGCTAGGATGTAGACCTACTGATTGGTGGTGGGAGGGAGTTAATAGAACAATTCTAGAACCAAATTTGTTAAACTTGACAGTTTTGTGGCATACAAAGTATAAAATAAAATGCTGTCCATGAAAACATGGACCTCACACATCTGTGGAAGGCCTAACTCTGGAGGAAGATAGAAAAAAAAATCTTCAGATCATGTACAACCCCTTTAAGTAAAGGTGCCATGCTATACATATATATCACAGTGATTGCAGAGACACTGAAGCTGTAGACATGTGTCTGCCAGAGGAGTCTTTTTGTTATGATACATGGGCTTCCATTGTAAAGGCCAGGTCCAGAGAAAGCTCTGTTTCTGGCTGTTTGATTCCTTAGATCAGGGGTAGGCAACTTTCGGCACTCCAGCTGTTATAAAACTACAACTCCCAGTGTGCATACTTGCCCTGCTCTTCTTAGAACTCCCATGGAAGTGAAAGGATCATGTTGGGAGTTGTAGTTTCACAGTAGTTGGAGTGCTGAAGGTTGTTGACCCCTGCCTTAGATGCTGCAGTCAGCAGCAACTACTGGTTTCACAAAGGCAATAATGGTTTGGAATACTTTAAACAATAAAGCATAATGTATGTGTCATAGAGATTGTTCCATCAAGTCCCATAAGGGGATAAAAAAGTAATAATTTCAAAAAAGTGTCAAAAATAAACTAAAAACATGTTTTCATCCTTTCTTCAAAAAAATATTTTTAAATAGTTCACCTCAAAAAAATGCACACTAGTACTGATGCAATAGCAATGACTTAATAAAGTTAGCTTGACATTTTTACTGCAAAGTAAACAGTAGAGGAAATAACCCCCTTCCTAAAAAAAAATTATACTAAATTATCAACAAAATATATGTACTAAACATCATCCTATCCAGCAAAAAAAACAAAACAAGTCCTCTTATGGCTTAGTGGATAGAAAAGTTAAAAAGTTATGTCTCTCAGAATGTGGAGACATACAGTTTTCCAGAAAACATGAAATAATTGCACATACAGTACAAACAATGCGAGAATTGCTGTATTTTGTAGTTCTCAATAAATCCTTTCTCTGTACACTTATGTATCTGCCTGACCCCTTATAACCCCATCCTCCCTGCAGGGCCGGCGTTAGGGGGGGGCAAACTGGGCAATTGCCCAGGGCCCCGTCCCCAAAGGGGCCCCCGGGATCCGGAACCTGATGACTCCGGATCCCGGAGTCAGGCCCGGCCAAATCAATAACAGAAAGGGACCGCAGGGCCCTTTCCGAGGTGAGTAAAAATAACAAACATTTTTACTCACCTGTCCTGGCGTCCGACGTCATCTTCTGGCGTTCCAGACATCACCGCTGAGGCCAGGCCTCAGCCTTAGCGATCACGTGGGGCGTGCTGACAGCGTGCCTCACGTAATCGCTGAGGCCCAATCACAGGCCTCAGCGGTGACGTCCACAACGCGTGACGTCAGCCGCAGAGAAGAAGAAGCCAGCTCCGGCGGGGATAACGGAGCAGCGCGAGGAGGCCCAGGAGAGGTAAGGCAAGGTGAGTATAACTGTTTGTTATTTTCCCTCACTTCCCCCGGGCCTTCGATTATTATACTCTGGGGTCTGAAGAGACCCCAGAATATAATATAATAATAACACTGTAGGGTCCATGTGGAGCATTATACTGGGAGGCTCCTCTGGATAGCATATTATACTGTTTGGGGCCACTGTGGAGCATTATACTGGGGAAGG
Source organism: Leptodactylus fallax (assembly GCA_947044405.1). Taxonomy (NCBI): domain Eukaryota; kingdom Metazoa; phylum Chordata; class Amphibia; order Anura; family Leptodactylidae; genus Leptodactylus; species Leptodactylus fallax. The sequence goes on from CAMRHE010000021.1 coordinate 6,409,516, forward strand.
GGCCCTCTGGATAGCATGTTATATACTGTGGGGCCTCTGTGGAAAATTATAATGGGGGGGGGGCTCTGGAGATAATGTTATATTATGTGGGGCCACTTTGGAGCATTATGCTCTCCAGAGGGGCCCCCCAGTATAATGCTCCACAGTGGCCCCACACAGTTTAATATGCTCTCCAGAGGGGCCCCCCAGTATAATTCTCCAAAGTGGCCCCACAGAATATAACATGCTATCCAGAGCCCCCCCCACTTTATAATACTCCATAGAGGCCCCACAGAATATAACATGTTCTCCAGAGGGCCCCCTCCCCAGTATAATGCTCCACAGTGGCCCCACACAGTATAATATGCTCTCCAGAGCCCCCCCCCCTAGTATAATGCTCCACGGTTTCCCCACACAGTATAATATGCTCTCCAGAGGGGCCCCCCAGAATATTATACTGTGCGGGGCCACTGTGGAGCATTATACTGGGAGGGGGGGCTCTGGAGAGCATATTATACTGTTTTGGGCCGCTGTGGAGTATTATACTGGGGAAACCTCTCTGGGTAGTATATTATACTGTGTGGAGGCCATTTCTGCAGCATGTTATACTGAGTGGGGTCACGGTGGAGCATTATTCTGGGGGGGCCATCAGCAGAGCATATTATATTGTGTGGCGCCACTGTGGGGCATTATTCGGGGGGGACTAATGAGCATTATACTAGGGGGCCCTCTGGGGAGCATATTATACTGCGTGGGGCCTACTGTGGAACATTATACTGGGGGGACGCTCTGGGGAGCATAATATATTGCGTGGGGCCACCGTGGAGCAAAATACTGGAGGGGGCACTGTGGAGCATTATACTAGCGGGGGCTCTCTGGGGAGCATATTATACTATGGGCCACTGTGGAGTTTTATACTGGGGAAGGGACAGTGTGGGGAGCCTGTTATACTGTGTGGGGCCACTGTGGAGTGTATTATATTGTGTGGGGCTTTTCGAGAGCATATGATACTCTGTGGGGCCATTGTAGAGCATTATACTGGGGGGGACTGTGGGGAACATATTATACTGTGGGGGACCACTGTGGAGCATTATACTGGGGGAACCCCTCTGGGGAGTATATTATACTGTGTGGAGGTCATTATGGAGCATGTTATACTGTGTTAGGCCACTGGAGCATTATACTGAGGGGGCAATGTGGGGTGCATATTATACTGTATGGAGCATATTATATTGTGTGGGGCTGCTGGGGAGCATATTGCACTGTCTGGGGCCACTAAGGGGTAGTATACTGTGTGGGCCACTGTGGAGTGTTATACTGTTTGGAGCCTTACACACCATGTGGGGCCACTATGGGGGGCTCAGGGGAGCATTTTATACTGTGTGGGGTCACTGTGGAGCTTTATATGCCATGTGGGGAAACTGGAGGGCTCAGGAGAGCATTTTATACTGTGAAGCATTATATACCATGTGGAGCATTATACTGTGGGGGGGGGGGGCTCACAATTCCTGCTGGCAGCCCTGTGTGCTATATCTGCATCACAGCTCCCTCACTATAATCTTGCACATACATGTAGTGCCCCATGGCCATGTCATTCCCCATACAGTACTATGAATGAACCGGCCGTGTAGTTATTGGGGCCTGCACAGTACTATAGGGGCTGACTATACTGGGAACATACTCAGTAACACCAGATAGTCAGCACATATGTAAGACTTCAGTGAAGGAGCCGTGGTGTAGGCTATTAGCAGGAAGCTGTTGGGTGGGGCCCCTGAACAAGATCCTCTGGTGGGCCTAAGGCCCTTCAGTCCGACACTGTATAACGGAGAGCTATTATATATAAGGGTGGGTTACTATATATAATTGGGAAACTTAAGTATGAGAGGGCTATTATAAGGGGGAACTATTATTTATAAGATGGGCTATTATTTATAAGGGGGGAACTATTATATATATAAGGCATCCATTATAAGGGGGAGCTATTATTTATAAGAGGGGAACTATTTATAAGGGGGTATAATTGTTAAGTGGGGCTTATTTATAAAGGGGGCTATTAGTGATAATGGGGATTATTATTTATAAGAGTAACTATTATTTATGAGGGGGCTATTATTTATAATGGAGCAGTATTATTTTTACGGGGTGTCTGTTACTGATAAGGGGGTATATTACTGATACAGGGCACTATTTATCATTTATAAGGGAGCTATTACTGATAAAGGTGTAATATTATTTATAAGGAGGCGCTATACTAACTGATGACTGGGTGCAAAAATCTATTAGGTGGTACAAAGGTGCTCATTTGAATTGTGTGTGGTAAAATGGGGCATGTTATTACTTTTTTGTTGGCAGAAAGGAGGTGTTATTATAGGGGTTGTCACTGGAAGACGATGGTGTTGTTTGCATATCAGCATTTGGGGCCCCGCTTTTAATTTTGCCCAGGGCCCCACTTTGTCTAAAACCGGCCCTGCCCCCCTGCAGACCATGTGTTCTCACTTCCCCCCTCAGCTCAGTTATTCTGAAGCCATGTCCCTGTTGTGGGTTAATTACCATCCCTTTGTTATATTGCTCTGAGTAATTAATACTCCTTTTCAAGTACCCTACCGCTCCCCAGGAGATTTCCTGCTGAACCACAGCCACACTAGACAGCCCGGCACCAATTAGACATCAGAGAGATCATAGTTTTATGCCCATATCTCAAAAGGGGGGGCACCTCACAGTTACTCCAATAAATTCTGTGGGTGCCCCATAGAAAGGCGCACGCGGTCAGCCCAAACATGGAGCCGTTGTGAGCCCAAGGCAGGTCCAGACACCCAACTCCCTACCCAAAAGGAACTGAGGTGCCATGCTTGGTATGTATACGACGAGGGTTTCACCCTGAGTTCTCCCCTTCCACTTACCAGACCATACGGTCGCCGGATAAGGAGCCAGAACGATTTTCGAGTTCAGGGGCTCCATGCTTGTAGGTGTAACTTCCCTCCCCCATGACATCACTCTGGGCGGGGGCAGGGAACACACAAAAGCAAAGCACGCAGACAGCACATGGTCTTCAGCCATTTTTACCCTGCTAAGGTCATCTGCTACTGGACGTCCATAAGATACGTGCCTTGGCTGAACAACCATTGGAAGTCAGAGATACCTGCACAAGCTGGTGTTGGTAATATATATTCTTTTCTTTCTTTTATCCCCATTTTTATTTTATGTACCGTGTTATGCTGTTTTCACTTGTATCTGCTTGTTAATCGCTGCATGTATTCTATGTATTCTATTGTACTTCATGTTAGTGGTAAACACTAATGAATATCTTTGTATTTATTTATAAAAAAATAGGAAATTTGATGGAAATTTGGAAAAAAATCGCAATTTTCAAAATGTGAAATGCTCTGCTTTTCAGACAGATAGTCATACCACCCAAATACAGTCATGGCCAAAAGTTTTGAGAATGATACAAATATTAATTTTTACAAAGTCTACTGCTTCAGTTTTTCTAATGGCAATTTGCATATACTCCAGAATGTTATAAAGAGTGATCAGCTTAACAGCAATTACTTGCAAAGTCAATATTTGCCTAGAAAATGAAATTTATCCCCCAAAACACATTTCAACATCATTGCAGCCCTGCCTTAAAAGGACCACCTAACATCGTTTCAGTGATTGCTCCATTAACACAGGTGTGGGTGTTGATGAGGACAGGGCTGGAGATCAATCTGTCATGATTAAGTAAGAATGACACCACTGGACACTTTAAAAGGAGGCTGGTGCTTGCCATCATTGTTTCTCTTCTGTTAACCATGGTTATCTCTAAAGAAACACGTGCAGTCATCATTGCACTGCACAAAAATGGCCTAACTGGGAAGAGTATTGCAGCTAGAAAGATTGCACCTCAGTCAACAATCTATCGCATCATCAAGAACTTCAAGGAGAGAGGTTCCATTGGTGCCAAAAAGGCTCCAGGGCGCCCAAGAAAGACCAGCAAGCGGCAGGACCGTCTCTTAAAAGTGTTTCAGCTGCGGGATCGGGCTACCAGCAGTGCAGAGCTTGCTGAGGAATGGCAGCAGGCAGGTGTGAGTGCATCTGCACGCACTGTGAGGCGGAGACTCTTGGAGCAAGGCCTGGTCTCAAGGAGGGCAGCAAAGAAGCCACTTCTCTCCAGAAAAAACATCAGGGACAGACTGATATTCTGCAAAAGGTACAGGGAGTGGACTGCTGAGGACTGGGGTAAAGTCATTTTCTCTGATGAATCCCCTTTTCGATTGTTTGGAACATCTGGAAAACAGCTTATTCGGAGAAGAAGAGGTGAGCGCTACCACCAGTCTTGTCTCATGCCAACTGTAAAGCATCCTGAAACCATTCATGTGTGGGGTTGCTTCTCAGCCAAGGGAATCGGCTCTCTCACAGTCTTGCCTAAAAACACAGCCATGAATAAAGAATGATACCAGAATGTCCTCCAAGAGCAACTTCTCCCAACCGTCCAAGAGCAGTTTGGCGCTCAACAATGCCTTTTCCAGCATGATGGAGCACCTTGCCATAAAGCAAAGGTGATAACTAAATGGCTCAGGGAACAAAACATAGAGATTTTGGGTCCATGGCCTGGAAACTCCCCAGATCTTAATCCCATTGAGAACTTGTGGTCAATCATCAAGAGATGGGTGGACAAACAAAAAACAACAAATTCAGACAAAATTAAAGCATTGATTCTGCAAGTATGGACTGCTATCAGTCAGGATTTGGTCCAGAAGTTGATTGAGAGCATGCCAGGGAGAATTGCAGAGGTCCTGAAGAAGAAGGGGTCAACACTGCAAATATTGACTTGCTGCATTAACTCATTCTAACTGTCAATATAAGCTTCTGTTACTCATAATATGAATGCAATTATATTTCTGTATGTGATAAAAACATCTGACAAACACACATAAAAACCAGAGGACAGCAGATCATGTGAAAATAGAATATTTGTGTCATTCTCAAAACTTTTGGCCATGACTGTACATTAATACATATTATCTACCATATCTCTGCTGTATATCGGCATCATCTTTTAATCGTCCTGTAATTTATTTTGGATGTTAGAAGGCTTACAAGTGTAACAGCGATTTTGCAGATTTACAAGAAAATTTCCCAAACTAATTTTTTAGGGACCACTTCAGTTCTGAAGAGGATTATAATGGCCTATATATTAGAAACCCCCATAAATCACTCCATTTTCAAAACTGCACCCCTCAAATAATTCAAAATAACATTTGGGAAGTTTGTTAACCCTTTAAGCATTTCACTGGAATTAAAACAATATGGAGGTGAAATTTAGACATTTAATTTTTTCCCACGAATTCCTTAATTTAGCCCTAAAATTAACACATTCACAAAGGGTTAAAGGAGAAAATGCATCTCACAGTTTGTTATGCAATTTCTCCCGAGCACGGAAATACCCCACAAGTGGGTGTAAACTGATGTTTGGGCGAATGGCAGCGCACGGAAGGGAAGGAGTGACACTGGGCGTCTGAAAAGCAGATTTTGCTGGAATAATTTTCAGGTGCCATGTCTCATTTGCAAAGCCCCTAGAGTACCAATACAAAAGAAAACCCCAAAAAGTGACCCCATTTTGGAAACTACACCCCTCACAGAATTCATCAAGGGGTATAGTGAGCATTTTGACCTTACAGCCGTTTCACAGATTTTGCTAACACTGGGATGTATAAATGAAACATTACTAAAATGTCACTTTATCCCCAAAGTTTTCATTTTCACAAGGGGTTAAAGGAGAAAAAGCACCCCACAATTTGCAAAACAATTGCTCCTGAACACGGCAATACCCCATATGTGGTAGTAATCTGCTGTATGGGTACATGGCAGGGCTCAGAATGGAAAGAGCGCTATTTGGCTTTTGGAAGGCAGATTTTGGTGGAATAGTTTTCAGGTACCATGTCGCATTTGCAGAGCCCCCAAAGTACCAATACAGTGAAAGCCCCCTAAAAGTGACCCCATTTTGAAAACTACACCCCTCAAAGAACATATCAAGGGGTATAGTGAGCATATTGACTCTACAGCTGTTTCACAAATTTTATTAACATTGGGACATTAAAATGAAAAATTACTTTTTTTCCAATAAACCGTCAATTTAGCCCCAAATTTTTCATTTTCACAAGAGGACAAAGGAGAAAAAGCTCCCCAAAGTTTGTTACACAATTTCTCCTGAACACAGAAATGCCCCATATGTGGTTGTAATCTGCTGCATAGGTACATGGCAGGGCTCAAAATGGAAAGAGCGCTATTTAGCTTTTGGAGGGCAGATTTTGCTGGAATAGTTTTCAGGTGCCATGTCGCATTTGCAGAGCCCCTAAAGTACCAATACAATACAAACCCCCAAAAAGTGACCCCATTTTGAAAACTACACCCCTCATTGAATTTATCTAGGGGTATAGTGACCATTTTGACCTCACAGCTGTTTCACAGATTTTATTGACTTAGGGACGTAAAAATGTAAAATTACTTTTTTCCAATAAACCGTCCATTTAGCGACATATTTTTAATTTTTGCAAGTGGTTAAAGAAGAAAAAACACCCCACAGTTTGTTACACAATTTCTTATGAACACAGAAATGCCCCATATGTGGTCATAAACTGCTGTAGGGGTACATGGTGGGGCTCAGAATGGAAAGAGCACTATTTGGCTTTTGGAGGGCAGATGTGGCTGGAATAGTTCTTGAGTGCCATGTCGCATTTGCAGAGCCCCTAAAGTACCAATAGAATGGAAACCCCTCAAAAGGGACCCCATTTTAGAAACTACACCCCTCAAGGAATGTATCAAGGGGTATTATCATTTAGAGCCTAAAAATGCTTCCCAAAAATTAATGTACAAAGTGAAAATTAAAGTTTTTAAAGAAATATCCAATTTCAGTGCCTAATACGTTGCGGCCACTTTGTGGCATCAGAGACATGAACTCCTAAAACTATTAAGTGGGCTATCCCGGGGACAAAAAAATTATATATGTGGGTATAAACTGCTGCTTGGGTACGCAGCAGGGCTCAGAAGGGAAGGAGCACTGTGTTTTTTTAGCTTTTGGAGTACTTTGTCGTCGCCATGTTGTTTTTGCAGAGCCCTGGAGGTGCCAGTAAATTGGAATTCCCCAAGAAGTGACCCCCATTTTGTAGGGGCAATTTTAGGGTCTCTGCAAATGTGACATGGCGTCCAAAAAAACAACAATCTAAATATGCGCTCCAAAAGCACATAGCGCTCCTTCACATTTGCGCCCTTCTGTGTGCCCAAATGATAGTTTATGCCCACATGTATGACACTGGTGTACCCAGGATAACGTACTTAACAATGCCATATGTGGGTATAAACTGCTGTTTGGGCACAGCCGGGCACAGAAGGAAAGGAGCGCTATTTTGGTTTTTGGAGCACAGTTTGCTTTTTGGACACCATGCCACTTTTGCAGAGCCCATGAATTGCCAGTAAAGTGGAATCCGCAGACATGTCACCCCATTTTGGAAACTATACCCTTCAAGGGATTTATCAAGTGGGGTAGCGAGCATTATTAACCCTTAAGTGTTGCATTCTTTTAATTTCCAAAAATGAATGCGCAGCTGATAATGAAAAGTTAAAAATGAAATTTTTCTATAGATACACCATTTCAGTGCCCGATATGTTGTGCTCAGCTTATGTCTGCACAGACACACACTCCAAAAACTGGTGATCAGGGATCCCGGGCACAACAGCTTTTGGAGCGTTCATCTCTGATACAAGCCGGGCACAGCATATTACGCACAGAAATGTCGTATTCCTGGAATAATTGTCATTTTCACCTTTCACCATCAGCTGCGTATTCATTTATGGATAATAAATTATAGCAACATTTGGGGGTTAAAAATGCTCACTGTACCCCAGGATAAATTCCTTCCGGGGTGTAGTCTCCAAAATGGGGTGACATGTCAGGGGATTCCACTGTAGTGGCATTTCAGCTCTGCAAAAGTGCAATGGCGTCCAAAAACCAAATAGCGCTGCTTCCCTTCTGTGCTCGGCTGTGCCCAAGCAGCAGTTTATACCCACATATGACATTAAGTACGTTATTCTGGGTACGACAAGTGTAATACATGTGGGTATAAACTGCAGTTTGGGCACACAGCAGGGCGCAGAAGAGAAGGAGCGCTATGTGGCTTTTGGAGCGCAGATTCAGATGTTTGGGATCTGGATGCCATGTCATGTTTGCAGAGCCTCTAAAGTACCAGTAAAGTGGAATCCCCTAGGGAATGACCCCATTTTGAAAAGTGCACCCCTCAAAGATTTTATCAAGGGGTGTAATGAGCATTAGTATCCCAGACGTGACTGCACAGCGGATGGGGAAAAGTGAATATGTAAGCTGTGCGTACACTAAATTACCTACTATTTCCCCAATAGTTCCTATTATTGGGGAGGTCACTCTGGGGGTCATTTCTGGTTTATTATCCCTTGTAAACTCTAAATCTGGTTTGTACCCTAATATACGCTTGCACAGTTTATACATTCCCTTCCTGCCGCAGCCAGTTATGTTCTAATGATTTGGCGATTTTTGGGGTTTTTGTCTTCACGTTGTACGAGCTATATTTTCTTTATTTCTCTGGTGATGTAGCCATATGAGGGCTTGTTGTTTGCAGTATGAGATGTATTTTTTAATGACATCATTTTTAGGTGCTTACAACTTATTAAATAAATTTTATTAACTCTTTCTTGGTGGATTAAAAAACAACCCCATCAATTCTGGCACTGCGTTTTACCGTTTAAATATTTCACCATGCAGCGTAGAGCGTAAGTAACATGTTATCTTTATTCTGCGGGTCGGTACGATTACGGCGATACCTCATTTATACTGTTTTTTTATGCAATACCAATTTTGCAGAACAAAAACCCATTTGGGGACCGAAATCAATTTTTTTTGCATCGCCATCTTCTAAGATGCATAGCATTTTTATTTTTCAGTTTAGAGAGTTGATTTAGGGCTTATTTTTTGCGGGACAATCTGTGCTTTTTAATGGTACAGTTTTGGGGTACATATGACTTTTTGATCACTTTTTATGGCATATTTTGTAAGATGAGATGGCAAAAAATCATTACTTTTGTCGTTTTTTTCCCCCGACATTCACTGTGTACATTAAATATGGGTTCAGTTTTATTGTACAGGTTGTTACGGACGCAGCGATACCAAATATGTATTGACAGCGGCATCTTAAGGGTTAAACAGCGGGGATCGGTGTTACCACTGGTCCCCGCTGTTGCAGCAGGAGCCTGGCTGTCAAATACAGCCGGGCTCCCGCGGTGATCGCATGTGCTCTGCTTCTGAGCCTGCTCGATCACCGTCATGTACCTGTACGTGAGGATGCGGTAACTAACCACATTCTCCCACGTACATGTACGTGAGAATGCGTGAAGGGGTTAAAGATTCCTCAGACTGGTGAGGTAGCAACTGTTGCTTTTGTAGTCCATCCCCCTTAAACAATAGAAGGCCTAATCTAGAGTATTGTGTCAGTGAATTAGAAGTAACTTGCAGATCTGTTTTGTAATGTCTTTTTGTTTATATTGCACATTTGAAGGAATTTATGAGTGTGACGGAATGAATGCTATGATTTGCAAGAAAGTGTATGATAGAGTCATGTATATTGTCTAGAAATCATGTATCTACTTAGGATTTGAGTAGCTGTCTGACTAGTTATACAGATGTTGCTTGGTAAAATGGATTGGGAGACCGTGGCCACAATATAAATTGACTTTGAAATCATATTATAAGCTCTCCCATTTCTTCTGCCTGCTTCACTGATTGAGGATATTTTGTGTATTTACTAAAGTCATTCAATTGTTTGTAATTGTGGAGTGTGTAGGTGCTCAAGACTAGTTTTACTTGTTCTGGATAGTCTAAATGAGCTGACAATTTAAAAGATGGAAGGAGAGTTAAAATCCAATTATGTGTATGCAAATGAGGTTGAACTTATTAGACACAGGAAGGAATGTCATTGTCTTTGAAGATGTCTCAATGTTTATTGCCTATAGAATGTGCTTAAATATTGGAATGTGTTGAATCCAGACATTTTGCCTGGAACTGCAAAGTTCCAAGATGGGAGACCCAAAGACAGACAGGAGGAGTCTGACAATAACCATCAATAGGAAATAGGTACCCCAGTAAGCGTGCATTTAATATCAGTACCTGATAAACTGAGGCCAGCCCCTATGATCTCCCTACAATTGCCTGAGGGGAGACCTTGTGAATTTTTAGTGGATACTGGAGCTAACAAACCTGTTTTGCACGCTGACAATGTTTTTTTTTCCCTATGAGATAACTCATGATTACCACTAGATTCCTTGTCAGTGAGTCTGCCTCAGTTAACTTGCTGGGATCAGAAGTTTTACAAGCCCTAATGGCTCACATTGTGTATGAGCCAGATGGGACGGTCTCACTGTCATCAGTAATGTCAGATGACACCTTATGTTCCCTACACTCCCTGGTTTTCCTGACAAAGCAAAACAATGCAGAGGTAGTTAGTGTAGAGCAGGGGTCCCCAAACTTTTTACACAGGGGGCCAGTTCACTGTCCCTCAGACCGTTGGAGGGCCGGACTATAAGAAAAACTATGAAAATCCCTATGCATACTACACGTATCTCATTTTAAAGTAAAACAAAAAGGGAACAAATACAACATTCAAAATAAAGAAATAGTAAATTTAAGTCAACAAACTCACCATTATTTCAATGTGAAGTATGGGCCTGCTTTTGGCTAATGAGATGATCAATGTCCGGTTCCATATTTGTCACTGCTAGCCGTAACAAGTGATGCAAGTGCACATCGGTTAGTCTAGATCTGGTTGGAGATTTCAGATATTTCATTCTGGAAAAAGTCTGTTCACAAACATAAGTGCTGCCAAAGATTGTTGCCATTTTGAGTGCATGATTCCTGAGATTAGGATAGGTCTCAGAGGAGAGAGATGCATAGAAGTTAAGCAAGCTGCTTGCCTTGAATGCATCTTTCAGAGAGTCACAATTCTGCAATTCAGCCAGTTCCATTTGGTAAATTGCATCCACATTTTCAATGTCAATAGAAAATGGGTTACGGAAAAGCTGTATGTCCTGTTCATGGAGATGAAGCTCTTTAAATCTGAATTGAAACTCCTTTTGCAACTTTTCCAGTGAATTCACACATGTTTCTTTTGGGAATGCAATCAAGGGGTTTTCCGCTAACAGATTTTGAGTTAAGGGGAGATGGCAGAAATTTTCCTTCTTCACTTGTTTGATAAGGAGGCCTAATTTTACTTCAAATGCTTTCACATGTGATTGCATATCACAGATGAGCTTCCCTTTTCCTTGAAGTTGCACATTGAAACTGTTGAGTAGCTCTGTTACATCTGTCAGAAAGGCGAGGTGCCATTTCCATTCTGCATCATTGAGCTCTGGTACTTCTTTGTTTTTTGAAAGCATAAAATCTGTAATCTGTGGAAGTAAGTCATAAAAATGTCTCAAAACTCTCCCTCGACTCAGCCAACGGACTTCTGTGTGGTACAGAACATCTTCATAGGCAACATCTAGCTCAGACAGAAATTCCTGAAATTGTCTGTGGTTTAGTGCATTAGTTCTAATGAAGTTAACACAAGATACCACAATTTTCATAACAGAGTCCCACTTCAGTGATTTACTACATAGCGCTTGTTGGTGGATGAGGCAATGTATGGCTATTGGATGAGAATGATTACGTTTGTCCATCTCTTGGTTAATGCGAGCAATTACTCCTTTCTTAGACCCCACCATGCTAGGCACACCATCAGTTGTCACACTGGCTAGTTTAGCCCAGTCCAGCTCCAAATCCTTCACAGTTTGGGAAAGCTTTTCATAGATATCCTCTCCTGTAGTTGTTCCTTTGATGCTTTGCAGTGCACCAAGCTCTTCCATGACTTCGAAATTGTCATTCATCCCACGAATAAAAATTAGAAGTTGTGCAGAGTCACGAACATCATTGCTATCATCAAGTGCCAAGGAAAAATAAGAAAGTTTTCTTGCGGAATTTTGCAAATGCTGATGCAAATTGTCTCCCATTTCTTCAATCCTTCGTGTAATTGTAGATCCTGAAAGACTAATTATACTAAATAAGTCTGACTTTTCTGGACACATCTCTTTGGCAACAGAAAGAAGGCACTCTTTAACAAATTCTCCCTCCACGAATGGTCTGCCAGTGCACACTATTAGCTTGGCAACTTGAAAACTTGCTCGCAGTGATGAAATATTTAGCTGCTTCTGCTTCACAAAAGTATTTTGCTGAGTTGTCAATGAATGTTTCAGTTTTAATTTTTTATCTTTTCTTACATCTCCAACCAAACAATCATATTTATCTTTATGCTGAGTTTGATAATGTCGACGCAAATTGTATTCTTTGAACACAGCCACTATATTCTGACATATCAAACACACAGCTTTTTCCTTGTACTGCATGAAAAAGTAATCATAAGTCCACTGTTCTTTGAATATCCTACACTCCGAGTCAATTTTTCTCTTTTTTGACGTCATTGTTTCCTAGGGATTCCAAATTGCCATTAGTAAAATACCAATAGATATATATACAGCCCTACAAAAACAATGTATGCCAACAATAATACTGTACAGACACTGTACCTCAGATTATAACACTTACATACACTGTACTCCCCAAATACAGTACAGTGCACCTCTGAAATGTGCTTCTCTCTTCCCGCAAATAGGTCCAGCACTCTGCCCCCATATAAGTCCAGCTCTCTCCCCCATATAGGTCCAGCTCTTTCCCTCATATAGGTCCCATGCAGTCTCCACCATATAGGTCCCATGCAGTCTCCCCTATATAGGTCCCATGCAGTCTCCCCCATATAGGTCCCATGCAGTCTCCCTCATAGAGGGCCAGCTCTTTCCCCCATATAGGTCCCATGCCCCCCATATAGGTCCCATGCTCTCCCCCATATAGGTCCCATGCAGTCTCCCCCATATAGGTCCCATGCAGTCTCCCCCATATAGGTCCCATGCAGTCTCCCTCATATAGGTCCCATGCAGTCTCCCCCATATAGGTCCCATGCAGTCTCCCTCATATAGGTCCCATGCAGTCTCCCCCATATAGGTCCCATGCAGTCTCCCTCATATAGGGCCAGCTCTTTCCCCCATATAGGTCCCATGCCCCCCATATAGGTCCCATGCTCTCCCCCATATAGGTCCCATGCAGTCTCCCCCATATAGGTCCCATGCAGTCTCCCCCATATAGGTCCCATACAGTCTCCCTCATATAGGGCCAGCTCTTTCCCCCATATAGGTCCCATGCCCCCCCATATAGGTTCCATGCCCCCCCTCATATAGGTCCCATGCCCCCCCATATAGGTCCCATGCCCCCCCCCATATAGGTCCCATGCAGTCTCCCTCATATAGGGCCAGCTCTCTCCCCCATATAGGTCCAGGTCTCTCCCCCATATATGTCCAGGTCTCCCCCATATATGTCCCATCAATCCCCCATATAGGTCCCATCAATCCCCCATATAGATCCAGCTCTCTGATCCCCCTTCATGCCCAGTAAAAAAAAAGTGAAAATATACTTTACCTAGCACTGCAGCCGCTCCCGCGCTGTGGTCCTGGCTCCTCTGTCTTCGGCTGTAAGGCCTAGATGAGCACGTTGTGCGTCATGACGTGATCATTCTAGGTCCGGACGACGAGCGCCGAGCGTCTACACAGGAACGAGACTTCCCGTGTAGCGCTCGGCGGGTTATTTCAATTGTAAGCGCCACCTGTGCATTTACCTTGAAGGACAAACAATATGCCTGGACAGTGCTACCACAAGGGGCGCAGCATTCAGGGCGTGGTGCTACTCCAGTATGTGGATGACCTGCTTTTATGTTGCCCCTCCCAGGAGATATGTACAAGCATCAGTATCTCGGTTGTGCTTTTTAGCAGAAAATGGATGTAAAGCATCTAAGTCCAAATTGCAGTTCTGCCTTACTAAAGTTGTTTTTCTAGGTCATTGCATTTTACAAGGAAATCTGACCCCTGATATACTTCAGGTCATACAGGAGCCTAAACCCCCGAATGGTGTGGCACAACTTAGGACATTCTTAGGCAGTGTCGGACTGGGATGTCTAGGGCTCACCAGTGGAATTGCTTCTAGGGGCCCGCCATCAGGACCCCTGCAGATCAGCGGTACCGAGACAGGGCGGCAAAAGGTAATAAAATGTTGGGAGCCATGTTGCTCACCCACCATACCATGTGCACCACTGCACTACCTAAACCCACTGCTACACCCTGTATGGCAAGTGAACAGCGTGGCTCTTAGAATTGTTACCTGTAGCCGCACTGTCCTGTAAAAGCTGATCTACAGAGGTCCTGGCTGTTGTATCATCGCAGATGTAATATTGCTGGCCTATCCTAAGGACAGGCCATCAATATTAGAAATATGGATAAATCCTTTGAAGAGGTTGTCCAGGAATTGGCGCAACCCATGTCCCTTGCGGGAGGTGTAAAATAAAAAAATAAAAAAATAAAAAATCATACTCACCTGTCCCTGGCGTTCCGTTGTCTGCTGCCAGTGTCCTTTCAGTCTCGTGCCGGCGACTCCTTGCTGGGAGTCCTGCACCTCATGTGACCGCTAAGACCAATTAGGTACAGGATTTCCAGAAATGAGGGGCCACCATGAGACCGAACAGATAGAGGCAGGGGACAATGGGGTGCTGGGGACAGGCGAGTATGCCTTTTTTGAAATTTTTTTTTTATTTTTACACCTCCCTGGCGGACGCCACAGTGGTCGCTCTAGTTTATGGACAACCTCTTTTAAGGGGTTGTCTGGGCCAAATTTTTTTATGGCCCCTTCACTGGTCTCCCCCATACGGTGGCCTCTTCACTGGTCCCCCATACTGTATGAGGAACAGTGATGGAGCCATTATATTGTGTGGGAGCAGTGATGGGGGATAGCATCCTGTGGAGGAGACATTAAACTGTGTGGGGCATATTAAAGGGGTTGTCCAGAGTTACCTTTTTTATGGCCTATGGTCAGGATAGGCCATAAATACCTGATCAGTATGGGGCTGACACACGGCCCTATCAGCTGTTCGGAGCCACTTCCGGCACCCGTTCTGAACACAACACAGAGCCGGAAGCAGAAAGCTCCATCCGCTATTTAGTTTCCCGGCGCCTTCACGGCAGCTCAGTTCCTACTGACTTCAATAAGTGCTGAGATGCAGTGAAGGTGCCCGGCTAATACACAGTGGACAGAGCTTTCTGATTCTGGCCCCGTATTGTGTACAGGACGGGCGCCAGAAGTGGCTCCGTACAGCTGATCAGTCCGGGGTCAGCCCCGTACAGATAAGATTTCTATGGCCTATCCTGAGGATAAACCATAACAAATTATGCCTGGACAACCCCTTTAATATACCCCCCTAATGAGCCACACTTTAAAGAGGTTGTCCAGTATAATTTTTGTCTTTTTTTATAATTAGTCCAGGAGAAGTTAATCCCCCCCCCCCCCAAAAAAAAAAAACAAAAACATACTAAACATACTCACCTGTCCCCGATGATCCGGTGTCAGCAGGTCCCAGCACGGTCCGGTCCTGCTGCTCCGCTGTCTTCTTTTGCCGGAAGTCCTCACTGGCTGTGACGTCCCAGGTCCCTTCCTTTAAGCCGCTGATTGGCCTCAGGGGTCATGTGACGTCACAGGTAGTCACGTGCAGGGGGAACTTGCGCTGGAAGAAAACAGAGCTGCAGGCCGAACCGCGCTGGGAGACACTGGGGACAGGAGAGAAAGTTTGTTGTTTTTTTTACCTGCCCCAGTGTAATTAAAAAAAAAAATGTTATCCTGCACAACCCCTTTAATGTCCCCCAGGCTATTGGCCTCCATCACTGCCCCTCCAATGACCCCATCAATGGTCCCCATACAGTATAGGGGACCAGTGAAGGGGCCACTGTACGGTGGGGAATATTGATGTTTATATGCCCATACAGTGGCCCCTTCACTGGTCTCCCTTATAGCAGTATTGGAGTTTCTGCGACTTAGGTATTGTTGTGCTGGAGCCCTAGAGCAGGCACCAGCATAACAATACAGAGAGAAATTAGCTGGGGTGGGAGGGGGGTAATTACAACTCTCAACAGACCCAGAGCATCTGGAGTTGTTAGGGGTTGTAGTTATCAGAGTTGTCAGTGAAGTTGAAAGATTTGGGGGCAAAATAGGGGGAAAAGTTTTTTTTTGTTTGCGTGGTTAAGTTGTACTTACCTTTCACACTGCTGGTCTGGGCTCCTATGCAGAAACCCGCAGCCGCGCACAGCATCAGTACGTCAGTGATGCTTGCAGCAACAAGCTGCAACTGCATTGGTTCCATTGGCTGCCCATCAGGATCCCCCTACCCCCTCCCTAGAGTAAATTCTTGATAGTGACGGTTATGGGTGCTGCAGCGATATCTCAGATACTTGAAAGAGATACAGCTTTAGTACCCACAACCGCAGTTGTCAAGAACATGGTGAATGAGCTGCGCAGCACCCAGCATGTAAACAATACTTGAACAGTATAATATGCTCCGCAGTGTCCCCAGCACAGCATTATATGTTCCGCAGTGTCCCCAACACAGCATTATATGCTCCGCAGTGGCCCCAACTCAGCATTATATGCTCCGCAGTGGCCCCAACACAGCATTATATGCTCACAGTGGCCCCCAACACAGCATTATATGCTCACAGTGGCCCCCACACAGCATTATATGCTCCGCAGTGGCCCCAACACAGCATTATATGCTCCGCAGTGGCCCCAACACAGCATTATATGCTCCGCAGTGGCCCCAACACAGCATTATATGCTCCGCAGTGGCCCCAACACAGCATTATATGCTCCGCAGTGGCCCCATCACAGCATTATATGCTCCGCAGTGGCCCCAACACAGCATTATATGCCCTCAGTGGCCCCAACACAGCATTATATGCTCCGCAGTGGCCCCAACCTGGGCCAGCGTTAGGGGGGGGCAAACTGGGCAGTTGCCCAGGGCCCCAACACCCTCAGGGGCCCCATACTTTCCCTACTATTAGGACTTTTAATCGGCAGTAGATGAAAGCATCGGCAGATGCAGGATGTGCTGGTCGCTGCTTCTACAGTTTGCCGGCACTTAGAAGCAGCTACTAGCTTCCCCCTCCCCCCCATGCAGGACATCGTAGTGTGCATGGGGGAGTCTGCTGCGATGCTTTCACTATTGCCAGACAGAGCTGCACATGAGCTTCCTCCATTTCCAGTGCACCCAGCAATTCAGCCAAATGTAAGTGTTAGTTTTGTGTAAAATATGTATATATAATATGTATATATGTGTATATTTGTTTACAGTATGTGTTCGCTACTGTGTGAGTACTGTATGATTTTAGGTGTGTGTGTGTGTATATATATGAATGTATGAGTGTAAATACAGTCATATGAAAAAATTTGGGCACCCCTATTAATCTTAATCATTTTTAGTTCTAAATATTTGGGTGTTTGCAACAGCCATTTCAATTTGATATACAGTAATACCTCGTACATTCGCGAGGTTAGGTGACAGAGCGGGTCGCGGATCGCGAGGAATCGCGAATGTTTGGTACAAGCGCTTAGAAGCACTTACAATGCCAGTTTCTAATGTTTAACCCCTAAATATCAATAAACTTTACCCTACAGTACTGTACAGTATACTAAAGTATACTAAAGTATACTGTACAGTACTGTATATTAATACATTCATTCATTTTTCTTATACACTCACAGTAAAATGAAACTAATTACCGGGTACGTAACGAACAGGACGCTACTACCCAATAGCGAAGGTGTTTTTTTTAATTAAATTTCACAGATCTGAAAAAAAAGAGCAAAATCTATATATGTTAGTTGCCAAAAAAATATCATGAATCTATGAATTCGCAAATTCGGAAACGCGAGTGTACGAGGTATTACTGTATCTAATAACTGATGGACACAGTAATATTTCAGGATTGAAATGAGGTTTATTGTACTAACAGAAAATGTGCAATATGCATTAAACCAAAATTTGACCGGTGCAAAAGTATGGGCACCTCAACAGAAAAGTGACATTAATATTTAGTAGATCCTCCTTTTGCAAAAATAACAGCCTCTAGTCGCTTCCTGTAGCTTTTAATCAGTTCCTGGATCCTGGATGAAGGTATTTTTGACCATTCCTCTTTACAAAACAATTCCAGTTCAGTTAAGTTTGATGGTCGCCGAGCATGGACAGCCCGCTTCAAATTATCCCACAGATGTTCAATGATATTCAGGTCTGGGGACTGGGATGGCCATTCCAGAACATTGTAATTGTTCCTCTGCATGAATGTCTGAGTAGATTTGGAGCTGTGTTTTGGATCATTGTCTTGCTGAAATATCCATCCCCGGCGTAACTTCAAATTCGTCACTGATTCTTGTACATTATTCTCAAGAATCTGCTGAGTTGAATCCATGCGACCCTCAACTTTAAGAAGATTCCCGGTGCCGGCATTGGCCACACAGCCCCAAAGCATGATGAAACCTCCACCAAATTTTACAGTGGGTAGCAAGTGTTTTTCTTGGAATGCTGTGTTTTTTTGACGCCATGCATAACGCCTTTTTGTATGACCAAACAACTCAATCTTTGTATCATCAGTCCACAGGACCTTCTTCTAAAATGAAGCTGGCTTGTCCAAATGTGCTTTTGCATACCTCAGGCGACTCTGTTTGTGGCGTGCTTTCAGAAACGGCTTCTTTCGCATCACTCTCCCATACAGCTTCTCCTTGTGCAAAGTGTGCTGTATTGTTGACCGATGCACAGTGACACCATCTGCAGCAAGATGATGCTGCAGCTCTTTGGAGGTGGTCTGTGGATTGTCCTTGACTGTTCTCACCATTCTTCTTCTCTGCCTTTCTGATATTTTTCTTGGCCTGCCACTTCTGAGCTTAACAAGAACTGTCCCTGTGGTCTTCCATTTCCTTACTATGTTCCTCACAGTGGAAACTGACAGGTTAAATCTCTGAGACAACTTTTTGTATCCTTCCCCTGAACAACTATGTTGAACAATCTTTGTTTTCAGATCATTTGAGAGTTGTTTTGGGGAGCCCATGATGCCACTCTTCAGAGGAGATTCAAATAGGAGAACAACTTGCAATTGGCCACCTTAAATACCTTTTCTCATGATTGGATACACCTGGCTATGAAGTTCAAAGCTCAGTGAGGTTACAAAACCAATTTTGTGCTTTAGTAAGTCAGTAAAAACTAGTTAGGAGTATTCAAATCAATAAAATGATAAGGGTACCCAAATTTTTGCACCGGTCAAATTTTGGTTTAATGCATATTGCACATTTTCTGTTAGTACAATAAACCTCATTTCAATCCTGAAATATTACTGTGTCCATCAGTTATTAGATATATCAAATTGAAATGGCTGTTGCAAACACCCAAATATTTAGAACTAAAAATGATTAAGATTAATAGGGGTGCCCAAACTTTTTCATATGACTGTATATGGTATATATGTAGGTATATACAGCATATTATTGTCTGTGTTTTCTTCTGTACATGTGTACCATTATACATACTAGAATTGTATTGTATAGTGTGATGCTCAGTATATTGAGATGTTAAACAGGTTGTCCAGTTATTACTGTTTTCTGCAAGGAGGCCGGGGAAGGTTAAAAATAAGAAAGCGCACACTTACCTGTCCACGGGGTCTCCCACCGCTGTCCGGTCCTGTGGCGCCCGGGGGCTTGTTCTGGCAGAAGTCCTCGCCGCACGTAACTGCTGAGGCCAATCAGCGGCCTAAGGAAAGGACACGGGACATCACAGGTGACGTATGTGAGTGACATCCAGGTTCCTTTCCTTAGGCTGCTGAGGCGGATGATAGGCCTCAGTGGTTACGTGTGGCGAGAACTGCCGCTGGAACAAGCCCCAGGGCGCCGCTGGACCGGACAGGGGTGGGAGGACCAGGGACAGGTGAGTGTGGGTTTTATTTTTCTCCTTCCCCGGCCTCCTTGCAGAAACCTGTAATTCCTGGGCAACCCCTTTAAGAATTAGGCCCAACACAGTGAAACGCAGCTAAAAAGCACAGGAGATAAAAAGCAGCAAAAACACATTGATTTTTCCCACAGTGTTTTTCATTGAGCTTTTGATGCATTTTACTCTGCACTTTCTTCCCCTATTACGGTAAATATATGTGGAAATTCTCGCATCTCCACAGATAAAATTAACCTGCTGTAGATGAGATTAAATGATGACATTTTATTCACTTTCCTCGCATATTTCTGCAGCCGCCATAATCGCTGTGTTTCACGTTACAGAACAGCGGATTTTTTTGTTGCAGATTTTGTTGCTGTTTTTTGAGCCAAAGCCAGGAGTGGATTGAGCAGGGAGTGCAAGAAGCTTCCTAGATATTTCACAATCCTGTTGTAGCCCTGCTTGGCTTTGACTCAAAAAAGCAAAATCTGCAACAAAAAAAGCTGCTTTTCCACAAAGTGGGGACTCAGCCTTAAGGCCGGGGGCCTTCGTGGCATAAACGGTCATTTTATAGTCTCTGCAAAGTGTAGTCCTAGGAACAACCTGCTTACTGCAGTGAAGAGGTTAATTGCTGGCTGGCGTTATGAGGGGGCATCTGCAAATAAAAGGGGGTAGTTGTATTCTCAAGATGGGGAATGGAGTAACTCTGATCGTAGGGTTTGGCGCTACAAGGAGAACATTATACAGTAAAAGCCGCTATTTGTGGATTATACTGTGAGGGCAGAGGGGAATCTGGTGGTAAGTGGCTGACGTGACAGTATTTAGTCCTGGTATAGTGGTCAGTGGCTGACGTTACAGTATTTAGTCCTGGTATAGCGGTCAGCGGGTGACGTGACAGTATATAGTGCTGGTATAGCGGTCAGTGGGTGACGTGACAGTATTTAGTCCTGGTATAGCGGTCAGTGACTGATGTGACAGTATTTATTCCTGGTATAGCGGTCAGTGGGTGACGTGAAAGTATTCAGTCCTGGTATACAGCAGCGTTTTTCATTGTGATCTCAGAATTTTCCTCTGTGGACTTTCTGTACCTATTATACCTTTATGGAAAACACCAACATTTATGAAGGTATAGTGGACATGCTGTGAAAATGCAGTTTTTCCTCTGCAGATTTTTTTCTGCAATGTGTGTATGGGATTAGTCAGAATCCCCTCCACTTTGCAGGTACTGTAAAACGTTGCGTTTTCACAATGTGGGGGGCCCCGGCCTTAAAGACCTTAGGAACACCCCTGTAAGCACTGCAGCACATCAAATTAACAAAATATGACTATGTAGTAGGTACAATATTTCAACATTTGGGGCCCCACTTTTAATTTTGCCCGGGGCCCCACTTTGTCTAAAACCGGCCCTGGCCCCAACACAGCATTATATGCTCCGCAGTGGCCCCAACACAGCATTATATGCCCTCAGTGGCCCCCACACAGTATTATATGTCCTCAGTGGCCCCCACACTGTATTATATGCCCACAGTGGCCCCCACACAGTATTATATGCCCACAGTGGCTCCCACACAGTGTTATATGCCCACAGTGGCTCCCACACAGTATTATATGCCCACAGTGGCTCCCACACAGTATTATATGCCCTGAGTGGCCCCCACACAGTATTATATGCTCCGCAGTGGCCCCAACACAGCATTATATGCTCCGCAGTGGCCCCAACACAGCATTATATGCTCCGCAGTGGCTCCCACACAGTATTATATGCCCTCAGTGGCCCCCACACAGTATTATATGCCCTGAGTGGCCCCCACACAGTATTATATGCCCTGAGTGGCCCCCGCACAGTATTATATGCCCAGAGTGGCCCCCGCACAGTATTATATGCCCACAGTGGCTCCAACACAGTATTATATGCCCTGAGTGGCCCCCACACAGTATTATATGCCCTGAGTGGCCCCCACACTGTATTATATGCCCAAAGTGACCCACACACACTATTAGGTGCTCCACAGTGGGCCCCCCACCCCCAGAGCCGGTGCTATTATTATACTCTGGGGTCTCCTCAGACCCCAGAATATAATAAGTACAGGTCCAGGAGAAGTGTTTAAAAATAACAAACACTTATACTCACCTTGTCTTACCTCTCCGGGGTATCCTCGTTCCGTCCTGCTGTCTTTACCATCTTCCTTGGTCCCCTGGTCTCCACGTCCTGTGTCCCAGACGTCACCGCTGGGGCCTGTGATTGCACCTCAGCGGTCACGTGGGACGCGATGACGTCATTACGCTAGCGCGCTCCATGTCACTGCTGGGCCTAATCACAGGCCCCTGCAGTGAGGCCGGAAAAGTGCCAGAGATGATGTTGAGTCCAGGACAGCAAGGTGAGTATTTTTTTTTTTTTTTTTGTCACTTCCCCTGGGCTGGCATCTAATGGAAAGGGGCCGGCCCCTTTCCATTAACAATAGGTATAGCGGTCGGGGAACCAGGCCTTCCCCGACCACTATCATGATAGTCCGGGGCCCCGGACATTTCCAGCTGGCCGCGGGCCCCGCACCCCTCTGGCCACGATCGTTACGCCACTGTCCATTGGTCAGGGGCCCGATTGGGATGGTCAGGAGCCGGTCGGGCCCCTGACCGTCCCGATCAGACCCTTGACCTTTGCATTGGCAAAATGAGTACTAATAGTCGGGGCTCGGGGCCCACCGGGGGATTCACCGGTTCCCCGGTGGGCCAGTCCGACCCTGTTCTTAGGCCTTGTGTCCTACTGCAGACAGTGCATCTGTAATGCATCCCTGTTAATGCAACCTCTCTATGACTGCATTACTAAACCAGAACAGGCAGTGGAAAACTTCCACTCCATTAAGTTGGCACTTATTTACACAAGTTTTAGGACTTCCTAATTATGACGAGACTTTTTCTCTTTACTGTACAGAAATATTGGGACACGCAACAGCAGTGCTTACTCAGACTCATGGACACCAACATAGAGCAGTATCTTACTATGCTGCTAGATTAGACCCAGTGTCCAGAGGAGCACCTTCATGTGTTAAGGCAGTAGCTGCAGTCCAATTGTCACGTGTATTTTCTGATGAACAGTATATAACTGATGCAGCAAGGAACTGTAGGATTTGATCATGTAAATGATGAATCTATTGCTAACTCTGATTTTGAGTTCTTTTGTAGATGGCTCTCGATTTGGGAAGGATGGCAAATTCTATACCAGATATGCCAGTGAACATGAGGTAAACAAGCAGAACCATTACCCCCACAGGTCTCAGCTCAAGAAGCTGAACTGAAAGCACTCACTGAAACAGTGTAAAATAGCTGAGGGTAAGCTCGCTATGCCTTTTATATAGAATAAGACTATCGTCCAATCTGGAGAGTAAGAGCTTACCTTAGTTCTAATAGTATGCTTATAAAAGATTTCCAGGCTATTCAGGAGTTGATGGAGATCATGCTGCCACCAAGGCTATTATAAAAGAGATTAGAGATAATGCAAGGGCAGATGCTGCCGCCAAACTAGCTGCAGAAAAGCCTAGGGAACATGCTTCAACACTGGTGGTCACCATACCAGAGCAAGCTTCTCAGCTCTCTTTTCAGGTTCTAAAAACATTGCAGGACCAATCCGGTCCAGAAGAAAAGAAGACTTGGGAGCAGCAAGGTGCAAAAGAAGATGAACAAGGCCTGATGGTCAGTGGTAAGAGAGTATGTTTACCAAGAGCATTGTTCCCAATGATGGCGCAAGCAGCTCATTCTCAAGTGCACCACTCAAAAACAGCCATGTATGACCTGGTGAGCAACGATGGGTAGCTCCAGGTTTTAGCACAACTGCAGCCAGATACATGCAAGCCTGCATGACATGTGCTAGGCATAATGTGGGCCAAAAAGTAAAGGTTCCTCAGAAACACACCCCAAAGCCCTTGTACCCGTTTCAGAGATTGCAGGTTGACTATATACAGTTACCAAAGGTGGGAAGGTATGAGTACGTGCTTGTGTGTGTTGATCTCTTTTCAGGATGGCCTGAGGCATTTCCGGTACAGAAAGCCACCGCTAAAGCAACTGCAGATAAACCAGTTAAAGAAGTAGTGTGCAGATATGGGATTCCCGAGACCATCGAAAGTGATAATAGCACTCACTTCACTGGACAGTCCTCTTCTAGATCCAAACCATGTACTGGGAACACATTCCCTAAAGCCAGGAGACTGGGTGGTGGTAAAGAGACACGTGAGAGCCTTGATCCACGGTTTGATGGTCCTTTCCAAGTGCTTCTGACAACATCCTCTTCAGTCAAGTTAGAAGGAAAGTCGACGTGTATCCACGCTAGTCACTGTAAAAAGGTGACCTGCCCGGAAGAGGACTGAAAGGATCTGGTACCTACTGGTGATCCTAGCCCTGGTGACACAACCAGTGAGCTTGTTCTAAAAGAAGAATGGGACAATAAATTGATTAAACACCATAAGGTGTTAACTAGGATGAGTAGGAAGAACCAAGGGATTGTTGGATCTGTACTCACAGCCCTGGTTCTGCAAAGACTATGTTTTATCTAGCACTCCCTCTTGACCTAGATGAGTTTTTCTCTTAATGACTCCTGTTTTCATAATGTTTTGTGGAGTCCAGTGACTTATAAGGGAATGAACATCAGTAATAATCACTTTGTTCCAATTCCCATAGCAGGTTGGGTGACCCTCCCATGGTTACAGCTAAACCTGACAGGTAGACCAAGCAAGTGGTATGATTGGAAAAAGGAAAATTTGAACATAAATTCAAAGTCCCATATCATGCCGGTATCATTCCCACAGAAGAGCTTAATATTAGCCTTAGTCTGCCAAGCACCTCTATTGTAAGGTCAGGTAAAGTGGATTTCATTTTTAAGAAAAAGATTCATGCCCCCTTACAAGATAGTGACAGATGGTTCACAGAGGGAATAAAGGGTTGTCCAGAGCACAACTCCTCAATAGAACGGGGATTAGTCAAGAATAGTCAGGGGTGTCTGATACAGAGCACCGGACCCCAAAGAAACAGAGACGGGGGGTAAGGGGTGTGCAAAACCCCCCCATGCAGCGACTCTTTAGCTACCTCTCTTGCCTAGTTCAGCTTCAGAGAGCATGCAAATTGCCCAAGGATGTATATCTAGTATGTGGTCATCAGGCATACAAGTGGCTACCCCCAGGGGGAGAGGGACTTGTACTCTAGCTAGACTGACACCAGCCACCTTCATAATTGCCCATGAAAATGTGAAACCTGAGATGATACCCCATCATACTTTGTACAAGAGTGCAGCAGACAATCACCCTAGGAAAGATGGGTGACCCCATGTGGTTTCAATGGGTACAAGAAACAGAATCATCAGCACGATACTCTTGTATCCCATGGTTATGCAAACTTGTGACAAGTTAGTAGAATCCACCAATTATCTAGATGAACAGATATACACCATTCTAGGCCTGTTGAATGCCACTAATACGATACAAGGACAACTGATAATAGTCAGCAAACAACACACCATAGTCCTTGACTATCTCACAGCAGCACAGGGGGGAATGTGTCAGTTTATTGGACCTTCCTGTTGCCACTATATCAACTTGGGAATCTTCAAGTACTGGCAGGGATTGATAAAGTCAGAGAACTTAGAGAGAAATGGATCAAAGAACATCAGAAGACACAGGACAGTTGGTGGTCAGACACCTTTTCGTTCTTAAATCCTACCAATTGGTTTAAGGGATTAGGTGGATGGTTTATGGGAATATTACAGGGAATATTTCAAATATTATTGCTGTGTTTTTGCATCTATTTGACTATAAAGTTTATAATATGGCTTGTAAAGAAACTTGCTAGAAAAAGGTGCAAACCCAGGACAGTGGGTTTGCAGGTTGTAAGGGTGGTTGGACACACTGACAGACATGACAGTGAAGGCATCCGTCTGAGTGTATTAGACCAATAGGTATGTAAATGGTATAACATATCCATGGGGAATGAGGTGAAGTCTCCATAAAAATCCTCAGGATCTGATTAGCAGATCCTAATGTACCCTGGGTATGGGTTATATCATTTACAAAATGAGGGAAATGTGGAGGATGACTCAGCTTATGTATCCTCCATTTTGTATTCCATGGCCATGTGGGACCATGCCTGTAGGCATTTTATATTCATACATTTGTTTAGAGAGTTCACCCCCCACCAGATGCCTTAATAGGGTGAGGCTCCTGTCTGTTTGTTGTCCAACTGACAGCTTTGTCATCAATCATGTTATGATAGTTGTACTAGTTCAACCTGTCCTGTCTATACACTGTATTTAAGACTAGTTCAACCTGTTTTATCTACACACTGTATTTGAGACTAGTTCAACCTGTTTTGTCTACACACTGTATTTGAGAGTAGTTCAACCTGTCTTGTCTATACACTGTATTTAAAACCACCTTTTTCCTCCATTAAAGCAGAACCCACTATATACACAATATACATATATGCATATGTGTGTGTCTCTCTCTCTGAGCTAGCTCATACATCAACTTTATGAATTTGGACTTAAATACGGCAATACTTAGAGCGGATTGCGCTCCCAGTGGGTCCCAATTAAGTGAACCTAGCCTTATAGATTTTAGTGCCTCCTGGTTGCATCATGGAAACATTAGTGTCTCCAGGTTGCATCATGGCTTGGTTGATGCAACTGTTTATCTATGTGGCATCTCACATTTTAGAATTGCCTGTAAATGTTATAAAATATGCATAAAATATTTAAGGTACATTGTTTCTGCATTTTATATACCACAAAAGATACATTTAAAACATCTAGGTTTTAAAATGTGTTATAAATATGTTCATTTTTATAAAGTTTTACTTGTTTAGACAATATATTTGTTTGTTTATTTTCTTTTTAAGTAGAATAGCATTAGTTGTCTGTATAATGCTGCCTTTCGCAGTCTGTACTTTGTACACACATATCTTTTTCACTATCTGATGCATGGTAGCTATAGTTTACATACATCAAGATAAGATACAAAGCTCTTGTTTTTACTGAAGTAAAGATTCATGAAACAGTTAATTGAAATGCCTTCAAAATCAGTTCAATATGGTACATAAAGCAATAGGAGGGATGTTCCAGAAGTCGAACACATCCCTCTCTTTTCCGCCAATAGGAGCAGGGAAACAGGTCCAACACCCATTTTTGGGACTATTTCAAAGACAGCTGGTGCCTATTCTGTGATTCCTGTGTGTTAGATTATTGAGAGATACAAAAGAGAGAAACAAAATTCTTCATCCCTGAACACATTTGACTTGGCAAGAACAGGTAACCGATATTAGGAAAAAATAATAGATTAATATAAGTATTCATTTAAAAAATATTTATAACATTGAATGTTTTTATTTTGTATTGATTAAAATGTAATTTTATCTAAAGCTGTAACAAATGATTAATACTAAATTGCCCATACATACATATATTTCATAATATAAGACTTTATTTTATATTGAGTCATTATAAGCATAAATTAACATTAATTGGTTTTTTTTGTTAGTAAAACTATAATATATCTGCAAATTTAAATGTTTTTTTAAATTTTCATTTGTTTACATTTTACATAAACTTAATTTTAAATCTGTAAAAACATTAAACTATATATCAATGTTTAGTTTACAAGTTTATGGATTTTCTCATGCTTCTAATATTAATATGTTAACTTTGCAGAAAATGCAGATGGATTCCTATGTCATCCAAGTTAATGGCTCCCCTGTCCACCCTAAAGTCCTTGATGTTCATGTTAATATTCAGAGGCAAAATGGTATTGAGAAAATAAAAAACCGAAAGCCAAGATGGGCTGTGAGAGCATCAGAAATGTCAAAGAAGACGTTCAATCCGATCAGAGCCATTGTGGACACTATGAAAGCCAAGCCTCATCCTAATAAGGCAATGATTGCTTTATCTATAGGTCAGTATCAAGGTGATTTTGTTCCAAAGTAAAAATTTTACAAATGAGTCCCATTTGAACAAAACTAATAATTTTTTTTTGACAACTAGGAGGTATAATTTTCTATACCGTTCTTCTGATATTTTCTTAGAGACACCAATCATGTGTCATCACTACAGGATTGTACTGAACCTACTTGATCAGAATTAACATAGTAATATTTATTCTAGGTGATCCCACAGTATTTGGAAACCTTCCTACTGATGATGAAGTTGTTCGAGCTATGAAAGATGCAATTGACTCTCAAAAGTATAATGGTTATGCTCCAAGTATAGGTAAGGCTACAGACCACTTATCATTGACTAATAATACATTACACAGATTTTTTTTTTTAAATAATTTAATAACCCAGTAAAATTGTCTTACAAATGTCTAAAGGTAACTGTCGAGTTATCAGTATTGTACATACTAGAACAGTAGAGTTACCCATATCATAGAATCCAGAACAGTAGTCATTTGTCTCATAGTATCCACAGCAGTGGAGTTCTTAAGAGTCCATAAGAATCCAGGGGAACAGAAGTCATTTAAATAATTTAATCCAGAACAACAGAGTCATCATTATCATGGAACTCAGAACTATTAAAGAAACACAATTATATCAAAATCCAGAAGGACGGTAGTGTCAAAGTAGTGTTATTCTAGTAGGTGACCAAAACTAATAATCTTGCATTTGTAGGATACCAGTCAAGTCGGGAAGTGGTTGCCAAGTACTACACATGCCCTGATGCCCCTTTGGAAGCCAAAGTAGGTATTTGATTGCTAAAATTACATTAATTCAACCTATGGAATTATTACATCTCTGGATCTCTTCAACTTTGTTATGCCATAATTACAATGATAACATTCTTCATACAGGATGTCATCCTCACAAGTGGCTGCAGCCAGGCTATTGAATTGGCTCTTGCGGTTTTGGCCAATCCTGGACAAAACATACTGATTCCACGTCCTGGATTCTCCCTATACAAAACTCTGGCCTTGTCTCTGGGGGTAGAAGTGAAAGTCTACAATTTGATAGTAAGTTAAATATTTTATTAAAAAATCTGTATTTTAAGAACTGAGAACTTTAATACCTTGGTTATATGTCAATTCCAGTAAAGAACTATGAGGATATTGAAGTGTACATTTTGATAAAAGATGCATAAAATATAAAAGATGCATTTTCATAAAAGATACTTGAGTCCTTGAGTTTTTTTAAGATGTTAAAATTGTAAGATTAAGGCTGAGGCTCCACATTGTGTAAACGCAACTTTTTTGTTGCAGATTTTGCTGTGCTTTTTTTTTAGCCAAAAGCAAGAATGACTAGAAAAGGAATGGGAAATATATAGGAAGTTCTTATACTTCTACGTTCTGCTCAATCCACCCCTGGCTAAAAGAAAAAAAAGCAGCAAAATCTGCAACAAAAAAAGCTGCGTTTACACAATGTGGGGCCTCAGCCTTAAGGGGTTTTCCCATTTTAGACATTTATGGCATATTGGTATTAAATGACTGACCTTACCCTTTATAAAACCACTACATCTGGCCACCTCCAAAGGGTAACTTACACTAAAGTTCTTGAGCACCCTCTCAGCTACCATGCACAATTTATAATACTTTTTATCTTCTGTTACTTCTGTACCCAGTATAGCTAGTCATCTTTGAACACACAATATGACAAAAGTCCAAAACCTTTAATAATAGATATGCTTCAAGTGGAAATGATGGTTGCTGGAAGAGTAGAACTAAATATTATGTTGCATTTACAGCCAGAGAAGTCCTGGGAGATTGATCTGAAACACATGGAATCTCTAGTGGATGACAAAACTGCCTGTATCATCATCAACAATCCATCCAATCCCTGTGGCTCAGTGTTTAGCAAGAAACATTTACAAAAAATCCTTGCCGGTAAATTGACTGTGTTGTAAATCTGAAACTTTTAACTAGTCTACTAGTCTATTGTCAGGACTCAGGAGTGTTGACAGATAAACATTTCTATATCGTGAGAAGGTTCATATACAATATATACAAGTAATTAAAATATATTGTATTAGGGGTGCTGGATATGGATATATAATAAGATTTGACTTATGAGACAGTCAGTTAATGAAATTACTCCAAATCTTAATATGCAAAGGCTCCATCTGTCACCTGTCCTGATTTTGGATTAGGGGCACTTGGACTGTCACTGGGGCTTTGTGGCTGTTATTTATGCAATGTGGCTGCCACATTGTTATAGAAACACTGCTGCTATCCAAAAGACTGCACCTATGCCTCTAGAATTCCAACCAAAATACTAGAAAATGCATTGTGTCCTAATACTTGAATAATACATTACCACTTCATTTACTTGACACATCTTTCTTCCTCAGTGGCCTCCAGGCAATGTGTACCCATCTTGGCCGATGAAATATATGGTGATATGGTGAGTGTATCTCTCTTAATGCAGTTTATCTCAATATATACTCTTTTCTGCCACAATAGTTATATTAGGTTTATAACTATTCTGGCTGTGGAACTCAGCACTACCTGTACAGAACTCCTGGTGAGTATGTGGTGGGCTTGTGCTTTCACACAGCAGCAAAACCAGACAATCCAAGGTGCAGTGTAATCCATAGAGGAGGGACAGAACAGTATCTTGAGTCTCTATTGCTTTGACTTCACATTGAGCTAGTGATTCCTTCAGGGCCCCTCACCTGAGGTTATGCCCACCCTTTACTGTCACTTAGAAATGCTAGATGTCACAATGACTTTGCAGTTTGTGTGTTCTTTTGATGTTATCTTTTTTATTTGGCCTCAGTGTTCAATATCTGGAGTTCTAAACAGTTACAGATGTTTATAAATGGAAAGTGACTCACACAGTACAGAGCAGATTAATTTAGGTCTACTTACTTACAAGTACAGTAAATAGAGCAATGAAATCCATCTGATTTATAACATTTTAATTAATATACCTTATAACTTAATAGTACCAGAATCATTATGTTATGTTAAATATGAATTACTTCCCATAAAGAGGACATATAGTATATCCACTAGCTTGTATTCAATAAAGTATGCAATGTTGGAGAGGAAACGTCAACTATGGTGCAAAAAAAACTTTTTTTTTTTTTTTCCAAAATGTTTTTATTGATATTGGTGTTCATACATAAGGGCAATGTTCTCTCTTTTTGGAATAGCCTGAAGTAAAAGCTCAATAAAAACATAATAAAATGCAAGCCGTAGACAGCAATATAACAGTGGCATAAGGAAATTATTATAGCAAAAATGTACAATATCCAGTGGTATGCAAATCTGCCTTCTATTATGAATGTGATTTAGTTAGCGACCTTTGAAATATGTTTGAAGTGAAGAAAAAAAGAATAAAGGCTGTATTACAATAAAAATAATATGAATAATAAAATCATTAACAAATGATAATAATTAGATTTTAATTTTCTTTCTTTCAGGTTTTTGAGTATGGGGCATTCCAGGCATTAGCCCCACTGAGTACTAATGTACCAATCCTGTCATGTGGTGGTCTCGCTAAACGCTGGTTGGTGCCAGGATGGAGAATGGGATGGATCCTAATCCATGATCGTAAAGAAATTTTTGGCAAGGAGGTGAAAATATATTTTATTATTACTAATATTCTTATAATAACTTTTAAACTAAAGGTCTTTTAATGCAGTTAATGGGATTTGATATGGTAATGGACTGAAAAACTCTGGAAGAACAGCTTGAGGCTTTTTTGCAATGTGTGGAAGGGATTAGCCAGAAACGCAGCTTTTTTTTCCATGGTAGAAATGCTACATTTTTGCAAAAGGGGCCCAGCAAAGAAGTCTTCTGTGTCTGTTTTTTTTTTTTTTTTTTTTAGACCATGAGATATCAGATTACAGAGCCTCGTATTATTAGTATTACTGTTTGTAATGGCCCTTAAAAGCGGCCAGCTGTCAGGGAATGAACCACAAAACAGATGACATTATCAATGACAAATAACACAGGGCTCATAAGCCCTTGTGACTGTAAAATACCACAGTATTTCAAAAGCAAGTAGAGAACAGTCATTAGTGTATAGATACTGTATGTGTTTACATAGAAATAATTTATAATAATAATAAAACAAGTTCATTTTAATTTGCCTTATATCTAATATAAATTTTGTTGTGCTTCAGATCCGAGAAGGACTTGTAAGACTTAGTCAAAGGATCCTTGGTCCATGTACCATTGTCCAGGGAGCTCTAGATCACATCATGAAGAGGACGCCACAGCATTTTTATGAAAACACTATAAACTTTATTAAAGTAAGTTAATGTTCTTAAACTAGTTCTCTGCTGCTAACCCTAGGTGGCAATTGGCAATTTCTTTCCAGTGCCACTTCTGTTGGTGAAATGATGATGGACTTTCATAAATATGGGCCATTGCTTGCAACTACTGCTGTATTTCTAAGTAATAAAAGAATATTTACTTAGTAAGGGGATGTTCACACTATTGTTAAAAATTTTGCTCTTATCCGTCAGAGGATGAAAGCAATGGACATTAACAGCAACAAAGTGATGGATGCAGACAAACCCCCTCCATCTGTCATCTGTTCCCATTCATTCTAATGTAAAAACATGATGGAAGCTTTCTTCCATTATGCTTGTTTGCGTTAGTAACTGTATACACTACTTTTTCTTCTATTAGAAAAGTAACAAACATGGAGAACAGGAGAAAACTTCCACCATGTTTTTTATTTTTCAGTGAATACAGATTTAGGCATCTGCATCAGCCAATCTATTGCCATTAATGTCTGTTGTTCAATCAATGGACATTAATAACAATAGTGTGAATTTACCCTAATCCTCTGTTGGCCATCTTCCTTTCTTGTGTTTCTGGTGGAGATTCTCTAGTTACAGAGTGATTATTCCTCTTTCTTAGCATATGTGGCCCCAAAATAACCTTAAAGGCTATGAACACCTTTAGGATGATATTTTATTCCTGCACATGTATTTTTGTGCTAAAAACGTTTTACAATAGTTGCTATTAAAAAATTTAGCATTTTTTTCCATATGTTATACTACAATTGAAGTTTGATTTAGTCATAAACCAGTTTAGAAGATGTTCAGAAGAGGTTAGGGTGGCTTGAAACCCAAGCCATCAAACAAGGTCTGTGGTGCATTCTACTGTGAATAGAATTCTGCAGCTTGTTATATACTGTAGCATATGTAAGCTACGGAAACCAAATTGTGCAAAATTAATAAAAACCTATTAGAAAAACATATTTGTTTGTTTTATAACCTAAAATACTTTAGGCTCAATAGAAAAATTGCTTCAGAAATCACCATGACCTTTAAAGGGGTTATGCAGGGAGATAGAATGCTCACTAGTACACTATATATGCTTTATTTCTAATATATAGTCAGGTCCCCCAGAGCCCCAATTACTACCTTTGCATAGTGCAGTGAAGTGCCAGAAGTCTGTGTCCACTGCAGGGCATGCACAGGAACAAGACATCCGTCCTACCCAGTTGTACTCTGCAAAGCATAACCACTGCAGGGAGAGCACTGGCAGGCTTTATTTCTCCATGGATAAGCACATTAAAGTTCTTGAGGTCAGGAAGATCACTGAACTGAAGATACACAATTTTGATATTGTCAATATTTTTATTACGTCATCTATGTAACGTATGCTAGGTTGCTATAATGCAAGCAGGACAAACCAAAAACTCAGACTCTACAAACATTGCAATTCATGCCGTGATATTTGTACTGAAATCACCACAATTTTGGCCAGGAAACCTTTCTCTCCTAAGATCAACGCCTTCAGTAATGCTTAGGTGATTTTCCAAAGCCATGACATAAATCATATTCAAGTGTGCTTTGGCCTTGATGAATCTGGATTAAAATAATTTGGTTTATTACAAAACAGCAAATCTCCAGTCTGTATCTGCTTCTGGAGTACCAATTTTATCCGAATTTGATTTGATACTAATAGGAACAGTATGTTAAAGGGATTTTCCATAGGTCATCAATGTCAGATAGGCAGGATCCAACACCCAGCACCACCACCAAGCAGCTGTTTGTAGCTTGAGAGTCACTTTCAGTTCAAAGGCCAATGATGTCACATTCATCAGTCACATGGCCTGTTTGCCACTCAGTCTCATTCAGCTTAATGGGGCTGAGCTGCAATACCAAGTACAGCCTCTATACAATGTATGGCACTGTGTTTAGTGTGCTGTGAAGAGGCCATGTCATTCATCCAAATGCTGAAGACTCTTCAAACAGCTGATTGGTGGGGGTGCTGGGCGTCATACCCCCACTGATCTGATATTTATGGCCTGTCCTAAGGATAGGTCATCAATATCATAATTTTGGAAAACATCCTGAATGATAACAGTACAGACTGCCCTACAGTGCCCCCTAAACTATTGCAATCCTACACAGTATTACGTATTGAGTTTTTTGACCAGTGAAAAATGAGAATTGAGCAATATATCCTAAATAATTAACTACATTGCAAGGCTATGAGTCTAGGACCATCCACTTGGCAAGAAAGAACTATATCTCTGCCAACACAGTATTCCAAACAACTAGTAGCTTCTGTATGAAAGAGTTAGTCACTCTAATATGAACTTCATAAGTTTCAGGTGTCATCCACAAAGTGCCAGCTAGCATTGAACTGGTCACTTTTAGGACTACTACCATTTGATATCCCTAACATTATATGGATCAATTTACAAATTTCTCCTGAATATTGTTGACCTAGTTTTATGTCAGGTTTATCCATATGGTAAATAAGTCTGTGTAGAAAGAACATATTATGTAATGCCGGGCTATTGCGTCATGGTGCAGGTCATTGCTTTGGCTCTGATATTATCTGATACAATACTAGCCACTTTTCTCTTTACTTTGGCTTCATATTCTTCCGAGTCAACTATTTTTTGGAACATCCATTGAAATTCATTCTTTTTTTTGTGTACTTTTTGCAGTCTAACGCTGACCTATGCTACAATACCCTCTCCTCTGTCCCTGGACTTTGCCCCATCCAACCTGCAGGAGCTATGTATTTAATGGTAAGTAATATAATAGCCAGACATCCATGCGTTGCAAAATTCCAGTGATTATTTTCCCTATTATAGTTGATATAGAACTGGTCTATACAGCTTGCAGCTGTGTACATCAATTACAAGACATTTAGTGGTACAAAGAAAATATGTCTTCTGTAAAACAAAAAAGGTAGCAGATTTATTTGTCACAGAATCATTAGTAGAAACCTGCGATTTCTTCCTTATGTGTCCAAGCAGTTGAAAGAGATGCAGTCAGTTTTGTAGAACACATGCCCTTGCTATTTACAAGACATGGACCAATGTTCTTTTTTAGTGTAATACTCCATATTAGACCCATACCACCAGTGATAAACATGAATGGAATTGGATTCAAATGTATCCATATTACTTTTTTATTCAAATAATAATTTTTATATTATACTATTCTCCTTGATATACCCTATCCTTTCAAGGCATAAGAAATTAAATAAATATATATATATATATATATATATATATATATATATATACACACATGTAAAGGGTGAGACAAAAGTCAGGAAACACAAAAATATCTATGGAAATATCTATGTTGTGTCTGAACTACAGAGAACCTGTCTTGGCATAGGTCACAGCGGCAATTATTAATCTGTATATTATACTTATTAGATTTCTGTTTTACTAAATCACATGGGACTAAGCATACATCAATATACCCAGGTAGTATAAAGGATCTAATCCTAATCATATACTTAAGTAATAGAAGTGAATATGTTATACTTATCATAGTATAACATGTACTTTTCTTTCTGTAGGTCGGTATTGAAATGGAACATTTTCCAGAATTTGAGAGTGATGTAGATTTCACAGAAAGAATGATATCTGAACAGTCAGTCTTCTGCCTCCCTGCTACAGTAAGTCTTTTATTTTATAAGTGACAGGCTTGTTACTCTCCCAACATTGTAACTTTTCACGGTAATTCAATGTTATAATGTTAAATACCGCAGCACTGTATAGAAACACATTAAGGCAGATTTACTAAACTCACTATGTCTGGATTCTGGTTTAATCTGCACCAAAAGACTGGCCTACATGCTGCGTGCCACATTTATTATGTGTTATAGGAACTTTTTTAACTAGCAAGTGGATAGCACTGAGCAAGAAAGGGGGGGCTTAGAATGGTTTTATGTTCAAACAGTGTGCACCAAAATTCTGGCGTATGTTTCTGTCACAAACTAAGCCATCAAATAGGTGGTATAAACTAGACAGTCTGTAGGTGCACCAGATTTACCATTAGGCATCAGCCATTGTGATAGATCTGACCCATTTTAATGCTGTCTAGTCTACAAAGTTTACACGGTCTGAAAATTATGCTAGATTCACACTAGCGTTTGGGTTTCCATCCTTCGGGTCTGATTGGGTACCCGAAAACGGAAACCCAATCCGCTTAAAAAGCGTTCACTCGCGGAAACCCGCAGACTCTATAGACTATAATGGGGTCCGCTAGGTTTCCGCCCAAAAAATGCAGAGAGAAAAGTCCTGCTTGCGCTAGTGTGAACTTAGCCTTAGACAGGATTAGTAAATTAGCCTTAGACAGGATTAGTAAAATTAGTAAATTTATCTAGCATAATTTAATGCAGTTGTATTGCTGACCAATTTGTTAAAACTATAGATCATGCGGGCGTCATTTCTAACATTTTCCCTCTGTCATCATGATAGTGCTTTGAATATCCCAACTACTTCCGAATTGTCCTCACTGTACCTGAAGAGATGATGGTTGAGGCCTGCCGACGTATCCGTGAATTCTGTGCAGAGCATTATCAAGGCGGTGAAGTCACCCAGGACCTGGAATGTGACAAATGAGCAACAAGCCAGGATCTTCACGGCATAAAATTCCTAGATAACTCCACCACCGCATCTCAGGCCCCAAATGGTCATCTTACTTCCAGCTATACTCCATGTCCAACCATATATAACGGTTTCTTTACAGTTTTTGTATGTCTTGTCAAGTCTGATAATATGATATCTTTTCCATTCATGACTCTGTATACATAGATGCATTTTACTAATATAGGCCTAGATAGTTGGGAAAGGTCTATATACAGATATACATGTATTATTTCTAATACAGGCAAACCTTTTATTTTTTTATCTATGGTTACTTGCTCGAACATGTATTCAATTTCCGTTATTTATTATCATTACTAGATTGGCATCATTTTGCCATTTGTTCATTAATATAGCTGTGGGGGAATTTGTGTTCACTTTAATGACCTTCACAGATTGCTCCAGAGTTGTCACTCCCTTTTCACAAAGCTTTTTGCTTAGTGATGTGCGGTTAAAGATGTGTGACAAACTCTGTGAATGCTGTAATGGTAGCAATATCAGTGGTCAACCAGTTCATTGCAGTATGAATAGGTAAAAATGCTCTTTAAAGTATATAATATTCCAAAATGGGAACGATAGGGTGGAGGTTATAAACATCGGTGCCCCACCTTGTCATCAGTCCTGCAATTGTAAAATATGCTGAATCTGCATATAATATTATATATGTTTGTATTTTGATATATTATATACAATGTGACTGTAGTAGGTTTTTCATACTCTAAATGCATGCAGTCTACATACACTATATATCTATTGTAAATTAAATAAGTTATTGTGTTTTTGTATGAATAAAGGTTATAAAGCCATAACTGTGTATTCATTATTATGATGAGCTCCTGGCACTGTCCAAATTGTGGCGCCATATAAGAATGTAGTCATTACATTACCAGCTTTAGGGTTTACAGACACCTTGATCTGTGGCTTTTGTTGCATTTAATAGATTAGGAGGTTGTATTTTTTTCCCTGAAAGATAAGCAGTGCCACATTTCAATATGGATGTGTTCCTTGGGGAAGTTAGGAAATGTTAAATGGGTTTTAACGTCTTAGCAATTGATTTTCTATCTACAGGAGATGTGCGCCGTACTTCGGCTTCATTCAGCTGTCCCATTTAAATGAATGGAGCAGGGCGTATCTATTTCAACACTGCTCCATTCAGAAAGGGGAGCAAAACACCCTCAGCCCTGGACTCCAACCAATCTGCAAATTATTAATTATTCTATGAATAGGGTATTAGTTGCTGAGATGGAGAAACCCCTTTAATAAATCTGTAAACATTCCCCCATCCCATGAATTCATTTGAATTCACTTTAACAAAGTGTGGCCAGCAGTCACAGGTGCATATTTATGAAGACTGGCATATTGTATGCCAGTCTTTATAACCCTGGCACCAGCGGAAGAGCCACCTCATTTATGAGGAGGTGCACGCCTCTTCTGCTGGCATGAGCCTGTACTGAAATCTACACCAACTACAAGCGTAGATTTCAGTGATCATTTGTACCAGTAAACTGGAGTAAATTATATTAAATCTACCACAATTATTGTCGCAACTGCCATTTAAAAAGTTGCAAAACCGAGGTTTTGAAAAACCCTTGAAAACCCTTGTGCAAGTATGTTAGCACAGCTGAAAACAGTTTTGCTGGTTAGAGAAGCTATAAAACTGACCTTCCTTTGAGCTAGTTGAGAATCTGGAGCATTACATTTCTTGGTTTGATTAAACTCTCAAAATGGCCAGAAAAAGAAAACTTTCATGTGAAACTCGACTGTCTATTCTTGTTCTTAGAAATGAAGGTTATTCCATGCGAGAAATTGCCAAGAAACTGAAGATTTCCTACAAAGGTGTGTACTACTCCCTTCAAACAGGCTCTAACCAGAGTAGAAAGAGAAGTAGGAGGCCCTGCTGCACAACTGAGCAACAAGACAAGTACATTAGAGTCTCTAGTTTGAGAAATCGATGCCTCACAGGTCCTCAAATGGCAGCTTCATTAAATAGTACCCACAAAACGCCAGTGTCAACGTCTACAGTGAAGAGGCGACTCAGGGATGCTCGCCTTCAGGGCAGAGTGGCCAAGAAAAAGCCATATCTGAGACTGGCTAATAAAAGGAAAAGATTAATATGGGCAAAAGAACACAGACATTGGACAGAGGAAGATTGGAAAAAAGTGTTATGGACAGACGAATCGAAGAACATTTGTGAGACGCAGAACAACTGAAAAGATGCTGGAAGAGTGCCTGACGCCATCTGTCAAGCATGGTGGAGGTAATGTGATGGTCTGGGAGATTTGTACAAGGTAAAAGGGATTTTGAATAAAGAAGGCTATCACTCCATTTTGCAACGCCATGCCATACCCTGTGGACAGCGCTTGATTGGAGACAATTTCATCCTACAACAGGACAATGACCCAAAGCACACCTCCAAATTATGCAAGAACTATTTAGGGAAGAAGCAGGCAGCTGGTATTCTATCTGTAATGGAGTGGCCAGCGCAAGTCACCAGATCTCAACCCCATTGAGCTGTTGTGGGAGCAGCTTGACCGTATGGAACGCAAAAAGTGCCCATCAAGCCAATCCAACTTGTGGGAGGGGCTTCTGGAAGCATGGGGTGAAATTTCTCCAGATTACCTCAGCAAATTAGCAGCTAGAATGCCAAAGGTCTGCAATGCTGGAATTACTGCAAATGGAGAATTCTTTGACGAAAGCAAAGTTTGAAGGAGAAAATTATTATTTCAAATAATTTTTTCCAACAGAAAAGAAACCAATTAAAGAAAAAATGGCAAAAATATAGAAATAAAATAAATAAAACTCAACTTTTAGTAGAAAAATTAAAAACACAGACATCCAAAAAAGATGTCACCCATAAGTATTCTAAGTGATCCTTTTAGATAAACCGTGGGAACGTCGATGCTATATACATAGCGGCGATGAACCTCCTATAGATGATCAGCTAAATCTGAATGAATAAATCAGTTATTACTAAAATAGCAAAGATTGAAGTTTAAAAAATGAGACATTACTCTAAATGCAACGACACTAAAAACATAGTGCCGATGAAATCGCTAAAGATATACAGCGGTTTCAAAATTACATCACCAGATAATGCTCTACTAGCATAGTTCAACAATATAGATTGAATGGATCAAAACAGTTGCAAAACATATATACTTATACAACCATACTAAGAATAGCGGAGTATGAACAAAATAATGATAACAAGAGATAATAAAGCAATTAACAAACTCATATGGAAAATAGAGCACAAAAATGGCTAAGATATGCACAGAGACAGGACAAACCATATACAAAAGGTCGCCTATCTTTCATTTCCCAACTCTCTTATATATTAGGAATATACTACAGCGGGACTAGGAATGATAATAAGGAGAAAAAAAAAATTTTAAAATAAGGATGAAATATCGATTAGAGGGGCTAAAGATAGCTCACATAATTTCAGATAAAAGATGTAAACGAAATCACCTTATTAAGGCCCTGTGGTTTAACCGATTTCAATCGGTATGTCCATTGGGCTTCTTTTTGAAGGATTCGACAGTCCAAATCACCCCCCCCCCCGTATATTGGGTTTAACAAGTTCGATGCCTTGAAAAGAGACATGACTCGGATCACCCCCATGGGCCTCCCAGACATGTCTACTGATAGGTTGATCTTCACATCTATTAATATTCCCAATATGATCAAGTATTCTCCTTCTTAGTTCCCTAATAGTCTTCCCAACATAATTTTTTGGGCAGGTGCAGGTAGCCATGTAAATAACACCCTTAGATTTGCAATTGATGAACTCCCGGTTTTCATAGGAACGACCAGTGGATACGCTCGTAAATGACATGCTTTTGTTAATAAAGGGACAAGCTTTACAATGTCCACATTTGAACGTACCACTAGGTATAGATCTATCTAACCAGGTGTCTTTCTTAGTGTCAGGTTTCAAATGACTATGGGTCAGAATATCCTTTAGGTTCCTGCCCCTTCTATATGTAATCGATGGAACCTGGGCAATAGAACCCTGAATATCCCGATCCATACGTAAAATCTTCCATAATGGAGTCAAAATATGCTTGATCTCTCTATGTTTGCTATTAAAGGTCCCAATAAGACAAATCTGTGTTTCTGTCTCACTAGATAATTTAGGAGAGAGGAGACCTCTTCTGTCTAGTGCCAAAGAGTGATTACGTGCTTTCTGTACAATAGTTGATGGATAGCCCCTATTGATAAATCTCTGTTCAAGATCATCAGCTTTATTATGAAAATCATCCAAATTGGAACAATTCTGGCGCACTCTAAGGAATTGTCCTTTGGGTATTCCTCTCTTCAGGGGCTCAGGATGAAAACTATCCCAACGGAGCAAACTATTAGTTGCCGTTTTCTTTCTAAAGACAGTGGTGTTAATTGTTCCATTCTCCTCAATTTTGATGGAAAGATCCAAAAAAGAAATCTCTTTGCTATTAATTTCTGCCGTAAAATGTAGGTTAATATGATTATGATTGAGTTCATCCACAAAGGACCAGAAATCCAAATCAGTCCAACTCAGAAAAGCAAAATATCGTCGATGTAACGTAACCAAATCAAAATTGATGACGTCCACTTCTCCATATCCTCAGAGAAAACTAGGCGCTCCTCCCACCAGCCCAGGTATGAGTTTGCATAAGTAGGCGCAGCTGGACTCCCCATTGCGGTACCCTGGAGCTGGTGGAAGAAGCGCCCGTTAAACAAAAAATAGTTTCTCCTAAGAATGAAGTCCAGGAGTTGTAATGTGAACACATTATGTTCCATCAAAAAATTACCCCTTTTTTCCAGGAAGTGCCGCACAGCCCCACACCCCAAATCATGGGGTATGGAGCTGTATAGCACCTCCACGTCCAAACTAGCCACCTTTGTATTGGGTGGAAGAGAGATATCCTCCAGATGTCTCAGGACGTCCATTGTGTCTCGGACATAGGAGGGAAGGGCCAGCACAAATGATCGTAAGATGATATCGACGTAGGTGCTGATGCCCTGTGTAAGCCCTCCTATGCCCGAGACTATAGGACGCCCCTTAAGAGGATCAAACCCCTTATGCACTTTAGGTAGTGCATAAAAAGTGGCTATTTGTGGATGATTTGGTTTCAGAAATGTATACTCATTGTTGTCTATAAGACCCCTGTCAGCAGCTGAATTCAAAATACTTTCCAATTCGTCTGAAAATAATGATGTTGGGTCATTTTCAAGTATCCTATATGAGTCTTCA
Source organism: Leptodactylus fallax (assembly GCA_947044405.1). Taxonomy (NCBI): domain Eukaryota; kingdom Metazoa; phylum Chordata; class Amphibia; order Anura; family Leptodactylidae; genus Leptodactylus; species Leptodactylus fallax. The sequence goes on from CAMRHE010000021.1 coordinate 6,451,492, forward strand.
TGTGTCAAGATGTTATTACACATCAAAATATATTGATCCCTATTAAGAAGTACGATGTTGCCCCCCTTATCAGAAGGTTTAATAATTATATCATTATCCCTTTCTAATGCAGAGAGGGCTTTAAAGTGGGCACCATCAAGATTAGATATGTTTCTCTTTTGTCTAGATACTTGTGAAATACCTTCAACCGCTAAAGCTTCAAAGGCATCAATGAAGCTTGTATCTATAGGTGGAGGGGTCTTAGTGCTTTTAGGACGTAGACCCAAGAATGACCTAGGACATACTTCTCCCTGTCCTTCTCTGTAGAGGTTTTCAAGAATCCCTAGACCTGGTAAATCCTCCAGTTCAACTCCCCATTCTTCACTTTTTTTCTGTTTAGTTATTTGCATAAATTTGGTCCACCTCAATTTTCTACAAAAAAGTGAAAGATCTTTAACCCATGAGAATTCATCAAACTGGGCTGTGGGAACAAACGATAAACCCTTGGCTAAGATAGACATTTCGTGAGCTGATAGAGTTCTATCTGCTAAATTTATTATTTGACAAGCATCAACTTCACAGCTATTCTTCAAGATCTCCACTCTTTCCTTATAATAAGGTCCACCTCTCATCAACCCAGAATTTACCATTAGAGGGTATCTGGACCCTTTTTCTGGGAATCTGTTCTCCCCCTCAATAGGTACTATGTGATAGGTGGACCTTGAGCTAAAAAACCAGACGAATCTCCACTAGTAGATGTATTAAATTTCTGTGTTTGGGACTTCGTTCCCCTTGGAGTACTCCTGAATCTATTACCACCTCTTCCTCTAGCTCTATAACTTGAGCCACGAGTTCTTATGTCATTATCAGAGTTCTCATAATCAGACGTGGTAATAGATTCAGGAGTACTCCAAGGGGAACGAAGTCCCTACATATAGAAGGGGCAGGAACCTAAAGGATATTCTGACCCATAGTCATTTGAAACCTGACACTAAGAAAGACACCTGGTTAGATAGATCTATACCTAGTGGTACGTTCAAATGTGGACATTGTAAAGCTTGTCCCTTTATTAACAAAAGCATGTCATTTACGAGCGTATCCACTGGTCGTTCCTATGAAAACCGGGAGTTCATCAATTGCAAATCTAAGGGTGTTATTTACATGGCTACCTGCACCTGCCCAAAAAATTATGTTGGGAAGACTATTAGGGAACTAAGAAGGAGAATACTTGATCATATTGGGAATATTAATAGATGTGAAGATCAACCTATCAGTAGACATGTCTGGGAGGCCCATGGGGGTGATCCGAGTCATGTCTCTTTTCAAGGCATCGAACTTGTTAAACCCAATATACGGGGGGGGGTGATTTGGACTGTCGAATCCTTCAAAAAGAAGCCCAATGGACATACCGATTGAAATCGGTTAAACCACAGGGCCTTAATGAGGTGATTTTGTTTACATCTTTTATCTGAAATTATGCGAGCTATCTTTAGCCCCTCTAATCGATATTTCATCCTTATTTTAAATTTATTTTTTTTTTTCTCCTTATTATCATTCCTAGTCCCGCTGTAGTATATTCCTAATATATAAGAGAGTTGGGAAATGAAAGATAGGCGACCTTTTGTATATGGTTTGTCCTGTCTCTGTGCATATCTTAGCCATTTTTGTGCTCTATTTTCCATATGAGTTTGTTAATTGCTTTATTATCTCTTGTTATCATTATTTTGTTCATACTCCGCTATTCTTAGTATGGTTGTATAAGTATATATGTTTTGCAACTGTTTTGATCCATTCAATCTATATTGTTGAACTATGCGAGTAGAGCATTATCTGGTGATGTAATTTTGAAACCGCTGTATATCTTTAGCGATTTCATCGGCACTATGTTTTTAGTGTCGTTGCATTTAGAGTAATGTCTCATTTTTTAAACTTCAATCTTTGCTATTTTAGTAATAACTGATTTATTCATTCATATTTAGCTGATCATCTACAGGAGGTTCATCGCCGCTATGCATATAGCGTCGACATTCCTACGGTAACGATCCCGTTCTTTTGCACCAAGGAGAAGAGGTGGGTGTGGTACCTCTGACACACCCACTGAAATGACGAGCGGGATTGGTCAGGGGTACACAGGCTCTATCCTTTATATAGATCACTGTGCAGTGTGGTATCCAAGGCTTAACATTGAAAGTACCGGCGCCTACCATCTGGGCGTCGGGAACTGTGGTTTTTACCGCATTTTCTTTGACTATCTACACATTTTTTCTCCATGAAATTTATAAACTCCCCTGATGAACCTGGTGTTAGGATTATCCACTAGGGGAAACATGTTGGGAGATGAGGGAAAGAGGAGATTTACATGTTCCATTATAAGAGAGGGACTTGATCAGGCATTTGGTTTATCATGCTCCTTATGGGGCCTATGGTCTTTTGCCCTCTGAGTATAGTCTATATAGAGTTTGGGTGTGGTGCTTTGAGCTTCATGTTGGTGATTTGAAACTCCACTACACTAATATATTATATATACCTTATCTAGTATTCATAAGTTAAGGATACTTTGAGTGTTTTAGTGAAGTTGTCTGCAGTTTCATATTATCAATCTGCGGTGTTTTCACTTTTCACCGCAAAGATATAGTATTTTCTTGCGGATTGTTTACCTACCTTACCCCAATATTTATATAATAAGGGGATTTGAAAGAATACTGTATCTACATTTTCCCCTTATTTGGGATAGGTTTATCTAAAAGGATCACTTAGAATACTTATGGGTGACATCTTTTTTGGATGTCTGTGTTTTTAATTTTTCTACTAAAAGTTGAGTTTTATTTATTATTTCATTTCTATATTTTTGCCATTTTTTCTTACTTGGTTTCTTTTCCTTTGGGACCCCAAAAATTTTTTGACCCGTATTGTTATATATTATTTCAAATAAAAATCATTATTTCTAACCTTGTCAATGTCTTGACTATATTTTCTATTCATTTTGCAACCCATTTGATAAATAAAAGTGTGGGTTTTCATAGGAAAACACAAAATCTGTCTGACCCCCACAACATATGAATGGTAGTGCATATATATATATATATATATATATATATATACAGTCACATGAAAAAAATGGGCCCCCCCCAAAACCAAAAAAACTTTTACCCAAAAAATTGGGGGTCCCCCCCCCCCACCACAATAAAAAACCAAAAAACAAAGGACCCCAAAAAAAAACAAAAAAAAAAAAAAAGTTACTAACAGAAAATGTGCAATATGCATTAAACCAAAATTTGACCGGTGCAAAAATTTGGGTACCCTTATCATTTTATTGATTTGAATACTCCTAACTACTTTTTACTGACTTACTGAAGCACAAAATTGGTTTTGTAACCTCACTGAGCTTTGAACTTCATAGCCAGGTGTATCCAATGGATGTCTGAAAAGGTATTTAAGGTGGCCAATTGCAAGTTGTTCTCCTATTTGAATCTCCCCTGAAGAGGGGCAACAAGGGCCCCCCAAAAAAAAATCTCAAATGATCTGAAAACAAAGATTGTTCAACATAGTTGTTCAGGGGAAGGATATAAAAAGTTATCTCAGAGATTTAACCTGTCATTTTCCACTGTCACGGGGAACAAGAAGGAAAGAAAACCCCAGGCACCCCACAAAAAAACCCCCCCCCCCCGAGGAACATAGTAAGGAAAGGAAGACCCCAGGGAAAAGTCCTGTTAAACCCCAAAAGGGCAGGCCAAAAAAAAAAACAAAAAAGAAAAAAAAAAAAAAGGGGAAAAAAAACAAAAAAAAACCCACACCCCCCCCCAAAAAACACAACACCACCCCCCTGCAGAGGAGCTTTTCATCGGTCATCAATACAGCACACTTTGCACAAGGAGAAGCTGTATGGGAGAGTGATGCGAAGGAGGGTGTTTGTAAAAGCACGACAAAAAGAGAGGCGCGGGGGGTAAGAAAAAAAACATTTGGACTAGCCAGCTTCATTTTGGAAGAAGGCCTGTGGACTGATGAAACAAAGATTGAGTTGTTTGGTCATACAAAAGGCGTTATGCATGGCATCAAAAAACACAGCATTCCAAGAAAAACACTTGCTACCCACTGTAAAATTTGGTGGAGGTTCCATCATGCTTTGGGGCTGTGTGGCAATGCCGGCACCGGGAATCTTGTTAAAGTTGAGGCCCGTATTGTTCACCATATCGATTATTGCAAATAATGACAAGAATCAGTGACGAATTTGAAGTTACGGGGGGGGATGGATATTTCAGCAAGACACTGTCCAAAACACAGCTCCAAATCACTCAGGCATTCATGCAGAGGAACAATTACAATTTTCTGGATGGCCATCCCAGTCCCCAGACCTGAATATCATTGAACATCTGTGGGATAATTTGAAGCGGGTTGTCCATGTTCGGCGCCCGATCAAACATAACTGAACTGGAATTGTTTTGTAAAGAGGCATGGTCAAAAATACCTCATCCAGGATCCAGGAATTGATTAAAAGCTACAGGAAGCGACTAGAGGCTGTTATTTTTGCAAAAGGAGGATCTACTAAATATTAATGTCACTTGTCTGTTGAGGTGCCCCATACTTTTGCACCGGTCAAATTTGGTTTAATGCATATTGCACATTTTCTGTTAGTACAATAAACCCATTTCAATCCTGAAATATTACTGTGTCCATCAGTTATTAGATATATCAAATTGAAATGGCTGTTGCAAACACCCAAATATATAGAACAAAAATGATTAAGATTAATAGGGGGGGAAAAATTTTATCATATGACTGTATATATATATAAATACAGTACAGACCAAAAGTTTGGACACACCTTCTCATTCCAAGAGTTTTCTGTATTTTCATGACTATAAAAATTGTAGATTCACACTGAAGGCATCAAAACTATGAATTAACACATGTGGAATTATATACTTAACAAAAAAGTGTGAAACAACTGAAAATATGTCTTATATTCTAGGTTCTTCAAAGTAGCCACCTTTTGCTTTGATTACTGCTTTGCACACTCTTGGCATTCTCTTGATGAGCTTCAAGAGGTAGTCACCTGAAATGGTCTTCCAACAGTCTTGAAGGAGTTCCCAGAGATGCTTAGCACTTGTTGGCCCTTTTTCCTTCACTCTGCGGTCCAGCTCACCCCAAACCATCTCGATTGGGTTCAGGTCTGGTGACTGTGGAGGCCAGGTCATCTGGCGTAGCACCCCATCACTCTCCTTCTTGGTCAAATAGCCCTTACACAGTCTGGAGGTGTGTTTGGGGTCATTGTCCTGTTGAAAAATAAATGATGGTCCAACTAAACGCAAACCTGATGGAATAGCATGCCGCTGCAAGATGCTGTGGTAACCATGCTGGTTCAGTATTCCTTCAATTTTGAATAAATCCTCAACAGTGTCACCAGCAAATCACCCCCACACCATCACACCTCCTCCTCCATGCTTCTCGGTGGGAGCCAGGCATGTAGAGAGCATTCGTTCACCTTTTCTGCGTCGCACAAAGACACGGTGGTTGGAACCAAAGATCTCAAATTTGAACTCATCAGACCAAAGCACAGATTTCCATAGGTCTGATGTCCATTCCTTGTGTTCTTTAGCCCAAACAAATCTCTTCTGCTTGTTGCCTGTCCTTAGCAGTGGTTTCCTAGCAGCTATTCTACCATGAAGTCCTGCTGCACACAGTCTCCTCTTAACAGTTGTTGTAGAGATGTGTCTGCTGCTAGAACTCTGTGTGGCATTGACCTGGTCTCTAATCTGAGCTGCTGTTAACCTGCGATTTCTGAGGCTGGTGACTTGGATGAACTTATCCTCCGCAGCAGAGGTGACTCTTGGTCTTCCTTTCCTGGGGCGGTCCTAGTGTGAGCCAGTTTCTTTGTAGCACTTGATGGTTTTGGCCACTGCCCTTGGGGACACTTTCAAAGTTTTCCCAATTTTTCGGACTGACTGACCTTCATTTCTTAAAGTAATGATGGCCACTCGTTTTTTTTTACTTAGCTGCTTTTTTCTTGCTATAATACAAATTCTAACACTCCATTCAGTAGGACTATCAGCTGTGTATCCACCTGACTTCTGAACAACACAACTGATGGTCCCAACACCATTTATAAGGCAAGAAATCCCACTTATTAAATCTCACAGGACACACCTGTGAAGTGAAAACCATTTCAGGTGACTACCTCTTGAAGCTCATCAAGAGAATGCCAAGAGTGTGCAAAGCAGTAATCAAAGCAAAAGGTGGCTACTTTGAAGAACCTAGAATATAAGACATATTTTCAGTTGTTTCACAATTTTTTGTTAAGTATATAATTCCACATGTGTTAATTCATAGTTTTGATGCCTTCAGTGTGAATCTACAATTTTTATAGTCATGAAAATACAGAAAACTCTTGGAATGAGAAGGTGTGTCCAAACTTTTGGTCTGTATTATATATATATATATATATATATATATATATATGTGGGTGCTCACCACTGGGAAAAGGTAGTATCCTATTCAATCCATAATGCAAAAAACAGGCAGCACTCCATAGTAAGGTGAAGTAAAAAAGTGGGTTTATTGCCCCATGCGACGTTTCAGCTCTATGGTGAGCCTGTATCAAGCAACACAATAGTGATGGTATACAAATATAAATAGGGTGTACAATATCAATCGATAATAAGTGACAATCAAGCAATTAGGTAAAAAAAATATATGAAAAATTGATATGAAATGTATCATACATAGTGTAATATGAAAAACGTGATAAATATAAGTGCTATCATAATAACCAGTGTAAAAGATCAGGTATAAGCATGAATAATAAAGTAATCTATCCTGATGAGTAATGAGTAACAGGTGTATAGATATATAATATGTAAATACCTGATACAATCCAGGAACATGTGTAACATGGTCTCCATGCCTAATCAGCGTGAAGTAACGTCTACCGCGCATATGCAGAAGTATAATAAAGTTGTATATGCATTGAATAGTGCTTATTGTCTCGTGCATGCGCAATAGCCACTAAATATAGTGGGCGCCATCTTGGAAAAGGTAAAATACCTCAAACCAGCGCTAGATGTTATAGAAGATTGCTAAACACATAAATAGACTCTCATAGCACTCTAAATAAGTTGGATTACCCCTTATTATAAGAAAATAAATATAGAAGATATGCTACACCATGACAACACGTCAATGCTGTGCATAGCGACATGCAAAGCCACAAAAACCCGCAAGATGGCCACCTATAAGTGTGAACACATATCTATATGTCACACATAAAAGTTGAAAAATGGCCATAATACTACTCTAAGGTTCAATAGAGAGTGAAGTAACAGTCTAGAGTAACTAGTGTTGGAACAACAACCCTGATCTTGGGCTAACGTCCATACTAGAGGGGGGACATTAGCACACCAGATCTACGATGTAGACCTGGGTGCTCTATATATGTTAACCCCACTTTTTGTAGTGATAATCACCCCAGAGAAACCTATAGTGGGTCAAGATGAAGCGAGAGCGGTATGTGGGGAATAAAATGACTTTTAATGGGGTCTCAATCTATTGAGATAAGAAAAGAGCATGCGAAAGAGACACAGAAGACTACATAACATAAAAATGACATACACGCTAAGGGCATTAATAAAGGTATATACAAAATCACCAAAGTGTACAAAATTACATAAATCTGGATGTATTCAAGTAACTGATATTCTTCCTTAGATGTCATTCATTCCTAAATGTAGTGCGACTGGTGAAGTTATAATCAATGAATAGGACATCTCTAAAAAGACAAGAAACATAATTGAAAAAAACAATAATATAAAACCATCAATTCTATTAATAGTATAAGGAGTAGGATGCAAAGAGGAAAAACAAGGAAATTTATATGGGCAAGCCAACTAATCCAAAGTCATCTATGTTAGACCCGAGGTAGAAAAATCCATATTGAGACCTTTAGGTCGCAATGTATCTAATTTATAAATCCACTCAAGTTCCCTCAGTTTAAGTTTTTTTGTACGATCACCTCCCAATCTTATTGGTGCCACATGATCAATAATAGCGAATTTAAATTGTCTCTCTGTGTGCTGTGCATCTGTAAAATTTTTTGATACCAGCAGATCCAATTTCTTTTTCCTGATAGTATACCGGTGCTGATTGATTCTTGTTTTAAAATCTAATGTGGTTTCACCAACATAAAGCAATTTACATGGGCATTGTAATACGTAAATGACATGATCGGAATTACAAGTCAGATGGTGACGGATTTGATAGATTCTATTCGTTATCGGGTGTATGAAATGCGGACCTATCAACATTAGGTTACAGTTCACACAGTCAAGACACGGGTAACATCCCAGTCTCTGTTTAGTAATAAAAGTCTGTGTACTCTTTTTCAGGGGACCAATATCTGAGTGCACCAGCCTATCACGTAGGCTCTGGACCCTACGATATGAAAATAGTGGAGGAACTCCAAACTCTGGAACATCAGAAATACAGCGTCCTAACATGGGCCAATGTTTACATATAATAGAATTCACTTTTTTTACTCTCCTCATTATATGTAGTTACAAATGGGATGTGCGAAACTCTCCTATCCCTTTGTGCCGAATTCAATAACTCCAATCTAGGGATTTTATCTATTTTATGTCTATGTTTCTGAATTACCTGATATGGATATCCTCTCTCAACAAATTTCCTCTCCATCATATCCAATGATTTAATAAGGGTATCAGGGTTGCTCACAATCTCTTTGACCCTCTTTAATTGTCCAGAAGGTAGACTATGTATCATACCATATGGATGTCCACTCCTAAAGTGCAACATACTATTGACATCCGTTGGTTTAGTATATAGGTTTGTAACAAAAGAATTCTCTCTATATTGGACTAGAACATCTAAGACTTGTATACATTCGGTAGAATGCACCTGTGTAAACTAAACAGTAGGGTCAATGGTATTAAAATAAGAGAAAAATTCCATAAATAAATCCTCACCTCCAGTCCAGATTAGAAAGATATCATCTATGTATCGCCACCAAGAACATGTTCATGGTGATGGGACACATAGATGAACCTCTCTTCCAGCCCACGCATATATATATTTGCATAGAATGGCTGTAACGTCTCTGCCGTTTCGGGTCTCGGCGCCGCCCTCTGCTCGCACGCTGTGGCGAAGGAGGCGTGTTCAGTTTGGTTCTTTATGTAAGTTTCTTGCTGCTCAGTCTGAACATGGTCTTAGTCAGTGTAATGGATTTCCGGCCCCACCCGTGTCTGAACATTTCTCTCTGGACTGCATAGAGTTAATCTCTTCCTGGCCTGTGTGATTGACAGCCTATGTACCTATCAGATCTGTGGCTGGGCCCAGACTTTCTATATACAGGATGTCATTTCTCAGCAGGTTGCTGGTTATTACACTTGTGTTTTGCCTGCTCTCTTTCTATACTCCTTGATACTTTGTTACTTGATTCTCTGACCCTTTGGCTTGCCCCTGACTATTCTCTTGGATTTGGACTTTGTACTGCTTTGCTCGTTTGTTACTGACCCCTTGGCTTGCTCACTCTGCTTCTGTGTTGTTTTTGTCTTGTCCTGTTCTCTGTGTCACTTACCCAGTATAGGGCTTGTCTTCAGGTTGTCCTTTTACCATTTAGGGTAACTGTGGCAATAGGAAGGGACAGTAGCTGGGGTGAGATTAGGGCTCACTTGTCTCTGTCCTTCCTCCCAGACCCCTGCAGTAGTGTCAGGGTTGCTACGGTTGGCAAGACCCTTACAACGGCGCAACATTAGAACCCATGGCGGTGTCTTGTATCTCACCAAAATACTGGTCGCCGAATAGAAAATAGTTCTTAGTTAATACGGTATCCAATAAATTCAAAATAAAGGTCTGACAATCAGGTGTATATATAGAATCCCTCAAAAAGGATTCAACCATCTGAATCCCCCTAATATGATCAATAGATGTATACAAACTTACAACGTCAAAAGACGCTAGAATAATGGAATCACATGCAGGAATTACAACAGTGGATAATTTTTGGAGAAAATAGTTAGTATGACAGACGTAAGAAGTAGTCATAAAAGAAAACGGTCTCAAAATCTTATCTAGAAAAATAGCTATATTACTGAAGCCTGATTCTGTACCAGAGACGATAGGTCGTCCTGATGGATCCACTAGTGTCTTATGAATCTTCGGTAATATATTTACAGTGGGGAAAAAAAGTATTTAGTCAGCCACCAATTGTGCAAGTTCTCTCACTTAAAAAGATGAGAGAGGCCTGTAATTGACATCATAGGTAGACCTCAACTATGAGAGACAAAATGAGAAAACAAATCCAGAAAATCACATTGTCTGATTTTTAAAGAATATGTTTGCAAATTATGGTGGAAAATAAGTATTTGGTCAATATTAAAAGTTCATCTCAATACTTTGTTATATATCCTTTGTTGGCAAGGACAGAGGTCAAACGTTTTCTGTAAGTCTTCACAAGGTTGCCACACACTGTTGCTGGTATGTTGGCCCATTCCTTCATGCAGATCTCCTCTAGAGCAGACATGTTTTGGGGCTGTCGCTGGGCAACACGGACTTTCAACTCCCTCCAAAGATTTTCTATGGGGTTGAGATCTGGAGACTGGCTAGGCCACTCCAGGACCTTGAAATGCTTCTTACGAAGCCACTCCTTCGTTGCCCTGGCAGTGTGCTTGGGATCATTGTCATGCTGAAAGACCCAGCCACGTTTCATCTTCAATGCCCTTGCTGATGGAAAGAGGTTTGCACTCAAAATCTCACGATACATGGCCCCATTCATTCTTACATGTCCCCTTGCAGAGAAACAGCCCCAAAGCATGATGTTGCCACCCCCATGCTTCACAGTAGGTATGGTGTTCTTTGGATGCAACTCAGCATTCACTCTCCTCCAAACACGACGAGTTGTGTTTCTACCAAACAGTTCTACTTTGGTTTCATCTGACCATATGACATTCTCTCAATACTCTTCTGGAACATCCAAATGCTCTCTAGCAAAATTCAGATGGGCCCGAATATGTACTGGCTTAAGCAGAGGGACACGTCTGGCACTGCAGGATCTGAGTCCCTGGTGGCGTAGTGTGTTACTGATGGTAGTCTTTGTTACGTTAGTCCCAGCTTTCTGCAGGTCATTCACTAGGTCCCCCTGTATGGTTCTAGAATTTTTGCTCACCATTCTTGCGATCATTTTGACCCTACGGGGTAATATCTTGCATGGAGCCCCTGATCGAGGGAGATTATCAGTGGTCTTGTATGTCTTCCATTTTCTAATTATTGCTCCCACAGTTGATTTCTTCACACCAAGCTGCTTGCCTATTGCAGATTCAGTCTTCCCAGCCTGGTGCAGGTCTACAATTTTGTTTCTTGTGTCCTTCCACAGCTCTTTGGTCTTCACCATAGTGGAGTTTGGAGTGTGACTGTTTGAGGTTGTGGACAGGTGTCTTTTATACTGATAATGTCAAACAGGTGCCATTACTACAGGTAATGAGTGGAGGACAGAGGAGCATCTTAAAGAAGAAGTTACAGGTCTGTGAGAGTCAGAAATATTGCTTGTTTGTAGGTGACCAAATACTTATTTTCCACCATAATTTGCAAACAAATTCTTAAAAAATCAGACAATGTGATTTTCTGGATTTGTTTTCTCATTTTGGTCTCTCATAGTTGAGGTCTACCTATGATGTCAATTACAGGCCTCTTTCATCTTTTTAAGTGGGAGAACTTGCACAATTGGTGGCTGACTAAATACTTTTTTTTCCCCACTGTATAACTGGTGTTCTAGGTTTCTTAATTAACAAAAATTCATACAAATCATCATCAATTATACCCGCTATTTTGGCAGTATCTAACACAGTAGTGATATGTCTGATAATAGAGAATTTTGGATCCCCAGATAATCTCCTATATATCCTAGTATCATCTAATTGTCAGTGAATCTCCTTTATATATGAACTAGTGTCCACGATGACCACGGCTCTGCCCTTGTCGGCCAGCTTAATAGTCACCGTATCATCATGGACAAGTTCCATTTTCATCTTTTGTCAGATTGGGATGTATAAAACTTTCACAATGTAAATTAGATTTGAGAATATCAATATCATTTTTTAACGCCTTAATGAAGGCCTCTATGACTGGTGGAACATTAGGAGGGATAAAATCACTTTTGTTATACAAATCAAATTGTCTCAAACACAATTCTGTATTTTTAACTCTAGTCTCAAAACTACGTCCATGAAACCAACATTTAAGTTTAATATTCCTAAAAAATTGTAGCAAATCAAATTCAAGTTTGAACCAGTCCACATGTACAGTAGGGCAATAGGATAAACCCTTGTTAAGTAAACTTAATTGTGAATCTGTTAATGTCTTAGAGGATATATTTACCACGGTTGTTTCTTTTTGTACTTCGTTCCCCGAGTGGCAACCCTCTGAGGTCTTACATTGTCGACGTCTCCGTCTACCCCCTCTCCTGGTACGTTTCCTGTTGGTGTTGACGTACCCAGGGTACACCCTAAAAAAGAGTTCTCAGTCTCTATTCTTTGTCGATTAAACAGTCTCTTCTTGTTGGACCTCTGACGTGTTCCTTCCAAGTGTAATTCATCATGTGTCCAATTGTAAATCCTTCCTTTAATGTAATCCTCAGCGTCTCTGTGCCATTTTCTACGTTTTACATCTTCCTGTTCAGTTTTAACTCTTTCTGTTAATTGCAATACGTTATTTTAAAATTTATCAAAATCCTGAGTATTAAGCAATTCCTTAAGTTTAACATCAGTATCTTCATTGTTCTTATTCACCAATATAATCTCTTGTTGTAAATATTCTATATTAAGTAAAATCACATCCAAAGCGTATTTGTTAGATAATTGCTGAAAGCGTGTACAAAAAAAGCTGTTCTGTGCAAACAAATTGGGTCTAAGTTGTGACCACATACCTCTGGGAATACGTTTCATTCTGTAATATTCTCCCAAAGTAGACAAATGCAGTTGTAGTGTAGTTAGACGTCTAGACTCTCTCTCCATCTTCCTCTTAAGGTCTGTCACTGATGGAATACTGAGGAAAGCCTCTCCTTCCAAACCAACAAGAATCCTCCTGGCATCCTCCTCCATATAGCTAAAAATATCGGGCAAATGGACCCCACCTATATCCACAGGTATAGACATAGTATCAAAAGGGAAAAAAGAAAACAGAAAAAAAACTGCGCTGGTCAAAAATACCAAAAATAACAACACAATAGATGACCGCACCAATACAATATATATATATATATATATATATATATATATATATACATACATGTGGGTGCTCACCACTGGGAAAAGTTAGTATCCCATTCAATCCATAATGCAAAAAACAGGCAGCACTCCATAGTAAGGTGAAGTAAAAAAGTGGGTTTATTGCCCTATGCGACGTTTCGGCTCTATGGTGAGCCTGTATCAAGCAACACAATAGTGATGTTATACAAATATAAATAGGGTGTACAATATCAATCGATAATAAGTGACAATTAAGCAATTAGGTAAAAACATATATGAAAAATTGATACGAAATGTATCATACATAGTGTAATATGAAACACGTGATAAATATAAGTGTTATCATAATAACCAGTGTAAAAGATCAGGTATAAACCTGAATAATAAAGTCATCTATCCTGATGAGTAATGAGTAACAGGTGTATAGAGACGTCCTATTCACTGATTATAACTTCACTAGTTGCACTACATTTAGGAATGAATGACATCTAAGGAAGAATATCTGTTACTTGAATACATCCAGATTTATGTAATTTTGTACACTTTGGTGATTTTGTATAAATCCTTTATTAATGCACTTAGCGTGTATGTCATTTTTATGTTATGTAGTCTTCTGTGTCTCTTTCGCATGCTCTTTTCTTATCTCAATAGATGGAGACCCATTAAAAGTCATTTTATTCCCCACATACCGCTCTCGTTTCATCTTGATCCACTATAGGTTTCTCTGGGGTGATTATCACTACAAAAAGTGGGGTTAACATATATAGAGCACCCAGGTCTACATCGTAGATCTGGTGTGCTAATGTCCCCCCTCTAGTATGGATGTTAGCCCAAGATCAGGGTTGTTGTTCCAACACTAGTTACTCTAGACTGTTACTTCACTCTCTATTGAACCTTAGGGTCTATAAAAATGAGATTATACACTATTAATAATGAGTAGTATTATGGCCATTTTTCAATTTTTATGTGTGACATATAGATATGTGTTCACACTTATAGGTGGCCATCTTGCGGGTTTTTGTGGCTTTGCATGTCGCTATGCACAGCATTGATGTGTTGTCATGGTGTAACATATCGTCTATATTTGTTTTCTTATAATAAGGGGTAATTCAACTAATTTAGAGCGCTATGAGATTCTATTTATGTGTTTAGCAATCTTCTATAACATCTAGTGCAGGTTCGAGATATTTTACCTTTTCCAAGATGGCGCCCGCTACATTTAGAGGCTATTGCGCATGCACGAGACATTAAGCACTATTCAATGCATATACAAGTTTATTATACTTTCGCATATGCGCGGTAGACGTTACTGCACGCTGATTAGGCATGGAAACCATGTTACACATGTTTCTGGATTGTATCAGGTATTTACATATTATATATCTATACACCTGTTACTCATTACTCATCAGGATAGATGACTTTATTATTTATGTTTATACACTGGTTATTATGATAGCACTTATATTTATCACGTGTTTCATATTACACTATGTATGATACATTTCGTATCAATTTTTCATATATTTTTTTTACATAATTGCTTTATTGTCACTTATTATCGATTGATATTGTACACCCTATTTATATTTGTATAACATCACTATTGTGTTGCTTGATACAGGCTCACCATAGAGTCGAAATGTCGTATGGGGCAATAAACCTACAATAAAAACTTCACCTTACTATGGAGTGCTGCCTGTTTTTTGCATTATTGATAGATAGATAGATAGATAGATAGATAGAGAGAGCAGAAGAATATTTTTTTTTTCCCAAGAAGTCTTTCTATCTAAACAATTTTGATGATGTTGCATGGCTTGCATTCATTCTCATGAAACCACTTCTGTTTTTATTTTATCTGATGCAACAACCCCAGAATGTTGCTAAAAAACAATAGTTTGAGGATAGAACTGTGTTATATGTCACCAGATGTGATGTTCTTCAAGCAATCTCATTCATCTATTAATATAAGAAAAAGCAGTAAACGTAGCACAAGTGTTGAAGAAGACATATTCACAGCAGAAAGGAGGCCTCACAGAATAAGTCCCTAGGATTTTTTCCCCTCTATATTTATCCATCATTGAGCACCACTGTACAATAGATAGATAGATAGATAGATAGATAGATAGATAGATATAGATAGAATAGTTCAGTTTAGCTGAGCACTTATAATGTAGGCACAGCAAGACTTTAGTATTCGCTCCTCACTTCACCCAGTTACAACACCAAGTCCTTGTGAGCGGCTACATCTTCAGCCAATGGCCATGTCCTTGTTGCCAATGGATACGACTATGAATGCAGAAACTTTCTATGGTCTGCACTTCTCTGAAACCTAGCAATGATTTCCTTATATGTGGCCGGGTTATCTCCTCATGCATACCGTAGCCCTGCCCAGAGGTGGAGCTAGCGAGGGAGCAGGGAGGCAGTGTGTCCACTGCTTTGTGGGTCCCACTTCGGGGCCGCTACAAACACACACAGAAATGTCAACAGTATTGGCATCTACACCGATGCAATTGAAATACATGGTGGTGCAGGAAGGTGTTGCCTTCTGCTCTACCAGTGTCCCGATGCAGTGACATCACTACTGACCTTGTTTCCTCCTGAACTAGGATGCCGATGTCCTTTGGTGACATTGTATTATAGGCTACACTCCTGAAGAGGCTTGCAGCCTACAAGATACAGTAAGGTGGCAGTGCCAAGTTTGTGCTTCAGGGATGGGAGGCAGATGAGTTTTATTTTTACTTCTTTTTGGGGGGGGGGGCAATGGGGGGTCTTATTAATATAAAGGGGCAATAATGATATAAAGAGTCATTGGTGAAAGCAGGGGCATTAGGGGGCAGTATTTATGTCAGGGGGTATTGGGCTGCACTAATTTAAGGAGTATTATTAATTAAGGGTGATACAGGTGGCATTATTAATTGAGGGCCTTATTGATTTAAGGGTGAATACAGGATTATTATTAATTGGGGGCACAAAGACGGCTTTATTAACTGAGAGGCACTATTTAAAGGGGTTGTCCCATCATAAATTTTAAAGCAGGCAGTAGGGGTGGGCTATTATGTATTTCCAGGGTCGGACTGGCCCACCGGGGAACCAGTGAATTCCCCCGTGGGCCCTGAGCCCAAACTATATTAAGTCCTGATTTTGAAAATGCAAAGGTCAGGGGTCCAATCGGGACGGTCAGGGGCCCGATCAGGCCTCTGACCATCCCGATCGGGCCCCTGACCAATGGACAGTGGCGTAAAGATCGTGGTCGCAGGGGGTGCGACCGTGACTGGAGGGGTACGGAGCCCGTGGCCAGCTGGAAGTGGCCGGGGCACCGGACTACCATGATAGTGGTCGGGGAAAGCCTGGTTTCCCGACCGCTATACCTATTGTTAATGGAAAGGGTATGCCAGCCCAGGGAAAGTGACAAAAAATTAAAAAAAAATACTCACCTGTCCTGGGCTCAGCATCGTCTCCGGAACTTTTCCAGACTCATTGCAGGGGCCTGTGGTTAGGCCCCAGCGGTGACATGGGCACGCCGGCATAATGATGTCATCACGCCCGACGTGACCGCAGAGGTCCAATCAAAGGCCCCAGCGGTGACGTCTGTGGCACGGGACGTGGGAACCAAGGAAGATAGGAAAGACAGCAGGACAGAGCAAGGATGCCCCGAAGTGGTAAGACAAGGTGCGTATAAGTGTTTGTTATTTTTAATCACTTCTCCTGGGCCTCTACAGAGTATAATAATAGCACCAGCTCTGGGGGGGGGAGGACTGTGGCCATATAATACTGTGTGGGGTTCACTGTGGTCATATAATCCTGTGTGGGGGCCACTGCGGAGCATATAATGCTGTGTGGGGGCCACTGTGGAGCATATAATGCTGTGTGGGGGCCACTGCGAAGCATATAATGCTGTGTGGGGGCCACTGCGGAGCATATTATACTGTCCCAGTATTGTTTACATCTCGGCGCTGCGCTGCTCACTCACCATATTCTTGATAACTGCAGTTGTGGGTACTAAAGCTGTATCCTTTTCAAGTATCTGAGATATCGCTGCAGCACCCGTAACCGCCACTATCAAGAATTCTCTCTAGGGAGGGGGTAGGGGGCCCCGGACAAAAGTTTGCACCGGGCCCAAAAGACCTTAGTTACGCCTCTGCCAATGCATTTACATTGGCAAAATGATAACTAATGGAGGCCAATAGCCTGGGGGACATTAAAGGGTTGTGCAGGATAACATTTTTTTTTTTTTTTTTTAATTACACAGGTGAAAATAAAAAAAAACAAAAAAAACTTTCTCTTGTCCCCAGTGTCTCCCAGCGTGGTTTAGCCTGCAGCTCTGTTTTCTTCCAGCACAAGTACTCCCTGCACGTGATTACCTGTGACCCCTGAGACCAATCAGCGGCCAAAAGAAAGGGACCTGGGACGTCACAGCCAGTGAGGACTTCCGGCAAAAGAAGACAGTGTCAGCTGCAGGACCGGACCGTGCTGGGACCTGCTGACACCAGAGGACCGGGGATAGATGAGTATGTTTAGTATGTCTTTAGTTTTTTTTGGGGAGGGGTTCACCTCCCCCAGACTAATTATAAAAAAAAGAAAAAAATTATATTAGACAACCTCTTTAAAGTGTGGTGCATTAGGGGGGTATATTAAATGGGTTGTCCAGGCATAATTTGTTATGGTTTATCCTCAGGATAGGCCATAGATACCTGAACTGTTGAGGGCCGACCTCGGACCGATCAGCTGTACGGAGCCACTTCTGGCACCTGTCTTGTACACAATATGGGTCCAGAAGCAGAAAGCTCTCTCCACTGTATATTAGCCGGGCACCTTCACTGCATCTCAGCACTTATTGAAGTCAGCGGGAGCTGAGCTGCAGTGACGGCACCGGGCAGCTATACAGCGGATGGAGCTTTCTGCTTCTGGCCCTGTGTTGTGTACAGAACGGGCGCCGGAAGTGACACTGTACAGCTGATGGAGGCATGTGTCAGCCCCCTACCGATCAGGTATTTATGGCCTATCCTGAGCATAGGCCATAAAAAAGATTAACCCTGGACAATCCTTTTAATATACATCACACAGTTTAATGCCCCCCCTCCACAGAATGTTAGCCCCCATCAATTCACCCACACAATATAATGGCCCCATCACTGTTCTCCATACAGTATGGGAGACCAGTGAAGAGGCCACTGTATGGGGGGATCAGTGAAGTGGCCATAAAAAAATTTGGCCCAGACAACCCCTTAAAAGAGGTTGTCTATTAACTGGAGCAACCACAGTGGCGGCCGCCAGGGGAGGTATAAAAATAAAAAAATATAAAAAAAAGTATACTTACCTGTCCCCAGCACCCCGTTGTCCCCTGCCTATGTCTGTTCGGTCTCATGGTGGCGCCTCATTTCTGGAAATCCTGTACCTAATTGGTCTTAGCGGTCCCATGAGGTGCAGGACTCCCAGCAGGAAGGCGCCGGCACGAGACTGAATGGACATTGGCAGCGGACAATGGAGTGCCAGGGACAGGTGAGTATGCTTTTTTATTTATTTTTTATTTTACACCTCCCTCCCGGGACTTGGGTTGCGCCAATTCCTGGACATCCTCTTCAAAGTATTTATCCATCTTTCTAATATTGATGGCCTGTGTTTAGGATAGGCAAGCAATATTACATCTGCGATGTAATGATGATCTACAGGTAATGGTAACAATTATAGGAGCCACGCTGTTCACTTGCCATACAGGGCGTGGCAGTAGGTTTAGGTAGTGCAGTGGTGCACATGTTATGGCAGGTGAGCAGCATGGCTCCCGACATGTTATTACCTTTAGCCGCCCTGTCTCGGTACGGCTGATCTGCAGGGGTCTTGATGGTGGGCCCCTAGAAACAATTCCACTGGTGGGCCCTAGTCTTCCCAGTCCAACACTGGCTCTAGGGGAAGAATATAAAACCCGAATACGTTGAAGCATCACCTAACCCAGACCCAGTGGACGAAGGGACACCTCTAGGAAGCCCCAAGCCACCCGATCAAAAGCCTTATCTGCATCTAGTCAATGCAGCATGAGCCGCTTGCCTAAATGCTTAGCATGGCGAATGATGATTCGCACACACACACACACACACACACACACACTTCCTGCAGCAGAATGCCGCAGCAGAATGCCAAAGCAGAGCAGAAGCATACACTTACCTAGGAATATATATTTGCCAGGTGTCTTTTTATCCATGTCGAACATTTATGTAACACTGAATAAAGAAGTATAAATATTTTATTTATATTTATTCTTTGTGTTGTAACTTAATTAGTGTAGTGCATATTTATATCACACAGGATTTACAAAGAAATGGTATAATTAACCTGTACCTTTATAGGTTTGAGTAACTATCCTTAGGATAGGTCATCGATATCAAATATCAGTGATAACTGTTCTCAGTAGTCGATACCCAGAGAATGACGTAGGAAGCAGATAGCTCCTGTTTCCTGTGCAGTGGATGAATCAAGTCATTGTACCTTAGCTTCTATTCAAATAAATGGGATCAGATCTCCTGTGACCTGGACTGATCACTACACAGAAAACAAAACTGTCTGCTTCCTGCGGCATTCTCTGTGTATTAGCTGCTGAGAACCCCTGATCAATTAAGGTGCCGAGTGTTTGACTCCTAGTGATCTGACACTGATGACATAGGATAGGTTATCAATATTCCTAGTAAAGAAAACTTTTTCAATATTCTTATTTATTAGAAATGATCATTGTTTACTCCAGCTACCATATTTTATCCCTAGATGGCAGGTTAACACCACTGCATTTACAGCAGACTGGGTATGTCCACCGGCTGCACAGTAGAAGTATTTATACAATAACATCCTGCCACCTTGTGTTTGTGGCTGTCAAGAAGCAAAGGAAACCCAATGGGAAAGACCAAATAGTAGTCTTACTGTTCCAGGCTCTGGTGGTGTCTGATGTTCAGTGACTGGAGCCTGTCTCCCAGGGGTGATTTGGGAACAAAGTAGACATTGGGAAAAAAATCTAAAGGTAGCCCCATGTTATGTGTGTTAAATTGGCAGAAGACAGGGCTGACATAAGTAGGAATATGAGGGTAGGTTTTGTTAAAATTCCTTCAACCATTAATTGCATGTGCAATTTTTTTAAGACTATGAGAGACAGTAACCATCATACTGTTTTCCCACACTGAGAGACGGAAGCCTTGTCCAGTAACCATTAAGCTTTTGCCTCCTATTGGACTAAAGTTGGTATTTAAAGTTAAAGGAATTATTTGGGGAATAATAAAGCTAACCAGTGCATTTGCTGCACTGGCTAAACTTTATTCCAAATGTATAGTCCTGTCCCCCAAAGCCCCGTACATAACTTTTATGGAGGACTGCAGGGAGCTGTGTTGAGACGTGACTTATGCTCAGTTTGCAGCCTGAGTGAATGGTGAGCAAAAGATTGAGTGAGTGGAGTAAATTAACCCCTTTCAGGCACACCCACATCACATGCTGGGATGGGGTCACAAGAGAGTAAGCAGCTATCATGGAATATAATTAGAGCCCACTGTAACGTGTACAGTGTACACCAGGGGTCTGCAACCCCCGGCACGCGTGCCACTCTTGGCTTATTTCCCTGGCACGGCAGCCCGAGTCCTCACCCAGCAGCTTCGATCGGACCAAACATGGCCGAAACGAAACTGCTATTATTATACTGTGGGGTCTCTTCAGACCCCCGAGTATAATAAGTGGAGACTCAGGAGAAGTGATGAAACATAAAAAACAATGATACTCACCTTGCTCGCTGCGCTACGCGGCGGCTGTGCGATCTGCAGGCGTTTCTGACAGCTGACAGGGCCTCAGGGTTCACGTCCGGCGTCATTACACATAATGAGGCGACGTGACCCCAGAGAACCAATCAGCGGTCGCTGACTACAGTCAGAAGCGCCGAAGAGAACAGAGCGGCTACGGAGCGCAAAAATAGGTGAGTAGTATTGTTTTTTTATGTTTGTCACCTCTCTTGGTCCTGCACTTATTATACTCGGGGGTCTGAACAGAGCTATGGAACATAATAGCGTGTGCGGGGACCACTATGGAACATAATACCGTGTGCACGGACCGCTATGGGACCTAATACCGTGTGCAGGGACCGCTATGGAACATAATACCGTGTGCAGGGACCGCTATGGGACCTAATACCGTGTGCAGGGACCGCTATGGGACCTAATACAGTGTGCAGGGACCTCTATGGGACCTAATACCGTGTGCAGGGACCGCTATGGGACCTAATACCGTGTGCTGGGGTCACTATGTGACATAATACGGTGTGCAGAGGCCACTATGTGACATAATACGGTGTGTAGAGGCTGTTATGGGATATAATACCTTGTGCAGGGGCCGCTATGGGACATAATACCGTGTGCATGGGGCCGCTATGGGACATTATTCTGTATAACGGTGTGTTTTCTGCATTAAGGATGTGTTTTTGCACAGAAAACAAAGGCATTTTGTTTTGTGCAAAAATGCACCATATGAATGCAGTTTTACATTGAAGTAAAAGTTACAGTGGCCTAAAACTATATCTGCATCCAGATACATAGTGTGTATTCACCATAAGGATGCCACCATACGGTGCTCCTGGACACTTACATTTACCAATAATTGCGGGATGCACATGGACTTTTCATTGCTTCTAATCAGAAAATACAGGAGCATCCCAGGAAATAGCAGTAAACGCATGCGTCCTAAAGCATCTTGTGGCAGCACTTCTGTGTTATGGTTTGTGGTATATGACTTTAGTTTAGGGGTCGTCAGACTTACAATTATTGACCAGCACTCCGAGTACCTCATCTTTGATTTTTTAATTAAAATCGGCACACCAAACAAAAAAGGTTGCCTACCCCTGGTGTACACTGTATAGTGTAAAGCCCACTGTAAAGTGAACTATACAGCTGTGATGTGTATATATAAGCAGTATAACATAAAAAACAGCCAACAGAAAGATTACCTTCACTACTCTAACAGGCCAGAGTATATAATGTATTGTGGGAGTGCTACTTTAAGTGCGACACCTTATGTGGTGGTTCCTGGATGTTGTAAGTAGCTGACCATTATTACAGACAGTTAGATCATACATTGTGCTACATGGTTTAAACATTGACAAACTTAATGTCAATGATCAATATGTACTTGTTTCTTACATGTTTTATAATGCAATCACTATTCTTAAAAGGGTGGTCTATTTTTTTTTTACCAATTTGCTACATATCATGCCCATGATTTAAAACGGGCTTTGGTCAAAGTACTATAGTCACACACTGGTACTTGCAACATCACGGTTGCCAACATTGTGAGATGAATGTACTGGAGAATGGTGCATGAAGCACATTGTGAAAATTTTCAGGTGAGGCCATGTCCTTCTGAGATGTGACATGCCCCCTTTTGAGCGTATCACCCCCTCCTTTTTTTAATATGACAATTTATGTTTTTCATGACATGACTTGAAATACTAGAGAAAAAAATAGGACCACAGTGGCGCCTCAACTGGACGAGGATTGTATTGTTGAGTGGTGTAACCCGAGCCAGATGGGGGGGGGGGGGAAGTACACTGGTTAATATTGGTTGAAGCTGCAGCTCAGCCCTGGAACCACATATCGGATCAGACAGTAACACACATAATACAATAGAGAGAAAAAAATGGGGGTATATCTGAGCGCTGCTAAGGGAATCAGAGAGTTGGAGACTCAGTGATAATGAATACCATTTATTCCACATAAAAAACTCCACACATGCAAAAGGGCAATGTGTTTCGACGTTGATTGGACGTCTTTGTCAGGCCAACAGCATTAGGAGGGTCAGGGAGGTATGTGTCATGACATGACTGGCGCATAATGATCAAGAATATGCTGAGTAAGTGGCGCCCTGCATGGAAATAATACTGGGAGCTCCGTGTTCTGGTAAACATTTGATCTGCGGGGTTCTAACAGTCTAAGAGATCAGTGGGGGTCTAACATCCAGGGCCCTGCTGATCAACTGTTTGAAGGGACTGTGGTGCTTTTGTAAGCGCTGTGACCCCTTCACTATTTACATCACACAGGATCTGTTTTATAGTAACTGTGCAATGTAACTGGGCTGTAAGGAACGTCCTCCCTGACTGTACTCGTCTATAGCCCTGTACTGTCAGAGGGGGCGTTCCTTACAGCCCAGTGATGACGCTGAGCTGTGAGGAACAACCCCCCCCCCCCAGTACAGGGCTATGGACGAGTACTGTCAGGGAGGGTGTTCCTGACAGCCCAGCTAGACTGTCAGGAACGCCCTCCTGACGGTGAACATTGAAAATAAGACCGCCGATATCTCCAGCCCCTTGGCACATAACGGGAAAGCCGACAGCGCGCTGAATTCAGCGCACTATCGGCTTTCTATTGGTATGTAAAACTGCATATACATGAAGCCGTGAAAGGTCCTCTTTAAGGACCGGGTCATTTTTCATTTTTGCATTTTCGTTTTTCCCTCCCCACATTCCAAGAGCCATAACTTTTTCATTTTTCAGTTCACATGATGGCTTATTGTTTGCAAACCAAATTGTACTTTGCAATGAGACCATTCAATATTCTGTGCAATATACTGGGAAGCTGGAAAAAAATTCAGAATGAGGTGCAATTGGAGAAAAAAATACATTTGCGCCAATTTCATGTGGGTTTAATTTTTACGGTGTTCACTGTGTGGTAAAAATTACATCGTACCTGTATTCTGCGGGTCAGTACGAATACGGCAATACCAAATTTATATAGTATTTGCAATGTTTTGATACCTTTTACAAAATGAAAAACTTTTTGTGTCGCCATATTGTGACACCTGTAACTTTTTCATATTTACATGTATGGAGCTGGGTATGGCATCTTTTATGCGGGACAAGATGATATACTGATATCATTTGGGGAAAGATCTGATGGTTTAATCACTTTTTATTAAATTTTTTATAGGAGGCAAAGTGTTAAAAAACCTGCTAATTGGCTATTTTGATTTTTTCGCCGCTACGCCGTTCACTGTATGGGATAAATATATTAATATTTTAATAGTTCGGGCATTTTGGAGCGGGGGGATACCTAATGTGTTTATGTCTACTTTTGTTTATTTACTTTTATATCAGATCTAGGGAAAGGGGGGTGATTTGAACTTTATGTTTTGTTTTTTTTTTTACTTTTAAAAACTTTTTTTTTTCTTCTTTTACTTTTATGATCAGACCCCCTAGGGACCTAGGGGATCTAATCACTCATACTATTCACTGCAATACTACTGTATCGCAGTGAATAGAAAAATGCCTACCTCTCTATTTCACGCTGCCTCTGGCAGCGTGCAATAGATCTAATGCAATGACAATCCTGGGAGCCTTCAATAGGCTCCTGGCTGTCATGGCAACTGATGAAAATTGGTGAAAAATGGTGGCGCTGCTGGCGCCTGCACAGTTTAGACGCTGCGGTCCCATTTGACAGTGGCATCTAAAGGGTTAACAGCTGCAATCGGTGAAGGCACCGATCGCTGCTGTTAGCGGCGCCTCCTGGCTGTATTATACAGCTGGCATCCACCCTGTATGGAGAGAGCTCAGCTCCTGAGCCCTCTCCATACATCCCCATGTCACCAATGACGAACAGGTACGTCATTGGTCGTTAAGGGGATATGCAGGAGTATTATTATTATTATTATTATTATTATTATTTTTATTAGGGGAACACAAGGAGCACTATTAATTGATAGGCACTCTTAATTTAAAGTTTTAAACTTTTAATGCAGACAGCAGGGGAGGGTTATAGCTTATAATGAATCTTCCCCTCCTTACCGGCGCTGGGTTGGCTGTCACCTTGTATGTATACAAAGCAGCTGCAGCACTGATGTCAACAAGACCATGGGCAGCCAAACACTGTATACTGCTGTACTGCTGAGCACAGGGATTGGCTTTAGCCATCCTGTTAACTTGACGTCACTACTGCAGCTGCTCCCTATATACAGAGCAGTGAAGGTGATAGGCGGCCCAGCACAGGAACAGACGGGAGGATACAGGTAACTGTTAGCGCATTTTTATTTTATAACTCTCCCCTGTTGCATACATTAAAATGTCTGATCCTGGACAACCTCTAAGACAGCATACAGGCGGTATTAGTAACTGAAGTGGCACACAGCGGCATTCATTTAAAGATACATACAGGGGTATTATTCATTTATAGGGGATTTGTATATCATATACAGTGATGGCCAAAAGTATTGGCACCCCTGCAATTCTGTCAGATAATACTCAATTTCTTCCAGAAAATGATTGCAATCACAAATACTTTGGTAATAATATTTTCATTTAATTTGTCTTCAATGGAAAATCACAAAAAGAATTGTCAAAAAGCCAAATTGGATATAATTCCACACCAAACATAAAAAAAGGGGGTGAACAAAAGTATTGGCACCCTTTGAAAAATCATGTGATGCTTCTCTAATTTGTGTTATTAACAGCACCTGTTACTTACCTGTGGCACATAACAGGTGGTGGCAATAACTAAATCACACTTGCAGCCAGTTGAAATGGATTAAAGTTGACTCAGCCTCTGTCCTGTGTCCTTGTGTGTACCACATTGAGCATGGAGAAAAGAAAGAAGACCAAAGAACTGTCTGAGGACTTGAGAAGCAAAATTGTGAGGAAGCATGAGCAATCTCAAGGCTACAAGTCCATCTCCAAAGACCTGAATGTTCCTGTGTCTACCGTGCGCAGTGTCATCAAGAAGTTTAAAGCCCATGGCACTGTGGCTAACCTCCCTAGATGTGGATGGAAAAGAAAAATTGACGAGAGATTTCAACGAAAGATTGTGCGGATGGTGGCTAAAGAACCTCGACTAACATCCAAACAAGTTCTAGCTGTCCTGCAGTCCGAGGGTACAACAGTGTCAACCTGTACTATCCGTCGGCGTCTGAATGAAAAGGGACTCTATGGTAGGATACCCAGGAAGACCCCACTTCTGACCCAGAGACATAAAAAAGCCAGGCTGGAGTTTGCCAAAACTTACCTGAGAAAGCCAAAAACTTTTTGGAAGAATGTTCTCTGGTCAGATGAGATAAAAGTAGAGCTTTTTGGGAAAAGGCATCAACATAGATTTTAAAGGAAAAAAAAAGAGGCCTTCAAAGAAAAGAACACGGTCCCTACAGTCAAACATGGCGGAGGTTCCCTGATGTTTTGGGGTTGCTTTGCTGCCTCTGGCACTGGACTGCTTGACTGTGTGCATGGCATTATGAAGTCTGAAGACTGCCAACAAATTTTGCAGCATAATGTAGGGCCCAGTGTGAGAAAGCTGGGTCTCCCTCAGAGGTCATGGGTCTTCCAGCAGGACAATGACCCAAAACACACTTCAAAAAGCACTAGAAAATGGTTTGAGAGAAAGCACTGGAGACTTCGAAAGTGGCCAGCAGTGAGTCCAGACCTGAATCCCATAGAACACCTGTGGAGAGATCTCAAAATGGCAGTTTGGAGAAGGCACCCTTCAAATCTCAGGGACCTGGAGAAATTTGCCAAAGAAGAATGGTCTAAAATTCCAGCAGAGCATTGTAAGAAACTCATTGATGGTTACCGGAAGCGGTTGTTCGCAGTTATTTTGTCTAAAGGTTGTGCTACCAAGTATTAGGCTGAGGGTGCCAATACTTTTGTCCGGCCCATTTTTGGAGTTTTGTGTAAAATGATCAATGATTTGACTTTTTTTTCATTCTCTTTTGTGTTTTTTCATTGCAAGCAAAATAAATGAAGATATTATTACCAAAGCATTTGTGATTGCAATCATTTTCTGGAAGAAATTGAGTATTATCTGACAGAATTGCAGGGGTGCCAATACTTTTGGCCATCACTGTATTTTATAATTGTGGGTAGCAGCAGGATGGGGGCTTTGTGTAGGTAAGGACAATATGGGTCAGGTGCCTGGAAAAGTGAAGAGCCAAAGATGTCTGTGCTGCAAATTTTACAGAGCTGGAAGAAGTCGTCATGGCGACAGGGAAGAGACAGGAAATGTGAACGATTAGTCAGAGACATCGCCTGTAAGTCACTACATTTAGGTGAATACAGTGCAGTTACATGGTCTGCAGAGCTCTTTGTAGAGCCGGTATATACTACTACTACTGTACTATACTACTGTATAGTGATAATATTGGTATAACTTGGGTTGGGGGCGCACTTGGACATGTTTGCGCCCCCTGTGCCGAACCCCTAGCTATGCTTCTGGTTGGAACCAATCCAGTTGCAGCTTGTTGCTGCTGTAAGCATCACTGACGTAGTGACGCTGTGTGCGGCGGCTGGTTTCTGCATAGGAGCCCAGACCAGCAGTATGAAAGGTAAGTACAACTTAATCATGCAAACAAAAAACAACATTTCACTCTATTTTGCCCCCAAATCTTTCAATTTCACTGACCACTCTGATAACTACAACCCCCAGCAGCTCCAGATACTCTGGGTCTATTGAGAGTTGTAATCCCCACCCCAGCTAATTTCCCACCGTATTGAGATCTGATGCCTGCTTTAGGGCTCCAGCATAACAATACCTAAGTTGCAGAAACTCCAATACTACTATAGGGGAGACCAGTGAAGGGGCCACTGTATGGCAGTGGCCCCTTCAATATTCCCCTACATACAGTGGCCCCTTCACTATATCCCCCCCATATAGTGGCCTCTTCACTGGTCCCCTGTACTGTAGGGGGACCATTGAGGGGCCATTATATTGTGTTGGGGGCAGTGATGGAGGCTAATAGCCTGGGGGATATTAAAGGGGTTGTGAAGGATAACTTTTTTTTTCCTGGACAACCTCTTTAAAGGATTTATCCAGCTTTCTAATATTGATGGCCTGTCCTTAGGATAGGCCATCAATATTACATCTGTGATGGTACAACAGCCAGGACCTCTGCAGATCAGCTTTTCCAGGACAGTGCAGCTACAGGTAATGGTAACAATTCTAGGAACCATGCTGTTCACTCGCCATACAGGGTGTAGCAGTGGGTTTAGGTAGTGCAGTGGTGCATATCGTATGGTGGGTGAGCAGCATGGCTCCCAACATGTTATTACCTTTAGTCGCCCTGTCTCGGTACCGCTGATCTGCAGGGGTCCTGATGGTGGGCCCCTAGAATCAATTCCACTGGTGGGCCCTAGACATCCCAGTCCAACACTGTGTATTTCCCCCCCTTTACCTGTGCTGGGCCGGCTGTCACCTTTGTTTGTATACCGAGACACTGCAGTGGGATGTCACGTCAAATGCTGTATACTGATGTACTTTTGAGAGTAGTGATTGGCTGCAGTGGTCCCGTGAAGTGATGGCTGGCCCAGCACAGAAACAGAGGGGAGGATGTAGGTAAGTGTCAGTGCATTTTTATTTTATAAACCTCCCCTGATGCATGCATTAAAATTTCTGATCTCGGAAAACCCCTCTAAGGGGGCATGTAGGAGGTATTATTATTTAAAAGGGGCACAAAGAGGCATTGACAATTTAAAGATACATATGGGGGTATTATTAATTTCAGGGGATTTTAATATTATATATTTTATAGTTGGAGCAGCACCTGGACGCAGACTTTGCGTATGTATGGACAATATGGGTCAGGTGCCTGGAACAGTGAGTAGCCAAAGATGTCTGTGTTACAATCTTTACAGAAACAAGTCACAGCTGGAAGAAGTTGCCATGGAGGTCCAGATGGAACAGACGGGAAATGTGAACAATTACAGTCAGAGATATCACCTTTAAGTCACAAAATTTTTCCTGTACTTTATTTACTTAAACAGTCTGCAGAGCCGGAATCTATCACTTTATGGTCACTATATAGTCATAATATCATAATAACTGGGTTAGGGGGCCTGCTTGGATATGTTTGCCCCCCTGTGTCGAATCCCTAGCTATGCCTCTGGACCTGTCTGTTTCTGTTTTCCTGGTTATATATAGGTGACACAATACTGAGGCAACCTGGGGGCATCCTGGAAAGGGGACATTATACTGTGGGAGCCAACATAGAAAGGGGACATTATACTAGAGGGGGGGGCAACTTGAAAAGGAAACATTATACTGTTGTGGCAACTTGGAAAGGGGGCATTATACTGTGGGGGCAACCTGAAAAGGGGACATTATACTGTGGGGGAAACCTTGAAAAGGGACATTATACTGTAGGGGCAAAGTGGAGGGGTACATTATAATATAATGTCTGAGGGGCCACCAGGGTGGGACAGGTTTATGTATGAGGGGCCACTGGGGGGGACCTGTTAGAATGCCAGGACCTACTGCTGCCTTTATCGACCACTTCACCACCTGGCTAATGCACTTCCAATTCACAGACACCCCCACCATCATCATGGGTGATTTCAATATCTCCATTAACACAAACCACCACCATCCCCCTGTTTCCAGTCTCCTGTCCCTCACTACCTCCTTTGGTCTCTCTCAATGGTCCTCCTCTGCCACTCACACAAAGGGGCACACGCTGGACCTCATATTTACCCACCTCTGCTCTCTAGTTAACCTCTCTAATTCTCTGTCCACACTCTCAGACCACAACCTGCTGACATTCTCAGACCCTCCAAACCCTAAACCAACATACCCCCGCAGGAACCTTAATCGCCTAGACATCCGCACGCTCTCAGACTCCCTCCTACTGCTCTCTAACATATCCTCACTCCAGTACGCAGATATCGCTGCTCCCTTCTATAATACCACCATTACTTCACCCGACCGATCAATAGGCAACCCTGGCACACTGACCTGACTAAAAAACTGAGACCTGCCTCACGGGTTGCAGAATGCCTCTGGAAGAAAAGCCACTCCCATGAAGACTTCCTCAGGTATAAAGAGGCAGTGTTCACATTCAAGAACGCACTCACCTCTACAAAGCAGGTCTACTTCACCACACTAATATCTGCCCTATCCCACAACCCCAAACAGCTATTCACTACCTTCAACTCTCTTCTCCATCCTCCTGTGCCCCCTCCGACATTACTCATCACAGCTGATGACTTTGCCTCTTATTTCAAAAGCAAAATCGACACCATCAGAGACAGTCTCACCCTACACCCCCAACAACCACTCTACCTAACTGCTCGGTACTCATCTTCCTTAACCTGTTTCTCCACTGTCTATGATGAAAAGCTCTCCACCCTAATCTCTGAAGTCATTACTCCGGCCCTAACCCATCTCTTCAACCTATCCCTAACCCATGGATCCTTCCCTTCCGCCTTCAAACATGTTATCATCATACCCATACTTAAGAAACCGTCCCTCGACCCGTCCTCTCCAGCTAACTATCACCCCATCTCACTGCTCCCATACGCCTCTAAATTGCTTGAACAACACATCCACCGAACTATCCTCCTATCTCTCATCCAACGTGTTCTTTGACAGACTACAGTCAGGCTTCAGATCCCATCACTCGACAGAAACTGCCCTAATCAAAGTCAATAATGACCTTCTAACTGCCAAAGTCAAGCGTCACTACTCTGTCCTCCTCCTTGACCTCTCCTCCACCTTTGACACAGTCGACCACGCCCTCTTGTTAGAAACGCTCTCATCCCTTGGCATCTCAGACCTGGCCCTTTCCTGGATCTCCTCATACCTCACCAACCGCACATTCAGTGTCTGCCACTCACACACCACCTCCCCGCCACGCCCTCTTTCTGTAGGTGTCCCCCAAGACTCCATCCTAGGACCCCTCCTGTTCTCCATCTACACACTTGGCCTTGGCCAACTCATAGAATCTCATGGTTTACAATACCATTGCTATGTTGATGACACTCAAATATATCTCTCAAACTCAACATAGAGAAAACGGAGTTTATCACCTTCGCCCCACCTCGCACGGCCCCTCTACCTGACCCATCTATCATAGTTAATGGTGCTAAACTTACCCCAGTCCCATGGGTCTGCTGCCTTGGGATAACCTTAGACTCTGACCTATCCTTCAAGCTGCACATCCAAACCCTCAACACCTCCTGCTGCCTCCAACTCAAGAACATCCATCGAATCCGCTCCTTCTCACCCCAGAAACTACAAAGATGCTAGTCCATGCCCTCATAATCTCCTGCTTAGACTACTGTCCTCCTAGCAAATACTCTTTCCCTTCTCCAGTCCACCTTAAACTGTGCTGCTCGCTTAATACACCTCTGCCCCCGTTCTTCATTAGCCGCTCCCCTCTGCCAATCCCTTCACTGGCTACCCGTTGCCAGCGAATAGAGTTCAAATTGCTAACGCTGACATACAAAGCTGTCCACAAACTGTCCCCTCCATATATCTCCATCCTAATCTTCCGCTACCTGCCCGCACGTAACCTCCAATCCTCCAAAGTCCTCCTACTCCACTCTGCTCTTATCCTCTCTTCACACAACCATCTCCAAGACTTCTCCCATGCATCCCCCATACTATGGAACTCATTACCAAGACACATTAGACTGACCCCCACAATCAAAAGCTTTAAGAAAGCCCTGAAGACTCACCTATTCAAGAATGCCTACAACCTCCAATAACACTACTGTCACCACACCACCATCTGTACAGCTACTCACCTTCTGTCTCTATCCCTCTTCCCTCATAGATTGTAAGCCCTTGTATATTTTGTTTACCGTATGTAAACCCTCAAATGTAAAGCACCATGGAAATAATGGTGCTATATAAACAATAATAATAATAATAATAATAATAATAATAATAATAATCTGATGCCTCTGCAAGAGCATTTGATAGTGTGATGGGCCACTGAGGGATAATATATTGTATGGGACAACTAAGAAGACATTATACTGTATGAGGGCCACTAAGGGGCATTATACCATGTGGGAGCCACTGACGGGACTTTATAATTTGTGTGGGTAAGGAATTTCTAAGGGGTGGTGATAGGGGCCCCATTTATGAAACCTTTGCACTGGGCCCACCAATGTGTTAAAATGGCCCTGAATATGTGGTTTAGCATTGTCTTATTGAAATATGAAAGGCCTTCCTTGAAAAAGACATTGTGTGGATGGGAGCATATGTTGTTCTAAAATGTCTATATATTGCTGAGCATTGATAGTGCCTTTCAAGATGTGTAAGTTGCCCATGCCTTAGGCAATAATGCAACTCCATACCTCAGTGATGCAGGCTTCTGAACTGTGCATTGATAATAAGCTGGATGGTCCCTCTCCTTTTGAGTCCGCAGGACAGGTTCCTATAAAGAATTTACATTTTTTACTCATCTGACCACAGAACAGTTTTCCATTTGCCTTATCTATTTTAAATGAGTTTTAGCCCAGAGAAGACAGCAGCTTTTCATATATGGCTTCTTTTTGCATGATACAGCTTTAGTTTACATTTGTAGATTTCATGGCAATGATTACTGTAAATATTCCTGAACCCATGCAGTCTTTTGCTTTACCGATTCACATACCTGTTTTTAATGCAATGTCATCAGAGGGCTGGTAGATCACAAGCATTCTGTAATGTCTCTGCCTGTTCGGGTGTCTGCGCCACCCTCCGCTCGCATGCTGCGGCGAAGGAGGCGTATTCAGTTTGGTTCCTTGTGTAGGTTTCTTGTTGCTCAGTCTGAACATGGTCCTAGACAATGTAATGGATTTCCGGCCACACCCGTGTTCTGAGCATTTCTCTCTGGACTGCATAGAGTTAATCTCTTCCTGGTCTGTGTGATTGACAGCCTGTGTACCTATCAGGTCTGAGGCTGGGCCCAGACTTTCTATATACAGGATGTCACTTTCTCAGCAAATGGCTGGTTATTGCTCTGACTTTGCCTGCTCTCTTTGTGCCCTTGATATTTACTGTACTATTTCTCTGACCTATTGGCTTGCCTTGTGACTATTCTCTTGGATTGTGATTTTGTACTGCATTGCTCGTTTGTTACCGAACCCTTGGCTTGCTCACTCTGCTTCTGTGTTGTTTTGTCTTGTCCTGTTCTGTGTGTCACTTACTCAGTATAGGGCTCGTCTTCAGGTTGTCCTTTTACCGTTTAGGGTAACTGAGGCAATAGGAAGGTACAGTGGCTGGGGTGAGATTAGGGCTCACTTGTCTCTGTCCTTCCTCCCAGACCGCTGCAGCAGTGTAGGGTATTGCTACGTCTGGCAAGACCCTAACACATTCAATATTGACCGTGTACATGAATTTCTTTAAATTCTCTGAATCTTTTGATGATATTATATACTGTAGATGGTAAGATATTCTAAGTATTTGCAATTTTATGTTGAGGAACAGTTCCACAGTTTTTAGATGCATTTTTTTACAGAGTGGTGAACCTTTGACCATCTTTGCTTCTGAGAGTTATATACACAGTCATAGTTGAAAATTGACCCCCCCAGCTGTTTTTATAATAAGATAATACATTTTATTTATATAGTGCCAACATATTCCGCAGCACTTTACAAATTGTTTTTAATTAGTACCTTACTTTTCCAGACCATTGTTAACCCTGTCCAGGGGCATAACTAGGAAAGGCTGGGCCCCATAGTAAACTTTTGACTAGGGCCCATGGCTCCCACCATTATGGCATCCCCTTTCCTAGCCCTCTAACAAAATAATGCCCTTTTCTTGGCCCCCATAAGGTATAACGTCCCCTTTACCAATGCTCACATGGTATATTGCCCTCTTTACTGGCACCCTCATGGTATAATGTCCCATTTACTGTCCCCCACACGGTATAACGCTCCCTTTACTGGTCCCCACACAGTAAAATGGTCCCTTTACTGACCTCCATGCAGTAAAATGCTCCATTTACTAGACCCCACATGGTACAACACTCGCTTTACTGGTCCCCACACAATATAACATGCCCTTTTCTGGTCCAGTATTAAGCCCTCCCTTAACCTCCACAGTGTTTATTGCTTCCTTATTGGTCCCCATACAGTTTGTTGCCTCTTTCCTGGTGTCCACACAGTAAATGCCCTCTTTAGTGATCCCCCACAGTATACTGCCCCTTTATTGGCCCCTATGCAGTAAGTGATAGTGACTTAGATAAACTGATATGTACCCCAGGTTCCTCCGGAGTTTGTCTAATTCCTGGACAACCCCTTTAAGAATAATGTCCCATAATGCACATAGTATAATATCCCACAGTGGCCCCTTCACACAGTATAGTGTTCCATAGTGGCCTTTATACAGTGGCCTCCGCTCATTATACTCTGGGGTTTGAAGAGAATAGTGGTTCCATTTCAGATGTGACCAGTCTGAACAAAACCCCATGGAGAACCTTGCAAAATGAATCTTGTGAGTTTTGCCCAACAAATACTCTCAGTGCCATGGCTCTGCTAACTAATCCTCTCTCCTACCAACAACTGCATCCGCTTCCCATTCATCCTCCAGAAGCCTCCATGTGCTGCCCTGAATAGCGTCAGTAACGTGATGTGGGATGCACAGGGCTCCCTGGAGGGCTGAAGGAGAAGTGGGGGCAATCGTGGGAAGGAGCGGGGATTGGTAAGTAAATAGTAAAATAAAAAAAATTAAAAAAGCAGGGGCTTGACCAGTCACCCTAAGGTCGCAGGCCCCATAGCAGCCACTGCTGTGGCGGTAGTTCTGCCACTGACCCTGTCCCAAATTTTTTGAGATGTGTTCCTGCATCAATTTCTAAATGAGTTACATTTTTTCAAATGCAATGGAAAAATATCTAACTTTCATCTTCTGATATGTGTTCTGTGTTCTATTGTGAATAAAAAAATACAATTCGCAAAAACAGAAAAGAGTTGCTGATGCATCCTACAAAATCAAAAAGAAGGTAACCGACAATGGGAATTGAAGCATAGGGAGTTAAAACGGATTTATACATTGAATAGATTACAACCTATGGGGTTAAATGTGTTAAAGTACAAGCTCATATTTAGAAGTTGCTGAGATTGGGAGGTGCTTCCGATCAGGTAGTTTTGTCAATATACAGAGAGGCATTTTTTTTTCTTTCACTGGGTGTTTTTATTATATTTTAATGCTATGTTTTTTTTTCTCTTTTTTTCAGATTTTTTTTGTTCTGGTGTTGTCCACATTACATATTCACATTAAGTCCAGGAGTTCTGATCCCACATGCTATGAAGACACCTTGAAGATTTATGATATTTTTTTGATTGTGATACCCCTTTGTTGATTTCTAATTTTTTCAGATTTATGATATAATTGCTTAATAAAGTCTCACACTGTACTCATTAATATGACATGATTTTAGTGTCTTGAAGTATGGCTTTGGACAATGACTTTACAAGGGCGTTACTGTTAATCACAAGGGACTGTCTTGTCCCGGATGGGATGACATTGACCTATAGTGTTCCTAGAGTGGGAGTTTGTGGGGGTTGCTGATACAATCCAAACTTTCCCTTGCTTAGGACAGTGCCTAATGTAATAATTTATTTATGTACAGGTCCATCTCAGAGTGTCAGTTTTGACATATATCTTTTTATATTTTGACACTGTAATAATATACACCTTAATTGCATCTTTTGAGAGACGCTGATGATGTGTTTTATGATGTAAGGCTGATGCTAATGATATAAGCGTCATGTTGCTAGACACAAATATGTGCGTGTACATGTGCACTGGGTTCTTATGTATGCCAGAGATCGGAACACCGGGCGCTTCATGATCTGTTCACATGTAGGTATGGTTTGTTATGGAATTCATGTTGCAACACAGATATTTTATTAATTGCATTATGCAAGATTATATAGAGTACTAGCAGAAGGACCCGGCTTCGCACGGGTATATTTCATTTTTTGTTTATGTAGTGACCCCATAAGAATTGGCCAGTTTTGCACTTGACATCCAGTATGGCAGTTCAGTATAGGTATAGTCTATTTATGGCTGTGTTGCTATGGAAACATGGTAAATGAAATATTAACTTAAATTGGCTGATGCACGTCATATGACTGAATATTTAAGGACCTGTGAACTGATATTGACTCATACAGGTCATAAATAGCTTGGTTGCTATGGAAACCTGGTGTAAAGCTGTGTGTATGTCAAGACTGAAGAACCTGCAATTTTCCATTGGTCCATAAGCGTCATGTGATCATGTGTATCTTAGTTTGGATATCAGTGAAAGACCTGCGATTCTTTGTTATGGAAAACCTGGAGTAAAGCTGTGTGTATGTGATCTTGTGTAACAGTGTCATCCACAGCGCCCTGCCCCTTTAAAGCTGACCTACAGCAGTGAAGAAAAATGGCTGGGTTGTTATGGAAACATGGAGTGCAGCTGTATGCATGTGGCTGACAATGCCTTGTCAGATTGGAGACGGGTTTGGGTCTGCTGGGTTGTTTCAGCAGCTCTAGCAGCAGCCATGCGTTTTGCTGCAGGGTGCATGAGTAGTTTAAAAACGTTTATAAGAATGCTGACATCCAGTATGGCAGTCCAGTCAGTGGCATAAATACCAGGTTAGCAGTGGTAGCGGCTGCCACAGGGCCCAGGACATTAGGGGTCCCGGCGGGCCCCTGATGTTTTTTTTTTTTAATAGGCCGATACCTACTGGTGTAACACCAGCAGGTGACGGGCCCTATTTACTTACCGATCCCCGCTCCTGCTCATGGCCGTGAGCAGGAGCGGGGGATCGGTAAGTAAGGCCTGCAGGCCGTGAACCCCACAAACACTGCTATCATTATACTTTGGGGTCTTTTCAGCAGGCTTCGGGCCTCCTTGGTGACCTCCCAGATGTCGGTGGGCCAGTCCGATGTCATTATGCGTCGCGATGCATGCCTGGCTCACGTGACATCTGGTCCAACATTGAAGAGGTAGCGGGGAGTGCACATAATACTATATGAAGGGGCTACTACGATACTGTGTGCAGGGGCAACTATGGGGCCTAATACTGTGTGCAAGGGCCACTATGGGGCCTAATAGTGTGTGCATGGGCCACTATGGGGCATAATAGTGTGTGTAGGAATGCTAGTTACGCCATGAGTCCAGTATAGGTACAGTCTATTTATGGCTGTGTTGTTATGGAAACCTGGTAAATTAAATGTGAACTTATATTGGCTGATACACGTGATATGACTGAATATTTAAGGACCTGCGAACTGCTATTGACTAATACAGATCATAAATAGCTTGGTTGCTATGGAAACCTGTGTGTCTGAGGAGAGTAAGCGCCTGTAAGCTCTTATTGGCTGATAAGGGACATGTGACCATGTGTATGGCAGTTGGAATATGAGTGAAAGACTTGCAGGCTTGTATTAGCTAATGTTGGTCATTTTTTGGGAATACTGTATCTCAGGAACGGTACATCCAAGAGAGCTGAGACCCAGTCTAAAATATTCCTGGACACCTGATGTACATGTGTGCCAAATTTGGTGAGGATCGGTCCAGTCGTTTGGTCACGCATAAAGGACAGACAGACAGACAGACAGAAACTCATTTTTATATATATAAGAGATATTATTTATTAATGTCTGGTGGGCTGGGATTAGCTCATTTATTACACATTGTGATTGATTATCATTTGCTTAAATAGTGATAAGTAGTAGTTTGTACTTGAAAAAAACCCTGTGAAGGTCAATAACTGGTGTTTGCCACTTCCATTAAAGGATTTACCTTCTTTTTTTTTTTCAAAATGTTGGTGTAATTGATTCTTTTTTGTTGTGAATAAAATGGTTATATGACATTTCAAATCATTGTATTCTTGTTTCCTTTACATTTTGCACAGCATCCCAACTTTTCTGGAATTGTGGCAGTACATCAGATAACTATTTAGATGACTCTTCCTACCAAGGCCAGTTCCAAATCAAATTTAAAAGAGTTGTCCAGGATAATTTAATATTTTAACTATAAGTCCCCCATGCCCCCCCTCCAACTTTCTAAATAACATGTATTACTAATTATTTTTAGTTTTACTGTAATATATGTAGGTCGTGTGTATTATATGTAGGTCTTGTGACATATACTATAAACATATATTACATTTTTTCACTTTCTGCTGACTTTCCGTGGTGTCGGTTTAAGGGATATCCGCACCCCAGGACATCACTGGAAAGAAGTCCCTCCATTCCCATTATACTTACCTGTTCCTCCGGTCGAAGAATTCATTGTTATCCTGAACAGTGGCGTAACTAGGAATGGCTGGGCCCGAAGGCAAACATTTGACATGGGGCCCCCCTCCGAGCCGGTTATGGGTCTCCAAACAGTAAAATATACTCAACAGTGGCCCCAGATAGTATTATATGCTCGACAGTGACCCCCACACAGCATTATATGCTCCACAGTGGCCCCCATACAGCATTATATGCTCTACATTGCTCCCACACACAGTATAATATGCTCCACACGGTGGCCCTCACCCTGTATTATATGCTCCCCGCAGTGGTCCCCACCCAGTATTATATGCCCCCCACAGTGGGCCCCACCTGGTATTATATGCTCCCCACAGTGGCCCATATCCAGTATTATATGCTCCCTACAGTGGCCCCCACCCAGTATTTTATGCTCTACAGTGGCCCCCACTCAGTATTATATGCTCTATAGTGGCCCCCACCCAGTATTATATGCTCCACAGTGGCCCCCACACAGTATTATAAGCTCCCAACAGCCCCCCTCCGCTTCAGTGCTATTATACTCTGGGGTCTCCTCAGACCCCAGAGTATAATAATCGGAGGCCCAGGGAAGGTGATTAAAAATAACAAACTCCCATACTCACCTTGCCTTACCTTTCCTTGGCATCCTCGCTCCATCCTGCCGTCTTCAGCGTCTTCAGACCCACTTCCGACGTCGCTGCTGAGGCCTGTGATTGGGTCTCAGTGGTAACATGGGAGCGCACTGATGTCATTACGCAGCCGCGCCCCATGTGACCGCTGGGGCCTAATCACAGACCTCAGTCATGACGGAAGAGCACCGGAGAGAACGCTGTGTCCCGGAGAGGTGAGAATATGTGTTTATTATTTTCAGTGTCAGGGGTTAAGTTCCCCCGGGATGGATGTCACCGTAATCCTAATTAAATAAAGAACAATATCGAGCTCGGGAAAAACAAACGTACAGACACACCCAAGGTATCTAGTAAGAATGATTTCATTTATTGCATAGTTGATAGAGGTTTTAAAGGCAGCTGGTTACACAATAATCATGTGACTAATGTACATATTTGGTCCTTCCGGTTCCGCTGCTAAGCAGATGTGTTCAGTCTCCCATAACATATGTTTCTTCTCCTCGCTTATCTGTGTGTTTCCTTTATCTCTTCCTGAGAACAGCACAACCTTGAGTGCTATCCCAAACTTAGTGTCTGCAAGAACTCTAAATTGTGCTGACTGTCTGCAGAACATTTCACTCTCTGTGTATAGTGTATAGTACAAATTATACTTTAACCCTCACAATTCTCCCATTTTAGGACTTTATTTTTAATCAAGTTCAATGAATACCTTC
Source organism: Leptodactylus fallax (assembly GCA_947044405.1). Lineage (NCBI taxonomy): Eukaryota > Metazoa > Chordata > Amphibia > Anura > Leptodactylidae > Leptodactylus > Leptodactylus fallax. The sequence continues at coordinate 6,491,025 of CAMRHE010000021.1, forward strand.
ACACTGTTTGTGTGCCATCTTTGATGGATTCTCCATTGAAGAGGTTAAAAATAACATCCTATCTCACATATTGGTTAACTGTATTCCATCTCCTTCTCAGCGCTTCAACTTTCTTGCAATGTGAAGCGTGTATCCAGGTAGATTTTCCCTCCAACTTTACTGAGGTGGCAGTTGTCAGCAATATCTGGAAGGGGCCATCATATCTGGGTTCAAGAGATTTCCTGGAGTGTCTTTTCACGACTACCCAATCACCAGTTCCTGAAAAATCAGAAGGGTCTGGAATAGAAGAGAACACTTGTTTATGTGTTTCTTTCAGTCTTTGACACAAATTTTGTACATAGCTGGCAATACTGTCATAGTTAAGCTGTAACGTCTGAGGGAAGTACAATCCTGTTTTAGGTGCACTTCCAAACAATATTTCAAATGGTGACAACCCTGTCTTTCTGTTAGGAGTAGTTCTTACTGAATATAAGGCTAAAGACAGGCATTCAGGCCAGGACTTTCCTGTCTCTGCCATGGCTTTGTGAATTTTCAGCTTAAGGGTACCGTTTAGTCTTTCGACTTTTCCAGAACTTTGAGGATGATAGGGTGTATGTAAATCTTGCTCAATCCCTAGTGCAGACATTATTTCTTTCATTATCTCACCTGTAAAATGTGTACCTCTGTCAGACTCAATCACCTCGGGCACTCCAAACCTACACACAAGCTCGGACATCAGTTTCTTGGCAGTTGCTTGTGCGGTTGCTTTGCTCACAGGGTAGGCCTCAGGCCATCCTGAAAACAAATCCACACAGACCAATACATACTCGTATGTTCCAGACTTAGGCAGCTGTATGTAATCTATCTGTATTCTCTGAAATGGGTACAGGGATTTTGGTGTACACTTGGTGGGTGTTTTAACTACCTGTCCTGGATTGTGTAGAGCACATATGTGACATGCTTTTACGTGATTGCTAGCAGCTCTTCCAAAACCTGGGGCAAACCATAATTTACCCACTAATGACTCCATGGCATTTCGAAAGGCATGCACCTTACCGTGGGCCAAGCCAGCCATCTGGGGGTAGACTGCTACGGGCAGACATAATCGATCCCCCATTTTCCACATACCATCATCTTCTGTAGCACCTGCTTTCTTCCATCTTTCAGTTTCCACACTGGTAACCTTTGAGTACAGCCCTTTTGGGTCTGCTAGGTCAATGTCCATTTTGCTCACCTGGTTGGGACCCTTTCTGGCCAGTAGTGCTGCAGCCTTGGCTGCTATGTCAGCTCTCTCATTTCCATGGCTTTTGGGGTCCCTTCCTTTTGCGTGAGCTCTGACTTTCACAATTGCCAGCTGCTTTGGGAGCAGTATGGCCTCCATCAGTCGACTTACCACATCTCCATTCTTAATTGGCTTGCCCTGGGCCGTTAGGAAGTTCCTTGACCTCCATATCGGACCATAATCATGTGCGATGCCAAAAGCATACCTGGAGTCAGTGTATATGTTGGCTGTTCTACCTTTGGCTATCTTACAAGCCTCCATAAGGGCTTTGAGCTCAGCTTCTTGGGCTGACATGTGTGGTGGAAGAGCTTCTTGGACTATGATGTCATGTTCAGTGACTACAGCATACCCTGTAACAAATTTGCCTTCATCTGTTAGATACCTTGAGCCGTCCACAAACATCTCATAATCAGGATTTTGTAATGGCACATCCGTGACATGGTCAAATCCCACTGTTTCCTGTGACATAAGAGCCACGCAATCATGCTCATGCTGGCTGTCAAACAGTTCCTCTTCAGAGAGAAAGTTTAAAAATAACTCATCTTCCACTCCTCCTTTTGAATCATGAACTCCTAGTGGAAGAAGAGTTGCAGGATTCAAAGTTAAAACAGCGTTGAAAAGAGATGTTTGAGGAGGACTGCAGAGCAAATTCCATTTTGCTCTGCCGTGTCAAAGAAAGGTGACGTCTGTCTACCTGTGTGAGTATAGCATGGATGTCATGAGGTGTATACACAACCAATAAATGATCTAGGACAATGTCTGAGCTTTTATCAAGCAACGCTTGTACTGAGAGGACAACCCGCACACAGGAGGGGGTCCCCCTGGCTACAGCATCTAACCGTGAGCTGTAATAGGCCACCGGGCGTTTCTTATCCCCGTGTTGTTGTGTGAGAACTGCAGTTGCATGTCCCATCATCTCAGTCACGTAGAGCTGAAGAGGTTTCTGATAGTCAGGTAGGCCTAAGGCCGGAGCACTGACTATCTGCAACTTCAGCTGGTAAAACGCATCCAAGGCCTCAGATGTGAGGCTGAATGGTTTTGAGGAGAGGCAATCATACAGAGGTTGCATGGTCAGAGATGCAGATCTGATCCATGGCCTACAGTAGGATACTAATCCCAAAAAGGTACGTAGCTGAGCATGAGAGGTTGGCACCTGCAGGTCTCTCACCACCTTGGTCCTCTCATCTGACAGGTGCTTGGTACCTTGGCCGAGACAGTGTCCCAGAAACAACACTTTTCTGTTTGCAAAATTGCAACTTATCCTTGCTGGCCTTGCAGCCGTTCTGGCAGAGGAAACACAACAGGCTGATGGTCGCTGCTTCACAGGTTGATTTGTCTGGAGCATAAAGAAGAGGGTCATCAACATATTGTAACAAAACAACATCATCATGTGGAGGATACCAAGTACTCATGATTAGTGTTAGACACCTTGTAAACTGGTTAGGACTGTTTTGCGCCCCTTGTGGTAGTACTGTCCAGGTGTACTGCTTTCCCCTAAATGTAAATGCAAACAAATACTGGCAATCGGGGTGCAAAGGTACGGAAAAAAAAAAAAGGAAAAAAAAAACATTGCAAAGATCTACAGCGCTGTAATAAGTGGTTCCAGTAGGGACAGCTGATAACAGGGTATATGGATTGGGCACTACAGGTGTTTCAAGTAATGTCACTTTGTTTAATTCCCTGAGATCGTGAACCATACGGTACGTGTCTGGTTCTCCCTTTTTGCCCTTCTTTTTAACTGGGAAAAGAGGAGTGTTTGCTACAGAAATACATTCCTTTAATGCCTCTGCTTTCACTAATTCCACTATTGTTACTGCTATGGCATTCTCTTGGGCATGAGTCAGAGGATATTGTTTAATCCTAGGTGGCTGAGCTCCAGGTTTCAGGGTTACCATAACAGGGGGTACATCTAATTTACCTAAATCTGTTTTCCCAGTTGCCCATAATGCTGTTGGCACTTGGGATAACAGTACATTTTCTTCTTCGGTAAGGACAAAAATACAATTTGGTGTACTTAACTCGGCAGATAACAAGCATAAAATCTCATGATTGGTATGTGTGACTTTTACATATGCTTCCCCTGATGGATGCAACATGATGTTACAACCTAATACTCCCATCACATCTGTACCAAGAATGTTATCTGATGTGTCGGAGACTAAATACCTAGTGAGTATCCTGCAACCCTGAAATGAGGTTTCTACAGGATCAGTTTGATCTAAAGCATCCACCGTTTTAGTGAGAAGTCTTCCCATAATAAGCTTCTACTGATTCACCTTTCTCTCTTTTAGCAGATACAGTACCTTACTTCAGGTGATAACAGGCAAGACAATAAATTCACATAACATAGTACAAGACATAATTTCATATGTTTGAGTATTTTCTTGAATATTTTACACATATATATTACACAATATTATATATATATTGTCATTGTATCTTACTTTTCCATTTAACCTTAGGCTAACACTTTTATCAAAATATTTTCCCTTTGGGCATAAATAGTCATCATACCCAGGCTGCGGACCCCGGAGGCCCAAAGCCAAGTTTCACTTTGTAATAATTGACATGTAACATTATTGGGTAACACAGCATCATGTTCAGCTTGTGATTTTCTGCATGCCCATCACATCAGATACAACGTCCTTGGAGCTACTTGGCAGTCAATTAATGTTTTGGTTATTCCCTGCAGAACATCTGCAGAGCGCTACAACAGAATACAGGAATACAATTCAAGCAGATAGCAGTTAATACTGACACCAAAATTACATATTACTATTTTTGTACAATTTTCAAATATTTCCCAAACCCCACCTTTTGTCATTACCACAGGTGTTCAAAACCCCTGAGTTGTACTTCAGGTTACCATAAGGGCAAACTGCCAGACTTTAGAATTTTCTTCACTGGATTCCAACCAAAAGTTGAACCCCTGTGGAACATCACACTATCCTAGTTTCTTCTTTTTAGGGGATATTGCCTGAAAGCGGATTTAATTTTACAAAAAGCATAAAAGTTGAATCCTGGCATTGATATAAACAGAATGAATGTTACAAATACAGGTTGACTTTATATATATATATATATATATATATATATATATATATAATACATAATCCAATAAACATCACACCGATGGTGTATAGTTTTTCTCTTTGCACTATATCAGATTCTCTGAGTATTTTGTTAAAGTAAGTAATATTTCATACAGAACTGGGAGATAAGATGGGTTATATTAAACAATAATACTGAGAAGGGTGATGTCTCCCTTCAAGCCTGATTCTCAGAGTGAGGTGGGGGTGATTCATTATTTCCTGAACTATCATCCCCTTTGACCTTCCTTCTATCAGGGCATATATACCTCTTTGCAACTTATTGTCCTGAATCAATCCCGCATGGTCTAATCTCCACTGATCCCAAAATTTACTGTCTATCATCCCAGTCTTGTGTATCCCTGCTCTTTTTAGGATTGTTTTTACCTGTGCGGCTACTTCTTTCCCTTCCCCTATCTCTATTAGTTCAAATGGGGTGTACCATATTTTAGAGGGTCCCTTCCCCATCTTGGCTGGTAGCTTACCAGCCAGTGAGTCTCTCACTCCTCTAGGGCAACCTTGAGACAATAGAGGGTCACTTATGACTACTTTAGTGAGAACTCCCAAACAGACTCTTCTGTTTTCCTTGAACTATTTGTGCAAGTTCTGGAGTAGTGCTCAGGGCAATGCTTCAATTGGCTTCCACAGACTCAACTTTCTGTCTGTGTCCCCTTACCAAAACACTCCTGAATTTTTGCACGCACTCTGCGCGGATTCTACTAAGTCCTTCGTGCTACCACTCAGGTCCCATTCGACCTTGACCGTCCAGGCACGACTGGAGGCTAGTGTTCCAAAACAAGGACTTTTCAATCACTCAGTGCTTCTCAGTTCCGAACCTTGTCCGCAACTCTAGGGGTTTAAAACAGAGAACTTTTCCCCGTTTCTTGCAGTCTTATATATCTTATAACACAGGTAAGATACAAACATCAATAGGAGGGTAAGACAGACAGCAAAGAAAGCAATTTCTACATCATTTACAGGTGACATATCCCTTATTAGGTTCTTCCGTACTATTTAATTGGCGTCGAGATGTCATATAAACATGCAGCAGCTTACCTCACTCATCGATACAGAGTATAGACACACAGGAGCTCATATATACTAATTGGCAAGACCAAAGGCTTACCTCACAGTACTGTTTTTATCTATCTGAGGTCCTCTGGTCCCGTCCTCAAGTCGATCGGTGAGTGGGTTGGCACTCTATCGGCTGCACATCAGACGATCTCGTCGCCCCACGTTGGTTAGCCAATTTCTGTCAGGGGTTAAATTCCCCCGGGATGGATGTCACCGTAATCCTAATTAAATAAAGAACAATATTGAGCTCGGGAAAAACAAACGTACAGACACACCCAAGGTATCTAGTAAGAATGATTTCATTTATTGCATAGTTGATACAGGTTTTAAAGGCAGCTGGTTACACAATAATCATGTGACTAATGTACATATTTGGTCCTTCCGGTTCCGCTGCTAAGCAGACGTGTTCAGTCTCCCATAACATATGTTTCTTCTCCTCGCTTATCTGTGTGTTTCCTTTATCTCTTCCTGAGAACAGCACAACCTTGAGTGCTATCCCAAACTTAGTGTCTGCAAGAGCTCTAAATTGTGCTGACTGTCTGCAGAACATTTCATTCTCTGTGTATAGTGTATAGTACAAATTATACTTTAACCCTCACATCATTCACCTCCCCTGGGTGCCCTGCCCTGCCATCTATTGGAAAGGGGCCTGCAATATGCCAGGGCCCCTTTCCAATAACAGTATGTATAGTGGTCGGGGAAACAGGCTTTCCCCGACCGCTATCAGAGTGGTACGGGGCCCGCAGCCAGCTGGAGATGCTTGGGTGCACTTATTAACCTATTAATAGCACTACCAGACCATTTTTGAGAAATTATTTTTTGCCCGGAAAATCCCTTTAATCTAACTGGGCTCCTTATCTACTATCCTAATAAGCATAGTATCATATAATATTTTTATCTGGATCAACATAGTCCCCTAATACCTAAGAGGAATTAGCATCTGCCTATGTTTGTTGTTTTTGCTGACACCAGCTCTGGTTTTCAGATAGCAAATCACCAAAGTTCTACAAAGCCACAGGGAATGCTGGAACATTTTAGCTGTGAAAGTTTGTCAGGCTGAAGTATGTCAAGAGGTTGTAATTAGAACCTCCACAAACTCTAAGAATTGGTGCATTAATGGAAACATTATCGTGTGTGTATATAAAAGGCATCAGAGGAAGAACCAGGAAAAATTTACGACTGTTTAGTGGCAGCTGACCTCTTAGGGTGTCCTTGACAGAAGGTGCTATTCCTGAGATCGGAATCTAAACTGGCCCTTCGCCTACATCGTACTAACCACTGGAACTATAAATGAAATAGTGAATGTTCTATTATAAAATAATACCTTTATTTACATGTCTTCTTGGGAATATGAGAGTGAAATCTGTTGCATTTGGCATTTAGGGCCCCAGTGAGTCCATATGTTATAGCAACGGTCCCCGACCTTTTTTGTACCAAGAACCACTATCATGCAAACCAATTTTCCCATAGGGCAGGGTTTTTGGTGGCAGGGCAGGCTTGGGGCGATTGGATGGCTCATAAGAAAGCACAATAAAATGCATATTTAATTATTACATTTATACATTTACCTATACTTTATTAAAGGGGTAAAAAATATTTTTTTAAAAAAGGTCTGTTAGTGCTATTAATGGGTTAATAAGTACACCCATATATCTTTAGCAGTGTTTTGAGTGATTTCTGGGTTTCTCTGGGAGCTCCTGGCATCCTCTGCCTTTGTTTACATAGTGTAGCTTCCTGTTGTGTAGCTTCCTCTGTAGCTTCCACACTACCTCTCTCTCACTGCCCCCCTCCTCTCTCACTCCCTTATAATCCCTCCCTGTCTTCCTAGCTATCCCGTCCACTACTAGCCCTTCCCAACTAACTAACTCAGCCCACCCCACCCCCCACATCATACTTACGTGTCTTCCTCTTTAGACTTCCCTTCTGGAACTGCTCCTCCTTTTCTTTCACTGTCCTGGCTGTGCGCAGGCTGGAGACGCCTGTGCAGGAGAGACGGCACCTCTGATGGCGCATGCACAGACCGGAAGTGCCTCTGACACCTGCACAGTAGAAATGGAGTGCCATCTCTACTGTGCATATGTCGGAGGCACCTCCGGACTGCGCAAGTGCTAGCAGAGCGGAGGAGCCATTCCCAGAGAGGAAGACATGTAAGTATGATGGAGTGGGAGTAATAGTATGAGGGGGTGGGAGTAATAGTGACGTTCCGTTTCAGAAACGGGGAAATGGAACATCACCGGATTATCAGAAAGTGTGCCTGGGGCAGTCACATGACCTCCCCCGGATATGGGTAATTATAGATTTTTTTTTTTTATGTAAGTACATTAGAAGTTAGGAGGGGGGAGGGGGTTTAGTTTAGGGGTTAATTTTTATTAAATCCCGGACAACCCCTTTAAGGGAGATCTCTCTCCATATCATGCATAACAATTGGTGGTATAGATAGTTCCCTTGATAAAAGTATTGGTAGGGTGGGGGGAGGGGGGAGAAGACCATTACTCAGTTATAGGCCATAATTACACTACCTATACTTTATTAACGGAGCTCTTTCCATATGGAAAGAGCTCTCTTACTGTGTATATATTACATATAGTGCCCCAATAGTACACCCCACAGATAATAGTGTCCCTTCTACACAGGTAATGTTATTAACTGTGGGGAGCACTATTACTGTAATAGTGCCCTAATAGAGCCCTCCCACGTAATGTTATTAGCTGTGTGAAGGCACTACTACTTTAAAAGTGCTCCCATAGGTAATAGCCCCCCCCCCACAAACAGGTAATGTTATTAACTGTGGCGTGGGGCACTATGACTACCCCCCCCCCCCCCACACACACACACACACAAGTAATAATCTCCCTACACACACATACAGATACTGTTATTAACTGTGGGGGTGAACTATTACTGTAATAGTGGCCTAATAGTGCCCCCCATGGTTATAGTCCCCCCTGCCTTCCACATACTGTGACTATAATTACAATCACTTTATACTTACCTGGTTACTAATGCAGCTATCAGGACCTGTGTGCATTTTCCATTCTGCTCCCAGGTCCCAGTGGCACCATAGAGAAGGTTCTCGGAGCAGAATAGAAAATGCACACACCCTGTGTGCAAAAACAGGTCCTGGGAGTTGCATTAGTAACCAGATATCTGCTGGTGTAGGCTACAGAGGTCCCCAATGACTGGGCCGGCCTGGTACCAAGTGATCCACAGCCCAGTACTAGTCTGTGGCCCGGTCATTGGGGACCTCTGTCAGCTAGAGGGTTACCCATTGACTTCAACAGGCAGCATGTAATACTATATTTATTCAGTTCATCTTAGATTCAAAACCTGAGGCTCATGACAGCAATCGGTGTAGAGGGTGCTGAGATAGTGATGGGAAAGAGATAAGAGACATAGAAACTAAATGCAAGTTGGCAGGAAAAACATTCACAACAGAAATTTTCTAAACTCGTAGTCATGATATTTGGTTACTGTATAACCATTAGGGCGTGTTATATAATGAAAGCCCATTGACATCATTCCTAAAGACTGATTATATCAAAGGATAGAATTACAGTGACTACAATGTAACACTGACATTATGGCTTAGTTATATGGTAAAAACATTTCACGCTTCAAAAAAGTCTCCATGTTACCAAATAAATAAGCAGACATTCCTTCTTTTATTAAAGTACACCATGTGTGCAATTTGCCTGCAAATGTAAACATTAAGCAGTCTGTGGATAAGAAACTGGCAATAGTCTGGAAACAACAGCTGTTTGCACCAATAGGAACATGCAGAAGATTTACTCAAGTGAGTCAAGGATTAAATGTATACTACCCCTAGACTTCAATGGGGCAGTGCTGCAGCACCAAAAACAGCCACTACCAAATATACAGGGAGTGAGCAGCGCATGTAAACAATACCAAAAGCTGTGCTGTCCCTGAACAGATGATCTGTGGGGGTCTCAGCTGTCATAACATTAATATTAATGAACTATACTAAGGATAGCACATTTAAAGGGTATGTACAGTACATCCATTTATACATGATGTACATAAAATTTTTGTCACTTTGTAAATACCGTACATTACATTGTGAACCGAGAGCAAGGCAGGTGGTTTGGTCTCCGCAACCAGAAATGAACGCACACGCGGTAGTTCAAGAAAAGAATATATATTTACTATAAGTTAATAAAGGCTATTTGAAGGTAAAATGACAGGGATAAAGACAAGCAAAAAAATATACAATATAGCATGAACAATTTCAAGGCAAATTCTGCAATGGTTTCTACTTTTACTCTGTCCAATTCTGCAGTATGGACACTGAATGAACAATATACTCAAAACTATCCCTAACTGACCCTGACATCACATTTGGGTGCACCCCCTTTCCCCCAGTGGTCCAGGTGGACCGCTTACAGTCTGTAGAAGCGCGCGGTGGGGCCCAAAGTCGTTCCTTTCTTTTATAGTGAAGCGTCCTCTCCTCACTGTTATCAGGATCTTGGGAGAAATGAAGTCCTCTTTAACAGGGAAACCCAATGAATGCAATGTAATCCAACAGCAGATTCCACTCAGCACACTGACAGTCCTGCCGAATCCATACACTGAGCTGGGATGTAAGCCGGGGTTTAGCAGGTGCCGTCCAGTACATCAACAGCACTGCGAGTCTCTATCTGTGGTATCCATATACACAGTCACAATGTCAGTCTCACTGATCAGCCACTGAGCACAGTTCCTTTCACGTGGACTCACTAGTCCTGTTGTCTCTTTACACTCTGTTTGTCTCTGGACCAAGATACAGCTTAGCTGTACAGAAAAATCTCCACACCAGTTCAATACAACACTTGCTAAGATGGCTGCTGCTCTCTGTCTCGTCACTTCCTGCTTCTCTGCTCACATTCTGTCTGCAGAACAGGCAAGCTGACATAAAAGGGGGGGAGTCACTCCAGCATCATGTCACAATTACAATGGCTGCTGTCTTAAAGGAACAGAATCACAGAAATACATTCAACATTAACAGTTTATACAGACAAATGAAGCTTAGGACAACATTGGCTGTCTCTTACATATTCCCCCCCACTTTAAGATTGGCAGTCCCTGCCTATGACTGTATATCCAGAGGGTTGTACTTTTATGCACAGGGTGGTAGTATACCGATGTATGGCAGGACAAACAAACTCATCCTGCGCATACCGAACAGGGGGAATACCAGCATTTGGCCTAGTGGTCCGTCTGAGGACTGGTGGTATATTATGGGGTGCTGCAGCTATGGGCTGAGAAGGACCAGCGGATTCCGCACCTGAGGGGGCACAGGCCGGAGATACAGTAGTCACAGGTGGAACATCCCCAGGAGCAGGGATCGGCCAACAATCATCCTCCTCGTCTGAGGCCCATTCCGCACCTCCATTCTCTGACTGTGGGAGCTCATTCACATTGGCAAGCCCATCATGATTTGTCCCTTCAGAATGACACAGGCGCAACATATTTCGGTGAAGTACTCGAACACAATCAGTTCCTTCTTTCTGGACCTGATACACTGGCCCATTCGCATACTTGCGGCCAACAACACGATACGGCAAAGCCTCCCATCGGCTTTCCAATTTCCCTTGGGGTTTCTTGACACGAACTAGCACCAGGTCGCCTGGTTGCAATGGTGCTTCTTGCACTGGGGTCTTATCAGGATGGGGATGTTCTTGCAGGCGCTGCCGCACCAATCGATGGATCGTCTCAAGTCTCTGCCGGTGCGCCCGCACCCAAGAGGTTGGATCCCTCGGAGGGAACCCATCCACATCATCCAACTGTAATTCTCCTACACTTCGCCCAGACCGCCCAAAGAGAAGTGTATAAGGAGAGTACCCCGTTGTAGAATGGACCTGATTGTTATAGGCCCACACCATTTCAGACAAGAACTGAGGCCACTGTAACTTCTTGTCTTCCTCCAGAGTCCGCAGCATCTGTAGCAGAGTTCTGTTGAATCTTTCACAGGCCCCATTTCCCTGAGGGTGGTATGGAGTCGTGTGCGACTTCTTTATCCCGTAGATACGTTGAACTTCTTTCATTACGTGTCCCTCAAAGCAGGCACCCTGGTCGGAGTGGATGCGTTTAGGGCACCCATATACTCGAATGAAATCTTGGCACAGAGCACGAGCTGCTGACTCAGCTGTCTGGTCCTTGGTGGCGGTTACCACCGCAAATTTGGTGAAGTGATCCACCATTACGAGGCAATACTGGTGTCCGCTATTGGATGGGCCCACCATTAGATAGTCTATCATGACGATTTCTAAAGGTTCCTGGGTCACGATGGTTTGCAGGGGAGCTCTCTGTTCTATTGCCTTATGGATCTCACAAGTTCGACAGCTGCGGCATACTTCTTCGACCATTTGACGAAGACCAGGGCAGTAAATCAGTCGCTGTAACCAACGAAAGGTCTTCTCATGACCAAAATGTCCATTCTTATTATGAGCCTCAACTGCCAACGAGCGAGCCAGTTCACTAGGCACCACAATTTGGTATCGAATGTCGATCTCAGAAGGTAAATAGACCTTTCGGCATAGCACTCCATTTTTCATCTCCAACTTTTCCCACTGACTCAGAACAGATAATATCTCACGTGTCAGTCGTTCTCTTTCCTCTCTACAGGGCTTCTGGCCTTTCTCAACACACTTGATCATCTGTGCCAGCCCCTCATGGGTCTGTTGTATCTGTGCCCATTCCTGTCGTGAGGGACCAAAGAAAGGAGCCATTTCAGTCCCCTCCATCTCAAACTGATTAGTGGCGGTCAAGGCCTGTGAAAATCTGCTGAAGTCGGGCACCTCCACATGCTCCAACTCATGATCCACGTCTACTGTGGGGGTCTGGGCGGTTACCCTAGAAAGCCCGTCAGCATTCTGGTTCTCTGTCTTGGACCGATACTTAATGCGGTAATTGAACTTAGTCATTCGGGCTATCCACCTCTGCTCTAACGCCCCGAGCTTGGCATTTTCCAGGTGAGCTAGTGGGTTATTGTCAGTCAGTACTAAAACTTCAGCACCGGTCAAATATTCAGAGAATTTCTCGGTCATGGCCCATACCAGTGCCAACAGCTCCAACTTAAATGAACTATAATTCTCGGGGTTTCTTTCAGAATCTCTCAAAGACCGGCTGCCGTACGCTATGACCCTCTCCTGGCCATCCTGAAGCTGGGAAAGCACTGCTCCAAGACCATACAGGCTTGCATCCGTATACAGCTGGAACGGCAAGTGGTAATCAGCATATGCCAAGATTGGGGCTGTTGTCAGTGCATCCTTTAATGCCTGGAAGGCTTGTTCCTGTTCAGGTCCCCACTTCACGGACCGGTTCTTTGGACCACCGGATGTGCCTCGTAGGAGAGCATTAAGTGGTGCTGCTACCTTGGCGAAATCCTTAATAAACCGTCGATAGTAACCGGCTACTCCAAGGAACGCCCTCACTTCTCGCAGGGTAGTCGGTATTGGCCAATCTTGAACAGCCGCTATCTTGTCTCTTGATGGTCTCACCCCTTCTCCTGATACGCGGTGGCCCAAGTAATCAATTTCAGATTGGAACAACCGACATTTACTGGGTTTCAATTTGAGCCCATGTTCCCGCAATCTTCGAAATACTTGCCCCAACTGGTGGAGATGGTCTTCAAAGGTCGCAGAATACACTATAATGTCATCCAAGTAGATGAGAGTGAACTCAAAGTTGAAGTCACCGAGACATTTCTCCATCAACCGCTGAAACGTTCCGGGTGCATTTGTCAACCCGAAGGGCATCCGGATAAATTCGTATAGTCCCATGGGCAAGATGAATGCCGTCTTCTCCTTGTCTTTTGTGGCCATCGGCACCTGCCAATACCCACTAGCCAGATCTAGTGAGGAGAAGTACCGGGCTCTCCCCAGCGCTGAGAGGGACTCCTCAATCCGTGGCAAGGGGTAGGAATCTCGTACGGTGCAAGCGTTTAACTTCCGATAGTCTACGCAAAATCGGATGGACCCATCTTTTTTTCTTACTAACACCACAGGAGCTGCCCAGGGACTCTGGCTTTCTTGGATGATCCCACCCTGTAGCATCTTAGCTAACAGTTCTTTTACTTCCTGATACAACTGTGGAGGAATTTGTCGGTAGCGCTCTCTAATTGGAGGGGTGTCTCCTGTGGGAATCTCATGGTAGATCCCTGTGGTACATCCAAAATCTTCAGCATACCGTGAAAAGGCGGCTCGGTTCTCCCACAACAGTTCATCTACCTTCTGCACACATTCCAGAGAACATGAACTTGCATCCATCTTCATCTGTTCTCGAATTGCACGGCCATTCCATTCAGAGGTGGGTTCCTCATCTTCTCCCATGGACACAGTTACGGTCCACTCATCCCTTTCAGTCGGCTTCAGCTGCATTGGAGTTACTTTCCTTACTTCCTCCGGAGTCACATAGATGTTAGCCAGCTGCCTCCCTGGGGTCAGGTCCACACTCTGGTCCTGAGTGTTTACACATCGAAGTGGTACTCTTCCATTGCGAACTATTGCCAAGGAACGGGCCACTAGCGGATCAACACCTCCTTCGGCTGCCTGCAGTGGTTCTACCAACACAGCTATGCCCTCTAGTTTCCGACAGGTGCCTACGGGCATAGACACTATTGTCTCCCGACTGGGTGGCAGTGTAACTTTTGTATGCAAAGGAACTGAAATTCGAGCCAGAGGACGCTGCGCATCCGAACTTTTCTGTAAGCCACATGTCCGGATCAGCCGCTGGAAAGCTGTTTGAGTAGGCCGATGGGTGGTGGTTTCTTTCCAATAACCGTGACCTTTCTTTTCAAAGAGGATCTGATCTAATTCTTTTAACACATTCATCCCCAAAATGACAGGGACCTTTACTTCATGTGACTCCTGTACCACCACAATGCCTTTCCTACCCAGATCTTGGCCACATACCCGGACATTCATCCAGGCCACTCCCACGACTGGAACTGGTAACTGGTTAGCTGCGACCACTCGTACGAATGTATGGGGATCATATTTCACATGTTGCTGGAAGTACCGTTCATAACAGTCTCTACTCAAGGTCGTTACTTGGGAACCCGTGTCAATCATCCCGGTAACCGGAATACCCTCCATTTCCACCTGTATAACAGGACTTGCAGCGATCAGGTCATCATTAGGGCATTCTCCCCACATAGTCTCCTTGTCAGTCTCCCCTACTACACGCCCTACAGCAGCAGGGGACTTCAGTTTAACGGCGGTCTCTCATAAGTTTGTCGCTGCTCTGGACATCTAGCAGCAACGTGGCCCATCCGTCCACACTCCCAGCAGCGTATCTCCCGTCGTTCTGGCCATCTGTTTGGGCCCCTTCGGTAAGCCCCTTCGATTTCTCCTGAGCACTGCATTAACTGATTTGGACCCCTTCGGTAGGTCCTATCCTCATCCCTCCAGCGGGGTGGTGGGTGATTCTGATTTTCTGGGTATGGACGGCTCACCCTTTCACCTCCAGTTTTCTGGAAGTCTGCAATTTTCATAGAATGTTCATCACAACGGGTGTGCAAGTGTTCCATTTGCTCTTGCAGTTTCTGCATTACTGTGAGAATTTCTTTAACCGTCCCCTTTTCTACTGTCTCTGAGCCAGAACTAGCCCCCTTTGACAAAGTAACTCCAACTGCGGTCTGGGACTTCGGGAACATACTATTGGCACGGGAGATGGCCTCTACCTGTACATCATGGAATTTAGCATCAGTCTCTCGTCGTATAAAATCCTGCATAGTCACAGTTAAACTGCCGTCACGTATCCCCAGGACAAACTGGTCACGGAGAGTCCGATCAGGGTTACAGAAGGCTGGCGAGCCCCCTCTTTCCTTCACTTGAATATCTCGGAGCAGTTCTTGTAGGGCATTTGCATATTGGGGAAGGCTTTCATTCTCCTGTTGTACCCTCTGGAAGAACCGAGCCTGCAGAGACCCCAGCAATGCAGTTTCTCCATAAATGGTTTCTAGAATCTGGACTACTTGCTCAAATGTCTGCCTTTGTTCAAATGGCCTCAATATCACCGTGGTCTTAGCATCCCCTTGTAATGTCAATATTGCTAGCTCTACTAGTACTTCTGGTGCGGTCTGGTACATTCGCTGTATCATTCGTATCTGTTCCACCCACATACTCACTGACATATTATTGCCATCAAATTTAGCTAACTGACTCATTATAGCCCCTGCTGGCATTCTTCCTCCAGCACCATTCTCCCGAACGGGTGCGTCACCGTCCATTCTGGTAAGCGGATCCTGCCGACTACGCCAATTTGTGAACCGAGAGCAAGGCAGGTGGTTTGGTCTCCGCAACCAGAAATGAACGCACACGCGGTAGTTCAAGAAAAGAATATATATTTACTATAAGTTAATAAAGGCTATTTGAAGGTAAAATGACAGGGATAAAGACAAGCAAAAAAATATACAATATAGCATGAACAATTTCAAGGCAAATTCTGCAATGGTTTCTACTTTTACTCTGTCCAATTCTGCAGTATGGACACTGAATGAACAATATACTCAAAACTATCCCTAACTGACCCTGACATCACATTTGGGTGCACCCCCTTTCCCCCAGTGGTCCAGGTGGACCGCTTACAGTCTGTAGAAGCGCGCGGTGGGGCCCAAAGTCGTTCCTTTCTTTTTATAGTGAAGCGTCCTCTCCTCACTGTTATCAGGATCTTGGGAGAAATGAAGTCCTCTTTAACAGGGAAACCCAATGAATGCAATGTAATCCAACAGCAGATTCCACTCAGCACACTGACAGTCCTGCCGAATCCATACACTGAGCTGGGATGTAAGCCGGGGTTTAGCAGGTGCCGTCCAGTACATCAACAGCACTGCGAGTCTCTATCTGTGGTATCCATATACACAGTCACAATGTCAGTCTCACTGATCAGCCACTGAGCACAGTTCCTTTCACGTGGACTCACTAGTCCTGTTGTCTCTTTACACTCTGTTTGTCTCTGGACCAAGATACAGCTTAGCTGTACAGAAAAATCTCCACACCAGTTCAATACAACACTTGCTAAGATGGCTGCTGCTCTCTGTCTCGTCACTTCCTGCTTCTCTGCTCACATTCTGTCTGCAGAACAGGCAAGCTGACATAAAAGGGGGGGGAGTCACTCCAGCATCATGTCACAATTACAATGGCTGCTGTCTTAAAGGAACAGAATCACAGAAATACATTCAACATTAACAGTTTATACAGACAAATGAAGCTTAGGACAACATTGGCTGTCTCTTACAACATTACTTATCTTGTACTTATTCTGTGTTCTCCAGCGCTACATTCAGTTTTTTCCCTATAAACATTACATTGTCTGCCAAACCCATTATAATCAATCAACCTGTAATGTATTTCAGCCATTTAAAGGGAATGTGCCACCAATGATACTTATCCCCACAAAATAGGGAATAATTGTCAGATCACAGAGTTCAACCACAGGGACCTCCAGAAATCAGGAGAACAGAGGATTAAAAGTCCCCTTCTATGCTGTGTGAATGAAGTGTGATCAGTGCTCCATTCATTACCATAGGGCTGTTGGGAGTGACATAGCTAGCGAGGGGGCAACAGCGACTCTGTGGGGCCCACACCGGGGCCACTACAATTTCAACTATATCAGCATCTACAAGGACACCGATACAGTTGTTATGCATGGTAATGGAGGAAGCTAATGGCTTCCTGCAATACTATTCTGTTACCTCTTCAGTCCTATGGCCTACAGGGTGCCCTGACCACAGCCAGGTCATCTTGTGGCCATGGCACCTTGTAGGTTGCAGGCCTGAAGAGGTTGCAGCTTACAAGTAAGAAGGAGAAAGAAGAAGAGGCGCAGCTCCTGCCCCACATCAGGAGATCGGAGGTGAGGTGAGTATAATTTTTATA
This sequence comes from Leptodactylus fallax, assembly GCA_947044405.1. Lineage (NCBI taxonomy): Eukaryota > Metazoa > Chordata > Amphibia > Anura > Leptodactylidae > Leptodactylus > Leptodactylus fallax. The sequence continues at coordinate 6,508,322 of CAMRHE010000021.1, forward strand.
AATTTTTTGTTTTTTACATTTTGGGGAGACACCATTCATTTCACAGTGGAAAAGAGGGTAGGGTGGTTATATGGGGCCATAATATAAAAGGGCATTATTAAAATGGTTGTGTGGGATTATTTTTAGTGTTCATTACGGCATCATTAAAAGGGTTGTGTGTGATTTTTTTTTAAGGGTTATCCTTAGGATAGACCATAAAAGTCTAATTGGTGGGGGTGCAGGAAGATCAGCCATTTGGGGGTTCTTCCGATCCCCGTACAATACAGTGCATAGAGTCAACAACAGATAGCTCTGTACATTGCATCACATGGCCTATACTAAGATAACCCAAACAAAAAAAAGTCCCAGAAAACTTCTTTAATATAAGAGGAACATTGGGGGGCAATACTTATGTAAGCATCAGGGACATAGTTAATACAAGGGGGTATTAGTTCTGTCTGGGGAATTGGGCAGTATTACTTTAATGTAGCACTGCATTATTAATTAGGGAACAATAACTGCAGGGGGCATACAGGGTCATCATTAATTTAATTATACATACAGGGGGTATTATTCAATTCCGGGGGATTTTTATAATGTATATTTTATATTTGGGGCTAGCAGCAGGATGGGGACTTTGTGGATGTGAGTAAAATGTGGGTTAGGTGCCTGGAAAAGTGAGGAGACTTAGATGTCTGTGCTACAAACTTTACACAGACAAGTAACAACTGGAAGGAGTGATCATGGTGGTCCAGAAAAAAGAGATGGGAAATGTGAACAATTGCAATCAGAAGCATCACTGGTAAGTCACTACATTTTTCCTGTATTGTACTAGTTCAAATGGTCTGCAGAGCCCTGTTTAGAACCGGGATCCTATAGTGGTAATATTGGTATACCTGGGTATGGGGCACACTCAGATGTGTTTGCCCCCCCTACCCAGGTATACCAATGTTGTGCCGAACCATTTGCTATGCCTCTGGCTGTTGGAGATCGCTGTCCTGACAGTCCTGTGGAAGGAAATAGACCACTGGTCATACAAGCACACCAGTGTTTCATTCACATGGAGCATAGAGAGGAACTTTCAGTCCCCTGTACTCCTGATCGCTGGGGGTCCCAGCAGTCAGACTACTAGAGATCTGACACTATAGGGGTAAGTGTCTTTGTGGCACATTCTATTTAAAAACAATTCACATAACAGAGAAGTGCCAATATTTCCTTGTTTTGCTATACAGTTATTCATCACTGACCCATATTGCTATGTAAGGGGGCGTTCACACTACCACTGGTGACCGTCAGTAGTGTCTGTTGCTATTGTCCGTTACAAGATTTTAGCAACGGGCACTAGCTGAACCGTCACAAGTCTGTTAAAATTTCCATTCATTTCAATGGGATTTTATCTGGTGTCTGTTAGTGACCGTTAGTGTCCATTATACACCCAATCCATCACTTGACCCTTTTTTTCGTATACAAAAAATCCTACATGCCAGACTTCAAGTGTCCGTTATTTTTTTAACATTAAAGTCTATGGGTAACGGACACTAATGGACGGGTGTCTGTTATACTGCTGGTTTTTACTGTCCATTTTTTTTTTCTGCACAGGCTCAGAAAGCAGAAACAAAAAAAACTAAAAAAAAAAAAACGGACAGTATAAAAACGGACACTAACTGACATTAACTGATGCTAATGTGTCCGTTTTTTTAACTGATCCATTTAATGCTTTATGAGCAAAAACGAACACATTAACTTCAGATAGTGTCTGTTAATGTCTGTTATGATAGGTTCCTGTTTTTTTTTTAACGGACACTATCATAACAGATATCCAACAGTAGAGTGAACCTTGCCTAAGCTGGCTGATGCTCTATTTTAAACTCTAGGAAAACTGGATTAGCATCTGCTTGGGCACTATCATATTGGTTCTAATAATATTGGTTCCAAGCAAATAGAAAGAAAATAATGATTTAAAGGCAAGAAAGGGAGGTCCTTTTCCCCGTTCAAGACCAATGAGGGTATAGCGTGAATGAAAATACTTAGGGAATGAGGTGGATGTGAAATGAGATTTCAGAATACAGAGAATATCAGGTTTCAGTTTCTCATATTGGAGAAACGCCTTACAACACTTCTTTGGGGAATTGAAACACCTTACATTATGTGAAATAATCTTACACATGGGCAGGGGCGCACCGCTAATGAGGCGAAGTGAGGCGGCCGCCTCAGGCGGCGCTAACTTGTCAGTTTCGGGGGGCGGCATTTTGATTGACTAAATCAGGCCGCTTTAAAAAACATGCTGAGCGGGACCTGTCCTGGGCTGGTTTAGCGTTTTAGGCAGGGGAGGAGAGCGGTAGCTCGAGGCGGCCGTGCAGAGACAGCGCTGCTTCAACACTCACCTATTGGCAGCAGCGCTGCTCCAGCGGCCCTTGCCCTCCGCCTCCGCCCCCGTTCACTTAGCCTGCTCCTTGCTCTCCGCCCCCGCTCGCACCCACACTTGGCTGCGTGCATCACGTGACAAGACCTGACGTGATAGGACACACAGTGGCTCCTGCGCGGTCTCCTAAGGTGTCCCTGCTCTCAAAAGCGCTACTGAGATAAGTTTCATATTAGATAAATATTGCTTTTCTAAGTATTTATCCCCATAGGATAGCGGATAAATACCAGATTGATGATGATGGCGGGTTGGGTGACGCAGGGGGGGGCGGGTGAGGCAAGGTTTGGGGTGCGGTGGATGTTGAGTGTCGCAGGGGGGGGGGGGTGAGGCAAGGTTTGGGGTGGGGTGGATGTTGGGTGTCGCAGGGGGGGCGAGTGAGGCAAGGTTTGGGGTGCAGTGGATGGTGGGTGTCGCTGGGGGGGGCGAGTGAGGCAAGGTTTGGGGTGCGGTGGATGTTGGGTGTCGCAGGGGGGGCGGGTAAGGCAAGGTTTGGGGTGCGGTGGATGTTGGGTGTCGCTGGGGGGGCGAGTGAGGCAAGGTTTGGGGTGCGGTGGATGTTGGGTGTCGCTGGGGGGGCGAGTGAGGCAAGGTTTGGGGTGCGGTGGATATTGGGTGTCGCAGTGGGGGCGGGTGAGGCAAGGTTTGGGGTGCGGTGGATGTTGGGTGTCGTAGGGGGGGCAGGTGAGGCAAGGTTTGGGGTGCGGTGGATGTTGGGTGTCGCAGGGGGGGCGAGTGAGGCAAGGTTTGGGGTGCGGTGGATGTTGGGTGTTGCTGGGGGGGGCGGGTGAGGCAAGGTTTGGGGTGCGGTGGATGATGGGTGTCGCAGGGGGGGCGGGTGAGGCAAGGTTTGGGGTGCGGTGGATGTTGGGTGTCACAAGGGGGGGCGAGTGAGGCAAGGTTTGGGGTGCGGTGGATGTTGGGTGTCTCTGGGGGGGCAAGTGAGGCAAGGTTTGGGGTGTGGTGGATGTTGGGTGTCGCAGGGGGGGCGGGTAAGGCAAGGTTTGGGGTGCGGTGGATGTTGGGTGTCGCAGGGGGGGCGAGTGAGGCAAGGTTTGGGGTGCGGTGGATGTTGGGTGTCGCAGGGGGAGCGGGTGAGGCAAGGTTTGGGGAACGGTGGATGTTGAGTGTCGCAGGGGGGCGGGTGAGGCAAGTTTTAGGGTGCGGTGGATGTTGGGTGTCGCAGGGGGGGCGAGTGAGGCAAGGTTTGGGGTGCGGTGGATGTTGGGTGTCGCAGGGGGGGCGAGTGAGGCAAGGTTTGGGGTGCGGTGGATGTTGGATGTTGCAGGGGGGGCGGGTGAGGCAAGGTTTGGGGTGCGGTGGATGATGGGTGTCGCAGGGGAGGACAGGTGAGACAAGGTTTGGGTTGCGGTGGATGTTGGATATTGCAGGGGGAGGGGAGGGGCGTTGGCAGAAAAAGCCTCCCAGCAAAGAATATCCTCTGTGATATGGAGCAGGGATTATGTGCCCAGCACTGTAAGGGTAGCTCATGCCAGGCCCATATAACCTTAGTACACTGCTGCTCAAACCATCACATTACAGTTATAGTTTTGTCAGCTAATCTCTGTAGCATGAAGGGTTAAAAGGCTATATGTTGAGACATTGTTTGAAAAATCACAAAAACAAATGCAAAGTATTTTTATGTAAATAAAGCTTAGGCTCCATTCATATCTCAGGTCATGTCATGGTTTGTCATTGTGATAATCCTGAATGTATTCTGCTGTTTTTCCCTACCCAGTAAAATGCACCTGACAGACCCATTACAAATATGTTACAAATTAAAAAAAAAAACCTATGTCGGCTTTCTAGCGGTATATAAAACCTATAGGACATGAAAGGTTCTCTTTAATAAGGCTAGCACTGCATTGCGATCTTGGCTGCCTTTTGCATGACCAAAGATCGCTGGGTCTCCCTGCGACTCCTTCACTAATGTTAGTGAATGAAGTCACATTGAGATCCTGAGGGTGCCACAACCGCAACTTCAAGCCAAGCATTGCTCAACCCTTTTGTGACTTGAAGTCACAGTCGCAAAAGCACTAGAGGTTGCAATGTGACTCCATTCACTAATATTAGAGAAGGAGTCACAGGGCAACCCAGTAATCATTGATCACGTGACAGGAAACACCCAAAATTGTCATGTAGCCCTAGCCTAACCATTGCGGTTTTGGAAATTGCACCATGTCAATTATACCTATGGAAACGCCAGTGGTTTCCATATAAGTATAAATAGAAAGAGAAAGTCCACAGAGGAAACCTCTGTGGGCAGTCTGTGAAAAGTGCTGCGATGCGTTGCCTCCATGTTTTTTCCCGCAGCGCTTTTTTGCTGCGGCCCGCTACGTGGAGACTTAGCCTAAGGATAGATTGTCAATATCAGATTGGTGGAAGATCTGATCTACCATAATCTGGTCTAACTACTATGCAGAGAACCATGCTGTATGGTTCCTGCGTGGTTTGGGGTGCCATGGATGTTGGGTGTCGCAGGGGGGAGTGGTTGGGGAGGGGGGCGTTTTGGGTGTCTGTCTGCTGAGACCCCCCTTTTGCTTGAGAATTAGTTTTTTTCCCCTCCACTTGAAATTCAGCCTGACCACAGCCAGGCTGAATATAGGCTATCTGCGGCGCTCCTATTAAAGAGAATGGGAGCGTGGGTTTGTATATCCACCAAGCGGCTGCGGTCAGGCTGAACTCCCAGTGGTTGAAAAAAGACCCAATTCTCAGGCTCAGTGAGATTCTCAGCAGATGCCCAAAACTTATAAAAATATTTTTCCCATACGGTGAATGCCATAGCGGGGAAAAATAAATCAAAAGTGCCGAACCGCTGTTTTTTCGCTATTTTGCCTCTGATAAAAATTTGAATAAAAGGTGGTCAAAGCAATAGACATTCCCCAAAATGATATAACTAAAAAGTACACCTGGTCCTGCAAAACAAGGGGCCCTATGCATCCCCGTACACTGAAATATAAACAAACAGTTACGGGTGTCAGAATATGGCGACTTTAAAAAAAAATGTTTTAGATCTTTGTTATAGGATTAAAATGTAAATAAAACTATATAAATTTGGTATCCTCGGAATTGTACACAAACACAGAATACAGGTGACATGTCATTTTGGCTGCAGAGTGAACACCGTAAAAACAAAGCCCATAAGAAAGTCGCAGAAATGCACTTTTTCTTCATTTCCTCCCAATTCTGAATTTTTTTGCAGCTTCCCAGCACATTGTACAGAATAATAAATGGTACCATTATGAAGAACAATTTGTCCCACAAACATTAAAGGGGTTGTCCAGGCAAAAATGGACAACCCTTTTAAAGTTTAAATAAGCTGGGGGCAGTGAAAAAGTGCAATTCAGAAAACTCATTTTTATTAGGCCTATTCATCTTGGTCTTATCAGCAGGTATTCTTCTTCATTTACTGCTGTGCAAACGGCCCATAATAGGGAATCGTAAGTAAAAAGAAGTGGTCCTCTTACAGGATCCTCATCTTTTGGCACGAGGGAGGGTCTTTTTCTCTGGAGGACCTGTCCTTTTCAGAATTATACAAACAACTCATTGATGTCAGGTTTCCCCATAGATTACAGCTAATCACTGGGGAGCATGTCGGGGGACTCTTTGTAATAAGCATTGCAATAGTTTTTATTTGTGTATTCTGTTGTCTCTTTTGTAGTTAAAGAGTTTGGTCAAAGACCTTGATGTTTCACCTGGCAAGAAGATGTGTTAAGTTATTTTCATTGTTAATACCGTGTTGTTGGTCTCTGATACTGAAGTAATACAGTAAGAAGATTTCTTTAAAACTGTTTTATCACTTTGTGTATTTTGTATGTTTATTGTGTGACAATAGCAGCGTGTGAAGCTAGTAATAATAATAATAATAATAGTCCTTTAATAGTCCCACAATGGGGAAATTCAGTGTGTTACAGCAGCAAAGATAAGATAAGCAGATACAAATACAAATACAACATGTCCAGGAATGTTCCAAGGTGAGAGGCATTACATTAATAGCAGACGGACAGATAGGACGTAGCAGGGGGGGGGGGATTTAACAGGCAGAGATATATTTCAGTTCTCTGTGTGTAATGATCTCCGCTTAGGTCGGTGTTGGTTGTACAGCCTAACCGCGGTTGGGAGGAAAGACTTCCGATAGCGCTCCTTCTCACACTTAGGGTGGAGCAGTCGGTCACTGACAGTACTGCTCAGCGCGATCACAGTCTCATGCATGGGATGGGAGTTATTCTCCCGCATGGAGCTCACCACGGACAGTATCCTTCTGTCACCCACCACCTGCACTGGGTCCAGTGGGCTCCCCAGGACAGAGCTGACCTTTCTAATCAGCTTGTCAAGTTTATTTCTGTCCCTGGTTGATATACTGCTCCCCCAGCAGGCCACTCCAAAGAAGATGGCTGATGCCACTACCGAGTTGAAGAAAGTCCTAAGAAGTGCCCCTCGGATTCCAAAGGCTCTCAGCTTCCTAAGCAGGTAGAGCCTGCTGTGGTCCTTCCTGTACAGGACCTCCATGTGATCTTCTCAGTCCAGCTTATTATTAAGGAGCAAATCCAGGTACTTATAGGTGTTCACAATCTCGATGCCCGTCCCCAGGATGTCCACTGGTTTTGGAGGGTATCTGCCTTTACGAAAGTCCACCACCATCTCCTTGGTCTTCCCCGCGTTAATCTTCAGGTGGTTCTGGTGGCACCAGTCCACAAAATCCCGGTTCAGTTCTCTGTACTCCCTGTCATCATCATCTGTGATGAGACCCACTATTGCAGAGTCGTCAGAATGCTTCTGTAGGTAGCAGCTGGATGAGTTGCACCTAAAATCTGCAGTGTACAGTGTGAAGAGGAAAGGGGCGAGAACCGTACCCTGAGGTGCCCCCGTATTACAGATCACGGTACCTGACACACAGTCTTGGGCTCTCACGTATTGAGGTCGATTTGTGAGGTAGTCTAGGATCCAGTTGGAGAGGTGGTGGTCCACTCCAGCAAGGCCCAGCTTGTCCCTCAATAACCTGGGCTGTATGGTGTTAAAAGCACTGGAGAAGTCAAAGAACATTATTCTCACTGTGTTCTCTGGTTTCTCCAGGTGAGACAGAGCCCTGTGCAGAAGATGGATGATGGCATCATCTACCCCAATGCCCGGCCGATAAGCAAACTGGAGGGGGTCCATAGCGGGGCTCACTAGAGGGCGGAGATGTGTGAGAACCAATCTCTCCAAGATCTTCATCAGGTGGGATGTCAGTGCTACAGGTCTGTAGTCGTTGAGGTCCATAGGGTGGGGTTTCTTTGGAACTGGTACCACACAAGAAGATTTCCATAATTCAGGGACTATTTCCTGCCTCAGGCTCATATTATACATATATGTAATTATACCACACAGCTGGTCCCCGCAAGTCTTAATTAGCATTGCACTGATGTCATCTGGCCCTGCGGCTTTCCTCGCCTTGATCTTTTTCATCTCCTTCCTCACCTGGGCCCGTGTGAAGGTCAGACTGTGGCCAGATAAAGACGGATTTCTGGATTTACTGGTCTGTTGGGAAGTGGCCGCATGGGGAGAAGTCATTGTGGTGGGGGGAGCTGAAGGACATGCTGGGGTGGGAGGAGCTGGTGTGTGATCAAATCTGTTGAAGAATAGGTTTAGTTCATTAAGCCAATTAACATCTGCCTCAATCTGGCAGACAGACTGTTTATGACCCGAAATTGACTTAAGCCCCTCCCAGACCCCCCTTATGTCTTTTCTTTCCATTTGCTTTTCCATTTTTTCTTTATAACTGGCTTTTCCTTGCCTGATTAGATGCCTCAGCTCAATTTTTTTTTTTTTTTTTTTTTTCGGGGGGGGCGCCTTTTTATAGTCCGCCTCAGGCAGCAAAGAGGCTAGGTTCACCACTGCACATGGGGAGGACTCAAGGGGGGGGGGGGCTAAACAGTTTGTGTCTGGAAAGGACAATACAGGTCAGACAATCATGGGTAGTATTATATGCTCTATAGTGGCCCCCACTCAGTATTATATGCTCTACAGTGGCCCCCACTCAGTAGTATATGCTCCTCACAGTGGCCCTCACACAGTCACACAGTATTATAAGCTTCCAATAGCCCCCCTCCGCTTCTCCTCAGACCCCAGAGTATAATAATCGGAGGCCCAGGGAAGGTGATTAAAAATAACAAACACTCATACTCACCTTGCCTTACCTTTCCTTGGCATCCTGCCGTCTTCAGCATCTTCAGGCCCTCTTCTGACGGTGATGCTGAGGCCTGTGATTGGGCCTCAGCAGTCACGTGGGGGCACACTGACGTCATTACGCGGCCGCGCCCCATGTGATCGCTGGAGCCTAATCACAGGCCTCAGTCACATGATGGAAGAGCGCCGGAGAGAACGCTGTGCCCAGGAGAGGTGAGAATATGTATTTATTGTTTTCAGTCACCTCCCCTGGGTGCCCTGCCCTGCCGTCTATTGGAAAGGGGCCTGCAATATGCCATGGCCCCTTTCCAATAACACTATGTATAGCGGTCTGGGAACCAGGCTTTCCCCGACCGCGATCATAGTGGTCCGTGGCCCGGCCATCTCCAGCTGGCCACGGGCACCATACCCTGCCTGGCCCGGTCACGGTCGCATCCCCTGCGACCGCGCTCTTTACGCCACTGGTTTGTGGGGTTCGCGGTAGCGGCTGCCACAGGGCTCCGGGACCCCTAATGTACTGGAGCCCTGTGGCAGCCACTACCGCTACTACCCCGGTATTTACGCCCCTGCTCAGCATCCCATCTTAACAGAAAAAAACAGAAATGTAGATATTTTTGCAAATTTATTAAAAAAGAAAAACTGAAATATCACATGGTCATAAGTATTCAGACCCTTTGCTGTGACACTCATATTTAACTCACATGCTGTCCATTTCCTTCTGATCCTCCTTGAGATGGTTCTACTCCTTCATTGGAGTCCAGCTGTGTTTAATTAAACTGATTGGACTTGATTAGGAAAGGCACACACCTGTCTATATAAGACCTCACAGCTCACACTGCATGTCAGAGCAAATGAGAATCATTAGGTTAAAGGAACTGCCCAAGGAGCTCAGAGACAGAATTGTACAGATCTGGCCAAGGTTACAAAAGAATTTCTGCAGCACTCAAAGTTCCTAAGAGCACAGTGGCCTCCATAATCCTTAAATGAAAGAAGTTTGGGACGACCAGAACTCTTCCTAGACCTGGCCGTCCAGCCAAACTGAGCAATTGTGGGAGAAGAGCCTTGGTGAGAGAGGTAAAGAAGAACCCAAAGGTCACTGTGGCTGAGCTTCAGAGATGCAGTAGGGAGATGGGAGAAAGTTCCACAAAGTCAACTATCACTGCAGCCCTCCACCAGTCGGGACTTTATGGCAGAGTGGCCCGAAGGAAGCCTCTCCTGAGTGCAAGACATATGAAAGCCCACATAGAGTTTGCCAAAAAACACATGAAGGACTCCCAGACAATGAGAAATAAGATTCTCTGGTCTGATGAGACGAAGATTGAACTTTTTGGAGTTAATTCTAAGCGGTATGTGTGGAGAAAACCAGGCACTGCTCATCACCTGCCCAATACAATCCCAACAGTGAAACATGGTGGTGGCAGCATCATACAACAGTCATATGAAAAAGTTTGGGCACCCCTATTAATCTTGATGATTTTTAGTTCTAAATATTTGGGTGTTTGCAACAGCCATTTCAATTTGATATATCTAATAACTGATGGACACAGTAATATTTCAGGATTGAAATGAGGTTTATTGTACTAACAGAAAATGTGCAATATGCATTAAACCAAAATTTGACCGGTGCAAAAGTATGGGCACCTCAACAGAAAAGTGACATTAATATTTAGTAGATCCTCCTTTTGCAAAAATAACAGCCTCTAGTCGCTTCCTGTAGCTTTTAATCAGTTCCTGGATCCTGGATGAAGGTATTTTTGACCATTTCTCTTTACAAAACAATTCCAGTTCAGTTAAGTTTGATGGTCGCCGAGCATGGACAGCCCGCTTCAAATTATCCCACAGATGTTCAATGATATTCAGGTCTGGGGACTGGGATGGCCATTCCAGAACATTGTAATTATTCCTCTGCATGAATGCCTGAGTAGATTTGGAGCTGTGTTTTGGATCATTGTCTTGCTGAAATATCCATCCCCGGCGTAACTTCAAATTCGTCACTGATTCTTGTACATTATTCTCAAGAATCTGCTGATACTGAGTTGAATCCATGCGACCCTCAACTTTAACAAGATTCCCGGTGCCGGCATTGGCCACACAGCCCCAAAGCATGATGGAACCTCCACCAAATTTTACAGTGGGCAGCAAGTGTTTTTCTTGGAATGCTGTGTTTTTTTGACGCCATGCATAACGTCTTTTTGTATGACCAAACAACTCAATCTTTGTTTCATCAGTCCACAGGACCTTCTTCCAAAATGAAGCTGGCTTGTCCAAATGTGCTTTTGCATACCTCAGGCGACTCTGTTTGTGGCGTGCTTTCAGAAACGGCTTCTTTCGCATCACTCTCCCATACAGCTTCTCCTTGTGCAAAGTGTGCTGTATTGTTGACCGATGCACAGTGACACCATCTGCAGCAAGATGATGCTGCAGCTCTTTGGAGGTGGTCTGTGGATTGTCCTTGCCTGTTCTCACCATTCTTCTTCTCTGCCTTTCTGATATTTTTCTTGGCCTGCCACTTCTGGGCTTAACAAGAACTGTCCCTGTGGTCTTCCATTTCCTTACTATGTTCCTCACAGTGGAAACTGACAGGTTAAATCTCTGAGACAACTTTTTGTATCCTTCCCCTGAACAACTATGTTGAACAATCTTTGTTTTCAGATCATTTGAGAGTTGTTTTGAGGAGCCCATGATGCCACTCTTCAGAGGAGATTCAAATAGGAGAACAACTTGCAATTGGCCACCTTAAATACCTTTTCTCATGATTGGATACACCTGGCTATGAAGTTCAAAGCTCAGTGAGGTTACAAAACCAATTTTGTGCTTCAGTAAGTCAGTAAAAAGTAGTTAGGAGTATTCAAATCAATAAAATGATAAGGGTACCCACATTTTTGCACTGGTCAAATTTTGGTTTAATGCATATTGCACATTTTCTGTTAGTACAATAAACCTCATTTCAATCCTGAAATATTACTGTGTCCATCAGTTATTAGATATATCAAATTGAAATGGCTGTTGCAAACACCCAAATATTTAGAACTAAAAATGATTAAGATTAATAGGGGTGCCCAAACTTTTTCATATGACTGTACTATGGGGGTGTTTTTCACCTGCAGGGACAGGACGACTGTTTGCTATTGAAAGAAAGATGAATGCGGCCAATTACATAGATATCCTGGAAGAAAACCTCTTCCAGAGTGCTCTGGACCTCAGACTGGGCCAAAGGTTCACCTTCCAACAAGACAATGACCCTTAGCACACAGCTACAATAAGTGGCTTCGGAACAACTCTGTGACCATTCTTGACTGGCCCAGCCAGAGCCCTGACCTCAACCCAATTGAGCATCTCTGGAGAGACCTGACGGAACTGGAGAGGATCTGCAAGGAAGAATGGCAGAGGATCCCCAAATCCAGATGTGAAAAACTTGTATCATTCCCAAGAAGACTCATGGCTGTACTAGCTCAAAAGGGTGCTTCTACTCAATACTGAGCAAAGGGTCTGAATACTTATGACCATGTGATATTTCAGTTTTTCTTTTTTAATAAATTTGCAAAAATATCTAAATTTCTGTTTTTTTTCTGTCAAAATGGGGTGCTGAGTGTACATTAACGAGAAATAAAATGAACTTTTTTGCTTTTAGCAAATGGCTGCAATGAAACAAAGAGTGAAAAATTTAAAGGGGTCTGAATACTTTCCGTAGCCATTGTATATTACAGGCCGCTGATAGAATATTTTTTGTAACATAATCCCTTTAAAGAATGGGAGTCAACAGAAAGAAATGTAGTCCATAGACTACTACAGTCTACAGGTAGGGATGTAGAACACTGTCCCCTATATCAAGGAGTAGCAGAGGAGACAGAGCCACATATGTAGTGTACATTGTTGCTATCCTGCCTTATCTAGACTCCTATCAGTACAACAGAGCTATCAATAAATTCTTTCTTCTTAGTATAATGAGATGACTCAGTTTAATAAATTTTAACCTTAAAGCTTTAAAGTGAGCTGCAAAAAAAAAAACCATAATATTGCAACTGCTTTTGTGCGCACTATCTATTTCTGATCATAAATACAATCCCTATAAGGCTGTGTTCACATGGCGGAAAATTTTCCGCCCCCGGAGTTTTCACCGCGGTCAGCCGCGACGAGATTCCAATGCCGTGCATCAACATTCCGTTGCGGCTAACCGCTCCTGACTAAGCCCGAATCCACACGAGATAGGTCATGTTGCTTTTTTTTTCCGCTAGCGGAAAAAAGCTGCTAGAGGGGAAAAAAAACGCCACTGACTCCCATTGAAATGAATGGGAGGAGTTTTTTCAGGCGGATTTTGAGTCGGATTCCGTGTCAAAATCCGCCACCAAAAACTCCGTGTGAACACAGCCTAATGCTGGCTGACATTTTGTCACATTATTTGTATTACTTGGCACTTAAAACCAAATGTCAGCCTATTATCTGGTCCCCTACCCTGACCATTTATGATACTTGGCCTAATATTTTTACTATATGTGTATTGAGAGAAAGGGGTTACTTATTTTGCAGCTGTAGCCTCCAGTCTCAGTGTATATTTCTTTATGTCACTACTAAATACTACATGTTTTACTAGAGATTTTCAATCAAAAACTCATCAATGTACCTTGCACAAAATTATACCTGGGATCTAGATATTCTAGAAGATGAAGGAGGTTCATAAAAGACATTTAATTGTAAAATGCCAGAAAGGCAGATCTAGTGACACACATTCAGCTGCCAAACCTCTCAGGAAACTAAGGTGTAGATGCAGCACTAGAGGAACACAGGCAAAGACAATAGGAAGAGGAATCACATACACGACAGTAGCTTATCAGATCCAGGTCTTACACTGACTGCAGGTAAGACTCACTTGATATTATATTACTCGTGTCTCAGTTAGATTGATGCCATCTTTGATGTGGCCAGTAGATGCAGTTTCTGACCTCTCTAAACTCATTTAGTTGCCTGGACCTTGAAGTTAACCTAAAACTGCAAGAGCAGGACCAACAGTGCTTTGTAAAGATAACTCAGTAACATACCTGAATGCAATCATTTCAATTTCTCTTGTCAATATCGATTATTTGCTGCACAAGAAATTGGAATCGCTTTCCAATTTGAATTCAATTAACTTACATAGATACATAGTTAGTACGGTTGAAAAAAGACATATGTTGACCAAGTTCAACCAGGGGATGGGAAACATCATGACATTCTATACATTTCCACAATGCATCAGTGCTGTTTTGCTATAAAAAGGTATCTAATCCGTTTTTGAAGCTGTCGGCTGTTTCTGCTGTGACCAGCTACTGCAGTAGGCTATTCCACAGATTCTTACTGTGAAGAAGCCTTGTCGCATCGTGAGATTAAACCTTATTTTCTCCAGCCGGAGAAAGTGCCCCCTTGTCTTTTGAGCAGATTTTACATTTCTTGTATGGGTCATTTATATATTTATATAGGTTTATCATATCTGCTTTTAAAAGCCTCTTCTCCAGACTAAACACATTAAACTCCTTTAGGTTAAGACCCCTCGTAGCGAGCCACAGCAAAAAAAAGCGCTGCGGGAAAAAACGCGGCGGCAACGCATCGTGGTTTTTCCTGCAGTGCTTTTCACAGAAAGTCCAGCATAGCTACCGGGTCTCCGCTGTAATGCACAGTGGAGACCCAGAGCTAATGCTGTTTGATTGCAAGTCCCATAGACTGAAATACAACTGTATTGCAGTCTATCGGAGATTCGCTACATTACTATTGAGGCTGGTCAATATTCCTATGACAAGTCTGGAAGCCTTCAGAATGCTCCTGGCTGTCATAGGAACAGGTCAGCTTTAACTCTGATCGTGGGCATTGCTAAGTGTGACCCCACACCCAGGTTCAAGCCCACCAGGGGGGCTAATAAAATAGTAAAAAGAAAATATAAAAAAAACTATAAAAAACTAAAAGTTCAAATCACCCCCTTTCCCTAGAATACATATAACACTACAAAAAATACTATGAAACACATACACATTAGGTGTCCAAAAACGCCCGGTTGACAAACTTATAAAAATATTTTGTAATACTTTGGGGGAGTCACTCAGCAATGCCCGCGATCAGAGTGGACTCTGGTCACGGGCATTAGCTCCGGGTCTCCGCTGTACATTACATCAAAGACGCAGTATGGTAGGTAGCAGCCGCCATCTTTAAGGACCCGGCATCCGCCATAATCCCATGCAGATGTCAGGATGAGGTTAAACTAGCTAGTGCTTATTTTTGGAGTAGGGCTTATATTTCAAGCCTAGCTGGGGCTTATTTTCAGAGAAACATGGTATATCTGCCTGGCCCTTCCCCTTGGCCCTCCCCTTGGTAATGAGGAACAAAGCCTTGTGGAGCTGACTTATTATTGCAGACCAGAATTTTGGTGTATTTTTTCCTGTTTTAGGCTAAGGCCCCATGTTGCGAAATGCAGCTAAAAAACACTAAAAAAGCATTTTTTTCTGAAGTGTTTTTCGTTGTGTTTTTGCTGCATTTTTCAGCTTTTTTGAAAATGTAGCTTTTCCACTGTGTTTTTTTTTTCACAATGTATGGATGGGATTATCCAGAATATCATTCACTTTGATGTAAAACGCAGCGTTTTCTTCAGCTGCGTTTCCGCAGAAGGAAAAAAGCTGAGTTTCCGCAATGTGGGGCTTTAGCCTTAAACCTTTTTTGTTTGTACCTAATTTATAATGCAGTCTGTTCTATTTTTCTATTGATTTTCATATAATGTGCTTTTTCTCACAACTGACTTGTTATGTAAATATGGTTTAAGTGTATGCCTAGTTTACTATATGTGACTTTTTAAAAAGTTGCTAAATTTTTGTGTAAGCACACTGCGCTTCTAACTTAAAAATGCAGCAGGAATCTTTAATGAACTCTGCAGAAAAAAAAGCAGCGTTTTACAGCAAGTCCCATTCCCACTTTGCTGAAAAATACACGCAGCAGACATGCAGCGATTTCCAAAACCGTCGCGGAAACACCAGCGGTTTCCCATTAGGTATAATGGAAGCAGAAAGTTTCTTCTGCGGACTTTCTGTGAAAATCGATGTGGGAAAACCCACAATGGGTTGCTGCCGCGGTTTTTCCTGCAGCCCTTTATTGCTAAGGCTGAGGCCTCATGTTGCAGAAATGCAGCTTTTTTGTTGTAGATTTTGCTGCAAGTTTTTTGAGCCAAAGTGAAGAATGGCTACAAAAGAAATGGGAAATATATAGGAAGTTCTTATACGTCTCCCTTCTGCTAAATCCACTAAAACTGTCTGAGAAGGGGAAAATCCTTGCAACAATAAAATAATTCTCCATCTGGTCCAGCATAGCAGTTCTGTATATCCTTGACAGTAGATTGGGTGCAACAGTCATGTGTTGTTGACATGATATCACTACTGCAGCTGATCAACAAGCCCTGCTAGGGATCAATGATCCCCTCCTTAAAGAGGCCCTTTCTCGACCTCCACCAACTACAGCTATTTGCATAGATGTAAATCCACTTATTCTAGCACAGTTCGAATTTTTTTTTGTCTAGCCCCTCCCGTTCCTGAGCAGACAGTCCTGGAGAGACCCCCTGACAGTAGAGAGCCTAATTTGCATATTCAGTGCTGAGACTAACAACGATTGCTCAGAAGCAGTAGGGGCTACAGAAAAAATCCACCTGTGCTGGAATCTGTGAAGCACTGCCTATTGAAGGATGCAAGAGTTGGAGTTGTTGGAGGTGGAGTAAAGTCCTCTTTAAATCACATAAATGACATATTTCAAGCACTCGGAACTTCTATAGAAAAAACTCAGTGCATATTGGCAGGCATTAAAATGACTAAATATCTGACGCTAGTACAGTGTATAAAGAATGAAGTATACTACGGATCTATAAAACAAGGTGTGCCTAGTAAACAGGAGTGACAAGTGTGTGTCCACAAGATGGACAGGTGAAAACTACAGATTACCAGATAACAAGCACAGATGGTGCAAAGTGTAACAGGGTGTTTGTACAAGGAGATATAACATTTTCTGCAAAGAAAAAAATTCCTGCACAGTCCATATGTGAGATGTCTCTATGAGGTATCCACCCTATATCCAGTTACCTTTCTCTCTGTCCTATAAATCTGGGTGTCTTTACTGCAATTCTGGCACATAGTTGCTGCATTCCTCCTGTAACTGCGGCTAAAAAACATAAGTAAATAAACAATGCCAATGCCATGTCACAGGCTCTAGCCATGCCTGTCTGCTTAAAAATTACCATAAAAAAGAGGGAAAACTATTTTAAAGAGGACCTTTCACCACCTCCAACAAGTCCAGTTCTTTACATCATTTAATAGTCTTTGTTACGCTGATTCTGGCACAGTTGGAGTTTATTCTCTAGCCCCCACTGTTCCTGAGCAATCAATGCTGTTAGTTTTGGTGGCAGACATGCCAGTGGTTTCCATATAGGTATAACCGAAACAGAAACTTTCTGTGAAAAGCACTACGGGAAAAACCACAATGTATTGCCAGTTTTTCCTGAAGCACTTTTTTCTGCGGGATGCTAAGTGGGGCCTTAGCCTTAAACATTTTTTTAGTAGCACTTTGTGCTATTAAAAAAACATGAAAAATATGAAAAACCAGACCCATTTCTACTCCTTTTTTTTTACATTTTCTCAGATATTAAAATAAAGAAAAAACATGGAAAATTAAAAACAAGATAAAAATAAATCCCTATTTATCACCAAAAAATGATTTGAATAACCCAAAGGAAAAAAATATTATAACCCTCAAAATCACATGCACGAATGAACCAGAAAATGTGGTTGGTCCTGAACCAGGGAAATTGGTTAAACACCAGACTCCTCCAACCTGGAACAGTACAGATTTTTGTTCACTTTTCTGGTTCTACCATTGTAGAACAGAGGGGCAATATGAGGCCCTGCGGACTCTCCCTCCCTTGGTTGATAAAATTACAGGGCTAATTGATAAAGGCAGCACTGGGGTGATTCACATTTATTCATCACAGGTATAGGGCCAACTACAGCTAGGACTTATTCCATCTACAGCAGAATTAAAGTTGCTTTGAAATAAAAAGGTCATGGACCAGTAGACTATATGATACACAATTTAGCACTCTAAAGGGGAGATTTATGAAGGGTGGCGTTTCAACACCAGATGTCATATCTTCCGTGCTGGAAGAGGGTGTGATCAGGCACACCCTCTGCCGGACTCACGGTTGACATAGATTTTAGGTATCATTTATGCCATTTTCATGTAGTAAATGATAATAAAACTGACTGGGCCGTTGGCCCTTCCCATGTCATGCTCCTAGCATGACCCTTTCAGGAAAAAGGCATAGGTGGCGTAAAAGATGAAAAAAAAAATGACATTTTTTGTACAAAATCGCAGTTTAGCTTTTACTGTTCAAGGATTTTTTCTGGATCAACACTGCAGGATAATATGCTGAACAGGATGAATTACTATTATTGCCTAATAATCCAGAATACATCTGATCTGTAATCCATAAATTAAATTAATGAAGAAATCATAGGAATCTGTAATCATATGGATTGTGATTGTTGCTAATTAATTGTCCTTTGTCATATCTAGTTTCATCTGCTCCAGGGCAATAGATACACTAAAAGGACAAAAAACTAAACACACACTTTTATTAACCCTTTAATGACACAGGATAGTTTGTACGTTAACGCTCAGAGACTTTTTTTCATATTTTCCCTCCCCGTCTTCCAAAATTCATAACTTTTTTATTTTTCTGTCGACATAGCTACATAGCTATGTGAGGGCTTATTCTTTGCGTGATGAGTTGTACTTATTGTACTCATTTGTCACCATTTTGGGGTACATATAATGTTTTGATTAGCTTTTATTTACATTTTTTGGGGGTCCATGTGAAATAACACACATGCGTTCACTCTGCATTAAAAATGACATGGCCACTTTGTTCGGTGAGTCATTACGATTACAGCGATACCATATTTATATTGGTTTTTATTACGTTTTACCGCTTTTACAAATAAAACATCACTTTTTGAAAATGAAGGATTTTCCAGGGGTAACCATATTCTGATGTCTAACTTTTTACTGTACTGTTGATGGAGATATGTCAGGCCTCTTTATTTGTGGGAAAAATTGTACTTTTTATTGGTACCAATGTTTGGTATGCATGACTTTTTGATCACTTTTTATTGTTAATTTTTGGGGAAAGCAAAGTGACCAAAATACATTAATTTGCGCATTGTGGTATATTTTTTTATGCCGTTCACCGTACGGGATAAATAACATTATTTACTGTATAGATAGTGGGGATTTATACATACATGAGGATTCCTAATATGTTTGTTTATTTATTTTTGTTTACATTATGTCTTTTTTTAAATATAAAGGTGTTTTTTAAACTTTTTATTGTTTGTTTATTTATTAGTGTGTATTGTAAACTATGTGTGTGTGTTTTTTTTATTTTTACTTGTCCCACAAAGGGACTTGAAGCTGGGATCTCAAATCACCAGTGTAATGTCCTGCAATACATAGTATTGCAGAACATCGCACATTGGTTCTTATGGGAACTTTTCCTATGGGAACTATGCATAGGCAGTCAGGAAGACATGGCTCTGCCACCTGGCTGCCATGGCAACCCCTTGAAACCTGCAACCTTATCGCGGGAGGTCCGGGGCAAGATCGCACCCCCTGTCACCCATCGGACCCCCCCGCAATAAGATCGCAGGTTCAGAGGGGTTGCCATGGCTATTGATCATGGCATCCAGGGCATTATAACACCATACTATTACGACACTGAGCATTACCTATATACTCAGCGTGGCTTAATACTGTAGTTTGTCGCTGAGGAAGGAGTTAATAGTCAGTAAAAGACAAGATAATGAGATCATCATCTTTGTGTTATTAAGCAACAAACTCTATCAATGATGGATACATATTTCACTTTTTTTGTAGTCTTCTGTCGGAGGCATCTTGGGCCTAGAAAATTCCTTAAAGTGGTGGCTTTTCTATCTCAGGGAGAGAATCTTTTAAAAGTGGGTAACTTTGAATATGTCAAAGTAAGGACGCAGTTTGCCTGAGCTCCAGGATGCTGGCTTTCTAATGGGGGTCCACACCTGCTACTCTTCTCCCATAGTGTCTCAGATTATCCCCAGAGGTAAGAAGATCATACCTAGACCTCGCTCCACACTGGAAATGACTCTTACTCAATATATGCAGGCTTCCAAGATATACTGTCCATTTCTTTTAGTAGAAGGAGACCATCCAGTGTAGAGCCTGGGACGCGGGCCCTTTTAACTATGAAGTCTTATCGATTACTCTTCTTCCAGACATCTGTTGGTGCAGACACAACTGAAACTTCTTATGGTAAGGCAAGAGAAGGGGGCACCACGTATTTATGGTGTCACCCCTTCCAAGCCATGCTGTGTAAAGCGGGACTGAATTTGCTGTTTGCTTCCCTGAAGATCTTGCAGAAGTCTTCTCCTTCTGAACAGCAACCAGCCTTGGGAACAGCCTTTCTTGTCCCTCCCCACTCTCTCTGTGATGCTTTCCTTCTCTATTCTCCCTAACTCTTCCCCCCTGTGGGTGCCACAGACCTCCTGAACATAGTGTCCCTCAATGTATAAAGCCTAAAAATTCCTGAGAAATGTGCTTCTCTGCTACAATTGCCTTGGAAATTCAGGTTGTCCTCGGGAACGTGGAGAATTTTGTTGTGTCTTGTTGGCATTGTTGTGTTCAGGGCAACCACAACATGGCTCTTAATCCCTTGGCTGACACATCTAGTGGGTTTTCCCTTCTGTCTTATGTGGCGCTCAATGGTCTTTACAGTCTTTCCAGCTTGCCAACTCTTGGCGATTTCTTCACCCAATGGGCCAGAATTTTGCCTTCTTTTCTTCTCCCCATAATGTTTTTTCTCTAATTGATTACATTTTTCTCTCCCACAGTTACCCCTCCCTCCTGAGAGCAGCCTTAATAGACCATGCACTCATTTCTTTCACTATCTCTCTCCCATCCTTCCACCCCATGCCTGGCAGTGGCGTTTTGATGTTCTATTGCAAAACCTCACGGTAGTTGAAGACATCCACAAGGACCCATCTGACTTCTTCCTTCACAATGACACAACCATAGTTTTTCACAGCACCCTATGTGAATATCACAAGTGTACTATACGCAGCTCATTCATTAAAATTGCCTCATGACTTAAACAAGAGCATAGCACTGGTATTGCATTGCTGGTGGCGTGGATAAGTAGGCTGGAGATGACTCATGAACATTCTCTGGCCTTGTCCAATTGGAAATAACTGCTTGGTCTTAGGCAGGAGCTTAAAACTCTTATCCTTTTGCATGCCCACTCCTCCCTGCCAAAGTGCTATTGGAATTTCTTTGCATTCAGGAAAAAGCCAAGTAGGACACTGGCACATGCTGTTTGAGTACAAAGTGAACACTCCTTCATACTCTACATCACCCCATCATATGGAGCCCAGGTATTATTGTCAATGCGGATTGCGCACACCTTCTCTGAATTTTACTCTTCGCTGTATAATCTCCACCGACAAGCATCCAATGTGGCTGCTCAGCAGTAACGTAATGAGATAAATGACTATACTCCCACCCAAGATTATAGATACATTAGAGGCCCCCATCTCAGAAGACGTAATCTCATTGGTCCACAAGGAATCTCAATGTAGAAAAGCACCCCTGGTCCTGATGGTTTATTCCTCCCTTTTTATAAGACTTTTAAACCCATTTTGCTCCACCACCTCCTATAGGAACTTAATTCCGTTTCCCAGGGACACACTCTCCCCTCAGACCCTCTTAGTGCCCACATCACAGTGATTCCTAAAAAGGGTAAGGACCCAATGCTTTGTTCCAACTAGCTCCCAATCTCCCTACTTAATGTAGATCTTAAGTTGTTCGCTAATCCTTTGTACCCACTTCATGCCACTCCTGCAATAGATATTACTGTACCTCCCATTTCCTACTGCTACTGGACACTGTCCTACCCTCATAGGATACCCCTGTAGGGGTCCCTGGTTCTCCTAGTGCCTAAATTTGGGTCACCTTGGTCCTCACCACGACTTCAGATGGTGCCACTTCACCATCTTGCACACCTCTGAGGTGCTCCCCAAGCTGTCTCCTGCGACTATGGCCAGGATGGGCCGCGACTGCCTTGACCCCCAGCTCTACTGACTGGCCACTGCACCTTGCCCAGGACCTCAATGAGCCTCAGACTTTCTCCCTCACTGTGTACCCTGCCCTTCTCCAGCTGCCTTCCCTGCTGAGCCCTACTCCTGCATACCCTGGGGTGCTCCTGGACTACTGGATCTTCCTCCTGGCAACTGTACCTCAGCATCTGCATACTCTGCCGGTGAGTGGTACTCCATTGCTATATACTGCTTTCTCCAACTGCTCCATATTTTGCCTGGCACAACTTTTCAGCGACCTGTAGCACCCTGTTTCTCCCTGGAAAACTTTGCCTTTCTGATGCTGGTAGCCCTCTTGGATTTCCTTTTATACTTCTGCTTGCTTGAACATTCTATACTCCTTGTCCATCTTTATGGTGCCTCCTCCTGATCTCCGGTGTGCAACTACCGCATCCCTAATGTCTGGTTAACTATTCAGCTCATCGTCACAGCTGCCCCACCAGCAATAACAGGCTCTAACTCTAACTGCCCTTCTACCAGTCGCCTTGCTATCATGTTTACTAGGTCCCAAAAGCCGAAAACCTACAAACTCAGGGAACACTCGACAAACTGGCATACTCTACCCAAACTGTTCAGAACACCGAGCCCTCTGAACTGGACACCCTTAGCCCTCTTCAAAAAAAATCCAGCAATTTGTCTCCATTGAGCTGTCTAAAGCTGTGACTGATTTCACTAAGCAAATTCAGGACCTGGGCTCTAGAGTCACTGACATGGAAGATAGAATGGATGAAGTTGCTGATGCCCTCGAAGAAGACAAAAACTGCCTGGATGACTCAAAAGCTTGAGACCATTGACTTAAAACTAGAGGACCTGGAAAACAGATCCAGAAGAGCCAATATCTGCAGAGGAGTGCCAGAATCTGTGACCACCCTACATGAGTCTATTACAAAACCATTTACTGCCCTGCTTCCACAAGTTGACCCTACACCGATCCATATGGATTACATTTACCAAGCTCTGGGATGGCCAAAAAATCAGAATATACCTAGGGACATCCTTAAGCTACACTATCTGGAATTCCACGACCGAATCCTTTCGGCAGCCCAGAATCTACAACCTCTGCCTGGTATGGCCCCAACAGTTCAGCTCATTGCAGACCTAGATCCAGCCACCCCAGATAGGCATAGGGTCATGCGTCCTGTGATACTAACTCTTCAGAAAGCCCAAGTACGCTACTGTTGGGACTTTCCCTTCCCTGTGGTCTGCACCCTCAACAATAAATAATCTCTCAGAGATTGTTAGCTTTCTTCGTTCCCTCCACCTCCCTTCTGCTTTCCCTTTCCAAGCTACTGTTTTAAATGTCCCTATAACCAGGGAGATGCTCTTAAAAATGGGAAGGCTCCTGGACCTGATGGATTTTCCTCCCTATATTACAAAAAATTCAAAACTATCCTTTCTCCACACCTCCTTCGAATGTTTAAACCACATCTTACAGGGTGGTAAATTCACCCAAGATATGCTTAATGCGTCCATCACTGTTATCCCTAAACCTGGCAAGGACGCTACCACTCCAGCTATTTATAGGCCCATCTGGCTCTTAAACCTAGACATTAAATTATTTTCCTCTATCCTTGCCACCCACTTGAATAGCCTCCAACTCCATCCCTCATCCATTCTGATCAGGTAGGATTTATTCCCGGTAGACAGGCCTCTGACAATGTCAGGAAGCTTTCCACCATTATGCACTGGGCTAATTGCCACCGTAAACCCATCTCCCTCTTAACTTTGGGCATAGAGAAAGCCTTTGATAGTCTTTCCTGGTCCTACCTTGCCCATGTCTCTAAATTTATGGGCATCACCAGTCTCTTTCAGAGAGCCCTTCGAGCCCTCTATTAGGATCCCATTGCATACCTAAAACTCCCTACTGATTCTCCAATACCCATTAACATTTGTCGAGGCACCCTTCAAGGTTGCCTCTTACCCCCCCGCCTTATTTGCACTAGCTATAGACCCTCTGGTTATTGCTATTCGCTCCAACTCCGATATTAAGTGTGTGCCACCACAAAACTAAATATAACTAAAGGATAAATTCCTACCATACTTGGGCATTAACCTCTGTAACTCTTTAGATGTTTACTTTAAATGGAACTATGCCACGCTGATGCAGAAGCTCCTGGCATTGCCCCGCCCTCTCCTGGATAGGTAGAGTACAGTAGTTAAGTTGGTTACGTAGCCCCGCATCCTCTATTACTTCCACATACTCCCAACCCCGGTGACCTCTTCTTCCCTAGCCACTCTTCAGAAATAAATTTTTAACTTTATATAGGTACATAAGCGTCCATATATCCGCAGATGCGTCATGTTCTTCCACAAGAGATTGGGAGGTTTATCAGTCCCCTACTTACAGTGGTGGAAAAAAAAGTATTCAGTCAGCCACCAATTGTGCAAGTTCTCCCACTTAAAAAGATGAGAGAGAGCTGTAATTGACATCATAGGTAGACCTCAACTATGAGAGACAAAATGAAAAAACATATCTAGAAAATCACATTGATTTTTTAAGAATTTATTTGCAAATTATGGTGGAAAATAAGTATTTGGTCACCTACAAACAAGCAAGATTTCTGTCTCTCACAGACCTGTAACTTCTTCTTTAAGAGACTCCTCTGTCCTCCACTCATTACCTGTAGTAATGGCTCCTGTTTGAAATTGTTATCAGTATAAAAGACACCTGTCCACAACCTCAAACAGTCACACTCCAAACTCCACTATGGTGAAGACCAAAGAGCTGTGGAAGGACACCAGAAACAAAATTGTAGACCTGCACCAGGCTGAGAAGACTGAATCTGCAATAGACAAGCAGCTTGGTGTGAAGAAATCAACTGTGGGAGCAATAATTAAAAAATGGAAGACATACAAGACCACTGATAATCTCCCTCGATCAGGGGCTCCACGCAAGATCTCACCCCGTGGGGTCAAAATGATCACAAGAACGGTGAGCAAAAATCCCAGAACCACACGGGGGGACCTAGTGAGTGACCTGCAGAAAGCTGGGACTAACGTAACAAAGACTACCGTCAGTAACACACTACGCCACCAGGGACTCAGATCCTGCAGTGCCAGACATGTCCCCCTGCTTAAGCCAGTACATATTCGGGCCCATCTGAAGTTTTCTAGAGAGCATTTGGACGTTCCAGAAGAGTATTGGGAGAATGTCATATGGTCAGATGAAACCAAAGTAGAACTGTTTGGTAGAAACACAACTCGTCGTGTTTGGAGGAGAGTGAATGCTGAGTTGCATCCAAAGAACACCATACCTACTGTGAAGCATGGGGATGGCAACATCATCCTTTGGGGCTGTTTCTCTGCAAAGGGACCAGGACGACTGATCCGTGTACATGAAAGAATGAATGGGGCCATGTATCGTGAGATTTTGAGTGCAAACCTCCTTCCATCAGCAAGGACACTGAAGATGAAACGTGGCTGAGTCTTTCAGCATGACAATGATCCCAAGCACACTGGCAGGGCAACAAAGGAGTGGCATTTTAAGAAGCATTTCAAGGTCCTGGAGTGGCCTAACCAGTCTCCAGATCTCAACCCCATAGAAAACCTTTGGAGGGAGTTGAAAGTCCGTGTTGCCCAGTGACAGCCCCAAAACATCACTGCTCTAGAGGAGATCTTTATGGAGGAATGGACCAACATACCAGCAACAGTGTGTGCCAACCTTGTGAAGACTTACAGAAAACGTTTGACCTCTGTCTTTGCCAACAAAGGATATATAACAAAGTATTGAGATGAACTTTTGTTATTGACCAAATACTTATTTTCCACCATAATTTGCAAATAAATTCTTTAAACATCAGACAATGTGATTTTCTGGATTTGTTTTCTCATTTTGTCTCTCATAGTTGAGGTCTACCTATGATGTCAATTACAGGCCTCTCTCATCTTTTTAAGTGGGAGAACTTTCACAATTGTTGCTGATTAAATACTTTTTTTCCCCACTGTATATAAATATTATGTAGCTGCCAGACTTTCCCAACTGCCCACAATGGGTTGCCCTGGAGTCGACTCTTCTAGCCCCGATTTCACAGCAAGCCTTAATTTGGTCCCTAAAGTCTACTCCCCATACAATCCCAGTAACTGCCAAAATAACGGATTACATGCTGCAGCTGTGGTGGAGGGTTCATTTTACTCACCAACTGCAAAGCCCGATCTCGCCATTAATCCCCCTGTTTTGTAATCCTCTCTTTCCCCCTGACCTATCTACTGGGGTATTCTTTTGGTGGAGATACGCTCGGTTTTGCTACCTCATCGATTTCCTCTGTAACCGAAGACTACTTTGTTAACACATATTCCCCACCTCTTTCAGAGGCTTTTAGGATGACACAAGTCTTTCTCTTTCTGCACTCAGTCACCGCACATAACCCGGAAATCTCCCCTACCAATTGATTGCTGCTCGAGATGAGCGAATCGAAGCTGACGAAGTGGAATTCAATCCGAATTTCAGGAAATATTCGATTAGCATTAAATCAGGATTTCCACACGCTTCATGGTAACGAATCGCATTTTTTCATAAAATGGCTGCTGCACGTTAGGACATGGGGCAAGGAACTCTGGGAAGGCGGGATCACCCACAATGCCATGCGTGCAGCCAATCAGCAGCCAGCCAGCTCTGTGATTTCACAGCCATTTAAACCCTTCGCGACCACCCACAGTATCGGGAGCGGATGTTAGCTGTAACTGACAGCTAACAACCTACTCCATAACCCCCGGTTGGAGGCGTGGGTTTTAACCCCATTGATGCCACAGTCAAAAATGACCGCGGCATCCAAGGGGTTCCTCCATGCTACATGTCCCCCTCGGTCCCCGCGGTGAGATCGGGGAGTGCCAATATGCCTCTTCTGCAGCCTGGGGTCTGGCCAGTGACCCTAGTACCTGGTTGATCCTGCTCAGAAGTGAGGAAGTCAGCCTATGCGTCTGCATAGGCTGACTTCCTCTATAGACTGCAATACCTGTGTATTGCAGTCTATAGTGCTGAACCAGCGATCAGTGCATCACTAAAAACCATTGCAAGGCACAGTGTTCTACACCACTATACAGGCTCTCTGCAGCTAGGAAATAGCTGTTTTTTAGCACGATTCACTATGAATTAATTTGGTTCGAATCAAATCGTATTGGAAAATTTGCAAAGCTGCTGAATCGAATTTTTTAAAAATTCATTCATCGCTAATTGCTGCACATCCTTTAGCAGGGGCATTTGGCAGGTCACTTTGATGGAGCCTTCTTTGAAAATTCTTCATAGGGTCCATTTGGACCCTACAGTCTGCACCCTTTGTTTCAGGGGTTGTAATACCTTAGGAATTACTCTCCATATCTGGTGGTCTTGCCCACATGCCCGTCACTTTGGGTTAGCTATCCACAGAATGGCACAATGCCTTTTTGGCCAGACATTCCCATTGTCTGCCCCTATCTTCCTCTTAAGTCTTAAGCCAACTAGCCTTACTTATGCCCAACATAAATTACTTCAATAAATCCTGATGGCAGCACATGTTGCCTTTAACTGGAAGAGGTCCTACCTCTCCTTGACTGATGTTATGCGAAGAGTAGATTCCATAATGCTCCACAAAAAAATTAATGCCAGCACCTCTGATTCTCGCGCACTCTTTGATAAAGTCTGGGCACCTTGGGTCAATAGATCTAACATCCCAGGCCTGCCATACTGTCTCCAATTACTCTCTTGTGGGGCACTCCTCCCCAGTTCCATAGGCAGGGTCCTCCCTTAATTTTTTACATTATCCTATTTGGGTTTTGGCACTACTACCCCTCCTTCCCGCCCCTCTGTTGGTTACTGGTTATTGTTATTTTCATTGTTTTTATGTCCTTAAATTTTGTAAACATCATTCTGCACATATGCCTTCTTTCTGTGACTGTCTATATATCCACCTTATGTTTTGTATTTTTGCTGTTTCATTTCAATAAATACCTTTGAAACTATAAAATACAACCTGTATCAATGGTCCTTGGAAAGTTTTACATGGTTAGGTAGATGTTCCATTTTTAAAGTGAATGTATTTCCACGAATCTTGCATGTATTTCAAGTACTCCCAATTCTCATCCTCTGACACTTTTTCTCCACACTCTTGACCAAACTAGTTTTGTCTAGTAAACCAGCCAGGATAGTGAACTCCATCCTATTTTGACCCAAGAACACAGGTGGTATAAGGTTACCAAAACTCCCTGCTTACATCGCGGTTTCCCATCTGTCCCAGGTCGTCGATTAGCATCACAACACTGACTCCAAGTTCTGGGTGAGCAAGGAATCATCAATGTCTCAGTCCCTCTTACCCTCACCATCTGGCTGTCCTCACTAGACAGGCAGGCCTGCCCCACTATTTCTCCTACCCTACAGACTGCCATGTGAATCTTCGCCACTACCCACTTGGCCCCTTTCTCTTCCCTGATGTTCCTGATTCTCCGCAAACCATCCTTTGCTTCTGGTCTGGAAGACCTTGGCTTCCTTTGTTGGTTCCTTGCATTCCATTTTCTCTGCAGTGATGCTTGGATCTTGCTGGATGAGCTGGGGGGCCCCATGGAGTCCTGCTTCTTAGGGTTCTGGTGAGCGAATTAACTCCATTTCCTGACATCCTTCCCAGGTCCATCTGTCTTTGCTCACCCTAAAACGGACTTTAAGGTGCTATGAGCCGGGGATGGACCCATAAGACCCATCTTTCCCTCTAACTATGCCATGTTGGGGTCACCCCCTGCCCCAGCTTACATCTACATTACATTTGAAGTCTGATCTGGATGCCACTTTTTCAGAGGCTCTAAGGTCCGCCCTGCACCTCACCCACAGTTTGTCCATCTCTATCCATATTCAGGAAGCGGGAAATGAGGTTCTCTCCCACTGGTACCGTTTGCCCAGTAAACACTTTGCACTGATGCCCTCAGTGGGAGTATATTTCCAATACAATAGGTTGTTGAAGTATATCAGTGAGATTGGCAGAAGAGCGAAATAAGTGCAGAGCAGAAGAAAAAGTACTATATATTTTAATAGAAAGAAAAAAAAATGTATATTATGTTTATAAATGGAAAAACATTCAGTATATACTGTATATAGTATTTGTTAGGTATAATGTTAAAAAGCATGATTCTGCCATTATTTTTTTGGGTTTCAGTTTTCATTTTGGATTTTCATTCACTGTGCAGTAAAAATGACCTGTTAACTGTAGTACAAAAGCCTGTGCGAGTACAGCAATACCAAATGTATTGTTTTTTTGTTTTACTACAAAAAATTTTTTAAAAAACTTTGTTTGCGTTGCCATATTCTGAGACCCTTAACTTTTTTTATATTATCATCTAAGGACTTTTTTTTGCATCATAAGCTGTCATTTTTATTTGCACAATTATGGGCTAAACACAACTTTTGGATCACTTTCTATTCCATTTTTTGTGGACTGTATGTTTTTTCCATTAGGTTGTTTGTTTTATTAGTTCAGGAATTTTCAGATGCAGCAAAACCTTACATCTTTTTTTTTTTATATGTAAAACTGGGAATGGAGGTGATACACCAACGATGTTTTGAACTTTTGATTTTCAGGCTCCATATCTCACCATCCACTACAGACTACCATCATTTTATAGACAATCATCTTGGCTATCTCATACATAAATTTGACTTGCAACTATTTATGCAACTATTTAGTATATGATTAGTTATACAGATTCTTGTAAGGAAACTGTATGGTTACTGTTTCGCTCCTAAAAATCTAAATTTTTATTTTTATTATTTTTTAAATTTACCTTTGGTTTTCAGCACTGCCTGAATCCTTCTGGGCATGCTCTAGATGAGATTCAAGGATGTCAAGACCAAAATCTGATCCCAGGTCTCTTCTACATGTTCTCAATGTTGGTGCATACTGGTCGACTCACATGAGTACAAATACAGCTTTTTCTTCAACTCTACCCACAAGTGTTCGATTAGGTTGAGGTCTGGGGATTGTGGGGGCCAATCCAGCGCCTCTACTTCATTGCCACTGAATGATTTCTTCGCTAATATTGACGCATGCTTCAGGCCGTTGTCCTGCTCAAACACTATGTCGTCCTTTTCATACCCATAGTACTCGAGTGTACGAAGTAACTTGTCTTGTAGGATACTCACGTATAGTATAGCACAGCATTGAGACCACCATCAATCCTGGTCAAGTATCCAACACCTTTGGCTGTGAAACAACCCCATATCAGAAGACTTTCTCTATCAAACCAGTTCCTTCACTTTCTCAATCCATTAGCCCCCTTTTCCCTTGTTTCTTCCAGACTCATTTGCACCCATCAAAGCCCAGTCTATTGATTTTCGTTTCATCACTCCAAGTCACCCATTTCCAATCTTCTACTGTCCACTTTTCATACTTTTTTGCAAACTCAAGCCAATGCTTCGTATGATGATATATAAGTCAAAGATTCTTTACCTTTTTTCAGGCCACTATTCCAGATTTGTGTAACGCGCGTTGCATGGTGCTTGCATGGACATCTGTGATCTCACTATTATGAAGCATATGAGTTACCTCCACTGCTGTGTTTGTTGCATCAGAACTGATAGACCTTGTGATTTGCTGACTTGCTGACTCTGATATGTCCACCTCTTGGTTTTTGAATGGATGGACTTAATTTCGTATTTTTCCAACGGTTTGGCAATTTTCTGAGAGTCCGTTATTGATGAGCTAGATGATGCTGTTTCTCTTTTCTTGGGAAATCTTCTTCATGGCTGATCATCGATTTGAACCAGTGACCGTTCGCTTGGAAATCAAGCCAATAACACATTGAGCTATTAGGGAATGTGAGAATAGGTTGTACTTTATAGTATATTAGCAGAAGGACCCAGCTTTGCACGGGTATATTTCATTTTTTGTTTGTGTAGTGGCCCCATAAGAATTGTTACTGGTGTATCTTGTATATCGTTTGTGTGTACTTTAAATACGTTTCAATTTATAAGAATGCTGACACCAGTATGGCAGTCCAGTATAGGTACAGTGTATTTGTGACTGTGTTGTTATGGAAACCTGGTAAATTAAATGTGAAGTTATATTGGCTGATACACGCATATGACTGAATAATTAAGGACCTGCGAACTGCTATTGACTAATACAGGTCATAGATAGCTTGGTTGCTATGGAAACCTGGTGTAAAGCTGTGTATGTCAAGACTGAAGAACCTGCGAGTTTCCATTGGTCCATAAGCATCATGTGATCATGTGTATCTCAGTTTGGATATCAGTGAAAAACCTGCGATTGGTTGTTATGGAAACCTACCGTAAAGCTGTGTGTATGTGACCTTGTGTAACAGTGTCATCCACAGCACCCTGCCCCTTTAAAGCTGACCTACAGCAGTGAAGAAAAATGGATGGGTTGTTATGGAAACCTGAAGTAAAGCTGTGTGCATGTGGAGATTAAGCGCCTGCGAGCTTCTATTGGCAGGTAAGGCACATGTGACCGTGTGTATGGCAGTTGGAATATGAGTGAAAGACTTGCAGGCTTCTATTGGCTAATGAACGTCATTTTTGGGAATACTGTATCTCAGGAATGGTACGTCCTAGAGAGCTGAGACCCGGTCTAAAACCTTCCCGAACACCTAATGTACCTGTTCCCAAATTTGGTGAAGATCGGTCCAGTCGTTTGGTCGCGCATAAAGAACAGAAAGACAGAAACTAATTTTTATATATATAAGAGACAAGAAGAAAAAGATTTTTCCACCACCAGGAGCAAAACAGTAACAATGCAGTTACATGAAAAGAATCTGCATAACTAATCATATACTAAATAGTTGCAAATCGAATTTATGTATGAGATAGCCAAGATGATTGTCTATCAAATAATGGTAGTCTCATGTTCAAAGTTGTAATTGATTGTGAGATATGGAGCCTGAAAGTCAAAAGTTCAAAACATTGCTACACTTTTGCTCATCAGTGTATACATTTTTAATTCTTTTTTATATGTTTTAAAACTTTTTTCATTTATTTTTAGAACCCCTAGTGTGTTTGATCGCTCATGCAATATACTGCAATACTTCTGTGTACAGTATATTGTTAGATTGCTGCACTACTATTATATCCTCCCTGTGGCAAGGTGTAATAGAAGTTCTGCAATCACCTGCCTTAGGCTCCTGGTGTGCTATCTGATCGGCAACTCCTATAACATCACTGGGTTGCTGACTGCTTCAAAGATGAGAACACTCAGGTAATGTAACAGTTTAGATGTCATGGTTGTTGAAAACCATGGCATCTAAGATCTTAAACAGATACAGTGTGGTTACTCATAACTT
This sequence comes from Leptodactylus fallax, assembly GCA_947044405.1. Lineage (NCBI taxonomy): Eukaryota > Metazoa > Chordata > Amphibia > Anura > Leptodactylidae > Leptodactylus > Leptodactylus fallax. Next base: position 6,540,317 of record CAMRHE010000021.1, read on the forward strand.
GAGGGTGTCAACACTTGGTGTATATGAAGTGGACTCAGCACCTGAGTACCATCTTTTACATTCCTCCAGTTAATGCTCCATTATATTAACCCCACACATATTTATCTTTTATTCTTCTGTACTATCTCTCCCCTCCCCAATACCATCTTTCTCCCCAATATTATTAACCTCTCTCCTACACATAATTTTCTCACTATTTACTCCTCCCTACATATAATCTCTATCCTCAGTATTTGTTACCTCACCTTCTACATATTATTTCTCTCCCCCAGTATATTTACCCCTACTCCACATATCATCTCCTTACTTCAGTATTATTTACCCCGTCTCAACATATGCTTTGCTAATGCGAGGGAGGCATATAACTCATCAGCCCTACTGCCCCTGGGAAGATCGGATCACAACCTAGTGCGTTTCTGACCTGTGTACAAGCCACTTGTACGTAGAGAACCAGCTGTCACCCGCACAGTGAGGATATTGTCCGAGGAGAGTGATGAGGTTCTGAGGGATTGTTTTGACACAACTGCATGGGAAGTGCTGCAGGATTCTTATGGAGAAGACATAGAAGGACTCACACACTCCATAATGGACTACATTAATTTTTGTGTGGACAACACAGTACCCACAAAAGTGGTGAGGTGCTTCTCCAACAACAAACCATGGATTAATTCTGATATAAAAACACTACTTAAGGAGAAAAAGATGGCTTTCAAGGCAAGAGACAAGGTGGGGCTAAGAGAGGTACAAAATGAGATAAGGCGTCAAATCAGGCAGGAAAAATCCAATTATAAGGAAAAAATGGAAAAGCAAATGAAAAGAAAAGATATAAGGGCTGTCTGGAAGGGGCTTAAGTCTATCTTGGTCATAGACAGTCTGTCTCCCAAGTGGAAGCAGATATTAATTGGCTTAACGAACTAAATCTATTCTTCAATAGATTTGATCACACACCAGCTCCTCCCACCCTAGCATGTCTTTCAGTTTCCTCTACCACACTAGCTTCACCCCCCTGTGGCTACTTCCCACCAGACCAGTAAATCCAGCAATCCGTCATTATCTGACCACAGTCTGACCTTCACATGTGTCCAGGTGAGAAGGGAGCTAAAAAAGATCAAAGTTGAGAAGGCTGCAGGGACAGATGGTATCAGTGCCAGGCTAATTAAGACTTGTTGGGATCAGCTGTGTAGTGAAGTGGGAAATAATACCTGAACTGTGGAAATGTTCTTGTGTGGTACCGGTTCCAAAGAAACCTCATCCTATGGACCTCAACGACTACAGACCCGTAGCATTAACATCCCACCTGATGAAGGTCTTAGAGAGATTGGTTCTCACACATCTCCACCCTCTATTGAGCCGGTTATGGACCCTATCCAGTTTGCTTATCGGCCAGGCATTGGGGTGGATGATGCCACAGGGCTCTTTCTCACCTGGAGAAACCAGGGAACACTGTGAGAATAATGTTCTTTGATTTCTCCAGTGCTTTTAACACCATACAGCCAGGGTTACTGAGAGACAAGCTGGCCCTTGCTGGAATGGACCAACACCTCTCCAATTGGATACTAGACTACCTAACAAATTGATCCCAGTATGTGAGAGCCCGGGACTGTGTGTCAGATACCGTGATCTGTAATACGGGGGCACCCCAGGGTACAGTTGCCCCTTTCCTCTTCACACTGTACACTGTAGATTTTATGTGCAACTCATCTAACTGCTACCTACAGAAGTATTCTGACGACTCTGCAATAGTAGGCCTCATCACAGACGAAGATGATAGGGAGTACAAGAACTGAACCGGGGTTTTGTGGACTTGTGCCAGTGGAACCACCTGAGGATTAACGCTGGGAAGACCAAGGAGATGGTGGTGGACTTTCGTAAATGCAGATGCCCTCCCAAACCAGTGGACATCCAGGGGACGGGCATCGAGATTGTCAAACCTGTAAGTATCTGGGTAGCTGGACTGGGCAGATCACATGGAGGTCCTGTACAGGAAGGGCCACAGCAGGCTGTACCTGCTTTGGAGGCTGAGAGCCTTTGGAGTCCAGGGGGGACTTCTTAGGACTTTTTTCAACTCAGTAGTGGCATCAGCCATCTTCTTCGGAGTGGCCTGCTGGGGAAGCAGTATAGCAACCAGGGATAGAAATAAACTCGATAAGCTGATTAGAAGGGCCAGTTCTGTCCTGGGGAGCCCCCTGGACCCACTGTAGGTGGTGGGTGACAGAAGGATACTGTCCGTGGTGAGCTCCATGCTGGAGAATAACTCCCATCCCATGCATGAGACCGTAGTACTGTCAGTGACCGACTACTTCACCCTAAGTGTGAGAAGGAGCGCTATCGGAAGTCTTTCCTCTACGCTGCGGTCAGGCTGTACCACCAACACCGACCTAAGCGGAGATGATTCCATACAGAGAACTGAAATTTCTTCCTGTTGTGATATCCCCCCCCCTCCCCGCTACTTCTTTACCTGTACCTTTCTATCTGTCTGCCTACTATCAATGGGATGCCTCTACCTTGGAACGTTTTTCGTATATATTGCATGTGTATTTGTATTGCTTATCTTGCATTGCATATCCTTGCTGCTGTAACACACTGAATTTCCTTGTGGCAGGACTATTAAAGGATTATTATTATATTATTGTTATTATTATTATTATATACTCTCCCTGCTTCAATATTATTTACCCCTCCCCTACATATAATCTCCCTGCTCCAGTGTTATTTACCCCATCACAGTATTTTCTCTTCCCCATATCTCCCTCAGTATTAACCCCTTCACCTCTCACAGCATCTATCTACCCCCCACAGAATGCAGCTAATTTACCTTCTGATTGGCACCATCCAGACTTGCAACATGAGTGATCATAAGCTTTCGCCCCAGGCTGTCCAGGCTCCTGTAACATGTGAGAGTACAGGAGCCGGGTGAGCTGCTGACCACTTCTGCTGCAGGGAAAGCAGTATGATGGAAATGAAGAAGGAAGTCGCTCCATTGTGTGGTGGAGGGAGAGCTGCAATAAACAGCAGCGCCCCCTCTAATGTTACTGCAGGAGTGAAAGGACAGCCGCCCACACAAGTTTCTGGCTCTGCTGCTAATGAAGCAGCAGCAGCCAGATACTGTAGAGGTACTGGCAGTGCTCCCCCCCAAGCTCCAATCTGCCGCCTGAAGCCAGAGGCTCATTTCGCTTCAAGGCAGATGCGGCCCTGCATGTCTATGGCATCCATCAGAGGCATACAAGCACAGTGTGAATGCACTTTAGCTCTGCAGACAACTTGAGTGCAGTTGTTCTGGCAGGAAGTAATTTCCTATTGTTCTCTGTCCTTCTCTGATCTTATGGGTCATTGAACACCATTGTGTAAGCATCTAGGGCTGTGGTAGTACATGGGGCATTTAATAAAAAACATGTGTCAAACTAAATAAGCAGAAAACTTTCATTTAGAGGTTCAGTGAGGTTAATCTTTGTCATCCAATGCTCAAAGGACAGGATTCCGGATTGACCAAATCAGGATGCAAAAACACAAATATAGAAACAAAACAGGCACTGAGTGTAGTGGTTAGGCAAAGAAAAAAAAAAAATTTATAAAGGTAGGCAATAATTCACAAATCTGTATAGCACGTGAAACTCTGTATGAACCTCCTGTAGTTTTCCCTGGTGCCTTGAAGTGGAGGAAAGCAGAAAAGAAAGAGAATATAAATCGTTGTGCTTACAGGTTCCCATGGAAGGTTTCAGATGATTAAACTGGTATCCTTTATTCAAGTAAGAGTACAACATTTTCATACCCCATATTGGAGTCTTCATCAGGTACAACAATATGGGGTATCATACCAAAAGGATAGGGCTAATTGCAATCCACTGAAAAATGCCCAGGGAGAATATGTATCCCTATAAGGCAATACAGTAGGGTAGGGAAGCATGCTGCTGCCAGCTAAGAATAAAACAGTAAGAGGGGCATGAGGAGGGGAATGAGTACAGAGCAGAATTCTAAGTATTATGTACAGTGCAGCTTGAGAGTCAGTAAACCCTACAGAATTATCTTTATTTCTACAAAAATTTGACCAAAAACTACATCAGATTTTCATGCAAGTCCTAAAAGTAGATAAAAAGAGCCAAATCAAACAAATGAGTCAAAAATATTAGACTTGGTTGTTTATTTATAGAAGAAAATGACCTAATATCACATATCTGTGAGTGGCAAAAGTATGTGAACTTTTGGCAGATGATGTGAAGGTGAAATTAAGGTCAGGTGTTTTCAATCAATGGGATGACAATCAGTTTTATTTAAAGAACGGGGATCTATCAAAGTCTGATCTTCACAAAACGTTTGTAGACATTTACAGTGCCTTGCGAAAGTATTCGGCCCCCTTGAACTTTTCAACCTTTTGCCATATTTCAGGCTTCAAACATAAAGATATAAAATTTTAATTTTTTTGTGAAGAATCAACAACAAGTGGGACACAATTGTGAAGTGGAATGAAATTTATTGGTTATTTTAAACTTTTGTAAAAAATAAAAAACTGAAAAGTGGGGCGTGCAATATTATTCGGCCCCTTTACTTTCAGTGCAGCAAACTCACTCCAGAAGTTCAGTGAGGATCTCTGAATGATCCAATGTTGTCCTAAATGACTGATGATGATAAATATAATCCACCTGTGTGTAATCAAGTCTCCGTATAAATGCACCTGCTCTGTGATAGTCTCAGGGTTCTGTTTAAAGTGCAGGGAGCATCATGAAGACCAAGGAACACACCAGGCAGGTCCGTGATACTGTTGTGGAGAAGTTTAAAGCCGGATTTGGATACAAAAAGATTTCCCAAACTTTAAACATCCCAAGGAGCACTGTGCAAGCGATCATATTGAAATGGAAGGAGTATCAGACCACTGCAAATCTACCAAAACCCGGCTGTCCCTCTAAACTTTCATCTCAAACAAGGAGAAGACTGATCAGAGATGCAGCTAAGAGGCCCATGATCAATCTGGATGAACTGCAGAGATCTACAGCTGAGGTGGGAGAGTCTGTCCATAGGACAACAATCAGTCGTACACTGAACAAATCTGGCCTTTATGGAAGAGTGGCAAGAAGAAAGCCATTTCTCAAAGATATCCATAAAAAGTCTCGTTTAAAGTTTGCCACAAGCCACCAAACATGTGGAAGAAGGTGCTCTGGTCAGATGAAACCAAAATCGAACTTTTTGGCCACAATGCAAAATGATATGTTTGGCGTAAAAGCAACACAGCTCATCACCCTGAACACACCATCCCCACTGTCAAACATGGTGGTGGCAGCATCATGGTTTGGGCCTGCTTTTCTTCAGCAAGGACAGGGAAGATGGTTAAAATTGATGGGAAGATGGATGGAGCCAAATACAGGACCATTCTGGAAGAAAACCTGTTGGAGTCTGCAAAAGACCTGAGACTGGGACGGAGATTTATCTTCCAACAAGACAATGAGCCCAAACATAAAGCAAAATCTACAATGGAATGGTTCACAAATAAACATATCCAGGCCTGAAATCCAATCGAGAATCTGTGGAAAGAGCTGAAAACTGCTGTTCACAAACGCGCTCCATCCAACCTCACTGAGCTCCAGCTGTTTTCCAAGGAAGAATGGGCAAGAATTTCAGTCTCTCGATGTACAAAACTGATAGAGACATACCCCAAGCGACTTGCAGCTGTAATCACAGCAAAAGGTGGCGCTACAAAGTATTAACTTAAGGGGGCTGAATAATTTGGCATGCCCCACTTTTCAGTTTTTTATTTTTTCAAAAGTTTAAAATAACCAATAAATTTCGTTCCACTTCAAGTTTGTGTACCACTTGTTGTTGATTCTTCACCAAAAAATTAAAATTTTATATCTTTATGTTTGAAGCCTGAAATATGGCAAAAGGTTGAAAAGTTCAAGGGGGCCGAATACTTTCGCAAGGCACTGTATAATGGTACGAACAAAGGAGATTCCTGAGGACCTTAGAAGAAGAGTTGTCGATGCTCATCACACTGGAAATGGTTACCAAACCATCTATAAAGAGTTTGGACTCCACTAGATTGTGTACAAATGAAGGAAATTCAAGACTATTATTACCCTCCCTAATTGTGGTCGACCAACAAAGATCACACCAGGAACAAAGGAACCCAAGGTGACCTCCAAGCAATAGAAGACCTTTCTCAAATTAGCTAATGTTACTGTTACTGAATCCACCATCAAGAGGACACTGAACAACAATGGTGTGCCAGGCAGGATTGCAAGTAGAAAGCTGCTGTTTGCTAAAGATCACCTCAACAAGCCAGAAGGCTATTAGAACAATTTTTAGTGGACGGATCGGTAGAAAATATAGCTTTTTGGTTTAACCGAGAAGTGGTATGATTGGAAAAAGGAAAGCAATGCATTCCAGCATAAAAGTTCAAGCTGTTTTGTACGGAAGAATGGAGTAAATTTCCTCCAAGCCTATATGTAGGTCTAATCAACCATTCACGTGAATGTTTAGATGCAGTTATTGCTGCACAAGGGGGTCACACCAGATACTGAAAGCAAAGGTTCGCATACTTTTACCACTCACAGATATGTGATTTTGGATGATTTTCATCTCTAAATAAATGACAGACTATTTTTTGCTCATTTTTGAAATTAGATTTTCTTTATAAACTTTTAGAAAATCTGTTCTAGGTGAAATGTATTCAGAAATACAGTGGGTACAGAAAGTATTCAGACCCCTTTAAATTTTTCTCTCTTTGTTTCATTGCAGCCATTTGCTAAAAGCAAAAAAGTTCATTTTATTTCTCATTAATGTACACTCAGCACCCCACCTTGACAGAAAAAAAACAGAAATGTAGATATTTTTGCAAATTTATTAAAAAAGAAAAACTGAAAAATCACATGGTCATAAGTATTCAGACCCTTTGCTGTGACACTCATATTTAACCCCTTCCAGACTAGACACATTTTCGGGTTTTTTTGTATGTACGGTTTTGAGGGCTGTAACATTTTTATCATATTTGTTAATCAACTAATTTCTGCGTCTTTTTTCGGTGACACATAGGGCTTTATTTTTATGTTGTTTTTATTTTTGCATGTGTTTTAATTTTTTTTATATCCGGGAAAATCTAAACAAAAGAGGAGGAAAAACGTGTCAGTTTTTCACTTTTCATTTTTTTAAATTTAATAACGCAAAGTGCTACTAAAAACTTTTTAAAATAGTTTTTACTCTCCATTACGGTAATTTTTATTTTGTATGGTGTCGTCGGGAGAGGGGCTATAACCTTTAATAAGGGCGTGTTATTGGCGTATTATTTTATTTATTTTTTTAATTATTTTATTTATTTTTTACTTTTCTTTTCACATTTTTTTATTTTTTTTTACATTTTGTCCCCACAAGATCATAATAGACCTTTGGGGACATCTGATGACTTTTTTTTTTTTTTTGTTGGGGAGGCTGATTTCCCTTATAACTGTTGCTGGTACATTTAGCCCCAGTTGCCGGAGGAATGCAGCCTCCTGCACGTTACTATAGAGCTGATCTGGGTCTTGTAGGACCCAGCAGCTCTAACACACGCTGATCCTGGCGGATCATGTGACCGCCGGGTCAGAGGGCAGCCACAAGATGGCGGCGCCCATAGTGGTGTATACAGCGCTCATTCAGCGCTGTATACATAGCGATAGGGATGGCAGGGAAGTTACAGCCGGCTCACATGCTGTCCTTTTATTTCTGGTCCTCCATGAGATGGTTCTACTCCTTCATTGGAGTCCAGCTGTGTTTAATTAAACTGATTGGACTTGATTAGGAAAGGCACACACCTGTCTATATAAGACCTCACAGCTCACAGTGCATGTCAGAGTAAATGAGAATCATAAGGTCAAAGGAACTGCCCAAGGAGCTCAGAGAAAGAATTGTAGCAAGGCACAGATCTGGCAAAGGTTACAAAAGAATTTCTGCAGCACTCAAGGTTCCTAAGAGCACAGTGGCCTCCATAATCCTTAAATAGAAGAAGTTTGGGACAACCAGAACTCTTCCTAGACCCGGCCGTCCAGCCAAACTGAGCAATCGTGGGAGAAGAGCCTTGGTGAGAGAGGTAAAGAAGAACCCAAAGATCACTGTGGCTGAGCTCCAGAGATGCAGTAGGGAGATGGGAGAAAGTTCCACAAAGTCAACTATCACTGCAACCCGCCACCAGTCAGGGCTTTATGGCAGAGTGGCCAGAAGGAAACCTCTCCTCAGTGCAAGACATATGAAAGCCCACATAGAGTTTGCCAAAAAACACATGAAGGACTCCCAGACTATGAGAAATAAGATTCTCTGGTCTGATGAGACGAAGATTGAACTTTTTGGCGTTAATTCTAAGCGGTATGTGTGGAGAAAACCAGGCACTGCTCATCACCTGCCCAATACAATCCCAACAGTGAAACATGGTGGTGGAAGCATCATGCTGTGGGGGTGTTTTTCAGCTGCAGGGAAAGGATGACTGGTTGCAATTGAAGGAAAGATGAATGCGGCCAAGTCCAGAGATATTCTGGAAGAAAACCTCTTCCAGAGTGCTCTGGACCTCAGACTGGGCCGAAGGTTCACCTTCCAACAAGACAATGACCCTAAGCACACAGCTAAAATAACAAAGGAGTGCATTGGAACAAATCTGTGACCATTCATGACTGGCCCAGCCAGAGCCCTGACCTCAACCCAATTGAGTATCTCTGGAGAGACCTGAAAATGGTTGTCCACTAACGTTCATCATCCAACCTGACAGAACTGGAGAGGATCTGCAAGGAAGAATGGCAGAGGATCCCCAAATCCAGATGTGAAAAACTTGTTACATCATTCCCAAGAAGACTCATGTCTGTACTAGCTCAGAAGGGTGCTTCTACTCAATACCGTGCAAAGGGTCTATATACTTATGACCATGTGATATTTCAGTTTTTCTTTTTTTAATAAATTTGCAAAAATATCTACATTTCTGTTTTTTTTCTGTCAAGATGGGGTGCTAAGTGTACATTAATGAGAAATAAAATTAACTTTTTTGCTTTTAGCAAATGGCTGCAATGAAACAGAGTGAAAAATTTAAAGGGGTCTGAATACTTTCCGTACCTACTGTACATTCAATAGTTTTGGCAGGGACAACAAAGGACAGATAGGTTAGGACATTTTTATATTTACTCAATACAGTTTTGGCATAGTGCATTATCACTTATTCCTGGTGGCATGTGTGTACATTATAACTACTGACCCAAGGAAGCAGCAGTTATTAATATCGTGGATATTTTCTATTTATGTATAATGTTGGGAAGCAACTTGTGTAATTTTAAATCAAGCTTTTAGTTTTGTGCTAATAAATTATTGCATTTTCTTATATATTTGGGCGAGCGTCTCTATTTTATATATTCATACATTTTGTGGTTTGTTGGCAAGGGGGACATTATACTGTGTGAGAGTCAATGTAGGATGTTATGCTGTGTAAAGGTCACAAGGGGGACTTTGTACCCTGTCAGGGACACTAAAGGGGCTTTATACTGCAGGGCACAAAGAGACAGAGTGGAATTGAGTGGGGTCAAAGGGGGCATGGGTAGGATTAAATGCATACATGTGTTTTGTTGACTTATTAGCATTTACCCCCATTTTTGATAGATTTCTTATTTTGTAATGTCCCCCTTGAGGCCCCCACAGTATAATGGAACATCACTATGGAACATAATACTGTGTGCAGGGGCAGCTATGGGACATTATACTGTGTGCAGGGGCCACTAGGGGACATTATACTGTGTGGAGGGGATATTATGTGATATTATACTGTGTGGAGGGACCACTATGGGACATAATACTGTGTGGAGGGGCCACTATGTAACATTATACTGTGTGCAGGGGACTCTATGGGATATTATACTGTGTGAAGGAGCCACTATGGGACATTATACTGTCTGGAGGACAGTGTGAGACATTATATTGTGTGTAAATGGGGAGTTATACCATGTAGGAACCATGAAAGGGGGCGCTATGCCGTGTGGGGGTGGGGTCCAAGACAAAGTTTGCCATGGGCCCTGTCTTTGCTAGTTACACCCCTGTGTTATATATATATATATATATATATATATAATGCATATGTGGTTGCCTACTCAGTTTCTGCATTGAGCACTTCCATTAATACAGATGAAAGTGTTCACTGCACTATTAACAGTATCAGGTCCTGTTCACACGGTGGTATCTGGCACTGATTTTGCAGCGGATTTCACACCTAAATCAGCAGCAGATTCCTCCCTCATTCTGCCTCCCAACAAGACCAAACACAATGCTGCCACCCCCATGTTTCACAGTTGGGATGGTGTTCTCAGGCTTGGCCATAATGACCATTGTTATATGTGGAGGAAAAAGGAAGAAGCTTGCAAGCCTAAGAACACCATCCCAGCTGTTTAACACACGGGGGGTGGCAGCATCATGTTGTGGGGTTGTGTTGCTGTAGGAGGGACTGGTGCACTTCACAAAATAGATGGCATCATGAAGAAAGAACACTATGTGGCAATACTGAAGCAACATCTCAAGACATCAGCCAGGAAAGTAAAACTTGGGCGCAAATGGGTCTTCCAAATGGATAATGAGCTGAAGCATACTGCCAAACTGGTTACAAAGTGGTTTAAGGATAACAAAGTCAATGTTTTGGAGTGGTCATCACAAAGCCCTGATCTCAATCCTATTGAAAATGTATGGGAAAAGCTGAAAATACAGATGCGAGCAAGGCGGCTTACAAACATGGCTCAGTTACAACAGTTCTGTCAGGAGGAATGGGCCTAAATTCCTACCAACTATTGTGAGAAGCTTGTGGAAGGATATCCAAAACGTTTGACCCAAGTCATACAGTTTAAGGGCAATAGTACCAAATATTAATGAAATGGATGTAAACTTTTGACTTTGCAGAAAGTAATAAAAATGCCTTAAAAATTCTCTCTCTCGTTATTCTGGCATTTGGCGAATATAAATAATTTTGGCAATCCAAATTGACCTAAAACGGGAAAGGTTTATTCTGATTTCATGTCAGATAGTGAGAAAAACATGCATATGTGTATTTTTATGTAGTGTATGTAAACTTCTAGTTTCAACTGTACATAGTGATGCAAAAATAAGAAACGCACGTGCAAGTTCACAAGCTATTCCTAACCCTGTTCCCCTTCCTCAGGGGCCTGTTTTGGGCGATAAAAGTGGGGCATTCCAGTGTCTTGCCGATTCAAGACTTGGCTTAACTCACTGTCTATTTTTATTGGATTGTTGCGATGTTTTACTTATTTGTGGTGGCCATTATTATATGGTATTCAGTGGGCACCTTATGTTTTTTTCTTGTCTTCTTTTCCTCTTTTTTTAGGTTTTGGCTGGATACCATTCTATATCTAATTTCACAAATACAGGGACTGGGTTAGGGATAGTTTGTGCACTTGCATGTCTTATTTTTACATCACTATATATATATCAATAAATTATATTCGTATGGATGGTTTCCCAAGGGATACAACTATATCATCTTCTACACTCCCTCATCATTGCACCAGCACAAAGGCGTGCTGAAGGGTAGGGTTAGCCAGGCTGACTACAGCCACCATGAACCCAACTGTGACCAAATACTACCCCCATTGTCCCAGCATTTCTCCCCTGGGTTGCTGCACCAGGGGCTCACGTAACAATCCAAATACCAACATGTGTTTTCACTCACCAATCTAGGATCTTTATAGTCTACATGGGCCAGGTGCTTACTTACACACACATGCAACCCAATAAACATACATGCATGCAACCAATGCATACTGTAGCCCTTGTTGGACTAACACAATACTATAATTATGCTTCTTTTTTAATGCTTTTCTCTTTTTCCTTTGCATAGGACATATGTGAATTATGTTGAAGGTTTCTGGATGCAAGATTTCTCTGTTATTCCTAATAATGGCTCAGACTGTGGGATTCATTTGTGTTATGATGAAGCTGCAACACAACCAACCACCTCTTCCTGTAAAGAAACCTGCCCATATGCACATTCTTATTCTTTCAACTTGGAGATCTGGTTCTTCATTCACTGGGCAAATCTTCAGTCAGCACCCTGATGTCTTTTACCTCATGGAACCTGCTTGGCATGTTTGGGCTTCTTTGTCAAAGAATAGTATTAAAGTCTTACAAATGGCTGTGCGGGACTTAGTCCGTTCTGTCTTCTTATGTGACATGACAGTATTTGATGCATATATGCAACAGGAAAGGCTTAAATCAGACTTATTTCAATGGGAGACCAGTCGAGCTTTATGTTCTCCACCTGCCTGCAATCTTTTTCAGCGTAGTGACATCATATCCCAGGCTCATTGCCGGATGCTTTGTAAATTCTATCCATTTGATACCATTGAAAAATCATGTAAAACCTACAGCCATGTAGTAATAAAAGAAGTTAGATTCTTTGATTTGAAGAGTCTTTACCAATTGCTTGAAGATCCATCTCTTAACCTCAAAGTCCTCCACTTGGTGCGCGATCCCCGTGCTGTCTTTCAGTCTCGAGAGAGAGTTGCTTCTCTCCTCTCTTGGGATAATAATATTATTTTAAAGGACTTATCAAGAAAACCATCTAATGACAAAGAGAATGTGACCTACAAACTGATGGAAAGGATTTGTAAGAGTCAAGTAGACATATATCTTTCAGCCATCAATCACAGCCACAGTGCCTTTAATAGTCGATATATGATGATACGTTATGAAGACATAGTACAAAATCCTATCCAGAAGGCTAAACAGATGTATCAATTTAGTAATCTTAATTTCACCCATAACCTGAACATCTGGATACACAATTTAACTCACGGAAAAGGTCAAGGTAACAATTTTGTTATCAATTCCAGAGATGCAGTGAATGTCTCAAAGGCATGGAGGAATTCTCTACAGTTTGAATCTGTCCAAAAGATTCAAGATTTGTGCTATGAGGCAATGAAAGTTTTTGGGTACAAATTTCTTAAAACCAAAGAAGCACAAATTGATTTAGATTATGAATTATTGCTGCCACTACCTGATATGGTAAAGACTGGAGGGAAACCTTCCAATTTTGAGCAAAAGACACTAGGTATTGTTACATAACTAGTGAAATTTTGGAATAAATAATTTCTCAAACAAAGTAAAACATGTATGGTTGTGTATGTGTGTATCTTATTTAGGCCTGAGTTTAACAATAAAAGGGAGTCTGTAAACCTTGCATATCAATCAAGCCCCACAGATTGATAGGTTAGGGTTACCTAAATTAAACAGTGTTTTCGCCATTAGTGCATCTGTTGCCAAGTTATTGCCATTTTTGTCAATATGCAAATGAACTCTGAGAACGAGGGCATGGCTTGTTATCTTTTTGGCGCAATGGCAATGCTCTTATTTTTCCAAAGCGCTCACTGCTTCAAAAGGGAAAAAAAGACCATTAATTCAGGTGACCATAACCTATCTACCTGCAGGGCTGGGTAAATATGCTGTGTTCTGGTCACAAGGAATATTCTCATCTGTGCAAGTCATTCCCTATCCATAGAGGATGTTTTGTTCCCTGCTCTGAATGGGAGTTTCGGCACTTCCATTAAAATGAATGGAGCGGTGCGAGTGCTGCCTGACCACCACTCCATTCAGAATAGAGGGCAAAACGTTCTCCTGACTGTTGCGGACCTCAGATGGATAGGAGATAAATTATTTAGATGGCACAACCCCATTACAGATGAGGACTAGTTTGATACCTAAGGATGATGTCCTTTCTATTATATATCCATTTCCACATCTTAAAAGCCATAACTTGTATTTTTCTATTGTACAATTTTAGGAAACATGTATCTTATGGATTCAATCTTTTTTTCAGGATGGCTAATTTTGCAATTCTTTTTACATCCTAAATTTTGTGCTATGCTCTATTCAACATAAGTAATATATTATCTAAATTCTGGGGGGCAGTACAATTTTAGCGATATAACACTAATATAATTTTTTATCTTGTTTTCGTACAATAAATTCACTTATTTGCCAAAAACATCTTGTTTTATTGTTGCCATATTCTTAGACCCATTTTTTTGTGGAATGAGATGTAATTTCTGGTAGCATTTTAGGTCATATGCAACTTTTTTTTCTTTTTCTTTTTTTTTTTTTTTAGAGGTGAGGTGACATAAACAACAATTCTGTCTTTGTTGTTCTATTTTTTTAATAGTGTTTTATTTATTTTTTTAAGCATTTTTAAGCATTTTTATTTAAAAATGTATGTAAAATAGAAATGTAGTATAGGTTTACAATGTAATGATCATACAGAGAGCATGTACATAAGCATACATTGGAAGAGTTTCAAATAACAACATCACTTAAAAACATGTCAACAAGGCATCCATACAAAAAAAAATTGCCAACAAGAAAAGCGAAATCTGCGGGTGTGTTAGAACTACGGTCTTAGGCCATAAATCATTATGCTGGAGCCTCCTATAGTACACAAAGGCTAGGATGAATGAGACAGAGCCCCATGTAACTTGGGGGATGTATGAGAGGCAAGCCAGGGCTCCCAGACTGCATAGACTCTTTCCAGGGCATCAGATCTGGTTGCTTCTATTTTTTCACATAGCATAATCAGGTGTATTCTCTCTTTGCCATGAATGACAGACACGCTTGTGCAATTTAGCTGCTATATGTACTTTGGCAGCTTGAGCAATAAATATAAGCAGTTTAGCTATTTGTGATTAAGCCCATTGGGGGTTTCCCTTAACAGGATCACTGGGGTCAGAGGTATCTGCTTATTCAGTATTGATGATAAGAGGGAATGTACTTGTCACCATAAAGATGTGACCTTAGTGCAGTTCCACGATATAGGCAGTGTCGGACTGGGATGTCTAGGGCCCACCAGGGGAAATTTTTCTAGGGACCCACCGCCAGGACCCCTGCAGATCAACTGTACCTACACAGCACGGCTACAGGTAATAACAATGCCATGCTGCTCACCCGCCATACGATGTGCACCACTGCTAAACCAACCTCTACACTATGTATGGAATTGTTAATATTAACCTGGTCCATGCAACCATAGTACCCACAACTGTGGTTATCAAGAATATGAAGAGTGAGTAGCGCAGCGCCGAGCATGGAAACAATACTGTGAGGTGCATGTTTTGGTAAACATCTGATCTGTGGGGTCTTAACAGTCAGTGGGGGCAGTGGCGTAACTAAAGTCTTGTGGGCCCCGGTGCAATCTTTTGTTCGGGGCCCCCTACCTCATCCCTACAGCGAATTCTTGATAGTGATGGTTACGGGTACTAAGGAGTTTAATCAACCTTAGTGTGGTTAGGGTAATCTATGGGTCTCCTTGGCTTGGCTTGTTCCTTGGGCAAGATGGAAGCTGCAATCTCAATACTGATGCCAGTGCTTATGGGCCCCCTAAGGCTCCTGGGCCCCAGTGCGACAGCACCCTCTGCACCCCCTCAAGTTACACCCCTGAGTGGGGGTCTAACACCCAGGGGCCCTGCTGATCAACTGTTTGAAGGGACCGTGGTGCTTTTGTGAGTGCCCTCACCACTTCGCTATTTACATTGCACAAATCTGTTTTATAGTGACCATGCAATGTAATTACAACCTGTGATAATATCACTTGTCTGCTATAAAAAAGATGGGATGTGATGAAAATAATGAAGGGGCCCCACACAGTGTAATTTTCTTCACCATAGCCCCAACACAGTATAATATGCTGCACAGTATAATATGTTCCACGGTGGCACCCACACAGTATAATGCTCCACAGTGGCCCTCACACAGTATAACATGCTCCACAGTGGCCCTCACACAGTATAATATGCTCCACAGTGTCCCCCACACAGTATGATATGCTGCACAGTTGCCCCCATACAGTATAATACGCTCCACAATAGCCCCCACATAGTATAATATGCTGCAAAGTGGCCCCCCACACAATATAATGTGCTTCACAGTGGCCCCCACACAGTATAATGTTCTCAACAGTGGCACCCACACAGTATAATGTGCTCCACAGTGGCCCCCACACAGAATATGCTCCACAGTGGCCCCCACACAGTATAATATGCTCCACAGTGGCCCACACATAGTATAATATGCTCCACAATGGCCCCACACAGTATAATATGCTCTACAGTGGCCCCAAAAAAGTATAATATGCTCCTCCAGAGGCCAAAAACAGTATAAAATGCTCCCAAGAGTCCCCCTTAAGCCGCTTCAGGTGAACCCCATGAAATTCTTGTTCAGCACTCGGTTCAGCCCTCGAAAGGTTCACCACTCCCGATTAGTTTTAGTGCTATTATTATACACTGGGGTTGCCTTAGACCTAGGAGTATAATAATCGGAGGCCCAGAGGAGATGATGGAAAATAACAAACACTTATACTCACCTTACCTCACCTCTCCTGGGAATCCTCACTCCATCTGGCTGTCTTCGACATCCTACTCGGTCCTCTTCTGCCTGCGACTGAGGTCATGCTCCCCAGACATGACTGCTTGGGCCTGTGATTGGGCCTCAGCTGGTACGTCCCACGTTGACTGCTGGGGCCAAATCACAGGCCCAAGCAGTGACATCTGGGGCGTGTAACTTCAGTTACAGACTGGAAAAACCACAAAGAAGATACTGGGAATCGTTGGAGTCCCAGAAGAGGTGAGTATAAGTATTTGTTATATTTAATCAACTTCCCTGGGTCAGTTACCATTAGAACCAGGCTTTTCCCAATTGCTATCACGGTGCTGCGGGCCCTTGGCTATCTCTAGCTGGTCCCATACCACTCCGGTCTTACCCCGTATGACCACGATCGTTATGCCACCAGTTACCAGACCTCCACTGCCTATTAAAAAAAGCAGTGGGGGTCTGGTAGGGTTCACTAAATGCACGGGGGCCCACTGGGGAGTTCACCAATACCCTGGTGGGCCAGTCCGAGCCTGCATATAGGCATAGTGTCTCCAACCTTGTCACACCCTCTGAAGCATCTTTTGGATACAAAAGGAAACAAGCAATGCAGTTGGGCCGGTACATAATACACACAGTAAAAGATTTTCAGTAACGTCTTTACAAGTGCAACCATCTCTGCAGCGTGAGGGTATGCCTAATATCTGTCTCCCACTGATCCATGTACTTAAGCTTAGTCTCTAGAGATGGGGCATTGAGAACTGAGTATAAATATAAGTTCCTCTACCACAATAAAGAGTTCCTCTATGAAACTGATCTATTTTGTATAAGCAGTAAGTATGGACCCAATAAAATGTTGAATCTGGTTAATACAATATGATCCATCAGTTGAGTACCCCTTCAATTGCAACAACTTGCCAAACTTTGTAAACTGGTGAATATAGACTACCCTGATGCACAGCTACCACCAAAAAGCACCTGAGTCCAAGCCTTGCAAAAACATTGGGGTGCCATTTATAGATAACTAGGAAGAGGGGCTAGTTTGCAATTTATATAAAAAGCAAACCCCAGGCCAGAGCAATATTGAATGATATAAATAAGGGGATTTTCTGGACGTATTGTCTGAGAGAGGCCCTGAATACCACATGAGGCCTTCCAAAGAATTCAAAGGGGCATTCGCTAACTGAGCTATCTGAGCAGTTTTATAATAGTGTAAGAAATTAGAGGGGTTAAGCTTCCAAAGACGTTTATGAATGGTCACTGCCTGAAAAGATATTTGAGGATACTTAGTGCACAATACAAATTTGATAACGTGGGAACATATAATGCAAAAGGTGGAGACTAGGACAAGTATAGGATTTGATTGAAATATATAAATATATATGTAAAGATTCTGGGAGGGTCACCATTTTTACTGCATGTAATCATCCCAACAACCAGGACAGTGAAGGAATTTACCATTTGGCTAGGTCCATAGGCGGTCTTTGTAAAAGGAGGAAATAATTCCATTTAATCAATGTATTTTTAGCAGTGGTAAGTTTAACCACTAAGTAGGAAATAAGGTGTTCATTATTCTTAAAAATAAGGGGTCCATATTGAGGAATAAGAGGCCAGATGCTAATTCAAATTGCTTCAGTAGAGAAAGAAGGTTGGAGAGGGAAATGGTAAGGTAGAAGATTGTCTACAAAAAGACTGGTCTTATAAGTTGATGTGGATTTTTCAAAACCCCATATATCAGGGTGAGCTCTAATTGCACCTGCCAGGGGTCACATCACCAAGGTAAACAAGGCAGGGACAGAAGATAGCCACAATGTGTACCCCAGGCAATATGAATTGGTCATGATCAGGTAGAGGAAATTTTAAATAGGCTGTGGGCAAGTCATATAGAATCTTAAGGGGTGATATTAAAGGCAAAGGGAAGCCAGCCACACTGTGATGATGAGAGACCTCCAATTAAGTATTTCTGCTGTGTTGTATTACTATTTGTCCCTATTACTACTACACAGTGTGGGATGGTGCCTTTTATCAAAACCGGTTTGGCTACAGGAATGTGGGCTGCTTTGAGCCCAGATCTTGTGTTGCTCTGTTCCTGGCTCAATTAGCATTCCATTGTTACACTAATTATCTCCACAGGGGTTTCCTGCAGACAGGTGGAATCCCCAGACAAGTTGGAGCCAGCGACCGAACAAAGGGGATAAGGTTTTATGACAATATCTTCCCCGGGAAACCCCTTACTGTAACCCCGATAATTCCCTAAGGTGCGCCCGGTGAAGCCCACACAAGATACTGTTCAAAGCCCGGAAAAGGTCCAGACACTGATATCCTTACCCAAAGGGGATTTGGGTGTCATTCTTGGTGTCTACATGATGGGGATCTCGCCACGAACCCTATCATACCTCTTGCCCGACTCTACGATCATCGGGCGGGGAGATACAATGAAATATGGTTCTGGGAATTCCAGGATGGAGGGCGGGGCTCCTCCTCCTGGTGACATCACTTAGGGAGGAGACCAGTTGAGTTAAATGTTCTCAGACCAGGGAAAGAGGGGTCTTTGTTATCCTGGAGAACATGTGACAGCATGTAGGAGACACATGCTCTGTAACTTGCTAAAGCCTGCACCCTAGGCCCAAATCCTGCTGTGGCCTAGCGAAAACAGACTACAACCTTGTTCTGGTATCTTTCTAGATTTTTACTTCCCATTTTATTTTCTGTACTGTATATTGCTTTTACCTGTATTTGCTTGATAATTGATATGTATTTCTGTATATGTTAGTGCTTAGTACCGACCCACTGGGGTTAACAAATATATAAAATTTATAAAGCTCATTTCATATTATCCTATGAACCCGGTCCGCTCATGGTGTGTGAGTGGGAGGAAAAGAAAGTTGATTGCAGGTGTGTCAGGTAGCGTGGTAAGACGATATCCTTCACACACACTTATTATGCGTAGCAAATAGGGCCAAAGAACGGTACCCAAGTCCATCTGTAAACTCTCTCCAATTCGCTTAGCCATCATGGTTTTAAGTTGTTTTAGTATCATATATGCGTCAGTTTAAACTGACTGGCTAATTCTAAATGGCTCAATCTATCCTCCAGATCACCCTGTAATTTTAATTCTTTCCATCTTCCACTAAGAGATTAGGTGAATAAGAGAACCATTTATGAGATATCGGAAGCATGCCTGTATTAACATCACTTGTTGATTTCCATTGGAAATAAAGATTCAAAGATTTGAAACCAAGTCAATTTGGGATTTATCAGAGAAGTCTATAGGTAGGGATTCATTGAGCCTCCAGCAGAAGAGGGAAGTCACTGGAGCCTTTATTAGCAACATGGTAAGTACACAGTCATGGCCTCACCATGATGAGGGTATATGACTAAAGTATAGAAGATATGGGAACACGGCCATATTGGTGAGTATTAGGTCAATGCTAGAGTATGCATGATGGTTTGGAGAACAATATGAATAACCCCTAGTAAACCTATGTGACTCCCTATATGCATCTCAAATAAAAAGATGTGCATTTTCAACTGTGTTTCTTCTTATTTTAAAATTTATCTCAAGGTGCAGCAGGGTAGAGAGAAATGGAATCCACCTTTCACATTAAACATAAAACTACCTCCACACTCGACTAGAGATTATGGGAGCAGTAACTGTGCAGGAGTCTCCTTCCAGACAGAGTCCAGGGAAAACACAAGAAACTCCCCCCAACTTGATCTGGCCTTTCCATTGTTTTTTGTCTCCACACATCTCCTCATGTTAATAAGGGAAAAAGGAAGCTATAGCGTGACACAGTTTTAATTGGTTAAAAAGAAAAGCCCCAGCTTTATTCTACTTACAAACACGCTATCAGGCATATCAAATAAAGTTAAAACTATTTAAAAGTCCACATGGAGCAGGTACTAGTCTGCAGCCAAAGGGCTATGACAGACATTCTACTGGCTATGCCTTCAATAAGCCCACGGCTGCCACGTAAAGTGGTGCAATTTCATTCACAAGGGTGCAGATGCTTATATAATGGTGTCCCTTCACTCCAAAACTTTTTAGATAACATGGTCGCTATTGACTGTGGTAACTAAAGGGTTAAGTGCATGGGATCGGCAAACAGCTGAGCATGGGCGTTTAACACTTTAGATGCCACGGTCAATAGCGACAGCGGGATCTAAACAGCCGAGCACCCACTTCTGACAGTGCTGGAGATCCTGCACTATTCTGCTGCAATTGACATAGAAAGTCAGTTGCTGCAGAATAAGTCCCATGAGTGACGATATAGAAATGTTTATCGATAGCTATCATTCACTAATGGATTAACAAAACAAATCTGCCTGAATCGTATGGTGTCCTGAAGATTAATGAATCTACTCTCTAGGTCAGAGTTAGAGTATGCAGGGGCAAAACGTAGGTAGTTGAGAAGGAAGATAGCGAGTCCTACTTTTCTAGTAGCTGAAGCAACACAGAACCTACTGTACTGTGCTGAAAGTACCTAAGGCAAGACGCTTGTGTAAATTGTGTTTCCTGAATGCACCACACTTCCGGCTTATGATATATATTACCTATAAAGGTTCTCCGGCGTTTAATCATGTCACATTATGTGACAAAACCCTGCACATGGGAAATAATAATAAAATTACTAATAGTAACTACCAATCTAGACATTTCAAAGGGGGGAAAAATATGGCTTAACATAGGTGCAAGCATAATTGTTACATATACCCTCGGTTCACACTAGCGCCGGCTCTAGAGCCTGATCGCTAAAATAGAAGTTACAAACGGAGCCTGCTGGACCCCATTGACTCTCCATGCAAGACTTTTTTCTCCACCGATTTTTGGTGGCAGGGTCGGACTGGCCCACCGGGCAACCCGTGAATCGCCCGGTGGGCCCCGAGCCCCGACTATATTTAGTCCTCATTTTGCCAATGCAAAGGTCAGGGGTCCGATCCGGACGGTCAGGGGCCCCGACCGCTATACCTATTGTTAATGGAAAGGGTATGCCAGCCCAGGGAAATAAAAATACTCACCTGTCCTGGGTTCAGCATCGTCTTTGGCACTTTTCCGGCCTCACTGCAGGGGCCTGTGGTTAGGCCCCAGCGGTGACATGGGTGCACCAGCGTAATGACGTCATCACGCCCGACGTGTCCGCAGAGGTCCAATCAAAGGCCCCCAGCAGTGACGTCTGGGGCTCAGGACATGGGAACCAGGGTACCAAGGAAGATGGGATGCAAGGATGCCCCGGAGCAGTAAGACAAGGTGAGTATAAGTGTTTGTTATTTTTAATCACTTCTCCTGGGCCTCTACTTATTATATTGTGGGGTCTGAGGAGACCCCAGAATATAATAATAATAGCACCGGCTCTGGGGGGTGGGGGGGACTGTGGGCATATAATACTGTGTGGGGGCCACTGTGGAGCATATAATACTGTGTAGGGGCCACTGTGGGCATATAATACTGTGTGAGGGCCACTGTGGAGCATATAATACTGTGTGGGGGCCACTGCGGAGCATATAATGCTGTGTGGGGGCCACTGCGGAGTATATAATGCTGTGTGGGGGCCACTGCGGAGCATATAATGCTGTGTGGGGGCCACTGTGAAACATATAATGCTGTGTGGGGACACTGCGGAGCATATAATGCCGTGTGGGGGCCACTGCGGAGCATATTATACTGTCCCAGTATTGTTTACATGCCGGCGCTGCGCTGCTCACTCACCGTATTCTTGATAACTGCAGTTGTGGGTACTAAAGCACTCATAACCGCCACTATCAAGAATTCTCTCTAGGGAGGGGGTAGGGGGCCCCGGACAAAGGTTTGCACCGGGCCCACAAGACCTTAGTTACGACTCTGCCAATACATTTGCATTGGCAAAATGATAACTAATGGAGGCCAATAGCCTGGGGGACATTAAAGGGGTTGTGCAGGATAACTTTTTTTTTTTTTTTTTTTAATTACACAGGTGAAAAAAAACACAAAAAAACTTTCTCTCCTGTCCCCAGTGTCTCCCAGCGTGGTTTAGCCTGCAGCTCTGTTTTCTTCCAGTGCAAGTACCCCCTGCAGGTGACTACCTCTGAAGTCACGTGACCCCTGAGGCCAATCAGCGGCCTACAGGAAGGGACCTGGGACGTCACAGCCAGGGAGGACTTCCGGCAAAAGAAGACAGCTGAGCTGCAGGACCGGACTGTGCTGGGACCTGCTGACATCGGAGGACCGGGGATAGGTGAGTATGTTTAGTATGTTTTTGTTTTTTTGGGGGAGGAATTCACCTGTCCCAGACTAATTATAAAAAAGAAAAAATTATACTGGACAACCTCTTTAAAGCGTGGCACATTAGGGGGGTATATTAAAGGGGTTGTCCAGGCATAATTTGTTATGGTTTATCCTAAGGATAGGCCATAGATACCTGATCTGTAGGGGGCCGACCCGGGACCGAACAGCTGTACGGAGCCACTTCTGGTGTCCATCCTGTACACAATACGGGGCTAGAAGCAGAGAGCTCTGTCCACTGTATATTAGCTGGGCACCTTCACTGCATCTCAGCACTTATTGAAGTCAGTGGGAGCTGAGCTGCAGTGACGGCACTGGGCAACTATACAGCGGATGGAGCTTTCTGCTTCCGGCCCTGTGTTATGTACAGAACGGGCGCCGGAATTGACGCTGTACAGCTGATGGTGCCATGTGTCAGCTCCCTACTGATCAGGTATTTATGGCCTATCCATAGGCCATAAAAAAGATTAACCCAGGACAATCCCTTTAATATGCATCACACAGGATGTTAGCCCCCATCACTTCTCCCACACAATATAATGGACCCATCACTGTTCCCCATACAGTATGGGGGACCAGTGAAGAGGCCACTGTATGGGGAGACCAGTGAAGTGGCTATAAAAAAAATTTGGCCCAGACAACCCCTTAAAAGAGGTTGTCTATTAACTGGAGCAACCATTGTGGCGGCCACCAGGGAGGTGAAAAAATAAAAAAATTTCAAAAAAGTATACTCACCTGTCCACAGCACTCCATTGTCCCCTGCCTGTGTCTGTTTGGTCTCACGGTGGCGTCTCATTTCTGGAAATCCTGTACCTAATTGGTCTTAGCGGTCCCATGAGGTGCAGGACTCCCAGCAGGAAGGCGCCGGCACAAGACTGAATGGACACTGGCAGCGGACAACGGAGTGCTGGGGACAGGTGAGTATGCTTTTTTATTTATTTTTTATTTTACACTTGCCGCCCGGGACTTGGGTTGCGCCAATTCCTGGACATCCTCTTCAAAGTATTTATCTATCTTTCTAATATTGATGGCCTGTTCTTAGGATAGGCCAGCAATATTACAACTGCGATGTAATGATGATCTAAAGGTAATGGTAACCTGGAAGAGGCCAGGTACCTTGGGTACATAATAGGAAGAGGGGTGATAAAACCCCAGGTTAACAAAGTGGAGGCCATTCAAAATTGTCCCCGACCCTTGAATAAAAAGCAAGTGAGAGCTTTTCTGGGAATTGTCGGATGTTATCGTAGGTTCATCCCAAACTTTGCAACTATGGCAGCCCCATGGACAGATCTGACTAAGGGAATGAGTTCCATAATAGTCAAGTGGAGTGACAAGGCTGAGGGAGCATTCCAGGAGCTGAAGTCAATTCTCTGTAAACAGCTGGTTTTGGTCACAACTGAACTTGTGGTTCAGACTGACGCCTCTGATGTGGGGTTAGGCGCAGTGCTGTCCCAAATGGTGGGTGGTGAAGAACACCCAGTCATCTACCTGAGTAGGAAGCTTACACCACCAGAAAAAAATTTATAGCATTGTGGAGAGGGAGTGTTTAGCCATTAAGTGGGCACTAGAATCCCTTAGGTATTACCTACTGGGCCGACACTTTAAACTGGTCACTG
The DNA here is from genome assembly GCA_947044405.1 of Leptodactylus fallax. NCBI lineage: Eukaryota > Metazoa > Chordata > Amphibia > Anura > Leptodactylidae > Leptodactylus > Leptodactylus fallax. Next base: position 6,564,536 of record CAMRHE010000021.1, read on the forward strand.
ATCACTCACCCCTTACATGGTTGTGCCGCACCAAGGAGAGAAATGCCAGAGCCACCAGGTGGTTTCTGACGTTATAAAATTTTAAATTTACTGTGGAACACAGGGCAGGCAAGCTGCAGGGTAATACCGATGCCCTATCTAGGACCTATTGTTTGCTGACTAAAAGTGTCCGCTCCTACAGGTCCGAACAAAGGGGGGGGGTATGTGAGAAGGTGACAGGACAAGTGCTGGAAGCACCGTATATCAGCCCCAGGTTTTTAACATACGTCTGGTCCAGGGCGGGTTTTGAATAGGCCACAGCTCAGGTGTGAGTCCTGGCCTCGTTACGGGGCCATAAAAGGCTACAGAACCTGCACTTCAGGGCAGATCCTGGGGAGTGAGAGCTGGTGACTGGATCTGTCCTGTAACTTTTGTACTGTGCCAACTTGTTTTTTTGTGTGGCCAGCAGAAAGCCACACGGATAGTTAGTTTCGTTACTGTTTAGTTAGCGCTCGGACGAGCAGGATTTTTGTTTGTGTTTGCCTTAAGTTAAGGCTGTATTTTACTTTGCTTGTTTTTATGCCTGATGTAAGGTTTATTTCTTTTTGCCATTTTTTCAAATAAACCTGTTTGCACCAGACATTGTGTCTCAGTCTCTGACTGGTTGGGTCCGCACCATTGCTGCTACCGAGTTACCTTCCCTACAATTTGTAATGCAGTTTCTCTCGAGCACATATATGCTAAACATGTAGGTGTAAACTGATATATGGAAACACAGCAGTGCGCCGAAGGGAAGGAGCGCCACTGGGCATGTGCAAAAGCAGATTTTGCTGGAATAGCTTTCAGGTGTCATGTCTCATTTTCAGAGCCCCTAGAGTACTAGTACAATGGAAACCCCCCCCCAAAAGTGACCCCATTTTGGAAACTATACCCCTCAAGAAATGTATCAAGGGGTATAGTGAACATTTTGACCTGACAGCTGTTTCACAGATTTTATTAACATTGTTAATAAATGTGAAAATGCAATATTACTCTTTAGACTGCAAAATGTCACTTTACCCCCAAATTTTTCATTTTCACAAGGGGTTAAAGGTGAAAAAGCACCCCATAATCTTTGCAAATGTGACATGGCGTCCAATAACCAACAATCTAAATCTATGCTCCAAAGGCCACCTAGCGCTCCTTTACATCTGCACCCTGCTGTGTGCCCAAACGGTAGTTTATGCCCCACATGTATGACACTGTTGTATTTAGGATAACCTACTTAACAACTTCATATGTGGGTATTAACTGCTGTTCGGGCACAGTCAGGCACAGAAGGGAAGAACCTTTATTTGGTTTTTGGAGCACAATTTTGCAGAGCCCCTCTTGAATTTATCAAGAGCTGTAGCAAGCATTTTTATCCCTTGAGTGGTGCAATAACTTAGTTTCCATAAATGAATGTGCAGCTGGTAATGAAAAGTGACAGTGCCCAATATATTGTGCCCAGCTTGTGTCAGCAGAGACACACACTCTAAAAACTGTTAAGCGGGTATCCTGGGCACAACATCTTTTGGAGCATTTGTCTCTGACAAAACATGTTGCGCACTGAAATTAGGTATTTCTAGAAAAATTGCTATATTCACTTTTCACCATCAACTGTGCATTCGTTTCTGGAAAAAAATGCTCACTTTACCCCTGGATTAATTCCTTCAGTGGTGCAATTTTACAAATGGGGTCAAGTGTCAGGGGATTCCACTCTTTAGTGGCATTTTAGGGGCTCTGCAAAATTGCATGAAGTCCAAAAACCAAACCATCCATATCTGTGCTTCAAAAACCAAATAGCGCTCCTTTTCTTCTGTGCCCTGCTATGTGCCCAAACAGCAGTTTATACCCACACATGACATTAAGTACGTTATTCTGGGTATGACAATGTCAAACATGTGGACATAACCTGCTGTTTAGGCATGCTGCAGGGCACAGATGTGAAGTAGCTCTGTGTCTTTTGGAGAGCTGATTTAGATGGTTGTTCTGGATGCCACGTTATGTTTGCAAAGCCCCTAAGGTGCCAGTAAAGTGGAATGCCCTAGGGAGTGACCCTATTTTGAAAACTGCACCCCTCAAAGAATTTATCAAGGAGCATAATGAGCATTAGATTTCCCAGAGAATGCACAGTGGATGGCAAAAAGTGAATAATGAAGCTGTGCCAAGCACATTGGAAACACCAAATTCCCTATTAAATTCCCTATTATTTACAATGCCTTGCGAAAGTATTCGGCCCCCTTGAACTTTTCCACCTTTTGCCACATTTCAGTCTTCAAACATAAAGATATAAAATTTAAATTTTTTGGTGAAGAATCAACAACAAGTGGGACACAATTGTGAAGTGGAATGAAATTTATTGGTTATTTTAAACTTTTGTAAAAAATAAAAAACTGAAAAGTGGGGCGTGCAATATTATTGGGCCCCTTTACTTTCAGTGCAGCAAACTCACTCCAGAAGTTGAGTGAGGATCTCTGAATGATCCAATGTTGTCCTAAATGACTGATGATGATAAATATAATCCACCTGTGTGTAATCAAGTCTCCGTATAAATGCACCTGCTCTGTGATAGTCTCAGGGTTCTGTTTAAAGCGCAGAGAGCATCATGAAGACCAAGGAACACACCAGGCAGGTCTGTGATACTGTTGTGGAGAAGTTTAAAGCCGGATTTGGATACAAAAAGATTTCCCAAACTTTAAACATCCCAAGGAGCACTGTGCAAGCGATCATATTGAAATGGAAGGCGTATCAGACCACTGCAAATCTACCAAGACCCGGCCGGCCCTCTAAACTTTCATCTCAAACAAGGAGAAGACTGATCAGAGATGCAGCCAAGAGGCCCATGATCACTCTGGATGAACTGCAGAGATCTACAGCTGAGGTGGGAGAGTCTGTCTATAGGACAACAATCAGTTGTACACTGCACAAATCTGGCCTTTATGGAAGAGTGGCAAGAAGAAAGCCATTTCTCAAAAATATCCATAAAAAGTCTCGTTTAAAGTTTGCCACAAGCCACCTGGGAGACACACCAAACATGTGGAAGAAGGTGCTCTGGTCAGATGAAACCAAAAAGCGAACTTTTTGGCCACAATGCAAAACGATATGTTTGGCATAAAAGCAACACAGCTCATCACCGTGAACACACCATCCCCACTGTCAAACATGGTGGTGGCAGCATCATGGTTTGGGCCTGCTTTTCTTCAGCAGGGACAGGGAAGATGGTTAAAATTGATGGGAAGATGGATGGAGCCAAATACATTCTGGAAGAAAACCTGTTGGAGTCTGCAAAAGACCTGAGACTGGGACAGAGATTTATCTTCCAACAAGACAATGATCCCAAACATAAAGCAAAATCTACAATGGAATGGTTCACAAATAAACGTATCCAGGTGTTAGAATGGCCAAGTCAAAGTCCAGACCTGAATCCAATCGAGAATCTGTGGAAAGAGCTGAAAACTGCTGTTCACAAATGCTCTCCATCCAACCTCACTGAGCTCCAGCTGTTTTCCAAGGAAGAATGGGCAAGAATTTTAGTCTTTTGATGTGTAAAACTGATAGAGACATACACCAAGCGACTTGCAGCTGTAATCGCAGCAAAAGGTGGCGCTACAAAGTATTAACTTAAGGGGGCCGAATAATATTGCACGCCCCACTTTTCAGTTTTTTATTTTTTACAAAAGTTTAAAATATCCAATAAATTTCGTTCCGCTTCACAATTGTGTCCCACTTGTTGTTGATTCTTCACCAAAAAATTTTAATTTTATGTCTTTATGTTTGAAGCCTGAAATGTGGCAAAAGGTTGAAAAGTTCAAGGGGGCCGAATACTTTTGCAAGGCACTGTAGTAGCTCCTATGATTGTCGGCGTCTCTCTGGGGGGTCACTTCTGGTGTATTTTCCATCATAAGTTCTAAATCTGGAGTGTGCCCTGATATACGCTTGCACAGCTAATACATTCCCTTCCTACTGCAGACAGTTTTGTTGTTGTCATATTTGTTTTTATCATATTGTACAACCTATAATTTTTTTTTTATTTTTCTGGAGCTGTAGTCATATGAAGGTTTATTTTTTGCGGGATGACATGCAATTTATAATGAAACCATTGTGGGGTGTCTATAACTTATTGACAAAATTTTATTAACTCTTTCTGTGGGGTTTGAAAAAAAAACATCAATTCTGGCATTGCTTTTTAACATATTAAATTATTTGCCCTTCAACATAAATGTCTTACTTTTATTCTAGGGCTCAGTGCAATTACAGCGATACCTAATTTATATAGTTTTTTTTACTAAGTTTACAGAATATAATGCAGAATAAAAATACATTTGTGTAAAAAAAAAAAAAAAATCAATTCTTTTTGCATCACCATCTTCTGGGGGGTGTAACATTTTTATTTTTCTATTGAGCTGGCTGAGGGCCTATTTTTTTTTGCGGGCAAGCTGTGCTTTTGGCATCTAAGAGGTTAACACCTGTGATCTGAGCTCAGCTCCGGCGACTACGGGTGTTACAGGCGGAAGTCAGCTGTTTCTTACAGCTGACACCTGCTCAGCTTTTGAGTGGGTGACATTGCCATGACAAAATAGTACGTCATGGTGCATTAAGGTACACATTTCCATGATGTACTATTACATCATGGTGCGGGAAGGAGATAAATATGTATTTTTTTTTTTTATTTAGATGTAGAAACTGGAGCTGCTTACTGACTGTTTCTTAGAATAATTTGTCTGCATTAGCCTCAGTTTCTGCTCCTTCTTTATTTCCCCTAAACCTTTATAATTGCCCCAAAATTTTATGAAAGGTAGCTGAATACATAGAGACCATCTTCCTGAACAAATTATCTCCCAGTAGTGTTAGACTCACACAAGTACTTCACTAACTCCTACCAATTATAATGTCTTAACCACAATGCCTGTGTGTGCTTGGGTGTCCGTAGATAGGCTAGAAGATAGACAGTATTTTGGTGGGAATTTACTCTAGGTATGGATTGGATCCTTCTGCCGGTTCATAAGAAGCATGCATAGAACAAAGGGCTGGTAGTGCACAGCTCCTGAGTTTGGGAGAAAATGACTGCAGGTAGTGCTGCTCCTCATAGAGCTGTGCTCATGAAAAAATGAGATAGTGCCTGTACAGGGAGAAAACTGATGAATAATGCATTTGAAGGTAACATTGTTCTCATTATTACTCTGTACATACATGACAGCTGTGTATGAGTGTTTCCACAATTCCAGACATTCTCCTATCTGGGAGGTACTTTGAGAAATGTTCTTCTTGATCTTTCTGGTTAGTACATTTAATAAGAAGATTTAAAGGGTACCCGAGTTTTCATGAAAAGTTGAAATATGTGCAGGGTCTTGCTGGTCAGTCTGTTGTATGACTGTATAAGGCTTCATGCAGGGTTTCCTATCAGTTTTTCTGCTGCTAATAATCAGATTATGGCTGAAACACAGTTTGCATTTCTGTCTCAGACTGTGGGCGTGTACTATAAGGAGCAGTCTGTCCCCTCCCCCACCCATTGCTGAAAATGTTCTGCCATTCTACCAGAAATAACTAAAATTTCAAACAAATACCTGAGAAAAGTCCAAGTGACCATAATATCCAGGAAGCCCAAATGACCAAAAGTTTGGGAATAATGGACTGAAAATTTAGGACAAACACATGCAAGCAAGCAGATAAAACACTAGAAAAAAAAAAACAATCTATGAGCACAGTCAGTAAAGCTGCTCCTGTCTCTAAATAATATCCCATCTGTAATCACACAAGCAGCCAGAAGTAGATACAAGTACATAGAAGACTTTTATTACATTGTAAAGCTAGGTTGACACTAGCGTTTGAGTCTCAGTATGAGACTCCGTCCACCATTCTGCTTACAATAGGCGGAGAGAAAAGTCCTGCAAGGCCCGGAAACTGGGAAGAAACCCGGCGGACCCCATTATAGTCTATAACTGCTTTTTAAGTGGATAGAGTTTCATTTTTCGGGTCTGAAAGCAGACCCAAAGGACAGAAATCCGAATGCTAGTGTAAACCTAGTGTAAGCTGTGAGATATTAAAGGATCCTCAGTCTTTTGCACGCACTTGCAAACTTGTCTGTGCAGACTGTAAGCAGAATCACCCCCTCCCCTTCATTCACCATGTGAAGGAAGAAAAGAACCGCCCTTCTACACTCACTGAGATAAACAAGATGGAATAGAATGTAACTAGGGACAGACTTCTTTAGTACGAAAAGATTGAACAGTAAATTATCTAGAAGGGAGACACTTACTGGCAGGAACTTTAGGCAAGTTTTTCAGGCAGAAAGCAGTCATGTTTTTAATTACAGTACATTACATTTTGGTCCAGAATCACATGCTCTATGAAATGAGACTAAGTTGTCTGAAAAGTTAGTGACCATTTAAACATGAACAGGAAAAGCAAGAGGAAAGAGACTGATAGTGTAATTGGGCCTGGGCAAAGAAGCACCATGATAGTGATCGGGGAAAGACTGGTTCCCCAACTACTATACATATTGTTAATGGAAAGCTGGTCCCCTTTCCAATAGTAGCCTGCCCAGGGGAGGTGATTAAACCCCCCCCCCCCCCCCCCCCCCCCCCCCCCCCCCCCCCCCCCCCCCCCCCCCCCCCCCCCCCAATAGCAAATACTTATACTCAGTGTCGGACTGGGATGTCTAGGACCCACCAGTGGAATTGTTTCTAGGGGCCCACCATCAGGACCCCTGCAGATCAGTGGTATAGAGACAGGGCGGCTAAAGGTAATAACATGTTGGGAGCCATGCTGCTCACCCGCCATATGATGTGCACCACTGCACTACCTAAACCCATTGCTACACCCTGTATGGCAAGTGAACAGCGTGGCTCCTAGAATTGTTACCATTACCTGTAGCCGCACTTTCCTGGAAAAGCTGATCTGCAGAAGTCCTGGCTGTTGCATCATCGCACATGTAATATTGATAGCCTATCCTAAGGACAGGCCATCAATATTAGAAAGATGGATAAATCCTTTAAAGAGGTTGTCCTGGAAAAAAAAAAGTTATCCTTCACAACCCCTTTAATATCCCCCAGGCTATTAGCCTCCATCACTGCCCCCCGCACAATATAATGGCTCCTCAAAGGTCCCCATACAATACAGGGGACCAGTGAAGAGGTCACTGTATGGGGGGGATAGTGAAGGGGTCACTGTATGTAGGGGAATATTGAAGGGGCCACTGCCATACAGTGGCTCCTTCACTGGTCTCCCCTATAGTAATATTGGAGTTTCTGCAACTTAGGTATTGTTATGCTGGAGCCCTAAAGCAGGCATCAGATCTCAATACGGTGGGAAATTAGTTGGGGTGGGGATTGCAGCTCTTAACAGACCCAGAGTATCTGGAGCTGCTGGGGGTTGTAGTTATCAGAGTGGTCAGTGAAATTGAAAGATTTGGGGGCAAAATAGGGGAAATGTTGGTTATTGTTTGCATGATTAAGTTGTACTTACCTTTCATACTGCTGGTCTGGGCTCCTATGCAGAAACCAGCCGCCGCGCACAGCGTCACTACGTCAGTGATGCTTACAGCAGCAACAAGCTGCAACTGGATTGGTTGCAACCAGAGGCGTAGCTAGGGGTTCAGCACAGGGGGCACAAACATGTCCAAGCGGGCCCCCAACCCAAGTTATACCAATATTATCACTATACAGTAGTATAGTACAGTAGTAGTATATACCGGCTCTACAAAGGGCTCTGCAGACCATGTAACTGCACTGTATTCACCTAAATGTAGTGACTTACAGGCGATGTCTCTGACTAATCGTTCACATTTCCCTCTCTTCCCTGTCGCCATGACCACTTCTTCCAGCTCTGTAAAGTTTGCAGCACAGACATCTTTAGCTCTTCATTTTTCCAGGCTTCCAACCCACATTGTCCTTACCTACACAAAGCCCCCATCCTGCTGCTACCCCCATTTATAAAATATATGATATAAAAATCCCCTATAAATGAATAATACCCCTGTATGTATCTTTAAATGAATGCCGCTGTGTGCCACTTCAGTTAATAATACCGCCTGTATGCTGTCTTAGAGGTTGTCCAGGATCAGACATTTTAATGTATGCAGCAGAGAGTTATAAAATAAAAATGCGCTATTGTTACAGGTGTCACTATATGGCGACACAAAAAGTTTTTCATTTTGTAAAAGGTATCAAAACATTGCAAATACTATATAAATTTGGTATCGCCGTGTTCGTACTGACCCGCAGTCAGCTTCCCAGTACATTGCACAGCATATTGAATGGTTCCATTGCAAAGTACAATTTGTTTTGCAAACAATAAGCCATCATGTTAGTCTGTGGACTGAAAAATGTAAAAGTTATGGCTCTTAGAATGTGGGAAGAGAAAAACGAAAATGCAAAAACGAAAAATGACCCGGTCCTTAAAGAGGACCTTTCACATCCTCATTACAGTACATGCGGTTTTACATACCAATAGAAAGCCGACAGTGCGCTGAATTCAGCGCACTGTTGGCTTTCCAGTTATGTGCCCCGGGGCTGGAGATATCTTATTTTCACCGTTCACCGTCAGAAGGGCATTCCTGACAAAGCTCTGTACTGGGGGGGCTTTCCTCACAACTCAGCGTCATCGCTGGGCTGTAAGGAACGACCCCTATGACTGTACAGGGCTATGGATGAGTACGATCCGGCCCCTGACCACTATTAGTCCACATTTTGCCAATGCAAATGCATTGGTCAGGGGCCCGATCGGGATGATGAGGGGCCCAGCCCCTGATCTTCCCAATCTGGCCCCTGACCAATGCATCTGCATTGGCAAAATGAGGACTAATAGTCGGGGCCCACCGGCGGATTCACTGGTTCTCCGGGGGGCCAGTCCGACCCTGCTTATAATCACTTCTTCTGGGCTTCCGATGATCCCCAGCATCCTCTTCGCGGATCTTCCGGCCTGTGACTGAGGTCACGCACCCCATTGGTTACTGCTGAGGCCTGTGATTGGGCCCCAGCAGTCACGTGGGGTGTGCTGGCATAATGACATCAGCATGCCCCACGTGACCACTGAGGCCCAATCACAGGCCCCAGTGGTGACCTCTGGGGTGTGTGACCACATTTTCAGGCAGAAGACGAATGAGGAGGATGCTGCAGAGAACCGGATGGAGTGAGGATGCGCAGGAGAGGTGAGGTAAGGTGAGTATAAGTGTTTATTATTTTCCATAAACTACCTTAGGCCTCTGATTATTATACTCTGGGGCCTGAGGTGTCCCCAGTGTATAATAATAGCGCTGAACCTCGCGAACATTAGTTAAATTTCATGGGGTTTGCTTGAACTCTTGGGAGCATTTTACACTGTTTGGGGTCACTGTGGAGCATATTATACTGTGTATGGGCCACTGTGAAGCATATTATACTGTGTGGGGTCTACTGTGGAGCATATTATACTGTGTGAGGACCTCTGTGGAGCATACTGAATTTCCCCACTGTGGGACTATTAAAGGACTATTATTATTATTATTATTGTACTGTGTGGGGGCCACTGTGAAGCAAATTATACTGTGTGGGGGCCACAATGAAGCATATTATATTGTCTGAGGGCCACTATGGAGCATATTATACTGTGTGGGGCCACTGTGGAGCATTATACTGTGTGGGACTCTTCACTATTTACATCACACCCCATTTGTTTTATAGCAGCTGTGCACAATTACTACAGGCTGTAATTACATTGCACAGTTACTATAAGACAGATCCTGTGTGATGTAAATTGTGAAGAAGTAACAGCGCTCACAAAAGCACCACAGTCCCTTCAAACAGTTGATCAGCAGGGCCCTGGGTGTAGGACCCCCACTGATCTCTTAGACTGTTAGGACCCCGCAGATCAAATGTTTACCAGAACACGGAACTCCCAGTATTGTTTCCATGTAGGGCACCACTTACTCACCATATTCTTGATTACCACAGTTGTGAGTACTATAGTTGTATCCCTATTAGAAATCTGAGATATTGCTGCAGCACCCATAACCGTCGCTATCAAGAGTGCACTGTAGGGTGGGGCCCCAGTAATAGTATGCACCGGGGCCCACAAGAGTTTAATTACGCTACTGGTAACTATACAACAATGCAGAGAAGTACGGCATTACAGATCTGGCAAAAAATTAACTATATTGCCATTAGATACCTCTTCCAACTCCTTGTTAGTTCACAGACTTGTGCTTGTAATATGGTGTGCCAAAAGCAGAATCAGTACACACAGATAAAAATATTGGACATACTTATCAACTCTTCTGGAGCATTCAGGAAGCTACTGAAAACAGGAGTGACCTCCTAAAGTCCTGGAACAGTGGACAAATCGCCTAGACCCGAAAGAATGGCCAGGCTCTCTGTCTAATGTTGGCCTGACGAAGATATCCGATCAACGTCGAAACGCGTTGCCCTTTTACATTGTGACTGTGTGGCGTTTTTTATGTGGAATAAATGGTATTCATTATCACTGAGTCTCCAACTCTCTGATTCCCTTAGCAGCGCTCAGATATACCCCCATTTTTTTCTCTCTATTGTATTATGTGTGTTACCACTGTCTGATCCGATATGTGGTTCCAGGGCTGAGCTGCAGCTTCAACCAATATTAACCAGTGTACTTCCCCCCCCCCCCATCTGGCTCGGGTTACACCACTCAACAATACAATCCACGTCCAGTTGAGGCGCCACTGTGGTCCTATTTTTTTCTCTAGTATTTCAAGTAATGTCATGAAAAACAGAAGTTGTCATGTAACAAAAAGGAGGGGGTGACACGCTCAAAAGGGGGCATGTTACATCTCAGAAGGACATGGCCTCACCTGAAAATTTTCACAATGTGCTTCATGCACCATTCTCAAGTACAGTCATCTCACAATGTTGGCAAGCGTGATGTTGCAAGTACCAGTGTGTGACTATAGTACTTTGAACAAAGCCCCCTTTAAATCATGGAAATGGTATGTGGCAAATTGCTAAAAAAAAATAGACCACCCTTTTAAGAATAGTGTTTGCATTATGAAACATGTAAGAAACAAGTACATATTGATCACTGACCTTAAGTTTGTCAATGTTTAAACCATGTAGCACAATGTATGATCTAACTGTCTGTAATAATGGTCAGCTACTTACAACATCCAGGAACCACCACATAAGGTGTCGCACTTAAAGTAGCACTCCCACAATACATTATATGCTCTGGCCTGTTAGAGTAGTGAAGGTAATCTTTCTGTTGGCTGTTTTTTTATGTTATACTGCTTATATATACACATCCAGGGGTGCACCACTAATGAGGCAAAGTGAGGCGGCCGCCTCAGGCGGCGCTAACTTGTCAGTTTCGGGGGGGGCGGCATTTTGATTGACTAAATCAGCCCAAGACATGCTGAGCGGGACCTGTCCTGGGCTGGCTTAGCGTTTTAGGCAGGGGAGGAGAGCGGTAGCTCGGGGCGGCCATGCAGAGACAGCGCTGCTTCAACACTCACCTATTGGCAGCAGCGCTGCTCCAGCGGCCCTTGCCCTCCGCCTCTGCCCCCGTTCACTTAGCCTGCTCCTTGCTCTCCGCCCCCACCCGCACCCACGCTTGGCTGCGTGCATCACGTGACAAGACCTTACATGATAGGACACACAGTGGCTCCTGCGCGGTCTCCTAAGGTGTCCCTGCTCTCAAAAGCGCTACTGAGGTAAGTTTCATATTAGATAAATATTGCTTTTCTAAGTATTTATCCCCTATCCATAGGACAGGGGATAAATACCAGATTGATGATGATGGCGGGTTGGGTGACGCGGGGGGGGGGGGTGAGGCAAGGTTTGGGGTGTGGTGGATGTTGAGTGTCGCAGGGGGGGGGCGGGTGAGGCAAGGTTTGGGGTGCGGTGGATGTTGGGTGTCGCTGGGGGGGCGGGTGAGGCAAGGTTTGGGGTGCGGTGGATGTTGGGTGTCGCAGGGGGGGCGGGTAAGGCAAGGTTTGGGGTGCGGTGGATGTTGGGTGTCGCAGGGGGGGCGAGTGAGGCAAGGTTTGGGGTGCGGTGGATGGTGGGTGTCGCTGGGGGGGGTGGGTGAGGCAAGGTTTGGGGTGCGGTGGATGATGGGTGTCGCAGGGGGGGCGGGTGAGGCAAGGTTTGGGGTGCGGTGGATGTTGGGTGTCGCAGGGGGGGCGAGTGAGGCAAGGTTTGGGGTGCGGTGGATGTTGGGTGTCGCTGGGGGGCGAGTGAGGCAAGGTTTGGGGTGCGGTGGATGTTGGGTGTCGCAGGGGGGGGGGGGTAAGGCAAGGTTTGGGGTGCGGTGGATGTTGGGTGTCGCAGAGGGGGCGAGTGAGGCAAGGTTTGGGGTGCGGTAGATGTTGGGTGTCGCAGGGGAGGCGGGTGAGGCAAGGTTTGGGGTGCGGTGGATGTTGGGTGTCGCTGGGGGGGCGAGTGAGGCAAGGTTTGGGGTGCGGTGGATGTTGGGTGTCGCAGGGGGGGCGAGTGAGGCAAGGTTTGGGGTGCGGTGGATGTTGGGTGTCGCAGGGGGGGTGGGTGAGGCAAGGTTTGGGGAACGGTGGATGTTGAGTGTCGCAGGGGGGCGGGTGAGGCAAGTTTTGGGGTGCAGTGGATGTTGGGTGTCACAGGGGGGGCGGGTGAGGCAAGGTTTGGGGAACGGTGGATGTTGGGTGTCGCAGGGGGGGGCGAGTGAGGCAAGGTTTGGGGTGTGGTGGATGTTGGGTGTCGCTGGGGGGGCGAGTGAGGCAAGGTTTGGGGTGCGGTGGATGATGGGTGTCGCAGGGGGGGGGGGGGGTGAGGCAAGGTTTGGGGTGCGGTGGATGTTGGGTGTCGCAGGGGGGGACAGGTGAGACAAGGTTTGGGTTGCGGTGTATGTTGGATGTTGCAGGGGGAGGGGAGGGGCGTTGGCAGAAAAAGCCTCCCAGCAAAGAATATCCTCTGTGATATGGAGCAGGGATTATGTGCCCAGCACTGTAAGGGTAGCTCATGCCAGGCCCATATAACCTTAGTACACTGCTGCTCAAACCATCACATTACAGTTATAGTTTTGTCAGCTAATCTCTGTAGCATGAAGGGTTAAAAGGCTATATGTTGAGACATTGTTTGAAAAATCACAAAAACAAATGCAAAGTATTTTTATGTAAATAAAGCTTAGGCTCCATTCATGTCTCAGGTCATGTCCTGGTTTGTCATTGTGATAATCCTGAATGTATTCTGCTGTTTTTCCCTACCCAGTAAAATGCACCTGACAGACCCATTACAAATATGTTACAAATTTTAAAAAAAAACCTATGTCGGCTTTCTAGCGGTATATAAAACCTCATATTCATGAGGACATGAAAGGTTCTCTTTAATAAGGCTAGCACTGCATTGCGATCTTGACTGCCTATTGCATGACCAAAGATCGCTGGGTCTCCATGCGACTCCTTCACTAATGTTAGTGAATGAAGTCACGTTGAGATCCTGAGGGTGCCACATCCGCAACTTCAAGCCAAGCATTGCTCAACCCTTTTGTGACTTGAAGTCACAGTCGCAAAAGCACTAGAGGTTGCAATGTGACTCCATTCACTAATATTAGTGAAGGAGTCACAGGGCAACCCAGTAATCATTGATCACGTGACAGGAAACACCCAAAATTGTCATGTAGCCCTAGCCTAACCATTGCGGTTTTGGAAATTGCACCATGTCAATTATACCTATGGAAACGCCGGTGGTTTCCATATAGGTATAAATAGAAAGAGAAAGTCCACAGAGGAAACCTCTGTGGACAGTCTGTGAAAAGTGCTGCGATGCGTTGCCTCCATGTTTTTTCCCGCAGCGCTTTTTTGCTGCAGCCCGCTACGTGGAGACTTAGCCTAAGGATAGATTGTCAATATCAGATTGGTGGAAGATCTGATCTACCATAATCTGGTCTAACTACTATGCAGAGAACCATGCTGTATGGTTCCTGCGTGGTTTGGGGTGCGGTGGATGTTGGGTGTCGCAGGGGGGAGTGGTTGGGGAGGGGGCGTTTTGGGTGTCTGTCTGCTGAGACCCCCCTTTTGCTTGAGAATTAGTTTTTTTCCCCTCCACTTGAAATTCAGCCTGACCACAGCCAGGCTGAATATAGGCTATCTGCGGCGCTCCTATTAAAGAGAATGGGAGCGTGGGTTTGTATATCCACCAAGCGGCTGCGGTCAGGCTGAACTCCCAGTGGTTGAAAAAAGACCCAATTCTCAGGCTCAGTGGGATTCTCAGCAGATGCCCAAAACTTATAAAAATATTTTTCCCATACGGTGAATGCCATAGCGGGGGAAAAATAAATCAAAAGTGCCGAACCGCTGTTTTTTCGCTGTTTTGCCTCTGATAAAAATTTTAATAAAAGGTGGTCAAAGCAATAGACATTCCCCAAAATGATATAACTAAAAAGTACACCTGGTCCTGCAAAACAAGGGGCCCTATGCATCCCCGTACACTGAAATATAAACAAACAGTTACGGGTGTCAGAATATGGCGACTTTAAAAAAAAATGTTTTAGATCTTTGTTATAGGATTAAAATGTAAATAAAACTATATAAGTTTGGTATCCTCGGAATTGTAGAGAAACACAGAATACAGGTGACATGTCATTTTGGCTGCAGAGTGAACACCGTAAAAACAAAGCCCATAAGAAAGTCGCAGAAATGCACTTTTTCTTCATTTCCTCCCAATTCTGAATTTTTTTTGCAGCTTCCCAGCACATTGTACAGAATAATAAATGGTACCATTATGAAGAACAATTTGTCCCACAAACATTAAAGGGGTTGTCCAGGCAAAAATGGACAACCCTTTTAAAGTTTAAATAAGCTGGGGGCAGTGAAAAAGTGCAATTCAGAAAACTCATTTTTATTAGGCCTATTCATCTTGGTCTTATCAGCAGGTATTCTTCTTCATTTACTGCTGTGCAAACGGCCCATAATAGGGATTCGTAAGTAAAAAGAAGTGGTCCTCTTACAGGATCCTCATCTTTTGGCACGAGGGAGGGTCTTTTTCTCTGGACGACCTGTCCTTTTCAGAATTATACAAACAACTCATTGACGTCAGCTTTCCCCATAGATTACAGCTAATCACTGGGTTTCATGTCGGGGGACTCTTTGTAATAAGCATTGCAATAGTTTTTATTTGTGTATTCTGTTGTCTCTTTTGTAGTTAAAGAGTTTGGTCAAAGACCTTGATGTTTCACCTGGCAAGAAGATGTGTTAAGTTATTTTCATTGTTAATACCGTGTTGTTGGTCTCTGATACTGAAGTAATACAGTAAGAAGATTTCTTTAAAACTGTTTTATCACTTTGTGTATTTTGTATGTTTATTGTGTGACAATAGCAGCGTGTGAAGCTAGTAGCATGGAAGCTCAATTTTTTTTATTTTTTTTTTTTTGGGGGGGGGCGCCTTTTTATAGTCAGCCTCAGGCAGCAAAGAGGCTAGGTTCACCACTGCACATAGGGAGGACTCAAGGGGGGGGGGCTAAACAGTTTGTGTCTGGAAAGGACAATACAGGTCAGACAATCATGGGTAGTATTATATGCTCTATAGTGGCCCCCACTCAGTATTATATGCTCTACAGTGGCCCCCACTCAGTAGTATATGCTCCTCACAGTGGCCCTCACACAGTCACACAGTATTATAAGCTTCCAATAGCCCCCCTCCGCTTCTCCTCAGACCCCAGAGTATAATAATCGGAGGCCCAGGGAAGGTGATTAAAAATAACAAACACTCATACTCACCTTGCCTTACCTTTCCTTGGCATCCTGCCGTCTTCAGCATCTTCAGGCCCTCTTCCGACGGTGATGCTGAGGCCTGTGATTGGGCCTCAGCAGTCACGTGGGGGCACACTGACGTCATTACGCGGCCGCGCCCCATGTGATCGCTGGAGCCTAATCACAGGCCTCAGTCACATGATGGAAGAGCGCCGGAGAGAACGCTGTGCCCAGGAGAGGTGAGAGTATGTATTTATTGTTTTCAGTCACCTCCCCTGGGTGCCCTGCCCTGCCGTCTATTGGAAAGGGGCCTGCAATATGCCATGGCCCCTTTCCAATAACACTATGTATAGCGGTCTGGGAACCAGGCTTTCCCCGACCGCGATCATAGTGGAACGTGGCCCGGCCATCTCCAGCTGGCCACGAGCACCATACCCTGCCTGGCCCGGTCACGGTCGCATCCCCTGCGACCGCGCTCTTTACGCCACTGGTTTGTGGGGTTCGCGGTAGCGAATGCCACAGGGCTCCGGGACCCGTAATGTTCCGGAGCCCTGTGGCAGCCACTACCGCTACTACCCCGGTATTTACGCCCCTGCTCAGCATCCCATCTTAACAGAAAAAAATAGAAATGTAGATATTTTTGCAAATTTATTAAAAAAGAAAAACTGAAATATCACATGGTCATAAGTATTCAGACCCTTTGCTGTGACACTCATATTTAACTCACATGCTGTCCATTTCCTTCTGATCCTCCTTGAGATGGTTCTACTCCTTCATTGGAGTCCAGCTGTGTTTAATTAAACTGATTGGACTTGATTAGGAAAGGCACACACCTGTCTATATAAGACCTCACAGCTCACACTGCATGTCAGAGCAAATGAGAATAAATAAATTTGCAAAATTATCTAAATTTCTGTTTTTTTTTCTGTCAAAATGGGGTGCTGAGTGTACATTAACGAGAAATAAAATGAACTTTTTTGCTTTTAGCAAATGGCTGCAATGAAACAAAGAGTGAAAAATTTAAAGGGGTCTGAATACTTTCCGTAGCCATTGTATATTACAGGCCGCTGATAGAATATTTTTTGTAACATAATCCCTTTAAAGAATGGGAGTCAACAGAAAGAAATGTAGTCCATAGACTACTACAGTCTACAGGTAGGGATGTAGAACACTGTCCCCTATATCAAGGAGTAGCAGAGGAGACAGAGCCACATATGTAGTGTACATTGTTGCTATCCTGCCTTATCTAGACTCCTATCAGTACAACAGAGCTATCAATAAATTCTTTCTTCTTAGTATAATGAGATGACTCAGTTTAATAAATTTTGACCTTAAAGCTTTAAAGTGAGCTGCAAAAAAAAAAACCATAATATTGCAACTGCTTTTGTGCGCACTATCTATTTCTGATCATAAATACAATCCCTATAAGGCTGTGTTCACATGGCGGAAAATTTTCCGCCCCCGGAGTTTTCACCGCGGTCAGCCGCGACGAGATTCCAATGCCGTGCATCAACAGTCCGTTGCGGCTAACCGCTCCTGATTAAGCCCGAATCCACGCGAGATAGGTCATGTTGCTTTTTTTTTCCGCTAGCGGAAAAAAGCTGCTAGAGGAAAAAAAACGCCACTGACTCCCATTGAAATGAATGGGAGGAGTTTTTTCAGGCGGATTTTGAGTCGGATTCCGTGTCAAAATCCGCCGCCAAAAACTCCGTGTGAACACAGCCTAATGCTGGCTGACATTTTGTCACATTATTTGTATTACTTGCCACTTAAAACCAAATGTCAGCCTACTATCTGGTCCCCTACCCTGACCGTTTATGATACTTGGCCTAATATTTTTACTATATGTGTATGTATTGAGAGAAAGGGGTTACTTATTTTGCAGCTGTAGCCTCCAGTCTCAGTGTATATTTCTTTATGTCACTGCTAAATACTACATGTTTTACTAGAGATTTTCAATCAAAAACTCATCAATGTACCTTGCACAAAATGATACCTGGGATCTAGATATTCTAGAAGATGAAGGAGGTTCATAAAAGACATTTAATTGTAAAATGCCAGAAAGGCGGATCTAGTGACACACATTCAGCTGCCAAACCTCTCAGGAAACTAAGGTGTAGATGCAGCACTAGAGGAACACAGGCAAAGACAATAGGAAGAGGAATCACATACACGACAGTAGCTTATCAGATCCAGGTCTTACACTGACTGCAGGTAAGACTCACTTGATATTATATTACTCGTGTCTCAGTTAGATTGATGCCATCTTTGATGTGGCCAGTAGATGCAGTTTCTGACCTCTCTAAACTCATTTAGTTGCCTGGACCTTGAAGTTAACCTAAAACTGCAAGAGCAGGACCAACAGTGCTTTGTAAAGATAACTCAGTAACATACCTGAATGCAATCATTTCAATTTCTCTTGTCAATATCGATTATTTGCTGCACAAGAAATTGGAATCACTTTCCAATTTGAATTCAATTAACTTACATAGATACATAGTTAGTACGGTTGAAAAAAGACATATGTTGACCAAGTTCAACCAGGGGATGGGAAACATCATGACAGTCTATACATTTCCACAATGCATCAGTGCTGTTTTGCTATAAAAAGGTATCTAATCCGTTTTTGAAGCTGTCGGCTGTTTCTGCTGTGACCAGCTACTGCAGTAGGCTATTCCACAGATTCTTACTGTGAAGAAGCCTTGTCGCATCGTGAGATTAAACCTTATTTTCTCCAGCTGGAGAAAGTGCCCCCTTGTCTTTTGAGCGGATTTTACATTTCTTGTATGGGTCATTTATATATTTATATAGGTTTATCATATCTGCTTTTAAAAGCCTCTTCTCCAGACTAAACAAATTAAACTCCTTTAGGTTAAGACCCCTCGTAGCGAGCCACAGCAAAAAAAAAGCGCTGCGGGAAAAACCGCGGCGGCAACGCATCGTGGTTTTTCCTGCAGTGCTTTTCACAGAAAGTCCAGCATAGCTACCGGGTCTCCGCTGTAATGCACAGTGGAGACCCAGAGCTAATGCTGTTTGATTGCAAGTCCCATAGACTGAAATACAACTGTATTGCAGTCTATCGGAGATTCGCTACATTACTATTGAGGCTGGTCAATATTCCTATGACAAGTCTGGAAGCCTTCAGAATGCTCCTGGCTGTCATAGGAACAGGTCAGCTTCAACTCTGATCGCGGGCATTGCTAAGTGTGACCCCACACCCAGGTTCAAGCCCACCAGGGGGGCTAATAAAATAGTAAAAAGAAAATATAAAAAAAACTATAAAAAACTAAAAGTTCAAATCACCCCCTTTCCCTAGAATACATATAACACTACAAAAAATACTATGAAACACATACACATTAGGTGTCCAAAAACGCCCGGTTGACAAACTTATAAAAATATTTTGTAATACTTTGGGGGAGTCACTCAGCAATGCCCGCGATCAAAGTGGACTCTGGTCACGGGAATTAGCTCCGGGTCTCCGCTGTACATTACATCAAAGACGCAGTATGGTAGGTAGCAGCCGCCATCTTTAAGGACCCGGCATCCGCCATAATCCCATGCAGATATCAGGATGAGGTTAAACTAGCTAGTGCTTATTTTTGGAGTAGGGCTTATATTTCAAGCCTAGCTGGGGCTTATTTTCAGAGAAACATGGTATATCTGCCTGGCCCTTCCCCTTGGCCCTCCCCTTGGTAATGAGGAACAAAGCCTTGTGGAGCTGACTTATTATTGCAGACCAGAATTTTGGTTTAATTTTTCCTGTTTTAGGCTAAGGCCCCATGTTGCGAAATGCAGCTAAAAACACAGTGGATAAAACGCAGCGGAAATGTATTGCATTTTTTTCTGAAGTGTTTTTCGTTGTGTTTTTGCTGCATTTTTCAGCTTTTTTGAAAATGTAGCTTTTCCACTGTGTTTTTTTTTTCACAATGTATGGATGGGATTATCCAGAATATCATTCACTTTGATGTAAAACGCAGCGTTTTCTTCAGCTGCGTTTCCGCAGAAGGAAAAAAGCTGAGTTTCCGCAATGTGGGGCTTTAGCCTTAAACCTTTTTTGTTTGTACCTAATTTATAATGCAGTCTGTTCTATTTTTCTATTGATTTTCATATAATGTGCTTTTTCTCACAACTGACTTGTTATGTAGATATGGTTTAAGTGTATGCCTAGTTTACTATATGTGACTTTTTAAAAAGTTGCTAAATTTTTGTGTAAGCACACTGCGCTTCTAACTTAAAAATGCAGCAGGAATCTTTAATGAACTCTGCAGAAAAAAAGCAGCGTTTTACAGCAAGTCCCATTCCCACTTTGCTGAAAAATACACGCAGCAGACATGCAGCGATTTCCAAAACCGTCGCGGAAACACCAGCGGTTTCCCATTAGGTATAATGGAAGCAGAAAGTTTCTTCTGCGGACTTTCTGTGAAAATCAATGTGGGAAAACCTACAATGGGTTGCTGCCGCGGTTTTTCCTGCAGC
This sequence comes from Leptodactylus fallax, assembly GCA_947044405.1. NCBI lineage: Eukaryota > Metazoa > Chordata > Amphibia > Anura > Leptodactylidae > Leptodactylus > Leptodactylus fallax. The sequence goes on from CAMRHE010000021.1 coordinate 6,584,685, forward strand.
CCTTTATTGCTAAGGCTGAGGCCTCATGTTGCAGAAATGCAGCTTTTTTGTTGTAGATTTTGCTGCAAGTTTTTTGAGCCAAAGTGAAGAATGGCTACAAAAAAAATGGGAAATATATAGGAAGTTCTTATACGTCTCCCTTCTGCTAAATCCACTAAAACTGTCTGAGAAGGGGAAAATCCTTGCAACAATAAAATAATTCTCCATCTGGTCCAGCATAGCAGTTCTGTATATCCTTGACAGTGGATTGGGTGCAACAGTCATGTGTTGTTGACATGATATCACTACTGCAGCTGATCAACAAGCCCTGCTAGGGATCAATGATCCCCTCCTTAAAGAGGCCCTTTCTCGACCTCCACCAACTACAGCTATTTGCATCCTTTAATAGATGTAAATCCACTTATTCTAGCACAGTTAGAATTTTTTTTTTGTCTAGCCCCTCCCGTTCCTGAGCAGACAGTCCTGGAGAGACCCCCTGACAGTAGAGAGCCTAATTTTCATATTCAGTGCTGAGACTAACAACGATTGCTCAGAAGCAGTAGGGGCTACAGAAAAAATCCACCTGTGCTGGAATCTGTGAAGCACTGCCTATTGAAGGATGCAAGAGTTGGAGTTGTTGGAGGTGGAGTAAAGTCCTCTTTAAATCACATAAATGACATATTTCAAGCACTCGGAACTTCTACAGAAAAAACTCAGTGCATATTGGCAGGCATTAAAATGACTAAATATCTGACGCTAGTACAGTGTATAAAGAATGAAGTATACTACGGATCTATAAAACAAGGTGTGCCTAGTAAACAGGAGTGACAAGTGTGTGTCCACAAGATGGACAGGTGAAAACTACAGATTACCAGATAACAAGCACAGATGGTTCAAAGTGTAACAGGGTGTTTGTACAAGGAGATATAACATTTTCTGCAAAGAAAAAAAATTCCTGCACAGTCCATATATGAGATGTCTCTATGAGGTATCCACCCTATATGCAGTTACCTTTCTCTCTGTCCTATAAATCTGGGTGTCTTTACTGCAATTCTGGCACATAGTTGCTGCATTCCTCCTGTAACTGCGGCTAAAAAACATAAGTAAATAAACAATGCCAATGCCATGTCACAGGCTCTAGCCATGCCTGTCTGCTTAAAAATTACCATAAAAAAGAGGGAAAACTATTTTAAAGAGGATCTTTCACCACCTCCAACAAGTCCAGTTCTTTACATCATTTAATAGTCTTTGTTACGCTGATTCTGGCACAGTTGGAGTTTATTCTCTAGCCCCCACTGTTCCTGAGCAATCAATGCTGTTAGTTTTGGTGGCTGACATGCCAGTGGTTTCCATATAGGTATAACCGAAACAGAAACTTTCTGTGAAAAGCACTACGGGAAAAACCACAATGTATTGCCAGTTTTTCCTGAAGCACTTTTTTCTGCGGGATGCTAAGTGGGGCCTTAGCCTTAAACATTTTTTTAGTAGCACTTTGTGCTATTAAAAAAACATGAAAAATATGAAAAACCAGACCCATTTCTACTCCTTTTTTTTACATTTTCTCAGATATTAAAATAAAGAAAAAACATGGAAAATTAAAAACAAGATAAAAATAAAGCCCTATTTATCACCAAAAAATGATTTGAATAACCCAAAGGAAAAAAATATTATAACCCTCAAAATCACATGCACGAATGAACCAGAAAATGTGGTTGGTCCTGAACCAGGGAAATTGGTTAAACACCAGACTCCTCCAACCTGGAACAGTACAGATTTTTGTTCACTTTTCTGGTTCTACCATTGTAGAACAGAGGGGCAATATGAGGCCCTGCGGACTCTCCCTCCCTTGGTTGATAAAATTACAGGGCTAATTGATAAAGGCAGCACTGGGGTGATTCACATTTATTCATCACAGGTATAGGGCCAACTACAGCTAGGACTTATTCCATCTACAGCAGAATTAAAGTTGCTTTGAAATAAAAAGGTCATGGACCAGTAGACTATATGATACACAACTTAGCACTCTAAAGGGGAGATTTATGAAGGGTGGCGTTTCAACACCAGATGTCATATCTTCCGTGCTGGAAGAGGGTGTGATCAGGCACACCCTCTGCCGGACTCATGGTTGACATAGATTTTAGGTATCATTTATGCCATTTTCATGTAGTAAATGATAATAAAACTGACTGGGCCGTTGGCCCTTCCCATGTCATGCTCCTAGCATGACCCTTTCAGGAAAAAGGCATAGGTGGCGTAAAAGATGAAAAAAAAAATGACATTTTTTGTACAAAATCGCAGTTTAGCTTTTACTGTTCGAGGATTTTTTCTGGATCAACACTGCAGGATAATATGCTGAACAGGATGAATTACTATTATTGCCTAATAATCCAGAATACATCTGATCTGTAATCCATAAATTAAATTAATGAAGAAATCATAGGAATCTGTAATCATATGGATTGTGATTGTTGCTAATTAATTGTCCTTTGTCATATCTAGTTTCATCTGCTCCAGGGCAATAGATACACTAAAGGGACAAAAAACTAAACACACACTTTTATTAACCCTTTAATGACACAGGATAGTTTGTACGTTAACGCTCAGAGACTTTTTTCATATTTTCCCTCCCCGTCTTCCAAAATTCATAACTTTTTTATTTTTCTGTCGACATAGCTACATAGCTATGTGAGGGCTTATTCTTTGCGTGATGAGTTGTACTTATTGTACTCATTTGTCACCATTTTGGGGTACATATAATGTTTTGATTAGCTTTTATTTACATTTTTTGGGGGTCCATGTGAAATAACACTCATGCGTTCACTCTGCATTAAAAATGACATGGCCACTTTGTTCGGTGAGTCATTACGATTACAGCGATACCATATTTATATTGGTTTTTATTACGTTTTACGGCTTTTACAAATAAAACATCAATTTTTGAAAATGAAGGATTTTCCAGGGGTAACCATATTCTGATGTCTAACTTTTTACTGTACTGTTGATGGAGATATGTCAGGGCTCTTTATTTGTGGGAAAAATTGTACTTTTTATTGGTACCAATGTTTGGTATGCATGACTTTTTTCACTTTTTATTGTTAATTTTGGGGAGCAGTGACCAAAATACATTAATTTGCGCATTGTGGTATATTTTTTTATGACGTTCACCGTACGAGATAAATAACATTATTTACTGTATAGATAGTGGGGATTTATACATACATGAGGATTCCTAATATGTTTGTTTATTTATTTTTGTTTACATTATGTCTTTTTTTAAATATAAAGGTGTTTTTTAAACTTTTTATTGTTTGTTTATTTATTAGTGTGTATTGTAAACTATGTGTGTGTGTTTTTTTTATTTTTACTTGTCCCACAAAGGGACTTGAAGCTGGGATCTCAAATCACCAGTGTAATGTCCTGCAATACATAGTATTGCAGAACATCGCACATTGGTTCTTATGGGAACTTTTCCTATGGGAACTATGCATAGGCAGTCAGGAAGACATGGCTCTGCCACCTGGCTGCCATGGCAACCCCTTGAAACCTGCAACCTTATCGCGGGAGGTCCGGGGCAAGATCGCATCCCCTGTCACCCATCGGACCCCCCGCAATAAGATCGCAGGTTCAGAGGGGTTGCCATGGCTATTGATCATGGCATCCAGGGCATTATAACACCATACTATTATGACGCTGAGCATTACCTATATGCTCAGCGTGGCTTAATACTGTAGTTTGTCGCTGAGGAAGGAGTTAATAGTCAGTAAAAGACAAGATAATGAGATCATCATCTTTGTGTTATTAAGCAACAAACTCTATCAATGATGGATACATATTTCACTTTTTTTGTAGTCTTCTGTCGGAGGCATCTTGGGCCTAGAAAATTCCTTAAAGTGGTGGCTTTTCTATCTCAGGGAGAGAATCTTTTAAAAGTGGGTAACTTTGAATATGTCAAAGTAAGGACGCAGTTTGCCTGAGCTCCAGGATGCTGGCTTTCTAATGGGGGTCCACACCTGCTACTCCTCTCCCATAGTGTCTCAGATTATCCCCAGAGGTAAGAAGATCGTACCTAGACCTCGCTCCACACTGGAAATGACTCTTACTCAATATATGCAGGCTTCCAAGATATACTGTCCATTTCTTTTAGTAGAAGGAGACCATCCAGTGTAGAGCCTGGGACGCGGGCCCTTTTAACTATGAAGTCTTATCGATTACTCTTCTTCCAGACATCTGTTGGTGCAGACACAACTGAAACTTCTTATGGTAAGGCAAGAGAAGGGGGCACCACGTATTTATGGTGTCACCCCTTCCAAGCCATGCTGTGTAAAGCGGGACTGAATTTGCTGTTTGCTTCCCTGAAGATCTTGCAGAAGTCTTCTCCTTCTGAACAGCAACCAGCCTTGGGAACAGCCTTTCTTGTCCCTCCCCACTCTCTCTGTGATTCTTTCCTTCTCTATTCTCCCTAACTCTTCCCCCCTGTGGGTGCCACAGACCTCCTGAACATAGTGTCCCTCAATGTATAAAGCCTAAAAATTCCTGAGAAATGTGCTTCTCTGCTACAATTGCCTTGGAAATTCAGGTTGTCCTCGGGAACGTGGAGAATTTTGTTGTGTCTTGTTGGCATTGTTGTGTTCAGGGCAACCACAACATGGCTCTTAATCCCTTGGCTGACACATCTAGTGGGTTTTCCCTTCTGTCTTATGTGGTGCTCAATGGTCTTTACAGTCTTTCCAGCTTGCCAACTCTTGGCAATTTCTTCACCCAATGGGCCAGAATTTTGCCTTCTTTTCTTCTCCCCATAATGTTTTTTCTCTAATTGATTACATTTTTCTCTCCCACAGTTACCCCTCCCTCCTGAGAGCAGCCTTAATAGACCATGCACTAATTTCTTTCACTATCTCTCTCCCATCCTTCCACCCCATGCCTGGCAGTGGCGTTTTGATGTTCTATTGCAAAACCTCACGGTAGTTGAAGACATCCACAAGGACCCATCTGACTTCTTCCTTCACAATGACACAACCATAGTTTTTCACAGCACCCTATGTGAATATCAAAAGTGTACTATACGCAGCTCATTCATTAAAATTGCCTCATGACTTAAACAAGAGCATAGCACTGGTATTGCATTGCTGGTGGCGTGGATAAGTAGGCTGGAGATGACTCATGAACATTCTCTGGCCTTGTCCAATTGGAAATAACTGCTTGGTCTTAGGCAGGAGCTTAAAACTCTTATCCTTTTGCATGCCCACTCCTCCCTGTCAAAGTGCTATTGGAATTTCTTTGCATTCAGGAAAAAGCCAAGTAGGACACTGGCACATGCTGTTTGAGTACAAAGTGAACACTCCTTCATACTCTACATCACCCCATCATATGGAGCCCAGGTATTATTGTCAATGCGGATTGCGCACACCTTCTCTGAATTTTACTCTTCGCTGTATAATCTCCACCGACAAGCATCCAATGTGGCTGCTCAGCAGTAATGTAATGAGATAAATGACTAGACTCCCACCCAAGATGATAGATACATTAGAGGCCCCCATCTCAGAAGACGTAATCTCATTGGTCCACAAGGAATCTCAATGTAGAAAAGCACCCCTGGTCCTGATGGTTTATTCCTCCCTTTTTATAAGACTTTTAAACCCATTTTGCTCCACCACCTCCTATAGGAACTTAATTCCGTTTCCCAGGGACACACTCTCCCCTCAGACCCTCTTAGTGCCCACATCACAGTGATTCCTAAAAAGGGTAAGGACCCAATGCTTTGTTCCAACTAGCTCCCAATCTCCCTACTTAATGTAGATCTTAAGTTGTTCGCTAAAATCCTTTGTACCCACTTCATGCCACTCCTGCAATAGATATTACTGTACCTCCCAATTCCTACTGCTACTGGACACTGTCCTACCCTCATAGGATACCCCTGTAGGGGTCCCTGGTTCTCCTAGTGCCTAAATTTGGGTCACCTTGGTCCTCACCACGACTTCAGATGGTGCCACTTCACCATCTTGCACACCTCTGAGGTGCTCCCCAAGCTGTCTCCTGCGACTATGGCCAGGATGGGCCGCGACTGCCTTGACCCCCAGCTCTACTGACTGGCCACTGCACCTTGCCCAGGACCTCAATGAGCCTCAGACTTTCTCCCTCACTGTGTACCCTGCCCTTCTCCAGCTGCCTTCCCTGCTGAGCCCTACTCCTGCATACCCTGGGGTGCTCCTGGACTACTGGATCTTCCTCCTGGCAACTGTACCTCAGCATCTGCATACTCTGCCGGTGAGTGGTACTCCATTGCTATATACTGCTTTCTCCAACTGCTCCATATTTTGCCTGGCACAACTTTTCAGCGACCTGTAGCACCCTGTTTCTCCCTGGAAAACTTTGCCTTTCTGATGCTGGTAGCCCTCTTGGATTTCCTTTTATACTTCTGCTTGCTTGAACATTCTATACTCTGTTATGATTGCGACACCTTGTCCATCTTTATGGTGCCTCCTCCTGATCTCCGGTGTGCAACTACCGCATCCCTAATGTCTGGTTAACTATTCAGCTCATCGTCACGGCTGCCGCACCAGCAATAACAGGGTCTAACTCTAACTGCCCTTCTACCAGTCGCCTCGCTATCATGTTTACTAGGTCCCAAAAGCCGAAAACCTACAAACTCAGGGAACACTCGACAAAATGGCATACTCTACCCAAACTGTTCAGAACACCGAGCCCTCTGAACTGGACACCCTTAGCCCTCTTCAAAAAAAAATCCAGCAATTTGTCTCCATTGAGCTGTCTAAAGCTGTGACTGATTTCACTAAGCAAATTCAGGACCTGGGCTCTAGAGTCACTGACATGGAAGATAGAATGGATGAAGTTGCTGATGCCCTCAAAGAAGACAAAAACTGCCTGGATGACTCAAAAGCTTGAGACCATTGACTTAAAACTAGAGGACCTGGAAAACAGATCCAGAAGAGCCAATATCTGCAGAGGAGTGCCAGAATCTGTGACCACCCTACATGAGTCTATTACAAAACCATTTACTGCCCTGCTTCCACAAGTTGACCCTACACCGATCCATATGGATTATATTTACCAAGCTCTGGGATGGCCAAAAAATCCGAATATACCTAGGGACATCCTTAAGCTACACTATCTGGAATTACGCGACCGAATCCTTTCGGCAGCCCAGAATCTACAACCTCTGCCTGGTATGGCCCCAACAGTTCAGCTCATTGCAGACCTAGATCCAGCCACCCCAGATAGGCATAGGGTCATGCGTCCTGTGATTCTAACTCTTCAGAAAGCCCAAGTACGCTACTGTTGGGACTTTCCCTTCCCTGTGGTCTGCACCCTCAACAATAAATAATCTCTCAGAGATTGTTAGCTTTCTTCGTTCCCTCCACCTCCCTTCTGCTTTCCCTTTCCAAGCTACTGTTTTAAATGTCCCTATAACCAGGGAGATGCTCTTAAAAATGGGAAGGCTCCTGGACCTGATGGATTTTCCTCCCTATATTACAAAAAATTCAAAACTATCCTTTCTCCACACCTCCTTCAAATGTTGAAACCACATCTTACAGGGTGGTAAATTCACCCAAGATATGCTTAATGCGTCCATCACTGTTATCCCTAAACCTGGCAAGGACGCTACCACTCCAGCTATTTATAGGCTCATCTGGCTCTTAAACCTAGACATTAAATTATTTTCCTCTATCCTTGCCACCCACTTGAATAGCCTCCTACTCCATCCCTCATCCATTCTGATCAGGTAGGATTTATTCCCGGTAGACAGGCCTCTGACAATGTCAGGAAGCTTTCCACCATTATGCACTGGGCTAATTGCCACTGTAAACCCATCTCCCTCTTAGCTTTGGGCATAGAGAAAGCCTTTGATAGTCTTTCCTGGTCCTACCTTGCCCATGTCTCTAAATTTATGGGCATCACCAGTCTCTTTCAGAAAGCCCTTCGAGCCCTCTATTAGGATCCCATTGCATACCTAAAACTCCCTACTGATTCTCCAATACCCATTAACATTTGTCGAGGCACCCTTCAAGGTTGCCCCTTACCCCCCGCCTTATTTGCACTAGCTATAGACCCTCTGGTTATTGCTATTCGCTCCAACTCCGATATTAAGTGTGTGCCACCACGAAACTAAATATAACTAAAGGATAAATTCCTACCATACTTGGGCATTAACCTCTGTAACTCTTTAGATGTTTACTTTAAATGGAACTATGCCACGCTGATCCAGAAGCTCCTGGCATTGCCCCGCCCTCTCCTGGATAGGTAGAGTACAGTAGTTAAGTTGGTTACGTAGCCCCGCATCCTCTATTACTTCCACATACTCCCAACCCCGGTGACCTCTTCTTCCCTAGCCACTCTTCAGAAATAAATTTTTAACTTTATATAGGCACATAAGCGTCCATATATCCACAGATGCGTCATGTTCTTCCACAAGAGATTGGGAGGTTTATCAGTCCCCTACTTACAGTGGGGGAAAAAAAAGTATTCAGTCAGCCACCAATTGTGCAAGTTCTCCCACTTAAAAAGATGAGAGAGAGCTGTAATTGACATCATAGGTAGACCTTAACTATGAGAGACAAAATGAAAAAACATATCTAGAAAATCACATTGATTTTTTAAGAATTTATTTGCAAATTATGGTGGAAAATAAGTATTTGGTCACCTACAAACAAGCAAGATTTCTGTCTCTCACAGACCTGTAACTTCTTCTTTAAGAGACTCCTCTGTCCTCCACTCATTACCTGTAGCAATGGCTTCTGTTTGAAATTGTTATCAGTATAAAAGACACCTGTCCACAACCTCAAACAGTCACACTCCAAACTCCACTATGGTGAAGACCAAAGAGCTGTGGAAGGACACCAGAAACAAAATTGTAGACCTGCACCAGGCTGAGAAGACTGAATCTGCAATAGACAAGCAGCTTGGTGTGAAGAAATCAACTGTGGGAGCAATAATTAAAAAATGGAAGACATACAAGACCACTGATAATTTCCCTCGATCAGGGGCTCCACGCAAGATCTCACCCCGTGGGGTCAAAATGATCACAAGAACGGTGAGCAAAAATCCCAGAACCACACGGGGGGACCTAGTGAGTGACCTGCAGAAAGCTGGGACTAACGTAACAAAGGCTACCGTCAGTAACACACTACGCCACCAGGGACTCAGATCCTGCAGTGCCAGACATGTCCCCCTGCTTAAGCCAGTACATATTCGGGCCCATCTGAAGTTTTCTAGAGAGCATTTGGACGTTCCAGAAGAGTATTGGGAGAATGTCATATGGTCAGATGAAACCAAAGTAGAACTGTTTGGTAGAAACACAACTCGTCGTGTTTGGAGGAGAGTGAATGCTGAGTTGCATCCAAAGAACACCATACCTACTGTGAAGCATGGGGGTGGCAACATCATCCTTTGGGGCTGTTTCTCTGCAAAGGGACCAGGACGACTGATCCGTGTACATGAAAGAATGAATGGGGCCATGTATCGTGAGATTTTGAGTGCAAACCTCCTTCCATCAGCAAGGACACTGAAGATGAAACGTGGCTGAGTCTTTCAGCATGACAATGATCCCAAGCACACTGGCAGGGCAACAAAGGAGTGGCATTTTAAGAAGCATTTCAAGGTCCTGGAGTTGCCTAACCAGTCTCCAGATCTCAAACCCATAGAAAACCTTTGGAGGGAGTTGAAAGTCCGTGTTGCCCAGTGACAGCCCCAAAACATCACTGCTCTAGAGGAGATCTTTATGGAGGAATGGACCAACATACCAGCAACAGTGTGTGCCAACCTTGTGAAGACTTACAGAAAACGTTTGACCTCTGTCTTTGCCAACAAAGGATATATAACAAAGTATTGAGATGAACTTTTGTTATTGACCAAATACTTATTTTCCACCATAATTTGCAAATAAATTCTTTAAACATCAGACAATGTGATTTTCTGGATTTGTTTTCTCATTTTGTCTCTCATAGTTGAGGTCTACCTATGATGTCAATTACAGGCCTCTCTCATCTTTTTAAGTGGGAGAACTTTCACAATTGTTGCTGATTAAATACTTTTTTTTCCCCACTGTATATAAATATTATGTAGCTGCCAGACTTTCCCAACTGCCCACAATGGGTTGCCCTGGAGTCGACTCTTCTAGCCCCGATTTCACAGCAAGCCCTAATTTGGTCCCTAAAGTCTACTCCCCATACAATCCCAGTAACTGCCAAAATAACGGATTACATGCTGCAGCTGTGGTGGAGGGTTCATTTTACTCACCAACTGCAAAGCCCGATCTCGCCATTAATCCCCCTGTTTTGTAATCCTCTCTTTCCCCCTGACCTATCTACTGGGGTATTCTTTTGGTGGAGATACGCTCGGGTTTGCTACCTCATCGATTTCCTCTGTAACCGAAGACTACTTTGTTAACACATATTCCCCACCTCTTTCAGAGGCTTTTAGGATGACACAAGTCTTTCTCTTTCTGCACTCAGTCACCGCACATAACCCGGAAATCTCCCCTACCAATTGATTGCTGCTCGAGATGAGCGAATCGAAGCTGACGAAGTGGAATTCAATCCGAATTTCAGGAAATATTCGATTAGCATTAAATCAGGATTTCCACACGCTTCATGGTAACGAATCGCATTTTTTCATAAAATGGCTGCTGCACGTTAGGACATGGGGCAAGGAACTCTGGGAACGCGGGATCACCCACAATGCCATGCGTGCAGCCAATCAGCAGCCAGCCAGCTCTGTGATTTCACAGCCATTTAAACCCTTCGCGACCACCCACAGTATCGGGAGCGGGTGTTAGCTGTAACTGACAGCTAACAACCTGCTCCATAACCCCCGGTTGGAGGCGTGGGTTTTAACCCCATTGATGCCGCAGTCAAAAATGACCGTGGCATCCAAGGGGTTCCTCCATGCTACATGTCCCCCTCGGTCCCCGCGGTGAGATCGGGGAGTGCCAATATGCCTCTTCTGCAGCCTGGGGTCTGGCCAGTGACCCTAGTACCTGGTTGATCCTGCTCAGAAGTGAGGAAGTCAGCCTATGCGTCTGCATAGGCTGACTTCCTCTATAGACTGCAATACCTGTGTATTGCAGTCTATAGTGCTGAACCAGCGATCAGTGCATCACTGGTTCAGGTCCCCTAGTGGGACATCACTAAAAACCATTGCAAGGCACAGTGTTCTACACCACTATACAGGCTCTCTGCAGCTAGGAAATAGCTGTTTTTTAGCACGATTCACTACGAATTAATTTGGTTCGAATCAAATCGTATTGGAAAATTTGCGAAACTGCTGAATCGAATTTTTGAAAAATTCATTCATCACTAATTATGCACATCCTTTAGCAGGGGCATTTGGCAGGTCACTTTGATGGAGCCTTCTTTGAAAATTCTTCATAGGGTCCATTTGGACCCTACAGTCTGCACCCTTTGTTTCAGGGGTTGTAATACCTTAGGAATTACTCTCCATATCTGGTGGTCTTGCCCACATGCCCGTCACTTTGGGTTAGCTATCCACAGAATGGCACAATGGCTTTTTGGCCAGACATTCCCATTGTCTGCCCCTATCTTCCTCTTAAGTCTTAAGCCAACTAGCCTTACTTACGCCCAACATAAATTACTTCAATAAATCCTGATGGCAGCACATGTGGACTTTAACTGGAAGAGGTCCTACCTCTCCTTGACTGATGTTATGCGAAGAGTAGATTCCATAATGCTCCACAAAAAAATTAATGCCAGCACCTCTGATTCTCGCGCTCTCTTTGATAAAGTCTGGGCACCTTGGGTCAATAGATCTAACATCCCAGGCCTGCCATACTGTCTCCAATTACTCTCTTGTGGGGCACTCCTCCCCAGTTCCATAGGCAGGGTCCTCCCTTAATTTTTTACATTATCCTATTTGGGTTTTGGCGCTACTACCCCTCCTTCCTGCCCCTCTGTTGGTTACTGGTTATTGTTATTTTCATTGTTTTTATGTCCTTAAATTTTGTAAACATCATTCTGCACATATGCCTTCTTTCTGTGACTGTCTATATATCCACCTTATGTTTTGTATTTTTGCTGTTTCATTTCAATAAATACCTTTGAAACTATAAAATACAACCTGTATCAATGGTCCTTGGAAAGTTTTACATGGTTAGGTAGATGTTCCATTTTTAAAGTGAATGTATTTCCACGAATCTTGCATGTATTTCAAGTGCTCCCAATTCTCATCCCCTGACACTTTTTCTCCACACTCTTGACCAAACTAGTTTTGTCTAGTAAACCAGCCAGGATAGTGAACTCCATCCTATTTTGACCCAAGAACACAGGTGGTATAAGGTTACCAAAACTCCCTGCTTACATTGTGGTTTCCCATCTGTCCCAGGTCGTCGATTAGCATCACAACACTGACTCCAAGTTCTGGGTGAGCAAGGAATCATCAATGTCTCAGTCCCTCTTACCCTCACCACCTGGCTGTCCTCACTAGACAGGCAGGCCTGCCCCACTATTTCTCCTACCCTACAGACTGCCATGTGAATCTTCGCCACTACCCACTTGGCCCCTTTCTCTTCCCTGATGTTCCTGATTCTCCGCAAACCATCCTTTGCTTCTGGTCTGGAAGACCTTGGCTTCCTTTGTTGGTTCCTTGCATTCCATTTTCTCTGCAGTGATGCTTGGATCTTGCTGGATGAGCTGGGGGGCCCCATGGAGTCCTGCTTCTTAGGGTTCTGGTGAGCGAATTAACTCCATTTCCTGACATCCTTCCCAGGTCCATCTATCTTTGCTCACCCTAAAACGGACTTTAAGGTGCTATGAGCCGGGGATGGACCCATAAGACCCATCTTTCCCTCTAACTATGCCATGTTGGGGTCACCCCCTGCCCCAGCTTACATCTACATTACATTTGAAGTCTGATCTGGATGCCACTTTTTCAGAGGCTCTAAGGTCCACCCTGCACCTCACCCACAGTTTGTCCATCTCTATCCATATTCAGGAAGCGGGAAATGAGGTTCTCTCCCACTGGTACCGTTTGCCCAGTAAACACTTTGCACTGATGCCCTCAGTGGGAGTATATTTCCAATACAATAGGTTGTTGAAGTATATCAGTGAGATTGGCAGAAGAGCGAAATAAGTGCAGAGCAGAAGAAAAAGTACTATATATTTTAATAGAAAGAAAAAAAAATGTATATTATGTTTATAAATGGAAAAACATTCAGTATATACTGTATATAGTATTTGTTAGGTATAATGTTAAAAAGCATGATTCTGCCATTATTTTTTTGGGTTTCAGTTTTCATTTTGGATTTTCATTCACTGTGCAGTAAAAATGACCTGTTAACTGCAGTACAAAAGCCTGTGCGAGTACAGCAATACCAAATGTATTCAGTTTTTTTGTTTTACTACAAAAAAATTTTTTTAAAACTTTGTTTGCGTTGCCATATTCTGAGACCCTTAACTTTTTTTATATTATCATCTAAGGACTTTTTTTTGCATCATAAGCTGTCATTTTTATTTGCACAATTATGGGCTAAACACAACTTTTGGATCACTTTCTATTCCATTTTTTGTGGACTGTATGTTTTTTCCATTAGGTTGTTTGTTTTATTAGTTCAGGAATTTTCAGATGCAGCAAAACCTTACATCTTTTTTTTTTTATATGTAAAACTGGGAATGGAGGTGATACACCAACGATGTTTTGAACTTTTGATTTTCAGGCTCCATATCTCACCATCCACTACAGACTACCATCATTTTATAGACAATCATCTTGGCTATCTCATACATAAATTTGACTTGCAACTATTTATGCAACTATTTAGTATATGATTAGTTATACAGATTCTTGTAAGGAAACTGTATGGTTACTGTTTCGCTCCTAAAAATCTAAATTTTTATTTTTATTATTTTGTAAATTTACCTTTGGTTTTCAGCACTGCCTGAATCCTTCTGGGCATGCTCTAGATGAGATTCAAGGATTTCGAGACCAAAATCTGATCCCAGGTCTCTTCTACATGTTCTCAATGTTGGTGCATACTGGTCGACTCACATGAGTACAAATACAGCTTTTTCTTCAACTCTACCCACAAGTGTTCGATTAGGTTGAGGTCTGGGGATTGTGGGGGCCAATCCAGCGCCTCTACTTCATTGCCACTGAATGATTTCTTCGCTAATATTGACGCATGCTTCAGGCCGTTGTCCTGCTCAAACACTATGTCGTCCTTTTCATACCCATAGTACTCGAGTGTACGAAGTAACTTGTCTTGTAGGATACTCACGTACAGTATAGCACAGCATTGAGACCACCATCAATCCTGGTCAAGTATCCAACACCTTTGGCTGTGAAACAACCCCATATCAGAAGACTTTCTCTATCAAACCAGTTCCTTCACTTTCTCAATCCATTAGCCCCCTTTTCCCTTGTTTCTTCCAGACTCATTTGCACCCATCAAAGCCCAGTCTATTGATTTTCGTTTCATCACTCCAAGTCACCCATTTCCAATCTTCTACTGTCCACTTTTCATACTTTTTTGCAAACTCAACGTTTCAATTTATAAGAATGCTGACACCAGTATGGCAGTCCAGTATAGGTACAGTGTATTTGTGACTGTGTTGTTATGGAAACCTGGTAAATTAAATGTGAAGTTATATTGGCTGATACACGCATATGACTGAATAGTTAAGGACCTGCGAACTGCTATTGACTAATACAGGTCATAGATAGCTTGGTTGCTATGGAAACCTGGTGTAAAGCTGTGTATGTCAAGACTGAAGAACCTGCGAGTTTCCATTGGTCCATAAGCATCATGTGATCATGTGTATCTCAGTTTGGATATCAGTGAAAAACCTGCGATTGGTTGTTATGGAAACCTACAGTAAAGCTGTGTGTATGTGACCTTGTGTAACAGTGTCATCCACAGCACCCTGCCCCTTTAAAGCTGACCTACAGCAGTGAAGAAAAATGGATGGGTTGTTATGGAAACCTGAAGTAAAGCTGTGTGCATGTGGAGACTAAGCGCCTGCGAGCTTCTATTGGCAGGTAAGGCACATGTCACCGTCTGTATGGCAGTTGGAATATGAGTGAAAGACTTGCAGGCTTCTATTGGTTAATGAACGTCATTTTTGTGAATACTGTATCTCAGGAATGGTACGTCCTAGAGAGCTGAGACCCGGTCTAAAACCTTCCCGAACACCTAATGTACCTGTTCCCAAATTTGGTGAAGATCGGTCCAGTCGTTTGGTCGCGCATAAAGAACAGAAAGACAGAAACTAATTTTTATATATATAAGAGACAAGAAGAAAAAGATTTTTCCACCACCAGGAGCAAAACAGTAACAATGCAGTTACATGAAAAGAATCTGCATAACTAATCATATACTAAATAGTTGCAAATCGAATTTATGTATGAGATAGCCAAGATGATTGTCTATCAAATAATGGTAGTCTCATGTTCAAAGTTGTAATTGATTGTGAGATATGGAGCCTGAAAGTCAAAAGTTCAAAACATTGCTACACTTTTGCTCATCAGTGTATACATTTTTAATTCTTTTTTATATGTTTTAAAACTTTTTTTCATTTATTTTTAGAACCCCTAGTGTGTTTGATCGCTCATGCAATATACTGCAATACTTCTGTGTACAGTATATTGTTAGATTGCTGCACTACTATTATATCCTCCCTGTGGCAAGGTGTAATAGAAGTTCTGCAATCACCTGCCTTAGGCTCCTGGTGTGCTATCTGATCGGCAACTCCTATAACATCACTGGGTTGCTGACTGCTTCAAAGATGACAACATTCAGGTAATGTAACAGTTTAGATGTCATGGTTGTTGAAAACCATGGCATCTAAGATCTTAAACAGATACAGTGTGGTTACTCATAACTTGAGGGTGTCAACACTTGGTGTATATGAAGTGGACTCAGCACCTGAGTACCATCTTTTACATTCCTCCAGTTAATGCTCCATTATATTAACCCCACACATATTTATCTTTTATTCTTCTGTACTATCTCTCCCCTCCCCAATACCATCTTTCTCCCCAATATTATTAACCTCTCTCCTACACATAATTTTCTCATTATTTACTCCTCCCTACATATAATCTCTATCCTCAGTATTTGTTACCTCACCTTCTACATATTATTTCTCTCCCCCAGTATATTTACCCCTACTCCACATATCATCTCCTTACTTCAGTATTATTTACCCCGTCTCAACATATGCTTTGCTAATGCGAGGGAGGCATATAACTCATCAGCCCTACTGCCCCTGGGAAGATCGGATCACAACCTAGTGCGTTTCTGACCTGTGTACAAGCCACTTGTACGTAGAGAACCAGCTGTCACCCGCACAGTGAGGATATTGTCCGAGGAGAGTGATGAGGTTCTGAGGGATTGTTTTGACACAACTGCATGGGAAGTGCTGCAGGATTCTTATGGAGAAGACATAGAAGGACTCACACACTCCATAATGGACTACATTAATTTTTGTGTGGACAACACAGTACCCACAAAAGTGGTGAGGTGCTTCTCCAACAACAAACCATGGATTAATTCTGATATAAAAACACTACTTAAGGAGAAAAAGATGGCTTTCAAGGCAAGAGACAAGGTGGGGCTAAGAGAGGTACAAAATGAGATAAGGCGTCAAATCAGGCAGGAAAAATCCAATTATAAGGAAAAAATGGAAAAGCAAATGAAAAGAAAAGATATAAGGGCTGTCTGGAAGGGGCTTAAGTCTATCTCGGTCATAGACAGTCTGTCTCCCAAGTGGAAGCAGATATTAATTGGCTTAACGAACTAAATCTATTCTTCAATAGATTTGATCACATACCAGCTCCTCCCACCCTAGCATGTCTTTCAGTTTCCTCTACCACACTAGCTTCACCCCCTGTGGCTACTTCCCACCAGACCAGTAAATCCAGCAATCTGCCATTATCTGACCACAGTCTGACCTTCACATGTGTCCAGGTGAGAAGGGAGCTAAAAAAGATCAAAGTTGAGAAGGCTGCAGGGACAGATGGTATCAGTGCCAGACTAATTAAGACTTGTTGGGATCAGCTGTGTAGTGAAGTGGGAAATAATACCTGAACTGTGGAAATGTTCTTGTGTGGTACCGGTTCCAAAGAAACCTCATCCTATGGACCTCAACGACTACAGACCCGTAGCATTAACATCCCACCTGATGAAGGTCTTAGAGAGATTGGTTCTCACACATCTCCACCCTCTATTGAGCCGGTTATGGACCCTATCCAGTTTGCTTATCGGCCAGGCATTGGGGTGGATGATGCCACAGGGCTCTTTCTCACCTGGAGAAACCAGGGAACACTGTGAGAATAATGTTCTTTGATTTCTCCAGTGCTTTTAACACCATACAGCCAGGGTTACTGAGAGACAAGCTGGCCCTTGCTGGAATGGACCAACACCTCTCCAATTAGATACTAGACTACCTAACAAATTGATCCCAGTATGTGAGAGCCCGGGACTGTGTGTCAGATACCGTGATCTGTAATACGGGGGCACCCCAGGGTACAGTTGCCCCTTTCCTCTTCACACTGTACACTGTAGATTTTATGTGCAACTCATCTAACTGCTACCTACAGAAGTATTCTGACGACTCTGCAATAGTAGGCCTCATCACAGACGAAGATGACAGGGAGTACAGAGAACTGAACCGGGGTTTTGTGGACTTGTGCCAGCGGAACCACCTGAGGATTAACGCTGGGAAGACCAAGGAGATGGTGGTGGACTTTCGTAAATGCAGATGCCCTCCCAAACCAGTGGACATCCAGGGGATGAGCATCGAGATTGTCAAACCTGTAAGTATCTGGGTAGCTGGACTGGGCAGATCACATGGAGATCCTGTACAGGAAGGGCCACAGCAGGCTCTACCTGCTTTGGAGGCTGAGAGCCTTTGGAGTCCAGGGGGGACTTCTTAGGACTTTTTTCAACTCAGTAGTGGCATCAGCCATCTTCTTCGGAGTGGCCTGCTGGGGAAGCAGTATAGCAACCAGGGACAGAAATAAACTCGACAAGCTGATTAGAAGGGCCAGTTCTGTCCTGGGGAGCCCCCTGGACCCACTGTAGGTGGTGGGTGACAGAAGGATACTGTCCGTGGTGAGCTCCATGCTGGAGAATAACTCCCATCCCATGCATGAGACCGAAGTACTGTCAGTGACCGACTACTTCACCCTAAGTGTGAGAAGGAGCGCTATCGGAAGTCTTTCCTCTACGCTGCGGTCAGGCTGTACCACCAACACCGACCTAAGCAGAGATGATTCCATACAGAGAACTGAAATTTCTTTCTGTTGTGATATCCCCCCCCCTCCCCGCTACTTCTTTACCTGTACCTTTCTATCTGTCTGTCTACTATCAATGGGATGCCTCTACCTTGGAACGTTTTTCGTATATATTGCATGTGTATTTGTATTGCTTATCTTGCATTGCATATCCTTGCTGCTGTAACACACTTAATTTCCTTGTGGCAGGACTATTAAAGGATTATTATTATATTATTGTTATTATTATTATTATTATATACTCTCCCTGCTTCAATATTATTTACCCCTCCCCTACATATAATCTCCCTGCTCCAGTGTTATTTACCCCTATCACAGTATTTTCTCTTCCCCATATCTCCCTCAGTATTAACCCCTTCACCTCTCACAGCATCTATCTACCCCCCACAGAATGCAGCTAATTTACCTTCTGATTGACACCATCCAGACTTGCAACATGAGTGATCAGAAGCTTTCGCCCCAGGCTGTCCAGGCTCCTGTAACATGTGAAAGTACAGGAGCCGGGTGAGCTGCTGACCACTTCTGCTGCAGGGAAAGCAGTATGATGGAAATGAAGAAGGAAGTCGCTCCATTGTGTGGTGGAGGGAGAGCTGCAATAAACAGCAGCACCCCCTCTAATGTTACTGCAGGAGCGAAAGGACAGCCGCCCACACAAGTTTCTGGCTCTGCTGCTAATGAAGCAGCAGCAGCCAGATACTGTAGAGGTACTGGCAGTGCTCCCCCCCAAGCGCCAATCTGCCGCCTGAAGCCAGAGGCTCATTTCGCTTCAAGGCAGATGCGGCCCTGCATGTCTATGGCATCCATCAGAGGCATACAAGCACAGTGTGAATGCACTTTAGCTCTGCAGACAACTTGAGTGCAGTTGTTCTGGCAGGAAGTAATTTCCTATTGTTCTCTGTCCTTCTCTGATCTTATGGGTCATTGAACACCATTGTGTAAGCATCTAGGGCTGTGGTAGTACATGGGGCATTTAATAAAAAACATGTGTCAAACTAAATAAGCAGAAAACTTTCATTTAGAGGTTCAGTGAGGTTAATCTTTGTCATCCAATGCTCAAAGGACAGGATTCCGGATTGACCAAATCAGGATGCAAAAACACAAATATAGAAACAAAACAAGCACTGAGTGTAGTGGTTAGGCAAAGAAAAAAAATTTTTTATAAAGGTAGGCAATAATTCACAAATCTGTATAGCACGTGAAACTCTGTATGAACCTCCTGTAGTTTTCCCTGGTGCCTTGAAGTGGAGGAAAGCAGAAAAGAAAGAGAATATAAATCGTTGTGCTTACAGGTTCCCATGGAAGGTTTCAGATGATTAAACTGGTATCCTTTATTCAAGTAAGAGTACAACATTTTCATACCCCATATTGGAGTCTTCATCAGGTACAACAATATGGGGTATCATACCAAAAGGACAGGGCTAATTGCAATCCACTGAAAAATGCCCAGGGAGAATATGTATCCCTATAAGGCAATACAGTAGGGTAGGGAAGCATGCTGCTGCCAGCTAAGAATAAAACAGTAAGAGGGGCATGAGGAGGGGAATGAGTACAGAGCAGAATTCTAAGTATTATGTACAGTGCAGCTTGAGAGTCAGTAAACCCTACAGAATTATCTTTATTTCTACAAAAATTTGACCAAAAACTACATCAGATTTTCATGCAAGTCCTAAAAGTAGATAAAAAGAGCCAAATCACACAAATGAGTCAAAAATATTAGACTTGGTTGTTTATTTATAGAAGAAAATGACCTAATATCACATATCTGTGAATGGCAAAAGTATGTGAACTTTTGACAGATGATGTGAAGGTGAAATTAAGGTCAGGTGTTTTCAATCAATGGGATGACAATCAGTTTTATTTAAAGAACAGGGATCTATCAAAGTCTGATCTTCACAAAACGTTTGTAGACATTTACAGTGCCTTGCGAAAGCATTCGGCCCCCTTGAACTTTTCAACCTTTTGCCATATTTCAGGCTTCAAACATAAAGATATAAAATTTAAATTTTTGTGAAGAATCAACAACAAGTGGGACACAATTGTGAAGTGGAACGAAATTTATTGGTTATTTTAAACTTTTGTAAAAAATAAAAAACTGAAAAGTGGGGCGTGCAATATTATTCGGCCCCTTTACTTTCAGTGCAGCAAACTCACTCCAGAAGTTCAGTGAGGATCTCTGAATGATCCAATGTTGTCCTAAATGACTGATGATGATAAATATAATCCACCTGTGTGTAATCAAGTCTCCGTATAAATGCACCTGCTCTGTGATAGTCTCAGGGTTCTGTTTAAAGTGCAGAGAGCATCATGAAGACCAAGGAACACACCAGGCAGGTCCGTGATACTGTTGTGGAGAAGTTTAAAGCCGGATTTGGATACAAAAAGATTTCCCAAACTTTAAACATCCCAAGGAGCACTGTGCAAGCGATCATATTGAAATGGAAGGAGTATCAGACCACTGCAAATCTACCAAAACCCGGCTGTCCCTCTAAACTTTCATCTCAAACAAGGAGAAGACTGATCAGAGATGCAGCTAAGAGGCCCATGATCAATCTGGATGAACTGCAGAGATCTACAGCTGAGGTGGGAGAGTCTGTCCATAGGACAACAATCAGTCGTACACTGAACAAATCTGGCCTTTATGGAAGAGTGGCAAGAAGAAAGCCATTTCTCAAAGATATCCATAAAAAGTCTCGTTTAAAGTTTGCCACAAGCCACCAAACATGTGGAAGAAGGTGCTCTGGTCAGATGAAACCAAAATCGAACTTTTTGGCCACAATGATATGATATGAATGATATGTTTGGCGTAAAAGCAACACAGCTCATCACCCTGAACACACCATCCCCACTGTCAAACATGGTGGTGGCAGCATCATAGTTTGGGCCTGCTTTTCTTCAGCAAGGACAGGGAAGATGGTTAAAATTGATGGGAAGATGGATGGAGCCAAATACAGGACCATTCTGGAAGAAAACCTGTTGGAGTCTGCAAAAGACCTGAGACTGGGACGGAGATTTATCTTCCAACAAGACAATGAGCCCAAACATAAAGCAAAATCTACAATGGAATGGTTCACAAATAAACATATCCAGGCCTGAAATCCAATCGAGAATCTGTGGAAAGAGCTGAAAACTGCTGTTCACAAACGCTCTCCATCCAACCTCACTGAGCTCCAGCTGTTTTCCAAGGAAGAATGGGCAAGAATTTCAATTTCTCGATGTACAAAACTGATAGAGACATACCCCAAGCGACTTGCAGCTGTAATCACAGCAAAAGGTGGCGCTACAAAGTATTAACTTAAGGGGGCTGAATAATTTGGCACGCCCCACTTTTCAGTTTTTTATTTTTTGCAAAAGTTTAAAATAACCAATAAATTTCGTTCCACTTCAAGTTTGTGTCCCACTTGTTGTTGATTCTTCACCAAAAAATTAAAATTTTATATCTTTATGTTTGAAGCCTGAAATGTGGCAAAAGGTTGAAAAGTTCAAGGGGGCCGAATACTTTCGCAAGGCACTGTATAATGGTACGAACAAAGGAGATTCCTGAGGACCTTAGAAGAAGAGTTGTCGATGCTCATCACACTGGAAATGGTTACCAAACCATCTATAAAGAGTTTGGACTCCACTAGATTGTGTACACATGAAGGAAATTCAAGACTATTATTACCCTCCCTAATTGTGGTCGACCAACAAAGATCACACCAGGAACAAAGGAACCCAAGGTGACCTCCAAGCAATAGAAGACCTTTCTCAAATTAGCTAATGTTACTGTTACTGAATCCACCATCAAGAGGATACTGAACAACAATGGTGTGCCAGGCAGGATTGCAAGTAGAAAGCTGCTGTTTGCTAAAGATCACCTCAACAAGCCAGAAGGCTATTAGAACAATTTTTAGTGGA
Source organism: Leptodactylus fallax (assembly GCA_947044405.1). Classification (NCBI taxonomy): domain Eukaryota; kingdom Metazoa; phylum Chordata; class Amphibia; order Anura; family Leptodactylidae; genus Leptodactylus; species Leptodactylus fallax. Next base: position 6,606,822 of record CAMRHE010000021.1, read on the forward strand.
CGGATCGGTAGAAAATATAGCTTTTTGGTTTAACCGAGAAGTGGTATGATTGGAAAAAGGAAAGCAATGCATTCCAGCATAAAAGTTCAAGCTGTTTTGTACTGAAGAATGGAGTAAATTTCCTCCAAGCCTACATGTAGGTCTAATCAACCATTCACATGAATGTTTAGATGCAGTTATTGCTGCACAAGGGGGTCACACCAGATACTGAAAGCAAAGGTTCGCATACTTTTACCACTCACAGATATGTGATTTTGGATGATTTTCATCTCTAAATAAATGACAGACTATTTTTTGCTCATTTTTTAAATTTGATTTTCTTTATAAACTTTTAGAAAATCTGTTTTAGGTGAAATGTATTCAGAAATACAGTGGGTACAGAAAGTATTCAGACCCCTTTAAATTTTTCTCTCTTTGTTTCATTGCAGCCATTTGCTAAAAGCAAAAAAAGTTCATTTTATTTCTCATTAATGTACACTCAGCACCCCACCTTGACAGAAAAAAAACAGAAATGTAGATATTTTTGCAAATTTATTAAAAAAGAAAAACTGAAAAATCACATGGTCATAAGTATTCAGACCCTTTGCTGTGACACTCATATTTAACCCCTTCCAGACTAGACACATTTTCGGTTTTTTTTTGTATGTACGGTTTTGAGGGCTGTAACATTTTTATCATATTTGTTAATCAACTAATTTCTGCGTCTTTTTTCGGTGACACATAGGGCTTTATTTTTATGTTGTTTTTATTTTTGCATGTGTTTTAATTTTTTTTTATATCCGGGAAAATCTAAACAAAAGAGGAGGAAAAACGTGTCAGTTTTTCACTTTTCATTTTTTTAAATTTACTAACGCAAAGTGCTACTAAAAACTTTTTAAAATAGTTTTTACTCTCCATTACGGTCATTTTTATTTTGTATGGTGTCGTCGGGAGAGGGGCTATAACCTTTAATAAGGGCGTGTTATTGGCGTATTATTTTATTAATTTTTTTAATTATTTTATTTATTTTTTACTTTTCTTTTCACATTTTTTTATTTTTTTTTACATTTTGTCCCCACAAGATCATAATAGACCTTTGGGGACATCTGATGACTTTTTTTTTTTTTTTGTTGGGGAGGCTGATTTCCCTTGTAACTGTTGCTGGTACATTTAGCCCCAGTTGCCGGAGGAATGCAGCCTCCTGCACGTTACTATAGAGCTGATCTGGGTCTTGTAGGACCCAGCAGCTCTAACACACGCTGATCCTGGCGGATCATGTGACCGCCGGGTCAGAGGGCAGCCACAAGATGGCGGCGCCCATAGCGGTGTATACAGCGCTCATTCAGCGCTGTATACATAGCAATCGGGATGGCAGGGAAGTTAAAGCCGGCTCACATGCTGTCCTTTTATTTCTGGTCCTCCATGAGATGGTTCTACTCCTTCATTGGAGTCCAGCTGTGTTTAATTAAACTGATTGGACTTGATTAGGAAAGGCACACACCTGTCTATATAAGACCTCACAGCTCACAGTGCATGTCAGAGTAAATGAGAATCATGAGGTCAAAGGAACTGCCCAAGGAGCTCAGAGAAAGAATTGTAGCAAGGCACAGATCTGGCAAAGGTTACAAAAGAATTTCTGCAGCACTCAAGGTTCCTAAGAGCACAGTGGCCTCCATAATCCTTAAATAGAAGAAGTTTGGGACAACCAGAACTCTTCCTAGACCCGGCCGTCCAGGCAAACTGAGCAATCGTGGGAGAAGAGCCTTGGTGAGAGAGGTAAAGAAGAACCCAAAGATCACTGTGGCTGAGCTCCAGAGATGCAGTAGGGAGATGGGAGAAAGTTCCACAAAGTCAACTATCACTGCAGCCCGCCACCAGTCAGGGCTTTATGGCAGAGTGGCCAGAAGGAAACCTCTCCTCAGTGCAAGACATATGAAAGCCCACATAGAGTTTGCCAAAAAACACATGAAGGACTCCCAGACTATGAGAAATAAGATTCTCTGGTCTGATGAGACGAAGATTGAACTTTTTTGCGTTAATTCTAAGCGGTACGTGTGGAGAAAACCAGGCACTGCTCATCACCTGCCCAATACAATCCCAACAGTGAAACATGGTGGTGGAAGCATCATGCTGTGGGGGTGTTTTTCAGCTGCAGGGAAAGGATGACTGGTTGCAATTGAAGGAAAGATGAATGCGGCCAAGTCCAGAGATATCCTGGAAGAAAACCTCTTCCAGAGTGCTCTGGACCTCAGACTGGGCCGAAGGTTCACCTTCCAACAAGACAATGACCCTAAGCACACAGCTAAAATAACAAAGGAGTGGCTTTGGAACAAATCTGTGACCATTCATGACTGGCCCAGCCAGAGCCCTGACCTCAACCCAATTGAGCATCTCTGGAGAGACCTGAAAATGGCTGTCCACTAACGTTCATCATCCAACCTGACGGAACTGGAGAGGATCTGCAAGGAAGAATGGCAGAGGATCCCCAAATCCAGATGTGAAAAACTTGTTGCATCATTCCCAAGAAAACTCATGTCTGTACTAGCTCAGAAGGGTGCTTCTACTCAATACCGTGCAAAGGGTCTATATACTTATGACCATGTGATATTTCAGTTTTTCTTTTTTAATAAATTTTCAAAAATATCTACATTTCTGTTTTTTTTCTGTCAAGATGGGGTGCTAAGTGTACATTAATGAGAAATAAAATTAACTTTTTTGCTTTTAGCAAATGGCTGCAATGAAACAGAGTGAAAAATTTAAAGGGGTCTGAATACTTTCCGTACCTACTGTACATTCAATAGTTTTGGCAGGGACAACCAAGGACAGATAGGTTAGGACATTTTTATATTTACTCAATACAGTTTTGGCATAGTGCATTATCACTTATTCCTGGTGGCATGTGTGTACATTATAACTACTGACCCAAGGAAGCAGCAGTTATTAATATCGTGGATATTTTCTATTTATGTATAATGTTGGGAAGCAACTTGTGTAATTTTAAATCAAGCTTTTAGTTTTGTGCTAATAAATTATTGCATTTTCTTATATATTTGGGCGAGCGTCTCTATTTTATATATTCATACATTTTGTGGTTTGTTGGCAAGGGGGACATTATACTGTGTGAGAGCCAATGTAGGATGTTATGCTGTGTAAAGGTCACAAGGGGGACTTTGTACCCTGTCAGGGACACTAAAGGGGCTTTATACTGCAGGGCACAAAGAGACAGAGTGGAATTGAGTGGGGTCAAAGGGGGCATGGGTAGGATTAAATGCATACATGTGTTTTGTTGACTTATTAGCATTTACCCCCATTTTTGATAGATTTCTTATTTTGTAATGTCCCCCTTGAGGCCCCCACAGTATAATGGAACATCACTATGGAACATAATACTGTGTGCAGGGGCAGCTATGGGACATTATACTGTGTGCAGGGGCCACTAGGGGACATTATACTGTGTGGAGGGGATATTATGTGATATTATACTGTGTGGAGGGACCACTATGGGACGTAATACTGTGTGGAGGGGCCACTATGTAACATTATACTGTGTGCAGGGGACTCTATGGGATATTATACTGTGTGAAGGAGCCACTATGGGACATTATACTGTCTGGAGGACAGTGTGAGACATTATATTGTGTGTAAATGGGGAGTTATACCATGTAGGAACCATGAAAGGGGGCGCTATGCCGTGTGGGGGTGGGGTCCAAGACAAAGTTTTCCATGGGCCCTGTCTTTGCTAGTTACACCCCTGTGTATATATATATATATATATATATATATATATATATATAATGCATATGTGGTTGCCTACTCAGTTTCTGCATTGAGCACTTCCATTAATACAGATGAAAGTGTTCACTGCACTATTAACAGTATCAGGTCCTGTTCACACGGTGGTATCTGGCACTGATTTTGCAGCGGATTTCACACCTAAATCAGCAGCAGATTCCTCCCTCATTCTGCCTCCCAACAAGACCAAACACAATGCTGCCACCCCCATGTTTCACAGTTGGGATGGTGTTCTCAGGCTTGGCCATAATGACCATTGTTATATGTGGAGGAAAAAGGAAGAAGCTTGCAAGCCTAAGAACACCATCCCAGCTGTTTAACACACGGGGGGTGGCAGCATCATGTTGTGGGGTTGTGTTGCTGTAGGAGGGACTGGTGCACTTCACAAAATAGATGGCATCATGAAGAAAGAACACTATGTGGCAATACTGAAGCAACATCTCAAGACATCAGCCAGGAAAGTAAAACTTGGGCGCAAATGGGTCTTCCAAATGGACAATGAGCTGAAGCATACTGCCAAACTGGTTACAAAGTGGTTTAAGGATAACAAAGTCAATGTTTTGGAGTGGTCATCACAAAGCCCTGATCTCAATCCTATTGAAAATGTATGGGAAAAGCTGAAAATACAGATGCGAGCAAGGCGGCTTACAAACATGGCTCAGTTACAACAGTTCTGTCAGGAGGAATGGGCCTAAATTCCTACCAACTATTGTGAGAAGCTTGTGGAAGGATATCCAAAACGTTTGACCCAAGTCATACAGTTTAAGGGCAATAGTACCAAATATTAATGAAATGGATGTAAACTTTTGACTTTGCAGAAAGTAATAAAAATGCCTTAAAAATTCTCTCTCTCGTTATTCTGGCATTTGGCGAATATAAATAATTTTGGCAATCCAAATTGACCTAAAACGGGAAAGGTTTATTCTGATTTCATGTCAGATAGTGAGAAAAACATGCATATGTGTATTTTTATGTAGTGTATGTAAACTTCTAGTTTCAACTGTACATAGTGATGCAAAAATAAGAAACGCACGTGCAAGTTCACAAGCTATTCCTAACCCTGTTCCCCTTCCTCAGGGGCCTGTTTTGGGCGATAAAAGTGGGGCATTCCAGTGTCTTGCCGATTCAAGACTTGGCTTAACTCACTGTCTATTTTTATTGGATTGTTGCGATGTTTTACTTATTTGTGGTGGCCATTATTATATGGTATTCAGTGTGCACCTTATGTTTTTTTTCTTGTCTTCTTTTCCTCTTTTTTTAGGTTTTGGCTGGATACCATTCTATATCTAATTTCACAAATACAGGGACTGGGTTAGGGATAGTTTGTGCACTTGCATGTCTTATTTTTACATCACTATATATATATCAATAAATTATATTCGTATGGATGGTTTCCCAAGGGATACAACTATATCATCTTCTACACTCCCTCATCATTGCACCAGCACAAAGGCGTGCTGAAGGGTAGGGTTAGCCAGGCTGACTACAGCCACCATGAACCCAACTGTGACCAAATACTACCCCCATTGTCCCAGCATTTCTCCCCTGGGTTGCTGCACCAGGGGCTCACGTAACAATCCAAATACCAACATGTGTTTTCACTCACCAATCTAGGATCTTTATAGTCTACATGGGCCAGGTGCTTACTTACACACACATGCAACCCAATAAACATACATGCATGCAACCAATGCATACTGTAGCCCTTGTTGGACTAACACAATACTATAATTATGCTTCTTTTTTAATGCTTTTCTCTTTTTCCTTTGCATAGGACATATGTGAATTATGTTGAAGGTTTCTGGATGCAAGATTTCTCTGTTATTCCTAATAATGGCTCAGACTGTGGGATTCATTTGTGTTATGATGAAGCTGCAACACAACCAACCACCTCTTCCTGTAAAGAAACCTGCCCATATGCACATTCTTATTCTTTCAACTTGGAGATCTGGTTCTTCATTCACTGGGCAAATCTTCAGTCAGCACCCTGATGTCTTTTACCTCATGGAACCTGCTTGGCATGTTTGGGCTTCTTTGTCAAAGAATAGTATTAAAGTCTTACAAATGGCTGTGCGGGACTTAGTCCGTTCTGTCTTCTTATGTGACATGACAGTATTTGATGCATATATGCAACAGGAAAGGCTTAAATCAGACTTATTTCAATGGGAGACCAGTCGAGCTTTATGTTCTCCACCTGCCTGCAATCTTTTTCAGCGTAGTGACATCATATCCCAGGCTCATTGCCGGATGCTTTGTAAATTCTATCCATTTGATACCATTGAAAAATCATGTAAAACCTACAGCCATGTAGTAATAAAAGAAGTTAGATTCTTTGATTTGAAGAGTCTTTACCAATTGCTTGAAGATCCATCTCTTAACCTCAAAGTCCTCCACTTGGTGCGCGATCCCCGTGCTGTCTTTCAGTCTCGAGAGAGAGTTGCTTCTCTCCTCTCTTGGGATAATAATATTATTTTAAAGGACTTATCAAGAAAACCATCTAATGACAAAGAGAATGTGACCTACAAACTGATGGAAAGGATTTGTAAGAGTCAAGTAGACATATATCTTTCAGCCATCAATCACAGCCACAGTGCCTTTAATAGTCGATATATGATGATACGTTATGAAGACATAGTACAAAATCCTATCCAGAAGGCTAAACAGATGTATCAATTTAGTAATCTTAATTTCACCCATAACCTGAACATCTGGATACACAATTTAACTCACGGAAAAGGTCAAGGTAACAATTTTGTTATCAATTCCAGAGATGCAGTGAATGTCTCAAAGGCATGGAGGAATTCTCTACAGTTTGAATCTGTCCAAAAGATTCAAGATTTGTGCTATGAGGCAATGAAAGTTTTTGGGTACAAATTTCTTAAAACCAAAGAAGCACAAATTGATTTAGATTATGAATTATTGCTGCCACTACCTGATATGGTAAAGACTGGAGGGAAACCTTCCAATTTTGAGCAAAAGACACTAGGTATTGTTACATAACTAGTGAAATTTTGGAATAAATAATTTCTCAAACAAAGTAAAACATGTATGGTTGTGTATGTGTGTATCTTATTTAGGCCTGAGTTTAACAATAAAAGGGAGTCTGTAAACCTTGCATATCAATCAAGCCCCACAGATTGATAGGTTAGGGTTACCTAAATTAAACAGTGTTTTCCCCATTAGTGCATCTGTTGCCAAGTTATTGCCATTTTTGTCAATATGCAAATGAACTCTGAGAACGAGGGCATGGCTTGTTATCTTTTTGGCGCAATGGCAATGCTCTTATTTTTCCAAAGCGCTCACTGCTTCAAAAGGGAAAAAAGACCATTAATTCAGGTGACCATAACCTATCTACCTGCAGGGCTGGGTAAATATGCTGTGTTCTGGTCACAAGGAATATTCTCATCTGTGCAAGTCATTCCCTATCCATAGAGGATGTTTTGTTCCCTGCTCTGAATGGGAGTTTCGGCACTTCCATTAAAATGAATGGAGCGGTGCGAGTGCTGCCTGACCACCACTCCATTCAGAATAGAGGGCAAAACGTTCTCCTGACTGTTGCGGACCTCAGATGGATAGGAGATAAATTATTTAGATGGCACAACCCCATTACAGATGAGGACTAGTTTGATACCTAAGGATGATGTCCTTTCTATTATATATCCATTTCCACATCTTAAAAGCCATAACTTGTATTTTTCTATTGTACAATTTTAGGAAACATGTATCTTATGGATTCAATCTTTTTTTTCAGGATGGCTAATTTTGCAATTCTTTTTACATCCTAAATTTTGTGCTATGCTCTATTCAACATAAGTAATATATTATCTAAATTCTGGGGGGCAGTACAATTTTAGCGATATAACACTAATATAATTTTTTATCTTGTTTTCGTACAATAAATTCACTTATTTGCCAAAAACATCTTGTTTTATTGTTGCCATATTCTTAGACCCATTTTTTTGTGGAATGAGATGTAATTTCTGGTAGCATTTTAGGTCATATGCAACTTTTTTTTCTTTTTCCTTTTTTTTTTTTTAGAGGTGAGGTGACATAAACAACAATTCTGTCTTTGTTGTTCTATTTTTTTAATAGTGTTTTATTTATTTTTTTAAGCATTTTTATTTAAAAATGTATGTAAAATAGAAATGTAGTATAGGTTTACAATGTAATGATCATACAGAGAGCATGTACATAAGCATACATTGGAAGAGTTTCAAATAACAACATCACTTAAAAACATGTCAACAAGGCATCCATACAAAAAAAATTGCCAACAGGAAAAGCGAAATCTGCGGGTGTGTTAGAACTACGGTCTTAGGCCATAAATCATTATGCTGGAGCTTCCTATAGTACACAAAGGCTAGGATGAATGAGACAGAGCCCCATGTAACTTGGGGGATGTATGAGAGGCAAGCCAGGGCTCCCAGACTGCATAGACTCTTTCCAGGGCATCAGATCTGGTTGCTTCTATTTTTTCACATAGCATAATCAGGTGTATTCTCTCTTTGCCATGAATGACAGACACGCTTGTGCCATTTAGCTGCTATATGTACTTTGGCAGCTTGAGCAATAAATATAAGCAGTTTAGCTATTTGTGATTAAGCCCATTGGGGGTTTCCCTTAACAGGATCACTGGGGTCAGAGGTATCTGCTTATTCAGTATTGATGATAAGAGGGAATGTACTTGTCACCATAAAGATGTGACCTTAGTGCAGTTCCACGATATAGGCAGTGTCGGACTGGGATGTCTAGGGCCCACCAGGGGAAATTTTTCTAGGGACCCACCACCAGGACCCCTGCAGATCAACTGTACCTACACAGCACGGCTACAGGTAATAACAATGCCATGCTGCTCACCCGCCATACGATGTGCACCCTGCTAAACCAACCTCTACACTATGTATGGAATTGTTAATATTAACCTGGTCCATACAACCATAGTACCCACAACTGTGGTTATCAAGAATATGAAGAGTAAGTAGCGCAGCGCCGAGCATGGAAACAATACTGTGAGGTGCATGTTTTGGTAAACATCTGATCTGTGGGGTCTTAACAGTCAGTGGGGGCAGTGGCGTAACTAAAGTCTTGTGGGCCCCGGTGCAATCTTTTGTTCGGGGCCCCCTACCTCATCCCTACAGCGAATTCTTGATAGTGATGGTTACGGGTACTAAGGAGTTTAATCAACCTTAGTGTGGTTAGGGTAATCTATGGGTCTCCTTGGCTTGGCTTGTTCCTTGGGCAAGATGGAAGCTGCAATCTCAATACTGATGCCAGTGCTTATGGGCCCCCTAAGGCTCCTGGGCCCCAGTGCGACGGCACCCTCTGCACCCCCTCAAGTTACACCCCTGAGTGGGGGTCTAACACCCAGGGGCCCTGCTGATCAACTGTTTGAAGGGACCGTGGTGCTTTTGTGAGTGCCCTCACCACTTCGCTATTTACATTGCACAAATCTGTTTTATAGTGACCATGCAATGTAATTACAACCTGTGATAATATCACTTGTCTGCTATAAAAAAGATGGGATGTGATGAAAATAATGAAGGGGCCCCACACAGTGTAATTTTCTTCACCATAGCCCCAACACAGTATAATATGCTGCACAGTATAATATGTTCCACGGTGGCACCCACACAGTATAATGCTCCACAGTGGCCCTCACACAGTATAATATGCTCCACAGTGGCCCTCACACAGTATAATATGCTCCACAGTGTCCCCTACACAGTATGATATGCTGCACAGTTGCCCCCATACAGTATAATACGCTCCACAATAGCCCCCACATAGTATAATATGCTGCAAAGTGGCCCCCCACACAATATAATGTGCTTCACAGTGGCCCCCACACAGTATAATGTTCTCAACAGTGGCACCCACACAGTATAATGTGCTCCACAGTGGCCCCCACACAGAATATGCTGCACAGTGGCCCCCACACAGTATAATATGCTCCACAGTGGCCCACACATAGTATAATATGCTCCACAATGGCCCCACACAGTATAATATGTTCTACAGTGGCCCCAAAAAAGTATAATATGCTCCTCCAGCGGCCAAAAACAGTATAAAATGCTCCCAAGAGTCCCCCTTAAGCCGCTTCAGGTGAACCCCATGAAATTCTTGTTCAGCACTCGGTTCAGCCCTCGAAAGGTTCACCACTCCCGATTAGTTTTAGTGCTATTATTATACACTGGGGTTGCCTTAGACCTAGGAGTATAATAATCGGAGGCCCAGAGGAGATGATGGAAAATAACAAACACTTATACTCACCTTACCTCACCTCTCCTGGGAATCCTCACTCCATCTGGCTGTCTTCGACATCCTACTCGGTCCTCTTCTGCCTGCGACTGAGGTCATGCTCCCCAGACATGACTGCTTGGGCCTGTGATTGGGCCTCAGCTGGTACGTCCCACGTTGACTGCTGGGGCCAAATCACAGGCCCAAGCAGTGACATCTGGGGCGTGTAACTTCAGTTACAGACTGGAAAAACCACAAAGAAGATGCTGGGAATCGTTGGAGTCCCAGAAGAGGTGAGTATAAGTATTTGTTATATTTAATCAACTTCCCTGGGTCAGTTACCATTAGAACCAGGCTTTTCCCAATTGCTATCACGGTGCTGCGGGCCCTTGGCTATCTCTAGCTGGTCCCATACCACTCCGGTCTTACCCCGTATGACCACGATCGTTATGCCACCAGTTACCAGACCTCCACTGCCTATTAAAAAAAGCAGTGGGGGTCTGGTAGGGTTCACTAAATGCACGGGGGCCCACTGGGGAGTTCACCAATACCCTGGTGGGCCAGTCCGAGCCTGCATATAGGCATAGTGTCTCCAACCTTGTCACACCCTCTGAAGCATCTTTTGGATACAAAAGGAAACAAGCAATGCAGTTGGGCCGGTACATAATACACACAGTAAAAGATTTTCAGTAACGTCTTTACAAGTGCAACCATCTCTGCAGCGTAAGGGTATGCCTAATATCTGTCTCCCACTGATCCATGTACTTAAGCTTAGTCTCTAGAGATGGGGCATTGAGAACTGAGTATAAATATAAGTTCCTCTACCACAATAAAGAGTTCCTCTATGAAACTGATCTATTTTGTATAAGCAGTAAGTATGGACCCAATAAAATGTTGAATCTGGTTAATACAATATGATCCATCAGTTGAGTACCCCTTCAATTGCAACAACTTGCCAAACTTTGTAAACTGGTGAATATAGACTACCCTGATGCACAGCTACCACCAAAAAGCACCTGAGTCCAAGCCTTGCAAAAACATTGGGGTGCCATTTATAGATAACTAGGAAGAGGGGCTAGTTTGCAATTTATATAAAAAGCAAACCCCAGGCCAGAGCAATATTGAATGATATAAATAAGGGGATTTTCTGGACGTATTGTCTGAGAGAGGCCCTGAATACCACATGAGGCCTTCCAAAGAATTCAAAGGGGCATTCGCTAACTGAGCTATCTGAGCAGTTTTATAATAGTGTAAGAAATTAGAGGGGTTAAGCTTCCAAAGACGTTTATGAATGGTCACTGCCTGAAAAGATATTTGAGGATACTTAGTGCACAATACAAATTTGATAACGTGGGAACATATAATGCAAAAGGTGGAGACTAGGACAAGTATAGGATTTGATTGAAATATATAAATATATATGTAAAGATTCTGGGAGGGTCACCATTTTTACTGCATGTAATCATCCCAACAACCAGGACAGTGAAGGAATTTACCATTTGGCTAGGTCCATAGGCGGTCTTTGTAAAAGGAGGAAATAATTCCATTTAATCAATGTATTTTTAGCAGTGGTAAGTTTAACCACTAAGTAGGAAATAAGGTGTTCATTATTCTTAAAAATAAGGGGTCCATATTGAGGAATAAGAGGCCAGATGCTAATTCAAATTGCTTCAGTAGAGAAAGAAGGTTGGAGAGGGAAATGGTAAGGTAGAAAATTGTCTACAAAAAGACTGGTCTTATAAGTTGATGTGGATTTTTCAAAACCCCATATATCAGGGTGAGCTCTAATTGCACCTGCCAGGGGTCACATCACCAAGGTAAACAAGGCAGGGACAGAAGATAGCCACAATGTGTACCCCAGGCAATATGAATTGGTCATGATCAGGTAGAGGAAATTTTAAATAGGCTGTGGGCAAGTCATATAGAAGCTTAAGGGGTGATATTAAAGGCAAAGGGAAGCCAGCCACACTGTGATGATGAGAGACCTCCAATTAAGTATTTCTGCTGTGTTGTATTACTATTTGTCCCTATTACTACTACACAGTGTGGGATGGTGCCTGTTATCAAAACCGGTTTGGCTACAGGAATGTGGTCCGGCTGCTTTGAGCCCAGATCTTGTGTTGCTCTGTTTCTGGCTCAATTAGCATTCCATTGTTACACTAATTATCTCCACAGGGGTTTCCTGCAGACAGGTGGAATCCCCAGACAAGTTGGAGCCAGCGACCGAACAAAGGGGATAAGGTTTTATGACAATATCTTCCCCGGGAAACCCCTTACTGTAACCCCGATAATTCCCTAAGGTGCGCCCGGTGAAGCCCACACAAGATACTGTTCAAAGCCCGGAAAAGGTCCAGACACTGATATCCTTACCCAAAGGGGATTTGGGTGTCATTCTTGGTGTCTACATGGTGGGGATCTCGCCACGAACCCTATCATACCTCTTGCCCGACTCTACGATCATCGGGCGGGGAGATACAATGAAATATGGTTCTGGGAATTCCAGGATGGAGGGCGGGGCTCCTCCTCCTGGTGACATCACTTAGGGAGGAGACCAGTTGAGTAAAATGTTCTCAGACCAGGGAAAGAGGGGTCTTTGTTATCCTGGAGAACATGTGACAGCATGTAGGAGACACATGCTCTGTAACTTGCTAAAGCCTGCACCCTAGGCCCAAATCCTGCTGTGGCCTAGCGAAAACAGACTACAACCTTGTTCTGGTATCTTTCTAGATTTTTACTTCCCATTTTATTTTCTGTACTGTATATTGCTTTTACCTGTATTTGCTTGATAATTGATATGTATTTCTGTATATGTTAGTGCTTAGTACCGACCCACTGGGGTTAACAAATATATAAAATTTATAAAGCTCATTTCATATTATCCTATGAACCCGGTCCGCTCATGGTGTGTGAGTGGGAGGAAAAGAAAGTTGATTGCAGGTGTGTCAGGTAGCGTGGTAAGACGATATCCTTCACACACACTTATTATGCGTAGCAAATAGGGCCAAAGAACGGTACCCAAGTCCATCTGTAAACTCTCTCCAATTCGCTTAGCCATCATGGTTTTAAGTTGTTTTAGTATCATATATGCGTCAGTTTAAACTGACTGGCTAATTCTAAATGGCTCAATCTATCCTCCAGATCACCCTGTAATTTTAATTCTTTCCATCTTCCACTAAGAGATTAGGTGAATAAGAGAACCATTTATGAGATATCGGAAGCATGCCTGTATTAACATCACTTGTTGATTTCCATTGGAAATAAAGATTCAAAGATTTGAAACCAAGTCAATTTGGGATTTATCAGAGAAGTCTATAGGTAGGGATTCATTGAGCCTCCAGCAGAAGAGGGAAGTCACTGGAGCCTTTATTAGCAACATGGTAAGTACACAGTCATGGCCTCACCATGATGAGGGTATATGACTAAAGTATAGAAGATATGGGAACACGGCCATATTGGTGAGTATTAGGTCAATGCTAGAGTATGCATGATGGTTTGGAGAACAATATGAATAACCCCTAGTAAACCTATGTGACTCCCTCTATGCATCTCAAATAAAAAGATGTGCATTTTCAACTGTGTTTCTTCTTATTTTAAAATTTATCTCAAGGTGCAGCAGGGTAGAGAGAAATGGAATCCACCTTTCACATTAAACATAAAACTACCTCCACACTCGACTAGAGATTATGGGAGCAGTAACTGTGCAGGAGTCTCCTTCCAGACAGAGTCCAGGGAAAACACAAGAAACTCCCGCCAACTTGATCTGGCCTTTCCACTGTTTTTTGTCTCCACACATCTCCTCATGTTAATAAGGGAAAAAGGAAGCTATAGCGTGACACAGTTTTAATTGGTTAAAAAGAAAAGCCCCAGCTTTATTCTACTTACAAACACGCTATCAGGCATATCAAATAAAGTTAAAACTATTTAAAAGTCCACATGGAGCAGGTACTAGTCTGCAGCCAAAGGGCTATGACAGACATTCTACTGGCTATGCCTTCAATAAGCCCACGGCTGCCACGTAAAGTGGTGCAATTTCATTCACAAGGGTGCAGATGCTTATATAATGGTGTCCCTTCACTCCAAAACTTTTTAGATAACATGGTCGCTATTGACTGTGGTAACTAAAGGGTTAAGTGCATGGGATCGGCAAACAGCTGAGCATGGGCGTTTAACACTTTAGATGCCACGGTCAATAGCGACAGCGGGATCTAAACAGCCGAGCACCCACTTCTGACAGTGCTGGAGATCCTGCACTATTCTGCTGCAATTGACATAGAAAGTCAGTTGCTGCAGAATAAGTCCCATGAGTGACGATATAGAAATGTTTATCGATAGCTATCATTCACTAATGGATTAACAAAACAAATCTGCCTGAATCGTATGGTGTCCTAAAGATTAATGAATCTACTCTCTAGGTCAGAGTTAGAGTATGCAGGGGCAAAACGTAGGTAGTTGAGAAGGAAGATAGCGAGTCCTACTTTTCTAGTAGCTGAAGCAAGACAGAACCTACTGTACTGTGCTGAAAGTACCTAAGGCAAGACGCTTGTGTAAATTGTGTTTCCTGAATGCACCACACTTCCGGCTTATGATATATATTACCTATAAAGGTTCTCCGGCGTTTAATCATGTCACATTATGTGACAAAACCCTGCACATGGGAAATAATAATAAAATTACTAATAGTAACTACCAATCTAGACATTTCAAAGGGGGGAAAAATATGGCTTAACATAGGTGCAAGCATAATTGTTACATATACCCTCGGTTCACACTAGCGCCGGCTCTAGAGCCTGATCGCTAAAATAGAAGTTACAAACGGAGCCTGCTGGACCCCATTGACTCTCCATGCAAGACTTTTTTCTCCACCGATTTTTGGTGGCAGGGTCGGACTGGCCCACCGGGCAACCCGTGAATCGCCCGGTGGGCCCCGAGCCCCGACTATATTTAGTCCTCATTTTGCCAATGCAAAGGTCAGGGGTCCGATCCGGACGGTCAGGGGCCCCGACCGCTATACCTATTGTTAATGGAAAGGGTATGCCAGCCCAGGGAAATAAAAATACTCACCTGTCCTGGGTTCAGCATCGTCTTTGGCACTTTTCCGGCCTCACTGCAGGGGCATGGGGTTAGGCCCCAGCGGTGACATGGGTGCACCAGCGTAATGACGTCATCACGCCCGACGTGTCCGCAGAGGTCCAATCAAAGGCCCCCAGCAGTGACGTCTGGGGCTCAGGACATGGGAACCAGGGTACCAAGGAAGATGGGATGCAAGGATGCCCCGGAGCAGTAAGACAAGGTGAGTATAAGTGTTTGTTATTTTTAATCACTTCTCCTGGGCCTCTACTTATTATATTGTGGGGTCTGAGGAGACCCCAGAATATAATAATAATAGCACCGGCTCTGGGGGGTGGGGGGGACTGTGGGCATATAATACTGTGTGGGGGCCACTGTGGAGCATATAATACTGTGTAGGGGCCACTGTGGGCATATAATACTGTGTGAGGGCCACTGTGGAGCATATAATACTGTGTGGGGGCCACTGCGGAGCATATAATGCTGTGTGGGGGCCACTGCGGAGCATATAATGCTGTGTGGGGGCCACTGCAGAGAATATAATGCTGTGTGGGGGCCACTGCGGAGCATATAATGCTGTGTGGGGGCCACTGTTGGCATATAATACTGTGTAGGGGCCACTGTTGGCATATAATACTGTGTGAGGGCCACTGTGAGCATATAATACTGTGTGGGGGCCAGTGTGGACATATAGTGCTGTGTGGGAGCCACTGTTGGCATATAATACTGTGTGGGGGCCACTGCAGGCATATAATACTGTGTGGGGGCCACTGTGGAGCATATAATGCTGTGTGGGGGCCACTGCGGAGCATATAATGCTGTCTGGGGGCCACTGCGGAGCATATAATGCTGTGTGGGGGCCACTGTGAAACATATAATGCTGTGTGGGGACACTGCGGAGCATATAATGCCGTGTGGGGGCCACTGCGGAGCATATTATACTGTCCCAGTATTGTTTACATGCCGGCGCTGCGCTGCTCACTCACCGTATTCTTGATAACTGCAGTTGTGGGTACTAAAGCACTCATAACCGCCACTATCAAGAATTCTCTCTAGGGAGGGGGTAGAGGGCCCCGGACAAAGGTTTGCACCGGGCCCACAAGACCTTAGTTACGACTCTGCCAATGCATTTGCATTGGCAAAATGATAACTAATGGAGGCCAATAGCCTGGGGGACATTAAAGGGGTTGTGCAGGATAACATTTTTTTTTTTTTTTTTTAATTACACAGGTGAAAAAAAACAAAAAAAACTTTCTCTCCTGTCCCCAGTGTCTCCCAGCGTGGTTTAGCCTGCAGCTCTGTTTTCTTCCAGTGCAAGTACCCCCTGCAGGTGACTACCTCTGAAGTCACGTGACCCCTGAGGCCAATCAGCGGCCTACAGGAAGGGACCTGGGACGTCACAGCCAGGGAGGACTTCCGGCA
The DNA here is from genome assembly GCA_947044405.1 of Leptodactylus fallax. Lineage (NCBI taxonomy): Eukaryota > Metazoa > Chordata > Amphibia > Anura > Leptodactylidae > Leptodactylus > Leptodactylus fallax. Next base: position 6,623,319 of record CAMRHE010000021.1, read on the forward strand.
AAAGAAGACAGCGGAGCTGCAGGACCGGACTGTGCTGGGACCTGCTGACATCGGAGGACCGGGGATAGGTGAGTATGTTTAGTATGTTTTTGTTTTTTTGGGGGAGGAATTCACCTGTCCCAGACTAATTATAAAAAAGAAAAAATTATACTGGACAACCTCTTTAAAGCATGGCACATTAGGGGGGTATATTAAAGGGGTTGTCCAGGCATAATTTGTTATGGTTTATCCTCAGGATAGGCCATAGATACCTGATCTGTAGGGGGCCGACCCAGGACCGAACAGCTGTACGGAGCCACTTCTGGTGTCCATCCTGTACACAATACGGGGCTAGAAGCAGAGAGCTCTGTCCACTGTATATTAGCTGGGCACCTTCACTGCATCTCAGCACTTATTGAAGTCAGTGGGAGCTGAGCTGCAGTGACGGCACTGGGCAACTATACAGCGGATGGAGATTTCTGCTTCCGGCCCTGTGTTATGTACAGAACGGGCGCCGGAATTGACGCTGTACAGCTGATGGTGCCATGTGTCAGCTCCCTACTGATCAGGTATTTATGGCCTATCCATAGGCCATAAAAAAGATTAACCCTGGACAATCCCTTTAATATGCATCACACAGGATGTTAGCCCCCATCACTTCTCCCACACAATATAATGGACCCATCACTGTTCCCCATACAGTATGGGGGACCAGTGAAGAGGCCACTGTATGGGGAGACCAGTGAAGTGGCTATAAAAAAAATTTGGCCCAGACAACCCCTTAAAAGAGGTTGTCTATTAACTGGAGCAACCACTGTGGCGGCCACCAGGGAGGTGAAAAAATAAAAAAAATTTCAAAAAAGTATACTCACCTGTCCACAGCACTCCATTGTCCCCTGCCTGTGTCTGTTTGGTCTCACGGTGGCACCTCATTTCTGGAAATCCTGTACCTAATTGGTCTTAGCGGTCCCATGAGGTGCAGGACTCCCAGCAGGAAGGCGCCGGCACAAGACTGAATGGACACTGGCAGCGGACAACGGAGTGCTGGGGACAGGTGAGTATGCTTTTTTATTTATTTTTTATTTTACACTTGCCGCCCGGGACTTGGGTTGCGCCAATTCCTGGACATCCTCTTCAAAGTATTTATCTATCTTTCTAATATTGATGGCCTGTTCTTAGGATAGGCCAGCAATATTACAACTGCGATGTAATGATGATCTAAAGGTAATGGTAACCTGGAAGAGGCCAGGTACCTTGGGTACATAATAGGAAGAGGGGTGATAAAACCCCAGGTTAACAAAGTGGAGGCCATTCAAAATTGTCCCCGACCCTTGAATAAAAAACAAATGAGAGCTTTTCTGGGAATTGTCGGATGTTATCGTAGGTTCATCCCAAACTTTGCAACTATGGCAGCCCCATGGACAGATCTGACTAAGGGAATGAGTTCCATAATAGTCAAGTGGAGTGACAAGGCTGAGGGAGCATTCCAGGAGCTGAAGTCAATTCTCTGTAAACAGCGGGTTTTGGTCACACCTGAACTTGTGGTTCAGACTGACGCCTCTGATGTGGGGTTAGGCGCAGTGCTGTCCCAAATGGTGGGTGGTGAAGAACACCCAGTCACCTACCTGAGTAGGAAGCTTACACCACCAGAAAAAAATTTATAGCATTGTGGAGAGGGAGTGTTTAGCCATTAACCCCTTAACGACCTTGGACGTACTATTACGTCCTGGGCGCTAGGTACTTCGCGCACCAGGACGTAATACTACGCCCGAGGCCGGCCGCCCGCTCACTATCTGAGCGGGCGGTATCGGAACCGGGTGTTAGCTGTCAGATACTGCTCCATAACCCCCGGTCGGCCATAACTTCCGATCGGCGGTTTTAACCCCTTGGATGCCGCGGTCAAACGCTGACTTCCTGTATAGGCTGTAAGACACGAGTATGCTCGTGTCTTGCAGTCTATAGTGCTGAGCCAGCAATCAAAGCATTGCTGGCTCAGGTGTCCTAATGGGACACAAGAAAAAGTAAAAAAAAAGTGAAAAAAAAAAATAATAAAGTATGTGAAAAAAATTAGTAAAAGAATAAAGCCCCAAAAATTCCCTTTTCCTATATAAAATGAATTATATAAAAAATAAACCTAAAAATTAATAAAAACAATACATATTTTGTATCGTTGCGTCCGTAACAACCTGTACAATAAAACTGAAACCATATTTAATGTACACGGTGAAAGTCGGGGAAAAAAAAATGGAAAAAACCCGCCAAAAGTAACGATTTTTCGCCATCTCACCTTACAAAATATGCCATAAAAAGTGATCAAAAAGTCATATGTACCCCAAAACAGTACCAATTAAAAGCACAGGTTGTACCGCAAAAAATAAGCCCTAAACCAACTCTCTAAACTGAAAAATAAAAATGCTACGCATCTTAGAAGATGGCGATGCAAAAAAAATTGATTTATGTCCCCAAATGGGTTTTTGTTCTGCAAAATTGGTATTGCATAAAAAAACATTATAAATGAGGTATCGCCGTAATCGTACCGACCCGCAGAATAAAGATAACATGTTACTTATGCTCTATGCTGCATGGTGAAAAATTTAAAAGATAAAACGCAGTGCCAGAATTGATGGGGTTGTTTTTTAATCCACCAAGAAAGAGTTAATAAAATTTATTTAATAAGTTGTAAGCACCTAAAAATGATGTCATTAAAAAATAAATCTCACCCTGAAAACAACAAGCCCTCATATTGCTACATCACCAGAGAAATAAAGAAAATATAACTCGTACAATGTGAAGACAAAAACCCCAAAAATCACCAAATCATTAGAGCATAACTGGCTGCGGCAGGAAGGGAATGTATAAGCTGTGCGAGCGTATATTAGGGTACACCCCAGATTTAGAGCTTACAAGGGATAATAAACCAGAAGTGACCCCCAGAGTGACCCCCCAATAATAGGAACTACTGGGGAAATAGTAGTGAATTTAGTGTACCCAATGTACTACGCACAGATTACATATTCACTTTTCCCCATCCGCTGTGCAGTCACGTCTGGGATACTAATGCTCGCTACACCCCTTGATAAATTCTTTGAGGGGTGCAGTTTTCAAAATGGGGTCATTCCCTAGGGGATTCCACTTTACTGGTACTTTAGAGGCTCTGCAAACATGACATGGCATCCAGATCCCAAACATCTGAATCTGCGCTCCAAAAGCCATATAGCGCTCCTTCCCTTCTGTGCCCTACTGTGTGCCCAAACCGCAGTTTATACCCACATGTATGACACTGGTGTACCCAGGATAAGGTACTTAATGTGATATGTGAGTATAAACTCCTGTTTGGGCACAGCCGGGCACAGAAGGGAAGGAGCGCTATTTGGTTTTTGGACGCCATTGCACTTTTGCAGAGCTGAAATGCCAGTACAGTGGAATCCCCTGACATGTCACCCCATTTTGGAAACTGCACCCCTGAAGGAATTTATCCAGGGGTACAGTGAGCATTTTTAACCCCAAGTGTTGCTATAATTTATTATCCGTAAATGAATAGGCAGCTGATGATGAAAGGTGAAAATGACAATTATTCCAGGAATACGACATTTCTGTGCGTAATATGTTGTGCCCGGCTTGTATCAGAGATGAACGCTCCAAAAGCTGTTGTGCCCGGGATCCCCGATCACCAGTTTTTGGAGTGTGTGTCTGTGCAGACATAAGCTGGGCATAACATATCGGGCACTGAAATGGCGTATCTATAGAAAAATTTCATTTTTAACTTTTCATTATCAGCTGCGCATTCATTTTTGGAAATTAAAAGAATGCAACACTTAAGGGTTAATAATGCTCGCTACCCCACTTTATAAATCCCTTGAAGGGTATAGTTTCCAAAATGGGGTGACATGTCTGCGGATTCCACTTTACTGACAATTCATGGTCTCTGCAAAAGTGGCATGGTGTCCAAAAAGCAAACTGTGCTCTAAAAACCAAAATAGCGCTCTTTCCCTTCTGTGCCTGGCTGTGCCCAAACAGCAGTTTATACCCACATATGGCATTGTTAAGTACGTTATCCTGGGTACACCAGTGTCATACGTGTGGGCATAAACTGTCATTTGGGCACACAGCAGGGCGCAAATGTGAAGGAGCGCTATGTGCTTTTGGAGCGCATATTTAGATTGTTGTTTTTTTGGACGCCATGTCACATTTGCAGAGACCCTAAAATTGCCCCTACAAAATGGGGGTCACTTCTTGGGGAATTCCAATTTACTGGCACCTCCAGGGCTCTGCAAAAATATCATGGCGACCAGAAAGTCCCTCTAAATCTGTACTCCAAAAGCTAAAAAAAACCACAGTGCTCCTTCCCTTCTGAGCCCTGCTGCGTGCCCAAGCAGCAGTTTATACCCACATATATAATTTTTTTGTCCCCGGGATAGCCCACTTAATAGTTTTAGGAGTGTATGTCTCTGATGCCACAAAGTGGCCGCAACGTATTAAGCACTGAAATTGGATATTTCTTTAAAAACTTTAATTTTCACTTTGTACATTAATTTTTGGGAAGCATTTTTAGGCTCTAAATGATAATACCCCTTGATACATTCCTTGAGGGGTGTAGTTTCTAAAATGGGGTCACTTTTGAGAGGTTTCCATTATATTGGTACTTTAGGGGTTCTGCAAATGCGACATGGCATCCAAAAACTATTCCAGCAAAATCTGCCCTCCAAAAGCTAAATAGCGCTCTTTCCATTTTTAGCCCTGCCATTTACCCATGCAGCAGATTACAACCACATATGGGGCATTTCTGTGTTCAGGAGAAATTGTGTAACGAACTTTGGGGTGCTTTTTCTCCTTTGTCCTCTTGTGAAAATGAAAAATTTGGGGCTAAATTGACGGTTTATTGGAAAAAAAGTAATTTTTCATTTTAATGTCCCAATGTTAATAAAATCTGTGAAACAGCTGTAGGGTCAAAATGCTCATTATGTCCCTTGATATGTTCTGTGAGGGGTGTAGTTTCCAAAATGGGGTCACTTTTAGGGGTTTCCACTGTATTGGTACTTTGGGGGCTCTGCAAATGCGACATGGTACCTGAAAACTATTCCAGCAAAATCTGCTCTCCAAAAGCTAAATAGCGCTCTTTCCATTCTGAGCCCTGCCATGTACCCATACAGCAGATTACGACCACATATGGGGTATTGCTGTGTTTAGGAGCAATTATTTTGCAAACTGTGGGGTGCTTTTTCTCCTTTAACCCATTGTGAAAATGAAAACTTTGGGGATAAAGTGACATTTTAGTAATGTTTCATTTATACATCCCAGTGTTAGCAAAATCTGTGAAACGAATGTAAGGTCAAAATGCTCACTATACCCCTATATGAATTCTGTGAGGGGTGTAGTTTGCAAAATGGGGTCACTTTTTGGGGTTTTCCTTTGTATTGGTACTCTAGGGGCTTTGCAAATGAGACATGGCACCTGAAAACTATTCCAGCAAAATCTGCTTTTCAGACGCCCAGTGTCGCTCCTTCCCTTCCGTGCGCTGCCATTCGCCCAAACATCAGTTTACACCCACTTGTGGGGTATTTCCGTGCTCGGGAGAAATTGCATAACAAACTGTGAGATGCATTTTTTCGTTTAACCCTTTGTGAATGTGTTAATTTTAGGGCTAAATTAAGGAATTAGTGGGAAAAAATTAAATGTCTAAATTTCACCTCCATATTGTTTTAATTCCAGTGAAATTCTTAAAGGGTTAACAAACTTCCCAAATGTTATTTTGAATTATTTGAGGGGTGCAGTTTTGAAAATGGGGTGATTTATGGGGGTTTCTAATATATAGGCCTTTATAATCCTCTTCAGAACTGAAGTGGTCCCTAAAAAATTAGTTTGGGAAATTTTCTTGTAAATCTGCAAAATCGCTGTTACACTTGTAAGCCTTCTAACATCCAAAATAAATTACAGGACGATTAAAAGATGATGCCGATATAAAGCAGAGATATGGTAGATAATATGTATTAATGTATTTGGGTGGTATGACTATCTATCTGAAAAGCAGAGCATTTCACATTTTGAAAATTGCGATTTTTTTCCAAATTTCCATCAAATTTCCTATTTTTCTATAAATAAATACAAAAATATTCATTAGTGTTTACCACTAACATGAAGTACAATGTGTCACGAAAAAACAACCTCAAAATCACTTGTGTAAGTTAAGACGTCTCAAAGTTATTGCCATATAAAGTGACACATGTCAGTTTTGAAAAACGAGGCCTGGTCCTTAACGCACTTTTGGGCTGGGTCCTTAAGGGGTTAAGTGGGCACTAGAATCCCTTAGGTATTACCTACTGGGCCGACACTTTAAACTGGTCACTGATCACTCACCCCTTACATGGTTGTGCCGCACCAAGGAGAGAAATGCCAGAGCCACCAGGTGGTTTCTGACGTTATAAAATTTTAAGTTTACTGTGGAACACAGGGCAGGCAAGCTGCAGGGTAATACCGATGCCCTATCTAGGACCTATTGTTTGCTGACTAAAAGTGTCCGCTCCTACAGGTCCGAACAAAGGGGGGGGGGGGTATGTGAGAAGGTGACAGGACAAGTGCTGGAAGCACCGTATATCAGCCCCAGGTTTTTAACATACGTCTGGTCCAGGGCGGGTTTTGAATAGGCCACAGCTCAGGTGTGAGTCCTGGCCTCGTTACGGGGCCATAAAAGGCTACAGAACCTGCACTTCAGGGCAGATCCTGGGGAGTGAGAGCTGGTGACTGGATCTGTCCTGTAACTTTTGTACTGTGCCAACTTGTTTTTTTGTGTGGCCAGCAGAAAGCCACACGGATAGTTAGTTTCGTTACTGTTTAATTAGCGCTCGGACGAGCAGGATTTTTGTTTGTGTTTGCCTTAAGTTAAGGCTGTATTTTACTTTGCTTGTTTTTATGCCTGATGTAAGGTTTATTTCTTTTTGCCATTTTTTCAAATAAACCTGTTTGCACCAGACATTGTGTCTCAGTCTCTGACTGGTTGGGTCCGCACCATTGCTGCTACCGAGTTACCTTCCCTACAATTTGTAATGCAGTTTCTCTCGAGCACATATATGCTAAACATGTAGGTGTAAACTGATATATGGAAACACAGCAGTGCGCCGAAGGGAAGGAGCGCCACTGGGCATGTGCAAAAGCAGATTTTGCTGGAATAGCTTTCAGGTGTCATGTCTCATTTTCAGAGCCCCTAGAGTACTAGTACAATGGAAACCCCCCCCAAAAGTGACCCCATTTTGGAAACTATACCCCTCAAGAAATGTATCAAGGGGTATAGTGAACATTTTGACCCGACAGCTGTTTCACAGATTTTATTAACATTGTTAATAAATGTGAAAATGCAATATTACTCTTTAGACTGCAAAATGTCACTTTACCCCCAAATTTTTCATTTTCACAAGGGGTTAAAGGTGAAAAAGCACCCCATAATCTTTGCAAATGTGACATGGCGTCCAATAACCAACAATCTAAATCTATGCTCCAAAGGCCACCTAGCGCTCCTTTACATCTGCACCCTGCTGTGTGCCCAAACGGTAGTTTATGCCCCACATGTATGACACTGTTGTATTTAGGATAACCTACTTAACAACTTCATATGTGGGTATTAACTGCTGTTCGGGCACAGTCAGGCACAGAAGGGAAGAACCTTTATTTGGTTTTTGGAGCACAATTTTGCAGAGCCCCTCTTGAATTTATCAAGAGCTGTAGCAAGCATTTTTATCCCTTGAGTGGTGCAATAACTTAGTTTCCATAAATGAATGTGCAGCTGGTAATGAAAAGTGACAGTGCCCAATATATTGTGCCCAGCTTGTGTCAGCAGAGACACACACTCTAAAAACTGTTAAGCGGGTATCCTGGGCACAACATCTTTTGGAGCATTTGTCTCTGACAAAACATGTTGCGCACTGAAATTAGGTATTTCTAGAAAAATTGCTATATTCACTTTTCACCATCAACTGTGCATTCGTTTCTGGAAAAAAATGCTCACTTTACCCCTGGATTAATTCCTTCAGTGGTGCAATTTTACAAATGGGGTCAAGTGTCAGGGGATTCCACTCTTTAGTGGCATTTTAGGGGCTCTGCAAAATTGCATGAAGTCCAAAAACCAAACCATCCATATCTGTGCTTCAAAAACCAAATAGCGCTCCTTTTCTTCTGTGCCCTGCTATGTGCCCAAACAGCAGTTTATACCCACACATGACATTAAGTACGTTATTCTGGGTATGACAATGTCAAACATGTGGACATAACCTGCTGTTTAGGCATGCTGCAGGGCACAGATGTGAAGTAGCTCTGTGTCTTTTGGAGAGCTGATTTAGATGGTTGTTCTGGATGCCACGTTATGTTTGCAAAGCCCCTAAGGTGCCAGTAAAGTGGAATGCCCTAGGGAGTGACCCTATTTTGAAAACTGCACCCCTCAAAGAATTTATCAAGGAGCATAATGAGCATTAGATTTCCCAGAGAATGCACAGTGGATGGCAAAAAGTGAATAATGAAGCTGTGCCAAGCACATTGGAAACACCAAATTCCCTATTAAATTCCCTATTATTTACAATGCCTTGCGAAAGTATTCGGCCCCCTTGAACTTTTCCACCTTTTGCCACATTTCAGGCTTCAAACATAAAGATATAAAATTTAAATTTTTTGGTGAAGAATCAACAACAAGTGGGACACAATTGTGAAGTGGAATGAAATTTATTGGTTATTTTAAACTTTTGTAAAAAATAAAAAACTGAAAAGTGGGGCGTGCAATATTATTGGGCCCCTTTACTTTCAGTGCAGCAAACTCACTCCAGAAGTTGAGTGAGGATCTCTGAATGATCCAATGTTGTCCTAAATGACTGATGATGATAAATATAATCCACCTGTGTGTAATCAAGTCTCCGTATAAATGCACCTGCTCTGTGATAGTCTCAGGGTTCTGTTTAAAGCGCAGAGAGCATCATGAAGACCAAGGAACACACCAGGCAGGTCTGTGATACTGTTGTGGAGAAGTTTAAAGCCGGATTTGGATACAAAAAGATTTCCCAAACTTTAAACATCCCAAGGAGCACTGTGCAAGCGATCATATTGAAATGGAAGGCGTATCAGACCACTGCAAATCTACCAAGACCCGGCCGGCCCTCTAAACTTTCATCTCAAACAAGGAGAAGACTGATCAGAGATGCAGCCAAGAGGCCCATGATCACTCTGGATGAACTGCAGAGATCTACAGCTGAGGTGGGAGAGTCTGTCTATAGGACAACAATCAGTCGTACACTGCACAAATCTGGCCTTTATGGAAGAGTGGCAAGAAGAAAGCCATTTCTCAAAGCTATCCATAAAAAGTCTCGTTTAAAGTTTGCCACAAGCCACCTGGGAGACACACCAAACATGTGGAAGAAGGTGCTCTGGTCAGATGAAACCAAAAAGCGAACTTTTTGGCCACAATGCAAAACGATATGTTTGGCATAAAAGCAACACAGCTCATCACCGTGAACACACCATCCCCACTTTCAAACATGGTGGTGGCAGCATCATGGTTTGGGCCTGCTTTTCTTCAGCAGGGACAGGGAAGATGGTTAAAATTGATGGGAAGATGGATGGAGCCAAATACATTCTGGAAGAAAACCTGTTGGAGTCTGCAAAAGACCTGAGACTGGGACGGAGATTTATCTTCCAACAAGACAATGATCCCAAACATAAAGCAAAATCTACAATGGAATGGTTCACAAATAAACGTATCCAGGTGTTAGAATGGCCAAGTCAAAGTCCAGACCTGAATCCAATCGAGAATCTGTGGAAAGAGCTGAAAACTGCTGTTCACAAACGCTCTTCATCCAACCTCACTGAGCTCCAGCTGGAAGAATGGGCAAGAATTTTAGTCTTTCGATGTGTAAAACTGATAGAGACATACCCCAAGCGACTTGCAGCTGTAATCGCAGCAAAAGGTGGCGCTACAAAGTATTAACTTAAGGGGGCCGAATAATATTGCACGCCCCACTTTTCAGTTTTTTATTTTTTACAAAAGTTTAAAATATCCAATAAATTTCGTTCCACTTCACAATTGTGTCCCACTTGTTGTTAATTCTTCACCAAAAAATTTTAATTTTATGTCTTTATGCTTGAAGCCTGAAATGTGGCAAAAGGTTGAAAAGTTCAAGGGGGCCGAATACTTTTGCAAGGCACTGTAGTAGCTCCTATGATTGTCGGCGTCTCTCTGGGGGGTCACTTCTGGTGTATTTTCCATCATAAGTTCTAAATCTGGAGTGTGCCCTGATATACGCTTGCACAGCTAATACATTCCCTTCCTACTGCAGACAGTTTTGTTGTTGTCATATTTGTTTTTATCATATTGTACAACCTATAATTTTTTTTTATTTTTCTGGAGCTGTAGTCATATGAAGGTTTATTTTTTGCGGGATGACATGCAATTTATAATGAAACCATTGTGGGGTGTCTATAACTTATTGACAAAATTTTATTAACTCTTTCTGTGGGGTTTGAAAAAAAACATCAATTCTGGCATTGCTTTTTAACATATTAAATTATTTGCCCTTCAACATAAATGTCTTACTTTTATTCTAGGGCTCAGTGCAATTACAGCGATACCTAATTTATATAGTTTTTTTTACTAAGTTTATAGAATATAATGCAGAATAAAAATACATTTGTGTAAAAAAAAAAAAAAAATCAATTCTTTTTGCATCACCATCTTCTGGGGGGTGTAACATTTTTATTTTTCTATTGAGCTGGCTGAGGGCCTATTTTTTTTGCGGGCAAGCTGTGCTTTTGGCATCTAAGAGGTTAACACCTGTGATCTGAGCTCAGCTCCGGCGACTACGGGTGTTACAGGCGGAAGTCAGCTGTTTCTTACAGCTGACACCTGCTCAGCTTTTGAGTGGGTGACATTGCCATGACAAAATAGTACGTCATGGTGCATTAAGGCACACATTTCCATGATGTACTATTACATCATGGTGCGGGAAGGAGATAAATATGTATTTTTTTTTTTTATTTAGATGTAGAAACTGGAGCTGCTTACTGACTGTTTCTTAGAATAATTTGTCTGCATTAGCCTCAGTTTCTGCTCCTTCTTTATTTCCCCTAAACCTTTATAATTGCCCCAAAATTTTATGAAAGGTAGCTGAATACATAGAGACCATCTTCCTGAACAAATTATCTCCTAGTAGTGTTAGACTCACACAAGTACTTCACTAACTCCTACCAATTATAATGTCTTAACCACAATGCCTGTGTGTGCTGGGGTGTCCGTAGATAGGCTAGAAGATAGACAGTATTTTGGTGGGAATTTACTCTAGGTATGGATTGGATCCTTCTGCCGGTTCATAAGAAGCATGCATAGAACAAAGGGCTGGTAGTGCACAGCTCCTGAGTTTGGGAGAAAATGACTGCAGGTAGTGCTGCTCCTCATAGAGCTGTGCTCATGAAAAAATGAGATAGTGCCTGTACAGGGAGAAAACTGATGAATAATGCATTTGAAGGTAACATTGTTCTCATTATTACTCTGTACATACATGACAGCTGTGTATGAGTGTTTCCACAATTCCAGACATTCTCCTATCTGGGAGGTACTTTGAGCAATGTTCTTCTTGATCTTTCTGGTTAGTACATTTAATAAGAAGATTTAAAGGGTACCCGAGTTTTCATGAAAAGTTGAAATATGTGCAGGGTCTTGCTGGTCAGTCTGTTGTATGACTGTATAAGGCTTCATGCAGGGTTTCCTATCAGTTTTTCTGCTGCTAATAATCAGATTATGGCTGAAACACAGTTTGCATTTCTGTCTCAGACTGTGGGCGTGTACTATAAGGAGCAGTCTGTCCCCTCCCCCACCCATTGCTGAAAATGTTCTGCCATTCTACTAGAAATAACTAAAATTTCAAACAAATACCTGAGAAAAGTCCAAGTGACCATAATATCCAGGAAGCCCAAATGACCAAAAGTTTGGGAATAATGGACTGAAAATTTAGGACAAACACATGCAAGCAAGCAGATAAAACACTAGAAAAAAAAAAAAACAATCTATGAGCACAGTCAGTAAAGCTGAATGCTAGTGTAAACCCGAATGCTAGTGTAAACCTAGTGTAAGCTGTGAGATATTAAAGGATCCTCAGTCTTTTGCACGCACTTGCAAACTTGTCTGTGCAGACTGTAAGCAGAATCACCCCCTCCCCTTCATTCACCGTGTGAAGGAAGAAAAGAACCGCCCTTCTACACTCACTGAGATAAACAAGATGGAATAGAATGTAAGTAGGGACAGACTTCTTTAGTACGAAAAGATTGAATAGTAAATTATCTAGAAGGGAGACACTTACTGGCAGGAACTTTAGGCAAGTTTTTCAGGCAGAAAGCAGTCATGTTTTTAATTACAGTACATTACATTTTGGTCCAGAATCACATGCTCTATGAAATGAGACTAAGTTGTCTGAAAAGTTAGTGACCATTTAAACATGAACAGGAAAAGCAAGAGGAAAGAGACTGATAGTGTAATTGGGCCTGGGCAAAGAAGCACCATGATAGTGATCGGGGAAAGACTGGTTCCCCAACTGCTATACATATTGTTAATGGAAAGCTGGTCCCCTTTCCAATAGTAGCCTGCCCAGGGGAGGTGATTAAAAATAGCAAATACTTATACTCAGTGTCGGACTGGGATGTCTAGGACCCACCAGTGGAATTGTTTCTAGGGGCCCACCATCAGGACCCCTGCAGATCAGTGGTACAGAGACAGGGCGGCTAAAGGTAATAACATGTTGGGAGCCATGTTGCTCACCTGCCATATGATGTGCACCACTGCACTACCTAAACCCATTGCTACACCCTGTATGGCAAGTGAACAGCGTGGCTCCTAGAATTGTTACCATTACCTGTAGCCGCACTTTCCTGGAAAAGCTGATCTGCAGAAGTCCTGGCTGTTGCATCATCGCAGATGTAATATTGATAGCCTATCCTAAGGACAGGCCATCAATATTAGAAAGATGGATAAATCCTTTAACCCCTTAACGACCTTGGACATACTATTACGTCCTGGGCGCGGCCGCCCGGTACTAGCGCCGGCCGCCCGCTCACACTGGCGGGGGGGACCGGGTGAGCGACTGACAGCAACACCCGCCCAACCCCGGCGGCCAAACCCGACAGCGGACCCGGAGCCGCGGCAAACAGCCGCGGCACCAAGGGGTCCGCCGCGCCGCCCCCCCCCCCCGGGGCCGCCCCACCCGGCGCAGCCCGGGGGGCCCCAGGCGCCGGAGCCCCAGACCGGTCCCGCCGGCCAGAGCGCGGTTTCCACCGCGCACGGAGCCGGCGCGCCGGCCAGGCAAGCCTGGCTCAGGTGCCTAATGGGCACAAGAAAAGAAAAAAAGTGAAAATAATAATAAAGTATGTGAAAAAATTAATAAAAGAATACAGCCCCAAAAACTCCCTTTTCCTATATAAAATGAATTATATAAAAAATAAACCTAAAAATTTATAAAAACAATACATATTTGGTATCGTTGCGTCCGTAACAACCTGTACAATAAAACTGAAGCCATATTTAATGTACACGGTGAAAGTCGGGGAAAAAAAACGGAAAAAAAAACGCCAAAAGTAACAATTTTTCGCCATCTCACCTTACAAAATATGCCATAAAAAGTGATCAAAAAGTCATATGTACCCCAAAACAGTACCAATAAAAAGCACAGGTTGTACCGCAAAAAATAAGCCCTAAACCAACTCTCTAAACTGAAAAATAAAAATGCTACGCATCTTAGAAGATGGCGATGCAAAAAAAATAGATTTATGTCCCCAAATGGGTTTTTGTTCTGAAAAATTGGTATTGCATAAAAAAACATTATAAATGAGGTATCGCCGTAATCGTACCGACCCGCAGAATAAAGATAACATGTTACTTATGCTCTACACTGCATGGTGAAAAATTTAAAAGATAAAACGCAGTGCCAGAATTGATGGGGTTGTTTTTTAATCCACCAAGAAAGAGTTAATAAAATTTATTTAATAAGTTGTAAGCACCTAAAAATGATGTCATTAAAAAATACATCTCACCCTGCAAACAACAAGCCCTCATATGGCTACATCACCAGAGAAATAAAGAAAATATAACTCGTACAATGTGAAGACAAAAACCCCAAAAATCGCCAAATCATTAGAGCATAACTGGCTGCGGCAGGAAGGGAATGTATAAGCTGTGCGAGCGTATATCAGGGAACAAACCAGATTTAGAGTTTACGAGGGATAATAAACCAGAAGTGACCCCCAGAGTGACCCCCCAATAATAGGAACTACTGGGGAAATAGTAGGGAATTTAGTGTACCCAATGTACTGCGCACAGCTTACATATTCATTCACTTTTCCTCATCCGCTGTGCAGTCACGTCTGGAATACTAATGCTCGCTACACCCCTTGATAAATTCTTTGAGGGGTGCAGTTTTCAAAATGGGGTCATTCCCTCGGGGATTCCACTTTACTGGTACTTTAGAGGCTCTGCAAACATGACATGGCATCCAGATCCCAAACATCTGAATCTGCGCTCCAAAAGCCACATACCACTCCTTTCCTTCTGTGCCCTGCTGTGTGCCCAAACCGCAGTTTATACCCACATGTATGACACTGGTGTACCCAGGATAAGGTACTTAATGTGATATATGGGTATAAACTCCTGTTTGGGCACAGCCGGGCACAGAAGGGAAGGAGCGCTATTTGGTTTTTGGACGCCATTGCACTTTTGCAGAGCTGAAATGCCAGTACAGTGGAATCCCCTGACATGTCACCCCATTTTGGAAACTGCACCCCTGAAGGAATTTATCCAGGGGTACAGTGAGCATTTTTAACCCCCAAGTGTTGCTATAATTTATTATCCGTAAATGAATAGGCAGCTGATGATGAAAGGTGAAAATGACAATTATTCCAGGAATACGACATTTCTGTGCGTAATATGTTGTGCCCGGCTTGTATCAGAGATGAACGCTCCAAAAGCTGTTGTGCCCAGGATCCCCGATCACCAGTTTTTGGAGTGTGTGTCTGTGCAGACATAAGCTGGGCACAACATATCGGGCACTGAAATGGCGTATCTATAGAAAAATTTCATTTTTAACTTTTCATTATCAGCTGCGCATTCATTTTTGGAAATTAAAAGAATGCAACACTTAAGGGTTAATAATGCTCGCTACCCCACTTGATAAATCCCTTGAAGGGTATAGTTTCCAAAATGGGGTGACATGTCTGCGGATTCCACTTTACTGACAATTCATGGTCTCTGCAAAAGTGGCATGGTGTCCAAAAAGCAAACTGTGCTCTAAAAACCAAAATAGTGCTCTTTCCCTTCTGTGCCTGGCTGTGCCCAAACAGCAGTTTATACCCACATATGGCATTGTTAAGTACGTTATCCTGGGTACACCAGTGTCATACATGTGGGCATAAACTGTCATTTGGGCACACAGCAGGGCGCAAATGTGAAGGGAGCTCTATGTGCTTTTGGAGCGCATATTTAGATTGTTGTTTTTTTGGACGCCATGTCACATTTGCAGAGACCCTAAAATTGCCCCTACAAAATGGGGGTCACTTCTTGGGGAATTCCAATTTACTGGCACCTCCAGGGCTCTGCAAAAATATCATGGCGACCAGACAGTCCCTCTAAATCTGTACTCCAAAAGCTAAACAAAACCACAGTGCTCCTTCCCTTCTGAGCCCTGCTGCGTGCCCAGGCAGCAGTTTATACCCATATATATAATTTTTTGTCCCTGGGATAGCCCACTTAATAGTTTTAGGAGTTCATGTCTCTGATGCCACAAAGTGGCCGCAACGTATTAGGCACTGAAATTGGATATTTCTTTAAAAACTTTAATTTTCACTTTGTACATTAATTTTTGGGAAGCATTTTTAGGCTCTAAATGATAATACCCCTTGATACATTCCTTGAGGGGTGTAGTTTCTAAAATGGGGTCACTTTTGAGAGGTTTCCATTATATTGGTACTTTAGGGGTTCTGCAAATGCGACATGGCATCCAAAAACTATTCTAGCAAAATCTGCCCTCCAAAAGCTAAATAGCGCTCTTTCCATTTTTAGCCCTGCCATTTACCCATGCAGCAGATTACAACCACATATGGGGCATTTCTGTGTTCAGGAGAAATTGTGTAACGAACTTTGGGGTGCTTTTTCTCCTTTGTCCTCTTGTGAAAATGAAAAATTTTGGGCTAAATTGACGGTTTATTGGAAAAAAAAGTAATTTTTCATTTTAATGTCCCAATGTTAATAAAATCTGTGAAACAGCTGTGAGGTCAAAATGTTCACTATACCCCTAGATAAATTCTATAAGGGGTGTAGTTTCCAAAATGGGGTCACTTTTTGGGGGTTTGTATTATGTTGGTACTTTAGGGGCTCTGCAAATGCGACATGGCATCCGAAAACTATTCCAGCAAAATCTGCCCTCCAAAAGCTAAATAGCGTTCTTTCCATTTTGAGCCCTGCCATGTACCCATGCAGCAGATTACAACCACATATGGGGCATTTCTGTGTTCAGGAGAAATTGTGTAACGAACTTTGGGGTGCTTTTTCTCCTTTGTCCTCTTGTGAAAATGAAAAATTTGGGGCTAAATTGACGGTTTATTGGAAAAAAAAGTAATTTTTCATTTTAATGTCCCAATGTTAATAAAATCTGTGAAACAGCTGTGAGGTCAAAATGTTCACCATACCCCTAGATAAATTCTATAAGGGGTGTAGTTTCCAAAATGGGGTCACTTTTTGGGGGTTTGTATTATATTGGTATTTTAGGGGCTCTGCAAATGCGACATGGCATCCGAAAACTATTCCAGCAAAATCTGCCCTCCAAAAGCTAAATAGCGCTCTTTCCATTTTGAGCCCTGCCATGTACCCATGCAGCAGATTACAACCACATATGGGGCATTTCTGTGTTCAGGAGAAATTGTGTAACGAACTTTGGGGTGCTTTTTCTCCTTTGTCCTCTTGTGAAAATGAAAAATTTGGGGCTAAATTGACGGTTTATTGGAAAAAAAGTAATTTTTCATTTTAATGTCCCAATGTTAATAAAATCTGTGAAACAGCTGTAGGGTCAAAATGCTCACTATACCCCTTGATATGTTCTGTGAGGGGTGTAGTTTCCAAAATGGGGTCACTTTTAGGCGGTTTCCACTGTATTGGTACTTTGGGGGCTCTGCAAATGCGACATGGTACCTGAAAACTATTCCAGCAAAATCTGCTCTCCAAAAGCTAAATAGCGCTCTTTCCATTCTGAGCCCTGCCATGTACCCATACAGCAGATTACGACCACATTTGGGGTATTGCTGTGTTTAGGAGCAATTATTTTGCAAACTGTGGGGTGCTTTTTCTCCTTTAACCCATTGTGAAAATGAAAACTTTGGGGATAAAGTGACATTTTAGTAATGTTTCATTTATACATCCCAGTGTTAGCAAAATCTGTGAAACGACTGTAAGGTCAAAATGCTCACTATACCCCTATATGAATTCTGTGAGGGGTGTAGTTTGCAAAATGGGGTCACTTTTTGGGGTTTTCCTTTGTATTGGTACTCTAGGGGCTTTGCAAATGAGACATGGCACCTGAAAACTATTCCAGCAAAATCTGCTTTTCAGACGCCCAGTGTCACTCCTTCCCTTCCGTGCGCTGCCATTCGCCCAAACATCAGTTTACACCCACTTGTGGGGTATTTCCGTGCTCAGGAGAAATTGCATAACAAACTGTGAGATGCATTTTTTCCTTTAACCCTTTGTGAATGTGTTAATTTTAGGGCTAAATTAAGGAATTAGTGGGAAAAAATTAAATGTCTAAATTTCACCTCCATATTGTTTTAATTCCAGTGAAATTCTTAAAGGGTTAACAAACTTCCCAAATGTTATTTTGAATTATTTGAGGGGTGCAGTTTTGAAAATGGGGTGATTTATGGGGGTTTCCAGTGGTCCCTAAAAAATTAGTTTGGGAAATTTTCTTGTAAATCTGCAAAATCGCTGTTACACTTGTAAGCCTTCTAACATCCAAAATAAATTACAGGACGATTAAAAGATGATGCCGATATAAAACAGAGATATGGTAGATAATATGTATTAATGTATTTGGGTGGTATGACTATCTATCTGAAAAGCAGAGCATTTCACATTTTGAAAATTGCGATTTTTTTCCAAATTTCCATCAAATTTCCTATTTTTTTTATAAATACAAAAATATTCATTAGTGTTTACCACTAACATGAAGTACAATGTGTCACGAAAAAACAATCTCAAAATCACTTGTGTAAGTTAAGACGTCTCAAAGTTATTGCCATATAAAGTGACACATGTCAGTTTTGAAAAACGAGGCCTGGTCCTTAACGCACTTTTGGGCTGGGTCCTTAAGGGGTTAAAGAGGTTGTCCTGGAAAAAAAAAGTTATCCTTCACAACCCCTTTAATATCCCCCAGGCTATTAGCCTCCATCACTGCCCCCCGCACAATATAATGGCTCCTCAAAGGTCCCCATACAATACAGGGGACCAGTGAAGAGGCCACTGTATGGGGGGGGATAGTGAAGGGGTCACTGTATGTAGGGGAATATTGAAGGGGCCACTGCCATACAGTGGCTCCTTCACTGGTCTCCCCTATAGTAGTATTGGAGTTTCTGCAACTTAGGTATTGTTATGCTGGAGCCCTAAAGCAGGCATCAGATCTCAATACGGTGGGAAATTAGCTGGGGTGGGGATTACAGCTCTTAACAGACCCAGAGTATCTGGAGCTGCTGGGGGTTGTAGTTATCAGAGTGGTCAGTGAAATTGAAAGATTTGGGGGCAAAATAGGGGAAATGTTGGTTATTGTTTGCATGATTAAGTTGTACTTACCTTTCATACTGCTGGTCTGGGCTCCTATGCAGAAACCAGCCGCCGCGCACAGCGTCACTACGTCAGTGATGCTTACAGCAGCAACAAGCTGCAACTGGATTGGTTCCAACCAGAGGCGTAGCTAGGGGTTCAGCACAGGGGGCACAAACATGTCCAAGCGGGCCCCCAACCCAAGTTATACCAATATTATCACTATACAGTAGTATAGTACAGTAGTAGTATATACCGGCTCTACAAAGGGCTCTGCAGACCATGTAACTGCACTGTATTCACCTAAATGTAGTGACTTACAGGCGATGTCTCTGACTAATCGTTCACATTTCCCTCTCTTCCCTGTCGCCATGACCACTTCTTCCAGCTCTGTAAAGTTTGCAGCACAGACATCTTTAGCTCTTCATTTTTCCAGGCTTCCAACCCACATTGTCCTTACCTACACAAAGCCCCCATCCTGCTGCTACCCCCATTTATAAAATATATGATATAAAAATCCCCTATAAATGAATAATACCCCTGTATGTATCTTTAAATGAATGCCGCTGTGTGCCACTTCAGTTAATAATACCGCCTGTATGCTGTCTTAGAGGTTGTCCAGGATCAGACATTTTAATGTATGCAGCAGAGAGTTATAAAATAAAAATGCGCTATTGTTACAGGTGTCACTATATGGCGACACAAAAAGTTTTTCATTTTGTAAAAGGTATCAAAACATTGCAAATACTATATAAATTTGGTATCGCCATGTTCGTACTGACCCGCAGTCAGCTTCCCAGTACATTGCACAGCATATTGAATGGTTCCATTGCAAAGTACAATTTGTTTTGCAAACAATAAGCCATCATGTTAGTCTGTGGACTGAAAAATGTAAAAGTTATGGCTCTTAGAATGTGGGAAGAGAAAAGCGAAAATGCAAAAACGAAAAATGACCCGGTCCTTAAAGAGGACCTTTCACATCCTCATTACAGTACATGCGGTTTTACATACCAATAGAAAGCCGACAGTGCGCTGAATTCAGCGCACTGTTGGCTTTCCAGTTATGTGCCCCGGGGCTGGAGATATCTTATTTTCACCGTTCACCGTCAGAAGGGCATTCCTGACAAAGCTCTGTACTGGGGGGGCTTTCCTCACAACTCAGCGTCATCGCTGGGCTGTAAGGAACGCCCCCTATGACTGTACAGGGCTATGGATGAGTACGATCCGGCCCCTGACCACTATTAGTCCACATTTTGCCAATGCAAATGCATTGGTCAGGGGCCCGATCGGGATGGTGAGGGGCCCAGCCCCTGATCTTCCCGATCTGGCCCCTGACCAATGCATCTGCATTGGCAAAATGAGGACTAATAGTCGGGGCCCACCGGCGGATTCACTGGTTCTCTGGGGGGCCAGTCCGACCCTGCTTATAATCACTTCTTCTGGGCTTCCGATGATCCCCAGCATCCTCTTCGCGGATCTTCCGGCCTGTGACTGAGGTCATGCACCCCATTGGTTACTGCTGAGGCCTGTGATTGGGCCCCAGCAGTCACGTGGGGTGTGCTGGCATAATGACATCAGCATGCCCCACGTGACCACTGAGGCCCAATCACAGGCCCCAGTGGTGACCTCTGGGGTGTGTGACCACATTTTCAGGCAGAAGACGAATGAGGAGGATGCTGCAGAGAACCGGATGGAGTGAGGATGCGCAGGAGAGGTGAGGTAAGGTGAGTATAAGTGTTTATTATTTTCCATAAACTACCCTAGGCCTCTGATTATTATACTCTGGGGTCTGAGGTGTCCCCAGTGTATAATAATAGCGCTGAACCTCGCGAACATTAGTTACATTTCATGGGGTTCGCTTGAACTCTTGGGAGCATTTTACACTGTTTGGGGTCACTGTGGAGCATATTATACTGTGTATGGGCCACTGTGAAGCATATTATACTGTGTGGGGTCTACTGTGGAGCATATTATACTGTGTGAGGACCTCTGTGGAGCATATTGTACTGTGTGGGGGCCACTGTGAAGCAAATTATACTGTGTGGGGGCCACAATGAAGCATATTATATTGTGTGAGGGCCACTGTGGAGCATATTATACTGTGTGGGGCCACTGTGGAGCATTATACTGTGTGGGACTCTTCACTATTTACATCACACCCCATTTGTTTTATAGCAGCTGTGCACAATTACTACAGGCTGTAATTACATTGCACAGTTACTATAAGACAGATCCTGTGTGATGTAAATAGTGAAGAGGTAACAGCGCTCACAAAAGCACCACAGTCCCTTCAAACAGTTGATCAGCAGGGCCCTGGGTGTAGGACCCCCACTGATCTCTTAGACTGTTAGGACCCCGCAGATCAAATGTTTACCAGAACACGGAACTCCCAGTATTGTTTCCATGTAGGGCACCACTTACTCACCATATTCTTGATTACCACAGTTGTGAGTACTATAGTTGTATCCCTATTAGAAATCTGAGATATTGCTGCAGCACCCATAACCGTCGCTATCAAGAGTACACTGTAGGGTGGGGCCCCAGTAATAGTATGCACCGGGGCCCACAAGAGTTTAATTACGCCACTGGTAACTATACAACAATGCAGAGAAGTACGGCATTACAGATCTGGCAAAAAATTTACTATATTGCCATTAGATACCTCTTCCAACTCCTTGTTAGTTCACAGACTTGTGCTTGTAATATGGTATGCCAAAAGCAGAATAAGTACACACAGATAAAAATATTGGACATACTTAGCAACTCTTCTGGAGCATTCAGGAAGCTACTGAAAACAGGAGTGACCTCCTAAAGTCCTGGAACAGTGGACAAATCGCCTACACCAGAAAGAATGGCCAGGCTCTCTGTCTAATTTTGGCCTGACGAAGATATCCGATCAACGTCGAAACGCGTTGCCCTTTTACATTGTGACTGTGTGGCGTTTTTTATGTGGAATAAATGGTATTCATTATCACTGAGTCTCCAACTCTCTGATTCCCTTAGCAGCGCTCGGATATACCCCTGTTTTTTTCTCTCTATTGTTTTTTGTGTGTTACAACTGTCTGATCCAATATGTGGTCCCGAGGCTGAGCTGCAGCTTCAACCAATATTAACCAGTGTACCCCCCCCCATCTGGCTCGGGTTACACCACTCAACAATACAATCCACGTCCAGTTGAGGCGCCACTGTGGTCCTATTTTTTTTCTCTAGTATTTCAAGTAATGTCATGAAAAACAGAAGTTGTCATGTAACAAAAAGGAGGGGGTGACACGCTCAAAAGGGGGCATGTTACATCTCAGAAGGACATGGCCTCACCTGAAAATTTTCACAATGTGCTTCATGCACCATTCTCAAGTACAGTCATCTCACAATGTTGGCAAGCGTGATGTTGCAAGTACCAGTGTGTGACTATAGTACTTTGAACAAAGCCCCCTTTAAATCATGGGCATGGTATGTGGCAAATTGCTAAAAAAAAATAGACCACCCTTTTAAGAATAGTGTTTGCATTATGAAACATGTAAGAAACAAGTACATATTGATCACTGACCTTAAGTTTGTCAGTGTTTAAACCATGTAGCACAATGTATGATCTAACTGTCTGTAATAATGGTCAGCTACTTACAACATCCAGGAACCACCACATAAGGTGTCGCACTTAAAGTAGCACTCCCACAATACATTATATGCTCTGGCCTGTTAGAGCAGTGAAGGTAATCTTTCTGTTGGCTGTTTTTTTATGTTATACTGCTTATATATACACATCCAGGAGCGCACCACTAATGAGGCGAAGTGAGGCGGCCGCCTCAGGCGGCGCTAACTTGTCAGTTTCGGGGGGCGGCATTTTGATTGACTAAATCAGCCCAAGACAGGCCGCTTTAAAAAACATGCTGAGCGGTACCTGTCCTGGGCTGGCTTAGCGTTTTAGGCAGGGGAGGAGAGCGGTAGCTCGGGGCGGCCGTGCAGAGACAGCGCTGCTTCAACACTCACCTATTGGCAGCAGCGCTGCTCCAGCAGCCCTTGCCCTCTGCCTCCGCCTCCGTTCACTTAGCCTGCTCCTTGCTCTCCGCCCCCGCCCGCACCCACGCTTGGCTGCGTGCATCACGTGACAAGACCTTACATGATAGGACACACAGTGGCTCCTGCGCAGTCTCCTAAGATGTCCCTGCTCTCAAAAGCGCTACTGAGGTAAGTTTCATATTAGATAAATATTGCTTTTCTAAGTATTTATCCCCTATCCATAGGACAGGGGATAAATACCAGATTGATGATGATGGCGGGTTGGGTGACGCGGGGGGGGGGGGGGGGGGGGCGGGGGGTCGCAGGGGGGGGGGTGAGGCAAGGTTTGGGGTGCGGTGGATGTTGGGTGTCGCAGGGGGGGGCGGGTGAGGCAAGGTTTGGGGTGCGGTGGATGTTGGGTGTTGCAGGGGGGGGCGAGTGAGGCAAGGTTTGGGGTGCGGTGGATGGTGGGTGTCGCAGGGGGGGCGGGTGAGGCATGGTTTGGGGTGCGGTGGATGTTGGGTGTCGCAGGGGGGGCGAGTGAGGCAAGGTTTGGGGGTGCGGTGGATGGTGGGTGTCGCTGGGGGGGGCGGGTGAGGCAAGGTTTGGGGTGCGGTGGATGTTGGGTGTCGCTGGGGGGGCGAGTGAGGCAAGGTTTGGGGTGCGGTGGATGTTGGGTGTCGCAGGGGGGGGCGAGTGAGGCAAGGTTTGGGGTGCGGTGGATGTTGGGTGTCGCTGGGGGGGCGAGTGAGGCAAGGTTTGGGGTGCGGTGGATGTTGGGTGTCGCTGGGGGGGCGAGTGAGGCAAGGTTTGGGGTGCGGTGGATGTTGAGTGTCGCAGGGGGGGCGGGTGAGGCAAGGTTTGGGGTGCGGTGGATGTTGGGTGTCGCAGGGGGGGGCGAGCGAGGCAAGGTTTGGGGTGCGGTGGATGGTGGGTGTGGCGGGGGGGGCGGGTGAGGCAAGGTTTGGGGTGTGGTGGATGTTGGGTGTCGCAGGGGGGGCGAGTGAGGCAAGGTTTGGGGTGCGGTGGATGTTGGGTGTCGCAGGGGGGGGCAGGAGAGGCAAGGTTTGGGGTGCGGTGGATGTTGGGTGTCGCTGGGGGGGCGAGTGAGGCAAGGTTTGGGGTGCGGTGGATGTTGGGTGTCGCAGGGGGGGCGGGTAAGGCAAGGTTTGGGGTGCGGTGGATGTTGGGTGTCGCTGGGGGGGCGAGTGAGGCAAGGTTTGGGGTGCGGTGGATGTTGGGTGTCGCAGGGGGGCGGGTAAGGCAAGGTTTGGGGTGCGGTGGATGTTGGGTGTCGCAGGGGGGCGAGTGAGGCAAGGTTTGGGGGTGCGGTGGACGTTGGGTGTCGCTGGGGGGGGCGGGTGAGGCAAGGTTTGGGGTGCGGTGGATGATGGGTGTCGCAGGGGGGGCGGGTGAGGCACGGTTTGGGGTGCGGTGGATGTTGGGTGTCGCAGGGGGGGCGAGTGAAGCAAGGTTTGGGGTGCGGTGGATGTTGGGTGTCGCTGGGGGGGTGAGTGAGGCAAGGTTTGGGGTGCGGTGGATGTTGGGTGTCGCAGGGGGGGCGGGTAAGGCAAGGTTTGGGGTGCGGTGGATGTTGGGTGTCACAGGGGGGGCGAGTGAGGCAAGGTTTGGGGTGCGGTGGATGTTGGGTGTCGCTGGGGGGGCGAGTGAGGCAAGGTTTGGGGTGCGGTGGATGTTGGGTGTCGCAGGGGGGGCGAGTGAGGCAAGGTTTGGGGTGCGGTGGATGTTGGGTGTCGCAGGGGGGGCGGGTGAGGCAAGGTTTGGGGAACGGTGGATGTTGAGTGTCGCAGGGGGGCGGGTGAGGCAAGTTTTGGGGTGCGGTGGATGTTGGGTGTCGCAGGGGGGCGGGTGAGGCAAGGTTTGGGGAACGGTGGAGGTTGGGTGTCGCAGGGGGGTCGAGTGAGGCAAGGTTTGGGGTGCGGTGAATGTTGGGTGTCGCTGGGGGGGCGAGTGAGGCAAGGTTTGGGGTGCGGTGGATGATGGGTGTCGCAGGGGGTGCGGGTGAGGCAAGGTTTGGGGTGCGGTGGATGTTGGGTGTCGCGGGGGGGACAGGTGAGACAAGGTTTGGGTTGCGGTGTATGTTGGATGTTGCAGGGGGAGGGGAGGGGCGTTGGCAGAAAAAGCCTCCCAGCAAAGAATATCCTCTGTGATATGGAGCAGGGATTATGTGCCCAGCACTGTAAGGGTAGCTCATGCCAGGCCCATATAACCTTAGTACACTGCTGCTCAAACCATCACATTACAGTTATAGTTTTGTCAGCTAATCTCTGTAGCATGAAGGGTTAAAAGGCTATATGTTGAGACATTGTTTGAAAAATCACAAAAACAAATGCAAAGTATTTTTATGTAAATAAAGCTTAGGCTCCATTCATATCTCAGGTCATGTCATGGTTTGTCATTGTGATAATCCTGAATGTATTCTGCTGTTTTTCCCTACCCAGTAAAATGCACCTGACAGACCCATTACAAATATGTTACAAATTAAAAAAAAAAAACTATGTCGGCTTTCTAGCGGTATATAAAACCTATAGGACATGAAAGGTTCTCTTTAATAAGGCTAGCACTGCATTGCGATCTTGACTGCCTATTGCATGACCAAAGATCGCTGGGTCTCCCTGCGACTCCTTCACTAATGTTAGTGAATGAAGTCACATTGAGATCCTGAGGGTGCCACAACCGCAACTTCAAGCCAAGCATTGCTCAACCCTTTTGTGACTTGAAGTCACAGTCTCAAGAGCACTAGAGGTTGCAATGTGACTCCATTCACTAATATTAGTGAAGGAGTCACAGGGCAACCCAGTAATCATTGATCACGTGACAGGAAACACCCAAAATTGTCATGTAGCCCTAGCCTAACCATTGCGGTTTTGGAAATTGCACCATGTCAATTATACCTATGGAAACGCCGGTGGTTTCCATATAGGTATAAATAGAAAGAGAAAATCCACAGAGGAAACCTCTGTGGACAGTCTGTGAAAAGTGCTGCGATGCGTTGCCTCCATGTTTTTTCCCGCAGCGCTTTTTGCTGCGGCCCGCTACGTGGAGACTTAGCCTAAGGATAGATTGTCAATATCAGATTGGTGGAAGATCTGATCTACCATAATCTGGTCTAACTACTATGCAGAGAACCATGCTGTATGGTTCCTGCGTGGTTTGGGGTGCCATGGATGTTGGGTGCCGCAGGGGGAGTGGTTGGGGAGGGGGGCGTTTTGGGTGTCTGTCTGCTGAGACCCCCCTTTTGCTTGAGAATTAGTTTTTTTCCCCTCCACTTGAAATTCAGCCTGACCACAGCCTGGCTGAATATAGGGTATCTGCGGCGCTCCTATTAAAGAGAATGGGAGCGTGGGTTTGTATATCCACCAAGCGGCTGCGGTCAGGCTGAACTCCCAGTGGTTGAAAAAAGACCCAATTCTCAGGCTCAGTGGGATTCTCAGCAGATGCCCAAAACTTATAAAAATATTTTTCACATACAGTGAATGCCATAGCGGGGAAAAATAAATCAAAAGTGCCGAACCGCTGTTTTTTCGCTGTTTTGCCTCTGATAAAAATTTGAATAAAAGGTGGTCAAAGCAATAGACATTCCCCAAAATGATATAACTAAAAAGTACACCTGGTCCTGCAAAACAAGGGGCCCTATGCATCCCCGTACACTGAAATATAAACAAACAGTTACGGGTGTCAGAATATGGCGACTTTAAAAAAAAATGTTTTAGATCTTTGTTATAGGATTAAAATGAAAATAAAACTATATAAGTTTTGGTATCCTCGGAATTGTACAGAAACACAGAATACAGGTGACATGTCATTTTGGCTGCAGAGTGAACACCGTAAAAACAAAGCCCATAAGAAAGTCGCAGAAATGCACTTTTTCTTCATTTCCTCCCAATTCTGAATTTTTTTGCAGCTTCCCAGCACATTGTACAGAATAATAAATGGTACCATTATGAAGAACAATTTGTCCCACAAACATTAAAGGGGTTGTCCAGGCAAAAATGGACAACCCTTTTAAAGTTTAAATAAGCTGGGGGCAGTGAAAAAGTGCAATTCAGAAAACTCATTTTTATTAGGCCTATTCATCTTGGTCTTATCAGCAGGTATTCTTCTTCATTTACTGCTGTGCAAACGGCCCATAATAGGGATTCGTAAGTAAAAAGAAGTGGTCCTCTTACAGGATCCTCATCTTTTGGCACGAGGGAGGGTCTTTTTCTCTGGACGACCTGTCCTTTTCAGAATTATACAAACAACTCATTGACGTCAGCTTTCCCCATAGATTACAGCTAATCACTGGGTTTCATGTCGGGGGACTCTTTGTAATAAGCATTGCAATAGTTTTTATTTGTGTATTCTGTTGTCTCTTTTGTAGTTAAAGAGTTTGGTCAAAGACCTTGATGTTTCACCTGGCAAGAAGATGTGTTAAGTTATTTTCATTGTTAATACCGTGTTGTTGGTCTCTGAT
This sequence comes from Leptodactylus fallax, assembly GCA_947044405.1. NCBI lineage: Eukaryota > Metazoa > Chordata > Amphibia > Anura > Leptodactylidae > Leptodactylus > Leptodactylus fallax. The sequence continues at coordinate 6,650,582 of CAMRHE010000021.1, forward strand.
ACTGAAGTAATACAGTAAGAAGATTTCTTTAAAACTGTTTTATCACTTTGTGTATTTTGTATGTTTATTGTGTGACAATAGCAGCGTGTGAAGCTAGTAACATGGAAGCTCAATTTTTTTTTTTTTTTTTTTTTTGGGGGGGGGGCGCCTTTTTATAGTCCGCCTCAGGCAGCAAAGAGGCTAGGTTCACCACTGTACACATCACAGCTGTATAGTTCACTTTACAGTGGGCTTTACACTTTACAGTAGGCTCTAATTATATTCCATGGTAGCTGCTTACTCTCTTGTGACCCGTCCTAGCATGTGATGTGGGTGTGCCTAAAAGGAGTGAATGTACTCCACTCACTCAATCTTTTACTCACCATTCACCCAGGCTGCAAACTGAGCATAAGTCACGTCTCAACACAGCTCCCCACAGCCCTCCACAAAAGTTATGTACGGGGCTTTGGGGGACAGGACTATACATTTGGAATAAAGTTTAGCCAGTGCAGCGAATGCACTGGTTAGCTTTATTATTCCCCAAATAATTCCTTTAACTTTAAATACCAACTTTAGTCCAATAGGAGGCAAAAGCTTAATGGTTACTGGACAAGGCTTCCGTCTCTCAGTGTGGGAAAACAGTATGATGGTTACTGTCTCTCATAGTCTTTAAAAAATTGCACATGCCCTGTCTTCTGCCAATTTAACACACATAACATGGGGCTACCTTTAGATTTTTTTCGCCATGGCTACTTTAAGTTCCCAAATCACTCCTGGTAGACAGGCTCCACTCACTGGACATCAGACACTACCAGAGCCTGGAACAGTAAGACTACTATTTGGTCTTTCCCATTGGGTTTCCTTTGCTTCTTAACAGCCACAAACACAAGGTAGCAGGATGTTATTGTATAAATACTTTTACTGTGCAGCAGGTGGACATACCCAGTCTGCTGTAAATGCAGTGGTGTTAACCTGCCATCTAGGCGTAAAATATGGTAGCTGGAGTAAACAATGATCATTTCTAATAAATAAGAATATTGAAAGAGTTTTCTTTACTAGGAATATTGATAACCTATCCTATGTCATCAGTGTCAGATCACTAGGAGTCAAGCACTCGGCACCTTAATTGATCAGGGGTTCTCAGGGATTTTCTGTGTAGTGATCAGTCCAGGTCACAGGAGATCTGATCCCATTTATTTGAATAGAAGCTAAGGTACAATGACTTGATTCATCCGCTACACAGGAAACTGGAGCTATCTGCTTCCTACGTCATTCTCTGGGTATCGACTGCTGAGAAAAGTTATCACTGATATGTGATATCGATGACCTATCCTAAGGATGGTTACTCAAACCTATAAAGGTACAGGTTAATTATACCATTTCTTTATAAATCCTGTGTGATATAAATATGCACTACACTAATTAAGTTACAACACACAGAATAAATATAAATAAAATATTTATACTTCTTTATTCAGTGTTACACAAATGTTCGACATGGATAAAAAGACACCTGGCAAATATATGTTCCTAGGTAAGTGTATGCTTCTGCTCTGCTTTGGCATTCTGCTGCAGGAAGTATGTGTGTGTGTGTGGGGGGGGGGGCAAAAAATTAAGAGAAATCTGATGCAAATATCCACCTCAAATTCCTCTTCATTTTCTGAAGTATGAACGGGCCCGAACAGTTACGAGAATTATCACAATCAGCAAGTTGTGTACCCACTAGGTTGCCAAACTCTTTTGACTCTAAGCTGTATCTTATAGTGTTATATAAGTCCCTGTTTTTTACTCCTAGAGATGGTGAACCACTTAGTAACCAGTCGGATTCATTCCGCGTATTCCAAATTGTTTGGTTTTTAACAAAACAGACCAAATAGCGATTTGTCTCAAACTAACAGAAATGGCCACCACTACGAGAAAATGGCCACCGCCACGTGTTTGACCAGGAAATACAGAAGAGACGTGTGTATGACTCTCAGCCTCTCAGCCAATAGAGCGTGGTAGGTGTACCTTACAATGCTGATGTTATATTGACTATAAAAGCTTGAACGCTCATGATCAGCCTTTAGTTGCTGTAATAGTGGACATGCAAATACATGTATGATCCATCTCACTACACAGTTTTGAAAAAGCAATAGGAATTCATACAATAGTTAGAGGACAAGGAGAACATATGCAGAGAATCAAGCAATTACACAGGCAGGCAGATTACTGCTAGAAACCAATAGAGATAGTATAGGATCATAGAGAGTGAGGAGGAATCTGTGCTGCTGCTGTGCTGCTACTGCTGCTTACACAGACAAGACAGTTAACTCTTTCATTGCCAATAATCTAATTTTGTCTGTCTGTTGTTTAATAGAGAAGTTTCATCTATATACACATTCTTTAAACATACTTTTTACTGACAAGACAATTCTGTTAGTGAAAAATGTTTTGTCAAGGAGATTTTTGGACAACAGTTTACATTATTTTCATTAAATGTATACTGTTGTTATAACAGCAAAGTGTTGAATCCACCTGGCACTCCATCTCTACTGTGCAGGCCTCACAGGTACTTCCGGTCTGTGCACAGCGATTTCAGCCTGCGCACAGTGAAGGAGAAAGGAGGAACCATCTCCCAGAGTGGAAGATAGGTAAGTATGATGCGATGGGGGTGGGCGGGTCTTAGTAGTGGGCAGGATAGCTTAGCAAGGCAGACGGGACGGACGGACGCTAGTATTGGGTGGGATAGCTTAGCTAGGGAGACAGGGAGGGGGGGTGTAACAGAGTGAGAGAGGAGGGGGGCAGTTACAGGGAGGTAGTGTGGAAGGTACACAGAAAGTTACTTAGCAGGAAGCTAACACCATGTAAACAAATGCAGAAGATGCCAGGAGCTCCCACAGAAACCCAGAAATCACTCAAAACACTGATAAAAGTATAAGGGTGTACTTTTAACCCATTAATGGCACTAACAGACCTTTTAAAAAAAAAATTTGCCCGGAAAACCCCTTTAAGTGTTTTTTTTTTTAAATGCACAATTGTGTATATACACAGAAATTCAGCCTCCGCTAATCTAAAAAAAAGAATCTCCATTATTTAAGCATTTATTTTGTTGTGTTTTTCCCTCAATATACAGTCTAGGCTGTACTAATCTAAAAAACTAAATTTTGGAATTCCATAGGTTGTTTTATCTGCCCTGGTTTCCAAATATACAGTGTGACAGTGACAGTGTGAGTGTTGTTAATCGGAAAAATATAAGTGCATCCTCTGCTAATCTAAAAAAAATAATCTTCATTATTTCAGTGGGTTTTTTGGTGTGTTCACCCAATATACAGTCTAGCCTGCGCTAATCTGAAAGAAAATTTATTTCAAGCTGACGTTTCTCGAAATACTTGTTTGTAAAAACCACCCTACAGGGTGGGGGTAGTGGCACTGCTGGTGGTAGTGGCAGATATGTTTCTGCTGCTGCTGGTGGCAACTACACGTGGTCATCTCTCGTGGGGGAATTTTTTTGTACATTGCAAAATGATAATTCCATGGTGATATGCAAGATCTTCAAGCAGAAACTTAGACGTGGTCGTGCAGGAACAAACGTAGGAACGACATCTCTACGTACACACATAAAAAGGTATCACTGTCTTATTTGGAAAAATAGACTTGACAGTGGCAGTGGCACTACCAGGGGAAGTAAGCAAGGCTGTTGTCCTAATTCTCCACATGATCTTCCTTGTAGACAGGCCAACGTCAGTCATCCATAAGGGAATGTGTGGCCAGGAAACAGCAATATGCGCCCAGTCATCCGGCGGTTGTGCACTTAACTCAAACCTGGCCAAGTTGCCAGTGGTGCAGCGGCTGCCATACCACTTAGTGGATTCTACTGTTTCGACAACTTATGGCATGCGCTCAACCTCAATTGAGGATACCTAGCTGTCATTATTTTTCTAGGAAAGCTGTCCCTGCTTTATATCGTTATGTGTCAGAGAATGTGGGCCTATTTCTCCACAGGCACACCACTGTTGACACGTGTAGCAGCAATTATGGACAAGGACAATACATAGCTTTCACAGCCCACTGGGTCAATGTTTTGTGCAGCAGTGGCCACAGTCCAGAAATGCAGCAAAGCCAGGTGCTAGTTCCACACCGATTTTGCAGGTCCAGTTCCAAAACCATGCAGGGCTCATCCACCTCTTCTGGATCCTCCTCTCTACACCGTTTTTCACCACCATATTCACCAGGGCTAGCTTTCGCTTCCACTTCTGTTCCTTCTCCTGTGTAAGGCAAATCACTGCCATGCGGTTTTGCAATTAATGAGCCTGGATCAGAAAAGCCACCCAGCAGAGCAGCTGCTTCAATGTATCCTGAAGCAAGTATTCCACTGGAAGGCTTCTCACCAACTCCAATGACAATGGCACAAAGATTATTGATGTGCTGCAGTTAGGACGCATAACACATTGTTGCTGTACGGCGCATGTCCTAAATCTGTTGGTTCGCCACTTTATTAATCTGTATAGTGACTTAAAAGAGGTACTCCTCATAGCCAGAAAAATATCTGCCTTGTGAACGGGGCGCAATACAGCAATGGTTAACAGAAAAAGAAAACAAAATATTTATTAGCCGACACTACAGTTTGTAGAAATAATCCATATGTGGCCCTTATGTATTTTACAGCCTAGATTTTATTAGGATTATTTTCAAGAGCCCTGGGGTACCAAAACAGGAAACACCTCTCAAAAGACTCCCTTCTAGAAACTACACCCATCAAGGAGTTCACTTAGGGATGTTGTGACCATTTTGACTCCACTGGTGTTTCATATAAGTTACAAATATTGGGTCATGAAATTGAAAAATTGTTTTTAAAAAGTTGCTTTAGCCCCATATTTTTTCATTTTCACAAAAGGAAACAGAAGAAAAAGCACCCGACAAATTGTTATATAACTTATCTTGAGTACAGCAATACCCCATATGTGACTATAATCTTGGCTTTTGGAGGGCAGATTTTATTGTAATGTATTTTGGGCGCAATGTCACATTTGCACTTGACATTGAAAAACGGCCATGTGACAGCAATTTTGGGGGGAATTTATTAATTTATTTCCTACGCCAGCCTTAACAAAGGCCCCAAGTGACCTGAGGTGTGCCTGCATTATCAAGAGGCTCCAGCCTCTTAATAAATAAGATACACACTTCTGCAGCAGAACAGATTTCCTATATAACTCATGCTAGTTTTCTGGCGTACATTATAAATATGTTGGGCTGAGGCGTGTATGACCTTCTCTCTGGCCCACTCCACTTTTGTAAAAAGTAAAGCACAGAACAGGGAATTTGGCACATCTTTGGCACAAAAAAGGGTCGTGCGCCAAATATACACCCCATTAACACCCATTTCTGCCAGAAAACTGGCTTTTATGGGTTGATAAATTCCTGATTTCAATGGGGTTTTTCACATTTCCATTTTTGACGGTCAATTTTAATGTCCTAATTTTTATCCATTTTCACGGTTTTCAAGGAATCCATGAAAACGGCTGCCGCAAAATGGCTGTTTTTCATTGTATTTTTTTATAACATTTGTTTGAATCCGTTCCTTCCTTCATGCCAATATTACGGTCTTGTCAAAGGAGGGGAAGGAACCCCAACTTTGCCCGAGTTACAGACCCTTATTGTTGATTAATCTAGATGCTAAGCTATTTCCGGGCCAACAGACTGGGGTGCCTCATGTGGGACCTGATTCACCCAGATAAAATGCTAAGCATTTAGGCAAGCGGCTCATGCTGCATTCCCTAGATGCAGTGAATGCTTTTGATGAGGTGTGTTGGGGCTTCCTAGAGGTGTCCCTTCGTCCACTGGGTCTGGGTTAGGTGATGCTTCAACGTATTCGGGTTTTAGATTCTTCCCCTAGAGCACAGATTAGAGTCAATGGAGCATTGTCATGTCCCTTTGAAATCAATAATGGCACATGCCAGGGATGCTTCCTCTCTCCCATGCTCTATGTCAGGGGTCAGGAACCGTTTTTGGATGGTGTGCCGATTTAGAAAAAAAAAAAAAAAAAAAATCAAAGATGACGTAGTCAGTGTGCCATGTAATAATTGAAATTATGTCGACCCCTACATGAAAGTCATATAACACAAACTATAACAGCAACTGATTTGGTAGTCCATTAAACTTACATTTCAGTGGGATCCCTGACTTTTTTTTTTTCGCAAAGATAATCCTCATCTGGTGAATAAGACTGGGCTAAACATGGAGCTAAGAGTAATCTGCAGTAAGCCTGGTTTGTGGGAGGCCTCACCCAGCCCAGTCTTTTTATTGAGGAAGTCCAAACGAATCTTTCCAGCCTTGTTGAAATAAACAAAGGCAATTTTAGCTGCCATATTATATTTTGCACGTGCAGTTGCTCTCCTCTGACTAGCTACCCCATGACCCAGACACTAGTACATCATGTCAGATGGTCTCCACCCCAGTGCATCCTCCCCTTTCGACTGAGATTGCACCCTGGAGCAGCATTGCTATGTGTTAAGACAGCAGAGAGCACTGTACCACATAGATAAGCCCGGGGTGCCGAACCTGGCAAAAGCGTAGGTATAGGCAAGTCAAGGCTTTTGCATATTTCGCAGCCTAGAACCTCTCTCCCAGTATTGTTCGATCTTATCCGGGAAAACGGCGCATATAGTAATTACAAACTGTGTGTTTCCTCAGCACCTCCGGGGAACACGATAACTGTAATTTATGACACTCTTCTCGCCTCTAAATCTACTACCGCACATTATTATTATTATTGTTTATTTATACAGCACCATTAATTCCATGGTGCTTTACATTTGAGGGTTTACATACGGTACACAAGATATATAAACAAATATAATAATAACAGTGACCAACTGGCACAGTGGGATAGAGGGCCCTGCCTGCAAGGGCTTACAATCTATGAGGGAAGAGGGATAGAGACAGAAGGTGAGGGGAGAGGCTATACAGATGGTGGCGTGGTGACAGTAGTGTTATTGGAGGTTGTAGGCCTTCCTGAATAGGTGAGTCTTCAGGGCCTTCTTGAAGCTTGTGACTGTGAGGGACAGTCTTATGTGTCTTGGTAATGAGTTCCAGAGTATGGGGGATGCACGGGAGAAGTCTTGGAGACGGTTGTGTGAGGAGCGGATAAGAGCAGAGCAGAGTAGGAGGTCTTTGGAGGATCTGAGGTTACGTGTGGGCAGGTAGAGGGAGATTAGGTCAGAGATATATGGAGGGGACAGGTTGTGGATGGTTTTGTATGTCAGCATTAGTAGTTTGAACTCTGTTCTCTGGGCAACGAGTAGCCAGTGAAGGCATTGGCAGAGGAGAGAGGCCGATGAAGAACGGGGGGAGAGGTGTATTAAGCGAGCAGCACAGTTTAAGGTGGACTGGAGAGGGGAGAGGGTGTTAGCTGGGAGGCCATGGAGAAGGGTGTTAAAGTAGTCTAGGCGGGAGATTATGAGGGGGTGGACTAGCATCTTTGTAGTTTCAGGGGTGAGGAAGGAGTGGATTCGATGGATGTTCTTGAGTTGGAGGCGGCAGGTGTTGAGGGTTTGAACATGCGGCTTGAAGGATAGGTCAGAGTCCAAGGTTATCCCAAGGCAGAAGACCCGTGGGACTGGGGTGAGTGTGGTTCCATTAACTTTGATAGATGGGTCAGGTAGGGGGGGTCTGTGCAAGGAGGAGTGAAGATTATGAACTCCGTTTTCTCCATGTTGAGTTTGAGAAAGCGGGAGGAGAGAAAGGCGGCTACGGCTCCTAGACATTCTGGGATTCTGGACAACAGAGAGGTAATGTCTGGTCCAGAGAGATATATTTGGGTGTTGTCAGCATAGCAATGGTAATGGAAGCCATGGGATTCTCTGAGTTGGCCAAGGCCGACTGTGTAGATGGAGAACAGGAGGGGTCCTTTCTGTAGGAGCCTTGGGGGACACCTACAGAAAGAGGGCGTGGCGAGGAGGTGATGTGCGAGTGGGAGACACTAAATGTGCGGTTGGTGAGGTATGAGGAGATCCAGGAAAGGGCCAGATGCCCAGGAGGGGTCCTTTCTGTAGGAGCCTTGGGGGACACCTACAGAAAGAGGGCGTGGCGAGGAGGTGATGTGCGAGTGGGAGACACTAAATGTGCGGTTGGTGAGGTATGAGGAGATCCAGGAAAGGGCCAGATGCCAAGGGATGAGAGCGTTTCTAACAAGAGGGAATGTTCGACTGTGTTAAAGGCAGAGGAGAGGTCAAGGAGGAGGAGGATTGAGTAGTGACGCTTGGTTTTGGCAGTTAGAAGGTCATTAGTGACCTTGGTTAGGGCAGTTTCTGTGGAGTGATGGGGTCTGAAGCCTGACTGTAGTTTGTCAAAGAGCACATTGGACGAGAGATAGGAAGATAGTTCGGAGTGTACGTGTTGCTCCAGCAATTTAGAGGCGTACGGGAGGAGTGAGATGGGGCGATAGTTGGCTGTGGTGTGACAGTAGCATGTTTGAAGGCGGAAGGGAAGGATCCATTGGTTAGGGATAGGTTGAAGAGATGGGTTAGGGCAGCAGTAATGACTTCAGAGAGTTTGGGGATGAGATGTGACTGGATAGGGTCAAGTGCGCAGGAGGAGAGGTGGGATTTAGAGATTAGGGTGGAGAGCTTTACATCAGTGACGGTGGAGAAACAGGTTAAAGATGAAGAGCACAGGACAGTTGGGTGGGGTGTTTGTTGGGGATGTAGGGTGAGACTGTCTCTGATGGTGTCAATTTTGCTTTGGAAATAGGAGGCAAAGTCATCAGCTGTGATAAGTGATTTTGGAGGGGGCGCAGGAGGACGGAGAAGGGAGTTGAAGGTAGTGTATAGCTGTTTGGGGTTACGGGATAGGGCAGATATTAATGTGGTGAAGTAGATATGCTTTGCAGAGGTAAGTGCATTCTTGAATGTGAGAACTGCCTCTTTGTTCCTAAGGAAGTCTTCATGGGAGTGGCTTTTCTTCCAGAGGCATTCTGGAGACGGTTGCTACGGGAGAACTGCCCACTTTCCTTCAGGGTCTGATGCGTGCCTTACTGCCTGACCATCAGTCTATAGACTTAACTATCGACAGAGCACACAGAGTCCCCAGAACCTCACATTTGGACGAATCAATTCCAAGAGATGTCCTGGCGAGAATTCATTTTTTTCGCACTAAAGAGTTGGTGTTATCAGCATCTCGTAAAGCAGACCGTTTCCCTGAACTATTTCACAAGATCTCCATTTTCTCAGATTTGTCGGCTACAACTTTACAACTACAACGGCAGCTAGTCCCCATTACGGCAGCTCTTCGTCAGCATAATATCCTATATAAGTGGGGATTCCCAGTCCGAGTGATGATAACCCGAGATAATCTTACCCATGCGATTAGGAATTTAGAAGAGGGAAAACAATTGTTAAACAAATGGAACATTCCCATTGTCGATCTCCCATGTGCGAAACCGCCGAGCCACCTGTCTGACGGTTGGCATCCAGTAAAGACCCGAAGATTTCCAGCCACAGGAGCGTTGAAGGCTCTTTCTCCTTTTTCCCTAGGAACGTCCTATGTCTGATTCTGCTGAACTTATCCCCCGAGACCACAACAGTTGCTGGTCCACTGTACTATGTTATTTGTTCTTTTGGGCTTGACTGTTGTTGAGCTCTATGGTTTGGCTGATTTGATTTCTTGCAGGTTCTGGCACCTTGGTCGAGACGGCTTTTTGGCATGGAGCAATCTTATACCTCTACACTTACGTATTATTGCTATGTTTATGTCTATATGTGGCGATTCTTATAGCTCTTTTAGAGTTGCAATATGGTTCTTAAAATTATGTCCATGAATGTTAGGGGTTTGAATACCCCTCAAAAACTAGCTAATTTGTGGGTGAGGTTCGGGTTCAGGTTTGTGATATACTAGCAGTACTTGAGACACACCTTTTGAAGAAGGATGCCACCCGGGTAAAACACCCATCATATCCTCATATGTTCCACGCTCCTTACTCCTCCAAACGTAGGAGAGTGCTGATCGGGATCAGAGACTCAGTGGCGTTTCAACTATTATCCCAATACTCAGACCCTGGGGGACGTGTCATTATATTGGTGTGCCTCCTCAACAATGTCACTTACACGTTGGTGTCGGTTTATGCCCCTAATAAAAGACAGGTAGCATTCTTTGGAAGGCTTGTGAAAGCGATAAGAAAAAGAAAGCAAGGTTGCTTACTGTTGATGGGAGACTTTAATGTAGCGCCCGATCCTTTGATAGATATAACATCTGGCCTCTCACAGAGACTCCCTTCTTTCTCACAGGCTCTGTGGCGCCATCATTTGTTTGACACTTAGCGGATACTGCAGTGCACTGAGCGAGACTACACTTTTTTCTCGGCCGCACATAATAGCTACTCTCGTATTGACCTATTTTTAGTGGACCAAAATACTCTCTCTCTTGTTATGCAGTCCACCATTTCGCAAATAACATGGTCTGACCATGCGGCGGTTACACTTCTCATCTCGGAGAAATATGACTGTCCTCGGTCTTATGTGTGGCGATGTAACGAATTCTTGATATCGCACCCGAAATATAAGGCAACTCTAGAGAGTGATCTGAGGGAATTTTTTCAGGTTAACACTCCATCGGTATCTAGCCCTGAAGCATTGTGGAACTCTAATAAGGCATTCATTAGGGGTACCTTTATACGCCTTGGTCACATTGAAAAGAAAACTAGACTAGCAGAGATGGACCGGCTTCTCCGTCAAATAAAAATCTTAGATACTGGCAACAAAAAGTCCCCTAGCCCCTCAAATACGGATAAACTGGTAGAGCTACGCCGACAACTTGCTACCTGCTTGTTACACAAATATGAAAAGAATCTAAAACGGGTGAGAGCTACCTATTATTCTCAATCCAGCAAAGCAGGGAAGCTGTTAGCCTCTAAACTTAAACAGAGACATGCTAAATCCAGGATCCCGTTCCTTCATAGTAAGGACGGAACACATAAAATTTATGACCCTAAGGTATAGCGAATGCATTTAGATCCTTTTATGCGGATCTTTATAATATTGCAGATGATTCTTCAGTGATCCCCCCCTCTCAGGCAGACATTGATTTATTTTTAACATCAGCCCAGATGCCTCGGCTTACTGAAGATCAACTAGCGTCCTTAAATGCTCCTATAACTGATTTGGAGTTGTCCATAACCATTAAGTCGCTGCCCTCCCGTAAATCTCCGGGTCCGGATGGCCTTACCAATGAATATTATAAAACATTTTCTCACATTCTGCTGGACCCCTTGTTGTCCTTTTTGAAGACTGCGGTGGAGTCTAAAGCATTTCCTCGGGAAAATCAAGAGGCATTGGTGGTTACTTTACCCAAGCCTGGTAAGGCCCCGACCTCGCCCCAAAATTTTAGACCCATTTCCTTGTTGCTAAACTAATAGCGACACGCCTAGCTGATTGCCTCCCGAGTTAAATAAACTATGATCAAGTAAGGTTTGTTAAGGGGCATCAAGCCTACGAAAATACCAGACGGGTCTTGAATTTAGTTCATCGTGTCGTTTCGGGGGGCGTGGGGGCGGTGCTGCTTGCATAGGACGCCGAGAAGGCGTTTGACTGCATTTGCTGGTCGTATGCCTTCTCGGCTAAGACTATGGTATTTTCCGGAACGATTTTGGAGACCATAGAGGCGCTCTACTCAGCACCCTCTGCAAAAATTTTTACAAATGGTACGGTGTCGGACCCTTTCACAATTACTAATGGGACTAGACAGGGGTGCCTGTTGTCACCCTTGATCTTTGTCCTCTCCATGGAGCCTTTGGCTCAACATCTAAGATTAGATCCCGATGTACAAGGCGTTACGGTAAAGGATAGAGTCCATCTTATATCGCTATATGCTGATGACATTCTTCTCATGTTAACCAACCCGGGGGTATCTCTCCCACGCCTTATGGGTATTATTCAGACTTTTGGTCAGCTGTCTTATTATAAATTGAACTTATCAAAATCGCAGGCCCTTCCATTCAATGTTCCCTCTTCCATGCTGAGCTCTTTACAGTCCACATACAACTTTGATTGGAGGAAGCATAGCATTCAATATTTGGGTATACACGTGTCTTCCTCTCCGAGGTCTCTCTATCAACAAAACTATTTGCCAATGATAAAAACTTTGCGAGATGAAACTGAACGCATGCTACTAACAGATGTTTCCTGGATTGGGCGAGTGGCCGCTTTTAAGATGCTACTGTTGCCTAGACTTCTATACCTGTTCCACATGCTACCGATTCCTCTCCCTGCTTCATTTTTTGAATCTATGCAGAGAGTGATTTCGAAATACATATGGGGCGGTAGAAGGCCTAGGATTAATAGAAGTTTCCTGTTCAAGCATAAACTGGCTGGAGGCCTGGGTGTTCCTATAGTGCGTAACTATTATCTTGCCTCCCTTGCTGTCCAATGTGCTGGATGGTGGTCCATGGATGTGTCGGTTCCCTGGCTGCATATGGAGCACTCTTTTGTAGCGCCTCTGAAGCGTGGGAGTGCTTTGTATTTACCCTTTTGGAACATCACACCGCCTCAATCTTTTTTCACCAATTATGCGCTTCCCTGACTGCCTGGGCGATGCTTCATGGGAAGGCAATCCCTACAAGGCATTTTAATATCTCGGATATGCCTTTATCCTTCTTATCTTGGGCAATCAGGGACTTGGATGTTTCGGGTTGGGAGGCCAAGGGAATAACCCAGATCTCTCAATTATACTCTGAAAGCGGGACAGCTCTACCATTCACGGCACTGCGGCAAAAGTTTGGAATCCCTATGAGAAACTTCTACACACATTTTAGAATTCTGCACTTTTTGTCTAAAGGCTCCTCTGCCCCTGCTCCTCATAATGGCACGATCTTTGTGTGGATATCAAAAAAAGGGAGAGGCCTGAGGTTTTTGTATGATCTGATGGATGATACCTCATCTCATACCAAATCTGCCCCGTTTCGCTATTGGGAAAGAGATCTGGGAGTGAGCTTTACCCCCAATGAATGGCACCGTGCAATCAAATTGATTCATATCTCCTTGAAGTGCAGCACACATGTTGAAACGGCAATTAAAATTATGTTGCGATGGTATCGTACCCCCTCAGTTTTGCAGTTGGCCTACCCTTCTGTCCCCGGAGTGTGCTGGAGGGGCTGCGGGGGGAGGGGAACTTTGCTTCACATTTTGGGACAATGTCCAATTATTCAGGGATACTGGGCAGAAGTATTTGATATGCTTTCAGAGCTGTTTGGTCTCCAGATCTGGTATACTTCACACCTGGCTGTTTTGCTGCTTAGAGTTCCTAACGTACTGGGCCCACATCGCCAAGTTGATGCTGGTCCAGAGATGGAAATCGACAGCTCCTCCACCCATTTCGGCTTTACGATCTGCTATCAACAATACTTTTGCTTATGAAAAAATTATTGCCCTGGGTGGTCATTCATATAATTTGTTTTTGAATATTTGGGATCGATGGATCCACTCTTGATATGTGGGTTAAGGCGGGTTCACAGTTTGTCGACCTAGGGTAGTTTGGGCCTTAACTTTGTCCTCCTTATTTCTGTTATTCCCCTTGATCCTGATCCTTTCCTTTCTTGTCCTTACTTACACACTCATACACTCTTTGTTTTAATATCCCGACCTTCCTCTTCCCTTAACTCTGCTTATCTAATTTATAATTTAACACATTAAGACTTATGTATTCCTCCATAGCCAGATATACGATATTAATGCGTGTACGCTTTACGCGATACCTTCTTGCTAGGGTCTCGACTAGGGTGCCTCTAATGTTCAAATGTTTATTGCTCAATGTCTAGTGTGTTGTTGTCAGATCTTCACACTTTGGAGTTATTTTAATGGGTAAAGGCAACAATGCGTCTTCTTTTTACTATAATTGAAGATACGCTAATTATCTTTCATAGGCCGCATACCCAGATTGTGCTATTCATTTATGCTAATGTCCTTGTTCTTTTTATCTGTAAAACCTTTAATAAAAATTATTGAAACTAAAAAAAAAAAAAATAATAAAAAATGATGAAAAAGTCATATTTACCCTCAAAATAAGGGCTTGTAAAGCTAAATTGAAATAAAAAGTTCTGAAGTTTTGAATGCAGAGGGATAAAGCGTGTGAAATCACTAAAGGGTTAAAATGCACATAAGGCACTGCAGTGATGTTCCAGCAATATTTACTTGCGCCATAAATTCAAAATCTGCAATAAAAAAAAAAAAGTGTCATTTTCATGAGGGTTTTGCGATTTTAATGAGGTTAAACTGAAGTGGTCATGTGAACTTACAGCCTTAGCCTAAGGGGTCATCTTTTTGCAGGACCAGATGTAGTTTTTATACATACCATTCTAAGGTCTGTAAGGTGGTTACTTTATATTTTAAGTAGTTTAGAGAGACTAAAAAGGCAAAAAAAACCATTCCTTTATGACACATGAAAGGAAGAAGCAAATTATCAGCCACATCTATATAGCACAGTGTATGATGTAATAATCTGTAAAGCCGGGTGACAACATACTGTACCCTCCTACTATAGATATCTACAACTACCAGTACCCTCCACATAAGGCATATAACATAAGAGGAGCGAATCTAAGGCTGCCGCGTCACGGTGCTCCACCCCTTCGAAAGAACCCTTGGCGGAAGTAGTTTTAGCAGCTTCCCCCTGCGCAGCCGGAAGTATCTTCTTTCTACCGGCCTGAGAACATGGCGGACGTTCAGGAAGCTGCTCCTGGGGACTGTGACGCGAAACTGAGCAAAAAGTGAGCACTGGGCGCTATTTAGAGGGCTGCGTTGTGTGTACGAGGTCCAGCCACTATAGAGAGTCATTCGGAGCTCTTTCCTGATGAGCATGTGTTGTGTACTCAGCTTCCATGCCTGAGGTGTACAATGTGGGATTCTGGGAACTGTAGTTTTGTAGGCTTGTCAGGCGATCGGGTTGAACGAGAAGAGTTCTTGAGGAGACTGCAAGTCTCGAGGACGGCGCTTTAGCTGATGTAACTACTGGACGGTCTCTTTGCTTTCAGTTTCTGGGAATAAGGGTCTCTGCTAGGGCTTTAGTTGTGCAGGTTTTATCCCATTGAATGTAAAACGTGTAAGACAGTTTTGGTCCATTCATTTATTTACTGAGCCTGTCCTATGGGTGTCACATTTTAGTTCTGAAGAGTTTGAGGGGTTTGGTAGTTTTATGTAAATGAATATTTTTCTAAAATGAAAAGTTAAATTGTCACCGTTTTCCATGGACTCCAGTCTGATAGATTATCATGACAGGAGAAGGATTTGTGCTACTGATGTATTGAGATTGTAGATCATCTTCTAATTGTATCTACTCTTTAGAGAGGTTTGCTCCTGTTACATGTGACATCTACCCATTATCCTGAGGGGGAGTCACAGTAAAGACTAGCTACAAAGCTGTCGGTTTGGTACAATATTTATTTTCCATGCCTTACTAAATGTGGCTTCGTTCAGCGATATCAGCAGATCATCAAGGAGACTTGCTATTGAGAAACTTAGGTTCTGTCGTGTACCCCCAGCAAGGGAAATAACACTTGAACTGTTTGTCTGCTGTTGCATTTGACTCTTCACATGGTTCTTCATGTGACTGCAACTGTGTCACAACTACCAATTTTATATATCTAGTCCCCTTTAAATAACAGGTTATTATGGGGTTTGACTTCTGCCAACCTGCTGTACCCCATATCTGCTGTCTGTACCAAACTCTGCATTGAATAGCAGACACTTCTTTGACAGACTGCTGGCTAGGAGTACACTGCCATGGTTAGTTTTACAATGAAGTATCCAAGTAGAGCCTCCTTTAGGCCTCATTCAAACTGATCTTGATTTCGGGACAAAGAAGGGGTGAAGAGAAGATTAAATAAACAAATAAAACCTCATTCACTTTTCTGGGATTGTAGAACTCAATGGTTTTTTTTCTTGCTGTGTTTGACATTGAGAGTATTTATACTGAAAATAAAATTGCTGCTTGCTCTGTTTGCCAGTTACTCCCCACCTTAAAATGGTTGTACCTGTTGAGGATCGCATATAGTTTCCTGATCTCTAAGGGTCCCGCTGAGATGACCCTTATTGATCCAAGAACACAGATTCCCTGGCCGCCGTTTAAATTAAGTGTTGGTCACACCTGCAATCTCTTGCTTCATTAAAGTGTAACTGTCCTTTCACTTTCTTATGACACCAGCACGTCTCTAGATAGTATCAAACCAGAGATACAGCTATTTGAAATGATGCCTCTCCAAGCAACTGCTGTATCTGTACACACTAGCAATATACAGTGAATAGAGGACAGATCCCCCCTCCCCTGCCAGCACTTAGAGCTTTGCTAAGAACTTCAGAGCCTGTTTTCTACTTTACTTCTTCTCTTAAAGGAAGTAAAATATTACAAAAATGTTTATCAAATTCCTTGCTAAACAATAATGAAGGAAAAAAACTGTGGGATTGACAGAAATAGCGGAGTATTTCACTCGACTGTGTTCATCGGGCACGTTAATTATGGTGTTTATGCCACTGTTATGCTGTCAAAAATAGTTGCAAATAATTCTTATATTTTAAACCTGCAAGCTGGACTTTTGTCTCTGCATTTTTCGGGTGGAAATCGGGCAGAAACCCGGCAATTTACATAAACTAGCAGTCATAGACAGGATCCTTGAGATGGGAATACCACTTTAATGATTCCTGAAATCTATGTCAGCTCCTTGCTCCATTGAAGGATGTACCTGTAAGTGGAGTCATTTTATCATTGTGGGGGAGTGAGACACTTACAACCTATCTTGTGTAGAGGTGAAAGTTGTATTTGTGGGACAACTCCTTTTATACCAGGCTTTTTTTTTTTCCTTCTGTGCAGAATGGATCATGTGATTTCTTGTAGACTGGGAGCATCTAGCTACACGCAGAAGCACAGTAGAAGTTTATTTTCACTTCTGTTTTCCGTTTAACTGTATGCTGATAATTGTATAATGTTAAACTGAAAGTCTGTGTTGCCAAATGATGACATATTTTTCAGCTAGCCTCGTGCAGTTGTTTGATTGGCAGGGGTTTGATCCCCAGAACCATTGCTGATGATGAAACTTATGCAGTAGTCCGGTCCTGGGAATGTTTCCTCATGATCCCCTTAATGTTTACACATACACAGCAGACTATTCCTACACGTGGCTAAGCCCTAATTAAACTACTGTTAATCTGCAGGTACCAGGATGGTCTGACAGTTTATAACATCTGTAGAGAGAGATGGTTGGAGACCACTGCCATGCTGTACAATGGGCTATTTTGTGCATTGTCATGCAACTAGGCTGAAATATCATATTGGGCACCTTCGAGCAGGGTTGTAGAGTCAGAGTCAGGGCTGATTTATGGTGGAGTCAGTTAACACTCGGCTTCACAATGAGATGATTATTTTTTAATTATACCATTATTAGATACATAGTTTGTTGCATATTTACTTTCATAGAAATTCAGTTAAGAGGAGTTTTACAGCTTCTGGCTGTCCATAGCTGTCAACTATTTATGAAGAGTGGGCTGTGGAATAGCAAGCACAGTACCGTACATATTGTAGGGTCTGTTCTTGGTATTGCAGCTCAGTTCCATTCATTTGAATGGGACTGGGCTGAAGCTGTACCATGTGACTAATCAACGTAATTTGTACAGGGAAGCGGCTGTGGCATTCAAGAGTGCCGTGGCCTTGTGAAACAGCTGATCAGTGGGGTTGCCAGGTGTCATACCACCACGATCTCATGTAGATAACCTGTCCTAAGCAGTCCTGTGGAGTCGGTAGTCTGTATTTTTCCACAGCCCGACTCTAGCTTTGACCACTACTTGTTCATAAATGGCTGACAGCTAGGGTCAGACAGAAGCGGTAAAGATCCTCTAATTCGTTAAAAAGCCAGTGGTTGAATTCCTATGGAACAAACTATGCATCTAGTTATATTAAGTGTGTAATATAATGTAATTTAAAAATAATTTTTATTTTGAAGCCGGAGTCTGTAATTTTTGGTATGCTGGGTTCTGGTGACAGACTCCCTGTATTGACCTGTAGTGGTGACACGTGAAGCTGGTGTTGTGGTTGTATGTTGATGCCTTGTTCATCTATAATGTGTTCCACCTTGTCTTCCTAATAGGTGGTAATGCAACTTGGGGGTTAGGAGTTATGTGTTGTCATGGCACAAGCTCTCATCAGGCTGTTTAGGAGCCCTTTTTGGGCACCAAGAGCACTTAAAGAGAATATCCTTGGAAAACACCTCTCTACTTTTTCTCCTCTCTACAAGGACCAGGCACTTCATGGGAAAAAAAGGTTGGTGCCTCCTATTTCTATGTGCCCCACCAACTTTTTTCTTCATGAATCTCCTGTCTAGTAGTTGCAGACAATTCTATATAATGCCATTCTGCTGCTGTACCAGACATTTATATGTGTAGTTACTTAATTTGGAGTTCCTTAGCACAATTTACAGTTGTCTAATAGTGGGATCCAACCTACATCCTACCCTAGTATGTTGCATTCTAGTTACTTTTGGGGAGGATGCAGGGATTATAAAAAGCCCTACGTGAAGGCAGTTTACCTATGCACTGATTGAAATATACTGCTATAATTGCTGTTTTGGCAATTCTGTGATCTATGGCCTCAGCTCAAATCGGAGCTTCAGTTTATTATTCAGTATGATTGATATGATCTTTCTTCTCTATAGAACAATGTAAAACCATTTAATTCTTTATCTTTTTCTGACATAATTTTCAGTGAGCTAAAACGGCGAATGAAAGCTGAAAAGAAGGCGGCTGAGAAAGAAGCAAAACAAAAAGATCAGAATGAGAAAGTGCAGAAACCAGAAGCAGAGTTGGTGGATGAGGAAAGCCTTGACCCCAATGTAAGTTCCTGATCTGAAAAGAAAAAATTATTATCTATTTCCCAAGAGACTGTTACTGTCATGCTCTAATTTTTTCCCTCTACCAGCAATATTACAAAATCAGAAGCCAAGCTATCCAACAACTGAAAGGCACCAAGGATGATCCTTATCCACACAAGTTCCAGGTTCAGATGTCTCTCACTGAATTCATCCAAAAATACAATGACCTGCTGGTTGGTGAACATTTGGAGGAAGTAGTCACTGTAGCTGGTGAGTTTACTGTGATTTTATTCTGTTGTATTTATTTGCATATTTTAAAGGGGTTTTAAAGCCTCCAGCGTATTTTTTCCATGCTAATGAACAATCCACACAACAGCCACGCAATTGCAGTGCCTCTCCTATTACTTGAATAGTAGCGATACTGCACGTGCTTCCTGTCCACTAGCAGCTCCAGCACCCAGAGTCTGATAGAACAGCTGACCTATACCAGGTACAGGTGTTGGACCCCAACAGATCACAAACTGTGGATAAGTCATCAGTATGAAAAATTAGTTTGGGGACAGAAAACCTCTGTAATAGTCCTGGTAATCAAGATGATCACCGCAGTGTACTGTTTTAAAGCAATTTTATTATTTAACAAATTGTTTCAGCATGGGGTGTTGTGGACTAATTAAATTGTATATGATTTTTATTGTGGCATAGATGTTTGTATATCTAGTGCTTTATTTATAAGTTAATGGGGGATATCAATGAAGACTGACATTTTCAATGCTGGTCCTCATAGCCCCTGAGCCGGCAAAGGCTTCGCCTCATCTATGTCAAGACACACACGAAGACGTAGCCTGTGCCAATCCATCTGCATGAGCTGGTGTAGATTTTCAACATAATTTATGCCAGATTTCTGCTGCAAATAACTGTCCAGGCCCCTGTTTTGTAAAAGTGGCGATGGTGGCGCAAAAAAGTTGCAAATTTTTTGGGCAAGAAAACAATTTGCTCAAAAATGTGCAATTTTTTTTATGCCTTGTACGCCAGAAAACTAACATACAAGATATAGTAAATCTGCCCCAATGTATTGAGAATATTTTATTTGAGATTTTACTGTAATTTTCCTTTAGGATTCACAGTTTTTACTATTATTTATTTCTTTTTATTTTATATTCCACGGCGCTTTGACATTGTGGTCACTGTCTCATAAAGGGCTCACAATCTAAATTTCCTATCGGTATGTCTTGGGAGTGTGGGAGGAAACCCATACAAACACAGGGTGAACATACAAACTCCTTGCAGATGTTGTCTTTTATCATTATTTAATTAAATATTTTGTTATATAAAATTTGTACATTTGAATCTGCAACTTTTTTTTTTTTTTTTTTTTAAATAACATAACCTGACTTTCCATTCTTATTTTAGGCAGAATCCATGCCAAACGTATCTCTGGGGCTAAGCTGATCTTTTATGACCTCCGTGGGGAGGGCATGAAGCTACAAGTTATGGCTAACTCAAAGTAAGCCCTAACTTTTACTGCCTTTATCTGCATGTTGAATGTATTACCTTAGATATCAGATACCTTAAAGGAGGTATACCATAGTAAAGTTATATCTATGGAATAAGTGCTAAAAGACAAGATTCTCAGCTTTACTATGACACACAGTGAGGGTATGGGAGCTGAATATTTTAGCGCAGGATTTCACGGAAAGGAGCCAAAGACTGTTAAAACATGTTTTAACATTTATTAATAACATAAATGCTTCCAGAAAATAAAGTTGTTTGAAAGCTTAGGGTTGGTTCACACTTTCACCTGGAGTCCGTCTGCTGTTAATCTGACCTAAATATCAGAAAAAAGGATAGGGAAAGGTTTGCAAGTGGTTTGTTTAAAAACCCATTCACTTCAAAGGGTTTTTAAAGCAACCCGCAGGTGTCAGATTGCAGCCTCTGCGCCACGAAGCTGCATGTCCGACTTTGTTTCCGACCAAAGAAAGTGGCTTCGCGGCGCAGATGCTGCAATCGGACACCTGCGGGTTGCTTTAAAAACCCATTGAAATGAATGGGTTGTTAAACAAACCACTTGCAAACCTTTCCCTATCCTTTTTTCTGATATTTAGGTTGGATTCACAGCGGACGGACTCCAGGCGCAAGTGTGAACTAACCCTTGTGCACACTTTAAAATCAGTTATGAACAACCTTGACAACCATTTCAGGATAAAAAGTACGTTAACATGGCAGTAGGCCGCAAATTATTATATTATATTATATTATATTTAGAAACTGGATTTCTCCCACGTATGCTGCTAGTACAGAATGTAAGACATTTCTAAAGGCAATAAATAGAGGAATATAGCTTTACATACACACGTGGACAAAATTGTTGGTACCCCTTGTTTAATGAGAGAAAAACCCACAATGGTCACAGAAATAACTTGTATCTGACAAAAGTAATTTGCCAAACTACATGTTGACAAGACACAAAGCTTCTGGGAGAATGTCCTTTGGGCAGATGAGACAAAATTCGAAATTTATGGCAAGGCACATCAGCTCTATGTTCACAGACGGAAAAATGAAGCATATCTTGAAAAGAACACTGTCCCTACTGTGAAACATGGAGGAGGCTCTATTATGTTCTGGGGCTGCTTTGCTGCATCTGGCACAGGGTGTCTTGAATCTGTGCAGGGCACAATGAAATCTCAAGACTATCAAGGGATTCTAGAGAGAAATGTGCTGCCTAGTGTCAGAAAGGTTGGTCTCTGTCGCAGGTCATGGGTCTTACAACAGGATAATGACCCAAAACACACAGCTAAAAACACCCAAGAATGGCTAAGAGGAAAACATTGGACTATTCTGAAGTGGCCTTCTATGAGCCCTGACCTAAATCCTATTGAGCATCTTTGGAAGGAGCTGAAACATGCCGTCTGGAAAAGGCACCCTTCAAACCCGAGACAACTGGAGCAGTTTGCTCATGAGGAGTGGGCCAAAATACCTGTTGAGAGGTGCAGAAGTCTCATTGACAGTTACAGGAATCATTTGATTGAGTGATTGCCTCAAAAGATTGTGCAACAAAATATTAAGTTAAGGGTACCATCATTTCTGTCCAGGCCTGTTTCATGAGTTTTCTTTTTAAAAAAATTCTTTTGAAGCATGGTTGAAAAGCAATGTCTGACTTTCATTTGTTCATTTTCATAGAATTTTTATATACTATTACTTTTGTCAGATTCAAGTTATTTCTGTGACCATTGTGGGTTTTTCTTTCATTAAACGAGGGGTACCAACAATTTTGTCCACGTGTGTATAAAATTAAATTTGACTTTTTTTTTTTTTTTTTTTTTTTTTTTGGTCTCTAACTATAGATTTTACAAATCAGAGGAAGAATTCTTTGCAGTAAACAACAAGTTACGACGCGGAGACATTATTGGAGTGAAAGGAAATCCTGGCAAAACTAAAAAGGGAGAACTGAGCATTATACCTCAGGAAATGAACCTTCTGTCTCCTTGTCTACATATGTTACCTCATCTGCACTTTGGTTTGAAAGACAAAGTAAGAGTACCACATAGGGGGATTAGGTACTGGAGCAGCCCTCACCATGATGCTCTCCTAGCTTTCTTAGACCCTCGTTAGTTTTGTAACAGTATAGAAGACTGGGATGCATCATTGCATCCATACTTTATCATCCAGCTCAACCCAAGAAACTGATATAGCAAGGAAGGGATTTGTATACAGTTGACAGAAGAGGGCGATTCAGTTGACTTGGGATAATTTTTAATGCATCTGGTTGCACAATGCTTGTTCTTTGACTTACTGTGCTTTTGTCTTAATTCAGAATAATCCTCATTTGTCTTCCTTCTGTATATTACAGGAGACCCGATTCCGCCAGCGTTATCTCGACCTCATTCTCAATGACTATGTACGGCAGAAGTTTATAGTCAGAGCGAAAATTATTACTTACCTCCGCAGATTTTTGGACAATTTGGGATTCCTTGAGGTAAGAAATATTTTGCGATCTGAAAAGATTGTCAGAGAATATAATGTAATGTTTTTTTTAATTCATATATTGACAGATTGAGACTCCAATGATGAATATTATTCCTGGAGGTGCTGTAGCCAAACCATTCATCACTCATCACAATGAGCTGGATATGGACCTGTATATGAGAATTGCCCCTGAGCTGTATCACAAGGTAATGGTCAGTTACTTTCCCTATGGCTGGTAAAAACACTGTGAATTGTAGCTAAATGGTGTATTTATTCAGATGCTGGTGGTTGGCGGCATTGACCGTGTCTATGAGATTGGCAGACAGTTCAGAAATGAAGGAATCGACTTGACTCATAATCCTGAGTTTACAACCTGTGAATTTTACATGGCTTATGCTGACTATCATGACCTTATGGAGATCACAGAGAAGCTGTTATCAGGTATGTAATAGACACTATATTTAACCCTCGTCAGGCTGCATAATTTTACAACATTACAGGCTGCATAGGAATAGGTACAATTGTACCTACTCAGCCGGACGAGGGTTAAGCTTGTATTTATATTACACACATAGATAAGGATATATTGACAGATGGCAGATAGGTGCAGCAAATTATTTCAAAATTAGTCCATTTATCTGAATGGTGATTGTAGAAATCTTTGTGCTTGTCCCCAAAAAAGCAACACGTATTTAAAAGAATGGAACTGATTTACAGTTGCAGAAATATCTGCCCCGCTTGTGACTTTACACTAATAGTTATCTGCTATATCAGCATCATCACCCAACTTTCTCAGTCTCCTAAAAAGTAAGTAATTAAAAATAATCATAAAGAATCCACTAAGGAACTTTGCATTGTTCCTAGGGTTAGATGATAGATGCACTACAGAAGTTTCCGCTGAACCATGTGTGGGAGAAAAGGGTACAGGATCTAGGGCTATGCCTACTGATGTTTAGAATGATATACTGGAGGCTGTTCTTAGGGTATCCCTGAATGTGGAGCATCAAAGGTCACAACAGTTTGTGACACAGAGTAGATCAGGGGTCGGCAACCCCTGGCACGCGTGCCGAGAGTGGCACGCGAGGCTTATCTCCCTGGCACAGCAGCGGAGTCCTCACCTAGCAGTTTCGATCGGACCAAACACGGCCGAAACGAAACTGCTATTATTATACTGTGGGGTCTCTTCAGACCCCCGAGTATAATAAGCGGAGCCCCCGGGGCGATGATCAAACATAAAAAACAATGTCACTCACCTTCCCTGGATCCGCTGTGTGGGCACTTCTGCCTGACGTAAGAGACTGCTGACAGGGCCTCAGGGGTCATGTCCGACGTCATTACGCATAATGACGCGACGTGACCACTGAGACCGAATCAGCGGTCGCTGACATCAGGGAGAAGTGTCCACACAGCGGCTGCGGAGCGCAGGAGAAAGTGAGTAAGGGTGTGTTCACATATGTCCGGCGCAGCTACCAGTTTCCCTCCGGCGTGGTACACACAAGCTGGAGGGAAACTGATGCCAGTATGGATCCCATAGTTTTCTATGGGATCGGTTCTGGCACAAGAGGCATCAGTTCTGGCGCCGTATTTGTGCCTCAGCCGGATGGAAAAACGTTACCTGCAGCGTTTTTTCCATCCGGCTTCCTTAAAATTTCATTAGCGCCGGGTGAAGATGGATGCGACAGCACCCGGCTTCTGCACAGTCTATGTACAGTAGTAAAGCCGGTAATTGCCAGCTTCACTACTGTACCTGAGTGAATTGCTCAGGATTCGTTAAAGTTATAAAGAAATACTTGGATTCATTTTAAAGATGAGAATCTCATCTTTAAAATGATACCAAGCTCACCATGATCGTCCTTAAACATCCTGAGCGATTCGCTAGTGAAAACGATGTCCGGCATTGAAATCCCAATGCAGATCTCAATTCTCGACATCGTTTTAACAGTGAATCGCTCTGAATGTGTAAGGTCAATCATGGAGATCTTGGTATCTTTTTAAAGATGAGATTCTCATCTTTAAAATCCAGTTTCATCTTTGTGACCCTAACAGATCCTTAGAAATGGGGCTCTAAAATGTCTCCCCCCTTCCTGCCTCAGGCAGCATCTTAGAGCTAAGGAAGGAAGGGGAGGAGGAGCTGCAGACTGCAGAGACAATGATAACTCATCATTGTCTGTGCATAAGCTGTATGTGACCGCAGGGGGGGGTAGCAGGGACTTCTGTCCATGTTATCCCCTCTCCTATTAATCAGAGAGCATACTGTACTTCTGCTCTCTGATTGTCACATAGATAATATATGTTATATTGTAATATCCCTCTGAGCCTAATCACATAACCAGGAAGTTTATTGGCGCTGTGACCCAGACATTTACCATCCTCCAGGTCGCAGCGCTAAAAGTGTCGCACCAAATACTTACAGAACACATGCACAAAGTCACCAATAAAGTTTACATTATTTCACTGCCCCTGTCCTGTCCATACCTGATCTTTATAGAGTAAAATACGCCGCCCGCCTCTCTAGTTATATCCGTTACACGCTAAAATAATAGCAATAGCAGGATAATACTGTGTGCAGGGGCCACTATGGAGGATAATACTGTGTGCAGGGGTCACTATGGAGGATAATACTGTGTGCAGGGGCCACTATGGAGGATAATACTGTGTGCAGGGGCCACTATGGAGGATAATACTGTGTGCAGGGGCCTCTATGGAGGATAATACTGTGTGCAGGGGCCACTATGGAGGATAATACTATGTGCAGGGGCCGCTATGGAGGATAATACTGTGTGCAGGGACCGCTGTGGAGCATAATACTGTGTGCAGGGACCGCTGTGGAGCATAATACCATGTGCAGGGGCCGCTATGGGGCATAATACCATGTACAGGGGCCGTTATAGGACATAATACCGTGTGAAGGGGCCACTATGGGACATAATACTGTGTGCAGGGGTCGTCAGACTTACAATTATTGACCGGCACTCCGAGTACCTCAACTTTGATTTTTTTAATCGAAATCGGCACGCCGAACAAAAAAGGTTGCCTACCCCTGGAGTAGATCATACAACTTGTGAAGAAAGTTACGAAGTGTCCATAGTGTTCAGAGAAGTCAGCTGACCTTTTGAACTTGATGTGGAATTGCCAAACTATTCAGAGTATTTGAGATAGGATTTTTAGACTCTTAAACACTTTGATTCTGATCTCTCCGTCACCTCTGATAGTGCTCTTGGGATACAGGTGCAATCTCACTTTTTCATAACACCAGAAATTATCTACGAACTAAGAAAATTCTTTATCAGGCTTGAAAGTAATTGGCTGTATTCCGCTCCACCTAAATATAGAAAAGTTATTAACTATATGATGCTAGGTTCACAGTTGCTTTGCATCTCTGTTGTTCAAATTAGCAGTGTGCTGGCAGATCAGAAAAATCTTCATAATATCTTAGTGATGGGAGAAAATTTTAACCACTTTCTGACTGCAGGGGTAGTGCTAATTTGACTACAAATATCACCTTTTTGTATATTTGATAGTAAAGATGAATATTCATGCTATTTCTTTTTACATTGGAACCTTCAGGTATGGTTAAACACATCACTGGTGGCTATAAAGTGACATACCACCCAGAGGGTCCAGAAGGACCAGCGCATGAAATAGACTTCACTCCACCATTCAGAAGAATTAGTATGGTACATGAACTGGAGAAAGTCTTGGAAAAGAAGCTCCCACCAACAGACCAATTTGACACTGAAGGTATGAATTATGGGGGGATAGGTATGAAGGTTCAGGTTTTATCTAAAGATCAAGCACAGTAAAATGATACCAAAGTTGTATTCCAGTTTTTGCAAGTCTGCAAGTGGTCTTTGTTGAATTCCTGAATGTCATTTAGTTGTATTTCTACTTCTAAATCAGAAACTCGCAAGTTCCTAGATGACATCTGTCTAGAGAAAGATGTTGAGTGTCCACCTCCTAGAACCACCGCAAGGCTCCTAGATAAGGTATTAAATTAATCATAGATGTTAACCCCCACCATTGCATGAACAAAGGGGCAGGAATGCTCTAGCGAGTGCTGCCTCTTCCATCTATTTCTGCAAACAAGGATGATCCTGTGAGTCCTTTGCCTTTGAGAAAATAAAGGGAAGGAGGGTCAAGACACTTGATATTTTGTGGCGATTATTTATATAATGGTGCCCTGTATTTATGTTTGTCAGCTTGTTGGTGAATTTCTGGAAGTAACTTGCATTAACCCAACTTACATCTGTGATCATCCGCAAATTATGAGCCCACTTGCTAAATGGTAAGTCCTGACCTATTACAGTCTGTCTCCTGACAGCACCTGTTGGGTGTAATTTTATGTATATTGTGAAATTTCATAGACTTCTAACCTTTTTTTTCAAAAGGCATCGATCCGAGAAAGGACTGACAGAAAGATTTGAGCTGTTTGTCATGAAGAAAGAGATTTGCAATGCATATACTGAATTGAATGACCCAGTCAAGCAGAAGGAACTTTTTGAAGACCAAGCCAAGGTTAGTTATATGTGAATCCCAAACTTTTGGACTCTTGTTAATCTCTACACTTATTCTTGTGGTGGTGTCCTGTCATTGTAACGTAACTGAGCACTACTGCCTTTTAACCCCTTCTTCCCACCGAACCCAGTTTTTGACTTCCTGACAGTGCTCGATTTTTCAAATCTGACATGTCACTTTATGCAGTAATAATTTTGGAACATTTTAACTCCCCAAAGTGATTTTGATGTTTTTTCGTGACACATTGTACTTCGTCTTAGTGTTAAATTTTGGTAAATATGTTTTGTGTTTAATTATGAAAAAATAGGAAATTTGGTGCAAATTTTGAAAAATATGCATTTTAAAAAGTTTGAGATGATGTACATTTGACCTTACAGGTCTTTCACAGAATTGGACCATAAAAATGGAAAATTACATTCTTATCTATAAAATGTAGCTTTAACACACAATGTTTCATTTTTACAACGGGTTAAAGGAGAAATGCACACCACAATTTAAGCAATTTCTACCGACTAAAGAAATTACTTACATGTGGATATAAATGTCTGTATTGGCAAACCGCAGGGAAGGAGCACCATTGAGCTTTTCAGAGGGCAGGTTCTGCTGGAATTGGTTTCAGGCACCATGTCATGTTGGAAGAGCCCCTAGATATCAGCGCAGTGGAAAGCCCCAATAAATAACCTCATTTTGGAAACTAGACCCCTCTACCTTGGAGTATTTGTATATTGTTTTATTGTATTTATGCTGCAGTAACACACTGAATTTCCCCATGGTAGGACTATTAAAGGATTATCTTTATCGTAAGGAATTTATGAAGGGCTTTATTGAGTACTTGGACCTTACAGATCTTTCACAGAATTGGGCCATAAAAAGGGGTTAAAGGATAAAATGTATCCAACAATTTAAGCAATTTCTCTTGACTACGGAAATACCCCACATGTGGAGGAAAACTGATGTATTGGCACACGGCAGGGCACAGAAGGCAGGGAGTGCCATTAGGCTTTTGGAGGGTAGAATCATTTTCAGGTGCCATGACACATTTACCCCTAAGGTAGTAATGTAGTGGAGAGTACCAAGAAGTGACTTCATTTTGGAAACTGCACCCTTCAAAGGGTATAGTGATCACTTCGACCCCAAAGATGCTTTCCAAAAAGAAATACGCAGCAGATGGTGCAAAATGAAGATTGACATTTTTTCAGATAAGCCATTTCAGTGACCAATAGGTTCTGTCTGTATCACGGCACTGTAAAATATCAGCTCGCCAGTTATACTCTCTCATGATTTTGGAAACACCCTATACAGTTAGGTACATAGACAACATTTTTCTAACTTTGATTCTGTACATTACCACAATTCAGATTCAGTTAAAGTTCAGACTTTCAGCTTTAATTCAGTGGTTTGAACAAAATGATAGCATAAAAATGTGAGAATTATAAAGCATTTATTACACACAATCCCTTCATTTCAGGGGCACAAACATAATTGGACAAATTAAATAATTGTAAATAAAATGTTAATTTCTAATACTTGGTTGTTCACCCTTTGTTGGCAATGACTGACGTCTTGAACTCATGGACATCACCAGACGCCGCTGTGTTTCCTCCTTTTTAATGCTCTGCCAGGCCTTTACTGCAGTTGCTGTTTTGTTGTGGGCCTTTCTGTCTGAAGTTTAGTCTTTAACAAGTGAAATGCAGGCTCAATTGGGTTGAGATCAGGTGACTGCCATTCAATAATATTCCACTTCTTTGCTTTAATAAACTCCTGAGTTGCTTTGGCTTTGTTTTGGGTCATTGTCCATCTGTATTATGAAATGCTGACCAATCAGTTTGGCTGGATTTGAGCACACAGTATGTCTCTGAATCCCTCAGAATTCATCTGGCTGCTTCTGTCCTGCGTCACATCATCAATAAACACTAGTGTCCCAGTGCCACTGGCAGCCATGCATGCCCAAGCCATCACACTGCCCCCGCCGTGTTTTACAGATGATGTGGTATGCTTTGGATCATGAGCTGTACCACGCCTTCACCATACTTTTTTCTTTCCATCATTCTGGTAGAGGTTGATCTTGGTTTCATCTGTCCTAAGAATGTTCTTCCAGAACTGTGCTGGCTTTTTTAGATTTTTTTTTTTTTTTATAGCAAAGTCCAATCTAGTCTTCCTATTCTTGAGGCTTATGAGTGACTTGCACCGTTCAGTGAACCCTCTGTATTTATTTTCATGCAGTCTTCTCATTATGGTAGATTTGGATATTGATACGCCTATATCTTTGAGAGTGTTGATCACTTGGTTGGCTGTTGTGAAGGGGTTTCTCTGCACCATGGAAACTATCTGCGTTCATCCACCACTGTTGTCTTCCATGGGCGTCCAGGTCTTTTTGCATTGATGAGTTCATCAGTGCTTGCTTTCTTTCTCAGGATGTACCAAACTGTAGATTTTGCCACTCCTAATAGTGTAGCAATTTCTCGGATGGGTTTTTTCTGTTTTCGCAGCTTAAGGATGGCTTGTTTCACCTGCATGGAGAGCTCCTTTGACCGCATGTTTTCTTCAAAGCAAAATCTTCCAAATGCAAGCACCACACCTCAAATTAACTCCAGGCCTTTTATCTTCTTAATTGAGAATGACATAACGAAGGAATTGCCCACACCTGTTCATGAAACAGCCTTTGAGTCAATTGTCCAATTACTTTTGGTCCCTTTATAAACAGGGTGGCACATGTTAAGGAACTGAAACTCCAAAACCCTTCATCCAATTTTAATGTGGATACCCTCAAATGACAGCTGACAGTCTGGACTTTATGTCCATGTCCATTATATAACTATAACTTGAATGTGTTTCTGTAAACAGGTAAAAAAAAAAAAATTGTAAGTGTCCAAATATATATGGACCTAACTGTATGTGACCCTATTCTTTTTGCGTACAAATATGGCAAGGCTCAAAAATTAAGAAGCACCATACTTTGAGGTCTAATATGGTTATTTACACTGCATTGGTGTAAAAATAAAAAATACTCCCCACACAGAATGTATGAAAGGGTATAGAAAGCATTTTTAACCCTCGAGTATTGCATTATTTTAATTTCCAGAAATAAATGTGCAATGGAAATTTTAAAATTGCAATTTTTCCAGAGATGCACCTGTGCCTGATATGTTGTGCCCACATTGAGACAGTACAGACACGCACTCCAAAAACGGTTAAGCAGGTTATCCTTGGTACAACAGCCTTTGGCGCGTTTGTCTCTGACGCAAGCTGGGCACAGCATATTGTGCAATGAAGTGACGTATTCCTGGAATAATTGTCATTTTCACTCTGCGCAGCTGATGGTGCATTCGTTTCTGGAGAATAAATTAATGCAACACTTGGGGGGGTAAAAATGCTCACTGTACCCCTGAATAAATTCCTTGAGTGGTGTAGTTTCGAAAATGGGGTCACATGTCAGGGGATTCCACTTTACTGGCATTTCAGGGACTCTGCAAAAGTGGCATGATGTCCAAAAAACAAACCGTTCAAAAACCCAAATAGCGCTGCTTCTCTTCTGTACCCTGCTGTGTGCCCAAACAGCAGATTGTACCAACATATGTTAGTAAAGTGGGGTGTCCCGGGTACAACAATGTCAAAGATGTTCGGCTTTCAGAGCGCAGATTTAGATAGTTTTTGGACACCATGTCATGTTTGCAGAGTGCCTGAGGTGGCCGTAAATTGGAATCCGCCAGAAAGTGAACCCATTTTGAAAACTGCACCCTTCAAAGAATTTATCAAGTGATGTAGTGAGCATTTAGTATCCCAGAACTGAATATGTAAGCTGTGCAGAGTACACTGGGTACACCAAATCCCATGCTATTTTCCCACTAACTCCTATGACTCAGATGGGGGGGGGGGGGCCATTCTGGGGGATTAACGCTGGTGTATTCTCCCTCATAAGCTGTAAATCTGGGGTGTCCCCTTATATATGCTCGCACAGCTTCCATCTTTCTGCAGCCAGTTTTGTCCTAATGATTTGGTGATTTTTGGGGTTTTTGTCTTCACATTGTACAAGATTTTATATATATATATATATATATTTTTTTTTTTTTTAATTTCTGGTGATCTGGCCATATGAGGGCTTGTTTTTTTGCGATATGAGATGTACTTTTCAATGCCACCATTTTGGGGTGCCTATAAATTATTGATTCTTAACTCTTTCTGGGGGGGGGGGGATGTAAAAGAAAACATCAATTCTGGCATTGCTTTTTAACATTTAATTTTTTTTGCCATGCAGTATACAGCACAAGTAACATGTTACCTTTATTCTGTGGGTCTGTACGATTATGTAGATACCTGATTTATGTTTTTTTATGCGTTGCTAAGTTTGCAGAATAAAATTCCATTTAGGGAAAAAAATCAATTATTTTTGCATCGCCATCTTCTGAAAGGCATAACATATTTTTATTTTTCTGTTGACATAGCTGGGTGAGGGCTTATTCTTTGCGGGACGACCTTTGCTTTTTGTTTGGTATCATTTTGGTTTTCATCTGACCTTTTGATTGCTTTTTATTGAACATTTTGTGAGGCAGGATGGCGAATAATCATTTTGTGTGGGTTTTCTACGTTTTTTTTTTTTTTATTTTGTTCAGTGTACGGATTAAATGTTTTTTACTTTTATTGATCAGGTTTTTACGGACGCGATGATACCAAATATGTAATGTGTGTGTTTTTTTTTTTTTTGTTTTTTTTGTTTATTTTTATTTTACATAAAACATATTTTATATGGGGTTTTTGGGCCTTTAATTTTTTTAACATGTTTAAACTTTTTTTTTTTAAATTTTGTTGTGTGTGTGTGTGTGTATATATATATATATATATATATATATATATATATATTTTTATCTTTATATATATATATATATATATATATATATATATATATATCTATAATTATATAATTTTTTTTATTTTTTTTTTTGTCCCGATAGGAAATTGAAGCAGTGATCTTCTGATCGCTGGTTCAATAGGTATACGCTGACAGCCTCCATTCAAGACAGGATCAGCCAGATATGTGGAGGGCCAGCGATGGGGCACACCCGGGGTCACTGATCAGACCCTGGAATGCCGAATAGGAACATCGGCACCCTCCGAAAGCGTTGCTGGGGGGGTGATCGGGACCCCAATATATAATAAAACCTCTGAGATGCCGCGGTCAAGTTTGACCACGGCATCTCAGGGGTTAACACCCATGATCGGAGTTTAGCTCCAACTGGGGGTGTTAGAGGACAGTGTCAGCCATTACATACGGCTGACACATACAAAGCACGGTGCGCACACAATCCTTCCCGGCAGCGCCGTACTATTACGGCGGATGTCAGGAAGGGGTTAAAGGGTTATTCCCTAGTTATGCAGTGATGGCATAATGCTATGATATGCCATTATTTTGACTGGCAGGGGTTTCACCTCTTAGTCCCCACCAATTCTGACAATGAAGGGACCACAGCGTTATACAGTATAATGTATCATAGTCCAATTTACTTGAATATAGTCACACTGCAATTCCTGCACAGCCAGGTGACTGAGAGAACCATTGTGCAGATAACATTTATGATTGTAGTTGTCCCAGAGGCCAGATCTTCACCATTCATAAAGTGATGACCTATGCTCACATTATGCCATATTTTTATAAGATGGCAAAATCTCTTTAAGAAGATACGTAAGATGTGTATCAAGCCAGTGGGAGCAGAAACGTCATATTGATTGTCTCTTGGCTTTCCTACAAAGATATAACTAGCAATTAGTCAGTTTCCACAGGCAATGTGCCTGATAAGTGCAGGTTCTGTCACCTACTGGGCGATTGATGGCAGACTACTGCAAATAACAGATGGTCTGAACGTGTGGCCCTAACCTTGAAAACAATACTGAATCTTTCATGTGATCTGTTTTTTTTATTTTTGTAGGCTAAAGCAGCCGGTGATGATGAAGCAATGTTCATTGATGAAAACTTCTGTACTGCGCTGGAATATGGTCTGCCCCCTACTGCTGGCTGGGGCATGGGCATTGATAGACTGACAATGTTTCTAACAGACTCCAACAATATAAAGGTATGGGCATGTCAAATTAGTTATAATCTACAGCGAGGTAACTTTGGGTCTAACGCCAGCCTTACCATTTCTTTTAGGAGGTGCTTCTATTTCCAGCCATGAAGCCAGAAGATAACAAGAGAGAATCTGCGCCAAGTCAGGGGTCTGGGACATCTGTGTAATTTTTGGGAGTTGTCTGCTTTTAACATATTATGTACCTGTGTGAGGATCTGTCCACATCGAGTCTCGGCTCTAAGCTGCTTTATACTGAAAAAATAAATTATATAAAGTTGTTTTGGGGTGTAGAGTGTCAATATATACAGTGAAGGAAAGAAGTATTTGATCCCTTACTGTTTTTGTAAGTTTGCCCACTGACAGACATGAACAGTCTATAATTTTAAGGGTAGGTTAATTTTAACAGTGAAAATAGAATATCAAAAATAAAATCCAGAAAATCACATTGTATAAATTTTATAAACTTATTTGCATTTTGCAGAGAGAAATAAGTATTTGATCCCTCTGGCAAACAAGACTTGATACTTGATGGCAAAACCCTTGTTGGCAAGCACAGCAGTCAGACGTTTTTTGTAGTTGATGATGAGGTTTGCACACGTCAGAAGGAATTTTGGTCCACTCCTCTTTGCAGATCATCTCTAAATCATTAAGGTTTTGAGGCTGTCGCTTGGCAACTCGGAGCTTCAGCTCTCTCCATAAATTTTCTGAAATGCTTATTTCCTTCACTGTATGCTGTTAGCTATGTCAGAATAGTACAATTACTGTCCTGAAGGAGGTAGTAATTGTACTAGATATTAGATATATAGTAGTATGTATGTAGAGAAGTAAGCAGTGTGGTAAATTAGAATCTTTACTGTGGTTACTGAAAGAAATACCTTAAAAATAGATGGTCGATTATGTTACTCTTTAGAGCACAGGCAGACCAACTCACAACAAATTTAGAAAGAGGATTAAGGAAGATGGGCTTTATGGAAAATTAAGTGGTGCTGCACATCCTCCCTTTTTTTTTTTTTACACCGTAGTTGGAAGCACCTTCTTAACGCCTCATGCATTCAGTACTCAGGGTACATGCCTTGCCTGCACCTTGCTGGCTATGCCACTACCACCCAAGTGTGGTCCAGAGACTGGTGGATACTGCATCTATCTACATGTGACTAGTCAGAGATAGAGACCCCTAATGATTGCTATCCAGGGAGGCTGAGATTGCTTGAGAATGGAGGGAGATTGAGTCATGTGCAAAAGTGTGAGCGATGTCCTCTGTACTGACCTGTTGGTAATCATCCAACTGGATTTGTAAGAAAGAGAGGCACTAATGCCCAATGTGATTAGTGTATGGACATTAGATGGAGAACCACACTGAGAGTGAGGTGTGTACTGCTTTTACAATGGTATAATGCCATTGTGGAAATCTTATGTATCTGCTGGAGCCTTTGAAGATTACTGGGTTGCTGTGGATTTATTCTTTTGTACAAGTCCTCAACAAGCACCACCCTTTATGTGATAGCATCCTTTATTTGTGGTTGCTCACAGAAAGGGATGCACAGACACACATTCATTTACATACAAACAAGTAGTGACACATACATACACACACTTACTGACACCCATGCCAACCGACACATACACAGAATCTGACGTAGACAAGCACTCCTACCTCTAATTTTAGCATATTATAATTCGGTTAATAAATGCTATGTTTTAGCTGTTTTTTTCTTTTATATATGAAGTATTATAAATAAGCATTCTGGGTGGGGTCTTTTTTACGTCAACAGGGGTGCTTTGTATGTAAATGTTTAACTGACAAGCAGCTTTGTCTGATTTTCAGCACAGTATTCCTGAACATCTACTGAACCTCAGAATGGCGATTAGTAAAATAAAAAAAAAAAAAAGCGCAACCAGTGAAAGTTACCTCCTCCTATCTTACATGGGAGCAGGGCTAGATCAAGCCTTTCTGCTGCCTTAGGTGAAATGTAAAAAGGTTCCCTCTACCCTGATTCAGAGAAGAAACTGAGAATTACACCCAGCATGCATTACTAAAGAAGTGGCACTGTACACTGTCCATATATACAGAATAAGACCAGATACTGTGTATTAAACCCAGCATAAAGGACCAGAGCCGTGATACTGTGAAACACCTATACAGGGAAAGAGAAGTAGTACTGTGTATTGTCTTTAGAAAGTGCAGAGACATGGCAAATGCAACACACACTGTAATTATATATATACATTGCTCACAAAAATAAAGGGAACACTTAACACAATGTAACTTCACGTCAGTGACACTTCTGTGAAATCCACCTGTCCAGTTATGAAACAACCCTGAATGTGAATCTGTTTCTCTTGCTGTTGTGCAAATGGAACAGACAACAGGTAGAAATGATAGACAATGAGCAAGACTACCCCTATAAAGGAGTGGTGACTACAGACAATTTCTTGGTTCTCATTCTTTTAGGCTGTTGTTTGGTCACTTTTGTATTTTGTCATTGCTCTCACCCCTAAAGGTAGCATGAGGCGGTGTCTACGATCCACAGTAGTGCAGCTCATCCAGGATGGCACATCAGTGCGAGCTGTGGCAAGAAGGGTAGCTGTTTCTGTCAGCACAGTTTCCAGAGCATGGTTGTCCCCACATATACAGATGTGTAGGGCAGCAGGCTGAACCGCTGCACCCTGCATTCCTAGGAAAGTACCACCAGAGGTTCACCTCGCCTCATGGGATGGTGTGGTCCTGGGTGAGAGTGTCAAAAATTGTCACTAGTTCCTCTCCACACTCCTCTTGCTGTGTCCACCAGGCTTTCTATGCATACCCCTCCAAGTCAGTCACTGGAGTACCAGCTAGCTGAGCTGGAGCACAGCTGTCTCTACACCAATTATACCTCAAGCTGTGCATACAACTAAGGTTCCGTTCACATTATGTTTTTAATATCCATTTAACGAATGCAAAAAACAAACACAAAAACAAGGACCCAAGAATGTAGTATGAAAAATGACCTGTATTGTAAAAATGACCTGTATGTAAATAGATGACCATCCGTTTGCATCAGTTAAATGGATGTTAAAAAAAAAAAAAAAAAAATGTGATGTGAATAGACCCTAACTTGGCCATTGCTCAAGAACCTACTCTAACAGAAACCAAAATGAGGAACTTACTAGCTGAATTGAGGGAGTCTATTTACAAAGACACGTAAAAAGTCTTGAATTCTATGTCCAAAGAACTGAAAGACAAAGGTGACAGAACTCACCTGGAGGTATTTACAACAATGGTTTGGTTTAGGTGCAAAATGATTTGGATGATGACATTGTGGTGGTTAAATTTAAACTGGTAGACTTAGAAGACTTGTCCTGCTGGGACAATATTTGGCTCTGCGCTATTCCTGAGTAAGTTCTACCACCAGCAAGAGGACCTTTCACTACCTCCGTAAATGCAAATTTCTAAGCATCTGTGATCAGGCACTGCTCCACTGATTTCAGGACAGTTGGAATTTTTTCTCTAGTCTCTATCATTCTTGAGCAACAAGTGCATTTAGTTTTGATGCCTAATATGCTATTTAAGCTCTAATGTCAGAAGGGTAGTGTCAAGTGAAAGAGGTCAGATGAGTATAAGATAAAGGGAGAGACAAGGAGATTGTATAAGGACATACAAGTAGATAATGATGTAAGAGCACTATACTTGAATTAGGATGAAGATGTCATGCACAATATAAGAGGCAACATATATAGATGCATATAATAAAGGCTATACAAGCAGCTTAGCTAATATTTCTATTAGAAGTTGGGATCTGAATAAATGTGACAAATACATCTGGTATAAATATTGTGGCCACTATAGACATAACATAAGTGCTGTCAGAGAAGTGCATAAAGAATTCCACATACAGAGATGAAAGTGCAGAAAATATAAATAGAATATATCCCAGCATGGGAAGGTGATCATGAAAATGAATCTTATGACCATTATTGCCAAACGAGAAATGATAAAGTGAGGCAAACAAAATGGTGAAAGAAATCAAAAGGTGCCATAAAAAAAATGAATAAATTGGGGCCAATACATACATATGGAGGGAGGAAAAATATTTGCACTTTGTTTTGTTTTAATAGTTTTATTAACTTTAAGAATTTTATTGAAATTTTTGTAACAATACAAAGAACAAATCAAACAAGAAACCAACAATAATGGGCATACAAGGCAGAGGGAAGGTTCGGGAGGTGGCGGGGAGGGTAAGAGAAACAAGAAATGGCACATAAAGAACCGGAAGGGAAGATAGGGGGAGGAGGGAAACTGTCGCAGCAGAGACAAATTAGTTCAAAAATAAAAACCATGGTAAACAAACCTAATGTCATGTAGGAAAGGAAAAAAGAATAGTAGCAAAAGAAGGGAGGAGAAATGAGGACACAAGGAAAGGTAGACTGAAATTCAGTGGAGTAGTAGAAATGGTTCTACAGGAGCTGTCGTCATATTTCAGCTCTGCGAGCAGATTTTCCATACTGCATAAGCTTAGGATCTCCTGAAGTCAAGACAATAGAGAAGGGGGAGTCGTGGATTTCCACAGCCAAGGGATAATGGATCTCGCCGCTACTAGTAGGAAACCTATAAGCCTGCGGGTATGCTTCTGGAACTGACGTGGGAAGATAGGAGCAGGGTCATCTTCCAAGGCAATGCCAGTGACCGTCTGGATAATATGACGGACACCCGACCAAAAGGGACCTAGGAGTGTACATCCTCACCAGACGTGCGCTATCTTGCCCCGGTCAATATTACATCTCTAGCATCGGTCTGAAGTGGAGGGGTAAATCTCATGAAGGACAGAGGGGACTCTACCATCTGGAGAGGATCTTGTAGTTTGTCTCCTGTGTTTTCCAAGATATGGAGAACTTGTGACATGCCTGGAAAGCTGAGGACCATGCGTCTGGCGAGAATGAGACCCCCATTTCCCTTTCCCAACTACTTGTGAATACTGGGAGACTGTTGGCGGAATCCTCCATGAGCATGCCATAAATGAGGGAGACAGTATGAGTTGGAGCACTAGATGAGAGGCACAAGCGTTCAAAAGGCAATAACGTCCTGTGGAGGTTGTGAGACTTCTTAAGAGCAAAATAGAAATGGGAGAGCTGAGCATACTGCCAAAGAGAGACAATGGAGTCTGGGTGTGGGGTCAGGGAGAGCAGAGCATGGAAGGAGGGAGAAGGTTGAAAGAACCTGATGTAATTTAAGGGTGGGTTGACCCACGGAATGGGAGAGGAAAGAGGAGTGGAGAGTGGCAGGGAAGTCTGGGTTGCCCGAGATTGGAGTCAGGACCATCATTACAGAAGAGTCTCCGCACAGCACCATAGAGTTGACAAGACCTGAAAGTCTGGCACGTGACGTAGGGGAGTACATGAGTCTTACTGTCTGACCATAGTCATTTATGTAGCCATGGAAGAGCAGGGAGAGGGCTCAGGGACTCCTCCAGGGCAACCCAGAGCTTAGAACATATGGAATGGTGCCAATCAAGAATTGAGTCATGACTGCAGCCAGGAAGAGCAGTATCCAGAGCAATCTGGGACTGCTAAACACAGTCCCTATTTAGGCCTAACTAGGGTACTTTTAGCAATTTGCCGGGGCTTTGACGTCCAGATAAACCTAGTAAAGGCTTTCCGGACCGCAGTAAAGAAATGTTTAGGCAAGATTATGGGAACGGTTTGGAAGAGATAGAGGAGGCGGGGGGAGTACATTTATATTCAGCATTTTAATATGACCTAGGCAAGAGAAACCCTTGGTATGCCAATGAGCAAGATCAGTCTGGAGAGTTCGCAAAATCGGAAGGAAATTCCTGTGTCAGATAAGTTATTAGGAAGCTGCACACCCAGGTATTTTATCGCTTTCGGGACCATGTGAAGGGGAAGGTGGATCAGAGATTACTGAATAAAGGTATAGGTAGTGAGACATTGAGTGCAGTGCTTTTGGACAGATTAATTTTATAATTATTAGAGTAACCATAAGCGCCAATTTCATAGAGGACGGAAGGGATAGTCGTAAGTGTCTGGGTGATAAAGAGCAGAACATCATCTGCAAATGCTGAGATTTTCAAATGCGGAACACGGAGACCCTGGATATCTGGGTTATTCCTAATGGCTACTAGCAAGTGTTCCATCACCAATGCGTATAGCAGTGGAGATAGAGGACAGCCTTGCTGGGTACCATTATGAATAGTGAGAGGGGAAGAAAATGTACCATTCACTCGTATTTGCATGCGAGGAGAGTTATAGAGCAGATACGAGTGGGCATAGTGGGACCAAGGCCTATCTGTATAAGGGTGGCCTCCAGAAACCTCCAGTCTACTCTATCAAAGGTCTTCTCCACGTCCAATGAGAGCAGCATCATAGGAATCTGAGAGCGCTGAGCGTGGTGGATCGCGGAGAAGGCCTTCAGCGTATTATCCCGATCCTCCCTACAAGGGATGAACCCCACCTGATCCAGGTGTGCAAAGTCCTCCATGTGTGAGCTCAGTTAATTGGCTATCAATTTGGCATAGAGCTTCGCATCAGTGTTGATCAGAGAAATCAGCCTTTAACTAGGGCAGAGCAAATGGTCCTTTCTCTCTGTAGGGATTACCGTGATATGCACATGAAGGAAGGATGGGGGGAAGGGAGTGTCAGGCGAGATAGAATTGAAGGATTTCAACAAGACGAGCTATGTCAGGTTGCAGAGCCTTATAGAACCGGGCCATGAAGCCATCCAGGCCGGGACTCTTACCCTCTTGGGCCGAGAACGGCGACTCAGCGTCCTCAGACCCAAGCGAGGGAAGGGCTGTGTTGGCTATATACTGGGGAAGAGTGAATGGTGGGTCAGGTGCCGGATTAACGGTGTGTGGTAGAGGCAGGTTATAGAGGGAGTCATAATAATCAAAGAATGCCGCAGCAATATCCGCAGTGAGGTGGGAGGTGGGGGCCGAGGGGCACTTAATGGCCATAATATGAGAAGCAACATGTCTCTCCCTCACCGCACGGGCCAGAAGACGACCCGCCTTATTACCCCATATATAAAAAGAGCGCCTACCCAATTGATGGAGTCGCTGTTGCTTGTGCTCAAGCAGGGATCTAATTTCCTGACGC
This sequence comes from Leptodactylus fallax, assembly GCA_947044405.1. Lineage (NCBI taxonomy): Eukaryota > Metazoa > Chordata > Amphibia > Anura > Leptodactylidae > Leptodactylus > Leptodactylus fallax. Next base: position 6,691,007 of record CAMRHE010000021.1, read on the forward strand.
TTTGACGTCAGTGAGGTTAGAGTAGTCTGCTGGAGGGTCTGCTTATCTTGTGCCTCCAGGGTAGCTAGTGAGTGGAATTTCAAATCAGGTTCCCTCTTAAGTCGCTCTCCATGTTTTATCAGCACCCCACGAAGCACACATTTCAAGGCTTCCCACTGCATCGGCAGGGTAGTGATGTCACAGGAGTGGTCCTGCACAAAATTGGGAGAGTTTGAGATCTGCCAAGCATTGAGCATCAAGTAAAAGCGACTCGTTCAGTCTCCAGGTATTAGAGCGCAGACCAGAAGGCAGAAGACGGATAGAACAGGAAACGGGAATGGTCGGAAAGGAAAGCCGCATCAATTCTAGCCGCAGTCACTTGAGAGAAGAGAGCATGATATAGGAATATGTAGTCAATCCTACTACAGGAATTGTAGGCATGGGAGAAGAAAGAAAAGTCCTTATCAGCCAGATGGAGAATCCGCCAAGCGTCACACAGAAGCATGGAGTGCAAGAGTTTGCGTACTTCATGGCGCTGTACTGTTCAGGGTGCTGTAGGGGATCTGGGACCAACTCGTTGAGGTATCAATCGGAGGGCTCATAGGGAGGTTAAAGTTGCCACATAAGATGAGGAGTCCCTTTGCAAAGGACTGGAGGGCGGCTAGGGCTGAGAGGAGAAACGAGACCTGATTGGAGTTGGGTGCATACAGATTCGCTATGGTATACACTGTTCCATATATTTAACATATAAGATAAAGGTATCTAGCATCCTGATCTACCAGGGAGTCCAATATCTTAACCGGGAGATTTTTATGGAAAAAAGTAGCTACACCCGTAGTCTTACCCTGTACACTACTGCTATGTGAACACAGAGGGAAGTAGCGGTTTTTAATCGTAGGCATATGGTCAGCTACAAAATGTGTCTCTTGTAGACAAAGTATCTGTATTTTTGATTTATGAGCGTCATACAGAACCTGAGTGTTTCTCAGGGACATTCAGCCCCTTAACATTAAAGGACGATACAGATATGTCCGCTATATAGAGAGGAGGGGAATAGTGAGATGGGGATCACAGAGAAGGGAAGAACGGGTAGCACAGAAAAAGAAGAGGGGGGGTCTAAGGAAGGAAGCTGGGGAGTAAGAAGGCAGGGGGATGTGAGAAAACCAGACAAGTGGGAGAGGGTGGATAGGACACCCTCAAGGGACAGTTGAAGAAAAGCGAAAAAAGGTAATAGTACAGAGCCATGATGGCCCCTACAAAGAGGAAGATGGAATAAAACAGGAATATGCATGGGTATATACAGTGCTGGCCAAAAGTATTGGCACCCCTGCAATTCTGTCAGATAATACTCAATTTCTTCCAGAAAATGATTGCAATCACAAATGCTTTGGTAATAATATCTTCATTTATTTTGCTTGCAATGAAAAAACACAAAAGAGAATGAAAAAAAGTCAAATCATTGATCATTTTACACAAAACTCCAAAAATGGGCCGGACAAAAGTATTGGTACCCTCAGCCTAATACTTGGTAGCACAACCTTTAGACAAAATAACTGCGAACAACCGCTTCCGGTAACCATCAATGAGTTTCTTACAATGCTCTGCTGGAATTTTAGACCATTCTTCTTTGGCAAATTTCTCCAGGTCCCTGAGATTTGAAGGGTGCCTTCTCCAAACTGTCATTTTGAGATCTCTCCACAGGTGTTCTATGGGATTCAGGTCTGGACTCATTGCTGGCCACTTTCGAAGTCTCCAGTGCTTTCTCTCAAACCATTTTCTAGTGCTTTTTGAAGTGTGTTTTGGGTCATTGTCCTGCTGGAAGACCCATGACCTTTGAGGGAGACCCAGCTTTCTCACACTGGGCCCTACATTATGCTGCAAAATTTGTTGGTAGTCTTCAGACTTCATAATGCCATGCACACGGTCAAGCAGTCCAGTGCCAGAGGCAGCAAAGCAACCCCAAAACATCAGGGAACCTCTGCCATGTTTGACTGTAGGGACCGTGTTCTTTTCTTTGAAGGCCTCTTTTTTTTTTCCTGTAAACTCTATGTTGATGCCTTTTCCCAAAAAGCTCTACTTTTGTCTCATCTGACCAGAGAACATTCTTCCAAAAAGTTTTTGGCTTTCTCAGGTAAGTTTTGGCAAACTCCAGCCTGGCTTTTTTATGTCTCTGGGTCAGAAGTGGGGTCTTCCTGGGTATCCTACCATAGAGTCCCTTTTCATTCAGACGCTGACGGATAGTACGGGTTGACACTGTTGTACCCTCGGACTGCAGGGCAGCTAGAACTTGTTTGGATGTTAGTCGAGGTTCTTTAGCCACCATCCGCACAATCTTTCGTTGAAATCTCTCGTCAATTTTTCTTTTCCGTCCACATCTAGGGAGGTTAGCCACAGTGCCATGGGCTTTAAACTTCTTGATGACACTGCGCACGGTAGACACAGGAACATTCAGGTCTTTGGAGATGGACTTGTAGCCTTGAGATTGCTCATTCTTCCTCACAATTTTGCTTCTCAAGTCCTCAGACAGTTCTTTGGTCTTCTTTCTTTTCTCCATGCTCAATGTGGTACACACAAGGACACAGGACAGAGGTTGAGTCAACTTTAATCCATTTCAACTGGCTGCAAGTGTGATTTAGTTATTGCCACCACCTGTTATGTGCCACAGGTAAGTAACAGGTGCTGTTAATTACATAAATTAGAGAAGCATCACCTGATTTTTCAAAGGGTGCCAATACTTTTGTCCACCCCCTTTTTTATGTTTGGTGTGGAATTATATCCAATTTGGCTTTTTGACAATTATTTTTGTGGTTTTCCATTGAAGACAAATTAAATGAAGATATTATTACCAAAGCATTTGTGATTGCAATCACTTTCTGGAAGAAATTGAGTATTATCTGACAGAATTGCAGGGGTGCCAATACTTTTGGCCAGCACTGTAAAAACAAATATAAATGAATGAAAATGGGCAGAAATGAGCCTAGTACACAATAGTACAACAGAAAGAGATTAGAGAGTCCAACAGGAGAGGGTCACCTGACAGGAGTTAGTTCAAGCAGGGAGGTCTCGATCTGGGGCCATTCTCCATCTGCGACGTTGTCTTTGAACGTGTGAGGTACTCACATCACAGTTCCCTGCAGCACCCAGCGGCGGACGGTGAGGTTAGGGACGATTCAGGATTGCTGAGTAGTAGCTCCCAGGCAGGAAGTTGGAGTGATGGTAGATTCAGTGAGCGAAGAAAGTCTGGTAGTTCCTCCGGAAAGGCCAGGGAAAGCAGGCAGTCCTTCATGTGTACCTGCAGCGCAAATGGGAAACCCCAGCGATAGTGAATCCCACGCTCCTATCAGGCAAGCAAAGGCTTTAGGGACGCTCTCTGGCATAGGGTATACCTGGGGATATCTGGGAAGATGGAGAGGGAGGCACCATCAAAGTCTATGGTTTTGTGATCCCTGGCCTTAATAAATAATAATAACTTTATTTATATAGCGCCAACATATTCCGTAGCACTTTACAAATCAGAGGACACATGAACAGACAATATGAGACATTACAATGTGACAAAGAAATAAACATATCAAACAATAGGAGTGAGGGCCCTGCTCGCAAGAGCTAACATTCTATGAGAAGATAGGGGGACACGAGGTCAGAGGGCTTGTTTGCTACCATGGTCCAGCCATTTTTTAATAGAAAAGGTTATGTAACTGAAGCTGTATGAACCTGTCACCAGCCAGTATCTGCGAATAAACAGATACTAAGTGCAAGGAGTGCAGTGTAACTTCTAGATGGAGAAGACAGGATCTGAGGAACAGAGGAGGAAGGATAAAAGGTGTTATTGTTCTCCACCTCCACACACTACACGGTGATCAGGTCACGTGATAAGCCTGACCATACAGATGTGATTTTAGGACAGTTTTGAAGCTGCTGTAGTTGGGAATTAATCAGATTGTCTTGGGTAAAGCATTCCAAAGCACCGATGCAGCTCGAGAAAAGTCTTGGAGATGGGATTGGGAAGATCGGATAACAGGGGATGCAAGTCTAAGGTCATTGGCAGAACGGAGAGGACGGTTAGGGTGGTAGACAGTGACGAGAGAGGAGATATAGGGGGGCACAGTGCTATGGATGGATTTGTGGGTCAGTGTGATAATTTTATATTGTATTCTCTGATGGATGGGCAACCAATACAGTGACTGACACAAGGTAGATGCGTCTGTGTACCGGTTTGACAGAAAGATGTCTGGCGGCTTTATTCAGGACAGATTGTAGTGGGCAGAGTTTAGTAAGAGGAAGCCCATTTAGAAGAGAATTGCAATAGTGAAGACAAGAGAGAATCAGAGTGACAATGAGGGTTTTAGATGTTTCAACGGTGAGAAAAGGCCTTGAGCACTATTTCTTCCTTGACAGTGTAGAAGTGGATCCTGCAGATTACATCTTGGGGTTTAGTAGGGTCAGCTCTGCTGGGCCAGAGGGCATGGTGTGCGCGGTCCATTTCAATGCGAGTCTCAGAAGGGCGGCCCAAGAGAGAATTGAAAATGCCAGTGAGGGTAGGAACCAGGTCAGCCATCTGAGTGGCTTCTGGGAGGCCGCGGATCCGTATGTTATTGCGACTGTTGCGGTTCTCTATGTCATCCATATGAGAGATAAGCTTGCCGTAGTGAGAAGTATGGTCTGTAGACGACTGTTGTAAAGTGTGGAGAGAGGCTGTAACCGAGGATTGAACTGTTCCAGGAAAGCCACCCTGTGCTGCAGATCAGAAATTTCAGATTTCACCACTTGCAAGTCCTGGTGCCATGCGCGCTTCAGATCAGTAGCTAGACAGTCCATATCCCTTTTACTTAGGGCAGGTAGAGCCTGTAGTTCTGGATGTTTCTGGATGTTTCTTAGTGTGCCACTTCCTCTGGTGGTGGTAGATGAGATACAAAAGGAGGCGGCTCAGTACAGCGAATAGCGGGAGCACCATTGCCACTCAGGAGTTTCTTACAGGTGACAGGAGGATCGGTCTCCTCACTAGATGAGAGGTCTGAGCCAGATAGAGGAGAAATAGTCCCAGGCATCTGCTGACCAGGTCTGGAGGAGTGGAATAGGGATTTCTTGGATGGGGGATTACATCCCACTCCGAGTCTCTATCATGGACAGAGGACTGAGAACCCCCTGGTTTCAGTGATGGGGGGTCAGGAAGAAGTTCTGAGATAACCTCCCCCCCACCTCTCCAGAAGTCCCTACAGGGATTGAAGGAATGGAGAGCAGCGGCGTCTCTGCTGCCGCTGATCTCGACCGAGATGTAGGCGGAGGCCAGATGGAGGCAGATCCCAGTCCTGAAGACAGTTCTGGCAGTAGGGATGATGGTTTGGCCGCCTGTTGCAGGTCTGGGGAGCAGTTGGAGCGCTGCCCTGTAGCAAGCAGCAAAGCGGAGGTGCCGCTCAGCGCTCCTGCAGAGAGCACATGTGGAGCAGAAGATGGCGGCACCCGCGTTCATGTTCCGGTACCAGCACTAGAGGGCCTGCACTGTTCTCCCAGTGGGGGAAAATACATTGATATTGCCGCCTCCGGAGGCAGGGAGGAGGGGGGATCCCCTGCAGGTCGTCTAGCTCGAGGTTTGCCTATTTATGCACAGATAAACACCCAGTACTAAGGGGCAGACAGCAGAGCTCTCAGAGAACACGACCGCTCGCTTCCATGCCTAGCCACGCCCCCTGTTTGTGTGTTTTAATAGTTTTTTAACTGACAACATTTTCTGTGCTTATAATAATATGTATTCGTATATATGCAGATTTGATGCTATGTTTCACTTGCAAAGTATCAGTCTTTATAGGATTATTATTATGCAGTAGGGAATTGATATATTAGTACTATCTGGTGTTCTGGGAAATATAGGTTACTGATTGTTGTTTGTTTTTCCTGCAACCAGATTTAATTTTTTGTTTTTATACTTATTAATCGTTGATTATGATGTTAATCTGTTTTCCCTTAGTCCTAACAGCAGCACAATATTGTGTATTCCTGCCCCTGTGTTCTGGTAGGACAGGCAGAACTTTTAATTAACATAAAATATGCATGACTATGCTACACTATAAGAGGGCAAAGAGACCTCCCTCCCTTGTGTAAGTTATAAAGTAAAAATTTCTAAGTTTAGGGAGGGAAGCTTGTGCTGCTGTTAGGACTAAGGAAAAACAGATTAACATCATAAATCAACGATTCCCTTACGTCCTACAGCAGCACAATATGGGGATATAGCAAGTAATTCCCTTAGGGAGGGTTTCCCTGCTCTACACACCTAGGACTGACTGTCCAAAGGCAGTTGCCACAGAACTCCAAACATCTAGTCGATAATGTTTTACAAAGGTTAGGCGAGACCAAGAAGCAACTGCACAGATCTGATCCAGCGGTAAGGCCCGGTTCTCAGCCAAGAGGTTAATACAGCTCTGGTTGAATGGGCTGTACAAAATTCGGTTGGAGCTGACCCCTGAGCAAAAAAAGAGACTTTGATTGCCTCCTTGATCCACCTAGACAAGGTAGGCTTGGAAGCCCTGAGACCTTTGTCTCTACCATACATGTTCACAAGGAGATTCTCGGTTCTCCTAAAGGAACGTGTATGTAAGAGGTAAACCTGGAGACATCTCACAACATCTAATGTGTGAAGTTTTTTCTCCTCTTCAGAGGAAGGGGCTGGAAAAAACACGGGTAAAGAGACTAATTGGTTAATATTGGTGCGGGAAGGCACCTTAGGTTTAAGCCCAGGAAGAAACCTAAGTTGGACCTATACGCAAAAAATTATATATAAGGTTCCTTGGAAGAAAAAGCCTGGAGCTTACTTACCCTTTTGGCTGAAGTGATGGCTAATAGAAAGGTGGTTTTAAAGGCAAGAAATTTAAGATCTACAACCTCCAAAGGCTTAAAAGGAGGACCACAAAGACCTGAAAGAACAGTAGAGAGATCCCACTGGGGAACCGGAGCTGAGACCAACGGTCTAAGTCTGGTAGTGCCCTTAAGGAATCCAACAATAAGGGAATTCTGGGACAATCGTCTACCTAAACAGGTGGATAAGGCTGAAACCTGAACCCTCAGTGTAGCAGGAGAAAGGCCTGAATCCAAGCCGCTTTGAAGAAAATCCAAAATTTCTGCCATAGTAGGGATTGAATTATCAGCTCCTCTTCTGGAGCACCACTGCTTGGGGATGTTAGCTATCCTATGGTAGCTTTTCTTGGTAGACTCTGCTCTGACACAGGAAAGAGTCTTCAGGACAGCTTCTGGCAGTCCACTAAATCTCCGTAGGGACTGATCAACCTCCAGGCTGTCAGGTTGAATCTCCTCAGATCCTGGTGCTTCTGAGTTCCTTTGGAAACCAGGTTCTGGGTGGGGGGAAGTCTCCAATATGTCCCTTGACTCATGTACATGAGCTGGGCAAACCAAGTCCTTTTTGGCCAGAATGGAAAGATGGCTATCACAGAGACTTGGTCCTGTCTGACTTTCATCAATACCTTTGGTATCATGGAAAGTGGAGGGAAAATGTATGCCAGCCTGAACCTCCAAGGGATAGACAGGGCATCCACTGTCAATGGATAGTCCTCCTGATACAGTGAGCAGACCATCTCTACCTTGGCATTGAGTCTGGTCGCAATGAGGTCTACTTCTGGGAGACCCCATCTCAGGGTAATCTGATGGAATACATCTTGATTGAGAGACCATTCTCCTGATATGACATGACCCCGACTCAACTGATCTGCTACTATGTTCAGGGAACGTTTGATGTGAACTGCGGATAAGTGGGTCAGATTTTTTTTTTTTCTGCCCAGGTAAAAATCAGATCCGACTCTCTAGGAGAGATAACGATCTGGTGCCTCCCTGTCTGTTCAGGTACATTACGGTCGTCATGCTGTCTGACTGAACCTTGATTGATCTCCCTATGAGGAGAGGAGAAAAATGAAGTAGTGCCAGGTACACGGCTCTGAGCTCCTTCCAATTGGAAGATGTCTTTTCTTCTAGACTGCTCCAGACTCCTTGTACGGTCTTCTCCCCATCCTGAGAGGGATGCATCGGTAGTCAACAGGGTCCAACAAGGTTGGACCGTGGACTTTCCGTCTTTCAGGTGTATCCACCATCTGAGGGAAAGATAGGTACTGGGAGAAAGTTTGAGCTTCTTGTCGAGACCGAGAGGTGTACGGCTCCAGGCTTTTAGTACTTTCATCTGGAGAGGACGCAAATGCCATAAAGCCCAAGGGACTGCGATGGCTGAGGATGACATCAGGCCTAGGACTCTCATGGATGTTCTGATGGATACCAGGCGTGTTCTGAAGAGAAACCTGACTGCTCTGATTAATCTTTTCTTCCATGCTGGTGTTAAGGAAACCTCCATGCAGTCTGAGTCCAGGAGATACCCCAGGAACTTCCTGCGGGTAGAGGGAACTTACCTCTGACTTCTCCCAATTTATCAGCCAACCCAAGCTTTGGAGAAGGTAAACGGTTATCAATAACTGCTGGAGCATAACAGACTCTGACTGGGCTTTTATTAGCCAGTCATCCAGGTATGGCACTACAAAAAGGCCCTGAAGCCTGAGAGAGGCTGCTATAGGAGCTACAACTCTGGTGAAGGTATGAGGAGCTGAAGTGATGTCAAAGAGTAGGGCTGTGAACTGAAGATGCTTCCTGTGGCCGGAAACTGAAACGGCGATTCTGACATCTTAAGTTCTATAATCATTCTCCAACTGCCTGATGGTTTTGGCACCAGAAAAACTGGAGAGTAGACACCGAATCCTTCTTCCAAGGGGGGGACCTCTTCCAAGGCCCCCTAGCGGATGTAATCATGAATGAAGCACTCCAATATATCCTACTGAGCCGCAGGAAGGGAGTGGGTTATGACGAATCGTTCCTGAGGCGGCTGAAGAAACTCGATTGCATAACCTCACTGAAAAACCTACAAGACCCAAGGGTCTTGAATTTTTTTCTGTCAGACAGTGTAAAAGTGAGAAAGCCGACCTCTGACAGAAGACTCGGCCACAGGAAGAATGCAGCCAATATCAAAGCTAGGCTTCTTTTTGTCCTCATCCTTGGGGAACCTTCGTCCAGAACCCCTAGGCTGATATCTAGGACGTCTCTGGAACTGAGGTCTGGGTTGAGGCTGATAACCTCTACCCCGGCCGAAAGGTCTTGACCTGCCTCTAAAGGCCTGAGGCAGAGTCTTACCCTTTTTATTGGCAAGGTCTATCATAATCTCATCCAGGCCTCTGCCAAAAAGCTTACCCAGCTCAAAGGTTAGAGAACAAAGGTTGAACTTGGAGGCATTATCAGCTCTCCAGGGTTTTAACCATAGCGGCCTTCTAGCTGCCGTAGAAAGGGCCAAAGATTTGTCCGCCAGCCTTAAATGATGTTGGGAGGCTTCGGCTAAATAATCTGCCGACAAGGAGACCGAACTCAAAAAAAGCTAGGAGACGAAAACGTTTCGTCTCTTGCAAACTGGGCTAAGTCAGCACGAAATTAGCTTGAGACTTCATTAGAGGCAATAGCCATGGAAGTCTGACCGGAGGCCAGAGAATAAACCTTCCTGAGGGTACTCTCTATGCATCTATCCATGGGGTCCTGGAGGTTAGAACCATCATCCACCGGGACCACCATACGACAGAACAACTTGTCCACTTTAGGTGGGAGGCCCCACCGATCCCGCTGAGCCTCCGCAATAGGGAACAAGGTTCTAAATCTTCTGGAATATATGGACGCTCTTTCCAGATGTTTCCATTCCGCAAGCATGAGTCTTTCCAGGGACTCATCCATTTGGAAGGCCCTAGGCACCCTAGAGGTGGAACAGGAGGCTTCCCCATCAACATCACGGTCCTTTGACCGGATGGACTTCAGCAGCCTATTTATCTTCTCAAGAGGAAAAAGAGGTCTGCTGGTATCTTCCAGGTATCATCAGATGAAAGCGTTTCGTCAATCACCTGGAAATCTTCAATAGCTTCACAGTGTATCACAATGCATACAAACCAGACCCCTTTTTTTTTTTTTTTTAAAACTCCTTGCAGGATTTGAACCCAGGACTCTAGCACTGCAAGCACCGTGCTGCCCAGAACTGCAGCAGCAAGAACAGTAATCCAGGTGGAGTACTGAGGCCTTCCTCACTAAGAGACAAGCCATCTCCTGCATTGAGATGAAGGCTTCTATAGGAGTCGAGGAGGAATGAGCAAGTAGTGCACACAAAAAACCCTCCCCCCCGCAAATTTTGCAAACCTTAATTCCTTGTACACAGAATTAAGCTAAAAATATACAGACCAATGCCAGAAAAGAGGCTCAGCAAATATAAACTTGCAAAAAGGAGAAAAAAACAAAGCTGCAAAAAGTCTGTCCGAGAATTCAGTCCCCGGAAAACCGGAACACAAACAAAGGTCCCGGAGGAACAAAGTGACAGACGTCATTTCTGGTGTCCGCGGAGCTTGTAAGTTAAGTGAAACAGTAATGCCCCACATCAAGGCCTCACAAGTGGCCTGCACCCAGGGGCGCACCACTAATGAGGCGAAGTGAGGTGGCCGCCTCAGGCGGCACTGTCCGTCACTGTCTGGGGGGGTGGCATTTTTACTATTTAATGTAGACCAGCCCAGGACAGGCCGCTTTAAAAAAAAAACAAAGCTGAGCGGGGCCTGTGCTGGGCTGGTTTACGAGACGTCGCATCTCAGCGCAGGCGGCGATACAATGACGTCATCACGCCGCCTACTCTGAGACACAGACATCGCGGACAAGAAGAGGAGGCGGCGGCTGCATCAAGACAACGCAGGTGAGTATAACTTTTTTTTTTATATATAAATAGGCCGTGACCTGCTGGAGTATCCCCAGCAGGTCACGGCTTATTTATTTACCTACCCTGCGTCTGCTCGTGGCCGCCTCCGCTTCCCCTTCTGCTACGTGAGCGGCCACGGGGATTGGTAAGTGAGGCCGCGAGCATCGGTAAGTGAGGCAGCGGGCCTCAAATACTACTATTATTATACTCCGGGGTCTTTTCAGACCCCAGAGTATAAAATCGGAGGCCTAGAGTTGGTGAGGGAACATAGAAACCATTGTTACTCACCTCCTGCGATCCGATGTAACTCCGAGCAGGCTTGAGGCCTCTGGTGACATCATCAGGTCACGTCGCCGGCCTGATCACGTGACGTCTGTGCGCAATTAAACGGCCGAAAGCTGCAAGGAGTGCACTGGTGTCCAGGATAGGTAAGTAATACTGGTTTTTATGTTTGTATTCTCCCCTGGGTCTCCAATCATTATACTCTGGGGTCTGAAAAGACCCCAGAGTATAATAATAGTTCATGGGTGGCCCACTATGGGGCATAATACCGTGTGCAGGGGCCACTGTAGAGCATAATACCCTGTGCAGGGGCTACTAAGGAGCATAATACCGAGTGCAGGGGCCACTATAGAGCATAATACCATGTGCAGGGGCCACTATGCAGCATAATACCGAGTGCAGGGGCCACTATAGAGCATAATACCGGGTTCAGTGGCCACTATGGAGCATAATACAAGTGCAGGGGCCACTATGGAGCATAATACCGAGTGCAGGGGCCACTATAGAGCATAATACCGGGTGCAAGGGCCACTATGGAGCATAATACCCTGTGCAGGGGCCACTATGGAGCATAATACCGAGTGCAGGGCCCACTATAGAGCATAATACCGGGTGCAGTGGCCACTATGGAGCATAATACAAGTGCAGGGGCCACTATGGAGCATAATACCGAGTGCAGGGGCCACTATAGAGCATAATACCTTGTGCAGGGGCCACTATGCAGCATAATACCGAGTGCAGGGGCCACTATAGAGCATAATACCAGGTTCAGTGGCCACTATGGAGCATAATACAAGTGCAGGGGCCACTATGGAGCATAATACCGAGTGCAGGGGCCACTATAGAGCATAATACCATGTGCAGGGGCCACTATGGAGCATAATACCGAGTGCGGGGGCCACTATAGAGCATAATACCGGGTGCAGTGGCCACTATGGAGCATAATACCGTGTGCAGGGGCCACTGTAGAGCATAATACCCTGTGCAGGGGCCACTAAGGAGCATAATACCGAGTGCAGGGGCCACTATAGAGCATAATACCATGTGCAGGGGCCACTATGCAGCATAATACCGAGTGCAGGGGCCACTATAGAGCATAATACCGGGTGCAAGGGCCACTATGGAGCATAATACCCTGTGCAGGGGCCACTATGGAGCATAATACCGAGTGCAGGGCCCACTATAGAGCATAATACCGGGTGCAGTGGCCACTATGGAGCATAATACAAGTGCAGGGGCCACTATGGAGCATAATACCGAGTGCAGGGGCCACTATAGAGCATAATACCATGTGCAGGGGCCACTATGCAGCATAATACTGAGTGCAGGGGCCACTATAGAGCATAATACCAGGTTCAGTGGCCACTATGGAGCATAATACAAGTGCAGGGGCCACTATGGAGCATAATACCGAGTGCAGGGGCCACTATAGAGCATAATACCAGGTTCAGTGGCCACTATGGAGCATAATACAAGTGCAGGGGCCACTATGGAGCATAATACCGAGTGCAGGGGCCACTATAGAGCATAATACCATGTGCAGGGGCCACTATGGAGCATAATACCGAGTGCGGGGGCCACTATAGAGCATAATACCGGGTGCAGTGGCCACTATGGAGCATAATACAAGTGCAGGGGCCACTATGGAGCATAATACAAGTGCAGGGGCCACTATGGAGCATAATACAAGTGCAGGGGCCACTATGGAGCATAATACAAGTGCAGGGGCCACTATGGAGCATGATACCAGTGCAGGGGCCACTATAGAGCATACTAACGGGTGCAGGGGCCACTATGGAGCATAATACAAGTGCAGGGGCCACTATGGAGCATAATACCGTGTGCAGGGGCCACTGTAAGGCATAATACCCTGTGCAGGGGCCACTATGGAGCATAATACCGAGTGCAGGGGCCACTATGGAGCATAATACCGAGTGCAGGGGCCACTATAGAGCATAATACCAGGTGCAGAGGCCACTTTGGAGCATAATACAAGTGCAGGGGCCACTATGGAGCATAATACAAGTGCAGGGGCCACTATGGAGCATAATACCAGTGCAGGGGCCACTATGGAGCATAATACCAGTGCAGGGGCCACTATAGAGCATAATACCAGTACAGGGGCCACTGTGGAGCATAATACCGTGTGCAGGGGCCACTGTGGAGCATAATACCTTGTGCAGGGGCAAATATGGAGCATAATACCTTGTGCAGGGACCAATATGGGGCATAATACCGTGTGCAGTGGCCACTATGGAGCATAATACCGAGTGCAGGGGCCACTATAGAGCATAATACCGGGTGCAGAGGCCACTATGGAGCATAATACAAGTGCAGGGGCCACTATGGAGCATAATACAAGTGCAGGGGCCACTATGGAGCATAATACCAGTGCAGGGGCCACTATGGAGCATAATACCAGTGCAGGGGCCACTATGGAGCATAATACCAGTGCAGGGGCCACTATAGAGCATAATACCAGTGCAGGGGCCACTATGGAGCATAATACCGTGTGCAGGGGCCACTGTGGAGCATAATACCTTGTGCAGGGACCAATATGGGGCAAAACCGTGTGCAGTGGCCACTATGGAGCATAATACCGAGTGCAGGGGCCACTATAGAGCATAATACCGGGTGCAGAGGCCACTATGGAGCATAATACAAGTGCAGGGGCCACTATGGAGCATAATACAAGTGCAGGGGCCACTATGGAGCATAATACCAGTGCAGGGGCCACTATGGAGCATAATACCAGTGCAGGGGCCACTATAGAGCATAATACCAGTGCAGGGGCCACTATGGAGCATAATACTGTGTGCAGGGGCCACTGTGGAGCATAATACCTTGTGCAGGGGCAAATATGGAGCATAATACCGTGTGCAGGGACCAATATGGGGCATAATACCGTGTGCAGTGGCCACTATGGAGCATAATACCGTGTGCAGGGGCCACTGCGAGGCATAATGCAGTGTGCAGGGGCCACTGCGGGCCATAATACTGTGTAATATTGTGTGCAGGGGCTGCTGTGGAACATTATAGTGTGTGTAAATGGGGCGCTATAAACTAGGGCTATGGCACCTGTTTATATTATACGCTGTCTGTTTATAGTGGCCGTGTGATGTAATTCCAGCCTTGTCACATACTGTAGACATGTACAGGACGAGGCTGTAGTTACATTACATGGCCGCTATGAGATGAATGACACTATGTAAACATAGAAGCGGTCATGGCGCTTACACAGGTACCATTCAAACAGCTGATCAGTGGGGGTCCTGGGTTTTTGAGCCCCACTGATTAGTTTATTAATGACCTGGAAAACCTTTTAATTAGTTGACACCTGGGGCATTATTAATAAGGGGCACTATTTATACAGGGTACACACGGACATTATTAATATAAAGTTGCACTTGGGAGTATTATTCATTATGGGGGGGTTATATCATATATTTTGTAATTGGGGTAGAAGCAGGATGGGTGTGCAGGTGAGGACAATGTGGGTCGGGTGCCTGGAAAAGTGAGGAGCCAAAGATGTCTGTGTTGCAAACTTTACAGAGACAAGTCACAGCTGGAAGAAGTGGTCATGGCGGCGCAAAGGGAAGAGAAGGGAAATGTGACCAATTAGTCAGAGACATCTCCTGTAAGTCACAAAATGTTACTGCCCTGTATTCACCTAAATGATAGAGGATAAATACCTGATTGATAGGGGTCTGTCTGCTGAGATCCCACTGAGCCTGAGAATTGGGTTTTTTCCCCCCACTGGGTGGGAATTCAGCCTGACCGCAGCCATATATATAGGTGTGTCACTTGGTGGATGGATGAACCTGCGTGGCTCTCATTCACTTCGATGGGAGTGCCAAAGATACCCGAAGTCCAGTACTCAGCTATCTGCGGGGCTCCTATTATAGAGAATGGGGGCCACGTGGGCTCGTCCATTCACCAAGCAGAAGATGTGTGAAGTTACTTTCATTGTTAATGCCGTGTTGTTGATCTGATACTGAAGTAATACAGGAAGAAGAATTCTTAAAAACTGTTTTATAACTTTGTGTATTGTGTATATTGTGCGACGATAACAGTGTGTTAAACTAGTAGCATGGAAACTCAATTTTTTTTTTTTTTTTTTTTTTGGGGGGGGGCGTCTTTCTATAGTCCGCCTCAGGCAACAAAGAGGCTAGGTTCACCACTGCCTGCACCACAGGTCTTTGAACATGCAGCATGCAGCTACTGCTTCCAGTACTACTGAAATAAACTTTTTCAGAGCAAAGGTTGAAAGCTTGGCTAGGCATAAAAAAGGTAAGTGAAACGGCAATGCTTCACCTCAAGGCTTCACAAGTGGCCTGCATTACAGGTCTTAGAACACGCAGCATGCAACTACCGCTGCATGAACTACTGACATCAACCTTTTCAGAGCGAAGGTTGAAAGCTTGGCTAGGCACAAAAAACTGCCTAAATAAACCCCCCCTTCTTTTCCACAGAAGCATCCAGTGGAAGAAAGAAGAGAAGAGAGGTGTAAAGATGACTCCCCAAAGGAAATTAACAAACTTTAGGAAGAAAAACAAAATATGGGAGGGCAAAAGACCTCCCTCCACCTGTCCCACCACACAGGACAGAAAAAAACACAAGGGGGGGAGGTCTCTTTGCCTTCTTATAGGGTAGCATAGTCATGCATAATTTATGTTAATTAAAAGTTCCGCCTGTTCTATCAGGACATAGGGGCAGGAATACCCCATATTGTGCTGCTGTAGGATGTAAGGGAAAATGGATTTTTGTAAGAAAATGAGTGGGTGAACCAGTTGTCTAGTATCTGTACAGATGTGGGATCGGTGTCGTCAGATGTGTCTGTGGAACTAAAAGATATACAAAGGGATTTACATGCTAAACCTGGTGGAATAAAGCTACACTGGAACATTATCTATCTAAAAATCTTATCCCTAGGGGTCTAAGACTTCATATCCTGATAGAAGATAAACATTTCAAGAACAAATGGGAGGAGGCCTGTAATGGCTGCTCACAAACTTTTATTGAGTTACTTATTGGCTATGATAAAAAATTCTTAGAATCTTTTCAGATCTTGAAATTACAAGATGAAGTGAAAATAATGGCATCTCCTGATGATATTTGCAAATGGGCGTAACAGATCCATTTAGATTATAAGAAATGGGAGACAACATTGTCCGATCCGCTTACTAGGAACAGAGATGATAAGCAACTATACGATACACGACATGTGGCCCATAAGAGGAAACACATGGACAACCATACTCCACACCGTACTTCTGATTTAAAGGTAATTAATCTATCTGAACATGTACTAATGAAACATCAAGAATCTGTGTTGGCGTTGGGCCTAACGTTTTGCCTGGCAGCACCATTTGAAAGATTTACTGTGATAAAGGATGTTTTTCTGTTTGCTAGAAGGTTATTACTGACTTCTGATTAAACACCAAACCATCCTTTATCAGATTAACTACCAACTATCATAGTAGATGAAAGGAATTTAGGAATGTTTTAGACCAGTTCTAGCCTATTTTAAGACAGGACAGAGATCTGCATACAATGTTACCAATGAAAGACTTACTAATGGCTAAACATAGTAAAAGCCTTGGAGATATTCTAGTACAGAGCCATTATGTTTCACCACCGTCCAAGTATATCTTTTCCAGCACTAAATGGGGATCATCACCATGTGGGAGCTGTTCGGCCTGCAAATTTATGACCAGATACATTCATGGATTCACAAAACAATCAGCAATATAAAACTGTTCATTGTATGAATTATCTGAGTGAGGGAGTTGTATTTTACCTTATGTGCCCATGCAGACTCATATATATTGGAATAACTTCTCGCAAATTGCGAGTGAGAGTCTTGGAATATGTACGGGACATCAGGAAGGCATTGGAAACACAGGAACAAACCTCAGCATTGAACCTCAAACCAGTTGCACGACACTACAGAGACTTTCATAAAGCTGAAACACCGCAGCTTCAGGTAAAAGCTATCGACCAAGTCCACTTGGGATCCAGAGGTGGTGACCTAATGACTAGGTTACTACAATTAGAAACAAAATGGATAGTAATTTTACAAACTCTAACAACAGGGCCACTTTAACCATAGGGACAACGGTGCATAGGGACTTTAAATTGTTGGGGTAGCTTGAGGGGAACAGTAAACAGTGGGCAACTGCAGGGAGACATTAAACTGGGGGCAACTGGAGGAGGATATTAAACTGTGGGGGCAGCTGAAAGGGGACATTATGTTGTCAGGGCAGATGGATGGGTACATTATGCTGTGAGGGTGGCTGGAGGGGGACATTAAACAGGGGGCAACTTCCGTGAGTCATTAAACAGGGGGCAACTGGAGGGGGGATATTAAACTGTGGGGGCAGCTGAAAGGGGACATTATGTTGTCAGGGCAGTGGGATGGGGACATTATGCTGTGAGGATAGCTGGAAGGGGACATTAAACTGTGGGGGTAGCTGGAAGGAGACATTAAACTGGGAGCAACTGGAGGGGGACATTAAACTGAAGGGGGACATTATGTTGTCAGGGCATAGGGATGGGAACATTATACTATGGGGATAGCTGGAAGGGGACATTAAACTGTGGGTGTAGCTGAAGGGGGGACATTATATTGTATGAGGCCACTAGGGAGGCATTATACTGTGTGAGGGCCACTAATATGGCATTATAATTTGTGCAAGTTGGGTATTTCTAAGTGGTAGTGATGGGGGAGGGGGCCACAGATGTGTTAAAACGGCCCTGTCTAACATCCAAAGGGCTTAATGAAAAATTGGGCTTTGGTTGTTTCTTGTAGACACATCTGGTGGCACCATATATAGTTGTACTGATAAATTTTGGAGGTTAGATTTCCCCCGGGATCCCGTTATTTTAGTTTTATTTTTTAGCTTCACTTTGGTGTAGGCAATATGGTCATATAATTTTGCTATATATTATACTTAGGTCTCATCTGACTGGGTATTTAGATGTCCCTGGGACTACCTACATAACTTAACATTGGTGCCTAGATCTTTTCCCTTTTTGTGAGGATTATGGGGAGGGGGGGCAGTCTTGTATAACTTTGTTTTTCTATTTGCAGTGTAATTGAGCAGAGTAATGATCAGGCCATTGAATCTATGGAAGTTGAATCGTCCACTGGATAGTTTGACCCACAACTGAGGAGGGACTCATTACAGCACTGTTCATACCTATATCATAGTCATTTAAAAAGCTAAAAAACAATATTTATTAAAAAATAATATATATATATAGACCTCAACTATGAGAGACAAAATGAGAAAACAAATCTAACAAATCACATTGTCTGATTTTTAAAGAATTTATTTGCAAATTATGGTGGAAAATAAGTATTTGGTCACCTACAAACAACCAAGATTTCTGGCTCTCACAGACCTGTAACTTCTTCTTTAAGAGGCTCCTCTGTCTTCCACTCATTACCTGTTGTAATGGCACCTGTTTGACATTGTTGTTAGTATAAAAGACACCTGTCCACAACCTCAAACAGTCACACTCCAAACTCCACTATGGTGAAGACCAAAGAGCTATGGAAGGACACCAGAAACAAAATTGTAGACCTGCACCAGGCTGGGAAGACTGAATCTGCAATAGACAAGCAGCTTGGTGTGAAGAAATCAACTGTGGGAGCAATAATTAGAAAATGGAAGACATACAAGACCACTGATAATCTCCCTCGATCAGGGGCTCTACGCAAGATCTCACCCCATGGGGTCAAAATGATCACAAGAACGGTGAGCAAAAATCTCAGAACCATACAGGGGGACCTAGTGAATGACCTGCAGAAAGCTGGGACTAACGTAACAAAGGCTACCGTCAGTAACACACTACGCCACCAGGGACTCAGATCCTGCAGTGCCAGACGTGTCCCCCTGCTTAAGCCAGTACATATCCGGGCCCGTCTGAAGTTTGCTAGAGAGCATTTGGATGTTCCAAAAGAGAAATGGGAGAATGTCATATGGTCAGATGAAACCAAAGTAGAACTGTTTGGTAGAAACACAACTCGTGTTTGGAGGAGAGTGAATGCTGAGTTGCATCCAAAGAACACCATACCTACTGTGAAGCATGGGGGTGACAACATCATGCTTTGGGGCTCTGTCTCTGCAAAGGGACCAGGAAGACTGATCCGTGTACATGAAAGAATGAATGGGGCCATGTATCATGAAATTTTGAGTGCAAACCTCCTTCCATCAGCAAGGGCACTGAAGATGAAACGTGGCTGGGTCTTTCAGCATGACAATGATCTCAAGCACACCGCCAGGGCAACGAAGGAGTGGCTTCGTAAGAAGCATTTCAAGCTCCTGTAGTGGCCTAGCCAGTCTCCAGATCTCAACCCCATAGAAAACCTTTGGAGGGAGTTGAAAGTCCGTGTTGCCCAGCGACAGCCCCAAAACATCACTGCTCTAGAGGAGATCTGCATGGAGGAATGGGCCAACATACCAGCAACAGTGTGTGCCAACCTTGTGAAGACTTACAGAAAACGTATGACATCTGTCATTGCCAACAAAGGATATATAACAAAGTATTGAGATGAACTTTTGTTATTGACCAAATACTTATTTTCCACCATAATTTGCAAATAAATTCTTTAAAAATCAGACAATGTGATTTTCTGGATTTGTTGTCTCATTTTGTCTCTCATAGTTGAGGTCTATCTATGATGTCAATTACAGGCCGGCCTCATCTTTTTAAGTGGGAGAACTTGCACAATTGGTGGCTGACTAAATACTTTTTCCCCCCCACTGTGTGTATATATATATATATATATATATATATATATATATATATATATATATATATATATGTAATATATTTTTTCTTCCCCTCCATATGTACGTATTGGCCCCAATTTATTAAATGTCACTTATTTTACAGTGTTTCACCTTGTGTTGTCATTTTTTTTATTTCTTTCACCATTTATATTTTGTTTGCATCACTTTATAATTTGTCTTTTGGCAAGAATTGTCATAAGAGTCATTCTCATGATCACCTCCCCATTCTGTGATTTATTCCCTGCGTTTATATTTTCTGCACTTTCATCTCTATATGTGGAATTCATTATGCACTTTTCTGACAGCACTTATGTTATGTCTATAGTGGCCACAATATTTATACTAGATGTATTTTTCACATTTATTCAGATCACAATTTATGTGATCCAACCTGCTTGTATGGCCTTTATTGTATGCATCTATTTATCTATATATGTTGCCTCTTATATGGTGTATGACATCTTCATCCTAATTCAAATATAGTGCTCTTACATCATTATCTACTTGTATGTTCTTATACAATATCCTTGTCTTCCTTTAACTTATACTCAGCTGACCTCTTTTGCTGGCGCGGCTCAGCTTAGCTAACTATACTGATGATACTCCACTGCGCGCAACTTTACTATCCTATGTTAAGTTTGAACATGAATGATACGCATGCCTGGGATTACACTATGACATGTACCTCAGGTGATATGTATATTGTGTGGATACACAGTCTACAAAGCTATCTGGATAGCAGTGCTATTAGGATTAGGTGTGTGGCAACACCTGGGTGGCCTCTTTTTATGCCCTGATTTTGGCCTCCACGGGCCACTATAGTATTTATTGTACATATAGATTATTGATTATGGTTTGCCTGATTTATACTATTGGGAAAATGTATGTATTTTATTGAATCCTTCCTGTATATGTGCTATAATGAATATGGTGCTGTCTACACACTGAGCATAATCTTTATGCGCATAGATTTATTCTAAGCCATTGGGCATTTATGTCTATTTAAACCAGCAATATGATGCACTAGGACTGCCACCACTTTCCAGTCAAGCGTGCGCTGTCCCTTTGCAGTAAGTTTTATGCTGTACATGATCGCTGAGGTCAATCAGGGATCCAGTGACGGAACAGTTGACGTTACTTTTGAAGGACTTCATTATGCACTTCCAGGAGGAAGTCCTGGACCAGACAGCGGCAGACACCAGAGTGCTGGGACAGGCTAGTGTGCGTTTTTTTTTTTTTTGTTTCATCTTCTCCGGCCTCCTCCCCGAGTTGTGAAATTTCTGGAAACCCCTTTAAATCTTAGAGGCTTATACAGCTCTTACAAAAGATCCCAAATATGGAAAGAAAGTAATTCACTCAAGTGCGATATTTTATGCGTATAAGAGATGCATTTACTTGAAAAAGATTCACAGAGTGAAGCATGAGAACTTTCCATACATTTACCACACAACATGCAGGCTAAAAAAAAAAAAAAAAAAAAAGGACATATTAATAGCCATCAGAGATACTATGGGTTTCCAAATATTAAAATGATCTCAGGCACAAAAAGTAGATATCTGCTCCTGAAGTGTACCATTAACAATGAGAATTACACTATTATGCCTCTATACGCATCTAATAAACATTAAGGAAATTTTTGTCCTATGTCATAAATCTGATAACTAGAGAAAACACTGGATCATATGTGGAGACGTTATTAAAGTCTTAAACCCATAGATGGACAAAAGTGCTTGAAGCCAACATAAAGACTTACGGATGTGTACAATATTCTATTTAAAGAGAACCTTTACGACTCATGGAGAATATTGAATGCATCAGAGAGGGACTATTCCTTGTTCTCAATTGTGTATAGAGCCTACTCTAGAATAGATTTTATAGTTGTTGACTCTGATGAAATGTGGATGTATGTTAAGGTGTCTTGAGTTATGTGTTTATTTACGAATTTTCTTAGGGTTTTTTTTATTCTTGGGTGTAGAAGGAGATTGGTCAGGTTACCAAGGGCAGGAATGGATCCCTATTTAAGGATGTCAGCTGGTTCATTGAACTGGCATTTCATCAACGTACCCTCAGTAAACAGTAGAATTGTGCAGTGACATGCATCCTGCACGACAGCAGAAACACGCTACATACCTGTATGGTAACTTTACATCTCCAGTGTGTGTCATCTTTGTTAAAGCAGTAAAGTAAAAACTACAGCCAGGTGTCATGTGTGTCTTTTTTGCACCAGTGGGAGACTTCAGGTGACTTTCAGGAGGAAGTGTCTGGATGTCAGCCTGCAGGAGACCGGCTAGACACAGTGGTGGTTTGACCGCAGAAGGAGGTGTAGAGCCACATACAGGTGTCTGGGCATCAGTATGAATCTGACCAAGGACAGCGCCTGCAAGGAGTTTGCATGTTTGCATGGGTTTCCTCCCACACTCCAAAAAGACATGCTAATAGGAAATTTGGATTGTGAGCTCTATATGGGACAGTGACTGACAATGTCTGTAAAGCGCTATGGAATATGTTGACACTATACAAGTAATGGAGAGTTGAAGCTCACAAATATTCGTCTAAACGAATCTAGTGAGATTCCCCCCTCTCTAGTCACATCCATTGTCAACCGATCAATACATGAGACTGTTACCACTAAATTGGTTAAGGCGAATCTTTACAACTCTGCAAAATTTTTAATAATTTATTTAGAAAAATGCATGCATTTTTTTTTTTTTTTTTTTACACCCATAGGTGTTTTTTTTCAGCAAAATCGCACTGTGTGAACCCAGCCTTAAAAGAAAAACTTCACGGTCAGCAATGAGAAATAGTCTGGAATTAATCAGTGTGTCACTTACAGGTGCATCTCAATAAATTAGAATATCTTTGAAACGTTTATTTATTTCAGTAATTGAATTAAAAAAGTGACCTCCTATATTTTCTAGATTCTTTACACACAGAGAGTTCTATTTCAAGTGTTTTATTTCTGTAAATGTTGATTATGGATTACAGGTAATGAAAACCAAAATCTAAGAAAATTTGAATATTGTAAAAAAGTTCCGTATTGTAAATTCAGTGTGTCACCTGCCAAGGTTTCCTAAGTATTTAAATAGTCCCTCAGTCTTGTTCAGTAGGACACACAATCATGGAAGACGCTGATTATGAATTGTATTACTGAATTACTGAAATGAATGAATGTTTCAAAAATATTCTAATTTATTGAGATGCACCTGTACTTATTAGTGACAGCTCTTGTGGCCCCAGAACTGACTGCAGTTATAATTGCATTAGGTCATCAGTATGCAATAGAGGCTGGAAAACCCTTTAGGGCTAAGGCCCCACGTAGTAAGCCAAAGCAAAAAAATGCTGCGGCTAAGACCACGGCGGAAACGTATCGTGGTTTTTGCACAGCATTTTTCACATAAAGTATGCAGAGTTTTCCTCTGTAGACTTCCGGACCCTATTATACCTGTATGAAAAATGCCAGCGTTTCCATAGGTATAATTGACATGCTGTGATTTTAAAAAAACACAAGTGATTTTGAAAACGCAGCTTTTCCAGGGCAGATTTTTTTCTGCAATGTGTTACCTATATTTCCCAGAACACCGGATAGAATACTAATGTATCAATCCCCTACTGAATAATATAATCCTATAAAGACTGATACGTCACAAAATAAACATATTATCAAATTTTCATATATACAAATACATTTTATTAGAAGCACAAAAAATGTTGTCAGTTTAAAACAATTAAAACAAAACAAAATGCAAGGTAGAGGTCGTGACCCACAAGATACAAGGTATCAAATTCATATCACAGATATAATACAAAGGAAGAAAACACTTTGTTTTTGCAACGTGGGTCCCCGACCCAAAGCTGGTATACAGTCATATGAAAAAGTTTGGGCACCCCTATTAATCTTAATCATTTTTAGTTCTAAATATTTGGGTGTTTGCAACAGCCATTTCAATTTGATATATCTAATAACTGATGGACACAGTAATATTTCAGGATTGAAATGAGGTTTATTGTACTAACAGAAAATGTGCAATATGCATTAAACCAAAATTTGACCGGTGCAAAAATTTGGGTACCCTTATCATTTTATTGATTTGAATACTCCTAACTACTTTTTACTGACTTACTGAAGCACAAAATTGGTTTTGTAACCTCACTGAGCTTTGAACTTCATAGCCAGGTGTATCCAATCATGAGAAAAGGTATTTAAGGTGGCCAATTGCAAGTTGTTCTCCTATTTGAATCTCCTCTGAAGAGTGGCATCATGGGCTCCTCAAAACAACTCTCAAATGATCTGAAAACAAAGATTGTTCAACATAGTTGTTCAGGCGAAGGATACAAAAAGTTGTCTCAGAGATTTAACCTGTCAGTTTCCACTGTGAGGAACATAGTAAGGAAATGGAAGACCACAGGGACAGTTCTTGTTAAGCCCAGAAGTAGCAGGCCAAGAAAAATATCAGAAGGGCAGAGAAGAAGAATGGTGAGAACAGTCAAGGACAATCCACAGACCACCTCCAAAGAGCTGCAGCATCATCTTGCTGCAGATGGTGTCACTGTGCATCGGTCAACAATACAGCACACTTTGCACAAGGAGAACCTGTATGGGAGAGTGATGCGAAAGAAG
Organism: Leptodactylus fallax; assembly: GCA_947044405.1. Lineage (NCBI taxonomy): Eukaryota > Metazoa > Chordata > Amphibia > Anura > Leptodactylidae > Leptodactylus > Leptodactylus fallax. The sequence goes on from CAMRHE010000021.1 coordinate 6,715,443, forward strand.
CCGTTTCTGAAAGCACGCCACAAACAGAGTCGCCTGAGGTATGCAAAAGCACATTTGGACAAGCCAGCTTCATTTTGGAAGAAGGTCCTGTGGACTGATGAAACAAAGATTCAGTTGTTTGGTCATACAAAAAGGCGTTATGCATGGCGTCAAAAAAACACAGCATTCCAAGAAAAACACTTGCTACCCACTGTAAAATTTGGTGGAGGTTCCATCATGCTTTGGGGTTGTGTGGCCAATGCCGGCACCGGGAATCTTGTTAAAGTTGAGGGTCGCATGGATTCAACTCAGCAGATTCTTGAGAATAATGTACAAGAATCAGTGACGAATTTGAAGTTACGCCGGGGATGGATATTTCAGCAAGACAATGATCCAAAACACAGCTCCAAATCTACTCAGACATTCATGCAGAGGAACAATTACAATGTTCTGGAATGGCCATCCCAGTCCCCAGACCTGAATATCATTGAACATCTGTGGGATAATTTGAAGCGGGCTGTCCATGCTCGGCGACCATCAAACTTAACTGAACTGGAATTGTTTTGTAAAGAGGAATGGTCAAAAATACCTTCATCCAGGATCCAGGAACTGATTAAAAGCTACAGGAAGCGACTAGAGGCTGTTATTTTTGCAAAAGGAGGATCTACTAAATATTAATGTCACTTTTCTGTTGAGGTGCCCATACTTTTGCACCGGTCAAATTTTGGTTTAATGCATATTGCACATTTTCTGTTAGTACAATAAACCTCATTTCAATCCTGAAATATTACTGTGTCCATCAGTTATTAGATATATCAAATTGAAATGGCTGTTGCAAACACCCAAATATTTAGAACTAAAAATGATTAAGATTAATAGGGGTGCCCAAACTTTTTCATATGACTGTATCTTTAAACTTTATACTATAAGCTTATACCACCTTTTAGTTGGCTTACGCTGAACCAGAATTTTACCACAATTAAATAGGACCTTTCATGTCCTCTAACAGTGTTCTATATGAATTTAGCGCACTTTCAGCTTTGCAGGTATGTGCTCCGTTAGTTCTGGCACATATATCACTGTACTGGGCCACTGAGTTTACAGGATGATGCTCTTGTGGTTATCCATTACAGGGATGTGATGACAGATTGGATTTGTTCTGGTGGTGTTTAGGCATCTAAAATCTTGCCACAAATTCTCCAAAGATGAAAACTATGTGCAAAGTTTATCTGTGTTGCCATTGCCATGCTGTTTGGGACTGTAGAACTTTAAAGCCGTGAAATATGGAGATAACGTTTTACAGTCACTGTGTAGTGGATGGGATTCTGGAAAATCCAATCCCCACAGTGTGGTAAAATACGCAACCTCTGCGAACTTTCTGTGAAAAGTGGTGCGGGAAAAACCGCAATGCGTTGCTGCCGCGGATTTTCCCGTAACGCTTTTTTGCTGCGGGACGCTACATGGGGACTTAGCCTAAAGGGGTTTTACAGGACTATAAAATGACCTGCCTCCCAGCAACCCCAGCTGTTTGATATGTCTGTCTCAGACTAGTAACATCACATCCGTTGGTCACATAGCCATGCCGCAGCTCAGTCCCATTCACATCTCATACAACGTGTGTCGCTGTACTTGGTAGGCAGCAATGAACGCTGCAACCCATTCAATCAGCTCATTGGTGAGGGTACTGGTTGTCACCCCCCCAGCAATCTGATACTGATGACCTATTGTAAGGGTATGTCATCAATATATAAGCACACCTTTGCTTTTGGCGTTTAGAATATGATGTACAGGGAGTTTGGTGCCCCCTTCCTTCGTATTTAGGTACTTGACACAAATCTGTAGTATATCTGTACGATCAGTATTGTGGAGTGTCTATATGTCACTGCAGCGCTATAATTTATGAAGTCTGACGAGTATTCGCAGTAATACATTGTGTAACATACAGTACATTACAAGTGATATACGTTCTGCTGGGGTTTCTGGATATTGTAGTCCAGCGAGAAATCTCCCTGTCAGTAAGAACGAGACAAGGGACTACAGTTCCCAGAATCCCTCTCACATAACGTGTGAAATGTGTCCTAGCGCTAAGTGTGAGGAGAACGGTAAACTGCATGAGGATAGCTACAGCCAACTTTCTAGCCGAAGAACGAAGTGTCGGGGCTACCTCAGCGCGCCACACATTGTAATGTGGGTGGTGTCTCCAAGCTTCACTCTCGTCGTCGCAGATTGTGACGTCATCACTAAAGCGACTAGAGAATGGCGGGGTAATATAGCGTGAGAGAGCTGTAGCAACTAGTGTTATAAAAATTGGGGAGATCAGCTCTCAGCATGCATTGGGATGTCTAGTGGTTAGCTATGTGAAGACTTTACGTGCCTCATTGATCATCTCCATGGCAACATATAGACATTTTCCACCAATGTGGTAAATAACCCTTCTAGTGCTTGTATTGGTATAACCCGTATTTGGCACCATTTTCACATCCTCCCAGTGTGGAGATGGTTCCAGTAATGTACTGAATCTCTTCCATATTTACCACCAAAGCCTCTGGTATAATTTTGTTCCTACAGTGTCCCTTTGACTTTTGTCGCCTTTGCGTTGCATTTTTTGGTCAGCTCTAAATAGTGAATAGCTGCCAGGTCTCAGAATGGGTCTGGGGGTGTAGGTTTTAGCACTCCAATCCTGTGACTTATGATGTGGTCTTCTCTATGGTTAAAGGGTGAACACTGCAGATGAAATCTCAGCTTTGTGTTATGACCATTACCGCACCAAGCTACCTAAGCAAGGCCAGCCTGATACCAGCAAGGAATGGACATTGATGGCTGCAGTAATACAAGTGGAGTCCACGGAAGGAAAGACAGACATCGGGAAAGGTGATCGTGTTCCCAAGTCTTGGGCTATTTGAGTGAACTCTCTATTTCCTAGACTTTAGGATTTGTTCACATAGAGGAATTTGTAGCTGATTTTGAGGTGGATTCAACCTCAAAACCCACTCCACATTCTTCCTGAAATCGGCCTCCATGCATTTCACTGGGAGGTAAAATGCTGAACATGTTCAATTTTCAGGCGGATTCCGTACCCCTATTGAATGAATGGGAGGCGGAAAAATACTGCATGGTATACTAGCTATTTGTGAATGACAAATTATAGATATTAAGTAGACCCACAAAATGAATCCAGACTGCATACCAGATATAGATCAGGCTAGAACCTGCCTGTTTATTGACCGTAGCTCAAACAGAAACCCTCAAAAGAGGCCTGAAATCTGCTTCCTATTTATTTCATCTAGCATGCAAAAAGAAACATCCCGCCCTTTCTTCAGGCAATTTCCTCATGAAACTCCCATAGAAATGAATGGGAAGAAAAACAAAACCCATCTGGGGGAAACGCAGCTTTTGTTGTTGCAGATTTTGTTGCGTTTTTTTGAGCCATAACCAGGAGTGGATTGAGCAGAAGGTAAAAGTAGAAGTACACACATGGACAAAATTGTTGGTACCCCTCGTTTAATGAAAGAAAAACCCACAATGGTCACAGAAATAACTTGAATCTGACAAAAGTAATAATATATAAAAAATTCTATGAAAATGAACAAATAAAAGTCAGACATTGCTTTTCAAACATGCTTCAACAGAATTTTTAAAAAAAGAAAACTCATGAAACAGGCCTGGACAGAAATGATGGTACCCTTAACTTAATATTTTGTTGTACAACCTTTTGAGGCAATCACTGCAATCAAACGATTCCTGTAACTGTCAATGAGATTTCTGCAGCTCTCAACAGGTATTTTGGCCCACTCCTCATGAGTAAATTGCTCCAGTTGTCTCGGGTTTGAAGGGTGCCTTTTCCAGATGGCATGTTTCAGCTCCTTCCAAAGATGCTCAATAGGATTTAGGTCAGGGCTCATAGAAGGCCACGTCAGAATAGTCCAATGTTTTCCTCTTTGCCATTCTTGGGTGTTTTTAGCTGTGTGTTTTGGGTCATTATCCTGTTGCAAGACCCATGACCTGCGACTGAGACCAAGCTTTCTAACACTGGGCAGCACATTTCTCTCTAGAATCCCTTGATAGTCTTGAGATTTCATTGTACCCTGCACAGATTCAAGACACCCTGTACCATATGCAGCCCCAGAACATAACAGAGCCTCCTCCATGTTTCACAGTAGGGACCGTGTTCTTTTCAAGATATGCTTCATTTTTCCATCTGTGAACATAGAGCTGATGTGCCTTGCCAAAAATTTCGATTTTTGTCTCATCTGTCCATAGGACATTCTTCCAGGAGCTTTGTGGCTTGTCAGCATGTAGTTTGGCAAATTCCAGACTGGCCTTTTTATGATTTGTTTTCAACAATGGTGTCCTCCTTGGTCGTGTCCCATGAAGTCCACTTTGGCTCAAACAACGACAGATGGTGTGATCTGACACCGATGTTCCTTGAGCTTGAAATTCACCTTTAATCTCTTTAGACGTTTTTCTGGGCTCTTTTGTTACCATTCGTATTATCTCTCTCTTTGATTTGTCATCAATTTTCCTCCTGCGGCCACGTCCAGGGAGGTTGACTACAGTCCCATGGATCTTAAATTTCTGAATAATATGTGCAACTGTAGTTACAGGAACATCAAGCTGCTTGGAGATGTTCTTTTAACCTTTACCTTTAACATGCTTGTCTATAATTTTCTTTCTAAGCTCCTGAGACAACTCTTTCCTTCGCTTCCTTTGGTCCATGTTGAGTGTGGTACTCGCCATGTCACCAAACAGCACAGTGATTATCTGTAGCCCTATATACAGGCCCACTGACTGATTACAAGATTGTAGACACCTTTGATGCCAATTAGTGGACACACCTTGATTTAACACAGGGGTAGGCAACCTTTTTTTCTTCGGCGTGCTGATTTCGATTAAAAAAAATTCAAAGTTGAGGTACTCAGAGTGCCGGTCAATAATTGTAAGTCGGACGACCCCTACACACGGTATTATGCCCCATAGCGGCCCCTGCACATGGTATTATGCCCCATAGCGGCCCCTGCACACAGTATTATCCTCCATAGTAGCCCCTGCACACAGTATTATTCCCCATAGTGGCCCCTGCACACGGTATTATGCTCTATAGTGGCCACTGCACACGGTATTATGTCCCATAGTGGCCCCTGCACACGGTATAATATTCTAACTTTTATAATATTCCAATTGTCACCATTCACTAGCTATTATTATCCTGTGGGGTCTCTTCAGACCCCAGAGTATAATAAGCGGAGGGCCAAGAAAGGTGACAAACATAAAAAACAATGTTACTCACTTTTTCCTGACTCCGCAGCCACTCTGTTCTCTTCGGGCGCTTCTCCCTGATGTCAGCGACGGCTGATTGGATCTCAGGGGTCACGTCACGTCATTATGCGTAATGACGTCGGACGTGATCCCTGAGGCCCTGTCAGCGGTCTCTTACATCAGGCAGAAGCGCCTGCAGAGCACACAGCGGCTGCGGATCCAGGGAAGGTGAGTTAACATTGTTTTTTATGTTTGATCACCTCCCGGGGGCTCCGCTTATTATACTCTGGGGTCTGAAAAGACCCCACAGTATAATAATAGCAGTTTCGTTTCAGCTGTGTTTGGTCCGATCGAAACTGCTGGGTGAGGACTCCCGTGCCAGGTTGCCAACCCCTGATTTAACATGTCCCTTTGGTCACATTATTTTCAGGAGTACCATCATTTCTGTCCAGGCCTGTTTCATGAGTTTTCTTTTTTTAAAAATTTTGTTGAATCATGGTTGAAAATCAATGTCTGACTTTCATATGTTCATTTTCATAGAATTTTTATTTATTATTACTTTTGTCAGATTCAAGTTATTTCTGTGACCATTGTGGGTTTTTCTTTCATTAAACGAGGGATACCAACAATTTTGTCCACGTGTGTATTTCCTATATATTTCGTATTCCTTTTGTAGCCATTCTTGGCTTTGGCTCAAAAAAAAATCTTCAACAAAAAAACTGCGTTTCTGCAATGTGGGGCCTTGGCCTAAAGCAGTTTTTAAAAAACAGTTTAAAAAAAACACTGGAGGTTTTAGGAAACATAACCTTTGTGTAGGTGAAAATAACTGCTTCAGAATTTCTCTTCAAAAGCAACTTTAAAAAAAAAATCTGCTTTAAGCCCCTGGCAGACAACCCTATGAAAGGTCAGTTTTCTATCCGGGTTTTTCCCAGATAGCACACTGACCCATTCATTTCTATGGGCCCGTACAATTGAATTACACGGGCCGCAAAATACGGAACAGGTACTTTTCCTGTCCGATTTTGCGGCCGTACGTCCGCGGCTTCTATTCATTGAATGAAAGTGACTGCGGAAGCACGGGCATCCGTGTGCCGCCCGTGCCATTCATTTACGGCTGGTGGCAGTGGCGTAACTAAAGTCTTGTGGGCCCTGGTGCAAACTTTTGTCCGGGGCCCCCTACCCCCTCCCTAGAGTGAATTTTTGATAGTTATTGTTACGGGTGCTGCAGCGATATCTAAGATACTTGAAAGGAATACAGCTGTAATTTCCAAAACTGCAGTTATCAAGAATACAGTGAGTGAGCAGCGCAGCAACCGGCATATAAAAACAATACTGGGAAAGTGTTACGTGCTCCACAGTAGCCCCCACACAGTGTTACATGCTCCGCAGTGTCCCCCACACAGTACTCCTCCATGCTACGCAGTGGTCCCCACACAGTATTATATGCCCAGCAGTGGCCCCCCACACAGTATTATATGCCCAGCAGTGGCCCCCACGCAGTATTATATACCCAGCAGTGGCCCCCACGCAGTATTATATGCCCAGCAGTGGCCCCCACGCAGTATTATATGCCCAGCAGTGGCCCCCACGCAGTATTATATGCCCAGCAGTGATCCCCACGCAGTATTATATGCTCCCAAGAGCCCCCCATCCCCCCAGAGCCGGTGCTATTATTGTACTCACTTTACCTCACCTCTTCGGGGGGATCCTCGTCCGTCCTGCTGTCTGCGGCATCCACTTCTGTCTGGCGACTGAGGTCTCGCGCTCCAGCGGTCATGTGGTAATGGTAATGACGTCATCGTGCCCAATGTGACTGCTGGCGTGACCTCAGTTACCGGCAGGAAGATCCCCGGAGCAGATGCTCAGCCCAGGACAGGTGAGTATAAGTATTTTATTTTTATACACCTACCCTGGGCTGGCAGGTATTGGAAAGGGGCCTGGCCAGGTCCCTTTCAATTAACTATATGTATAGCGGTCGGGGAACAAGGCTTTCCTCGACCACTATCCTGTTGGTCCGGGCCCTGGCCATTTCCAGATGGCCGCGGGCACCGTACCCCTCTGGGCCCGGTCGCACCCCCTGCGCCACTGGCTGGTGGTTAGCACATGGTCGTGTGTAGAGATGAGCGAATCGAAGCTGCAGAAGTAGTATTTGATCCGAATTTCAGGAAATCTTCGATTTGCATGGAATCTGGATTTCCTGATGCTACGCGGTAACGATTATTTAGTAAGGACCTTTGTGACATCAGACGGTCACAAGATATTCTCTAGTGATGTGATTGGGTAGGCGTGTCTTTGCTTGTTAGCAGATCCTTCCACATGAATAAAAGTTGTCCATGCTGGAGAAAGAGAGAGACATGACTGCGGCATCCAAGGGCTTCTGCCATTTTGTCGCCCTCCCCGGGTCTCTGTAGCCAAGAAATAGCTGTTTATTCGCCGCAAATTAATTTGGATCGAATAGAATCCTATCAAAAAATTTGGCAAAGTTGCTGAATCGATTTTTTTAAAACTTCGTTCATCTCTAGTCGTATTCAAACCGGCTTAGGCTGAGGCCCATCTTGAAGAAATACAGCTTTTTTGTTGTTGCAGATTTTGCTGCATTTTTTGAGCCAAAATCAAGAATGGCCACCAAGGCTTGCAGGACTTTTCTCTCTGCAGTTTTGAAGCGGAATGATGGAGTACATGAACGAGCCCAGGTGTGAATCCAGTCTTACCCTACTCCGCAGGTTGCATCTATTTTTGCTGGTACTCACCCTATTTGTATTATGTCATAAGCTAAGTGTAGGACAATATTTTACGCCAGCCAGTTGTTGACTACGGTGAAAATGTTGATCATAGTTTGTTGTAGGAGTACACCTGCATGAAATATATTAGTTGCCATAATATCAAATTGTACTCTTTTGAAACGACAAATGAATCAAATAAATTAAATTACTGTATTTTTTGATTTATAAGATGCAGTTTTTTTCCCATCCAAAGTCCCTTCAGACCCCAGAGTGTAATGATCGAAAGCCTCAGGGAGGTGATTAAACAGTGTAACTCACCTCTCCTAGGCTCTGGTGCTGATCTTCCAGTGTCTTCTGTTCACAGAGATGTCTCTGAATGACATCAGAGACCGCCGAGGACTGTGATTGGGCCACACATTAGCATCATGATGCAAAATGTAGAAAACCCAGAGTATAATAATGGTTCCTGAACCCAAAATTTTTTAAAAATTTGTAAAGAACACCGTATGGGCCACTATAAAGCATTCTAGTGTGTGAAGGGGTCACTATGGGACATTATATTGTGTGGAAGGGCCACTATGGGACATTGTACTGTATGGAAGGGCCACTATTCTTAGGTTGTCCAGGATTTGGTTCAAATTTTTTTCCCCTATTTTCCTCCTGTAAAACCAAAGTGTATCTTATCATCAGGTGCATCTTATAAAGCAAAAATACGGTACTTGACCTGCTTTACATCTTAGTAACACATTGATACTGGCAATAATAGGGGTCACTTTATAACTTAGTCTGGGACTGCTTTATAAGTGGGTCCTGATGGCGGTATATAGTCTGATGAAAAAGCATCAAGACAGAGGGATGTTATGGGAACCGCATTCTTCTGGGAGCTCTCATTGGTGTATGGGAGACTTGACAACTCTTGCATGGTCTAGGAGGCTTTCTATTTTTCCTTCAGCCTTATGGGCTTGACAACCACTAAACACTACTGTCCATGTTACAAAGTATAAGTTACAGTTGCCAAAGTAGTAAACAACAGATTTAACACATCTTAGGGGAAGGTTCACATGGAGTTTGACGTGTTTTTTTACTCCAGGACACTGTATGGACATGTAAAATCTGCTTAAAAAAGCTAGTTGTTTTTGCATTGAATCACCTGAAGATAGGCCATGCCACTTTTTTTTTGTTGTTTCCTCTGGCTGAAAAAAATCAGCTAGAGGAAAAAAAAATCTGTTACTGTCTCACATTGAAATGAAAGTGAGACATTTTTTGAGGCGGATTGCTCCTCAAAATCTGTGAGGGGAAGTACAGTGTATAGTGAATATCTAGCCAGATGCACTATAAACAAGACAAGATATAACTGGTTTGAGTTACAGTAAATCTGTTGGGTTGAGGCTTCCCTGTCCTGGACCACCTAGTTCTCTACACACTTCTCAGTCTACCAATCTCAAAAGCGGCTGCAGGTCAGAAAATAAAAAAGTAGAACAATTCTCGTGCATTTGACTTGAATGTCTACATGCCTATGTGCTGTGAGTTGTTTCAAATGGGTAAACTTGGCTTATACATTATATATTTTAGTTTTTATATTTTTTTTTTCTTTCTTACATTTCACAGTTGTTGCTATGGGAACTGGGACAAAATGTATTGGCCAGTCAAAATTACGGAAGACTGGTGAGTACAGATAGTCCCAAAAAAAAATGAGATGCTTCTATTATTTACATGCCTGTATGTTATTTTATAAATAAATTTCTCAAGTGAAGTTTATGACTTTTCGCACAAGTAATTTTAGAGTGTTGGAGCAGTTTTGAAGCTGAAATCAGGAGTCGATATAAGAAAAAAACATGAGAATAACCCATACCTGGTTTTGGCTTCAAACTTGTGTTAGAAAATGCATGCAGAAATTGATCGTGTTATTGTTTTAATGCTGTTGTGCTAATGTTTTTACTCCTAAAACCATAGAAGATTGATAGCAAAAAAAGACCACATGGTCCATCTAGCCTACCCATATACAGTGGCTTGCAAAAGTATTCATACCCCTTGAACTTTTTTACATTTTGTCACCTTACATGTGTTTTATTGACATTGTAAGTGATAGACCAACACAAAGTAGCAGAAAATTGTGAAGTGGAAGGAAAATGATACATGGTTTTCAACATTTTAATCAAATAAAAATAAAGTGTGATGTGCAAAAGTATTCAGTCCCCCTAAAGCAATACTTTGTAGAGCCACCTTTCGTTGCAATTACAGCTGCAAGTCTTTTGGGGTATGTCTCTACCAGCTTTGCACATCTAGAGACTGAGATTTTTGCCAATTCTTCTTTGCAAAATAGCTCAAGCTTAGCCAGATTGGATGGAGAGCGTCTTTGAACAGCAAGTTTCAAGTTTTGCCACAGATGCACAATGGGATTTAGGTCTGGACTTTGACTGGGGCATTCTAACACATGAATATTCTTTGATCTAAACCATTCCACTGTAGCTCTGGCTGTGTGTTTAGTGTCATTGTCTTGTTGGAAGGTGAATCTCCTTCCCAGTCTCAAGTCTTTTGCAGCCTCCAACAGGTTTTCTTCCAGGATTGCCCTGTATTTAGCTCCATCCATCTTCCCATCAACTCTGAGCAGCTTCCCTGTCCCTACTGAAGAAAAGCATCCCCACAGCATGATGCTGCCGCAACCATGTTTCACAGTGGAGATGGTGTGTTCAGGGTGATGAGCAGTGTTACTTTTCCACCACACATAGCGCTTTGCATTTAGGCCAAAAAGTTAAACTTTGGTCTCATCTGACCAGAGCACCTTCTTCCACATGTTTGCTATGTCCCCTATATGGCTTGTGGCAAACTGCAAACGGCACTTCTTATGTCTTTCTTTCAACAATGGTTTTCTTCTTGCCACTCTTCCATAAAGGCCAGATTTGTAGAGTGCACGACTTATAGTTATCCTGTGGACAGATTCTCCCACCTGAGCTGTATATTTCTGTAGCTCCTCCAGAGTGACATTGGGCCTCTTGGCTGCTTCACTGACCAGTGCTCTCCTTGCTCGATCTGTTAGTTTAGGTGGACGGCCATGTCTTGGTCGGTTTGCAGTTGTAGAATACTTTTTCCATTTTTGGATGATGGATTGAACAGTGGTCCTTGGGATGCTCAAAGCTTGGGATATGTTTTTATAACCTAACCCTGCTTTGAACTTCTCCTCAACTTTATCTCTGACCTGTCTGGTGAGTTCCTTGGTTTTCATGATGCTGTTTGTTCACTAGTGTTCTCTAACAAATCACTGAGGCCTTCACAGAACAGGTGTATTTATACTGAGACTAAATTACACACAGCTGGACTCTATTAACTAATTAAGTGACTTCTGAAGGCAATAGATTGCACTTCATTTTATTTAGGGGTATCAGAGTACAGGGGGCTGAATACTTTTGCACGTCACTTTTCAGGTTTTTATTTGATTAAAATTTTGAAAGCCATCAAGTATCATTTTTGTTCCACTTCACAATTATGTGCTACTTTCTGTTGGTCTATCACTAAAAATCTCAATAAAATAAATTTAAGTTTGTGGTTGTAAGATGACAAAATGTGTAAAAGTTCAAGGGGTATGAATACTTTTTCAAACCACTGTATTATTTCCTTTTCATCTTAAAGAACTTGTGTGGCCCCCAAATGCCACTGCCAGAAGCTGTCAGTGGACGGGAAATGCTATGCATTGAATGGGGCTGCTGTGACGCTTCTACTCCTTGAATACAAACCACTGAGTAGGTAGTGGACTCCCACAGATCACATATTGATGACCTATCCTTTATAGGATAGGTCATCAGCATGAAAAATCAACTTTGGGTCGGACAACCTCATTATAACCCCTTCCAGCTCTGCGCTGTATTATTATGTCATGCAGGGCATGTAATAACAGGAGCTGTGCCTGTAGCATTACTTCCGACACTTGGTTGTATTAAATCCTCAGATGCTAAATTATTTCCAGAGATACAGTGGGGAAAAAAAGTATTTAGTCAGCCACCAATTGTGCAAGTTCTCCCACTTAAAAAGATCAGAGAGGCCTGTAATTGACATCATAGGTAGACCTCAACTATGAGAGAAAAAATGAGAAAACATATCTAGAAAATCACATTGTCTGATTTTTTTTTTAAGAATTTATTTGCAAATTATGATGGAAAATAAGTATTTGGTCACCTACAAACAAGCAAGATTTCTGGCTCTCACAGACCTGTAACTTCTTCTTTAAGAGACTCCTCTGTCCTCCACTCATTACCTGTAGTAATGGCACCTGTTTGACATTGTTATCAGTATAAAAGACACCTGTCCACAACCTCAAACAGTCACACTCCAAACTCCACTATGGTGAAGACCAAAGAACTATGGAAGGACACCAGAAACAAAATTGTAGACCTGCACCAGGCTTGGAAGACTGAATCTGCAATAGGCAAGCAGCTTGGTGTGAAGAAATCAACTGTGGGAGCAATAATTAGAAAATGGAAGACATACAAGACCACTGATAATCTCCCTCGATCAGGGGCTCCACGCAAGATCTCACCCCGTGGGGTCAAAATGATCACAAGAACAGTGAGCAGAAATCCCAGAACCACACAGGGAGGACCTAGTGAATGACCTGCAGAAAGCTGGGACTAACGTAACAAAGGCTACCGTCAGTAACACACTGCGCCACCAGGGACTCAGATCCTGCAGTGCCAGATGTGTCCCCCTGCTTAAGCCAGTACATATCCGGGCCCGTCTGAAGTTTGCTAGAGCATTTGGATGTTTCAGAAGAGTATTGGGAGAATGACATATGGTCAGATGAAACCAAATTAGAACTGTTTGGTAGAAACACAACTCGTCGTGTTTGGAGGAGATTAAATGCTGAGTTTCATCCAAAGAACACCATACCTACTGTGAAGCATGGGGGTGACAACATGATGCTTAGGGGCTGTTTCTCTGCAAAGAACGGCCATGTATCGTGAGATTTTGAGTGCAAACCTCCTTCCATCAGCAAGGGCATTGAAGATGAAACGAGGCTGGGTCTTTCAGCATGACAATGATCCCAAGCACACCGCCAGGGCAACGAATGAGTGGCTTCGTAAGAAGCATTTCAATGTCCTGGAGTGGCCTAGCCAGTCTCCAGATCTCAACCCCATAGAAAACTTTTGGAGGGAGTTGAAAGTTCGTGTTGCCCAGCAACAGCCCCAAAATATCACTGCTCTAGAGGAGATCTGCATGGAGGAATGGGCCAACATACCAGCAACAGTGTGTGCCAACCTTGTGAAGACTTACAGAAAATGTTTGACCTCTGTCATTGCCAACAAAGGATAAATTCTTTAAAAATCAGACAATGTGATTTTCTGGATTTGTTTTCTCATTTTGTCTCTTATAGTTGAGGTCTACCTATGATATCAATTACAGGCCTCTCTCATCTTTTTAAGTGGGAGAACTTGCACAATTGGTGGCTGACTAAATACTTTTTTCCCCACTGTATGTGTGAAGGATCTCACCTTGCCAAGCCTCTTGGCCTACCTGCGATCTCCCTTCTTACCTTCCACTCATGCCCCGTGAGTGCCCGGGTTCATAGGATAACATGAAACGAGCTTTATAAATTTTATATATTTATTAACTTAAGTGGGTCGGTACTAGCCACTAACATATACAGAGTACACAGTACAGTACTGTAAAATACAGTACAGAAAGAAAATGGGAATAAAAGATAGAAAAACACCAAAATGAGTTTGCAGTCTGGTTCTCTGAGCCTCCATGTGTTAGTCCTCAGGGCACTTCTTTAAGCAAGTAACAGAGCATGTGTCTTCACATCTTCCCAGGATAGAACTCTAGCCTTTGTCTGGGGTGAGACCATATACCTATCCTAGTCTTCTCCCTTTATGATGCCACCAGGGGAGGAAGTCCCTCACTCCCTCCTGGAATCTAATAACTATAAACAGTCATAATTCCTCGCCATATGACCGTAGTATCAGGCAAGGGGTATGATGGGGTTCGTGGCGAGAACCCCATCGTGTAGACACAGAGAATGACCCCACATAAACCTTTGGGTAATGAGTTCAGTGTCTGGACCTTTTCCCTGCGCCCAACAGTAACGTGTCTCGACTGGAAATGTGCGCCTTCGTCTTGCGCACCTGAGGAATTTATTGGTGCAACTGTAGGATGCCGTCCTGGGAAAATATTGTCATAAAACCATATTTCCTTTGTTGTGTAGTCGGCGCCGGGGTAGCTGCTGTTGGTGTGCCCAGGCGTCCCACCATATCCTTGCAAGGACTCCCCCCTGCTGTGATAACGAGTGTAACACTGGTTACAAATGGAATATAAATGGGACTACAAAGGTTTTTGATTACAGAGCAGAGATACCACATGCCTAAAGCCAAAAGGGTTTTGCTAACAGTCATAAATGCCACACTGTGTAGGAGTAATATGAACAAGTGATAACACACCAAAGCAAAATACATAACTGGGAAATACATAGCTGGGGTCTCATCATCACACTATGGTTCTATCTGTCTGCATATATCTATACATCTTTTCATCTCTATGCATTTATCCATCTATGTATAAATCTGTAATGTTTCTGTTTAACCATCTGGCTATCTATTTATCTTTCTATGCATTTAAAGAGGTTGTCCAGGCTAAATGGTTATAGTTTAATTAGACCTGGGGAGGTAAAAAAACAAAACAAAACAAAAACATTCTCACCTGTCCCCCAGCGCGGTCCTTCTGCTCAGCTTCTTGCAGTGAAATTCCTCACTGGCTGTGACATCCCCAGGTCCCTTTCTTAGGCCGCTGAGTGGCCTCAGCAGCCACATGCAGCAAAGGCTTCTGCCAGAAGACAGGACCACGCTGGGAGGCATTGGAGCCAGGGGACAGGTGAGTATTTTTTTGTTTTTTCACAGACAGTGGTGTGTAATGAAGGTGTTATCTGTGTCAGTATTTTAGATATGGAAACTGTGCTTGTTACCGTTCAGAGCCTGTTAGCCATGTGGGTGCCCTCACTTAACCACTGCTCCCAAGACCTCCTAACAGCTAGTTCAGTTGTGCCTAGATTGTGGGCTATTTCTTGAAACAAACATCATACTTTTCTCAAGCTAGTGATGTGCCTCCTCTCAGAGTCTGTCAACTGGACAAAATGTCTTCAAGTGCGTTGTAGAGGCATGTGTAGCAGTCCACAATCTCACTAAGTATGTTGCTTGTAGTAAAATGTTGTACCGTGTTAGCCATAGAAAGTAGTGGAAGAGTGAAGTGCTGTTATCTGTTTGCAATCAGGTGGTGATTTGTGACCCTCACAGTTCATACATAGTGTGACATAAAACTGGCATGAATATTAAGTCCAAATTGCAGAGTTTGAAATTTTTGCATTAACTTATATTCCCATTCCTTTCTCTCCCTCTGCATCTTAAAATGTCCCATTAAAACCACAACCCGCAAATCTTCAATAGAGTGGTCTTCTTCGGAGAAATGTGCGGCCACTGGGAGATCTGTTCTGCTGTTATTAATGGTGGATCTGTGTGAGTTCTTGCGCTGACTAAGTCTCTGCCCTTTTTCCCCCACATAGAGGCCTGTGGTGGGACATTGCACACACATTATGAGATACACCACATTGGAAGACCTGCAGGAAAATGTCCCCCTAATCCTGTGCACCTGTTGTGACTGTGGGATAGGTACACTGTCAGCAGTGTGGATGTGCCTGCAGGTCTTGCACCTGTTTTGCAGGCAAGGTGAGGTGCCATTTTCAGTTGGGGCCTTCAGGGCACTCTGGACAATAATATGCCTCAGGTTTGGTGGTTGTCGAAAGGAACGGAGAGGGGGGACTGGAAATATGTCTTTGAGTTTGTTGTCCTTATGTAGCACAGGTTGGAGCTCCTTGGCAATCCTTCATAGGATCTCCAGCTGTGGGTTGTAGGTGACAACTAGGGGCACTCGGGCTTCATTCTGGGTCTCTTTATATGTGAGCAGACTGTCTCTGTTAATGGCTGCTGCTTTGTTTAATTGGTTGTCCGTCATTTTTGGTTTATATCCCAATCGGAGAAATTTCGTCCTCAGATCCTGGAGGTGCTTGTCCAGGTCTGCTTTGTCGGAGCAAATACGATTGTATCGTATAGCCTGGCTGTAAATAATAGATTGTCTTGTGTGCTTGGGGTGGAAGCTGTCGTTTCTCAGGTAGGCCGTTCTGTCTGTGGGTTTGTGGTATATTGATGTGAGTAGCCGGTGGTCTTTAATGTATATTGTGGTATCCAGAAAGTGGATTTCACTCCCTGAATAGCTAAGTTTAAAGTTGATGGTAGGGTGAAAGTCATTGAAGTCATTATGGAATTGAAGTAGGGCCTCCTCACCTGCAGTCCAGATGACAAGGATATCATCGATATAACGAAGGTAATTCATAGGTTTGGTGGTGCATGTTGATAAATATGCTCCTTCCAGTTCTGCCATAAAGAGATTTGCATACTGTGGTGCACATCTGGTCCCCGTTGAAGTTCTCATTCGCTGTAGATATACATCCTCTCATAGATAAAATGGTTGTGGCCAGGGCTGTGGAGTCAGTACACCAAAGCCCCGACTCCGACTCCTCAATTTCCCCTGACTACGACTCCGGCTCCGGCTCCGACTCCGACTCCGACTTGCTTACTCCAGATAATGGTGCTAAACCTTATAGGTTCACTCAGAACTCAGTCCCATCATTATATGGGGAATAGAACAGACCTTTACAGGACATTTCATCATTTTCAACATTTCATCATTTTCCCAAATTCTTATGAAAATATATTCAGCACATACTGCATTGTACTACTAACTGTACCAATTTATTATATATTTTGGGAGTCGGAGTCGGTCCATTTTATACCGACTCCCGACTCCGACTCCACCAAAATAGGCACCGACTCCACGACTCCGACTCCGACTCCACAGCCCTGGTTGTGGCTAAGGAGAAATTGTATGAGCTGCGTTACTGGTTCTGTTGGGAGGTTTTGTTTTTCCAGGTGTACCCGACATGCTGCAACTCCATCCTTGTGGGGAATGTTGGTATACAGGGATTCCACATCCATGGTGGCCAAAATGGTACCCTCAGGTAGTGGGCCCAGGGCATTCAGTTTGTTAAGAAGGTCAGTGGTGTCCTGGATATAGGGCAGATGGTCTCTGCTCTGCTGTAAGGAGTTTTGGCAGCTGTGTGAGGGTGCAGTACGTACACATCCACACAACTTAGCATGCAGAGTAATTCATGGTAACTGAAGTGAAATATAATACGTCAGTCAGTAGGGCTGAAATCCAGTTTTGGTTATTCCTGAATTAATTGCTTGGTCCTACCACTGTAACTATGTAAGTACAGTTGCACTCATTGCTGCTCTACCCAGGCTTTTAACATCACAGAAGGGGGAACTCCAGTGTTCTGATCTCAATCCTGTCATTGTAGTAGCTACTGTATTCTTGACAGGTTTCTTTACTTACCATCATGATGGTGTCCACAGAGTGACTGTCAATTTTGACAGTATCTGGAGGAGCTAAGGACCCTGAAAATGGCAGCACTGGCCCTAGGCCTGAGCTCCCTGAGGCAGAAGGCCTGGATGTCAGACTAAGGTGGAGAGGGGGGGGGGCATCTTCTCCCATTATCAACGGCAATGATAAGTGATTCAAAGGTAGCTAATATACACTCTTATTATACACCCCAATGTCCCAATATAAACCTTCATTACATATCCCCCATATCCGTACCCCTACTACATACACTCTGTCAGCAGTAAGGGACACTTTACAATATGTAACAGCAAAGAGAACATAAAACACAGGTGGCAGAGTCAGTTAGCTTGTGACAAGACAAGGAAGCATCTGATCTATAAAGTTTCAAGAAGAAAATGTCATATTGTACTCTATGGAGAAATAGATAAAAGTGCTCTGTCATTAACTATTACACTACTTTGCTACCTAGGTGATGTTCTCCAGGACAGTCATGCAGAGATAATTGCAAAGAGAAGTTTTCAGAGGTAAGGTTGTCTTAGGCATCATATCATTAAAAACAGACCATGCTTGTTCCTCAGGGACAATAGCTGTCCCATGACTCTTAATGTCCATGATTTGACCTTAACCAACTTCTAATTGCATGTTATAGATCAGCAAGAACTCAACTAGACATGCCATGTTTAAAAGAGTATTCCCATCTCATAAAGTGATGGCAAATTGCTGAGAAATCACGTAATGTTATGGTTAGTGAGAATTCGACCTGTGGCACTCCCATGTTTCTTAGAATGAAGGTTTGCAAGGGTGATCTAACATTGCATCCCCTTCCAAGTTTTATCTGCAAAGCTGCCCTCCTGATCAATCCAGCTATGTACTGGGACGCCCTGCAGTTCTCTTCACAGTGGGTGGCTAGGACATGGCTTTTCAGGAGAAGAACAGTGAAGAGGATGCAGAGCAAAGTCAGCACTGCAACCCTTTGTTCTCAGGATTGTGGGGTCCCAGAGGACAGGTCTTTACACCATTTTATGATAATAAAAAAAAAAAAAAAGTATTCATCTAGCAATGTGCCATCAGTTTGTGAGATGGGTAAACAGTTCTAAGTTTTGTAAGTTTTCATTTTAATGATCTTTAAAGAATTGTCCAACCTCAAATCAGTTTTTCATATTGATGACCAATCCACAGGATAGATCATTAATATGTCGTGTGGGAATCTGACATCCTGACTCCGCACAGATCAACAGTTCTGGCAGTGTCTGGGGACTGGCAGCTGCTTCAGTGGATGGGGAGCATGTGCAGCACCATTCCTATTCAAGGAATCACTGCTATACAGTTGTTACTTGAATATGAGAGCCTGCACACAATCCCTGTCCACTACTATATTTTCCATTGCCCAGACGTTGCCTATACAGCTGATCAGTGTGGGGTATGGCTGTAGGATCTCCACAGGTCACACGCTGAGGGCCTATCCAGTGGATGATGGAACACATTAAGTTCTGCTGACAAAAGCCTTAAATCACTGACTCATTATCTGACTCATCATAGCAGTGAAAAGATCCAGCTATGGAAATTGTGCAGCTAAGTCCAACCCCTTCCCCTAATTATTGGATTCTTCAACTAATCTATAGAATGTATTGATTATGAAGAACACTGGGGTCAATGTGTCATCTTTAGGACAACAGTAGATAATTCACCCATTTTAGTGGCTAAATCTGTGGTTACTGTAGTGATAGAAATGAGGTTTGTGAAATGGACTTAGACCGTGAGCAGTTAGAAATGTGAGTGTCACCACTCTGCAGTGTCCCTCAACTTCATTGGCTGAACAGGCTTGTTTATTTAGTAATAGTGGGCCTCACACCAGCACTTCTCTTGGGAAGCCATAGTATTATACTGGTTAAATTCCATGAAGCCTTTCATGTTCCTAAGTGAAAATACAGTCCTATTTTTATAATGCCATTATCTTAGGGCAGACAACCATCAGGATAGATATATTCCAGTCCAGGTCGTCATTGACCGCTATGTGGAGACTGATGTCTGGAACAGCCACAGTGTGTCATTTTACAGCTACCTCCAAACACAGTATTTGGCGTAGACAGATTTGTCACTTTTCCTAAGTTTATTTGTTTTCACACAACTTGGCTGGCAAAGCTGTGGCACCTGTTCAAGAATAACACTGTATATATGGAGTCTGTCATTCATGAAGCCGATCTGTAGAGTACCAGTCACACCCTGTCACTATTGACAAGAGGCACGCAGAGGAGAATGATTGCTAACTTGTGTCTTTAGTATATTTTTCCTCTGTCAGTTGACACCACATTCTCCAGGGGCTGCAGACATGATGTATATATGAGAAAACCTAGAACTGAATATATAGTATTTCTGTTTTCCCCATAAAACGTTTGTCCGGTAAATTTCTTGTAATCTAACTGATTTCTGTTAAGTTTAATCATCTGGAATTTATTAACAGTATAATGTGAAATTTCACAATACCTGGAGACTAAGCTGAGAAAACAAATTAGGAAATTCCTTCAATTAACCTCTTCCTGCTCAGCATATTATTACACTGCACTATTAAGCCTCAATGCTTAGGTGATGCTCTACATTACCACTGGGCTCTGGTGAATTATACAGCTGGGACTGGTCTCTCTTCCTGAGTTGGAGAGAACTCCAGCTATGGCGTTTTAAACTCCTTTAGATGCAGTGATCACAGCATCTAAGTGGTTGTTGGCTGAGGGGGTTGTTTAACAACAGCCTCTAGTCTGTGCAGATGCCTACTGAAGGTATTGCATTATATTGTACAGGTGATCAAGCAACTGTATATTCAAGTTCACCGTGGAACTATAAAAAAAAAAAAAAAAAATCATATGAAAAGTTTTAAATTAAATTAATTTGAATTGTGGAGATGGGGGGGGGCAAGTTGCTGGAGCCTTCATTGCCATACTAGTCTATATGTGCCATCAATGAGAATGGGAATGTAAACTTGAGTAAACTGAATACATATGAAAACTATTACTGTATTATTAAAATGTCATTTTGAAGACAATTATCTGCTTGTAATAGTAGCTCCTGATCTTCAAAATGTATAGGTATAGGTCTCTGTTAGGGTTTTCGGTAAGTGCTGTAGGTCCTACTTTTTTTGTGCAGCAATTTCAGTTTAAAAAAACAGACACCTGATTGACCCTGTTAAAGTCAATAGGTTCCTTTGAGCTTTGTACGTTTTAGTCATAGAACAGATCCATTCTTGGTTGTTTTTCTGTTTTTCTGGCCCTCTGCGTACCTGTATATATAGTAAAGGTTCTGCTGTATTTTCAAGGCAGGGATAGCATTTAGGCTGACACAGACTATCCTAGGGCTGGACAGTTATGACCCAAATCAAAATCACGATTAACTGAACATTTTACCTCAATTACGATTAATGAACAATTGTTTTAGAACACTTTTTATTTGCCACACCCCCGGTTTATATACCCCGCTATGCCACTGAATTTTGCTTTCAGTTATTCACATATTAGCTATTTTGACTGGATAGTATACAGTGACATATACTTTAGCCAATGGGTGTGTGAGACAGGATGACGTGGACGCAAAATAATTGAAATAATCGATGTGAGCAAGTTCATATCTATTGAGCTGATTTTGGGTATTTTTCAATTAATTTCCCAGCTCTAGACTGTCCCCTACTTGTCTGAGAGAAAGCCCAGTATGGATGGCATCATTTATAACAAAAAAGGTTGCTCTAGATGGAACTTTTTAGAATTTTTTTTTAAATAATATATAAATTAATATCCAGTACCTTTCAGATCCAATTGATTTTTTTTAAATGACCCCTCTCATTTCTACATAGGTGGTTCAGTATAGTGTTTTATTATTCGTTATTTGGGAGATATATTCCCACCCCCTTGTGCCCCACTTGCCGCCTGAGTTGCCAGAGGTTACGCTCTTATTCAGGGAACTGCAACTCGGGCTATCAATACGTTCCTGTGAAAGTCAGAATGAGGCCCTCATAGGGAAGCACTGAGAGCCTGAGTTTCGGTTCACTGGCAACTCAGAAGCAGGTCAGGGGCAGTGTTGAAAACTATACCTGTCTGATAACACTGCTTCTTTAAGAAATTTTGTACTCAAAGGACAAGGGGATTAGAGAAGTTGCAGGACTGGAAATGTGTGATCACATGTTATCCAAGCTGCACACACCCAGGGACATTGTTCACATACTAAAATTCAGAAACAGTTAGTATCATTGTAAATGAATGTTTTGTTCAAATGTATTTGCATATGGAGTGAGAGTTATGATTTAGATATATCATGTTCTCTCTGTCTCTTACAGCAGTCAGATATAAGTGTCTGCCAGAACGCTCATCTTACAGACTCAGCACTTGACTTTTGTTCTGTTGGCGGCTCAGTTTTATTAGGAGACTGCCAGGAGACTGTATTAAGGGCTTTGCTTTCTTGTCTTGAGCCAGGTACCTCCTTCATCAGCTTTCCATAGCTCTGTCAGGGATCCAGGACTGTGTGTTGGTTCCTGGAAATGATACCAATAAGTGGATGCTAAAGCCAGGGGTCTCCTTTGTGTTCTTCATTAGCCACACACCTTGTAAGTATCTGTCTACTCAGCTTAATGTTATGGACACTTAGGGTATACAGATCTCAGTTCCACAGACTATTTAATAGAAAGCCTGTTCTACAGATGTGTGTGTACAAATGAAAAGGAAATCAAGAACTTATTATTTCAATTCTGCCTAGGTGGTGCATAAGGAGCTATGGATATACACTATGCAAATACAGTGCCTTGCGAAAGTTTTCGGCCCCCTTGAACTTTTCAACCTTTTGCCACATTTCAGGCTTCAAACATAAAGATATAAAATTTTAATTTTTTGGTGAAGAATCAACAACAAGTGGGACACAATTGTGAAGTGGAACTAAATTTATTGGTTATTTTAAACTTTTGTAAAAAATAAAAAACTGAAAAGTGGGGCGTGCAATATTATTTGGCCCCTTTACTTTCAGTGCAGCAAACTCACTCCAGAAGTTCAGTGAGGATCTCTGAATGATCCAATGTTGTCCTAAATGACTGATGATGATAAATATAATCCACCTGTGTGTAATCAAGTCTCCGTATAAATGCACCTGCTCTGTGATAGTCTCAGGGTTATGTTTTAAGCGCAGAGAGCATCATGAAGACCAAGGAACACACCAGGCAGGTCCGTGATACTGTTGTGGAGAAGTTTAAAGCCAGATTTAGATACAAAAAGATTTCCCAAACTTTAAACATCCCAAGGAGCACTGTGCAAGAGATCATATTGAAATGGAAGGAGTATTAGACCACTGCAAATCTACCAAGACCCGGCCGTCCCTCTAAACTTTCATCTCAAACAAGGAGAAGACTGATCAGAGATGCAGCCAAGAAGCCCATGATCACTCTGGATGAACTGCAGAGATCTCCAGCTGAGGTGGGAGAGTCTGTCCATAGGACAACAATCAGTCTTACACTGCACAAATCTGGCCTTTATGGAAGAGTGGCAAGAAGAAAGCCATTTCTCAAAGATATCCATAAAAAGTCTCGTTTAAAGTTTGCCACAAGCCACCTGGGAGACACACCAAACATGTGGAAGAAGGTGCTCTGGTCAGATGAAACCAAAATCGAACTTTTTGGCCACAATGCAAAATGATATGTTTGGCGTAAAAGCAACATAGATCATCACCCTGAACACACCATCCCCACTGTCAAACATGGTGGTGGCAGCATCATGGTTTGGGCCTGCTTTTCTTCAGCAGGGACAGGGAAGATGGTTAAAATTGATGGGAAGATGGATGGAGCCAAATACAGGGTCATTCTGGAAGAAAACCTGTTGGAGTCTGCAAAAGACCTGAGACTGGGACGGAGATTTATCTTCCAACAAGACAATGATCCCAAACATAAAGCAAAATCTACAATGGAATGGTTCACAAATAAACGTATCCAGGTGTTAGAATGGCCAAGTCAAAGTCCAGACCTGAATCCAATCGAGAATCTGTGGAAAGAGATGAAAACTGCTGTTCACAAACGCTCTCCATCCAACCTCACTGAGCTCGAGCTGTTTTCCAAGGAAGAATTTGCAAGAATTTCAGTCTCTCAATATGCAAAACTGATAAAGACATACCCCAAGTGACTTGCAGCTGTAATCGCAGCAAAAGGTGGCGCTACAAAGTATTAACTTAAGGGGGCCGAATAATTTGGCACGCCCCACTTTTCAGTTTTTTATTTTTTACAAAAGTTTAAAATATCCAAACAAAGCCTAATTTTGTTAACATTTATATGTGATAGCTACTTTTGTGGTACTTGGTTGGGATATTTTCTCACTAGGGGATACTTTGCTTGAAAAGGTTGAGAAACAATGCATAAAGTATATATTTTAATATATGCCCCTTTAGGTGGTGATGCATCAATAATTCCCATGCTTTGCCTAGAGGACCATCTCTGTCCCACCTCTACAGCAGCATCAGAGGTGATGCCATTACTCTGTAGCCCTAACCCTAGCAATAAGAGGAAGCAGGCAGCTTTTACTCATCCCACTGCTAATAAGAAAATGAAACACGATGGTTCCAACCAGGAAACTGCAAGAGAAGCTGAACTTGAGAAGAAGAAAGAAAGTGCAGTTTTTATACCTGAGCCTATGGATGTGTTTAGAACTGGAGCTAAGTGTGTTCCTGGGGAAGCTCAGGATAGGCACAATCCGGGAGTGGACTATCACACTGTGGGAGTTCTCCGTGTCAAGCCAGGCCGGGGAGACCGCACCATATCTATGTCCTGCAGCGATAAGATGGCTCGATGGAATGTGCTAGGCTGCCAGGGAGCGCTGCTTATGCACTTTCTACAGCACCCCATCTATGTGTCTTCAGTTGTGTTGGGGAAGTGCCCATTTAGTCTGCAGTCTATGGAGAGGGCTCTATTCAGTAGGTACTACATGATTATTATCACTCACTCGATAAGTAGGAGGTAAGGCAGGGACTGAGTTTTTTTGTTTTTTATTTTTATCCAGGTGCAAAAATGTTTCAGGTCTGCCTAAAGGCTTCCAGGTACATACGCCACAGATCCTGCAGTCACATTTACAGTTTCAGCATGGGAGAGACGCACTGAGGAAAGTAGACAGTGCAAGAAAGCTGGTTCCTTGTGGGGCAGGTGAGTCCAGGGTAAGATATGGATGAAAGAAAACATGACCATAGGTATAGGTTGGCAGTCAGGCCACTGAAAAGTCCATCTGTGAATATAAGCATCATTTTATAACACAGGTGGCTCCAGTAAGCTACACAGACATAATAATCAGTACATATATATATTCTATAGAGACCAAGGCAGCGAATTTGGTATCAAAGTTATGTAGAAAATCAAAATGGTCTTTTGCTTTACTAGGAATTAAACCAGAAAAGAACAGTAAACTATATTCAAGATTACAATATATCTGGGAAGTTAAACAAGACAGCTGTGAAAGGAATGTTAGGGAAGTGAAAGATGGAGATGGGGGGAGATAAGTCCGATCTGGTGTTCACCAGACGCTCAGATATCTTATTTTAATAGAGGATTCCCACATCCTGGGTTATCTGGTGTCATCTGTAGACATATGGTCCATTCCTAGATCAGGTGAGGGTCATCTAACTGTGAGATGCAGCATCTAAGAGGAAGGAGAAGTGGATATAACAGTCACTCAGTACACTATGGCTAGAGAGCACCTTTAACAACATATAAAGCAGCACCAGCAAGTGTGTTTACCTGTGAGTGGAAGGAGTAGGTCCTGCTTCTCCGCTGAAAGTTGAAGGCTGCTTCAAAAGGTCAATCCCAGGACAAATAGCAGCTCCATCCATGATACTTCGCAAATTAAGTATGTAAACCAGAGTAAAATATCAGATAAGTGCTATGCCAGAAACAGTAGAGAACACACACGGCACCATGTGTATATGCCCTGATGCTGCCCTTTGTTCACCTTTTGTTTTCTCTTTTTCTCTCCCCTTCACATTTCCAGCACTCCATCCCCCTGGCCTATACACTGTGTGTGTGGGAAGCCATTGGGAGCATCATACTGTGTCTGGGGGCCACCTGGAAAGCATTATACTGTGGAGGGGGTCCAACGGGGAGCATTATATTATGTGGAAACACTGGGGTGCATTTTACTCTGTGAGGGGCCACTGGTGAGCATAAAACTGTGTGGAGTGGTCACTGGAGAGCATATGACGACTAAAAATTTGTTTTGGTTTCTAAATTGTTCAGTTTAGAAGCTAATGGCTCCTAGGTATTTTTTTTATTTTTTATTCTGGAGCACAGTAATTTGGGTAATTATCCCAGACACCAGGCTTCTCATTCCAGCTGTTACCAGAGGTTTTAAGCCTGTCTGTTCACAGCATTTCCAGTTTGGTATGCTTCCTTTCCATTTGACCACCACACTCAGGGTCTTCATTAAAGTCATGGCAACTCTCATGTGTTTATTTGACCCAGGAGGGTTGCTGTGATGTAGACAACATCTTGGTGAAGGTCCTCTCCAAGTAGGAAAATCTGACCAGCTGTCATATTACTCAGGACTCTCCATTTGGATGGATTATCAACAAGAAAATAATTCCCCCTTGTTCCAGTTTAGCAGATGGAATTTCTGGGCATGCTCCTTGATACCAACAGGGCATGGTTCTTTTCCTTGGGGCCAGGATCCAGTCGATTCATTCCACAGTGCCACTTCGCAGGGACTCCCATGGCCAATCCACTTGTGCATGCAAGTGCATGGTCTTTTACGTCAAAGCAGTTCTGAATCCTTAGTTTCACACATGCCAATCCTCACCTGCTAGAACTGGTTCTTCTCCTCTTTGGATCAACCAATCCTTTTCCCTTTCCACGTTCACTGGGAACTTCTCTGGTGGGTATCTTGTCCGGCCCTGATTCCCCCAGAATACTATCAGTCTGGCTTGGACCAGGACCTTGGCTTGGCTTCTGTTTAAAGTGTACCTAACCTTTTGAACAACTTTTGATTTTCTGGTCGTATTTGTGACATTAATAAATATTGTAATAAACTCTAATTATGTATTTTGACACCGTTCTGTGAAATCCTGTGCTGATTTCTGTTTTCTTTGCCTTGTTTCTCTCACTGCTTCTCTCTGGAGGACTGGTATACGGGATCTAATAATGCAGGATAGCTGAGGCTGAGGTGACTTCAATCAGTTATATCTCCCCCATTATAAAAAGTAGAACAGTGTTTCTCATCTTTCATATGACACCAAGATTGCAGGTCTACGTATATTTCTAGAGATATCATCAGTTAAAACAAAGTCTGGATTGGAAGCAGATGCTACTGCATATTTATTTGCCAGACCTAACAAATACAGGTAGAACTGCAATCTTGGTGTCATATGAAAGATGAGAATCACTATACTGTGTTTTATAATGGGCGAGATATATTTGTTTGAATTGACCACAACCTTAACTTTTCTGCATTGTTGGAGTCTGTACTCCAGTGGAAAGAAATGCGAGAAAGAAAGCAAAGCTTACAGAAGGTAGAGAAAGTGGATTTCTATGCATGATTTCGTAGAAATTAGTGGTCCTCAAGGGTTTCCAATCGATCTTCCTTTGAGACTTTGTGGAAGATTCCTCTTTGTCTCCTATCATAAAGGGTAGTGTTTCTCATGGCCATATCTTCTATCTGTAGGGTGTCAGAGTTGCCTGCTCTGTCCTGTGAATCCTCCTTCCTTGCCCTCTGCCTTGTCCCAACCTTTCTCCTTAAGGTGATTTCGACATTCCATATCATTGAGGACACTGTCCTTCCATCCTTTTGTCCTGATCTTTCTCACCAGTGGGAGGAGTGCCTCCAATGTCTTGTAGTCCAGGTTCTCACCTACTTTTCTGCAATATGTCCTTTCATTGTTTGGATTAGCTTTGTCATCCTTGAGGGACGACTCTACAGATGGATCCAGTCTTTGAATCGGGAAGTGTACAGGGCTAAGAGTTGGGTTAGCCCCATTCCAGGTAACTGCTGATTCCACGCAAGCATTTGGAGCTTCCTGGGTGGCTCAGTATCAGGCTTTTGTCTCCCAGGTTTGCAAGGATGCCATCTGGGCCTCTTTCTACACTTTTAGCAAGCTTTACTAGATCCATTTCATGGCCTGTACTGTGGCTGATCTGTGTCATAAGGTACTGCAAGTGGCTGTGTTAGATGGATCACATGGTTATCTTCTTCCCACCAAAATCACACAGGCTTTATATCTTAATCAGATGTTGTACTTGTTTTGTAGGATCCTTAATATGGAACTGTATTGTGGAATGAAATATAATGAAAAAATGCCCTGCATTTTCTGACCTGAACTGCCCCGTTTTCCCATTATTTTATCAATGATAGCTTTGAGGTAACTAGGATAATCTTTTGGCTAAGATTCCTGGTTTCTTATCACAATTCATAGAAGGAACAAGCTGTCCTGATTTGAGCTTTGGGAATATTCTTTTTCCACTTAATTAAGGTGACAACATCGAGAACATTGATATATGTCAAAAATGTTAAGTTTCTCTAAGGTTACATGCACACAAACATGTGCATCAATGTGTCCGTGGGAAAATTGCACAGTTGGCACATGGATGATAACCGATTGCCATCTGTGCCCTTCACGGACCCATTCATTTCCTGCAGTAAGCCCAGGCCACAAAACTGACAGGAATAGGATCTGTCATGAGTTTTTTCCCCAGACTCATCTCTCCCAACATGGACCCGTGATAATACACGTGTGTGTATGAGGCCATAGGGAATAATGAGTCCATAGGGAATAATGAGTCCATAGGGAATAATGAGTCCGTGTGCCAGCCATTAAAAACATGGCAAGCCCAAGTTATTTCAGAAGTCTAAAATCTATTGTGTATGCCCAACTTAAGTCCTGCGCTATCTGTAAATCTGCTGCTCCACAAAGACAATGGAAAAATCAGCTGCAGCTACTCTTATTGACATGACTGATGCTAAAGACTTGGTATAAAATATTCCTTGGTTCCTTTGTTGATTTTTGATTATTTCATTTTTAGAACATTATTTATTCTTTATTAGAGCTTTATTCAGGAAAAGCAGATACTTCCTTGTTTTAGGTTATTGCCCTTTTGTTTTGCAGAATTAATATTAAATGTACCATGTCTTTTCTGCAGCAATTAGCTGGTGCGCTGTCCCACATCAGCCACTAGATGTCACCGCCAACGGCTACAGGCAAGGAACTACAAAGAAAGCAATTGGGATGCCACAATCCAGGTAGGAATTGTTTTAGTATTAATTCAGTGATGTCGCTAGAGGTTCCAGTTATGGGCCCCCCATCTGGGCACTATCTAAGGTGTACATATTGTACTTAGCTGAGCAGGACTATAACTAAGCATGGTGCTGAACAATGTGAACCATATACATACATATACATCCTGTGAATAGTTGATAAACATGTGATCCCTGGAGATCCAGTTGCTGGGATCCCATGATAACTAGAGTCTACAGATTGCATGTGTAAATGGAGAAGTAGTGCACATGCTTGACCACTGCTCCATTCATTTCTAAGGTACACATGGAAGTAGAGGAGTACAGCATTCCCATTAGTCCCATCGAAGTGTTTTTGATGGGGAACACTCCTGTAATGCCAGTAGTGGATGGCATCTTCTGGTGGGTCGACCTCACGTTGTGATTGCTTTCTTGATACTGTATAGTTCCTGCTGTATGTAATGACTACTGATTCATATTTTTTCTCCAGGTCTCACATATGTAAAGTGGAATTATTTCATACATTTCTTCATCTGGTAGAGAATATGTCACAAGAACAGATCCCAGAGTCACTCAGGTAAATACATTATACACCTAAAAATGTGAAATTTTACAACCGACTTCTGACCAAAGCTCAACATTCTGTAGCCGGAATAAGTGAACAGCCGGCCATATACTATCAGCTGAATAAAGCAGTCTCTCTCACCGCCCCCATACACATGCACACCCAGCTCAGTGGTGCATGTGTACCGAAATGGCAGAAGTGAGAAAGCCACTGGAGGACTTCTCTGGCGGCAGCTTATATCACTGAAAAAAAAAAAGATTGGGCAGTTGAGATCCAACAGGATGACCCTTTATGTTTCCTTACACCTGCCATCAGGGGAGAATCAAAGACTCCTATACACATTGGGTGGTCAGCAAACCCAACGAAATAGGTAGGTTTGGCCAATAATACAGTGCATCTATTGTGCACGATCAGCCTTAGAGGTCTAGTCGCTTCAGCCTCATCTCTTTTGTACTTTAAATTAAAGATAAAGCTTAATATCTTATTCTAAACTGCGCAACAAATAGATTAAGAGTAACACTGGCCAGTATAGAGATCTGCAATGGGGTGTAACGGTCAGCAGATTAGCAGGTCTGCTCATAGGGTGTAACACCTTGGCCGGTTGCCTGGTATACAGGCTTTTTTTTTGAGCATTTTGTGATGTCACCCCTTATTGGGATTCACATAAGGGCGGATGAAAAAGTATTTATTGTTTTCTAAATAGCTGTTCCACCCATATAGAATTTATACATGGAAAAATCTTGCCTATACAGTATATGCTTTCTTGGTCCCAACAAGGTAGTTTGTATTTTATTTCTTTTATCTATGCTATTTTCAAGATTTGTGCTTGCTGTCAGTGAATAGGAATGTTCTGTTCCAAATACATGTGCAGATGAGACTTTGGTACATCTGCATCCAGTCTAGACAATGGACTCCACACTGATATTTTACCTACACTGAAAGTTACAAATTATATAATAAACTTTCAGAACATATATTAGTGATTAAAGTGTAACAGTTGCTTTCTTTATAAACCAATAGTACAAGTTAATAGAAGCTTTGTAATATATCTGATTAGAGGGAAATACCGTTCTCCACTTGCCAGGTTTCATTCCTCCTCCTCCTCCGTTCATGCCTCAAATCTGTCTTTTGTGAAGATAGGCTGCAGCCCATCAAAGTAGGGCTGTGGAGTCTGGTAGACCAGACCACCGACACCAACTCCCCTGTTTTTCCACAGTCCGACTACTTCTTTAATGGCTGACAGCTTCTAATTCAGGAAAAAAGCCAGTGAGAGGACTGGAACACAAGAGAGGCCCGAGCCACAAAAAATGAGCAGAATAGTGGCCGATTTTCACTTACCTATCCTCTTGCCCCTTTATTGGCCCCCGTACAATATATTCCTTCCTTTACTGTTCCCGTTACAGGTCCCCATATAGTAAGGGCCCCCGCTATAGGCCCCATACAATATAGTACCCCCACAGGTACTTTAGTTTGCTATCTTCTGGATTACGCCAGCAAGTAAGGGGCTATTTTCACTTACCTTTCTATACTCCTATCCACAGCTACCTCTGTTTAGACCTCCAGGGTGCGCCGCATATTACGTCCTGAATGCTCCCTGGAGGCCTAAGCAGAGGTGGCTGTGGACAGAAGCAGAGAAAGGTAATTGAAAGTCGCCCATTACCTGCTGGAGTAATCCAGTAGATAGTGACCTAAAGTACCTATGGTGGGGACAGTATACTGTATAGGGGCATATAATGGAGATAGTATACTGTATGGGGGCTAGTAATGAAAACTGTGTACCATGTAGGGCGGATCAGTAAAGGGGGCATTATACTGGGGAGCGTCCCAGTGAAAAACTTGCTATGTGGCCCCATCTTTCCTAGCTATGTCCCTGAAGCTGGAGTCAGTAACTTTTTTTTTTTTTTTTTCCCAGCAGTGACGACGCAGCTGAGACTGCCGAGGGATACTGCAGAAAGCAATCTTTTTTTCCATGCGCTGAAAAAGTGCCAGCCACTGCCTCACATTGATAACAATGGCAGGCACATTATGGGATTTTTTGCTCCAAAAATTGCAGTATGAACAAACCCACATGACTGCATGTGTGTCTCTCACTTGACTTCTTTTCCTCTGCTCCCCCCTCTGTCTCCATAGACTTGCTGGGCTGCAGCTTATCTTCACTAAAGACAGAATTGAGCAGTCTAGGAGGGTGGAAGAAAGCAACCTTTATTATTGATTTATCAAGAAATTCCACTTCAATGTTAAGCTGTATTTGCATAAATCTAGAAAACCCCGGTACTAGCAGCATGTGATGCTTGAGCGGTGTACAGGGCTGTTGCTGGACACCCATGTTGCTCCTTGTAGAGGGGATTATACAGTGTAATGGAAAATAAGCCGCCTTCTTCAATCTGCCTCGTCTTTTGAGTACTGAGAATTAGTCTCCATCACTCCTAGGCCGTTGCTGTTAAAATCACTTGCTTCACTGAAGTCAGAGCTGGCAGCGATGCCAGGAAAAGTTGGCTAATGTCTGTAGAAGGGTCCAGCCCTGGTGTCACGATTACACAGAGGCCTTTCTATGAATGAACCGCCTATTGCCAGGAACACATAGGATTGTTTTGCAGCTTATTTTCTGCAACTGCACTTAGAAAGTGGCTTTTTTCAGGGTGTATGTTTCAGAGGCTGAATATCTCCTTTTTATTATGCCCTGTTTACAAATGTGCATGCTTGCATTACTATGTATCAATGCAGATAAGGGGCTAGAGTCTAGAACAGGACAGAGGCTTGAGCCGCTGCTGTGAATAGCTAACACTGCCTTGCCAAGACTAGATACATTGTAACATGTCCATCAGCAGAGTGAGGGCCGGTTCACATCTGCGTTCGGTTTCCGTTCAGGGAGTCCGCTTGGGGGACCTCCAAAACGGAAACCTTTACGCATAGAAAAGCGGTTAACCCCATAGACTATAATGAGGTCCGTGGTCCACACGGACCTCATTATAGGGGGCGTTCAGGTGACCGTCAGTGGTGTCTGTTGCTATTGTTCGTTACAAGATTTTAGCAACGGGACACTAGCTGAACCGTCACAAATCCGTTAGAATTTCCATTCATGTCAATGGGATTTTATATTGTGTTTGTTAGTGTCCTATTTACACCAAATCCGTCACGTGTTGATTTTTTTTCGCGGAGAAAAAATCCTACATGCAGGACTTTTGTGTCCATTAAAAAAACGGTTTCATAACGGACGTCAAGCATCCGTTATTTTTTAACATTAAAGTCTATGGGTAACGGACGGGTGTCCGTTATTACTGTCCATTTTTTTTCTACGCATGCTGAGAAAGCAGAAACAAAAAAAAAAAAAAAAAAAAAACAAACAAAACAGACACGAACTGATGCTAATGTGTCCATTTTTTTTTAACTGATCCATTAAGTAGAGATCTTGAAGTGGTGAGGATTAAACACCGTATCATAGAAAGTTTCTTTCTGCCCCATAAAGATTTGTATAACCGGAAAATCCCTAACATTTATTACTCGGATCAGTTCAGTAATAGCCTCTGCAGTACACGTCACTTCTGCAGGCCGACACTGAAATGATTAAAACAGTATAAGCAAGTAAAACAGGCATTGCATTTTGGTTGGGTTACATGAGGGCATGCAGTTTCACATGCTAACAAGTTCATCATCATTATAAAAAAAAAAAAAAAAAAGCCTTTTTGGATTTCTTGTGAGCCAGGTCATAAACACATGAAATGGCATAGTCTCATGTCTTCTGATCCCCATAAAAGCCACTGTCTGTCATCTTAGATGTAAAGTGTTATCGCTATTCATCCAATGAGCCCTCTTGGCACTCCTCCCCTTTTCAATAAGATTAAAGTCTGTAACCTAAAGTAAACTTGTACTTGTGTGCCTTATTTTAGAGGTGTGTATCTTCTGTACACATCTAATGATGTCCACATACTGACTGTGATCATCAGTCCTTATCTAGTATTGATGCTTCTAGACAGCTTGCACACAGTGTTTGTCTTGTCTCTGAATTCTCCTGTTGTATACTTTGCTATAAGACAGCTGTCTGTACACTGGGAGCTCTGTTTAACCAGTATGGGCAGAGCTGCACGTGCTGAGAAGGAAATTCTCTTTTATTGTGTCCTAGAACTGACACTACACCCTGCTGAAATTGACTATTTGCTTTTACTAAGAAAATCTAGATTAAAAAAAAAAAAATAAAAAACCAAAAACTTTTTTTAATCTGTTATGGGGGTTTAACCAGGTTAACACCTGTTCACATGATAGATGATAATGTGTTAGTTGGTGGGATACTAACCGCTGAGACCCTCACCAATGCCAAGTATGAGACTCTGATTTTCCTTTATGAAATACATAGCAGTCTATATTGGCTACATCTACTGTACATCAAATATATGGCCTCCTTTTCTGCTGCCCCAGCTTTCAAGTATTCTGAAAAAAAAAAAGACTAGCCGTACAGTGATAAGGAACAAGGGAATGTATCACTGTGTGACTATTTCATGAAAGCTGGATGACAACACTTGTGTAAATGTATAACCCATATTGGTTGTCAGCTAACTTGCTCAGAAATACGCAGCTAAATAAGTTTTTGGTTGTGTTTTTTTTTTTTTTTTTTTTTTTTCTCCCAGACAATTGAAGTCATACTGTGAATATAAAGAAGCTGCTCTGTCGTATCAGGAAGCCTGGAGGCAGCTCCGAGAACAGGTATTTACATCCTGGATCCGAACACCACGTGACTACCTGAACTTCAGCTGACAACCAGTCTCGTACTGAACTTGGTGATGCGTAATATCTGAACTTGTGTTTTATTCATTTTTTCCCCCCTGCAGCTTCTGGCACTGTTGAAAAAGTGTGCCCCAAGTACAGTAGTTGTCATTCCTCATTTCCCACCTGGAAGTGAAGGCGCTTTTATTATGGTAGAAAACCCATCTGCTCTAAATTTCATGTTGCAATTACTAATAACATTCCTCCGGGTACTCTGGTTTCCACCCACGCTTCAAAGCTGTACTGGTAGGGAATTTAGATGGTGAGCCCTATATGGGACAGTGAGTGACAGTGTCTGTAAAGAGCTGCAGAATGTGGTGGTGCTATATAAGTAAGCAATATAAATAAATAATATATGACATTAAAGAGATTTGCCCAAGTTTTAATGTTATCCATTACCCACAGGATAGGGGATAACATGCTGTTCAATGTTGGTCTGACTGTTGGGGCTCCCACCGATCACAAGAATGGGGGTTGTGATTCCCATCTGAATGGAGCAGCAGGTCACATATTCACTGTCTATGGGACTGCTGAGCACTGTACTTGGCTATCTCTGGCAGTGCCATAGAGAATGGACAGAGGTGTGTTAGGGCTCAGTGGAGCCCTCTTCTATGGCTAAACGTCATGTGTACCAGCTTATTGGTAAAGAAAGCTAGAGAAAACAAGACAATAAAGCCTCATTCATATGTAGGAATGTAGACTGCTATTCATGTGACTGAGACTGGCCTCCATCGGGCTGGTATATATTCATATATTTTGTGCAGTATGGAATATCATAGTTGACCACTTTATATACTAAATACTGTGAGGCATATATATACATTTTTTTACATGGTAGGAAGCCTATGAGGACCAGCAGCATTGCGACAGTGAGTACTTTGTATAACCTGTTCGCATAATAGCTACTGAAATCAGCTGGGCCTCTCTGACCAACTACACTCTTCCTAAAATAACAAGCAGTACTCATCATCTCCACCAACTTGCACCCTTATGTTTCTTTTTTGGTGACTCAGTATGATGATGATATTACTTGAAAACTTTGACGTGTTGTGTAGGATGGTTCAGACAGGCAAAAATATCCTAAAAAAAATAAAGGTGTGGTTTGTCACATAAAAAAAAACAAAAAAAAAAACACAATGCTGCACAAACCTTTAGGCTAAGTTTACAGTGTTGTACAAATGATGACTGAAAAAAAGAACAAGTTGTATTGAAATGCAACAGTCCTGACCAAATGGACATGTCAACATAAATGTCAGAGTTTTATGACATGCATAATAGTGGTGTGAATACAGCATGTAGCGCAGAGGCAGGGACTCCTAGCATCATACATTACTATAATGCTAGGAGTCAGGTATATCCTGGTATAGTTAGTAAATCCAGATCACACATGGACAGAGTCCCACATCCATGTTAGTGTGAAATCAGCCTTGTGGTGTAGTCACATATGCCAGTAGTGTGCTGTATGCTCAGAAGCCACATGCAGTTTTTGAAGCAGTAGTAAAATGGTGCTGCATGGTTCTTGACCACATTGAACACAACCAATGTACCATAAAGTACTTAGAATTTTTAGAGGGGTATTCCAGTTACAACAATTGAACTTACTGATCACGTGGGGTCCACCTGCTGGGCATTTTACCTTGATTACAAATAATAGCAATTATTTAGGCCACACCCTTTTTGTGTGTTGGGCAAACCTCGAGATTTGTCATGAAATTCACATGGGTCATACGACATTGTGATGATTGCACCTAAGGCCCAATCGCAGGCCTCAGTAGCCTGGAGACCAGGAAAGGTGAGTAACAGAATATATAATAGGCCCAGAATATAATAGCAATTCTGGTTTTCGACGTTCAAATGAAACTGCAAGCAAAAGCTTGTAAATACAGTAATAACTGAACCGAAATACCATATGAGCACAAAATCACATTGGTTATCCACAGGAACAGTCAGTTTTGGTTGTTTTTTGATTAACTGCCCAGTCCGACTTCAGGTATAGTAATCACAATGTAATCCACAACTTGCTGTTTCACTGGTTGTACACAGTTCTCAAATTCATCCCATAAACACCCTGTTAAACACTATGCTTGCGGTGTACATCTAGCATAGACAGAGAAAGTATAGCCCTGACATATGTATGCTGCAGTGTGATCAGAGCCTACTTTAATGTTGTATTGTCGCTGTCAGTGCAGCATGGATTTGCTAATATATTAACATATGATTACATAATAATTACATGATAACATAGACTGCCCTGTGATCTGACTGGTGAGAGGATACTGGTAAAAAAATTTTTTTAAAGAAACAGTGACTGTTTAAAGAAAGTTGTGTCATTCATGAGAAGTAACGTACTGAAGTGTTTTATTTGCAGGAGTCTGTAGGTGGATGTTACATACCGGGAATTACGGCGTACAATATCAATCACTAATAGTTTGTATCTTATAGCTAACATAAGCAAATTACATCATGTCTTAAACATAATCCAAAAATATATATATTATGAATGCTACTGGTGTGGTCACTGAACCCCACCTCTTCATATGTACTATTACTTAACCACTTCCCTGCCAAAGGACCGGCAACTCATTTCTAATTCCCAATACATTGTCAGTGGCTTTTGCAGGAAAGTGGGTTCTTCACAAAGCACAAAAAATAAATTACATTAAATAACAAGACTAAGACATAGATGAAGGACAAAACGTGGGTTAGTGAAAAGAAAAATAAAAGAACGCATCCAGTTAATATGCATCTAACCTATATGGTGGAGACGTATGCGTTTGTTAAAACCACCGACATTATTTACAAGATTCACAAGCTGTCAATATGTCTAAAAGCCAAAAGTGTTCTCTCCACTGTACGCCACGTACAAAAAGCCATCTTCATCTTTTTCTTTCTCGTACAGCTGTCCCATGGTTAGACTGGAGAAGAAAGAAAAGTTAACAATTACTGTGCATGCTACAGAAAAATCTATGCCACATGTGTCTATGGGCTATGTCAACTTCATTCATCTGAATGGAAATGAGCAGCAACTACAAATACTAGACTAAAAATAATAATAATACATTTTATTTATATAGCGCCAACATATTCCACAGCACTGTACAATCTGTAGGGTTCAAATACAGACAAAAAGATACATTACAAAGAAATAGTCAATTCACACAATGGGACTGACTACATGTACTGTTTCTGGTAAAGAAGCAATTGCTTCTCTGCACTCCTAGACAGCCTCTTAAAAACACTCCAGGCATCAGGCACTTATCCTGTGGATGAGGAAAATGTTTTGATAATGGAGAAACTCTCTTTAAAGGGGCATATCACACACAACTAAAGGTTCTAAATGTCCATCTCTCACCTTTAAGGCTAAGGCCCCATGTTGCGGAAATGCAGCTTTTTTTGAGTAAAACCCAAGAATGGCAACAAAAGGAATGGGAAATATATAGGATATTCTTATACTTCTACCTTTTGCTCAATCCACTCCTGACTTTGGCTCAAGAAACCGCAACAAAAAAAGCTGCATTTCCGCAACGTGGAGCTTCAGCCTAAAGTTGTTGTCCAGGCAAAAATGGATAACCCTTTTAACGTTTAAATCAGCTGGCAGCATTGAAACAAATTAAAAACAAAAACAAAACATACCTGTCCCCGATGCTCCAGTGTCCTCCCGCACAGCCTGGTTCTTCTGCTCCGGCAGCGTCTCCCGGGTCTCTTCCTGCGTTCAGCTGAAGCCACTGACTGGCCTCAGTGGTCATGTGACCGCTGAGGCCAATCAGCAAAGGGCCTGCAATGTCACTACCTGTGACATCACAGGTCCTCTTCCTGAGGATCAATCAGCGGCTTCAGCTGAACGCCGGGAGCGCTGCCAGAGCAGAAGAACCGGGACGTGCGGGAGGACACTGGAGCATCGGAGACAGGTGAGTATGCATTTGTTTTACTGCCCCCCAGCTGATTTAAACATTAAAAGGGTTGTCCATTTTTGCCTGGACAACCTCTTTAATTTTCTTGCTGCTTCTATCTCTATATCACATTGGGGAATACAGCATAGAAACAGTATAAATCCGGCTTTTACTTGAGTCTATTTGTACAGGTAACAGAACTTCCTATATGTGACATTGTCTGTACTGTTTCACACAGGCTCCTTGCAAGAGTGACTATTACAGTCACTGCTGTCAGCACGTTCCCATCACACAGCTTCATATTTACGGTCTGCTAGCTTCTTTAGAAAAATATAGATTTGAGGATAATCATATTGTCCTTCCAGCAGGCAGAGATGGTACTGGCTTTAGCTGTACACGTGATACTGTGCTGAAGCAGCTTGGGATGGTCAGCAAACCATAAAGAGAGACAAAGCGGAATGAAATCTAAAAATTATGATGGTGTCTGGATCTGAAGCAACAGGAGGCTGCAGTGCAAGAAGTATGCATAACAATGCAGAAAGTGATAAAAATGGGGATTGCAGTGATAGTAATGTTTCCAGATCAGACACTGATGGTATATCTAATCAACAATATTATATAATAATGATAACTGACTGATTCACTAATCTGTGAGCAAGAACACAAGCTAGTGCTTAAAGCATCATTGTACCTATAACCATCGCAGCAATGAATTGCACTTGACTCACCTGGATTGTGGCACAGTCTTGTCTACGAACAAGAAGATGGCTTTTTCTGAAGGCAGCTGGATGCGTTTTCTGATGATCCACATAAACTGAGCCACGGTGATATCAGAAGGGACCAGGTATTTCCGCTTGTCGATATCTACAATTTGTGAACCAGAAACTTTCTCCACAATGACCTGGGAAGTATAGGAGAGTTATTAGTACTTCTATGCAGGGGCCTCACTCCTACATTACTGCTGAATATATGACAATATAAGCACAATCATAAAGCATTACTGCATTAATCCAGATGTACTACAGACTGAAAGAAATGATCCATAGATTCCACAGGAAATAATGTCCACTTACAGTGCTGGCCAATAGTATTGGCACCCCTGCAATTCTGTCAGATAATACTCAATTTCTTCCAGAAAATGATTGCAATCACAAATGCTTTGGTAATAATATCTTCATTTATTTTGCTTGCAATGAAAAAACACAAAAGAGAAAGAAAAAAAAGTCAAATCATTGATCATTTTACACAAAACTCCAAAAATGGGCCGGACAAAAGTATTGGCACCCTCAGCCTAATACTTGGTAGCACAACCTTTAGACAAAATAACTGCGAACAACTGCTTCCGGTAACCATCAATGAGTTTCTTACAATGCTCTGCTGGAATTTTAGACCATTCTTCTTTGGCAAATTTCTCCAGGTCCCTGAGATTTGAAGGGTGCCTTCTCCAAAGTGCCATTTTGAGATCTCTCCACAGGTGTTCTATGGGATTCAGGTCTGGACTCATTGCTGGCCACTTTAGAAGTCTCCAGTGCTTTCTCTCAAACCATTTTCTAGTGCTTTTTGAAGTGTGTTTTGGGTCATTGTCCTGCTGGAAGACCCATGACCTCTGAGGGAGACCCAGCTTTCTCACACTGGGCCCTACATTATGCTGCAAAATTTGTTGGTAGTCTTCAGACTTCATAATGCCATGCACACGGTCATGCAGTCCAGTGCCAGAGGCAGCAAAGCAACCCCAAAACATCAGGGAACCTCTGCCATGTTTGACTGTAGGGACCGTGTTCTTTTCTTTGAAGCCCTCTTTTTTTTTTCCTGTAAACTCTATGTTGATGCCTTTTCCCAAAAAGCTCTACTTTTGTCTCATCTGACCAGAGAACATTCTTCCAAAAAGTTTTTGGCTTTCTCAGGTAAGTTTTGGCAAACTCCAGCCTGGCTTTTTTATGTCTCTGGGTCAGAAGTGGGGTCTTCCTGGGTATCCTACCATAGAGTCCCTTTTCATTCAGACGCCGACGGATAGTACGGGTTGACACTGTTGTACCCTCGGACTGCAGGGCAGCTAGAACTTGTTTGGAAGTTAGTCTAGGTTCTTTAGCCACCATCAGCACAATCTTTCGTTGAAATCTCTCGTCAATTTTTCTTTTCCGTCCACATCTAGGGAGGTTAGCCACAGTGCCATGGGCTTTAAACTTCTTGATGACACTGCGCACCGTAGACACAGGAACATTCAGGTCTTTGGAGATGGACTTGTAGCCTTGAGATTGCTCATGCTTCCTCACAATTTTGCTTCTCAAGTCCTCAGACAGTTCTTTGGTCTTCTTTCTTTTCTCCATGCTCAATGTGGTACACACAAGGACACAGGACAGAGGTTGAGTCAGCTTTAATCCATTTCAACTGGCTGCAAGTGTGATTTAGTTATTGCCACCACCTGTTATGTGCCACAGGTAAGTAACAGGTGCTGTTAATTACACAAATTAGAGAAGCATCACATGATTTTTCAAAGGGTGCCAATACTTTTGTCCACCCCCTTTTTTATGTTTGGTGTGGAATTATATCCAATTTGGCTTTTTGACAATTCTTTTTGTGGTTTTCCATTGAAGACAAATTAAATGAAGATATTATTACCAAAGCATGTGATTGCAATCATTTTCTGGAAGAAATTGAGTATTATCTGACAGAATTGCAGGGGTGCCAATACTATTGGCCAGCACTGTATACA
Source organism: Leptodactylus fallax (assembly GCA_947044405.1). Lineage (NCBI taxonomy): Eukaryota > Metazoa > Chordata > Amphibia > Anura > Leptodactylidae > Leptodactylus > Leptodactylus fallax. The sequence continues at coordinate 6,755,987 of CAMRHE010000021.1, forward strand.
TAGAATTAACCTACATTAAAAATGGATTGACTCCATAAATGCAGATCCTAAATTACAGCCTTTAAAGGGGTTTTCCGGGCAAAAAAAAAATATTTTTTTTAAAAAGGTCTGTTAGTGCTATTAATGGGTTAATAAGTGCACCCAAATACCTTTAGCAGTGTTTTAAGTGATTTCTGAGTTTCTCTGGGAGCTCCTGGCATCCTCTGCATTTGTTTACATGGTGTAGCTTCCTGCTGTCTTAGCTAATGCAATGCATCATGGTAGTTGTAGGCTGACTCACACTACTTCCCTCCCTCCCTAGCTATACCACCCACTACTAGCCCTTCCCAACTCACTAACTAACTCAGCCTCCACCCCATCATACCAGCATGTCGTCTTGTCCAGACTTCCCTTCTGCAGGGACGGCTCCTCCTCTTCTTTTGACTCTGCTGGCGGGTGCGCAGGCCGGAGGTGCGTCCGACACCTGTGCAGTAGAGATGGAGTGCCATCTCTACTGCGCAGGCGTCAGAGGCACCTCCGGCCTGCACACGCACCAGATGAGTTGAAGAAGAGGAGGAGTCGTCCCAAAAGGGAAGTCTGGACAGGAAGACATGCAAGTATGATGAAGGGGGGGGGGGTTGGGGGAGTATTGGTGACGTTCCGTTTACGGAATGGGGAAATGGGACGTCACCGGATAATCAGAAAATGTGCCTGGTGTGGTTACATGATCTCCTCAGGGATATGGGTGACAATACATTTTTGCTAAAGTATGTCATTTAGAAAGTAGGCGGGGGGAGGGTGTTTAGATTAGTGTAGGAATTTTATTTTATCCTTTAATTCCTCCAGAGCTGAACTCCCTATTCTGCAGACTTCAATCTCCCGATATACCCCGCTTGAGTAGTCCCCGCTCAGAGCTTGCACTACTGATTTAAATTCTCTATCTACACACCAGGCAGTGAACAGTAAATCTCCAATAGGAGCTCAGCTAATGGAGATCACTTGAGAAATACAAGCTTACTGACTGTTTCTAAAAGCAACTAGAACTGTGAGTGCAGCTGTGAAGAATAATGCAGGTTATAAGTCAGAATCAGTGCAAGTTAATGTATTTACAAAGATATTAAACATTTAGGGTCAGTGTGTTGCAAGGAAAGGTCAGTTATTTTGACTTGACTGTTTTAGTTAAAGGGGTTGTACGGGATAAAATGTAATTCCTACACTAATCTAAACACCGTCCCCCCGATACTTTCTAAATTACACAATTTATCAAAAATGTATATTTACCCAGGGACATTTTCTGGTTACCGTTGATGTTCCGTGTCCCCTTTTCCCGGAAACAGAATGTCACTACTATTCTCTCCCCCCCCATCATACTTACCTCTCTTCCTTTCACACTTCCTCCTGCTGCTCTGTGCTCTGCAGCTGACAATCCACCTCTAGTGCGCAGGCGTGGGAGCAGTAGCCTCACGCTCCTGCGCAGTAGAGGTGGATTGCCGGCTGCAAAGCACAGAGCAGCACCGGGACTATTGCGCGCGCTGGCAGAGTCAGAAAAGAGGGAGGAGCCGTCTCGCAGGAGGAAGTCTGGAAGGAAGAGAGGTAAGCATGATGGGGTGGGGGTGGTGGGCTGAGTTAGTTGAGAAGGGCTTGTAGTGGGTGGGATAGCTAGAAAGACAGGGAGGTGGTGTGAGAGGGAGTTAGTGTGAGTCAGCCTACAAGTACCATGATGCATTAGCTAAGACAGCAGAAAGGTACACCATGTAAACAAATGCAGAGAATGCCAGGAGCTCCCAGAGAAACCCAGAAAAAAAAGTATATTACAAAGATGTTCAACAAACACTCCCCTACACAATAGTGAAAGAAAAAGTGAAACAACACACTTTAAATCATACCTAACCTTTTAACTAAATATGACTAAACATTACGGTGTGTTAACAGGGAATATACACTTTATTTCCTGACCTCTACCTTATGCCTGTAGAGGGACTCCTAGCATATAGTTATGTTTTGTGCTATAATCACTACAGGACAGAATGTTGCTGGGAGGCAGGGACTCCTAGCATCATATACAACTATACTGCTAGGAGTCCCTGCCTGACATAAGGTGCTCACACAGACTGAGTCTCATGTTCGAGATTTGGTAGTGTGAAAGCAGCCTTAGGCTGTGTTTACACAGTGCATTTTTTTCAAAAAAAAAAAAAAACACACTGTGTAAACACAGCCTTAGTGACTGTTTAACTGTTTGTATAACAAGTCTGTAGAGGCAAGGCGACAAATTATATCTTCAATCCTAAGCTCTAAATGTGCTAGTACATGTGTGTCTGAGCTGCAGGTACGGCACACAGAGTACTGCTAATTGCCAGGCTGTACCTGCACAGACCACTGGTTTAAGTATAGGTGCAGTGTGGCAACTAGCAGTAAACCGCAAGACTGAGTTGGGTAGCACTACAAAGATTTATGCAGCCCAGGCCTAATGGCAAGAACACTGAATAATGAATAAGCTATCAGCAGAAATATTATAAGATGAGAACTTACTGGAACACGGTCTGGATATTTGGCTCGGATTTTTGCCGACTCCACGCACCTGTGTTCTAAGAAGAGTAATGAAGAAAAAACATAGGCATGAAACAAGGATCAGAAAGGATTCTATATAGTAAGCAGGTGATGACAGTGATGTCACTAAAGACCTGCCAGTGAGCAGCACTGCTGGAATGTGGATGACTGGGACAAGAACTTGTGGAGCAAGTGGAGGCATACAAGATTCTTTATGAATGACACACATTGGCGCAGATTTACTAACACCGTCTACAACACTGTCTGCAAACTCAGACTAGACAGTCTTAAACAGTTTCAGATTTATCAAAATGTCTAATGTTGTTTGATAAACCTGGTATACATTTAGACTGTCTAGTCTAACTTTACACCACTTATGAGTTGACTTAAATTACAACACAAAAAATGTGTCAAAAATTTTGTTGTGCATCTTAAGACCTGCCTTTTTCTCAATACATCATGCCCACTTGCCAGACACAATGCAGAAAGCTACAGAATTAGAGGTATCAGCGATGAAAGACACCGTTGAGAATGGGAGCTGCAGGTGAAAATTTTAGTGACAGGTTCCCTTTAAGGTTTCTAGGCAAGCTGGGGTCAGTACAGACAGCCGTGTCAGTTGATTTTCCAGATATAAACAGCATAGGGGATGTCCACATGGAAGAATTTTTGTCCCTCTGCCTTTCTGCCATGGCTTTCACTCACTGTTAGGCTCAGATAAATGAACATAAGCAGAGGAGTGTCTTGTGCAGCTGCTTCTTTTTTCAGCATCCTACTTCAGTCTCTGCCTCCCATTGAATTGAGGATGTAATTTGGCACCAATTTTGGAGCAGAATCCGCCACAAAATCAATGGCAAATTCCTCTGTGTAAACATAACATGAGGCTATATGCACACGACCAAGTATGCCATCTAAAATGGGCTCCAATGCTCAGTTATGATCATTATAGAGCAGGTCCTTTCCTTCAGAGTGATATCAGAATGGGATGGAACCCCCATAGGAATGAATAAAGGAAGGAAGGAAGGCACTCGGATGTCATGTCATCTGAGTGTGATCCGAGTACCTTCTGTTAGAAAATCGCCACCATCCCCTGCTCACTAAGTTATGTGCACGCAGCCTAACAGCTTATAAGATGCCCTTACTGAGGAGGTTCAGGGTATATTCACAGATGGCAGGTTTATTACAGAAAGTTCTGCAGCTGTCCTATTCACCTGAGGGTGGCTTGCAAGAATCCATCTGCTTTCTGCCATAATAACCCCCACTCAGATGTATGACTTTCCATCACAGAATTTTCTGCAACAAATCTGCTGTGTGTGGATATGTCCATAGGGAAAAATGGAAAGTAACAAGATTCAAGGAAAAATGAAAGTGACTGCCACATTACAATGTATAGAACTGTATGGCCATCAATTAGATCATAAAATATTATAAGTGGGATCCAAGTCACAAGAGCATGCTCTGATGACCCATGTAATAGATAGGTCATAAAAAAATAATAGAAATGTTGTAGAATAACACCAGAAAGATCTCACAGACAGGCACCCCCCCCCCCAAAAAAAAAAACAGTTGTCAAATTCAATGCATATTAATAAGGCGCTTTTTTTTTTCAATTATGTCCCATTTTTGCCCTTTTTCATGGATCGTTCAATAGACTCAAATCTATAAGGTATCCATGAGAATGGGTGCCCCAAAGACGTAAAAGCACTATGTATCACAATGGGATTTTTTTCCACTAAAGACATTTATGGATTATCCACAGGATATGCCATAAATGTCTAACTAATGTGGGTCACACCTCTGGGACCCGCGCCAGCTCTAAAATGAACACCCCCAGATTCGGTCCCCCAGCTCTACCTCACCATGACCTTATTGACAGTGAAATCCAGACTGACCTAGATGGTCGTGCTTTATGGAAACAGCGTAGCTCTCTGTGCTACACTGTTTCTGTAATTCCCATAAAAGTGAATTGGAGTAATGGGAAAAAAAAACAACATAGCTCACTGTTCTATGATGTTTCTGTAATTTCCAGTGGTGGGACCCGCAGCTAACAGACATTTATGGTATGGTTTTGTGGGAAAATCTCTTTAATGTGCCAAATATATCATTATCCTTAGGGTATAACTTGTAAATCAGTGGGACTTTGACCATTCAGACCCCTTTTGTGATCAGATTTCACCAGAGATATAACACAGACAGAGGGTTCAATCAGAAAAGGGGTTGCTCAAACATGGACACTTCCTCCAAATGTGTAATGTCTATGTAATTGTCAGTCATGTCCCGAATACACAATTATCAGATGTGACAATGGTAATAAGACTTGCTTTCACAGACATGTTGGAGATCTGAGCTGTCATTATGTCCAGATTCAGACTGTGAGTAGAATTCTACGCCTCTTCTCAGTATGGAGATCTTTATTTATTGCCTCTGACCTTCACCTTGTTTTGTGAACGTCTCAGTAAACACCAGGGCCACGAGTAATACAGGTCTGCTGCTACACACAACCTTTATTTATTGATCTTAGTGACTTGATATCATAGACATGTGACAGAATTCCTAAGGTCCCAGCTGATTTCTGAGTAGTGGAATACTCCGGTGCACACAATGTAAGGCTACGTTCACATCTGCGTTGGTGTCTGTTGCAGAGTGTGTTCAAAACTGGCAGACAAAAAAGTCCTGCAATTCCCACTTTGTCGCCCAGTGGTTTCAGTTTAAATGGACATCTGACAGACCACATTACAGTTCATGGGGTTCATCGGGCTCCGTATGTGACCGCTGTTTTAGTGGTCCACCTATTCGATGTTCTGGTCCTCGCATAGACCAGAAAAAAACAGATAGGCTGACGATAGTGTGAACCTAGTGTAATCTGTCCTGATCTACAAGGAGGGCACTTATCAAATCAGAAAAAAATAATACATATAAGAAAAGGATTGTACAAAATATTACATAAAAAAACAAGAAAAAACATGAGCAAATCTGTCAGATATCAGACTAGAGAGACACTGGGGGCATTAACCACTGATATTGAGGCACACATTTGGCACAAAGTCCTTTCTTGTGTGAAACGTGCACCTCAAGCCCCAATCCGCCTTAGCTTGCAGATTTATTAAAATTCACGCCAGTGTCCTTGGGTCAGAATGGAAGTCTATTTCAGTTCCTATCATTCTGGTACCAGGACATCCGACAGATTTAGAAAGAGGCGCAGTCTCTTCATGAATCTTTTGGTGCCTCTACCTGTTGGGTGGTGGAAGAAAGACTCCAGGACTCCCAGGCTTTGTCTATGACAGGAGGAGTGAAGAGGGTGGAGGAAGGACTCAAGGTATAACTGGGCAGTTGTGACCCAAATCAACATCACGATTAATTGAACATTTTATCTAGATTATGATTAATGAAGAATTATTTTAGAACTCTCCCCTTTTTACATGCCACTGAATTTTGGTTTTGGATATTCACATGTCAGCAATCCTGATTGGATAGTGTACACTTAGTGACATGTCCTTTAGCCAATGGCCATGTGACACAGGATGACATGGATGGAAAATAATCAAGTTGGACAACTTCACTTCGACTAATGGAGCTGACTCTCCTTTTCAATTAATTGCCCAACCCTAACTCAAGAACTCCTAAACTTTATCTATGAGTGAACAGAGAAAGCAGGACTCACTGGCTTTGTCTATGAGTAGGTGGGACCCAAACAAATGAGAACATACTGGAAGTACAGCTTTAGCTGGGAGAGTTGAGACCCTGGTGACACCAAGTATTACTGTGGCGCGTGAAGCTAAAATAAAAAGGAGGGGCAGGGTTTAGGATTGCAGGTCTGTAAGGAGAGGGGAGGGGCTGGGGATTACATCCCACCATATTGCGACACAATGGGATAAACTGCAGCCTTCGTGTCAGAGGTATAAAGAAGATTTGGAGTCCATGATTTCTACATGTAGAAAACGTTCCCATACTGAGTGCTCACTGTCAATACTTCAGGTCTTATCTGCACACTTCCTGCCTGCTGTGTCATCCATCATCTCACTGGTACTTTACACTGCTTTCTGTGTGCAGCATCTCTACTGTGGAAAATTCTGGACTTTAGTTGGTCTTAAATTAGCAGTTAATTGGGGAGGGTTAATTGTGGCTACAGTCCCAAATTTCCACCCACCAACATATTAAAGGTCCTTTATGGGTATTAAACCAATATCATGTTCTATGTGGCTGCAGACGGACTAAGAAACAGAACACTGATAAATTATACAAGTGCCCCAGAGGGTGGGCTAAGGGTAACAGCAGACAGGAGAATAGGCAGAACACCTCGATACAACCCTGACAGCGACATGTTTCCACCATGCGTATCTCCGGCCTAATGAAACAATGCACCTTATAGCACTGGGGTAATGTATAATGGAGAGGACAGGTATAACATATTATATAGTGGTATGAGAGCATGTTTAGTGGGGAACGGGCTGTCTATAATACTGCAATAAGCGTTATGTGTAATGGACAAGATATGATGTATTATATAGGGGAAGAAGGGAAATATAGTAAGAGGTGGGCAGGACATCATACAGCACTGGGGTCATGTATAATAGCATGGAAGATATAGTGTATTATACAGTGGTGGGGTATAATAGTGGGGGATGGGCAGAACCTCATACAACACTAGGGACATGTATAATAGACAGGATATGGGATACAGTGTATTATATACTGATGAGGTAGTCCCACCAGTATATACTATATCCCCTATCCTGTCTATTATATGTGAGCCCAGTGCTGTATGGTGTCCTTCCCATCCCCCATTTTCAATTTTTCCTACCTGTCTATTATGCATGCTTTACGATGCCTTGCCCTTTCCCTACTGTACATTATGTCCCAGTGACGTGATGTATAATATATAGGATGGAGGATATAGTGTTTACATACTGTGTATAAAACACAGTATAGGGGATATAGTGTAGTATATAGGGTGATATGTAATGTCTAATGGGGGATGGGCACAACATCATGCAGAACAAGGTTAATGTATAATGGACAAAAAGGAGGATATAGTATATTACATAGAGGTGGGATGTAATGTATAGAGGGGGATGGGCAGGATATCATACAGCACTAAGGTCATGTATAATACACAGTATAAGAGATACAGTGTATTATATAGTGGTGATATATAATGTCTAATGGGGGGTGGGCATAATAATATCATAAAGCACAAAGTTCATGTATAATGGACAGGAAGGAGGATAGTGGTGGGATGTAATGTATAGAGATGGGCAGGACCTCATATAGCACTAGGGTCATGTACAATACACTAGATGGAGGATATAATGTTCTAAAAGGGATATTCCTGTATCAGACATGTATGGCACAAATAAAGCCACCTTACCAGGCAATGTGGCAGTTCTAGATGGAAAAATAATAATTCTGTTCACAGCCATCTTTGGAGAAACAGCCATTATGGCCACCATTACTGCCTCTAAATGGAGTTGTCACCCAGCTGGTCTGCCAAGTTGTGCAGTGACACATCCTGAGCTCTGTATAACTAAGCAGATGTATTCATGTATTATTCAGAAACATAGGAAAGCTGATGGATTTCATAGCAAGCCTGGTAAACTGGTAAACAGATCTCCAGGATCAGAAGCATGTAAACCATCGTGGGCTCAGCACTCACATTATGCAGCATCCATAGCGTCTCCTGCAAACTATTCTGGGTACTACAAACTATTATGGTGTGTACCCAAAATAGTTTGCTGGAGACGCTATGGATGCTACATAATGTGAGAGCTGAGCCCACGATGGTTTACATGCTAGAGATCTGGGAGGGGGGATACACAGTTTACCAGGCTTACTATGAAATCCATCAGCTTTCCTATATTTCTGCAGACAGGGGGCCCAATGAAGCAATTATAGTTAGACAATTATAGTTAGAAAGTGGACATCCCCTTTAACAGACATTTTGACAACTCGCCAGAAGACAACGACTCGAGGGGATTTATTTTCCAGAAAGAAGTTGTTGCGGTAAAATCTAGGCCAACGTCTACTGGAGGGTTATGAGGACATCCTAGTGATGTCAGGACATCTATTGTTATATGATGATGTAACATACAGTGATGTGTGTAGGAAGGGGACAGTATAAGTGAATGTCACTATATACAGGACTTGCTCTGTGTATACTACATAATGGAGGCTATACTGTGAGGTAAGATCTGGTGATATGTCACTATACAGCATGATAGGTAGACAAGGGGACACGTAGCAAAAGTGTACTTAAAGGAGACGTATGGGGCCTATAGGGGATGACCAATATACCGTGACAGTACAGCATATACAAGAGGAAGGATGTAGGGGGAGGGGAGCTTAAGGTAAAGTGAAATGAAACCTATACTGTATTGTAATGGTGGGTGAAGGGCGCTGTAGTGCTGTACAGTGCGCAGTATAGGGCTATGATGAGGCACGACATCGTTCTCTATCGTGATATGACACAATACGCACTACAGGGGGACGGGGCTGCCAGCGACCATGTAGTCGGTACAATAGAGACTATGACATGGCGCAGACAGGTCCCGGGCCTGGCGTTATCTCCGACACAGGAACACTCCCGCCATCCCCCGCACCCCCGTCCTCTCACCCAGTGCGTGGTCTTCTTTAAACATCCACTTCATGTTACCGAGCGCAGGCAGCAACGACAACAACAACAGGGCGGGGCCTCCCTCTGACGTCACTTCCGGAGCAGAATGCTTCCCGCTCCCTGACTCCACCCACACGGGAAGGGAAAACAGGGGAGGCTGTCAGTCACTGAGTGACGTATACAATGGATGACGTCATGGTGGCAGATGTCAGTAATAGAAGCTTGTCCTGACTTTACACTGCAGTGTCTCTTTCTAGACTCAGCTGCAGTAATGTTATATGGTTTTATACAACAAAAGTTCTTAGTCAATGAATAATAGAAGGTATTGCCATATTTATGGAGACTATGAACATTCTTCTTTATAGCCCACCCAATAGATGCAGGTCCCATTACTGGAAACCACCTCTATAGCTAGAATAGTGGTCCCCATACGCGTGCCCCATAGCTGCTGTGAGAGCAGAGGTGGTCATGTAGGCGCTTGCTCTCTCCAGTCACGTCTATGGAAGTTTTGAAAGTAACTGAGCATGGCAGGCTTGGCTGTTCTAGGAACTTCCATAGAAGTAAATGGAGAGATCTGTACAACCACCTCTCCACTCACAGTGAGTGAGAGGCGGTGGTAGGGGCACCCCTGTTCTCCAGATCGGTGCCAGTCCTAGAGACTAAATCTACTTCTAATGGATAGTTGCTCCTACAGAATTTAATGTATGAGCATGGCCGCTGGAATCCGGACTTTGTCTACAGCATGAGAGTGAATTGGACTGGGGGAGTAGGTTTGTACTGGCAAGCACCATATGGTTAAAAAGTCACACCATTCTTTTGGTGTTAAGTATTAGAAGAGATTTGAGAATTGTGGATTACAAGCATCAGCTAAATCAGTGTTTTTCAACCTTTTCAAGTCAAGTACCCCCTCATGAAAAAAATTCCAGACAGGTACTCCCAGTGGATACTGTAGTGTCCATCATATGACAAATCCTGATCTCAAGTGGGGAAGAAAAAATAATGCACATAGCATGCCAAGCAAATCCCTTTGCTTATGGGGACACCTGTGGCAGGCATGCACTAAAAGTTCTGAGGCTCTTTTTGCTTTTCACACTCATCAGATCATAGATCAGAAGCAATCTATTCAGCACAGATTAGCCACTATTGTAGAGGCGACCCCCTCCATTAATCCTGACCCAAAGTTTTCTGATGCCTGCCTCTGCTCCAGTATTTCAAGATGGTGGGTGGTTTGGGTAGCACTAGCCCCCCAGCAGCTTCGGAACCTTAGCACTCCCTAAATCTGCCACTTTCAGAGAGCTGTTTCTCAGCCATGAAGTGTACCCCCTGAGATTGCGTGGCATACCCCCTGGGTGATGCGTACCACAGGTTGAGAAACACTGAACTAGACTACAAATAATAATAATAATACATTTTATTTATATAGCGCCAACATATTCCGCAGCACTGTACAATTTGTAGGGTTCAAGTACTGACAAAAAAGATACATTACAAAGAAATAGTCAATTCACACACTGGGACTGAGGGCCCTGCTCGCAAGAGCTTACAATCTATGAGGTAGAGGGAGTGACACAACAGGTAGCAGGGGCGGCAACAGATGTAGCATTGTTTGTACAATGGTCAGACAATTTTGTAATAGAGGTTACTGTCATTACACATATATAAGCTGTATGAGCCGTCATCACTCGTGTCCTTTAACATGCAGATGGTGCCTGGACATATAAAGTTAGTCTGATATGGCATCATATCCTGTGAGGTAATGTGGGAGCGTGAACAGAGGAGGGTACGTTTTAGGGATTCTAACTACGGAAGGGTTTACATTAGGAGTTGTGATAGGTCTGTCTGAAAAGATATGGCTTTAGTTTACGCTTGAAGCTGTTGAAATAACAGCATTCTCTTAAAGGGAAGCTACCACCTCTATAGAATATTCACCTGTCATCACTGTGTTACAGAGCACATAATAGTGATAAACTTCATATTTCTATTATGTTTGTCACTTTTGTAGATTTGGTGAAAAACAACTTTGAAGTCTTATGCAAATGAGGTAATTGGTGCACTCGGGGCAGGCCTTAGTCCTGGGAGCATTGGTCTTGATGCTCAAGTTTGATGGGTAATATCATAACTGTGGAAGGATCAACTCTCACTGCATGAAGTGATGCAGGCAGGAGATAGTAAGGGTCTAAGTGACAAGAGCAGGTAAGACTTTAAAGTTGTTTTTCTCCAAATCTACAGAAGTGACACAAATATCACTGTAATGTGCCCTGTAATATGGTGGTGACAGATGAATATGTTTGGGTAAATACCCTTTAATCCCTTCCCGCCTGAGAAATTGTTCGATTTTAGTTTTTCATTTTTGACTCCCCCCCCCCCCCTTCCAAACCCCATAACTTTTTTATTTTCGTTCTCAGAGCCATATTAGAGCTTAATGTTTGCAGGAAAAATTGTTCTTCATAATGGTACCATTTATTATTCTGTACAATATACTGGGAAGCTGGAAAAAAATTCAGAATGGGGTGGATCTGAAGAAAAAGTGCATTTGTGAGGCTTTCGTATGGGCTTCGTTTTTACAGCGTTCATACTGCAGCCAAAGTGACATATCATCTGTATTCTATGTTTCGGTACAATCCCAGGGATACCAAATTTATATGGTTTTATTTACATTTTAACCCCTTAACAAAATTCTGAAACTGTGCAAAAATTTTTTTCTAAAAGTCGCCATATTCATAGGGCGTCTTTTTTGCTGGGCCAGGTGTACTTTTTATTTATACAATTTTGGGGAATGTCTATTGCTTTGATCACTTTTTATTCAAATTTTTATCACAAACTTTAGATTTTTTTTTTCCTGCTACGGCGTTTACCGTACAGGAAAAATATTTCTATAGATTTGTAGACCGGGCGTTTTTGGACACAGGGGTACCTAATGTGTATGTGTTTCACAGTATTTAAGTACTTTTATATGTGTTCTAGGAAAAGTGGGGTATTTGAATTTTTAATATATGTTTTTTTTTTTAACTTTTTTTTTTTTTTGCATTTATTAGACACCCTAGAGGTCTTGAACCCCAGGGGTCTTATCACTTATGCAAAGCATTATAATGCTAATGTATTGCAAAGCATGGCAAATTACTGGCGCTTCTATTGCGGGCTGCTTAGAGCAGCCCGCAAGAAAGAAATTACAGACAGGCCTGGGAACCTTCAAAAGACTCCTGGCTGTCATGGTAACGGGACGCCAATCCTGGAGCTTGCTCCAGGTGGCGGTGATCCCCGGCAAAATGGCGGCACCAGTGCGCCGCTGGCAAAATGGCGCCTCATTCATCTTTGACAGAGGCACCGAGTGGGTTAATGCCCGCAGTCAGTGTGGGCACTGATTGCGGGCATTAGCGCCGGGTGTCTGCTGTATAATATTTTAAATACTCGACATCCACCATATTATTACAGCGTATGTCGGGAAGGGGTTAAATACTAATACTTTCCATGGCCGCAATTAAAAATAAAAAACGTTATACTTACCGAGAGATGAGTCTCATCTGATTCATCTCTAGTGCTCCTGGCGCCTGCGCAGCTCTTCAGTGAAATCATGAAATTACACTTCAGCTTGACTAAACACGAGCAATAGGTCTGGAAAATTTGCAGAGAAGTTGGGGTATACTAATGCAGCTTCAGTAAAGAGCTAGGCAGGAGTTAGGTAACTATACACTTTTTTTTTTTAAATTGCCGCCACGGACAACATTAGGATATGGTTATTTGGGGCAATAAATCAACTGGTCCAGAAGGGGCTGTGGGTGGTTTAAAGGGGTTGTCCAGGAAATGGAGCAAACCATGGGGTGACCAGGAGTGGTATAAAATAAAGAAAATCATACTTGTCCCCGGTGTTCCAATGTCTGTTGCTGGTGCCTTTTTCCATGGCGCTTCTATAACTCCATGTACATGGAAATATCATCAGCAAGGCTAGATGCACAATAAATCCTTCCCAATCAGAAATTTAATAGCTTTTACATATTAGATACATGCTAGAATCTAAATCACTCGCACATTTACTAAGATCTTTGTCTCCTTTGGGAGATAAGCATTTCCAGTGGTGTCTAGCTAATCTCCCTCCTTTTTCCAATAAGGTCATGTTTATGGGGAACTCTTGCATAATGCCAGCTTTTGTCTCCTCTCCTGCTCAGTTTTTTTTCACTTCTTCTCTATATTGCCATACTATTACACATGATGTAAAATGATATTCATGCTATTCTCTACTTCAAAATACCAGGTTTAGAATGTGAATAGAGAATAGTCTTAGTATCATGGTGAATTCCAGAGAAGAATACCAAGTGAAGTAACTAGCTCCATTGTTTGGAACTGCGTCATACTACCTTGTAATACAAGCATTGCTTCTTTCACTAGAGAATAAGAATAATCCATAAAATGGATGAGAAGTAAAAGGCCACGAAATAAATACATTTTTTTGGATGTTATTGCTTTCAGAATAATGTAAAGAATGCCCCCTTCTCCATAAACAATTACTATCCATAGAGCAGGGGTATTTTCAGATCATAATATGTCATGCCAGGTAAGCCCCAAGAAAATCAGCCTGTTATTTTGACGTGTGTTGCTCATAGGGCTACACTGGGTCACCTCAGATCCAGATTCCTACTAGCAATGGCATCCTAAGATTTTTACCACTTCCAAGATCTCAGCTTGCTGTTGCTGAAAAACCTTATATGGTTGGTTACAATTATATTCAGTCTAGATAACATTCAGAAACAGAAAATCATTCTTCCAAAAGCTACTTCTCTCAAAAGAAAAATATCAAGGATCAGCTGATATTCTGCTGTAAATACAGAGATTAGACTGCAGGGTTATTTTCTCTGATAAAGCCCTCCTTCAGACGGTTTGGAAGAATTATTGACTGGAGAAAAAAAAGGTGAGAGCTATCATGAGTCCTGTGTCATGCCAACTTTAAAGCATCCCAAGACTATTCTTGTACAAGGTTGCTTTTTATCCAAAGGAGTGGGCTAACTCACAATTTTGTCTAACAACACTGCCATGAATAAAGAATGGTCTTAACATCTTCTAGGAGCAATTCTTCCAATGATCCAACAGCAATCTGGTGAAGAACAATGCTTTTTCCAGGAAGGTGGAGCACCATGTCACAAGGCAAAAGTGATGACTAAATGGTGTTGTAAACAAAACATTGAAATTTTCCGTCCAAGAACCTATAGTCGGTCCTCAAAAAGTGAGTGGACAAACAAAAACTCAGAAATTATGCTAAACTCCAAGCAAAGGTAGGCAAGAATGGATTGTCATCAGTCAGGACTTGGCCCACAAGCTGCTATCCAGCGTGCCAGGGCGAATTGCAAGTCATGAAAAATAAGGGTCAATACATTAAACATAGACTAGACAGTGTAAGGATACACCAGATTTATCATCCAGAATCAGCCACTGTGATAAAGCTGGGGCATTTTGCCTAAATTTGCACTTCATAACTATGGTATTAGTAATTCTTTTATTAGTAAATATGGATCACATGGAGCAACAGCTGAACATGGCCAAACCCCTGCCTACCTGCGGTGGTTAATGGTCACATGATTTTAATGGGTTGGCTAGGGCTACACAGCAACTTTGGCCGCTATTCCCTTCACATGACCAAAGCTCACTGGGTCACCCTGCGACTATTTCACTCATGTTAGTGACTGGGTCATAGGATGGGAGCCATGGCCAAAGTGGCTGTGTAGCCCTAGGCTAATACCTCAGTGACATCATACTGTACAAGAGGCTCAATGGTCCCATCACTAAATAAAAGAAAAGCAACAATCTCATGCCGTGTTATGTTTGGGTATGTAGTAGCTTCCAGCTCTGACATGCGATACTGCAGACAGCTACACGCTGCTCCTGTCCAAGCGTCATGTAATGCTTTGCAGCCGTAGAACAACTACTCCCAGGATACTTTGACAACTATGAAGAACCCCTCAAACCACCGAGATATATATAGTGACACACATCTAGACTGTAGCAATGGCTGTGATACTGCACCTTATAGGCTGCCTAATATCACGTGTTTAGCAATCTCTTCCGCTTTGCTGCATGTCATTTACCTAATATTTCCGGTTGATGGCGTCCGTTGCTATGGAGACACCAGAGCGGCGACCGCGCATTTAGAAGCAGCTAGATGTGGTAAACGGCATCACATGTCCTCTACTCATCTAAATATAATCACAAGATGCCGGAGGCAGCAAATAGAGAGATACACAGGAGAGGTGTACGGAGCTGTATAGAAGGGCACAGATAGATGTATATTCATAAACAGGAGGAGTAATACGGTAGTTGTATTGTGGGGGGAAGTATACAGAGATACATATGCTGGGTGTACTCTATAAAGGTACACTGGAGAATGTTTATGGAGATACACAGGAGGGGTATATAGATGTACACTCGGGGAGATACACAGGAGCAGGTATATAGAAGTACACTGGCTATGGTGTATAGAAGTGCATAGTAAGATATGTATAGAGATATAGTGCATAGCTATAAGGTAATGTACAGGAATTAGAGGCTCCTGCATAGAACAGAATACATATCCTATGAGACACCATATGGTATAGGTGGTGGGTGGGGAGGTCTTATATTCTCCTCCATTTCCAATCTGAATTTTACTATTACACTTATGTAGGAGGATTTATGTGAAAAGCAAGAAGAGAGTTCAGACACTAAAAGGAGTAACCCCTTTGAAGTTGCGGACACCCCAGCATCTCCACAATGGCGATCTATGAAGTTTATTCTCACCCACTACTTGTTAGGTACAGAACCAGTATCTGCTCCAAAGCCACTCTCTTCCTCTTCATCGTGCTGGCCCTGACCTATATTCCTCCTCTGTTAGTTGCCTACCGCAGCCAGGGTAAGACCTTCTTTTATTTCTACTACAGTCCATACATTTTAGCATCTAAAATATTTAAAATCCATTTTTCCATCTCTTTCAGGTTTTTGGTTGAAACAAAGCACTTATGAAGAACAACCCAATGTTCATTTCCGCTATGAGGCGTTACTCATCGCCCTTACCAGCACCAGTGGGGGATATGTTGCTTGGAGCACATTTCAAGGATTTAACAGTTTAGTAGGGGACAAGCTTCGGCAACCCCTAGTGTCGGTATGTAGCAGTGTTCCCTTTAGTGAACATGCCATATTTTTCAGATGATAAGATGCACCCCAGGTTTGGGCAAGAAAGGTTAGAAAAAATATTTCATATTGATTTAATATTCCCTGGTAGTCAAATTGAGTAGAGAGGCCATTGTCATGAAAAGGTATGCTGGGGAAGATAAAGGGGGTTATTAGTTAACAGTTAAAGGGAGTCTATTGGCAGGAAGCCCCAGCAGCAGAAGAAACACCCCTAAAACCCTTTTTAGTTAATTTACATAAGAATAAAACACTGATTTTCATGAACATGGAGCTGCAATGTGGAATAAGAAAGGCATCTTTGGAAAGTGTAGTAGCAGCCCTACAAGGTACTATCATTAGTTTGATATACTGGAACAATTTCTATTGCTCACAACATATTAACATTGCTGCATACATTTTGTAGGTTCGAGAAGAAGACAAAAACCAAGATGGAAAGATGGATCAGTTGAACTTCAATTTGGAGCTTCCTTTATTGCCAGTGGAGAATGTATATGGTGTTCAACTTATTCTAACCTTCTCCTACCAGCTTTATGTAAGTACAGATAATATATGCTGCGAGTGTGTTATAATAGCATAAGAAGTTATTTATAGATCTTACTATATATAGTACATAAGCAATCATTTGTAGCTGGAATTACTAAAAGTATTTCCTAATACATCAGACATAAAAACCAATGCATATTTCTTTTGAAACAGTCAGCTCACTTTTGCGACCAAACTCCTATTAAGTGCAATGTGTCACCATGGGTACAGATTACAAATTAACTTTGTGTAGTCAGATTCTGCAGTCATGTGTTAATCTCTTCAATCTCCCTCTTCTACTGTCTGTAAATAAGGACAGAGTGGCAGCATGACTGCTGGATTGGTCTACACCAGGGGTCGTCAACCCCCAGCACGCATGCCAAGAGTGGCACGCGACGCTTATTTCCCTGGCACGGGCAGCCCGAGTCCACGCCCAGCTGTTTCGATCGGACCAAACACGGCCGAAACAAAACTACTATCATTATACTGTGGGGTCTCTTCAGACCCCAGAGTATAATAAGCAGTGGCTTAGGAGAGGTGATGAAACATTAAAAAACAATGTTACTCACCTTCCCTGCGCTCCGCGGCGGCTCTGTGCTTTGCAGGCTCTTCTGCCTGAAGACGGCGACCGCTCATAGGGCCTCAGGTGTCACATCTGGCGCCATTACGCATAATGACGCCGACGTAACCCCTGAGATCCAATCAGCAATCACTGACTTAGGGCAGAAGTGCCTGCAGCGAACAGAGCTACTCAGGAGCACAGGGAAGGTGAGTAACATTGTTTTTTATGTTTGTCACCTCTCTTGGCCCTCCACATATTATACTCTTGGCAAAAATTGGAATATTATAAAAGATGGAATATTATACTGTGTGCAGGGGCCACTATGAGACAAAAAACCGTGTGCAGAGGCCGCTATGGGACATAATACAGTGTGCAGGGGCCACTATGAGACATAATACTGTGTGCAGGGGCCTCTATGAGACATAATACCGTTTGCAGTGGCCGCTATGAGACATAATACCGTGTGCAGGGGTCTCTATGAGACATTAATACCGTGGGCAGGGGCCGCTATGAGATATAATACCGTGGGCAGGGGCCGCTATGAGACATAATACCGTGGGCAGGGGCCGCTATGAGACATAATACCGTGGGCAGGGGCCTCTATGAGACATAATACCGTGGGCAGGGGCCGCTATGGCTATGGGACATAATACCGTGGGCTGGGGCCGCTATGGCTATGGGACATAATACCGTGGGCAGAGGCCGCTATGGCTGTGGGATATAATATCGTGTGCAGGGGCCGCTATGGGATATAATACCGTGTGCAGAGACCGCTATGGGATATAATACCTTATGCAGGAGCCGCTTTGGGACATTATTCTGTATATCGGTGTGTTTTCTGTAATAAGGATGTGTTTTTGCACAGAAAACAGGCATTTTTTTTTTTTGTGTGTGCAAAAATGCACCATGTGAACACAGTTTTACATCGAAGTAAAAGTTACAGTGGCCTAAGACTATAACTGAATCCAGATACATAGTGTGTTTTCACCATAAGGATGCTGGCATACGGTGCTCATGGACACATTTACCACTAATTGGGGGCTGCACATGTACTTTAAAGAGAGTCTATCATTCGTAAAAATACTTTTAAGCTAATGGCACGTTGGAATGGCCTTTAAAAAGGCCATTCTTCTCCTACCTTTCCTTGCTTTCTTCTCCCAGCCTATTCCAAGATAATTTGTTTCTTCATGTATGTAAATGAGCACCCGGAGTGTTCCTTCTCTTCTGCGAGCACCCATCGCGTCATCACTTCTCACCGCCCCTTCGGCTGTTGCGGTGACTCCCCTCTTGGTCTTCTTTCTTCTCAGTTCTCGCTGTCAGTGAATTTTCGCAACTGCGCATGCGCAGTTGGCTCTGACAAGCTCTTGTGACAGACCACAGGAAAATGGTGGCTTGATTGCGCATGCGCAGTCGCGAGAATTCGCTGCCAGTGAGAACTGAGAAGAAAGAAGACCAAGAGGGGAGTCACCGCAACGGACGAAGAGGCAGTGAGAAGTGATGACGCGATGGGTGCTCGCAAAAGAGAAGGAACGCCCCGGGTGCTCATTTACATACATGAAGAAACAAATTATCTTGGAATCGGCTGGGAGAAGAAAACAAGGAAAGGTAGGAGTGCCATTAGCTTAAAAGTGTTTTTGCGAATGATAGACTCCCCTTAATTGCTTCTAAACGCATGTGTCCTGAAGCATCTCGTAGCAGCACTTCTGTATTATGGTTTGTGGTATATGACTTTAGTTTAGGGGTCATCAATTAAAATCGGCACGCCGAACAAAAAAGGTTGCCTATCCCTGGTCTTCACAGCCTGTAACAATGAAGATGTATAATTCAGAATTCTGTATACGGGCACCAGCAGGAGATTTATTAATCAAGGCTTTTTTTGCAAGCAGTTTAATTTTTTATGCAAGATGTATTGTATCAATAAAAAAAAAAGTGCTTGCAAAAGTGGATCTTCCCATTAAGGAAAGTTGCACATATTGTCTTTATCACTTTCACCAACTACCTCTCCATCTTTGGATTCCTACGTGCTTGTGCTGAGTCGGAAGTTTGGTACTTTCCGTTATATTGCTGTATATTTTATTACTAGTAGATTGATAACTTGTCATTTTTGCTGAATCTGGCATGGAATATATTTCTGTGTATACAGTGTCCATATTAGGACATCCTTTTTTTGGGCCTCCTTAGTGACATCATGCACCCCTGAAGAGACCCCAGAGTATAATAATGACACATTTTTATAATGACACATTTTTACACATTTACGTTTTAAGCTAATTTAAGGTGTGGTTTGTACCAAATTTGTTCAACTCGCAACAAATCTTGGAACCGAGCCATCCAAACCTGAAATGAATCCTGAGAGGTTCACCCATCTGTACTCTTGACACCTGACTTCTGACACATGTTCCATCCACATCGTTCAATCTGCTGGCTGGTTTGGTAATGCCGATGATTTCTGACTGAATGTCATATGTTAGTAGTCAGCTATGATGCACATACAACATATCTTATAGTGAATGTGAGCAGTGAGGTTATCAGAAATCTCAGCTACCTAGCAAGCAGATACAATGAGTCTAAGATACATTGTATGTGCTTCATAGCTCACTTCTAACTTATGGCATGCAGTCAGAGATGAAAGTCAGAAATCATCTGAATGACTTAAAACCAGCCAACATATTGCACAGTGTGGATGGGACTTGTGTCAGAGTTGTAAATCTGACATGACATCTGATGTCCTAACATGGGCAGATGGACTAGCTTAAATTACTTCCAACAATTGAGATTCCCTTTCTGTTGAGTATTTTTCTATGTGTCCTTCATGTGATATGATTTTTTTATTACTATTAATTATTATTAATATATGTATTTTTTATTTATTTATCTTCTCTTGTGTGTACGTTGTATTGACTGCATACATTCCTTTGTATTTTGTCTTACTATGCAGTTGGCCTAATGAAGACGCTGGTTCAGCTTCGAGACGCGTTGCCATTTTTGTATGAACCAATAAAAGAACGCATGTATTAAGTAAACCTTGCATTTTTAACGTTGAAGTCAGCAGCGCACATCAAACAAACCCAGGTCTTTTTTTCTGTAATTGAATTCATGTCCTAATATGGACACACTATCTGTATGCGCAGCAGATGTCATCGTTTTTTATGCAAAGCATGGCATTCATTTACTATACCACTCCTGTTCGTGGAGCTTTTAGATTGATAACGCAGAATTTTTGCTAAATATGACATGTAATATATTTCTGCATTCGCAGAGGATGTCAACGTTTGTTATGCAGAGCATGGCATTCATTCACTATAGTGCACCTGTTCCTGGAGCCAAGCTTTATATAAATGGGGACCTGAGGCTTCAGCAAAGACAACCTCTAGGACACCAGGGACTGGACACCACCTACAACGTAAGAAGACTTTAACATTATGAACACTAGAGAAGATAAATGAATCAGGTTAAACCTGTTTCCTCCCTCTCGCTCACAGGACCTATTTTGTATTGTTCAGATTACACAATTACTGGTTTAATAAAATTGTAGTTGCCTGCAAACACTTTAGATCGCTGTTGGCCAAGAGTGTTCTTGGCTTACTCTCTCATATTCATGAGAGTGGAAGTGACTTGTTGGGGTAGGGGTGGGGAAGCTACTTCCAGATTCTTCTGAATGGCCTTGGGTTATCAGGTGCTGGATCATTGGAATCTTGGATTTCTATCAGAAAATAATAGTCCAGCATTGTTCTGTTTTTGCAAATTAATTTATAAAATATGAGGATGGAGACTTTATGTGACACACGTGCATTTATTCTGATTCAGATGTCTTTTGGTTTTGCTCTACTGAGGAATATGGAAATTTAGATATAGCAAAGGTTAACATAACTCATAACTTGACTCAACACGGTCGTGCAGAGTGTTAACTGGACTCTTTCAATGGCTTTTGTTGTTTTCTGGGATAGGTTATCACTCTGCAGAAAATCAAGTTCCACAGTGCTACATCTGTACATGTAAATAAGAGGAGGAGGCCAGATGTGGGGATAATAAAGCAGAATAATAATGTTTTTCTCATTCCACCCACTTGGCAGGTTTCTGTCATCAATGGAACAAGCCAATTCGCAAATTCTTATGATCTGACAAAAATAATATCGGCTTATCAGGAGAGGAACGGTAAGTTCAAAATGGGAAAATGAAGCCTAACATACAATTTAGATAACCGAGCCGACAGCTCATTTGGTATAAGGAGTTGGGTGAGATAGCTGTCAGCCGCCACGTATCTAAAGTATATGGTTGACTATTGTGATGTCTCTTTGCTTTAAATTATTATCTCCATCCATTTAATGTAATTTTCTCTGTGTTCTTCTTCATTTTCTCTCTTCTTTCCTCTTGACCATGCCTTAGAGCTATTAATATGTGACTATCTTGCTCTTTCACAATTGTTTTTTGTCATTGCAGTGACTACAGTCCTAAGCAGTCCTAACCCAGTATGGCTTGTGGGAAGAGGGACTTCTGATCCATTTGTGATAAATGCTTTTATCCGTTATCCTATGGAGACCATTTCATATCCTTTGTTTATTACAGTCATCATTCTTTCTTTTTTATTATAGGGAGACTGTCACCCAGCATATTGTCCCATCCCCGCAGATTCATAGGATAGGGTCACCTGAATCAAACTGTGTTTTCACCTTTTGAATCGGTGACCGAGATCGCCTTTTTACCCTTATGCAAATGAGCTCTTTGGAGCAATGAGGGCATTTTCATTGCTCCACATAGGTAAGTGGCAATTCCCTCATTACTCTAGAGAGCTCACATTTGCATATTGTCAAAAACAGCAACACATCTCAGCAAAAGAGACACTGATTCACAACAGGAAAACTCAGTTGGATTCAGGTTACCCTAACCTGTATATCTGCGGGGCTGTGTTCTGGTGACAGACTCCCTTTAAAAACAAAATTTAGATACCAGTTTCTTTGTTGGTTCCCCTATTATATTTCCTTCTGAGAAACTGAGCTGTAATTTTTAAGATAAAGCAGACGATGAAACTGTATGATCTGCATACAGTTATGATCATAGGGTCATCCCTCTCCTAGGGAATTCTGTTTGTGTACTGTCCTGGATTCAAAATTTTAATAAAAAGTGATTTAAAAGTCATTCATTCAATTTGCCGGCTAGCCACCATTGCCTTCATTTGCAGTGGTATCATGAACAAGAAACCTGGACTGCTACGGACTGGAACTGTATCGTCTTTAGTGACAAATCCAGGTTCTGTTTGGGTTTCAGTATGTAGCCCTCATGATGAGCACTTCAATACTCACACTACTCTAACTGCTGGTGTGATGACCTTGGGGAGTCATCGCATAGACAGTCAATCACTCCGAGTAGTGATATGTGCAGAACATCCTGCGGCCACATGTGTTGCCACTCAATAATGCTCACCCATACACAGCAAGGGTCACCAGCTTTATCAGGATGTACAGGCCCAGCTGCAAAATCTGTGGGCAAATATGCCCCAGGATGCCATACAGAAACTTTGTGACTCCATGCCCAACTGTGTCTCATCTTGTATCCAGGCTAGGGGCGATCCCACAGGGCATTAGCGCCTCCTTTCAATTGTACAGTTTTCCCCAATAAACTTAATTTTTCACTCTAATATTGTAATCCCTTACATAAATCATTGTTACATTCATAGATATATAGTTTCATTCAATTCCAGCAACTCCTTCTTGGTGTTTTTTTTTTTTTTACAATGAATATATACAGTGCTGGCCAAAAGTATTGGCACCCCTGCAATTCTGTCAGATAATACTCAATTTCTTCCAGAAAATTATTGCAATCACAAATGCTTTGGTAATAATATCTTCATTTAATTTGTCTTCAATGGAAAACCACAAAAAGAATTGTCAAAAAGCCAAACTGGATATAATTCCACACCAAACATAAAAAAGGGGGTGGACAAAAGTATTGGCACCCTTTGAAAAATCATGTGATGCTTCTCTAATTTGTGTAATTAACAGCACCTGTTACTTACCTGTGGCACATAACAGGTGGTGGCAATAACTAAATCACACTTGCAGCCAGTTGAAATGGATTAAAGTTGACTCAACCTCTGTCCTGTGTCCTTGTGTGTACTACATTGAGCATGGAGAAAAGAAAGAAGACCAAAGAACTGTCTGAGGACTTGAGAATCAAAATTGTGAGGAAGCATGAGCAATCTCAAGGCTACAAGTCCATCTCCAAAGACCTGAATGTTCCTGTGTCTACCGTGCGCAGTGTCATCGAGAAGTTTAAAGCCCATGGCACTGTGGCTAACCTCCCTAGATGTGGACGGAAAAGAAAAATTGACGAGAGATTTCAACGAAAGATTGTGCTGATGGTGGCTAAAGAACCTCGACTAACATCCAAACAAGTTCTAGCTGCCCTGCAGTCCGAGGGTACAACAGTGTCAACCCGTACTATCCGTCGGCGTCTGAATGAAAAGGGACTCTATGGTAGGATATCCAGGAAGACCCCACTTCTGACCCAGAGACATAAAAAAGCCAGGCTGGAATTTGCCAAAACTTACCTGAGAAAGCCAAAAACTTTTTGGAAGAATGTTCTCTGGTCAGATGAGACAAAAGTAGAGCTTTTTTGGGAAAAGGCATCAACATAGAGTTTACAGGAAAAAAAAAAAGAGGCCTTCAAAGAAAAGAACACGGTCCCTACAGTCAAACATGGCGGAGGTTCCCTGATGTTTTGGGGTTGCTTTGCTGCCTCTGGCACTGGACTGCTTGACCGTGTGCATGGCATTATGAAGTCTGAAGACTACCAACAAATTTTGCAGCATAATGTAGGGCCCAGTGTGAGAAAGCTGGGTCTCCCTCAGAGGTCATGGGTCTTCCAGCAGGACAATGACCCAAAACACACTTCAAAAAGCACTAGAAAATTGTTTGAGAGAAAGCACTGGAGACTTCGAAAGTGGCCAGCAATGAGTCCAGACCTGAATCCCATAGAACACCTGTGGAGAGATCTCAAAATGGCAGTTTGGAGAAGGCACCCTTCAAATCTCAGGGACCTGGAGAAATTTGCCAAAGAAGAATGGTCTAAAATTCCAGCAGAGCATTGTAAGAAACTCATTGATGGTTACCGGAAGCGGTTGTTCGCAGTTATTTTGTCTAAAGGTTGTGCTACCAAGTATTAGGCTGAGGGTGCCAATACTTTTGTCCGGCCCATTTTTGGAGTTTTGTGTAAAATGATCAATGATTTGATTTTTTTTTTCATTCTCGTTTGTGTTTTTTCATTGCAAGCAAAATAAATGAAGATCTTATTACCAAAACATTTGTGATTGCAATCATTTTCTGGAAGAAATTGAGTATTATCTGACAGAATTGCAGGGGTGCCAATACTTTTGGCCAGCACTGTATTATCATACAGCTCCTTATGTAGCTGCCATAGTTAGCAAGCTGAAGGTCCACCGACCTCGCTCTATCTATTTCATCTTCTGCTTCTGTTCACCAAATGTTTCTTGAAACAATTGCCAATATTTCTTTACTTCCCACTCATTTCCTTGCCGCCTTCATCCCATTTCCTTTAATTTCCTGCAATCCCTCATCTTGTGTTTTGTCCTTAACAGTCAGCCTCACATATCAGCCTGGCTTCTGGGAGATGATCAAATACGCCTGGATTCAGTATGTCAGTGTCCTGCTCATCTTCCTGTGGGTCTTTGAGAGAGTGAAAATCTTTGTCTTTCAGAACCAAGTCTTTACTGCGGTACCAGTGTCCCACTCCTCTACATTCAAGCAGCACCAGAGCTGATGTCAGCTCTACTGTATTCCTACCATAGATTAGGCTGGTTTTAGTAAAGTCTTAAGGATTTTCCTACTGATTTTGTATTTTTTTTTTTTATCTTTTTAACTGACAGTTTGCTTTATACAAATTTTATTAAGACTATTTTTTCATTTTTGAAATCAACTGACTTGTGACACATTGTGCTTTAGTATATTTAAAGAGTTATTCCCATCACACAAAGTGAAATCACATTGCTAGGATATGCCATCATTTTGTGATCAGTGGGGGGACCCAACTAAAAGGACCCCCACCAAACCTGAAAATGAAGGGGCTGCATCGCTGGATCACAACTTCTCCCTGCACAGCCATTCTCCAGCCACTCACAGGGAATACTTTAACTAAAGCTCTTGGACCTCCACTGATCCTGAGAATATAGGAGCTACATTGTTGTTGCAGTGCCATTGTGCGTTACAGAAAAATTGGTGGGATTCAATCTCTGTAGTGATTGCATCACATTATAAGATGGAAATAACCCTTCAACATCTTCTGGTACATCACAAGATAATACCTTTGAAGGTTAATAAACTGGTCCTCATACTAAATGGAGCCCCCAGAGTGAACCCTCTCAGTTATGGCTGTAGTTTTTCTGTAACTCATGGTGTGTGACATAGAAGTAATTTAGGGTTATAACATGTTTGATCTTGTGATCTTTGTGTATGGTTTATGCATTTCTATCTCTATGGTCAGCTTTACTTAGCTTTATCTGCTCATAAATCAAATATAAAATCAGGTATCAGAAAACACAGAAAAGTGTACTTCTCTTAGGATAACTGGAGCTTAGTACACCGGTCTTGATAAACCTTGTGCTGTTGGAGGATGTATCTTGTCATAAATAAGGTGCATCCACCTCGTAGCTGGTGTAGATTTTGAGTGTCATTTGCATCAGTTATCTGGTGTAAATTATCATAGATCTTGTGGGGTTGGGGCACCCCGACAACCCACTCTCCTTCAGAAAAGTGGTAAAGGTGGCATAAAATTTTTTTTTTTATTTTACACCACAAAAGTGGGGTAGAATGTTAATAAGTTTGTCCCACTGTGCTTTCCATTCCTTAAGTAAGAGCGATATCACAGATTCTTTAAAGGGAATCTACATGCAAGAAAATCACCTCTAAACCACTATACTGTTGCAGGGGCCATAAGTGACCTAATGCACATATCTTTTTTTGTGTCAAATCTCTGTGTAATCTCAGTGCAATGTCAGGAAATATTACTTTACTGAAATAGTAGTTGAGATTTGGAACAAACTTCCTGCAGTTGTAGTTGGGAAACCTACAGTACTGGAATTTAAAGGGGTTGCTTGGTGAGTATTTATTCACTTACCTGGCCCCAGGGATGCTATTGATGGACCCGTGGGTTCCGGCGATGTCACGACCACTGGGTTATGTGATCGGAGGCAGCGCCTGGCTCCCCGAGTTGCTCCACCCACTCCTCCCTTAGCTCACAGGTAATGAACTACCTGTGCCATGAGGGCTGGCTTTGCTGTAGTTAGCCAGCCCTCCATAGCACAGAATATTAATTACCTGTGAGATTGGGTAACAAGGGGGTGGAGTGACCCAGGGAACCGAATGATGCTTCTGATCACATGACCAGACCATGGACTTTTAATCTGTATGCAAATAAGCTTTTCTGTGCACCTGAGGTGAGGCCAGAATACCTGTTTTTGCTGTGGTCATCTGACATTGGGATCAGAGGCCGTAATCTGAAACTCCTGATCCCCAATGCAAAATCTGTAATGGGGCTCCTACTTACACTGTGTCATTTAGAAGAGTGGTGTATTTTATGGACCGAGAGTCATTTTGGGCCCTCTCAGGGTCCAGGGCCCAGTAGCGACTGCTACCTCTGCAGCTTCTATAGCTACACCCCTGTTTGGGACCTGTCAACCTTTTTAGTGGGTGGTAGCTACAGGCAAAAATTGGTACTCTGGCAGGCACTGCCACGCACGCCCTGGATGAACTGAACAGTTCATTTGGATATGGATTAAAAGTAAATTTTCTTAGTAGCATGATTGCACTTTGACACAAAAATGGTATCTTCACTATGGCAGCAATGGCCTTTACACTGGGACGGAAACGCAGCTTTTTTTGTTGCACATTTTGCTGTGGCTTTTTGAGCCAAAGGAAGGAATGGGTTGAGAAGAGGGGAGAAGTATAAGTGCTGCCTTTATATTACCCATTCCCTTTGTTGCCATTACTGGATTTGGCTCAAAAAACTGCGACAATAAAAACTGCTTTTCCGCAACATGGGGCCTCAGCCTTAGGCAAGGGCTCCACGTGGCGGAAATGCTGCAGAGAAAAAAAATGCATTGTTTTACAGTCACAGCAAAGTGGATGGTATTCCAGCGAATCCCATCTCCACTTTGTGGGAAAATATGCGGTGTGGACACGGTGATTTCCAAAACCGTCACGGTTTTGGAAATGGAAGCATGTCAAATATATCTATGGAAACACAGTAAACCTCGCCAAACTTTCCGTGCAAAGCACTGCCGGAAGAACCGCAATGCATTGCTGCCATGGCTTTTCCAGCAGCACTTTTTTGCTGCGGGACACCACGTAGAGCCTTAGCCTTAAGTGGATTTCCGTTGCCAAATGGAATTTTCATACAGATGACCACTCCACAGGATAGGTTATTATTGTATGTTATGTTGGGTTCTGACCCCGCACAAATCAGCTAGAAGCTGGTGCAGTGGACGGGATGCACATGTCTGCTCTTATTCAAGGAATAGGAGAAGTGCTGTAATTTCTCAGAACCACCATTATGCAGTGGTCTTGACTAGAAACAGGCTGCAAGCACTCGCCGTCCACTGTACCAGCTTCCAGCGCCTGAAGGCATCTGGAACAGGTTATCTGTGTGGGGTCACATGTATCACATACTGAAGACCTACCCTGTGGATATTTCATCAGTATGAAAGAATCCATTTGGGACCAAACAACCGCTTTAAGTGACTTAGAAGTGGTTTTGTTGTGGTTGACTCCCCTTTAAATGTTAAAGTAGGCACATCAGTACTTGCTGTAACCCTTTACGGACATCTGATAAGTACACTGTCTATCACTGAGCAGTCATTTCTTTTATGTTTTAAATATAACTTTTGTGTTGTCTACTTTTCATGTTTCTTTTTCAAACAAAGTATTTTTTGCTGATAAATTATGTAAATTAAATTGTTTGTAAGGAAAGATTTTGTACCACTTTTATATGAGTTCAATAAAAAAGATTTTATTTCTGCGTTTTATTTCCCAAATTTTTCAAGATTGTTATAGTAACCGTATATTTTCTCACTTTTTTTTTGTCTTTACAACGGGTATTTTCTGGCGTACTTTGCTCCAAAAATTTCGGGGGGGGGGGAGAAGAACAAACATACCGAGAATCATGGCATTCTATGAGAAGGTCAAGACGAAAGATGGATTCCATAGCTCGAGACACATTGTTTGTAGCAGTAGTTGTAACACATAGCGTTATCACCTAAATCAAACAGTATTTCCACCTTGTGAATCGGTACTCTGTCACTGCTTTTTAGAGCAACGAGTGCATTATCGCTTACCTCTTTGGAGTAATGACAATGCCCTTTTTGCTCCAAATGACTCATTTGCATTTTGATAACAATGGCGATATCTCAGCAATGGAGGCATAGATTCACAAGGGAAAACACTGTGAGGCCGGGGCCCCACATAGCGTAAATGCAGAGGTAGAAACGTCATGGTTTTTGCCTGTACCTGCAAAGTGGATGGGATTCTGGCTAAACCCAGAAAAAACCGTTGCGTTTTTTAAATCTCAGCATGTCAATTATACCTACGGAAACTCTGGCATTTTTCATATACAGTGGGGAAAAAAAGTATTTAGTCAGCCACCAATTATGCAAGTTCTCCCATTTAAAAAGATGAGGTCGGCCTGTAATTGTCACCATAGGTAGACCTCAACTATGAGAGACAAAATGAGAAAACAAATCCAGAAAATCACACTGTCTGATTTTTAAAGAATTTATTTGCAAATTATTGTGGAAAATACGTATTTGGTCAATAACAAAAATTAATCTCAATACTTTGTTATATATCCTTTGTTGGAAATGACAGAGGTCAAACGTTTTCTGTAAATCTTCACAAGGTTGGCACACACTGTTGCTGGTATCTTGGCCCATTCCTCCATGCAGATCTCCTCTAGAGCTGTGATGTTTCGGGGCTGTCGCTGGGCAACACGGACTTTCAACTCCCTCCAAAGGTTTTCTATAGGGTTGAGATCTTGAGACTGGCTAGACCACTCCAGGACATTGAAACGCTTCTTACGAAGCCACTCCTTCGTTGCTCTGGCAGTGTGTGCTTGGGATCATTGTAATGCTGAAAGACCCAGCCACGTTTCATCTTGAATGGCCTTGCTGATGGAAGGAGGTTTGCACTCAAAATCTCACGATACATGGCCCCATTCATTCTTTCATGTACACGGATCAGTCGTCCTGGTCCCTTTGTAGAGAAACAGCCCCAAAGCATGATGTTGCCACCCCCATGTTTCACAGTAGATATGGTGTTCTTTGGATGCAACTCAGCATTCACTCTCCTCCAAACACGACGAGTTGTGTTTCTACCAAACAGTTCTACTTTGGTTTCATCTGACCATATGACATTCTCCCAATACTCTTCTGGAACATCCAAATGCTCTCTAGCAAACTTCAGATGGGCCCGGTTTGTACTGGCTTAAGCAGGGGGACACGTCTGGCACTGCAGGATCTGAGTCCCTGGCGGCGTAGTGTGTTACTGACGGTAGCCTTTGTTACGTTAGTCCCAGATTTCTGCAGGTCATTCACTAGGTCCCCCGTGTGGTTCTGGGATTTTTGCTCACCGTTCTTGTGATCATTTTGACCCCACGGGGTGAGATCTTGCGAGGAGTCCCTGATCGAAGGAAATTATCAGTGGTCTTGTATGTCTTCCATTTTCTAATTATTGCTCCCACAGTTGATTTCTTCACACCAAGCTGCTTGCCTATTGCAGATTCAGTCTTCCCAGCCTGGTGCAGGTCTACAATTTTGTTTCTGGTGTCCTTCCACAGCTCTTTGGTCTTCACCATAGTGGAGTTTGGAGTGTGACTGTTTGAGGTTGTGGACAGGTGTCTTTTATACTGATAACAATGTCAAACAGGTGCCATTACTACAGGTAATGAGTGGAGGACAGAGGAGCCTCTTAAAGAAGAAGTTACAGGTCTGTGAGAGCCAGAAATCTTGCCTGTTTGTAGGCGACCAAATACTTATTTTCCACCATAATTTGCAAATAAATTCTTAAAAAATCAGACAATGTGATTTTCTAGATATGTTTTCTCATTTTGGCTCTCATAGTTGAGGTCTACCTATGATGACAAGTACAGGCCTCTCTCATCTTTTTAAGTGGGAGAACTTGCACAATTGGTGGCTGACTAAATACTTTTTTTTCCCCACTGTAGGTATAATTAAAGCAGAAAGTCCACAGAGGAAAGCTGAAAAGCGATGTGTTTCTGCCGTGGTTTTTCCAGCAGGGCTTTTTGGCTGCGGTTCACTACGTGGGGACTTAGCCTAAGATAGGTTAGGTTCACCTGAATCAATCTGTGGGGCTGGGTTGATATGCATGGTTTTAGTTACAGACTCCCTTTAAATATAAAGTAGAATATCTCTTTAAGAAGCAATTCCAGACAAAATTGCTCTTTAAGGCTCAAAAAACCGCAGCAAAATCTGCAACAAAAAAAGCTGTGTTTCTGCAACGCGGGGCCTAGGTATTTAATGTCACACTCTCTGGATAATGTCTGGCTGTTTATCATCTCAGATCCATTGCAGCCTAGCTATGACTAGGCTTATCAGTATTACCTACAGTAAGTTTAGGAAGTCTGATCTTCACTTTCCTTCTCAATTACAATATAACCACACAGAACACAAATAAATATGTTAATGCCATACAACCATATCTATGGCTAT
The DNA here is from genome assembly GCA_947044405.1 of Leptodactylus fallax. Lineage (NCBI taxonomy): Eukaryota > Metazoa > Chordata > Amphibia > Anura > Leptodactylidae > Leptodactylus > Leptodactylus fallax. The sequence goes on from CAMRHE010000021.1 coordinate 6,787,088, forward strand.
CTTAAAGGGGTTGTCTGGGATAAATTGATAATTAAAATTTAAGTTAACTCCCCTCCACCGACCTTTTAAATTACTTAGTTTTAAAAAAAATATTATATTTAAAAATCTAATATATTTTTCTAGATGCCAGGGGTGGTCATGTGACTGCCCCAGGCACATTTTCCGGTGACGTTACGGGAAACTTGTAGTTCCCCTTCTGGAAACGGACTACAGTTAGCTACACTAACTCAACCCTCACCACACCATCAAACTTACCTGTCTTACGCGCAATCTATATTATACTGTGCAAGGGCCACTTTGGAGCATATTATACTATGCAGGGGCCATCGTGGAGCATATTATACTTATTATACTGTGCAGGGGCCACCATGGTGCATTATCCTGTGCAGGGGCCACCGTGGAGCATTATCCTGTGCAGGGGCCACTGTGGAGCATTATCCTGTGCAGCGGCCACTGTGGAGCATTATCCTGTGCAGGAGTCAATGTGGAGCATATTATACTGTGCAGAGGCTACAGTGGAGCATTATACTGTGCAGGGGCCAATGTGGAGCATTATACTATGCAAAGGCCACTGTGGAGCATATTATACTGTGCAAGGTCCAATTTGGAGCATTATACTGTGCAGGGGCCACCATAGAGCATATAATACTGTGCAGGGACCATTGAGGAGCATTATACTGTGTAGGGGTCACTGTGGAGAATTTTACTATGCATAGACCAGTGTGGAACATAATACTGCGTTGAGGCCTCACATTGTGGAAACGCAGATTTTTTTTTGTTTCAGATTTTGCTGCATTTTTTTGAGCCAAAGCCAAGAATGGCTATGAAAGGAATGGAAATATATAGGAAGTGCTTATACTTGTACCTTCTGCTCAATCCACTCCTGGTTTTTGCTCAAAAAACTGCAGCAAAATCTGCAACAAAAAAAGCTGCGTTTCTGCAACGTGGGGCCTCAGCCTAAACTAGGTATTTAATGCCACTCTCTCTGTGTAATGTCTGGCTGTTTATCATCTCAGCTCCATTACAGCCTACCTATGATTAGGCTTATCTATATTGCCTACAGTAAGTTTAGGAAGTCAAAAATTCACTTTCTGGATGTCGGGAAAGGGTTAAAGGGGTTTTTAGACCAATATTAAGACAAATATTATTGTTTGTATAATGAAACGTTCCTTAATTTTCCAATATACAGTGCCTTGCGAAAGTATTCGCCCCCTTGAACTTTTCAACCTTTTGCCACATTTCAGGCTTCAAACAAGGATATAAAATTTTAATTTTTTGGTGAAGAATCAACAACAAGTGGGACACAATTGAGAAGTGGAATGAAATTTATTGGTTATTTTAAACTTTTGTAAAAAATTAAAAACTGAAAAGTGGGGCGTGCAATATTATTCGGCCCCTTTACTTTCAGTGCAGCAAACTCACTCCAGAAGTTCAGTGAGGATCTCTGAATGATTCAATGTCCTAAATGACTGATGATGATAAATATAATCCCCCTGTGTGTAATCAAGTCTCCGTATAAATGCACCTGCTCTGTGATAGTCTCAGGGTTCTGTTTAAGGTGCAGAGAGCATCATGAAGACCAAGGAACACACCAGGCAGGTCCGTGATACTGTTGTGGAGAAGTTTAAAGCCGGATTTGGATACAAAAAGATTTCCCAAACTTTAAACATCCCAAGGAGCACTGTGCAACAAGAGATCATATTGAAATGGAAGGAGTATCAGACCACTGCAAATCTACCAAGACCCGGCCGTCCCTCTAAACTTTCATCTCAAACAAGGAGAAGACTGATCAGAGATGCAGCCAAGAGGCCCATGATCACTCTGGATGAACTGCAGAGATCTACAGCTGAGGTGGGAGAGTCTGTCCATAGGACAACAATCAGTCGTACACTGCACAAATATGGCCTTTATGGAAGAGTGGCAAGAAGAAAGCCATTTCTCAAAGATATCCATAAAAAGTCTCGTTTAAAGGTTGCCACAAGCCACCTGGGAGACACACCAAACATGTGGAAGAAGGTGCTCTGGTCAGATGAAACCAAAATCGAACTTTTTGGCAACAATGCAAAACGATATGTTTGGCGTAAAAGCAACACAGCTCATCACCCTGAACACACCATCCCCACTGTTAAACATGGTGGTGGCAGCATCATGGTTTGGGCCTGCTTTTCTTCAGCAGGGACAGGGAAGATGGTTAAAATTGATGGGAAGATGGATGGAGCCAAATACAGGACCATTCTGGAAGAAAACCTATTGGAGTCTGCAAAAGACCTGAGACTGGGACGGAGATTTATCTTCCAACAAGACAATGATCCCAAACATAAAGCAAAATCTACAATGGAATGGTTCACAAATAAACGTATCCAGGTGTTAGAATGGCCAAGTCAAAGTCCAGACCTGAATCCAATCGAGAATCTGTGGAAAGAGCAGAAAACTGCTGTTCACAAACGCTATCCATCCAATCTCACTGAGCTCGAGCTGTTTTCCAAGGAAGAATGGGCAAGAATTTCAGTCTCTCGATGTGCAAAACTGATAGAGACATACACCAAGCGACTTGCAGCTGTAATCGCAGCAAAAGGTGGCGCTACAAAGTATTAACTTAAGGGGGACGAATAATTTGGCACACCCCACTTTTCAGTTTTTTATTTTTTACAAAAGTTTAAAATATCCAATAAATTTCGTTCCACTTCACGATTGTGTCCCACTTGTTGTTGATTCTTCACCAAAAAATTTAAATTTTTTATCCTTATGTTTGAAGCCTGAAATGTGGCAAAAGGTTGAAAAGTTCAAGGGGGCCTGTTAAATAATATTTGATATGCAATATTCATGGCCTTTAAGGGTTAAATTGTATTCTGCTGACAAAGCTCTTGTAACTTATGGTGCATGGGTGTGGATAGCATATGACTATTTTAGTATTGTCCAAGTACAGTAGTAGAAAGTATAAGGATGTTGGGAAACACCCCCTTTCATGTATATAAATGACTGACAGACACACATGTCGTGGTCTCACTACTCGGTGGGGGTCTCCCTCTCCCTGCGGGAACCTGTCTCTGTCTCTCACTTTGGGTGTCTCTCTCACCAACCCTGGCTACTTCTTCTAAGACCTTGAGAAGGATGGCGGAATCGTCCTGCAGAAGATCAACACACATTGATGAATAAGCAAGAGCCAAGATGTCTGCAAGGGATCCATCTTGAAGAAACCTAATTCCTATGAAATGTAAGACATTGACTGATATTTCTGTTATGCTGGAAGATTTCCATTTATCTGTTTCCCATAAAGGCTTCAATAAATTTCCACATTTTATAAGAAGCTGAGTCCTCCAATAATGTTACCTTAGGGGTCAACACGTGAGTAAGGATTTCATTCAATTGTAGACTATTTTATAGTTTACGGACAATTATTATTTTACAGGGCCGAATACTTTCGCAAGGCACTGTATTTTCTGAATCAGATCCTCATAGTTTTCTAGATCTCTACTTGCTGTCATAAATTCTGCTTATTTCCAGAGGATAAAAATCAGGCCATGGTCATGTGATGGACACAGGTGCACAGCTGGTTACCAGGCAGATATGACTATAACAAGCTGTGCACCTGTGTGTTCCTTACATGACCATGGACTGATGTTTATGCAGAGTGAATGCTAGTAAGCCAAGATCTAGAAAACTGTAAGGAATTGATACAGAAAGTATTTAAGAAAATTGTACAATTTTTCATTATACAAACAATAACATTTGTCTCTTAATATTGGTCTGAAACTGGACATTCCCTTTAAGTTTAAACATATAAGAGTACAGTGTAGCAGCCAAGTTTTTTTTCCGTTGTACTCCAAAAATGAACATGAATAAAGATTACATGCCCCTAACAATTGTCACTTCTCTTCACACACACACACACACATACATGCATTCAAGGTGAATTCAAGATAGGTAAGTTATTTGCATATATGTTAATCTCTGTTACTGCTTTATATTCAGACCACACAGACATACAGTGTTCAAAACATTTGCATCATAATAGATGCCTTTCCTCCAACTAGGAATTCCAGGCCAAGGACAAAACCGAGAGAACCTCCTGCATCTAAATGACCTTTTCCACAGTAACTGCAGCACTGACAATTTGAGCTTGTCCTACATCACTTGGGGGATTCACTTTCTTCTATTTTGTTTAAGTCATAAGCGGAAACAGGCCTTGAGGCTGAAGCTCCACGTGGTGTAAACGCCGCGGTTTGGCCGAGGTGGAAAAGTCGTGGCAAAAAACACATTTTTTCCCATAGCACTTTTTCACTGCAGCCCACTACGTGGGGCCTTAGCCTTGCACTAAGGTTTAGGAGAGCATTTCTTAAAGGACTTGTCTGATTTCAGAATAAAAAACCCCCCAAAAAACTAGCCACAGGCTTAGTCTTAAAGGGAATGTGTCGTCATGAAATAACCTATTATTTTCAATCAAGATTTATGTGAAACATTTTTAAACAATTTTAGTGAGGGTTTTTTTTTTTTTTTTAAATCCCTAAAAAATCTGCAGTCCTGACTCTAGTTACTAAGCCAAATCTTATTCTGATAATTCCTGTTTTCTGTAGATTTCTTTGCTGCAGCCACCTCACTTATCAGCACAGTGATGATCACAGCTACCCTGTTTCTCCAATAATAACACTATGTAACACAAATTTTTTTCCCAGCTTTTAAATGTTATATTCCAATTGCTTATGTCTAAAACAAATTAAAAATTGCTTACATTCATCATAAACTTCGCTTTTGTGACCACGGCAACGAAAATTATGCATTTTTACTATAGAAACAGACGATATTGCATCTTCTCATTTATACAGTCAGACTAAGAACACTATATGCATTGCAAATTTACACAGATTACCAAAAACTGTTCAGAAGTGTGCGGTTTTCCGAGATTTACGACTATACTGCAAATCAGTTTCACGAATCAATCCCCAAATATAGTCGCCCATCATGTTTTCGTTATATTGTCCTTGGTAACGGCGTTCAAAGTTCATAATGTCCTGGTGAAAGCGCTCGCCTTGCTCCTCTGAATAAGCTCCCATGTTCTCTTTGAACTTATCAAGATGAGCATCAAGGATATGGATTTTGAGTGACATCCTGCAGCCCATTGCAGCATAGTTCTTTATCAGAGTCTGAACCAGTTGTACATAGTTTTCATCTTTATGATTGCCTAGGAAGCCGCGAACCACTGCGACAAAACTGTTCCAAGCTGCTCTCTCCTTCCTATTCAGCTTCTTGGGAAATTCACTGCACTCTATGATCTTCTTGATTTGTGGTCCGACGAAGACACCAGCTTTGATCTTTGCTTCAGACAGCTTAGGTAAAAGATCTTGGAGGTAATTGAAAGCTGTCGACTCCTTATCTAGAGCCCTGGCAAATTGTTTTATGAGCCCCAACTTGATGTGTAGTGGTGGCATCAGCACCTTGCGTGGGTCCACCAGTGGCTCCCACTTTACATTGTTCTAAATTAACCAGGATCTGTTTTATATTGACCGTGCAATGTTATTACAGCCTATAATAATATCACATGTCTGCTATAAAACAGATACTGTGATATAAATAGTGAAGGGCCCCCACACAGTACAATGCGCTCCTAAGTGGCCCCAGACAGTACAATACGCTCCACAGTGGCCCCCAGACAGTATTATATGCTTCACAGAGGCCCCGCACAGTATTATATGCTCCACTTTGGGCCCCCCACATTATATGCTTCACAGTGGGCTCCCACACAGTATTATATGCTTCACAGTGTCCCCCACACAGTATTAGATGCTTCAGTGTCCCCCATACAGTATTAGATGCTTCAGTGCCCCCCATACAGTAGTATATGCTTCACACTGTCCCCAATACAGTATTAGATGCTTCACAGTGTCCCCCATACAGTATTAGATGCCTCAGTGCCCCCCACACAGTATTAGATGCTTCAGTGTCCCCCACACAGTATTAGATGCTTCAGTGTCCCCCATACAGTATTAGATGCTTCAGTGTCCCCCACACAGTATTAGATGCTTCAGTGTCCCCCATACAGTATTAGATGCTTCAGTGTCCCCCCCCGCACAGTATTAGGTGCTTCAGTGTCCCCCCCACACAGTATTAGATGCTTCAGTGTCCCCCACACAGTATTAGATGCTTCAGTGTCCCCCATACAGTAGTATATTCTTCAGTGTCCCCCATACAGTATTAGATGCTTCAGTGTCCCCCACACAGTATTAGATGCTTCAGTGTCCCCCACACAGTATTAGATGCTCCAGTGTCCCCCACACAGTATTAGATGCTTCAGTGTCCCCCACACAGTATTAGATGCTTCAGTGTCCCCCACACAGTATTAGATGCTTCAGTGTCCCCCACACAGTATTAGATGCTTCAGTGTCCCCCATACAGTAGTATATTCTTCAGTGTCCCCCATACAGTATTAGATGCTTCAGTGTCCCCCACACAGTATTAGATACTTCAGTGTCCCCCATACAGTATTAGATGCTTCAGTGTCCCCCCCACACGGTATTAGATGCTTCAGTGTCCCCCACACAGTATTAGATGCTTCAGTGTCCCCCACACAGTATTAGATGCTTCAGTGTCCCCCATACAGTAGTATATTCTTCAGTGTCCCCCATACAGTATTAGATGCTTCAGTGTCCCCCACACAGTATTAGATGCTTCAGTGTCCCCCACACAGTATTAGATGCTTCAGTGTCCCCCATACAGTAGTATATTCTTCAGTGTCCCCCATACAGTATTAGATGCTTCAGTGTCCCCCACACAGTATTAGATACTTCAGTGTCCCCCATACAGTATTAGATGCTTCAGTGTCCCCCACACAGTATTAGATGCTTCAGTGTCCCCCACACAGTATTAGATGCTTCAGTGTCCCCCACACAGTATTAGATGCTTCAGTGTCCCCCATACAGTAGTATATTCTTCAGTGTCCCCCATACAGTATTAGATGCTTCAGTGTCCCCCACACAGTATTAGATGCTTCAGTGTCCCCCACACAGTATTAGATGCTTCAGTGTCCCCCCCACACAGTATTAGATGCTTCAGTGTCCCCCCCCCACACAGTATTAGATGCTTCAGTGTCCCCCATACAGTAGTATATTCTTCAGTGTCCCCCATACAGTATTAGATGCTTCAGTGTCCCCCACACAGTATTAGATACTTCAGTGTCCCCCACACAGTATTAGATGCTTCAGTGTCCCCCACACAGTATTAGATGCTTCAGTGTCCCCCACACAGTATTAGATGCTTCAGTGTCCCCCACACAGTATTAGATGCTTCAGTGTCCCCCACACAGTATTAGATGCTTCAGTGTCCCCCACACAGTATTAGATGCTTCAGTGTCCCCCACACAGTATTAGATGCTTCAGTGTCCCCCATACAGTATTAGATGCTTCACAGTGTCCCCCATACAGTATTAGATGCCTCAGTGCCCCCCACACAGTATTAGATGCCTCAGTGTCCCCCATATAGTATTAGATGCTTCACAGTGTCCCCCACACAGTATTAGATGCTTCACAGTGTCCCCCACACAGTATTAGATGCTTCAGTGTCCCCCATACAGTATTAGATGCTTCAGTGTCCCCCACACAGTATTAGATGCTTCAGTGTCCCCCATACAGTATTAGATGCTTCACAGTGTCCCCCATACAGTATTAGATGCTTCAGTGTCCCCTACACAGTATTAGATGCTTCAGTGTCCCCCATACAGTATTAGATGCTTCAGTGTCCCCCATACAGTATATGCTTCAGTGTCCCCCATACAGTAGTATATGCTTCACAGTAGGCCCCCATGCAGTAGTTTATGTTACTTACCCAGTCCCACGAAGAGCGTCCTCTTTCTTCTTCTGTTCGCAGGCGCAGATGAATGACGTCATCGCGCCTGCGTCGGGGCAGAGGTCACACTCTACAGTCAGTGTAATCCGCGGTTCCGCGGACCGTGGCCTACAGTGACAGCTTTCATCTGCATGTACATATGCACATACAGCTGAAAGAAGCGATCGCTCACAAACCGGGATTCCTATACCGGATTCCCCGTTAGTGAGCGATCATGGCGATGGCGCGCGTGCCAACTGAGAGGGCTCTGCGTGCCCTCTCTGGCACGCGTACCATAGGTTCGCCATCACGGTTCTAGGGTCTTTTCCTGGCCCTCTACCTCTCCCCCCCCCCTTCTTTTTTTTTTTTGTTTTATTTTTTTCTCTTTCTTTTCCCTTTCATTCTTTTCGTTCTTCTTTTTTCTCCTTATTTCTCTCTTCCTCTCTATTCTCTCTATGCTCCTTACTTGTTTTTACTCCTCTCTCTTTCTACTCTTCCACTCTTCTTCGGTTTCATTGTCCATTTGGTCTATTTCTCTGACTTGTATTATTTACATACAATTGTCTCTGTTGTTTCTTTTGCATGTCTATGCTTGTTTGTTTTTTGACTTTCAAAAATCAATAAAACTTTTGAATTGAAAAAAAGTAGGTAGGGATAGTCGTCTGGGGGCTAGCTAGGGAAACAGGGAGGGGGTGTGAGAGAGGAAAGGGGGAGAGAGAGGGGGGATCTGAGTGAACAGCAATGCATCATGGTAGTTGTAGGCTAAGACAGTAGGAAGCTACTCATGTAAACAAATGCAGAAGATGTCGGGAGTTCCCAGAGAAACTCAAAAATCACTCAAAACACTGCTAAAGGTATTTTGGTGCACTTATTAACCCATTAATAGCACTAAAATATCTTTTTTTAAAAAGTTTTTTTGCCCGGAGAACCCCTTTAATGACAAGAGTTGGAATTGCAAGATTTTTATTTTTTTTTTTTTTTTTGCGTCTCCAGCCTGCTCACATTGAAAGAAAAGGAGGAGCCGTCTCCCAGAGAGGAAGACAGGTAAGTATGATGCGGTGGAGGGGGCTGAGTTAGTTAGTTGAGAAGGGCTAGTAGTGAGCAGGATAGATAGGGAGATAGGGAGGGGTGTAATGGAGTGATAGAGGAGGTGGGCAGTGAGAGAGAGGTAGTGTGGAGGCTACACAAGAAGCTACACAGCAGGAAGCTACACTATGTAAACAAATGCAGAAGATGCCAGGAGCTCCCAGAGAAACCCAGAAATCACTCAAAAAACTGCTAAAGATATATGGGTGCACTTATTAACCCATTAATAGCACTAACAGACTTACAAATTGTACAGTGCTGCGGAATATGTTGGCGCTATATAAATAAAAATGATCATTATTATTATTTAAAAAAAAAAGATTTTTTTACCCGGAAAATCCCTTTAACTGAATATCAACAGCACATGTTCTGCAGCAGGGTACGGCATGTGACCATTGCAGCCCATCACTTAGCAGTATACCACTGAGGCTAGTGATTGGCTACCAGTGATGTGCCGTCAATGTGAGCCCCATCAAAAACACCAGCTGAGAGTGCGATCTGAGGATTTACAACATACAGCTCATTTTCTTATTTTTTTACATATCCTGTCTGTGGCCATTTGTTTGAGAAAAAGAAAAGTGAGAGGGCACTGATTGAAATCTTTATATTTATTAAAGAGTTACGCTAGGTTCTGAAAGGACAGAAACCCCAATCTGCTTAAAAAGCGGTTACACGAGGAAATCGACGTTGGCACAGTGACTCAGCAGCAAATACTTAAAATGGCAGTAGCATGAAATACTCATTGTGACAATGAATCATAACAGTTAAAGTGGCTTTCTTATCATATTATATATCTGATAAACAGAGAATGGAGCAGGAAGCAGACAGCACTGTTGCCTGTGTAGCGGCAAGGCCAGGGTGCAGATCAACTTCCATTCATTTGAATGAGAGCTAAGATGTAATGACTCAGTTCAGCTACCACACAGAGAACAGAGCTGTCTGCTCCCTGCTCCATTCTCTGTTTATCAGACTCTGAGATCTGCTAAAAATAGTGGATTGGTGGCGGTGCCAGGTGGCAGACCCTCACTGACCTGATGTTAAACGCCTAGCCTTAGCCATCAGTAATTTTATCCTGGAAAACCTCTTTAAAGCAACATATACAATGGCACAGTATACAGACTGATTAATCTTTACAGTTGCAGTGTAGAAACATAACATATGGATATTCATAGCATATAAACAGCACATGAGGTGCACCCGGCTAGTCATGGGTAGGGCTTATTTCAAGTTTATCACCAAAAGCCATACTTGTGGAAAGTGGTAGTCTCTACCATCTTACAAATCTACAGTATGTAAATGTGAACATGCCTGGGATAAACACATATCTACCATGTAGTCCACTTGTGTTGTCATACATATATACATAGTACATAGTAGATGAGGTTAGATGAAGACACAGGTCCATCAAGTCCAACCAATAACCCTACAGTGTTGATCCAAAGGAAGGCAAAAAAACCCAAAAAAAAAACATGAGGCTTTTGCCAATTGCCCCTTGTCAGGGAAAAAAAAATCCTTCCTGATTGCAATCTATATAAAAGCCTGGATCAACTTGTCCTTACCAAAATCTAAAACCCATAACCCAATCTTCTATATTTATTAGTAAAGCAAATATGGAATATACAGTGCCTTGCGAAAGTATTCGGCCTCCTTGAATTTTTCAACCTTTTGCCACATTTCAGGCTTCAAACATAAGGATATAAAATTTTAATTTTTTTGGTGAAGAATCAACAACAAGTGGGACACAATCGTGAAGTGGAACGAAATTTATTGGATATTTTAAACTTTTGTAAAAAATAAAAAACTGAAAAGTGGCCATGCCAAATTATTCGGCCCCCTTAAGTTAATACTTTGTAGCGCCACCTTTTGCTGCGATTACAGCTGCAAGTCGCTTGGGGTATGTCTCTATCAGTTTTGCACATCGAGAGACTGAAATTCTTGCCCATTCTTCCTTGGAAAACAGCTCGAGCTCAGTGAGGTTGGATGGAGAGCGTTTGCGAACAGCAGTTTTCAGCTCTTTCCACAGATTCTCGATTGGATTCAGGTCTGGACTTTGACTTGGCCATTCTAACACCTGAATATGTTTATTTGTGAACCATTCCATTGTAGATTTTGCTTTATGTTTGGGATCATTGTCTTGTTGGAAGATAAATCTCCGTCCCAGTCTCAGGTCTTTTGCAGACTCCAACAGGTTTTCTTTCAGAATGGTCCTGTATTTGGCTCCATCCATCTTCCCATCAATTTTAACCATCTTCCCTGTCCCTGCTGAAGAAAAGCAGGCCCAAACCATGATGCTGCCACCACCATGTTTGACAGTAGGGATGGTGTGTTCAGGGTGATGAGCTGTGTTGCTTTTACGCCAAACATATCGTTTTGCATTGTGGCCAAAAAGTTCGATTTTGGTTTCATCTGACCAGAGCACCTTCTTCCACATGTTTGGTGTGTTTCCCAGGTGGCTTGTGGCAACCTTTAAACGAGACTTTTTATGGATATCTTTGAGAAATGGCTTTCTTCTTGCCACTCTTCCATAAAGGCCATATTTGTGCAGTGTATGACTGATTGTTGTCCTATGGACAGACTCTCCCACCTCAGCTGTAGATCTCTGCAGTTCATCCAGAGTGATCATGGGCCTCTTGGCTGCATCTCTGATCAGTCTTCTCCTTGTTTGAGATGAAAGTTTAGAGGGACGGCCGGGTCTTGGTAGATTTGCAGTGGTCTGATACTCCTTCCATTTCAATATGATCTCTTGTTGCACAGTGCTCCTTGGGATGTTTAAAGTTTGGGAAATATTTTTGTATCCAAATCCGGCTTTAAACTTCTCCACAACAGTATCACGGACCTGCCTGGTGTGTTCCTTGGTCTTCATGATGCTCTCTGCATTTTAAACAGAACCCTGAGACTATCACAGAGCAGGTGCATTTATACGGAGACTTGATTACACACAGGGGGATTATATTTATCATCATCAGTCATTTAGGACAACATTGGACCATTCAGAGATCCTCACTGAATTTCTGGAGTGAGTTTGCTGCACTGAAAGTAAAGGGGCTAAATAATATTGCACGCCCCACTTTTCAGTTTTTTATTTTTTACAAAAGTTTAAAATAACCAATAAATTTCGTTCCACTTCAGAATTGTGTCCCACTTGTTGATTCTTCACCAAAAAATTAAAATTTTATATCCTTATGTTTGAAGCCTGAAATGTGGCAAAAGGTTGAAAAGTTCAAGGGGGCTGAATACTTTCGCAAGGCACTATAGATGTCCTCCACCGGTACTAGGAGCCCTAAAAGAGGTTAAACACTTGATGGACAAGATTTATTAGCGTGTAGCTCACTCTTGCTTAGGCAATACATGCATATTACAGTACTGTGCAAAACTTTAAGTAGGTCTGGAAAAGTGCTGAAAAGAAAGGCTAGATTCATATCTGCCACAGAAACCACCAAAAATCGGCGGAGAGAAAAGTCCTGTTTCTCTCTGCTGGTTTCAGTATAAAAATGGCAGACACCCGGCGAACCCCATTATAGTCTATGGGGTATGTGGGTGTCTACGGGTAACCGCTGTTTCAGCGGTCCAACTCTCCATTGTTTGGGTTAACAGTTTATTTTAGTCAATTAACAAAATTAAGTAAATGGACAAAAGAGAAGTCTAAATTAAGGCAATATTTGTGTGACCTACCTCCACAGAATATCTGTGTTTAGTTCTCTAAAGACTCATGCATTATATCCGCAATTGTGGATAAAAGTACGGACCCATAAAGACGCTGATTATGAATTGTATTACTGAGTCACTGAAATGAATGAACGTTTCAAAGATATTCTAATTTATTGAGATGCACCTGTACATTTCAGTGGCTCCATACACACAGCCGTAGTTTTGCAGCCATGTGTCATGGCCAGATTGAAGAGTCGCAAAATATGTAGCATGTCTTATACCTGTCCGTAATTGCGGCTCTGTCAATTCATTATCAATGTATGAGTCAGTGAAAACCATGGATGATACACGGATACCAGTGCAAGATGCAAGTGATTTGAAGGAGGAGACAAAACATTTGCCAAAAATGTGCAAAAACAGTATTTTTTTCATTAAATGTGCTATTCTTTATTTTAGTTACCTGTTTTGTTTGTCGGACGGGGGGCTTTGAAACCATGCACCATGGCTTTATTGAAGGATGGTGTTGCCACTGGTGCCGTGGAACAAGAGGAGCTTTAGTGCTCTTCCAATTCACATAAGATATGGATATTATCTTAGAACATAATGAGGCTTCAGTCCCCCCTCCCAAAAGAGGATGATGGTCCTTAGGCACCTTAAAAAAAACTAAAGAAAGATGTCATCATGATGCCGGAGTTGAATTTAAAGGCGTCCGATTTTCATAGGATGTAGAACATGTGGATGGGTGCAGTGTGGGGATCCTCAGCCACTAGTGGTAAAACTGGTATACTGATTTTGTTTCATAAGTGAGTGAGCCACCAGATCCTGATCACTCTGGAGGTACAGGAGGGTTGCACAGCTGCCGTGGGGGATCAGCGGGACTCCCTCAGTGCACACACTGGGGCAGTCTACAGGCCCTAACAGCATTAATGGCTTTGGGACTTTCCCCAAAGGGTTCATAATTGGGGACCTCCCTATATCATCTCTTACACCTGGTCAGTTTCTAATACAGTAAGTAAAATGGATATACTATATTCAGTTGTTTAATATGGCAACAAATATATCTGCAGTTTAGAAGTGGCTAATCTCTGTTGCATGGTATATAATTCTCTTATAATTTAATAATTCCTACTGTCAGTGGATTGAGCAATACAAGGGGTTTCCCACCACTATATGTACACTGGATACATTATTTGCGTGTTTTATATGGAAATTAATATATCCACAGCACAGAAGTGGCCAATCCCTGCTGTATAATATATAATTCTCCCATCCCTCAATAGTTCCTACTGGCAGTGGATTAGGCAATACAAGGGGTTGCCCACCACTACTTGCACACTGGATATACTATATGCACATGTATAATATGGCTACTAATATAGTTCTTCTATTCCTCAATAGCTCCTACTGACAGTGGATTGTGGAATACAAGGGGTCGCCCACCACTATTTGCCAGTGTCATTGCCACACACTTATTTTTATTGTTTTCACTTCTCTATTTTAATAACTAACCTCAATAAAGGTTGTTTTACTATTATTTTAATATTAACTGCTTACTGCCTGCTTTTCCCTTTTCTACACTTTATCCCCTGTCCTAATTGATATGCAGGTCCTGATCACATTGATGGGAATAGACGTTACCTTTAACTTCTGTTGGACACACCAACTGGTAGAGTGAGCTTGTATTACAAGATAGACAGGGCTGAGCCTAGTCTCCCTGCTGCCTGAGGCGAACTATAGAAAGGTGCCCCCACCCACCCGGCTATCTTTGGTTGCATGATAGGGCCCCCCTAATTAGGACACACCCCCCATTGGCAGATCAAAAAATCCCCTTATTTGGCCCGCACATAGTATAACACACCCTTTTATTTGGCCCCCACACAATAATTTTGGTCCACAACACGATACATGGTAAATGACCCTGCTTTTTATGGCCCCCACCACATGGTATATGACCCAGCTTTTTAAGGCCCCCCACAGAACATGACCCCTTTCTTATGCCCCCCACAATCTATGACCCCTTTTTTGCCCCCGCACAGTATCTGGCCCCCTTTTATTAACCCCCCACACACAGCATATTATCCCCTTATTTATGCCCCCCACACAGTTTATGACCCCCTTTTGAGTTGAAACCGGGACATACCTCCTTCTGACCGGGACAATGGGACAGAACCCGGAATCCGGGACTGTCCCACTGAATCCGGGACGGTTGGGAGGTATGCGTGTGCTGAGCCCCCCCCCCCAGTCATACATTTAATGGGGGAACCCCTCCTTCCACTAATACATTTACTGACGGATCACCACCCACACACATTTACTGAGGGCCCACCTCACACACTCATACATTTTTTTTTATTTAAACTCATTTTATTGATAGTGAAAAGTGTACAAGCAAAAACACATTGCAGTGAAATACACAGAACAATGTATGCAAAGGAAAGAGAAAGCCTAGAAAAACATAAAGAATAAACAATCAAACAAACAGTGTAGCAGCGCTGGCATAGCTAAGGTCAGGGGGATGGAGCACCAGGTAGCCGACCCAGTTCCTGGAGTAGAGGCCGTAATTACAGTACAATGTAGACACTCAATGACATCACATTGCAGACAGAAACATCGGGTGAGAGCATCGGGCACACAAATGGTCAAACATAACCAAGTACAGCCACATGACCAGTAATAGAAGTCATGGACACTCCTGCCTTTCTTCCACTTAGGCAAGGACTGATTGTAGAGTAGTCCTATAGGATGGAGCCATATATAAAGTTACCAGTGAATCACACCACAGGCCCCAGACTTTTTGAAAACTTCCGGGGACAGCCTCTCCTCTTATATACCACTAAATTATAGCCCAACTCATACATTCACTGAGGACTTTTAAAACCATATAAATTTGGTATCCCTGGGATTGTACCGAAACATAGAATACAGATGATATGTCACTTTGGCTGCAGTATGAACGCTGTAAAAACGAAGCCCATACGAAAGCCTCACAAATGCACTTTTTCTTCAGATCCACCCCATTCTGAATTTTTTCCAGCTTCCCAGTACATTATACAGAATAATAAACATTATAAAGAACAGTTTGTCCCGCAAATATTAAGCCCTCATGTGGCTCTGTGAATTGAAAAATAAAAAAGTTATGTGGTTTGAAAGGTGGGGAGTCAAAAACGAAAATCGAAAAATTCCTCCGGTGGGAAGGGGTTAAGAGAAATTATCTCTTGTCCCACTTCTTCCCCAAATGTTTTGAAGATGAGTCAATGTATACCATCTTTTAATGACTGGTTACCCATAGACATCTGGATCTGCAAAGTTCTGTTAAAGGGGTTTTCCGGGCAAAAAAAAATTTGTTTACATGGGCATCCTATTGTTCTGTTTTCCTACAACCAGGAGCGTAAATACTGGGGTAGCAGCGGTAGCGGCTGCCACAGGGCCTGGGACATTAAGGGGCCCGGAGCCCTGTGGCAGCCGCTACCACAAACCCCACAAACACTGCTATCATTATACTCCGGGGTCTTTTCAGACCCTGGAGTATAATGATCGGGGGCCCAGGGGAGGTGAGGGAACATAAAAAACACTGTGACTTACCTCTCCTGCGCTCCGCAGGCTTCGGGCCTGTTTGGTGACGTCCCAGATGTCAGCCGACGTCATTATGCGTCGCAACGCCGGCCTGGCTCACACAAGATCTGGTCCAACATTGAAGATGACCGAAGTAGCGCACCGGAGTGCATAGGAGCCAGGGAGAGGTAAGTAGCATTGTTTTATTATGTTTGTATCCTACCCTGGGTCTCCGATCATTATACACTGGGGTCATATACTGTGTGCAGGGACCACTATGGGGCATAATACTGTGCGCAGGGGCCACTATGCTGCATAATACTGTGTGCAGGGGCCACTATGCTGCATAATACTGTGTGCAGGGGCCACTATGCTGCATAATACTGTGTGCAGAAGCCACTATGCAGCATAATACTGTGCGCAGGGGCCACTATGCTGCATAATACTGTGTGCAGGGGCCACTATGGGGCATAATACTGTTGCAGGGGCCACTATGGGGCATAATACTGTGTGCAGGGGCCACTATGGCACATAATAGTGTGCGCAGGAATGCGGTTTGTGCAGGGGGGTTAGGGCGGTGGTTCGGGGGGGGAGCCCCATGTCAAATGTTTGCCTTGGGGCCCAGCCATTCCTAGTTATGCCACTGCCTACAACTACCATGATCCCTTGGGCCACTCAGAGCTGACTCACACCACCTCCCTCTCCCCCCTTTCTCACTCCCTCCCCCTCCCTTTCTCACTCATCCCCCCTGTTTCCCTAGCTAGCCTGCCCACTACTAGCCCTTCCTAACCAAATCAACCCCCCCCACCCCCTTATACTCACCTGTCTTCCGATCCGGACTTTCTGGGCACAGCACGTCACTTCTTCTGGGTGGCCAACACCTCCTCTTCTTAACGTCTGCCGACTGCCCACGCCTGCGCAATAGAGCCTGAGTGCCCAAAAGAAGTGACCTCCCGTGCCCAGAAGATCCGGACCAGAAGACAGATAAGTATGATGGGGTGGGGGTTAGTATAAGTGACTTAGTCATACACACGTGGACAAAATTGTTGGTACCCCTGATTTAAAAACCCACAATGGTCACAGAAATAACTTGAATCTGACAAAAGTAATAATATATAAAAATTCTATGAAAATGAACAAATGAAAGTCAGACATTGCTTTTCAATCATGCTTCAACAGAATTTTTGAAAAAAGAAAACTCATGAAATAGGCCTGGATAGAAATGATGGTACCCCTGAAAATAATGTGACCAAAGGGACATGTTAAATCAAGGTGTGTCCACTAATTTGCATCACAGGTGTCTACAATCTTGTAATTAGTCAGTGGGCCTGTATATAGGACTACAGATACTCAATGTGCTGTTTGGTGACATGGTGAGTACCACACTCAACATGGATCAGAGGAAGCGAAGGAAAGAGTTGTCTCAGGAGCTTGGAAAGAAAATTATAGACAAGCATGTTAAAGGTAAAGGTTATAAGACCATCTCCAAGCAGCTTGATGTTCCTGTGACTACAGTTGCACATATTATTCAGAAATTTAAGATCTATGGGACTGTAGCCAACCTCCCTGGACGTGGCTGCAGGAGGAAAATTGATGACAAGTCAAAGAGAAGGATAATACGAATGGTAACAAAAGAGCCCAGAAAAACTTCTAAAGAGATTAAAGGTGAACTTCAAGCTCAAGGAACATCAGTGTCAGATCGCACCATCTGTTGTTGTTTGAGCCAAAGTGGACTTCATGGTAGACGACCAAGGAGGACACCATTGTTGAAAACAAATCATAAAAAAGCCAGACACTGTCCCTACTGTGAAACATGGAGGAGGCTCTGTTATGTTCTGGGGCTGCTTTGCTGCATCTGGCACAGGGTGTCTTGAATCTGTGCAGGGTACAATGAAATCTCAAGATTATCAAGGGATTCTAGAGAGAAATGTGCTGCCCAGTGTCAGAAAGCTTGGTCTCAGTCGCAGGTCATGGGTCTTGCAAAAGGATAATGACCAAAAACACACAGCTAAAAACACCCAAGAATGGCTAAGAGGAACACATTGGACTATTCTGATGTGGCCTTCTATGAGCCCTGACCTAAATCCTATTGAGCATCTTTGGAAGGAGCTGAAACATGCCATCTGGAAAAGGCACCCTTCAAACCCGAGAGAACTAGAGCAGTTTGCTCATGAGGAGTGGGCCAAAATATTTCCCCATTTTCAAAAGTGCACCCCTCAAATAATTCAAAACAGCATTTGGGATGTTTGTTAACCCTTTAAGCATTTCACAGGAATTAAAACAATATGGAGGTGAAATTTAGACATTTAATTTTTTTTTCACTAATACATTCATTTAGACCTAAAATTAACACATTCACAAAGGGTTAAAGGAGCAAATGCATCTCACAGCAATTTCTCCCGAGCACACAAATATACCCCACATGTGGGTATAAATTGATGTTTGGGCGAATGGCAGCGTGCGGAAGGGAAGGAGCGACACTGGGCATTTGAAAAGCAGATTTTGCTGGAATAGTTTTCAGCTGCCATGTCTCATTTGCAGAGCCTCTAGAGTACCAAAATATTGGAAACCCCCTAAAAGTGACCCCATTTTAGAAACTATATCCCTCACAGAATTCATCAAGGGGTATAGTGAGCATCTTGACCCCACAGCCATTTCACAGATTTTACTAACATTGGGATGTGTAAATGAAAAATTACTAGAGCGTCACTTTATCCCCAAAGTTTTCATTTTCACAAGGAGTTAAAGGAGAAAAAGCACCCCACAGTTTGTTAAACAATTGCTCCTGAACACGGCAACAACCTATATGTGGTCGTAATCTGCTGTAGGGGTACATGGAGGGGCTCAGAATGGAAAGAGCACTATTTGGCTTTTGGAGGGCAGATTTTGCTGGAATATTTTTCAGGTGCCATGTCGCATTTGCAGAACCCTTAAAGTACCAGTACAATCGAAACCCCCAAAAAGTGACCCCATTTTGGAAACTATACCCCTCATAGAATTTATCAAGGGGTATGGAGAGAATTTTTACCTCACAGATGTTTCACCGATTCTATTAGCATTGGGACGTAAAAATGAAAAATTACTTTTTTTCCAATAAACTGTCCATTTAGCACCATATTTTTAATTTTTGCAAGTGGTTAAAAAAAATACACACCACAGTTTGTTACACAATTTCTCCTGAACACGGCAATACCCCATATGTGATTATAATCTGCTGCATGGGTACATGGCGGGGCTCAGAATGGAAAGTGGCTGGAATAGTTTTCAGGTGCCATGTCACATTTGCAGAGCCCCTAAAGTACAAGTACAATGGAAACCCCTCAAAAGTGACCCCATTTTAGAAACTACTCCCCTCAAGGGATGTATCAAGGACTATTATCATTTTGAGCCTAAAAATGAATTGAAATTTTTAAAGAAATATACAAATTCAGTGCTCAATACGTTGAGGCCACTTTGTGTCATCAGATACATGCACGCCTAAAACTATTAAGTGGGCTATCCCATGGACAAAAAAATTATAGATGTGGGTGTAAACTGCTGCTTGGGCACACAGTAGGGCTCAGAAGGGAAGGAGCATTGTGTTTTTTAGCTTTTGGAGTATAGATTTAGAGCAGAGGTAGGCAACCTTCAGCACTCCAGCTATTGTAAAACTACAACTCCCAGCATGCATACTTGCTCTGCAGTTGTTGGAACTCCCATCAAAATGAATGGGGCATGTTGAGAGTTGTAGTTTCACAGCAGACGGAGTGCCAAAGGTTGCTGACCCCTGATTTAGAGGGACTTTCTGAACACCATGTTGTTATTGAGAGCCCTAGAGGTGCCAGTAAACTGGAATCCCTCAAGAAGTGAGGGGCAATTTTATGGTCTCTGCAAATGTGATATGGTGTCCAAAAACCAACATAAAAACCATCTAAATATGCGCTTCAAAAGCACATAGTGCTTCACATCTGCGCCCTGCTGTGTGCCCAAATGGTAGTTTATGCCCACATGTATGACCCTGTTGTACCAAGGATAACGTACTTAACAATGCCATATGTGGGTATAAACTGTTGTTTGGGCACAGCCAGGCACAGAAGAGAAGCAGCGCTATTTTGATTTTTGGAGTGCAGTTTGGATTTTGGACGTCATGCCACTTTTGCAGTGCCCCTGAATTGCCAGTAAAGTGGAATCCACAGACATGTGACCCCATTTTGGAAACTACACTACTGAAGCCATTTATCAAGCGATGTAGCGAGAATTTTTAATCCTTGAGCGTTGCATTAATTTAATTTCCGGAAATGAATGCAGAGCTGATAATGAAAAGTGAAAAATGCTATTTTTCCAGAGATGCGCCATTTCAGTGCCCGATATGTTGCTTCCAGCTTGTGTCAGCAGAGACACACAGTCCAAAAACCGTTAAGCGGGTATCCCGGGCACAACAGCTTTTAGAGTGTTCATCTCTGATACAACTTGGGCATGACCTATTACTCACTGAAATAACGTATGGCGTCCAAAAACCAAACCGTCCAAGTCTGTGCTCCAAAGACCAAATAGCACTCCTTCCCTTTTGTGCCCGGATGTGCCCAAACGGCAGTTTATACCTGTGGCATCCCAGAGCTGGCTATGGCTGGGCTGAGGGTGATCTCTGTGCATTGTATTATTTCCTGTTGCTTCATAGCCTGTGTGACATAGCAAGGGGTCCTGAGTCTCACACAACACAGCGCCACCTAGTGAGCCTCACACATGCATTACACCTCCCATAGGATTGAATAGTAACCAAATGTCCAATGGGAGGACATTGCCTGGGAAAAGGGGAGGAGTCAGCTGATCACTGGGTCCCCATGGTAACACCCCTGCAGGAAGGTCCTGCGTGTGAGGAGTTAGAAGTGTGGAGTGTTAGGAGGAGGAGGTGAGGAGATATGTGTGATGTCCTGTGAAGAAAGCAGTGAGTTTAGTGCAGGAATCTCAAGTCCTAGACAGGCCCAGGAAGGTTGGAGAGCTGACATACTCCAGCTATTCAGAAGATCCTGTCCCCTGTCTGCCTAGCCATCGCCCTGAAGGAAGTCAAGCATCATTATCTTGTCAGCCTGAGACTGTGGAGAGAACATTCTGGAACACGTGCTCCATAGCAAGTATCACAGGATCCAGGGGCCAAGGCCAGACCTGTGGAATATCCTGCCACCCTGACTATTGCACCCCGAAACTCTGAGCTATCAGGACCACATAACGTGAGTGGGGAATATTATGTACTAGTATCATGGTGGGCATCCTCCTATGTGCCAAATAGGAGCCCAGACGCACCTTAGGGCTGTAACACTGAAGTATAAGGGGCTAGGAACACCTTTCATCAAGTCTACCCTGCACCCCAGGACTTTGCTGTGTCACCAGGCGTACCCCGTTGTTTTGTATTGAAGAAACTGTTTAAGCATTTGTGCCTCCACACCCATGGAAGTAAAAGTTCAACTTTACAACCGTTTCTGTGTCTGACTCTGCACTGACAACACAGGGGCCCCAAACACCACCAGTCGGCACAGTATAGGGGAAGCGCCCCGGGGGAACAATCACCACCAACATTAGTGCAGCCCCCTCATCACCGGTACCAGTGGTGGTAACGTGGGACAGCACCAGCGCTGCGCCCTCGTGCCCAGAGACCGTGACAAGTCTGCGCTGTTTGCACCCCGCAATCCCAACTGCAGCGTTACCTTCCATCTGGTCACCGCAAGAAAAACTGGCGTCACGAACAGGATACGGGTGTGTGCCATTTTGAGAAAGTTGCCACGAAAAGTGCGCCAAATTGTCTCCAGAGCATCGGTCTTTATTGTGGACTTTGCTAAGATCAAGTTTATTCCCTGAGAGTGCTTGCCACAAAGAGGGGGGAGCCCTATACCCCTGAAGTAAGCCCTAAAGACTGTCCTCTCAGTGTGTTACAGCCCTGGAAGAGTTAAAACGCCCAGGACTTGTTTGCTGCGCCACATCGCTGTGTAAGAACGCCCACAAAGGGTTAACTGTACCTTGCAAAAGTGCGGGAGATTTTTAGCACTGCCCATGAGGCCAGGAGACCCATCTGCCGCCATCTTAGGAGAGCCCAGAATGCTGAGCGCAATGCTCCAGCGCACCCATACAAGAAAGTGAAAGGCGAACGTGCCGGCGCCATTTCTGACTCTCCGGTGCCGCATCACCGTCCCTGCTGTGCACCGCTGATCTCTGGTCCACGCTGCAGTTGCTGTCAGTGAGTACTGTGCCTCCCTGTCCTTGTCTTCAGTCCTCCCACGGCCCCAGCGAGTGTTTTCCGTGCACCGTGTCCGTGGGGAGTGCCACCATTAAAGAGGGGGAGCACACCGTCAGCCTGCATCATAGTGACTCTGTTAATAGCTACAGCATTCTTAAAGGGACAGCATTCCAAGTTGTAGTCTCCATTCCCTGCCAGCAAGCAGTTGAGTTTCTTAAAGAGACGGCGACCTAATTCCAGTCATACTTGCAAACAACATGACTGAGCAAAGTGACATTGTGCCATCTGTTTCTAGTGATCCAGCAGTGCCCATGGCGAGCAGCCTACCATTCTCCATGCCATTTTACCCTGGCGCACCATGGCTGCCGCACTACAAAGGGGAGGCGCATACCCTCAGGGACTTTCGTGAGAAGATGCTGTCTCTCTTCCAGTTCTATCCTCTGAATACAGAACAGCAGATTCAGATCCTGCTGGGCCAGCTTGAGGGTGCTGCAGCTAGGGAGGTCAAATCCTGGCCTGCCTCTGACAAAAGAACCCCTGGGCAAATTCTGGACAAACTCCAGGTGAACTTTGACGTGCGATCTGTCTCCGAGGTAAAGATGCGCTTCTTTTCCAGACGACAACTACCTGGTGAGACCCTGCGGGACTATGCTTTATCCCTCCAAGAGGCATTCAGAGCTGTGGTGCAAGTGGATCCACGTGAAAATGTGGACTCTGATAAAATCTTGCTTGACCGCTTCATAGAAGGGGCTGGTACCACATTGCTCCAGAGTCAGTTGCGAATGCTTGCTGCACAACATCCCAGCATCACGTTTGCTGACTTCAAGGCCCTTGCCATCCAGGTCTTGGGACAGGAGCAGCCCCAGCCGAGCCCAGTCATCTGTGCTCCCTCACCTGGACCCTCAACAAGCATTGCTCCAGTTGTCCTGCCACTACCTCTGGGAACCTCACCTGCTGCCCAAACTGCGCAGACTACACCAGCAGACTCCAGAGATGACCTCCTGGCCCGAGTGGATCATCTGACCCGTGCCATGGAACAGATCACCGTCCGTCTAGATCGTCTGACCCAGCCGTCTTCATCGTCCAGTGATCCTTTGCGAAGTCTCAACATCTCACCTAAGTCGCCACCCAGACGTCCATCTTCAGTGAAACCTCCGCAGAGTGAGAGGCCATACTGTACCTATTGCCATAGATATGGACACACCAGGCCTCAGTGTTTTCAGTTAAACGGGCCACCCCCGAGGCAGCGGGCCGCCCCTCGGGAGGAAAGAAGAAGGGCCCAGGTGAATCTTCAGTGCCATTGTCACGCTTCGTCTCAGCCTGCCCACACATCACAATCCGGGTGAACGGCGTCCCTCTGACAGCGTTGGTGGACACTGGATCTCAGGTAACAACCCTGCGCAAGCAGGTGTTCCTTGAACATTGGGACTTAGGTGTGTTGAATAGAACACCTGACACATGGATAAATCTGTGTGCCAGCAATGGACAGCCCATACCACAGCAGGGTTATTGGGAACCCACTATCCAGATTGGGGACTTGAAACTGCCTAGACAGGGTGTAATTGTCACTGATGTAGAGGATGATAGGTTTGCAGTTGTAATATTAGGCATGAATGTTTTACGCCATTGCTTTGCAGAAGTGTTGGATGCCTTGCATGCCTCTCTCCTTACAGCTTCTCCCAGTGACCAGCAGACCATTCAGCGGGCCATTCGTGTACTCAATGCCCAGCACAAGTTCGCCAACAAACAAGGTGAAATTGGTCGAGTCCGGATCCAAGATACCCGTCCAGTAACCCTACAGCCTGGAACAGAAACTATGGTGTGGTGCCGTGCCCGTCCGGGCATAGAAAATCAGGACTACGAGGCCTTGCTACAACCCATACAGGTAGATGGCCAACCACTTGTCATGGCTGCCCGCAGCCTTGTCACAGTTTCCAATGGACTTGTTCCTGTCCGCTTAGTCAACTTGGGCGATGCTCCCGTGAACCTCCACAAGTTCCACTCTGTGGCCCTGCTACACCGGTTAGCACCAGAAGACATTCTCTCTGGTGATTCTACCGCCACACAGCGTTCCACCCAAGCTGCTGAGAACATTCAGAATGGAGCCACGAAGTCCTGGTGGGATGAATTGAACGTGGGAGACGCCAATACCCCTATAGAGCACATCAATGGGGTTCGCAATGTGGCCAAGCGTTACCAACAGGCATTCAGCAAACACCCATTGGACTTTGGTAAGACCACGACCATACAACATCGCATTCTGACTGGCGACCACCATCCAATCAAGGAGCGTCACCGTCCAATACCACCAGCGATGTACCAACCGGTGAAAAAGTTGATCCAAGAGATGCGAGATGCTCATGTCATCCGGGAGAGTAACAGCCCCTGGGCAGCCCCGCTAGTCCTTGTCAAGAAGAAAGACGGAACCCTACGATTTTGTGTGGACTATCGTAAACTCAACAACGTCACGCACAAAGACGCATACCCATTGCCGCGGATTGAGGAATCTCTAACGGCTTTGGGATCAGCTACCTGTTTCTCGACCCTGGACTTAACCAGTGGATACTGGCAAGTCCCTATGGCGCCTGAAGATCGTGAAAAGACTGCGTTTACGACCCCGATGGGACTCTTTGAATTCAATAGTATGCCATTTGGGCTATGTAATGCCCCAGCCACATTCCAACGGCTTATGGAGAGGTGCCTCGGCCATGAGAATTTCCAGAGTGTGCTACTGTACCTGGACGATGTTATTGTATTCTCCCGGACATACCAAGAACACCTTCGTCACCTGTCCGAGGTATTCAAGGTACTTATACAGCACGGCCTAAAGGTGAAGCCCTCCAAGTGCCACCTGTTGAAACCCCAAGTTCACTACCTTGGGCATGTCGTGAGCGCACAAGGCGTCCAACCTGATCCTGAAAAGATCACTGCAGTCCAGAACTGGCGAAGACCAACTACCGTCAAAGAAGTCCGAAGCTTCCTTGGATTCGCAGGTTACTACCGGCGTTTCATACCACACTTCGCCCAAGTAGCCGAGCCTCTGAACGAGTTGTTGCGCGGTTGTCCCAGAGAAAACTACAACCGAAAGCTTCCGGTAGACTGGACAGCGCGTCAAGAGGAAGCCTTTCAAGCGCTTAAAGCACTTCTGACGCAACCACCAATTCTAGCCTATCCCAACTACAGTCAGCCATTCCGCTTGTACACAGATGCAAGTCACCAAGGTTTGGGTGCAGTGTTGTCCCAGGTTCAGGACAACAAAGAGCTAGTCATCGCCTACGCCAGCAGGAGTCTGAGAGGCGCGGAGAAGAACGACCAGAACTATAGTTCTTTCAAACTCGAACTTCTGGCGCTTGTCTGGGCCGTGACAGAGAAGTTTAAAGACTACCTGGCTGCCACACCCTTTACCGTGTACACAGATAACAATCCGTTGGCGCATCTGGACACTGCTCGACTGGGAGCCCTTGAACAACGGTGGGCCTCAAGACTCGCGAATTACAAGTTCTCTGTCAAGTATCGCAGTGGCAAGTCCAACGCTAACGCTGATGCACTCTCAAGGTTGCCTGTGGGAGAAAAACCACCCCGAGAAGACATCTGGGAAGAGGTGGAGATGCCACCATTCTACAACAAGTTTGCCCAACAGGTTGCTATTGGTGTCCCTGTAGAAGGAGAATCTCTGGCGAAAACAGCTGCCGAATCCCTCCAGGAGCCATCTCTGTGGAAAACGTTCCAAGAAGAGAGCAGAGTTTTAGGAGAATTGTCAGATTTCCTGCTTACAGGAAGAATACCAACCCGTGTAAAGAGAGGTCTTCATGACGTGGAATTAAAACGCCTTTGGCGACAGAGGAAGCGCCTGTTTGTCCAACGAGGCCTTCTACTTAGAAACACTCTTGATCCTGTCACAGGTGAAAGGCTTCATCAGATCCTCGTACCAAGAAGAGATGCACAGATGATACTTGAGGCGTATCATGACAGATCCGGTCACTTCGGGGTACAAAAGACCGAAGCTACCATCCGTCGTCGCTTCTATTGGGTTGGGATGAGGAGTGACATTGAGAGTTGGTGCCGAGAGTGTCCCGCCTGTAGTATCACCAAGGAAGGTCGAAGAGATCAGAAGGCCCCTCTACATCCAATTAAGACTCAAAAGCCGTGTGAAATTGTTGCTCTGGACCATGTGAAGTTGGGTCCCACACGTTCCGGCTACAGCTACGCTCTGACAATGGTGGATCATTACTCCAAGTTCCTTGTCATCGTGCCTGTCAGAGATCTTACAGCAAGAACTACGGCTGAGACCTTCTACGCAGAGTTTGTCCGCCATTACGGTTGTCCTGAGCATATCCTCACCGACCGTGGATCGGCGTTTGAATCCCAATTGTTCCGTGAGCTGTGTCAGTTCCAAGACTGCAAGAAGTTGCGAACCACAGCGTATCACCCTCAAGGGAATGGTATGTGCGAGAAGGCAAATCAAGTGATCATCGGCATGCTAAGAACAGCCACAGTTACACCTGGTGTTGAGTGGCCTGAGCGTATCAAGGACTTGGCCTATATTTACAACAACACACCCCAAACATCTACGGGATACGCACCATTTTATCTAATGTTTGGAAGACAAGGTCAACTTCCTTCAGACTTAACCCTTGGTGTGAAGGTCCCTGACACCATCAATCCACTACCCATAACAGACTGGGTTGTTGAACACCGCCGACGTATGGAGGAAGCTAAAGAGATAGTTGAAATGCGCATGGATGAGGTTCGTAGGAGACAACAGGAGGATTACAACCATCACGCCCATGCAGCGCCCCTGAAAGTTGGCGACCGTGTATGGTTAAGGAATAACCATCGGAATGGGAAATTGGATCCATTCTGGGAGAAAGAACCATACAGTGTCATCTCCATACCATATCCTGAATCCGACGTGTATGAGATCTCTAAACCTGGGAGACAGCCCCAAGTAGTACACCGAAACCGTCTGAAGCTGTGCCTTAAAGTAGGACTACCCACAGGGGTGCCCCCAGCTGAGACAACGAGTACAGAGATCTTGTCACCTTCTGAAGCGAAAGAGAGACCCCCAACGTTAACTGAGCTTATGTGGGCGCCTAAACTACTACCATTTAGCTGCTATCCACCAATTGCTCTAGTGCAAGAGAACCCTTCGACAGATGATTTAATTGATTTCAGTGACTCTGTTCCTGATCCAAATCTCGTTCCACTTAGGCGTTCTGAGCGTACCACAAAAGGCGTACCTCCAACACGCTATAGTGATGCCATGGCTGTCCTTGAGTAAAAGAGGTTAACTGTCTCTGCTTCTGTATATATGTTATTCCTGCTCTGATTACATTAATGTTTTTCCTGTGTGTATATACAGTATATATATATAATATCTTGCCATGTAATATAGTATTTACATTTATATGCAACAATCCAAGCCATAGTGCCTGGCTCACCGAGCCAAGGAAGTTCTGTTACCCCATTGCGGTATGGACATTCGTGCGAGAGTGCCTACTCTTCCTTACAGAAAGGACTGTTTATTGTTTCTCAGAGAGACTCTCATGATAATGGACACTCACAAAAATTGTGCCAGAGAGCCTCTGGACCCATTTGCACTATTGTTGTTTCTATATGGACTGTCTGATGGTACCGCCAAAGGTTCCATAAGTCTGAGTTTAATTATCTCTCCGTTACCCTTCAGACTTCTCATGGACATTCCAGGACTATGCCGGGAGGTCTTACCTCAAGTCTCTAAGTATTATATTTTTCTAAACTGTTAGTGACATTTGCACTTTGTTCGTATTTATTAACGTTATGTTACATTTCTCACCTTCACCCCAGCCCGTCGCCGAGGTCGGCTCAGTGAAAGAGGGGGAGTATGTGGCATCCCAGAGCTGGCTATGGCTGGGCTGAGGGTGATCTCTGTGCATTGTATTATTTCCTGTTGCTTCATAGCCTGTGTGACATAGCAGGGGGTCCTGAGTCTCACACAACACAGCGCCACCTAGTGAGCCTCACACATGCATTACACCTCGCATAGGATTGAATAGTAACCAAATGTCCAATGGGAGGACATCGCCTGGGAAAAGGGGAGGAGTCAGCTGATCACTGGGTCCCCATGGTAACACCCCTGCAGGAAGGTCCTGCGTGTGAGGAGTTAGAAGTGTGGAGTGTTAGGAGGAGGAGGTGAGGAGATAAGTGTGATGTCCTGTGAAGAAAGCAGTGAGTTTAGTGCAGGAATCTCAAGTCCTAGACAGGCCCAGGAAGGTTGGAGAGCTGACATACTCCAGCTATTCAGAAGATCCTGTCCCCTGTCTGCCTAGCCATCGCCCTGAAGGAAGTCAAGCATCATTATCTTGTCAGCATGAGACTGTGGAGAGAACATTCTGGAACACGTGCTCCATAGCAAGTATCACAGGATCCAGGGGCCAAGGCCGGACCTGTGGAATATCCTGCCACCCTGACTATTGCACCCCGAAACTCTGAGCTATCAGGACCACATAACATGAGTGGGGAATATTATGTACTAGTATCATGGTGGGCATCCTCCTATGTGCCAAATAGGAGCCCAGACGCACCTTAGGGCTGTAACACTGAAGTATAAGGGCTAGGAACACCTTTCATCAAGTCTACCCTGCACCCCAGGACTTTGCTGTGTCACCAGGCGTACCCCGTTGTTTTGTATTGAAGAAACTGTTTAAGCATTTGTGCCTCTACACCCATGGAAGTAAAAGTTCAACTTTACAACCGTTTCTGTGTCTGACTCTGCACTGACAACATCAGGGCGCCCCAAACACCACCAGTCGGCACAGTATAGGGGAAGCGCCCCGGGGGAACAATCACCACCAACATTTGTGCAGCCCCCTCATCACCGGTACCAGTGGTGGTAACGTGGGACAGCACCAGCGCTGCGCCCTCGTGCCCAGAGACCGTGACAAGTCTGCGCTGTTTGCACCCCCGCAATCCCAACTGCAGCGTTACCTTCCATCTGGTCACCGCACAATCCTCACCTTATTACATAGCCAGTTTAAAAGGGTTCTCCAGGAAACTTTCTAAACTTAGGGACAACCGGTGTGGGTGTTAAACAAAACAAAAAATAAATTCATCCTTGCATATTCCCAGGTGTCTATTATGCAGTCTCGGTCCCCATTCTCTTCACTTCAGTTTTAGGCCAGACCAGAACAGGAGAGGCTCACATGACCATTGAGGGCAATCACTGACCTCAGCAGTTGATGTTGAAGAACTGGTGACATATCTGAGTGATATCCTCCCAGTCACTTACCAGTGACCCTTGAGGTTAATGGCCTCAACAGTGAACCTCTCCACTGCTCTGTTGTACAACACATCATCAGGAATACAGGAGTATGACTTTTTTGTTTGTTTTTTTACACCCATCTCAACTGCTCCTGCATTTGGTATGTTTCAAGGTGAACACCTTTAAGTTTTAGTAGCTGGCTAACAGTAAAACAGAGTTCCAAGGACATACAAAATAATTTCCAGTGAAAGTAAAGAACAACCTCTGTGGGGGCCATATACAGTAATTACTTCCAGGACTCCTTGTTCTTCTTTATGCTGAAGTTCCTAATGACATCAACTGTATGTTTGGAGTCATCGTCCTGCTGCAGAATAAACCTGGGGCCAATCAAACACTTTCCTGATGGTATTGCATGATGGATAAGTATTTGCCTGTATTTCTCAGCATTGAGGACACCATTAGTCCTGACCAAATCCCCAACTCCTGCAAAAATGTTTCACTGTTGCCTGCAGACACACATTAGTGTACCGTTATCCAGCCCTTCAGTGAATAAAGTGCCTTCTGTTACAACCAAATATTTCAAATTATGACTCCAGAACACTTGCTGCCATTTTTCTGAAGCCCAGTTCTTATGCTCTCATGCATGGTTGTGTTGCTTGGATTTTTGTCCACAATTCTTCCATCAACACCACTTCTGATCAGACTTCTCTGTACAGTAGATGAGTGTACCTGGGTCCCA
Source organism: Leptodactylus fallax (assembly GCA_947044405.1). Taxonomy (NCBI): domain Eukaryota; kingdom Metazoa; phylum Chordata; class Amphibia; order Anura; family Leptodactylidae; genus Leptodactylus; species Leptodactylus fallax. Next base: position 6,817,376 of record CAMRHE010000021.1, read on the forward strand.
CTGGTCTATGCCACCTATATAATTTCTATACCTAACTATTGTGATAACTAGGGATGGTTTCAGATAGGCGTAATATGAGTGCTTTATTGCTAACATATGGATGCAACTTCTGAAGTTCCTCTGGTTCATCATTACTTCAGTCAAGAGCTGATGACCCGCTGGAAGTCCAGATGTTACATCTCTACTAGGGGTGCAGAAAACAAATGGGGGGTTTTTATGGTGACAGTCAATGGGACAGGGGATGGAACTTTTTCCACCTGTGTGTTATACATTCATCTCAAGTGATTTGATAATAGTTATAGCTATTATTGTAGCATGTAAGGGATATCACTAGAGCATATTTTACTCTATAAAGAACAAGCTAGGGCCAGTGTGAAATGTAAACTTTATTGATGATTATCTGTAAGTGTTTGGTGCAACTGTTTTGGCTTCGCGATCTGGATGCTGATAAACGTCTGAGTCATGTCGACCATAAACTTCCTGATTATGTTCAGAGGGGTATTACATAAGAATACCTCTCTGATTAAGCTCAAATGGGTATCACATTATGCCATGTCAGAATCAGAGAGCAGAAGTACTAAATGATAGGAGAGGGAATAACATGGACAGAAGACCATGTTATCCCTCCCCGTGTGGTCACATGCACTTTATGCACAGACAGTGATGACAATGAAGGACATTTTAATGCCTGATTTCTCAGGATCCACAAGGGGTATCCTGAGAATCACAAGGTCCTTGCTACTAATGCCGATTTCCTAGGATTAATAAGGGCTATCAAGAAGGTCTTAGATTCATTTTAAAGATCATTATGATAGTCACTACAGATCTGGAGAAATTTGCTGTTAAAAACACTGTCAGGAATTGATTCTCAACTTTAAAATGAATGTAAGATCTTCTTGATAACCCTTATGAATCCTGAGAAGTGGCAATAGTAGCAAGGATTATTACTGTATATATACATCCTTGGCTACTGAAGTGCCTCCCTGGCAAGACGTTTTTCATACAGTGGGGAAAAAAAGTATTTAGTCAGCCACCAATTGTGCAAGTTCTTCCACTTAAACAGATGAGAGAGGCCTGTAATTGACATCATAGGTAGACCTCAACTATGAGAGACAAAATGAAAAAACATATCTAGAAAATCACATTGTCTCATTTTTTAAGAATTTATTTGCAAATTATGGTGGAAAATAAGTATTTGGTCACCTACAAACAAGCAAGATTTCTGGCTCTCACAGACGTGTAACTTCTTCTTTAATAGGCTCCTCATTTTGTCTCTCATAGTTGAGGTCTACCTATGATGTCAATTACAGGCCTCGCTCATCTTTTTAAGTGGGAGAACTTGCACAATTGGTGGCTGACTAAATATTTTTTTTCCCCACTGTACGTCCTTGGCAGGGAAAGGTTTAAATCACATTTTTATGTTAAACATATTTTTTTTAAAGAATTTTTGATGATGGTTTAGATTTTCCAAATTAATATCTATATTTATAAAAAATCCTAAAAATCTTGCAATTCCAATTTTTGCCACTAATTCTAAAACATTCTGTGACTCCCTGTTTCCTAGAGGGACCTTCCATAGAAAGAACATAGGCCATAGACACAATGGTTTGGAGCAGACCCTGTTCACTTGTATGAGATAGTTTTGTAGGCATGCTTTATGACCTGAGCAGAGGTCATTATATAGAAAGAGGAGTAAATAAGCTATAAAATCCTCTATTGTGATTGGTGGACTCTGTGTCTTCATATACATAATGACTGAGATTATCATTGTGCTGATAAGTGAGGTGGCTGCTTCAAAGAAATCTCCTACAGAAAATAAGAAGTCTCAGCAAATTATATGGCCTAATCAAAGTCAGAACTGCATGATTTTAGGAATTTTGTTAAATACAGATTATATGGAAAAATTTTAAAAACCTCACCAAAAAAATCTTTATTCTATACATTTGCATATTTTTTGGTGAGGTTTTTATATTTTTTTTATTTAGTATGGTTGAAAAAAGAATTATGTTCATCAAGTTCAACCAAAGGATGGGGCATGGCTAAAGACACAAATGAAAGAAATGGGTATTCTATACATTTACATATTTTTACTCATTTCCTTCACTTGTGTCTTTAGCCATGTCCCATCCTTTGATTGAACTTGATGGAAATAATTCTTTTTTTCAACCATACTAAGTGTAAGTGGTGATATGGCCCACACAGAGCCCCAATCTCAACTGGATTTTGTGGGTTCATAGAGCCCTGTTGGGATTACATGAAGAGGCAGAAGCATATGAGCAAGTTTACATCCACAGAAGATCTGTTATTCATTCTTTAAGATGTTTGGAACAACCTCTCTGCTGAGTTCCTTTAGAAACTGTGTGCAAGTGTACCTAGAATAACCTAGATGCTGTTTTGAAGGGAAAGGGTAGTTACACCAAATCTTGATTTGATTTAGATTTTTCTTAGGTTCATTCACTTTGTCTTATCTTAATTGACAAAAATAAACTATTATCACTTCTATTTTTTAAGGCATTCTTAGCGTATTTTCTCACAACTGAATTTTTTTCTGCTTGACCAATTAAGTTTCAAATTCCGCACCACCAGAAGTAATTTTCCACCTTCCATTCGCTTCAGTGGAAGGAATCATGTGGATTCCACCTGAAGAACATGACACTTATTTTTTCCACTACCTGAAAAAATCAGCTAGAGGAATAGAAAAAATCTCTGAGTCTTTGTCTCCAATTGAATTCACTGCCAATTCCATTGTGTGAAATGTGTCAACCTCTGAGCAGATTAGGAATTAAACTTTGTTCCTGTCCACCCAGGTGCCTGCTATTAGTTTGTACTTATTGAGGCTCTGAACTCAAATTGTTGGATTGCTGAAATACTGACCATTGGCCTGTTATTGAAATTTGCTTGTCTTCTGATTTAGGCTCTGACGATACCTCTCCGAATGACCTTTTGTGTTGGACACATTCACTCTTCTGATTCATCCCTCTGGTTTAGTTTTGCCTTGTGAGTTTGTTGTGAGTTCTGGTTTGACTTCAGTTTGTAGAGTGTTTTTTTCTTATACCATTTTCTGTGGTGATAACTTGGGTCCAAATTCAGCACAAGTCCATCTGGCTTTGTGGCTGATGCTAGTGAAGAAGTTTGGGTGCCCAAGATCTCACTCTCAGTGGTGTGTGAGATTTAGATGTAGTGTATTCTACTACTCTCTGTTGTCAGCCAGATCTTGCAATTTTTGATATTTCCTCCAGTGAAAATATCCTAACAGTTCCATACGGAATGTATTAGTATCATTCTATCTTCTAATTAAATTGATTAACGTTAAGCTAAATAGTGCTGCTAAATGACTTTCTATAAAATATATTACAAATGGAGGTTTCTACTTTATTGCAGATATTAATAAACTCTAGTAATAAGATGTTTACTTGATGTGCTGTTTAATAAAAAAAACTATTTCTTTTATCCTATTACCCAATGTTTTTGTTTTAAATATTTATAACAATTTTAAGAGCTTATTATCTTAAAAAACATAAATGATCTCTCAAGCAATATTAGTTTTAATCAACTCCCACTTCTAGAAAGTGGAGATACCTTGAGCTTAGCCAGAGTACGACATAAATAACGATAAAACCTAATTAGCAATGAAAGATATTTTGCAGTTTGGTGTAAAACTTTGTATTCCAGACTGTGACATCCTTGTAAATGAGTCTCAGCTTTGTTTGCATTCATTTAGTTTATCTTCATTCTACAGGAAATCATTAATGAAATTAATCCACTGCTGTGAGCAGGCTGTGGCAGGACGTTTGAAGACACTCCTGCTATGCAAGTAATTGGTGATCTTCCCAGAACTGCCTTTTACAGGGGTTTGTCTCACAATAAATCCTTGTTCTGAAACTCAAACAAATGACATAAGGTTAACATGGTGTAATTTAATGTTAGAAGCTGGCTTAGTGATAGCAATCTTAATTCATGAAGCCTGCAAATCTTAACTAGGTTATAAAACCTCATTCATGTGGCCTACATATAATATTTTATTTAAAAAGGAACAAACTATTTTTCCTTCAAACCATTATTTTTTTATAAAATCAGGCAAATGATAGTTTGACTGGAATTTGCCAAGAGGCACTTAATGGACACTTAAGGTGGCCATATAGATTAACCCCTTTATGACACAGCCCAAAAGTGCATTAAGGACCAGGCCTGATTTTTCAAAACTGACATGTGTCACTTTAAATGACAATAACTTTGAGATGCTTTAACTTACATAAGTGATTTTGAGATTGTTTTTTCGTGACACATTGTACTTCATGTTAATGGTAAACATTGATCAATATTTAGGATTCATTTATAAAAAAAAATAGGAAATTTGATGGAAATTTGGAAAAATATCGCAATTTAAGAAGTGGGTCATAGTCATAACACCCAAATACATTAATAAATATTATCTTCCATATATCTGCTTTATATTGACATCATATTTTAATCGTCCTTTAATTTATTTTGGATGTTAGAAGGCTTATAAGTGTAACAGCGATTTTCCAGATTTACAAGAAAATTTCCCAAACTAATTTCTCAGGGACCACTTCAGATCTGAAGGGGATTATAAAGGCCTATATATTAGAAACCCCCCATAAATTACCCCATTTTCAAAACTACACTCCTCAAATAATTCAAAACAGCATTTCATGGGAATTAAAAAATATAGGGATGAAATTTAGACATTTCATTATTTTTCAATAATAGCCCTAAAATTAACACATTCACAAAGGGTTAAAGGAGAAAATACATCTCAAAGTTTGTTATGCAATTTCTCCTGAGCACAGAAATACCCCACATGTGGGTGTAAACTGATGTTTTGGCGAACGGCAGCGCACAGAAGGGAAGGAGCGACACTGGACATTTGAAAAGCAGATTTTGCTGGATTAGTTTTCAGGTGCCATGTCTCATTTGCCCCTAGAGTACCAAAACAATGGAAACTCTCCAAAAGTGACCCAATTTTGGAAACTACATCCCTGACAGATTTTATCACGTGGTATAGTGAGCATTTTGACCCCACAGCCATTTCATAGATTTTATTAACATTGGGATATGTAAATGAAAAATGACTAAAACGTCACTTTATCCCTAAAGTTTTCGTTTTCACAATGGCTTAATAATAATAACAATAATAATAATCCTTTAATAGTCCCACCATGGAGAAATTAAGTGTGTTTCAGCCGCAAAGATAAACAATACAAATACAACATATACAAGAATGTTCCAAGATAGAGGCATTTCATTGATAGTAGACAGACAGATAAGAAGTAGCGGGAGGGGTGGTTCCCAATATGTTGCGCCCACTTTGTGTCATCAGAAACATGAACTCCTAAAACTATTAAGTGGGCTATCTCGGGTACAAAAAAAGTTGTATATATGGGAGTTAACTTCTACTTGGGCACACAGCAGGACCCAGAAGGGAATGAGCACTGCACTTTTTAACTTTTGGAGTACAGATTTAGAGGGACTTTCTGTATGCCATGTTTTTGCAGAGCCCAGGAGGTGCCAGTAAACTGGAATTCCCCAAGAAGTGACCCCTTTTTGTAGGGGCAATTTTAGGGTCTTTGCAAATGTGACATGGCGTCCAAAAACCAAGAATATAAATCTGTGCTCCAAAAGCACATAGCGCTCCTTCACATCTGCACCCTGCTGTGTGCCCAAACAGCAGTTTATGCCCACATGTATGAAACTGTTGTACCCCGGATATCGTACTTAATAATGCCATATGTGAGTATAAAAATGCTGTTTGGACACAGCTGGACACAGAAGGGAAGGAGCACTGTTTTGGTTTTTGGAGCACAGTTTGGTTTTTGGACATCATGCCACTTTTGCAGAGCCTCTGAATTGCCAGTAAAATGAAATCCGCAGTGAACATTTTTAACCCTTGAGCGTTGCATTAATTTAATTTCCAGAAATGAATGCACAGCTGATAATGAAAAGTGAAAATTGCAATTTTTCCAGAGATACGCCAATTCAGTGCCCGATATGTTGTGCCCAGCTTGTGTTCGCAGAGAGACACACACAACAACTTTTGGAGCATTGATCTCTGATACAAGCCGGGCACAACATATTACGCACTGAAATGACGCATTCCTGGAAAAATTGTCATTTTCTCCTATCACCATCATCTGCGTATTCATTTCTGGATCCGTCTAAATCTGTATACCCAAATATGACATTAAGTACGCTATCCTGGGTACACCAGTGTCATACATGTGGGCATAAACTGCAGTTTGGGCACACAGCAGGGCGCAGAAGGGAAGGAGTGCTATGTGGCTTTTGGAGCGCAGATTTAGATGTTTGGTATCTGGACGGCATGTCATGCTTGCAGAGCCTCTAAGGTTCCAAGACAGTGGAATTCTTAGGGAGTGACCCCATTTTAAAAACTGCACCCCTCAAAGAATTTATCAAGGGGTGTAGTGAGAATTAGTATCCCAGGCAGGAATGCACAGCGGATGGTGCAGAGTGAAAATGCAAGTTGTGCAGAGTACATGGGGAACATCAAATTCCCTACTATATCTCCACACTGGGGGTCACTTCTGGTGTCTTTTTCCTTGTTAGCTCTAAATCTGGGGGATACCATAATATACGCTTGTACAGCTTATACATTCCCTTCCTGCCGCAGCCAGTTGTGTTCTAATGATTTGGCAATTTTTGGGGTTTTTGTCTTCACATTGTGCAAGCTATATATATATTTTTTATTTTTCTGCATTTTGTAGTTGCCGATGCATTTTGTAATTAAACCATATTTTGGTGCCTATAACTTATTGACTAAATTTTATTAACTCTTATTTTGGTGGATTAAAAAAAAAAAAACATAAATTCTGGCATTGCGTTTTACCTTTTACATTTTTTGCCATGCAGCATAGAGCATAAGTAACATGTTACCTTTATTCTGCGGATCGGTACATTTATGACGATACCTAATTTATATTGTTTTTTTATGTGTTACTAATTTTGCAGAACAAAAACACATTTGGGGACATAAATCAATTATTTTTGCATCACCTTCTGAGATGTGTAACATTTTTACTTTTTGGTTGACATAATTGGTTGAGGTCTAATTTTTTGCAGGACGACCTATGCTTTTTATTGGTACTGTTTTGCGGTACATGTGACTTTGATAACTTTTTATAGCATAATTTGTAATGTGAGATGGCAATAAATCATTACTTCCAGCGTTTTTTTTTTCCCTCAATATTCACCATGTAGGTTACATAATGTTTCAGCTTTATTGTACAGGTTGTTGTGGAAGCGGAGATAATAGATATGTATTGTTTTTATTAATTTTTTTTTTTTTATATACAATTCCTGACATCCCGGCAGGATCAACCAGGTACTGGGGGCTCCTAGCAGCCTGGGGTCACTGGCCAGACCCTGGGCTGCAGAAAATACATATAGGCACCCCCGATCTCACTCCGGGGAGTGTTGGGGGGGGGGGGATTGGCAACATGGCGGAACCCCTTGGATGCGGCATCCAAGGGGTTAAAACCTCAGATTGGAGCTCAGTTCTGATGGGTGGTTATGGAGCAGAGTGTTAGCTATAAGTTACAGCTAACACCTGCTCCCGATGCTGCCCGCTCAGATGGTGAGCTGGCAGCCATCACAGGGCATACTATTACAACCACTTGCGCCAAGTACTTGGCGCCAGGGACGTAATAGTACGTCATTCATTGTTAAGGGGTTAAAAGAGGTGTCCATTCAAAAAATTAAAGCTGAGCTACAATAGTGTGGCATAGTCGCTACACAATATACAGAGCTGCCTGCTTCTGAATTCATACACTCTGTACACTGCAGATATCAGATGCTCCATGGGGGTGCCATTGGAAGTCTCCCACTAATCTCATATTGATGACCTATCCTAAGAATAGACAATCAGTAGGTCGGCAGAAACCTGCAATTTCAGCAGAATTGGCTAATCATGTAATGTGTATGGGAGCTTCCTGACTTTTTTCTTGACAGCAGAACTTGGACTCCAGCATGCCTGATGCTTTATGTTCTTAAAGAGAATTCATCATTATATTAATAGGAATCTTTTTTTTTTTTTAGCAATTCAACCAGATAGTGTCTGTCTGACTATAGTTTTTTTAATTACTTGTTCTGCACATAATTAAGGGGCAGCCATCTTTACTCAGCTGCTGTCGAGAGTACTTAGTGATATGCTTTACAGCAGCCACATGGACCATAGGCAGCAGTAGTCTGGACATGACTCATTGACTTCTATGGGAGAGTTTTCTAGACGTGCTTTACGACCAATACAAATGTCATTCTCCTGGGAGGGGGAGTAGATAAACTGTGAACATAACCTATTGTTACTGGTGAGTCCTACAATAGAGATGTTGTCTTTCATTGTAATACTGCATGTAATGATAATTAAATAACTGCTGAAAGGGAAAAGAATGGTGTATAGAATGGCAAGTGTCAGACTATTGTTGGGCTTAGTGGCCAGTTTGAAAAGAAGGAGTTTAAGATTATTTTTTAATTTAAGTAATGACATGGACATATTTTAAAGTATTTAATAACATATAAACTTCCCGTCAACAAAATTGGCTCAGAAAATAGAATACAATATTTCAAAATATGCTATATAAAGCACATAAAAATCCTCACTTCCTTCCTAAAACTTAAATTTTAAATATAATAATTAAAATTACCGCAATCTCTGTGTGTGAAAAGTATTTTCATGATGTTTTCTTTCACTTTATTGAAAATAGCGTTGTTGCTAACACACACTGAGAAGCTGGTATATAAAGATGTCTGGGATTATGAGAAATTAACCCACAGGTTGGGGATGGCTTAACAGTAGTGTACTGCTAAGGCCAGTGATGGGCTGAAGTTATTTGTTGTGATGTGATATCTACACTACAGCTTGGTCAACAAACACTGGCAGGCATCAGCATAGACCCCGCGCAAGCTTAGTGGGGGATTCAGCCAGTGACTTGGCTGGATGGCCATCTCAGAGCATTTCCTGTGGAGTCAGGAAGAAACAAAACTCAGTGCAGTCCAGGGTAACCTACGGGCTACAGCAGTTACTAATAAAATGTCTTTTGTATTAGTAAAAATGCTTTGCCAAATCTTTGTAGGCTAGCAATGTATCATCAGTGTCAGGAAAGTTTGTTTATCCAACATTACATTTACAATAGCCATGCCTTTATGAGTGAACATGCATTTCTAAACACATTCCATCAGGCTTGCATTGTTCTTCGGTTAACACCACACAACAGTCATTTTTTTTCATTTAAAAGTAGAGAATCTTCTACCTAACAATTTACATACATAAAATAGAAAAGAATAAAATAATAAAGCCAGTACATATCATGGTCCACTGCTGATACTGACATGTTAAAGGACAAATTATATTTTAGGTAATAAAAGCAAGTGGTGAATCAAGAAAAAGTATAGATAGAGAGGTAGAAATGGGCAGTCTGGTCTATTAAATTCAATGTCTCATAAACTGTCTTCCTGAAATATAGTTTGTAAAAAATGTTCATGTTTTAAGAATTGCCACTAAAGCAGAATCAGACACATGCATTTTGGGAGGTACTTTCATGTTTCTTAGGATCTGTCAATATATGTGTAGCACGACCTGCCCCCAGTTGTCGTCCTCCTCTCTCTGTCTGCTTCACTACTTTCCCAGGGTGTGTGCGCTGTAAAATTCTTTTGCCTGTTTGCAACTACTCCACTTCATCTGTGGGCAATTTAAGGCACCTTTTCCCACAGCACGGTGTCTGATCAAAAAGGTTCCTAGCTTGCTAGTAATAAACATTGCTTGTATATTACAGTGAATGAACTTTGCCTGTTCCTTTGCTGCCACATGCCAGCATCTCTTGACTTACCTGGGTTAGCTGTCACTGAGCAGAGACTGTGTTCCTAGAGGTAGTGACCTGAAGGTTCCCTGCAGCGGAGTCCATTTTAAAAACCAGGGAACAATCTAGGCAATGCCCTCATGATCATCTCTAAGCCACATTCATTCAGTGACAGTGTGTCCTCACCCGATGCATCACACTATGTGTGGGGACTGTCAGACTGCCTTCAGAATCTGCTGTGGGGTGTGTTTTTTTTTTCCTTAATCAAACTAGGCAAGCAGGCAGCCCAATATGGATGGCCCTGAGGCAGTTAAGCCCATAGACAAATCACCTATCAAACTTACACCACCATATATGATTGAATGCTGTATATAGTTATTACAACATATGCCTTTGTGTTCTCGAAAAATGCACTGACTTTTTTGTCTATAGAACATTGTTATAAATGGCTTGAGGATCATTCAGATTATTTATTTTCAAAGCACCATTCATTTCCTTTGTGCTTTACATTATACATATAAAATACAAAATACACAAAAACAAGTATAGGATAGAAGGCCCTGCCCGCAAGGGCTTACAATCTATGCAGGAAGGGGGAAAGAGGCAGTAGGTGAGGGTAGAAGCTGTTCAGATGGTGGTGTGGTGACAGTGGGGTTATTTAAAGAGAACCTGTCGCCACATACAAAATGCTAAATGCCATACATCATTTGATTCTCGCTGTGCCCCTGAACAATTTTGTATTCATCTTTTTAAAATAAGTCCACATATTCAAAAGATATGGCCCCTGTAAAGGTAGATAAAAACTACTCTGATTATCCAAATGGCTGGTAATCTTTTGTTTTTCTCTGAGAAAATAAAAGATTCCCACCCACATGGAGAATCAGGACTACAGTAGTTTACACATGTAACCATACAGAGGCCATATCTTTTCAATGGGTGGACGGATTTTAAAAAGAAAAACAACAGATTGTTCAGGGGCACAGCAAGAAAGAAACAATCTATGTTATTTAGCATTTTCGACTTGGTGACAGCCCCTCTTTAAGTTTACTGGCTTTACTGATGAGTCTTCTGGGTCCTCTTGAAGGTTGTAATTGTGGGAGACAGTGTTATGTATCATGGTAGTGAGTTCAAGAGTATGGGGGATGCACAGGAGAAGTCTTGGAAGCGGTTATGTGAAGAGAGGATAAGAGCAGAGCGAAGAAGGCGGTCTTGAGAGGATTGAAGATTACTTGTGGGGAAGTATTGAGGATTAGGTCAAATATGTATGGAGGAGACAGGTTGCAGATAGCCTTGTTAGCATTTTAAACTCTATTCATCAGCCGTTGGATAGCCAGTGGATTGGCAAAGGGGAGAGGCCAATGAAAAATGAGGAGAGAAGTGGATTAAGCAAGCAGAAGAGATCATGGAGGGGAGTGAGATCATTTATTGGGAGACAACAGAAAATCATGTTGCAATAGTCTAAGCATGAGATGAGGGGGTGTGGGCTAGCATTTTTGTAGTTTCAGGGGTGAAGAAAGAGCAGATTTGATGAATGTTTTTGACTTGGCGGGAGGTGTTGAGAATTTGTATATGAGGCTTGAATTACAGATTCAAGGCTGAATCAAAGGTTATCCCAAGGCAACGGGCTTATGGGACTGGGTACGTGTAGCACCAATAAAGCGTACCTCCAGTTCTAAACTATTTTTCATAAAAGAGTAGTGAATTTGAATATAAGAAACTTTGTAATATATTTTATTAAGGAGATCTGTTTCATTTGCCACTTTTTAAGCTTTTTTCTACTCATCTTCAATCTGACTGCTTGTTTATATTATATTCATCTCTGTAGTCAGCCTCACAAGCAGAGCTCTATGGAAAAGGGAGAGGTGGAGAAGAATTCTCCTGCTAGCCTGTTATTTGATTTATTGCCTCATTTTGTGCACTAGTAGCCTCTTATCTACAACCTAGCAGTTTTAAGAGTTCAGAATAGCATAGTGAAAAAATGGCATTTGAGCGTCTTTTCTATCCCCGCTCCCCCCTTCATAGAGTAATATGTAGCAGGTAACTACAGTGCCTTGCGAAATATTATTCGGCCCCTTTACTTTCAGTGCAGCAAACTCACTCCAGAAGTTCAGTGAGGATCTCTGAATGATCCAATGTTGTCTTAAATAACTGATGATGAAAAATATAATCAAGTCTCCATATAAATGCACCTGCTCTCTGATAGTCTCAGGGTTCTGTTTAGCGCAGAGGGCATCATGAAGACCAAGGAACACACCAGGCAGGTCCGTGATACTGTTGTGGAGAAGTGTAAAGCTGGATTTGGATACAAAAAGATTTCCCAAACTTTAAACATCCCAAGGAGCACTGTGCAAGCGATCATATTGAAATGGAAGGAGTATCAGACCACTGCAAATCTATCAAGACCCGGCCGTCCCTCTAAACTTTCATCTCAAACAAGGAGAAGACTGATCAGAGATGCAGCCAAGAGGCCCATGATCGCTCTGGATGAACTGCAGCGATCTACAGCTGAGGTGGGAGAGTCTGTCCATAGGACAACAATCAGTCATACACTGCACAAATCTGGCCTTTATGGAAGAGTGGCAAGAAGAAAGCCATTTCTCAAAGATATCCATAAAAAGTCTTGTTTAAAGTTTGCCACAAGCCACCTGGGAGACACACCAAACATGTGGAAGAAGGTGCTCTGGTCAGATGAAACCAAAATCGAACTTTTTGGCCACCATGCAAAACGATATGTTTGGCGTAAAAGCAACACAGCTCATCACCCTGAACACACCATCCCCACTGTCAAACATGGTGGTGGAAGCATCATGGTTTGGGCCAGCTTTTCTTCAGGGACAGGGAAGATGGTTAAAATTGATGGGAAGATGGATGGAGCCAAATACAGGACCATTCTGGAAGAAAACCTGTTGGAGTCTGCAAAAGACCTGAGACTGGGACGGAGATTTATCTTCCAACAAGACAATGATCCTAAACATAAAGCAAAATCTACAATGGAATGGTTCACAAATAAACGTATCCAGGTGTTAGAATGGCCAAGTCAAAGTCCAGACCTGAATCCAATCGAGAATCAGTGGAAAGAGCTGAAAACTGCTGTTCACAAACGCTCTCCATCCAACCTCACTGAGCTCAAGCTGTTTTCCAAGGAAGAATGGGCAAGAATTTCAGTCTCTCGATGTGCAAAACTGATAGAGACATACCCCAAGCGACTTACAGCTGTAATCGCGGCAAAAGGTGGCGCTACAAAGTATTAACTTAAGGGGGACAAATAATTTGGCACGCCCCACTTTTCAGTTTTTTATTTTTTACAAAAGTTTAAAATATCCAATAAATTTCGTTCCACTCTACGATTGTGTCCCACTTGTTGTTGATTCTTCACCAAAAAATTTAAATTTTATATCTTTATGTTTGAAGCCTGAAATGTGGCAAAAGGTTGAAAAGTTCAAGGGGGCCGAATACTTTCGCAAGGCACTGTATGCTTGAAAAGTGGTTGAACTATGCTTGAAAACCTCTGCGAGCCAAGACCGGCCTCAGACACCTTCACCAGAGCTCCTCACAAGAAGAGATGGTTTATAAAGGCCTGCTCAGGAAGCTTCCCTATGTTGTCACAGCAACCTTAAAAAAGCAACAACAAATCCTAACAGGTAGCTTCCTTATGTTGACACGGCAGCGACAACAGATGTAACATCCCTGACAATATGGGACTTTATATAACTTGGCCTAGGCTGAGGCTATAGATGTAGAACAGTAGGGATCCCAGGACAGAGCCTTGTGGGACATCTACAAAGAAAGAAACACATTGAGCAGGTGGTGTGTGAGTGGGAAACGCTAAATGTGCAGTTGGTGAGGTTTGAAGAGATCCAGGAGAGGACTAAGTCTGTAATGACAAGGGATGCGAGAGTTTGTAACAAGAGGGAGTGATCAATGGTGTCAAAGGAGAAAGAAAGATCTAGGTGGAGAACAGAGTACTGTTCTCCTTTGGAAATTACTAGGTTGTTTGCGACTTAAGTTAGGGCAGTTTCAGTGGTTGGAAGTCAGACTGTATTGTGTCAAAGAATGAGTTGGATGAGAAATAGGAGGATAGTTCACGGTGGGCATGATGTTCAAGGGGTTTTGCAGAGGTAGATGCATTCTTGAAGTTGAGAATTGCTTGTTTGTAACTGATGAAGTCGAACAGTGATGTTCTGCAGCTCTTGAAGAATGTTTCAGTTCTTTTGTCAGGACTGTATGCCAGGCTTACCGATTGATTAATTGAGATCTGGTTTATGTGAGGGGGCCACTGAGTTGAGGGCTGTAGTAATGGTGGTGTTATACAAATCAGTGGCAGTATGAGTGTATGTGTGAATGTGATTTAGGGTCCTGCGGAGCGGGGCGTGTTAGTTTCTGGATTGGGAGGCTGTTGAAGAGGAAAGGGATGAGAATGGAAGTAAGTTCTAATCAGAAAGTATGGTGGGAGAGTTGGAAAGGGTGGATAGTGAACAGAGGTGGGTGAAAACCAGGTCCCCTGTGTGTCCCCCTTTGTAAGTGGCAGAATAGTGGAAATATGAGAGCCCAAAGGAGGTGGAAAGACATAGCAGTTTAGAAGCTGGATGGTTTGTGTAAATGGAGATATTGAAATCTCCTATCATGATAGCGATGAAATGTTCGACAAAGGCCCTGGTGGTTGGTAAATGACAGCCATTTGAAGACTGGAGGGTGAGTAGACGCAAAGAGAGTACACCTCAAAAGAAGGGAGGGTAAGAGTGGTTAAAGGTGGAGTTTGGGGTGAAGGACCAGGCATCAGATAGGAGAAGGCCAACTCCAAAAGCTTTGTTACTGGGGCAAGGAGTGTGGGAAAACTGAAGATGTGAATTGATGGTATTCTGTCTTGTGAATCCATTGAATTGCCCTTTGTGTTTATTATCATAGGGTCATAAACTATGACCTTATCTGAAACTAGAGTAGCCTCAAGTTTTTTTTCCATGTTCTACTGGAATGATTTGTGACTTCTTGAATTAGTTGCTGCACCCTTGCAGTAATTTTACAGGCTGATTGATATTAGGAAGATTCACCACTGTTTCATGCCTGTCTCATAACTGTTAACCCTTCCTAGAGTCATATAAGTTCAAGTGGTCAACAGGACTAGCTGTGTTCAGTTAGGACAGTTAGCAAATTAAATTTGGTAAGTTGTTTCATTGTAAAAGAGTGGGGCCACACACTTTTGCACATGGGAGATATGACTATTGAATCTTTTTGTCTCTAATAAATGCAATAATATTTGTTTTCTTCCGTTCCCTTTATAAAATGTTATGCTATGTTTGCAATAAAATATGCAGAACCCAGAAAAGGGCCACATACTTTTTCACACCACTTTGGCTTTGCTAAAGTGATATCTCCAATTCAGCAGTGGCCTGGTGACATCAATAATGAATTGTTTACATGCCTCTATCCGTAATTCAGTCAGTAAGATAAAATCCGTAATTGGTGTTTTTTATGGCAGTGTCATAGCACAGTTTCTGTGTTAGCTAATGAGCAGAGATATGTGCCGAAATTTATGTACAACATAAATACAGCATTTTATAACGTCTTCTATATTCTCCTGCCAAGCTGATTTTTTTCTCCTGATTTGCTGTTTTCATTGACACAACAACAAAACCTCACCACGCATAAAGTCCCTTCAGCCTTGATGTGTGCCACATGCAGATGTATTGGCTGAAACTAGACCGGTACCTAGGGTTCAGAGACATCTTGACCCTGTTTTAGAAAACAACCAGTCTTTTTAGCTATTCAGAGGTATTTAGAGCTACCTCGACGACAAAAGGAAAAGAAAGAAAATTAGCTCATTTTGTACTTTGCTTCACTGATGAGAAGAAAGACATGTTTTTCAGCTTACAGTCCTTTCATGTACGGCTCGGCATCCTTGCAACCCAGTAGAAAAAAAGTACATAATGAGTAAGGCAGCATCATTCATAATAAGCAGCAAGCAATCCAACACTGAAATCCTTTCTCACGCTATTTCCTGCAGAGCTCGATTCTATGGACGTCTGAAAATATCTAAACTCGGCCCCGTGTTTGAACATCCCTTATTACCTTTAAAAGCCTCCGATCTGGCCCTTTGATTTATTCTTTGATGCTGTTTAGAAACTTTCTGCGCAAGTATACAGGAGAAACTGATGAATATATCATCATTTCAAAGAGGGTGATATCAAACATTCCTCACACCGCACACACCATGGAAGCAAGGAGGCCCAGAATGCTTTTGAAAAGCGCACTTCACAAACACTGTTTATTTTATTCCTATCATTTGGATGACCTTGCTCTTCTAGAGAGAAGACCCCGTCCTTTTATTATTCTTTATCACAGTGCATGCTGGGGACGGTTTTGTCTCTTTACTTCTGCTTGTCTTTTGTCAATCAAGACACATCTAGCAACCCCACTGTCCACTCTTATATAGTTTTCACATGACGATTTTTGATTGCCAGCCAACATTTTCTGACGTCCAATAGCATGACATATTTCATTTACTCTTTCGGATCTTAGAATAAATTCATCAACAAGCAAGGTAAGATAATAAGAGGTGATCCAAGCTGGTACAACTTTATCAAATCTTGATAAAATTTGAAAATCTGACAAGCGGAAAAATAAAACCAATGTAGGGAATTTATGAAGCCCTGCACTCCAGAATTCTGGTGTAAAAAGTCGCAAAATAGATATTTGCGATTTTTTTAGCTCATATGTGAAAAAATGTACTTACTTTTTACATTTTTGCACCACTCACTCTACTTTTGAAAAGTAGATGGGAAAGTGGGCATGGTTAGCCCGTATAGCTGTCTGTAAATTTATCAAATCCAACTTTTTAAAAAGTCGCAAAAATTGTTGCACTCTCACTCCACTAAGGAGATGATGTACAAAGTAACATCTTAGGACAGAAGTGTTAGAGTTATAAAAGAGCCAAATTTATCAAACTTTGTGCAACATTTGCTAAATTTGGTGCAACTTATCCAACACAGACTCCACCAAAATTGATTTTAGGCTAAAGCCCCACGTTGCTGAAAAGCTGTTTTTTTTGTTGCAGATTTTTCTGCGTTTTTTGAGCCAAAGTCAAGGATGGCTACAGAAGGAATGGGAAATATATAGGAATTACTTATGTTTCTACCTTCTGCTCAATCCACTCCTGGCTTTGGCTCAAAAAACTGCAGCAAAATCTGCAACAAAAGCAGTTTTTCTGCAACGTGGGGCCTCGCCTAAAAATTCCCTCATGGTAAATCTTGCCCAATTTGTTTTTAAAACTTGAATGGCTCAGAAATCCACATGAGGTAGTATAACAGCAGTAATATAGACTAGACTGCAATTATTTGGATCTGTTTCCCATTATTTTTTATTGTGGGATCATATTCTGCAACTCTGTATAGAAGACAATATATTTTCTCACATCAGCCCATGTCCCTAGGGTTCACAATCTAATTTCACCATCTCCTTCATGCACACTATCGTTAACGTCATAGGAAACCAATTAACCTATCCTGTGTTTCTTGAATGTATGTAGAATACAGAATATATGGATGAAGCCTGTACAAGCTTCATGAAGATGCCCCCTCAGCATGTTTTTGGTAATGATGCTTGGGTAAGCACATAGTACAAATGTCTAATATATTGGTTAAAGTAAAGAAAAAGCAAAGATATAATTTTAATATTAAAGTAGAACTTTTGTCAAAATAGCTATCCATGGGTAAATGGCAGAATATCAAGGGAACATGAAAAGTACCTTATGGGGAACTGAATGTAAAAACATTTGTAGGTTAGAAAAATATGGGGACTGCAAGAACAGAGTGTACTAGATTGTTTGTACTCTCTAACCATGGAAATAGACATTAGACTAAGGTTGGCCCTACCCACTGATTATTTAGATTATTTAATATATATATTGGATAGCATGGACAGCATTCATTTGGCCTATCTCTATGGAATAAAGGATTAGGTGTGATGAATTTCAATATGCTTAATGTTTTGTAATCAAGGAAGTAAAACTGCTGCAAAGCACTGCTCTCTCCCCTCTTCCCATTCAGTACACATGTATACTTGGCTGAAAAAGCGTGCATGTGTAAGGGTAGGTCAAGGGGAATAGCTTTTGACTGTATGCTCATACTGAAATGGCTTCCATGGGTCCTTTATACAAAAAATAGATTCTCAATTAAAATGTTTTTAAAATTGCTTTTTTCTTTTCATTTGCAATGCATTGGATCAGTACAAAGATGGATGCAAAATGTGTTTTAATCTTTTAAAATGATGGCATGATGTACACTCGTTGATGCATTTTTCAAACTGATTTCTGCCTGTCTTCCATAGATAAACCATTTTACCCTGCTTGTATAAATGGCCTCATTCACTGCTGCACATGAATAGGTCTGTACTGACATAGCAATGGCTATCCTTCAAAAATATACAAATCCTTAACCATCTTTATTTTCGTTCTCATAAAATAACCCATACACATGTACCAGTACTTCTACTTTTGCATTCATGTAAATAATACTTAACAGGATTTTTCCATGAACATACACACGTGCACAAAATTGTCCACATGTGTAACCAGATGTAAACTTGTAGACAATGAAAAGTTAAACATTTTTGCAAATGTAAATCTTTTTTTTTTATATATTTTCAAAAATGTTTAACTTTTCATTGTCGACAAATTTAAATATGGTTATGCCTCATGTGGCGTAAACGTGTGGAGCTTTACAGTCCCTGCAAAGTGGATGGGATTCTAGCTATTCCCATCCACACAATACAGAAAAATACCTGCAGTGGAAAAGCTGCAATTTCCAAAACTGTTGTGTTTTTGGAAATCGCAGGATGTCAATTATACCTACGGAAACGCGGGTGGTTTCCCTATAGGTATCATTGAAGCATAAAGTCCACAGAGGACAACTCTGTGGACTTTCTTTGAAAAGTGCTGTGGGAAAAAATGCAATCTGTTATTCCCCAAGTAGACAGAAACCTTTTTCTCATAAAAAATAAAGGGTTACTGTCAATTTAGTGAATAAGACCTAATTTAATCTTTTGTCTCTTCATGTAATCCCTAACAGACTAAATGATGCTGAGATCAGGTCTCTGTGGGGGCCATATCATCACTTCCAGGACTTTCCTCCATAGCGAAGTCATGTCAAATATTAATTTGATTTAAATTTCTCTTTTGTTCTTCACTTAATTTTATTAACTAACAAAAGTAAACTTTGAGCACTTTGCAGCATTATTCCATACCTACCTATAACACAATACTGCACATACTGTATATATATATATATTTATATACAGTGTTGTTTTATATATATATATATATATATATATATATATATGGCACAATAATGTATATTCTTTGATATATCCATGTAACACTTTGAGGTGCTATGAATGGTATATGTAAATTATGTGTAACTTCCTTCCTTCCCTTCCATAGCCCCCCACAGCTCTACAGATTTACGATATTTTGTGCCAGAAACTGATGGAGATGCACCTAATTTATTAAGAATAAGGAAATCTATTCCCCGACTTAGCTATAGCCAAGTGTTATGCAAATTAATTTAATAAGTGCAAATGTTAAGCTCTTATGTTCTAATAGACAACAACATTAAACATCAATAATAATAATAATAATAATAATAAATCAGCCATCTGAGTACAATAAGCCTTGATATAAAATATAACAATCCAAATCAGTACAACACAATATAAGTAGTCCATTCCACTCTATCATGTCATATTGTTTTTTTTTTTTGTGTGGTCCACGCTATAACTTTATAACGTGCTTTAACTTTATTGTATGTATTTATGATATATCAAAGCATATTAATGGAAAGTTGAGTGGAAGGAAAAAGCTTCTCGGCCTCTTGGCTAAGATCAAGTGTAGTATCTGTTCTTATCAGTAGCAGCCAGTAGGTTGGTTCCGCCAGTGGGAGTGGTTAACCCACTGTAGGGAGCCAACTGA
This sequence comes from Leptodactylus fallax, assembly GCA_947044405.1. Taxonomy (NCBI): domain Eukaryota; kingdom Metazoa; phylum Chordata; class Amphibia; order Anura; family Leptodactylidae; genus Leptodactylus; species Leptodactylus fallax. The sequence goes on from CAMRHE010000021.1 coordinate 6,837,167, forward strand.
AGACTGTGAACATGGGGCAGAGAACCACACCAGGGCTTGCATCCACCCTGGGATCGAAGCCATTTGGCCGGGAAAGCTTTCGAAGGTCTCATGGTGCAAGTGCCTCTGGGGACGGTGACTCCAGAGGTGCCTTACCTCACTGGGCGTGGGAAACCCACTGAGTATGGCACATTGCACAAGCACTTGAAACACTTTTGAAGCACTCACCCTATTGCTTGGTTTATCCAGCATGGGTAATTTTTATAGATCCGGTGGATAGACCGGGCCAGTACACTGGCACTCTATTCACTTATTTATTCTTTTTTTGTTTATCACGTTTGTCACCGTTTGTCACTGTGTGTGTAGATGTAGGGGTGCGGAAACCCCTTTGGGTCCTACCCGAAGTCTAGGGGTTGGAGTGTGTGGCCTTCGGGTTCCCTCCTTCCTTGCTCTCCAGTGTCTGTCTCTGCTTTTGTGGAGATAGCCACAGTTGCAGGCTCAGTAGTACTCTTGGGGTGGCAGCCCTTGAGGAGACTGATGCAAGTAGCTGGCTTGGTAGTAATCCTGGTGGTGGCAGCCCGGGAGGAAACCAAGTAAGATCTGACCCTCCTGTCTGGGCAGTTGGGTTGGTTCAGCCCCCTTACTCTTGGGCCTTTTGGCTCTGAGTTTGGGGACAGTTTCGGAGGACCCATTCTCTTTTGAGATGGGTTTTGCGATAGACCGCATCCGTTGCACGTTTTCTTAGTGGCACCCGTCACTTTTTTCCGTGCACTGGTGTTTCGTTGGCACAGCTTTGAGACCTTCGATAAAAAAAAAAAAAAAAAAAAAATATATTTATGATATATTTGGTTAACATCTGTTTTTAATTTATTTTATTCATTTATCAAATGTATTTGCATAACAATTGGTTATCATTGTTTTGGTACTCCTAGGTGAGTCTGGAAACATGTATTTCTATATAGTATATTTTTTTTTTTCCAGTCAGCTTGGTAGATGACCAACCTGGAAACTCACTAGTAGGACCATGATAATCCAATGGGTGCAGTTTATTTTTAATATTCACATTCATTTATTAACAGGCATGTGCCTTTTAAAGCGAACTCGTCTTCTGTCCACCCTAAACTGGTCCCAGTGTGTGCAGCTTTCTGCTGGTAAGAAGTTAAGTTTTAAGCTTTTAAACCTGAGATGGGTATATATTACCTTTACTAGTCCCATGGGTTGGGGAGCAGCTTCATCTAGTTATGCAGTCATTGTGCTAAATCATATCCTGTGCGGCTGTCAGTAAGGTAGGGTTTCAGACTGACATCTGATGTTGAATGACATGTCAGTCATAATGCTCAGGGTGTGATTTGGTGTAATAACTGAATGACTAGATGAAGCTGCTTTCCAGCCCCCATGACTACTTAAGATAAATTTGCATATGCTGATGGAAAAACCATCTGTTGGCTTCTCTTTAATACAGTAAGCACACATCACTCCAGGCGTAGTGAATAATGTACCTAAGTTCTCATTAATTGAGTTAGCCACAGGAACTTCTAAAAATGCCAACTATATTGGCTCCATATCAAGTATCTAGGGGCATACTACTCTGCTTGATCCTCTTCTTATGACCAGCCCCCAGCAGTTTTGTATGTAACATCTTCCTCACCTTCCTTATACCATTGTTTGAAAGAAAAGGATGTCTGCCTAGTGACAATTTTCATCTACTGAGAAAATAGTTTCCAAAAATAAATTGACAGTCCTGGCAATCTGGGATTGTATTACTGAACTTGGCTTACTTTGAATATATGCAGGATATACAGGGATAAAAACGGTTATATAGTTATATATCTCCCACCCAGGTTGGTCATAATGTAAATGTAAGATATTCATGATCAGGATAGAATATTCTTTAGGATCTGTAAGATATTATACTTTTAGTAGACCTTATGTGTGTTTTGGCTGTTCAACCTTTGTTTAATGCATTGCCAATTAGGGTCTTTTCATATGTGTGTTGTGTGCTTTGTTATAATGCTAATGTATTGTATTCTGTGCAACAAGATGATCATTTAGGAGCCACTTGTGTGTTTCAGTACAAGATGTAATTACTAAGAAGTTGGGCAAGACTAATCAAGGCGGCTGTGTATTTCATGCATCATTACAACGGAAATGCACTAGAAACATGAATAAATATAGTTACTAGATACCTTTAATTGTACATAGTAATGGACCAAAGATACAGTTAAGTGTTGGTGTTCCAGACACAATATAATAGATTTCTCCAACCAAAATAAAAACTTGACCGTGCTTCTGGATACTATGTGCAGTCATTGTTTTAAATGGTCACTAACTTTTCAGTCAACTTAGTCTCATTTAATAGAGCATGTGATTCTGGACCAAAATGTATGCACTTTAATTAAAAATGTTGCTGCTTTTGGTCTGAGAAACGTCTCTAAAATTCCTGCCACTAGGTGTCTCTTTTCTATCTAATTTACTGTTCACTCCCTGTTGCTAGACTAGTTTTGTCTCCATAGATGTGAGACAGATCACATTGAGTGGAAGGGGGAGGGGCTGGTCTCTTCATACAGTGAATGTAGATGGAAGGGGATCACGGGGCTCAGAGCACGTCTGCAAACTGTTCTTGCAAAGGACTGAAGATTCTGTACATCTCACAGCTTACAATGTAAGAAACGTGTTCCATGTACTTGTATCTACTTCTGCTGGCTTCTTGTGTGATTACAGACACAGACAGAAAGCAGCTTTCCTGACTGTGCTCATACATTACACTTTTCCTGTGTTATGGCTGCATGCTAGATGCTAGAATAGAGTGAGTGGATGTATGGAGAAAATTCTTCAGAAATTGCACAAAATGTTGCATGTGCAATAATATTTAAATGGGGGAAGAAAATAGCTTTCCTAAAGATAGGCCACTAATATCAAATCTGCGATTATCTGTCCCCAACAACTGACGCACAGAGTATGGAGCAGGAAACAGTAGCTCTGTTCTGTGTTGTGGTGAAACTCACATGAATGGGAGCTGAACTGCAGTAACCTGGTCTAATCACTATAGTGAGAACAGAGCTTTCTGCTTCCTTCTCCATTCTCTGTGTATCAGCTGACTGATGGGCTGCTGGGTGTCAGACCCTTGCAGATCTGATATTGATGACTTATTCTTATAATAAATCATCAATATTTTTAGCCTGGAAAGCTCCTTTAACCTTAGATTTTGTTTTGTTCACCTTAAAATAAGGCAAGATACATAGGAGCTGTACTGAATAGAAAAATCCTAAGTCAGCACCACTAGTCCTTGTCCATACTTTTAAAAGAAGGACCAGATCTTCACAGCGCTGTTAGTCTCGCAGTACAGCAGGGGATCTGAGAAGCGAGCGATATCTTGCTAACCAAAAATGACAGAGAGACAGCTTACACATGGTTTAAACATATGGACCTGCTCCTTTTCTTTACAACTACACTGTTGGATCTGTTATGAGCTGCAGTTAAGCTTTATTTATGCTCTTCAGCCCTTTTGTATTTTCTCTTGCAGTCCTAGAGAGACAAATAATCAATAACCCACAGCTATGAACTACCTTGTTCTAGATTTTACCTGTATCACAGTGTCTCCCTGCTGGCCCACTACTGACATCAAAAACATGCAAATAGCATATCACAGTCTCATAGCATGTAACATCTTATTCTCGGCTCCTTCTGTCTCCTGTAACTACAGTATGATTCCATTCTCTCCCACTCTACTTTGTATTACAACATGTTTTAGTTGTTCACGTGTTGCTGTGGAAGGCAATTTAATTTTTTTTCAAGATTAACTTAGCAATGGATGCATGAAAAAATGCACAGTAGACTGATGTTGTCCACGTGCTGATAATTTTTTTTTTTTGCACCCGTAGACTTCAGTGAACCAGAATAGGGCATCTAGTATGCTTCTTGCAATGCAGGAAACTTACTAGATGCCTGTTGAAAAAACTGCTAAAGCTCCGAATCTGCAACTTGAAACAATGGCAAGTCCATGTGTAGCCTGGCAAATAGCTGAGAATCCCAAGTTTTCATGACATCCACTAATGCTTGTGTAATAGCACTCAAAGGCTGGGTTTAGATGTTCAGGATTTTGATGCAGCTTTTGAAGTCAAAACCAAGAATGGATTGAAAAAAGAAAAATACAATCAGTCCTTTCTATGTTCTATCTCACAATGCTACACATCTAGTTTTGGCTTCAAAGACTTGAACCTAGCGTCACTCGTCAATTATTCTCATGGTTTCCTCATTTCTGAACTATCACCATGATAAATGGCCTGTATAGTCAGTCTTTAGTAACTGATCAAATGTCTACTTTACCAAAAAAAGAAACTTGCTCTCAAAACCATTCTAGCCAGTCACAAAGAATAAAATACACATAATATATAAATGCAAACCCAATAAACCAAAGCTGTAAAGGCCTTTAAAAAAAAAAGGGAAAGGAAAGTACTCGCACAGTTTTATATCTAAAATACAAAATGCTGTTTGTTGAAAACAATAATGCACAAGCTCCATCAATTATACATCAAAAAATATCCAGAGAAACAATCTAAAGGGGCAAGGTGTGTAATGTCCAAAAATACAGAAATCAGGCAGGGAGTCAATATTTATTATCATGATTCAGAACATATACTTCTGGCATGATGTTGCATTCCCTTTGAGTATTGGGTGTAGATGTATGCCATATTACTGTGATGTAATCTGTTTGGAACACCTATAAGCTTTCTATAGTACATGGTTTTGAGGGGCATCTGTTAATGATATTTAGGAGATGTTTTAACTGATATTCTCAGTGACACTTTTACCATATATTTATTTGCATAGATCTTTTGACTCTCTATCTAGTTTCTGTATTATAAATCTTGCCCCTTTTCATTATGTCTCTGGATATTTTCATAAATGTAATTGATGTAGCTTTTACGTTATTTTTTTTCAATAAACAGTGTTTTGCATTTTGGATGTAAAATTGTATATAACATTTTAGGAGATCCACAACCTAATATATGGAGGTATAATATAGGTTATGTAAAATCTAAAGCAGTGTTAAAGAGGATAAGGTCCATGACATTTAGTTTTTCTTTTTAATTACAGATTGCTTGTAGGAATGTATTTTTTATAGACTTTGTTTTTCCATAGGCTTTTAAAAAAATGCATTTAAAAATGTATGAGTAAAAAGCAAGCACAACTAAAATAAAGTTTGTAAATTATACATAAAATACATGTTTTTTTTTACAAGCTAAAAAAAAAAGCAGAAAAAAGTATACGAAAGAAGCCTTATATCGATTATACAAATATTGGTTGTCATTCCTGTGAAGCATGGCTGGCTCCAGGTTTGTGTGGGCCCTTAGACGACAGAGCCTCAGTGGCCATTTTTGGAGCAACTCATGTGCACTGCAGCTAAAAAAACAACCACAATTGGGTGTGTTTTGCAGAAGCAGACCTACTGAATTAGACTGTAATGCAATGCAAGCAGGTAGAACCTGTTCAGATGTCGGAAAGTAAATTAAAGGCAGACATCTGCCTCAAATTCCACTTTATTTTCCACTAATTTTGAGGCAAAATCCAACGCAAAATCTGTGCCAGATTCCACCGTGTGAGGGGAGCCTTATACTGTTAACAGTGCAATTAATTCATCTGTATTAATGGAAGTGCTGAATGCAGAGTGAGTGAGCCCTTACAGATGCTCTCTCTCTCTCTAAATATATATATATATATATATATATATATATATATATATATATATAGTTAGGTAACTATCAAATACTGGACCTCATAGCAAACTTTTGATTTAATATTGACTTCACACAGTATAATGTCCCATACTGCCTGCATACAGTATAATGTCCAAAAAGTGGCCTCCATGCAGTATAATGTCCCATAGTGGCCCCTCCACATAGTATAATGTCCGCATAGCGCCCCCTCCACACAGGATAATGTCCCATAGCGGCTCCTCCATACAGTATAATGTCCCATAACAGCCCCTGCATACAGTATAATGTCCCATAATGGCCTCTCCATACAGTATGATGTCCCATAGCGGCCCCTGCACACAGCACCCTGCATCCCATAGTTGCCCCTATGGTGTTCGTTGCAAATATTTTGGATCAGTAAGTAAATAGAGGCCATTACTCCAGTAGGTGACAGCCTATTTAAAGAAACAAAAAAAACAGCAGAGGCCCATTAGGTCACCTAAGCTTGCGGCCTTCCAGGTCCTGTAGTGGCAGTCAGCCCTACTGTGGAAGATGCTATCTTGTGCTTGTGTCCATCTTACATTCCTTTCCTGAGTGCTATTCAGAGAGCTTATTTTTTTTTAAGAAGGAAACTGTTATCTATAATGGGATTGGGTTTGCTCTGTAACTTATCCAATAGCTATGTGCCAAAACTTGTTACAACTTTATAATCAATCATGTCATGTTAATTATACTAATCACACCTTCTCTTTGTCTATACAATGTATAACCACACGTACAATGTATTTAAATCTCACTCTTTCCTCCATTAAAGATCAGAATCCATTTTGCATACATTATTCTAGATGTGACTGTGATTCTCTGAGCCTTGCTCATATACCAATTGTACTTATTTGGACTTCAATACAGTGATACTTAGAGGGGATTTGCTCACATTCCTATTAAATCAATAAATGCCCTGTGTACCTTTAAGTATCTATAAATAACAATTTTAGGAAAAGTGGAAAAAAATCAACAGTACATTTCTGGGAATTATTAGCAACCACACACTCTTCCCATGCCTTGGTATTCAGTGGCGTAAGTACTGCCGTAGCAGCTGCCACAGGGCCCGCGACCACAGGCCACGATGGGACATAATACTTGTAGGTTGTTATGGAACATTATACTGTGTGCAGTAGCCACTATGGGACATGACACTGTGTGGAGGGGCAACTATGGGACATAATACAGTGTGGAGGATTTGCGATGTAACATTATACTGTGTGGAGGGTCCCCTATATGACATTATACTGTGTGGAAGGGCCACTATGGGACATAATACTGTGTGGAGGCCGCTATGGAGCATAATACTGTGTGGAGGGGCCAATATGGGACATAATACTGTGTGCAGGGGCCACTATGGGACATGAAACTGTGTGGAGGAGCTGCAATGTAACATTATACTGTGTAGAGGGTCCGCTATATGACATTATACTGTGTGGAGAGGCCACAATGGAACATAATACTGTGTGGAGGGGCCGATATGGGACATAATACTGTGTGGAGGGGCAACTATGGGACATAATACTGTGTGGAGGAGCTGCGATGTAACATTATACTGTGTGGAGGGTCCCCTATATGACATTATACTGTGTGGACGGGCCGCTATGGGACATAATACTGTGTGGAGGGGCAACTAAGGAACATTATACTGTGTGGAGGGGCCTTATGGGACATAATACTGTGTGGAGGGGCAACTAAGGAACATAATACTGTGTAGAGGGCCCACTATGAAACATTATACTGTGTGGAGGGGCCTTATGGGACATAATACTGTGTGAAGGGGCAACTAAGGAACATAATACTATGTGGAGGGCCCGCTGTAAAACATTATACTGTGTGCAGGGGCCACTATGGGACATTAAACTGTGTGGAGGCCAGTATGGGACATTATAGTGTATGTAAATGTTATACTGTGTAGGGGTGAAGAAAGGGGGCGTTATACCATGGGGGGCCAAGTCAAAAGTTTGCTGGGGGGCCCAGTCTTTGCTAGTTGCGCCCCTGCTGGTATTGTATATTATTGTGATTTGATTATTGTCCACTTGTTAGAATGTTCATACTAAGGGTCTGTTCACATCACATCTGTGATCTGCTCTTAGATTATAAGCTAGAAATAGCTTCTGTTGTACATGCTAAGCATATCCATAGGGCACCGTTCACCCTTTGGCCTCTTTTTCTTTCTTATTTTGGTGGTATAGAATACTGTAGTAGACTACACTATTCCATAGAAGGCTGTACAGTAATCGATGCCAAGCTTCTGATATTGATTTTATGACATTTCCATTATAATGACCTTTGCTTATTGTTGCCTAGAAACCACTCTTATGTACTGGGCAGCAATAGCTATTGTAAATGTAAATGCTGCTGTGAACCGCACTTCCATTTGCTGACCATGTTGTCTATACCTATTAATCACGATGAACAATGAACAATGGTTTTCTATACGTTAGTCCTTCCCTTCAGCACGACCCCATGGACAATTTCGCATCCCTGAAAATACTTGTAATGAATAGCATGTACAAATAATAAATGGACTGCACCTCATCCAGCATTGTTAGATAGACAGCATTGGCTCCGGCATTTTTATATTGAATATCATGATTTGTTAAGGAGTAAGTGGATGACTAATACATATAAGAGCTTTGAAAGTGATGTGAAGCTAAGCTTGAACTAAGGGAATTGATCAAAGTGAAGTATTTATACTGTATATTCGCATAGATCCACTTGTTCTATAGTGTACGTGGAAGCCACATAGGGACATCATGTACATTACTCTGAAGGAGTTTAAATAGAGACGATAAAGGGCAACAAAGATAAACTAGAGCAATGCTACATCATAACTGCACATTAAAGTATTGGAATTTTCCTTTTTGATGACTAAATTTAAAGAGCAGCCTTTAGAAATTGCTTTAGTCTCTAATCCTTAAAGAGGATATTGTAGGTAATAAATGTAGTTGCCTTGTCTACCATCCATACGGGTGGCACCTTTATTACACACCCTTATCTCTGCTCAGAAAATTTCCAGGCAGGTGGAGTAACTATAAGGGGTGCAACAGTACTGGACCCTAAGGGGGCCCTAAAGATCCCACTGCCACATAAAATATACCACTATTTTAAAATGCCACAAGGTATGTAGAGGCCCCATTGCAGATTTTGCACTGGGACTGAGGAGCTTCAAGTCACACCTCTGTTTCCAGGGGCTTAGGAGCAGAAAATCTGGTGTCATAGCACCCATTACATGTCCTGCTATTGACAGCCAGTGACTGCTGCTTTCATTTGCAGTAGTGTCTTTAACAAGAAACATGTACTGCTATGGACTAGAACTGTATTGTCTTTAGCAACAGTCCAGCCTCTGTTTAGGATGTGATGACAGTCAGGTTTCTATAGGAGGCCTTGTGGTGTGCACTCCAATCCTGCCTTTGCTATGTAGAGACACACTGCCCCAATTGCTGGTGTGGTGTAATGGGAAGTCATCACATACAACAGTTGGTCACCCATAGTAGTGATATGAGGGACACTAACAGCTCAGCACTGATATATGCAGGACATCCTAAGTCCACATGTGTGTAATGTCTTCAGGAAATATTAGAACTCAGGGATGAAATCCAACAACATCTTCTTTTATTCATATCTCCACACTCTGATATACAACACACTAGCCTCCAGCAAGCAGTACCACTTCCTGGTTCCTGTATCCTGTGCCCTCCTCTTAAAGAGGCAGAAATGCTTGCTGTATGTTACATCACCCCCCTGTGTTTTTTTTTTGTTTTTTTTTAAAAAAAAACCCCATTTGACATTTGAACAGTTATGGTGAAATACAACAACAAAACAAAAAAAAACAACAAGGAAAACATGAACATGAAAACACAGTTCACAATCATATATATATATAATCTGATCAAAGTTCCAGGATCCTGGCTAAACCTCCTCAATGAGTCTAGATGGGGCTCTTCTTTCTCTGGTAGGATACCGTCTAGAATGGCCCGGATCACTGCTTACCGATGGGCTGGCTATATCCTGTTGAGAGTTGCCACTATCAACAGCAGCTCCGTCAGTCTGAGAGAGTTCATCAAAGTCATTGTCTGGTATTATTTTGAAATGTGAGGCATTCCTAGTTATGGAGTGTCCATCCCGCTCAGCTGTGACCATGCTTCCTTTCTTGGCTGTTACATGATAGCCTGCTGGATCATACACTGGACATGTCTTATTGTTTGGCTTTCGATGAACAACTTTATCACCCATCCGAATAGCAGATGGCTCTGCACGTCTTCTCTTGTCCGCATAATGTTTCATTTTGTGCTTGTTGTGTAAGTCTGTTGGTCTAACAGTTGACTCAGCTGGCAGTGCATGAGTAGCCACATCAGGAATGCGTATGCGAGGAGTTCGGTTGAACAGTAGATGAGCAGGAGCAGCATTAGTCGTTGAGTGCGGCGTACTTCTGTAGTTGCGTAGGAATTTGTTCAGGGCCTGCTTCAGTGGTATCTGCTCCAGAGCGGCTGCTTTGACTCTGTTCGCTAAGGTGCGCATAAATCTTTCCACAATTCCATTTGCTTGTGGCCAGCAAGGTGTTATCTTCCTGTGAGTGAACCCAAGGTATTCAGAAAATTGTACAAATGTATGTCCATTAAATGGAGGTCCATTATCTGTTTTGACTATTTTTGGAATACCATATGCTGAGAAAATAGTATCCAACTCCGGTATGACACTGGTTGCTGAAGTTGACGAAATAAATGCAATTGTAGGATATCTGGAATATTCATCAATTGCCACTAGGATGTACTGTCCATTAGGTAGTGGCCCATAGATATCAACCGCTACTTCCTCCCAGACAGCCGTTGGTAGAGGAGACATTTGTAGGGGTTCAGGGTTCGCTGCAGGAGTCACAAGCTGGCAAGTATTGCAGTGTTTTACTGTGTGTTCTACTAAATAATCCATATTTGGGAACCACACTTTTTCTCTGAGAAGTTTTTTTGTACCCACAATTCCCAAATGACCTTCATGAGCAATCTGTAGTACTTTAGGACGCAAGGCCTTTGGAACCACCAGTTTGGTTCCTCGCAGAATTAGGTGATTCTCAGTGACTGATAGTTCATTTCTGACACTTGAGAACGATTTCAGTTCCCTAATGTTGATGTCAAGATCTGGAAATTTTGTTCTCTGGATTTCATGCCATTTTCCATTCCGGATAATTTGTATTAAAGCACAAAGCGTCTTGTCATTTGCAGTTGCCATCACAAATTGATCAGCTGAAAGTGCTTTTGGCACTGCATGAACTGCAACAAAGTTGATGTACTGTTCAGTTGCCTGATGTAGAATTTGATCGTCTTCTTCTGTGGGATGTCTGGATATGTAGTCAGCTGGATTACTGTATTTTCCAGGCCTATGAACGATTGTGTAATTGTAATCTTGAAGTCGCAGACCCCACCGTTCAATTCTAGCTGGCATCTTGGCTCTGGGGTTTCCAAAGATGATGAGAAGTGCTTGATGGTCTGTGACTATGGTGAATGGAGCTCCATAGAGAAAGAGATGAAAGTGTTCACATCCCCAGACAACAGCTAGGCTCTCCTTTTCAGGCTGAGAGTATTTTTTTTTCAGTATTCGTTAATGCTCTGCTGGCATATGCAATGATGGAAGGGTCTGGATTATTGGGTAAGTATTGCGTTAGAATAGCCCCCAGTCCCACCGGACTTGCATCCACAATCAATTCAGTGCGTAAAGTGGGATCAAAGTAAGCCATGGTAGTTGTAGAGCACAGTTCACTTTTAATTGCATAAAAAGAGGTTTGACACTCTGGGGACCACTTGAAATCACAGCCTTGTTTCGTGAGTTCCCTCAGTGGTGCACTAATGGTGGAAAAGTTCTGGATATATCTAGCACAGTAACTGGACATTCCAAGCAAGGAGCGAACTTCACTGACATTCTGAGGAACGGAGGCCATTTTTATCACCTGTACCTTTTTGGGATCAAGCTGTACTCCTGCTGCTGAAAAGATGTGACCATAAAACTCCAAGGACGTTTTGTTAAATTCACACTTGTCTTTGTTTAGAGTGAGTCCCTGAGATGCTAAGCATTGAAAAACCTCATGTAATGCACTATTGTGTTCAGCTTGGGTTTTACCATAAACTAGAATGTCATCACTGTAATTGAAAGCATTGGGAATATGTTGGATTACACTTCTTATAGCATCCTGAAAAATTTCTGCAGCTGAACACACACCAAATGTCAACCGTTTGTACCACCTGAGGCCTAAATGTGTGGAAAATGTTGTTAGGTATCTGGACTCTGGACTCAGTTCTAGCTGATGGTAACCTTTATTAAGGTCCAGCTTCGAAAAGATAGTTGCTCCATTTAGTAGATGAATAATATCATGTATTGTGGGAGAGATGTGTCTTTCTCTCTGAATAGCTGCATTTGGCAGGCGCATGTCCACACAAAGTCTCACCTGGTCGGGATTTTTGGGTTTTGGAACAACAACAATTGGAGAGACCCATGGAGTGGGGCCTGTAACAGTCTCAATAATATCATCATCTTCCAAAGATTGAAGTTCTTTTTCCACCTTCTTTCTCAGATGAAATGGAATGCGCCTGTGGGATTGTGCGACTGGACGAACATTTTCATCCACATGAAGATGTGCTTGAAAGTCCTTCAGTTTTCCAAGTCCACTGAACAAAGAGGAAAATTCATTAATCATAGTTTGTACATCCTTGTCAGCTGGATCAGTTATTGTATGGACGATCTGAATGAGACCCAGATTTAGGGCAGTATGGTAGCTGAGAAGGCAGCCTCCAGAGCCCTTTAAGATGTAAAAACTTGTTTTCTGTGTCTTACCCTTGTAGCTGATTTCGGCTTCAAATTTCCCCACAGTTGGTAATGGGGTCTGAGATCCATATGAAAAGATTTTGGTCTGAACAGTTTCCAAGACAGGCTGTATCTTCAATTTCTTATATGTATCGCTGTCTATAATGTTCACTGATGCCCCAGTATCGATGGTGAAAATAATATCAGTTTTGAGAACATTGATTGTAACACTTGGAGACTGCATGGATTTTGGTGTAGAAGTAATGTAAACATAGTCCTCACTTGTGGTAGATGTCTCCTCTGCAGTCTGATGTATGGCTTTTACATTAGCCTGTTTTGCTGGACTGTAATGAGGTTTGGTAAGTACTGATCTGCACACTGTTGCAAAATGGTTCTCTTTACCGCATTTGCTGCAGGCTTGTCCTAATGCTGGACATTTATTTACATGAGGAAAGTCTTTCCCACACCGGTAACATTTCCTTTGTTTCTGGGTTGAAGTGTCTGCAGTAGCTTTATGTTTGAGGTTATGCACCTGGATGTCATCCCCCTTTTCCATCACAGTGGCCTGATGATCTGCTATTTCTATGGCACAGGCCATTTTGAGAAGGTCATGTAGAGAGTAATCCTGCTGCAACGCTTTGCATCTTATAGTGGATGATGTGCAAGATACAATGATTTGCGTTATAATTTCATCATCAACATCACATGTAAATGCACAACCCTGTGCCAGTTCCCTTAAGCGTGTGACATATGTGTCCATGGATTCTTCTGGAAGCTGTTTAGCAATCCTGAACTTGTATCTCTCATATCTGATGTTTTGCTTAGGGTTGAAGTAATCTGTTAAGGCTTTGGCGCAGCGGCCATAAGTGTCAGTGTCTGTAGCAGGTAGGGTGCTGTAAATGTCATACACCTCTGTGCCAGCATGGTGCAACAACAGAGCTTTTTTTTCTTTTGTCATCTTTTATGTCTATTGCTTCCAGAAAGTTCTCAAACCTGTGCATCCATTTTTTCCAGTTATGAGCCAGGTTATGGCTGTCAGCTGTATCAAACTTTGGGAACACATGCATGTATTCTGCCATCCCTCCTGTATTCAGTAATGCAGTATAGGAGATAAATGTGAAGGTTTCTGGGTACAGTTCTTATATGTGGATCTGTAAGCACACTCCTTGTATCTGGATTATGCAGATGGCAGTCAGTACTCACAGCAGCAGAACTCTCATCCCATCCTCGTCGCCAGTTGTAATGTCTTCAGGAAATATTAGAACTCAGGGATAAAATCCAACAACATCTTCTTTTATTCATATCTCCACACTCTGATATACAACACACTAGCCTCCAGCAAGCAGTGCCACTTCCTGGTTCCTGTATCCTGTGCCCTCCTCTTAAAGAGGCAGAAATGCTTGCTGTATGTTACAAAGTGTTGCCTCTCATGGCTTCTAAGTGGCATTTTGTAGCAGCATATCATCACCTGAACTCAGCAAGGGGCTCCTAGGAAAGCAAGATTTCAACACTTTCTTGGCCTGTCCGGTCGCGGGATTTGTCACCAATCAAGCATTTATGGGACCAGTTGGGACCCCAGCTTTTGCAACGAATGTGTGTGGAGGATCTGCAGTCACAGCTGCAACATCTGTGGGCAAATGTGTCACAGGATACCATATAAAACTTGTATGCCTCCATACAGTGGCGTAAATATTGGGGTAGCAGCGGTAGTGGCTGCCACAAGGATCCAGGACATTAGGGGACCCGGCGGGCTCCTGATGCTTTTTTTTTTTTTTTTAACGGGCCCTATTTACTTACCGATCCCCGCTCCTGCTCACAGCCGATTGCGCTTCACCTCCTGCCGAAGTGGAGTTGGCTGTGAGCAGGAGCGGGGATCAGTAAGTGAGGCTGTGGGCTGGCGAACCCCACAAGCACTGCTATCATTATACTCTGGGGTCTTTTCAGACCCCAGAGTATAATGATCGGAGGCCCAGGGGGGGGTGAGGGAACATAAAAATAATGTTACTTACCTCTCCTGTGTTTTGGCAGGCCTCGGGCCTGTTTGGTGATGTCCCATACATAAGCCTACGTCATCATGCGTCGCGACGCTGGACTCGCTCACGCGACGTCTGGTCCAACACTGAAAGTAGCGGGGAGTGCGCCAGAGACAGGGAGAGGTAAGTAACATTGTTTTTTATGCTTGTATCCTCCCCTGGGTCTCCAATCATTATACTCTGGGGTCTGAAAAGAGGCATAATGTGGCATAATAGTGTGTGCAGGGGCCACTATGGGGCATATTACTGTGTGCAGGGGCCACTATGGGGCATAATACTGGGTGCAGGGGCCACTATAGGGTATAATAGTGTGTGCAGGGGCTGCTATGGGGCATAATACTGTCTGTAGGGGCCACTATGGTGCATAATAGTGTGTGCAGGAATGTGGTTTGTGCGGGAAGGGGGTTGGAGGTGGCGGTCCAGGGGGGGGGGAGGATTGGGGTATGGCAGTTAGGGGGGCCATGTCAAATGTTCGCCTTGGGGCCCAGCCTTTCCTAGTTACTCCACTGCCTCCATACCCAACCACACCTCATCTTTTATCTAAGCTAAAGTTGGCCCAACAGGGTACTAGAGCCTCCTTTGTACAATTTTCCCTTTCACTCTAATATTGTAGCCACTTACATATTGTATATCATCTTTAAGTTCACACACAAAAAGTTTAATTTGAGTCTAACAACTCTGGTGGATTTTTTTTTTTATCAATGAGCGTATTTTGGTATATGTATTATCTTTATATACAGTAGGTTATTTAACTGGTAACACAGAGCACAGGCATATACAAACACTAATATATACTGTAGACATATATACAACAAAACTTTTGGAGTCGGGGAAAATACTGTAGCACCCCCATAACAGAAAAGGCTGTCTGTTTTTGTTGGGCAAGACAACTCAGTGTACAACAGTGCTTATATCTGGTCTGGTTATGTTCTTTGGGAAGACAACTGTGTCCAGGGGCGTAACTACCGGGGTAGCAGTGGTAGCGACTGCCACAGGGCCCGGAACATTATGGGGCTCGGAGCCCTGTGGCAGTCGCTACCGCGAACCCCACAATCACTGCTATCGTTATACTCCGGGGTCTTTTCAGACCCCGGAGTATAACGATCGGGGGCCCAGGGGAGGTGAGTGAACATAAAAAACACTGTAACTCACCTATCCGCCGCTCCGCAGGCTTCGGGCCTGTTTGGTGATGTCCCAGACATCAGCCGACGTCATTATGCGTCGCGACGCCGGCCTGGATCGCGCGAGATCCGGTCCGACTTTGAAGATGGCCGAAGTAGTGCACGGGAGTGCACCGGAGCGAGGAAGAGGTAAGTTGCAGTGTTTTCTATGTTTCTATCCTCCCCTGGGTCTCCGATCATTATACTCTGCGGTCTGAAAAGACCCCAGAGTATGATAATCGTTCATGGGTGGTCCACTATGGGGCATAATACTGTGTGCAGGGGCTACTATGGGGCAAACTACTGCGTGCAGGGGCTACTATGGGGCAAATTACTGCGTGCAGGCGCCACTATGGGGCAAACTACTGTGTGCAGGGGCCACTATGGGGCAAACTACTGTGTGCAGGGGCCACTATGGGGCAAACTACTGTGTGCAGGGGCCACTATGGGGCATAATATTGTGTGCAGGGGCCACTATGCTGCATAATACCGTGTCCAGGGGCCACTATGGGGCATAATACCGTGTGCAGGGGCCACTATGGGGCATAATACCGTGTGCAGCGGCCACTATGGAACATAATACCGTGTGCAGGGGCCACTATGGGGCATAATAGTGTGCGCAGGAATGCGGTTTGTGGGGGGGGGGGGGGTTGGGGGCGGCGGTTTGGGGGGGTTGGGGGTGGCGGCTTGGGGGGGTTGGGGGCGGCGGCTTGGGGGGGGCCCCATGTCAAATGTTCGCCTTGGGGCCCAGCCAGTCTTAGTTATGCCACTGACTGTGTCATATATTTGCCTTCCTCTGGAGAACAGCAAATTTAGGCACATTGTGGGCTGCATGCAACCCCTAAGGGCTCCAGTTGGACATCACTGGTTTTATTAGTTTCTCCAGAAATATATAATACTATTTGCTGGTTTGCAATCTCCCTTAGTAGATTATACAGAGTGAGTTCAGGATCCCTAGCATCCACTTCACTACCTACCTGAGTAACTCTCATTTCAATACATGTAGTTGTGTGTACAGAACTGGTACAACTGCTGTATGACAAACTGTCTCTTCATGGTCCATGGCTTTTTTTAATAACTCCCACTTAGATAACAAGTACCATTAGAAAACTATACAGGAAATAATGCATCTTGGCAGGCAGGAGGCAGATTGTACATTCTGTGATATTTGTGCAATGGCAGTGACAGTTCACAATTCTAATAACATTAGTAATAGTTATACTGAAAACATAAAAAAATCCCTAAATACTACAATCCATTTTCCCTGGTTTATGTAATTTTGCAGGAATGAAGCCCTACAGGCTTGTAGAGTAACTCCCATAGTTTTATATTGTTATATAAAATAATCTGTATGTTTATCCAGGCCTTTTTATCTATACCCTCCAAAAAGCTGCATAGCCATCTGTGTAATAAAACAAATAAGTCTCTCCTACCATTTGTGGTTTTGTTAGATTTACAATAGCATGTCGTTTCCTAGTAGAAGCCCTTTCTTTTATCATTACAGGGGTGCGCTTGAGAAACTATGAAAAAATCGTTTATTGAGCTGCACGGTTCAAAGCAGGAAGCTGAAAATCACTTTTTATGTACCTCAATCCACTCCTATAATTCAGTAAACCAAAGCCAACAGTCTACTCCCTTATTTAACCACAGCAGGACTCGCGGCTTTCGGCAGCTAATCTATAATACATAGTTAATAACTTCAAAGGTTCACACTTTCAATAACTAGTCATTTTTATAGCTTAGTTCTTGATCTGTCCACAAAGGAAGAAACAGGTGGTATATGACACAGTAACACTCCAAGCTTGTGGAAAACACACCGTTCATTCAACTTGCGCAAACATCATACTTCTTCATTACCATAGTCTTCAAGAAACTATACATTTTAGAATACATAAAAATAAGTGTGTAGCCTAAGGCTGGGTTTTACACTACAGTTCTGCAAAGGTTTACTTATAACACTTGTACAAAGACTTGACATACTCTGTAATATACTTTTTGACCTGTTGTAAATAACTTCTCTACTTAGATTGCAATTTTTTTTAAGGACTCTAAAATGCTTTGAAAACCATGTGTATAAAAATCTGTTAATTTTCAGTTCTTGTATCACACCATGTCTGATGAAGGGAGCGAGTACTCCTGAAAGCTTACTTATAAATATACTCAGTTAGCCTCTAAAAGGTATCGCCTGATTTCTTCACTCTTCCATATACTTTATATATTGCACATTTTTGCATCCTGTTTGGAATACTACTATTACTACTTTCACTGTACATCCCACCCATCCTCTAAACATACTGCATGGGCCAGGAAAGCGCCTGGTGAATGTGCGGTGAAGGCACATAAAACTAAATCCACTGAGTGTTATCAGTACCCCATAGGTGCACATATTAAAGGAAAATAACTTGTATTATTTGTAACGTACGCAGAAAGCAGATTGTGAATCCACCGTGCTACAAAACCGATTTGGTTTAGAGCCACCTCTAATGGCGTTATCCCAGCAGTCTCCCCAGTCTACGCAGCAGGGAGTCCGCCAGGCCGCTGCCTCCTGATGTGGTGTTGATTTGGTAGTAGCTGACCAGGCAGGTAAGAACAGGATAATGTGAACACAGACAAAGACCAGAACAGGTATACAGGCTAAAATCAAATAGGAATACAAGACTTGAACAAAATATACAAAAGCCGGATTTAACAGATCAGGACAGGGTATAACACAGGTAACAGAAGGCACACGGTGATTGGTAGCAGAAATATTGCAGAAAACCTGGAGGCTACAGGTATCGGGTATTGCAGAAAGCTCGGAGGCTACAGGTATCAGAGATATTACAGAAAGCCTGGAAGCTGCAGGTATCAGAGACAGAAGCCCAAAGGTCACAGGTACACAGGAACAGAAGCAAGCTAGGACTAAAAACAAACAAGGCAAACAGAGACTCTGGCAAAACAGACAAAACAGAAGCTTGCCTACACAGAAAAACACTAGGAGGTGAACATAACATACACACATTGCTGAGCCAAAGTGAGAACAACCCTATATTCACACGAACGTCGTAATCGGCCGTGCGACGGACACTTTATTTAATGGTCATCACACCACCACATTACCTCTAATGTCTGTGAATGGGGGCTATTTACATGACCAATACTTTGACAATTTTACATGACCTATATTTTGACAGTTCTCAAGGACTGTCAAAATATAGGTCACGCTCTAATTTTGTCCATTTTCACAGATCCCTCCATACACTGTAATTTAATGAATAAGGTATCTGTGAAAACCCCCCCCCCCCCCCTTGGGTGCAAAATGGGAAGGGAACAGGACTAAAGGGGTTTTCCAGGCAAAAAAAAATCATTTTTCAAAAAAAGTCTGTTAGTGTTATTAATAGGTTAATAAGTGCAACCAAATACCTTTAGCAGTGTTTTGAGTGATTTCTGGGGTTCTCTGTGAGCTCCTGGCATCTTCTGCATTTTTTTACATGGGCACCTTCCTGTTCTGTTTTCTTACAACTGCCATGATGCCGGGCCACTCAGATCTAAATCACACCACCTCCCTCTCTCAATCCCTTCCCCTCCGTTTCTCACTCACACCCTCCCTGTTTCCCTAGCTAGCCCACCCACTACTAGTCCTTCCTAACTAACTCAACCCCCCACCCCATCATACTTACCTGTCTTCTGATCTGGACCTTCTGGGCATGGGACGTCACTTCTTCAGGGCTCTATTGCGCAGGCGTGGGTGGCCCGCAATAGAGCCAGAGTGCCCAGAAGAAGTGACATCCCGTGCCCAGAAGATCTAGACCAGAAGATAGGTAATTATGATGGGGTGGGGGGGGATTCATATAGGTGACGTTCCGTTTCCCCTTTTCCAGAAACGGAAAATGTACCTGGGGGGCGGGGTGGTGTGGGGTGGGTAGATTAGAAAGTTCAGTTTATCCCAGACAACCCCTTTAAATATATGCAGACAACCAGGATTGGAAGGAAAGAATTTTCAGATCAACACTAATTTAAGTGACAGGAGCACCCACAGAGGTAGCCAGACAGCTAAGTCTGTTGTGAAGGCAGAACGCCAGTGAATACAAAAAGCTGGCATTACATTATTTGCAATTATTTCTATCATGTATCATGTACCAAAAAGTGGAAATCCAAATGCATAGCATCCAAAAAGAAGCCTTTTTAGGCACCATCGGCTGAATAGGGGTCTTTAGGTTTCTTTTACATATGGCCAGGATCTTACAAAGTGCATACTTTAAACGGATGAACAGGATGTAATGTGAGAGTAGCTTTAATATGCTCATTAAAAAAAACAATAAGAAATTCCTATGCACAAATGATAGTTTTGCTTGTAAGGCTGGTTTCAAATGGCTGTGTTTGGGCCAGAAAATATAATCAGAGTATAGGCATTTACTGGCCTAAATGGTTTGGCTGAGCTGATATATGGACCATGTTTCCTGTCCTGAACACAACTATGTGATCCTGGCCTCAGGCATATATTATCAGGACTTATAAGCAGGTGTTTCTCACTAGTCTTTATTTGAAGGAAGAGTACAGTAATGAACTTGCTGCATCTACACACGTGGACAAAATTGTCGGTACCCCTTCGAGTTACCCCTCGAAAGAAAAACCCACAATGGTCACAGAAATAACTTGAATCTGACAAAAGTAATAATATATAAAATTCTATAAAAATGAACAAAGCTTCTGGGAGAATGTCCTATGGACAGATGAGACAAAAATCGAAATTTTTGGCAAGGCACATCAGCTCTATATTCACAGACGGAAAAATGAAGCATATCTTGAAAAGAACACTGTCCCTACTGTGAAACATGGAGGAGGCTCTGTTATGTTCTGGGGCTGCTTTGATGCATCTGGCACAGGTTGTCTTGAATCTGTGCAGGGTACAATGAAATCTCAAAACTATCAAGGGATTCTAGAGAGAAATGTGCTGCCCAGTGTCAGAAAGCTTGGTCTCAGTCGCAGGTCATGGGTCTTGCAACAGGATAATGACCCAAAACACACAGCTAAAAACACCCAAGAATGGCTAAGAGGAAAACATTGGACTATTCTGAAGTGTCCTTCTATGAGCCCTGGCCTAAATCCTACTGAGCATCTTTGGAAGGAGCTGAAACATGCCGTCTGGAAAAGGTACCCTTCAAACCTGAGACAACTGGAGCAGTTTGGTCATGAGGAGTAGGCCAAAATACCTGTTGAGAGGTGCAGAAGTCTCATTGACAGTTACAGGAATCGTTTGATTGCAGTGATTGCCGACTGCTCCACCCTAGGTGTGAGAAGGAGCGCTATCGGAAGTCTTTCCTCCCCACCGCGGTTAGGCTGTACAACCAACACCGACCTAAGCGGAGATCATTACACACAGAGAACTGAAATATCTCTCTGCCTGTTAAATCCCCCCCCCCCCCCGCTACTTCCTATATGTCTGTCGGCTATCAAAGTAATGCCTCTTACCTTGGAACATTCCTGTACATGTTGTATTTGTATTTGTATCTGCTTATCTTTGCTGCTGTAACACACTGAATTTCCCCATTGTGGGACTATTAAAGGACTATTATTAAAAGGTTGTGCAACAAACTATTAAGTTAAGGGTACCATAATTTCTGTCCAGGCCTGTTTCTTGAGTTTTTTTTTTTTTTTTTTTAAAATTCTGTTGAAGCATGGTTGAAAAGCAATGTCTGACTTTCATTTGTTCATTTTCATAAATTTTTTATATATTATTACTTTTGTCAGATTCAAGTTATTTCTGTGACCATTGTGGGTTTTTATCTTTCATTAAACGAGGGGTACCAACATTTTTGTCCATGTGTGTATGTAAAAGCTTCATAAACATGCCCATATATAGAAAGGACGGATTCCTCAAAGTTGATTACTATGACCTCTGCCCCTGCAGTTAGTTATTGGGAAGTCATTAATTTCTATACTGACAGCCAAAAATCTTCTGTTTGCATATGACATCACCACAGTTTGACAACTGAAATTATATACAGTGGGGAAAAAAAAGTATTTAGTCAGCCACCAATTGTGCGAGTTCTCCCACTTAAAAAGATGAGAGAGGCCTGTAATTGACATCATACGTAGACCTCAACTATGAGAGACAAAATGAGAAAACATATCTAGAAAATCACATTGTCTGATTTTTTAAGAATTTATTTGCAAATTATGGTGGAAAATAAGTTTTTGGTCACCTACAAACAAGCAAGATTTCTGGCTCTCACAGACCTGTAACTTCTTCTTTAAGAGGCTCCTCTGTCCTCCACTCATTACCTGTAGTAATGGCACCTGTTTGACATTGTTATCAGTATAAAATACACCTGTCCACAACCTCAAACAGTCACACTCCAAACTCCACTATAGTGAAGATCAAAGAGCTGTGGAAGGACACCAGAAACAAAATTGTAGACCTGCACCAGGCTGGGAAGACTGAATCTGCAATAGGCAAGCAGCTTGGTGTGAAGAAATCAACTGTGGGAGCAATAATTAGAAAATGGAAGACATACAAGACCACTGATAATCTCCCTCGATCAGGGGCACCACGCAAGATCTCACCCCGTGGGTTAAAATGATCACAAGAACGGTGAGCAAAAATCCCAGAACCACACAGGGGGACCTAGTGAATGACCTGCAGAAAGCTGGTACTAACGTAACAAAGGCTACCGTCAGTAACACACTACGCCGCCAGGGACTCAGATCCTGAAGTGCCAGACGTGTCCCTCTGCTTAAGCCAGTACATATCTGGGCCCGTCTGAAGTTTGCTAGAGAGCATTTGGATGTTCCAGAAGAGTATTGGGAGAATGTCATATAGTCAGATGAAACCAAAGTAGAACTGTTTGGTAGAAATACAACTCGTCGTGTTTGGAGGAGAGTGAATGCTGAGTTGCATCCAAAGAACACCATACCTACTGTGAAGCATGGGGGTGGCAACATCATGCTTTGGGGCTGTTTCTCTGCAAAGGGACCAGGACGACTGATGAAAGAATGAATGGGGCCATGTATTGTGAGATTTTGAGTGTAAACCTCCTTCCATCAGCAAGGGCATTGAAGATGAAATGTGGCTGGGTCAGCATAACAATGATCTCAAGCACACCACCAAGTCAACGAAGGAGTGGCTTCGTAAGAAGCATTTCAAAGTCTTGGAGTGGCCTAGCCAGTCTCCAGATCTCAACCCCATAGAAAATCTTTGGAGGGAGTTGAAAGTCCGTGTTGCCCAGCGACAGCCCCAAAACATCACTGCTCTAGAGGAGATCTGCATGGAGGAATGGGCCAACAAACCAGCAACAGTGTGTGCCAACCTTGTGAAGACTTTTGACCTTTGTCATTGCCATCAAAGGATATATAACAAAGTATTGAGATGAACTTTTGTCAATGACCAAATGCTTATTTTCCACCATAATTTGCAAATAAATTCTTAAAAAAATCAGACAATGTGATTTTTTGGATTTGTTTTCTCATTTTGTCTCTCATAGTTGAGGTCTACCTATGATGACAATTACAGGCCTCTCTCATCTTTATAAGTGGGAGAACTTCCAAAATTGGTGGCTGACTAAATACCTTTTTCCCCACTGTACATGACAAGTAAATTTAAATGGTAGCAATTACCATAAGCAGTCTAATGTGCCTATAGTGATAAGTACGAAAAAATGAAAAATTACCCCAAAAATGTGTATTATCCATTGCAGTAATGGCACACACATAGTTTAGCCTGATTATATTTTCAATCTTTTCATTAATTTCTACACAGCATATGATACCACAGGTTACCTGGCAGCCACTCTATTCCTGTCTGGGTGACCACTATTTCATTGACTGTAGCTATATTTATATAGAGAGAGAAAAGTAGCTACATATACAGAAGCAGTAACTTCAGTATTACATAGAGAAAAAATAAGTCAGTCAAGGAAGAAAAAAACCTTTTGTAACTTGAGTGATATTTAAGTTGAAAGACTTATTGTTTAAATCATGCTTTTATATTAAACATATTTTTTAAGAATTTTTATTGATGTTTTTAATTTTCCAATTTAATAGCAGTATTTAATGCGGAAACACATCGCTGCTTCTTCTGTGGACTTTCTGCTTCCATTTTACCTATACGGAAACCGTCAACATTTCCATAGGTATAAAAGACATGCTGCAATTTGCAAAAACGTGAGCATTTTTCAAATTACAGCATTTCCAGTGCGGATTATTTTCTGCAATGTGTGGATGGGATTAGCTAGAATCCCATCCACTTTACAGTCAATGTAAAAAATGTCGTTTTTTGCCACGGCATTTACGCCATGTGGGACCCCAGCCTTAAGAAGCAAAGAGAGTCATAAGTAGAGACTGTGCTTTCAAAAGGGCAGGACCGGCATTGGGGGGGGGGGGAAACTGGGCAATTGCCCAGGGCCCCGACCCCAAAGAGGCCCCGGGGATCCAGAGCCTGATGATTCCGGATCCAGCCATATCAATAACAGAAAGGGACCCAGCGCCATGTGCCGCAGGGCCCCTTTCCGAGGTGAGTAAAAATAACAAACATTTTTACTCACTTGTCCTCGCGTCTGACGTCATCTTCTGGCGTTTCAGACATCACCGCTGAGGCCAGGCCTCAACCTTAGCGATCACGTGGGGCGTGCTCACGTAACCGCTGAGGCCCAATCACAGGCTTCAGCGGTGACGTCCACAACGCGTGGCGTCAGCCGCAGAGAAGAGGAAGCCGGCGGGGATAGCAGAGCAGCACGAGGAGGCCCAGGAGAGGTAAGGCAAGGTGAGTATAACTGTTTGTTATTTTCCCTTACCTCCCCTGGGCCTTCGATAATTATACTCTGGGGTCTGAAGAGACCTCAGAGTATAATACTAGCACTAAGGGAATCTGTAGGGCCACTGGGGGGGGGGTCCCTCTGGATAGCACTGTGGGGGGCCACTGTGGAGCATTATACTGGGGAGGGGCCCTCTGGATAGCATGTTATATTCTCTGGGGCCACTTTGGAGCATTATACTGGAGGAACCTCTCTGGGCAGTATATTATACTGTGTGGAGGCCATTCTGGAGCATGTTATACTGTGTGGGGTCACTGTGGAGCATTATTCTGGGGGGGCCATCTGCAGAGCATATTATATTGCCTGGCGCAATATGTGGGGCATTATTCGGGGGGGGGGGAACTAAGCATTATACTAGGGGGCCCTCTGGGGAGTATATTATACTGCGTGGGGCCTACTGTGGAGCATTATACTGGGGGGACACTCTGGGGAGCATAATATATTGAGTGGGGCCACTGAGGAGCAAAATACTGGGGGGGCACTGTGGAGCATTATACTAGCAGGGGCCCTCTGGGGAGCATATTTTACTGTGGGCCACTGTGGAGCTTTATACTGAGGGGAAGGGCAGTGTGGGGAGCCTGTTATACTTTGTGGGGCCACTGTGGAGTTTATTATATTGTGTGGGGCTTCTCTGGAGCATATTATACTCTGTGGGGCCATTGTACAGCATTATACTGGGGGGCACTGTGGGATGCATATTATACCGTATGGAGCATATTATATTGTGTGGCGCTGCTGGGGAGCATATTGTACTGTCTGGGGTCACTAAGAGGTAGTATACTGTGTGGAGCCTTATATACCATGTGGGGCCACTATGGGGGGCTCAGGGGAGCATTTTATATTGTGTGGGTCCTCTGTGGAGCATTATATACCATGTGGGGAAACTGTGGAGGGCTCAAGGGAGCATTTTATACTGTGGAGCATTATATATCATGTGGAGCATTATAGTGTAGGGGGGGGCTCAAAATTCCTACTGGCAGCCCTGTGTGCTATGTCTGCATCACAGCTCCCTCACTATAATCTTGCACATACGTGTAGTGCTCCATGGCCATGTCATTCCCCATACAGTACTGTGCATGAACTGGCCATGGAGTTATTGGGGCCTGCACAGTACTATAGGGGCTGACTATACTGGGAACATACTCAGTAATGCCAGATAGTCAGCACATATGTAAGACTTCAGTGAAGGAGCCGTGGTGTAGGCTATTAGCAGGAAGCTGCTGGGTGGGGCCCCAGAACAAGTTCCTCTGGTGGGCCTAAGGCCCTTCACTCTACACTGTATAATGGAGAACTATTATATATAAGGGTAGGTTACTATATATAATTGGGAAACTTAAATATGAGGGGGCTATTAGTGATAATGGGGACTATGATTTATAAGGGTAACTATTGTTTATTAGGGGGCTATTATTTATAAGGGAGCAGTATTATTTTTAGGGGAGACTGTTACTGATAAGGGGGAATATTACTGATACAGGGCACTATTTATCATTTATAAGGGCGCTATTACTGATAAAAGTGTAATATTATTTATAAGTAGGCGCTATAATAACTGATGATTGCGTGCAAATATCTTTTAGGTGGTACAAAGGTGCTCATATGAATTGTGTGTGGTAAAATGGGGCTTGTTATTACTTTTTTGTTGGCAGAAAGGAGGCGTTATTATAGGGGTTGCCACTGGAAGACGATGGTGTTATCTGCATATCAGCATTTGGGGCCCTGCTTTTAATTTTGCCCAGGGCCCCACTTTATCTAAAACTGGCCCTGCAAAAGGAGGACACTTGGGACACATACCTCAAGTCACTGTGTGGAGCGAAGTCAGAAAAGGTAATATAGTGGATAGTAAAGGCAGTTAATGGAATGACATGAATCATTTTTACATGGAGGATAGATGAGGTGCTCAAAAGTATATAAATCCCCCCCCCCCCCCCACTGTATTTAGCATTCTAATAAAACATTTAGATTCAAAAATAATGTTAGCTAATGTATTCATGCCTGCAGAAGGTATTAATTATTAACACATATATAATCATGACATATCGAGTGTGACTTGCTGTGGTAACAAATGTAAATGTGTGGGTGATCCTATAGCTGATATAGAATTGTATAATGCAAACCTGTTTCCATGACACCAATATGTTGCACTCAAACCAGAGCTTTGAGATAAACCTGAGAAATGCTTTTAATTGGCTCGCTTCTTTGCATTTTTTATTACAAATAAAGAGTGAAGTTAAAACATCTTCAAACCAATGGATGTAGTCCCTGCAACAAGATGATATACCTTGGCTTACAGAGCAGTTTAAAGAGGCAGAAGAATATAGAGAGCTTGGTCCTAACTCACTATGCTGCTGGGTCTTTCACGACTATTCACTAGTGGGGTGGCATCTCTGGATCCTCCATGCTGCTTTGATCTCCTGGATTAGACATGCTCTTTGCCCATTGAGTCTCTTTGATCACTTACGATCATAGCTGTGAAAGAAGAAAAGAAGTGCTGTTATTTATTGTGCTGGATGTGAGGGGGAATGCGGGTCCAGTAGAAGGCAGAAGCAACTTCTCTGTAGGGATCTTCTCTCCTGGTGAATTGAACATTAATGAATAATACTGAGTATTATTGTATATACATGAGTGTACATCATTTCTAAAGAAAATGTTTCTTTTATAACTTTGGTGTATAATTTGTGTTGTGTATTATAAATAAAAATTATATTGATTTATTTATGTGTATTGCAGAAGTAATTGTTGCAACATTTTAAAGGGGAACAAATCTAAAAGCAAATGGGTCTATAGAGCCTGGGACTGGGATAAAGTGAACGTTGTGGATATGAAAAGAACTTGGAAGTTGTAATTTAAAAGATACTGGGTTTATGAGTTCAGAAATGAAATAGGGCCCAATGTAACGTGGTGCAAATTTCCCCGAAGGAACTCTAAGACGCAGATTCCTAGTGGACAGCCAGACTCGATCTCCCACTCTGTATTCAGGGCCAGGTAAGCGTCTTTTATTTGCCTGCCGTTTTTGATATTCTTGGGCTTTAACCAGGCTCAGACGAGCCTGGGCCCAGACTGTGCACAGTCGCTGATAAGTCTGTTCGGCAGTGGGATTAACAGACTCGGTGCTACGGAGAGAGGAGTACCTGGGGTTAAAACCATAGTTGCAATAAAACGGAGACATTTTAGTGGTGACGTTAACCCTGTTGTTTATTGCAAACTCTGCTAGAGGAAGAAAGGTTCTCCATTTTTCTTGAGCATCAGACACAAAACACCTTAAGTACTGTTCCAAAGTTTGGTTGAATCTCTCTGTCTGGCCATTGGTCTCAGGGTGGAACGCGGAAGAGAAAGACAGAGAGACCCCCAGACGACCACAAAATTCCTTCCAGAATCTAGAGACAAATTGTACACCCCGATCAGATACAATATTTTCCGGTACACCATGCAAGCGGAGTATGTGATTAATAAAGAACGATACTAGACTTTTAGCACTAGGAATTTTCTTTAGGGGTACAAAATGACACATTTTGGAGAATCTATCCACAACAACCCAAATCACAGTCTTCCCTTGGGAACAAGGCAAATCAGTAATGAAGTCCATTGACAAATGGGACCATGGTCTCTTAGGTATAGGAAGGGGATGAAGAAGGCCCTCGGGTAATCTCCTAGGAGTCTTCATCTTAGCACATGTCTCACAGGCAGCAACAAATTCACATACGTCTCGAGACCAGGACGGCCACCAGTAAGAGCGGGAGAGAAGGTATTTAGTCCCAGCGAAGCCGGGATGTCCCGTTAAGGTAGAACAATGAATTTCCTCCAAAACACGAAAACGAAGATTTGGAGGTACAAATAGTTTCCCAGTGGGAGTATTACTGGGAGCAAGATCTTGTGAATTAACCACTAAAGTAGCAAGAGCAGGCGTAATAATGGCGAGAACCACTCCGGGAGACAAGATTTTATCTGGGACATCCTTAGGGGCACCGCTGGGACCAAAACTGCGAGATAGGGCATCAGCCCGTACATTTTTAGAGCCTGGACGATAAGTCACCACAAAATGAAAACGTGTGAAGAATAGCGCCCAGCGGGCCTGCCTAGGAGACAGTCGCTTAGCGCTATCCAGATATAGTAGGTTCTTATGATCGGTGAATACTGTGATCTGGTGTTTGGCCCCCTCGAGGAAATGTCTCCACTCCTCGAATGCCCATTTAATGGCTAGGAGTTCTCGATTACCAACATCATAGTTGCGCTGCATAGGAGAGAATTTCCTCGAGAAGAAGGCTACAGGTTGCAAACACGTAAAATTTTCAGAGCCCTGAGACAACACGGCACCAACCCCCACTTCAGAGGCATCAACCTCAATAATAAATGGGCGTTCATAGTCTGGTGGTACTAATACAGGAGCCTCAACAAAAGATTTCTTGAGATGTACAAAAGCCTGTTCCGCTTCCGGAGTCCATTTGGTCACATCGGCACCTTTCTTTGTGAGATCCGTCAATGGCTTCACTATAGAAGAGAAATTCTTAATAAATTTTCGATAATAGTTGGAAAACCCCAAGAACCGTTGCAGGGCTTTAAGGTTGGAGGGGCGTTCCCAGTTTTTAATAGCCATGACCTTCAGTGGATCCATACAAAAAGAATCGGGAGTAATAACGTAACCGAGAAAGGTGACCATTTGGACTCCGAACAGGCATTTGGACAATTTGGCAAAGAGAGAGTTTTGACGCAACAGTAGCAAAACACTCCTAACATGCTCAATATGTGTGGCCCAGTCAGGAGAGAACACTAGAATATCATCCAGGTAGACAACCACATAACGACCGAGCAAGTCTCTAAAGATATCATTAATAAAGTGTTGAAATACTGCGGGTGCATTACATAACCCGAAAGGCATTACCAAATATTCAAAGTGACCTTCCGGGGTGTTGAACGCAGTTTTCCATTCATCTCCTTCTCTAATCCAGATCAGATTGTATGCCCCACGGAGGTCAATTTTAGAAAACCAGCGGGCACCCACAATCTGATTGAAAAGATCAGGGATCAGGGGAAGAGGGTACTGATTTTTAACCGTAATTTTATTTAATTCTCGGTAGTCAATGCATGGTCGCAGTCCGCCATCTTTCTTTTTAACAAAAAAGAACCCAGCTCCCATGGGAGACTGAGACGGACGGATGTGACCTTTAAGAAGACTATCCTGAGTGTAATCCCGCATAGCCTCACGTTCTGGAGCAGAAAGATTGAAGATCCTTCCCTTAGGGTATTTGGAGTCGGGAAGGAGTTCAATCGCACAATCGTAAGGTCTATGCGGCGGTAAAACTTCAGAAGCTTTAGGATCAAAAACATCATGAAAATCAGACAGAAATTCAGGAAGAAGCGTCTCCTCACTGAGACAATCGGAGGCATGTAAAGCAATACAATGGGAGGAGCACTGATTCCCCCATTTCACTAACTCTTTTTTGGGCCAATCAAAGGTAGGGTCATGGAGGTCTAGCCAGGGAAGCCCT
Organism: Leptodactylus fallax; assembly: GCA_947044405.1. Taxonomy (NCBI): domain Eukaryota; kingdom Metazoa; phylum Chordata; class Amphibia; order Anura; family Leptodactylidae; genus Leptodactylus; species Leptodactylus fallax. Next base: position 6,867,150 of record CAMRHE010000021.1, read on the forward strand.
AAAATGATATCAGATGAGAGATCCTCCATAAGAAAAAAACTCATGAGCTCCGTATGTATTGAGCCCACTTGCAAAGAGAGTAAGGGGGTTTTAAAACGGATTTTACCCCTGGCCAGTGGAGTAAAATCTGCCCCAGTAACCAACAGAGGAGTATCTAATGATACAAGTTCAATACGTAAAGCAGAAACAAACGAAAATTTAACAAAGTTAGTGGCAGCCCCAGAATCTACTAGGGCCTGCCCAGAAACAGATCTGCCCCCAAAGGACAGAGACACAGGTAACATCAATTTGTGAGATTTTTCAGAAGATACCTGACTGCCTGAGTGGTTCGTCTGAATACCACTCAGGCCCTGAAGTTTTCCGCTGGTGTATGTGGTTTGATGGAACAGTCTCGGATGAGGTGACCCGGTTTGCCGCAATACAGGCAGAGATGATTCCGGAGACGATATTCTCGTCTAGCCTTGGTATCCAGTGCTCCTAACTGCATAGGCTCATTTCCATGGGTGACAGAAGGAGAAACAGATTTTTTAACAGAAAGAGAGGGATAGACAGAAGACTTAGTGGGAGCAATCCGCCCACCCTCTCTTTACGATTGTCCTGGAGTCTCCTGTCAATGCGGACGGCTAAGGTCATGGCCTTTTCTAAGGTAGGAGGATCAGGGTGACCTACCCAGACTCCTTCACTGAATCATTCAGGCCCTGTTTAAAAAGAGCTTTCAAAGCGGAGTCACACCAACCTGCTGTTATACTCAACTTCCGAAACTCAGAGCAGTAAGTTTCAGTGGATAGTTTACCTTGCTGGAGGGTAAGAAGTTGGGACTTGGCAAGTCCAATTTGATCAGGCTCAGCATAAATGGCCCCCAAAGACTTAAAAATTTTTTCCAGATCTGTCCACTCCTCTGCCTCAGGGGGGAGTTTAAGGGCCCAAGTCTGTGGATCCCCCTGTAAGAGGGAAATGACCACCCCCACCATCTGAGACTGCAACGCATGAGGGTTGACACGAAAATACAACAGACATGATTCCCTGAACGTCTCAAATTTACCTCGGTCCCCTGAAAACCTATCCGGGAGTAACATTTTAACCCTGGGAAGGGAAATGACAGCAGGTGGTGTAGCAGCGGCCTCAGCTTGATTCTGGGTGAGAGTGTGTACCTGATTGGCCAGCTCAGACACCAAACCTGCCAAACCCTCCATTCAAGTCGCAAGGTCCTGAATAGAAGCCATGCCAGTAATGAGTAGAAGGGTTAAAGTTTTAGTTTTTTTTTTTAGGGCCTGCTATTCTGTAAGGGAATTGCCAGTTGAGCAATTCTCCAGTGCTGCAGCAAAAACCTGAGAGGAAGGGAATACAGAGACAGTGAGCCCTAAAGTTGACCCAGACCCTGTCCCTACCTACTTGTCTCACTGTCCTAATGACAGGAACAACTTGGAGCCGGTCCCTACTCTGAATAAGTGACAACACAGAACACAGACAGGACGCACAAACAACAAAGGGAGGTCAGCTAGCCAAGGGGTCGGTAACAATCGAGCAATGCAGTACAGAATCAAAATCCAAGAGAATAGTCAAAGTCAAAGCCAGTGGTCAGAAAATCAGAAGAGCAGGTAACAAGGAACAAGGAGTATAGCCAGTAAGCGAAATGCAATAGCAGGCACCAATGGTAAAGTGAGCAAACAATAAATAGGGAGAAAGAACCCGCCCCACACTTGATAGGAGGACAGGCTGTCAATCACAAAGGCAGGACTAAAGTTAACTCTTAGTGGAGCAGGGGGAAAGCAAGGTGAAGGAGAAGGGCGTGGTGGAAAATCAATTAAGGAGGTGAGGGAATAGGACAGTGTTCAGACAATACAAGAAAAACCCAAGGAAAGAATTACAAACGGGCACGACTCCTGCGCCGCAGTGTGTGCCCGGAGGATGGCGCCAAAGCCCGGACAGGCAAGGACGTTACACTTACCCCAACTCATTTTAGATTTTGCCCCCTTGTTATTGTGTTTGCCTTTGGAAGGACAATTAAATAGCCTGAAACAGCACACACTATCCCCATAAGAGGCAGGAAGGTAGGGCATATGCACAACCAGACATCTGAATAATAGGGTACAGGAACAAAACAACATCCCAGACAAGAGTGCAAGACACCTCCACAGTTTTGCTGGTACAGCATGGCACCATAACCATGTGTCTACCATTATATAGGAGTTGGAATATATATTCTTTTTGCTATCCCTTATTTCCCTTACTAATTTTTTGTTATTCTTTATATCTTCTTATATTGTATAAATATTCTAAAGGCTTTGGGACCCTTTAAGAACTTTCCATAGGGCTATGACCTTACTTTACAACATTTTGATTTTTCACTGGTCATATGGAAACAAATTAATATTTTACGTGAAAGATTACAACTGGTTGTTATTAGGAAATTATCATGCTGTGTATTGTCTTTATGTCTATTGACATGTCTATAAACGTAGCTAGAAGTTAGTCAGAAATGACCCATGTCTGTCTACTCTACACTAAAAAGCCCCAATAATACCGCCAGACATTATCTAGCCACTTACCCAAAATGACTGGATTTCATGTAATTTAACTTCCTAAATCTAAGTAATGACTGGCAAATTGGCCTTGTACTTAAATAAAGTGAAATCAAAGCCTCCTTCACAAGCTACTAAAAATGTGAAGTAGGACTCCTAATTTATCATCCGTTCTGTCCGACCATAATTTCCCCAATTGAGGCTTGTAATAAGTTTTAACGTGACATAATATATTTTCTCCTAGTTTGGTATTCTATGTGTGGCTGCAGCTACAAGGCTAGTTGACATTTTTGTAGCATGTACAAATATATTACTTTTGTGTCTCTGAGCCATATAAAAACAAATGATGTGAAAATGTAATCTGGTTATAAATGTGAATAATAAAAGAATGGCACACGGTAACATGCTTGTTTTATGTTGCAGGGGGAAGTACAATGTATCTTGCATTTTAATCTATTTTGCAATGCAGCCTCATAAGAATTCTTTCTAGTCACATCATGATGAATGGCTAGGATTTACTGGCAGGTTAAATACTTTACTTAATTTTACATTATGGTCAGCATGACACTGTATTTAGTGCAGATTCCTGGTGTGTTTTCCCCATCAGCTTGTGTTTCTAGCAGTGAGTGTCACCGTGCACTTCCTGTTTCAAGCATATTTGACAAGGTTAAGCCATGCTGATGATACACAGTTGTATGCAGTTTCATTTTTCATAGATTCCTTCCGATAACCGTAACATGAACTCTAAAGTATGTGCAAAGAATCAAGAGCAGACAGAGACATTATCTTCTCTAATATACAAGCCTGCTTATTCCCACACCCAATAGGGATTGAGAATAATCAGGAGATTGTGGGGAATGGCTGTCATTTTTTGTTATAAAACACTGTTTAATATAGACATCTGTGTTTCCAGTGACTTTAGCGTTCATGAATACACATGTCCCTATTCATCTTCTATAGAAAAATAGATTATGTCGCAGAAAAGTTTAATAGAAAAGTATATTTTTATTTTATTTTTTTTAACTGAAATTTTAAAAAAATTAAAGAAAGAAAAAGAAAACCACAACTTGAAAGTGCTTAGGCTGTATTCACATCTACATTGGGGGCTTCTGACTGTGCCTGCAGCACAGTTTCTGTCATGTTTGACAGAAAAAATAGCACTACAGAAAATGATGGACCGCATGACATCCGTTTTGTGATGGATTTGTTACAGATTGAGTTCAGCTATTCTGCTTCCTATGATGGATTAGAAAAATGAAATTCACAAGTGTGAATTCAGCTGAACTGAAGAAATACAAAGTCATCTACAAATGATCTAAATGGAGAAAGGGGAGAAGGCTGCTGCCAGACAACTATGGCAGTATTTTATTTCCCAGAGAACAGAAGCATTGGGCACGTTAAAATTCAACCATCTGGTCCTTTTCCCTACTGCTATTTGGAAAAGTCAGAACAGACCCATACACACTAGACGGCTAACCATTCTGACAAAATAGGTGGATTTGGTTGATGTTAATCTAAGGCTAGGTTCACACATGCGCCTTGCTCTACGTTCAGGGTTTCCATCCCCGATTCTGCTTGAAAAATGCGGAGATAGAATTCCTGTAAGCAAGACTTTTCTCTCCGCATTTTTCCACATTTTTGGGGTTATTAAGGTTATTTTTTGGGTTATTATAGGGGTCCGCGGGTTTCCGCAGGTAACCACTTTTTAAGCAAATTAGGTATCCTTTCTTCAGGTCCCCAAGCTGACCCTAAGAACGGAAAACCAAACGCAGGTGTGAACCTAGCGTAATATGTATGGCCAGTTTATGTCTTTTATGTGCAAGGAAGTCACTGTGAAAGACTGTACGCTCAGATAAGTGTGCTGTTATATTAGAGTGAGCCTGGTTTCACCTGAAAGACTAGTGTCAGTATATTATGTATCCTCTATAATATTGTAACGCAAACTAATACAATACAAAATGTGTAATTGTATAATATAAACTTACAGGTGCATCTCAATAAATTAGAATATCTTTGAAACGTTCATTCATTTCAGTAATTCAGTAATACAATTCATAATCAGCGTCTTTCATGATTGTGTGTCCTACTGAACCAGACTGAGGGACCATTTAAAGGCTTAGGAAACCTTAGCAGGTGACACACTGAATTTACAATACTGAACTTTTTTACAATATTCTAATTTTCTTAGATTTGGGTTTTCATTACCTGTAATCCATAATCAACATTTACAGAAATAAAACACTTGAAATAGAACACTCTGTGTGTAAAGAATCTAGAAAATATAGGAGGTCACTTTTTTAATTTAATTACTGAAAGACATAAACGTTTCGAAGATATTCTAATTTATTGAGATGCACCTGTAGTACCTTTAACACATTACCCTTCAATGCTATAATCTGATGTACTGGGCTGAGTGATGACTTCTTCTTGCACTGTGCAGCTGTACATCTGTATCATGGGCTCCAGAGAGATGGACAGAACCCATTATGAATGGCTCCTGACCTCAGAAGAATCTTGTACAGTACAGTTCCACATTCTATTTCACTCAGTAATTACATGAACTTGAGGATCACGCAGGAGAGACAGAGATGCCAGCTGTGAGATGAAGGAGACAAGGCTTCCTTGTAAGACAAGATAAAAAGAATTGTAAAAGTTTATTACTTGAAATGTAAACTATTATTTAGAACACATTACAGCAAATAAACAATATATCATATCTGAATACAGTAATTTTACTACATAGAGCTTTGTGATATGAAAGCAATTAAAAGTTCATAAACTAGAGAGAAATAAAGAAAAAAAACAAAAAAAAACGTATTTACATAAAAAATTAATGCGTTACAGATTTTTATATATATATATATATATATATATATATATATATACACACACACATACACATATGTATATATACACATATGTTTATATAAAAATATATTTTTTCACATAAATGCACACACACACATACAGTATATGTATATATATGTTTTATATAACATTTATATAAAATTTCAGTAGAGTAAAATGTTATACTCTAAAAAGACAAAGATTGATCTTTGCATGAGATGGTCTGTTTAGTGCAAGCACATGACCCTAGTAACACTGTCCCTTCAGAGACTTAGGATAATGGACAATGTCTGTATTCTAGCAGGGCACTGACCCCGAGCATACATCAAAAGCCACAATGGTGGACAAAAAAAAAGTCAGAGTGATCAAGGCAGTGCCCAGACTCAATTTCTATCGTAAGTTCATAGAATAATTTGAAAACTACTGACAGATGGCTCTCATACATCCTATAAAAACTTAACGTGAATCGACCCTTTCAACACCGTTTAGAGTTTACGTTTGCTTAATTTCTTAAAATATATTTTTAGGCATCCAAGTTCAGTTTTACTACAAAACTCTTGAATGATAAAATTCTTTCTGTATGCAACAAACACTAGAGGGAGCAGTGGTGCTGAAGATAGATTTATAATTGAGTTCAATGAAAGTGTTAAAACACTTTATGCAGTACCCCTTCCCCCAGTAGCAACTGCAAACAGATAACATTTTATGATTTAACTCTGAAGGTTGAATGAAAGGAAGCTGGGCATTTGGAATTGTGTCAGAACAGAGCATGGACCCTTATTAACACCTTAATGCTAAATAACGAATATATTTGTCATGAAGAAGGGGCAGTTAATGCTCCATGATGCATATATATGCGTCATGGTGATCGCGCAGGCCAAGCCAGTGTAGGAGCCTGGCTGACACACATACATTACTGGCAGTTTAACCCTTTACATGTTGCTGTCAATAGCAATTGCGGCATGTAAAATAGTTAGTCAGAAGGGGTTCCCTCTGTCGAGAGGGAGGGATCCTGACCCTGACCTCCAACTCTGCCAAGTACAGAAGCCTATTAGGCCAGAATGAATAGACTGAATGTCAGCATAGCACTGACATGTACAAATGTATTGCAGAGCATTATACAAGCGATGAAGAGATCAAAGTGGGGCTAAAAAAATGTTTTTAAAAATGTAATCGCAATTTTCCCTAACGCATAAATTTATTATGTTAAAAATAAAATAATGAACAAATGGCACATAATTGATATCACCGTGTCCAAAACAACCCGCAAGTAAAAAACAACTCAACAATTTATATTTTTGTGCTGAAAAAGATGAATGCACTCCAAAAGAGTACAGATAAAAACTATAGCTTATCCCGCAAAAATATTCCCTTACACAACTTGATCAATTGGTAAATTAAAGTTATGGCTCTTAGAATATGGTGATGCAAACAAAATATTTACCTACAGAATAAAGTTAACATGCCATGTATACCATATGGTAAAGGCGTTTTTTTAATGCATAATATATAAAATGGTTCCATTTAAAATACATCTTGTCTCAGCAAAATCAAGCCAGTAATGGAAAAATGTAAAAAGTTACAGCGCTCAGAAGATAGGGTTAAAAAAGCAAAACATGTAAGTATGCCTTATGCTGGAGGCCAAAATAGGCTGTGTCATTAACCCTTTAAGGATGCAGGGTAGTTTGTACATTAATCATTGGCGACTTTTTCATATGTTCCTTCCCCTCCTTCCAAAATTAATAACTTTTTTAATTTTTTGTCGACATGAAGGCTTATTCTTTGCATAACGAGTTGTACTTCCATTTGGCCATTTTGGGGTACATATAAAGTTTTGATTAGCTTTTATTATATTTTTTGGAGGTCCATGCGAAAATTCTATCATAATGTTTTCTATTTTGTTTTTACAGTGTTCACTCTATATGGCATGGCAACTTTATCTAGCAGGTCATTACGATTACGGCGATACCATATTTATATTGGTTTTGTTATGTTTTGAAAATTAACGATTTGAAAATTAATGATTTTCCTGGGGTCACCATATTCTGACGTCTATAACTTTTTTTTTACTGTTTTGTTGACAGAAATATATAAGGGCTCTTTATTTGAGGGACAAGTTGTTCTTTTTATTGATACCAATGTTTGGTATGTATGACTTTTTTATCACTTTTTATTGCTATTTTTTGCGGAAAGAAAAGTGACCAAAATACATTATTTTGTGCATTGCGGTATATATATTTTTTTACGGCATTCACCGTTCGGGATAAATATGGCTATTTCTGTATAGAGGGGGCTTATACGCAAAAGGAAATACCTAACATGTTTGTTTATTTTTTTTATTCACGTTATATGTTTTTTTAAATGTAAAAGTTGGTTTTTTGAACTTTTTATTATTTGTTTATTTTTTTAATCTTTATTTTAAAATTTTTGAACTTTTTACATGCCCCACAAGGGAAGTTGAACCTGAGATCTCTGATCCCCATTGCAATGTACTGCAAAACATACTATTGCAGCATATCACATATAGGTTTCCTATGTGAAATGTCCGTAGACAGGAGGCCATTGCATTAACTATACGCACAGCGCACTGTAATAGTACAGCACAGAGCAGGAAAGGTTAAGGGGTTAAAGAGGACCTATTAGCTCTCCTGACATATCTGTTTTTGTAAATACTTGTATTCGGCATTGAATTAATTTTGGGCCATACAAAAGTATTTGTCTATCCTGTGTTCTTCTTCCTAGAAATGTATGAATAAATTGACAACTGGGTGTTACATCGAGTTGTCAATTTATTCATAAATTTCTAAGAGGAATAACAGAGGAATGACACAACATAGAATTGTAAGAAAATTTTTTATTTAGAATGCATGTTATGAGAGCTAACAAGTCCGTCTTAATAAATATTGAAAATGAATACACTTAATATACAATAACAGAATTTTGTTACTTACTTTGTAGTAATAAAATGAAATGGTGTGGACAATGACTTTAAGCTGGGCATAGCGAAAACTGATATGTCTGTTGGGAAAAATTCTTTATAGAACAAAGCCTTGTTTGCTTGACAAAATGAAATTAGTGGAAATTCCTTTAGAAAATAGCATATTATTTACATTCACTTAATGCAAAAATTTGTTAAGTTGTGTAATAAGGCTTGGACTCCACAGATAAATGTCACATGACAAAGTAGGAATTTTTCTGTTCAATGCATATTGCCTGTGACTTTACCCCCAACATCACCCTCATATTTCGGAAAAAACTCCGTAGTCTTAATTTCACAGATTAAACAATGTCTGTTTTTGTTGTTAGAGGGATTTTCCGGGAGTTAAATATTGATCACCTATCCTTAGGGTAGGTCAGCAATATCTGATTGGTGGGGGTCCGATACCCAGGACCCCACAGATCAGTTGTTTGACGAGACCGCACCTTTTAGGTGGCCAATGAGAGCTCTTAACTTCATTACACATTGTGTAAGGGCTGTTCTTGGTATTGCAGCTCAGCTCCGTGAAACGAACGTTAAGTCACTGGCCTATTCCCAGGAACAAAGAGAATGTATTTTCCAACTCACGCATGGGGCTACTTTCAGCTCCCGCTACCAGGAGGCCAGTTTTAAGATCTTGTCCCGATGGTACATACGCTTTTCCCGCAGGTCTCCCTGATGTGCTGGAGGTGTGGGCAGGATGAGGGCGACATGCTTCACGTCTTCTGGTTCTGTTCAGCTCTTTCCTCATTTTGGGATCATGTTTAATGGATCATTTTGCAATTTACTGAGACGTCTCATCAGTTGGGCCCTGCTCTGTTTCTACTTCACCACTGCGAGTCTCCGGTGCGTGTATACAGGCGCTCGCTACTCCATTTTTGGTCCTCGCGGCCCGAGCTTGCATTCCGCAATTCTGGAAGTGAGTGGAACCTCCTCCTCTCTCCCTCTGGATTCTGAAGGTCAATGAGATTATGCGCATGGAAAACCTCACTTCCTTCCTGCATTACACAGGTGAAGCCTTTTAACAAATCTTGGTTTTACTGGTTGGAATTCCAACGTACTGCAGAGTATCAGACGCTTCTGGGCTCTGGGCCCCCCTCCCAGGCTTTAATGCTGGTCTCTGAGCTCTGAGCATAGTCTCCCACCGTTAGCATTTGTCCTACCATTGTATTTGTTTCTACATCTGACCTTACATAGTGAACTTCAGGTCCGTCTACTGTGGCCCTGACACGTGCTGTCCTCCAGGCCTCCCTCAAGGCCCACACATGGTATGTTACCCTGTTCACTCCCTCATTACCCTCCCTGCTTGACCAATACCCCCTCCCCTTTTTTTTTTCTTTTCTTTCCTCCTCTTCCTCTTTCTCTCTCTTCTCTCTCTGCTCCCCTTCCCTCCCCGTCTCCACTCTTTTTTCATCTTCTTCTAATTAATGTTTATGTTGCCTTGCTGATTGTGGTCGTATTGGGGTCCCCTTTGGTGGCTCTGATCCGCATTGTTTGTATTTCTGTTCTGTTGTTTTATGTTGTTTATTCGTGAAAATTCAATAAAATATTTGAATTTGTAGGCCCCCACTAATCAGATATTGATGACCTCTCCTAAAAATAAACTACCAGTATTTAAATCGTGGAAAACGTTAGTTTCAGGCCACATGCATTTTTATTGTAGCAGATTTTGCTGGATTTACTTGAGCCAAAGTCAAGAGTGGCTTCAAGAGATATGGGGAATATAAAGGAAGCACTTCCTCTTCTCTCCTGACATTGGTTAAAAAAACAAAACAAAAAAACAGTTTTTGCACAACGTGTGGTCTCAACCTTAAACTGTGCTGAATCTGAGATTACATGGCAGACAAACATCCACAGACAGACTAAAAGACAGCACTCCCTTAATGACATAAGCAATCTTGAAGGGTCAGGTCTTAAGTAAGTAAGTTTTATGTAAAAGTAAAACTCGTTACTAGAATTGTTGACAAGATAAATTGATGTAGGTAAACCCAGATTGTCACATTATGTGGTCAAATGCTATTAATCTTTATAGCCACTATATAATGTCTGCACATTTTAAGAGTCAGTCTCCCTGTTACATAATTAGATTAATTGGCATACTTAATGTAGCTGCAGATTAATGGGAAGTCTACCATCTCCTCGGTGTCATAAATATGGGGAAATAAATAAGGTCTCCTCCCAATGCACTTTGTGATTCTGCTTCTGGGTCAAGTGGATAACAGCAATCCTTTCATCTTTGCTGTCAGAATGCCACTTACCAGCTAAAACAGGAACACTGCATGCATAATAAATCTCAATAAGACAAATGATCATGAAAGGTTGTCACTGTGTTATTGTTTCTGCTGGTAGAGGGAGGTGGGCGCTATTAACTATGAGCCACAATGCTTGACTAATTAATTGGTGGAAAATAAAATGGATGACAGACTATTTTGCACTTGACAAATTCTCTATGTGCTAACTGGCATCTGAGCAAGCACAGGTGATGTTATCCATGACAGGGAGACAGGGACAGAGAGGTGAGCCAGGTATTAGAAGACAATGTCCTTACAATCAATGTAATCCGCTGCTGACATTTCTCTCTGTACCACAATGTTCCTTTCAGAAAAATTGCTAACATACCTAAAGCATGAGGCAATGTGCTTTTTCTTCCTGTGTCTGTCCATTTGTACTATAGAAAGCCAAACCTCTTTGAGTCACATAACTCATATTGCTTTAGAAATGAATATAGACTTCCTAAAGCCAATGCTGCTTTCAGTCACTGATGTTCTAAACATATCTTCTGTACTAGTCTCTCATTCTATGATACAACATTCTTCAGGATGTGCAAAACCATAGGGATTATATAGGATTAGACTTTTTGTAATCCCAGAACTATTTGTGACATATCTGTGAACCATACACTGATATTTCGGGAAACAGTAATAAGGAGTTTGGGCATTTCTTTCAGCTTTCTTTGCAGTGGCTGCTTTTTATTGCCTTAAAGGGAACGTGTTGTCAGAAAATGCCCTATTTTAATCAAGTTCTTACATTAAATTTTTTAAAAAATTATTTTTGGAATTGTTTAAAATTTCAAGTCAGTTTCATGGCTGCTTGTAATTTTCACTCTCCCTACTGAGCCTTTTCATAGGCTAGCACTTCCTGTTTTGTAAAGATCACTTTTCAATGATCATCTCATTATCATCACAACTAAAACCTAGCCATTGATTATACCTTCTGTGTTTTGTTTATATCTAGTTTATGGGCTGATGAAGACGCTAGTACAGCGTCAAAACGCATAGCCTATTGTACGTCCGGTGTGGAACCAATAAAACGTGTGTTTTTATTCACAAGCATTCTCTTTGCAAATATTTTACCGATACACCCTTACTTGCAGCGCTCAACCATAATATCCCAGTTTTTTTCCCTACTCTTGTCTGTATTACGTTACCACCAAACTAGTTTTGGATGGTCACTGGGTAAGAGCAGCAGCAAGCCTTTTCTGAACAGCCTAGTACTGTTCTATTACCTTACTAACCCACCATTACTCTGCCATGGGGGCGCCAGGATCTACTTTTTCTCTATTACTCATCACAACTAAAGTTACAGTGTAAGGTCACACACATATATAACACAAGATTCACCATTGACTAGATGATGCTTCCTGCACTATGGCCTACATAGGTCACAGAACATTCCTAGAATGCTCTTGTAGAAGTCTAGAAGTTATCTACAGACTATATGCCCCTATGGTTTACATGGCTGTAGTTCATGCTTCCTGGAGGTTAAAAATGAAAAGGGGCACAAAAGTTCTCAAGTTTCATATGATCGAGCAGCAGTTTGTACTCCACATATGGTCTTGTTACCAAGGATATGAAGATGACACCATATAATATAGACTATTCCATGTTGTCTCTTTCTCTGCACTCCTCTTCTTTCACTGTCAGTTCTTCCCATCCTTCCAGTCTACAGACTTGCATGTTACTTGCCTGCTTAGATCATTATCATAGGGGAAAGCACAACTAACTTGTAGGAACAACTACATAACAGCCCACATTTACCCTAGTAATTGGGAACGAAACCCCTGTTTTAATGTTTCTAATTATTCTAATGAAGCTGTTAAGAAAAAAAAAACATCCATAACATTATGGTAATACAATTTTTCTTAGAGAACCTAATAGGCACGTCTGTAGAAATATGAGTTTTACGCATAACTAGAAATACACTTAACTGTATCTACATTTTCTTGCAACACTAGTTCCTGCGGCAGCATGTTCCACAGTTGTACAATTGTAACAGTAGGAAACCTTTTTATAGTAGAGATTAAATCTGTTTTCTTCCAGACTCAAAGGGGTTCTCTAATCCTCTGTGAGTACCGTAAACCTTACAAATGATCACAAAGGGGGTAGTACTGGCTGTTAGTACATTTACTTACTGTGATCACATTCCCCTAAGTTTTCTCTTCTTTAGCTTTATAGAATTTTTCTAGTCAAAAATGATTTATGTATCACAGACATTAGCAAAGACAAATGAATAGAGTGGATGAATAAAGAGACTCTTACCTTATTACCTGTATTATACTTTACTAATTGAAACTAGATACTGACACGACAAATATTCTTTTATTCTAATCTGTTTCGATTTTTTTTAATGGTAGATTTATAAAATTGTATTTTCTGTACATGATTATGGAGGTGGCCATCTTGCACTAAGGGGGCATTCTTATACATGTGCAGGCTCTAATGGGGCCATTTTACTGAGTATGAGGGCCATTATACTATGTATGGGGGCACTGAAGGGGCCATTATTGTTATGTGGCCATTCTACTACATGTGGGGGCACTTATGGGGCCATTCTATTGAGTGTGAGGGCCATTATACTACATGTGGGTGGCACTGAGGGAACCATTACATAACTGTTGACAGAGGCTTCAAATGAAGCCTTATTTTATTAACGTTTATAAGTGATTTCTACTTTGAGGGTACTCGGGTGGGACTTTTTCTCACTGGGGGGGTACTTTGCTCGAAAAGGTTGAGATACACTTCTATAAACCTCCTCCTGAGGCACAACTCCCTGGTGCAACAGACAAACCTGCTTTACTCTAGGTATCTGCAAGGCACTGAGGGGGCCGTTATGTTACATGTGGGGGCACTGAGGGGGTCATTATACTGCGTGGGACACTGAAGCGTTCATTTTACTACATGTGGTGTCTATTGTATTACCTATTGTATTACATGTGGGGGCACTGATGGGGTTATTCTACTGAGTGTGAGGGCTATTATACTATATGTGGGGTGGCAGATAGAGTCATTATATAACATGTAGGGGACACTGAGGGAATCATTACTTAACTTTTGACAGAAGCTCCAAATAAAACCTCAGTTTATTAACATGATTATTTATTAACATTTAAGTGATTGTTACTGTAAGGATAGTAGGGTGGGACTTTTTCTCACTGCGGTGTATATCACTTGAAAAGGTTGAGAAACACTGCTATAGACTTCCTCCTGAGGCACAACTCTTCAGTGCAACAAACATTCATGCTTCACTGTAGGTACCTGAAATGAATCCACAAAATGGCAAAAAACCTCAACATTTGCACAAAGTTCCCAGCACATCTTGGGCAGGAATTTTGCATATAGTGACCAGTGGTGAACCCAGCCTCTTTGCTGCCTGAGGCTAACTATAGAAAGAAGCCCCCCCCCCCCCAAAAAAAAAATAAAAAATTGAGTTTACATGCTACTATCTTCACGCGCTGTTATCGTTGCACAATATACACAATATACAAAGTTATAAAACACTTTTTACTAATCCTTCACATTTCCCTTCTCTTCCCTTTGGACCACCATGACCACTTCTTCCAGCTGTGACTTGTCTCTGTAAAGTTTGCAACACAGATATCTTTGGCTCCTCACTTTTCCAGGCATCCAACCCACATTGTCCTCACCTGCACACCCATCCTGCTGCTACCCTAATTATAAAATATATGATATAACCCCCCATAATGAATAATACTCCCAAGTGCATCTTTATATTAATAATGTCCATGTGTACTCTGTATAAATAGTGCCCCTTATTAATAATGCCCCAGGTGTTAACTAATTAAAAGGTTTTGCAGATCATTAATAAACTAATCAGTGGGGTTCAAAAACCCAGGACCCCTACTGATCAGCTGTTTGAATGGTACGTGTGTAAGTGCCGTGACCGCTTCTCTGTTTACATAGTGTCATTCATCTCATAGCGGTGATGTAATGTAACTACAGCCTCGTCCTATATATGTCTATGTGACAAGGCTGTAATTACATCACACAGTCACTATAAACAGACAGAGTATGATATAAACAGGTGCCATAACCCCTGTTTATAATGCCCCATTTACACACACTATAATGTTCCACAGCAGCCCCAACACACAGTATTACACAGTATTATGGCTCGCAGCGGCCCCTGCACATGGTATTATGGCCTGCAGCGGCCGCTGCACACGGTATTATAGCCCGCAGCAGCTCCTGCACACGATATTATGGCCCACAGCAGCCTCTGCACATGGTATTATGGCCCGCAGCGGCCCCTGCACACGGTATTATGGCCCACATCGGCCCCTGCACACGGTATTATGGCCCGCAGCGGCCCCTACACACTGTGTTATGGCACGCAGCGCCCCCTACACACTGTGTTATGGCCCGAAGTGGCCCCTGCACACTGTATTATGCCTCGCAGTGGCCCCTGCACATGGTATTATGCTCCATAGTGGCCCCTGCACACGGTTTTACGCTCCATAGTGGCCCCTGCTCACGGTATTATGCTCCATAGTGGTCCCTGCACACTGTATTATGCTCCATAGTGGCCCCTGCACATGGTATTATGCCCCCGCAGCATCCCCTGCACATGGTATTATGCTCCATAGTGACCCCTGCACACGGTATTACGTTCCACAGTGACCCCTGCACAAGGTATTATGTTCCACAGTGACCCCTGCACACGGTATTATGCCCCACAGCGGCCCCAGCACACGGTATTATGCTCCATAGTGGCCCCTGCACACCGTATTATGCTCCATAATGGCCCCTGCACATGGTATTATGCCCCACAGTAGCCCCTGCACATGGTATTATGTTCCACAGTGACCCCTGCACATGGTATTATGCACCGCAGTGGCCCCTGCACTGGTATTATGCTCCACAGTGGCCCCTGCACATGGTATTCTGCTCCACAGTGGCTCCTGCACACGGTATTATGCCCCATAGTGGCCCACCCATGAACTATTATACCGAGTATTATGATCGGAGACCCAGGTGGTGACAAACATAAAAAACAGTGTTACTTAACTATCCTGGGCTGCGGTGCATTCCCTGCAGCTTTCGGCCCTGTTTAATTGCTCACAGACGTCACGTGGATCAGGCCGGCGTTGCGACCTGATGATGTCACCAGAGGGCCAAAGCCTGCTGGGAGCAACACCGGATCGCAGGAGAGGTGAGTAACAATGGTTTTTATGTTCCTTCACCTTCACTGGGCCTCCGATTATTATACTCTGGGGTCTTTTCAGACCCCAGAGTATAATAATAGTAGTATTTGAGGCCCACGGCCTCACTTACCAATCCCCGCTCCTGCTCACAGCCGCCTCCTCTTCCCCTTCTGCGTCCCATAGCAGAAGTGGAAGCGGAGTCGGCCATGAGCAGGTGCAGGGGTAGGCAAGTAAATAGGCCGTTACCTGCTGGGGTTCTTACTATTGAAATTAATGGAGTGGGGGCATGCATTTCTGATCTCTGCTCCATTTTAACTGGGATGCAAATCACCCTAGTTCTTATGATTGGTGGGGGTCTAAGTGGTCAAAACCTCACTTGCTACTGGAATGCTTCTTTAAATAAGTTGGGTAACCTGGTTAATGATATTATCATGGTCTCTGATTGGTTCCACGTCAATGATGCTAACTAGCAGTGCACTAAATTTAAATATCTGCCCAGCTAAGAGAAGAAGCCTTCACTTAATGGTGTAGACTGTGCAATATTTACCCCTTCCCGACATCCACTGTAATAGTACAGCAGATATCGGGTATTTAAATATGGCGGCTGCTTAGGAGCTGACTGGCTGCAGTAGCCACAGGGTCTTGGCTTCTGTATTATACAGCAAAGAACTGGCGTTAATGCCCACAATCAGTGTCTGCATATTAGTGCCTAGGCATTTTGGGGAGGATCGCCAGTGCCCACAATGAGATTCGGGGCCTGGTGATCTGTTGCCATGACAATCGGGAACCTATTGAACTCTCCCAGGATTGTCTTGGCATTACTTCAACTACAGGCTGCTCTATGCAGCCTGTAATAGAAGTGCCAATATTTTGCAATGCATCACATGATCAAAGTAATAGACATTCACCAAAATGGTACAACTAAAAAGCACATCTGGCCCCGCAAAAAAAGACGCCCTATGCATCCCCATACACGGAAATATAAAAAAGTTACGGGTGTCTTTAAAAAAAAAAATTTTTTTTGCAAAGTTTTAGATTTTTGTTAAGGGGTTAAAATGTAAAGAAAACTATATAAATTTGGTATCCCCAGAATTGTACTGAAACATAGAATACAGGTGACATGTCAGTTCGGCTGCCCAGTGAACACTATAAAAACAAAGCCCGTAAGAAAGTCGCACAAATGCACTTTTTCTCCAATTCCATCCCATTCTGCCCATTCTGAGTTTTTTCCAGCTTCCCAGTACATTGTACAGAATAATAAATGGTACCATTATGAAGAACAATTTGTCCTGCAAACATTAAGCCCTCATATGGCTTTGTGAATGGAAAAATAAAAAAGTTATGGGGTTTGGAAGGCGGGGAGTCAAAAACAAAAATTGAAAAAAATGCCTCCGGCAGGAAGGGGTTAAATATCTATTATAGGAGGAATTCTTCTTCAATAAATATAAATGAGATCTTCCAAAATTGTTTATCCAAAGCGATGTTACATACTGCAAACATGTGAACTTGTCATGTGAGAATATTGGTGGATAGCTACAGCATCTTGTTTATAATGTGACTTTGAGACTATATGTCGGACTACAGATACAGTGTCCATATCACTGTATACAGAGACGGACTACAGAGACGGACTACGGAGACGGACTACGGAGACGGACTACGGAGACGGACTACGGAGACGGACTACGGAGACGGACTACGGAGACGGACTACGGAGACGGACTACGGAGACGGACTACAGAGACGGACTACAGAGACGGACTACAGAGACGGACTACAGAGACGGACTACAGAGACGGACTGAAACCTTAACAAATTAGTAAGGAACATTTTATTT
The DNA here is from genome assembly GCA_947044405.1 of Leptodactylus fallax. Lineage (NCBI taxonomy): Eukaryota > Metazoa > Chordata > Amphibia > Anura > Leptodactylidae > Leptodactylus > Leptodactylus fallax. Next base: position 6,884,774 of record CAMRHE010000021.1, read on the forward strand.
GAAGGATCCCAGAACAATTCTCTTCTGTACAATACATAGCTGCTGTTGTCGACACTATCTTGTTTTTGTCTATTGCTGTATTCTCTGAAGCTGTTTGCTCTCCCTGTTATACAGGATTAAACAGGTTCTTACCTCTTATGCTGTCTGTGAATTTAGTGTTTCCGAAACAGAAATAAAGATTAGAGCATCTTGCAATGCAGAAGTATTAGACGAGAGAACAGAATGGTCTAACACAATTAAACACAATCAATCCTTGATGTTACCGCAATACTATATTTCAGTGACTATTCCCAGAAAAGGAATTGTGCTTCGGAAAAACAGTGATTTAGTGACGTTTTATTTGGCACAGGATATATCTAACAACTGTCTGAATTGTGAAGGCAGATGTGGAATGGTTGTTGCCATGGTAACTGCAGTACAAATATTTTTTGCTTATTGCATGAATACACTGTGAGATGTGTAGTGAGGCTATTAATAATCCCACATGCTGCTTTATTCAATATTTATTAAAAGGAAAACAAAAATCTGTTCACCAAAACATAAGCGTTACAGAGGATAGCAAAAAACATCCACAGAAGGCTTGCGTTTACATAAAAATTCCGTCCTGTTTGAGGGCAGGCCCTTGGGAAAATGATCATAAAACATACCATAGGGAAAGTTTCTATTACTGTAAAATATACCATAGGGAAAGTTTAACATTTATATGGCAAAAGGTAAGTGGACATCCCTTCTAACAAGTACATTCAGCTATCAGGGTGTTTTAACCATAGGGCTAACAGTGCACTCTCAGTGGGACAGTGGCAGTGGGTCTTGATCTTAACTCAGGATTCACTGAAATGAGTGGCTAAAAATTAACTTTTATTATGAACGTTAGAAATAAGAATGGTCTGACAATGTATAATAAAACCATATATCACACACCCAATGTATAGCCCTGGGGCAGTGTAAGAATAATGGTGCAGATATCAGGTTGGAGTACTAAGCTTCCAAGTGTTTACCACTTCTGCATTTCCAGGTTACCTAATGTTCATATTAAAAGTTAAGTTTTAGCCACTCCTTTCAGGGAGTCCTTATTACTTTGAGTGACTATCCCACTGTGATTCGATCTTAACTCAGTTTGCATCCTCAGGATTCCACTAAGGAGTCATTATGCTGTGTGAGGGCTACTAAGGTGCATTATACTATGTGGGGAGTCACTGAGGGGGCATTATACTTTGTGCAGGTCACTTAGGTAACATTAAAGACATCACTATCTTATTTGGCAAAATAGACTTAGCAGTGGCACTGGCAGGGAAAGTGAGCAAGACTGTATTACTCCTTCTCCCAGTGATCTTCCTTGTAGGCAGCCCATATCAACACCTAGCACATGGTCGTTGTTATCATCATCATCACCAACTGTTTCTCCTATTCCTACTCTTCCATGCCAATGTCAGTCATCCATAAGGGGATGTGTGTCCAGGAAACAGCAGTATGCACCCAGTAATTCTGCGGTTATACAACTTAACGCACACCTGGCTAAGTTGCTGGCTGTGCAGTTGCAGCCATACAATTTAGTGGATTCCACTGCTTTTCGACAACAGTTATTATGAGATAAATCTTTGAAGAAGTCACCAAATTTGTCAGCAGGGAAGACTGCATCAGTGATATGATTCCTCTATTGTATATGTCACAGGAAACACACTCATCCAACAACGGACAGAAGAGGAGGAACAGTTTCCACCTCTTAGTCAACATCATCACCCTGTGTTGATGGAGGAGGATGAGGATCTGGGTCAGGGTCATTATGGTGGAGGAACTGGGACTCCTAGCCTGGAAGAGGAAGAGGAGGAGCAGGAGGATGAAGAGGAGGCCCTTGATATGTGACAGGAACAGCCAGGAGAGGAGGCTGAACCTTATTTCTTCCAAGATGATGATGATGACAATGACCATGCTGACCATAGGCACCAACCATGGCAGGCCCCTGGGTCCTCGCATACGCGGGCAAGCATGACAAGCAGTAGGCTCCTCTGCTTAAACAGCAACAAACATATTATTAGCATCAAGCAGAGAGATGAGTACTGGATTACAGTGCTCTTAGATCCTTGCTATAAAGACAAAATGGAGGAATTCGTCCCCATTCCCAAAGGGAAGAAAAATTAAAATATTAATCAGGCAGTTTTATCTTGTCTGGGCTCAAGCATAATAGCTGAGAGGGTATTCAGTACTGTCTGTGGTGTTGTAACACCTAAATATATGAAACTGTCCACAGATAGTGTGGAAAAAAACACTTTTGTCAAAATGAATCAGGCATGGATCCATGAGGATTTTCAAACACTTTTGGCTGATGCCTCCAAATAGTAATGTCACACTTTATCATCAACTTTCATTTAATATACTGCTGCTGATACAGGCTGCTACTCCTAAACATCTACCACCAATGCCACACTCAATCAGACATATCCTGCTCTCCAAACCATCATATTATGTCCAGCTGCACTGCCACACATTGCCACAGCCACCACCTTTTTTTTTTGAAAAGCCAATTCTTTATCACTTGTATATGTGTATGGTTAAACTCTGAGTTTGTGCCCACTGTATTTTTACATAGACATACATGCCACGTTCACTTTGACATTACTTCAGCTGTGTTTGCCTTAGAGAACCACAAATTGGATAGATAGGTCCGTGGAGGCATTGAGAGTATTCTTCACAATGTCTTAAACAAATTTAATGTGTGGTTTGAACTGAACTTGTTTGACCTGAAACAAATCTTGGACCCGAGCCACTTGAACCCGAAACAAAATAAATCTTGAGAGGTTCGTCCATCTCTACTCATCATCTTTCGTTAATATTTGTCTATTTAATGTGTGGCCCAAGACAACTCTTCTTCTTCCATTATGGTCCAGAGATGCCAAAAGGATGGACAACTCTGGTCTAGGAGGAACAACAGCACAATCACAAAGCAGAAGTGTAAATGTGTGAACAGGTAAAAAGATGCTTTATTTATTTCTTTGTTTAGTAATGTTGTGTTACTGTATATCTTTGCAACTGGGTTGCTTGGAGGGGACTGGTAGGCAGCATTGTTCAGCAGTAAGTGCACGCCTTGTCACTAATGTTGGACTGAGGTTCCTTCTGAGGTGTGATCCTAAGGAAGGTGGAGGGTTCACATTAGAAGCCAAACTGGCTTGTTATCTGTTGCATTTGTATAGACCTGCCATCAGTCCATTGGTAAGGACAGGTGAACTGTGGGCCAGAGGGCTTGTGATGTGGACTGTGCAGCATACCGCACAAGAAAACCCACAAGCAAGAGCTGTAATCCTGACATTGCCAAATATGACCTAGAGAGCCACAAGCAGACAGGGAAGAACTCGATCAACAGAATCATACAAAGGTTCACAGAGCAGAACCCCATAAAATCTGTAAATCCTCTGCAGTAATTTCTGGATTAGAATCTTTTTATGTGGGCAGATTTTCTGCCTGTTTAACAGGAACTGACATAGCAATTTACATGTGGCAAACATCATTAGTATAGGGATGAACAATCATTAATACAATCATTCCTCCCCATACTGTTTGCATTGACTAAAAGCACATGTCCTTTTTACATGAGATAATGTATTGCTGACCAATAAGTGCCATGTAGAGTTGTCTATAGTAACAAATCATGCCCCCCTGTCTGCCAGAGCAGCAAAATAAGAAGTCACTTCTTATTAATGTCCATGATATTGTTATGAGGTGTTTAACAGCTGAGATTCCATATTAGATAGATCAGGCTGGGTTCACACCTGTGCCTGGTCTCCGTTCAGGGATTCCGTCCCTGAATCCGCTTGAAAAATGCAGAGAGAAAAGTCCTGCAAGCAGTGCTTATTTCTCCAAATTTTCGGCCGGAAACCGGGCAAAAACCAGTGGACCTCATTATAGTCCAAGAGGACCCAAAGAACGTAAACCCAAACGCAGGTGTGAACCTAGCGTAAGACAGACAGAGTTTTCAATCTATTCTTAGACTCCATACAAACTTACATACAGAAGTTCCTTTCTCCAGAATGTCTTTATCACCAGCAGAGTTGGTAGTGAACCTAGTTTATGGGAAGAAGGAGCCATTCCAAAAACCTTCTCCTGGGAATGTTTTCCCTCACCTATGGAGCCAGACACCATTTCGATTTCCTGGTAATGAAAGGACAGTTGGAGAATAGAACTGCTGCCATGTGTATGGAGCCCTACAGTGACATCATAATGTCATATATGTTTACACATCAAAAGAAAAGGAAGGCCAAATCAAATTTTATCTCTTTCTCAATTATTTCGTTATTGGATCTGATTTCCAGTATGGTCACTGGGTGGAGGGATACAGATGTGGTTGAGTTAAACCCACTAACCTCCGTTTGTTGGTGCCCAAGAGTATTTATCCATTTATAGAGATCACTCTGACATCATTGTTCTGCAATAGACTTTTCTCTAAGACATTGCACCCAAAAATAAAATTGTTTGATCTTTACTACACCAAATATCATCTTTACAGTATGACTTAAAGATTCAATGTCCAAAGTATATTCAGCTCTCTAAAGTAAGTTCATCCAAAGTATTCTTTCACAATACAAATCTGTGTCATAAAGTTTGGAGATTTTATTTCAGCCAGGCAAAGCTTTGTGCACTTGTGAGGCAATAATAAAAAGAGAATTGTGTGCATCAAGTAGTAAAACATTTATATGTATAATGAAAAAAGCTATGGGTAATAAGACACCTGCAATTAAACAGCAATCTTTGTTTATGGCAGAGCACCAAGAAATATAGTAATAACCCCATATTGGCGAAAAGAACACCAAGATATTCACATGACTTTTACTATCTGTAATGTCTTAATGTGAACAAATTTCCAGCAGCCCTATACAGTAAGTAGGTAAATAAACACATAATAGGTTTCCGTTTCATAGTCTGCAGTTTATTTTTACAATGTGAGGTTCCAGGATGTTAGGAAAAATATAAAGTTTTTCAAATTGCCAACAGGACCAGGTCAGGATGAACCTAAAAACAAGTTGTGGCCCAGACAGCAAATATTCATGTGAGACAGCTCATGAAAGTATAATATATTTCACTTACATACATTTTTATTTCTACAATACGCACAACCCCCCCCCCCCCCCCCCAAAAAAGCTGTTCTTGAAAATATTTCTCAATTTTAAAGGTTTTTTTTTTCTTGGATTTTAATATTGATCTTAGCATAGTCAATCAGCTACTACAAAAATGTACAGTGCTGTGCATGGTAAACATAACAACAAAAATACATACAGGGTAGGTTCAAATATTATTAATTCTTTATTAATTTATTAAAAACAGACATTCAAAGGGAATAAAAATAAAAACTTTGTTAACCCAAATGTTCACAGGCCAAAGCAAATGCTAAAGCGAATAAATAATAATGATAATCCTTTAAAAAGGTAACAATACACTTCCAGTAATGTGTCATACCATACAAAAGATACACAAGAAATAAACTCTAACTTCCATAAGTACTAATAAAGCGCAGTCAAGTACTAGAGCCAAAAGAAGGGTCCACCTATCAGTCAATAATTCATATTTCACTAAATAAATCAATAAATAAATAAATACAATCCATAAGGTGCTTATAACGCCACTCCTGCACATGGTAAGGATGCCTCAACATGTGTTTCGCTTCTTCAGGAGGACGAAGGCTAGAGCCCCTTCAGTTAGGTTTATGGGTGCAGAGACTCAGACTCCCACCAATCTGATATTGATGGACTATCCTAAGAAATGGACACCAAAACAGAAGTCCCAGAAAGCCTCTTTAAACAATCAGTGTTGTTTCCACAAACTTTGCATAATAGTTCAATTGAACAGACAAATGTAAGAAACTTTGTAATATATCTTCTCAGAGAAAAATGCTTCTTTCTCCTCCTCTGAGGCTGTTCATGTGCAGCCTAATAAAGGAGTAGGGAGGAGTGATCAGGAGGTGAGGGAAATAGAAGCAGAAACAGAGGCTTAGTTTTCTGCTGAAGTGAGCAAAATACTGTAGGAACTTTTTATTAGTGCCCAAGTTCTGTATTCATATCAATACAGGTCAGCACTTCTCTCTATATGATCTGCATGATCCTGGGGCTGTCTCTGAATTAGAGAGTGTTCGGGAGCAGATTCTTCTATTTTCTGTCCTCTAGACTCTATGTTGAAAGACAGCTCATACCCCATGCACGGCCGGCGTTAGGGGGGGCAAACTGGGCAATTGCCCAGGGCCCCGTCCCAAAAGGGCCCCCCGGGATCCGGAGCCTGATGACTCCGGATCCCTGAGTCAGGCCCGGCCATATCAATAACAGAAAGGGACCCAGCGTCATGTGCCGCAGGGCCCCTTTCCGAGGTGAGTAAAAAATAACAAACATTTTTACTCACCTGTACTAGGCGTCCGACGTCATCTTCTGGCGTTCCGGACATCACCGCTGAGGTCTGGCCACAGCGGTCACGTGGGGCGTGCTGACAGCCTGCCTCACGTAATCGCTGAGGCCCAATCACAGGCTTCAGCGGTGAGGTCCACAACGAGTGATGTCAGCCACAGAGAAGAGGAAGCCGGCGGCAACGGGACAGCGGAGCAGCGCTAGGAGGCCCAGGAGAGGTAAGGCAAGGTAAGTATAACTGTTTGTTATTTTCCCTTACCCCCCCGGGCCTTCGATAATTATACTCTGGGGTCTGAAGAGACCCCAGAGTATAATATAATAATAGCACTGATGAAGTCTGTAGGGCCACTGTGGAGCATTATACTGGGGGGCCCCCTCTGGATAGCATATTATACTGTGTGGGGCCATTGTGGAGCATTATATTGGGGGGCCCCTCTGGACTGCATATTATACTGTGTGGGGCCACTGTGGAGAATTATACTGGTGGCCCCCTCTGGATAGCATATTATACTGTGTGGGGCCACTGTGGCGCATTATACTGGGGGGCCCCCTCTGGATAGCATATTATACTGTGTGGGTCCACTGTGGAGAATTATACTGGGGAGGGGGCCCTCTGGAGAGCATGTTATATTCTGTGGGCCACTTTGGAGCATTATGCTCTCCAGAAGGGCCCCCCAGTATAATGCTCCAAAGTGGCCCCACAGCATATAACATGCTCTCCAGAGCCCCCCCACTTTATAATACTCCATAGAGGCCCCACAGAATATAACATGCTCTCCAGAGGGCCCCCTCCCCAGTATAATGCTCTACAGTGGCCCCACACAGTATAATATGCTATCCAGAGGGCGCCCCCAGTATAATGCTCCACAGTGGCCCAAAACAGTATAATATGCTCTCCAGAGGCCCCCCCAGTATAATGCTCCATGGTGGCCCCACACAGTATAATATGCTCTCCAGAGGGGCCCCCAGTACATTATACTGTGTGGGGCCACCATGGAGCATTATACTGGGGGGGCTCTGGAGAGCATATTATACTGTTTTGGGCCACTGTGGAGCATTATACTGGGGAAAGCTCTCTAGGCAGTATATTATACTGTGTGGAGGCCATTCTGGAGCATGTTATACTGAGTGGGATCACTGTGGAGCATTATTCTGGGGGGGGCCATCAGCAGAGCATATTATATTGCGTGGAGCATTATTTGGGGGGAACTAAGGAGCATTATACTAGGGGGCCCTCTGGGGAGCATATAATACTGTGTGGGTCCTGCTGTGGAACATTATACTGGGGGGACACTCTGGGGAGCATAATATATTGTGTGGGGCCACTGTGGAGCAAAATACTGGGGGGGGGCACTGTGGAGCATTATACTAGCGGGGGCCCTCTGGGGAGCATATTATACTATGGACCATTGTGGATCTTTATACTGGGGGAAGGGGCAGTGTGGGGAGTCTGTTATACTGTGTGGGGCCACTGTGGAGTGTATTATATTGTGTGGGGCTTTTCGGGAGCATATTATACTCTGTGGAGCCATTGTAGAGCATTATATTGGGGGGACTGTGGGGAACATACTATATTATGGGGGACCACTGTGGCACATTATACTGGGGGAATCCCTCTGGGGAGTATATTATACTGTGTGGAGGCCATTGTGGAGCATGTTATACTGTGTCAGGCCACTGTGGAGCATTATACTGGGGGACACTGTGGGGTGCATATAATGCTGTATGGAGCATATTATATTGTGTGGGGCTGCTGAGAAGCATATTGTACTGTCTGGGGCCACTAAGGGGTAGTATACTGTGTGGGCCACTATGGAGTATTCTAATGTGTGGAGCCTTATATACCATGTGGGGCCACTATGAGGGCTCAGGGGAGCATTTTATACTGTGTGGGGCCACTGTGGAGCATTATATACCATGTGGGGAAATGGTGGTGGGCTAAGGGGAGCATTTTATACTGTGGAGCATTATATACCATATGGTGCATTATACTGCGTAGGTGAGGGCTCAAAATTCCTGCTGGCAGCCCTGTGTGCTATGTCAGCATCACAGCTCCCTCACTATAATCTAGCACATACGTGTAGTGCTCCATAGCCATGTCATTCCCAAAACAGTACTGTGCATGAACTGGCCATGGAGTTATTGGGGCCTGCACAGTACTATAGGGGCTGACTATACTGGGAACACACTCAGTAATGCCAGATAGTCAGCACATATGTAAGACTTCAGTGAAGGAGCTGTGGTGTAGGCTATTAGCAGGAAGCTGTTGGGTGGGGCCCCAGAACAAGTTCTTCTGGTGGGCCTAAGGCCTTTCAGTCCGACACTATAACAGAGAACTATTATGTATAAGGGGGCTCTTATTTATAAGGGAGAAACTATTATATACAGTACAGACCAAAAGTTTGGACGCACCTTCTCATTCCAAGAGTTTTCTGTATTTTCATGACTATAAAAATTGTAGATTCACACTGAAGGCATCAAAACTATGAATTACCACATGTGGAATTATATACTTAACAAAAAAGTGTGAAACAACTGAAAATATGTCTTATATTCTAGGTTCTTCAAAGTAGCCACCTTTTGCTTTGATTACTGCTTTGCACACTCTTGGCATTCTCTTGATGAGCTTCAAGAGGTAGTCACCTGAAATGGTCTTCCACCAGTCTTGAAGGAGTTCCCAGAGATGCTTAGCACTTGTTGGCCCTTTTGCCTTCACTCTGCGGTCCAGCTCACCCCAAACCATCTGGATTGGGTTCAGGTCTGGTGACTGTGGAGGCCAGGTCATCTGGCGTAGCACCCCATCACTCTCCTTCTTGGTCACATAGCCCTTACACAGTCTGGAGGTGTTTGGGGTCATTGTCCTGTTGGTCCAACTAAACGCAAACCGGATGGAATAGCATGCCGCTGCAAGATGCTGTGGTAACCATGCTGGTTCAGAATAAATCCCCAACAGTGTCACCAGCAAAACCCCCCCACACCATCACACCTCCTCCTCCATGCGTCACGGTGGGAACCAGGCATGTACAGTCCATTCCTTCACCTTTTCTGCGTCGCACAAAGACACGGTGGTTGGAACCAAAGATCTCAAATTTGGACTCATCAGACCAAAGCCCAGATTTCCACAGGTCTAATGTCCATTCCTTGTGTTCTTCTTGTGCTTGTTGCCTGTCCTTAGCAGTGGTTTCCTAGCAGCTATTTTACCATGAAGGCCTGCTGCACACAGTCTCCTCTTAACAGTTGTTGTAGAGATGTGTCTGCTGCTAGAACTCTGTGTGGCATTGACATGGTCTCTAATCTGAGCTGCTGTTAACCTGCCATTTCTGAGGCTGGTGACTCGGATGAACTTATCCTCCGCAGCAGAGGTGACTCTTGGTCTTCCTTTCCTGGGGCGGTCCTCATGTGAGCCAGTTTCTTTGTAGCGCTTGATGGTTTTGGCCACTGCACTTGGGGACACTTTCAAAGTTTTCCCAATTTTTTGGACTGACTGACCTTCATTTCTTAAAGTAATGATGGCCACTCGTTTTTCTTCACTTAGCTGCTTTTTTCTTGCCATAATACAAATTCTAACACTCCATTCAGTAGGACTATCAGCTGTGTATCCACCTGACTTCTGAACAACACAACTGATGGTCCCAACCCCATTTATAAGGCAAGAAATCCCACTTATTAAACCTGACAGGGCACACCTGTGAAGTGAAAACCATTTCAGGTGACTACCTCTTGAAGCTGATCAAGAGAATGCCAAGAGTGTGGAAAGCAGTAATCAAAGCAAAAGGTGGCTACTTTGAAGAACCTAGAATATAAGACATATTTTCAGTTGTTTCACACTTTTTCGTTAAGTATATAATTCCACATGTGTTAATTCATAGTTTTGATGCCTTCAGTGTGAATCTACAATTTTTATAGTCATGAAAATACAGAAAACTCTTGGAATGAGAAGGTGTGTCCAAACTTTTGGTCTGTACTGTATATGGGTTACTATATATAATTGGGAAACTTAAATATGAGGGGGCTATTATAAGGGGGAACTATTTATTATAAGATGGGCTATTATTTATAAGGGGGAACTATTATATATAAGGCATCCATTATAAGGGGGAACTATTATATATAAGGTATCCATTATAAGGGAGGAACTATTATACATATAAGGCATCTATAAAGGGGGGAACTATTATAAGATGGGCTATTATTTATAAGGGGGAACTATTATATATAAGGCATCCATTATAAGGGGGGAACTATTATATATAAGGCATCCATTATAAGGGGGGAACTATTATATATAAGGCATCCATTATAAGGGGGAGCTATTATTTATAAAAGGGGAACTGTTTATAAGGGGGGAATAATTGTTAAGTGGGCTTATTTATAAAGGGGGTCTATTAGTGATAATGGGGACTATTATTTATAAGGGTAACTATTATTCATGAGAGGGCTATTATAAATAATGGAGCAGTATTATTTTTACGGGGTGACGGGGGGACTATCACTGATACAGGGCACTATTTATCATTTATAAGGGAACTATTACTGATAAAGGTGTAATATTATTTATAAGCAGGGATTATTATATATAAGGAGGCGCTATAATAACTGATGACTGGGTGCAAAAATCTATTAGGCGGTACAAAGGTGCTCATTTGAATTGTGAGTGGTAAAATGGGGCTTGTTATTATTTTTTTGTTGGCAGAAAGACGATGGTGTTGTTTGCATATCAGCATCAGGGGCCCCGCTTTTACTTTTGCCCAGGGCCCCACTTTGTCTAAAACCGGCCCTGACCCCATGTGGCTTAGACATTTCAAATGTTACTGAGAAATGTGAAATGGGAATGTCTCATGTGCAGTAGTATGCACATCTGTATGTTTACTGGAGTTCTAGGGATCAAGCACAAGATTCTACTTTTTAAAAAAATCAGATATAATTACTAAGATGACGACTTATTGGGTCTGACTTACTGCATTTGGTTGATGCTAATGATAGACAGTGGGGCAAATTTATTAAGACTGGTGTATTATAAAGGGCCGACACAGCACAGGAACCACAAAATTTATGAAAAGGCTACAGCTATCTGCTTCCTGCTCCATTCTCTGTGTATCAGCTGCTGAGAACAACTGATCAGTGGGAGTGTTGGGTGTCAATCCCCCACCGAACTAGTATTGACGACCTATCCTTAGGATGTGTCATTAATATTTTTCTCTGCAAAAAACTCTTTCGTTTTCATGGCAGTTCTGGTTGTAAAATAAACTTTTTCTTTGTGGGTATGCTTATTTCTCACTTTGCAAATCTCTCTGCATAATACAGCCTTAATATCTAAAACATTTCTAAGGTAACATCAACTGTACATGAGAATTTAGCTGGGTTTTCATATGCACACAGATGGGAAGGGCAGATTTTTCAGCAGAGAAACCTTCTCTGCCGAGGTCAGTGCTGATACAGCTGGATGGTGGAGGGGCCTCACATTTTGGATTGGCCGGTTGCTACGGACGTACTGTCTAATAACCAGCATCACAACTCTTTAGTTTTTGGCAGCAAGTCTCAGACAACTGTTTTGTCTCATGAATCAGCACAGAGCATACAATGGGAAGCTGACAAAATCTGTGTCTAAATATATTCTGGCTGATCATACTGATTCCATTAAAAAAGAAAATAAATATTCACTGAAAATTGTCTTTAAATGATCCGAGCAGAGAGTGTATATACTATTCATAGCTTCTATACTGCTCTAGCCTAGAGTCCAGAAGACCAATGGCCTCCTAATTATTTTGTAGAAATACCTGGTTGCTGAGTCACTTTTGCTTCCAGGTAGAAGAGCCTGCTGCATTATGCGCTTCTTTAGTCTGTGGCTGACAGGTCGAAATGAAGGACTGTCAAGTTAAATCAGAGTCCTAAAGTTAGAGAAAATACATCTACCGTGTAAAACTTAACAACATAATGCAACTTTTCAGAGTAGTGCATGATAAGGATAATCTACAAAGGTTGCTGTGATCTATGTGTATAGTTAGAATACAGAGCCATAGTATGGCATATATAGAAGTGTATGACTCTTTACTGTACCTCTAATCACACACAAAAAATAGTGACTTGCTCTATCAGATGCAGTATGCTAGAGAGGAGAGTAGAGGATCTATATGGCAGGACATGGACCGTCTATGGTTCCAAAATATAGAACTGTAGGGACTATTGCTCAATTTTACTGACAAGTATGCGCCAAAATTCTGTCTCAATTTAAGCCAGAAGTCTGATAAACATGCTATGCGCCATATTTCTTAACTGATTTAGATGTTTTTTTTTTGCTTTGCTTGGCAAAGGGGTGTGGCTTAGAAGGAAAGGTGTTATACTTGAGCTGAAAATGGCTTAGACTGCACCAAGTAGTGCCAAAATTTTCAATCTATTCATGGTTTAGAGGGTAATTGTGCCAACGTTTTCAATCCATGCATTCATCTCTGTCATGTACATGAAGCTAAACTAATAGATGGCATCTCTTATTTCCTTTTTATCATTAAGTAATATCCTTTCCATTCTCAATATAAATATGTAATTGAAGCTCTTGGGTCCTGGGGGATCAGGTATACGTTTTCTTCCTCAGGAGTATCTTCATATAAAATACAGTGTATGAAGTGATAATATATATTGTGAAATAAGTATCTGTAGCTAAAGGCAGCCTTGCACAACTTCAAGCCTTTTATATTCCTTGTGGTAGTTATATTTCTGGCTTTTATTTTTATTAGCCTGTTACATACATGTTACACTGAAATCATTACTCATTGGAGACATATGATAAAATGCATTTGGAAATAGAGGAATAAAGTGACTGGATTAGTAAATGTCTGTCTCTCTACATATAATTACATTGCTAGACATATGTAAGCATTTATCTTGATCTGACATGGCTCTACCAGAAGGCACACAACACCATGGGGTTACACACAATATTCCCACCCCCGTCTGCTCTTTTATTACCTGTCAAAGGGCTGCTCTTTTATAGATATGCTCTATTATCTCCTCTGATCATACATTTATACCCATGGCAGGAGGACAATTTATCTAGATACATTATGACTGAAAGCTGTGATAAACTATGACCTCTCAAAGAAATATAGAATTGCCAGGTGAATTTCTAGCCTGCAGGTATCTGAGTCTGTATTATGCTCATAATGTTCATTTACCTGCCTCTCATATTGTCTCCTTTTTAGGGCCACAGGGATGACACTAACAGGTTTGGGACCATATTACCACAGAATGCCTATATAAAGAGGAGAATATTTTTCTAAAGGTAGGTATGAACTATGACCTATGAACAAGGAGAATGGATTGCATCACGGCAAGATTGGGATACAGCAAGATACCTTGTTGGCAACTATATGAGGAATAAGGAACATAACCAATAATTCTGTAGGTGACAGCAAACTTGGTGGTAACCTGTGTTCAGGTCTTCAAATATTGGTAAACTGCTAGATAGACAACTTCAGTTGTATGGCTCAAAAAGGGACTTATGCTAAAAGACATGAATGAATTAGGCTTATTGTGATATGAACTGTTCTTGCTGTTTGTTTTTCAGTTCAGGATATTTTTTCTGCTTAGACTGTTCCTCTTTAGCAATTTGGACTGTGACCGACACAGTGCCCTGTGCTAATGCCAAGCCAGAATGTCTGTTTTATCTCTCTCTGCCATATCCCAGATCATGAGGTATGCACAGGCTGTACAGTCATGGCCAAAAGTTTTGAGAATGACACAAATATTCTATTTTCACATGATCTGCTGCCCTCTGGTTTTTATGTGTGTTTGTCAGATGTTTTTATCACATACAGAAATATAATTGCATTCATATTATCAGTAACAGAAGCTTATATTGACAGTTAGAATGAGTTAATGCAGCAAGTCAATATTTGCAGTGTTGACCCTTCTTCTTCAGGACCTCTGCAATTCTCCCTGGCATGCTCTCAATCAACTTCTGGACCAAATCCTGACTGATAGCAGTCCATTCTTGCAGAATCAACGCTTTAATTTTGTCTGAATTTGTTGGTTTTTGTTTGTCCACCCGTCTCTTGATGATTGACCACAAGTTCTCAATGGGATTAAGATCTGGGGAGTTTCCAGGCCATGGACCCAAAATCTCTATGTTTTGTTCCCTGAGCCATTTATTTATCACCTTTGCTTTATGGCAAGGTGCTCCATCATGCTGGAAAAGGCATTGTTGAGCGCCAAACTGCTCTTGGACGGTTGGGAGAAGTTGCTCTTGGAGGACATTCTGGTACCATTCTTTATTCATGGCTGTGTTTTTAGGCAAGACTGTGAGAGAGCCGATTCCCTTGGCTGAGAAGCAACCCCACACATGAATGGTTTGAGGATGCTTTACATTTGGCATGAGACAAGACTGGTGGTAGCGCTCACCTCTTCTTCTCCGAATAAGCTGTTTTCCAGATGTTCCAAACAATCGAAAAGGGGATTCATCAGAGAAAATGACTTTACCCCAGTCCTCAGCAGTCCACTCCCTGTACCTTTTGCAGAATATCAGTCTGTCCCTGATGTTTTTTCTGGAGAGAAGTGGCTTCTTTGCTGCCCTCATTGAGACCAGGCCTTGCTCCAAGAGTCTCCGCCTCACAGTGCGTGCAGATGCACTCACACCTGCCTGCTGCCATTCCTCAGCAAGCTCTGCACTGCTGGTAGCCCGATCCCGCAGCTGAAACACTTTTAAGAGACGGTCCTGCCGCTTGCTGGTCTTTCTTGGGCGCCCTGGAGCCTTTTTGGCACCAATGGAACCTCTCTCCTTGAAGTTCTTGATGATGCGATAGATTGTTGACTGAGGTGCAATCTTTCTAGCTGCAATACTCTTCCCAGTTAGGCCATTTTTGTGCAGTGCAATGATGACTGCACGTGTTTCTTTAGAGATAACCATGGTTAACAGAAGAGAAACAATGATGGCAAGCACCAGCCTCCTTTTAAAGTGTCCAGTGGTGTCATTCTTACTTAATCATGACAGATTGATCTGCAGCCCTGTCCTCATCAACACCCACACCTGTGTTAATGGAGCAATCACTGAAACGATGTTAGGTGGTCCTTTTAAGGCAGGGCTGCAATGATGTTGAAATGTGTTTTGGGGGATAAAGTTCATTTTCTAGGCAAATATTGACTTTGCAAGTATTTGCTGTTAAGCTGATCACTCTTTATAACATTCTGGAGTATATGCAAATTGCCATTAGAAAAACTGAAGCAGTAGACTTTGTAAAAATTAATATTTGTATCATTCTCAAAACTTTTGGCCATGACTGTACAGTTAGATGCCAACATACATTCCACATGGGTGTTATATCAGAAAACTGTGAATTAGACCTCATCATATACAGCAGGTCTTACAAAGTCTCTGAAATCTGCCACAATACATTGGAATAAGGTATGGTTATTAAATACAATAATGTTACAGTACAGGGATAATAAACACAATAATGTCAGTGTACAGGGATGATATGCACAGTGATGTCACAGTACAGGGATAATAACCAAAATAATGCCACTGTATATGGATAATAAACAGTGATGTCACAGTACAGGAAGAAATAAACACTATAATGTTACTATACATGGAAAATAATCACAGTGATGTCACAGTTAGGGCCACATCTGCTATGAGGAGACATGAGCATATCACCTCAGGCGGCAGATTGTACAGTTCTTCAGGGGCAACACAGGTATCTCCACTTTCTGCTGCCCGTCAGAGTGGGGGAGTGGCATCTGAAGCTTCTGCTCTTGTGTGAGTGTACCGGCGCAGCCTGTCTCTCACTCTCTCTTCCAGCATCTGAGCAGCCTATCAGATGCTGAAAGGGAGAGAGTAGGAGATGGGCTGTGTTGATTCACTCGCACAGGAGTGGCAGCTTCAGATTCCACTCCCCCACTCTGACAACAAAGTTGCAAGTTACAGGTGGGGGAGTGGGCAGCAGGGCTGCACTTATGACTGTATTTGTCAATACAGTTGAAACCTATAATAGAGCAGGGAGCAGTAAAGTTCCTGCTCTGCCATAGAAGACTTAGGCATCTTGGTGCAGGTGGCATGATGATGTCACTTTATTTTGCCATCTGTACTGCACTAGCAGGGAGAGACTTTGTGCTGCTCCACTCATCAGGGGATCGAGGTAAGGAGAGTATAAGTTTTTTATTTTCTGAAAATTAAAGTATGATAAGGGGGCACTTATATAAGAACAGTAATTTTTGTTAATAAGGCCATGGAGTAAACATTACTTACTGCATAAGTAAGTAATGGTTGGAAGAACTATTATTTATAAGGAGAACCTTTTAGTAAGGCTTGGTGAACTATTAATTATAAGGGGGACTATTTATAAGGATTAACTATTATTAAAAATGCAGGGGGAAACTATTACACTGGACAACAAATTTTTACAAGTTTTGCTTCCTTGAAAATTTCAGGTGATTATGATGAACCCATTCAAGCTAAGCAGAAATATAATTTCGGATAGTCTGTATAACGTAGAAATTTTGAGAAACATGAGATTAAGTGTTAGTGATTCTGAAGCATGTAAATGTTACTAGCAGTATTAGTTCAAATGAACGAAGTGTTTTGCTGCTGATTTTCTTTTGTACTCAATGTCTGGTGCATCCTGTATTAGTGTCCAGCAATAGTCAGGTAGCATTGATGGATTCCAGTAGCCTTGATAACGCTTTTCCATCATGGTAATATCCTGGTGAGACTGTTTGCTATGTTCATCACTGACTGCACCAAAATTTGCAGGGAAAAAATCCAAATGAGAATGCAGAAAATGAATTTTCAGTGACATGTTGCACTTCATCACTTTGCATGCTTCAAGAGGGCAGCACAGTGGCTCAGTGGTTAGCACTGCAGTGTTGGAGTCATGGGTTTGAATCCTGCCAAGGACAACATCTGCAAGGAGTTTGTATGTTCTCTCCATGTTTGCGTGGGTTTCTTCTGGGTACTCCAGTTTCCTCCCACACTCCAAAGACATACTGATAGGGAATGTAGATTGTGAGCCCTATATGGGACAGTGACTGTCAATGTCTATAAAATGCCTCGGAATATGATGGCACTATACAAGTAAGCATAATAAATGAATGAATAAAATAAGGTTGTCAACCAATTTGATGTAGTTTGGTGCTCGATAGTTGCCAAGGAAATTCTCTGAAAGATTTCCAAGCAATTTTCTCAAGCCCCATCAGCAGCTTTTTGAAGTGCTTTTCATTCATGATGTGTCAGATTTGTGGAGCAACAAAAATGCCTTCCTTAATCTTGGCATCGGTTATTCCTGGGAACATTTGTCTCAAATAACTCAAACCTTCTGCTTCCTTGTTCATTACTTTCACAAAAATCAGCCCGAGTTTTATGTGAAGTGGAGGCAAAAATATCATTGCTGGGTCTACAAGTGCTTTATGTGCAATATTTTTCTGCCCGGGAGTCAACTAGTTATGGATTGGACACTTCCTTCTACTGTAATGGCCAATGGCTGCTTAGCACAGCTGTCCCATTTGCAAATGAAACAGCAGTACTTGGTATATCCGAGCTACAATCTAAGCAGCAGTGCCACTACTTTGAAATCTCCACAGATGTTCCAGTTGTAGTTACTGTACTTGATGTTTTTCAACAACAGTTCTATATTCTTGTATGTGTCTTTCATGTGTGCAGCATAGCCCACAGGTATTGAAGGATGAACATTACCATTGTGTAACAAGACAGCCTTGAGACTTAACATTGATGAGTCAATAAAGAGACGCCACTGAGTCGGCTCATGCACACAACCCAAAGTTGCAAACAACCCATCAATGTCTGCAGAAACACAGGATGTCAACTTGTTCAAAAAACTGTGTTAAGTCATCTTGGCAGCTTCGAAAGACAGAAACTTTTTGTACCAGGTGACAGTGCGGTGACCAGATGGAAGGTAACGCTGCAGTTGGGATTGCGGGGTGCAAACAGCGCAGACTTGTCACGGTCTCTGGGCACGAGGGCGCAGCGCTGGTGCTGTCCCACGTTACCACCACTGGTACCGGTGATGAGGGGGCTGCACAAATGTTGGTGGTGATTGTTCCCCCGGGGCGCTTCCCCTATACTGTGCCGACTGGTGGTGTTTGGGGCGCCCTGATGTTGTCGGTGCAGAGTCAGACACAGAAACGGTTGTAAAGTTGAACTTTTACTTCCATGGGTGTGGAGGCACAAATGCTTAAACAGTTTCTTCAATACAAAACAACGGGGTACGCCTGGTGACACAGCAAAGTCCTGGTGTGCAGGGTAGACTTGATGAAAGGTGTTCCTAGCCCTTATACTTCAGTGTTACAGCCCTAAGGTGCGTCTGGGCTCCTATTTGGCTCATAGGAGGATGCCCACCACGATACTAGTACATAATATTCCCCACTCACGTTATGTGGTCCTGATAGCTCAGAGTTTCGGGGTGCAATAGTCAGGGTGGCAGGATATTCCACAGGTCTGGCCTTGGCCCCTGGATCCTGTGATACTTGCTATGGAGCACGTGTTCCAGAATGTTCTCTCCACAGTCTCATGCTGACAAGATAATGATGCTTGACTTCCTTCAGGGCGATGGCTAGGCAGACAGGGGACAGGATCTTCTGAATAGCTGGAGTATGTCAGCTCTCCAACCTTCCTGGGCCTGTCTAGGACTTGAGATTCCTGCACTAAACTCACTGCTTTCTTCACAGGACATCACACTTCTCTCCTCACCTCCTCCTCCTAACACTCCACACTTCTAACTCCTCACACGCAGGACCTTCCTGCAGGGGTGATACCATGGGGACCCAGTGATCAGCTGACTCCTCCCCTTTTCCCAGGCGATGTCCTCCCATTGGACATTTGGTTACTATTAAATCCTATGGGAGGTGTAATGCATGTGTGAGGCTCACTAGGTGGCGCTGTGTTGTGTGAGACTCAGGACCCCCTGCTATGTCACACAGGCTATGAAGCAACAGGAAATAATACAATGCACAGAGATCACCCTCAGCCCAGCCATAGCCAGCTCTGGGATGCCACATACTCCCCCTCTTTCACTGAGCCGACCTCGGCGACGGGCTGGGGTGAAGGTGAGAAATGTAACATAACGTTAATAAATACGAATAAAGTGCAAATGTCACTAACAGTTTAGAAAAATATAATACTTAGAAACTTGAGGTAAGACCTCCCGGCATAGTCCTGGAATGTCCATGAGAAGTCTGAAGGGTAACGGAGAGATAATTAAACTCAGACTTATGGAACCTTTTGGCGGTACCATCAGACAGTCCATATAGAAACAACAGTAGTGCAAATGGGTCCAGAGGCTCTCTGGCACAAATTTTGTGAGTGTCCATTATCATGAGAGTCTCTCTGAGAAACAATAAACAGTCCTTTCTGTAAGGAAGAGAAGGCACTCTAGCACGAATGTCCATACCGCAATGGGGTAACAGAACTTCCTTGGCTCGGTGAGCCAGGCACTATGGCTTGGATTGTTGCATATAAATGTAAATACTATATTACATGGCAAGATATTATATATATACTGTATATACACACAGGAAAAACATTAATGTAATCAGAGCAGGAATAACATATATACAGAAGCAGAGACAGTTAACCTCTTTTACTCAAGGACAGCCATGGCATCACTATAGCGTGTTGGAGGTATGCCTTTTGTGGTACGCTCAGAACACCTAAGTGGAACGAGATTTGGATCAGGAACAGAGTCACTGAAATCAATTAAATCATCTGTCGAAGGGTTCTCTTGCACTAGAGCAATTGGTGGATAACAGCTAAATGGTAGTAGTTTAGGCGCCCACATAAGCTCAGTTAATGTTGGGGGTCTCTCTTTCGCTTCAGAAGGTGACAAGATCTCTGTACTCGTTGTCTCAGCTGGGGGCACCTCTGTGGGTAGTCCTTCTTTAAGGCACAGCTTCAGACGGTTTCAGTGTACTACTTGGGGCTGTCTCCCAGGTTTAGAGATCTCATACACGTCGGATTCAGGCTATGGTATGGAGATGACACTGTATGGTTCTTTCTCCCAGAATGGATCCAATTTCCCATTCCGATGGTTATTCCTTAACCATACACGGTCGCCAACTTTCAGGGGCACTGCATGGGCGTGATGGTTGTAATCCTCCTGTTGTCTTCTACGAACCTCATCCATGCGCGTTTCAACTATCTCTTTAGCTTCCTCCATACGTCGGCGGTGTTCAATAACCCAGTCTGTTATGGGTAGTGGATTGATGGTGTCAGGGACCTTCACACCAAGGGTTAAGTCTGAAGGAAGTTGACCTTGTCTTCCAAACATTAGATAAAATGGTGCGTATCCCGTAGATGTTTGGGGTGTGTTGTTGTAAATATAGGCCAAGTCCTTGATACGCTCAGGCCACTCAACACCAGGTGTAACTGCGGCTGTTCTTAGCATGCCGATGATCACTTGATTTGCCTTCTCGCACATACCATTCCCTTGAGGGTGATACGCTGTGGTTCGCAACTTCTTGCAGTCTTGGAACTGACACAGCTCACGGAACAATTGGGATTCAAACGCCGATCCACGGTCGGTGAGGATATGCTCAGGACAACCGTAATGGCGGACAAACTCGGCGTAGAAGGTCTCAGCCGTAGTTCTTGCTGTAAGATCTCTGACAGGCACGATGACAAGGAACTTGGAGTAATGATCCACCATTGTCAGAGCGTAGCTGTAGCCGGAACGTGTGGGACCCAACTTCACATGGTCCAGAGCAACAATTTCACACGGCTTTTGAGTCTTAATAGGATGTAGAGGGGCCTTCTGATCTCTTCGACCTTCCTTGGTGATACTACAGGCGGGACACTCTCGGCACCAACTCTCAATGTCACTCCTCATCCCAACCCAATAGAAGCGACGACGGATGGTAGCTTCGGTCTTTTGTACGCCGAAGTGACCGGATCTGTCATGATACGCCTCAAGTATCATCTGTGCGTCTCTTCTTGGTACGACGATCTGATGAAGCCTTTCACCTGTGACAGGATCAAGAGTGTTTCTATGTAGAAGGCCTCGTTGGACAAACAGGCGCTTCCTCTGTCGCCAAAGGCGTTTTAATTCCACGTCATGAAGACCTCTCTTTACACGGGTTGGTATTCTTCCTGTAAGCAGGAAATCTGACAATTCTCCTAAAACTCTGCTCTCTTCTTGGAACGTTTTCCACAGAGATGGCTCCTGGAGGGATTCGGCAGCTGTTTTCGACAGAGATTCTCCTTCTACAGGGACACCAATAGCAACCTGTTGGGCAAACTTGTTGTAGAATGGTGGCATCTCCACCTCTTCCCAGATGTCTTCTCGGGGTGGTTCTTCTCCCACAGGCAACCTTGAGAGTGCATCAGCGTTAGCGTTGGACTTGCCACTGCGATACTTGACAGAGAACTTGTAATTCGCGAGTCTTGAGGCCCACCGTTGTTCAAGGGCTCCCAGTCGAGCAGTGTCCAGATGCGCCAACGGATTGTTATCTGTGTACACGGTAAAGGGTGTGGCAGCCAGGTAGTCTTTAAACTTCTCTGTCACGGCCCAGACAAGCGCCAGAAGTTCGAGTTTGAAAGAACTATAGTTCTGGTCGTTCTTCTCCGCGCCTCTCAGACTCCTGCTGGCGTAGGCGATGACTCGCTCTTTGTTGTCCTGAACCTGGGACAACACGGCACCCAAACCTTGGTGACTTGCATCTGTGTACAAGCGGAATGGCTGACTGTAGTCGGGATAGGCTAGAATTGGTGGTTGCGTCAGAAGTGCTTTAAGCGCTTGAAAGGCTTCCTCTTGACGCGCTGTCCAGTCTACCGGAAGCTTTCGGTTGTAGTTTTCTCTGGGACAACCGCGCAACAACTCATTCAGAGGCTCGGCTACTTGGGCGAAGTGTGGTATGAAACGCCGGTAGTAACCTGCGAATCCAAGGAAGCTTCGGACTTCTTTGACGGTAGTTGGTCTTCGCCAGTTCTAGACTGCAGTGATCTTTTCAGGATCAGGTTGGACGCCTTGTGCGCTCACGACATGCCCAAGGTAGTGAACTTGGGGTTTCAACAGGTAGCACTTGGAGGGCTTCAACTTTAGGCCGTGCTGTATAAGTACCTTGAATACCTCGGACAGGTGACGAAGGTGTTCTTGGTATGTCCGGGAGAATACAATAACATCGTCCAGGTACAGTAGCACACTCTGGAAATTCTCATGGCCGAGGCACCTCTCCATAAGCCGTTGGAATGTGGCTGGGGCATTACATAGCCCAAATGGCATACTATTGAATTCAAAGAGCCCCATCGGGGTCGTAAACGCAGTCTTTTCACGATCTTCAGGCGCCATAGGGACTTGCCAGTATCCACTGGTTAAGTCCAGGGTCGAGAAACAGGTAGCTGATCCCAAAGCCGTTAGAGATTCCTCAATCCGCGGCAATGGGTATGCGTCTTTGTGCGTGACGTTGTTGAGTTTACGATAGTCCACACAAAATCGTAGGGTTCCTTCTTTCTTCTTGACAAGGACTAGCGGGGCTGCCCAGGGGCTGTTACTCTCCCGGATGACATCAGCATCTCGCATCTCTTGGATCAACTTTTTCACCGGTTGGTACATCGCGGGTGGTATTGGACGGTAACGCTCCTTGATTGGATGGTGGTCGCCAGTCAGAATGCGATGTTGTATGGTCGTGGTCTTACCAAAGTCCAATGGGTGTTTGCTGAATGCCTGTTGGTAACGCTTGGCCACATTGCGAACCCCATTGATGTGCTCTATAGGGGTATTGGCGTCTCCCACGTTCAATTCATCCCACCAGGACTTCGTGGCTCCATTTTGAATGTTCTCAGCAGCTTGGGTGGAACGCTGTGTGGCGGTAGAATCACCAGAGAGAATGTCTTCTGGTGCTAACCGGTGTAGCAGGGCCACAGAGTGGAACTTGTGGAGGTTCACGGGAGCATCGCCCAAGTTGACTAAGCGGACAGGAACACGTCCATTGGAAACTGTGACAAGGCTGCGGGCAGCCATGACAAGTGGTTGGCCATCTACCTGTATGGGTTGTAGTAAGGCCTCGTAGTCCTGATTTTCTATGCCCGGACGGGCACGGCACCACACCATAGTTTCTGTTCCAGGCTGTAGGGTTACTGGACGGGTATCTTGGATCCGGACTCGACCAATTTCACCTTGTTTGTTGGCGAACTTGTGCTGGGCATTGAGTACACGAATGGCCCGCTGAATGGTCTGCTGGTCACTGGGAGAAGCTGTAAGGAGAGAGGCATGCAAGGCATCCAACACTTCTGCAAAGCAATGGCGTAAAACATTCATGCCTAATATTACAACTGCAAACCTATCATCCTCTACATCAGTGACAATTACACCCTGTCTAGGCAGTTTCAAGTCCCCAATCTGGATAGTGGGTTCCCAATAACCCTGCTGTGGTATGGGCTGTCCATTGCTGGCACACAGATTTATCCATGTGTCAGGTGTTCTATTCAACACACCTAAGTCCCAATGTTCAAGGAACGCCTGCTTGCGCAGGGTTGTTACCTGAGATCCAGTGTCCACCAACGCTGTCAGAGGGACGCCGTTCACCCGGATTGTGATGTGTGGGCAGGCTGAGACGAAGCGTGACAATGGCACTGAAGATTCACCTGGGCCCTTCTTCTTTCCTCCCGAGGGGCGGCCCGCTGCCTCGGGGGTGGCCCGTTTAACTGAAAACACTGAGGCCTGGTGTGTCCATATCTATGGCAATAGGTACAGTATGGCCTCTCACTCTGCGGAGGTTTCACTGAAGACGGACGTCTGGGTGGCGACTCAGGTGAGATGTTGAGACTTCGCAAAGGATCACTGGACGATGAAGACGGCTGGGTCAGACGATCTAGACGGACGGTGATCTGTTCCATGGCACGGGTCAGATGATCCACTCGGGCCAGAAGGTCATCTCTGGAGTCTGCTGGTGTAGTCTGCGCAGTTTGGGCAGCAGGTGAGGCACCCAGAGGTAGTGGCAGGACAACTGGAGCAATGCTTGTTGAGGGTCCAGGTGAGGGAGCACAGATGACTGGGCTCGGCTGGGGCTGCTCCTGTCCCAAGACCTGGATGGCAAGGGCCTTGAAGTCAGCAAACGTGATGCTGGGATGTTGTGCAGCAAGCATTCGCAACTGACTCTGGAGCAATGTGGTACCCGCCCCTTCTATGAAGCGGTCAAGCAAGATTTTATCAGAGTCCACATTTTCACGTGGATCCACTTGCACTTGCACAGCTCTGAATGCCTCTTGGAGGGATAAAGCATAGTCCCGCAGGGTCTCACCAGGTAGTTGTCGTCTGGAAAAGAAGCGCATCTTTACCTCGGAGACAGATCGCACGTCAAAGTTCACATGGAGTTTGTCCAGAATTTGCCCAGGGGTTCTTTTGTCAGAGGCAGGCCAGGATTTGACCTCCCTAGCTGCAGCACCCTCAAGCCGGCCCAGCAGGATCTGTATCTGCTGTTCTGTATTCAGAGGATAGAACTGGAAGAGAGACAGCATCTTCTCACGAAAGTCCCTGAGGGTATGCGCCTCCCCTTTGTAGCGCGGCAGCCATGGTGCGCCAGGGTAAAATGGCATGGAGAATGGTAGGCTGCTCGCCATGGGCACTGCTGGATCACTAGAAACAGATGGCACAATGTCACTTTGCTCAGTCATGTTGTTTGCAGGTATGACTGAAATTAGGTCGCCCTCTCTTTAAGAAACTCAACTGCTTGCTGGCAGGGAATGGAGACTACAACTTGGAATGCTGTCCCTTTAAGAATGCTGTAGCTATTAACAGAGTCACTATGATGCAGGCTGACGGTGTGCTCCCCCTCTTTAATGGTGGCACTCCCCACGGACACTGTACACGGAAAACACTCGCTGGGGCCGTGGGAGGACTGAAGACAAGGACAGGGAGGCACAGTACTCACTGACAGCAACTGCAGCGTGGACCAGAGATCAGCGGTGCACAGCAGGGACGGTGATGCGGCACCGGAGAGTCAGAAATGGCGCTGGCACGTTCGCCTTTCACTTTCTTGTATGGGTGCGCTGGAGCATTGCGCTCAGGATTCTGGGCTCTCCTAAGATGGCGGCAGATGGGTCTCCTGGCCTCATGGGCAGTGCTAAAAATCTCCCGCACTTTTGCAAGGTACAGTTAACCCTTTGTGGGAGTTCTTACACAGCGATGTGGCGCAGCAAACAAGTCCTGGGCGTTTTAACTCTTCCAGGGCTGTAACACACTGAGAGGACAGTCTTTAGGGCTTACTTCAGGGGTATAGGGCTCCCCCTCTTTGTGGCAAGCACTCTCAGGGAATAAACTTGATCTTAGCAAAGTCCACAATAAAGACCGATGCTCTGGAGACAATTTGGCGCACTTTTCATGGCGACTTTCTCAAAATGGCACACACCCGTATCCTGTTCGTGACGCCAGTTTTTCTCGCGGTGACCAGATGGAAGGTAACGCTGCAGTTGGGATTGCGGGGGTGCAAACAGCGCAGACTTGTCACGGTCTCTGGGCACGAGGGCGCAGTGCTGGTGCTGTCCCACGTTACCACCACTGTTACCGGTGATGAGGGGGCTGCACAAATGTTGGTGGTGATTGTTCCCCCGGGGCGCTTCCCCTATACTGTGCCGACTGGTGGTGTTTGGGGCGCCCTGATGTTGTCGGTGCAGAGTCAGACACAGAAACGGTTGTAAAGTTGAACTTTTACTTCCATGGGTGTGGAGGCACAAATGCTTAAACAGTTTCTTCAATACAAAACAACGGGGTACGCCTGGTGACACAGCAAAGTCCTGGTGTGCAGGGTAGACTTGATGAAAGGTGTTCCTAGCCCTTATACTTCAGTGTTACAGCCCTAAGGTGCGTCTGGGCTCCTATTTGGCTCATAGGAGGATGCCCACCACGATACTAGTACATAATATTCCCCACTCACGTTATGTGGTCCTGATAGCTCAGAGTTTCGGGGTGCAATAGTCAGGGTGGCAGGATATTCCACAGGTCTGGCCTTGGCCCCTGGATCCTGTGATACTGGTGTAGCCCTATTTGGGGGGGGTATGAGTATTATCCCTCCCGCAACAGACTCTGGCGCTGACCTGTGTGTATAATGGGACCTGAAGCCTTCGCTGAAGGGAAGAGTGGGAACATATATGAAATATATCAGTGCCTCCACCCAGGATAGAGCCTCTGTATTACAGGGAGGATCTCTTCCTGGGACTTACCCATGAAGTACAGTTAGTAGCCTTAACAAGGATCACTGTACTAATCTCACAGTCTGAAGAATACATACAGATACCACATAAGGTTATAACAGTAGCTTTATAAGACTCAACAGGGTAATAATACATACATACAATATACTCAGAACACAGCAATACTACAACAACCAGCAAGTCCTCAACCGTCTTAGGTTATATACCCGGGTATATATATAGATATATAGCAAGAGTCCAGTGCACAATACCTCCAGGCAACAGAAGAGATGCAGGGGCCCCTGTGGATGACTGTGGATCCTCGGATTCTTCCAGGAGATGACAGACAGCCGATCAGGAGATGATGATGATGATGGTGAGATTCTTCACAGGCAGCAAACAGGGCGACGGTGACGGCAGTAGATGCAGGCCTGACTACCCTAACACTGAGTCCTTAACCTGCCAGCTAAACTACTAGTGCCACCGGGCCTCTAACTAGCTAGTTGGCCTTCGGAAGCCTAACCTATCACTGCCCTGAACTGTATATATATATGGATCCCTAACTACGGTTACTAGCTAGGTCCTGTGAGTATATAGGGGGTAACACATACCTAACTATATACTGTGAAGTAAAGAGGAACAAGTGGCTCTTAGACTCCCCCAGACATAACATGTCTGTCTCAGCAGCTCTGCTCACATCTCTCCCCCCAGCAGCTCTGCCTCACATGTGTCTGACTCACTGTATTTACAAAACAAAACTTGCACTAAATGCCTGGGGTCTCTGAAGCCAAACTGCAGGGGCAAAGAAGCCAGATACATTATATACTAGTAGAAATGGCAGTTCCCTACACTGGCTATGGAGCACGTGTTCCAGAATGTTCTCTCCACAGTCTCATGCTGACAAGATAATGATGCTTGACTTCCTTCAGGGCGATGGCTAGGCAGACAGGGGACAGGATCTTCTGAATAGCTGGAGTATGTCAGCTCTCCAACCTTCCTGGGCCTGTCTAGGACTTGAGATTCCTGCACTAAACTCACTGCTTTCTTCACAGGACATCACACTTCTCTCCTCACCTCCTCCTCCTAACACTCCACACTTCTAACTCCTCACACGCAGGACCTTCCTGCAGGGGTGATACCATGGGGACCCAGTGATCAGCTGACTCCTCCCCTTTTCCCAGGCGATGTCCTCCCATTGGACATTTGGTTACTATTAAATCCTATGGGAGGTGTAATGCATGTGTGAGGCTCACTAGGTGGCGCTGTGTTGTGTGAGACTCAGGACCCCCCTGCTATGTCACACAGGCTATGAAGCAACAGGAAATAATACAATGCACAGAGATCACCCTCAGCCCAGCCATAGCCAGCTCTGGGATGCCACAACAGCAAATGCCATCCTTGAAGTCTTGAAGCCAGTAACTCTGCATTTGCTTATAACAAACGTAAGTCCCGGACCAAATCATTCAGTTCTGGCTGTGTTACAAGATGAGGCTCACCAGGCATACATGGCTCAAAGTCTGAATCAGTGTCGTTCCCCATCTCTGACCTATGGATTGCAACATCTTCATTGGCTGCCTCCTCTAGGCTCCATGTCTCTGGTGGCTTTGGTACTGGAAGAGTGTCATCATGTGGCACTGGTCTCATAGCTGAAGGCAGATTGGGATATTCAATGCATTTTTTATTCTTAGCAGGGAAACCAGAGACATTGGTTAAACAGAAGTAACAGTTGGTCATATGATCCTTCGATTCCCACCATATCATTGGCGAAATAATTATTTATAAGGGAGGGCTATAATCAATAAGGGGTATCGATTTATACGGGTGAACTTATTAATAATAGGGGATTCTTATTTATAACAAAGGACCATTATTTATAAGTGGGGACTGTTATATGGGGTGGATGTTTATGTGGGGGTACTAATACTGATAAAGAGGCTATTACTTGTAAGGGGGGACTGTTTCTTATAAGAAGGGACTATTATTTAAAAGAGGACTATTATTGGATCAATTTATAAAGGAATCTGCCCCAAAATCAGAGCCACCCCCCAAGAACTCTGCAATCTGCCGTATAAAGTAAGATGTTTATCTCACCTCATGGCAGATACGGCCCTGGCCCCAAGCTATTTGTGGGGGGGAGCAGGAAAGCTAGAATTGGCCCTAGTCACAGTATAGGGATAATAAACGCATTACTATCACAGTGCATGGACACAATATTGTCACTGTACACAGAAAACATGTTGATATCACTGTATGGGTATAATAAAACCAATGTCACTGTACAGGTATAATAAGCATAATAATGCCACTGTATACAGATAAGCACAGTGATATCACTGTATGGGTATAATAAACACAATAATGTCACTGTACAGGGATAATAAACATAATGATATCACTGTACAGGGATAATAGAAACAAAAATGTTAGTGTATAGGGATAATGTACACAGTGATGTCACAATACAGACATAATTAACTCACAAATATCACAGTACAGTGATAATAAACACTGTGATGTCACAGTACACAGATAAACTCAGTGATTCCAAAGTACAGTGATATTAAACACAATAATGTCACTGTACAGGGATGATAAGCAGTCATATCACTTTACAGGGATAATAAAAAGAATAATGTCATAGCACACGGATAATAAACAGTGATGTCATTCTAAGTTCAGTACATCGGAAACAGTGAATCCACATACAGTATTAATAATATTACAGTGAAGGGATATGACTCACAGAGATCTATCGCTATGCAAGAATAATATACTAAGTGATGTCACAAAACAGGAAAGTCACAGTACGAAGATAATAAATACTGGGAAAGTGTTGAAGAATGGGTATTAAATGATGTCATAGCTAATGGACCACAGTGAACCTGCCGCACAGAGACAATAATCACACAGAATGCACAGAGTACCCAGGAAGGGGGGTGCCTACAAGTCACTTTTATGTATTTAGATACAGAGTAAGGTGTGATGGAAAGCCTAGTTACAGCTCTGCTTCACGTTCATTATGTTTCTTTTGCTTGATCTATCAGACTTTTCCAGCACATCCCACACATGCTCAGTCATATTCAAATCTGGTGCATTTTGAGGTCAATTCAACACTTTGAACTCTTTTTCATGTTCCTTATGAGATGTGTTAATGAATTTCCCCCAGTCTATTCTTCTTTCACCACCTGCTCTTGTCTACCTTTTCTTGCCTTTACTAGTCTGGTTTTGTAGTGACAGAGTACTTATACCTCCTCAAAGGTTTCAAAATACCTCCATTTTTGAGGTTTCCTCTGATTTTTCTTCTAATTTCATCATAAGCGTATCCTTGCTTTTTTGTTTCACATTGTGCTCCATTTTTGAGCCAAAGCAAATAGTGGTTTCAAAAGGAGTGCGAAATATATAGGAAGTACTTATACTTCTTCCTTCCGCTAAATCCACTAAAAAAAATACTCAAAAAAATCTGCAACAAAAAAGCAGTTTTTCTGCAGTGTGTGGCCTCATATGAATAGCTTTGAAGCCAACCAGATAACGATTTTCACCTTTTTTTCATTTTTAATAAACTCTAAAACAAAGAAAACCAAAAAAAAAAACTATTTTTGATAACAATCACTTTACCAGCCAAGTAAAGCTGGTTCATATCAACCTAAGGCTATATTCACACGACAGTGAATACTGGCCATGTGACATTGTTTTTTTTTAATGGATGTCACACAGCAGCATTAATTTCACTGTCAGAGGGGGCTATTCACATGATCATCAGTCATACCTCCCAACTGTCCCGGATTCTGCGGGACAGTCCCGTATTGTGGGTCATGTACCGCGGTCCCAGTCGGCGGGAGGTATGTCCCGGTATCAACTCATCTGCGTCCGGAGAGGACACAGATGAGTTGAATACAGTGGTGAAGCAGGAGCAGATTAAATTGTCGGATTAGCTGATAGGAACGTTAAACTGTGGGGGCAGCTGGAGGGGAACATTAAACTGTGGGTGCACCATGAGAGAGACTATTTATACTGTGGGGTCAATTTGAAGACAACATTATAATGTGGGGGCATATAATATTAGGGTGACTGTAAGAGTATTATGCTGTGTGGGGAGCACAAAGAGAAATGCATGGGAATGGGCGGAGTCAATTTAGAAGTGGGTGGAGCTAAATTTGTCCCTCTTTCTATCCTCTAAAAGTTGGGAGGTATGATCCGTTGTCATAGACTGTCAAAATATAGATCATATCCTATTTTTGGCCATTTTCACGGATCCCTCCATACACTGATGTATGCCCTTCAATGGCAAGATGGCCGTGAAAAATTCACCTCTTTCATGTGAATCTAGCCTAAGGATGTTATGCTTTCTTATTAGCTATAACTTTAAATAAAATTCAGATAATTGAAGAAATTTGCACTACATTCTACATGAAATGATCTTTCCAATGATACTGTATATAATTTTATGGTATTATTAAAAAATGCTGTTATGAGCTATCAAACATCAAAAATGCGCTTTTTTCTAAAGGTTTCCACAATTTTGGCTACTAGTGTATACTGTATATTATGTATGCCAGTGTAGCTCCAAAACATATGCAAAGTAGTCAGAACGTTTATTATTAATAAGGGTCTTTAAACTGAACACTAAATGTGCCTAATAGGCGTTTTCCAGGATTACGATATTGAAGAACTATCCTTAGTATAGGCCATCAATATCAGATCTGTGGCGATCCAACACCTGGCACTCCTCCCATGATCAACTGTAGGTCTGCGGCCTCTTTGCTGCTTAGCAATCAGAGCACCATACATTGCATTGAATGGAACAGTGCTGTAAAGAGGCCATGTAACCAATGAATGTGACATCACTGGCAAGGAAGCGACGTTTCCGTAGGTATAATTGACATGCTGTCATTTCCAAAACTGCAACAGCGTCCGCTGCGCAGATTTTTCCTCAAAGTGAACTGTAAAACGTCGGGTTTTTTTTTCCAGTTCACATCTGTGCCAGAGTCACCACTGGAGACTCTGTTGCAGAAGCCTCCGCAGTTTTGAAATGGCGAACACCCGACGGACCCTATTATAGTCAGTGGGGTCTGCTAGTGTCCAAGTATAACTGCTGTTTTAGAAGTCTGACTCTTCGTCGTTCAATTCTCCCAGCGGACTAGCATGAGGCTAGCATCAGTTTGTAACATACAAAATGTCAACATTTTATTGCAGCCCCTTCAAGTAGTGAAATTTGAAACTGTGGCCTCAGACCAAGGAGGTTGCTTACCCTGCTCTATAGCTCCTGCTAGCATACAGGTCAAGGTATGCAAATCAAATCTAACCATCAGTGCTTGCTTTTCCTGGATTAGCCTACATTCACATAACCGTGGTGCAAAACGGCTGTGAAAAAACATCCATTTTTTAAGTCCGTTTTGCACCCAAAGTGCGCCCGTTTTCAAAGATCCCTCATAAATTGCAGTGTATGAAGGGATCTGTGAAAACGGACAAACATAAATCATGACCTATATTTTGGACAATCCGTTACAACAGACCATCAAAATATTGTTCATGTGAATAGCCCCCATTTACCGACAGACAGGAAGATTTGTTAATATTCAGGTGGCTCAGATCCGCCATCCAAAGCCTAGCGCATGATATCATGATGATAATGGAATACTGCAAAGAAATGAAATGTGACTAGTGTCATTTGTCACTTTAACAATTACTTATGACTACATATGCATGCTAATATGATTTTTTCAATCCGGTTTTATGTTAAAAATAGAGCACTGCTGTGGTCATGTCACAAATCTTATTTGGTATGTTAGTTCTAATATTCACAGGTTGCTACGCTCTGTTGAAGATTTCATTTCCTTTCCTCTTCTTACACCCTGCGGTCTCGTACAGAAAGAATACTTGTATGCAGTGCTGCTGTCAGTGAAGCTGGCACTATACATTGCCAGTTATTTATATCCATTCAGCACCACACTGGCTCAAGAAGCTGAAAATGTACTTTTAAAAAATGATATTTTATCTATTACCGGGAGAGGATGCATTGAAAATAAAACAGTTTCCTCCATAGGTCTGAGAAACGGTAATATGGGAAAGCGATGACAATACAGGACAGTATCAACACTTGTATTTTAGTACATAGAAAATAATGTAGAGGAGAGGAATATCATAAAATTATGTAGTATGTAATCTTGTATTGCAGAAATATAATAAAATGTGATAAATAAACCAATTTCCTTTTACAAATTATTCTCAGAAGGATTTTAAGAGATGTATTATCGGATAATGGCCTATTGCACAAATGACATTTTTGTAGGTTTTTTTTTTTTCATATAGCAGTTTTCACACTAGCCGCTGAGCCCTCACAGTAGGCTAACACTTCCTGTGTGATTTTCCTCTCCTGCTGTTGTAGGGAGTGCAGGTGGACATCGACAAATGGGCTCAGGTGGTTTATGCCGTTAACCTGTTCCTTACTGAAGTGAATATGGCAAACACATTGAACAGTGTAACAGCAATACCTTGTGCAATAAAAGTTCAAAAATGAAAAGAAACCGTTTCTATAATGCTGGGTGACTTCTGTACCTAACTTGTGCATACACCAGGTGCCCATTTCTCAGGATCTCTGTTCTGCTGCCTTGACTTTCATGTCCTTTGTAATGGTGGCATTTCTTGTCCGCCTGGCCAAATCTGATGCTCTGCTGCATGTACTCTGCACTATGATCACGGGGCCATGACCTCTTGTCTACTAGGCTTGGTTCTGCTGTTTAGTTGCTCCAGTACCTGGACTCTCCACGCACAATGCATACATTTATACATCCAAA
Source organism: Leptodactylus fallax (assembly GCA_947044405.1). Classification (NCBI taxonomy): domain Eukaryota; kingdom Metazoa; phylum Chordata; class Amphibia; order Anura; family Leptodactylidae; genus Leptodactylus; species Leptodactylus fallax. Next base: position 6,918,076 of record CAMRHE010000021.1, read on the forward strand.
AACAACTTTGCCCACCAACTTCCTGGGCAGGACATTTCTCCTTCCCTGGGAACAGCCTCTTCACTTACAAAGCCAGGATTCACCATTGACAATAGATGATGGTGACAGAAAATCTCTTTCTTTTATCCCTCCCTGCTGTGTCATTTGCACATGTCACAGAGTATGCCCATTACACTTTCCTTTAGAAGAAAATGGGTTGTTTTCTTGCACAGCACAGGACCCCATTCTGTGGGGGTCCCAGCGGTTGGACATTAGTTATCAGACACTTTTCCTATGGATAGGTGATCAGTTGTTATTATGGGACAGTTCTTATACTTTTAGTGCTAAGGCTCCACATAGCAAAATGCAACAAAAAAAACGCAGCGGAATTGCATTGCATTTTTTTCTGCAGCATTTTTAATTGCAATTTCGCAGTTTTCCTCTGCGGACTTTCTGCCCTTATTATACCTATATGGAAAACGCCAGCGTTTCTGCAGATATAATTGACATACTGTGAAACACAGCTTTTCCCATTCACTTTGCAGGTACTGTAAAACGCTGTGTTTCCGCAGCAGCACAAATGCTGTGTTTTCGCAACATGGGGCTTCAGCCTAAAACTGGGTATGCTGAAAGGGAGGTCAAAAGTTTTTGGTCATCTGATTACTAAGTCATGAAACAAAGAAATTATACACTATTTGGTGAACGGGTGCAACATTTTTGGAGAGTCCGGGCCAGACCTGATGGAGTGAGCTCATGGTGTGCATTCTTTGCGCCTGGAATCAGACTATATATATATATATATATATATATATATATATATATATATATATATATATATATATATATATATATATATATATATCTATACTACAAACTGAACATTATTATATTCAAACTAAGGAACAAAAACACCTCATTGAATTTCACATGAGAGCTTGTTTATGGCCAAAGTAAATCCATGTCAATACGTGAAATATGAGTCAGTCACACTACTGAACAAATGATAAACCTTTGCCTGGCTCTTGACGTGGCTGCATGCATAAGTAATGTGCTGTGTTCTGTTGTTTGCGTATATTTTACTAGCATCAGTTATTTCTTGGTACATATAGAAAAGATATGTTAGAAGTATAGCTTGAAGGTCCTGGGCCCCATTAGAACTAACTTTACGCAATTATACTATATAAAGATATGGTTCCATATTACGTATATTATTGCTAAACTAACAGTGAGCCTAAAAATGAAATATTACTATGGGTTTTCATTCATAATGGTGTTTTCATTTAAGGACCAATATATGTTTTCCTGTTCAGAAATAGTCATATATTTAGGAAAGATTAATATATTGTATAGGCTTTTTTTAAATACAAAATACAAAACAGAAAAGAATAGACAGATGTCAATTGTTCAGGTTTCAGTTCTTCGGGTCCGCTTGGGAACCCGAAACATGGAAACCCCAAGCGGGTGACCTCCAATTCCCAGGTGTGACTGTAACCTCTACACCTAACAGTGATGGCACAGTAAAGGGGTAATTCTTACATTAAGATCATAGAACATGGATAATGCAGCCATCAGTAATGTCACAATATACCATGATGTCACAGTACAGAGGTAATAAACAATCATATGTCTGTACAGGAATAATAAATAATACACTGATGTAACAGCATATGGGTAAACTAAAATGAAATACAACACAAATAATAACCATTGTGATATCATAATGCAAAGATTATGCGGCTGTCAGTGTTACATACATATTACACATTGAGGTAGCACAGAACAGAGATAAACAGTTTTGCTATAAGGAGTAAGGTGTCCCACAAGTGTAAAAAAAAGTCACAAGTAACTGTAATGGACATATTCCATACATAATGCAATAGTCTTTACTGCCAAATAGCAACAAAACCTGTACAGCCCATTACGGAGCAATTTGGCCATACAAGGGATGTACATGGTTTTCTCTTGTAGAAAGGCAGCCATCTAAAACATAGCAGTCCACACAAAAATGGAAGTCTCTCCTCAGGTGTTCCACATTTACATTCCTCCCTGCTTCAGAGGTATGGTGGCTAAATCCAGTACTACCTCTATAAAGGTTGCAAAATGTGAGTCTGTTTCTCCCGTCCTGAACTGTGGCATCTGTCTCTAGGCATCCATAACATTACTCATAGTTTACTTGCACTGCTTGCTGCAGCACTCTAATAACACTCTGGCTATCTCCATCTTGGGCACTATTACACAAAGATGTGCACTCACTTAGGGCCTCCGTCTGCTATTCTCTGCTCTGCTTTTGATTGAGGATAACTGTCTTTTATGTAGTCTCTTACAACAATAACCATGCTGAGAGGAACATTTTAGCTAAAAGACCTGAATTCACAGGTACATGTGACCCAAGGGTCCTTTACATGGGTCAGTATATTATTCAATAGCAGTAACACAGATGTGCATTAGGTGATGGTAAAGCCTGTAAATTCAGCACTTACATGTACAGTACAGACCAAAAGTTTGGACACACCTTCTCATTCCAAGAGTTTTGTGTATTTTCATGACTATAAAAATTGTAGATTCACACTGAAGGCATCAAAACTATGAATTAACACATGTGGAATTATATACTTAACAAAAAAGTGTGAAACAACTGAAAATATGTCTTATATTCTAGGTTCTTCAAAGTAGCCAACTTTTGCTTTGATTACTGCTTTGCACACTCTTGGCATTCTCTTGATAAGCTTCAAGAGGTAGTCGCCTGAAATGGTCTTCCAACAGTCTTGAAGGAGTTCCCAGAGATGCTTAGCACTTGTTGGCCCTTTTGCCTTCACTCTGCGGTCCAGCTCACCCCAAACCATCTCGATTGAGTTCAGGTCTGGTGACTGTGGAGGCCAGGTCATCTGGCGTAGCACCCCATCACTCTCCTTCTTGGTCAAATAGCCCTTACACAGTCTGGAGGTGTGTTTGGGGTCATTGTCCTGTTGAAAAATAAATGATGGTCCAAATAAACGCAAACCGGATGGAATAGCATGCCACTGCAAGATGCTGTGGTAACCATGCTGGTTTAGTATTCCTTCAATTTTGAATAAATCCCCAACAGTGTCACCAGCAAAGCACCCCCACACCATCACACCTCCTCCTCCATGCTTCACGGTGGGAACCAGGCATGTAGAGTCCATTCGTTCACCTTTTCTGCGTTGCACAAAGACACGGTGGTTGGAACCAAAGATCTCAAATTTGGACTCATCAGACCAAAGCACAGATTTCCACAGGTCTAATGTCCATTCCTTGTGTTCTTTAGCCCAAACAAGTCTCTTCTGCTTGTTGCCTGTCCTTACCAGTGGTTTCCTAGCAGCTATTTTACCATGAAGGCCTGCTGCACACAGTCTCCTCTTAACAGTTGTTGTAGAGATGTGTCTGCTGCTAGAACTCTGTGTGGCATTGACCTGGTCTCTAATCTGAGCTGCTGTTAACCTGCGATTTCTGAAGCTGGTGACTCGGATGAACTTATCCTCCGCAGCAGAGGTGACTCTTGGTCTTCCTTTCCTGGGGCGGTCCTCATGTGAGCCAGTTTCTTTGTAGCGCTTGATGGTTTTGGCCACTGCACTTGGGGACACTTTCAAAGTTTTCCCAATTTTTCGGACTGACTGACCTTCATTTCTTAAAGTAATGATGGACACTCTTTTTCTTTACTTAGCTGCTTTTTTCTTGCCATAATACAAATTCTAACACTCCATTCAGTAGGACTATCAGCAGTGTATCCACCTGACTTCTGAACAACACAACTGATGGTCCCAACCCCATTTATAAGGCAAGAAATCCCACTTATTAAACCTGACAGGGCACACCTGTGAAGTGAAAACCATTTCAGGTGACTACCTCTTGAAGCTCATCAAGAGAATGCCAAGAGTGTGCAAAGCAGTAATCAAAGCAAAAGGTGGCTACTTTGAAGAACCTAGAATATAAATCATATTTTCAGTTGTTTCACACTTTTTTGTTAAGTATAAAATTCCACATGTGTTAATTCATAGTTTTGAAGCCTTCAGTGTGAATCTACAATTTTTATAGTCATGAAAATACAGAAAACTCTTGGAATGAGAAGGTGTGTCTGTACTGTATATACAGTATATTATGCCTATGAACAGTTCCATGACCAGGGTATTGCCAACTCGATCCTTCTTCTTTTCATACCCTCTTGTACCTGAAATAAAGACTCGACACCTTCTTGGATTAAATTGGCCACAGCAGCCATTTTATTAAATAAAATAAAATAATAAATAACCAAGTGCAAAATACAGCCAACATTCCCAACGGTAACTACCCTAAACACCCCTCGTGTCTAAGCCAGCCCTTAACTGTAAACCACCGACGACGGAGGTCCTCGAGGCCCAAAACCCTAATCGATCTAAATGACCCCTTTGAGCACCAGCTATTTTAGCCCCAGCCGTTTCACACCAGCTCGGGGGCACCAATTTATTTAAGTGCCTTGGTGCTCCCTCTGTCCCCTTGGCCTAACTGGGCCAAAACTGTTTAAACCCCTTTACACCAGAACCGAGTTCCAACCGAACCCTGCCAATGGTTTTGGGGAGTCCAGCCCCTACCATGGGGTCCACCCCACCAAAAGCATTACCAAATCCACCAACCTCGAGGACCCCTACCGCAAAGGCTACTGTGACAATAGCCTCCCTACCACCTAACTCAACCAATACCCATTATTACCAAAGAAAAAATAAATAAAAGGAGCGGGTGGGCGGGGGCTTGCTCCTGTACTGCCTCCAGAGAAGTGGCGGGAATTTTCCCGTTCTTCCTTTAAATACGCCCCCTCTCCCTACCTCTCTCCCCCTTTTCCAGAGCCCTCCCCTCACCTAGCAACCACTAAACCCTTCCTGCCACATCCAATTTAACCCCTTCCAATCCCCCCCTCTTTTACATGTCAGTCTTCTCCTGTCATCCCTTGTCATGCAGGCCTCCCTTTCAAGGCTTTGCCTTCCATCCGGCCTCACTTTAAATACAAAAAGCAACAAATAACTTGTTCCTCTGAACGAACCCGTATGGAAATCTGGCATAGGCAGTAGTATTTAAAGGCACTGTAACATCTAAGATCAATTTATACATTACAAACACCTAAATAAATTAACTATAGTCCCAAATTTTGCCCACCACCTTTTAATGTCACAGCGTAAAGCTAAGGATCAGAGAGCTGTCACAGCGGTCTCATTTTTTCTCAGTTACTGATGTTGTTGAATGAGTGGGCTTTCATTCATGTGCAGAGATTTATTTATAGATCTATCTTTGTTTTCATGTGTATCTATCTATCTATCTATCTATCTATCTATCTATCTATCATTTATCTATCCTTTCAATATTACGAAAATACCTAGTGTTAAATGCTGGGACTTTTGTTTATGTGATGGGATCTACTTATAGATCTATCTATCTATCTATCTATCTATCTATCTATCTATCTATCTATCTATCTACCTATCTGTCTGTTCGCCCGTCTATTTACCATGTTGTATAAGTGAATTTCATGCATGTGAAGGAATGTTGGAGGATGTCTAAGGCCAGATGGTGGCAGTCTTTCCCCAGAAACACTTGCTTTCCGGTAAAGTAATTAAATTGGTATGCATAGTAATGCCTGCAGTCAGCTCTTCTGTAGCTTTAACAGCTCATCTGCATGATAGATTTGGAAACAGACAGCACGGTGACTCTCTGTTAATCTTTCACAAAAAGTAAAGGATATGCATAAGGCAAAGCTATGCTAGAAGAATCACTTCCACTACAAAGGTCGGATTCATCAATGAAAAACATTAATATACATTTAGCAGTTGCTGGAACAGTGATACAGCTGAACAGATCACATCTTGTCACATTTTATAATGTAACACATGGCTTCGAAAGGGAAATGCAGCAAATTCTACATAACATTAAATTTCAATTTGAATAGAACATTTTACTTTTAAATATTGGAAGTAACTTCTTTGATTCTGCATTCATTGTTCCTATAAGCTGTGACACTTGAAGGCATTCTAATATATTACCCTCTATACATTACATTATATGTTTATTGTATGCAAATGGCATCTACATAATATAATAGAGACATGATGGAAAATTGTAATAAGTCATCTACCTGGATTGGAGGTGGGGGCAGAGGCAATTCCTCTGCAAAATATATTAATTTATTCCTTGTTGCTTATATAGCAGCAATATATACTGCAGCACTGTTTAGAGACTGTCTTTACTCACATAAATCTCTGCTCCCAAAAGGGTTCACAATCTAATGTCTCTATCCCTAAGTGTCATTGTATGGCCATAAAACGATAATAGAGATGCCTATAGATTCAAGGTGCAGAATGTTTGAAAACATTTTATATGGCATGAGAAACAGATGCTGACATTTTCCATTGCATGAATGCATTATAAATGACATGGTAAACCACAGTATGTACAACATTTAGAAGAAAATAAGATCTTGCTGGATGGGTATTCAGGATTGTGATACCTCACACATTACATATACCTTAATTGTTTATGTAGAGTACCAGAGGCGTAACTAGGAGTTTAGCACAGGGAAGCAAACACATCTGAGTAGGACCCCTACCCTAGTATTCCGATAATATCCCTATACAGTGACTGTATAATGGTAGATACCGTCTCTACGCAGGGCTCTGCAGACAGTACAGGAAAAATGTTGTGACTTACAGGTGACGTCTCTGACTGTAATAATATATACAGTCATATGAAAAAGTTTGGGCACCCCTATTAATCTTAATCATTTTTAGTTCTAAATATTTGGGTGTTTGCAACAGCCATTTCAATTTGATATATCTAATAACTGATGGACACAGTAATATTTCAGGATTGAAATGAGGTTTATTGTACTAACAGAAAATGTGCAATATGCATTAAACCAAAATTTGACCGGTGCAAAAGTATGGGCACCTCAACAGAAAAGTGACATTAATATTTAGTAGATCCTCCTTTTGCAAAAATAACAGCCTCTAGTCGCTTCCTGTAGCTTTTAATCAGTTCCTGGATCCTGGATGAAGGTATTTTTGACCATTCCTCTTTACAAAACAATTCCAGTTCAGTTAAGTTTGATGGTCGCCGAGCATGGACAGCCCGCTTCAAATTATCCCACAGATGTTCAATGATATTCAGGTCTGGGGACTGGGATGGCCATTCCAGAACATTGTAATTGTTCCTCTGCATGAATGCCTGAGTAGATTTGGAGCTGTGTTTTGGATCATTGTCTTGCTGAAATATCCATCCCCGGCGTAACTTCAAATTCGTCACTGATTCTTGTACATTATTCTCAAGAATCTGCTGATACTGAGTTGAATCCATGCGACCCTCAACTTTAACAAGATTCCCAGTGCCGGCATTGGTCACACAGCCCCAAAGCATGATGGAACCTCCACCAAATTTTACAGTGGGTAGCAAGTGTTTTTCTTGGAATGCTGTGTTTTTTGGACGCCATGCATAACACCTTTTTGCATGACAAACAACTCAATCTTTGTTTCATCAGTCCACAGGACCTTCTTCCAAAATGAAGCTGGCTTGTCCAAATGTGCTTTTGCATACCTCAGGCGACTCTGTTTGTGGCGTGCTTTCAGAAACGGCTTCTTTCGCATCACTCTCCCATACAGCTTCTCCTTGTGCAAAGTGTGCTGTATTGTTGACCGATGCACAGTGACACCATCTGCAGGAAGATGATGCTGCAGCTCTTTGGAGGTGGTCTGTGGATTGTCCTTGACTGTTCTCACCATTCTTCTTCTCTGCCTTTCTGATATTTTTCTTGGTCTGACACTTCTGGGCTTAACAAGAACTGTCCCTGTGGTCTTCCATTTCCTTACTATGTTCCTCACAGTGGAAACTGACAGGTTAAATCTCTGAGACAACTTTTTGTATCCTTCCCCTGAACAACTATGTTGAACAATCTTTGTTTTCAGATCATTTGAGAGTTGTTTTGAGGAGCCCATGATGCCACTCTTCAGAGGAGATTCAAATAGGAGAACGACTTGCAATTGGCCACCTTAAATACCTTTTCTCATGATTGGATACACCTAGCTATGAAGTTCAAAGCTCAGTGAGGTTACAAAACCAATTTTGTGCTTCAGTAAGTCAGTAAAAAGTAGTTAGGAGTATTCAAATCAATAAAATGATAAGGGTACCCAAATTTTTGCACCGGTCAAATTTTGGTTTAATGCATATTGCACATTTTCTGTTAGTACAATAAACCTCATTTCAATCCTGAAATATTACTGTGTCCATCAGTTATTAGATATATCAAATTGAAATGGCTGTTGCAAACACCCAAATATTTAGAACTAAAAATGATTAAGATTAATAGGGGTGCCCAAACTTTTTCATATGACTGTATTTCCCACGTCTTACATCTGGAACAGACTTCCATGACCATTTCTACCAGCCTTGACTTGTCTCTGTAAAATTTGCAACACAGACATCTTTGACTCCTCACTTTTCTAGACACCCAACTGACAGTGTGCTCACTTACACAAAGTCTTGATCCTGCTACTGCCCACAATTATAATATAAATCCCATGGAAATGCCCCCTTAAATTAATAGTGCCCCTCAGTTAGTGATGTCTCCTGTGTGTTCCCTCATTAATAATGCTAACTTGTTAAAAGGGTATTTATTGATGACATATACTCAGGAATATAATAAAAGATCAGTGGGGTTCCAGCACCTGGGAAGAGGTCACCATCCTCTGCACCTGCTCTATGTCTTTTCTATATACAAGTGCCCAAAATTGTGCACAGTATTCCATATGTGGTCTGACCAGTGATTTGTATAGAGGAAACTCCTTGTCATGAAAATGGAATCCTCTTATGATGCATCCCTTAATTTTCTTTGCCTTGGCATTAGCTGCCTAGTATACTGGTTCCTAAAATGTAATTTATTGTCCACAAGTATCCCCATGGCTTCTTCAGTGGCAGTTTTACTCAGTGTTTTGCTATTTAAAGTGGTTGTGCTATTACGGACACTTACCTCGATCCACAGGACAGGGGATTACTAGAGGACTGATTGCTGTGTCCCCCAGTGATCAGGACGATGCTGGAGTGTCCCCCTAAGGCCTCCTTGTGAATGGAGCGCCAGTGTGCCTGTTTGACCGGTACTCCATTCACTGCTATGAGGCTCAAGCACATTACAATGCCGACAGCCCCATATCAGGGGCTACCGCCAGTACAGTCATGGCCAAAAGTTTTGAGAATGATACAAATATAAATTTTTACAAAGTCTACTGCTTCAGTTTTTCTAATGGCAATTTGCATATACTCCAGAATGTTATAAAGAGTGATCAGCTTAACAGCTATTACTTGCAAAGTCAATATTTGCCTAGAAAATGAACTTTATCCCCCAAAACACATTTCAACATCATTGCAGCCCTGCCTTAAAAGGACCACCTAACATCGTTTCAGTGATTGCTCCATTAACACAGGTGTGGGTGTTGATGAGGACAGGGCTGGAGAACAATCTGTCATGATTAAGTAAGAATGACACCACTGGACACTTTAAAAGGAGGCTGGTGCTTGCCATCATTGTTTATCTTCTGTTAACCATGGTTATCTTTAAAGAAACACGTGCAGTCATCATTGCACTGCACAAAAATGGCCTAACTGGGAAGAGTATTGCAGCTAGAAAGATTGCACCTCAGTCAACAATCTATCGCATCATCAAGAACTTCAAGGAGAGACGTTCCATTGGTGCCAAAAAGGCTCCAGGGCGCCCAAGAAAGACCAGCAAGCGGCAGGACTGTCTCTTAAAAGTGTTTCAGCTGCGGGATCGGGCTACCAGCAGTGCAGAGCTTGCTGAGGAATGGCAGCAGGCAGGTGTGAGTGCATCTGCACGCACTGTGAGGCGGAGACTCTTGGAGCAAGGCCTGGTCTCAATGAGGGCAGCAAAGAAGCCACTTCTCTCCAGAAAAAACATCAGGGACAGACTGATATTCTGCAAAAGGTACAGGGAGTGGACTGCTGAGGACTGGGGTAAAGTCATTTTCTCTGATGAATCCCCTTTTCGATTGTTTGGAACATCTGGAAACCAGCTTATTCGGAGAAGAAGAGGTGAGCGCTACCACCAGTCTTGTCTCATGCCAACTGTAAAGCATCCTGAAACCATTCATGTGTGGGGTTGCTTCTCAGCCAAGGGAATCGGCTCTCTCACAGTCTTGCCTAAAAACACAGCCATGAATAAAGAATGGTACCAGAATGTCCTCCAAGAGCAACTTCTCCCAACCGTCCAAGAGCAGTTTGGCGCTCAACAATGCCTTTTCCAGCATGATGGAGCACCTTGCCATAAAGCAAAGGTGATAAATAAATGGCTCAGGGAACAAAACATAGAGACTTTGGGTCCATGGCCTGGAAACTCCCCAGATCTTAATCCCATTGAGAACTTGTGGTCAATCATCAAGAGACGGGTGGACAAACAAAAACCAACAAATTCAGACAAAATGAAAGCATTGATTCTGCAAGAATGGACTGCTATCAGTCAGGATTTGGTCCAGAAGTTGATTGAGAGCATGCCAGGGAGAATTGCAGAGGTCCTGAAGAAGAAGGGTCAACACTGCAAATATTGACTTGCTGCATTAACTCATTCTAACTGTCAATATACAGTCATATGAAAAAGTTTGGGCACCCCTATTAATCTTAATCATTTTTAGTTCTAAATATTTGGGTGTTTGCAACAGCCATTTCAATTTGATATATCTAATAACTGATGGACACAGTAATATTTCAGGATTGAAATGAGGTTTATTGTACTAACAGAAAATGTGCAATATGCATTAAACCAAAATTTCACCGGTGCAAAAGTATGGGCACCTCAACCGAAAAGTGACATTAGTATTTAGTAGATCCTCCTTTGCAAAAATAACAGCCTCTAGTCGCTTCCTGTAGCTTTTAATCAGTTCCTGGATCCTGGATGAAGGTATTTTTGACCATTCCTCTTTACAAAACAATTCCAGTTCAGTTAAGTTTGATGGCGCCGAGCATGGACAGCCCGCTTCAAATTATCCCACAGATGTTCAATGATATTCAGGCTGGGGACTGGGATGGCCATTCCAGAACATTGTAATTGTTCCTCTGCATGAATGCCTGAGTAGATTTGGAGCTGTTTTGGATCATTGTCTTGCTGAAATATCCATCCCTGGCGAACCAAACATCACTGATTCTTGTACATTATTCTCAAGAATCTGCTGATACTGAGTTGAATCCATGCGACCCCAACTTAACAAGATTCCCGGTGCCGGCATGGCCACACAGCCCCAAAGCATGATGGAACCTCCACCAAATTTACAGTGGGTAGCAAGTGTTTCTTGGAATGCTGTGTTTTTGGACGCCAGCATAACGCCTTTTGTATGACCAAACAACTCAACTTTGTTTCATCAGCCACAGGACCCTTCCAAAATGAAGCTGGCTTGCCAAATGTGCTTTTGCATACCCAGGCGACTATGTTTGTGGCGTGCTTTCAGAAACGGTTCTTTCGCATCACTCTCCCATACAGCTTCTCCTTGTGCAAAGTGTGCTGTATTGTTGACCGATGCACAGTGACACCATCTGCAGCAAGATGATGCTGCAGCTCTTTGGAGGTGGTCTGTGGATTGTCCTTGACTGTTCTCACCATTCTTCTCTCTGCCTTTCTGATATTTTTCTTGGCCTGCCACTTCTGGGCTTAACAAGAACTGTCCCTGTGGTCTTCCATTTCCTTACTATGTTCCTCACAGTGGAAACTGACAGGTTAAATCTCTGAGACAACTTTTTGTATCTTTCCCCTAAACAACTATGTTAAACAATCTTTGTTTTCAGATCATTTGAGAGTTGTTTTGAGGAGCCCATGATGCCACTCTTCAGAGGAGATTCAAATAGGAGAACAACTTGCAATTGGCCACCTTAAATACCTTTTCTCAGATTGGAACACCTGGCTATGAAGTTCAAAGCTCAGTGAGGTTACAAAACCAATTTTGTGCTTCAGTAAGTCAGTAAAAAGTAGTTAGGAGTATTCAAATCAATAAAATGATAAGGGTACCCAAATTTTTGCACCGGTGAAATTTTGGTTTAATGCATATTGCACATTTTCTGTTAGTACAATAAACCTCATTTCAATCCTGAAATATTACTGTGTCCATCAGTTATTAGATATATCAAATTGAAATGGCTGTTGCAAACACCCAAATATTTAGAACTAAAAATGATTAAGATTAATAGGGGTGCCCAAACTTTTTCATATGACTGTATTTCCCACGTCACATCTGGAACAGACTTCCATGACCATTTCTACCAGCCTGACTTGTCTCTGTAAAATTTGCAACACAGACATCTTTGACTCCTCACTTTTCTAGACACCCAACTGACAGTGTGCTCACTTACACAAAGTCTTGATCCTGCTACTGCCCACAATTATAATATAAATCCCATGGAAATGCCCCCTTAAATTAATAGTGCCCCTCAGTTAGTGATGTCTCCTGTGTGTTCCCTCATTAATAATGCTAACTTGTTAAAAGGGTATTTATTGATGACATATACTCAGGAATATAATAAAAGATCAGTGGGGTTCCAGCACCTGGGAAGAGGTCACCACCCTGCACCTGCTCTATGTCTTTTCTATATACAAGTGCCCAAAATTGTGCACAGTATTCCATATGTGGTCTGACCAGTGATTTGTATAGAGGAAACTCCTTGTCATGAAAATGGAATCCTCTTATGATGCATCCCTTAATTTCTTGCCTTGGCATTAGCTGCCTAGTATACTGGTTCCTAAAATGTAATTTATTGTCCACAAGTACCCCATGGCTTCTTCAGTGGCAGTTTTACCAGTGTTTGCTATTTAAAGTGGTTGTGCTATTACGGACACACCCGACCACAGGACAGGGGATTACTAGAGGACTGATTGCTGTGTCCCCCAGTGATCAGGACGATGCTGGAGTGTCCCCTAAGGCCTCCTGTGAATGGAGCGCCAGTGTGCCTGTTTGACCGGTACCCATTCACTGCTATGAGGCTCAAGACATTACAATGCCGACAGCCCCAACAGGGCTACCGCCAGTACAGTCATGGCCAAAAGTTTTGAGAATGATACAAATATAAATTTTACAAAGTCTACTGCTTCAGTTTTCTAATGGCAATTTGCATATACTCCAGAATGTTATAAAGAGTGATCAGCTTAACAGCTATTACTTGCAAAGAATATTGCCTAGAAAATGAACACCCCCAAAACACATTCAACATCATTGCAGCCCGCCTTAAAAGGACCACCAACATCGTTTCAGTGATTGCTCCATTAACACAGGTGTGGGTGTTGATGAGGACAGGGCTGGAGAACAATCTGTCATGATTAAGTAAGAATGACACCACTGGACACTTTAAAAGGAGGCTGGTGCTTGCCATCATTGTTTATCTTCTGTTAACCATGGTTATCTTTAAAGAAACACGTGCAGTCATCATTGCACTGCACAAAAATGGCCTAACTGGGAAGAGTATTGCAGCTAGAAAGATTGCACCCAGTCAACAATCTATCGCATCATCAAGAACTTCAAGGAGAGACGTTCCATTGGTGCCAAAAAGGCTCCAGGGCGCCCAAGAAAGACCAGCAAGCGGCAGGACTGCCTAAAAGTGTTTCAGCGCGGGACGGGCACCAGCAGTGCAGAGCTGCTGAGGAATGGCAGCAGGCAGGTGTGAGTGCATCTGCACGACTGTGAGGCGGAGACCTTGGAGCAAGGCCTGGCTCAATGAGGGCAGCAAAGAAGCCACCCCCAGAAAAAACATCAGGGACAGACTGATATTCTGCAAAAGGTACAGGGAGTGGACTGCTGAGGACTGGGGTAAAGTCATTTCTCTGATGAATCCCCTTTCGATTGTTTGGAACATCTGGAAACCAGCTTATTCGGAGAAGAAGAGGTGAGCGTACCACCAGTCTTGTCCATGCCAACTGTAAAGCATCCTGAAACCATTCATGTGTGGGGTTGCTTCTCAGCCAAGGGAATCGGCTCTCTCACAGTCTTGCCTAAAAACACAGCCATGAATAAAGAATGGTACCAGAATGTCCTCCAAGAGCAACCCCCAACCGCCAAGAGCAGTTTGGCGCTCAACAATGCCTTCCAGCATGATGGAGCACTTGCCATAAAGCAAAGGTGATAAATAAATGGCTCAGGGAACAAAACATAGAGACTTTGGGTCCATGGCCTGGAAACTCCCCAGATCTTAATCCCATTGAGAACTTGTGGTCAATCATCAAGAGACGGGTGGACAAACAAAAACCAACAAATTCAGACAAAATGAAAGCATTGATCTGCAAGAATGGACGCTATCAGTCAGGATTTGGTCCAGAAGTTGATTGAGAGCATGCCAGGGAGAATTGCAGAGGTCCTGAAGAAGAAGGGTCAACACTGCAAATATTGACTTGCTGCATTAACTCATTCTAACTGTCAATATACAGTCATATGAAAAAGTTTGGGCACCCCTATTAATCTTAATCATTTTTAGTTCTAAATATTTGGGTGTTTGCAACAGCCATTTCAATTTGATATATCTAATAACTGATGGACACAGTAATATTTCAGGATTGAAATGAGGTTTATTGTACTAACAGAAAATGTGCAATATGCATTAAACCAAAATTCACCGGTGCAAAAGTATGGGCACCTCAACCGAAAAGTGACATTAGTATTTAGTAGATCCTCCTTTGCAAAAATAACAGCCCTAGTCGCTTCCTGTAGCTTTTAATCAGTCCTGGATCCTGGATGAAGGTATTTTTGACCATTCCTCTTTACAAAACAATTCCAGTTCAGTTAAGTTTGATGGTCGCCGAGCATGGACAGCCCGCTCAAATTATCCCACAGATGTTCAATGATATTCAGGTCTGGGGACTGGGATGGCCATTCCAGAACATTGTAATTGTTCCTCTGCATGAATGCCTGAGTAGATTTGGAGCTGTTTTGGATCATTGTCTTGCTGAAATACCACCCTGGCGTAATCAAATCACACTGATCTTGTACATTATCTCAAGAATCTGCTGATACTGAGTTGAATCCATGCGACCCCAACTTTAACAAGATCCCGGTGCCGGCATTGGCCACACAGCCCCAAAGCATGATGGAACCCCACCAAATTTACAGTGGGTAGCAAGTGTTTTTCTTGGAATGCTGTGTTTTTTGGACGCCATGCATAACGCTTTTTGTATGACCAAACAACTCAATCTTTGTTCATCAGTCCACAGGACCTCTCCAAAATGAAGCTGGCTTGCCAAATGTGCTTTTGCATACCTCAGGCGACTATGTTTGTGGCGTGCTTTCAGAAACGGTCGCATCACTCTCCCATACAGCTCTCCTTGTGCAAAGTGTGCTGTATTGTTGACCGATGCACAGTGACACCATCTGCAGCAAGATGATGCTGCAGCTCTTTGGAGGTGGTCTGTGGATTGTCCTTGACTGTCTCACCATTCTTCTCTCTGCCTTCTGATATTTTTCTTGGCCTGCCACTTCTGGGCTTAACAAGAACTGTCCCTGTGGTCTCCATTTCCTTACTATGTTCCTCACAGTGGAAACTGACAGGTTAAATCTCTGAGACAACTTTTTGTATCTTTCCCCTAAACAACTATGTTAAACAATCTTTGTTTTCAGATCATTTGAGAGTTGTTTTGAGGAGCCCATGATGCCACTCTTCAGAGGAGATTCAAATAGGAGAACAACTTGCAATTGGCCACCTTAAATACCTTTCTCATGATTGGATACACCTGGCTATGAAGTTCAAAGCTCAGTGAGGTTACAAAACCAATTTTGTGCTTCAGTAAGTCAGTAAAAAGTAGTTAGGAGTATTCAAATCAATAAAATGATAAGGGTACCCAAATTTTTGCACCGGTGAAATTTTGGTTTAATGCATATTGCACATTTTCTGTTAGTACAATAAACCCATTCAATCCTGAAATATTACTGTGTCCATCAGTTATTAGATATATCAAATTGAAATGGCTGTTGCAAACACCCAAATATTTAGAACTAAAAATGATTAAGATTAATAGGGGTGCCCAAACTTTTTCATATGACTGTAAGCTTCTGTTACTCATAATATGAATGCAATTATATTTCTGTATGTGATAAAAACATCTGACAAACACACATAAAAACCAGAGGGCAGCAGATCATGTGAAAATATAATATTTGTGTCATTCTCAAAACTTTTGGCCATGACTGTACATACTACCCCAATTCAGGGAAAAATAGCACATATTAAAATTGTAATGTTCAACAGGTACACTGCTGCCAGATCAGAGTATCTGCTTTATGTATGGACTGTGCAAGAAGGCTGGACCAGTAGTATTACCACTGATTATCATATTATATCTATCTACTGTATCTATGAAAAAAGTGTACACAAGCATCAGGCCCAATATCAGTACAGGATAAACTGCTAGGTCAGACTAGCCCTCTCTATATACCTTGTGATATTACATCTTCCAGCATGACCTGAACAATGGTAAATGAATGCACATGTATGGCATCATCCATCATAACTTGGCAGAAACCATACTTTGAATACATTTCCTTATTAGATGCAGCCAGAGGAGGAATGATTCAGGGGCATAGCTATAGGGGTTGCAGAGGTAGCAATCGCTTCCGTGCCCTGGGGACTCAGTGGGCTTGAAGGACTCTCTACAACATAAGATGACACATCTCAGTTACATCTCTGGAATAAGCATTTACATTTAGGGGATATAGCAGTCCATACACATAAGAAATATGTTGATCTGAACCTCCAACTTCAGTGGGTTCAGCTGACCATGTAATGTGTATGCGGTCCTCCCAACTCTCCCTTCCTTAACAATGCGACTCAAAGTGCCTCCTGAATATAACAGTGCTGCACATTGTACCCCTGAATATTACCGTGCTATGCAATGTGCCCCATGAATACAGCAGTGCCACACACTGTGCCCTGTGGACATAGCATTATCATGCACAATGCCACCCAAATATAACAGTGCTACACATTGTGCCACTGAATATTACAGTGCTTTGCAATATCCCCATGAATGTGGTAGTGCCACACACTGTGCCCTGTGAATATAACACTGTGCACACTGTGACCCTGAATATAAAATGGTCACATACTACGTCACTGAAAATAGTGCCACAAACTGTTCCCCTGAATATAAAACTGCCAAACACTGTGCCTTCTGAACATAGTTCCCTACAATGGTGCCACACACTGTTACCCTGTGTATAAGTGCCATATATTGTGCTTCTAAAATAACAATGCCAAACACTGTACTATTCCTTAAAAATAAATGCCCCACTTAGTACGCCCTGAAGAATATATGGCCCACATGATGGACCTCAAAAATAATTGCCCAACATAGTGCCCCACAAAAAATGAACTGACACCACCAGCAAAAAAAAAACAAAAAAACTCATCTGTCATTATTGTTGCATGTTCACTCAGAAATGCAGGTCAGGTTTGGCCTTGTAATTATGCCACCTGCATGACAGAAAAACACTGAATGGTGGTACATGGGAGCCTAGCAGAGCCCTGCCTGCACCTACCAGATTAGTCATAGTGTCTGATCCCTAGCACTGCGCTGCCTGCATTCGGCAGATGGCTGGCAACAGTACAGGGACCTACATATTAAGTCTAGAGTGGATGAGGGGGAGCAGACTCATTAGACCCCCTCTCTATCTATCTATCTATCTATCTATCTTTACACATGTTCTTTTTTTCCTTCATGCACTGTAAATTACGAGCAGTTTTCAGTATTATTTGCTTTTCTAAACTGCCAGTCAGTAACCGTTCCTTGAAGTCAACAAAGCACGTTACGTTCTTTGTCAGATGTTTCTATAAAATAATGAACATATGGCAAGTAGGGCAGGGGAAGCGCAGCTGAAGTTTATCATGGTGAGTTAATGCAAGTGCGCGGCGATGATAATTAGTTACACCAAACCTTGATTAGGGAGTAGATTATTAGCCAGCTGTCAGCAGGAATGCTAGAGAACAACCTCGACTTGTCTGAGATAGGCAATAAGATTTCATCAATGGAATACACAGGGTTAAAATATAAAGGCCCAATGACATGGTGAAAATGCACCATATGTTATATAATGAATCGAGACATTTCAGAGTTTGACACAAAGATGTAGCCAGAGCAGAGTTTGTCAGTTTAGTCTGACTTCCTACGTGTTATCTGTGCCTATGCAGAGGACTGTGTTACTCTATATCTTCTGTATGATCCCAGTGGGTGATTGTGATCACCAAAGAACAGTTAAATGAAAAATTCAGCTCTGCTACTGTACATGTGTATAATAAACAAGCCTCCTATAGTCAAGGACATAAAAATGACACGTTTCCTTTTAACTCCTATTAGAGAGAAGAAAGATTATCACCATTATAGAGCAGGGTTTATTACTGCAATAGAAATCGCGCGAGGGAACTGGGATATTATAGTCGTGAGATTGATGATTTTTATTTGGACAAAAATGTGTATTTCTAACGAGAAAAAATGGGGCTCACTGATGCAGACAAAGGATGGGTTTCATTCAGAGACTAAATGCTTGGCTCTGTGCTATGATGTGTACATCTCCCCTCAGCACTGGAGACAATGTGGAAATAGTAACATGAAATGGCAATGGGAATATGGCAAATAGTTACATCTTCTATTGGCCATATTTTAGATCCAGGGTTTTGGTAGTTATGTTTCAATTGCTTAAATCTTCCCAGAAACTAATGATGTACTCTTATTCTGTCAGATCAAAATGATGATGTTACCATTAAAAAATGATGCGCCAAATCGGAGGTGACAACCAATAGGTCCTGTCCTTATTAAAAAATTGGGCACCTCTACAAAAATGAAAAATGCCACAATATCTGTAAGCAGATAAAACAGAATTATCAAACTTAGTTTACTGTACAAATTTCTGATTAATTCAGAAATTAATTAATGTATGTTTTTGGTGGAATCCTATTAGGCCCCGTGTAGCGAATTGCTGCTAAAAAATGCAGCAGAAAAAAAATGCAGCGAAAACGACTGCTTTTTGCATTTTTGCATCTCCCCCATATAAGTCTATGGGATATACGCAGCATTTTCACAAGTAAAATGAACATGCTCCATTTTTCAAAAACTATCAGCTCATCTGCATACAGATAAAAAGTTGCCACTATAGCTTAGGGTGGGTTCACATTTGCGGCAGCACTCTGTCCGCCGCGAATCCGACCTAAATGTCAGAAAACTGGATAGGGGAAGGTTTGCGACGCATTGCTTAAAACTCCATTCACTTGAACGGGGTTTTAAAGCAATGCGCGGGTCTGTGCTTACACCCTCTGCACCGCAAAGCCATGTAGGACTTTGTTTCCAGCGAAAAAAACTGCAGAGGGTGTAAGCACACACCCGCACATTGCTTTAAAACCCCATTCAAGTGAATGTAGTTTCAAGCAATGCGTCGCAAACCTTCCCTTATCCAGTGCCTATCCAGTTTTCCGACATTTAGGTCGGATTCGCAGTGGACAGAGTGCTGCCACAAGTGTAAACCCACCCTTATAAGTGGTTTAAGAGCCAGTCCTTAGAAGCAATATCAGGAACCCATCCTAGAACTGATGTTTTAATTATTATTTACTTATACAGCACCACTGCACCTATGAAACAAACAGGTTTAATATTGAACATAGTAAAAACATAAAAGTACAATAAAAAGAAGCTAAGTGAGGGACTGTAGGTAGGTAGGGGAAGATAGAAAAAGAGAGACAACAAATTTCGATGTGGGTGTGGGTTACTTTTTTGTAACCCATTGACCCACAATAACACACTTATAGCTCTGTGACATGCTGTGAGTTCTAAAACCATAACGGTTTTGGAAATTGCAGCGTCTCCGCTGTGTGTATTTTTTCGCAATGTGTGGATGGGTATCGCTAGACTGTAGGGACTGTAAAATGCTGCAGTGGCCACGTGGGGCCCTGGTCTTAAAGGCGATCTCTGTGAAGAATCTGATAAAGTTTTTGAGATGATAATTTAAAGGGTACAACTTATACTTGCTGTTGTTACTTTTGCAAATATGGCGCCCACAAGAAAACTAAAAAATGTCAATGCCTCTGTAAGTAAATAAAACCAAATGACCAAACTTTAGCTATTGTTCTAATTTGTGATTTATTACTATGTTCATTCCCCTATGGGTGGCACGGTGGCTCAGTGGTTAGCACTGCAGCACTGGAGTCCTGGGTTCGAATCCTGCCAAGGACAACATCTGCAAGGAGTTCGTATGTTCTCCCCGTGTTTGTGTGGGTTTCCTCCCACATTCCAAAGACATACTGATAGGGAATATAGATTGTGAGCCCTATATGGGACAGTGATCACAATGTCTGTAAAGCGCTGTGGAATATGATGGCGCTATATAAGTAAGCATAATAAATAAATATATCTTGAGTGGAATCTTTCTGTAATGTAACATTTGGCATGTCTATGCACATAGAGAGGCTGCTACAATGTATTTTGTCACCTGTGTCCATCTGATTTATGAAGAATCTGTTTAGACTCCTAAATTGCTTTTTGTGTAAATATTTATTTCACATAGGAAATGTCTTGGACACTGGTATACAATGACTTCCTCCCCCAGGACTGAAGTGCTAGCTATCTTCTAAATAACCAGTCCTTATAAACAGGATGTTTTTAAGCTTGCAGGTGGTGGATGAGCTGTATGTTTCCTCTGTTACCATAGATGTTTAATTCATACACACACTTGTGATAACACTGCTATTTTTATTGGAAATGAATGGTACTTTTTCTTGGCACTAGTGAGGATACATTTGCTTTAATCGTCACGTTGTGTTCTTTTAATTGTCCAGTAAGGTTGAGGCCCCACGTTGCAGAAAAGCTGCTTTTTTGTGCCGATTTTGCTGCATTTTTTGAGCTAAACCCAGGAGTGGCTGCAAAAGGAATGGAAAATATATAAGAAGTACTTATATATCTCCATTTTCTCAATCCACTCCTGACTTTGGTTCAAAAAACTACAGCAAAATTTGCAACAAAGGAATTTTTCTGCAACGTGGGGCTTTAGCTTAAGGCTGGGGCCCCACGTTGCGAAAACACTGCATTTTTGTCTCGACTTGGTTTTACAGAACCTGCAAAGTGGATGGGATTCTAGCTGTGGAAAAAACTGCGTTTTTGAAAATCACCATATGTCAATCATATCTGCGGAAACGCTGGCATTTTCCATATAGGTAAAATGGGGGCAGAAAGTTTGCACAGGAAAACTCTGCGGACTTTCTGTGAAAAATGCTGAGGAAAAAACCATGATGCATTTCCACTGTGGCTCGGTATGTGGGGCCTTAGGCTAAGGTTGAGGCCCCAAATGGCGCAAACAGTGGAAGTACCACAGCCAAAATCGTTGCGATTTTGGAAATCGCAGCATGTTGGTTATACCTATGGAAACGCTGGTGGTTTCCCTATAGGTATAATGGAAGCAGAAAGTCTGCAGAAGTTTTTGTGAAAAGCACTGCGGAAAAAAACGCAGTATGTTGCCGCTACAGTTTTCCCCGCAGCTCTTTTTTGATGTGGCCCGCTACGTGGGGTCTTAGCCTAAAACTGTTTTTCTTGCAGATCCCTTAGCATCATTCTTTACTGCTTGCTTTGTTTATCAGCATACTGTATAACACTTAGAAATATATATTCAGCAAAAAAATTGTTCTCACATATAAGAGTTAGATATTATATATTATTTTCAGGTGTACTTTCATTGTCATGTTATTAGTTTTAGGAACAAAACAAATTCTATAATAGTTCAGAGGACTTTATTGGTGTTCCGTGTCATTTTCAGTAGAATACAATCTGTTTTTAATGGTAGCTGTTGGGTATATTCACACAGTGGAATTTGGTGCTGATTTTGTGGCAGAAGCTAGAAGGGCAGAAAGAGAAGGTGATTTGATGTGGAGGTTTACCTCAACTACCTAGTCTATTTCCACTGTATGAAAATACTATTATTCTGTCTATACCATTGGAGACATAAGCAGTTGTAAAACTGAGGTGAATCAGGAAAGTCAAGGGGATTTTGTTTATACTGCAGCTTTCTTGCTTTGTTAATAGTAGTAATTTCATTTTTCTAGTGTAATTTAGAGATCAAAACTTGTATGTAGTACTGCAGCTCTGCCCCAGTCACTTTAAAGGAACTGACCTTCAGTACCAGACACAACCTATACACAGGTGTGGCACTGTTTCTAAAATAAAGAAGCTATTTTTTTTCTAATACTGGACAGCTTCTTTACTACTATATTCTTACTTGTCTCTGTGGTGCAAGTAGATTGAAGTGATGTATGGTATTAGAGGGTGCCCTGATTTGTCTCCCTGATCACTTCTGCTTTCTAGAGACTGAGGACAGACAGCATGGTAGTCATACTCTCTTCAAACTGACTCCTGTAAGAGCAAACCACCTGAAAAACAATGCTGGTAGCTGCCATTAGGGGGACTTCACAATACAAAAATATAGAGATTTAGCAACACTAGTTATATAGGAATTATTCCATTCAAAATGCATGGTATTGTCCAGTCTCCAACCTTTGGGTAATAAAAAAAGATGGTGACTTGTTTATTGGAAGTAGAAATGTAAGAGATAGCCAATGTTGTCTTAAGCTTCATTTGTCTGTATAAACTGTTAATGTTGAATGTATTTCTGTGATTCTGTTCCTTTAAGACAGCAGCCATTGTAATTGTGACATGATGCTGGAGTGAGACCCCCCCCCTTTTATGTCAGCCTGCCTGTTCTGCAGACAGAGTGTGAGCAGAGAAGCAGGAAGTGACGAGACAGAGAGCAGCAGCCATCTTGGCAAGTGTTGTATTGAACTGGTGTGGAGATTTTTCTGTACAGCTAAGCTGTATCTTGGTCCAGAGACAAACAGAGTGTAAAGAGACAACAGGACTAGTGAGTCCACGTGAAAGGAACTGTGCTCAGTGGCTGATCAGTGAGACTGACATTGTGACTGTGTATATGGATACCACAGATAGAGACTCGCAGTGCTGTTGATGTACTGGACGGCACCTGCTAAACCCCGGCTTACAACCCAGCCTCAGTGTATGGATTCGGCAGGACTGTCAGTGTGCTGAGTGGAATCTGCTGTTGGATTACATTGCATTCATTGGGTTTCCCTGTTAAAGAGGACTTCATTTCTCCCAAGATCCTGATAACAGTGAGGAGAGGACGCTTCACTATAAAAGAAAGGAACGACTTTGGGCCCCACCGCGCGCTTCTACGGACTGTAAGCGGTCCACCTGGACCACTGGGGAAAAGGGGGTGCACCCAAATGTGAAGTCAGGGTCAGTTAGGGATAGTTTTGAGTATATTGTTCATTCAGTGTCCATACTGCAGAAGTGGACAGAGTAAAAGTAGAAACCATTGCAGAATTTGCCTTGAAATTGTTCATGCTATATTGTATATTTTGCTTGTCTTTAGCCCTGTCATTTTACCTTTAACTAGCCTTTATTAACTTATAGTAAATATATATTTTTTTCTTGAACTACCGCGTGTGCGTTCATTTCTGGTTGCGGAGTCCAAACCACCTGCCTTGCTCTCGGTTCACAAATTGGCGTAGTCGGCAGGATCCGCTTACCAGAATGGACGGTGACGCACCCGTTCGGGAGAATGGTGCTGGAGGAAGAATGCCAGCAGGGGCTATAATGAGTCAGTTAGCTAAATTTGATGGCAATAATATGTCAGTGAGTATGTGGGTGGAACAGATACGAATGATACAGCGAATGTACCAGACCGCACCAGAAGTACTAGTAGAGCTAGCAATATTGACATTACAAGGGGATGCTAAGACCACGGTGATACTGAGGCCATTTGAACAAAGGCAGACATTTGAGCAAGTAGTCCAGATTCTAGAAACCATCTATGGAGAAACTGCATTGCTGGGGTCTCTGCAGGCTCGGTTCTTCCAGAGGGTACAACAGGAGAATGAAAGCCTTCCCCAATATGCAAATGCCCTACAAGAACTGCTCCGAGATATTCAAAGGAAGGAAAGAGGGGGCTCGCCAGCCTTCTGTAACCCTGATCGGACTCTCCGTGACCAGTTTGTCCTGGGGATACGTGACGGCAGTTTAACTGTGACTATGCAGGATTTTATACGACGAGAGACTGATGCTAAATTCCATGATGTACAGGTAGAGGCCATCTCCCGTGCCAATAGTATGGTCCCGAGGCCGCAGACCGCAGTTGGAGTTACTTTGTCACAGGGGGCTAGTTCTGGCTCAGAGACAGTAGAAAAAGGGACGGTTAAAGAAATTCTCACAGTAATGCAGAAACTGCAAGAACAAATGGAACACTTGCACACTCGTTGTGATGAGCAGTCTATGAAAGTTGCAGACTTCCAGAAGACTGGAGATGAAAGGGTGAGCCATCCACACCCAGCAAGTCAGAATCACCCACCACCCCGCTGGAGGGGTGAGGATAGGACCTACCGAAGGGGTCCAAATCATTTAGTGCAGTGCTCAGGAGAAATCGAAGGGGCTTACCGAAGGGGCCCAAACAGATGGCCAGAACGACGGGGGATACGCTGCTGGGAGTGTGAACGGATGGGCCACGTTGCTGCTAGATGTCCAGAGCAGCGACAAACTTATGAGAGACCGCCGTTAAACTGAAGTCCCCTGCTGCTGAAGGGCGGGTAGTAGGGGAGACTGACAAGGAGACTATGTGGGGAGAATGCCCTGATGATGACCTGATCGCTGCAAGTCCTGTCATACAGGTGGAAATGGAGGGTATTCCGGTTACCGGGATGATTGACACGGGTTCCCAAGTAACGACCTTGAGTAGAGACTGTTATGAACGGTACTTCCGGCAACATGTGAAATATGATCCCCATACATTCGTACGAGTGTTCGCAGCTAACCAGTTACCAGTTCCGGTCGTGGGAGTGGCCTGGATGAATGTCCGGGTATGTGGCCAAGATCTAGGTAGGAAAGGCATTGTGGTGGTACAGGAGTCACATGAAGTAAAGGTCCCTGTCATTTTGGGGATGAATGTGTTAAAAGAATTAGATCAGATCCTCTTTGAAAAGAAAGGTCACGGTTATTGGAAAGAAACCACCACCCATCGGCCTACTCAAACAGCTTTCCAGCGGCTGATCCGGACATGTGGCTTACAGAAAAGTTCAGATGCACAGCGTCCTCTGGCTCGAATTTCAGTTCCTTTGCATACAAAAGTTACACTGCCACCCAGTCGGGAGACAATAGTGTCCATGCCCGTAGGCACCTGTCGGAAACTAGAGGGCATAGCTGTGTTGGTAGAACCACTGCAGGCAGCCGAAGGAGGTGTTGATCCGCTAGTGGCCCGTTCCTTGGCAATAGTTCGCAATGGAAGAGTACCACTTCGATGTGTAAACACTCAGGACCAGAGTGTGGACCTGACCCCAGGGAGGCTGCTGGCTAACATCTATGTGACTCCGGAGGAAGTAAGGAAAGTAACTCCAATGCAGCTGAAGCCGACTGAAAGGGATGAGTGGACCGTAACTGTGTCCATGGGAGAAGATGAGGAACCCACCTCTGAATGGAATGGCTGTGCAATTCGAGAACAGATGAAGATGGATGTAAGTTCATGTTCTCTGGAATGGGTGCAGAAGGTAGATGAGCTGTTGTGGGAGAACCAAGCCACCTTTGCACGGTATGCTGAAGATTTTGGATGTACCACAGGAATCTACCATGAGATTCCCACAGGAGACACCCCTCCAATTAGAGAGCGCTACCGACAAATTCCTCCACAGTTGTATCAGGAAGTGAAAGAACTGTTAGCTAAGATGCTACAGGGTGGGATCATCCAAGAAAGCCAGAGTCCCTGGGCGGCTCCTGTGGTGTTAGTAAGAAAAAAAGATGGGTCCATCCGATTTTGCGTAGACTATCGGAAGTTAAACGCTTGCACCGTACGAGATTCCTACCCCTTGCCACGGATTGAGGAGTCCCTCTCAGCACTAGGGAGAGCCCGGTACTTCTCCTCACTAGATCTGGCTAGTGGGTATTGGCAGGTGCCGATGGCCACAAAAGACAAGGAGAAGACGGCATTCATCTTGCCCATGGGACTATACGAATTTAACCGGATGCCCTTCGGGTTGACAAATGCACCCGGAACGTTTCACCGGTTGATGGAGAAATGTCTCGGTGACTTCAACTTTGAGTTCACTCTCATCTACTTGGATGACATTATAGTGTATTCTGCGACCTTTGAAGACCATCTCCACCAGTTGGGGCAAGTATTTCGAAGATTGCGGGAACATGGGCTCAAATTGAAACCCAGTAAATGTCGGTTGTTCCAATCTGAAATTGATTACTTGGGTCACCGCGTATCAGGAGAAGGGGTGAGACCATCAAGAGACAAGATAGCGGCTGTTCAAGATTGGCCGATACCGACTACCCTGCGAGAAGTGAGGGCGTTCCTTGGAGTAGCCGGTTACTATCGACGGTTTATTAAGGATTTCGCCAAGGTAGCAGCACCACTTAATGCTCTCCTACGAGGCACATCCGGTGGTCCAAAGAACCGGTCCGTGAAGTGGGGACCTGAACAGGAACAAGCCTTTCAGGCATTGAAGGATGCACTGACAACAGCCCCAATCTTGGCATATGCTGATTACCACTTGCCGTTCCAGCTATATACAGATGCAAGCCTGTATGGTCTTGGAGCAGTGCTTTCCCAGCTTCAGGATGGCCAGGAGAGGGTCATAGCGTACGGCAGCCGGTCTTTGAGAGATTCTGAAAGAAACCCCGAGAATTATAGTTCATTTAAGTTGGAGCTGTTGGCACTGGTATGGGCCATGACCGAGAAATTCTCTGAATATTTGACCGGTGCTGAAGTTTTAGTACTGACTGACAACAACCCACTAGCTCACCTGGAAAATGCCAAGCTCGGGGCGTTAGAGCAGAGGTGGATAGCCCGAATGTCTACATTCAATTACCGCATTAAGTATCGGTCCAAGACAGAGAACCAGAATGCTGACGGACTTTCTAGGGTAACTGCCCAGACCCCCACAGAAGACGTGGATCATGAGTTGGAGCATGTGGAGGTGCCCGATTTCAGCAGATTTTCACAGGCCTTGACCGCCACTAATCAGTTTGAGATGGAGGGGACTGAAATGGCTCCTTTCTTTGGTCCCTCACGACAGGAATGGGCACAGATACAACAGACCCATGAGGGGCTGGCGCAGATGATCAAGTGTGTTGAGAAAGGCCAGAAGCCCTGTAGAGAGGAAAGAGAACGACTGACACGTGAGATATTATCTGTTTTGAGTCAGTGGGAAAAGTTGGAGATGAAAAATGGAGTGCTATGCCGAAAGGTCTATTTACCTTCTGAGATCGACATTCGATACCAAATTGTGGTGCCTAGTGAACTGGCTCGCTCCTTGGCAGTTGAGGCTCATAATAAGAATGGACATTTTGGTCATGAGAAGACCTTTCGTTGGTTACAGCGACTGATTTACTGCCCTGGTCTTCGTCAAATGGTCGAAGAAGTATGCCGCAGCTGTCGAACTTGTGAGATCCATAAGGCAATAGAACAGAGAGCTCCCCTGCAAACCATCGTGACCCAGGAACCTTTAGAAATCGTCATGATAGACTATCTAATGGTGGGCCCATCCAATAGCGGACACCAGTATTGCCTCGTAATGGTGGATCACTTCACCAAATTTGCGGTGGTAACCGCCACCAAGGACCAGACAGCTGAGTCAGCAGCTCGTGCTCTGTGCCAAGATTTCATTCGAGTATATGGGTGCCCCCAACGCATCCACTCCGACCAGGGCGCCTGCTTTGAGGGACACGTAATGAAAGAAGTTCAACGTATCTACGGGATAAAGAAGTCGCACACGACTCCATACCACCCTCAGGGAAATGGGGCCTGTGAAAGATTCAACAGAACTCTGCTACAGATGCTGCGGACTCTGGAGGAAGACAAGAAGTTACAGTGGCCTCAGTTCTTGTCTGAAATGGTGTGGGCCTATAACAATCAGGTCCATTCTACAACGGGGTACTCTCCTTATACACTTCTCTTTGGGCGGTCTGGGCGAAGTATAGGAGAATTACAGTTGAATGATGTGGATGGGTTCCCTCCGAGGGATCCAACCTCTTGGGTGCGGGCGCATCGGCAGAGACTTGAGACGATCCATCGATTGGTGCGGCAGCGCCTGCAAGAACATCCCCATCCTGATAAGACCCCAGTGCAAGAAGCACCATTGCAACCAGGCGACCTGGTGCTAGTTCGTGTCAAGAAACCCCAAGGGAAATTGGAAAGCAGATGGGAGGCTTTGCCGTATCGTGTTGTTGGCCGCAAGTATGCGAATGGGCCAGTGTACCAGGTCCAGAAAGAAGGAACTGATTGTGTTCGAGTACTTCACCGAAATATGTTGCGCCTGTGTCATTCTGAAGGGACAAATCACGATGGGCCTGCCAATGTGAATGAGCTCCCACAGTCAGAGAATGGAGGTGCGGAATGGGCCTCCGACGAGGAGGATGATTGTTGGCCGATCCCTGCTCCTGGGGATGTTCCACCTGTGACTACTGTATCTCCGGTCTGTGCCCCCTCTGGTGCGGAATCCGCTGGTCCTTCTCAGCCCATAGCTGCAGCACCCCATAATATACCACCGGTCCTCAGACGGACCACTAGGCCAAATGCTGGTATTCCCCCTGTTCGGTATGCGCAGGATGAGTTTGTTTGGCCTGCCATACATCGGTATACTACCACCCTGTGCATAAAAGTACAACCCTCTGGATATACAGTCATAGGCAGGGACTGCCAATCTTAAAGTGGGGGGGAATATGTAAGAGACAGCCAATGTTGTCTTAAGCTTCATTTGTCTGTATAAACTGTTAATGTTGAATGTATTTCTGTGATTCTGTTCCTTTAAGACAGCAGCCATTGTAATTGTGACATGATGCTGGAGTGAGACCCCCCCCCTTTTATGTCAGCCTGCCTGTTCTGCAGACAGAGTGTGAGCAGAGAAGCAGGAAGTGACGAGACAGAGAGCAGCAGCCATCTTGGCAAGTGTTGTATTGAACTGGTGTGGAGATTTTTCTGTACAGCTAAGCTGTATCTTGGTCCAGAGACAAACAGAGTGTAAAGAGACAACAGGACTAGTGAGTCCACGTGAAAGGAACTGTGCTCAGTGGCTGATCAGTGAGACTGACATTGTGACTGTGTATATGGATACCACAGATAGAGACTCGCAGTGCTGTTGATGTACTGGACGGCACCTGCTAAATCCCGGCTTACATCCCAGCTCAGTGTATGGATTCGGCAGGACTGTCAGTGTGCTGAGTGGAATCTGCTGTTGGATTACATTGCATTCATTGGGTTTCCCTGTTAAAGAGGACTTCATTTCTCCCAAGATCCTGATAACAGTGAGGAGAGGACGCTTCACTATAAAAGAAAGGAACGACTTTGGGCCCCACCGCGCGCTTCTACGGACTGTAAGCGGTCCACCTGGACCACTGGGGAAAAGGGGGTGCACCCAAATGTGAAGTCAGGGTCAGTTAGGGATAGTTTTGAGTATATTGTTCATTCAGTGTCCATACTGCAGAAGTGGACAGAGTAAAAGTAGAAACCATTGCAGAATTTGCCTTGAAATTGTTCATGCTATATTGTATATTTTGCTTGTCTTTAGCCCTGTCATTTTACCTTTAACTAGCCTTTATTAACTTATAGTAAATATATATTTTTTTCTTGAACTACCGCGTGTGCGTTCATTTCTGGTTGCGGAGTCCAAACCACCTGCCTTGCTCTCGGTTCACAGAAACACCATGTATCCGCCCTCACACTTGAAAAAGACCCCTGTGAGGGTCGATACGTGTTGTTTGCTACTTCTAATAAAGAAGTCACCATCTTTTTGCAAAATGCTTGTGGAATCGACTTTTCTTTATTTGCCATTAGGGAGAGCTTGCTGTACATGCTTTTATATTGTTCTCACTGACCACAGTTTCTATTGTGAGCTCCTTCTAGTGGAGTCAATTGGCAGCCACAATTCTATTGCATTCTATTACTGCTTAAAAGGAGACTCTCTGGTGGTGCGCACACACACACACACACACACACACACACACACACACACACACACACACACACACACACACACACACACACCTTGAACAGTTGTGCTGTTGCACAGGGAGGGGTTTATCCCCTTTCCTAATTGCATGTGTTAGTAGAGCAAAAGTGTGGTGTTAGTCAAGCTAGGGCATCACAACTTGGCATAGTAGAGTTTGCTAACTATGTTGTATCATGTGTCTTGTCTTGTCTTGTCTTGCACTGTGTTGGATGAAGTAAATTATGCATGCTCATGCTGCTTTAATTGGTGAAGGTCATTGTGTGGTCAATGTTCTGGAACTTTCTTGAACTTTTAGGAACTGGATTGTGATACCTTATATGCTGAACTAAGTTGTCCCTATGAGTTTTACCATGGGAGAAGTTGTGTGTTACTATCCCATGATACAGTCTGTTCAACATGAGGTGTCTCCTTGGCTACCAAGGCCAGGAGATGGCTCCCTATTTAAGGGCCATTCCCGCACTCTCATGGGAACAAAGGTCATGTTTTTGTTGGAGGGCCGCTAGGAGGAGACAATAGCCGCCAAGGTCAGGAGAGCTGGGAGAGCCATGTGATGTGCTTATGAGGAGAGGGGCATTTACATTAAGATATCAGCTGGTTTCTTGAACTGGCATGCTTTCTGGAGCAATTGATGATCTGGAGTTCAGGACCTGTATCAGGAGGCAGTGCATACCCCAGTGGTAGCATGTTGTTTGGCCCCATAGACTGGAGGTCTGTACAAATGACTGTTCTATACTACTATGACAGTTGTCTTTGTACACCATTTGGTGTACTTGACTATCTAAAGTAAATAGGAACCCATAGTGAGTACTCAGATATCCGCTGTGTGTCTATTACAGTGCTGGCCAAAAGTATTGGCACCCCTGCAATTCTGTCAGATAATGCTCAATTTCTTCCAGAAAATGATTGCAATCACAAAAGCTTTGGAAATAATATCTTCATTTATTTTGCTTGCAATGAAAAAGCACAAAAGAGAATGAAAAAAAAAGTCAAATCATTGATCATTTTACACAAAACTCCAAAAATGGGCCGGACAAAAGTATTGGCACCCTCAGCCTAATACATGGTAGCACAACCTTTAGACAAAATAACTGCGAACAACCGCTTCCGGTAACCATCAATGAGTTTCTTACAATGCTCTGCTGGAATTTTAGACCATTCTTCTTTGGCAAATTTCTCCAGGTCCCTGAGATTTGAAGGGTGCCTTCTCCAAACTGCCATTTTGAGATCTCTCCACAGGTGTTCTATGGGATTCAGGTCTGGACTCATTGCTGGCCACTTTAGAAGTCTCCAGTGCTTTCTCTCAAACCATTTTCTAGTGCTTTTTGAAGTGTGTTTTGGGTCATTGTCCTGCTGGAAGACCCATGACCTCTGAGGGAGACCCAGCTTTCTCACACTGGGCCCTACATTATGCTGCAAAATTTGTTGGTAGTCTTCAGACTTCATAATGCCATGCACACGGTCAAGCGGTCCAGTGCCAGAGGCAGCAAAGCAACCCCAAAACATCAGGGAACCTCCGCCATGTTTGACTGTAGGGACCGTGTTCTTTTCTTTGAAGGCCTCTTTTTTTTTCCTGTAAACTCTATGTTTTTCCCAAAAACATATGCCTTTTCCCAAAAAGCTCTACTTTTGTCTCATCTGACCAGAGAACATTCTTCCAAAAAGTTTTTGGCTTTCTCAGGTAAGTTTTGGCAAACTCCAGCCTTGCTTTTTTATGTCTCTGGGTCAGAAGTGGGGTCTTCCTGGATATCCTACCATAGAGTCCCTTTTCATTCAGACGCCGACGGATAGTATGGGTTGACACTGTTGTACCCTCGGACTGCAGGGCAGCTAGAACGTGTTTGGATGTTAGTCGAGGTTCTTTAGCCACCATCCGCACAATCTTTCGTTGAAATCTCTCGTCAATTTTTCTTTTCCGTCCACATCTAGGGAGGTTAGCCACAGTGCCATGGGCTTTAAACTTCTTGATGACACTGCGCACGGTAGACACAGGAACATTCAGGTCTTTGGAGATGGACTTGTAGCCTTGAGATTGCTCATGCTTCCTCACAATTTTGCTTCTCAAGTCCTCAGACAGTTCTTTGGTCTTCTTTCTTTTCTCCATGATCAATGTGGTACACACAAGGACACAGGACAGAGGTTGAGTCAACTTGAATCCATTTCAACTGGCTGCAAGTGTGATTTAGTTATTGCCACCACCTGTTATGTGCCACAGGTAAGTAACAGGTGCTGTTAATTACACAAATTAGAGAAGCATCACCTGATTTTTCAAAGGGTGCCAATACTTTTGTCCACCCCCTTTTTTATGTTTGGTGTGGAATTATATCCAATTTGGCTTTTTGACAATTCTTTTTGTGGTTTTCCATTGAAGACAAATTAAATGAAGATATTATTACCAAAGCATTTGTGATTGCAATCATTTTCTGGAAGAAATTGAGTATTATCTGACAGAATTGCAGGGGTGCCAATACTTTTGGCCAGCACTGTATGTGTAGGTGGAGCTCCAGGAGACCTGCAGGGGGCAGAGTGTCTGGTTGTTGGTTCTGCAAAGGTTGGGCAGGAAAGTTGCATGTTACTTGCAGTAGAAGAGAGGAGTGGCACTGGCACATGAGTGCAATAATGTCACCCCTTTTCCAGAGACCAGTGGCTGAACGCTGGCAACCCCTGGATTACACTGCCACTGTTTGTGAGGGTGCATTCTGCTGATAGTTTGGTCTTTTGAAGGCACCCTGTTGGCACTGTTTATGGGTGTATTCTGCTTAGTCGGTTTATGGGTGTTACTTTTACACTGCTGTCTCTGGAAGCAGTTTAGCTGTTGTTGTCTAGTCCTTACCTGTATAGCTCTGTGTATTAGTCTTGCTTCTGTCTATATTCTCTAGAAAAGAAAGAGGTTTATATATTGAGCTGTGTATCTCCAATTCCCTTGACATAACCTTAATAATAACAATAATATCATTTAGAGGGTGCTAGTAATAGAGTGAGCCCTCAACAGGACATAGTGCCATAAACCTGCTGCAGTAGATCTTCGACTACAGATATGCCATGTGAGACTGGCATTATATAGAAGTGGGCAGTTGTTGGAGCGTCTGAATTCCTCTACTTTACCCCGACACACTTGTCTAATTGTACAGCTTGAATCTGACAATGAAATTAGTGTCACACAGGAGAACAACAACAGCTTAGCTTTGCACTGCACCTGTTTAGAGCAAGTAGGCATAACTCAGAGCGGGCATGAAGTGTCTGACTCTATCACTGCAGCTGTCCAGTTGCCATAGGAACAACTGTATATTTATGAAGTGAACGCCACGGCTAAGGTATATAAAGGAGTGGGTTGTAATGCCATGTCTGGTCAGGGATAATTATTGCACAGGACCACAAGCAGCAGTGGCTCTGACAGATAAACTGTCTCTGCTTAGCAGGATGATCATTTAGAAAGGTTAGTGTCTCTCAATTGGAGGAACTATGTAAATCTGTGGGCAGGAAATGTAAGCTATGAATAATTGTCAGGGTGAGCCGTGTTTGACTAATAAGCAGCTTGGAGATCATCTGTGAATTGCTAGATGCAGGAAATATGCCACATGGATCATTATTTTTAACCTTTACTGATGCTGAAAATATGCTTAGGAAATATGATTAGCAAAAGTCTCTGTACTAAAACACAGTGTTTGTAAATGTAAATGAGAAGAGCATCACAATACTGCTGAGACCTTATGCACATGTGCCATTAAAGGCACCAACGCTGGGGCAGTAACAGATGTTGTTCAGATGTCAAAGATTTAGTGTGCTGCCCTAGTCCTGTATCTAAATACCAAGACCAAGGAATCTTCGTGCTCCTCCTGGCACCCTGCTCTCAGGGCACATGTCCGTCAATCTCTCTGCACATGTAATGTACAGTGAGTGTGAATTATAAGAAAGGACCAGGAAAATTATGTTAACATTTTAAGGCAACCTGTCACATGCAAAACACTGTCCAATCTGCCAACAGTAGGTTGTAGAGCAGGAAGCTGGAGCAGATTGATGCTGATGCATAGTTTTGTGGGATGAAATTCAGAATAAATCTAAAAAAGAAATAAAGGGGGCACTCACCCAGGCGTAGATTTTTTTCATAAAAACATCATTTTATTCAGTCCTAGATAGAAACCTATCCATTGGAATAGATAGGGAGAGAGGAACTGCACATAGAATGGCTAGGTAACGTCCGTTTCGCGCAGTGCGCACTTTTTCAAGCCTCAAGTATGCTGTCAGCATACTTGAGGCTTGAAAAAGCGTGCCCTTTATGAGTTTCCTTATCTATTTGATCACCACATCAGTACCGTGTATTGGACTGATATATAGAGAGAATGTACTCAGGATCTCCTTTGCTGGGGTCAAAGGACACATGTCTGTTTCATCAAAACAAGGCCAAACAGGAGCAGACACTGACACTGGGTCAGGTTTTATTGTTAGGGTTGCAAGTACTGTATATAGGAAAAAAAAAAACAGCAACAAAAGATAATCTTTGCCTGTCTGGCATTTACTAACATATACTGTAGCTAGCTAGCAACTGGAGAGCTTCTCCCTGTCAACTTCTCCAAATAAAACAACATCCAGCAACACCTTACTTGCATGTGTCTCTCACACAGACTGTGTTCCCAGGCAGAGAGAGCTGCCCTCCTAGTCTCTCTTAAATACCTGCAATCTCTGAATTAACAAATTAATTAATTAGCAGGTAGACCTGTGCCTGCTACTTCACATAGAAGAGGAATCTGAGTGAAATATATCTCCCCTTTACAGCCCTCAGTAGTGGTTACCCCCCAAGTGGGTCTAGGCAAGGCCGTTTTAATGCATTGGGGGATCCTGTGCAAACTTGAAATCACTGCCTGCTGCCTAGAACAATGGGACAGCACCTGAAATGTGGGACTGTCCTGCTCGATCCAGAAGGGCGGCAGATGGGGGCCCCCTTGACCATAGGACTCGGTGCGGCTGCACCATTGTCCCTATGGTTAAAGGGATTCTATCATTAAAAAAAGTATTTAAACTAAAATCACCTAGGAATAGCATTTAGAAAGGCTATTCATCTCTTACCTTAATTTTGCAGGTCCGCACCGCCGTTTTTGAATTTTTCATTCTTTGTTCATTATGCTAATTGTGCTCAGAAAGCACAGGGGGCATTCACAGCCTCGTCGCAGCTTCTAGCATCGCCTCTCTCTTCTCGTCCTGACGTGTCCCCTCCTCTTCGCAACGTTAGCACCAGGCGAGCGCGTCTTCGAGATCCAAATCTCGTGCATGCTCAGTAGGCTCTGCCAATTCGGGTTGGACAGAACCGACTGCGCATGTTCCGTCTGCCATTTTGATGTGGTCTCTTACACAAGCGTACTGCGCCACCTGAAGTGGCCGAGCGGACTGAGCGTGCGTGGGATTTGGATCCCTAAGACGCGCTCGGCGGGTGCTGACGTTGCGAAGAGGAGGAGACGCATCAGGATGAGAGAGAGAGAGAGGTGGTGCTGGAAGCTGTGACGAGTCTGTGCTTTGAGCACAGGGGGGAACGCCCCCTGTGCTTTCTGAACACAATTAGCATAATGAAGAAAGAACGAAAAATTCAAAAGTGGCGTCGTGGACCTGCAAAATAAGGTAAGAGATGAATAGCCTTTCTAAAGGCTATTCCTACATGCTTTTAGTTTTAATATGTTTTTTTAATGATAGAATCCCTTTAAAGCGACCCTTGGTCTTGGTACCACCACCTTACAAGCGTGTACATGCTGTAGCTACACTTAGGGTGTGTTTACACGGCGGAAAATTAAAATCATTTTCCACCGCCGTAATTTTCGCCACGGTCTGCCGCGATGGGATGCCGATGCAGTGCATCAGCATTTCGTCGCGGCATCCCGCTCCTGATTAGGCCTGGATGAATGGGCCTAATCAGGAGGGCGTCTCAAGCCACGGACACCGCGGGCGGAATCCGTGGCAAGATAGAGTAGGACGCTTCTTTTCTCCGCATCCTGCTGCTATCTCCGCCTCCCATTGAAAACAATGGGAGGTGGATTCGGGAGGAATCTGCTCCGGATTCGGGGGGGGGGGAATCCGCCCCCAAATCCACGGCAAATTCCTCCATGTAAGCACACCCTAAGAGTCATTGGAACTCCTACACAGAAAAAATTACAGACAGATGTGTTGTATTCATTCTTCTACATAACACTCCCGGGGCTTCTCTTGCATTCTTTTAGATTGTTTAGAAAAAAAATGCAAAATTGATATTAGTATAGGGAATCAACCAGAAATGTGAGAAATAATACTAGATTTTAAAATTTGGGCTGTATTGCCCAGTCTTAGTGGACCTCCATCGTTCTTATAATGATGGACTATTCTATATGTAGGCCATCAATATTTAATAGCTGGATAATCCATTTCAGTTAACTGTAATAGTGTAAATATAGACACTATATAATATAATATATATAAACGTCTTATAGAACTACAGACTGTTCTAGATTTTAGCCAGTATAGCTTTATCTAGTTCTATACGAAGTATGTAGATTTGAAAGGTGTTAAAACTTTCCACTGACTATAAATATACCATGAACCCTTCTGCTTTTTCCTATTCAGTAACACTTTTCCAGGAACTCAAATACAAAACAGATGATAAAATAAAGGGGAAGTGAAACTATAAGCATTGATAAACAATGACGGATACTTGTTCTTGTGTTGAATCATGGCTATATTTTGAGCATCATCATGTAAATACTATGTTTACAAATGAAGATTAGCAATGGAAAAACGTGATCTAATAACAATAGAGGATCTGTATAATTTTGCATGTATGTAGCAGGTTATGTGACAAATGGTATTATTTGCATGCAGAAACTGTAAATGAATCCTTTAGTGAGTACATGAAAATATAGGGTTGGGAGATCCTTATTTGAATGTGTGGGGCTACTGCATAAGAATTAGCAAAAATCTATATATTGTGACTAACAGAAACATTAACCCTTTAATGAAAAAGGGTTGTCTGTGTATTAATGCTCGATAACTTTTTTCATATTTTCCATCTCTGCCTTCCAAAATTCATAACTTTTTTAGAAAATAAACAATTTGCCTGGAGCCACTGTATTCTGAAATTTATAACTTTAGCGGAGCAAGTTGTACATTTTATTGCTGACTTTTGATTGCTATTTTTGGGTGGAGGCAAGGTGACAAAATAATTAAATTGTGTGTTGTGGTATATATACAGTGTATATATTTTTATGACTTTCAATGTACGGGATAAATAATTATAATAAATAATATGGATGGGGATACCTAATATGTTTGTTTGCTCTATTTGTTTACATTATGCATTTTTTAAACTCTAAAGCTAAGGCCCCATGTAGCAGGCTGCAGAAAAAAATCGCTGGCAACGCATCACGGTTTTTCCCTCAGCGCTTTTCACAGAAAGTCCATAGAGGTTTCCTCTGTGCACTTTTTGCTTTCATTATACCTATAGGGAAACTGGCAGTATTTCCATAGGTATAATTGATATGCAGCGATTTCCAAAACCACAACAGTTTTGGAAAATGCAGCGTTTCCACTGTGCATATTTTTCTGCAATGTGTGGATGGGATTTTCTAGTGCACACAGGCTCCCTATTTGCAATAGGGAAAGTCAGCCAGTCCCCTGAAGGGGAGGTGCCATTTTGTCCCCAACGTCCCAGGTACCATGATCATGGCATCTGAGGGGTTAAACTGCCAGAGATTTTTCCAGCAGACTCCAGCAGATAGTCCCAGGCGCTGGCTGTGTAATACAGTCAAGAGCCAGAAGTCATGCGGCATGAGAACAAGAGAGTCGATGCTAGTATGAACCTAGAGTAAGAATGACTGATGTAGTAAATATCTAATATATGATAAGTATGACCAATGTAGTAAATATCTGCCATATAATAAATATGACTGCTGTAGTACATATCTGCTATATAATAAATATTATGGATGTAGTAAATATCTGCCATACAATAAATATGACTGATGAAGTAAAATGCTAGACATTTATAATAAATGTCTGATATAGCAAATACCTAATTGAATTATTATAGCTTATTAGTAAACAGCAGATATATAATAAAGTAAATCACATTTTTTATAAATATGACTGAATAAATAGCTGATATATGTTAATAGTTACTGAGTTTCCATATTGCCACAGTGAGACAGAATTCCCTTGGGTCTGTTATTGGATGTTCTAAAGTTAGGTTCATAAAACAACCTCTTGACCTTGGTGAAACATGTGATAGATGTACACTATCTTTACCGTTATCTTTTCGTTGTGATTTCTTTCATGGATTATGCTATAAACTGTGCAGACTCCTATTTAGGAATTTGAGATGATCCATTTGTTATTACTAAGTACATTGTATTCAAGGTAATCTTCTGATATATTGCTCCACCTTGCCATTTAATAGCAGCCTCTTGGATGTGTCTGCACAGCATATGTATAGATCCCATACTGATCAGGATTGCCAGTTTGGGTTTGAGGGATCTGTGGACTATTTTAATTTGCCTATAATTACTAAAACTTCCTATATGTTTCTATATTTCCAGTACAGTTGATTTATTTCTATAATATTACTGTCTAAAATTGAAGGGAAGCAACTACACTATGCAAGCTACACTCATACCTCCCAACTTTCAAAGGAGAGAAAGAGGGACAAAATGTGCTATTCGCGCCGCAGAAAATTTAGCTCTACCCACTGCTACGTTGACTCCGCCCATTCTCATCCATTTATCCATGTGCCTCCACACAGTATAATGCTTCTACAGTCACTCTAACATTATAGGCCCCCACATTATAATGTTCCCCTCCAATCGCCTCACAGAATTAAGTTCCTCTCCTCGTGCCCCAGTTTAAACTGGCGGAAACTAGAGGGGGACATTAAACTGGGGCAGCTGGAGGAGACATTAAACTGAGGCAGCTGGAGGGGGACTTTATACAGCGGGGGTAGTTGGAGGGGGACATTAAACTGGGGGCAATTAGAGGCAGACATGTCCCCTCCAGCTACCCCCCACAGTTTCATGTCCTCCTCCAGTTGCACCCCAGTTTAATGTTCACTCCTCGATCTGCCCCCAGTTTGCTGTTCCCCCTCCATCTGTTCCCATTTTAATGTCCCCCTCCATCTACCCCCAGTTTAATGTCCCCCTTCATCTGCCACCAATTTAATGTCCCCCTTTCATCTGTCACCAGCTTAATGCCCCCTTCATCTGCCCCCAGTTTAATTGCCCCCCCACATCTGCCCCCAGTTTAATGTCCCCCCTCCAACTGCCACCAGTTTAATGTCCTCCTTCATCTGCCACCAGTTTAATGTCCCCCTTTATCTGCCCCCAGTTTAATTGCCCCCTTCATCTGCCCCCAGCTTAATGTCTCCCTTCATCTGTCCCCAGTTTAATTGCCCACCTACATCTGCCCCCTTTTCCCCCCTCTTGCTCACACATGCTGTCTCTTCTCTCCTCACCTTCCATCAGACTCCGTTCCCAGCAGCTTCCTTTTTCTGTGTAATGCCACAGTAAGGGTTTCGCCAACCATAGCAATGCCCTGACACTACTGCAGCGATCTGGGAGGAAGGACAGAGACAAGTGAGCCCTAATCTCACCCCAGCCACTGTCCCTTCCTATTGCCTCAGTTACCCTAAACGGTAAAAGGACAACCTGAAGACAAGCCCTATACTGAGTAAGTGACACACAGAACAGGACAAGACAAAAATAACACAGAAGCAGAGTGAGCAAGCCAAGAGGTCGGTAACAAACGAGCAATGCAGTACAAAATCAAAATCCAAGAGAATAGTCAAAAAGCAAGCCAACGGTCAGAGAAACAGGTAACAAAGTAGCAAGGGATATAATAAAGAGAGCAGGCAAAGACAGTGCAATAACCGGCAACTTGCTCAGAAAGTGACATCTTGTATAAAGAAAGTCTGGGCCCAGCCCCAGACCTGATAGGTACACAGGCTGTCAATCACACAGGCCAGAAAGAGATTAACTCTATACAGTCCAGAGAGAAATGCTCAGAACACGGGTGTGGCCGGAAATCCATTACATTGACTAGGACCATGTTCAGACTGAGCAGCAAGAAACCTACGCAAGGAATCAAACTGAACACGCCTCCTTCGCCACAGCGTGCGAGCGGAGGGTGGCGCAGAGACCCGAACAGGCAGAGACGTTATAGCCACACTGTCCTGTAGTATCCAGAAAAGCTCCGCCCACACAAGAGTCTGATCACATGGTCATGACGTCATCAAAGGTCCTTTAACCATCTAGGATTTAGCACAGGGGTAGGCAACCTTTTTTGTTCGGCATGCCGATTTTAATTAAAAAATCGAAGCTGAGGTACTCGGAGTGCCGGTCAATAATTGTAAGTCTGACGACCCCTAAACTAAAGTTATACACCACAAACCATAACAGAAGTGCTGCCACCAGATGCTTTAGGACACATGCGTTTACTGCTATTTCCTGGGACGCTCCTGTACTTTCCAATTAGAAGCAAAGAAAGTCCATGTGTAGCCCCCAATTAGTAGTAAATGTGTCCAGGAGCACCGTATGGCAGCAACCTCAGGGTGGTGACACACTATGTATCTGGATGCAGATATAGTCTTAGACCACTGGAACTTTTACTTCAATGTAAAACTGCGTTCACATGGTGCATTTTTGCACAAAAAAAAATGCCTGTGTTTTCTGTGCAAAAACACATCCTTAATGCAGAAAACACACCGTTATACAGAATAATGTCCCATAGTGACCCCTGCACAAGGTATTATATCCCATAACAGCCTCTGCACACCGTATTATGTCACATAGTGGCCCCTGCACACGATATTATCTCATATAGTGACCCCTGCACACCGTATTATGTCACATAGTGACCCCAGCACACAGTATTATGTCATATAGTGGCCCCAGCACACGATATTAGGTCCCATAGCAGCCTCTGCAAATGGTATTAGGTCCTATAGTGGTCCCCGCACACGGTATTAGGTCCCATAGCGGTCCCCGCACACAGTATTAGGTCCCATAGCGGTCCCTGCACACGGTATTAGGTCCCATAGTGGTCCCTGCACACAGTATTAGGTCCCATAGCGGTCCCTGCACACGGTATTAGGTCCCATAGTGGTCCCCGCACACAGTATTAGGTCCCATAGCGGTCCCTGCACACGGTATTAGGTCCCGTAGTGGTCCCCGCACACAGTATTAGGTCCCATAGCGGTCCCTGCACATGGTATTAGGTCCCATAGTGGTCCGGTATTAGGTCCCATAGCGGTCCCTGCACACGGTATTAGGTCCCATAGCGGTCCCCGCACACGGTATTAGGTCCCATAGTGGCCCCAGCACACGGTATTAGGTCCCATAGCGGCCCCTGCACACAGTATTAGGTCCCATAGCGGTCCCTGCACACGGCATTAGGTCCCAT
The DNA here is from genome assembly GCA_947044405.1 of Leptodactylus fallax. Lineage (NCBI taxonomy): Eukaryota > Metazoa > Chordata > Amphibia > Anura > Leptodactylidae > Leptodactylus > Leptodactylus fallax. The sequence continues at coordinate 6,959,500 of CAMRHE010000021.1, forward strand.
AGCGGTCCCCGCACACGGCATTACGTCCCATAGCGGCCCCCCGCACACGGTATTAGGTCCCATAGAACCCCAAGTATAATAAGTGCAGGACCAAGAGAGGGGACAAACATAAAAAAAACAATGTACTCACCATTCCACGCTCCGCAGCCGCTCTGTTCTCTTCGGCTCTTCTGCCTGTAGTCAGCGACCGCTGATTGGGTCTCTGGGGTCACGTCGTGTAATGACGTATGCGTAATGACGCCAGACGTGACCCCTGTCAGCTGTCAGAAGTGACGGCAGATCGCAAAGCCACCGCGTAGCGCAGGGAGCAAGGTGAGTATCATTGTTATTTATGTTTCTTCACTTCTCCTAAGTCTCCGCTTATTATACTGGGGGTCTGAAGAGACCCCACAGTATAATAATAGCAGTTTCGTTTCGGCCGTGTTTGGTCTGATTGAAGCTGCTGGGTGAGGACTCCGCTGCCGTGCCAGGGGAATAAGCCTCGCGTGCCACTCTTGGCACGCGTGCCAGGGGTTGCCGACCCCTGATTTAGCATCTACCATTTAGTCTACCTTACCCTGAGATAAGAGCCGGTGGATCGGGGAAAAGTTTGCTAACAGCAAACCACTTCAGGGGCATTGCGGGAACTCAGGGGCATAGCAGGACAAACCGTAAGCTATCTGGGACAACAGGACAGCAGTGTAAAATTGGGACTGTCCCACCAGATGCAGGACGGTTGGGAGCTATCGCTACACTTATGATTTTACTGTATTATGAGGCATTTTGCATTTGGATGCGGTAGTTCAGGTTTTACTATTATTTTAAAGTGAAGGTATTGTCAGAATTTGCCATACTGGCAAAATTTGTGACCCCGCCCCTCGTCTCCAATGTATCTTACAGTTTCCTGTCCTATGGCCCCCACACAGTATATATAATGTTCTCCAGTTCTCCCCACATAATATAATGCTCTACAGTGCCTCCCACATAGTATAAAATGCTCCACAGTGCATCTCATAGTATAAGGCTCCACAATAGCCCACACAGTATAATGCTCCCCACTGCCTCCACACACTATAACGCTTGACAGTAGCTGGAAGCATTGGGCCCCTTCATTAGTAGGGATGGGAAAACCTCACGACATTCATTTTGACGAATATTCATGAGGTTCACCCCCCTGGGTTTGCTCAGTGATTCTGGGGTTCTACTTGGGCTCTATTAGCAGCCATAATAGGACTGTAGCGCAATGCTGCACAGCGTAATATCACTGATGACTTGCAACCCCTTTGCCGTCTCCTCATGACAGTTTGGGAGCCACTGTTCTATATAAACCCTCACAATAGACTGATTTACAAAGTTCACTTTTTAATAGTCGTCTCAGGTTAGAGCAGGAGTACAATAAGCCCCGGAAGCAGATAACACAGAATTACACCAGGACCAATAGCAGATAAATGTAGCCCAGCTACTACCTCTTCTCTCTCTGCACATGTCACAGAGCATGCTCACAATATTCACCCATAGATTAATTTTCTGATTTTTATATGTAAAATAATGTAATATAAAATTATATAAAAGTAAATAGATAAACATATTTATACAACCCCAATTCCAAAACACTGAGACACTGATTAGAATGTAAAGAAACAAAATGCAATGATTTGGAAATCTCATATAGCCATATTTTATTCATAATAGAACATAGAACACATATCGGAGGTTTAAAGTTTCAGCTCTTGGAGCACTGATCTTGCTGCTTATGTAGAATTGGTGATGTTATAGCAATGGGAGGATCAACTTTCACTTCAAGAGGTAATGCAAGCAGGAGGTGGTAGGTGTTGGAGCTGTGCTCCAGGCTCGTCCTTAGTGTACCAACTGCTTCATTTGCATAAGACTTCAAAGTTTGTTTTTCTCCTAATCTACACAAGTGACATACATAACAGAGGTATGTCATTTATCACTGTAAGGGGCTCTGTAACATAGTGGTTGCAGTTGAGTAGGCTTATAAGAAGCCATACATCAGCACAATCAAGAAACGCTACTGCCTTCTCTGGACAAAAACTCATGTAAAATGGACTGAGGCAAAATGGAAAACATGCATTTTTTTATGGGAACCATGGACACCGTGTTCTGCGGACTCAAGAGGGACCATCCAGCTTGTTATCAGTGCACTGTTCAAAAGGCTACATATCTCATGGTATGGGGTTGCAATAAAGGGTTTATGCCATTATGACGCAAATGATAAGTTTCCAATCACTGGATGTCTGAACTGGAGGACGGGAGACTGAAAGTTCCCCTAAAGCTTGTGTGACCAGCACTCCATTCAATGCTATCAGGCTGCCAGGACTGTAATCTCCAGTAGCATGTACAGCCCCCTAGAAGTAAATGGAGCACTTTTGATCTCTGTTCTCCCGATCACTGAGGGATCCAGAAGTAGGGCCCTCAGCAATTCGACACTTATCCCCTGTCCTGTAGGTAGGGGATAAGTGTCCATAATGGCATAACCCCTTTACTACCTATGGCATGGTACATCTTTTAAGGCACTATCAATGCTGAGCAGTATATAGAGGTTTTAGAACAATATATGCTCCCATCCAGACAATGTCTCTTTTATCGATATGGAGGATCAATGGAAATAGCCACGCAGATCCACAATTTGATTCAAATCTTTATTCCAAAATGAACAAGTAGCACACGACGCATTTCGTTGTAAAACAATCCCCTTTATCAAGTGTATAAAAGCACTGGACAATAAAAAATAACCATATATAAGTACCTGCACTGAAATGTAATAAAGGCCCACCCCCAGATGGTGGAATTGTGAGGAGGGTCAGATAGATATCCCAATATCCATAGAAGGAAGTAAGGAGTCTGTATTAGGTTCCCAAAACCTATTGTTATCATAATAGCTCCACAATATAGTGGTACTGTAATAGTAAAAAGAAATGTGGGGCCACCTTATTGACAACAGGTTTTGTTAACCCGATTGTTTATACTAGAACTTCTCTTATACATTCCTTTTTACTATTACAGTCCCACTATATTGTGGAGCTATTATTTTGGAATAAAGATTTGAATCAAACTGTGGATCTGCGCAGTTATTTCCATTGGTCCTCCATATCGATACTCTGCCTACACCTATTTCAAGGTGTTTGATTGGTTCCCCTGCAATCCTGAATCCTGATTATGGTTACTTTTGTTGGTGACAGTGGGTTCTGACTTACACAACCTTATAAGGTAAGGAGCCATCTTTCTACACCTTACCTTTCGCTTTATTTAAAGTAGTAACGCATTATGAATTGCTCGGTGCCTATGTTTTGTTGTTTTACAATGCCTTTTTTATGGAAGGCCATGCGTATTTCAGCAAGACAATGTTAAAGCCACATACTGCATCTATCACAACAACATGGCTTCACAGAAGAAGAGTCTGGGTTCTGAACTGGCCTGCCTGCAGTCCAGACCTATCACCGACAGAAAACATTTGGCACATTATGGAACAAAAAATCTGGCAAAAAAGACCCAGGACTGTTGAGCAGCTTGAATCCTACAACAGAGAAGAATGCAACAACAAATGGTCTCCTCACTTCCAGACATTTACAGACTGTTGTAAAAGTAGAGGGGATGCTACATAATAGTAGACATGGCCCTATCCCTTTTGTGTTGCTGAGATCAATTTCTATTTGAATACATTTTTTCAAATGAAATGGAAAAATGTCTAACTTTCAACTTCTGCTATGTATTCTATGTTCTATTGTGAATAAAATATGGTTATAAGAGATTTCCAAATCATGGTATTCTTGTTTTCTTCACATTTTACATACATTTTTGGAATTGGGGATATAAATGGCATGATAGATAAAGGGACATATTTTGGTATATATTTTTCTTAGCCTGATGTTTTATTTTGTCTGTATACACCTAACCATGTGAGATTACAAATTGCTGCTTTCAGATTTTAAGTGTCATGCTGTATTAACTGATGGTCTTACATAAATTCTATTGATGATTTGTTACACTTGCATGGACCAAATAATACCTGCAAAATTATTAATAAGTAATTAAGGATGATTTTATATACTTTGCAAAGACATTGGTGTTGAGACAATATTGGTTGAATAGTAAGATATAATGGTACAATAACAAAGTAACTATTTTACCATTTAGTGAAACCTCAAAGCAGAACTCTCACCATAACTGTCATGTCTGTATAAGGGGGCGTTGGTGACCGTCAGTAGTGTCCGTTGCTATTGTCCGTTACAAGATTTTATAATCGGACACTAGCTGAACCGTCAGATATCCGTTAAAATTTCCATTGAGTTCAATGGGTCTTTATATTGTGTCCGTTTGTGTCAGTTTACACCCATTCTGTCAGAAGTCCATTTTTTTTCGCGGACAAAAAATCCTACATGCAGGACTTTTTTGTCTGTTTGAAATAATGGATTCTTGACGGACAGCAAGTGTCCGTTATTTTTTTAACATTGAAGTCTATGGGTAATGGACTTATAACGGACAGTAACTGATAGCCATCAGTTATTGTCTGTTATTTTATGTCCGTTTTTTTCTGCGCATGCTCAGAAAGCAGAAAAAAAAAACAGACAGTGTTAAAAAACGGACACTAACTGATGCTAACGGACACTAACTGATGCTAACTGATGCTAATGTGTCCGTTTTTTTAACTAATCCATTAATTGGATCAGTTAAAAAAAACAGACACATTAACATCAGTTAGTGTCCATTAATGTCTGTTATGATAGGTGTCCGTTTTTTTTTTTGTTTTTTTTTTTTTTAACGGACACTATCAGAACGGACATCAACGGTAGTGTGAACCCTGCCTTAGTAATTCCTGGCCTGTTGCTTTGTTATTCCTCCTTGAAATGTATAAATAAGTTGACAACTGGGCATAACCTCTTTTGTCATATCATAAACTATTTGCATAAGAAACATATTTTGACCAGCAATTAGCTTGAATGATACAAAGTAGAAATGATGTACTCACCACGAATTACATAAGTCTTATGGCTCATGCACATGGTCATATGCACGAACCATATATTTCTACCCTAGAACATGATATAATCTCCTAGGACACAATATAAACTTGTCCTTGGCAATAAATATACAGTTCCTGCATGCAACCATAATCCAACCATGTGCGTGAACCATTGGACTGCCAGTGAGGGCTTGGGAGAAAGTTCCCTGGGTTTACATAATCTACAAACTGAAAAAAGCAAACAAGAAAGACATCTACGTGCAAAATATTTTTGATGTTTGTGTTGGACCAATAAACACCATGTTTAATGGGATGCCTAGAGTATTTTATGAGTCATCCATGTTTGGGATCTGGACCAACCCAAGTATGATGAACATTGCACTCTTCTAAATTAAATTGTGCTGTTTCTATATGTATATTGTATCTTTCTATGAATTATGATATATAATAATGTTTGTGATGTCCATAAAGACACTTACTCCCTGTTTGAAACAAAACTTTAAACCTAACATTGTAAAAATGTATAAAATGAATTCTCCAAAAACTGTTTAAGCGCATCCTTGAAATAACCTTCTTCCTGAAACTCATCTTCTTCTCCTGACCCAATTCCATGATGTATGACAGAATAACAACAGTGATGTCTTTATGTTTTATGTCTGTGGCCGACACTGAATAACTTGGTAAATTGTTTTACCTGTTCCTGACATAATTAGATTTCAGTGGATGCAGCTCTGTATTTCCACCCTGATAGCAGCATGTGTTTTATGGAAAATCTGGACCTGGGCCGGAAACTGCAAATTGTAACTGACTAAAGGGTCTGCATTTGTGAATAATGAATGGTAATCCAATAATTCCCTAATGTAATGTCAATGTCGTTTGTGTAATTCCTGATTGTTACAATGTACATAAATATACAATGCAGCCAGCAGCCAATGAACAGCAGAAATGCTTTTGTTGTAAAAATTTAAGAGGTGCGATGCAATTACAAACAGTGAGAAAGTATTAGAAAATGGTGCCTAGCAAGGAACGCACACTTCTACTTAAGGTTTACTGATTGTTTAAGACTTGCTTAAACACAGAGCTTTATTTATTTTCCTGGAAAGCCACCTGTATATTTCTCCAATAAAATCTTTTATGTGTCTAATTATGTGCCAATGCAAAAAAGGCAAAAATTGCTTCTAAACTAATAAAGTCCCTTTTTCACATTTTCACTCTCTTTCCCCACCTTTGGTGGGCCATATTAAAAACAATAAGGTCTGCATCTTGGGTAGAGTGTCTTAAATTTCATAAGTCAGTATACTAATAGATTGGGCGCTACTTAGGCATATTTCCAGCCTCACGGTACTTTTCTCAATGAAAGAAGCTTTGAAAACTTCGTGAAATGTGAACATAAAAAGGAAAGTGAAATTTTCCAACGCCGGTGAAATGTTCGCACACAGTGCTCTTATTGATTGGTTCAGGAAGAAAGTACTTATACACTAGACTTAAGCAAGCTTGTTTACAAAACACAGGGTTGTCCTATTAATGTGCCTGTGAGGCAATAATTTTGAAGAGGTTTCCTGTCATGTGAGGAAGCATATGTAAATGCTCATTTAGCTCAATATACATATTGTACAGATTTATAAATACTTCCAAGCAACCCTACCTGGGTTTTTAAAGGTCGTCATCTATGAAGAACCTGGAATGTTATAAAGAAGCAAAGAAACTCAAGATGAAATTTAAAGGGGAGCTACAAAACAACTGTGCTCTCAGTGATATAGGCTTTGGGTATATTTTGGCAGCATACCAAAGGTCTAAGCACTGATTCTGATGTATACTGTATGTTGCCCAACATCACTATGTTTACAGCTGGAGTGTAAGCTATTGCTGGAATATTATGACTGCAGAACTGAAGTAGTTCTAATTCACACAATGTACTCTTGATAAAATTATACAGAATCAGAATAGTAGTATAACATCTGGATAAGGACACAGTGAGCTACAGAGTAGGGGACTAAAAGGCTGTTCAGTAGCTAGATTCAGAATACATGTAATTACTAGATGTGAATGATGTGGTATAAATGATATTATTGTTTGATATTCAGTATCCACTTGGCAATTAAGCTATGTCCCCACCACTGAACTCCTTGAGCAAAAGGGAACAAACTCCTTCCTTTCTTCCTTCTTACCTTGCATCCTTCCTTCCTACCTTCCTTCCCTCCCTCCGCCCCCCATGTTGTTACCCATTACTATTTATTGTAAAAACTGAGACAATATTAAAGGTGTTTTCCCACAAACATACCCATGTTTAAATTTGTAGATAATTGAAAGTTAAAGCAAACCTCCAGTTATGAACAACTTTTAATAAATGAATAGTGCTGGTGAATACAAGAAACTTTGTAATATTTCTTATAAAAGGGGTTGTCCGGGATAAAATCAAAATTAACCCCTAAACTAAACCCCTTCTCCATGCTTAATTTCTAATTTACTTAAAAAAAAAATCTATAATTGCCCATATCTCTGGGGGAGGTCATGTGACCACCCCAGGCACACTTGCTGAAAATCCGGTGACGTTCCGTTTCCCCATTTCCGAAATGGAACGTCACCAGGACTCCCCCTCTCTATCCCATCATACTTACGTGTCTTCCTCTGTGGGACTGGTTCCTCCTCGTCTTTCACATTGCTCGCGCTTGCGCAGTCCGGAGGTGGCTTTGACACATGCGCAGTAGAGATTGTGCGCGCTGTCAGAAGTGCCATCTCTACTGCGCAGGTGTCTCCAGCCTGCGCACAGCCAGGAGAGTGGAAAGAAAAGGAGGAGCCATTCCTGAAGGGAAATCTAAAGAGGAAGACTGGTAAGTATGATGTGGGGGGTGGGGTGGGCTGAGTTAGTTAGTTGGGAAGGGCTAGTAGTGGGTGGGATAGGGATTGGGAGAGGAAGGGGGGGACTGAGATGGAGGTAGTGTGGAAGCTAGGCAAGAAGCTACACAGCAGGAAGCTACACCATGTAAACAAATGCAAAGGATGCCAGGAGCTCCCAGAAATCACTCAAAACACTGCTAAAGGTATTTGGGTGCACTTTTTAACCCATTAATAGCACTAACAGATGTTTTTTAAAACAAGATTTTTTTGCCCAGAAAACCCCTTTGTTTCATTCACCAATTATCAAGATGTTCTCCTGCACCTTGTTGTCAGTCTAACTTCTTGTTTATATCAAATTCGCCTCCCTGTACCCAGCCTCACCCACAGAGTTCTATGGAGTACGGAGCAGTGGAGTATGGGTCTGCTGCAAACTAAATAATTCATTTATTGCTTCATTCTAGCATAGCCTCCTATGTACAACTTAGCAGTTTTAAAAGAGATAAGAATAGCAGAGTGTAGAAGCAGCAATTATTTATGTAGAAAGTTGCTCAGCCTGAAAAGTTGAGAAGAAAGAATATTTCTTTTATTAGATATATGACAAAGTTTAATATCAACCTGTACTATTTATTTATGAAACGTTTATAACTGGAGGTATGCTTTAAATATTTTTGCAAATAAAGTCAAAAATTTTGCAGCATTTTAAAGATTTTCTCTAATCATCTGAGTGGTGACAGTCTGTTGTCTTTATAAGTTGCCAATTGATGAGTCAATAAATGCAGGAACTTTCTATGGTGTTTCCTGACTGGTTGTCTTCTTTTACATCCTGCCTGATAACTTGACCACAATAAGGAAATCATGGCTGCGTCTCTGAGTTTCCAGTTTCATGTCCTTTAAAACTAAAGAATAATCTAATAGTCCTCAGTGCTATTTTTTTCTAGAATTGTTAAATTCTTCTGAGAATGAGAAAATGAGTCACAAATGAGTAAGGCAAGGAAAGAAGAAGGTTTGGCATAGTTGCAATGGTGCTGGATAGACGTCAAAGTTGCATGGTACAAGAAAGGAACAGTGCCCACATGTAGTCACCAGATATGGTCAGCTTTATAATGTAAAAATAAAACGCCCATACAGATCTGACATAAAGCCTTTCCCATTTGATTTTCCAATGTTTATTGTACTTTCTATGCTTTATCAAGAACATTTTATTGTCATACATTCATTTTCACATAAAAAGACAGTTATATTCTCCATGATTTACCTCTCCTATAATACGCTGCCTTAGCTATGGGGACAGAGGTCATTTCTGCCATGTCTCTAGCAGGATCTTCATTTAGCAGTAGACAACAATAGATTATCTTTCAATATGTTGAGAGCAGAAGTTAATGAGTCAGGGTGAAAGTGTGCTATTAATAATTTCCACAAAGTTCTTGTCACAAAGACTCTAAAGTACATGTTGTGTAATAATTAATGTTGCATTATGTCGTGGATCATTCTGCACCTTGTATCTTGCTGAAAATGTCACATGCAGTTTAGAAGTTTGTGCTATTCTTAGCTTGGTATCTATGTATTATGTATTAGATGTATGGGGGGATGAATTCAGAGGGAGGCGATGGAAAATATATTGTCACACAACCCTATAAAATCTATGAATATATAATTTGCACATCAGCACCACATGCTGGGCACTCTACAACATGCTATATTAGATACTATAATTTTTGGATAAGTTTGACATGCAATGTCAATTATACACACGTGGACAAAATTGTTGGTACCCCTCGTTTAATGAAAGAAAAACCCACAATGGTCACAGAAATCACTTGAATCTGACAAAACTAATAATATATAACAATTCTATGAAAATGAACAAATGAAAGTCAGACATTGCTTTTCAACCATGCTTCAACAGAATTTTTTTTTTAAAAAACTCATGAAACAGGCCTGGACAGAAATGATGGTAGCCTTGACTTAATATTTTGTTGCACAACCTTCTGAGGCAATCACTGCAATCAAACGATTCCTGTAACTGTCAATGAGACTTCTGCACCTCTCAACAGGTATTTTGGCCCACTCCTCATGAGCAAACTGCTCCAGTTGTCTCAGGTTTGAAGGGTGCCTTTTCCAGACGGCATGTTTCAGCTCCTTCCAAAGATGCTCAATAGGATTTAGGCCAGGACTCATAGAAGGCCACTTCAGAATAGTCCAATGTTTTCCTCTTAGCCATTCTTGGGTTTTTAGCTGTGTGTTTTGGGTCATTATCCTGTTGCAAGACCCATGACCTGCGACTGAGACCAAGCTTTCTGACACTGGGCAGCACATTTCTCTCTAGAATCCCTTGATAATCTTGACATTTCATTGTACCCTGCACAGATTCAAGACACCCTGTGCCAGATGCAGCAAAGCAGCCCCAGAACATAACAGAGCCTCCTCCATGTTTCACAGTAGGGACAGTGTTCTTTTCAAGATATGCTTCATTTTTCTGTCTGTGAACATAGAGCTGATGTGCCTTGCCAAAAATTTCGATTTTTGTCTCATCTGTCCATAGGACATTCTCCCAGAAGCTTTGTGGCTTGTCAGTATGTAGTTTATATATTATTACTTTTGTCAGATTCAAGTTATTTCTGTGACCATTGTGGGTTTTTCTTTCATTAAACGAGGGTACCAACAATTTTGTCCACATGTGTACCTGCGGAAACGCTGGCGTTTTCCCTATAGGTGCAGAAAGTCCACAGAGGAAAACTGCAAAAATGCAATGAAAACCTCTATGGAAAAAATCACGATGAATTTAGTTTTTTTACATTTATTTTTTTGCTACATGTTTTGCAGAGCACATGAATGCAGTCTCTCACCTCAATTCTTGGCTTACATTCCAATGTCCCCAATAAGAAGCAAGGCTGATTCTGACTTTTCTGCTATCTGAGACGAAAATTGAAATGGCGCCCCCTGCTTCTTGCCCGAAGGTAGAAAATTAGGCTTGACTACTTCTGCACATGAAAACCATTCAGCTCTGAAGTCACCTGAATGAGATATGTCACTGAGCCCCTTTGCATACACAGTGATTGATAGAAGCAAGGGACATATACCCAGCTTCATTGCTCAGCTTAAAAGGGTTGCCCAACAACTGGTTAAACTCCGCAGGGGCCCGGGGCAGATGTTACATAAATGAAAACATATTCATCTGTCCCTTGTACTCTGGTGTCTGCCACCATAGCCCATTCGGTCGTGTGCCATACCTCGGTCTCCAGAAGGCTTGTGCCCCACGTGACCACTGAGGCAAATCAGCGGCCTCTGCAGTACTTGGAGAGGTACCAGTTGTGTTTGCGAGTAACATCACCAGTCCCTCTCCAGCAACTGCTGAGGCTACTGATTGATAGAAGCTGGGGACACACACCCAGCTTCAGTGCTCAGCTTAAAGGAGTTTTTATGTTGCATCTGAACCTAGCTCCTCAGGAGTTTTTCCAATTCCTGGAAAACCCCTTTAAGAATAATGTCCCATAATGCACACACAGTAGAATGTCCCATCTTGGCCTCCATACAGTACAATGTTACATAATGACCCTTCCACACATTATAATTTCTCACAGTAACCCCTCCACACAGTATAGTATCCCATAGTGGCCTCTCCACACAGTATAACATCCCATAGTGGCTCCTACAAAACTTTTGGGGTTTGCCACTCCTGAGCAATTATTATACTCTGGGGCCTCAGTGGTCTCTGATATCATTCATGATGTCTCTGAGATCTAATTGTGGGTATTAAACTCCCAGAGCCTCAGTCAAAGCTGCCGACAGTTTTTTGGGGGAGGATCACCGGCCCCGGAATGAGATCCGGTGGCAGAGATCCATTCCCCTGACATCCAGGAGCCTATTGAAGGCTCCTAGGCTTGTCTCTGTATTACTCCTAAAAAAATGTTAAAAAAATATAAAAAAAAAGTTATAAAAATTCAAATCAACCCCCTTTACCTAGAACACATTAAAAGTACTTAAATAAAGTACACAAATAAACACATACACATTAGGTATCTTTGTGTCCAAAAACAACCAGTCTACAAACTTATGGAAACATTTTTTCCATATGGTGAACGTCATAGAGGAAAAAATAATCAAAACAGCTTTTTTCGCTTTTTCACTTCTCATAAAAATTTGAATAAAAAGTGATCAAAGCAATAGAAATTCCCCAAAATGGTATAACTAAAAAGTACATCTGGCTTTGCAAAAAAAGATGCCTTATGCATCCCTGAACATGGAAATATAAAAAAGTTACAGGTGTCAGAATATGGCAACTTCAACAATTTTTTACATTTTTTTTTGCAGAGTTAAAATGTAAATAAAACTCTAAAAATCAGGCTGTACAGTGAATGCCATAATAATAATAAAGCCTGAAGGAAAGTCACGCAAACAGTTTTTCTTCAATTCCATTCAACCCCATTCTGAATTATTTTACAGCTTTCCAGTACATTGTACAGAAGATTAAATGACACCATTACAAAGTGCAATTTGTCCTGAAAACATTAAGCCCTCACATGGGTCTGTGAATTAAAAAACGAATGAAAAAATTAAAAAGTTGTGTTTGGGAGGCGTGGAGTCAAAAATGAAAATCGAAAAATGCGTGTGGTGGGAATGCATTAATCACCTCCGCTGGGCTTCTGCTTATTAGTCCCAGTCTGAATGAAACTGCTGGGCAAACCTTGGGAGGCAGGCTAGGGCTAATGATGATCAGGATGGTTCCTGTCTCTGAGGTTGGGCTAAATGGCAGCTTTGGCTGTGGCATATGTCATGTGGTTGGAGATTGCAGTGTGGCGCTTTTTCAATTAACTCTAATGGAAGTGAATGTGGGTGCGTTATGACAAGCAAGTAAGAACATCTATAAATCTGCTAATATATTAGCTAATAGTTGTTCCGGCAATGGTTGCAACTGATGGTCGGGTCCAAAACTCAAAATGACCTGATCGTTGGGCGATCGCGCCCTTGTGAGTCATCGAGACACAACCACATTCGCGTTCACTGGCAGAGATGCCGGCTGCACTACACATAGATCTTTGGCTGTGTAATGTGTGTTGTGGCTGAAGTGGCCATGTAGCCTCTGCTCTAGAGATAAGCGTCCATCATGGTCATCACTTATTATATATCATCAAAGAGAGGATTCCTAACTGTAGACTGTAAGCTCTTTTTTATGTACATTGTGAGCCTTTCTGGTATGGAGCGGCATTAGGCAGATGGATAGACATGATCCAGGGTTATATCGCCGATCGCCATATTTGGGGTCAGGGAGAAATTATTTTTTTCCCCTGAGACTCAGATCTCAGGGGTTTTTCTTCGCCTTTCTCTGGATCATCGGGTTGGGGCTTTTATCTCAGGAACTTATTTATGGATGGTCAGATGGACCATCACAGGAGCTCAGACTCCATGGACCTGAGATAGGAACCACAACCCCCATCATTTAGTAGGATATAACACAAGCCATTATTATTAATGGCTCCTCTGCTTATTGCTAATAAATGGTATAAAATTAGCCGTTCTCGTGTCCATGTGTTGTCATTTTCTCCGATTATTTCTTTACACAGTTACCATAATTCACAGAGACACAAACAGAGCCACATAGATGTCCATGTACAGATAGAGGAGGTGGTCTATAAACTGCCACATAGTCGTCCATGTACAGATGCAGCAAGAGGTCTATGAACTGACACATAGTCGTCCATGTTTCTCCAGGGGTACCACTGCAATAAGAGCCACCCCCATAATGGTAGTTTGTGGGGTTAACCACCCACAAATTACTATTATACTGTGGGGTCTCTTCAGACCCTCAGAGTTTAAAGATTGGAGGCCCAGGAGAATTGAGAAAACATAACAGTGTAACTCTACTCACCTGGGCTCTGGCATAAGTCTAATGTCCTCTTCGGTCTCTTCCAGCCTCAAAAGTGATGTCAGGGACTGCATAGGCCTGTGACATGACCTCAGTAGTCTCATGGGTCATGCATAATGAGGATAATCACAGGCCTCAGCAGTCCTTGGCGTCCCTTGGGAGGCTCAATGGGACCCGATAGGCATGCTGGGGCCCGGGTTAGGTAAGTATCACTTTATATGATGTTTTTTCGCCTCCCCTGGGACTCCTCTTATTATACTTTATTATAATAATCCATGCGCGGCAAACCAACTAAATTTCGGATTCAGCAAAACCCCAGAAAATGCGGGTATGCCTGCATTAGAGAAGCAATTGTTGCCGCACATCAATTTGGGAATGTTATAAAGAAAGCTCAAAAGAATTTGAAGTCTATCATTCTACAGTGAGAAAGACTTTTGGGACAATGGGGCAGATTTATTAAAACTGTCTTAAAGCCCAGCGGTCTTAGCAGCCCAAAGCAACCAATCACGGCACAGTGTTTATATTGTATGCCACTGAAAATGAAAACTGCACTGCTATTGGTTGCTATTGGTCACTAAGGGTGCGTTCACATATGTACGGCGCAGCTATCAGTTTCCCTCCAGTGTGGTGCAGGAGCGGGGCTGGAGTGCTTGGTGAGTGTGTTTAGCCTAGCAGGTGGCACACCAACCGCCACTACAACTCCCATCCTCCGGTTTTTCCATCTGGGTTGTAGCCCTTTTACCTATATGCTCAATGCACTCCTGGCTTTGGCTCCAAAAACTGCAGCAAAATCTGCAACAAAAAACTGTGTTTCTGCAACGTGGGGCCTCAGCCGTACATGAGACTGCATGATGGAAGGAGTAGTGGGGAGAGGAGTGATTTTTTATTTTTATTTTTGCATGGGACTGTATATTGGAGGGGGTTTAAGGGAGGGGGAATGATGAATTTACATGGTACTGTATCATGGAGGATGTGAGGAAGGGGAGTTGTATGGAGGACCTACTCATAGTAACTACAGAATACCCAGAGACCATGAACCTACCTGCAGTAACTGGTAGGTCCTTTCTCCAGCAACTCCATTCTAGATCATTCTAGTGAAGGGAGTAGATTGGAGTTGCTGGAGGGAGGACCTGCCAAGAGCAACTCCATTCTAGATACAACCCTAGCAGAAGCAGGGATCGGTAATCAGCTCTGCTGCCTTCACACTAGAGGGCTCGTACGCAGGCAGCAGGGATGACTGCTGATCCCTGCCGCTTAGTGTAACGTATTAGGGCTTAGGGACAGCAGGCAGGGGATGAATGTTTCTTCCAGCTACTATTACTGTTAATTATGTGTGGGGCAGTGGGTGCACTAATGGGGAATTATACTATGGGGGGAAACATATGAGGATACTGTGTGGAGGCGCAATAATGGGGCATTATACTGTGTGGGGGCACTATTAGCCCCCCCCACAGTATAATGCTCCTTAATGCTCTCGCCCACAATATAATGCCACGTTAGTGCCCTCCACACAGTGTAATGCCACATTAGCCCTCTGCACAGTGTAATGCCACGTTAGTCACCACCTGTGCAGTGTAATGTCACGTTAATCACCCAACCCACACAGTGTAATCCCACGTTAGTCACACCACCCACACAGCGTAATGCCACATTAGTCCCCCCATACACACAGAATAATGCCACATTAGTCGCCCGCCCCCCCCACACACACACAGTGTAATGCCACGTTAGTCGCCTAAGCCTAATTTGTCGTGTCTACACCTGGGATGAGTTTTATAGTCAGAAGCGTATTTTAGTCTGCAAAATACCATAAATACTGGACGTGTTCAGCTAAGACCTTGACGGGGGACCCTGATCAACTGACCTTTACTGAAAGTAGTTGAGTATCCCTACTCTATTGCCCTCTGCAGCCCATCATGCCTCACGGACCATCATGGTAAAAACTGATGACAACTTATGGTTTTGGAGTAGAAATTTGTAAAAAAAAAAAAGCCTGATCACAACTGATGCATTTTCGCATCAGTTGTAATGACTAAGGGACTGATGCAACTGATATATGTGAACCTACCCTTACACAAATAAATAAAGCTGTATGAGCCATCACCAGTCAGTGTCCTTTTATGAACAGATCCAAAGTAACTCGACATACGAGGTTACAGTCCGATAAAGCATCATGTCCTCTGGGATAATGGTGGGTTGGGGTGTGATCAGAGGAGGGTTAGCTTTAGTGAGCCTAACTGCAAAATGATTTAGATTAGGAATTGTGATGTGTTTTTAGGAGATGTGTATTTAGGATGTGTTTGAAGCTGTAGGAGTAGTGAGTTAATCTGATTGTCTGTGGTAGAGCATTCCAGAGAAGTGGTGCAACTCGGGAGAACTTATGGATACGGGAGTGGGAGGTTCTTATAATAGAAGATGCTAGTCTTAGGTTTTTTTCCAAACAGGGAGCACAGGTTGGGTGATAGAGATGAGGGAGGAAATCCAGTGTGTGCAGTGTCATGAAGAGTTTTGTGAATGAGGATGATAAGTTTCTATTTTATTCTATAATTAATAGGAAGCCAATGTAGTGTCTGGCACAGACAGGAGGCATCGCTGTAGCATCTAGTCTGATAGATGAGCCTGGCCGCTTCATTCAGAATAGATTGTAGACTGGAGAGTTTAGTAGAGGTAGGGCCGGCGTTAGGGGGGGCAAACTGGGCAATTGCCCAGGGCCCCGTCCCTAAAGGGGCCCCCGGGATCCGGAACCTGATGACTCCGGATCCCGGAGTCAGGCCCGGCCAAATCAATAACAGAAAGGGACCGCAGGGCCCCTTTCCGTGCTGAGTAAAAATAACAAACATTTTTACTCACCTGTCCTTGGCGTCCGACGTCATCTTCTGGCGTTCCGGACATCACCGCTGAGGCCAGGCCTCAGCCGTAGCGATCACGTGGGGCATGCTGACAGCGTGCCTCACGTAATCGCTGAGGCCCAATCACAGGCCTCAGCGGTGACGTCCACAACGCGTGACGTCAGCCGCAGAGAAGAAGAAGCCAGCGCCGGCGGGAATAACGGAGCAGCGCAAGGAGGCGCAGCAGAGGTAAGACTGGGTGAGTATAACTGTTTGTTATTTTCTCTCACCTCCCCCGGGCCTTCGATTATTATACTCTGGGGTCTGAAGAGATCTCAGAATATAATATAGTAATAGCACTGTAGGGCCCCTGTGGAGCATTATACTGGGGAAGGGGCCTTCTGCATAGCATGTTATATTCTGTGGGGCCTCTGTGGAAAATTATAATGTGGGGGGGGGGGGCTCTGGAGATAATGTTATATTATGTGGGGCCACTTTGGAGCATTATGCTCTCCAGAGGGGCCCCCCAGTATAATGCTCCACAATGGCCCCACACAGTATAATATGCTCTCCAGAGGGGCCCCCCAGTATAATGCTCCAAAGTGGCCCCACAGAATATAACATGCTCTCCAGAGCCCCCCCACTTTATAATACTCCATAGAGGCCCCACAGAATATAACATGTTATCCAGAGGGCCCCCTCCCCAGTATAATGCTCCACAGTGGACCCACACAGTATAATATGCTCTCCAGAGCCCCCCCCAGTATAATGCTCCACGGTTTCCCCACACAGTGTAATATGCACTCCAGAGGGGCCCCCCAGTATATTATACTGTGAGGGGCCACTGTGGAGCATTATACTGTGGGGGGGGGGGGCTCTGGAGAGCATATTATACTGTTTTGGGCCGCTGTGGAGTATTTTACTGGGGAAACCTCTCTGGGCAGTATATTATACTGTGTGGAGGCCATTTCTGGAGCATGTTATTCTGAGTGGGGTCACTGTTATGCATTATTCTGGGGGACCATCAGCAGAGCATATTATATTGCTTGGCGCCACTGTGGGGCATTATTCGGGGGGACTAATGAGCATTATACTAGGGGGCCCTCTGGGGAGCATATTATACTGTGTGGGGCCTACTGTGGAGCATTATACTAGCGGGGGCCCTCTGGGGAGCATATTATACTATGGGCCACTGTGGAGCTTTATACTGGGGGAAGGGACAGTGTGGGGAGCCTGTTATCCTGTGTGGGGCCACTGTGGAGTGTATTATATTGTGTGGGGCCTTTAGGGTGCATATGATACTCTGTGGGGCTATTGTAGAGCATTATACTGGGGGGGGACTGTGGGGAACATATTATACTGTGGGGGACCACTGTGGAGCATTATACTGGGGGAACCCCTCTGGGGAGTATATTATACTGTGTGGAGGTCATTGTGGAGCATGTTATACTGTGTTAGGCCACTGGAGCATTATACTGGGGGGTATTGTGGGGTGCATATTATACTGTATGGAGCATATTATATTGTGTGCGGCTGCTGGGGAGCATATTGCACTGTCTGGGGCCACTAAGGGGTAGTATACTGTGTGGGCCACTGGTGGAGTATTATACTGTGTGGAGCCTTACATACCATGTGGGGCCACTATGGGGAGCTCAGGGGAGCATTTTATACTGTGTGGGGTCACTGTGGAGCATTATATACCATGTGGGGAAACTGGAGGGCTCAGGAGAGCATTTTATACTGTGGAGCATTATATACCATGTGGAGCATTATACTGTGTGGGGGGGCTCACAATTCCTGCTGGCAGCTCTGTGTCCTATGTCTGCATCACAGCTCCCTCACTATAATCTTGCACATATGTGTAGTGCTCCATAGCCATGTCATTCCCCATATAGTACTGTGCATGAATTGGCCATGGAGTTATTGGGGCCTGCACAGTACTATAGGGACTGACTATACTGGGAACATACTCAGTAACACCAGATAGTAAAGCACATATCTAAGACTTCAGTGAAGGAGCCGTGGTGTAGGCTATTAGCAGGAAGCTGCTGGGTGGGGCCCCAGAACAAGATCCTCTGGTGGGCCTAAGGCCCTTCAGTCCGACACTGTATAACGGAGAACTATTATATATAAGGGTGGGTTACTATATATAATTGGAAAACTTAAGTATGAGGGGGCTATTATTTATAAGGGAGCAGTATTATTTTTACGGGGTGACTGTTACTGATAAGGGGGAATATTACTGACACAGGGCATTATTTATCATTTATAAGGGAGCTATTACTGATAATGTGTAATATTATTTATAAGCAGGGACTATTATTTATAAGGAGGCGCTATAATAACTGATGAATGGGTGCAAAAATCTATTAGTACAAACGTGCTCATTTGAATTGTGTGTGGTAAAATGCGGCTTGTTATTACTTCTTTGTTGGCAGAAAGGAGGCGTTATTATAGGGGTTGCCACTGCAAGACGATGGTGTTGTTTGCATATCAGCATTTGGGGCCCCGCTTTTAATTTTGCCCAGGGCCCCACTTTGTCTAAAACCGGCCCTGAGTAGAGGGAAGACCGATTAGTAAGGAGTTACAGTAGTCAAGGCGGGAGTGAATCAGTGTGACAATAAGGGTCTTTAATGTTCCCATGGTAAGGAAAGGCGGATTCTGGGGATGTTTTTGAGGTGCAGATCACATGAGCATAAGAGTGGTTTCATGGGGGGGGGGTAAAGGAAAGGTCTGAGTCAAACATAACCTCAAGGCGGTGGGCATACTGCCTCGGTGTTATGGTAAGATAGCAGACTGAAATGGAAATATCAGAGTTAGGTTGGTTAGAAGATGATGGAAACAGCAGTAGTTCCATCTAGAGATTCAGGTTCAGATAGAGGGAAGACATGACATTAAAGACAGAAGAGAGACAGTCACTGGTGTTCTGTAGTAGTGCAGGGGTGATGTTATGAGAAGAGGTATGTAGTTGTATAAAGATGATACCGAAAGCCAAATCTTCTAATGGTTTGTCCAATGGGGTCTGTGTGTAGAATGAGAATAGAAAGTGACTTAGGACTGAGCCCTGAGGAACCCCAACAGCAAGGGGAAGAGACAGAGCCTTCAAATTATACACTGAAAGTGGGTTCTGAGAGATCGGAGGAGGTCCAAGAGAGAGCAGTGTCCGCAAGACCGACAGGGAGCTAGACAACCAGTCCCCTTTCATCATGTCAATGAAATAGTGAGAGAGGAACAAAGCTCTCTCTTGTGTTGGAACGTCAGCAGAAGTTGAGCTTCTGGGACTCTGAGAAGGGGTCTAAAGCCAGACTATCAGCAAAGTTTAGAAAATTAAAGTAAATTGGAAAGGTTTTTTTTAGTGTTGGACTACATACAGTGGGGAAAAAAAGTATTTAGTCAGCCACCAATTGTGCAAGTTCTCCCACTTAAAAAGATGAGAGAGGCCTGTAATTGTCATCATAGGTAGACCTCAACTATGAGAGACAAAATGAGAAAACATATCTAGAAAATCACATTGTCTGATTTTTAAAGAATTTATTTGCAAATTATGGTGGAAAATAAGTATTTGGTCACCTACAAACAAGTAAGATTTCTGGCTCTCACAGACCTGTAACTTCTTCTTTAAGAGGCTCCTCTGTCCTCCACTCATTATCTATAGTAATGGCACCTGTTTGACATTGTTATCAGTATAAAAGACACCTGTCCACAACCTCAGTCACACTCCAAACTCCACTATGGTGAAATCCAAAGAGCTGTGGAAGGACACCAGAAACAAAATTGTAGACCTGCACCAGGCTGGGAAGACTGAATCTGCAATAGGCAAGCAGCTTGGTGTGAAGAAATCAACTGTGGGAGCAATAATTAGAAAATGGAAGACATACAAGACCACTGATAATCTCCCTAGATCAGGGGCTCCATGCAAGGTCTCACCCCATGGGGTCAAAATGATCACAAGAACAGTGAGCAAAAATCCCAGAACCACACGGGGGGACGTAGTGATTGACCTGCAGAAAGCTGCGACTAACGTAACAAAGGCTACCGTCATTAACACACTACGCCGCCAGGGACTCAGATCCTGCAATGCCAGACGTGTCCCCCTGCTTAAGCCAGTACATATCCGGGCCCGTCTGAAGTTTTCTAGAGAGCATTTGGATGTTCCAGAAGAGTATTGGGAGAATGTCATATGGTCAGTTGAAACCAAAGTAGAACTGTTTGGTAGAAACACAACTCGTTGTGTTTGGAGGAGAGTGAATGCCAAAGAACACCATGCCTACTGTGAAGCATGGGGGTGGCAGCATCATGCTTTAGTGCTGTTTCTCTGCAAAGGGTCCAGGACGACTGATCCGCGTACATGAAAGAATGAATGGGGCCATGTATCGTGAGATTTTGAGTGCAAACCTCCTTCCATCAGCAAGGGCATTGAACATGAAACGTGGCTGGGTTTTTCAGCATGACAATGATCCCGAGCACACCGCCAGGGCAACGAAGGAGTGGCTTCGTAAGAAGCATTTCAAGGTCCTGGAGTTGCCTAGCCAGGCCTGGATCTCAACCCCATAGAAAACCTTTGGAGGGAGTTGAAAGTCTGTGTTGCCCAGCGACAGCCCCAAAACATCACTGCTCTAGAGGAGATCTGCATGGAGGAATGGGTCAACATACCAGCAACAGTGTGTGCCAACCTTGTGAAGACTTACAGAAAACATTTGACCCTGTCATTGCCAACAAAGGATATATAACAAAGTATTGAGATGAACTTTTGCTATTGACTAAATACTTATTTTCCACCATAGTTTGCAAATAAATTCTTTAAAAATCAGACAATGTGATTTTCTGTAACTGTTTTCTCATTTTGTCTCTCATAGTTGAGGGCTACCTATGATGTCAATTACAGGCCTCTTTCATCTTTTTAAGTGGGAGAACTTGCACAATTGGTGGCTGACTAAATACTTTTTTCCCCACTGTACATAGTGCTTTTCTAGACACTGTCAGTCACTGTCCCATATAGGGCTCTCAGTTTAAACTCCCTATCAGTATGTCTTTAAAGTGTGGGAGAAAACCCATACAAACATCTAGAGAACATATAAACTCTTTGCCTTTGAGTCCTTGGTCAGATTTGAAGTTAGGACTACAATGCTGCAAGGCTATAGTGCTAACCACTGAGCCACCATGCTGCCTCATGGTCCATATTGTATAGCATTTACAGATTTTAGCCATTTAAAGATGCACATTGCCTTTTTCCCACTCATTTTTGTTCTATATATGAAGCTTACATATACTCCACAGTTTTGTGCATGTGGAAGAAAACATTGAAAAGCCTTAGCACAATTTACTGTATGTCACTTCTACTTGGTATTTACAATTTCAGGATCAAGACTCTGCATTGAATTTTTTTACTCAGTGTAAAAAGCACAGCACATCAACAATACTTCAGCTCCAGAGGTGTAATGTCAATCTTCAAAACAGCACTCTTAACAAATAGATTGATGCTAGTCCATAGTCTGAAACAGACCCATGTACCAAAAGCGACAGTAAATTTCTTACAAACTGTATCTAAATGTGTAGTCTTTGCCCTCACACTATTTGTACTTCTCCTTCTAGATGTTTATAGCAATTGATATCACCTGAGATACAGTGCTAGAAGTAGACAAGGTATGGATTCATTTTATGGTTTATGCCATGCAGTGTATCTACAGTAAGTACAGGAAAATTCCATTAAACTACTGCTCTATAAAACCGCCAGACTATCTTCCACTAATAGTTATCCCAAACTCATTTTAATCTGTGCTCAGATAAAAAGTTAAGGTTGTATTATACTGCTAGATCTAGGCTGGCCAAAGTGCCAGTCAATGGGGAAACATGCATACTGAATGGGGAGGAACACTCTTTACTGTGATTCTTTATTCCCATTTGGCTGGATGGATTATAATAATTATATAATTTTCATCTTTTTATCTGGCATGAAAGATGCGATCAGCTGATCAGCAGGTGTTTTTCTCAACAGTCAGTTGATCGCACTATTAGACAGAGCTATTATATTGGTCACTATTATATTAAGTATATAAACACTGTTTCATTAACTCCTTAAGGACGCAGGATAGTTTGTACATTAACCACTTCCATACCAGATGCAGGGTCAGAGGGGAGCCGAAAGATGGCGGCGCCCATAACGATGTGTACAGCGCTCATTCAGCGCTGTATACACAGCGATCGGTATGGCAGGGAAGGTAATAAACGATTTTGTGCTGCTGCTGAATTCTGCTTGGACGTACCGGTACGTTCTTGCAGAAATAGACAACCACCTTCCGAACGTATATAGTCTATGGGCGGTACGTAAGTGGTTAATGCTCCGCCACTTTTTTTCATATTTTCCTTCCCTGCCTTCAAAAATTCATAACTTTTTTATTTTTCTGTTGACATAGCTATGTGAGGGTTTAATCTTTGTGTGACGAGTTGTACTTTCATTTGGCACCATTTTGGGGTACGTACAATGTTTTGATTAGCTTTTATTAACGTTTTTGGGGGTCCATGTGAAAAAAACAACTATTTTATCATCATTTTTTGCATTTTGTTTTTACGGTGTTTCACCGTATAGGATAAATAATGTTATTTTTGGATAGTAGGGGCTTATACACACATATTCGTTTATTTTTTGTTTACGTTATGTGTTTTTAAACATAAAAGTGGGATTTTTGAACTTTTTATTATTTTTTATACTTTATTTCTTGGCCTCCTTTATTGCTCGGTCATAGCAACCCCTCGGACCTTGCAATATTATTGGGGGGGGGTGGATCTGAGGGGTGTAGAGAGGGCGATTTTGCCCCTGGACCCACCTCTATTGATCACGGCATCCAGGGAGTTAATCCACCGGAGTCGGAGTATCTTCTGACTCCGGCAGCTATTTCTGGGGCTCCTGTGCCTGTGACATTACAGAGCCCACTCAGTGCCGTACTATTATGGTACGCTGAGTGTATAGTTAACACTCAATGCCATAATAGTACGGCACTGAGCGGGAAGGGGTTAAAAGGAGACTATCAGCATGACATTACCTCATAAAGTACAAACACAGTACTTTACTTCCCATTGTATGCAGTCTTCCAAGCTGTTTTTCTTTTCTTTGTATGCAGCTCCATTACTGTACAACAACCAGACTGCAAAAACAAGGTGTAAGTGAACGTGGCTGCACAAGCACAACACAATACGAGATGCGCGTAGTAACTCTCTGCAACAATCACAACTCTGAATCACGTACGCAGCCAGCGGGTAACGCCTACCCCACATTAATAATGAACAAGGCTGAATGCGGCATCTCATTGGACAGATAGTTACTAGAAAGGCGGAGTCGCTGCTACGCTGCCGGGGATACTGTGACATCACATGCATATGCAGTACATGTGCATTGTGCTTCATGGAATTTGCTGAAGTCAAAGTCCAGACAGAGAGCGGGGATTGAGGTTTGTGCTGGAAGGACCTACATTGCCTGTTCATGGGATTTGGGGGCTTGTAGTAAACGCATCACCGTAGTCCATAGCGAAGATTACTCGACCCTAAAGCCCATTACAGCTAATCTGCATATGTATAAAAGTTTTTAGTTTTTTTTACAGTAACGGAGCTGTGGACACATTAAAAACAGCTTGGAAAACTGCATACAACATAATGTATTAACAAGTGTAAATGCTGGATTCATCAGTTGTGTCCCGAGGAGAAGAGATTGCTACTAGAGTTTTTTTTTTTTTTACCAGGCTACCTTTGTATTAATATTCTTTTGTTTCCTCTTCCTTCTGCGCCTTTTTTTGCGCCTTTTCATGATCTTTTTCTGCCCTGCGCTTTATTTATGAAGCATTTTCGCCTTTTTTTCAAGATGTCATGCTGCCCTCGCCACTTTTGCTTTTTGTCGGTAAAAGGGGGGGTTGGCTAAATTCAAATTCAAAAGTGTCAAAAAAAGGTGCAAATGCACTCCAATACATGGGCAGTGTAAAAAAGCCTCTTAGGTCAGACAGCATTAAAAAGTGGCAATTGTGCCTTTTTTGTAGGGTCAGTTGCACTTATTTGTAACAAAAAACGGGTAAAGTGCACATGGCTTATAAAGGTGCATCTAAATTAACACATGTGCATAACTTTTAACATGGAGTGTCATGTCCCAGGACTTGGTTTAATTCACTGACATGTATCTGTGATACTGTTTGTCTTTGTAGTTTGTCCCTTTTCTCTCTCTGTATCCTTAGCTGTGATGCTGTAGCTCCTCCTCTCTCTCTCTCAGTTTAGTTTCACTTCTTTGTAAGCAACATGTCTGCTCAGCTCCTGGTGATTCATCATTTTTCACCTACTGCTGTATGAGGTTCTACAAGATTTACTTGGATTAAAGCATCTGAAATCTTATCTACGCCTCCCCAGTTGAGTTGAACACTATCTGATAAATATCTTGGTGTAAATTGCTGGTTAGCATAGAGACTACAGGACACTCTCACAACCTCACATTTGCAGCCAAGCTATTGAGTCAGAACAGTGAAAAATGATGCATAAAGACTGCCAGATACAGCTGTAAGACAGTTCACCAACTTCTGACATACAGTCAGTCACAGCAAGTTACCTGAAGCCAGAAGGAATCAGCATTGCGTAAGTTGCATCTGCAGCTCAGACTACTCAGCATAGAAGATTCTATCAAGCAGCCATCTTAATCCAGCAAAGTTATATATATCCTGTTTGTGTTGCATCATGGCTGAAGGGCACCCTGAAGCACAAGGTAGCATGGACCTCAGTCTGCAGCCCAGTGAGAAGGCTAGACGCTTGATTAAACCTACGTGGAAGGTTAGAGACAATCTAGAATTTTTAAAGCATGAACTTTCTTGTGAACTCTCAAAATGGTGGCAGAAAATACAGACTAAGATATCTGCCATGTGCTTGCCTGCATACCATATATCACCACTAGAGGGAGCTCTGCGACAGCTTTGTGCTATGCATGGACATTATAAAATGAAAGCTGAGGAGTATGAAAGCATATTGAGGAAACTTCATACAGACGATTCTTTAGCTGAATTGCAAAGCTTCCAGCATCTCAATTCAGAACGAGAAAGCTTAGTACATGAAACTAAGTTAAGGACAGAGGCAAGAATTGCGCAACTGCAGGAAATGGCATCCCATGTTTCTGAGTCTACCAAGCGTTCAAAGCGTACATCTAAGTCACGTTCCTCAAAATCTTCCACACTCAGTGAGCAACTTATAAAAGCACGTGCAGAGGCGGAAGCTACTAAGATACAGGCAGCCTTTGCACAACAGAAAGCAGAAATGGAAGCTAATGCAGCAGCAATGGAAGCTAATGCAGCTCAAAAAAGGGCAGAACTAGAGGCTCTAGAGAAACAGTATGAGCATGCTGCAGCCATGGCAAGGTTAAGCATTTTAGAACAGGCCATCAGTGGAAGTGAAAGCGACAGCACCAGTTTGTGTGATGTGGAAGCAGAGGATCCCCTCAAGCACACAAGAGACTATGTACTAAGCCAAAGCAGTGAATCCCTATTTGCCACAAATGTTCCTGTCAGGGACGACATTTCTCCAGAGCAACAGGGCACAGTATCTTCTGCAGCACACCACATTCAAAGTCAGTACAATGCCCTGCCTGTCCAGCATCCAGTTTCTTCTTCCTTCATGGATTCCCAAAGCCTTGCACCTCAGCAAATGCAATATACTGATACTCAGGTAAACACCAATGTGACACCATACTACCAGACTGCAAACAACCGTCCAGTCTCACATCCATATGTGGCTAAACCTATGGACTTTAAGCTACCTCCTAGGCTGAATGCCTACGCAGCCCCTACGCTACCTACCTCTGTTAACCAGAACCCCACTAACAATGTAATCACCGCTACTCAGCCAGCAACTCAATATTTAAAGTCAGAGAGAACAGACATGTCAGAGTTTGCAAGGTACATGATTCGCCGTGAGCTTACTAAGACTGGACTCACAAGGTTCGATGACCAACCTGAGAACTACAGAGGCTGGAAATGTGCCTTCAAAACTGCAATTAGTGACCTTGGCATTACTGCAACTGAAGAATTAGATTTGCTTATCCGGTGGCTTGGCCCACAGTCCACAGAACGTGCTAAAAGACTCAGATCCGTCCACATTTACAACCCCATAGCAGGCCTTACCGCTGCTTGGGAAAGACTGGAGAAAACCTATGGCAGTCCTGAAGCAATAGAGAATGCTCTGTTCAAACGGTTGCAAGGGTTTCCAAAGATATCTGGTAAGGATCATCAGAAATTTCAAGAACTTAGTGACCTACTCATGGAGCTCCTACTGGCTAAGGCGGACACTCTCCTACCGGGCCTCAGTTACCTGGACACTGCTCGTGGGGTAAACCCGATAGTCTCCAAGTTGCCATATAATATTCAAGAAAGGTGGACCACAGTTGGGTCAAGATACAAAAATGAGAATCAAGTCTCCTTTCCTCCATTTTCCTACTTCTGTGAGTTTATCAAGAACATTGCAGAATCCAAGAATGACCCAAGCTTTTCCTATGGGGATCCCAGTGTTCCTGGTTCACCTCCTATTAAGTATGACAGCTCACATTCTAACTACAGAAACCGCAGAGGCCCAGTTTCAGTGAAAAAGACTGATATTCTTCCTATACCTACATCAGCACCAGAAGAAAGCAGTTGCAACAACAACCAAGACGAAAAGGTAGAAAATCCTAACCATCTGTGTCCTATTCACAAGAAGCCTCATCTCCTCAAGAAGTGTATTGGCTTCAGGAGGAAACCAATCCAGGAACGTAGAGAGCTTCTTAAGAAACTAGGGATATGTTTCAAATGTTGTTCCTCTACTGAACATGTTGCTAGAGACTGTAAAATTGCTATTAAGTGTATAGAGTGTGGCAGTGAGAACCATGTACAAGCTCTTCATCGATCCCAGCCTAGTGCCACACCACCTAGAGGTTCCCCTTACCCAACTAAGCATGGCGGGGAGAACACAGATCAAGCAGCAAATACTACCACAGTATCTTCCTCATGTACAGAAGTCTGCGGAGAAGACCTTTGTGACAAGTCCTGTGCAAAGATATGCCTAGTCAATATATACCCCAAGGGCCAACCAGAAAGGGCTCTGAGGGTGTACGCCATCTTGGATGACCAGAGCAACCACTCACTTGCAAGGTCAGAACTCTTTGATCTGTTTAACTTAATGGGTGATACTTATCCGTATACCTTGGGGACTTGTAGTGGCATATCAGAGGTTTCAGGAAGAAGGGCCAGTGGTCTCGTAATAGCTTCTCTCAAGGGCAATTTAGAGATACCTTTGCCCACACTTGTTGAGTGCAACCAGATACCATCAAACAGAGAAGAGATACCCACACCAGAGGCGGCTTTCCAGCACCCTCATCTAAGGGCTATAGCCAGTGAAATACCATCCCTTGACAAAAATGCAGACATTCTACTTCTGCTAGGTAGAGACATTCTCAGACTGCACAAAATACACCAGCAAATTAATGGACCACATGATGCACCATTTGCCCAGCGCCTCGATCTAGGATGGGTTATCATTGGCAACGTCTGCATAGGTAGGATGAAAAGGCCCACCAATATTTCTTCATTTAAGACGCATATGTTACCAAATGGTCGCAGCACTTGTTTTCAGCCATGTCCACATCACTACCAAGTGAAAGAGAAGATAAGCAGCAGTAAGTGGCTGCATAATCACCGAGACAACGTGAATACTTTCCTGCCTGGGGACGACACCCTTGGATTAACAGTGTTCAATACAACAAGTGATGACAACAAGCTGGCACCGGCTATAGCTGATAAAGAATTTCTCAAACTTATGGACAAGGAATTCATTCAAGATGATTCCAACAGCTGGGTAGCACCCTTACCTTTCCGCTCCCCGAGATCAAAACTACCAAACAATCGGAAGCAAGCAGTTTCTAGATTTTCCTCTTGAAAACGTACCCTCAAGAGGAAACCAGAGATGGAGAAACACTTTGTAGGTTTCATGCAGAAGGTATTTGAGAGAGATCATGCAGAATCTGCACCTCCACTAAAGGAAGGAGAAGAATGCTGGTACCTTCCATCATTTGGCGTGTATCACCCTCGCAAACCTGACCAAATCAGGGTCGTGTTCAATTCTAGCGCTCAGTATGAAGGCGTCTCTCTCAACAACTTGCTCCTCACTGGTCCTAACCTAAACAACAGCCTCATAGGAGTCTTAATCCGTTTCAGACAGGAACCAGTTTCAGTGATGGCCGACATCCAACAGATGTTTCATTGCTTCATTGTTAAGGATGATGACAGAATCTATCTCAGGTTCCTATGGCATAAGGACAATGATGTCAACAATGAAGTCATAGATTACCGGATGAAGGTACATGTCTTTGGCAATAGCCCATCTCCTGCAGTAGCGATCTATGCACTGAGAAGGACCGCCAATGAAGGTGAGAAAGAGTATGGCTCTGATGCTCGTCAGTTTGTTGAGAGGAACTTCTATGTTGATGATGGTCTTAAATCCTTACCTGCATGTGAAGAAGTGATTGATCTCTCTAGAACACAGGAAATGCTGTCTGTAGCTAACCTCAGACTTCACAAGATCATCTCCAACAATATGGAGGTAATGAAGGCATTTCCCTCTGATGATCATGCAATCAACTTGAAGGATCTTGATCTCAGTTCTGATGCTCCTCCTATGCAAGGCAGCCTAGGATTGCTATGGAACACTGAACAAGACACATTCACATTCCAAGTGTCTTCTTGTGACAAACCTTTCACCAAACGAGGAGTTTTATCTGTTGTGAACAGCATTTATGATCCTCTTGGTTTCATTGCTCCCATCACCATTCAAGGCAAGCTACTACTAAGACAGCTTACCACTGAGAACATGGACTGGAACACTCCACTGCCTGCTGAGAAACAACTGAGGTCTGACTGTGGCACTAACTTCGTTGGAGCCTGCAAAGAACTGCAGTTAGACAACTTCTTATCCAACAATGGGTGCACTTGGACGTTTAACCCTCCACATTCATCCCATATGGGAGGTTCCTGGGAACGTATGATTGGGATCACACGCAGAATCCTTGACTCTATGTTGATGGACCACAAGTCGACACTGCTTACCCATGAGACGTTAATAACCTTTCTTGCTGAAGTGTCTGCGATAATCAATGCAAGGCCACTTGTCCCAGTATCTTCAGACCCTGAATCTCCAATTATCTTAACCCCAGCAACGCTTCTTACTCAGAAAATTGGTACTGCTGCTACCTCTCCACGTACCTTAGATCACAGTGACATTTACAGATGCCAATGGAAACAAGTTCAACACCTGTCCAATGTGTTCTGGAACCGCTGGAAAACAGAGTACCTCCACATGCTACAGAGCCGTCACAAATGGCAGACCTCAAAATCTAATCTCCAGGTGGGTGACCTCGTCCTTCTAAGGGATAAAGAAGTCCATCGGAATGAATGGCCTATGGGTCTCATCACTAAAGTTGTCCCTAGTGATGATGGGAAGACTCGGAAAGTGGAGGTCAAGGTAACCAAGGGAGGCTCAGTGCGAGTTTTCTTCCGCCCAATTAATGAACTGGTGCTTCTTCTTCCAAGAGGAGACGTCACATAAAAGAAGATAAGGACACCATTCACAGCTCATGGCGGGGAGCTTCCTTCCATGAACTAAAACCGTGTTCTTGTGGATTACAGTGTGGGTCGGTGGAGGTGTTGGCAAATTGCGGCTTCCCGACCTGAAGATTGGTTTATTTGGACTAACTGTTGATTATTGTTTGTTGTGCATGTTTCTTTTTTGTTTTTCAGGTTTGAAGAGGACCTTATGGACATCTCAGGACATTTAATGTTTGTTTTCATTGAAATCTAAAGATTTCAGGCGGGGAGTGTCATGTCCCAGGACTTGGTTTAATTCACTGACATGTATCTGTGATACTGTTTGTCTTTGTAGTTTGTCCCTTTTCTCTCTCTGTATCCTTAGCTGTGATGCTGTAGCTCCTCCTCTCTCTCTCTCAGTTTAGTTTCACTTCTTTGTAAGCAACATGTCTGCTCAGCTCCTGGTGATTCATCATTTTTCACCTACTGCTGTATGAGGTTCTACAAGATTTACTTGGATTAAAGCATCTGAAATCTTATCTACGCCTCCCCAGTTGAGTTGAACACTATCTGATAAATATCTTGGTGTAAATTGCTGGTTAGCATAGAGACTACAGGACACTCTCACAACCTCACATTTGCAGCCAAGCTATTGAGTCAGAACATGGAGGTAAACTTACATCATAAATAGACACAGTAAAACTAGTCTATAAAAGTGGCCAATGATAAATAACCCACATTTAAGCCAATCTGTTCTCAAAATGGACGTTTGATGGACATTGCTATAGGGCTATACTGCAACTTTTTGAGTTCTATACAGTGCTGTGGGCTGTCACTCAATAGTTAAAATCAATAGTGTAGTGTAGACCTGGCATTAGTCTCCAAATTTGGAAGAAAAGTGCAAGAGCAATGGTGTCAGAGGATATGTTTTTTCTTAGAGAGATTGGTTCTCACACATCTTCGCCCTCTAGTGAGGCCTGCTATGGACCCTCTCCAGTTTGCTTATCGACCGGGCATTGGGGTAGATGATGCCATCATCCACCTTCTGCACAGGGCTCTGTCTCACCTGGAAAAACCAGGGAACACGGTGAGAATAATGTTCTTTGATTTCTCCAGTGCTTTTAACACCATACAGCCCAGGTTACTGAGAGACAAGCTGGGCCTTGCTGGAGTGGACCACCACCTCTCCAACTGGATCCTAGACTACCTCACAAATCGACCTCAATACGTGAGAGCCCAAGACTGTGTGTCAGGTACCGTTATCTGTAATACGGGGGCACCTCAGGGTACGGTTCTCACCCCTTTCCTCTTCACACTGTACACTGCTGATTTTAGGTGCAACTCATCCAGCTGCTACCTACAGAAGTATTCTGACGACTCTGCAATAGTAGGCCTCATTACAGACGATGATGACAGGGAGTACAGAGAACTGAACCGGTTTTTTGTAGACTGGTGCCACCAGAACCACCTGAAGATTAACGCGGGGAAGACCAAGGAGATGGTGGTGGACTTCCGTAAAGGCAGAAGCCCTCCAAAACCAGTGGACATCCTGGGGACGGGCATCGAGATTGTGAACACCTATAAGTACCTGGGTTTGCTCCTTAATAATAAGCTAGACTGGGCAGATCATATGGAGGCCCTGTACAGGAAGGGCAACAGCAGGCTCTACCTGCTTAGGAAGCTGAGAGCCTTTGGAATCCGGGGGGCACTTCTTAGGACTTTCTTCAACTCGGTAGTGGCATCAGCCATCTTCTTTGGAGTGGCCTGCTGGGGGAGCAGTATATCAACCAGGGACAGAAATAAACTTGACAAGCTGATTAGAAAGGCCAGCTCTGTCCTGGGGAGCCCACTGGACCCAGTGCAGGCGGTGGGTGACAGAAGGATACTGTCCGTGGTGAGCTCCATGTGGGAGAATAACTCCCATCCCATGCATGAGACTGTGATCGCGCTGGGCAGTACTGTCAGTGACCGACTGCTCCACCCTAGGTGTGAGAAGGAGCGCTATCGGAAGTCTTTCCTCCCCACCGCGGTTAGGCTGTACAACCAACACCGACCTAAGCGGAGATCATTACATACAGAGAACTGAAATATCTCTCTGCCTGTTAAATCCCCCCCCCCCCCCGCTACGTCCTATCTGTCTGTCTGCTATTAATGTAATGCCTCTCACCTTGGAACATTCCTGTACACGTTGTATTTGTATTTGTATCTGCTTATCTTATCTTATCTTTGCTGCTGTAACACACTGAATTTCCCCATTGTGGGACTATTAAAGGACTATTATTATTATTATTATTATTATTAATAAATCGTGTGATTTCTTTTAAAAGAAAGGTATTTGTACACAGCCAGCAGCATTGTAAAAGTGAAATAGAACACCTAGAAATTCTAAGAGGTCCCTGGTATGTAAATCAACCATATATTCTGGCTGCTGGCTTGTTAGCCTGGATATAGCTCGAGATATAGACCTAGATGTCTTGCTGTCAGCTTTAATTTCTTCAGTACTGGAGGGTGTAAACCTTTGCACTATGCATTAATTATGATTTTAGATAACTTACGCCGGTCATGCACTTTAGACAGCTATTGGCCAAATGGTATATTCCCTATTTACACTCTTGGCTTGGCTGAGAGGTACATGTGTACTGAACTGAAAGAGGGGAGAAAAAGTGCTACCAGGCTTCTCCTTTATCTTCCTAAGAACAAAAAGATCAACCAGTTGAAATCTGAATATTATTTCCCCCAAAATTTGCTATTGTGCGCATTTTTCAGAAATTCCATTGAAATTGACAGGTTTAGCTAAGGCTAGGTTCACACTTGCGTTGTGATTTCCGCATGGCATCAGTTTCTGTGATCCATCTGATTTGGAAGGGGTTGTTACAAAAGCCATTGATTTCAATGTGTTTTTTTTAACACAATTGACAGGTGTGTACTTTGAGCATTTCCACCGTGTATCTGCTCTTCTGGATGGAGACAAACGTCGGACTTGCAACACTTTTGCTCTGTCTAAAAAATAAGGATACACGACAGATGGACAGCAAATCCGTTTTTTTAACATTGAAGTCTATGGAAGGTGGACACAAAGGGATTAACGACAGTTGTCCGTTTTGCAATCTGTTTTTCCCTCTTCAATCTTCTCTGTGCATACTCAGAATAGAACAACTATGAGCTGGTTTTCCCCATGGCTTTCGATTCGCAGACAGGTGTTTTTTTATTTTTTTTTTTTTAAATCTCATCCACCACTCTGGTACTGTACATCACAGTGGGTGACACACTGACCCACTACAAACTTGCCCAGTGTATACCTGGCCTTAATGTATTTTGAAAGTGCCCCTTTGCCAACAGTGGCTTTGTCATTGCTACTTGAATACCTGGAACAACAACAAAGAATAGAAGAGGAAGCACTCAGTTTGTATGACATGATCAATGAGTAGCAGCAATTGTTTTTCATTGTTGTTTCTGGTTTGTGCTCCTTTCCAAATACCACTCCAAGTAAAAAGTGTCCATGTACGATAAAAGCAACAATGCCCTTTGGAAAGATCGCAAGCCACAGAGCATAAAACAGCTGCTAAAGCGAGAAGTGCCGGCAGTATTTATATTTATAGCATAGAAACGTAATTAAGCATAGCCTGGAAATCTTGGAGCTACATCACCATATAGAAAATTGACCTACAAGTAACACTTTGTTTTCTTTTCTGCCATAATATATGTATTTTCTTATTTCCATTAAGAAATGACTGGTTCAGGATATCGAATTTCTTCTTGCGGCAGTGATCTGTCATGTTCTTGCTTTAATTTTAGAATTAATGCAGTTGCTCTTGAAGGAAATAGTTCAGCTAATGCCACAGGGACAAATAATTCTTCCAAACGTACAAATTGCAACATAACATATCGCTTATGGCCAGTGCGAGCCAATCTCCAGCTAGCACACACCATTAGGGAATATTTTCACATCCTGAGTCCATCTTGACATTCTCTTACACTTAACAGCATGTGAAATTAAATACAATTACATCCACATTTCTGTTAAACCTTATAGAATTGCAAAAGGCTGTTGGAAATCTGTAGCAGATTCTTCATGTTCATAAAAATGAAATTCGGCTAAGGGGATGTTTAAATAAATAAGTATTGGGAAGCTGATCCAAGAAGGTTTCATTAAAATGCTGTGCTAATGTCACTTGTAATCTTTGCAATAAGCTGTAAGGTTTAGTTAAGAATTATGGCATTTCTTACTTGGATGAATACATGTACAGTATACTATATTTATAGCATATTGGCAGCTTTGAGAAAAATGCATTTATTTCCAAAGATCCAGTCTATTACATTATGCTGGTCTGTTGGTATACCTTGGTTTTGGTTTCTGCTGGTGCGAACTTGATGTTGCTGCAAATTGCATGGTATTGCATTTTACTGCATTGATGAGAATCACTAGTAACTCATAATTCATGTCAGTCATGACAGGCTCACCAAAGGGGAATTTATTCTTATGCCAGTCTTCACTCATTCCCTAACAGTTGCAAGATTAATTGGCCTCTTAGTAATTCTTGTGTATGTAGGTGCTCCGACTGCACATCTATACCAGTCCTGCCTAGATTCCCAACACTGCTCTGCCCACTGTCTAAAAAAGTGACACAGTGTGTCAAAAATGCACCAAGCTGAGGCACATTTTTGGCCACTTTGTAAGTGCAACAGCCTTAGTGAATGTGGGACGCTGTTTGCATATATTAAATAGCTGTCCACAAACATATGCATTGTATTAAGGGTTCCCTTAAATGGAACCTGTCAGTTTGATTTTAGTCACTAAACCACCCACAGGTCTTTATAGACTAGGGGGTTTAGTGTCCCAAATCGCCTAGTTTAAACACCATCCATGTCCACAATTAAAGTTTCATTACAGTTTCATCAGACTCACCTCTGGTGCTCCCACCGCCTGCGCAGTTCTTCAGTGAAGTCGAGGACGCACACATGGCATCTGCGCCTCTGGCTTCAGTGAAGAACTGCGCTCGCCCGAGGAATACAGCAACAGGGTCAGTATAAAGCTTTTTTTATTTTTATTGCGGGCATGGATGGCTTTATTACAGGACGATTTGGGACACTAAACCCCTGATCCATAAGGGCTTGTGGGTGGTTTAGTGTATCAGATACGCCCTGCAGATTCCCTTTAAAGAGATGTTTCATAAATATAAGCTGGCCATCTTCATTTAAAGCATATAGGGTTGTCTCCATTCTCTCCCATGGCAGGTTTTGGAAAGAATAGTGAAGTATTTTTGATTTTAACATGGCCAATCCTTTTGCCCTCACTGGAGATATGATGCAGCCAGTGGTATCTAACAATGGTTTGCTTTCCTATTCTAACGGACAACACTCACATGCTTGGCCAGTAAGTGTGTGTTACCAGTGAACACCACAGTCCATCCTCCTGCGCCAGTGCACAATCTTGTACTCACCTGGCTGCCCAAGTTCTGCAAGCCTCAGCAACTGGAGTGCCACTAGCCTGGTCAGCTCTCATGGAGCAGCTGCCCACCCACACCACCCCTCTCGCTGGTGGCCTATTAGAGCTCTTCACTGGTTAAAGAAGGAAGATAAAAGCTGGAGACCAAGGCCCTTCACTGCTTTACTTGTTGAAAGGTATAGACACAGTGGAACAGCAACATATTATAAATGCAAGTGATTTTTTTTGGCCCCTGCTGACAGACACTGTGCTTCTGATGACACAGGGGATGTGACATCTGCCTTCTAGAATTTGTGTTACTGCTAAGCAGAGTCTGGCTAGTGCATGAGTTCCAGGGACTGGCTAACAAGTCAAGGGTGCCAATGTGACTTCTTGAACAAGCTGCCCATTCAACAGCAAGCTGTTTCTCTCCTAACAGCTGCACCAGCTCCACCTTAACCTCCAGTATGGCAATGGGACTTTTTTTTTTTATTAAGTGTTACCAGGAAATTATATATTGCTTAGATCAAGTTTTTATCTTAAACATACTTTTGGTGATGTTGTTTTTTTTATAATCTATGTTATTATCTATATTAAAAAAAAATCCTCAAAACTTTGCAATGCCACTAAGCCTAAAAGAGATTGTGACATCCTGTCTCCTGTAGATGGAGCATGGGCCATAAAAACAATGGTTTGGAGCAGAAACTATTGATTTTCATGGGGGAATGTTCGAGGTATGTTCTGTGACCTCTGCAAAGGTCATTGTGCAGAGAGGAGAAGTAGATAAGTTGTGAAATCACCTACTGTGACTGGTGGATTCTATGTCATAACTACATATACAGTACATGATAGCTGTGATCATCATGTGCTGATAAGTGAGGGAGCTGCTTCAAATAAATCTCCGAGGGAAAACAGGAAGTCTCAGTATACTAAATGGCTTATTGGCCAGAGTCAGGACTGCAGGATTTTAGGAATCTTTTAACCTCACCAATTTTTTTTTTAAATGTGTAAATTACACAGTTGAAGTTATATATCAGAGTAAGCCAGAGTAAACCAATCCATGTCACACTCTTCCGAGTCTGTGCCTTGGTCAAATTGCATGTGCAGTGTGAACAGCAACTAAATCTCCCTCTGCTTATCTACTCAACTGTTCATATGGATCAAGGGGAAAACAGCCAGCTATTTAACGTGTGCATCCATGCCACCATACATTTGTGTGTGTGGATTGGTTTAGATAAATGTCTGCTGGCTGAATCAGCTTAATCCCCAATGACCAGCTGAAGGACGCCAATTCTGGCAAGCCATTTCCTATGTAGTGGTCAAGGCAGAGGAAATTTAGTATCACATGTAATATATGTAATGCAAAGCCACCACATTTTGACTTATTCAATTACAAAACTTTCCTCAAAGTTATTAAACTTTATTACTACCTGTTCTTTGACTCCAGGTGGACTATTTAATGGAAATAGGGTAATATCTGAATCAGCCTCACAATCTCTCCTGTGACAAAGACTTGCCAATTTCATCTTAGGTTGGGAGTAAACTGCTCATATAGCTTTTAATGAAGCTTGCTTATAAAAGTAGAAGACTAAGAAATAATGGATGCATCCAAGGAAATCAAAAAGCGTAGGCCTTTCTCATCAACTTTATCTGAAAGAAAGCTGCCTACTCCTTTCTGTAAAATAAATTTTACTAATGGCTTGAAATATGGACACTTAGCAGTCTGTCTACCCTCTGCATATCTTTAGATCATTTTTTAATATTCTGTAATAATACTTCATTTATAACAATATCTATCTAGCCTAAATAAGGCAGGGTTCACACTACCGTTGGAGTGTTACCGTTAAAAAAACCCAAAAACAGACACCTATCATAACGGACACTAACTGATGTTAATGTGTCAGTTTTTTTAACTGATCCAATTAATGGTTCAGTTAAAAAAATGGACATATTAGCATCAGTTAGTGTCCGTTAACATCAGTTAGTGTCTGTTTTTTAACACTGTCCGTTTTTTTTGTTTGCTTTCTCCTTTCTGAGCATGCGCAGGAAAAAAACGGACATAAAATAATGGATAGTAACTGATGGCTATCAGTTATTGTCCATTATAAGTCCGTTACCCATAGACTTCAATGTTAAAAAAATAACGGACACTTGCTGTCCGTAAAGAATCCGTTTTTTTCAAACGGACAAAAAGTCCTGCATGTAGGATTTTTTGTCCGCGAAAAAAAACGGACTTCTGACGGATTTGGTGTGAACGGACACAAACGGACACTAACGGACACAATATAAAAACCCATTGAAATGAATGGAAATTTTAACGGATTTCTGATGATTCAGCTTATGTCCGATGCTAAAATCTTGTAACGGACAATAGCAACGGACACTACTGACGGCCACCAATGGTAGTGTGAACGCCCCCTAACAGGCAATGGTTAAATGCTTGATCTGTCTTGTCCAGGTGGCCTGTATGTAAAAATGAGAGACCACCATTAATACCAAGACAACTACATATATGCAGATATTATTAGCTATCTGCCTCACATATATTCACTGTTTGGAAACTATACTCATTATGGAGGAAATCTATCAGTTGTACTAGATAAGAAAAAGCTATAATATACTATAGTTAATAGTAAAGTGAGGAAACCTTGATCTGAATAGATGAACAATATGATTTACAGTTTTACCCTTGAGTTTCATTTTTCAAGTTGGTCCTTTGTGTTCTGCTACCTTGAGTATGGCATGATGTTCTCGCATTCATGATGGCCCTCCTTTATTAGTCCTTCCTATTGTTTATATGTCCTTTTTGTTCAGAATATCCTTGATAATTCTAAATGGTAAAATTGTAGAAATAAACTGTTGTTTATAAGTTCCACCATTCCCTTTGTGCTACCATCACATGAACCAGGGCCAGGACTTTGTGTTCTTACATGCTGGTTGCTAATAGACTAGTTATGTGATTTCTATATTATTTCTATCTTTAAATACATATTCCCATAAATTAACACTATCTCCTTTTTGAACAATAAACTTAAACTACATGAGACAAATTGTATTTCATATGGTCATGTTATATTAGTTCATGACTATTGTTAGGCTTCTCTATTGTTTCCTTTGTTCATAT
This sequence comes from Leptodactylus fallax, assembly GCA_947044405.1. Taxonomy (NCBI): domain Eukaryota; kingdom Metazoa; phylum Chordata; class Amphibia; order Anura; family Leptodactylidae; genus Leptodactylus; species Leptodactylus fallax. Next base: position 6,998,109 of record CAMRHE010000021.1, read on the forward strand.
AGAAATTCTAATAAAAAATAAATAGAAAGAAAGAAAAGTAGAGCATGAGCGGATTTTTATTCAGCAACCAATGGATAAATGGCATAGGTAGTCTGCAGTATGCAGAAAGATTATGAACACTGAGGTTATATCCTATGGAAAAAGTTGGCCAAAGGGGGGCCTAAGACAATGTATAAATATATTAGAGGTCAATACAGAGATCTCTGCCAAGATCTAAGTATATTTAAAATGGTGACTTTTCATGAATCAGGTTCCTAAGAGCTTTATTAGGGTCCTCATCACTATACTAATGTTCTTCTGTAACCTGCTGGCCATAGAGTGGTGTCTAGTGGTCCAGCTATCCCTGGGCTTGTGCATCCCCACATAACTGCAAAGTTATGTAATTCTCAGCCAATAGCACGGCTAAAGTATTCAGTTCTTGAAATTGTTTAGAGCAGGGAGGGCTGTGTGCACTGCACTCTACCTCAGCTACCGTCACTACCTTGTCTCGTCTTCTGAACCACTGCATGAAACGTAATGCTAGATTGACTTGAGATAGCAGAGAGGGGCAGCAGCTAGCCAGTTACTAGGCCCCCTATCACTCCACTCCAAATCATAAACCAACTACATCCTTTGTTTATCAGCTATACATATGTGCATGGACGTTTTGCTATCTGGTACTAGTGAAATGGTTTGCTAAGAACTTGCCCTAGTTTATTGTTGGTGCCTCTTTTGGCATTCAGCACCACATGCACCTGTTGCCCCTTCTCCCAGCTACACCTGTAAGTTCCAGTTTTCCATTATGTTTGTGGATTTTCAGTGTCTGCAAGGATGACTACATAGAACCTGCCTCACAAATATCTGAAAACAAAGGGGCATCCAGTAATTCTAGAGGAAATAAGGCTTTTATCATCATCCTATAAGGGGATTTTTTACTGTAAAAGCAGTGAGACTATGGATCTATACATAGACAAAGTTGATAGAGTTAAAATTGGAACCCACCACCCAGAACAGCATGATAGCACACAAAATAAGGAACTATCCTTCTCAAGCCACTTCCATAGGTCCTGGTGCAAGTGCATGATTTGCCCAATAGTTAAAGCAGCCCTGTGTGTAAAAACTCTTTTTGAAGATACTTACTATGATACTTGTGGTATTCAATAGTAAGTACATTATTTTAGCAATGAGCAAGCAGGATAAGGTATCAAATAATGCTATAAGCAACTGTTCAGTGACATAGTGGGTCCACACTAGAGATTGGCGAACATTTTAAAAAAAAATTTTCAACAGAATTCCTGTGCCAAAAATCTTTTCTAAGCTGCATATGGAGCTTACATCCTAATCCACATCAGAAAGGATGACAAGTTTAAGACGACCTGTAACACCTGTGAAATTCACTATGGGTACCATATCATGCCCTTTGGTCCTTGCAATGAGCAAGCAGTATTTAAAGAATTTGTGAATGACATCTTCCGTGATCTGCTTTACGTCTCTGTGGTGGTATCTAAACAACGTCTAGATGTACTCATCTGACCTGACGTCCATTAGGAAGCATATTCGTCTTGTTCTGCAAAGATTGTGGGAGAATAGACTTAATGCAAAGTTTGAGAAGTACATGCTCAAGAGACTTCTTGCAATTTCTTGGCTATTTCATCTATGACCAAGGTTTACAAGTGGACCCAGAAAAGCTCTCTACAGTTCTTGGTCTCATCATCAAGGACTCCATGCCATCCAACATACATTTAAATCTGCTGGTCAAGACTTTAAACTTAATTTCTCAACACTTTTGGTGGTGTACATTTCACCGGGATATGACTATGTTACCTCCTGTACCAGTTGTACACAAAGCATGTCTTTCTGGCAATAACCTGATGGTCTTTTCCTGCCTGTCAGTGCTAGATTCTCAGTGGCAACATATTGCCATCAACTTCATCACTGAATTACATCCATCTTTCAAATGTACAGTGACCTGTTCATCAAGCAAGTCTTTTGTCTACAGTAGTTACCACAGCACATCATTTCATATCGTGGAGTCCAATTTCCCATTCTGGAGATCCCTCTGCAAATTGCTGAATGTAAAATTGGACTTTTTTTTCTGTGGCCATCAGTAGTCCAATGGACAATTGGAGTGAGTACAGTTATCTTCTAGTTATAAGGAAACAACATTTAATTTTTGCCTTGGGCCATCACTGAAATATACAGTGCCTTGCGAAAGTATTCGGCCCCCTTGAACTTTTCAACCTTTTGCCACATTTCAGGCTTCAAACATAAAGATATAAAATTTTAATTTTTTGGTGAAGAATCAACAACAAGTGGGACACAAATGTGAAGTGGAATGAAATGTATTGGTTATTTTAAACTTTTGTAAAAAATAAAAAACTGAAAAGTGGGGCGTGCAATATTATTAAGTTAATACCTTGTAGCGCCACCTTTTGCTGCGATTACAGCTGCAAGTCGCTTGGGGTATGTCTCTATCAGTTTTGCACATCAAGAGACTGAAATTCTTGCCCATTCTTCCTTGGAAAACAGCTCGAGCTCAGTGAGGTTGGATGGAGAGCGTTTGTGAACAGCAGTTTTCAGCTCTTTCCACAGATTCTCGATTGGATTCAGGTCTGGACTTTGACTTGGCCATTCTAACACCTGGATACATTTATTTGTGAAACATTCCATTGTAGATTTTGCTTTATGTTTGGGATCATTGTCTTGTTGGAAGATAAATCTCCGTCCCAGTCTCAGGTCTTTTGCAGACTCCAACAGGTTTTCTTCCAGAATGATCCTGTATTTGGCTCCATCCATCTTCCCAGCAATTTTAACCATTTTCCCTGTCCCTGCTGAAGAAAAGCAGGCCCAAACCATGATGCTGCCACCACCATGTTTGACAGTGGGGATGGTGTATTCAGGGTGATGAGCTGTGTTGCTTTTACGCCAAACATATCGTTTTGCATTGTGACCAAAAAGTTCGATTTTGGTTTCATCTGACCAGAGCACCTTCTTCCACATGTTTAGTGTGTCTCCCAGGTAGCTTGTGGCAAACTTTAAACGAGACTTTTTATGGATATCTTTGAGAAATGGCTTTCTTCTTGCCACTCTTCCATAAAGGCCAGATTTGTGCAGTGTACGACTGATTGTTTTCCTATGGACAGACTCTCCCACCTCAGCTGTAGATCTCTGCAGTTCATCCAGAGTGATTATGGGCCTCTTGGCTGCATCTCTGATCAGTCTTCTCCTTGTTTGAGATGAAAGTTTAGAGGGACGGCCAGGTCTTGGTAGATTTGCAGTGGTCTGATACTCCTTCCATTTCAATATGATCGCTTGCACAGTGCTCCTTGGGATGTTTAAAGTTTAGGAAATCCAAATCCGACTTTAAACTTCTCCACAACAGTATCTAGGACCTGCCTGGTATGTTCCTTGGTCTTCATGATGCTCTCTGCGCTGTAACAGAACCCTGAGACTATCACAGAGCAGGTGCATTTATATGGAGACTTGATTAAACACAAGTGGATTATATTTATCATCAGTCATTTAGGACAACATTGGATCATTCAGAGATCTTCACTGAACTTCTGGAGTGAGTTTGCTGCACTGAAAGTAAAGGGGCCGAATAATATTGCACGCCCCACTTTTCAGTTTTTTTATTTTTTTACAAAAGTTTAAAATAAATTTCGTTCCACTTCACAACTGTGGTCCCACTTGTTGATTCTTCACCAAAAAATGTAAATTTTATATCCTTATGTTTGAAGCCTGAAATGTGGCAAATGGTTGAAAAGTTCAAGGGGGCCGAATACTTTCGAAAGTCACTGTATACTGTATAGATATATTGATTCAAAACACAGTAATAATTGTATTAACTGAATAAGCCATGTATATTTGGTTTCATCATTCACCATGGAAGATTTAGAGTCAATACTCACCAGAACATTAAAAGGAATCTGTCACCAGGAATTTCATTTTCAAACCAGTCACAATGTATTGTAGCTGACATTATGATGATCACCATCTTACCTTTATATGACAATTTCTTGAAAAAGCCATTTTGTGAAATATGCAAATTGGGTTCAAGTGCAATGGGAGCGTGCACTAAATTCTACAGTACATCTCCGCGTTTGAATCACCATGCGTGCACTCTTTATTCTTTATTGAGAGTCTCTGTCTATTCTACTTCTATGATGCAGCTTTCTAAATTCCTACACATGTACCCAACAATTCCTGTCTGTATCCCTTGAAGGTTCTGACACACTCTATTGCACCTTTTAACTAAATGGTGCATCTGTTGGACTATCTAAAGTTATTATGGACCTCAGCATAATGTCCTCTACAATGAACTGGTACTGGTGTGATACTGAGATTTCCTTTAAGCAAACACATGGGGATTTTAGGCAAAATAATATGCAAAATAATAAAGTAACTAATATAACAAAGTAATGCATGCGAATATGTTCTTTTCAAAAGGAAAAGGAAATTCAGGAAAATGGCCTGATGAGATGAAGTCGGTAGACTTCAATGGATATCTCCACAGAATAATATTCTATCTAAGGAAATGTTTGCGTCATTCTATGAAAATATCTTCTGGTAGAATCAGGGGCAAACAGGGCAGATTTCTATAGACATTTCTATAGACATTCCTTATTTGTATACAATACAATGGTGTGAATAATTAACGGCAGTGTGTTATGCCTGTAGGATATTACTGTTCTAGTTCACATAGAAATTCCTTTGAGAAATATGCAACCTTTTTATAGTGAAAGTCATGATCAGCACATTTAACATAGACTTATTCTGTATGTGTAATTAAAATGCTGAAAATTGCAGCAAGTGCTTCTTATGTAATCATGAATGCCGTGATTGAGATCAACATAATGGTGATATATTTTCCGAAACTGCTGACAGCCTCATACAGCTTATCGACTCTCGTATGACAGGAATATTCATTTGCATTGCTGACTACATGCAGAAAACAGAAAATTACCAAAGTTTCAGTACCTTAAATGAGGAATAGTCTTTAAATATTAACGCTTAGATGGAGACATGTAATGGAAAAGGAATAATTTATTATGTGGATGTGTTAAAATCTTAGATACCTAAATCTTTCTCCCTATAAAAAATGTAGGACTTGTGTTAACATACCTAAAATAAAAATCATTGAATTTCTCCAAAACTGGTCATACACATTTGGTTATTTTTTGCCATCTATTTTGCATTTCACAAACGGGATAGCAATATGAGAAAGGAAAATTCTGAGAAGATATTAAAGCAACATTTCAAGTCATCCGAACTGATGTTATGGCCAGAACTGAAAATATAAACCTGACACAGTTACACCAGTTCTGTCAGGACAGGAGGAATGTGTCAAAATGCCAGAAACTTATTGTGAGAAGATTTACAAAAAGGTATATCTTGTTGGGTGTTCCCTGTATACAGTGGTTAGCTCCAACTGAAAGTGTCCATGAAGCATAAATGGTGAGACAGTATCAGAACCATGGGTGTCCAAAGCTTTTTGGTGCACATGAGGATCCCATCCCACAGAAAAAACTATTGTTGTGCAAATTGGTTAAAACAGTAATATTGACTATGATTGAAATATGTCAGAGTTCACAGTACATTACAGCTTCATAAGGGACTGTGTAGCCACCAACTGATCAGGGTACCCATGCTGATGACTGTTAACCACTGAATGTGCCTACAATAGGCATATAAATATAATGGGACCTTGAAAAAATGGAAAAGGAGGTCTGGTCTGAGGAATGAGGTTTCTTTAACTCATTGTGCCCAATCAATAGATTTTCTATGTTGGTCATTAACATGCTTTTTCTGATGCATTCGACTTTCTATGTCATATGCATCGTAATGCGGCGGGGTTCCGCACATGGTATAAAGTGGATGCCCAGCTGTGGCCTCACAGCTGAAAACCTGCTCCTAATGCCCAAAACCTCCAATTCTGAGTGTTCAATCTTTTAGATGCCTCACTCACTAGTGATTGCATTATTTAAATAGCTCCAGCGGGGCTCCCTATATTAGGCATCAGCGCCCCTGTGAACTTGACTGCAGGGTGCCTATGTCTTTACATGTCAACTGGCAGTCTAATGAAGGCCCACATGTCTGTCTTTAGTGTATCCCTATTAGGCCATACCAGAAACATAGACTAATAGACTGCTTGTCAGTTTCATACTAACAACATAATACATGGCACTACTTAAGTAGTGCCATGTATTATGTAAGCAGTCAAAAGACTGCAAGTTCCCTAGGGAGACTGAAAATTATTGTAAAAAAATAATAAAGTTTTATTAAAAAAATAAGCAAGTTATAAAACAAATAAATAAATAAATACATAAATTTATTATATTAATAAATAAATAAAAACATAATATACAGATTGGGTGTTTCCCAAACAGTGAATGTCATAAAAAAAAATTGAAAAAACACTAACAGAATTGCCGTCTTTGGTCTGTTGACCACCAAACATTATAAAATATGATAAAAAAATCTTATGTTATCCAAAATGGCACCAGATATTCCCTCCCAAAAAAAAATTACAAAAAGCCCTCACACAACTCCATTGACAACAAAGTGATAAAGTTATTGAGTCTTGAAAAGTAGCCTCTTTAAAGATGACCTTTCACGTCCTCATGTATATGCGGTTTTACATACCGCTAGAAAGCTGACAGCGCGCTGAATTCAGCGCACTGTCGGCTTTCCCGTTATATGCCCCGGGGCTGGAGATATCGGGGGATAAATTTCACCGTTCACTGTCAGAAGGGCGTTCCTGACAGTCTAGCTGCGCTGTGAGGAACACCCTCCCTGACTGTGCTCATCCATAGCACTGTACTGGGGGGGCGTTACTCACAGCTCAGCGTCATCACTGGACGGTAAGGAACGCCCCCTCTCTCTGTCATCGTCCATAGCCGAGTACTGTCACAGCGCAGCTAGACTGTCAGGAACGCCCTTCTGACAGTGAACAGTGAAATTTAGACCCCCGATATCTCCAGCCCCAGGGCATATAAGGGGAAAGACGGCAGTGCGCTGAATTCAATGCGCTGTCAGCTTTCTAGCGGTATGTAAAACCGCATATACACGAGGACCTGAAAGGTCCTCTTTAATATTCTCCTTTATTACAAAAAAGTACTAAAACTTAACAAATATACAAATTTGACATTTCCGCAATTGTTTTGATCCAGAAAATACATTTAGTAGGATATATAAGCTGCACTGTGAATGGTGCACAATTTATAATGTAAAAAGGCAATGGCAGAGTTGCTGTTTTTTTATTCCCTCCCAGAAAGAGCTAATGAAAGTTAATCAATTAAATGTATGTACGCCAAAATGATGCCATTAAACACTACAACTTGCCCCTCAAAAAAACAAGCCCTTATAGTGTTACATTGATGGAAAAAAAGTTATTGATCTTGGTAGGCAACAATGAAAAACCTCAGAAAATAACTTGGTTATTAGTGGAATGCTGTAGGGTCTGGAAAACCCTTTTAGATCATTACTAAAGGATTAGGTTAGTGGGTGGGCTTAGCCTCTGTAAGGGACAGCTTGGGCCAGGAGCGCTTCTAAGACTGACACTGTGTTTTTGAGATTTAAGATATAGAGATAGAAAAAAAATACTGATCAAGCACTGCTTTAGTTCTTATCAAGGCTCAGCAGGTAAGTGCACTTTTGCAGAGCTATTAACTGTCGATCACAGTGAAGAGAGTGGTGGCCGGGAACAGGGAATGAGACAGTTGACCACTGCATCTAGATAGTGGTCTGAAACCTAGGCAATGAGTGAAATACTGAGAACAAATATTTAGCATATTATCTGAGAGATGGAGCAAGATAGATAAAGAAATGTATTAAAGAGGACCTTTCATGTCCTCAGGCACTTGCGGTTTTATATACGGCTAGAAAGCCGACAGTGCGCTGAATTCACTGTCAGAGGGGGCATTCCTTAACGCCCAGCGATGACGCTAAGCTGTGAGGAATGCCCCCCCAGTACAGGGCTATGGACAAGTACAACCAAGGGCGGCGATCCTTACCGCGCAGCGATGACGCTAAGCTGTGACGAATGCCTACCCACTACAGGGCTATGGACGAGTACAGTCAGGGGGGGCATTCCTCACAGCTCAGCTAGACTGTCAGGAATGCCCTTCTGACGATGGGCAGAAAACTAACGGCACCGATATCTCCAGCCCTGGGGCGCATAATGGGAAAGCCGACAGTGCGCTGAATTCAGTCACCTTTCTAGCAGTATATAAAACCACATGTGCCTGAGGACATGAAAGGTCCTTTTTAAGTATAAAACTTCAGTTATCTACAATATCCTGGAGAGGAAAATACCCTTTTGACATCATGTGGACAACTTGCCTGTTTAAGAGATAACATCAGGATTCACTATTGGAAGAAGGCAATGATGATCTGCTGGGAAAGCATGGCTTTTGCATTCATGTAAATGTTAGTTGGATGTGTCCCACTTACCTAAAAATTGTTGCAGACCATGTAAACCCTTTGTTGCAGTGGCCTTTTCAGCAGGATAATACACCCACACTGCATGTCACACTAAAAAATTGTTCATGCATAGTTTGAGGAACATGGCAGAGAGTTCAAGATTTGACTTGTCCTCCAAATTCTAAAAATGCAGATTGTGCATCTGTGAGAAGTGCTGAAAAGTCTGATCTATGGTGGACACCACAGGACACCTTAGGACACTACTGAGCAGGTGGTTTTATTGTTATTTTTGTTGCTGTGGCTGTTATTTGAATAGCTCCTTTTATATTTGAAAGTATTCCAATAATATAACTGGTGAGGCTTTGGGGGAATTCAGAAGACATAGCCTACTTTATGCCACCCTGTCTCTGGTGTTCTCCAGTCAAAGTACAGGCTGCCATATATAGTATTGTAACAGCTTGCATAATGCTGATGAATTTCAAGGGCAACAGCAATGAATTTTAATTCCCACCAGGGTCAGATGGCTCTCCCTTATGAGATTAGTTCCAAAAATAGGTACATATTAGGGATTTACTGATTATTTAATTCCTTAAAAAATAGCTATAGGTTGAACTTTGACTGTAAATGAATGCTATTCATGTGCTGAGAACCTGTCTATCCACATGAAGGTCACCTTAGATGAGGTATGTATCTCAAATAGCAATCACTCAATGTATTGTAGGCCATCATACAATAAGTATCACATAATCCAGTGAAATCACTTGCACTTCACAGTCACTAATTTGAAGGAAGAAAATGAATGTCACTGGAGCAGAAACAATGTTTCCTGTAGTTTGCAATAACAGTACTAGTAATCGCCTTTATATGAGATAACAGTATGTTTGGTAACCCTTCAGTGATTTCTGTGGTTAATTTAATAGCTAGTCTATCCTGTTTCTTGAACCTATTGTGTTTCTCATGCATAATCACAACATGATATGTATCAAGAGCAAAGTGTGTACAGGAGGAATAAATTTACAGTCTATTTAGGATTTTCAACATTATTTTAATTCTCCTAATTCTTTGCTCATAACAGTAAACTAAAGGTTACTGCAAGCAGATTAAAGCTAGCCCCAAGATGCTTATTGGGAAGGGGTATATATGTATGTATGCACTATTCCATGGGGACAATTATTACACTTCAAGCTATTTCCCTCAACTTCCATGACCGTGTTAGTTCTATAAGAAGACACTTTGAGTTCCAGTTACCTTGGGGACATCAACCTAACAATCTGTCAAATCACTTTGTTCAGGACAGTGGGGCTATTTTGGCAGACACAATATTTAGGCCTATGTTAATCACAGCAATGAATGCAAGAAAATTACCCCCTTCCCACTATAGTTAACGCTCAGCACCATAATAGTACGTCGCTGTTCTGCAGCAAGCATAGGAGGGGTGCCTGCTACATGGCTTCTGGGTCTCGGCTGTATTACACTGACTCATAAAATGCTAGTGATCAGAAATGGATAGTGATTACAGCATCTGGGTGATTAGGGGGCAAGAGTTCCCCACAATGAGATTACGGCTGCCTGGCTTCCTTTCCCTATTACTAATAGGGAGGCTATATACAATGTGCAAATTACATTGTACTAAGGATCACAAAATCCCAGGCTCAAGTCCCCTTGTGGGACGGCAAAAAAATAAAAAAGAAAGTTAAAAAAGTATGAAAAATACAAAATAAATAGTTTAAAAAAACCTTTACAATGTAAAAAATAGATAATTATAACGGCCCTTCTCACAGTCCTGTGTGAATAATTTATATTGCACTATGCTAAAGTTTTAGGTAGTTGTGGGAAAAATGACGAATACTTAAAAAAATCGAAATGTAAATTATTTACGTTTGCTAGTTAACAAAATTAAATGAATGAAGAAAAGAGAAATCTAAATCAAATCAATATTTGATGTGACCGCCCTTTGGATGAGGAGTCCTGAAAGTGATGATTTGGGACCAACAGAGCTCTGATCTCAACATCATCCAGTTTGTCTGGGATTACATAAAGAGACAGGATTTCAGCACAATAATATCCACAGAAGATATGTGGTTTGGAACAACCTCCTTACTGAGTACAAGTGTACCTAGAAGAATTGAGGCTGTATTGAAGGGAAAGGATAGTCACACAAAATATTGATGTGATTTAGATGTCTCTTTTGTTCATTTCTTTCATTTTGTTAATTGCCAAAAAAAATAAACTTCTAAACACCCATACAGTGATGGCCAAAAGTATTGGCACCCCTGCAATTCTGTCAGATAATACTCAATTTCTTCCAGAAAATGATTGCAATCACAAATGCTTTGGTAATAATATCTTCATTTAATTTGTCTTCAATGGAAAACCACAAAAAGCATTGTCAAAAAGTCAAATTGGATATAATTCCACACCAAACATAAAAAAGGGGGTGGACAAAAGTATTGGCACCCTTTGAAAAATCAGGTGATGCTTCTCTAATTTGTGTAATTAACAGCACCTGTTACTTACCTGTGGCACATAACAGGTAGTGGCAATAACTAAATCACACTTGCAGCCAGTTGAAATGGATTAAAGTTGACTCAACCTCTGTCCTGTGTCCTTGTGTGTACCACATTGAGCATGGAGAAAAGAAAGAAGACCAAAGAACTGTCTGAGGACTTGAGAAGCAAAATTGTGAGGAAGCATGAGCAATCTCAAGTCTACAAGTCCATCTCCAAAGACCTGAATGTTCCTGTGTCTACCGTGCGCAGTGTCATCAAGAAGTTTAAAGCCCATGGCACTGTGGCTAACCTCCCTAGATGTGGACGGAAAAGAAAAATTGACGAGAGATTTCAACCAAAGATTGTGCGGATGGTGGCTAAAGAACCTCGACTAACATCCAAACAAGTTCTAGCTGCCCTGCAGTCTGAGGGTACAACAGTGTCAACCCGTACTATCCGTCGGCGTCTGAATGAAAAGGGACTCTATGGTAGGATACCCAGGAAGACCCCACTTCTGACCCAGAGACATAAAAAAGCCAGGCTGGAGTTTGCCAAAACTTACCTGAGAAAGCCAAAAACTTTTTGGAAGAATGTTCTCTGGTCAGATGAAACAAAAGTAGAGCTTTTTGGGAAAAGCCATCAACATAGAGTTTACAGGGAAAAAAAAGAGGCCTTCAAAGAAAAGAACACGGTCCCTACAGTCAAACATGGCGGAGGTTCCCTGATGTTTTGGGGTTGCTTTGCTGCCTCTGGCACTAGACTGCTTGACCGTGTGCATGGCATTATGAAGTCTGAAGACTACCAACAAATTTTGCAGCATAATGTAGGGCCCAGTGTGAGAAAGCTGGGTCTCCCTCAGAGGTCATGGGTCTTCCAGCAGGACAATGACCCAAAACGTACTTCAAAAAGCACTAGAAAATGGTTTGAGAGAAAGCACTGGAGACTTCTAAAGTGGCCAGCAATGAGTCCAGACCTGAATCCCATAGAACACCTGTGGAGAGATCTCAAAATGGCAGTTTGGAGAAGGCACCCTTCAAATCTCAAGGAACTGGAGAAATTTGCCAAAGAAGAATGGTCTAAAATTCCAGCAGAGCATTGTAAGAAACTCATTGATGGTTACCGGAAGCGGTTGTTCGCAGTTATTTTGTCTAAAGGTTGTGCTACCAAGTATTAGGCTGAGGGTGCCAATACTTTTGTCCGGCCCATTTTTGGAGTTTTGTGTAAAATGATCAATGATTTGACTTTTTTTTTCATTCTCTTTTGTGTTTTTTCATTGCAAGCAAAATAAATGAAGATATTATTACCAAAGCATTTGTGATTGCAATCATTTTCTGGAAGAAATTGAGTATTATCTGACAGAATTGCAGGGGTGCCAATACTTTTGGCCAGCACTGTATAATTGAAGCAGAAAGTCCAACTTTCTGTGAAAAGCACTGTGGGAAAAACCGCAATGCGTTTCCACAGCAGTTTATTCCACAACGCTTTTTTGTACGCCAAAGCTCTCTTGCATTTGTCTGTACTGGTTGCTGTTTAGTGGTGGGAGGTTGTGGTAAATGCTCATGGTTGACATCAACTGGTTTGTTATAGGACCCACTACTTTCCAGTTGTGCCCGAGCAAGAAAATTAAAGCCTGTTACTAAATCTGCATTTCCGCATTACAATTAGCTGAACCTGAAACTTTTGGGTTTTGTCAGCCACAAAACACTATTATACTCTGGGGTCTTTTCAGATGCCAAAGTATTATAAGTAGTGATCCTGGGAAGGTAAGTAAACATAACAGTTATATTCACAATGCCTCATCTCCCTTGGGCATCCTTGCGGTGTACAGCCAGTGGCTGGAAGAAGATGCCGGATGATCGTTGGACACTGCGAGGTTGTTTAGGAGAAGTAAGGCAAGGTGAGTGAAATTTAGTGTTTTTACATTGGACATTATGAACACATAGAAAATAGGTGAATCTTACCAATAATTAAAACAGACATTTAGGGTGAAGACACTTAGCACAGTGACACAATGCCTGCCACACGCTGTGCATACCACTATTGTTTTCTATTACAGGGTTAACAGTTGTAACTTCTTAACTGGTTTTAGGGTATACCAGCAAAACTGTGTGGCCACTAACCAGTAATAAACAATAAATTGTTAATAGTGTAATTGAATACATTGGTGCCATACTTGGCTGCGCGGCAGGTGCCACTTCATGGCTGCTATGTGTGTCTTTACCCTTAGGTTGAATTGTAAGATGTTGCTAGTTTATTTAACTTTATGTATTGTTATACATCAACTGATAGTATGTTAACATTTTAGGCATCTAAAGGCTAGTATGATGATATTTGCTGTATCATTGCAACAAAACATCACATTGCACATTTGCATATAGTACGGAGGTGGAAGTATGTAGTCAATCTTTGTTACTGCAATGAACATCCATTACATAGACCATGTGAGAAGTGTCCCTTAGGGTAAGGTCACATGGAGTATTTTGAAGGTGCAATTTCCCAATTCTCTCGTTCATTTTGATAGGAGACAAGAGCAGATTTTTTTCCTATACGGATTTTTTATGCTGGAGGAAAAAAAGAAGCGTCATGACCTATGTTCAGTTGGAGTCCGCCTTGCAAACCCCATTGAAATGAATGGATGGCAGAAAAAAATGCTAGTGGTTTGCCAAAACTGCCTAAAAAAACGCTAGCTTTTTTTCTGCCTCCCATTCATTTCAATAAGGTTTTCAAGGCAAAACCTGCCTGAGATTAGTTCATGATGCTTCTTTTTTCCTCTAGCTTAAAAATCAGCTAGAGGAAAAAAATCTGCCTGGCTCCCGTTGAAGTGAATAGGGAGGCAGATTCTGCCTCAAACCTTTGCTGGCAAAAAAACTGTGTGAACTTATCCTTAGCCCCCATGCACATTAACTTGATTTCCCTGCCTGAACTCAGTCAGGAGACAGGGACTCCTTGCATCACAGTGATCTATGTACAGTATGGGACAGTGAAGGCCACCTAGCATCATAGATCACTATGATGCAAGGAGTCCAGGTCTCCTTACTCGATTTGGGGCAGGAAATCTGGCCAATGTACGTACCAGATTTTCTGGCTTGGAACTGCACTGATGGTTCATATAGAAAAATTTTCTATTGCTTGGGTTATTTGTAAATGATTCTAGTCTAAAGTTTATAATATATATGCATCTATGATACATGAACTTTTGTTCAAAAATGTGCATATGTGCAAAGTGTTCTGTGTAGCCACTCTCCTTCAGAATGATGAAGGTCCTGAACAGGAGACCCTACTCTATCTTCTAAAACAACACCTTTAAAGGAACATAGACTGTTTTGTATTTCTGTATTTCCACCTGTGTGAACAGTTACATGTTTGTACTCTAGACCAAATATATAAAATGTTGTTTATTCAGCAAAATGAACCAGGCAAGACTGGAGCTCTCAGATGCAAGTACACTTCCAGTGATAAAGAAATAACATTTGTAATCCATTTACAACTTACATGCTATGTGTTATGTGGTTCGGTATGTGTCTTGTGCCTACATTTATGCTGCATAAATGTTACATAAGGTTTTCAGTTCACAACATGACCATCGGCATTAATAAATAATCAAGGACACATACTTGCTGTATAACAGGATGTAAACAAGCCAAACATCCCCAGTCCTCCCACGAGACAATGTGTGAGCAGAAGAATTCACTTATTAGTCTATTTCTCTGGGTTAACACTTGGGACTTTTTTTGCAGTATTTTTCATAATAAAAATGATCATTACAAATCCTTATTATTTATTAAGGACGTAAACATTTGGTGTGGTTCTTTTCCATTGGGTTCCCATTGCTTCTTGACAGAATAGTTTAACATGCTCACAATAACAGAAACCTGACAGACATATCATATGTCAATGAGGGGCAAAAACTGTATTATTGTATCGCATGGATTTCTAAAAAAAACCATCATGGCAGATCATAATGGGCCTTCCTAACCAATATTAATCTATTAAAAAAAAAGCTTAAGTGTCTGTTCACATAAACATTATGGTTTTGCTGTACTTGAAGCAAAGTTTTAGTTTGATCCCACCCCCAATAGAACTTAACTATTTACTGCACTCCTTTCCCCTATCATTTTATGTACCATCACTTCTGTGTTTTAGTAGTTGTTTTGCCCTTTGCCAGAATTATCAAAACACTGAGTGCAAAGGAGAGCTCTATACAATGGTTGGGTGATAAAGTTATGGAGGTACTTTCTGACACCCAGAGAGCATTGTGCATGGATCCTATTGTAATTTATGGATGCACTTGTATTTCTCCGTGCCTAGACATCCCTAGGTCAGGGAATAGTACAGATAAGACAAGAGGTCCACGGTAGGGAAACGGTCTTCAAGGTCAGGTACAGGAGAAGTGAGGAGGCAGCAGCAAGACTGAGCTGGAGGTCATGGAGAAACAGAGATGACCTTACTTCACATACCACCAGGTCTCAGACAGGCCTTTCTTAAGGCAGAGTCTACTACACTGGCACTCATTGATAGAGAAGTACCTAGAGTCAGGATCTGTTCTGGTTTTATTTATCAGCCCTGGCGTGAACATCCTCCAGAGTCCAGAAAAGTGAGGTGACCAAAAGTCCAATCCTTAGCAGCTAAGTTTTGAATACACTGAGTGACCCTCTACCTAGCAAATAGAACACCTCTATTAGTTGTATAAAACAGCTGACTGATGTAGCAGCCGCCTGACACACAGAGTCATCCTCTGTCTTATAAATAGAGCACCTCTGCCAGTTGAATAAAATAGGTGATTGCTGTGGCAGCCACCCGACACACAGAGTCACCCTCTAACCAGCAAGTATATCTGCCAGTTGAATAAAACAGATGCTTGCTGCTTACACAGGTCATCTGTGTATCAGGTGGCTGCTGCAGGAATCATTTATTGCGCTTTCCTGCTCTGTGTTCTGGACTTTCCGGGCAGGTAGCTCTGTGTTTGTATGACAAATTCTGTGACTGTTCAGCTAGACTACCTTTCCGCCTGCCTTCCATCCTTATTGGCCCTGGAGCATAAATGCCTCCTGTCCCACTCCCTAACTCCCCCTGATTGGAGGTATGTTGTACATTATGGTCTCATAGATGCCAATGTAGAGACTGTAGGCAGCTGTAATACCTTTTTTGCATGAGCCCTAAAAATCAATAACTGCATGTGGGGAATACAGTGCTAGATTGTTTTACTTGTTTGCAGTACGTTTTGTAATGCTATAATAAAGGAAACCAAGATTAGATTGAGTCTTATGTAACATAATTTAAGTAACTGTAGATATGAGATAAAATAAAGTTAATTAAAGTAAGTAAACATTTTATTTTCACTTTATAATCCCATTTATCTACTAACACATAGATAATATTAGAGGCATGTCGCTGTTTGAAGCAATGTTGTACTTGTTTTGTGCATGGCATAATGCCAGTTGAGCGGCTGTGCCTTTCATTTTCTTAAGTGCTTCTGGGTGTGTGCCATTCACCTTAGTTCTATTGATCGATTTGCAGACTCTGTGACAAGTTTGTTTTATATTAGGTCTCTAGCGATTGATTTTTTTATTGCTGATTTTTTTTCCTTTACAACGCTTACTTTCTTAAAAACAAAGGCGTCTAAATACATCATCTTTGCATGAAATGACATTACCTCGCAGAATTAAGAAGGGGAATTTGTTTTGCTGATGATTCCATGCTGATCTATGTAAGGCTGAGTTACTGTCATTGTCATTTTCAGTTTTCTGTTCCACCATAGGAGCAGAGTGCATAAAATGATGGAAAGCATCACATGACTTACCCTAACTTGAGTGCGATGGTCCCCATTGATTTATATTGGATTCCGCCAAGTTCAATCATGGTGTCCATCATTTTATTGGAGAAAACTATGTTGCATGTGAGCTTTCTGGCAAATGTGTCTGAATCTGTGATAGAGCTTCCAACACATAAAGTCACATAAATATGTCAATACATAAGGTTATAAATGCACATAATATTAATGAGTTACAGTGGAAATCAGCCAAAAAAGTACTATTACAATACCCTCCCAAAGATTTATTATGACCTCATGGGGGCACAATGTAAAAAAAAAAAGAAAAACATAAAAAGACTAAAAATGAAAATAAAATTTTAAAAAACACCAATAACATGGCAACATCACATGTTCTAGCCCTGCCCCCAGAAACACAACACTACATTACAATTACCGTAAGGCTGGTTGCAGACGACCGTGTTGTGGGTCAGTGTGCTATCCATGTATTTCACGGATAGCACACTGACTCATTCTTTTCTATGGGCCCGTACACACGACCATGATTTTCACAGTCCCGTGTGCGGGCCGACAGTCCGGTCCGCGTCAGATAGGACATGTCCTATTCTTGTCCTATTTTGCGGCCCGTGCTTCAGTGGCTCCTATTCATTTATTGAAAGGAGCCGCGGAAGCACGGCCCGTGCACGGGTGGCACATGAGGACATCCCCGTGTCCCCCGTGTGTAGCCCGTGCTCAGTGGCATAACTAGGAATGGCTGGGCCCCAAGGCGAACATTTGACATGGGGCCACCCCCCCGAACCGCTGCCCCCAATCGCCCCCCCCGGACTGCCCCCCTCCAACCCCCCCCCCAAAAAAACCGCATTCCTGCGCACACTATTATGTGCCATAGTGGCTCCTGCACACAGTATTATGCCCCATAGTGGCCCCTGCACACAGTATCATGCCCCATAGTGGCCCCTGCACACAGTATCATGCCCCATAGTGGCCCCTGCACACAGTATCATGCCCCATAGTGGCCCCTGCACACAGTATTATATCCCATAGTGGCCCCTGCACACACTATTATTCCCCATAGTGGCCCCTGCACTGAGTATTTTGCCCCATAGTGGCCCCTGCACACACTATTATTCCCCATAGTGGCCCCTGCACACAGTATCATGCCCCATAGTGGCCCCTGCACACAGTATCATGCCCCATAGTGGCCCCTGCACACACTATTATTCCCCATAGTGGCCCCTGCACTGAGTATCTTGCCCCATAGTGGCCCCTGCACACACTATTATTCCCCATAGTGGCCCCTGCACTGAGTATCATGCCCCATAGTGGCCCCTGCACACAGTATTATATCCCATAGTGGCTCCTGCACACACTATTATTCCCCATAGTGGCCCCTGCATTGAGTATTTTGCCCCATAGTGGCCCCTGCACTGAGTATTTTGCCCCATAGTGGCCCCTGCACACACTATTATTCCCCATAGTGGCCCCTGCACTGAGTATCTTGCCCCATAGTGGCCCCTGCACACACTATTATATGTCCCATTGTGGACCACCCATGAACAATTATTATACTCTGGGGTCTTTTCAGACCCCAGAGTATAATGATCGGAGACCCAGGGGAGGATACAAACATAAAAAACAACGTTGCTTATCTGTTCCTCGCTCCGGTCCACTCCCTGCTGCTTCAGCCGCCTTCAATGTTGGACCAGGCCGGCGTCACGTGATGCGGGAAAGGCGTCGCGACGCGAAATGACGTCGGGGACGTCACCAAACAGGCCCGAAGCCTGGAGAAGCGCAGGAGAGGTGAATCCCATCCACACTTTGTGGGAAAATATGCAAAGCAGACATGCTGCGATTTCCAAAAATGTTGCGGTTTTGGAAATCGCAGCATGTCAATTATATCTAAGAAAATGCCGACAGTTTCCCTATAGGTATAATTGAAGCAGAAAGTCTGCAAAGGAAAACTCTGCGGACTGTGAAAAGCGTTGCGGGAAAAAAACGTGATGTGCAGTGCTATTTTGCTGTGGCCCACTACATGGGGCCTTAGCCTTATAAAAATTTTTTAGTAGCATTTTGTGCTATAAAAAAAAAAAATTAAAATTTGAAAAACAGACACATTTTCCCTCATTTTTATTTACATTTTCCCAAATATGAAAAAAAAAAAAAAAAAATACAAAAATAAAAATAACATAAAAATAAAGCCCTATGTGTCACCAAAAAAGAAGCAAAAATTATTGGAATAACTGAAATAACAAAAATAGGTTTGTCCAGTTTCAACAAATAATGTTATTGTTTGTATAATTAAAAGTTACACAACTTTCTAGTATACTTTCTGTATTACCGTGTTTCTCCGAAAATAAGACAGGGTCTTATATTATTTTTTGCTTCGAAAAAAGGGCTAGGGCTTATTTTCGGGGTAGGTCTTAATTTTTTCCATGAACAACAACCACACATTTGATCACTCTTTATTTCAACTTTTATCAGAGGTGAATCAGTGAAAAAACAGCAGTTCGGCACTTTTGATTTTTTTTTTCCGCTACGGCATTCACTATAGAGGTAAAATATTTTTATAAGTTTGTATAGCGGACGTTTTCGGACACAGGGATACCTAATGTGTATGTGTTTCACAGTAATATTTTATTTTTATATGTATTCTAGTGAAAGTGGGAGGGGGCTTGAACTTTTATTTATTTATTTTTTTTACTATTAACCCATCCTAGGGGGCTTGAACCTGCAATCATCCCATAGACTGCAATACAACGTATTGCAGTCTATGGGAGATTATCTACATTACTAATGAGGCTGGTCATAGACCAGCCTCAATAGTAATATTCCTATGACAGGCCTGGGAGCCTTCATAACGCTCCCTGCTGTCAAAGGTATAGGTTGGCTCCTGCGATCTTGCTGCGCAGGAGCCAACCTGCAACATGAAAGGTACGGGGCCGGTGGGGACCGGCCCCGGGGATAGTTTCTTTGCTTTGGGGGGGTAGATTTAGGGGGGAGGGGGTTAATGGACTGGCACACTGAACAATGCCCGCGATCAGTGGACTCTGATCGCGGGCATTAACTGTGGGTCTACACTGTACAAGGAGACCCGGTATAGTAGCTATAGGGGGTTGGGACCGGCCCTGAGGACTGCGGTGGGGGGGAGGTCACACTTAGCAATGCCCATGGTCAGAGTCCATTCTGATCGCGGGCATTAACTCTGGGTTGCGCTACTTTGGTAGGAAGGAGGGGGGTCATGCTGAACAATACCCGCGATCAGGGTAGACACTGATCATGGCATTAACTTCGGGTCTCCACGGAGACCCAGTACGGTAGCTATGGTAGCCACTCTGCAGTAGAGCAGCCGCCTTCTTTAAGGACCCGGCATCCGCTGTAATCGCACGGCAGATGTCGGGAAGGGGTTAAATTAGCTAGGGCTTATTTTTGGAGTAGGGCTTATATTTCAATCCTACTCCAAAAAACCTGGAAAATCTAGCTAGGGCTTATTTTCGGGGTAGGTCTTATTTTTGGATAAACACGGTAATTCTTTTGGTTTTCTAGGTCTGTGGTTGCTGTGATTAATTGTTTATTTCCAATGGATAAAAGTCAGTTTATGACCATGAGATGAACAGTCCATGGTCATGTGATGGACACACAGGTGCACGGCTTGTTACAAGACAGAGCTCTTATTACTGTGTTGTGACTGTAACAAACTGAGCACCTGTGTGTCCATCACAGGACCATGGACTGATAATTATCCACTGAAAGTAAATAATGCATAACAACAAGCAGAGATCTCGAAAGCTGTAATGAATTTATACATAAAGTATATTGGAAAATTTTATACAAGCAATAATATTTATTTGCTGAAACTGGACAACCCCTTTAAGGTATTTTGATTGGTTTTGATGGAAAATGGCTATTTTGATAAAAGGGTGCTATTATTTTTGCGCTGATCTGTTATTCTTATTAAAATTATACAATTAATGAATTGTTAAGGCTATGATCACAGGCAGCTGAAAATAAAATATGTGACCAAATCAGCAGCAAATCTCCCATTTGTGCAACCACATCAAAACTATGCAAAGTGTGAGTTTGGTCTCACTTACACAGAATATCCATTTCTCTGTGCATTCATGCTTTAGAGCAAGGGAATTTTTCATGCATTTGACTTATGAGATATCTAGAGGTATCATCCACATAAGACAACGCTTGTGCTAAAATTTCTGCAGGGCAGATTGGAAACTGTGTCTTTACTGTCATCTATTGGAAGGTAGCTCCCTATAAGTCAGTGCCCAACATTCAAGAAGCCTTGTTAAATGACTTTGGATATAAGCCAAACCAGAAACTTTTCAAAAGGAAAAGACACCCATCCCCAGACAGCATTTTCAGCTTCATTAAACAGTTGTATTTACAGTCAGTCGTCAAATTGCAAATATACATGGGACCATGACCAGTGCAAACTGTATCACTGTACAATAAATGTCACATGTATACCAATTAGTACAGAAGCACAACATATAGTGCAACATAGATCATACACTAGACATGACACCCCTGCACTACACCAACATTCTAGTAAAGGGTTCTTGCAGCTTGCCAGTGTAGAGAGGTTTTGATTGGCTATGTGAGAGACCATGGAGGGCTACTATGTCTCCTGGTGAACACCTCTGCAGGTGTATGGAGTCTTAAAGGCCATGAATGCTTAGCTAAGAAATATGGAAAAGAATATGAAAATAAGTAGATGGAAGTTGTAAAACTTTGCCTCTAGTGCCACCTATTGTAAGGGCTCAACTTTCAGGCTAAGGCCCCATGTAGCGGGCCACAGCAAAAAAGCGTTGTGGAATAAACTGCTGTGGAAACGCATTGCGGTTTTTCCCACAGTGCTTTTCACAGAAAGTTGGACTTTCTGCTTCAATTATACAGTGCTGGCCAAAAGTATTGGCACCCCTGCAATTCTGTCAGATAATACTCAATTTCTTCCAGAAAATGATTGCAATCACAAATGCTTTGGTAATAATATCTTCATTTATTTTGCTTGCAATGAAAAAACACAAAAGAGAATGAAAAAAAAAGTCAAATCATTGATCATTTTACACAAAACTCCAAAAATGGGCCGGACAAAAGTATTGGCACCCTCAGCCTAATACTTGGTAGCACAACCTTTAGACAAAATAACTGCGAACAACCGCTTCCGGTAACCATCAATGAGTTTCTTACAATGCTCTGCTGGAATTTTAGACCATTCTTCTTTGGCAAATTTCTCCAGGTCCCTGAGATTTGAAGGGTGCCTTCTCCAAACTGCCATTTTGAGATCTCTCCACAGGTGTTCTATGGGATTCAGGTCTGGACTTATTGCTGGCCACTTTAGAAGTCTCCAGTGCTTTCTCTCAAACCATTTTCTAGTGCTTTTTGAAGTGTGTTTTGGGTCATTGTCCTGCTGGAAGACCCATGACCTCTGAGGGAGACCCAGCTTTCTCACACTGGGCCCTACATTATGCTGCAAAATTTGTTGGTAGTCTTCAGACTTCATAATGCCATGCACACGGTCAAGCAGTCCAGTGCCAGAGGCAGCAAAGCAACCCCAAAACATCAGGGAACCTCCGCCATGTTTGACTGTAGGGACCGTGTTCTTTTCTTTGAAGGCCTCTTTTTTTTTTCGTGTAAACTCTATGTTGATGGCTTTTCCCAAAAAGCTCTACTTTTGTTTCATCTGACCAGAGAACATTCTTCCAAAAAGTTTTTGGCTTTCTCAGGTAAGTTTTGGCAAACTCCAGCCTGGCTTTTTTATGTCTCTGGGTCAGAAGTGGGGTCTTCCTGGGTATCCTACCATAGAGTCCCTTTTCATTCAGATGCCGACGGATAGTACGGGTTGACACTGTTGTACACTCAGACTGCAGGGCAGCTAGAACGTGTTTGGATGTTAGTCGAGGTTCTTTAGCCACCATCCGCACAATCTTTGGTTGAAATCTCTCGTCAATTTTTCTTTTCCGTCCACATCTAGGGAGGTTAGCCACAGTGCCATGGGCTTTAAACTTCTTGATGACACTGCGCACGGTAGACACAGGAACATTCAGGTCTTTGGAGATGGACTTGTAGCCTTGAGATTGCTCATGCTTCCTCACAATTTTGCTTCTCAAGTCCTCAGACAGTTCTTTGGTCTTCTTTCTTTTCTCCATGCTCAATGTGGTACACACAAGGACACAGGACAGAGGTTGAGTCAACTTTAATCCATTTCAACTTGCTGCAAGTGTGATTTAGTTATTGCCACTACCTGTTATGTGCCACAGGTAAGTAAGAGGTGCTGTTAATTACACAAATTAGAGAAGCATCACCTGATTTTTCAAAGGGTGCCAATACTTTTGTCCACCC
This sequence comes from Leptodactylus fallax, assembly GCA_947044405.1. Classification (NCBI taxonomy): domain Eukaryota; kingdom Metazoa; phylum Chordata; class Amphibia; order Anura; family Leptodactylidae; genus Leptodactylus; species Leptodactylus fallax. The sequence goes on from CAMRHE010000021.1 coordinate 7,021,125, forward strand.
CCTTTTTTATGTTTGGTGTGGAATTTATCCAATTTGGCTTTTTGACAATTCTTTTTGTGGTTTTCCATTGAAGACAAATTAACTGAAGATATTATTACCAAAGCATTTGTGATTGCAATCATTTTCTGGAAGAAATTGAGTATTATCTGACAGAATTGCAGGGGTGCCAATAGTTTTGGCCAGCACTGTACCTATAGGGACACCGCTGTAGTTTCCTTATAAGTATAATTAACATGCTGCGATTTTCAAAAACACGTCGGTTTTGGAAATCGCAGCATTTCTGCTGCACATATTTTTCTGCAATGTGTGTATGGGATTCGCTAGATGTTTACGCCACGTGGGGCCCCCAGCCTCAAGAGGCATTTTTGACATGACCAGAAATCTCCTCCAAAAGTAAATGACATCTATCCACATACAGCTGTTTCAGGGTTCTTGCCCCTCATTAGTATACCATTCCTGACCCATGTCATCTGCGGAATGGCATCTTTACCTTTTGGAAGAAGTTTTCAGGTTTGGCTTATATCTTGAGTTATGTCAAAAGGCTTCAGACTTATAGGTGGTGCTATAAGCATAGTTTTGCCTTTTCCATCTAGGAAAATTAATTTGAATATTCTTTGTCAGAATTCCTAGCAGAGTAAGCATGGCCTTTAAGACACTGTACTCATGCAAAGGCAGTCTCTACAAGTAGACATTTTAGTTGCAACATGTGCATGAGAGTTGGTAAAATCTCATCAATTCTGCTGGTACTGTACAATTATGTCTGTGATGCCAAGGGATGAGAGAATTTCTAACAAGAGGTAATGGTTGACTGTATCAAAAGCGGAGGAGTAGTCAAGGAGGAGGAGGACAGAGTAGAGACACTTGGCTTTGGAAGTTAGTAGGTTATTTGTGACTTTGGTTAGTGCAGTTTCTGTGGAGTGATGAGGTCTGTAGCCTGACTGTAACCTGACAAAGAGCACATTGGACGAGAAATAGGAGGATAGTTCGGAGTGGACGTGTTGTTCAAGCAATTTTGAGGCGTATGGGAGCAGTGAGATAGGGAGATAGTTGGCTGGAGGATTATGTCCACTGCCTCCCACTGCTCCACACTCCTATATATTCTGTCTTTACTGTGCTCTAGCAACAAGGGACCAAACATACATTAACAGTAGATGTCCTCAACGCCCTCCTCCTTCTCCAAACTTGGGCATCCATGGTTGCTGACTCCTACCTCAGTCTGGTATACAGACATATGAAAAAATTTGGGCACCCCTATTAATCTTAATCATTTTTAGTTCTAAATATTTGGGTGTTTGCAACAGCCATTTCAATTTGATATATCTAATAACTGATGGACACAGTAATATTTCAGGATTGAAATGAGGTTTATTGTACTAACAGAAAATGTGCAATATGCATTAAACCAAAATTTGACTGGTGCAAAAATTTGGGTACCCTTATCATTTTATTGATTTGAATACTCCTAACTACTTTTTACTGACTTACTGAAGCACAAAATTGGTTTTGTAACCTCACTGAGCTTTGAACTTCATAGCCAGGTGTATCCAATCATGAGAAAAGGTATTTAAGGTGGCCAATTGCAAGTTGTTCTCCTATTTGAATCTCCTCTGAAGAGTGGCATCATGGGCTCCTCAAAACAACTCTCAAATGATCTGAAAACAAAGATTGTTCAACATAGTTGTTCAGGGGAAGGATACAAAAGTTGTCTCAGAGATTTAACCTGTCAGTTTCCACTGTGAGGAACATAGTAAGGAAATGGAAGACCACAGGGACAGTTCTTGTTAAGCCCAGAAGTGTCAGACCAAGAAAAATATCAGAAAGGCAGAGAAGAAGAATGGTGAGAACAGTCAAGGACAATCCACAGACCACCTCCAAAGAGCTGCAGCATCATCTTGCTGCAGATAGTGTCACTGTGCATCGGTCAACAATACAGCACACTTTGCACAAGGAGAAGCTGTATGGGAGAGTGATGCGAAAGAAGCCGTTTCTGAAAGCACGCCACAAACAGAGTCGCCTGAGGTATGCAAAAGCACATTTGGACAAGCCAGCTTCATTTTGGAAGAAGGTCCTGTGGACTGATGAAACAAAGATTGAGTTGTTTGGTCATACAAAAAGGCGTTATGCATGGCGTCAAAAAAACACAGCATTCAAAGAAAAACACTTGCTACCCACTGTAAAATTTGGTGGAGGTTCCATCATGCTTTGGGGCTGTGTGGCCAATGCCGGCACCGGGAATCTTGTTAAAGTTGAGGGTCGCATGGATTCAACTCAGTATCAGCAGATTCTTGAGAATAATGTACAAGAATCAGTGACGAATTTGAAGTTACGCCGGGGATGGATATTTCAGCAAGACAATGATCCAAAACACAGCTCCAAATCTACTCAGGCATTCATGCAGAGGAACAATTACAATGTTCTGGAATGGCCATCCCAGTCCCCAGACCTGAATATCATTGAACATCTGTGGGATAATTTGAAGCGGGCTGTCCATGCTCGGCGACCATCAAACTTAACTGAACTGGAATTGTTTTGTAAAGAGGAATGGTCAAAAATACCTTCATCCAGGATCCAGGAACTGATTAAAAGCTACAGGAAGCGACTAGAGGCTGTTATTTTTGCAAAAGGAGGATCTACTAAATATTAATGTCACTTTTCTGTTGAGGTGCCCATACTTTTGCACCGGTCAAATTTTGGTTTAATGCATATTGCACATTTTCTGTTAGTACAATAAACCTCATTTCAATCCTGAAATATTACTGTGTCCATCAGTTATTAGATATATCAAATTGAAATGGCTGTTGCAAACACCCAAATATTTAGAACTAAAAATGATTAAGATTAATAGGGGTGCCCAAACTTTTTCATATGACTGTATTTGTCTCTCCTGCTATTACTTTTGTGACAGAAAGTTGATCACATTCTTATATATCCTCTTGAATTTTTCAAAAGCCCTGTTTTAGCCACAACACCAAACTTAAAAAAAAAATAGTTACCTCCATACATTAACTCCTCTACAACAAGATAACAGCAATGACTCAGCACGTTTCAGTCTACAATATGTATCCACTAGGTGGCAGCAAAGCACTAGGAATATAACAGGTCAACTATAGTATACATTTACACAGTTTCTGGCTGTAGGTCTCAGATATCCAAGGTGGTGACTTCCATCACCTTACAGAAGTATACAAAGTTTTTTTTTCCTGTTGAGTTCATACAGTTTCCAACCAAAAAAAATTCCATAGCATGTGACATTAAATGTCATATTATTATGTCTTCCCTGGCTATATTGCTTTTTAGGGGAGAATATCTTCATAATATAATGTAATATGGCAGCTCCATATCGTGAGACGTTGAGTGCCTCAGGACTTTGCTTACTACCATACACACTCTGCTTACTACTGCTGTGATTATATGGCCTTAGGTCAAATAAATAGCATCATCATAAATTAGAAAGCACCCTGTTCTAGATGTAAACAGACAAACAGCCCAATCATGCAAAAAAATAATGGATTTTAAAATCACCTATTGTCGTGGTATAAATATATAAAGATGTGCTATTTACCTAGGTGTTAGGATTAATATTGCCTGAAAATATCTGACTTTTAAGCCGCTCACAACTGTTATAAAGCATTTATGAGAGAATGTATAATGAAAGGGAAGAGCACTCCATCAATTTCCTCTAGACACAGTGTTCTTGGAGAAGGGCTCGGTGGTGACCCTGCTTGTGCACTAATGTTCTTCAAGAAGAAACAATTGAAGTACAGTAATCACTTTACTATTTAATTATGGTACAAGCTTTTCCTTTATAAATCTACTTAACCGATTCCCTGAAGAAATACATTTCTGAATGTTGACCACACGATTGGAGAAATAAACTTTATTTTTTTCTTCCCAGAAACCTTACCACAAAAAAAAAAAAATTCACATTTTTCTTGTTCACAACATACATTTTTCATTGTTCATCTCACAGTTGGGGACATTTTAGGTATGGCATGTATATCTACTTTCATATTACGTCCCAGCGGAAAAACTTCTCGTATAGATGTTAGATAGCCCTTAAAGCCCATTCGTCTGATAGAAGATAAAAGTGTTCTCAGTTCAGGCAGCCATTGTGAGTTTCCACCTTCAGGTCGGGGCCCCACGTGGCATAAATCCGCAGCTTTTTACAGCCACTACAAGGTGGATGGGATTCTAGCGAATCCCATCCATAAATTGCAGAAAAATCCGTGCAGGGGACACACTGCTTTCTCCGAAACCGTCCCGGTTTTGGAAATTGCAGCATGTTAATTATACCTATGAAAACGCCGGCGGTTTCCCTATAGGTATAATGGAAGCAGAAAGTCCACAGAGGAGACCATAGCCTTATGATGCATGAAATAGGGCCTATGGAGGGACAGATGCCACAGTGGTATCTGTTTATGTTTCTGATTAATGTATGTGACGGGAGCTTTCCTAGTGTGTAGGTTAAACAGATGGGCAGAATGCACTGTGAAAGTAGCCTTGCTTACATACTGCAGCGGCCAGATGGTGCACCTTAGTAATTGTGTAATTTTTTCTCAAGGAAATAGGATGATACTACAATTCATGCATTGTTGCTATTAAACAGAAAGCATGCATGTCAATGGAGTAGACACTTCCATGAGCGCTATGGACCCTTCAAATAGCAGGGGTGCCGAAAGTCAGAACCCAACTATCTGATATTGATGGCCTATGTTATCTTATTACAATGCCATACATTATGACATAACATGGATAATGCTAATTTTGTTTTTCTGTTAGATTCCATATGATGATTCAGAGAGAATAAAACTCTATATGTAATTGGATTCATACTAAAGGTGGCCATACATCTTTAATAGCTGTCGACTTTTTTTGATGTCTTATTCATTACTTATTACATTATTTATTTATATATTAAAATAAATATTGAATTATTCATACAAGATATGAGACACCATTACCGGACTTTTGTGGGAGAGATTCCCTGTATTCAGAGCAATGACATGACATTGCTGCAAATAGAGTGCAATAAACATGTACAGCTATCACAATGTTCTCTTGGTATAACTTTTCCAGCTGCTGCGGTGTCATCTATGGACAGTTTCCTGTTGCCACAGCTGATAGCCTGGCAGCGTCTGTCTTAGCTCTTTAAAGTGTCAACATTGTAAAGTTTGCAGCTATAGTCAACTAGCTGTTAATGAGGTATAACAGCTGGGTAGGGGTGAAGGAAAGCAATGTATAATAAAGTAATGCCGCTGGTACAGGAGGCACAGATTGTCAAATTCTGTCCATGCTCCAAACTTTCTAATATGAGATATAGGGACACCAAAGAAAGTCAGACTAATTATTCTATATGGCTATACTCTTACTGTTCATCTATCTCTCTATCTATCTATCTATCTATCTATCTATCTAATTGCCTACTGTATTAACTGCCCCCTACTGATTTCCAGGGGTTTCAGAATATTGGTGTAGACTTCAGAGATTTCATCACATCACTTTTCTTAAGAATGTGATGGATACCAATTTGGAATATTCAGCGGTAGGTGAACACTTTGCAAACCAGTCAAAAAACTATTACAAACTTAAATAAATGGGTTTACTGACAATTATATGTACTATTCTCCACAAATAGGCTAGAGAAAATATTGCTGGAATGACACAGTAATTTTTAGAATTAAATGTTAATGTCTGTAAAGCACTGTGGAATATGTTGGCGCTATACGGGAGAAGAAAGAAAGAAAGAAAGAAAGAAAGAAAGAAAGAAAGAAAGAAAGAAAGAAAGAAAGAAAGAAAGAAAGAAAGAAAGAAAGAAAGAAAGAAAGAAAGGAGAATACATTTTCTACACCAGTTTATATAATGAATCATTTTGTAATCAAAATCAATTTTGCCATTGATGCTATACATACAGTGGTAGGGGAAATTGCATAAATTGAGCCCCATTTACACCAACATAGCTTCTAGGTATTGGATATAAAATATTACTATGTTGATTTAAAGATGGTAGAAGTTCATTAATATTTTTTTCAAAATGATATAGTATCATTATATCTGATGATGACTCACCTACATAGATAGATTAGATAGATAGATAGATAGATAGATAGATAGATAGGCCTATCCAGAAAACCACTTAAACAATGTTGATATTGCTATATTTATTGGCAATAATCTTTGGCATTAATATTTACTGGTCCCCACAAATAGGTTGAAGAAAATGTTGTTGGAATGACAGAGTAATTTGTAGAATTATATGTTATTTTCTATGCCATTTTATATAATGAACCATCTTGTAATCAAAATCTATTTTGAGCAGCATAAACTGTTATAGGAATTATTTTGTTTGGTCCCTTGATCCAATACATTAAATGGTAGGAAGGAATTGCATAAATTGAGCCCCATTTACCCCAACGTAGACTTTAGGTATTAAAAGTAATATAAAATACTGTATTACTATGTTGATTTAAGAAAGGTAGACATTCATTAATATTCTTTTCATACATAGATAGATACTGTAGATAGATAGATAGATAGATAGACAGATTTCGGTCCATCCACAAAACCACTTATAACATGTGTTTACTAGCAATACACTCTTTGCTCCGCGCAAATAGACAGGTTGGAGAAAATGATGTTGGAATGACAGAGTAATTTGTAGAATTATATGTTATTTTCTACGCCATTTTATATAATGAACCATCTTGTAATCAAAATCAATTTTGAGCAGAATAAACTATTATTGTAATTATTGTGTACAGTTCCATGACGCTTTACATTGTAAAATTACTGTAGATACTTTTATAAGAATTGTTACATGAAAACACTCTGTAAGGGGAAGCCATAGGATGGACTGGTAAGGGTGGAAGTTGAGGAGCAAAAGGCGATGTCAGTGAGAAGGGCAACAAGGAGGTTAAAGACAACTCATTTCAAAATGCAAACCCAGGGCCATCTGCTGATTCATATTATAGATATACTTTCTGTTTCCGTTGTTTAAGTCCCAGTGCAAATGTAAAAAAAAATAAAAAATAAAAGAGCATAAATAGCTATTTTCCCAATATATATTTTTTGTAAAAGAAAAATAACAATAAAAAATAGCCATATTTGATATTAATGCATAAGAAACAAGCCATGCTATAAATATAATTATGTATCCCACACATTGAATGCCTTAAAAAATGAAAATAAAAAAACAACAAAATTGCTGTTTTCTGGTCACATTGCCTCCAAAAAATATATATACAGTCATATGAAAAAGTTTGGGCACCCCTATTAATCTTAATCATTTTTAGTTCTAAATATTTGGGTGTTTGCAACAGCCATTTCAATTTGATATATCTAATAACTGATGGACACAGTAATATTTCAGGATTGAAATGAGGTTTATTGTACTAACAGAAAATGTGCAATATGCATTAAACCAAAATTTGACCGGTGCAAAAATTTGGGTTCTCTTATCATTTTATTGATTTGAATACTCCTAACTACTTTTTACTGACTTACTGAAGCACAAAATTGTTTTTGTAACCTCACTGAGCTTTGAACTTCATAGCCAGGTGTATCCAATCATGAGAAAAGGTATTTAAGGTGGCCAATTGCAAGTTGTTCTCCTATTTGAATCTCCTCTGAAGAGTGGCATCATGGGCTCCTCAAAACAACTCTCAAATGATCTGAAAACAAAGATTGTTCAACATAGTTGTTCAGGGGAAGGATACAAAAAGTTGTCTCAGAGATTTAACCTGTCAGTTTCCACTGTGAGGAACATAGTACGGAAATGGAAGACCACAGGGACAGTTCTTGTTAAGCCCAGAAGTGTCAGGCCAAGAAAAATATCAGAAAGGCAGAGAAGAAGAATGGTGAGAACAGTCAAGGACAATCCATAGACCACCTCCAAAGAGCTGCAGCATCATCTTGCTGCAGATGGTGTCACTGTGCATCGGTCAACAATACAGCACACTTTGCACAAGGAGAAGCTGTATGGGAGAGTGATGCGAAAGAAGCCGTTTCTGAAAGCACGCCACAAACAGAGTCGCCTGAGGTATGCAAAAGCACATTTGGACAAGCCAGCTTCATTTTGGAAGATGGTCCTGTGGACTGATGAAACAAAGATTGAGTTGTTTGGTCATACAAAAAGGCGTTATGCATGGAGTCAAAAAAACACAGCATTCAAAGAAAAACACTTGCTACCCACTGTAAAATTTGGTGGAGGTTCCATCATGCTTTGGGGCTGTGTGGCCAATGCCGGCACTGGGAATCTTGTTAAAGTTGAGGGTCGCATGGATTCAACTCAGTATCAGCAGATTCTTGAGAATAATGTACAAGAATCAGTGACGAATTTGAAGTTACGCCGGGGATGGATATTTCAGCAAGACAATGATCCAAAACACAGCTCCAAATCTACTCAGGCATTCATGCAGAGGAACAATTACAATGTTCTGGAATGGCCATCCCAGTCCCCAGACCTGAATATCATTGAACATCTGTGGGATAATTTGAAGCGGGCTGTCCATGCTCGGCGACCATCAAACTTAACTGAACTGGAATTGTTTTGTAAAGAGAAATGGTCAAAAATACCTTCATCCAGGATCCAGGAACTGATTAAAAGCTACAGGAAGCGACTAGAGGCTGTTATTTTTGCAAAAGGAGGATCTACTAAATATTAATGTCACTTTTCTGTTGAGGTGCCCATACTTTTGCACCGGTCAAATTTTGGTTTAATGCATATTGCACATTTTCTGTTAGTACAATAAACCTCATTTCAATCCTGAAATATTACTGTGTCCATCAGTTATTAGATATATCAAATTGAAATGGCTGTTACAAACACCCAAATATTTAGAACTAAAAATGATTAAGATTAATAGGGGTGCCCAAACTTTTTCATATGACTGTAAAAATGATGAAAAAGCCACATATAATCCAAAATGGTACTAATAAAAAAAAACTGTTGATCCCACAAAATAACAAGCCCTCACACAACTCTGTTGATGGAAAAAAAAAATTAAAGCTCTGACGAATATGGTGACACTAAAAAAAAAATATATTTTTGACAAATAAACGATTTAGAAAAATTTAGAACAAGGGCACTCAACTACTTTTAGTAAAGGTCCAATGACCGGGGTCCACAAGGTGAAGGTTCAAGTTGACCATGTCCAGCATTTACTGTATTTCTCAGAGAATAAAACTTGTCTGACTATAAGACTTACTTAAATATTAATTTAACCTCCCCTGGTGGTCAAATGGAGTAGAGGGGTCAATGGCACTAACTACTGAGGGGGCATTAAAGTGCTGTTCTACTGTACAGGGGGCACTAAGGAGCATTATAGTTTGTGGGGGGGCATTAAGGAGTATTATACTGTGTGTTGGCACTACGGCGCATTCTAGTTAATGTGGGCGATAATATACATGATACTGTGTGGAGGGCAATGAGGAGATTTATATTGTGTGGGGGCACTAAAGAGCTTTGTACTGTGGGAGACACTATTGTGGCTTTATTCTGTTTGGGGGTACTAACAAGCAGTGTCGGACTGGGATGTCTAGGGCCCACCAGTGGAATTGCTTCTAGGGGCCCGCCATCAGGACCCCTGCAGATCAGCGGTACCGAGACAGGGCGGCAAAAGGTAATAACATGTTGGGAGCCATGTTGCTCACCCACCATACCATGTGAACAGCATGGCTCTTAGAATTGTTACCTGTAGCTGCACTGTCCTGTAAAAGCTGATCTACAGAGGTCCTGGCTGTTGTATCATCGCAGATGTAATATTGCTGGCCTATCCTAAGGACAGGCCATCAATATTAGAAATATGGATAAATCCTTTGAAGAGGTTGTCCAGGAATTGGCGCAACCCATGTCCTTTGCGGGAGGTGTAAAATAAAAAAATAAAAAATCATACTCACCTGTCCCTGGCGTTCCGTTGTCCGCTGCCAGTGTCCTTTCAGTCTCGTGCCGGCGACTCCTTGCTGGGAGTCCTGCACCTCATGTGACCGCTAAGACCAATTAGGTACAGGATTTCCAGAAATGAGGGGCCACCATGAGAGGCAGGGGACAACAGGGTGCTGGGGACAGGTGAGTATGCTTTTTTGAAAAATTTTTTTTATTTTTACACCTCCCTGGCGGCCGCCACAGTGGTCGCTCTAGTTTATGGACAACCTCTTTTAAGGGGTTGTCTGGGCCAAATTTTTCTATGATCACTTCACTGGTCCCCCCACATAGTGGCCTCTTCACTGGTCCTCCATACTGTATGGGGAACAGTGATGGAGTCATTATATTGTGTGGGAGCAGTGATGGGGGATAACATCCTGTGGAGGGGACATTAAACTGTGTGGGGCATATCAAAGGGGTTGTCCAGAGTTACCTTTTTTATGGCCTATGGTCAGGATATGCCATAAATACCTGATCAGTATGGGGCTGACGCACGGCCCTATCAGCTGTTCGGAGCCACTTCTGGCACCCGTTCTGTACACAACACAGGGCCAGAAGCAGAAAGATCCATCCACTGTTTAGTTTCCCGGCGCCTTCACGGCAGCTCAGTTCCTACTGACTTCAATAAGTGCTGAGATGCAATGAAGGTGCCCGGCTAATACACAGTGGACAGAGCTTTCTGCTTCTGGCCCCGTAATGTGTACAGGACGGGCGCCAGAAGTGGCTCCGTACAGCTGATCAGTCCGGGGTCAGCCCCGTACAGATAAGATATCTATGGCCTATCCTGAGGATAAATCATAACAAATTATGCCTGGACAACCCCTTTAATATACCCCCCTAATGAGACACACTTTAAAGAGGTTGTCCAGTATAATTTTTGTCTTTTTTTATAATTAGTCCGGGAGAAGTTAATCCCCCCCCCAAAAAAAAAAAAAAAAAACATACTAAACATACTCACCTGTCCCCGATGCTCCGGTGTCAGCAGGTCCCAGCACGGTCCGGTCCTGCTGCTCCGCTGTCTTCTTTTGCCGGAAGTCCTCACTGGCTGTGACGTCCCAGGTCCCTTCCTTTAGGCCGCTGATTGGCTTCAGGGGTCATGTGACGTCACAGGTAGTCACGTGCAGGGGGAACTTGCGCTGGAAGAAAACAGAGCTGCAGGCCGAACCACGCTGGGACACACTGGGGACAGGAGAGAAAGTTTATTGTTTTTTTTTACCTGCCCCAGTGTAATTAAAAAAAAAAATGTTATTCTGCACAACCCCTTTAATGTCCCCCAGGCTATTGGCCTCCATCACTGCCCTTCCAATGATGGTCCCCATACAGTATATGGGACCAGTGAAGGGGACACTGTACAGGGAGGAATATTGATGTTTATATGCCCATACAGTGGCCCCTTCACTGGTCTCCCCTATAGCAGTATTGGAGTTTCTGCGACTTAGGTATTGTTATGCTGGATCCCTAGAGCAGGCACCAGCATAACAATACAGTGAGAAATTAGCTGGGGTGGGAGGGGGGGAATTACAACTCTCAACAGACCCAGAGCATCTGGAGTTGTTAGGGGTTGTAGTTATCAGAGTTGTCAGTGAAGTTGAAAGATTTGGGGGCAAAATAGGGGGAAAAGTTGTTTTTTTGTTTGCGTGGTTAAGTTGTACTTACCTTTCACACTGCTGGTCTGGGCTCCTATGCAGAAACCCGCCGCCGCGCACAGCATCAGTACATCAGTGACGCTTACTGCAACAAGCTGCAACTGGATTGGTTCCATTGGATGCCCATCAGGATCCCCCTACCCCCTCCCTAGAGTAAATTCTTGATAGTGACGGTTATGGGTGCTGCAGCGATATCTCAGATACTTGAAAGAGATACAGCTTTAGTACCCACAACCACAGTTGTCAAGAACATGGTGAATAAGCAGCGCAGCACCCAGCATGTAAACAATACTTGGACAGTATAATATGCTCCGCAGTGTCCCCAACACAGTATTATATGTTCCGCAGTGTCCCCAACACAGCATTATATGCTCCGCAGTGGCCCCAACACAGCATTATATGCTCACAGTGGCCCCCAACACAGCATTATATACTCACAGTGGCCCCCACGCAGCATTATATGCTCACAGTGGCCCCCACACAGCATTATATGCTCCGCAGTGGCCCCCACACAGCATTATATGCTCCGCAGTGGCTCCCACACAGTATTATATACCCTCAGTGGCCCCCACACAGTATTATATGCCCTCAGTGGCCCCCGCACAGTATTATATGCCCTCAGTGGCCCCCGCACAGTATTATATGCCCTCAGTGGCCCCCGCACAGTATTATATGCCCTCAGTGGCCCCCGCACAGTATTATATGCCCTCAGTGGCCCCCGCACAGTATTATATGCCCTCAGTGGCCCCCGCACAGTATTATATGCCCTCAGTGGCCCCCACACAGTATTATATGCCCTCAGTGGCCCCCACACAGTATTATATGCCCTCAGTGGGCCCCACACAGTATTATATGCCCTCAGTGGCCCCCACACAGTATTATATGCCCACAGTGGCCCCCGCACAGTATTATATGCCCACAGTGGCTCTCACACAGTATTATATGCCCTGAGTGGCCCCCACACTGTATTATATGCCCAAAGTGACCCACACACACTATTAGGTGCTCCACAGTGCTCCCCCCCCACCCCCAGAGTCGGTGCTAATATTATACTCTGGGGTCTCCTCAGACCCCAGAATATAATAAGTACAGGTCCAGGAGAAGTGTTTAAAAATAACAAACACTTATACTCACCTTGTCTTACCTCTCCGGGGTATCCTCACTCCGTCCTGCTGTCTTTATCATCTTCCTTGGTCCCCTCGTCTCCACGTCCTGTGTCCCAGATGTCACCGCTGGGGCCTGTGATTGCACCTCAGCGGTCACGTGGGACGCGATGACGTCATTACGCTAGCGCGCTCCATGTCACCGCTGGGGCCTAATCACAGGCCCCTGCAGTGAGGCCGGAAAAGTGCCGGAGACGATGCTGAGTCCAGGACAGCCAGGTGAGTATTTTTTATTTTTTTTTTTGTCACTTCCCCTGGGCTGGCATCTTAACAATAGGTATAGCGGTCGGGGAACCAGGCCTTCCCCGACCACTATCATGATAGTCCAGGGCCCCGGACATTTCCAGCTGGCTGCAGGACCCGCACTCCTCTGGCCACGATCGTTACTCCACTGTCCATTGGTCAGGGGCCCGATTGGGATGGTCAGGAGCCGGTCGGGCCCCTGACCGTCCCGATCAGACCCTTGACCTTTGTATTGGCAAAATGAGCACTAATAGTCGGGGCTCGGGGCCCACCGTGGGATTCACCGGTTCCCCGGTGGGCCAGTCCGACCCTGCTAACAAGGCTTTATCCTGTGTGTGGGGCATTAAGCAGCATTGTACTGTGGGGGGCACCAAGAGCTTTATACTGCGTGGGAGGCATTAAGGAGCATTATACTGTGGGTGGGGGCATTAATAGGACATTAGTGCCTCACATACAGTATAATGCCCCCTTCGTGATCTTCACATGTTATAATGAAGTTTTTGTGCTTTATAACAGTATGCTCCATAGTGCCCAGACCCCACTGCCCTCCCACCCCCATCAGCTGGGAGAAACCTTCATCTCTCAAGCCCTGATACCATACACTAGTAGCAGCAGGTATTGACAATCTCCCCTGCCTTTGCAAGAGTACTATTGTGTGAAGGCAGCAGGGACAATTACTGATCCCTGCTACCGTAATTGTAAGGTATCAAGGCATGGGGTTGGAAGATGAATGTTTCATTACCTCTAATTTACACAGTGCTATCATCGACCCCTGATAAATATACAGAGTATATTAAATGCGTAGGGTCTTTTGTTCATGACATTTACATTGTTGGCTGCTGTATCCTGTCTATATAGAGTGTTCTGCCTGTCCCCTCTGGCATGGTATTAGACCAGTAGTCAGGCGGGCGGATTGTTCTACAACACCAAGGTGTATATAATAATATTGCAGCAAATCAGCAGTGTATGGTCATGTTATTGATAGTCACATCCCCTGATTCTTCAGAAGATGCTTCAGTAGGCGAAGATTCACATTTATCAATGTAATGGTACAGTTTAGGAGCTTTTATTGACGTTTTTAATAAAAGTTAGGTTTTACATTGAATCCCCCATTGCATATGGTGAATTGTTTGGTCCATCAATATAGGATAGTCCATCAATATCAGGAACTGGATTAACCTGTTAAGTATCAAACTAGGCCATGACCTTTACACTTAAGAAAATAAAGGAATTCTCATAAAAAGGGTTATCCGGTTTCTAAGATTGATGGCCTACACTATGGATGGACCTGTAACTAGCAAAGACTGGGCCCTATAGCAAACTTTTAAATTGCCTCCCCACCCCACACATCATAGCACCCCCTTTACTGGCCTCCATGTGGTACACCTCCTCATTTACACACACTATAATGTCCCATAGTGGCCCCTCCACACAGTATTAATGTCCCACAGAGGTCCTTTCCCACAGTATAATGTTCACAAATCCCCTTTACCAAGTATAATGTCCCACAGTGGCCCCTTCACCAAGTATAATGTCCCACAGTGGCCCCTTCACCAAGTATAATGTTCACAGTGGCCCCTCCACACAGTATACACCATGCTCCAAAGAATTATGCAAATTGAATGTGTCATAAAGATTAAATTTTTTTGTTTTTCAATTAAACTTATGGCTGATATTGTGTTTCAGGGCTCTTTGGATCACTGAAATCGATCTCAAACACCTATGATAATTTGTTTGCCATGTGAACCTAATTAAAGGAAATCTACTTAAGAAGGACGTTCCACATTATTAAGCAGGTCACCGGTTTTAAGAAATATGGGAAAAAAAACGGATTTCTCTGCTGCCGAAAAGCATCAAATAGTGCCATGCCTTGGGCAAGGTATGAAAACATTAGATATTTCATGAAAACTTAAATGTGATCACCGTACTGTGAAGGGATTTGGGGCTGATTCAAAGCACAGATGGGTTTGTACAGATAAAGGCATAATGAGGAAGGTTTCTGACAGACAAATTCATCGGATTAAGAGGGCAGCTGCTAAAATACCATTATAAAGCAGCAAACAGGTATTTGAATCTGCTGGTACCTCTGGAGTCCTATGAACCTCAAGGTGTAGGATCCTCCAGAGGTTTGCAGTTGTGCATAAACCAACTATTTAGCCACCCCTAAACAGTGCTTACAAACAGAAATGGTTGCAGTGGGTCCAGACATAAATGAAAACTAATTTTGAAGCAGTCTTCTTTATTGATGAGTGTCGTGCAATCCTGGATGGTCCAGATGGATGGAGTAGTGGATGGTTGGTGGATGGCCACCATGTCCAAACAAGGCTGCAACATCAACAAGTAGGTGGCTCAGTCATGTTTTGGGCCGGAATCATGTGGAAGACCAGTACTGTCGGTTTGTCCAGAAAAATTTGATTTATACTTTAACGGTTGAAGATTTGAACATTATACTGACTGTCATTTGCATCAACCATTTAGGAAATCAGAGAGAAATATCATTTGCATAACAATTTGGAATGCGGTGTAAGTCCCATACTGGCCTCCATACATTTTAATTTCCCATAGTAGCCCTTCTGCACAGTATAGTGCCCACAGTGGCCCCTCCACAAAGAAGAAGGTCCCATAGTGGCCTCCATACCGTATAATGTCCCATAGTGACCCCTCTACACAATACAATTTTGCAAAAGTTTCAGGTTTGGCCGAACCCCAAATTTTTGGGGTTCACCACACATGAACTATTATTATACGCTGGGGCTCAGAGGAGGTAATCAAACATAAAAAACAGTGCTGCTCATATCTCCTGGGCTCCAGCACTGGTCTTTGGGCCTTTTAAATTATGTCACAAAGTACTGAGGCCCAATTACAGGCCACGTGGGTTACGCTGTTGTCATTATGCTTCATGAGCCATGTAACTGCTGAGACTCAATTACAGGTCTCACCGGTCTGTGACATCATTGAAGAGGCCAGAAGACCTGTGCCGGAGCCCAGGAGAGGTGAGTAACACTGCTTTTTATGTTTCCACACCTCAACTAGGTCTCCGATCATTATACTCTGAGGTCTGAAGTGAGTATTTGTAGGGTTGCACACCTACTTACCGCTCCCGCTCCAGTCCACGGCATCCTCCACTTCTCCTTCTGCCTCTAGGAGGTTCAGTATGCCATGCTGAATAGCATCTGCAATGTTATGACACTAGTCAGCAATGTAATATGGGACACACAGGGCCCCCTGGAATGCTGAAGGGGGACCGAGGGCAGCCGTGGCAGGAGCTGGGATCAATAAGTTAATAGCAGCCATTATCTGCTAGAGTAATCCAGCAGGTAATAACCTATTAAAAAACAAAAAAACAGCCAACCCTAAGGTTGTTGCTATGGCACTAGTTCCACCACTGCCTGGGAGCCCTGCTGTAGAGCTGCGCTGCTCACTTGCTGAACAAACTTTAGCGGTGGGTGTGGGTACTGCAGCTCTGCCCCATAGATTTCAATGTGTACCAACACTAGCCTCCATCAATCTTAGAAATCAGATACCCCCTGTAAGAGAATGATGATTGCCTAGTAAGAAGTAGTATGCAGTACATTGAAGTTAGTGTCAGTTTTGTCCTTACTATGACTTTATATCCTGTTCCTGTAAAATTAGCATGCCTGTTTGTTTTTGTGGCTTAAAACAAGCAGCTTTTCTACAGCACAAATTGTGCACTATTCTACAATAAAAGAGCAGCTCTGGCTGGACTTCATGTAAATTGTTTGTTCCAACAATCTCTGTTATTACAAAAGAGCAAAATGCAATGTTTGTAGCAATAAGTCAGTTCCTGACAAAGACATCTAGGGTCACTGCCAGATGTCTGATTTTTACAATACATTCATAGGACCTATTAACTGGGGTCCAATTAAGCTAGGAACAATAGAGATAAAATCAGTGAAGCACAGGTATTTCCAGTGTATTGTTGTCTCCAATCTATGGTAGTCAATAAAATGACTGAATTCAATTTTGTTTTTGTATTGTTGGGACAGGATTACTAACAAAACTAGCAGAGAATAGACACGTCTTTATTTACAGCTGTCTGCATGGGAAGAATGCCGACTGTTACCCCATTTCAGCTCTGTATTAGGCAAACGCTAGATTCTGAATACAAGGCAAATGGTGTTTTATGGAAACGTTGCTATGACATGACTGTGAGCAATGCAATAGCAGAGTTAGGACTTCTATTCCTTGTATCTTACTAGTGTTAATAATAAAGTTGGGTTGCACACTATGATAAACCAATGGAATATGTGTTATTAAATTCTGAGTGAACTACAAATCTCAGCTAATTTTATTTTATAAAGTAGTCTATACAGGATACATTGATAAAATGATCAAAAGTATGTGGGGACTTCTTAACTAGTCTCTTATGGTGATATGGGGTTCAGACATGCCCGATCTGTGGTTCTGCCATCATACAGGCTGGTATCAGAAGTGTTAATTGTTGGGCTACTAGCTAACATGTTTTAGTAAATTCTATATAAAATAACAATCTTGCAACATCTTTTCTTATAACTCTGCATTTTGCTGCTCCTCAGTTATTCATACTAGAATGTTATGAGTAAACTGACAACTGGGAGTTACTATTTGCTTGTCAAAGGGGTGTGATCCTACACATTCTTACACTATAAGTACTGATAGGACAGTTTTATAGTGTATAGAGACACACCCCACCTAGTAACATCCAGTTGTCTATTTTGCTTTATTATTTTTACATTTTTAGGAGGAATAACAGTGAAATAACACAAGTTTTTACTAAAACAGACATGTCTGGAGTGGTTGACGAATCTTCTTCAATATGAGAGTTAAAGAAAATTCCCAGTAGAATCTCAGAACATCATCTATATAACAGTATATCATCTAATAACAGTACATAAATTGTTCCTACTGTGTACTCAGTATTGCTGTTATATGTATACAGAATATGGCGCAGCATCACACAGTATAAAAATCCCTATTGAAGTAATTAGTTACATCTTCCATTACAATGAAGCTCCACTTCAAGGACAATACATAAATAGTAATTCAGTTTATTATTTAAGAAATATCCCCTTAAGTCGCAGACACAACATAATCACCTGCAGGGCTCCCTGTGGAATCACCAATAAAATACAGGCTGCTCTGCATTCTGCCTATGGGTATATGGGTGTGCAGGGCAAGCTAAGGGTTTCTTTTACAATTCTTCACAACTCTGCATTTTGTTGGGAAGCTCTATGGCAAAATAAAGAAATTAATGTTAGAATATTCAATTATCAAATTGCTTACTCAGTTATCTAACATATTATCTAAAGTGAGTCCATGATAAAGGTTATTATTAATGGTAATGGAAAAATGTGGGTTAACTTACATATTAACATGTATAACATTATATAACAATTTCGTTCTATAATAGAATGATTCTATCCCTGCGCTAGCCTCCCTTGAAGGGTTATGGGTTTGCTAAAGTAGACAAACCTTTTCATTTCAAAAATTGCTAATTTCCTTTTATTTAAGAATTTTTCAATGTTTGCAGAATACAAATATGTTATTGGATTAAGTAATAACATAATCAATATCTATTGGTTTTTATGTGTGTTACATATCCTTAACTGCTCACTGACAGCTTTCCCCAGCATGCTGTTCCATCTATACAGACTGTTTTTCAAATCGTCTGATTCCTTTTGTTGAGCTGTTGGGGCAGAACCTACAGTCATGGCCAAAAGTTTTGAGAATGACACAAATATTATATTTTCACATGATCTGCTGCCCTCTGGTTTTTATGTGTGTTTGTCAGATGTTTTTATCACATACAGAAATATAATTGCATTCATATTATGAGTAACAGAAGCTTATATTGACAGTTAGAATGAGTTAATGCAGCAAGTCAATATTTGCAGTGTTGACCCTTCTTCTTCAGGACCTCTGCAATTCTCCCTGGCATGCTCTCAATCAACTTCTGGACCAAATCCTGACTGATAGCAGTCCATTCTTGCAGAATCAATGCTTTAATTTTGTCTGAATTTGTTGGTTTTTGTTTGTCCACCCGTCTCTTGATGATTGACCACAAGTTCTCAATGGGATTAAGATCTGGGGAGTTTCCAGGCCATGGACCCAAAATCTCTATGTTTTGTTCCCTGAGCCATTTAGTTATCACCTTTGCTTTATGGCAAGGTGCTCCATCATGCTGGAAAAGGCATTGTTGAGCGCCAAACTGCTCTTGGACGGTTGGGAGAAGTTGCTCTTGGAGGACATTCTGGTACCATTCTTTATTCATGGCTGTGTTTTTAGGCAAGACTATGAGAGAGCCGATTCCCTTGGCTGAGAAGCAACCCCACACATGAATGATTTCAGGATGCTTTACAGTTGGCATGAGACAAGACTGGTGGTAGCGCTCACCTCTTCTTCTCCGAATAAGCTGTTTTCCAGATGTTCCAAACAATCGAAAAGGGGATTCATCAGAGAAAATGACTTTACCCCAGTCCTCAGCAGTCCACTCCCTGTACCTTTTGCAGAATATCAGTCTGTCCCTGATGTTTTTTCTGGAGAGAAGTGGCTTCTTTGCTGCCCTCCTTGAGACCAGGCCTTTCTCCAAGAGTCTCCGCCTCACAGTGCGTGCAGATGCACTCACACCTGCCTGCTGCCATTCCTCAGCAAGCTCTGCACTGCTGGTAGCCCGATCCCGCAGCTGAAACACTTTTAAGAGACGATCCTGCCGCTTGCTGGTCTTTCTTGGGCGCCCTGGAGCCTTTTTGGCACCAATGGAACCTCTCTCCTTGAAGTTCTTGATGATGCGATAGATTGTTGACTGAGGTGCAATCTTTCTAGCTGCAATAATCTTCCCAGTTAGGCCATTTTTGTGCAGTGCAATGATGACTGCACGTGTTTCTTTAGAGATAACCATGGTTAACAGAAGAGAAACAATGATGGCAAGCACCAGCCTCCTTTTAAAGTGTCCAGTCTTTGTAAAAATTAATATTTGTATCATTCTC
This sequence comes from Leptodactylus fallax, assembly GCA_947044405.1. Classification (NCBI taxonomy): domain Eukaryota; kingdom Metazoa; phylum Chordata; class Amphibia; order Anura; family Leptodactylidae; genus Leptodactylus; species Leptodactylus fallax. The sequence continues at coordinate 7,041,082 of CAMRHE010000021.1, forward strand.
AAAACTTTTAAAGTGTCCAGACTTTGTAAAAATTAATATTTGTATCATTCTCAAAACTTTTGGCCATGACTGTAGAGTTTGTACCTGGGCAAGCAGTGTAACTGCATCCTCAAGGTTAAAAACACAGGTTTCTATCCCTGTGGCAAAAAAGCAATAGAGCAAAGTTTGACTGGAGGGCATCATTTTTTTTTTGGTAAGCACCAAACTTGCACTTATCACTGACCTTGAAGCTATCACCTTGAGGACATTTGATATGTTGGGGTTGTTTTATGGTGTAGCAAATGACACACTGGATTGAGTGAGCTACTTTTACTCCATGTAGAGTGTTGGACTTAGCATTAGTCATTGTGTTACTGTTACTGTATATTTCACAAATTACTCTGGCTTATTTGCAACTTTGTTCTGCTTATGCTTCGTTCACACCTGCGCTTGCTGTCCGTCCGTCGCCAATCCAGTGAAAATCTCGGCGAACTGGATTGGCGTCGGATACAGACCGGTCAGCGGCGCATTGGTTAAAAAACCATTCATTTGAATGGGTTTTTAAAGCAGTGCGCGGGTGTGCGCTTACACCCTCTGCGCTGCGAATCCTTTTTTTTTCGTCGGACACGAAGTCCTGCGTGTCCGACTTTGTTTTTAACCAATGCGCCGCTGACCGGTCTGTATCCGACGCCAATCCAGTTCGCCGAGATTTTCACTGGATTGGCGACGGACGGACACCAAGCGCAGGTGTGAACCCACCCTTACTAAAGAGTGAATAGAAGAGTGGGGAACAGTATCCTGGTAAACAGGGGTTTGTTGGGGAAATGTGGATACTTGAGGAGTATTTCTATGCAAATACCCCAGAGATTGTATATACCATCCAATAAGGAGCTGAAAACTTAATGTCTCCAAGTTAGAAGCATCTTCAAATGGAGACTGGGAACAGAGGGGTGCTGGAGAACTGCCTGGTATAGGAGGAGGCCTGCCAATGTGGAGCTATTCCTTGCCATATTGTCAGGACATCTGGATGCTAAAGCAGTTTTGTTTATGTGTATTAGTGATTAGACTTGTCTAAATAATGTAGTATTGCTCTTTCTACCTTACTTTACAGCATGTTCAGGTAACAGTTTATGTGTTGAAAACTTAGCAATTTACAGTAAAGTAGCCACACAGCTATCTCTTACCATCAATAGCCAAGTCACCCAAATCCGTCTACACATATATGCTTAGTTTAGTTGAACGTGCATGTTTCTTTCAATATAAAGCGGGAGACAAGACCCTGCCACACACATCTGACAGGGGTTTGCCTCCCAGTGTAAGAAACAGTTGTCATTACCCCTAACATCTGCCTTCAGGAGACAATTGAGAAAACTTTTATTATTAAATTGCCATCCACATCCATTGATGTCCCTCTCCTTGTCTCAGTGCCACTGGTCTTTCCATGGAGGTGTGCATGCAATAAACTGGGGTGATATGCCTAAATTGGCTGATAGGAACATAACCTGTGGATTTTACTGGTTCTTAGCTCTGTGTTTTGATTGCTCTATCTCATTGTTTTGCATGAACTCTGCCAGCCCTGAGCTTGGATTTCTATGACTGTACTTCTGGTTACCATAATTTGTAAATGTCATCTATAAACTGTCAGTGACTATTCTGAAGATATGACCAGAGGGTTTCCTACAGAAAGATCATACCCGCATGTGGTTAAATTGAAGATGAAAACTGCAAAATACATTAGACTTTGCCCCCTGGATTAGCCCAAAGCCAAATCCAATAGTGACACAGTGGGTCCACAATGTTGTCTAGGAGCCAGGCCGTGACAATATGAAAGATTATCTTCATATATTAGTTTCTTCATGCTTCAGAAAAAATGCCACTATCTAGGAGAATAACATCTTTCGACTTTGCAAATGACTATATGTTCATGTTGTACCTAACTTTAGAGTCAGCATAGATCTTCAGTACATTTCATTATATCTGTCAACTTGTCCTCATTTAATAGGACAAGTACCAGTTATTGCTGCTAAAGATGTTCTCATAGAGCAGTGCTCCGGGACCTCATGTTCTATAAGTTCACAATGTACAGCACATCGAAGGCTCTGATATTTGCAGAATTCTGGAGGACATCTTTAATAAATTATTTCCAAACTCTAATCTTTGCTCTGAAAAACCTAAAGCAATTGTGGCGTGTGATATGTATAAAATCATAAAAACACAGCATGATTACGTTTATGACAAACTATTGTAATTGTAGGTATAGTGTCTTCTATGATACTTTTAAGCTCCTGGGGATGTATGGTGTCTCCCATATAAACATATACACACTATTATAGATTCCACTGCAATTACTGCACATCTTTTTTCTACTCCCAAACTTTGCTAGTTGTACACATTTCAGTGAACTTACAATCAAAGCATTTCCTTGAATTTCCTTTGAAGTGGGAACACCACCACAATTTTTAAAGCCACTCTACGAGTGATTATCCACCATCTGCATCTCAAATACCTAACAGATGCACACCATTTTTGCATTGTAATTTTTTATGTAGACATTTGCTTCTTCCATTTTGTTTCCATTTTTCTTTTTTGAATGCACATATATACCACTCAGGCATAACAATAAAACCACTCACAGGTGAAGTCAGTACTATTGATTATCTTGATATTATGGCACCTGTCAAAGGATGCAATATTTCAGGCAGCAAGCAGTCAATTCTGGAAGTTCGTGTGTTGGAAGCAAGAATACTGTGTTTCTCTGAAAATAGGACAGGGTCTTATATTATTTTCTTCGACAAAAAAGGGCTAGGGCTTATTTTCCTCATAGATTGTAAGCTCTTGCGAGCAGGGCCCTCAGTCCCAGTGTGTGAATTGACTATTTCTTTGTAATGTATCTTTTTTGTCAGTGCTTGAACCCTACAAGTTGTACAGTGCTGCAGAGTATGTTGGCGCTATATAAATAAAATGTATTATTATTATTATTTTCAGGATAGGTCTTATTTTTCAGGCAACGGAGCAAATCAGAATCTTTTCTGATTCGCTCCAGATGAATCTTGTAAAATGGTTAGGGTTAGTAACCCTAACTTACATTCACAATTGATGGTTCAGTGTCAGTGGATCTTAAACAAACTTACTGGCACTCTCTCTTTCTAAAAGTTTGTGTGGCAGTGGCACCATGCCCTCTCTATCTCTTCTCCTATACACTAAAGGGGAGGCGCTGTAGTGGAGTGGCTGCGTCTCTGGGAGCGAGCAGGGTTGGCATCTGACATCTGGTCATGTAGGCAGTCAAGCCCACAGCACAGTAGTGGCCGGGAGGTGGGACATAGGAGCCGACACTTGGGAGGCAGAAGGCGGTAGTTGAGATCGGGTGAGCAGATTTTGCCCTGTCGTGGCAGGAGGTAGCAGGGCACTTATCCTGGACAGTTGGGAGCTACGGTATGCCTATTCTCCGTCTTCATGACGTCAGTGACATAACCTAGCGCTGGAGACGCTGACTGTAACTAGGGCTTATTTTTGGAGTAGGGCTTATATTTCAAGCCTACTCCAAAAACCCTGCAAAATCAAGCTAGGGCTTATTTTCAGAAAAACAGGGTAATGGGCAAACATGAGGAGCCAAGTGACCTTGACAAGGGCCATTGTTGCTAACATCTTGGTGCAAGATTCCTCAGGACACATTGAGAGGTCTTGAGGAGTCCAGGCCTTGATGGTTTAAAGCTGTTTGGAGGTACGTGAGGAAACTCCGCTATACTTGTCGTCTGCACAATACTGTAATAGGTATGACACTGACCTTATGTAAGACAGGAATTAGACATTGTGCAGCTTTATAATTGCATGTATATAAAAGCAAAATAGCAAAATTGTCTCAGACTCCTTGCATTATGGCATCAAATATATGTCTATGTCTATGTTAGACAGGAAGACATGGACTTGTACTATAGAACATTATTATATGGAAGTATACTATTTTTAAGGGTTCCTCTTTCCATTGGGCAACTCTGTAGAATTTGACAAGGTCTAATATCTTAATCTGACAGTTGACAAGTCTTAGGCTAAGGCCCCACGTGGCATGCCGCAGCAAAAAAGCACCGCGTGAAAAACTGCCGCAGCAACACATTACGTTTTTTCCCACAGTGCTTTTCACAGAAAGTCTACAGAGGTTTCCTTTATTATACCTATAAACTGATAGCGTTTCCGTAGATAGAATTGACATTCTGCGATTTCCAAAACCATAATGGTTTTGGGATTCGCTGCATTTTTTTCTGCGGCGTTTCTGCTGTGGGCAAATCGCGACATTTACACAATGTGGGGCCCGGGCCTTATATGGTTTAGTAGGTAATAAATAGCAGTCATTATCAACATATGAAGGCTGTAGCTGAATATTTCCACTTCTAAGAGAAAAAGAAATTTAGCAAAAAATGGCAAGACAAATAAAACTATCCTTAAAGAAAAAGTTAGAATGGTGTCCCTGCAAATGTCATCCTACTGAGAGCTATTTTGTTGAAAACACATATGGGAGAATATTTTTCTAATGTATGGAATGCCCATTTATCCCATGTTGGGAAATCCAATCCAACACAGCCCCTGAAAGATAGTTTATAGACAATTTCATGAATTGATAACGCTGGACTAGTTTTGGCTAGAATAATAGGGCAGGACTTATTTCCCCCTTCCCCATCTTAAAAAAAAAATCCAACTCAAGTGGTGGAGTATTTCCTTATCAAATTCCTATTAGGCTCATGGTGGTGCTGATCATGACCATGAAGTGGTACTGTTTTAGACAAAAAAAGGGGAAAAAAAAGTTAAAGCAAAAAGGTGAAGGGACATTAGGGGGCCCGGTGGGCCCCCGATGCTTTTTTTTTTTTATAGGCCGTTACCTGCAGGAGTAACACCAGCAGGTAACGGGCCCTATTTACTTACCGATACCCGTACCCTGCTCACGGCCGCCTACGCTTCCCCTTCTGCAGATGCCCATGTCAAATGTTTGCCTTGGGGCCCAGCCATTCCTAGTTACGCCACTGGAAATGGTTTTTACCTAGCATTTCACTGTAAGAGTACTTCCTTTTGAATGAAAAAAAGGTATTTTCACTGATGCAGACATAACCCCAAATTACACATTTGTGATGGAAATGAGCTAGGTAAATGTCTATGTAAATACTTTAAGAAGACAATGTTTAACATTACTGAAGTGAAGTCAAACCACTAGAGTAGTTCAAGCAACCCAGTAACAAACCATGGATAAAGTATCATAATGTGGATAAATTGCAGTTTTACCTGTGACCATTTTATCAGTGTTTATCAGGGTTTGGTATATGAAGACAGGTTTCAATTTAGATTGCATGGTTCCAAGAGTTAGGCTTTAGGCTATATTCAGACGACCGAGATGCAAAACGGCCCTGAAAAACATTAATTATTCCTGACCATCTTACACCCGAGGGGCACCCATTTTCACGAATCCCCCATACATTTGAGTGTATGGAAGGATCTGTGAAAATGGACAAAATTAAGACATGACCTACAGTATATTACAATTGATATGTGACCTATATTATAACATTACCATGTTACAACGGACTGTCATAATAACATGAATAGCGTGATCGTCAATAATAATTTGAATAGCCCCCATTCACTGATATTGAATTTCAGGCTGCCGTGTGATGTCCATTAAGAAAACGGACGTCACATGGCCATTAATCACTGTCATGTGAATGTAGCCTTATTCACATGACAGTGACGTTTGGCCATAAAAAAACTACAGCTTTGCACATGTTCTGTTCTCTGTTTTTGATGTAGAGTATCATCTGTTTTGCATCAAATTTGTAACTTTTTTTAAGTGAAAAAATGAATAAATTTCATTGGTCTTTCTTATTTGACCCAGCCCACTGATCCATTTTTAATGGACAAAACATGGGCTTCAATCTGTTTTACATCTGTGAATAGACACATTGAGATCAATGTGTTCTCAAAATGGCCGTGTGATGACCATTACAAAAACTGTTGTGTGAAAAAGGCTTTAAGGCGCCCATAATCTTTTTACTGTTTTCAACTGTTTTGGAAGAGTGAAAAAATCAGGCGATACCTTTTAGAGGCTAACTGAGTATATTTGATGGTAAGCTTTCGAGAGTACTAGCTCTCTTTTTCAGACATGGTGTTATACAAGAAACTGAAAATTCACAGACTTTTTATACAGAAAAGACATGGACCTTCAAAGGATCTTAGAATCTTTAAAAATAACAAAATGCAATGTAAGTAGAGAAGTTATTTACAGCAGGTCAGGAAATAAACAATCTGGAAACTTGTGGGGCATGACGGAGGGATCAGTAATTCTTGCTGTTATCTGTTTGCTATCAGGTGGTGATTTGTGACCCTCACAGTTCATACATAGTGTGACATGAAACTGGCATGAATATTAAGTCCAAATTGCAGAGTTTGAAATTTTTGCATTAACTTATATTCCCATTCCTTTCTCTCCCTCTGCGTCTTAAAATGTCCTATTAAAACCACAACCCACAAATCTTCAACAGAGTGGTCTTCTCTGGGGAAATGTGCGGCCACTGGGAGATCTGTTCTGCTGTTATTAATGTTGGATCTGTGTGAGTTCATGTGCTGACTAAGTCTTTGCCCTGTTTCCCCCATATAGAGGCCTGTGGTGGGACATTGCACACACATTATGACATACACCACATTGGAAGACCTGCAGGAAAATGTCCCCCTAATTCTGTACACCTGTTGTGACTGTGGGACAGGTACACTGTCAGCGGTGTGGATGTGCTTGCAGGTCTTGCACCTGTTTTGCAGGCAAGGTGAGGTGCCATTTTCAGTTGGAGCCTTCAGGGCACTCCGGACAATAATACGCCACATGTTTGGTGGTTGCCGAAAGGAAAGGAGAGGGGGGACTGGAAATATGTCTTTGAGTCTGTTGTCCCTATATAGCACAGGTTGGAGTTCCTTGGCAATCCTTTGTAGGATCTCCAGCTGTGGGTTGTAGGTGATAACTTAGGGGCACTCGGGCTTCCTTCTGGGTCTCTCTATATGTGAGCAGACTGTCTCTGTTAATGGCTGCCGCTTTGTTTAATTAGTTATCCGTCACTTTTGGTTTGTATCTCAATTGGAGAAATTTCATCCTCAGATCCAGGAGGTGCTTGTCCAGGTCTGCTTTGTCGGAGCAAATACGATTGTATCGTATAGCCTGCCTGTAAATAATGAATTGTCTTGTGTGCTTGGGTTGGAAGTTGTCGTTTCTCAGGTAGGCCGTTCTGACTGTGGGTTTGCGGTATATTGATGTGAGCAGCCAGTGGTCTTTAATGTATATTGTAGTATCCATAAAGTGGATTTCACTCTCTGAATAGCTAAGTTTAAAGTTGATGGTAGGGTGAAAGTCATTGAAGTCATTATGGAATTTAAGTAGGGTCTCCTCACCTACAGTCCAGATGACAAGGATATCATCAATATAACGTAGGTAAATCATAGGTTTGGTGGTGCATGTTGATAAATATGTTCCTTCCAGTTCTGCCATAAAAAGATTTGCATACTGGGGTGCACATCTGGACCCCATTGAAGTTCCCATTCACTGTAGATATAGATCCTCTCCAAAAGTAAAATACTTGTGGCTAAGGATGAATTGTATGAGCTGCGTTACTGGTTCTGTTGGGAGGTTTTGTTTTTTCCAGGTGTACCTGACATGCTGCAACTCCATCCTTGTAGGGAATGTTGGTATACAGGGATTCCACATCCATCGTGGCTAAAAATGTTACACTCAGGTAGTAGGCCCAGGGCTTTCAGTTTGTTAAGAAGGTCAGTGGTGTCCTGGATATAGCTTGGAGTATCTCTGACAAGAGGTTTTAGGAGATTTTCCACCCAACCCGAGATATTTTCTGTCAGTGTCTCAATGTCAGAAATGATAGGCCTCCCAGCGTTGCCATCTTTGTGTATCTTTGGGAGCATATAGAAGCAGCCCGGCCTGGGATCCTCTGGGATAAGCCCTTTAACCTGCTTCTGGACCTGGATTGGAAACTTCTTGATCATATCCTTTAGTTGTTTCATATAGGCCTCTGTGGGATCACTTCCAAGTTTGGAGTAATGGATGCGATTTGACAGTTGCCTGTTTGCTTCCTTGATATAGTCTGAGGTGTTAATTATGAATATTGCGCCCCCTTTGTCAGCAGGTTTTATTATAATATCCTGATTTTCTTTCAGTGAAGTAATAGCCTTCTGTTCTTGCAGGGTTAGGTTATGTACCTGTTTCTTTTGTTTCTCCAGGATTTCTGATTTTACTTTGCTTCTGAAACAGTCAATATATTTATCCAGTGCTGCGTTAGTTTTTAATTACATTTGTTCACCTAAAAGAAGTTAACAGGCCAAAAATTAGGATTAGCTTAAGCCCTCCTCTACCAGATCTTTTGTTTTCTTTTCTAAACCCTATAAATTACTTTGTAGGAAATAGACAATAAATGAGTCATAAGATAATGTCACTAAGCAAGTATAAAGCCTCATGCACAAAACCATAGTTTTTATCCACAATTGCGGATAAAAGTATGGTGCCATGCATTTTTTGCTTCCATGTGTCCGTGCTGTATTTAAGGACCACAAATTATTAAACGTGTCCTATTTTTGCCTGCATTTGTGACATAGACCAGTATAGGGGATCATACAGTATCTGTGATAGTGGATGACATACTGATGCAATACACTATGGTCGTGTGCAGAAGGCCTTAGTAATGGACAGTAAAATCATACCTACATGATAAAATTTAGTAAAACCTACTTTCTTCTATACAAAAGAGTACACCTACATGGAGTCTGATGTAGAAGAAAGAGTACACCTAGATGGAGTCTGATGTAGAAGAAAGAGAGCACCTAGATGGAGTCTGATGTAGAAGAAAGAAAACACCTAGATGGAGTCTGATGTAGAAGAAAGAGAGCACCTAGATGGAGTCTGATGTAGAAGAAAGAGTACACCTAGATGGAGTCTGATGTAGAAGAAAGAGTACACCTAGATGGAGTCTGATGTAGAAGAAAGCGTACACCTGGATGGAGTCTGATGTAGAAGAAAGAGTACACCTGGATGGAGTCTGATGTAGAAGAAATAGTACACCTAGATGGAGTCTGATGTAGAAGAAAGAGAGCACCTAGATGGAGTCTGGTTGCCCAGATTATTTCTGGTTGGAATTGTTATATAAGCTTGTGGTTGGCAGAGAGCTAAAGAGGTCATCTAATGTTTTATCATTAAACTGTGTATAGCTGGGCCACACTAGGCATACTCGCAGCAGGTTATTTGCTTTGTGCTCACTGGTGACTGACCCAATGCGATGTACACTAACAAGCGGCATAGTGGATGAGATTTTACTAAATTTCACCATCATGCTGAGATAAAAATAGAGTGACCTGCGCTGCCAGCTTTAAAGGGAAGGTGTCACCAGGAAATGATCTATGACCTATTGAATTATTAATATACTTATCTAACATAATATTAATAGAAATATTAATATATTAATATTTGTAAAGAATGTTTGGTGATGTTGTTTTAAATTTTCTATGTTTTTATCTATATTTTAAAAATCCTAAAAATCCTGCAATTCCAGCTCAGGAAGACTAGGCATGTCATTTGGCTTAGTGGCCATAGTTAGAACTGCAGGGTTCTTTTTTAAATGTAAAAAACATGGAAAATTTTCAAAATCCTCACCAAAAATTCTTTAAAAATATGTGTAACATAAAACTTGCTAAGAAAAACCTGGTCATTTTCTGGCAACACATTCTCCTTAAACTCACAGCATGTCAATTATTGTTGCAGGTTTTTCCATCGCCTTTCAAACTTGGTAATGCAGCCACTGGAGACCGGTACTGATTCCTGCAGGAGATTCCCACAAACGACTATCAGGAAAATAGCCTACTGAATTTCCCTGGTGGAAATTCAGCAGCGAGTCCACTGTGCGTGTCCATAGCCTAACAACAATATGTAAGGGTAAAACAGAAATGACTCATGGGAGAAGTAGTTTGGTTTGCGGTAACCAGTGCTGTATGTACTATAACCCATCCTGGTGTTTTGCAGTTTCCAGAAAATAAAGCTTCGTGTAGTTCACATTGTGTAATGGAAAGTCTGATTTTGTTGTACTAAATATGTGACAGAGAATCCAATTTAAGACTGTGGAGACAAAATATCATTTGGACATAAGTGTTTAGTCCCTGTATGTGAGCTCCTGCTAAGATATCACTAGGAGTTTGGAACAGCATCTCAGTCAGATAATAACTACTTTTTTTACTTCCCTCAAGTAAATAGATCACACTAGTAATTCTGCAATAAGAGTAAATATGGTGAGTGGAGAACAATATGAACTTTCCCTACTGCCCCAGCCCTTTCATACAGTTTGTCTTTCTTTTTTTTCTACTAAAAATTACTACAGAAAAATCATTTGGATCTTTCCTTGAAACTGATCCAGAAGACTTTGTTTTAGAATGCCAACTGTAGCATTTATATTTGGATATGACTTGGATTTCATCAGTGTTAAATTTACTTCTTAGCTTTTTAGACTGCAGAGACTGTACAGGCAAATCCATCTCACAGCAGTAATCTAAGATTTCAATTTTTCTCTCCCTTTAGGCTGCAGTATTTATCCATCTCCTTCTCATGACCACAGGGTTCCATTACATTCCATATGTTTTTGAGAAATAAATGTTTTCTAGCATGGTCTTCTTCCTGCTGGCAGGTCTATGCCTCTCTGTCTTCAGTTGGCACTTTAAAGCAGAATTAGAAATTCTAGATGATTAAAGCAAATCAATCTGCCACCATAATGGTATTGGAGAAGATTTATAAAGACTGATACAAATGAAAAATGGAGGGACTGACCCTGGCAACAACTTTGGACAGTTGATTTTCTAATCTGCCTTAAAATGACGACAGTTCTAAGCTGATTGGTCTCTTTGGGTAACATCACTTTATGTTACATTCCTTTTTCTAGATCATCTTGCTGTGCAGACAAGTTATTACTTTGCATTGTTTCCAGTCTCGGAAGACACTTTTAGCATCTCTCTCACATGTATGAGCTTTATTCATGAAAAGCACATTAACCTACTAGCATTCTGTAGGGGTTTGGAATGAGTCTTAAGTGCCTGAAGGAAATCTTTGCAGACAATGCAGAGAACATCTACACTCAACCTACATGGCATCATAGTTTGTATTGTATCTAGCACATTAGTGCTGTAAGGCAGCTAAAGAGGTTATTTCTCAGTTACGGTATTTACAGTCTTATAGGCGTAATTCACTTTACAAGATGTAAAAACAGCTGCAAATAGCATAAAATAAGAAAAGAATAAGCACATACCTATCACTTCCCCTTACACTCGAACGCTGGCTCTCCAATAGTTCTCCCGATCTCTGTTTACATGTGCAGCCAGGCAATTGACATAACAGTCACATAGTGTACTAATGGCATCATGGCTTCCATCACTGGGCCACAATGACAGTAATCTAAGTCCCAGGATCAACATCCTTTCCCGCAAAATTTCTAGCTCCCATAATTTATGATATATTTACTTTCAAAAAGTCCTCCAAGTCCATCTTGAACTTGTACACATTATCAGACATCACCACATCATTTGGCAGTGAGTTACATAGTCTCATTGCTCTTACTGTAAAAAATCCCCACCTAAGACTGTGATAGAACCTTTTTTCCTCTAGATGTAGAGGATGCCTCCCTTTTACAGTTACAGGTCTCGGTATAAAGAGATCAATGAAAAGCACTCTGTATTGTCCATTCATATACTGTATTTGTACATCATAATCAGGTCACACCTAAGACGTCTCTTTTCCAAACTGAACAACCCCAAATTTGATAATATATCTTTATAATCCTTAATCGCCCTAATTACCTTAGTTACCCCCTTTAAACTGTAAAGAGGCACATTATTATAAATGTCCATAAACATATTGTACTGTATTTTTTTTTTTTATTACTATAGCACTATAGACTTAATCGCAACATATTCTATTACTATTCCGCAATCTAGTCATGCACAAAAAGTTGTGATCTGGGGTGCAGTATGCAAAGTCAGTGTGTTGCATCTGGGCAGACAGTCTATGGAGAAGTGGGGCCAAGCATGTATGTAGCTGTCTTTATTCAATTCTGTGGGTGAAAGTATACATAATGTGGTGCAGATAAAAACTGAGAGGCCTTTCCAGCTTGCCTTAAGGAAACAACCACACAAGTATGCAAATCCTGTGTATATGCCATAAATGTCTGAGTTAGAATAGATGGAGCACTCTAGCCCTATTGAAGAGCACCTTAAATTTCTTAGGCCCCTGTAAGATTTAGCAGTTTAAATCACATTTTGTCCTGTTTTAATGGTAGCCACTAGTAGTTTAATATTAAACAATAATGCAGACCCGCTTTCTATATTGGAAATGTCAAAAATTGCTGGATTGAAAACTATTTGACATTTATTACCTATGTACAGGATAGGTGATAAAGGTCTGATCGCAAGGGACCCCCAAAATTCCCCCTGTTCCTCCTGACATAACTGCAGTGAGGAGGAGTTTCGATGGGGAGGTGGCTGAGCATGCAACTTACCACTGAACAGTGAGATAGGTGATAAATGTACATTGTAGGACAACTACTTTAATGCAGGTATAGTTAGGCACCATCTCTGAACCGTCATATTTTTATGGACCCAGTCAATGAAGACAAAAAGGCAATAAGGCAAAGGTGAGGCAATTTTGTTTGTATGACTGTTTCGGGGAAACCCCGAACGTAGATCAGGTGCAGGTGTGAAGCTAGCCTTAGTTTCCTTTCCATACCCATAGACCTATAGATATCTACATACTTTTGATAAAAAAGAGCATGATTGTTATGCCTGCAGATAAATCAAAGCTTTCTTCATCATACAGGCCAATAATATCTACTAGTCAAAGTCACAAAACCAATATTTCCATCCAATCTCTGCTATCGATTCTCCAAGGGTGTACCTTTGGTTTTTAAACAGGTGATACTGAGAACAATGGTTCCTCAAACGTGAGGCCTGAACATGTTTCTTTCTTTAGGTAACTTTTCAATATGGTTTTTTAATGGAATGACCTTATTGTTACATATACATGATGGGATTTTCTGTTGTAATGGCGATGATATTCTCCAGGGAATATTGCTTTGTTAGAATATTTTGCACTGTCTTCAGTAAGACATTTTCTACTGAACATTGTTAACGTAAAGCCACATGTACTGCTTTTGTTACTATACTAGTACAGCGATATGTCATATATTATACAGTAGAGGAATACACCATGTTCACATATATATATTGTTGATAACTTCTGTTTTGTGGCACCTATATTGCTATTTTTATCTATTAATTTATAAAATATTGAAAAAAGGTAAAAATGTGAGCTGTTGTATGTACACTTCCCCCAAGTCAAAATAGACAAATGAGGGGAAAATGAGGAACAAAGAAAGCAACTGAGCACTAATTTCATGGCAAAATATATAATACATACTGTATATATTTCTTATAGAATCATAAGCACACAAATAACAAGAAGCACTAGCATAGACACCCATGATAAGGTGCTCATGTACCATGAAATAGCTCAAGAGTATGTATATCAGGAGGATAAACCCAGTTTACAACAATGCCAATAAAATGCTAATGAATTTGTAGCATAATATAAAAATGGATTTCCTTATAATAAGCATGATTTGGTATCACGAGAAGAATACTACCCAAAAGAAGTGGTCAAGAAAAAACCTATTCAAATGTATAGCAAAAATATAGAATATTTATTCAAAGTTACTATACATAACAATACACGGTGGTTAAAAAGACATGGGCCAAATGTAAAAATACACTACATACAGTCATTCATATAATATAACATCAAAAAATAGATGAAACCAATTAATATTAAAGTGCTGGCAATAGTACAAGCATGTACAGAGATTCCACAAAAAATTTGAATAAGAAGTCAATTACACAGTATAGCTGATATAAAACACTCTAATAGCAATCATCCCTACTTCACAATATACAGTGCCTTGCGAAAGTATTCAGCCCCCTTGAACTTTTCAACCTTTTGCCACATTTCAGGCTTCAAACATAAAGATATAAAATTTTAATTTTTTGGTGAAGAATCAACAACAAGTGGGACACAATTGTGAAGTGGAATGAAATGTATTGGTTATTTTAAACTTTTGTAAAAAATAAAAAAAACTGAAAAGTGGGGCGTGCAATATTATTCAGCCCCTTTACTTTCAGTGCAGCAAACTCACTCCAGAAGTTCAGTGAGGATCTCTGAATGATCCAATATTGTCCTAAATGACTGATGATGATAAATATAATCCACATGTGTGTAATCAAGTCTCTGTATAAATGCACCTGCTCTGTGATAGTCTCAGGGTTCTGTTTAAAGCGCAGAGAGCATCATGAAGACCAAGGAACACACCAGGCAGGTCCGTGATACTGTTGTGGAGAAGTTTAAAGCCGGATTTGGATACAAAAAGATTTCTCAAACTTTAAACATCCCAAGGAGCACTGTGCAAGCGATCATATTGAAATGGAAGGAGTATCAGACCACTGCAAATCTACCAAGACCCGGCCGTCCCTCTAAACTTTCATCTCAAACAAGGAGAAGACTGATCAGACATGCAGCCAAGAGGCCCATGATCACTCTGGATGAACTGCAGAGATCTACAGCTGAGGTGGGAGAGTCTGTCCATAGGACAACAATCAGTCGTACACTGCACAAATCTGGCCTTTATGGAAGAGTGGCAAGAAGAAAGCCATTTCTCAAAGATATCCATAAAAAGTCTCGTTTAAAGTTTGCCACAAGCTACCTGGGAGACACACCAAATATGTGGAAGAAGGTGCTCTGGTCAGATGAAACCAAAATCGAACTTTTTGGCCACAATGCAAAACGATATGTTTGGCATAAAAGCAACACAGCTCATCACCCTGAACACCCCATCCCCACTGTCAAACATGGTGGTGGCAGCATCATGGTTTGGGCCTGCTTTTCTTCAGCAGGGACAGGGAAGATGGTTAAAATTGATGGGAAGATGGATGGAGCCAAATACAGGACCATTCTGGAAGAAAACCGGTTGGAGTCTGCAAAAGACCTGAGACTGGGATGGAGATTTATCTTCCAACAAGACAATGATCCCAAACATAAAGCAAAATCTACAATGGAATGGTTCACAAATAAACGTATCCAGGTGTTAAAATGGCCAAGTCAAAGTCTAGACCTGAATCCAATCGAGAATCTGTGGAAAGAGCTGAAAACTGCTGTTCACAAACGCTCTCCATCCAACCTCACTGAGCTCGAGCTGTTTTCCAAGGAAGAATGGGCAAGAATTTCAGTCTCTCGATGTGCAAAAGTGATAGAGACATACCCCAAGCGACTTGCAGCTGTAATTGCAGCAAAAGGTGGCGCTACAAAGTATTAACTTAAGGTGGCCGAATAATTTGGCACACCCCCACTTTTCAGTTTTTTATTTTTTACAAAAGTTTAAAATATCCAATAAATTTCGTTCCACTTCACAATTGTGTCCCACTTGTTGATTCGTCACCAAAAAATTAAAATTTTATATCCTTATGTTTTAAGCCTGAAATGTGGCAAAAGGTTGAAAAGTTCAAGGGGGCCGAATACTTTCACAAGGTACTGTAAATATCTAGACTGACTGGCTCCCAGACATGCAAGTGACCCTAAAGTATAACAAAAATTATTATGGACAACAAGGGTCTATACCTGTAGCCATTATAAAAGTTGGCAGTACTTGGAAATAGTCCCCAGGAAAAACGGTCCCATTGTTGACGAACCACCTCTTGAGAGAAGAATGAGAGTAATGTACAAAAATGCTGAATTTGTGTGGGTATGAGACCCCAGAAAATAAAAAGAATAAGGCTAAGGCCCCAAGTAGCGACCAGCAGCCAAAAAATGCTGCAGAAAAGACTGTGTCAGAAACGCATCGCTTTTTTAAAAATGCAGCTTTTCCACTGCTGATTTTTTTTTTCTGCATTGTGTGGATGGAATTAGCCAGAATCCCATCTACTTTGCAGGTACTGTAGAACGCTGTGTTATTTGCTATTTCTGCCACGGCCAAAATGCTGCGTGTTTGGAACATGATCCTAGGCCTGAAACTCTTATCCATGTGCAGGAAGAGGAAATTGTCAGTAGAAAAACCACTCCTATAATGTTAAAGCCTCATAAACACAATCATGTACCTTGTTTTGCATCTTGTGTGAGATTCTATATCATTGACAAATTTCCTTCTGTGGTCACAGACTATTCTTATTTATGTCATGTAAATCACATGTAGTTGTCTCCTAGTCCAAGAGTGTTATCTTTCACAACCTCTATTAGGCTAAAGCCCCACGTAGTTGACTGCAATGGAAATGCATCACGGTTTTTCCCTCACAGCTTCTCACAGAAAGTCAGAGAGGTTTCCTCTGCAGACTTTCTGCTTCCATTATACCTACAGGGAAACTGACAACGTTTCCGTAGGTATAATTGACATGCTGCGATTTCCAAAAATGCAACGGTTTTGGAAATAGCAGCATTTTTCTGCAATGTGTGGATGGGATTCGCTAGAATTCCATCCACACATTGCAGTGACTGTAAAACGCTGTGTTTTTTTGCAGCGGTGTTTCCACCATGTGGGGCCCAGGGCTTAAAGGTGTTTTCCAGGAAATACATTATTTCCTGGGCAACCCCTTTAAGCGCTGCATCACTTAAGGTGAAGATGGGAGCCACATTTTAGCAGATGTATAGTTTCTGTCTGCATTTCCCATGTCTAACTTGGTGAAGGTCAGGGGTCTCCATTTTATTTAAAAAAAAAAAAAAAAACTTGGCGCACCCCTGAATGAGTCTAATGTACAAGTACATAAAGCGATTAAGTCTACCACGGAGATTGACTAGATTCATTAGGGAGTAAAATGTAAAAGTAATATGAAATATTCTGACAAGACCTGTGTGCCTAGCAGTTATTACACAGTTTCCTGTGAGTTGTCGGGATTTCTCCATCTCACTGTCAGTTATTACAGCTCAGAAACTTTCTAGTCACTTTTCAGTTTTTGCGGTGTCTACGGGTTTATTTCTGGCCTGTGGTGCTTTTACTTATTATTTTCTATAGCACTAGTATATTCCAAAGTGCTCTGCAGAAAATATACTGACACTGCACAGTCTTGGTTCTCTACCTCAGGCACTGAGAAGTATGCAAGATGTCATTTCCTATGAAGTCATTTAACCTAAAACTTGTGAAATGGGATGAAAGTAAAGTAACTATAATATACACAGAGTGTATATACAGTGAAACTTCTTTGAGATAACCAAAAATTGGACTGAAAATAGTTTTCTAGAGGGTGGTCTTCTCAAAGAAGTTGGACAGTATGTATAATATAAGGTGGAGCTGAAAAAATAAAATAATTCAAATCATCCCCCTTTCCCTAGATTTGAAATAAAAATACATAAAAACATAAAAATGTTAATAAAAAGTGATCAAACATCAGACATTCAACCAAAATAATATTACCAATAAGTACATCGGGTCCCACATAAAAAGACGCCTTATGCATCCCCATACACGGAAAACTTTTTTTTTTTGCAAAGTTTTGGATTTTTTTTCAAGGGGTTAAAACATAAAAAAATCTATATACATTTGGTATCCACAGCATTGTACTGACCCATAGAATAGAGGTGATGTCATTTTGGCTGCACAGTGAACGCAATAAAAACAAAGTCCATAAGAAAGTCGCACAAATGCAGTTTTTCTCCAATTCCACCCCATTCTGAATTTTTTCCAGCTTCCCAGAACATCATATGGAATATTAAATGGTACCATTACAATGTACAATTTGTCCTGCAAACACTAAGCCCTCATATGGCTTTGTGAACAGAAAAATTACAAAGTTATGGAGTTTGGAAGGCAGGGAGTCAAAAACAAAAATTGAAAATGCCTGCGATGGGAAGGGGTTAAAAAAGGGGCAAAAAAGGCACAAATGCACTCCAGTACATGGGCAGCATAAAAAAGACCTTCAGGTCAAATATTATTAAAAATGGGCAATTGCGCTTTTTTTTTAACAAAAAATGGGCAATGACACATTTAACAAGTAGCACAGTAAAACTAGTCTATAAAAGCCACACCTGCGAAAAATATGACAGATGATAAATAACCCCCATAGTCTATAATGGCATCCAATGGATCAAGCCACATCTCATATTAATCTGTGTCCTTTTATGCTTCTGCATCACAATCAAAAGCTTTTTGTGGTACACTATAACTCATTGACCTCTAAGGGTATTATGGCTCCAAACAAGTGTTTTGTACAAATAGTAATATGGGCACGTGCAGGAGCCCTAATATTTTTATGAAGAGTTTCAATGTAATATGACATAGAGTAATGTGTAATGTAATGTCTAAAGAGTAATGTGGCCAAGTACAGGGAGATATATGCACCGCCCCAAAACTAATATTAGCATTTTAAACTCAGTTTGGACTCTGGTGCTGAGTTATAAATATAGGCAATACAACAACTTCACAGCAATATACCATGTCATTAAGGAAAGGGCTGCAATGAAGTGCTGAATGCTACACATCCTATAACCTTCTGCAGTGGTCAAATGAGCTTAAATTATTCAGATGTTAAGACAACAAAAGATTGTGTTGAGTGAAGGCAAGGGCACAGGTCCTTCTTACATGCTTGTGGAGGGGAGGGAGTTTACACAGCAGGGGTCAACACTGAATTTTAGAGAGTAACTGCATTGTGTGGATCTAACAAGAGGAAGTAAGAACAGACAGTGCCCCTCCTCAATGCAAACACTTACAGACTTAACCTGCAGCTGAACTTTTGCTCTTGAGTGACCAGTGCCATTAGGACATAGGTCAAAAGGTTAGAAAGGGACAGAAATGGGACTGCTGTGGAATAGAGGCGATAGATTAATATTTTGAGAATTAAGTAAACTTCATTCCCATAATTCATATGAGATAAAAAAAATAATAAAATTGTAATGATTAATTTAAAATAAGAGTTAATTAAAACATATAAAAACATAAAAATAAGATATATATACATGTACCTGCACATACAAATCTGTGCACATTATATATTATTTGTCATTTGTACAACACTTGTTGGAATGGCAACAATGCTGCATGACATTTCATACATCTGACAACCTAGCTTGGAAAGTACTGGTGAACTCTTCATATCCCATAGGTACTGATGCAATTGTGAACTGTATCTGGCAGAAGCACAGACAGGTACATATGTACCTGTGCATATGAATCTGTGCACATTATATGTTGTTTGTCATTTGTAAACTTGTTGGAATGGATAGATAGATAAATAGATAGATAGATAGATAGATGAACAGATAGATAGATAGATAGATAGATGGTCTTTTTGCATATATTGGAGTGCAGGATGTGCACCCAAGTTCTATTAGTTTTTCTGGTAGTGCTGCACTTTTTTGGAGATAGATAGACAAACGGATAAGAGAACTGCTGTAGAATACATTGATTCTATATCAATAAAAATTAGTAATAAAGAAATAAGGAAAAGCTATTGAGTTTACCTCGGGATGAAGCCGCGTTGTTCGTATTGCCTAGCAACTGACACTTTACAACTACATGTAAAAATATAAGAGAGCTATTTCCTCGCAAGGATGGGGTTATCATACACTGGAACAGGTCTGAGTGAAATATACTGAGCTTTTTTCCCACTTGAATTGGAGCGCATTAATATGCAACCCTTGTATGATTAGTCCTATTTCATCTTGATGAGATGTTTCTTTCTTTACTGTTTTTCTCCGGCTAACCACAAATTTTAATGTTTTTCAAACGACTTTAAATTAACAGCGTAAAAAATGAATTCATGATTGCAAAATTAATAACGCAATAAAACACTAGAGTTTTGCTGATCGGCTTCTCTCATTAGCATAGAGAAAAATATCTCTACTTTATGTTTCATTTTATTGAAAACCAGTTTGTATGGGGTGCAATCAGAAGGAACTATATAACACAGTGACTGAGCCAATTAAAGTGTGTGCGGAGCGGATATAGAATATATGTTACTAAATATTATGGCATTACTTTACCTGAGCAGACAGCTGTGCACTGAAACATGGCCTCATTTTCCGCCGGGAAGCAGTTCAATCTAAGAATTGGGCATAAATCAGGTGTAAATTGTTTAGAAATCATTTATGGGATTATTTGCGGCCCAGTGTTTTTACAGCCTGTGACTGTACGTATCTCTATGCTTTTTAATTTTATCTCGCCATGCAACATTTCAATTGGATTGTAACTTTTCCTATTATTGTTTCATTTCGTTCTGCATATCATTTCTTATATTTTATGTAAAACACATTTTCCTCTTGCAATAGTAAATATCATTTTTTGAGTTGCCCTCTTCGGTGAAGTTGTTAAATATTCTATTAGCTGTTTCTTAGCTATACTGTATACTTGGATCTCCCGAGCCCCAATGCGAAATCTGTAATATGGCCCCTTCTTACTTTAGAATAGTGGTATATTTTATGTGGCAGAGGGATCTTTGGGGCCCCTTCAGAATCTAGGAACTGTTACCACTACACCCCCTATAGCTACACCCCTGGCTCCTGAATGGCATATCTACCTTTTTAGACAGCAGCATTGATGGATTAACCATTAAGAAAACTAAGCATGCTCATAGGGCATCAAGGGGTTTCCACAAATATTTTCCATTTCCAGATTTACCATGATGGACCATACGGACCAAACTGCAAATAGTGAAGCTGAACCAGGGTCCACAGGAAGAAACCCCCACAATAAATGAAAAATTTACATAATTAGATTGTCAATTACAATTTGAAAATATTCCTATGAGTACATACTGTACCTAGAATTTTTATTATACCCTATCCCATCCCCCTTACCCCATGCCATGATGACAGGGAGGCAGGGCAGAAAAAAAAATCCTTTATCACAAAACAATTCTTCCAAAACTTTCATTTTTATCATACTGAGTAAACTTCTGTTTTTTCCAATCCCAATAGCTCTCCATTTGTAACTGCTGATTAACAAAAAACTTCCAACCATCTATCGATGGAATTTCATTACAGATCCAATATTTTAAGATTATTTTCTATACTGAAAAAAGCAGGGAAGTAATAGTTTTTATCTTATCAATTATTGTTCTATCATTACCAAGAAGACCTAACACACATAACTAAGGATTAAATTCATGTTAAGGGTGGTTTTGAGGGTTTCATTAAAGTCTTCTCTAGAGAAGTTGTAATACCTGACATCTGCTAGGAAGCAACAGATGTACCTTTGACATTACAAAATAGATTTTTAACATCTAAGAGGACAAATCAATGACTAAGCCCTTATTCACACGTCAGGTTAAAATGTGACTTGTACTTCTGCAGCAGAAATCTGATGCAAAAAATGACCATAAACATTAAAAAAATGTCACCCGAAACTGCCAATTTTAGTGGGACCAGTCAACCATCTAATGTGTTTGGGGGTCTCCAGACTCCCACAATGCCATATAATGGGAAGATAAAGATTAGGTTGGAATTCAATTTCCATATCTTTTTGTTCTTGATGAGAGGTGCCTGGCAGCGGTATCTTCCTGTCTGCCAACATTTACATCAATCAGCTGACCCTAGCTTGTATGTGTATGAGGGGATCTGGTGAGCTGTCAGTCGAACAGTCATAACTTAAATGCAGGAAGATTAGTCTCCTTGTTATTCAATAGGGCTAATCCTTGGCATTTCCATTTGAAATAAGTAGCATGCTGTGTGCAATCGGATGCATGTGAACAGAGCCTTATATTTATTAGTGTTTTCAGCTATCTGTCTGTCTATCTATCTATCTATCTATCTATCTATCTATTTCTCATAACTATTTACCTACTTTCTTTATCTTTTTCTCTCTGTGTCATGTATGTGTTGGATTTTGCACAGACCAGACTGATCATCAAATCTTTCCTTTCATGTTACATTCTACTGGTTCATACTGAGGCCTACAAGTCATTATCTAAGAAACTAGCAGCATGAATGTCTGAAAGTAAGATCTCTGTAAAATAAAGATTAGAGGAGGTAAAACTAGTCTTGAGCTTCAGATAAGTCTATATTGATCAGCTTTGTGTTGTGTTGTTGTGTAAAAAGGCAAAGGAATTGCTCAGCTCTGACCTCAAGCCCTCTGGCATCACAGGTGGTATACAGGCACAAAGACAGTTTGGATGTAAAAAGTGCTAGAGGCACTTTACACAGTCCACATTGTAAATTTGTCCATTTATGAGCGTCCTGCAGGGGTTCCCACCAACCTAGCAAACAAAGAAGGAGCTTTAGTGAACAAAGCTTTTCCATAAAAGTTCTTCAGATTGCCACTATTAATAAAACTTAGACCATAAACAAATTTATTGCAAGCTGTTTCCTGCATGTGGTTTTCTTTCTTTCGCTCTGGCTCTACCTCTCTCTTTACCTTTCTGTGTTGTATTTAAGTGGATTTAAGGCGGAAATGAACCACACAATGGATGATTTCATTATTGAAAGCCTCATCCTGAAAGCAATTTTCTGCTGCTCAGAATATATCAGAGGAATGAGATGGGACATATACATAGAACTCAGGCCATGGACAATTATACAAGCAGTGTAATAGTATAGTGTCATATATTTATAGGGCTATTGATGTCTAATAGAGCACTGCACAAGTATTAAAAGAAAGTGCCCAACTATCAACAATGCTTATTATTTCTACTAAGTCACACCCCCTTTCCATATAAGCCAGGTGCGAAAACTAGATGTGGTGCCGTCCACCAGAAACGTGTCAGTATTTAAATGAATAAAGTACAAGTTATACTGAATATTTTCACATAAAACTATATCACCCTGCTCAGCTCCTCCTGCTATGTAACGTGCTGCTAGAAGATTAAACTCCATGTTCAGTGTGACATGTTCCCTGAGATACCAACCTGACTGTTGTAGCCACCACTAGAGGGAGCATATGTTACCATTTATCCCATCATACTTTATCTGTTCTCCCAAATACAATTGTTGCTCCTATAATCCAGCTGAGTTCATATGATCCTATGGTGTTTAAGCCTTCTCTTGCATAGACACTGTAGAACATGCCTCTGTCCATGCGCTCTGGAATATATTGAGAAAGTCCTATTACAAGTCAGTTTATGTATACCCTTTACACAAGCCAATAATTGGATGCACTAGTATACCTTCGTAAGAATACTCATTTTTGATTATTGGCTCTGGTATAAAGGTCCTGAGGTCAGTCGACAACTGTTCAATGGTCAGCTGTTAGCATGTTTTATGACAAAAAAATCATTGCTGGTTGCATCTCCCTGTGTGAACAGGCTCTGTACTTCCAACAATGATGCAAACTGTATGGGTGTGAAGTTTATGTTAATGATTGTTGGTCCCATCCAGGTTTTGACTTATGTAAATGCCTTTTAAATGAATGCTAATAAAGTCAATGATCAGCACTTGTTCCAGGAACAAATCGTCCAGAGTAAAAGGATGCTTTTGTCTTTTGAACTATGACTTCTTTCTACCATGATATATGCAGCTCTATTATTTGTTAGTTGAGTTATTGACAATGTTACTATTAATATTATTACTATAGTTAATCATATTGAAGAAATAACATACAATACTATTAAAAAGTCTTAGGCAAGTGCGGAACAATGCTGAAAATATGAATTCTTTAAAATATAGAAGTGTTAACAGTTTATATTTGTCAGTTAACAAAATGAAATGAATAGAAATCTAAATCAAATCAATATTTGATGTGACCACCATTTGCTTTCAAAACAGCATCAATCCTTCTAGGTACACTTGTACACCATTTTTGATGGAACTCAGCAGGAAGGTTGTTCCGAATCCTTGTGGAAATCCTTCTGCTTCATTTTGTAGTCCAGACAGACTTGATGATGTTGCGCTCAGGCCAAATCATCACACACAGGCCTCCTCCCCCAAAGGGTGGTCACACCAATTATTGATTTGATTTATATTTCTCTTTTGTTCATTCACTAAATTTTGTTAATTGCCAAAAATAAACTATTAACATTTCTATTTCATACTTTTCAGCATTTTTCCATACATGCCTTAAACTTTTGCACAGTACTGCATGTATGAAACAAGTGTAAGCATAATAAAAGTAGGGTAAGTGTCTCTACACTGGCATAATGAAGAGAAGATTTCCTCTGCCCACTAGGACTACTTGGGCCTTCTGCCACACACGCACACACATGCACTCAATATGGTTATAACCTACATTAAACCTCTCTGAATATATATTTGGCTGCATGGTAAAAGAAAAGATCACTTTATATATGTGTGGGACATAGCCAAATATCAGATCTGCGGCTATATTGAACACATGCTTCCATTCATGTATGCTTAGTATTACCCTTTAGTGACTTAACCTAATTAGACTTTCATTGACATATAACAGGCACAGCCATGCCTCTTCCTCCTCTCCTCTTCACTTATCTCTCTGCCTGTCAAGATTTTACTATCTGTCTTTTTAACACTTGTACAGCAGAGATTATTGTCGTCTGTACTGATAAAAGCTGGAATGTTAGTGATTGTATTTAAGTATTGACTTCAGTCTGAAGAATGGTTTCTAAAGCTTTTATATTACGATACATAAAATTGTCATCGCTAGGCTAATATATCATGAACATTGTATGTGCACGGATATTGCCCTGATTTATCAAAGATGTTACATACCCACATTTTACAATTCTGCATGTTATATAGGATTTTGGTATATTACAAAAAGCTCAATCCTATCACTTTCCTAGGATAAGACGTGCCACATGTTTCTGGCAACTGATGATCCCCCTATTCCATAACATATACATTCCCATTTAGTCTGCTCAGGAAAGATTGCTGGTAACAGACTTATCCACTTGCTCTTTAGTGAGTCCATTCCTTTGTTTGTCTTATTAAGGCAAGTTTTTACATCTAAAATAAAAGGATCCGCTGACATTTACCCTTTAAAGGAAATAGCGCCTAGAGCTGGGGATGCTGGGCGAAGAGTCATAGGGGGTTCTAGAGCACTAAGGTATGGGGAGAGGTCTGTGGGGAGAGGTCTGGGCAACATGGAGATGGAAAGAGTGCTTGGTGGTGTAGACAGTATTGGGACAATAAATAATTTATATGGGGGGGATATCCAGGGAGCTAATTACCCAGATGTATCGGAGGTGGGGCAAGAAATCAGGCAGTACATATTTTCTGATTTACCCACCCACCATTCCTCTTTCTAGGTTAGCATGTAATAATGTGTCTTTTTTCATATATATAGATATATATATATTTCTATATATATACACACAATTGTATTTACTGTATGTAAGGCGGAATTGTGTTGCCTCAGCCAAGTAGGTTGTATTTGGTGACATCTGGAGCCCTCACCATGGGTCTAGGCATTACTGAGGTGGTATGTGCCAGGATCAGGTGTGTCCAGTAGCTGCAACCCCACTTTGGATAGATGATCTTGCAAGACGTACTCAATCAAGGAACCAGCTTTAGGCTAAGACCTCACATTGCGGAAAAGTTGCTTTTTTGTTGCAGATTTTGCTGTGGTTTTTTGAGCCAAAGCCAGGAGTGGATATTTCAGATTACTTTTCAAACCACTCTTGACTTTGGCTTAGAAAAATGCTGAAAAATCTGCAACAAAAAAGTCTGCGTTTCCGCAACATTGGGCCTTAGACAGATAGTCTAGCTGGCAATGTATCAGGTTGAGTCAGTGGCTTCAGACAAAATCTAATTGCTGGAAGTGCTAAGATTTTACCCAAATTCCCACAAAAATGTAGGGTTGTTTATTTTAAAAAATAAAGTCACTTTCTACAATCTTTGTATCAATGTGGTGATGTTTTCCATTTAAGTTAATTTGGTTAGGATTGTGAGGAGTAAGGTTAGCATGTGCACTCTGTGAATCCCTAGCTTATAACTGCTGTGTTGATAGGCTCAGTGTAATCGTTTCACCTCTGACCTCAGACTGAACTCCTTGTAGACCCTAGCAATATACTCCTGACCTTTAAATCGTCAGAGACTTCTCAAAGGATTGAAGTAAATCCATTATGAAATGATTCATCAGTGTTGCAAAAGTGAGACTTTCTGGAAGAATGATTGTAAGCAATGACAATGAATAGACTGTAATTTGTCTGGTATTATCTGTTATCCCAACATAAAGCACTGCTACCATATTTATAGTGTGTGAGTGCACACGCATGTGTCTGTAGCAGTATTTAAAGTGGTTGTCAAGTTTCAGGAAATGTTATTCTTTGTATTATGAAAGTTATACAATTTTCCAATATTCCTTGTGTATCAATTCCTCACAGTTTTCTATATCTCTGCTTACAGTGGATAAAAATCAGTCCATTGTCATGTGACGGATACACAGGTGCACAGCCTGTTACAGTCACAGCACAGTAATAAGACATCTGCCTGGTAACGAACTGTGCACCTGTGTGCTCATCACATGATCATGGACTGTCTATCACATGACCATGGATGATTTTTATACATTGGAAGTAAACAAAGAATGACAGAAAGCAGAGATCTAGAAAACCATGGGGAATTGATACAGAAAGTAGCTTGGAAAAATTGTATAACTTTTCATTATACAAACAGTACCATTTATTTCCTGAAACTGGACAACCCCTTTAAACTTTCTAGAATACTGTCTCCAATGATGCCATGCTCCAGAAACGATATAACCCTAATTTTAGCCCATAGGCTGCATCATCTCCTCACTAGTGGTAAAAGGCTGACATATCTAGATCTTAACCTTAGTAAGAAAGGCTAGGTGATAAAGAGTGAAGTCACAAAATGTGCATTATTTTTTGTATCCTGATGCTTCATTCTACAGTGACTTCTGCTTTTCACAATCTGGCTTTGATGTCTTACCTGAAGATGTTACATTTTATTGTTTTCTGAATTATTTTCTACACTTCATATTTTATTGTATAGTTATGCATAATTACATATATTACATTACATTTGATTGATTCTTGGGGATGTGTGAGAGATTCAGTGTGACACTATTTGTATTTCCAGAGAAGCTGCAGTGAGCATGGCCATTTACAGCAACACTGAATCTTCATGAATGTATATTCATCTGCAAAATTAAACTGCACCTGCAAAAGTGAGTGTACAAGTTGGCATCTTTCAGGGCTTGTGTGCTCTGGGGGTTTTGTTATCCCCTTATTGCTGGCTAAACATGGTAATGTTGATAATAAGTATTCTTTCCAGTGCCAGCAATATGGAAATAAGGCAATATAACACTCTTTCATTCTTTAATGTAGTGGATTAAAGGATTCTGCTTTCTTTATTTGATATGGCAGCTGGTTTTCCCAGAGTCCATTCTGCAGGTGTGTGATAAATGCACAAATCTTTTCAGATCCAGGGTCTCTGTCTCCAGGGCTCCTGTGGTTAGTATTGGAGCCTTGCTGTAATGTTCCTGTTAGAATGAATGGCAGGAATACTGCAAGATTCCCCGTACTGAATTCAGGAGACAAGGAGACAAAATGCATGGCTTTATAAAGATTTGTGCATTTATCACACACCTGCAGCACAGACTCTCAGCAGAATTCTGTATTGGCTATATTAAAGGATGGAAGTGCTTTATAAGTACTGCTTTATTTTAGTTTTTTTTGTGAAAAGGAGATATACACTTTAAATACAGTAGCACAATACACTAAAACAAAAAAGTTTTTACTACAGAGACATGCACAAGCAGTGGCATAAAGTCAGACAGCTCTATCTTACATGCCGCAACAAAATTGGACCTTCTATTAACAAATGGTATTCCAGCACATACCCACAGAGGGTGGGGATATGCAAAAATGGATCTATGAGATGGGTCAAAAATGAAAGACCGTTGAAATTCATCAATTTTTTTTTTAATGGCCTAATAAAAACTGAAACAGAATGGATGCAAAAGGGCCATCAAGAATAGATGTTCACAGCCATTTTCATGGACATTAGATCTGTCAAAAAGATCACTGTTCTGTGAATAAGGCCTTACAGTGTTAGCAGTGGCGTAACTAGGAATGG
This sequence comes from Leptodactylus fallax, assembly GCA_947044405.1. NCBI lineage: Eukaryota > Metazoa > Chordata > Amphibia > Anura > Leptodactylidae > Leptodactylus > Leptodactylus fallax. The sequence goes on from CAMRHE010000021.1 coordinate 7,069,097, forward strand.
CTAGGCCCCAAGGCAAACATTTGACATGGCCCCCCCACACAAACCGCAATCCCCGCATTCCTTCACACACTATTATGCCCCATAGTGGCCCCTACACACATTATTATGCGCCATAGAGGCCCCTCCATTACACTATTATGCGCCAAAGTGGCTCCTGCACACACTATTATGCCCCATAGTGGCCCCTGCACACACTATTATGCCCCATAATGGCTCCTGCACACACTATTATGCCCCATTGTGGACCACCCATGAACAATTATTATACTCTGGGGTCTTTTCAGACCCCAGAGTATAATGATCAGAGACCCAGGGGAGGATACAAACATAAAAAACAATGTTACTTACCTCTCCCTGGCTCCGGAACACTCCCCGCTACTTTCGGCCCTCTTCAATGTTGGACCAGATGTCACATGAGCCAGGCCGGCGTCGTGACATCTGGGATGTCACCAAACAGGCCCGAAGAGTGTAGGAAGTGCAGGAGAGGTAAGTAACATTGTTTTTTATGTTCCCTCACCTTCCCTGAAAAGACCCCAGAGTATAATGATAGCAGTGTCTGTGGGGTTCGCAGGCCCGTGGCCTTACTTACTGATCCCCGCTCCTACTCACAGCCACCTCTGCTTCGGCAGCAGGGGAAGTGCAGGCGGCCATGAGCAGGAGCGGGGATCGGTAAGTAAATAGGGCCCATTACCTACTCCAGCAGGTAACGGCCTATTAAAAAAAAAAACATCATGGGCCGGCCAGGCCCCCTAATGTCCTGGGCCCTGTGGCAGTTGCTACCGCTGCTATCCTGGTATTTACACCACTGAGTGTTAGGCCGGTTGCAGACAACCGTGCTGCAACCGGCCTGCCGTGAATTAAAAGCACAGGCTGCACACGTGGGACACAGAGACATCAATACAATCCTAGAAGGTACATAAAGGTACGGGATAAGACAAGCATAAAATAAATAATCATTCTAGGAAGATTGGAATATGCATAAGAGAAGAGAAGGGGGATAAAATGGGCATAAAACCAGGAATCGTAAAGGAGGATATAGACAGTGCAAGAAGTGTAAAGGAGTACCCTTGTTTAATGTCCCTGTCTAGCGACCCACACAGTTTCATGTCCCTCTTTATCTGCCCCCCCAGTTTAATGTCCCTCCCTCCATCTGCCCCCAGTTTAATGTCCCCCCTCCATCTGCCCCCAAAGTTTAACATAAAAAAACACTGATACTCACCTCTCCTTGCTCCCAGAGTGTTCAAAGATGCAGGCGCGATGTGCGTGACGTGTAAGACCAGGGCACACAAGGGCACAGCAGATGGCTCCTGCTTCACCACTGTATTCAACTCATCTGCATCCTCCAGAATCCAGGACTGTCTGCTGATGGTTGGGAGCTATGGCAGCTGACAATAATACAGAACAATGTGTGGCTGACAGGATAATGTACAGCTGACAATTATACATGATGATGTGCGGCTGACAGGACAATGTACAGTTGACAATTATACAGAACAATGTACAGCTGACAGATAGATGTGTGGCTGACAGGTAATGTATAGCTGACAGGACAATGTACAGCTGACAGGACGATGTGTGGCTGACAGGACAATGTACAGCTCACAGGATGATGTGTGGCTAACAGGACAATGTACAGCTGATGACTATACAGGACGATGTGTGGCTCACAGGACAATGTACAGCTGACGATTATATAGGATGATGTGCGGCTGACAGGACAATGTACAGCCGATGATTATGCAGGATAATGTGTGGCTGACAGGACAATGTTCAACTCTAACGACTATACAGGACGATGTGTGGCTGACAGGACAATGTACAGCTGCAGCTTTTGTTTATGTGGCCAAAGCAGGGGCGCAGCGCTAATGAGGCAAAGTGAGGTGGCCGCCTCAGGCGGCACTGTCCGTCACTGTCTGGGGGGGGTGGCATTTTTTATTGTCTATTTAATGTAAACCAGCCCAGGACAGGCCGCTTAAAAAAAAACACAAACAAAAAAAAACAGCTGAGCGGGGTCTGTCCTGGGCTGGTTTACGAAACCTCTGCATGTCAGCGCAGGCGGCGATACAATGACGTCATCGCGCCTCCTACGCTGAGACACAGACGTCGCGGACAAGAAGAAAAGCGGCGGCTCCATCAAGGGCTTACAGGTAGGTGAAGTTTTTTTTTTTTTTTTTATATATATATATAAATAGGCCGTTGCCTGCTGGTGTAACCCCAGCAGATAACGGCCTATTTACTTATCGATCCCCACTGCTGGTCGTGGCCGCCCCCGCTTCCCTTTCTGCTATGGGACACAGAAGCGGCTGTGTACAGGAGAGGGGATGGTAAGTGAGGCCGCAGGCCCGCGAACCTCATCAAATACTACTATTATTATAGTCCGGGGTATTTTCAGACCCCGGAGTATAATAATCGGAGGCCCAGGGGAGGTGAAAAACATAAAAACCAATGTTACTCACCTCGCCTGCGATCCGATGTTACTCCCAGCAGGCTTTGGCCTTCTTTGGTGACGTCCCAGACGTCACGTGAGCCAGGCCGACGTCATTATGTCGCGACGCCGGTCTGTGCGACATTGAAGAAGGCCGAAAGAAGGGAATACACCAGAGCCCAGGTAAGTAACACTGGTTTTGTGTTTGTCACCACCTGGGTCTCTGATCATTATACTCTGGGGTCTGAAAAGACCCCAGAGTATAATAATAGTTCATGGGTGGGCCACTAGGGAGCATAATACCGAGTGCAGGGGCCACTATGGAGCATAATACCCTGTGCAGGGACCACTAAGGAGCATAATACCATTTGCAGGGGCCACAATGGAGCATAATACCGTGTGCAGGAGCCACTATGGAGCATAATACCGTGTACAGGGGCAACTATGGAGCATAATACCGTGTGCAGGGGCCGCTGCGGGGCATAATACCATGTGCAGAGGCAACTATGGAGCATAATACCGTGTACAGGGGCCGCTGCGGGGCATAATACCGTGTGCAGGGGCCGCTGCGGGGCATAAAACCTTGTAATACTGTGTGCAGGGGCCGCAGTGGGCCATAATACCATGTAATACTGTATTTAAAAAAAAAAAGGGGGCCACCTACTCACCTGTCCCTTGTGCTCCAATGTCTCCTACTGCGGTCTGGTTCTTCTGCTCTGGTGTTTTCTTCTGGTGGAAGTCCCTACCGTACATGACCGCTGAGGTCACTGACACGGGACGTCACAGTGCTGAGGGGAAGAAAGCACCGGAGCAGCAGGACTGAAACGCACTGGGAGACACCAGAGCACCTTCCCCAGCCTCATATTAAAAAAGTGGTTATCCTGGACAACCCCTTTAAGGTGGCACTTGGGCTTTATTAAAGGGGCTTTTCAGCTCATTTTTATTGATGATCTATCCTTAGGACAGATTATCAATAAGAGATCAGTGGACCCCTCCTCTGATCAGCTGTATGAAGGGGCTATGGCGCCTGTTTATATCATACGCTGTCTGTTTATAGTGACCGTGTGATGTAATTACAGCCTTGTCACATAGACATGTATAGGACGAGGCTGTAGTTACATTACATGGCCGCTATGAGATGAATGACACTATGTAAACAGAGAAGGGGTCACGGCGCTTACACAGGTACCACGGGTTCATTCAAACAGTTGATCAGTGGGAGTCATGGGTTTTTGAGCCCCACTGATTATTTTATTAATGACCTGGAAAACCTTTTAATTAGGAAACCTATGGGGCATTATTAATAAGGGGCATATACAGGGTACACACGGACATAATTAATATAAAGATGCACTTGGGAGTATTATTCATTATGGGGACTTATATCATATATTTTATAATTGGGGTAGCAGCAGGATGGGTGTGCAGGTGAGGACAATGTGGGTTAGATGCCTGGAAAAGTGAGGAGCCAAAGATGTCTGTGTTGCAAACTTTACAGAGACAAGTCACAGCTGGAAGAAGTGGTCATGGCGTTCCAAAGGGAAGAGAAGGGAAATGTGAAGGATTAGTCAGAGACGTCACCTGTAAGTCACAAAATGTTACTGCACTGTATACAACTAAATGATAGAGGATAAATACCTGAGTAATGGGGGTCTGTCTGCTGAGACCCCCACTGAGCCTGAGAATAGGGTTTTTCCCCCCACTGAGTGGGAATTCAGCCTGACCTCAGCTATATATATAGGTCTGTCACTTGGTGGATGGACGAACCGCGGGGCTCTCATTCAACTTTGATGGGAGTGCCAAAGATAGCCGAAGTCCAGTACTCAGCTATCTGCGGCGTTCCTATTATAGAGAATGGGGGCCACGTGGGCTCGTCCATCCACCAAGCAGAAGATGTGTGAAGTTACTGTCATTGTTAATGCCGTGTTGTTGATCTGATACTGAAGTAATGCAGTAAGAAGAATTCTTAAAAACTGTTTTATCACTTTGTGTATGTTTATTGTATGACACTAACAGCATGTAAACACAATTTTATATATTTTTTTTTTTTTGGGGGGGGGGCATCTTTCTATAGTCCGCCTCAGGCAGCAAAGAGGCTAGGTTCACCACTGGGCCAAAGCCTAGAATGGATTGAAAAATAGGAACGATAGCCTCTAATTTATACATTCTCTACCTTTATGATCCACACCTGAATTTGGCTTCAAAAACTGCATTAAGAACACTTACCAGTGTGATAGCACCCATAGTCAGGGTAGGTATGGGCTTGAGTGCTTTCTTGACCGCTTGTTTATGATAAATGGCCTGAATCAAATTGTCTTACAGGGCCTTTATCCACACCTAAAGTTGCAATTCCCCGTAACCACTACTATGCAGTGGATGGGCTGCGGCACCACTCCTATTACTGCATGTTCTACCCGCTCACTAGCAGCTTTCGGCATCATGTCTGCTGCAACAGCTGATCTGGGCGGGATCTGGGTGTCAGACAGCCACAGATCACATACCTATGGATAGGTTGTTTGTATGAGAAATCGATCTGTGGCCAGACAACCCCTTTAAGACATTACAGAATGGAGAAGAATGCTACAGTGTTATCTCCTCCCCAGTTCTGTGAAATGGAGAAAAGGAAAGAAGTGACAATCTGCCTCAGCATATATAGATATAAGATATATTTTGTAGTGACTAAGGAATAAGCTACAGCCTGCTGTAAAGTGGAGGAAAAGACATTTTCCCCTGATATGATTTATTACAGACTTAGACAAATACTACTGATTTGAGTTATGATAATAAGTATCCATTGAAAATACATTTACAGAACTCTGTAATATATAGTGCTATCCACGATATAGCATACAGTACATTTAGACAGTTATAAAATAGTCAGTACATGATAGGAAGCATTTCACAGCTTAATTTACATATTATTGCAATAGTAAATGCAAATTGTGACACCTATATGCACAATGTGAAATGTGTAATACCTAAAGATGTAATACCTAAATGGTGACACTTATACGTATAATGTGAAATTACCATGATCTAATAATTGCATCAATACACCAAATATAAACAAATAGATGTTGTTTAGTTTACAGGTGCGCTAATATAAAGTTCTCTGTTTTTGGATTTACTTTTTAGATGTGCTGTCTTCTATAAATGAAGCTGAAAAAGTATTTTTGTACCATTAATCCAATAGTTTCTAGGGCTATTTTAGAATGTCAGATATAAATTTGTTTTACTCCATTTACTTCCAACTATCGGAGAGGTAATTTTCAATTATACGTAAATGCTACATTGTTACTCAGCAGGAATGTATAGTGTGGTGTCTAATGTCATCATGGTTGTTGCTCATGCCCTTGTAATACTTTAAGCAGGCAACCTTTTTGTATTCGACTTAATGTTCAGGTAGCCTTCAGAAGCCATTGTAAGCTTCTCAACTAGGTCAACTGCCAACCAGCCACAGTTTTATGTCACACAAAACCTTTGCTTGAAGCAAAAGAAGAATAAAATGAGGAAATGGCCTGCTGAGCAAAGGCTATCAGTCTTTTAACAAGGGAGATCTTTTTCCATTATGGGAAGAAGAGCCTGAGTAACCACAGCAACAAGAGTTACACAAAGCAAGAGAGTATAAGAGTTAAACAAGTTTCTTTAGCTAGATTCGGAAAAAAAATCCCCCCACTAACTATCATAGACTTGGCACGCATCTACAAACCTCAAGACGCCTTCATGCAAAAAAAAAATTTGTACAACACTTAAGAAAAATATATATGACCAATGGAATGCCCAAATATGTAACTGAAGCTACTGGGCCCCAATGCAAAATCTATAATGGAGCCCCCACTTACCCTGCAATGTCTATAATACTGGTGTCTTATATTGTAGAGAAGTTTTTGGGACCCCTTAGGCTCCAGGGCCCAGTAGCAGTGGCTACCTCTATAGATACAGTGGGGAAAAAAAGTATTTAGTCAGCCATCAATTGTGCAAGTTCTCCCACTTAAAAAGATGAGAGAGGCCTGTAATTGACATCATAAGTAGACCTCAACTATGAGAGACAAAATGAGAAAACATATGTAGAAAATCACATTGTCTGATTTTTAAAGAATTTATTTGCAAATTATGGTGGAAAATAAGTATTTGGTCACCTACAAACAAGCAAGATTCTGGCTCACACAGACCTGTAACTTCTTCTTTAAGAGGCTCCTCTGTCCTCCACTCATTACCTGCAGTAATGGCACCTGTTTGAAATTGTTATCAGTATAAAAGACACCTGTCCACAACCTCAAACAGTCACATTCCAAACTCCACTATGGTGAAGACCAAAGAGCTGTGGAAGGACACCAGAAACAAAATTGTAGACCTGCACCAGGCTGGGAAGACTGAATCTGCAATAGGTAAGCAGCTTGGTGTGAAGAAATCAAGTGTGGGAGCAATAATTAGAAAATGGAAGACATACAAGACCACTGATAATCTCCCTTGATCAGGGGCTCCACGCAAGATCTCCCCCTGTGGGGTCAAAATGATCACAAGAACAATGAGCAAAAATCCCAGAACCACACAGGGAGACCTAGTGAATGACCTGCAGAAAGCTGGGCCTAACATAACAAAGGCTGCCGTCAGTAACACACTACGCCGCCAGGGACTCAGATCCTGCAGTGCCAGACTTGTCCCCCTGCTTAAGCCAGTACATATCCGGGCCCATCTGAAGTTTGCTAGAGAGCATTTGGATGTTCCAGAAGAGTATTTGGAGAATGTCATATGGTCAGATGAAACCAAAGTAGAACTATTTGGTAGAAACACAACTCGTCGTGTTTGGAGGAGAGTGAATGCTGTGTTGTATCCAAAGAACATACCTACTGTGAAGCATGGGGGTGGCAACATCATGCTTTGGGGCTGTTTCTCTGCAAAGGAACCAGGACAACGCATCCATGTACATGAAAGAATGAATGGGGCCATGTATGGTGAGAGTTTGAGTGCAAACCTCCTTCCATCAGCAAGGGCATTGAAGATGAAATGTGGCTGGGTCTTTCAGCATGACAATGATCCCAAGCACACCACCAGGGCAATGAAGGAGTGGCTTCGTAAGAAGCATTTCAAGGTCCTGGAGTGGCCTAGCCAGTCTCCAGATCTCAACCCAATAGAAAACCTTTGGAGGGAGTTGAAAGTCCGTGTTGCCCAGCGACAGCCCCAAAACATCACTGCTCTAGAGGAGATCTGCATGGAGGAATGGGCCAACATACCAGCAACAGTGTGCCAACCTTGTGAAGACTTACAGAAAACGTTTGACCTCTGTCATTTCCAACAAAGTATTGAGATGAACTTTTGTTATTGACCAAATACTTATTTTCCACCATAATTTGCAAATAAATTCTTTAAAAATCAGACAATGTGATTTTCTGGATTTGTTTTCTCATTTTGTCTCTCATAGTTGAGGTCTACCTATGATGTCAATTACAGGCCTCTCTCATCTTTTTACGTGGGAGAACTTGCACAATTGGTGGCTGACTGAATACTTTTTTCCCCCACTGTATATTTTTATAAATTTGCCAGAAGTGACAAGGTGGTCAGACTTCCCACTCGTAAAATGTAGAGATATTGCAGCCCAAAAATATACTCTACTCATTGGTGTTTGCAGAGGTAGTTTGGCACACCACAGGCTAACATTGTTTGCACTAGGAAGCAACCAGAATCAACTTCAGTAGTGCAGTTAAAGAACAGAACACTTTCTGAAGCCTGAAAACAACGGTCCCATGGTGCAAACAGCGATTGCCTAGTTCTCACATGAGTTTGTGCTCAATACTCACGGTGATAGGTTCTTAGGATCACAACAGATTTACTAACACTAGCCTTCAGAACAACAGACTGGGCTCTGCATTGCACTGCATGGACAGAAAGCTGGACTGGTATCAAAGGAGGTCTGGATGGACCCGACAGAGCGGGGAAAATCTTCCTTTTATACAAGAGTCTTTCCCGTTTGCCATGACTACAAGGAGCTTACAAAGGCTACGTTGAACAGCGTCAAAGAAACACCGCCAGCTACACAGCCACTGGGTGCAACCAGGTTTCAGCCATTTGAAGCAACTTTTCATGCCCTCTTTCTAGAAAACTCCAGACTTGATGACTCAGCAGCATGTGCACAATTAAAGTGGCACATCATATGTCATACAGTGCAACAAGTCTTCAGCAAATACATGTCTTAAATTGCACAATATTTGGCCGATCCCGGGTAAGGACCTAAACTACCACCTAAGGCCATTTTTTGGGAGGTGGTGGCTACTACCACTTTACATTTGGACAAAAATCTAATGTAATTCGAATTCATGTCTAGCTGTACTACAAGAATGGATGAATGCTAGCTGGCTAAAGCTGAATCAAGACAAAACTGAAGTTCCCATGGTTGGAGGTCAGAGTTTAAAGGGAGTCTATCATTAAAAAAACACCTTTTAAACTAATGTCAATTTGGAATTCTACTCCTACCTTCCATTCTTTTCTTCTCCCAGCCATTTCTGATAAAATTTGCTTCTTCAGTTATGCTAATTACCATCACGGAGCACCTTGGGTATTCCTCCTTGAGCTGACTGCACATGCGCATGCCCGGACCGCCATTTTCCGGTGGTCTGTTACAACGCTGAGTCTGATGCCTGCGAAAGACAGAAGATACAGAGAACAGGAAGAGGGGCGTGAACACAACAGACTAAGGGGCGGTGGAAAGCTATGACGCGGGTATTTTATCAGAAACGGCTGTGAGAAGAAAAGAATGGAAGGTAGGAGTAGAATGGCCTTTTTAAAGGTCATTCCAACATGACATTAGTTTAAAAGGTGTTTTTTTTAATGATATACTCCCTTTAATGGAAAAATGGCAACTTGTACATTCAACGCTTCTGTCCCTAGGAAACACAACTCTTCAAAGCTCAGACTATGTGTGAAAGTTGGGAGTAGTTATTGATGGGGAACTGTCTCTCAGGAACCAGATATCCTCCATTGTCAAATCCTCATACTTTCACCTGAAAAGCATTGCAAAAATCAAACACATACAGCCTTTTGTCCGATCCCTTCCCCATCTCTAACTGAACTCATCTGCCCTCTAACTGCTCATTTCTATTCTTACCCTAGAGCCCGAATGGTACATTCACTTAGTTCGGTAGGTGCTCCAATTTCAAAATGAATTTCCTTCCCCCGGATTCTTTATGCCCTTCAGGCCCTCCCGATACTTGTTTCCAAGGACTTCTCCAAACTCTCTCTCTCCTAATTAAATTTGTCTGGGCCAACACGCCTGCCTGAATAACGAAATTCATTCTCTTTCAACCTAAGTCCACAGGCAGTGTGGGACTCATCGATGTTCATGTGTACTACATATCCTCTCCCGCATGATTGACTGGCATCGCCTTGCTGACTCTAAGCTTTGGGTGGGTTTGGAATCTCAATTTTTCTGCAGTTCCTCTTGTTGCTGACCCCTGGCTGCCTACCATTCCCCACTGATACTATTACGCTGAGGCGGCATGCCCGCTGTCTGAGGGTTGTATTTGACTCAGATCTCACCTTTACCCCACATATTCAGACACTTGCACGCTCTTGCCCCCTGCACCTTAAAAACATCTCTAGAATTCGCCCTTTTCTCACCATGGAAACATCAAAAACCCTCATTGTCGCTCTGATTCTCTTTCGTCTTCACTACTGCAATTCTCTTATAATTGGGTTTCCTCTTACTGAACTCTCCCCACTACAATTTGTCCTAAATGCAGCCGCCAGACTCATCTTTCTGTCAAACCAGTACACAGACGCATCTACCTTGTGTCAGTCGCTGTATTGGTTGCCCATTCATCACATAATACAATATAAAATTATCGCAAATCCATCCATAGCGCTGCGCCCCCCTATATCTCCTCTCTCATCACTGTCTACCGCCCTAACCGTCATCTCCGTTCTGCAAATGACCTTAAGACTTGCATCCTCTGTTATCCGAACATCTCACTCCTGTCTCCAAGAGCTACATCGGTGCTCTGCAACGCTTTACAATCTAATTAATCCCCAACTACAGCAGCTTCAAAACTGCCCTAAAATCACATCTGTTTGGTCAGGCTTATCACGTGACCTGATCACAGTGTAGTGTGCGGAGGTGTATCACAATAACACCTTTTATCCTTCCTCCTCTGTTCCTCAGATCCTGTCCTCTCCATCTAGAAGTTACACTGCACTCCTTGCACTTAGTATCTGTTTATTCACAGATACTGGCTGGTGACTGGGTCATACAGATTCAGTTACACAACCTTTTCTATTAAAAGGTAGCAAACAAGCCCCCTGACCTCTTGTGTCCCCCTATCTCCTCACAGAATGTAAGCTCTTGCGAGCAGGGCTCTCACTCCTATTGTTTGATATGTTTATTCTTTGTCACATTGTAACGTTTCATATTGTCTGTTCATGTGTCCTCTAGTAGTATAATGTTGTACCGTGTTAGCCATTGAAAGTAGTGGAAGAGTGAAGAAATCAGGCGATACCTTTTAGAGGCTAACTGAGTATATTTATAAGTAAGCTTTCAGGAGTACTAGCTCCCTTCATCAGACATGGTGTGATACAAGAACTGAAAATTCACAGATTTTTATACACATGGTTTTCAAAGCATTTTAGAGTCCTTAAAAAAATGCAATCTAAGTAGAGAAGTTATTTACAACAGGTCAAAAAAACAGTCTGGAAACTTGTGGTGCGTGACGGAGGGATCAGTAATTCTTGCTGTTATCTGTTTGCTATCAGGAGGTGATTTGTGTCCCTCACAGGTCATACATAGTGTGATTTGAAGCTGGCATGAATATTGAGTTCAGTTCATGGTTCATACATAGTGTGACATGAAGCTGGCATGAATATTAAGTCCAAATTGCAGAGTTTGAAATTTTTGCATATATTTATACTCCCATTCTTTTCTTTTCTCCTGCGTCTTAAAATGTCCCATTAAAACCACAACCCGCAAATCTTCAATAGAGTGGTTTTCTCCGGAGAAATGTGCGGCCACTGGGAGATCGGTTCTGCTGTTATTACTATTGGATCTGTGTGAGTTCATTCGTTGACTGAGTTTCTGCCCTGTTTCCCCCACATAGAGGCCTGTGGTGGGACATTGCACACACATTATGAGGTACACCACATTGGAAGACCTGCAGGAAAATGTCCCCCTAATTCTGTGCACCTGTTGTGACTGTGGGATAGGTACACTGTCAGTGGTGTGGATGTGCTTGCAGGTCATGCACCTTTTATGTAGGCACGGTGAGGTGCCATTTTCAGTTGGGGCCTTCAGGGCACTCCGGACGATAATACACCTCAGGTTTGGTGGTTGTCGAAAGGAGAGGAGAGGGGGGACTGGAAATATGTCCTTGAGCCTGTTGTCCCTATGTAGCACAGGTTGGAGCTCCTTGGCAATCCTTCGTAGGATCTCCAGCTGTGGGTTGTAGGTGACTACTAGGGGCACTCGGGCATCTTTCTGGGTCTCTCTATATGTGAGCAGACTGTCTCTGTTGATGGCTGCCGCTTTGTTCAATTGCTGGCAGAAATTGAATTGGCAGAAATGGAAGGAACATATTTATCAACATGCGCCACCAAACCTATGATTTACCTTCGTTATATCGATGATATCCTTGTCATCTGGACTGCAGGTGAGGAGGCCCTACTTCAATTCCATAATGACTTCAATGATTTTCACCCGACCATCAACCTTAAACTTAGCTATTCAGGGAGTGAAATTCACTTTCTGGATACCACAATATACATTAAAGACCACCGGCTACTCACATCAATATACCACAAACCCACAGACAGAACGGCCTACCTGAGAAACGACAGCTTCCACCCCAAGCACACAAGACAATCTATAATCTACAGCCAGGCTATACGATACAATCGTATTTGCTCCGACAAAACAGACCTGGACAAACACCTCCTGGATCTGAGGATGAAATTTCTCAGATTGGGATACAAACCAAAAGTAACAGACAACCAATTGAACAAAGCGGCAGCCATTAACAGAGACAGTCTGCTCACATATAGAGAGACCCAGAAAGATGCCCGAGTGCCCCTAGTAGTCACCTACAACCCACAGCTGGAGATCCTACGAAGGATTGCCAAGGAGCTCCAACCTGTGCTACATAGGGACAACAGGCTCAAGGACATATTTCCAGTCCCCCCTCTCCTCTCCTTTCGACAACCACCAAACCTGAGGCGTATTATCGTCCGGAGTGCCCTGAAGGCCCCAACTGAAAATGGCACCTCACCGTGCCTACATAAAAGGTGCATGACCTGCAAGCACATCCACACCACTGACAGTGTACCTATCCCACAGTCACAACAGGTGCACAGAATTAGGGGGACATTTTCCTGCAGGTCTTCCAATGTGGTGTACCTCATAATGTGTGTGCAATGTCCCACCACAGGCCTCTATGTGGGGGAAACAGGGCAGAGACTCAGTCAACGAATGAACTCACACAGATCCAATATTAATAACAGCAGAACTGATCTCCCAGTGGCCGCACATTTCTCCGGAGAAAACCACTCTATTGAAGATTTGCGGGTTGTGGTTTTAATGGGACATTTTAAGACGCAGGAGAAAAGAAAAGAATGGGAGTATAAATTTATGCAAAAATTTCAAACTCTGCAATTTGGACTTAATATTCATGCCAGCTTCATGTCACACTATGTATGAACCATGAACTGAACTCAATATTCATGCCAGCTTCAAATCACACTATGTATGACCTGTGAGGGACACAAATCACCTCCTGATAGCAAACAGATAACAGCAAGAATTACTGATCCCTCCGTCACGCACCACAAGTTTCCAGACTGTTTTTTTGACCTGTTGTAAATAACTTCTCTACTTAGATTGCATTTTTTTAAGGACTCTAAAATGCTTTGAAAACCATGTGTATAAAAATCTGTGAATTTTCAGTTCTTGTATCACACCATGTCTGATGAAGGGAGCTAGTACTCCTGAAAGCTTACTTATAAATATACTCAGTTAGCCTCTAAAAGGTATCGCCTGATTTCTTCACTCTTCCACATGTGTCCTCTGATTTGTAAAGTGCTACGGAATATGTAGGCGCTATATAAAGTTTATTATTATTATTATTATTATTATTATTATTACTGATAGTACACCCTACTATCTCCCTAATCCTGAGAGTCACGATGTGCTTCTTCGCAACCAATCACTTACCCCCTGACCCTCCCCAATGCAACCCAGCATTTGCTCCGGGGATGGACGATCCTCAATTTCTCAGCTGGTCCCGTGCTGGTTGACACATAGCCTCCCATTTTGTTTTCAACAACTCATGGTTGTCGGTTTAGGATCTGAGGGACCTGATGGATCCATGCTCCCTAGAGTTTTGGAGGGTGAACCAGCTCTCCCATTTCTCTGGCCTCCTTGCCAAACTCCTCTGCATACATTCAATATATGACAGAATTTGAATCACTATGGTTGGGTTCTAGTCCAGTACGACATTCCCTCTCCTTTTCTATGCCATGTTGGGGTTGCTCCTGGGCTTCTGCCTCTGTCCTACCTCCATAACTGGTAATCAGATTTGGGAAGTTCATTCTCTGACTCCCACAGAGCCAGGCTGTATCATCCTGCTAACAGTTCCTCTATATCTAGCAGATTTCAGGAGGCGGGCTACAAGATTTTGTCTCGCTGGTATCGTGCTTCATGTTCCTTGTGCTGGAGATGTCTAGTCCCAGAGGACGACACTCTTCACATTTTCTGGAGTTGCCTGACTCTAGCTGGTTTATGGTATGAGGTTTTGAAAAATCATTCTTCCTTTATAGATTTCAATCTTCCCTTCTCTACGGGCTGCTTCCTGTTTCCCCTGAGCGACAACTCCCTGAAATCTTTCCATTGTGAGACACCATGTGGCGACATCCAGAACCTCCCTTGCTCAAAAAAAAAAAAAAAAGCTGGTTTCAAAAAGCTGAGGTCCAAAGGCCCAACTACGTAACCAACACCATATCTTCATGAAGATGTGGCATTATTGGAACTTATACCAAGATACTGATGAGTATAAGTCAATCATGTTTTCAACTTAGGATGGCTTACAGGTCACCCTCCATCTTCCCCCAGGGAATTTCCCTTGCCTTTCCCTCTCACTACCCCCTTTTTTCTTCTTTATTTCTCTTTTTCTCTCACTTTATTTTGCTTGTTTTCCTTCCCCTTCTTACCTCTCTTTCACTTGCTCTCAGTCTTTTCCACTCTTCGCTTCTCACCCCCCTCTTCCTCTTTTTCTCATTCTCCTCTCTAGTAGCCCCCCCACCCCACCCCCCACGTTTCCACTCTACCAACATTCTCTCTTACGTTCCCTTGGTCTGGGACTACCCCTTATTGCTGGCTTTAGTAGACCCCATTTTTTTGGCCCTCCCCACATGGACCAGCACTTTTTCCCTTCTATATTCACTTTGTGCTGTTTTTACATACCTGTTTTTAAAATGTTATAAATAAAGAATAATAATAATAATAAAAAATCACCTTATTCCAACTGAAGATCTCTCCACACTGGTCCATGCCTTCACTACCTCACATCTAGACTACTGTAATACCCTATAAGTAGTAGTCTTCCATTACATTGCCTTCAGCTAGTCCAAAATGCTGCAGCGAGGATATTAACCAAACAATCCCAACATGCTACCCTAACCCCCATCCTCTGCTCTCTGCACAGACTGTAAAATGGAGAATAACTTTTAAAGTTTCCTTGATGACCTTCAAATCCATAAACATCTTAGGCCCGACTACTTAAAATAAATTCAAAATCTCCAGAATCCTTGCCGATCTCTCAGATCAGCAGGCACAAATAAACTGTCCATCCCCAGGATCAACCTTAAACGATTTGGACCCTTCTGCCATGCAACCCCCCACTATGGAACTCATTACCCAAACCAATCAGAGATCTCATCCTTGAACAATTTTAAATCAAGACTCAAAATGCATCTCTTCAGATTGACATTTGCAGATAAATAACATCCTTTTTATACATAGGATACTTCAAAGTACTGTTTAGTTAACAGCCAGACTGCTCTTTGATTCTATGTGAGAAAAGCACATTACAAATACTTCTTGTTGTTGTTATTATATATGGCCAGCTTAAGAGCTCTCAGTGATGATCAGAAAATTATCTGATCACTGAATCAAAGTAGAATCAACAAAATTATATTTCTGTTTATAGAAATGGGCAGAAAAATAGTTCCTACTGACTTCAGTAAAAAATAATTATTAATTTATTAAGAAATTATGGAAGCACATGGTTTGTAAGGCTAGATGTGCTAGTGCCATAACACTGTCCTCGGGTATGCATCAAAAAATGTTGATTCTTTTGGAAAATGTTATGTTAATATATATAATATATTGAGTGTATACCTGAAAACCTAACTATATTCAAGCAATTTCACAGCTCTTTTCACAGGAAGTCCGCAGAAAGTCTTCTGCTTCAATTATACATATACGGAAAACGCCAGCATTTCCGTAGATATAATTGACATGCTGCAATTTACAAAAACACAACAGTTTTTGATATGGCAGCATTTCCGCTGCAGATATTTTTCTGCAATGTGTGGATGGGATTAGCCAGAATCCCACCCACATTGCAGGGACTGTAAAATGCTGCAGTTTTTGCCGCTGTGTTTCTGCTGCACCAAAATCGCGGTAATTACGCAATGTGGGGTCCTGGCCTTAAACACATTTTTTAAAAATTTTGTTTTCCTAGTGCTTGATTCAGACTACACTACCTTATGACCAGCAAATATCTAAGAGAAGATTTGTATGACAGAGCTAATTTTTGAATTTTGCTATATATAGTTCCGCTGCATATTTTTTTTTATCCCGTGATTGAGAATAGATTCCAAATGTTTTGCAAAAATTACCATTTCTATTAAATACCAAAAGGAATTCCTAAAAAAATTTTTTCGGGAAAATAAGTGAAGACATCGAAATGACTCTGTGACTGAGCATGCTGAGTTATTCCTGCCATCAAAGAGGATGGAACCCCTTATGGAGACTCTTATTGCTGTTATGAAGTGTTACGTTAAATTCACACTAGCACTGTCTATCTCCTTTCCATTGTTCTTGTCCGTTGGAGGACCAAACATACTTCTAAAATGGTGGTTACATACAGAGCCTGGCAGACCCTATTGACTATAATGGGGTCCATCGGGTGTCCATTAATTTAAAACTGAAAGCGGCAGATGAAAAAGCTGTGCGTTCAGGACCTTTCCGTCCGCCTATTTCAGGTGGACAGTGTAACACAATCTCCAGTGCAAATGTGAAGGTAGCCTTACACAGAAAATGTCTTTATATTCTGGAATGGTTGGGGTAAATATTTAGATTCATGCTTTTCAACGTTATATATTATAGGAGGTTTTCTTTTCGCACACTCCACCAGTTGCTCAGGCTCTTGCACAAGACCAATTAACTTTTTACACTTGCAGCGATGAAGCTGACACAAATGTGCTCACTAACTGCATCTGTCATTATTAGGAAGAAAAACAGTCAGATGCAAACACAGAAGGAAATGAGATGCATATATTCAAACAGCTACATAAATAAATTAGTTCAGCTAGACAGATACCACACACAGACTAGTCAGCATAGGATAATGAGATTAGCTTATTAAGTGATATAGTTTGACTAATGAGACAGTTAGCCTATCTTCCCATTCATGATAAATGAACGTCTCCAAGCCCTGCTTATACTTGTTACATAAATATAATGTTTATATGAATGCAAGCTATAAATTGTAATATAATGGCAATGCATAACACAGGCAATCCAATAGAATTCAGCAGTGAACAGAATGCTAACAAGATATGCAGCTTTCTCTAACATCATTAATCAAACTGTCCTTGCTATAAAGGCAATATTCACCTTGTTGTCTAATTTATTTTTGTTTTTCTCATTTCCATTTTCCTATATGCTAGCTTACTCTTTACAGCCCCATGTAGGAACATAACCAGTGCTGCAGACTTGAAAAAATAGGTTTGTTTATCAGGATTTTATTGCTAATACTGTAACATGTTTTGTCCCCGAACTGGTTTCTTCTTTGGGACAATACAAAAAGGAAAGCAACACGCAGACAGATTCAAAAGCATTTAGGTTACATGCACACGACCCAGTATGCTGCCCAAGGGTGTTCCGATGCTCCATTCCATTCTAATATTTTATAGGAGCTGTTCTATATATATTGGAACAGGGCACTGGAACAAACTGTGGTACACATGCAGTCTTGTACATGAAGCTTTACTGATGTCAAACAAGGGAGGTAATAGGTCCATAGTAATATCCAATGTCAATAACTGTTGGCCTGGCTGTGTGTACATGTATACTCAATAGAAGAGGGGAGTAAACTGATGCTAGATACCTCAGATGGCCACTTATCTCCCATGAGAACAAAGAATCATGCATGCTGAAATCCAACATGTCTGACCCTTGTCTCTCCTGACATCTGTTCTTTATAGAAAGTTGGGACACCCATCTACACATTAGATGGTTGGCCATCCCCTTATGGTTGAGCCTGGAAATTTGTGGGTTCATATAAAACCTTAAACACCTTAAAGGGGTGTTAAAAGTATTTCTTTCCCCTGCAGAGGCTTAAAACAAAACAAAAAAATATATATGCATACTCACCTCTCTGCTTGGCCAGGGATCCAGTGTAGAGTCTCTGTTTGGCCCTGGGCTTTGTTGATCTTCTCTCTACACATGAGCAAATCAGCCAATCAGTGGTCGAGCAGTGATGAAGTACTACTGTGCAACCACTGATTCACTGCATTGCTCATATATTGGATGAAGGTCATTAGCAGGCTGAAGTTCAGGGAAATTGTTTACCCGAACTAAGACTCTCTACTAGATTACTAGTTACATGCTCATATATTCAAAATTATGAGAGGAAGATCAAGATTAGGGCATGTTATTTTATCTCAAAATCCTCTCCAAAAACTGTCACTGTGGAACCCGTGATGGAAAGCAGAAGCCAAGGCTTACCTTTCCATCGGGGATTTGCACAAGTGGTTAGCCTTATATACAATGGAGCAAATCCAGTGTGAGGCCTCTTGCTGTAGTTTAAATGGTGGTTCAGCTGCAGAAATCATGGCAAGATCAAGTACGTAAAATTTTTTCTCAGTGCAAAAAGGAAAAACAATGGGAGGCAGATTCATGGTGGTTTTTGGAGAAAATTGGGATGTAGAAGTGGAAGTGGAAGACCACCTCAGATTGCTCTCTAAATTCTGCCATGTGAACATACCCGTAGAGGAAAAGTATCTTGATTTGGGGTCCATTTAGTTTTTAGGATCCGTGTCCAAAATAAGGTTGAGTAACTGAATCACATCATCCATTATTTGCTTACTATAACCCTCTTTATCATTTTATTTTTGCAGACAATTAACATTTTGAGATCTGATATATTGTTAAAATCGGTTTTTACCTTTTTAATGGCAACAACCATATTTCCATAAAAATGATTGAGAACTTCTCATTGACCAAATACTAAACAGTACTATAGTTTTAACCTGTAACAATGTATATGCAATTGATACATAACTTCACTTACAGTACCGTTCAATGGTTTTCGGCAGGTGTGAAAATAATGCTGCAAATTAAGAATGCTTTCTATAATAGAAGTGTTAATAGTTTATTTTTATCAATTAGCAAAATTCAAAGTGAATGAACAAAGAGAAATCTAAATCAAATCAATATTTGGTGTGACCACTCTTTGGAGGAGAGGTCCTAGAAGTGATGATATGGCCCCCACAATGCCCTGAGCTCAGCATCACCAAGTCTGTCTGAGAGTTCATGAAGAAACAGTAGAATTTTGGCAAGTCTACATACACATTAGATCTGTGCTTAGTTCTTCATCATATTTGGAAGAACGTCCCTGCCAAGTTCCTTCAAAACTTGTGTGCAGGTGTACCTAGAAGAATTGATGCTGTTTTGAAGGCAAAGGTTGGTCACACCAAATACTGCTAAGTTTTAGATTTCTTTTTTGTTCATTCCCTTAATGTTGTTAATTGACATAAGCATAAACTTCTATTTTTTAAAGCATTCTCACTTTAGGGTATTTTTTTTTCCAAACCCGCTTGCGACGGTTTTGGAAATCGCAGCATTTCCGTTGCAGGTATTTTTCTGTAGTGCATGGATAGGATTCGTAAATCACACCATGCCAATTATACCTACAGAAATGCTGCAAGAAAAACCGTGATGTGTTTTACGTCGTGTTTTTTTCCGCAGCCCTTTTTGAATGCGGCTCACTATGTGAAGTCTAAAGCATTCGCATAGTACTGTATTTTTGTTGCTGGTCAAGAAAGTCACATGAGAATAGTATTTCCATTAAAATTTTGCATAAAGGAAAGTATTCCTATATACAGTAACAGTCATGCTAAAAAATATATGCATGTATTGTTAGCCAATGTCTGAAAGTAAAGAAACCTATTGAATGCCTTTACTTAGTATTTAAGATATTCACACAATTTATTTTTTAATATTCTGAACCAAATATATAATTCTTGTTAATTTAATGCTTTGTTTATTTAATGCCATAAAAATAGAAAACAGGAAATAGAATAGGAACGCTTCAAAAACAGAAACATATAAAAAAAACATAACATCAAGCTATGCAGATGGCTTTGGACACCTGCAAAGCAAAATAGATCAAAGTAATCTGCACCAGCAGATGTTTATTGTCGTGATATATATATATATATATATATATATATATATATATATATATATATATATGTAACCTGTGGTGCAATACATATGAAATACTGAGCATCCTAACTATCATAGCCTTTTGTATCTGGAGAATGGAGCAAAATAAACTGAAAATATACAGTGACAAATAAGCGAGTTCAACTGTGATAACTGTCATGCTGGTACAGAAGAAATATATTGGGGCAGATTTACTAATAGTAAGTTTTAGACAGTGCAACTTTAGACTAGACAGTCTTAAACAACACTTAATGTCTTAAACTGTGTTGGATTTATCAAAGTGTCTCTTGCTGTTCGGTAAATCTGACATAGCATTAAGCTAAAGCCCCATGTTATGGAAACGATAGGGCAAAAAATGCTGTGTTTTACAGTACCTGCAAAGTGAATGAGATTCTGGTATATCCCATCCACACATTGCAGAAAAAAAAATCCGCAGCGGAAAAGCTGCGTTTTCAAAAACACCCACATTTTTTGTTTTATAGGTTTAATAAGGGAAGAAAATCCGCTGAGAAAAACTCAGCAAAAACACAATGAAAAACACTGTGGACAAAACTGTAATGTGGAAACTGTGTTTCCGCTGTGTTTATTTCTGTAGTGTTTTTTAGCTGCGTTTTGCTATGTGGAGCCTTAGCCGTAGACTGTCTAATCTAACAATGCATCACTTATTAGTTGGCTTAAAAGTTCTTTGTACAGTTTTGATGCACAGAATTGCAACTTAGACCACAATTCTTTCCTGTGAGGTCATGCCCCTTCCCGCAAGGCTACACCCCTTTTCACACAAGTTAGAAAAGTGTCTAAAAAGTGTCTAAGGCTGGGGCCCCACGTGGCGTTTTACAGTTCCTGAAAAGTGGATGGGATTCTAGGAAAAATACGCACAGTGGACAAGCTGCAATTTCCAAAACCGTTGCGCTTTTGGAAATCTTAGCATGTCAATTGTACCTACAGAAACGCCTGTGATTTCCCTATGGGTATAATTGGAGCAGAAAGTCCGCCAGAGGAAACCTCTGCGGACTTTCTGTGAAAAGCACTGTGGGAAAAACAATCTGTTGCTGCCGCAGTTTTTCCTGCAGCGCTTTTTTGCTGCGGCCTGCAATGTGGGGCCTTAGCCTAAAACACTAAACACTAAAACAGCACATTAGGCAGTTTTTGTTACAAATTATGCCAGAATTCTGGCACATTTTGTTTAATGAATTTTCCCCATTGTGACTATATATTGCAGAGTAATTTTCCTGCAGTTAATAGTAACCGTTATCCTAATATTCAACAGATATATCCTTCAATAATGATTATATTCAGGTTGGATCCAGGTCATCGGAGTCAAATTATTATGTGGCATACAACGCCCCTTTTTATTGGGATAGAAAGAGTATCTTCTAAAAAATGAGAGTATAGGCAATAAAAATTGCTAAGCTTTATTCTACATTTAAAGGATCCAACTCAGTACCATACAACTCACAAATGAAGCTGACATGATCAGTTAAATGCAAAGGGTTCATCTACTGCAATATATGCTTACCAGCTGATAGCACTGAGTAAAGTTGTGGAAAGCCATCAAATGAATGCAGGGTTGGACTGGCCCACCGGGGAACCGGTGAATCCACCGTGGGCCCCGAGCCCCGACTATTAGTCCTCATGTCATGGAGGCCCGATCGGGCCCCTGACCAGTGGCGTAACGATCACGGTCGCAGGGGGTGCGACCGGGCTTGGCGGGGTATGGTGCCTGTGGCCAGCTGGAGATTGTCGGGGCCCCAGACCACTATGATAGCAGTCGGGGAAAGCCTGGTTCCCCGACCGCTATACATACTGTTATTGGAAAGGGACCCAGGCATATTGCAGGCCCCTTTCCAATAGATGTCAGGGCACCCAGGGGAGGTGACTGAAAATAATAAATAGATATTCTCACCTCTCCTGGGCACAGCATTCTCTCCGGTGCTCTTCCGTCATTTGACTGAGGCCTGTGATTAGGCCCCAGCGGTCACATGGGACGCGGCCGCATAATGATGTCAGTGCGCCCCCACATAACCGCTGAGGCCCAATCACAAGCCTCAGCAGCGACTTCGGAAGAGGGCCTGAAGACACTGAAGACGGCAGGATGGAGCGAGGATGCCAAGGAAAGGTAAGGCAAGGTGAGTATGAATGTTTGTTATTTTTAATCATCTTCCCTGGGCCTCCGATTATTATACTCTGGGGTCTGAGGAGACCCCAGATTATAATAATAGCACCGAAGCGGGAGGGGGCTGTTGGGAGCTTATAATACAGTGTGGGGGCCACTGTAGAGCATATACTACTAGGTGGGGCCACTGTGGAGCATATAATATAATTATGCTAAGCAACCAATCAGTTCAAGGAATCATTCAGTATATCATTGGTGCCTGACAGTACAGTATCTCACTCCACAGTCAGATTTATTGTAATCTGGTCAGCCTTTAAGATCCTGTCATGGCTAACCACATGTGGAAGTTCCACAAAGATGGCTGCTTACTTTCCTGTAACATTAGATATTTTGGTGTGATAACACATTAGAGGAATTCTTTCAGCAATTCACTGTTCTGTTTAGGGTAGAATTTTTTTGGGTTGTATTATTGCTGCTGTTTCGGTTCTTATCACGATGTAGCGATGGCCATTTTATTTTGCTGAGACTCTATGGGGCAGATTTATTAACCGCATAAGGACCAGGCTCTTTTCCCTGGTTTAGGACCAAGTACATTTTCAGGTTTTTTCATATGTGCAGTTTTGAGCGCTATAACATTTTCCATTGGGTTACTCAAACAATTTTTGCGTCTTTTTTCCCACTCTGTTACGGTAATTTATATGTATGTGATACTTATCGTGTCACTTGGGTCGGGGCAACAATCTGTTATTTATGCTTAGACATTTGCCCTCTCCATAGGGTCATAATAGAATTGGGGGGGGGGGGGGTATTTTAACATTCCCACATGGAGGACTTTTCTCTCCGCCAATTTCAGTATAAAATGGCGGAAACCCCACGGATGTTCGTGGGTAACCACTGTTTTAGCAGTCTCTCTGTCGTTCGGGTCCCCCAGTGGAGACCTGTGCGCAGATGTGAACCTAGCCTTAGCTGCCCACAGAAGAATACAAAATGAAAATGAAAGCTGTACTGTGATTGGTTGCTATGGGCAAGTAAGATAGTTTTATTTTTAGACCATTTTAATAAATCTGCCCCTATGAATTAAAGTTACACCGCTGAATAAAGAAATAGCTAATTTTTAATCTCTTTGACAGGTTTTCTTTAAAATAGTTTATTTTCTCTTTATTAGTAGAATTAATAGCCACTAATATCAGTTATCTTGTAATTCTAATCTATTCTTCCCAAATAGCATAAATAAATTTATCATACTCCTGTAACCCAACAATTATATAAGGCTACTATTGATGATAACAGAATACATGCAATATATCTACATAGCAGGTGCAACGTAATAGTCCTGGGCCTTCAAATGTTATTTTTCATTAACACAAAATATTATTTTTTCTTTTTATATTGCAGAAGATATTTATAAGGATAAAAACTTAACTAAAATAAACAATTGTAAAAAAATTAAGTAATTTGCAAGTTACATTTTCTCCAAGCAAAATAATTTAGATTTGTCTTTTACAGCGCAGCTTCTGCATATTTTCCGTTTCTAGAAGTGTTTCATGAGTCCTTCCTGTTGCATCCCCTAATCATATTACCCACAGTACTCATGACTAAATTTAGAAAGGGTTTTCCATATATTAATTTGATTACTGAGAAAATGCCCCCTCCCATCTATTCTGGTAAACTTTGCTTCTGTTTTCACAGTTACCAGCTGTCTGCTAAAGTGTGTTCCTGGAGGACAGCTGAAAATGCATTATCCAGAGATTGTATCTGGTTTGATTTGCCAGCAGTCAGATCCTGTTGATCTGGTTTCCATTTTAGCCCTCTGTGCTCACAGTTCAAAGAACAGTGAGGGCTGCAAAGAAATTACTGCCATATTGTTCAATGGGCCACACTGAGCAATATGTAGGATTATAATTAAGAACACATTAGGGGAAACAGTTCACTGGAGATAAGCTGTTTGACTGCATGCACTTTTTGATGAGGGTTTAGCGCCAATCCTAGAATAAAAAGATTAAATGTTTGTTACCAGTCCTTTTGATCTCCTGGCAGAACATGTGGTAAAGCATATTTGAATCAAATTAAAAGCATCCTCAGATAAAAATAACCCTGTTCTCCCAGGCCTATTAAAGCAAAAATGTGCACATATCCCTTTCCAACCATCCATTCATTCATTCATTCATTCACCAGTTCACCTCAGTAAATACATCAGAACAAATGGCTGCTCTGAGATAAATTATATGGACTGGTTAATCAGGTACAAAACCTAAACTGTAGATTATAATAACATAATTATACATACAATACAAATAATACATTTACACCCGCTATATCCCCTTCAGGCACCAGTCTATCATCCAACTATGGTTCTAATATTTCATAGATGTCTGAGGGCATATTCACATGTCTGTTTTAGCAGGTGTGTATAGTCTGTAATATTCACAGCCTGCATACAAGCTCATTCAAATGTGTGTTCTTTAGACTGAAGTCTATGTGTCCATGAAAATCACATACAGCACGCTGATTCTATTGCTATACTGTCCATTTTTTATGGATCCAGAGACATTGAAAAAAATAAAATATTTCTAAAAAGTTTAATTCATTTTTCTAAGACATGAGAAACAAATCAAACATGGATAGCACAAGACCTGAAAATGAGAAGGATCATGTGCTGTTCATGAATAAAATGAACATCACACTTCTGCCAAAAGTGGAAGTGAAAATAAGACCTTAACCCCTTCCCATGACAGCCATTTTTTGATTTTTGTTTTTTACTCCCCTCCTTCCAAAAGCCATAACTTTTTAATTTTTTCATTCACAGCACCATATGAGCACTTAATTTTTGTGGGACAAATTGCAGTTTGTAATGGTACCATTTAGTATTCCATACAATGCACTGGAAAGCTGGAAAAAAATTCAGAATGGAGTGGAATTAGAGAAAAATTGCATTTGCTCGACTTTCTAATGGGCTTTGTTTTTCCCTTATTCACTAAGTAGCCAAAATTGCACCTGTGGGTTGGCATGATTACAGGGATACCAAATTTATATATCTATATTTTTACTTTTTTTTTCCCGCTACGACGTTCACCATATGGAAAAAATACGTTTATAAGTTTATTATGTGTATGTGTTTTAGACTATTTATTTTTATATTTTACCTAAGGAAAGGGGGAATTCAATTTAAATTTTTATTATTTTTTTTTTATTTTTTACTTTTATTTTTGGCCTCGGCCAGCTTTGACTGAGGTATCATGAGGGATAATGCCCTTGATCAGCTCAGGCACTACCATGAGCATTGCCGCCAGTCTCCTCTGTATAATATAATACAGCGGAGACCCGGTGGCCACTTGGCTCTTGAGCGGCCACCATGTTTCGACACCCAACATCCACCATAATAGTATGTCAGATGTCGAAAAAGGTTTAAAGGAAGTCTGTAAATGAGACCCAGCAGACGTAGTCGCTGTTGAACAGGCTATGCTTGCAGCACAGTTTTCTTAGTAGGTTTCTTACAGTCACAGAGTAACATGGAGGCACAATTAACTTACAGAAAGCAGTATCTAAACATTTGGACACTCTACAAACATGGACAGAAGTGCTGTCTGATTTTCATTCTGTCCTCTAGTTGTCTGACCGTTTCTACCATGGAAAATCTGGGGCTACCCCTGGGACTTGGTCTTTCCTCTTAGCCACTATTGGGGAAATGTAGAGCATGTTTCAGCCATGGATACCAGGATTCCTCATTTATGAAGCAGTGGGGATATTCAGTTACAAAATATGCAATAGGGTGCAATGACATGGGACTGCCTGTTTTAACCTAACTACTACTAGGTAATCTGGACAGCTTAAGGTGCAAGCTATTGCCCCCAACTACAGCTAGTTACCAACTAACTGAAACAGACCCAAAGGCTTGCAAAAGAAATGAGGCTGTCTGGAAATGGTTAACTCAGAGCAGTACACAGCAGCACAGGAAATTTTTCAGTGAGATTTTCCTGTGTTTAGTTGCGATTCTGCAATGTGGGACCTTAGCCTAAAGCATGTTATTCATCAATGCAAGAATTAGAGGGAACCTGCCACAAGGAAAATGCATTATGATCTGCAGACAGGACATTTTAGAGCAGGAGTAGCTAATCAGATTGATACTGTATACAGTAATACCTCTTGCATTCGCGTTTCTGAATTCGCGGATTCACCTACTCGCGATATTTTCTTTGGAACCTAAGACATATGCATTTGCGATTTTTCCACAGATCTGCGAAATTTGCGGTTTGGGTATGAGCAAAGTACCGTATTTTTATTGTGCATATGTGCAAACGGCAGCAAATGAATTGGTATACGTGCAGTACAGTACTGTAGGGGTAACATTAATGATATTTAGGGGTTATATAAGGGGGGAAATAAGCATAAATTAGCATTTAAGTGCTCGCACCAAATATTCGCGATTCCTCGCGATCCGCGACTGGTTCTGGAACCTAACCTCGCGGATATTCGAGGTATTACTTGTATATGTTTTATAACATTCATTTATATCTCTAAGCATTCTATGCTTAGTGATTGAGTCAATCTGAAGTCCTATCAGTGACTGTCAGTCCTCCAGAGATAGTTGTCATTGATAGGACCATCCACTGGACTCAATTACTATTTCTATGCATAGAAAGAGCAAAGATATAAATGAATCAATGACAGGTTATACTAAATCTTTTCCCACAAAACTATATATCAATCTGCTCATTTCCTTCTCTATAACATGTTGCCTGCAGATCATATTGCATTTTTATGGTAAGGGGTTCCCTTTAAATATGACTTTAGTATATGAAATGTATCTTAGCTAGTAATAGTTTCCAAATGACAAGCCTTGTTCAGGCTGTTGATCTTTTCCATAGTCAAATATCCACTTTGTAACATAAAGAACTCAAAGGTACAGTACAATATGAACTTTACTATAAC
Source organism: Leptodactylus fallax (assembly GCA_947044405.1). Classification (NCBI taxonomy): domain Eukaryota; kingdom Metazoa; phylum Chordata; class Amphibia; order Anura; family Leptodactylidae; genus Leptodactylus; species Leptodactylus fallax. Next base: position 7,096,274 of record CAMRHE010000021.1, read on the forward strand.
CAATTATGTATGTGTATTAATTAGATACAGTAAAATAGGCTATAGAAATCGCCATGTTCACTCCATAGTTGACAAATTTACTAATCAAATCTAAAGAAAATAGGTGAGGCAGAAGGTTTTCTAATTGGGGCCAAGTGAAATCTTTGGAAGCAGAGATTTCCCTGTGCAGATTGTTCTAGTGTAATGAAGCAAGCAAAATTAGAGTGTTATTCATAGCATGAACGCAGGAGATAAATCAGTGTTCACGGAAGTGCACTCATCCCAGTGTATTTCAATAGGGCTGATGGGTTAATAAAAGGAATCAGATGAATACTGTGCATCTGCTGCTTTATATTAAAAAATAGAATATTTCTCTAATGTGCACATTCATTATTTTATATCCATTCAATTTAGTTTCTAGTCTAATTCCATATTCATTTTCTCTAGATAAAATTAATATTGTCTGGGCAAGAAGGTGAAAGACTACAACAACACTCAGAAGACGGAGAGAAGAGAGGGATATATGTAAGAGTGAGATAAGGTGAAAAGAGGACAGAGAGAAGGCAAATTAAAGGAATGAGACAAACAAGTAATAACTCCAATAGTGGGGCCTAGCAACAAGTATAGTAGTGACACTGGTGAAGCTCCTTATATCCATATAATACTTTTTTTGACCCAACAGTGACAAAAATTGATGACTTGCCAACAACATCTTTGTAACTATCCCCTTCAGTGTTTGGCATGGCTCTGAACATTTAGTAGTTGCTGTACCTGGAATTATTAAAAGCTCAATTCCATTCCCTTGAATGGAACACAATAGCAGTGAGGTGCAATGTCAAGCACAGATGAACACACAAATACCACAAATGAACATAAACTATATTTGGGAATATTTTACCTATGTACTGTCATATACCCTACCAATAGCCAAATATATACCAAGAGTTTGTACTTTTGGATTACATTTGTATTGTTTTCGGTCTACCATTGCTTCAACTGTAATAAAAAGCTAACTGTATTTTATGGTCAATATGTAGGTTATAGCTATGATATATGGAACAGCAAAAATTTCACAATGTCTGGAGTCACTCACATCTCCTGTAATCATATTTGTTTTGTATAGTTTGTGTACTGTATGTAAACCCCAAATGTAAAGCCCCGGGGAATTAATGGTGCTATATACAGCCATATGAAAAAGTCGGGCCCCCCCATTTCCCTTAATCATTTTTGTTCTAAATATTGGGGGGCAACGGCCCCCCCAATTAATATAAAAGAGAAAAATTAAGAAGAAAAGATAAAAAAAAAAAAAAACAAACAAAAAAAACGAAACAAAAAACCACACCACTCATATTAAAACCCACCACTCACAAACAACACACAAACAAAAACAAACCCCCGACCAAGGAGCCGAAAGGAAAAAAAAAAGGGGGCCCGCCCTCCCGGCGGGCCCCCCAAAACACCACAAAACAAAAAAATAGGTTCAGGAAGGATACAAAAAGTTGTCCAGAGAAACCGCAGCCACGGGGCAAGAAGGAAAGGAAGACCACAGGGACGCGCCCAGGGGGGAAAAAAACACAAAAGGAGAGAAGAAGAAGGGGAGACGACCCCCACACACCACCCCCAACAGCGCACCACAAGGCGCGGCACCCTGCAACGGTCAACAATACAGCACCGAAGGGAAGCGAGGAGAGGGGAAGAAGGAAAGCACGCACAAACGAGGCGAGGAGAAAGAAGGACAGCAGCAGGAAGAAGGCGGAGAGAAACAAAGAGAGGGGCAACAAAAGGCGAGAGGCGCAAAGAAAAGCACCAAGAAAACAGACACGAAAATTGGTGGAATTAATGGTGCGTTTACCTGTAAATGTATAATAATAATAATAATAATAATGGCAGGTTGAGATGGTCAGCATTCTCTTGGAAAGCCAATAATGACCATTCTATACATTTGGAGGAAAAAGGGAGTTTTTAAAGAATGGTAAAAAACCCATCCGGATCCCAACTGTTAAAAACAGGCGCTGGGCGTTATTTTTGCAAGGACTTAGTCACTTCATGTTGGGCCCATACTTCTGGTCAATTTTGGTAATGAAATTTTGCTGAAAACAAAAAACTGCCGTTATTAGAATATAAATTAAATGCTTTAAAAACAAAAAATTTAAAAAAAAAAATAAAAAAAAGGAAAATTTTTAAAAATAAAAATATAAAAAAAAAAAAAAAAAAAAAAAAAATATATAAAAAAATATAATAAAAAAAAAAACAGAGGGACTGGTGCACTTCACAAAATAGATGGCATCATGAGGAAAGAACATTATTTGGCAATACTGAAGCAACATCTCAAGACATTAGCCAGGAAGTTAAAGCTTGGGCGCAAATGGGTCTTCCAAATGGACAATGACCCGAAGCATACTGCCAAACTGGTTACAAAGTGGCTTGAGGATAAAAAAGTCAATGTTTTGGAGTGGCCATCACAAAGCCCTGATCTCAATCTTATTGAAAATTTATGGGCAAAGCTGAAAAGGCAGGTGCGAGCAAGGCGGCCTACAAACATAGCTCAGTTACACCAGTTCTGTCAGGAGGAATGGGCCCAAATTCCTACCAACTATTGTGAGAAGCTTGTGGAAAGTTATCCAAAACGTTTGACCCAAGTCATACAGTTTAAGGGCAATGGTACCAAATACTAATGAAATGTATGTAAACTTTTGACTTTGCAGAAAGTAATAAAAATGCCTTAAAAATTCTCTCTCTCATTATTCTGGAATTTGGCAAATATAAATAATTTTGGTAATCCTAATTGACCTAAAACGGGAAAGGTTTATTCTGATTTCATGTCAGATAGTGAGAAAAACATGCATATGTGCCTTTTTATATAGTGTATGTAAACTTCTGGTTTCATATGTATATAACATATATTCCTCCCCCTCTCAGGAGAAATTTCTTCCCAACAACTGACCAATGACCCTTGTTTGCCATCACAATGTCCCATGCAAACAGTGCAAAGTTAGTGCTGCAAACAAACATAATATCAGTCATCAACATACTTTTTGAAGAGGACCTTTCACCAAGTCCACCATTTCCAACTTTTTACATGCTTCAATAGGGGCCACTTTACGGATTCTGGCAGAGTTGGAATTTTTTGTCTAGCCCCCACCATTCCTGAGTTTTCAGTGCAGTTAAAAGGAGAAAGCAATATGCTAATTAGGCTCTTTACTATCTTGTGGGCAGTCCTGACCTGTGTGCTCCAGCCCAGGACCGCCACCTGACAGCAAAGAGTCTAATTAGAATATTGGGTGCTGAAACTAACAGAATTGATTACTCAGGACCTGTGGGGGTTACAGAAAAAGTTCCAACAGTGTCACACTCAGTGGAGCAGCATCTATTGAAGCATGCAAAGAGTTGGAGTTGGTAGAGGTTTTTGGACAGTTTTTGCAGACCAGTAAATATGTGATATAAACATAGTAATAGTAGATGAACTTGATCATATTTAGCACATATTTAGGCATATATATATATATATATATATATATATATATATTATTGCAATAGGAGCCAATGGGTGAAATATGTAAATTATGATAGAGCTATGTATTTTGTGCACACAGAGATAGGTAGATTTTCCTGATGTATGTGGTGTGAACACAGTTTGAAATAGGTAAAGATTGGATTATGTAGTAATGTTGCTACAGTCAGATGAATGATTGTATCTCAGGGGTGCCATTAAGATTTCTAGGGCGGCTTATACAAAATAAAGGTGCATGCAATTGTTTGGAGTAATTTTTATCACTGCAACTGATTGAAGACAGATACTGATATGAGTGTTTCCAGTATATTGCTCCGGAAATCCTGGCACCATATTATCAATGAAAAAATAAATCCAAAGATATCAATGTGTAAAGATCCTTGGTAAATGGATTTAATAATTAGAAAGTCAAATTACAGATTTTATAGCAAGTTTCTTCCAAAGACCATTGCAAGTGCTGTGTGTCACTTTGTCAATATGCAAGTGAGGTCTTTGGCAAAACGAGAGCATTGCCATTGCTCCAAAAACCAATGGCAAAACATTGATATCAGCAACAGAGGTACCAAGTCAAAAGGGGAAAACACTGCTTATTCAGGAGACCCCAACCTATCTGCGGGCTGGGTTGATATGCTTTACGACTCCTTAAAAGGGGTTGTCCAATATCAGAAAAGGTTCATTACTGTTTTCCAAATGTAAAATAAGCAAAGAGACTAAGATACTTAAATTTTCTAAACTGTGTGAATGGTCTGATTTTAGTGTAAGGCCATGTGGTCCTGGAAGTGGAGGTTCTTCTGTAAACTGTGATGTTTCAACATAGCATCAGGTGGCTGGAAGATTCCTCCCTCTATCTTTGTGTCAGTGATGTAATGAAAGGGCTGGCTGTCTAGCTCAGATCATTAGTTCAATGGATTTGACAAGGAACATAAAAAGATTTAAATCTGTAGATAATGAAAAGTTATACATTTTGCAAATGTAAATAATTATACATTTTGCAGAGTTTAAGGGATTTTCTCTAACCATAATAGTGGCGACTGTCTTTTGTCTTGTCAGTTGCCAATGGATATAACCATGGATGTAACTTTCTATGGTTAGACATTTGCCAAAAGCCCAGCCATGATTTCCTTATTCCATACACAAAAAAGGAAGGGGCCGTGTAGGCACAAAATGTAACCCTTCCACAATTAGCAAATCATGATGAGTTTCTGACAAGTGCCAGATCATAGAAAGTTGCAGTATTCATGGTCATATCCATTGGCATCTGATCAAGACAAAAGACTGTCACCATTAAGATGGTTAGAGAAAATCTTTAAAACTGCAACATTTTTAATAATTTCTGTTTGCAAAAATGTTATCTTTTAATTATCTACAAATGTGAATATGGTTATGTTCAAACCCCTTTTAGTTAACCCTTTTCTCTGTGGAGAAGGAGGCTGGCATAGCTAATGACCTAAGCCAGACAGTGAGCCTCTTCATCATGTTACCGATACATAGAGAGGAGCCTGTATCAGAAAGTCACAGATTACAGAATAACCTCCACTTCCATGACCAGTTGAACGTAGACTGAAATTGTAGACCATGCATGGAGTTTAGAAAGGTATATTAGTAAGTTTCTTTATTTTACACTTGGAAAACAATAATTGACTTTTTTTTTCTGGCATGAGACAACCACTTACAAGGACAGATGTCCCTATGGCAGCCATTTTATGTTTTATAACCACACAGTGACTTCATAGTTTTCAGTTGTTTACATCACTTTTCTAGTTATGCTGCCACATTCTTCTGTGGTCTCCAGGGAACCAAAAAGCTAACTACATAGAGGAATACAATAATGCTTTAACACATTTATTCTTAAGTGTTTACTGGAATGGTGGCTTTTCTTGGATGCCATAGAATTTCTGAGACATGAAGTTCTTGAATTTGAAAAAGTAATTCATACATTCAGCATGAAATAATGAGGATGTGATGGACTACAGTGGCCTGAGAAGAGAGGAGGCTTGTCTGCTCACTGCATGTGACAATGCTGAAATTGTTTTTTACTGTCCATTCACTTCAACAATGTACCATTCTGTACCTCATAAGCACTTAATTTATTCCAACTCTTTGCCCTGACCTGTAATCCCCTTCTCCTTACCCATCTGACCCATCTGTGTTTCATTTCCCACTCATCAGCATCCAAAGAGCTAGGCCTAGGACCTGTTTGGAAGCATTAGAGAGTGATTGGCACCATTCCCTTTCCTGCACCACATCCTCTGCTGAATAAAATGACCATCAGATCAGAGAACAGAGCGTGCTTTGTCCTCAGCAACCGAGATCTGGAAGCACTTTCAATCATTTGCACTCTATACCCACTCAAATGCATTAATGTGATCAACATTGGGTCTGTTGTGGGCAGTTTTTTCCATCGAATAACTTGCTAACATTCCAGGCATGTACTTCCCTGAAAACAAGGCTGAGACTGGGCCCTGAATATTCATTTGGAAAATTACCAAGAGCAAAAGCTTAGCTTGGCACGCCTGGTGTTGATTCTTAATAAGTGACTTCCTAGAGCTAAGGTATGGGACTAACAGCTTCAGTAAGTTGTTTGAAAAATATTTTCTTAAAATATTTTCTAGGTGTCTCCTACCGCACTGTTTCCTGTGGTGTGTGTCATATTGTAGGCTTTCGTATGACAGCTTGTCAAGGCAGAGAAACACTTTTTTCTTTGCCACAGCTGCTGATGTCAAACTAAACTCTTACGTATGTAGAATTAGATCATTCTTGTCTGTGCTGATGTAACTGCATACCCCCACTTTAGTCTCCACTAAATAAATCAAAGCGTATGGAGATAAAATAAAAAAGATAGAATTTTTATTTCTTTAAAAAATGTGCAACCTGTATCTGTGCATATTGATATATCAATATTCATTAATTTATAGTTACGATGCTCCTTTAGTAACACAGGATGACAGTCTTGTTAGGAGCTTTATAAATACCTAGATATACAGTAGACCTTAAAATGCACAAGTTATGAGTTAAATCACCTGGAATCCTTATAATTGCTGGGAAACCTTATAAAAGGTAATTGTATTTTAAAGGAGATATTGTATAGAATTATGGGTCATATTCAACTTTTTTTTAATTCAACTTTTTTTTAAATAATCTCCTTAAATATGTTTGCATCTGTGATGTAGTGCAGGTGAAAAGGCAACAGACTTTGGAGACACTTAGTTGTGGACTATAGCAGTTTGCTAAATATCCTTTCAAGGAACACAGAAAAGCATTTATAGGCAACAAATTGGTTAAGTCCACTGAATCGCCCTGTCTTTGGGGGCACACCTGTGGGGAGGGAATCTCCCTCTTCCCCCACACATAGTCTCCTGGGACTAACTTGACAACTCTTTGCAGATAGTATATTTTAATTTCACATATTGCCAGAATTTGTCTGTCAACAGTATGCATTGCAGTACTTAACCAAGCAGTTATACAGTCTTTGGTTTTGCTGGTAGCTGACTAACTTAACTCTCTGTTTATAGTTAGCACCCAGAGTTCCTTCTTAGTAACTAGCATATCAACAGAGCCAACTACAGGCTACTCCTGGGTCTCCAGTAGGTGTGGGCTGGTTCAAAATGGCATCTTTCATGTTTGTGAGGGCTTACTTTGAGACCTGTGCTAAAACTGTCCCAGCCACCACCAGGTATTGTCTTCTACACATCTCTTTTTTGTGGTCATCAGCAATTCCGCCAGTAGTTCTCTGGCCTAGCCCCGCTGTCTGCACTTTGAGACATGCTCAATTCTCAGGAAGCTCTTCAGCTTCGACCCTTTCTCTTCCTCTGTTGGAGCCAGAATTAAGTACCCGCCTCCCTACTTTATTAATTACCTTGGGACTTCCTGGAGCTAGAAGACTAGATGAACACACAGGTGCACAGCTTGTCATCAGGCAGATGTCTGAATATTGTGCTGTGACTATGAGCTGTGCATCTGTGGGTCTATCACATGAATTGCAGCAAGAAGAAAAAGCTGTGAGGAATTGAAACAGAAAGTATATTGGAAAATTGTATAACTTTTCATTGTACAAAGAATAATACTTGTCTCTCAATATTGATCTGAAACTGGACAATCCTTTTAACCACTGGACAACAGGACTGAGGCACTAGCCCATTGTAAAATTGGTGCTAGGAGACAAATTCTTTTGACATTTTGGCATGCATTTTGTAGGATTTGCTTTACGTTGGCTATGCAGTATGAAGTATAGCTATTGGAGATAGATTTAGAACATGTTACTGTTAGTTGACAGTGTACATGCAGACTGCTTCCAGATTTCTGTCAAAAACATGATCTGACATGTTGGATACTATGCTCCACATTTGTCATAGCCTTATCAATTTTCATTTGTTCCACCTAATCATAAACTGATGCAGAGATCTGTCATCAGTGAAGAGTCAACAGACCCTCCAACATGTGCTTTCAGCAGTCACTACCCATGTTTGATCATATTTATGCCAAAAGTATTATGGCTGAATGTAGGTGTCATGTATCTAGACCTAAGGACAAGTTAGAAAAAAAAAAAAAAGATTTGGGAAGAGGATTTCCGTATCACGCAAGATGGTATTCAATCCTGTCCTTGGCGTTAAATATATACCTTTACTGTGGAACCATAGCATATGCTTGTGTGAAGCCAACCTAAGTCTGTGGTCATATAAAATATACAAATTTATAAGCAAACAAACAAAATTATCTGACATTTGTAATGTAATTGGATATATTACAAACTGTAAACATACAGTGATCCACTGAGAATCATAAAATTCATAGTTGGTTAGCAAATTCCCGTATACTACCTTTATATGAAAGGGTGAAGAAAAGGCTCCGTTCATTAATAGGAAATATTTTCTGTAAGCAGCAAATAAAGTCGTGTCTACATAATTTGGCATGATCTGTTAAAAATTCAGTTCTATTTCTCTAAAGCTTAGTGTAAGCAGTCTAATAGGGTTTCCAGGTCACATTTACAGTATTAAGAAACCCTGCAATATGAGCTATTGGTTCTTAGTACGTGTTCTTTTTCAGTATGACTTTATATGTGTGAGCTATGAACTGGATTTCTAATCTCTGTCATGTTTTTACTCTATTATTAAATTAGCTATTAGAATCAATTCATAATGTACCAGATTTGACACACATTTTTAGATTCCCACTAAATCTGAACTTTTGCGATCTATTTCAGAGAAATCGACAAAAATGGCCACCACCATGTGAAAATAGAGAAGCAAAGAGAAGTATCACATGACTTTAATAACAAGGCAGGCGTCCCTATAATGCCTTGCAGGAAGCTCTTCAGGCAATCATAAGAGACTGTCAGTGGTCACCGATGAAGCCATAGCCAAGATAGAGCACAACCAGAATGCTGCCATTTTGTGGGGATGGAGAAAGAGAGAGAAGAGGATCAGAGCTCAGCCAGAAAAGAGAGTGAAAAATCACAGAATAAATACAGCTACCAATAAATAATAATGTTTGAGGAGAAGAGAATAAATAGATTTAGCTAATAGATAGAGGAGTCAGTGTCAGACAGGAACTAGGGACAGACAGGGATGGACGGCAACCATTACAGTCTGTCAGTGCTGTTTTATCACAGTTCCACATTCAGTTGTGCTTGAAATTCTTGATATGTTTACCCAAAAGGCAAGAAAAAGACACTTGATATACATGGCAAGTAAATGGCTAACATATAGAGGTTAGCAATACAACTGATAAAAAACATGGAAAAGTTGTTTATAATAATTGGTTGAAAGTCAGGAATACCCTCAAGTAACCACATAGAATAAGTTCAGTGATAAACAACCTTTGACTTGAAGAGGATACAACGTGCCATGTAACCTGATGAAAATTATAGGCTGTCTTCCTGTCTGTATCTGTCAGTTGAATGACGTCACTTCCTGTGTGAATGGCCACAGTGTCTAGTCTAGTCTTTTAACAGATCTAAATGTTGTGGTCACAAACAATAATTTGTATGTGGGCCCGGGAAGGAAGACTGTCCACATGAAGCCAGAAGTGGTTTTGGAAGATCATGTCCTGGCCTTCTATTATCTTTCCATGAACTGAATTAAAAAATATACTGTTTCACTAGTGTAACAACATTTAGATCTCTACATATTACAGAGACTTATCATCTTTCCATTCTTGCAGTGCTGTTTAACAACTGGACTGACAATTATAACATTGTTGGTTATAGTCATAGAGAAAAAGATATAAACTTTAAGTGTTTCATAAAGAAAGAATATAACTGCCAACATACCTGGCAGGACCAATATAGAAACAGTTTTCATAATGTACACCACTCATCATTCCATCTGTGGTTTTTGGAGAATATACAGAATGTATGCTACTAGAAATGCAGGTTCCAATGTTTTGTATTACTATTTTACTATCACACATATGCCATACTTATTCTCCAGACAAAAGTTTGGACATTGATTTTGGCACTTGGTATAGAATGAAAGGCTTACCTAGTGTTCAGTGGTCTCCAAGGCCACCTAAATGCTCTGGGTCATTTGCAAGAATTTCTCAAAACATTAGCAGCCATATGATCTACTTGGCAACCATTGATTTTATTTTACTTACCCTGTGTTTATGCTCATTAGATCATAGAAATTGCTTTACTGTGGTATAATCTCCAGTTTCAGCTTTTTCAAGAACAGCTGGGTATACACAACTGATGGACATCTTCATGTAATTGTTTCAACCAGTAAATGATAGCTAAACTAATACATACTTGTAAAATGCACAATCAGTTTGGCATGCAATGTATTAAGAATAGGTTCTGGCATAAAACTGAAAAATAACATGGAATCTCATGAATATCAAATTATTATTTTCCTACAAAGCAGCGATCCTAGGATATTTTCATGTAACATTTTATTTCAGACTGTCTATCTGGTTATTCTCTAAGCTAGCATTGCATCAGATGTTACATACTTTTCCTTGGTGCCCAATAATCCACAATATTTGATTTACTGATATACTGTATTTTGTTTGAAAATCTAAGGTACTTCCCTTCAATTTTGCGGACAATAAATTATGAGGTGTAAAACAACGTCAAGTGATATCGCAAATAATAAAAGCTGTATTTTATTTCATGCCATGACAGGTCCACGTTTCGATTCTATTCAATGTTTTACAAATTTGTTGATATATATTTATATAACACCATAACAAAAAATTTTAAGACTCTTAAGTTTATTACCTATTGGAGTCTATTTCATATTTTACTTCTGAGATTTACTTTGTGAGGCCAATGCTTCATGTGAGGTCATGACAATGAATATGGTTTTCTTCTCCTGCAGGCCACACTTCTTCAGAAGGCATGTGAAAGGGGCAAGGATAACAGTCTGAGGGGGTGGAATTTGCAGGACAGTAAAGTAAAGGGTGGCCTTCTTGAGTACAAGGCTTCAAGGGGTCCCCTCTGCACAGTCCTTGTTAGTGACTACGAGAGCTATAAATTAGAACTGTACTTTAACAGCTTGGAAGTGGGGATTAATGTATATGAATGGGAATAACTTTGTTTGGAGCAAGCAACCAAAGACATGGAACATGAACTAGAAACCTTGGAAGAGAAAGTTGCATGCATAGAGCTCAATGCAGAGTGCTCGGGAAGTATATATTTCAATGAGCTTTTACAGACCCATGGGGTACTACGTATTAAAATGTACTTTCTTTGTCCTTTCTATATTTAGAATTCATGTTATTTTGTTGCTGTTCATTACTATGTACATAATAAATTTACTAACTGTAATACCATTGTATTACAATTTTTGTTAAAATCGTCCTTTATAACTGTTGAAGTGTCCATAAAAAAGTTAATGTTTATTAAGTGTAACTTAACAACAAACAATTATTTTAATCAACTATTGAAAAACCATGTTCATCTAAATGATGTCAGCCATGTTGGAAATTAAGATATTTTATCCATGAAGATTGTTCTTTAAAGAATCTTAACAAAATGGTCCTTGATAGATTGTTCATCCTTCGCCGGGTGTCAGTGGAAATGTATGGCCAGTTTGCAAGACGTTATTAGCAGATAAAGTGTGTTTTGGCTGAGTTGCAGAACTGATTGTCCACCAGAAGACCATTAAAGGGGTGGGCACTTTTAGACCAATATCGAGGGACAAATGTTATTATTTGTATAATATAAAGTTGTACAATTTTCCAATATACTTTCTGTATTAATTTCTCAAAGTTTTCTAGATCTCTGCTTGCTGTCATTCATTCTGCTTACTTCCAGTGAAGTAAGCATGGTCATGTGATGAACACACAGGTGCACGGCTCATTACCAGGCAGATGTCTGATTACTGTGCTGTGACTATAACGAGCTGTGCACCTGTGTGTCATCACATGACCATGGACTAATTGTTATCCACTGGGAGTAAGCAGAAAGAATGAAAGCAAGCAGAGATCTAGAAAACCATGAGGAATTGATACAGAAAGTACATTGGAATATTGAACAACAATGGAACATTGGTCTCTCAGTATTGGTTTGAAAGTGGCCAACCCCTTTAATTCACTGGCTGTTCAACCTACTTCTGTCTAACGTCTATGGCCAGGTTTACCTCCATGCCCTTTTCCTACTGGTGACACCTTTTTAAATCACTTGCTTAATATTCAAAATCCATTTGTCATGAAGCCACAAAACTCTTTCTGGCTGCTCAAATAGACTTTAGGAGACAAAGTGATCAAGCAAAGGGTATTCTTATTTCATATTCATTAAACTAATTTTATGGACACTGTTCTAGATGTCCTGTCAGCAGATCTTTGAAAAAATATTCCTATCAAATCTCTGCTGCTCCTGCAAATTCACATGTTCAGAACAGTTGTTTAATTCATACAGATTTCCCTGAGGGAATCTCAGTTATTGTAGATTTTTATATGCACTGCCAGCATATTGTAAAAATTACATGTTGTATCCTTGTAGAAATACTGTCTTTAGTGTCAAATTGTCATCAAAATAAATCTAAAATAAAATCTAGCATGTTAGTATTTCTGCTAGAGGCTGCTAGATATGAACTGAATTCTAGGTCCATGAGGCAGTGTCGGAGGACAAAGATCAAATATTACATCAAAAATTAAAAAATAGCTTATACGTGTAAAATGTTGTCATAAGTACCTGTCTAAGAGATGTTCAAGTAAGTTGGCTGAATACAATTCAGGGAGATTGTGGCCTAATAATAATAATAACAATATTAATAAACTTTATTTATATAGCACCAACATATTCCACAGCACTTCAGAGGAAACATGAACAGACAATATGAGACATTACAATGTGACAAATAAATAAACATAGTAGGCGTGAGGGCCCTGCTTGCAAGAGCTTACATTCTATGAGAAGATAGGGGGACACAAGAGGTCAGAGGGCTTGTTTGCTGCAATGGTCCAGCCATCTTTTAACCCCTTAATGACCGGGCCTTTTTTTGTTTTTGCATTTTCGTTTTTCCCTCCCCACATTCCAAGAGCCATAACTTTTTCATTTTTCAGTTCACAGAGTCACATGATGGCTTATTGTTTGCGAAACAAATTGTACTTTGTAATGTCACTATTCAATATGCTGTGCAATGTACTGGGAAGCTGGAAAAAAATTCAGAATGAGGTGCAATTGGAGAAAAACTGCATTTGCGCCAAATTCATATGGGTTTAATTTTTACACCATTCACTGTGTGGTAAAAATGACGTTACCTGTATTCTGCGGGTCAGTACGAACATGGCGATACCAAATTTATATAGTATTTGTAATGTTTTGATACCTTTTAAAAAATTGAAAACTTTGCTAAATAGAAAAAAAAATTTTGCGTCGCCATATTGTGTCACCTGTAACTTTTTCATTTTTATTCAATTTTTTATAGGAGACAAAGTGTTGAAAAAAACGCTATTTGGCCATTTTGATTTTTTTTCCTCGCTACGCCGTTCACCGTATGGGATAAATATTTTAATATTTTAATAGTTCGGGCATTTTGAAGCGAGGGAATACCTAAAGTGTTTATGCTTACTTTTGTTTATTTACTTTTATATCTGATCTAGGGAAAGGGGAGTGATTTGAACTTTTGTGTTTTTTTTTATTTTTTCATACGCGACATCTAAAGGGTTAACAGCCGTGATCGGTGCAGGCACCGATCGCTGCTGTTAGCGGCGGGTCCTGGCTGTATTATACAGCCGACACCCGCGGTGTATGGAAAGCGCTCAGCTCCTGAGCGCTCTCCATACATCGTCATGCGACTCAAGACGTACTATTACGCCCTGGATCGTTAAGGGGTTAATAGAAAAGGTTGTGTAACTGAAGCTGTATGAACCCGTCACCAGCCAGTATCTGTGAATAAACATAATACTAAGTGCAAGGAGTGCAGTGTAACTTCTAGATGGAGAGGACAGGATCTGAGGAACAGTGGAGGAAGGATAAAAGGTGTTATTGTTCTACACCTCCACACACTACACTGTGATCAGGTCACGTGATAAGCCTGACCAAACAGATGTAATTTTAGGGCAGTTTTGAAGCTGCTGTAGTTGGGGATTAATCGGATTGTCCGGGGTAAAGCATTCCAGAGCCCCAGTGCAGCTCGAGAAAAGTCTTGGAGACCGGAGTGGGATGTTCGGATAACAGAGGATGCTTGTCTAAAGTCATTGGCAGAACAGTCTTTTTCTAGAGATGGACTAAATTGTGGCATGATCTTCTTGATTGATCATGTCATAAACATGAGAGTAACCATCCTAAAAAATAATTCAGCAAACACATTGATATTGAAAAGGCAGAATGTGCTAGAAAAATAAATTACATGTTACTCACTTCACCAAGCCCTGCAGCTTTTGTTCTAATGCTGCTTGTCCAGTCTTTACACACAGCAAATGTCTGGAAATGCCAGCTCAGCAATCCACTGGTGACAAATTTGATCTACCTAAACAAAAAAAAAAAAAAAAAATTCCTTAAAGATATATCATATCATGGAACCCCTTTAAATATATAACAATCTCAACACCAACCATAACAGGGGAAAAAAATCCACAATCAATAGTATAAAAAATAATACATTTTATTAATACAATACATATAGCAATTACATAATCCATAAATAAATAGCAATGAGAGAAACAATGTGGGTGTATGATGAAAAAAACATCCCTAATTCCAAAATCCCCAAAGTCCTGTGGATCTCAGAAGGAGTCAATTGTAACAATATATCAATATAACTCTATAGTCGCATGATCAAAATAATGCTATGGCTCACTGGAACTCCACACCTGAACAATGCATACTACACACATGGACAAAATTGTTGGTACACCTTGTTTAATGAAAGAAAAACCCACAATGGTCACAGAAATAACTTGAATCTGACAGATTGGAATTTGCCAAACTGCATGTTGACAAGCCACAAAGCTTCTGGGAGAATGTTCTATGGACAGATGAGACAAAAATCAGCTCTATGTTCACAGACGGAAAAATGAAGCATATCTTGAAAAGAACACTGTCCCTACTGTGAAACATGGAGGAGGCTCTGTTATGTTCTGGGGCTACTTTGCTGCATCTGGCACAGAGTGTCTTGAATCTGTGCAGGGTACAATGAAATCTCAAGATTATCAAGGGATTCTAGAGAGAAATGTGCTGCCCAGTGTCAGAAAGCTTGGTCTCAGTCGCAGGTCATGGGTCTTGCAACAGGATAATGACCCAAAACACACAGCTAAAAACACCCAAGAATTGCTAAGAGGAAAACATTGGACTATTCTGAAGTGGCCTTCTATGAGCCCTGACCTAAATCCTATTGAGCATCTTTGGAAGGAGCTGAAACATGCCGTCTGGAAAAGGCACCCTTCAAACCCAAGACAACTGGAGCAGTTTGCTCATGAGGAGTAGGCCAAAATACCTGCTGAGAGGTGCAGAAGTCTCATTTACAGTTACAGGAATCGTTTGATTGCAGTGATTGCCTCAAAAGTTTGTGCAACAAAATATTAAGTTAAGGCTACCATCATTTCTGTCCAGGCCTGTTTCATGAGTTTTCTTTTTAAAAAAAATTCTGATGAAGCATGGTTGAAAAGCAATGTCTGACTTTCATTTGTTCATTTTCATAGAATTTTTATATATTATTACTTTTGTCAGATTCAAGTGATTTATGTGACCATTGTGGGTTTTTCTTTCATTAAACGAGGGGTACCAACAATTTTGTCCACGTGTGTAGAATCCCATATGTATGGCAATAGCTCATACCCACATATATGTAAATGTGATATCATACAAACAGGTAAGAGTGAATAATAAATCTCACTCATGTTATAAAAAAGTATTACCAGCAACTATGCCTAATTAACACATCAGTGGGTAGCCAAAGTTAATACATACCATGAGCGATACTAAGCAGATAGACAGACTTCCCCCAGGGCCCATAGGAAAAGGGTTATACGCGCCTCGATTCGTGTTTTGCTGTCTAGCTTCATCAGGAGGCTAATAGATAATAGAATATCAGGGTATATAGAGCAGGAATAAAACACTAACCGGATACACCAGTCTATAATTTTTCCATCAAACTGCCCTCTGCAAATGGTCTAGCGAGTGACGTCCTCGGCCACAATGTGGCAATGTATTCAGGTATTAAATGCACCATATATATCAGGAGACTGAGTATAACGATCGGAGGCCCAGGGGAGGTGAGGGAACATAAAAAACAATGTTACTTACCTCTCCTACGCTCCGACAGGCTTCAGGCCTGTTTGGTGACGTCATTATCCTTATATAAAAACATACATATGAGTATAGAAACACAAAAAAATAAATAAATGAGTAATTGGAGATACCACATATATTATAGAGGCTAGATGAGCCATGCAGGAATGTACATTAAAAAAGTCTGTACATGGGGAGGGGAAAGTAATACTCTAAGTTAGCACTGATACTGTATACAATACTGGTGTGTGTCATAGGGAGTAATTCCCTCTAAAATACAATAGCATTATGACAGTACACAATATGAACAACACCCTAACCCACAAATGATCAAACAGTGCAATCAAAAAACCAGCATGTAATCTCACCTAGCCACACTCCACCCCGACGCGCGTTTCGCCGAAAGGCTTCTTCATATAATAGCCCTTTTTTTGTTGGCAACGTCATTATGCGTCGCGACGCCGGCCTGGATCATGCGAGATCTGGTCCAACATTGAAGATGGCCAAAGTAGCGCACCGGAGTGCATCGGAGCGCACTGGAGCGAGGAAGAGGTAAGTAACATTGTTTTTTATGTTTGTATCCTCCCCTGGGTCTCCGATCATTATACTCTGGGGTCTGAAAAGACCCCAGAGTATAATAATCGTTTGTGGGTGGTCCACAATGGGGCATAATACTGTGTGCAGGGGCCACTATGCTGCATAATACTGTGTGCAGGGGCCACTATGGGGCATAATACTGTGTACAGGGGCCACTATGCTGCATAATACTGTGTGCAGGGGCCACTATGGGGCATAATACTGTGTTCAGGGGCCACTATGGGACATAATACTGTGTGCAGGGGCCACTATGGGGCAAAATACTGTGTGTAGGGGCCACTATGCTGCATAATACTGTGTGCAGGGGCCACTATGGGGCATAATACTGTGTGCAGGGGCCACTATGCTACATAATACTGTGTGCAGGGGCCACTATGGGGCATAATACTGTGTGCAGTGGCCACTATGCTGCATAATACTGTGTGCTAGGGGCCACTATGGGGCATAATACTGTCTGCAGGGGCCACTATGGGACATAATACTGTGTGCAGAGGCCACTATGGGGCATAATACTGTGTTCAGGGGCCACTATGGGACATAATACTGTGTGCAGGGGCCACTATGGGGCAAAATACTGTGTGTAGGGGCCACTATGCTGCATAATACTGTGTGCAGGGGCCACTATGGGGCATAATACTGTGTGCAGGGGCCACTATGCTACATAATACTGTGTGCAGGGGCCACTATGGGGCATAATACTGTGTGCAGTGGCCACTAGGCTGCATAATACTGTGTGCAGGGGCCACTATGGGGCATAATACTGTGTGCAGGGGCCACTATGGGACATAATACTGTGTGCAGAAGCCACTATGGGGCATAATACCGTGTGCAGGGACCACTATGGCGCATAATAGTGTGCGCAGGAATGTGGTTTGTGCGGGGGGGTGTTTGTTGGAGGGGGCGGTCCGGGGGGAGGGGTTGGTGTGGTGGTTCGGGGGGGGACCCATGTCAAATGTTCGCCTTGGGGCCCAGCCATTCCTAGTTATGCCACTGGGATGGAGCATGCGTTAAATATCGTCATTCTAAATCACAGCTGTGATAAAGAACCACCTACGTTACGTATAACCATAAAAACAGATACCTCATCATATACATTTATGGATCAGAGTATTTTTAAAATTAAAATATGTATCCCGCTACATTGCTGGAAACTATTTATACCAATGAGATATTACCAAACACCATAAAAGAATGTGCAATAATGATAAATAATTAATTATGCCATCTAACATTGTGCACCGTGTACAGTGGGGAAAAAAAGTATTTAGTCAGCCACCAATTGTGCAAGTTCTACCACTTAAAAAGATGAGAGAGGCCTGTAATTGACATCATAGGTAGACCTCAACTATGACAGACAAAATGAGAAAACAAATCCAGAAAATCACATTGTCTGATTTTTAAAGAATTTATTTGCAAAT
Source organism: Leptodactylus fallax (assembly GCA_947044405.1). Taxonomy (NCBI): domain Eukaryota; kingdom Metazoa; phylum Chordata; class Amphibia; order Anura; family Leptodactylidae; genus Leptodactylus; species Leptodactylus fallax. The sequence goes on from CAMRHE010000021.1 coordinate 7,114,452, forward strand.
TATGGTGAAAAATAAGTATTTGGTCAATAACAAAAGTTCATCTCAATATTTTGTTATATATCCTTTGTTGGCAATGACAGAGGTCAAACGTTTTTTGTAAGTCTTCACAAGGTTGGCACACACTGTTGTTGGTATATTGGTCCATTCTTCCATGCAGATCTCCTCTAGAGTAGTGATGTTTTGGGGCTGTCGCTGGGCAACACGGACTTTCAACTCCCTCCAAAGGTTTTCTATGGGGTTGAGATCTGGAGACTGGCTAGGCCACTCCAGGACCTTGAAATGCTTCTTACGAAGCCACTCCTTCATTGCCCTGGCAGTGTGCTTGGGATCATTGTCATGCTGAAAGACCCAGCCACATTTCATCTTCAATGCCCTTGCTGATGGAAGGAGGTTTGCACTCAAACTCTCACGATACATGGCCCCATTCATTCTTTCATGTACACGGATGAGTCGTCCTGGTCCCTTTGCAGAGAAACAGCCCCAAAGCATGATGTTGCCACCCCCATGCTTCACAGTAGGTATGGTGTTCTTTGGATGCAACTCAACATTCACTCTCCTCCAAACACGACGAGTTGTGTTTCTAGCAAATAGTTCTACTTTGGTTTCATCTGACCATATGACATTCTCCCAATACTCTTCTGGAATATCAAAATGCTCTCTAGCAAACTTCAGACGGGCCCAGATATGTACTGGCTTAAGAGGGGGACACGTCTGGCACTGTAGGTCTGAGTCCCTGGCGGCGTAGTGTGTTACTGACGGTAGACTTTGTTATGTTAGTTCCAGCTTTCTGCAGGTCATTCACTAGGTCCCCCCGTGTGGTTCTGGGATTTTTGCTCACTGTTCTTGTGATCATTTTGACCCCATGGGGTGAGATCTTGCGTGGAGCCCCTGATCGAAGGAGATTATCAGTGGTCTTGTATGTCTTCCATTTTCTAATTATTGCTCCCACAGTTGATTTCTTCACACCAAGCTGCTTGCCTATTGCAGATTCAGTCTTCCCAGCCTGATGCAGGTCTACAATTTTGTTTCTGGTGTCCTTCCACAGCTGTTTGGCCTTCACCATAGTGAAGTTTGGAGTGTGACTGTTTGAGATTGTGGACAGGTGTCTTTTATACTGATAACAATTTCAAACAGGTGCCATTACTACAGGTAACGAGTGGAGGACAGAGGAGCTTCTTAAAGAAGAAGTTACAGGTCTGTGAGAGCCAGAAATCTTGCTTGTTTGTAGGTGACCAAATACTTATTTTCCACCATAATTTGCAAATAAATTCTTTAAAAATCAGACAATGTGATTTTCTGGATTTGTTTTCTCATTTTGTCTATCATAGTTGAGGTCTACCTATGATGACAATTACAGGCCTCTCTCATCTTTTTAAGTGGGAGAACTTGCACAATTGGTGGCTGACTAAATACTTTTTTCCCCCACTGTATGTATACATGGCACTACACACTATATAATATTGCATATACTGTATCTCATGTACACAGTTATAATAATCAATTGATAAAATTATACCAATATATAATTTCATTGCACAATAGTACATAAAACAGTACATAAAAATATACACAAATACATAACCAAAATCTCATATATAAATATTTCAAGAGAATGAAACTAAAAAAAGTTAACAAATGAATAAACATAATAAAAATAATTAAGTGATAGTGAAAACATGGTATACAATAATGGTGGAAACAAAATAAATAACAATAATAAAGTTCATAAAGTATAATATACAGTATACATCATCAAACAAATCATATTATTATAATAATAAAAATAATATAAATATAATATTTGAAAATAAGTAAAAAAAAATACTTATATTGTAATAATGACATCAAAATCTATGATACAAATATTATAAATAGTGAAAAAAAAAGAAACATTAAGAGTGAATCACAACGTGAAAAAAATAAAATAAAATACAATCACAGTGACAAATAGTGAGTAAGAAAAAAATAATTATTTCCATCTATTCAATTTGGTGTCCATCCTGATCCATTATGTGTACACATGTAGAAGTCTCCAAACCGACAGGACCCAATGTATATGCATCCTCCAGTATTTATTCAGACCTAGAAAGTATATCCTGGTTAGAAAAAACACAAAACATCTCAATATAAAAACAACCAAACCATACACAAGATCATTAAAATTTGCACATAGTCTAGAGAAAGGATTTGAAGCTAACATCGTCATTAAGACTCGCTGGAGACATTGTATTTAATACAACCATCCAGTGTGTTTCTTTTTTGAGGAGAGCACGATGAATGTCGCCTCCCCGCACCTAACTGTTCTCAATCTATATCCCGTCCCTGAAATCCACAAGGATCACACGAGTGACATTCCCGAAAGTGACAAAGGATAGGTTTCAGCTTTTCCAACTCTCGCACCCTGGGGCTGCAGCCACTATTTTCCTGGCATGTTCCAAGACCCTAACCTTTAAGGCTCTACTTGTCATCCCTATATATATCAGGCCACATTGACAGGTCGTGAAATATATCACGGCCTCCTTGTTGCAAGATTTATGATGTACAATTTTAAATTCCTTGTCCTTTGCAGAGTTCAAAACAACTGTACTTCTTAGTATGTACTTAAAAGCTGCACAATTACCACAATTGAATGAGTCCCATGTAGGGCCATGACTCCCAAAAGGGTTCGCACAAGTATGAGGCACATAATGGCTTGAAGGAAGTACAGGTGCATCTCAATAAATTAGAATATTTTTGAAATGTTCATTCATTTCAGTAATTCAGTAATACAATTCATAATCAGCATCTTCCATGATTGTGTGTCCTACTTAACCAGACTGAGGGACCATTTAAAGGCTTAGGAACCCTTGGCAGGTGACACATTGAATTTACAATATTGAACTTTTTTACAATATTGATATTGATATTAAAACACTACTTAAGGAGAAAAAGATGGCATTCAGGACAAGAGATAAGGAGGGGTTGAGGGAAGTACAAAAGGAGCTGAGGCATCAAATCAGGCAGGGAAAAGCCAGTTATAAAGAAAAAATGGAAAAGCAAATGGAAAGAAAAGACATAAGGGGGGTCTGGGAGGGGCTTAAGTCAATTTCGGGTCATAAACAGTCTGTCTGCCAGATTGAGGCAGATGTTAATTGGCTTAATGAACTAAACCTATTCTTCAACAGATTTGATCACACACCAGATCCTCCCACCCCAGTATGTCCTTCAGCTTCCCCCACCACAATGACTTCTCCCCATGCGGCCACTTCCCAACAGACCAGTAAATCCAGAAATCCGTCTTTATCTGGCCACAGTATGACCTTCACACGGGCCCAGGTGAGGAAGGAGATGAAAATGATCAAGGCGAGGAAAGCCGCAGGGCCAGATGACATCAGTGCAAGGCTAATTAAGACTTGTGGGGACCAGCTGTGTGGTATAATTACATATATGTATAATATGAGCCTGAGGCAGGAAATAGTCCCTGAATTATGGAAATCTTCTTGTGTGGTACCAGTTCCAAAGAAACCCCACCCTATGGACCTCAACGACTACAGACCTGTAGCACTGACATCCCACCTGATGAAGATCTTAGAGAGATTGGTTCTCACACATCTCCGCCCTCTAGTGAGCCCCGCTATGGACCCCCTCCAGTTTGCTTATCGGCCGGGCATTGGGGTAGATGATGCCATCATCCATCTTCTGCACAGGGCTCTGTCTCACCTGGAGAAACCAGGGAACACAGTGAGAATAATGTTCTTTGACTTCTCCAGTGCTTTTAACACCATACAGCCCAGGTTATTGAGGGACAAGCTGGGCCTTGCTGGAGTGGACCACCACCTCTCCAACTGGATCCTAGACTACCTCACAAATCGACCTCAATACGTGAGAGCCCAAGACTGTGTGTCAGGTACCGTGATCTGTAATACGGGGGCACCTCAGGGTACGGTTCTCGCCCCTTTCCTCTTCACACTGTACACTGCAGATTTTAGGTGCAACTCATCCAGCTGCTACCTACAGAAGTATTCTGACGACTCTGCAATAGTGGGTCTCATCACAGATGATGATGACAGGGAGTACAGAGAACTGAACCAGGATTTTGTGGACTGGTGCCACCGGAACCAACTGAAGATTAAAGCGGGGAAGACCAAGGAGATGATGGTGGACTTCCGCAAAGGCAGAAGCCCTCCTAAACCAGTGGACATCCTGGGGACGGGCATCGAGATTGTGAACACCTATAAGTACCTGGGTTTGCTCCTTAATAATAAGCTGGACTGGGCAGATCATATGGAGGCCCTGTACAGGAAGGGCCACAGCAGGCTCTACCTGCTTAGGAAACTGAGAGCCTTTGGAATCCGGGGGGCACTTCTTAGAACTTTCTTCAACTCGGTAGTGGCATCAGCCATCTTCTTTGGAGTGGCCTGCTGGGGGAGCAGTATATCAACCAGGGACAGAAATAAACTTGACAAGCTGATTAGAAAGGCCTGCTCTGTCCTGGGGAGCCCACTGGACCCAGTGCAGGTGGTGGGTGACAGAAGGATACTGTCCGTGGTGAGCTCCATGCAGAAGAAGAAGTCCCATCCCATGCATGAGACTGTGATCGCGCTGAGCAGTACTGTCAGTGACCGACTGCTCCACCCTAGGTGTGAGAAGGAGCGCTATCGGAAGTCTTTCCTCCCCACCGCGGTTAGGCTGTACAACCAACACCGACCTAAGCGGAGATCATTACACACAGAGAACTGAAATATCTCTCTGCCTGTTAAATCCCCCCCCCCCCCCGCTACTTCCTATCTGTCTGTCGGCTATCAAAGTAATGCCTCTTACCTTGGAACATTCCTGAGCATGTTGTATTTGTATTTGTATCTGCTTATCTTTGCTGCTGTAACACACTGAATTTCCCCATTGTGGGACTATTAAAGGACTATTATTATTATTATTACAATATTCTAATTTTCTTAGATTTGGGTTTTCATTACCTGTAATCCATAATCAACATTTACAGAAATAAAACACTTGAAATAGAACACTCTGTGTGTAAGGAATCTAGAAAATATAGGAGGTCACTTTTTTAATTGAATTACTGAAAGAAATAAACATTTAAAAGATATTCTAATTTATTGAGATGCACTTGTAGAACTTGAAGGTTCTTGGATCTGCACCAGTTAATTTGTGGATCACGTGGTAAACACTCTGCTAAGTCCCGATAGGTTAACAACACATTCCAATATTTGTCCAGTATATCATGTAGTACCTTCCATTAGGGATTAAATGTGGTATTAAAACGAGTACCCTGGTCTTTCCTTTCATTTCTCTCAATTTTACTTACCAGCAATACATCTCTGGATGATTGTTTAGCTCTTATATAACCATTCTGAATATCACGCTTATTATATCCCCGATTCGTGTTGTAAGGTCAGTGGACTGATGTTCGAGGTTGACTTCACTGACCTAACTTTGACCTACCTAAACCAGTGTTTGGTTAAGTTGGTATTTCCCAGCATTTCCTGCATGTGATGATGGGACCAGGAGGTAGAGACCAAATATGATAATGACAACAGTACTTGGTGAAGTGAGTAATGCTTATTTTATTTTTTAACCCATTTTGGTTATTTACTTGAAAAATTTTACTGTACTATGCAACTCCTTAAATAATTTGCAGTATCAAGTTCAAAATAGGTAATAACTCCTTCAGGTAGAGAAAGTGGAAATAATGGAAAGACTTGTTATTCGTGATTATATATTTTGTCTTTTGATTACACCAGGAATTCTCCACTAGGCCTTGTTGTTCATCTACATGATGTGTCTCCTATAACTTCTGTTATTAAATGGAACAATATAGTACCTTGAAAATGTCCATTGGTATTCTGGAATTATCATATTCACAAGATTCAAATAAAAAGTAGCCATGTACAAGTACATATAGCATGAGATGTATCAGATCCATACCCTGTCTGTCTTGTTATCAAACAAGAAGGCCAACGGGACAGTAAAGTGGTTAATGGGTCATTAAAAACCTCTGTTAGGAAGGTGTAAAGAGTCTGTTAACACTAGCATTTCTCCGTGTTCATAATTGTCCTTTAAAATAAAAGCCCTATACACAGAATGATTCCAGAAACATTTCTTATTATTTCAAAATCATTTGTGCCTTGTCAAACCCTCTATTTTAGCACTGTCCTTATTATGTCCATTAGGAAACATTACTTTCACAGCCTTAATAGCCCAGCATGCAGCAATATTTGACAAAGTTTAAAAAATTAGTACAATTATTTTTAATATTGTTGGCTATGAGATGACAGATATAAATGGAATGCTTACATTTTACCTTTTATTTCATTATGGTAATGTTATCCATTAGTGCTACACTGAACAGAAATAAGTGGAGCTTGAAGGTGAAGACCAGCATACTAAAGTAAGCAAGTGGGTCATATCACCACAGATTGCTGGTTGCCATGTATGCTCTAGCCCATCCACCCATGGAGTGCATGTACTGGATTAAGATCTGATACAGAAAAAAAACATTATATATAATTGCATTATTTATTATATATTGAATGGACATCTCAAAGATAATTATAAGTTTTGATTATTGATTGTCCTAAATATTTTTCCACCATGCTCCTCCTAAAACTAGTTACTTAGTCTTCTTAGATCTCCATTTCTTTTTAAAAGATAGGTAAAGCTATTTAGGTTTATTTGCTAATATTAAATTATTTTTGATATTGATGTAAAGTTGGCCATACATATAAGATGTATATTGTATAAACAAGTGCATTTTGGCAGGCCTGGCTTACCATCTAACATGTAGGGGGGCATTCTGGGGTAGAAATAGATTGAGCAGTTGGATTTCAACTGCTCAATCCTTTTGCTCATAGGCAGACAAATCACATTTAAGTGAGTCTGTTGCCAGAACCTAGAATGTCAACCCAGCCCTGCAGATAGATAGGTTAGGGTGAGCTGATTCAAACTATGTTTTCCTCTTGGAATCAGTGTCCCTGTTGCCTTGATAATTCAGTTTTTGCCAATATGCAAATGAGCTCATTGAAACAAGGAGGGTGTTGCTTTTGCTCCAAAGAGGTAAGTCTGCCACAGCTCTGTGCTACCCAAAAGTATGGTATACAAGATTTTGTCCTTCAAAAACAAACTCAACAAAATGTGAGCAGCCTTACTCATGGCAAGTGTTGTAGTAAGTAAGTGTATATGAAAATACACAGGCAAGACAAGAATTATAAGATCTAATACCCCCTTCTGGGCTTCTCATGAAGCACAGGTATTATCATTATTTCCTAAATGCGATGATCTCCAGCAGATACCACAATGAACACTTTGCAGTTTTCTTAACTACCTCTGTCATGCAGCAAGGTTTCCTGGGATTCCTAATGGATCTGTTTAATGGATACAACAATGGACGTAAATGGTTTGCAACAGATTCTGAAGGACAATGCCATTAAACCATTAACTTTATGTTGTACGACACTTATAAATAGACATGAACATTTAAGTAATAGAACTATATTAATGTGCGACTTTATTAATAATTGATTTTATTTGCTAGATATAAGTTGAAAAGACATCAGAGTCAGTTTAAATTCATTGAACACATTTCTAAGATTAAAAATTGTACTTCAGTAACATTCGTCTTCTTCTGATTCCCTAAGAGCTGTTTATTTAATTACATGTAAAAAAGCTTAACGCTGCGTCTTAAATTAAAGTACGTTACCAACTTTTCCATTAAGGGAAATTAAGACTTTTCCAGTGAAAACAGAAAACAAGTTAGCATTACACTTTTCAAATATCAAAGGTCACCAGCAGAAGACAACGCTGCTCTTGAAGCTGCTTATCTGGCATCCATGTGCTGTCTGTGATTTTCATGGACCCAAAGTCCTTATGGAGCTCTGTGGTTTGCAAAATGGACCAAGATAGAGCATTTCTGTATGCACATATTAAACTCAATGGGTGTGCATGCAGTCTGTGAATAATATAGACATCATACATCTGCAAAACACAGACATGTAAATAATCCCTAACAGAGTAATAGCACTCAACATTGCTGTCTGATTTTATAGCTTATATACTGTATGCTAAAATGTTTGCCTCTGCAGTGCAAATAAAGCCTAGATGTAATGTATTATAACAGGTAATGTTCCACTAACTGTAAATTATTTGGATATCAGAAGTCACCTTAGATTTCTTTATGAAAGAGAACTACTGTATATTCCTTTTATTTAACTAATAATAGAAAGATACAGAAACTTTTTTCAGTTTTTATTCTCTATTTTTCATTTTATCACTTACTTTATATTGCGGTATTATGGTAGCAGTCAACTTACCTGAGCTGCTGCAAAGTAATTCCAATATTTGAGTTGCAGTTCCTTTGGATTGGTCATCAGTATCCAAAATATATGGAGCCTTGGACAACCACATTAAGCACAGGGGAAAAGGAGAAAACAGGAACTAAGCTGTCCCCATCACCTACTGTCAATGGTGGATCCTGTGTTATCTTCCTCTGGGTTTATAATAGAGTTCTTGCTCTTTATTATAGTGCTGACTATGGTAATAATGAGATAATTGCTGACCCCAGGGTGCCTAGACAATGCTGAAAAAAGGAGATGTAATGGTAGCCTTCTGTGAAGGTTCATTGACTGATGTAAAAGGTTTAATATTTCAGGATTTTTTTTTATTTGACTATAGTTTTTCATAAGCATTTGTAAATTGTTTATATGGTCTTATAATAATTAGCTCTTTCTAATATGCTTATTTCTCATTGTAGAGTGAATCATTCCATACATATGGGAGAACATAGTAATATTCATTTTTACTGCACCAAGTAACATGAAATTTCCTTGTACAGACTGTTCTGTATTGGGAAAAAGTGTAATTTGAACATTCATTCCTATGTCAAATGTAGATACCAATTTTGTGAATTTCAGCTGCTGGAAGATTTATTTAATGCAGATTGCAGGTTTCATCATCCTTCCAGGTTTGTTCAAATGTAATGGGTACTGCTATTTTGTGACTAGGTCTGTTTAAATGAAAGACATTTTATTTGTATGTACCAAACACCGAAGCAGGATACAACGTACATTGTGCACTATGTCTATGAATCACACATACAACTCTACTTATAGTTAGTTACAGTTACATGCCTTGATATGGTCCTTTATGTTAACAGAACCTGGGCAGAAAAAGAAGGTAATTTAGTGGGCTGGTATGAACTGGCACTAATATAAAAAATATGAATGCTATGCTTTTTTATATAATCATTCATTTATTACATTTAATCGTCATAATGTTTCTAATGACATACATAGGGTATGTATAAACCAAATACTAAATGCTATTTTACTTTATATTTGCTATTGTTAGATCGCACAATAATAAAAATTTCATATTATTTAAATAGCAACAACATAGTCAAAAGTTCAGTACAGAGATCAGCACCATTCAAAGATTAAAGATGTTAAAGATGAGTGAACCTTTCAAGATTCAGTTTTGGTTTGTAGATTCAGACCAAAAGTTCAATTCGGTCTTAAATGGTACATTTCAAACTAGAAGTGCAAATAGTTTTTACAAAGTTGTGTATGACTCTCTGAGGCTATCTATGATTCTAAATGGTCATAGTAAATGGTGGTAGTAAACAGTCTATATAAAAACATACCGCACTATAGGATTTTGTTTTAAAAAGTCCACTGGGTTTTTTGGCGCTTAGAAAGTAAAAAATCAGGCCACATTTTACAGTACCACTTTTAGAGGAAAACAATATTGCATATAACTTCACTTGGTTTTGCCAAGGAAAAAAATACCCAGATTACACCAGATATGTACAAAATGAGTGCATGTAGCATGACTAAATTCTCTGTTCTTGTTCAAGGATTGAGAACTGTGATTGAAATTGATATATCTGATGCAGAGTAGTAACACTAGCACATCACTGACACACACAAACTGTGCTGTTAGCTACTCTAACAGTGTGACAGACAGACAGAGTGACTACAACGTCTATCTCTCTCTATCAATTAAATCAAAGTCTTCTTCAGACATGACACTACACTTTCCCAGAGTTCCCACACTGTATTATCTGTGTATCATTGCTGTTTTTCTCAGGCTCCATGCACACAAGCTATGCCTAGTCAGTGTGCTACCTGTGTTTTATCATGGGTCTCTGTAACGGGCCATGAAACGAAGGGCAAAACTCAGGACAAGTCTTTTTCCTGTCTGTTTTGCAGCACAGATTCATTAATTAAATGAATGGGTCCATACCGTTTTCTCATAGACTCGTACATGCACACGTTCATATGCATGTAGCCTTTTTCTCCCTGTCCTATTTCTCTAATCTTTCCCCACAAAATGGAAACCTTCTCCTTCTGCCTGGACTTTCTATACTGCGTATGAATCATCTGTGACCTCTAACCTATAGACTCTCATGATTGGCTGTGTTCTTGATGGCTGCTTGAAAAGCATTATGGGAAAGCCTACTTAATCCCTGAGGTCATGTGGTTTTGGGACACAGAGACAATTTCTTTACACTTTTCTCAACTTTTATTGAAATGTGAAACAATTAGACTCAAAAGAAAGGAAGAGACCAACGTAGAAATTGCTGGAATATTTTTTGTTCATTTTCTTAGTGTTCCTTTAATGCTCATTTGAATACTTCCATAGGCATGCCTACTAGTAACTCCTAAATAAGTACATTTAAGATGTATTCAGATAATTGTGGATATGAGATGAGGGTTTACAGTGAAAGTGACCTTCAACCATCTAGACATTTACATAGCTTGCTTCTTGTGACTGAAGATGATTGCTCCTTGCACATACATTATTGTACTGAACTGCTAGTCAATGTACTATAAGATTGGCGTATAATTTAAAACGTGATAATAGACCCAGGGATTGGCATTTTTACACATTATATATATATCTATATAATTAATTGGATCACAAACATGCACAGTAAATGGTCTTGTCATATAAATTCAAACCAAGAAGCATGCATTAATATTATGTGACATCTGTCATCATGAGTAGTCCATTCCGAAAGCATTATTCAAAATCTGCCTGTTAGATTTACACAAACATCCATCCAACAGAAGGAAGAACACATTGCATGAACAAAACCTCCTGCTGTTCATTACTTTTATTTTATGTGTCATCATTTTGAGGCTGCGGCATCCTCGGGTTCCCAGAACATACGGTCTTCCTGTAAAACATTCCATCTTGGAATTCCATGATCTGTCATAACTTCGCAAGAGGGATTTCCTCTCCATAAAGTCTGACTAACACCTTGGATACCTTATTAGAGTGTTCACACTTAATGAATATAAAGGACTTCCAGCTCATCGTGACTCACTTGCTTAAAGAGGGAGCATGAGACACAATACACGCTGCCAAAACAGATCTTGACGTGAAACTGAAGAAAAAATATTGAAGATTGCAAATGAAAGGTTCTTTCATAAGAGTATATTTGACTTTTTCAGGGCACTGCGCCTCAGAAATATCAAAACTTGCTTGTTTAAAAGAAAAAATAGGTTTAATGCAGCTTTTCATGCTGCTCTTCAGCACACTTCTATCTCAAATTATGTATATAATGTATTACTAAAAGATTTTGATTCAGGCAATTCCAAGAGTAATAGCATCTTTGGATAAACTCTCAATCTTTATTCAAAGATTTTCACACATATTACGTTTAGTGACTTTGCTGGATCAAGAATCTCAGGAGCAGTATTAACACTGTAGTGAAGATGCATAATTAAGGGCAAGAAAGTTCCTCAAAGATATACTCAGAAAATGGATGGAGTATCCCTGTGAGTCCCATTTAATCTCCTTTTCAGGTTTATTCATTAAATGTTGCCTCTAGTTGACAATGAATGCACTGGCATATTTAAGCGTAAAACCATCCAATTTTATCACAATGATTACATATTGAATGCTGGCAGCACACATACTTCTCCTTCGTCTCTAGTTGCCCCTTTGTGAACGTAGAGTTACATACTTGAATGTTTGGCAACTGTGTTATGGGACATAAAATGGAACTGTAAAGAGCAAAAATAGCTGTGAACATCAGCTTTTACATATGTACTGTTAAATGAAATGTGTCAAACATTATATAAAGACATATTTTATGACCCCAACAAATAAGATACAAAGAAATGGTCGCATCATTTAACAAGTGCATAAAAGTATCGGTAAAGCATAGAAACATTACCTATGTTAAAACCAAGAAAAAATACAAATACAAATATATATGTTTAATAAAAGGAACATGTAATGTTGATAATGGTGTCTGATATGTGGGCAGAATGTTTTAGATTTTTCAGCTAGATTTTAATATAGCTGTGTAGGAAAATATTCTATATAACTTGGATTTTATTCATTTAAACCCCAGCATCCTCTGAGCTTAATAGTCCAGAAGATGCACTGATCAACTTGCTCATATAAAAGGAGCCTTAGCCACAGCCAAAATGACCGGGTAAAGCATGTCTACTTGGATAAGTTCTTTAAAGTCTTTAAGATGCTAACCAGCAAAAAAGCATGGCGGGAAAAATGCTGTGGCAATGCATCACGGTTTTTCACACAGCCCTTTTTACAGAAAGTCTGCAGAGGTTTCCTCTGCGGATTTTCTGCTTCCATTATACCTATAGAGAAACCGCTGGCATTTCCATAGGTATAATTGACATGCTGCGATTTCAAAAACCACAACGATTTGGGAAATCACAGCGTGTCCGCTGCGCATATTTTTCCACAATCTGTAGATGAGATTCGCTAGCAGGGACTGTAAAATGCTGCGTTTTTTTCCGCAGCATTTATACCATGTGAGGCCCCGGCCTAACTTGGGAATACACTTGAAGTTGTATGCTCTCTCAATGCATTACTAAATAAAAGCTGATTTTAATATCACTAATATACCGTAATTCTGACAAGGATTTCAGAATAAGTATAAACTTTTTTTCAGTTCTAATAAATCTATTTAATCATATATGCAGTTTGTATTGTGTAATCTAGTGATAGAACAAGCAAAATGCCTGCAAGGAACCATAAGGAGGTCCATGTGGCCTACAGGAAGAAAGGGGAAGCAGGGAGGAGATTGACATAGGTAGGGTTACAAGGCTTCTGGTGCCAGATGGTCTGAGTGGGAGATAAAGGTTAATATAGGACGGTATAGGGTTTGTTAATTGTGCTCTGTGCAAAATGAAGTTAGTTACAAGCAGTTGGTGTTGGGGGTTCTGTGGCGGAGGTGAGGGAACAATGATGGGTGGTTCTTTGGAAAGAAGGTAGGTGTGAAGGTAATTGGATGAGGGGACTAGGGGTGGAGTAGTGCTGGGTTATTTAAGAAAAAGCAGAGAAGGGACAGTAAGTTAAATTTATTCCATAAGTTTTATAATGTTTTCATGATGTTGTGTGTTATAAGGCAGGATTGTGGCACTTCACACACATTGTGGATCACTGAGTTAAACTTTTATTCACAAAATAGATGACAAATTCTATGTATGGGCCTTGGCAAGATAACCATGAGCTTCACTGCAGAGTTGCTAATCTGTGGAGAGACACAAGTTACACAGCTGGTGCCTTGTTCAGATGGACTCAGGTAACCATAAAGGTGGGTCAGGGTGACCTGCACTTGCTCGAGGGGAGCCAGTCAGGTGTGCATGAAAAATGCACAATACTGTTTGGTATGGTTGTTTATTCTAGATGAATGAGGGTTTAACATGTGCACTGCTTATAACATTTAGCAGCTCCCAGCCACAACTATGGGTTGCTGAGGAACTCATTGCATACTGTCTGAGTTCATTCTATAAACACTATGCAGAAAGTTCCTAAGCTCTTCCTTATAGTTGCTGAAGGCAAAATTTTAATATTTTAAAGGAATTGTCACATAATGAACTTTTTTAACCTGTCACATGATAGGTGATAAACATCTGATCAACGAGGACTCCAATTTGGTACCCCCACCAATCACTAGTACAGGGGTCCATATCCCCCTGTTCCTCTTCACTGCAGAGGAGTTTAAATCTTTAAAGCTGGGGCCCCACGTAGCATAAATGCCACAAAAAAACACGGTGTTTTACAATACTTGCAAAGTAGATGGGATTCTGGATAATCCTATCCACACATTGCAGAAAAGTATCCGCAGCGGACATGCTGCAATTTCAAAAACTGTTGTGTTTTTGTAAATCTCAGCATGTCAATTATACCGACAGAAAGACTGGCATTTTCCGTATACCTGTAGGTATAATTGAAGCAGAAAGTCAGTGAAAAGCACTGCAGGAAAAACAGCAATTTGTTTCTGCCGCAGTTTTTCCCACATCGCTTTTTCGCTGCGGCTCACTATGTGGGGCCTTAGCCTAAAGGGTTTTCCCATGAAAATAAAGTTATCCCCTACCCATGGGCTGGGGATAACTTGCAGATTCGAGGGGGTCTGACTGCTCAAAACATCACTAATCAGTAGAATGGGGGATTTTCATCCCCCATTCTGAATGGAGTGATGGTCGGGCAGTACATGCACCACTCTGTTCATTACAATGGAAGCACTGGAGATAGCTGAGGACTGTAATTCGCTGTATTTAATTTGTAAACCTCTGGTATTCCCATTAAAATAAAAGGAGCAGTGTGACCACTGCTTCATTCAGAACAGGGGACGAAAGTCCACCGTCTCCCTGATCAGTGGGAGTTTGAGCGGTCAGACCCCCCTGGTCTGCAAGTTATCCCTTATCCTATTCTTTTTTGTTGCAGATTTTTTTTGACCCAAAGCCAAGAGTGGCTTCAAAAATCAAGGCACTTATTCTTTTCCCCTCTACTAAATTCACTACTGGCTTTGGCTCAAAAAACCACAGCAAAGTCTGAAACATATAAGCAACTTTTCCGCAATGCGTTGGCCCCAGCCTAAGGATAACATATGTTCTTCTATTTTTTCCTTGACAGTTTTCAACTACAGATCACCAAGTTAAACTTTTATTCACAAAATAGATGACAAATTCTCTGTAATGCTAATTTAAGTTTAAGAAAAGCCTCTTATTAAAAATATCTAAAAAGTGCACAGATGGATGTGGTAATTTATGGACTTAATTTGCAAATTTAAATTTCCTCTATTTTTGTGATAAATGACAAGCCTGCCCAACCTAATTAACTATTAGCTTAATGGTTATTTAGATCAATTAGCTACAGTGTCCTTATTTAACTAAATTCATCAAATTATTACAACTGAATTTTAAATATATGTTGGGGTCATTCACAATGACAGAGCAGGATTGCATGTTAAAGCATCACTTGCACCTTCTTTTTATGAGTGAAAAATGAGACAAATTTGCAAAGTAAGCAAATAATTTATAAATAGACAATTTATGAAAATCCAATGATTTGCATATCACTAGATTTAACAAAATCTATGCAACTTTTATAATTCAAATCTCAAGTGGCCATCATTTCACTATCTATGCATGCAGGAGTGATTCATGTAATAACTAAACATTGCAGATAATGAAATTCTTTAGTATTTTATTGAAAGTAGGTTAACATTGAGAAAAAGTAATTAAATGTCATTTCTGTAAATATGAACAGTACATATTTATTTACTCTTTCTAAACAATCCTCTATCCAATGTTTTTTATTCCCTTATTAAATATACGGGGAAAACGCTTGCGATTCTGCACCTAAATTAACATACTGCATCCACACATTGCAGAAAAATACCCACAGCAGAAATGCTGCAATTTCCAAAAACGTTGCATTTTTGGAAATCGCAGCATGTCAATTATACCTATGGTTTCCCTATAGGTATAATTGAAGCAGAAATTCTGCAGAGGAAAACTCTGTGGACTTTCTGTGAAAAGCACTTGAAGAAAAACCACAATGTGTTTCCACACTGCATAAAGCTAAGGCCGTACGTGGCAGAAACGCTGCTTTTTGTGTTGCAGATTTTACTGTGTTTTTTTGAGCCAAACCTAGTAATGGCTACAGAAGGAATGGGAAATATCTACGAAGCTCTTAGATTTCTCCCTTCTGCTCAATCCATTCCTAGTTTTGGCTCAAAAACAGCAGCAAAATCTGCAACAACAAAAAAATAGATTAGCCTAAGGCTAAGGCCCCACATTGCAGAAAAACTGCTTCAACAGGAATGGGAAATATAAAGGAAACACTTATATGTCTCTCTTTTACTAAAGCCATTCCTAGCTTTGGCTCAAAAAAACGCAGCAAAATCTATGGAAAAAAAGTAGTTTTTCAGCAACGTGTGGTCTTAGCTAGAGATGAGCAAAGTTTTCAAAAATTCGATTCGGCAACTTTGCTGAATTTTCCGATACGATTCTATTTGATCTGAATTAATTTGCAGCGAATAAACAGCTACTTCCTGGCTGCAGAGAGTTGGGGTGGGCGGCAAAATGGCAGAAGCCCTTGGATGCCGCGGTCATGTCTTTCTCTCTCTCTCTCTCCAGCACGGATAACTTTTATTCATGCGGAAAGATCTGCTAACAAGCAAAGACACGCCTACCAATCACATCACTAGAGAATATCATGTGACCGTCTGATATCACAAAGTTCCTTACTAAATATTCGTTACTGCGAAGCATCAGGAAATCCGGATTCCATGCAAATCGAATATTTCCTGAAAATCGGATCGAATTCAACTTCGTCAGCTTCAATTTGCTCATCTCTAGTCTTAGCTTTACAATTCAACCATGATCTAAAGCAGGGGTCGGCAACCCCGGCACGCGTGCCAAGAGTGGCACGCGAGGCTTATTTCTCTGGCACGGCAGCCTGAGTCCTCACTCAGCAGTTTCAATCGGACCAAACACAGCTGAAACAAAACTGCTATTATTATACTGTGGGGTCTCTTCAGACCCCAGAGTATAATAAGCGGAGCCCCTGGGGAGGTGATGAAACATAAAAAATAATGTTACGCACCATTCCACGCTCCACAGCCGTTCTGTGCTCTTCGGGCGCTTCTGCCTGAAGTCAGCTGACAGTGCCTCAGGTGTCACGTCTGCGTCTGGCGTCATTACGCATAATGACGCGACGTGACCCATGAGACCCAATGAGTGGTAGCTGACTACAGACAGAAGCGCCCGAAGAGAACACAGCGGCTGTGGAGCATGGAATGGTGAGTACATTTTTTTTTATGTTTGTCACCTCTCTTCGCCCTCCACTTATTATACTCTGTGGTCTGAAGAGACCCCACAGTATAATAATAGCTAGTGAGTGGCACAAATTGGAATATTATAAAAGTTAGAATATTATACCGTGTGCAGGGAACACTATGTAACATAATACCGTGTGCAGGGGCCACTATGGGACATAATACTGTGTGCAGTGGCCGCTATGGGACATAATACTGTGTGCAGGGACCGCTATGGGACATATACCATGTGCAGCGGCCGCTATGGGACATAATACCGTGTGCTGGCGCCGCTATGGGACATAATACCGTGTGCAGGGGCCGCTATGGGACATAATACCGTGTGCAAGGGCCGCTATGGGACATCTACCATGTGCAGGGGCCACTATGGGACATATACCATGTGCAGGGGCCGCTGTGGGACATATACCATGTGCAGGGGCCGCTATGAGACATAATACCGTGTGCAGGTGCCGCTATGGGACATAATACCGTGTGCAGGGACCGCTATGGGACAAATACCGTGTGCAGAGGCCGCTATGGACATATACCATGTGCAGGGGCTGCTATGGGACATAATACCCTGTGCAGGCACCGCTATGGGACATAATACCGTGTGCAGGGGCCGCTATGGGATATAATACTGTGTGCAGGGACTGTTATGGCTGTGGGACATAATACCATGTGCAGGGACCACTATGGGACATTATTCTGTAAAACAGTGTGTTTTCTGTATTAAGGATGCACAGAAAACTCAGGCTTTGTTTTTTGTTTTTTGCTTTTTGTGCAAAAATGCACCAGTTTTACATCAAAGTAAAAGTTCCAGTGGCCTAAGACTATAGCTGCATCCAGAAACATAGTGTGTTTTCACCATAAGGATGCTGCCATACGGTGCTCCTGCACACATACATTTACCACTAATTGCGGGATGCACATGTACTTTTATTGCTTCTAATCGGAAAGTACAGGTGTGCCCGAGGAAATAGTAAACGCATGTGTCCTAAAGCATCTGGTGGCAGTACTTCTGTGTTATGGTTTGTGGTATATGACTTTAGTTTAGGGGTCGTCAGACTTACAATTATTGACCGGCACTCCGAGTACCTCATCTTTGATTTTTTAATTAAAATCGGCACGCAGAACAAAATAGGTTGCCTACCCCTGATCTAAAGAGTGATTGACTGTTTACGCCTATTGCAATAATGGAGGAGTTATAAGCCCTCTATGTAAGAAGTTGAGTATACAACTGATGCCTATGTGCTTTGCAGTTTTGTTAGACCCACGGTACCAAAAAGTGTTATCTTCGTTAGTTTCCTATTAGGTAAATAGAGGATTGTGGAACTCTGATTCTATGGTTTGGTAAGGCCAAAGTTTCACTTTTGGTAGTTAAAGTTATTTTTTGTTGCAATTTTTTGAGTTAGCAAAACACTGGGAGGGAGAGAGTTGGGAGGCCCCATACACACAAAATAGTAAGAATAGTAAGGATTCTTAATTCAGCTACTCTTACTTTAAGGTTACTGTGTCAACCTGAGAAGTTTCTGCAGTGTCAGAAGCTCCATGGGCTTGTCCAATTAGCAGCTGAGGAGGTATATAAAGGACCCTTCCCTCCTGAACCAGGGTGCGTGCCAAAAAAAAAATCTATAAATATTTCAGTTTTTACACTGGCCGCTGAACTAATAGTTGTTTTGTAGAGAATTATTTTAGCTTGTGCAAGGGGCAGAAGTAAAATGAATGCTGAAAAAGAAGCATCCTTCACTGCTTCCCAGTAAAAACAATTAGAGGCTGATTAGGGCTAAGGACCCACGTTGTGGAATGCAGCTAAAAAAACTCAGTGGAAAAAGACACAGCAGAAACACATTGCATTTTTTTGGCATAAATTGCATTTTTTCTGCATTTTTCTCTGCAATTTTATTTAATCCCTTATTAAATCTATAGGGAAATGCAAGCGTTTCTGCAGGTCAAATTGACATGCTGCATTTATGAAAAGGCCAGAATCTCACTTTGCTGATACTGTAAAATGCAGCATTTTTTTCTGGTGTGTTTCTGCCACTTGGGGCCTTAGACTTGAGGTGGTTTTTGGAGCGGATTTTGAGGCTGTCTCCAGACTCTCTAAAAAGCCTGCATGTGAAGATACCTTAACAACTCTATAATAAAGATAGCGGCAAGAAACACTAAAATATGATAAAGTACCTTTTAACTCCTCCTCCCCTCTCTGCACAGTGGTGAATGCAATGTCATAAACCACTCTAAAAAACCATTCCAAATATTTCCGTAGTTTGTGCATGGATTTCTGAAAGCCCTATTCAGATAAATGGGACATTTGCAGGAATTTTAGCAGCCAATCTGCCATGGGTGAACAAGTCTTAATTATTATAGTATAGTATGGTATAGTATAGTATATAATGTATAAAGTGTGGCATACAGTTAATAACACAGTTAATGTTAGGAATGCGCTACAACTCAAAAATGAAATCAATAAATAAATAAAAACATAACTAAAATCTTTACAAATCTGGTGAGCAAAAGCAAATTGACTGTACATTTACACAGTTTTGGGAATGTTTCCAGTATAAGCAACTGACATTTTTTAACTTTATCTTTAGTTTGTGCAAGGAACTGAAATCATCTAGTTTACAGTCACATGACATTTACAGGGCTCCCAAATTCTGTAAGAAAATTTCTAAGCATCCTTTATTCCACATCTCTTACAGTTAAGCAAGCCATGGAATTCTGTTGACCACAGGAAGTAGTTGAGAGGTTTTCCAGTCCAGCCTTATGAGTTGTCTCACCACAAGAACTTCCTATTTTGGCTGAGACCCTTTAATCAATTTAAGGTTTACGGTTGTTCGTTATGATCAATATATGTTTAAGGATAGGTTGTTTATTGTTAAATATTCTTACGCATGATCTGCGCTTACATCAGAATTTCTTATGTTTGCTTTAGCTGAAGAACTAGAGCTTAGTTCCCATGGAAATGATGTTCTAACTACTCCATTACACTAAATAAAAAGTTATTACGTTAATGATACCATATCCACATGGCATAGAACAGTTTATGCTAGAATAAAATAGTCTCTCTGTTCCTTACATAGAAGTAAAGATGAATACTAGGTTTTTATTTCATTAACATTTGCAGGATAAAGATAATGTACACCAGTTATTAAAGGACCCCCTCATCATATAATATGTAAATTCTTTGGAGTATTCTGAAATGTTCTTCTATGAGCCCTGAACTAAATCCTATTGAACATCTAAGGAAGGATCTGAAACATACGGTCTGGAGAAGGCACCCTTCAAACCTGAGATAGATGGAGGAGCAGCTTGCTCATGAGGAGTTGGCCAAGATACCTGTGGACAGGTGCAGAAGTCTCATTGAGAGTTAGAAAAATTGCTTCATCGTAGTGATTGCCTCAAAAGGGTGTGCAACATAAATAGTAAGTTAATGGTACCATCGTTTTTGTCCAGGTCAGTTTTATTAGTTTGTTTTTTTCAACCCATTAGTGACCAATATAAGACACTAATGAGCCTTATTCTGCTGCAATTGACTTTCTACGTCACTTGTGGCAAAATAATGCGGGCACCTGCTTCTAACGCCCGGGATTGGTTTAAACCCTTAGATGTCGCAGTCAATATCAACCGTGGCATCTATGGAATTTTGGAAGGAGGGGATGGAACAGTGTCTGTACAAAGGTATGCTACTTGATTCACAGTATATAGGACTGTTTAAGGTAGCCAATCTTTGGCAGAGATTGAATGGAACAGCAATGAACCAGAATGACCACTACTCCTTTCAAATGGGGACACCAGACCCCTTTCTCTTAAATGGTGGGGGTACAGTGATGGTTTTGGTGAAAATCAGTCATGTGACAATCATTTGTCCAACGGCCGCCACACAGTCGCACTAATTTCACTGTAAGTGAATGTGGGCTAATCACATGACTGATATTTTGACAGTCTGTAATGGACCGTCACAACATAGGTCATGTCCTATTTTGTCTGTTTTCTTGTATCCCTCCATACACTGCAATGTATGAAAGATATGTAATAATGGGTGCCATTTGGGTACAAAATGGCCTTGAGAAATGTACATTTTTCACAGCCATTTTGCACCTTGATTTTGTGAATGTAGCCTTAGTCTACTCCAGAAACAGAATGTTGTAGGCAGATATAATGTGTTAATGTCTGTAGTGCCAAAATAGGTGGTACTCTTGGCACCTAATTGTTCCCTGGCAGTGGTGAACCTAGCCTCTTTGCTGCCTGAGGCGGACTATCGAAAGATGCCCCCCCCCCCCCAAAAAAAAAAATATATATAATTGCGTTTACATGCTGTTAGCGTCACACACTGTTATTGTCGTACAATAAACATACACAAAACTTATGAAACAGTTTTTAAGAATTCTTCTTCCTGTATTACTTCAGTATCAGAAATCAACAACACGGCATTAACAATGAAAGTAACTTCACATATCTTCTGCTTGGTGGATGGACAAGCCACATGGCCCCCATTCTCTATAATAGGAGCCCCGCAGATAGCTGAGTACTGGACTTCAGGTATCTTCGGCACTCCCATCAAAGTGAATGAGAGCCACGCGGGTTCGTCTATCCACCAAGCGACACACCTATATATATGGCTGCGGTCAGGCTGGATTCCCACCCAGTGGGGGAAAAAAAAACAATTCTCAGGCTCAGTGGGGGTCTCAGCAGACAGACCCCATCAATCAGATATTTATCCTCTATCATTTAGGTGAATACAGGGCAGTAACATTTTTAGACTTACAGGTGACGTCTCTGTCTAATCCTTCACATTTCCCTTCTCTTCCCTTTGGACCACCATAACCACTTCTTCCAGATGTGACTTGTCTCTGTAAAGTTTGCAACACAGACATCTTTGGCTCCTCACTTTTCCAGGCACCTGACCCACATTGTCCTCACCTGCACACCCATCCTGCTGCTATCCCAATTATAAAATATATGATATAACCCCCCATAATGAATAATACTCCCAAGTGCATCTTTATATTAATAATGTCCATGTGTACCCTGTATAAATAGTGCCCATTATTAATAATGCCCCAGGTGTTACCTAATTAAAAGGTTTTCCAGGTCATTAATAAACTAATCAGTGGGGCTCAAAAACCCAGGACCCCTACTGATCACCTGTTTTAATGAACCATGGTATCTGTGTAAGCGCCGTGACTGCTTTTCTGTTTACATAGTGTCATTCATCTCATAGTGGCCATGTAATGTAACTACAGCCTCGTCCTATACAAGTCTATGTGACAAGACAATATTTACATCACACGGTCACTATAAACAGACAGTGTGTGATATAAACAGGCGCCATAGCTCCTTCATACAGCTGATCAGAGGAGGGGTCCACTGATCTCTTATTGACAATCTGTCCAAAGGATAGAACATCAATAAAAATGAGCTGGAAAGACCCTTTAATAAAGCCCAAGTGCCACCTTAAAGGGGTTGTCCAGGATAACCACTTTTTTAATATGAGGCTGGGGAAGGTGCTCCGGTGTCTCCCAGCGTGTTCCAGTCCTGCTGTTTTCTTCCCCTCAGCGGTCATGTGTGGTGGTGACTTCCGCCAGAAGAGAACACCAGAGCAGCAAAACCAGACTGCGGTGGGAGACATCGGAGCACAAGGGACAGGTGAGTAGGTGTTTTTTTTTTTAATAAAGTATTACACGGTACTATGGCCCACAGCGGCCCTTGCACACAGTATTACATGGTATTATGCCCCACAGCGGCCCCTGCACACGGTATTATTCCCCGCAGCGACCCCTGCACATGGTATTATGCCCTGCAGCGGCCCCTGCACATGGTATTATGCCCAGCAGCGGCCCCTGCACATGGTATTATGCTCCATATTGGCCCCTGTACATGGTAATATGCCTCAGAGTGGCCCCGGCACACAGTATTATGCCCCGCAGCGGCCCCTGCACACGGTATTATGTTCCATAGTGGCCCCTGCACTCGGTATTATGCTCCATAGTGGCCCCTGCACACAATATTATGCTCCGTAGTGCCCCCTGTACATGGTATTATGCTCCATAATGGCCCCTGCACACAGTATTATGCCTCATAGTGGTCCCTGCACTCAGTATTATGCTCCATAGTGGCCCCTGCAAACGGTATTATGCTCCATAGTGGCCCCTGCACTCGGTATTATGCTCCATAGTGGCCCCTGCACTCGGTATTATACTTCATAGTGGCCCCTGCACACAATATTATGCCCCACAGTGCCCCCTGCACACGGTATTATGCTCCATAGTGGCCCCTGCACACAGTATCACAGTATTATGCCTCATAGTGATCCCTGCACTCGGTATTATGCTCCATAGTGGCCCCTGCATTCGGAATTATGCTCTATAGTGGCCCCTGCACACGGTATTAATAATAATAATAATAATAATAGTCCTTTAATAGTCCCACAATGGGGAAATTCAGTGTGTTACAGCAGCAAAGATAAGATAAGATAAGCAGATACAAATACAAATACAACATGTACAGGAATGTTCCAAGGTGAGAGGCATTACATTAATAGCAGACAGACAGATAGGACGTAGCAAAGGAGGGGGGGGGGGATTTAACAGGCAGAGAGAGATTTCAGTTCTCTGTATGTAATGATCTCCGCTTAGGTCGGTGTTGGTTGTACAGCCTAACCGCGGTGGGGAGGAAAGACTTCCGATAGCGCTCCTTCTCACACCTAGGGTGGAGCAGTCGGTCACTGACCGTACTGCCCAGCGCAATCACAGTCTCATGCATGGGATGGGAGTTATTCTCCCGCATGGAGCTCACCACGGACAGTATCCTTCTGTCACCCACCACCTGCACTGGGTCCAGTGGGCTCCCCAGGACAGAGCTGGCCCTTCTAATCAGCTTGTCAAGTTTATTTCTGTCCCTGGTTGATATACTGCTCCCCCAGCAGGCCACTCCAAAGAAGATGGCTGATGCCACTACCGAGTTGAAGAAAGTCCTAAGAAGTGCCCCCCGGATTCCAAAGGCTCTCAGCTTCCTAAGCAGGTAGAGCCTGCTGTGGCCCTTCCTGTACAGGGCCTCCATATGATCTGCCCAGTCCAGCTTATTATTAAGGAGCAAACCCAGGTACTTATAGGTGTTCACAATCTCGATGCCCGTCCCCAGGATGTCCACTGCTTTAGGAGGGCATCTGCCTTTACGGAAGTCCACCACCATCTCCTTGGTCTTCCCCGCGTTAATCTTCAGGTGGTTCTGGTGGCACCAGTCCACAAAAAACCGGATCAGTTCTCTGTACTCCCTGTCATCATCGTCTGTGATGAGGCCTACTATTGCAGAGTTGTCAGAATACTTCTGTAGGTAGCAGCTAGATGAGTTGCACCTAAAATCAGCAGTGTACAGTGTGAAGAGGAAAGGGGCGAGAACCGTACCCTGAGGTGCCCCCGTATTACAGATAACAGTACCTGACACACAGTCTTGGGCTCTCACGTATTGAGGTCGATTTGTGAGGTAGTCTAGGATCCAGTTGGAGAGGTGGTGGTCCACTCCAGCAAGGCCCAGCTTGTCTCTCAGTAACCTGGGCTGTATGGTGTTAAAAGCACTGGAGAAATCAAAGAACATTATTCTCACCGTGTTCCCTGGTTTTTCCAGGTGAGACAGAGCCCTGTGCAGAAGGTGGATGATGGCATCATCTACCCCAATGCCCGGTCGATAAGCAAACTGGAGAGGGTCCATAGCGGGGCTCACTAGAGGGCGAAGATGTGTGAGAACCAATCTCTCTAAGATTTTCATCAAGTGGGATGTCAGTGCTACAGGTCTGTAGTCGTTGAGGTCCATAGGGTGAGGTTTCTTTGGAACTGGTACCACACAAGAAGATTTCCATAATTCAGGGACTATTTCCCGCCTCAGGCTCATATTATACATATATGTAATTATACCACACAGCTGGTCCCCACAAGTCTTAATTAGCCTTGCACTGATGTCATCTGGCCCTGCGGCTTTCCTCGCCTTGATCTTTTTCATCTCCTTCCTCACCTGGGCCTGTGTGAAGGTCAGACTGTGGTCAGATAAAGACAGATTTCTGGATTTACTGGTCTGTTGGGAAGTAGCCACATGGGGTGAATGGGGTGAAGTCATTGTGGTGAGGGGAGCTGAAGGACATGCTGGGGTGGGAGGAGCTGGTGTGTGATCAAATCTGTTGAAGAATAGGTTTAGTTCATTAAGCCAGTTAACATCTGCCTCAATCTGGCAGACCGACTGTTTATGACCCGAAATTGACTTAAGCCCCTCCCAGACCCCCCTTATGTCTTTTCTTTCCATTTGCTTTTCCATTTTTTCCTTATAACTGGCTTTTCCTTGCCTGATTAGATGCCTCAGCTCCTTTTGTACTTCCCTCAACCCTTCCTTATCTCTTGTCCTGAATGCCATCTTTTTCTCCTTAAGTAGTGTTTTTATATCAGAGTTAATCCATGGTTTGTTGTTGGAGAAGCACCTCACCACTTTTGTGGGTACTGTGTTGTCCACACAAAATTAATGTAGTCCGTTATGCAGTGTGTGAGTCCTTCTATATCTTCTCCATACGAATCCTGCAAAACTTCCCATGCGGTTGTGTCAAAACAATCCCTCAGAGCCTCATCACTCTCCTCGGACCATATCCTCACTGTGCGGGTGACAGCTGGTTCTCTATGTACAAGTGGCTTGTACACAGGTCGGAGATGTACTAGGTTGTGATCCGATCTTCCCAGGGGCGGTAGGGCTGATGAGTTATATGCCTCCCTCACGTTGGCAAAGAACAAGTCCAGTGTTTTGTTGTCTCTTGTGTGGCAGGTTACATACTGTGTGAAACTGGGAAGTGTGGATGATGGAGAGGCGTGGTTGAAATCGCCAGACACAAGAAGGAGGGCCTGGGGGTGCTGAGACTGTAACTGGCTCAGCGTGGCTTGTAGGACCTCGCAGGCAGCGTCAGCTTTCGCAGAGGGGGGGACATATGCAGCTATCACGATGACATGTGATAGTTCCCTTGGTAGATAGAAAGGTCTCATGCTCACAGCTAATAGTTCAATGTCCTTACAGCAAGTTTGCTCCTTAATCACAATGTGCCTAGGATTGCACCATCTGTTATTCACAAACATTGCCAGCCCCCCTCCTTTCCTCTTACTGCTCTCTCTTGTCCTGTCTGCCCGAAGGAGTTTAAAACCATCCAAGGAGACCAGAGAGTCAGGAGTAACTTCAGTGAGCCAAGTCTCTGTAAGTAGCATCATGCTGCACACCCGAAACTCCTGATGATGCCTGGTGAGCGCTGTTAGTTCATCCATCTTGTTTGCAAGAGATCTCACATTGCCCATAATGATGGAGGGAACAGTTGGTCGGTAACGCCTCTTTTTAATCCTCTGAAGAGTTCCTGCTCTGCAGCCCCTCCCCCGCTTTTTCTTTCTCCAGAGTTCTTGGGGGATGGCTGGGCAAATGGTATGCAGCCCTGTTGTGACTCTAAGCTGCAGTAGTTTCTCTCTTGTGTAGACAAAAGAAATGCCTGCAGACACAAGAGTTCCCATTTCAGCAGGACAAAAAGACAGATAAAAACAAAAAAAAAGTATCACAAAGGTCCAATTCCAAGTCTTTTTTTCTTCATTTCTTCATAGTGTAAAGTCCATTAAGTAGAGAGATAAAAAAAACAGACAAAGAAAAATAAGAGAGAGAGTCTCAGAGCTGCCTAACAGGCAGCCACTTCAGCGGCGCCATCTTGGGAATTATGTCCCATAGTGGCCCCTGCACTCTGTATTATACTCCATAGTGGCCCCTGAGTATAATGATTGGAGACCCAGGTGGTGACAAACATAAAAACCAGTTCTTCTTACCCAGGCTCCGGTGTGCTCCCTGCTTCGGCCCTCTTCAATATCGCACAGACCAGCGTCGCAACATAATGACATCGGGCTGGCTCACGTGACACCTGGGACGTCACCAAAGAAAGCCGAAGCCTGCTGGGAGCAACATCGGATCGCCGGAGAGGTGAGTAACAATGGTTTTTATGTTTATCACCTCCCTTGGGCCTACGATTATTATACTCCGGGGTCTCAAAAGAGTATAATAATGGTAGTATTTGGCCTCACTTATCAATCCACGCTGCCGCTCACAGCCGCTTCTGATTCCCCCTTCTGCGTCCGATAGCAGAAGGGGAAGCGGAGGCGGCCACGCAGGCGTGGGGATTGATAAGTAAATAGGCCGTTGCATGCCGGAGATACTCCAGCAGGTTACGGCCTATTTATATATAAAAAAAAAGTTATTGTCACCTACCTGCAATCCCATGATAGAGCCACCGCTGCCTCCTCTTCTTGTCAAGCGATGTCTGCGTCTCAGCGTGGGAGGTGCGATGACGTCATTGTATCGCCGCCTGCGCTGACATGCAAAGGTCTCGTAAACCAGCCCAGGACAGGCCCCGCTGAGCTTTGTTTTTTTTTTTTAAAGCGGACTGTCTGGTCTGGTTTACATTAAATGAATGGTAAAAATGCCGCCCCCCCCCCAGACAGTGACGCACAGTGCCGCCTGAGGCGGCCACCTCACGTCGCCTCATTAGCGGTGCGCCCCTGTTCCCTGGAGTGACTCTGATGCCTTCTTTTCCAGCTCAAGTGAGTTTTAGATACAACAGTAATTCATTTGGTACCTTATATTTAACAGTCCACCTTCACACACAATTTTATAGTTTATATATACAGTAGAATTGATCTTCATAAAAAGTTGAGAAGCTTTATAGCTACATTACACTCTATTTAACTAGTAATGATCTCAAGTTAAGGTCTGTATTATAGGCCAGAGTTGTATTCACGATGCTGTATGCCTCAGACCTGAAACCTACCAGCTTTTTTGATATAATGTCTGTTCAGAGCTGGCTCTGTGATTTCCATTTTAGGAACTGTCATCTTTACACCAGACCCAGACAAGGTATGGTAGTCTGATGCTAGGAAAGCTAAATATCTCACTACCTTATACGAGCTTAGTGAAGAAGTTGAGGTGTGTCTGATGACAGAGGCTTGTCTCTATGCTAGACACTGTACAGTGGTCTTATGCTTGGAAAGCTATATTTTCCATTACATCATATGAGCTCACTGAAGCTTTTAGAGGTTTGCCTGACAACAAACATGCCTGTTTCCACTGGTAACCAGCAGAATTAACTGTACGGCTTTAGGAATAAATAATGTATTTACAAAGTTATTGGACTTTTAATGAAGATTATATCTATGTTTAAAAAATAAATTGTTGTTCAAAAGTAGTAATGACATGTGAATAAGGACGCATTATTACTCCTTATTATGTCTTCAAGTTTTACACTATGTTCACATCCGGAAGTCCTTTCTTCTAGTCCGTTGGAGATTCATAAGAACGTAAAACAGTCTATCTAATGACGTAAATAATGACGTACACAAATGGATCCTGAAGCACCCCATTGACTTTAATAGGGTTTACAGGTTATCCATCGGGTGTCCATTTTTTTAACTAAAATCACTGGACAAAAAAGTCAAGCTTGCAGCATTTTTTCATCCAGCAATTTCTGATGGATCTGTGCCTGACAGACCTCCGGTGTAGATGTGAACATAGCCTAAGACTAAAAACTTCAGATTCAAGAGGAGGCAAACTTTCATTTGAGCAAAGTAAAATTCTGCAACAGAAAGGTTCATTGTACTGAAAGTTTAATGTATTTGTATTTTTTTTTACTTTACTCATCTATATCCTTAACGGTTCAGATGAAACAAGGATATTCATGACCAGACAAAATGACTGCTAGAATTCAAGTCTATGATACATGTCTCTTAAGTGCATGTGAATTACCATGACAGCTTATGATTAATGACTGTTCAGGTAAAATGTTTTCCAAACAGAGCTGAGCTTATTTCACTAAACATCCACGGAAAAATAAAATAAACACAAGGTGATATGACTGCACAACCTCAGTATCTTGTCTCTACCACCCAATACTCATATGGGTAGAATATAGTATCTTTTTGATGGACATGATAGTACTGGTGTGTATCCATCACATCAATGTAAAGCTTTATTTACACTTACCCAATGAGCACTGATTGAAAATATAACCTGCTGATCAGTGCTCATTTGCATTGGTCATTTACATAGGTGAATGCAGAATATATTGGGGAGGAAAGAATGATCACTACTTCCTTCATAACTTCTTTGGATTATTGGCAGCACATCCTTGTTTACAGAAGATGAGGTGCTGTGAATAATCCTACATCTTTTATACTGAATAGGAGATGCAATCAACTGACAAACATGTGTTTGCTCGATGGTCGGCTGATCAGCAAGACATTTCTATGAATATTGGTTCCCGATAATTGGCCTAGTAACAAGTTGAGCTACATTCACACGACAGCAGCATTAATTTCACTGACAATGAATGGGGCTTTTCAAATGAAAGTTATTTTGACGGTCTGTTGTAATGGACCGTAAAAATATATGTCATGTCCTATTTTTGTACGTTTTCATGGATCCTTCCATACACTGAAATGTATGGGGGACCCGTGAAAATGGGTGCCCCTTGGGTGCAAAGCTGGCCATACACATTAGATAGATTTTAGACTGCTAAAGCTGCAGATATTGATCATTGGGAAACAGATTGTTCATAATTAAACCTAAGAACATATGTCCCATACTGACGACCATAAACAAAAATCGTTTGTGCCTGGGCTAGACTGACAGACATGTGGGTGATTTATGTATTGTGGGCATGTATTTTTCAAACTATGGGCTGTCAGAAAACTCGGCAGTTCGGACGAACGTTTGTGTAATGAAAATTTGTTATGTATAATATATATCGTTTTTAATATGAAATTGTTTTTATTTTAAGTTATTTATTAAAATGGTTTTAATAAAAGTTTTTTCATAAAACTGTTAAATAAAATTGACATTATTTCCTTTCAGTCACTTCCTTTATATTGTCATAGTATAATCTGGTAAAGATTACATGTTTGGGGTAAACGAACATTTGTAGTAACATACTTTGTTGATTTTATTTGGGACAGTCGTCTGTACAAAGGATCTGTGAACATTCGTTCCAGGTGAGTTATTGCAGTCTAAAATCTAATGTGTATGGCCAGCTAAACTCTGTTTAATATGAGTAAGATTTCCTCTCCCCTTATTTACAGGCATGTGAGTCTCCTTCAAGACAAACTTGTCGTTGTAGACAAACCAGCCATGTCAAGCCCTCTTAAGCCGGCCATACATCTTACATGTGTAACGGCCAAACCCATTTCAACTGGTTCCGATTACCATCTAATGTATATGGTGGCTTCATAACTCTCCCCCAACAGTTCATGGATTTCAAATGCCTGACCATTTTGTTCTGGAGCAGATAACTTGATGCCAGAGCAGTCTTACAACAGCTTTTTCCTCTCTCCTAGTTCATGACTATGGGTGAGTTGGGAAAGATAGCTATCAGCTGAAAGCAGCTACCTTAATGCTGTTGGCTTTAGAGTAGCTGTTCTTGAAGACAAGCCTCACTAGACACTCTTAGGATAGCTAACAGAGCAAACACCTGATATCAAGGATTTTGTATAGATCGTCCACATAGTAATAAGGAATGTATTACCTATATTTTTTACTGATTATAACCAAATCATTTAACATATTTTTTTTAATCAGTTGTTCTCTTTCTTATTCTACGTATTCATTTCTCCATTTCTATAAGAGACAGAGAGTAATGGGCATGCTCTGTGAACTGTGCAGAGGCCATTTTACAGGAAGGGGAGGTGATCTGTGACAACTGCCAGCCTTATGTGACTACTGCTACGCAGTGTGAAAATGGCAATATTTCAGGATTTTTTGTACAATATAGTACACCAGTGTAAACCAAACCTGTGGATACTAAAAAGACATTATTTTGCAGGGTTCAATCTTCAGTGTATGTGCCAGCAACATTTCCCAGCACATATAGGGAACATACATACTGAACACAGTGTGAATATAGCCTTATTATTGAACTTTTCCATAAGTACTATAAATTTTCAGTTGGATTTGTACACAAATAAGGTAAGTAAATATATACTTTTACAGAAAGGTTCAGCAGCATATTATATATAGTATATAGAGCTTATTCATTTTACTTATATGATTTAAGTATATCCTGAAGAAAGGCTGGAAAAATGTAATATGTCATTTACTTAAATTTTGTGGTAATTTTTTTGTGCCAGGTACATTACAGATTCAATGGAAGCATAATTTTGGGTGGAAAAGCTCACACCAGCTGAACAGTTTTATTTTATGATACAGTAAAGGTTACAAGAAAAAATAAAGGTTTGGCTAATGAAGAAGATGGGAAAAAGTCTTTCATTATTTTGTACCTACTCACTAGGCTATTCAAAAAGTATATAACATTTAAAGCAATACAAATCCTAGTGACCTGGTTGTACAATTGTGCATAGAAACATCTTAGTATTAGATTTTTATTTATAATATCAATGCCTTTACTAGGGCTTGCATTTGCACTTCTATTAAACACTAAGGAAACCTGTTGTTCCTGGAGACTCTATGGTCTTTTATTTTAGAGTTAAATTTTGCATTTCTGTAAAGGATAAAGGATACGGAAACGGAAAGATATATTTTATAATGGACATATAATATTTTATGGGATACATATGAAACTAATATTGATGAGGTTTTCAAGCTTAAAGGGGTTTTCCGGGCAATTTTTTTTTTTTTTTTTTTTAAAAAAAGGTCTGTTAGTGCAATGGTTAATAAGTGCACCCAAATACCTTTAGCAGTGTTTTGAGTGATTTCTGGGTTTATCTGAGAGCTCCTGGCATCCACTGCATTTGTTTACATGGTGTAGCTTTCTGTGCTTTTATCGTACAACTACGATGATGCATTGCATGAGTTGACTCACACTACCTCCCTCTCACTCCCTCCCCCCTCTCTCTCTCACTCCCTCACACCCCCTCCCTGTCTCCCTAGCTATCCCATCCACTACTAGCCCTTCCCAACTAACTAACTAACTAGCTAACTAACTCAGTCCACCCCCCCCCCCACCTCATCATACTTACCTGTCTTCCTGTCCAGATCTTCTGGGCATGGGAGATGACTTCCTTCTGTGGGGACAGCTCCTCCTCTTCTCTGATGTCTGCCAAGGCGTGTGCAATAGAGCCAGAGTCACAGCACTACACTGTAGCCAGCACTCCATCTCTATTGTGCAGGCATGGGAGGCTCCTCCAGTGGAAAGGTTGCAATACCAAAAATGTGAGTGTTTCTGCTAATCACAGCATGTCAATTATACCAGCATAAATGCTGGTGTTTTCTGTATAGGTATAATAGAGGAAAACTCTGTGGACTTTGGGTGAAAAACGTTGCGGAAAAAAGAGCTTTTTTTTATTGTATCTCGTTACATGGGGCATTAGCCTAAACCCTTACCTAAGTCATTTAAGTTTAATGAAATCAACAATAATTTCTTTTATACATTTTTATTGATATTCTATATACAGTTGTGCTAAAAAATGTACATACCCCGGCAGATTTTTTGGTTTTTTGGCCTTTTTTCAGAGAATATGAATGATAACACAAAAACTTTTTCTCCACTCATGGTTAGTGGTTGGTTGAAGCCATTTATTGTCAGACTTCTGTGTTTTCTCTTTTTAAATCATAATGACAACCAAAAACATCAAAATGACCCTGTTCAAAAGTTCACATACCCCAGTTCTTAATACCGTGTATTGCCCCTTCTAACATCATTAACAGCTTGAAGTCTTTTGTGGTAGTTGTGGATGAGGCTCTTTATTTTCTCAGATGGTAAAACTGCCCATTCTTCTTGGCAAAAAGTTTCCAGTTCCTGTAAATTCCTGGGTTGTCTTGCATGTACTGCGTGCTTGAGATCTCCCCAGAGTGGCTCAATGATATTGAGGTCAGGAGACTGAGATGGCCACTCCAGAAACTTCACTTTCTTCTGCTGTAGACAATGACAGGTCGACTTGGCCTTGTGTTTTGGATCGTTGTCATGTTGGAACGTCCAAGTACGTCCCATGCACAGCTTCCTGGCTGATGAGGGCAAATTTGCCTCCAGTATTTGCTGATAACGTGCTGCAATCATCTTTCCTTCAACTTTGACCAAGTTTCCTGTGCCTTTGAAGCTCACACATCCCCACATCATCAGTGATCCACCTCCGTGCTTTTCAGTAGAAATGGTGTTCCTTTCATCATAGGCCTTGTTGACACCTCTCCAAATGTAGCGTTTATGGTTGTGGCCAAAAAGTTCGATTTTTGTCTCATCACTCCAAATTACCTTGTTCCAGAAGTTTTGAGGCTTGTGCTGTTTGGCGTATTGAAGGCGAGATTCTTTGTGGCATTTGTGCAGTAATGGCTTTCTTCTGGCAACTCGACCATGCAGCCCATTTTTCTTCAAGTACCTCCTAATTGTGCATCTTGAAACAGTCACACCGATAGTTTTCAGAGAGTCCTGTATTTCAGCTGATGTTATGTGTGGGTTTTTCTTTGCATCCCGAACAATTTTCCGGGCAGTTGTGGCTGAAATTTTGGTTGGTCTACCTGACCGTGCTTTAGTTTCTGGGCATGTTTTCAGGCCAAAATCACCAGGGTATGTGAACTTTTGAACAGGGACATTTTGATGTTTTTGGATGTCATTATGATTTAAAAAGAGAAAACACAGAAGTTTGACAATAAATGGCTTCAACCAACCACTAACCATGAGTGGAGAAAAAGTTTCTGTGTTATCATTCATATTCTCTGAAAAAAGGCCAAAAAAAACCAAAAAATCTGCCGGGTTATGTAAACTTTTTAGCACAACTGTATAACTAGTATCAATAAAATGGTTGTCTTCCAACTTGTTCAGGATATATATCCTCCAATAATAAACAGTAGTAAATGCTGTCAGGATTTCAGAAGTTAAAAGTTCAACATGCAAATAGAATTGTGAATCTTATTTACCACACTGGCATGGATTTACTTATGTGGTTATGACTAGATTCTGGCATAAACTTGACACACCTTGGTACATCTAATTTGAGCTAATATTTTTCACATTTGCCAGACATCAGGGTATGGCTTATCAGAAAAAGGAAACTTGCTTAAATGCGCTAAAATGAGCCAAAATGCGCTAAAATTGTGTTGTAAAATTCTGGAAAAATTCAAAGTAA
The DNA here is from genome assembly GCA_947044405.1 of Leptodactylus fallax. NCBI lineage: Eukaryota > Metazoa > Chordata > Amphibia > Anura > Leptodactylidae > Leptodactylus > Leptodactylus fallax. Next base: position 7,148,655 of record CAMRHE010000021.1, read on the forward strand.
GCCAACTGAAAGATGATATAAACTTGGACTAGGTAGATTTATCATCCAGCATCAGCCACTGTGATAAATCTGGCAAATATTCAGACTGCCTGTCTATATTTACACTCTCTATTAGTAAATCTGAGCAAATATATTTTCTTGTGCCTTATTTCTCTGTCTTTTTATAGAAGCAAAATGTGTCTTCCTACAGCTAGAAGCAGGTTACTTTACCTGCACTATTCAATCAAAAAACTCTGAGTGTAGATATAAGCAATGCTGGTACAATGCATGCTTTCTTTAATCTGCTCAGGGCGTTCCCTATGTTATCTAGCAGGGGCTCACATTCCTATTGTTGATTACTAGGTAATATCTGTCTATGTTGTCAAAGCTAGAACTTCCATAAATAAAAGACACAAACACATGTTCCAGCATATTAATTGCCTGCCGATTTTCCTATCTCTACACCAAACTGATTGGAATGATACAAAACTTGTAGAAAATGAATAAGTTAGTTTATAAAGTTACTCCTCATGTAGAGAATCCTTTTCCATCAGCATCTGCAGGGACTATAAAAACAAGCTTTTGCCAAGAATGAGTATCAACATTTTAATCTACTGTGCACAGGGTTCGTTTTCATTCTTCAGAATGTACGGGGAAACAGAACACTCTTTGTTCAGGAATTTATTGCACCTGCATTAAGTTCATTACCATCGTTGTGAAGAGAAAAGTGAATGTTGCCTGTTTATCCAGTTTTTCTGTTCCGTATTTCTAATATTGTGGAATTTGTGGCATACCAGGCATCATTCATATCACTGACAAGGTTTTTGTTCAATAGTGAAAGGGAGCAAAACATCCTCACCTAGCTCTACTATAGTCTTTTCGGTAAATGCACCTGCACCTGGCAGTTGTATGGTGGATTCTGCAGAACTTCATACCTCTGTGACAGGTGTCAGATCTCAATTTCCTATCTTTTAGAGAGGAGTGCTAGGAGTATTGTTTGGACAATGCAGAGGAGTAGAGGAAAGTAACCTTGGAAGCAATCATTAAAATTAGCAATTTATCCAGATACCCTTCATTATAAAAATGAGAAAATGCACGATACAATCTTTTTTACTATATGGATTTATGGAACTTAGTATTTTCAGATATTTTTTTACACAAATTATTAAACATTAATAACATTAATGACATTATTATAGTCATGTTGAAAAAAGACAAATTATCTTATTCTCTTATTATCCTATAGGTACAAAAACCCTTGAGCAGCCATTTTTTTTATCTTCTCACAAATAATATATTCTCAACTTCAGAATAGATCTATGGCTCACTTAATAAATTTCAGTAATCTAATACCCCATCTCGTAATGTTTTTACTTTTTAGTAATAAGAACATACTGTAGCAGAGTGTTCCAGAGCAATATATTTGGGCTTAGGTGCTCTGATTCCACATGTCCTCAGTGGCATCCATAGAGTCTCAAAATCTACATTATCACAGATCTTACAGTAAAGACATCCTGTCCATGCTGATGTACAAGTCTTCTTTCCTCTAGATAAAGTGGATTCTACCATATTATGGATACAGGAAATTTCTTTTCATAATATGGGGGAGTTGGCGTCCACCTCATGGGTTATTTTGCCTTCCTCTGGATGAACAAGTTAGGAATATAGGATGAACTTGATGGACAACCTTTCCAGCTATCCTACTATGCATCAATGTTATTTCTTACGTGTCTCAAAATCTTCTATGGTTTGGCAGCAGTTGTTTAGCTGGTTGTCCACTAACACCCCAACTTCATTTTTCTTGTCAGGTTTACCCGGCTTTATCACATAATTATTAAAACATGAATTAAACATTTGAAAATACTCACGATAGACTTTTCTAAAATGTTAATTGATCAACTGCCAATAGCTGAGCTGGCACAGTTAAAGAGGTTTTCCAGGTTTTTTAAATTAGGATGTCATGAGTTGAGCAAGCGGGCCAGGGCACGGCCATGGCACTGCCAGGGCACCTGCTGATCAGATGTTTGGAGTAGCACTCCATCAGCGCCATTTACACTTCACAGGCCATGTAATGTTATGTTTTTAAGTCACATGGCCTGTTTGCAGTTTAATCCCATTCAAGTGAATGGCCTGAATTGCAATACCAAACTGTTAAGAGGGAGCAGTGCTCTCTCCAAACAGCTGATCAACAGGGACTTGGGTATTGGACCCCTGCTGATCTTCAATTGATAACTTCTCCTAAGGATAGGTCATTAATAAAGCCTGGAAACCCATTTAAAACACAAGTCTATCTTTACACAACATTTATTCATTAATTTATATACACTGCTCAAAAAAAATAAAGGGAAAACTAAAATACCACATCCTAGATATCAATGAATTAAATATTCCAGTTACAAATCTTTATTCATTACATAGTGTAATGTGTTGAAAACAATAAAACATAAAAATGATCAATGTAAATCTAAAAGAATATCCCAAGGAGGTCTGGATTTGGAATGATACTCAAAATCATAATGGAAAATCAAATTACAGGCAGATCCAACTTTAGTGGAAATGCCTCAAGAACAAGGAAATGAGGCTCAGTAGTGTGTGTGGCCTCCATGTCCCTTTATGACCTCCCTACAATGGGTATGCTCCTGATGAGGTGGTGGATGTTTTCCTGAGGGATCTCCTCCCAGATCTGGATTAAAGCATTAGTCAACTCCTGAACAGTCTGTGGTGCAACGTGGTGTTGGTGGAAGGAACGAGACATGATGTTCCAGATGTGCTCTATTGGATTCAGGTCTGGGGAGCGGGCAGGCCAGTCCATAGCATGCAGGAACTGCTGACACACTTCAGCCACATGAGGTCTAGCATTGTCATGCATCAGAAGGAACCCAAGGTCCACTGCACCTGCATATGGTCTCACAATGGGTCTGAGGATCTCATTCCGGTACCTAATGGCAGTCAGGGTACCTCTGGCTAGCACATGGAGGGCTGTGCGGCCCTCCAAAGAAATGCCTCCCCACAGCATTACTGATCCACTGCCAAATCGGTCATGCTGGAGGATGTTGCAGGCAGCAGAATGTTCTCCACAGCCTCTCCAGACTCCAGACACAGGGCGCCAATGTTGAATCTGCCAGTCTTGGTGTTCTCTGGCAAATGCCAATTGCCCTGCACAGTGTTGGGCTGTAAGCACAACACCCACTTGTAGTCATCGGGCCCTCATACCACCCTCAAGGAGTCTGTTTCTGACAGTTTCAGCAGACACATGGATGTTAGTGGTCTGCTGGAGGTCATTTTGCAGGACTCTGGCACTGCTCCTCCTGTTCCTCCTTGCACAAAGGAAGAGGTAGTGGTCCTGATGCTGGGTTGTTGCCCTCCTAAGGCCCCCTCCAAGTCTCCTGGTGTACTGGCATGTCTCCTGGTATCTGCTCCATGCTCTGGACACTGTGCTGACAGACACATCCCTTCTTGCCACATCTCTCATTGATGTGCCATCCTGGATGAGCTGCACTACCTGAGCAACTTCTGTGGGTTGTAGACATTGCCTCATGCTACCTCTAGGGGTGAGAGCAATGACAAAATGCAAAAGTGGCCAAAACAACAGCCAAAAAGGATGAGAACAGAGAAATGGTCTGTGGTCACCACCTGCAGTACCACTCCTTTATAGGGGTGGTCTAGCTCATTGTCTATCATTTCTACCAATAGTCTGTTCCATTTGCACAACAGCAGGAGAAGTTGATTCACAATCAGTGTTGCTTCATACCTTGACAGGTGGATTTCACAGAAGTGTCTTTGACTTGGAGTTACATTGTGTTGTTTAAGTGTTCCCTTTATATTTTTGAGCAGTGTATTTATATTTAAATATGAAGTTTAGAAACTATGAGTCCAACCACATATTAGATATTTATCAATTTCTGCAGGATCCTTTGACAGTTCAGTGTATGTGTGGATAACCCACATTCTGCTCAATTACTCTGGAGACCAACTGAAATTCCTAGTTTTGATAACCAAACTCCTTTGACCTACCGTCTACATTATTCAAACTGCTGTAAGACCTGATTCTAGAAATAAATTGATACATTCACATTTGAGCTGAATAATATATTAATATATCTTTAAAGTGGCTAGAGTTCTGTTTTAGTGGTACAGATCTACAATTCACATGAATAGATCTAGAGTTAGAGATGAAGCTTACTGCATACTGTCTACTGTAGGCAGCCTGAATTTTATCATTAAAATCTTTTTTGTGTATGTGTGTGTGTATGTGGGGGGGGGGGATTTATAAAGCTGTGCACAACATAATTCTAGTGTCAAAAGTTGCAAAATAACAACTTTTTAACAATTTACAATTTTTTTGTCCCTCACTCGAATTTTGAAAATGGGAGTGAAAGTGGACCTACGAATGACATGGTTTTAAAAGGTGGAAATTCACTTTAGGAATGTTATAAACTATATTTCATACAGTAAGTGTTGGTTCCCTATTGTTGAAGCCAAAGATGAACCAATGTTTTATATCAATATTCATTCTAACAAGGAAGGCACTAGAGGCAGTCTAACTGCATTACTGAGTACAAATAGAAAATGCCGTGCTTAGACTTATAACGCTTAAATATATTAAATATAGAAACTTGCATTGTATTATTTATTTTTAATAAAAGTCTTTTTATTTTGGGAAAGCAATTCTCTTGAGTCATTACGTTTCTCCTACAAAGAGAGAAGAGTAAATTAATTTTATTCTGCAATCTTTCTTTTTGATATTGCACAATAGAGAGATTTCATAAAGTACTTATTTAGTATTCCTAAACAATATACAGTCTTTATAATTTAAAACATTAGCTCACAGAGCAAATGTCTTTTACCAAAACACATTAGAATCTCTAGGAGATTGAGGCTGAAGAAATAATTCTAACTGCAAGAATGTTTTATGTGTTTGGAAGTGAGACTGAGCTAGAACTGCTGAGCATCTTGGCAGCCATTGTTGGACCTCCCTGGTGACTAAAACACTGCAAAATCCTTTCCAAATCCTTTCGGAAATTGCAAGTTTGATCAAATAACATTCTAAAATGTAATATTAAAAGTGACACCAAATGGATTTAGACTGTAAATGAAGGTTTATAAAACAATGCAGCACTCACATCATGTATATAATTTATAAGTCATACTATAAACCTATGTGTTAATGTACATAAATACATAACATTTAAAATGACATTAACAATTCAAGTAAAACATATTCCACCCAAAGTAAAGCTAAAGCACATTAATAATATACATCTTATAGAGAAAATGCTAGTCAAGTCCTGATCAGTTAAATTCAAGAAAACCATCAGCAGCACACACTTGTGGCTGTGTAAGTAGTATCATATGGTTTTCAATGAAGTACCCCACTGTAATGTTAGAGCAGGGAAGGTAAAATGGGGTATTGGTTGGTGGGAATGAAACAGTGATTTACATGGAGGCAGAGGCTGATAAAAAACATTTAACTACTCCAAAGAGGACCAAACTTTATCTTATTGCAGCCACAGGAAACATTTGGTGGACGTGAGTTGTGCTAAAGAGTAACACACATTATTAAATTCAAGGGTTCGCTTACTTTTTTCTCCCTGTTCTGTGGATTGTTACTCAATGTGCTTACGGGTTTTCCCATCTCCCTGTTTCAGCAGCTTTGCCTGCTGTCTCTTCTTCTCACTTCCTATATTCCCCCCTCCCAGCTTGCTGAACAGGACACTATGAAGTATCACAATACTTATTATGATTACTAGAAATCTAATATAAATGCAGATCAAATAATATGCACATGCTTCTAGAGAACGCACTCAGTGTTATCTGTGTGTTTACATAGGGAAGTAACAGACAGTATATCAGCAAACTGCAATTAGCTGAACTGCAGAGCTGTAGATAACAGTGAGAGCAGATGAGTGATGTCATCTGTCCTTTCTTATCACGCTGGCCCAGCTCTATGGAACGTTGTGAAAACAATGGGAGGAATAATTTCACATAGCAGGAAAACAAAGCAGCATTGCTAAAGCAATGTATTTTGGAAAACTCTTAATTTTACATAAGCTAACAGTATAGATAGAATCCTTAAGATGGGAATACACCTTTAATAAAAGACATGAATAATACAACTGTTTGTGTTAATAGTTTAGTAAGTTTGTTCTTGTCTATTGTTGTGACTTAGATAACAGTCAGACCACATTTTATTAGTAATCGATGCTGAAATCCAGGTAATTCCAGAAGGTTCACTTTTCTTGCAACTATTTATGAAATCAAGTTAAATTATAGTCACTGTAAGATAAAAATTACAACATCAGCAACAGTGCTCAACTTATATCATTTATTCTCCAGAAACACTTTACACTGCCAAAAATGCACTGTAGTGCAAATATCATAATGAGTTGTTGTCTAGCATGTCACAATAATATTTATGAGTAACCATTTTCGAAGAAAGAAAGCCTATGTAGAAAACTGACTAATATTGACCTTCATTGGGCTGTGTAAGGAGATGCCAGGATGGTGATGGCCTATAGTTCCTCAAGTGGTTGGGTACTGTAAAGACAAACAGGTTGACAGCTATTCCTCTCAATTCCCCCTAACACGTGCATGCAGGACTTGGCTGAGTGTGCATTCTTTCTCAATAGGAGGGGAGTAAATCAGTAGCAGATACCTCTAGTGGTGAAATATCTTACTTGAAAACAAAGGATCAGGCATGATTCATTTCAACATGCCCGACCCTTCTTTTTGTTAACATTTACTGTCGGGGAGAGTAAGGGCTGCACCATACACATTACCCAGTTGGCCAGTCTCACCAAAATTGGTCATGAATGAAAATTGTCATGTATGTTATGAAAAATAAAGCCTATATATATTAATTAAGAACTGAAACATTTGTTGTTAAAGGGTTACACTTGGAGCATTAAGCAATCCTTAGATGAGCAGCAATGACTTCTGACAATTTTATAGTTTATTATATAAAATTTTAGGTATGAAATTGACATAGTTTGCTGTAACATCATGGATATATTGTGGGAAATAAATGCTTGAGAACGCTTTGCATAGAGAGCATAGGGAAGTAACAGCTGTGTGGGTGTCTACTGTGTCTTCCAGAGCTTTCCAGTAAATTACTTTTTTTCTGGGCAGTTACAAATGACTTTAAGAACTTGGAAAGACTCCGCACATAGCAGAGTGACTGCTAAGAAGTGTGTTCTCTCCACTGAATCATTCTACTTGCAGTGATTCACTTGTGCCCATTCTGATACTTATTACATTTACTTTTGAGTTATACATGTGTCCTCCTTTTTGACAGAAGCTTAAAACTACCTCAAAGTATTGTCGTGATTCATTGTTTCATATTTTTATAACACATAAGTAATTTCCGTCCTAAAAGTCAGCAGATTTTTTAACAAAAAGATTCATGCAAAAGCCATTTTAAGAAGAAGCAGATGTTTACAAATAAAGTACAGCATTGTGACTAATATGTGCCCCTAATACAACTAGGGAGTCTTGAAAATATAAATGAGTCACAAGAAATGCCAAGATGGCAACTTATTACGAATGATGCAGTCACATACAAGATTATGGAAACTGTGACATTTGGATAAACCTAGAGGAAAAGATCTATGTTAGGCTGTAAGCAGAAGACGTGTAAATGTAAATTGACTGGGTAAAAGTTTCTCAAATGTCTCCTCTAGTCTCCATCTGAACTAATCACATTTTTAGTTTTTTCCTTGTAAGAAAACAAGGTTTAAAACATATTAACTTCCAGCCATACGTTTTCACACTTTTCAGTCGCTAGATTTATTTTCTTCCAACCTATATTATGATTTTCTAAATCTTACACACCAAAAATAAAAGGCAAATGTCTAAAGGAAATTCTGCAAAACTGTAAAGATGGCCATACACACTAGATTTATGTTGGCCAAAATGGTGGACTGTCTCCTGACTTTTCCCTGACAGATGATTTCAGGAACGTAGGATCCAAATGGTGAATATTAAGTGCCACCAGAGGTGTCTAGCTTGCTCCCGTCTCCCTATTCAGAACTCATCATGTTGAGTGTACATGTGAGGTCAGGAGGAAAAGTACTGAACAATTATTCAGCACAAATCTATTGAAGATTGTCGTAAAGTTTGTCTAAAGTAGGCCATTGACCCAATATGTGTGGTCTGGATGAGAATTTATCATTTTACTACAGCTAAGTGATCAAGCTAGAGATTAGCAGCAAATGTATTGTAAGGAGTAGAAAATACCAGCTGAGGGAGGCTTTATTTTATTTTTCCAGTATGACTGTGGGCCTGGAAGAGCAACTGCATGTCTGACCATTTCTGTACTGCAGTTTCAAGTTTTCTCTAGAGATGTGCAAACCGATTTATAACAAACCAGATTTGTTACGCATATTCCAAAAATTTTAAGTTTAACGTAACTCAAAACTTTTGGGGTTCACCACCTACGAATCTCTGTAGTACTCTGTGGACTCTTCAGACCCCAGATTATAAGCAGAAGCTCAGGGGTGGTCTGGCAACATAATATACTCTGATATTCATATTCCCTCACCTCTTCTGAGCTCTTTCGCAGTCCTCTTCAGTCTTCAGGCCTTTTCCAACCTCCTGTGTGATGTCATGGGCCTGAGAGGACTGCTGAGGCCTGTGATTTGGCCTCAGTGGTCATTTAGGGCAATAACATCTCTTTGCAGTTCCATGGGATCCATGACATCACCCAGGAAGAAGCTGGAAGAAGATAACCAAAAAAGACTGTTAGGGAGCACTGGATACAGAGAGGGAGCCTAGGAAAGGAGAGGGAAGGTTAGTATTAGTGTTTTAGGTTTCTGCACATCCCCTAGGCCTCCACTTATTATACTCTGGGGTCATGAAAATAGTACTTCCAGTTCAGACTGAAAAAGTTTAGTCTGAAGTGAAGCAGGCAGATGAGCATCACGAATATTTGCCAAACGACTATCACGAAGTTCACCCTTTCCTAGTTTTTCCCTTTAGGCTTACTTTTTTTTTTTTTTAATCAACAATAATTTTATAGATGATAAGTACAAAGAATATACAGGAACATGACTTCAAGATGTGTGAACAGGAAACAAGAAAAGCTGCATGAGGCCATCCTCTCAGAACAGCATTGATCACATTCCGTCATGGGTGTAAACATGCACTGTAAAAATTAGAAGCAACAACATCTATACTCCATCAATTGCTGCACCCAGATCCTGTCCACTTCCTGTGTCAGATAAGTAAGGGTGGGTTCACACCTGCGCTTGAGTCCGTCCGTTGCCAATCCGAGTGAAAATCTTGGGGAACAGTATTGGTATTAGTTAGCGACAGGTTAGCGACGCATTGGTTAAAAACCCATTCATTTGAATGGGTTTTTAAAGCAATGCGCGGGTGTCTGATTGCACCCTCTGCGCTGCGAAGCCGTTTTTTTTTCATCGGACACGAAGTCCTGTATGTCCGACTTTGTTTCTGACGAAAAAAAGGATTCGCAGCGCAGAGGGTGCAATTGGACACCCGTACATTGCTTTAAAAACCCATTCCCTGTCGCTATCCGATGCCAATCCCATTCCCCGAGATTTTCACTCGGATTGGAAATGGACGGACTCAAGCGCAGGTGTGAACCCACCCTAAGAAATAACTTCCAGCCTTCAGGAAGACTTATGGTTCAATTCACTGCATGCATAAATTCAGTTTAAGAAAAAGTCTAGGCTAAAATCTTTCAATAGCAATAGATAGTGATATTGATATAAATTTTGATATAATGAAAGTGTTTCTTGCAATTAGTGATAATGCTGGTACAACCAGCTATTAAGGCCGGGGCCCCATGTAGCCTAAACACCACAATTTTGCAAATCCCATCCACACATTGCAGAAAAATACGCGCAGCAGAAATGCTGTGATTTCCAAAACCGACATGTTTTTGGAAATCGCAACATGTCAAGTATACCTTCAGAAACAACAGCGGGTTCTCTATAGGTATAATTGAAGCAAAAAGTCTGCAGAGGAAAACTCTGTGGACCTTCTGTGAAAAGCACTTCAAGAAAAATCGCAATGTGTTTCCACCGCGGTTTTTCCCGCAATGCTTTTTGGCTGCGGCCCGCTACTTGGGGCCTTAGCCTAAAGTTGGTTTCCAGTGAGGATACCACCTATGCATATGCTCTGCTAGATCATATGAATATCAAAGAGAGAGATACTCATCTTTTAGCCAGAGGGGAGAGATGATGTAAGTCTGAAGGACTTTTCACAGCTATATACTACATCAAAGCTCTTTTTCTTAACCCTTACCAACAGGGGACACTTTATGATGGAAGTGATTTCATTTAATGGTTCCCTTCATTCTTAGAAAGGATTGCCATTTAAGACAACTCCTTTAAGTAGCTATTAAAATCCTTGACACATATCTTTTTAAATATTCCCTTTATCTAATGTTACATTTGCTTCAAAAATCCTTCACAAATGCAATAGCAGAGGGAATCAGGAAGGAGCAAATACTTTTTTTTTCAAAATACTGTATACCATGAAAGGAAAAATCTACTCTTTTTCTTCTTACTCAAAGTAACTAAATGTTTTAGAACTAATAGAGACTACCCCACAATGAATTACAAGTCATCTTAAACATAGCAAGGCATGGAGCCAACTTTCTTTCAGAACGACTTCCTCCATGCTATGATTGATTAGTAAATTAGTTTTGAAAGCCCTACATTTTTATGTACTTCCTTTGTGTACAATAGCTGTACAAGTACAATGTGTGTTCTTTTTTCATTTGCACGCTTGTCACAGCTTCTAATAGAATCAGGACTTAAATTTATTTCCCTGTTTTGGTAATGAGCAAGACCCATTCATAGATTCACGTTGTGAACAAAGCATTAGAAAAAGTTGATACTTTATATTTTTCCTTAGGAATAATATTTTACATTCTGTGTGTGGAAATTTACATTACTGAAGTGTACAACATTATTGATTTTCATCATCAAAGGACACTGCATATATATAGTCAATAAATACTTACATACATACTTCTCTATACACAAGTAAAGAAAAAAACTTCAGCAAAGTAGAGATATTCCTGAATGACAATTCTTCCAGTTTGTTTGCTGATATCTTTAGGAGAAAAGGTAAATTTATAGATGAGGTAATAATCTGTGTTAGGGTTATGGCAACTGATTTGATTAACAAAGATGATTGTTAATAATTAAAAGGTTCTTCCTATTAAAGACAATTATTTACTTACATAGTACCATCATATTCTGCAGCACTTTTACAGACATTGTGGTCATTGTCCCATATAGGGCTCACAATCTATGTTTGCTATCAGTATGTCTTTAGAGTGTGGGAGGAAACCAGTGTACCTAGAAGAAATGCACGCAAACTCCTTGAAGTTGTTGTGCGTGGCAGGATTTGAACCCTGGACTCCAGCACTGCAAGGATGCAGTGCTAACCACTGAGCCACCATGCTGTCCTAATTGTGACATAACCACTGGATATGCCATACATTTCTGATATATGAATGTCCTACACCTATAAGTAGAAAAGTGGTCCCCTGACCTCTGTCCTGCCTAGTAAGGTGGGCTCCTGGATATGCCCTGCTTTCTTCATTCACTTTTATGGCAGTTAGGAATGCAGCAGAACAAGCATGATATTCCATCTTTGGTGAGTATGTTTTGTACTTGTGAAAATCTGTGTCTTTTTCTGCACTCATTTCCTAAATGAAGTCCAATAATGTTTGGGTTGCTAAAAAATAGAAATGGAAATTTTTACAACCATGTCAGCAAGTAAACTATAAAACAACATATTTAATAAAAAAAAGTGTGTATATATATATATATATATATATATATATACATACATATATGTGTGTGTGTTTGTATCTCTCCTAGGAAAACAGACTGTAATATTTACTTACATTTTCCCTTGTAAATTGGTGGCTTATGCTGTGTACAAAATTTTACCAGACACCTCTATAAACGCTGCAGTTACTGACCTATGGCTCAAAGTTTCCTCAACACTGGTTTTGATATAGCCACATGATGTAGTTCCTAAATTAAGCCAAAACGGTGACCTTATGTGAGAAAAGGAAAAACCAGATCTGTGGTGAAATTGCAAACACACAGTACAAATTGCACCCTCAACATATTAAATCCTCCAAGATGGCTTCCACAAATATTTAAATATAGATTTTAATTGACTTTATTGTACATACAGTAAAATTCAATTTAGAAAGAAAGCCTTTCATTTTCACAGTTAGTGTGTTCCAAACTGCAGACGTGGATATAGTGCAGGAATTGGGCGAAGGACGTGCACATACTCACATTCTCCATTTCAATGCTATATTTCAAAAAATTACAACTGTAGAGTAAAACAATTCTCTGTTTTAGCGCGATGTGATGTGGCTATGTATAAGTAGGAGAAGCTTGAATTACACTGGGGTTTTAGAATGTTAGGACATATTTATGCAGTGAAATACTTCAATGTAGCATTAATGAACACGATGTATGACAGATTATGAAATATTCTGGATTATACAGTGGTCATATAACATGTGCTAGATATGCCATTTGTTGCCTTTGAATAGAATGATTCTAATTATACACGCGATAGTACAGTATATATACATATATGTATAATAAATGGAAAACATAGTTGGTGGTCATTCAACAGCATAAAAAATGCATATATACTCCAAAATGGATTATGAGTTAAGAGTTGTCCCACAAAAAAACAAATCAACACAAAAATAAAAATGGGATCAAAACAACAAGGGCTAAAATAATAATGTTCATTTATCCATAAAGCCAAAACTCAAAAGGTCCTTAACCCCTTAAGGATGCAGAGTAATTTTTTTCATATTTTCCTTCCTCGCTTTCCAAAATTCATAACTTTTTTTTTATTTTTCTGGGGTATATATAATGTTTTGATTATCTTTTATTAATGTTTTTGGTGGGGTTCGTGTGAAAAAAAAACCCACAATTCTATCATTCTTTTTTGCATTTTGTTTTTACAGAATTTACTCTGCATTAAAAATGACATTGCAACTTTGTCCAGCAGGTCATTACAATTACAGTGAAACCATATTTATATTGGTTTTATTATGTTTTACTGCTTTTACAAATAAAATGTCATTTTTCGAAAAGGAAAGATTTTTCTGGGGTCACTGTATTCTGCCTATAACTCTTTTGTTGATGGTTTGTGTATGTATTTTTAACTTTTTTTTTTTTTTTTTTTTTTAACTGTCCCACATGGGGACTTGGACCTGGGATCTCTGATTCCCAGTGCAATGTACTGCAATACATAGTATTGCAGCACATCAGCTCACTATGTGTAATGGGCATAGGCAGTCAGGAAGCTGTTGCTCGGCCTCCTGGCTGCCATGGCAACCCCTTGGTCCCGCAATCTTATCGAGGGGGATCCAAGGGGTGACAGGGGCAACCTTGCGGAAAGTCCCAGGCCTCAGCTGTCTAAGTGCTGGAAGTAATGCTGCAGGCACAGGGAAAGGGTTAAAGGAAGCCTGTTACTAGGCTTTAGCACATATAACCAACATCACAATTACATAGATGACGCTCACCTGAATGCAATGCTTTTTGCCCCTTCAAAATGCGGGACTCTGTTGCTGAGATATTCTTTGACTTGTAAATATCCAAATGAGCAGTCTGTAGCACAGAGGACGTATCTAGTGCTCCAAACTGCTATGCCCCGCTGCACTGCCTTTTGCTTCCTTCTCCCCTTCCCTCCTTGAGTGACAGTTTTTAGGGACAAAAAGCATTGCATTCAGGTGATCTTTATCTATGTACGTGTGCTGTTGGTTTAATTTGCTAAAGCCTCGTGACAGACTCCCCATTAAGTTGTTAAAAAATTCATTTGTGAAAAAACTGAAAAATTCTACACTATGTTAAGTGGTATGCATACATTTAGTTTGAGCACAACTGATAGTTCCTCAAGTTACTTAGATACTTAGTCCTGTCAACAGTTAGGGCCTATTATTTGTGTCTAGGCATCTTCTTTCCTGTATGGCCTCAAGGCTGCCTTTGGCAATGAGAATGGACCTCCATGGTAAACCCTCATAATCTCCCACTTAGACTACTGTAACACCCTTCTCCATGGCCTCCCAGCAAATACTCTCGCCCCCCTCCAGTCCACCTTAAACTGTGCTGCTCGCTTAATACACCTCTCCCCCCGTTCTTCATCGGCCACTCCCCTCTGCCAATCCCTTCACTGGCTATTTGTTTTGTATATTTTGTGTACCATATGTAAACCCTCAAATGTACAGCACCATGGAATTAATGGTGCTATATAAATAAACAATAATAATAACAATAAACCCTCTTTTTTTCTTGATTGGTTCCCCCTTCTTAATATTTGGGATTTAAAAGTCAAGATTTCTTGCTGTTTAATAGATGTTGGTTTACTCTGTATTATTGAGGAATATTCAATTGAATGCATTGGGGTATAATTATGTTGCTGTTCTACATCACCAAATACTTCAATACTATTCCTTCACATCTGCTTGGTATTGAAACTTACAATACCAATAACTGCTGCACACAAGATAAAATAATGCTGATTTTGTGCTTTTTGTCTGTTGAACATATTTCACTGAGACAATCTGTTCTAAAAATTACAGCAGTATCTGATTTTTCTGAAAAACTCATCTATAAACTACATAGCAAAAAGGTTAACCAGAAAATAATCCGTTGTGTTATAAATGATAGTTTATTACATAGATAGATATTTACTTCTGATAGATATACAGACAAAGATAGATAGATAGATAGATAGATAGATAGATAGATAGATAGATAGATAGATAGATAGAGCTAAAACCAAAACGGGTTTGTGACAGCCCCAACAAGGAGGAATTATTGCAAAATATGCATTTTTTTCAAGATGCTGATGGAATTTTTTTTTTTGTTTTAGATAGATAAATACTATAGATACATGAATAAATAGATAGACAGACTATAGATATACATATATAGGAGACATAGCAATCAAATAATGAACAGTACATGAAAGTGCGAAGGTGAAATATAATATTCATGAAATGCTAATAGTGAGTGTTATAAAGAATCTTGTGACATGGAGAAGAGGTAATGTGTTCATGAAGCGGTTAAAGGTAGTGCTCAACATCCAGCTCTCACCCACATAACTAGCTTTTTATTTCCTCCTCTTGTGCCAAGCACTGACAACTACTGCAGTCTCTAGGACACCAGGATCATTGCTAGAGACAGAAAGAGGGAGAGAACACAACCCTGTTATGTTTTCGAGGATGAGTCACTTCCTAGCAATAATCTGGAGATTGCATTTATTGTCTTTTGCTGACTGGCAGCCCGATTGAGTCTCTGTGCACAGTCATAAGACAGCATAACCTCCCCTGCCTATTAATCATTAGGAATTGTTACTAGAAGAGCAAACAGAATGGGAGTTACATATGTGAGAGGCTTTTGCTGTCTCCAGTTCAGCCAAATGACCCAGTGTGCAGCCTTGTTTGATGAGAGGATTGCTTTATTTCTAGCTAAACTGTTTGATAAGCACAAATATTTGCTGGTGAGAGTTATGAGAGTCACATTTGTTATATTGGTCTAGGAATTGCCTGAATGTTCTTGTACGTAATTACAAGTTTAACTCTTTCTTGAATGGAACGCTGTATGTTGTGATGCCCTACATAAAGCAATGCTAAAGTTATGTCAGAATCTTTGACTGTGAATTAGGTATTGCAAGCATTTTTTTTTTTACAATGGGGCATATAGATATTGTAGCTCTCACTTTGGTCGACCTACATTATTCCTGCAGTATATGCAGGCAATGAGGAAAGGCATATCAGGGGAAACAGAAAATAGGATCTTGGATGATGTGGCCTATGTATAATTGAAATGTATAAGGTGGTTAGTACATACAAAAAATGTTTCAAGAAGGGACAGCTGGTGATAGTGTCATGGGTGCCCAATACCCTATTGATATGTATGGGACGTGAAGGAAAGCTCATCTGGTTTGATCCTACAGAAGGGCTTTTGCAGTACAAATTCCCGAGAAAGCTCAATATGATGGAAGTTATCAGAGTACACAATGAATTGCAACTTGCTGTGCATGGTCAGACTGATCAGTGCACTCAAGCTCATCCTTGTCCACTGCTGAAAATCCCTACAAGGAGCTTGTGAACAGCAGAATTGTACCATGAAGCAATGGAAGACGGTGGTTTGGTCTGATCAATCACATTTGTCTGGGAAAAAGATGGCACCGGGATGAACTATTGGAAGAAAGCAAGTCATTAGATCTAGTGTGATATTGTGACTATGTAT
Organism: Leptodactylus fallax; assembly: GCA_947044405.1. NCBI lineage: Eukaryota > Metazoa > Chordata > Amphibia > Anura > Leptodactylidae > Leptodactylus > Leptodactylus fallax. Next base: position 7,164,908 of record CAMRHE010000021.1, read on the forward strand.
GACAATGTCCAGATATTCATGTGGATGAAACACAACCCTCCTGCTTACAGACTGTTGCAGATCAAGTACACTCCTTCGTGGCAGTGCAGTGAGATTTTCAGATTTTTTTTTTTAGTGTTTTCCAACTTGCACACCAAATGCCATGAATTTTTACATTCAGGCAGTCATATGGGAACTTTTTTCTGTGAAACAAGTTGTCTTTTCTAATAGCAAAATTTAATTTTTCATATAACACATTGCAAAGCAGAAAAAAAATATTTGTGGAATGGAGTTGGAAAAAAACACAATAATGCCATTGTTTTAGATTGTTTGAGATTTGTTTTCACAAATAATATGCCAGAATTGCTCTTTTTTTCATTTCCCCATAAAGAGTTAACAACATTTAGTTAATATGTTATAGTCACTACAAAATGATGCCATTGTAAAATACATATAGTCTTGCAAAAATAAAGCCTTTAAGTTATATAGTTAGAAAATAAAAAAGTTATGTATTATACAATGGTGATCCCGCCATTAACCTTTCTGATGTCTCTGTTAAACCTGACTGAGACACCATTTTTCCAGCGGCACATGAGTGCCACCATTTTACCTGTGATTTAAACTTAATAGGGGGTCTGATCACTAATACAATATACTTTGTCTACAGGCTGCCTAGCGCAGTCTGTGATATAAGTATGCTGATGTTAAGTGTGGGAGCTTTCAAAAGGCTCCCGACTGTCATAGCAATGTATCGCATTCCCCAGATCATGATCAGATGTACAAATAAGTAAAGTAAAACACAGACCCATTAGGTATCCTTGTGTCCAAAAATGGCCAATATACAAAGTTATAAATGTATTTTTCCCATACGGAGAACACCATAACAAGAATAATCAAAGGTACTGAACCATCTTTTTTTTTTTTTGCTGCTTTGCCTTCTATAAAAATTTGAATAAAAAGTGATCAAAACATCAGACATTCTCCAAAATGGTATAAATAAAATGTATATCTGGCCCTGCAAAATAAAGATACCTTATACATCCACGTATATGAAGTATAAAAAAGTTACGGGTGTCAGAATATGGCGACCAGAGATTTACGAACCTCTCAAGATCTGTTTACTTTTAGGATCAGTTGGTCCAGGACCAAGATTTGTTTTGGACTTAACAAGTTTGGTACAAACCACATCTTAAATTGGCTAAAAACATATTGCATAACACTCAGGGCTCCTAGGAACCTATATGTCCATTTTCTAGCTCTCTAAGGCAAACACAAGCGAAGTAGTGAAGTTATATCATGTTAAGTGAAAGTGACTTGTATGTCTATATAAAAACGGATAGTAAGCAGTGGGTACAAACTCCGAGTTTAACCATACACTGTGTTGACACTTGCTTTTACACATTTTACTATTTAAGACATTTTAAATTTCACCATACAGCATAAGCAACCAGTTACCTTCCTTCTATGGGTCAGTATGATTATATTGATATCTAATTTATATTGCTTTCTCAAAATCAATTGTTTTTGTATCGTTGTCTACAGAGAGTCCTAACTTTTTTGTTTTGCTGTTGACATAGCTGGTTTACGGCTTGTTGCTTGCAGGAGAAACTGCTTTTTACTGGTATCATATTGGGGTATATTTGAATTTTCGATCACTTTATTCCATATTTTGTGTGGCAACATGGCAAAAAATCATTACAATATTCACTGTGTGTTAAATAATGTTTTAGTTTTATTGTACAGGTTGTTACTGGCAGAGAGTTACCAAATATGTATTTTGTTTATCATTTTTAAATACTAAATAATTTGATATGGGAAATGGGCAGTTTGGGGGAAAGTTATCTTTTTTTAATGCTTTTATACATCTTTAAAACTTTTTTAAACAATTTTTTGGCCTACTATGGAACTTGAAATACCAAAGGAGATAGCAAATATTAAAAAGGCACACAGGTATGACCACAAATAATAAACATATAAGTCAATAACAGTCACATGTCTCAGTATTGTATCACTAGTTTACATGGGCCACTCAGAAATAATTAATGTATACCAAAAAAAGAAAAAGAAAACAAAAATGATTCTCACAGGCCAGTAGAATAAAACAATCACATATTTATTAGAAAATGTAAAAAATGATCAGATAAAAAAGGATTATATCATAGGGTTACAGAGGTGCATCACAGGAGGTTACATACAGCAAAACAGCAGCTGAATATGAGTAATTTGTTTGGTTTCATGTTTTCCCTATGTCAGGCTAAGGCCCCACGTTGCAGTAATTCATTTTTTTTTGTTCCAGGACTGGCTACAAAAGGAATGGGAACTATATAGGAAGTTCTTATACTTCTACCTTCTGCTCAATCCACTCCTGGCTTTGGCTCAAAAAAACGCAGCAAAATCTGCAACAAAAGAAAGCTGCGTTTCTGCAACGTGGGGCCTCAGCCTTACATTGTTTATATAAATATGTATATTATACACAATTATTTTTATATGATACCTAGTGGATATTTAGCCCAAGTCTCTTTGGATATGTGATATTATCAACACTGAGCCTGCGACATTTATTTTGGCTGCTACTACCAACAGTTATACATTATAGAGCCAATAAATGCTTCAGTTTTTGGGTCATTATCATACCCTATTTCTGTTGTACCCTCCTGTGATGCACCTCTGTTACCTGCTCAATTAGGTAAATAATGCAACTAACATAAAGCAATATCAATATCTTTGATAATCAGTTTAATACTTGAGAATGGGATTGTTTCTGCAAGGTCCATGCAGCTGAATGTGAACTAGAAATGTTTGAAGCAAACCTGCCATGTGTGAATATACCCTAAAGGTCTTGATTGCTGATCTTTCAAATAACTAATTGAGACAATGAAATACAAGAATTTAATAGCTTTCATTTAACACTGTGTTACTTTTAATGGTGTTAAATGAAGTGACTGGAGCAATCCAGGTGCTTATCAGTATGACTTCTTAAACAAATGCTTCCATCTTTATCTTTTGCATTCTCTGCTCATGGGAAATAACTTTTCCAAGGCAATCAGGTTCACAAAATAATCCTGAAGCATAGGTTAGTATGTATAAAGGTATATGCCGGTGAACATTCCAGGTATGTAGAAAATGCACAGGTAGCAATAAAAATTCATAGCCACTTGTTTTTAATTTTTATACACTGTAAAAATATCATACCAAAAGGAGCATTACCATGTTAAATCCCTTTTCTAGGGTCAAAGGGATAACTTGAAGCTTCTGGGCTCCAGTGCAAAAACTGAAACAAGGCTCCTAACTACTGGTTATATCTCCTATAGTTATTATGCTCCTGTATAAGATCTACCAACTTCTAACTTCTGAAGTTGTGAACAAATGCTTAATTATTTTGTCATATATCCTTGTTTCATATTCATTGGTTTTACATGAAACAACCTTTTAGGCTGAGGCCCCATGTTGCGGAAACGCAGCTTTTTTTGTTACAGATTTTGCTGCGTTTTTTTGAGCCAAAGCCAAGAATAGCTACAAAAGGAATGGGAAATATATAGGAAGTTCTTATACTTCTCCCTTCTGCTCAATCCACTCATGGCTTTGGCTCAAAAAAACGCAGCAAAATCTGCAACAAAAAAAACTGTGTTTCCGCAATGTGGGGCCTCAGCCTTAACCTACCACCAAACTTTTGGCTTGGAAGTGGTCATTTCCAGCTCACCTTTTTCCAACTTGCCATTACAACTATTATTCATGACATTACAGCTTCACATCATCATTGATTTTATATTTCTGTCAGGAGAAAGAATAATTTGCACTATACAAAGCCCACATACATAAGATGACTATTGGGCAGATTGCAGTCAATCACTTATATGTCACATTGGTCATACAAACAGTCTGGCCAACAATATATGAGAATAAACAGTCAGATCGGGGAGACGTTTTTTTTCTTTTTTTTTTTTTAACGTCAACTGTTAGAGTTGGTTTGTGCAAAGAGGTTGAACATACTATATAGGTGTATGGTCAAAAAATCTGACCTAACAGATCACATTTTTGTCATACTGTAGTTAGTAGATGACCACCATGAATAATTTTCAAAAGGTGCTTGGCTGAAATTATCAAAATTAGCCATTTGGCTAACTTTTATCTTATGTGTATGGCCAGCTCAGCTTCACTCAACAGTAAACTTTTATACTGTAGATCTGTATCTCAGTTTTCATATTGCCTCAGTTTCGATAATTGGTGCATATGACAGTACAAGATGGTGAACGGATAGAGATCTGTCTTATAGACTTGTTATATGAAGTCTTTCTTCCCTTTTACCTATAATAGTCATTGTGCTGGCTTTCATCCACTAATAATACTTGCATAAACTCACTAGTAAATCAGGATGTCAGTTTGACCCTTGTGAAACTCTAGAATAAAATGTTGATAAACCTCTCTGTGGTGTGATGGCAGAAAGGATCGCATTACCCTAATCTACATTACTGAAAGAATGTTATTTTATTATCAGAAGCAATCCTCCAACTTGCCCTTGAGCTGGCTGACATGGTTATGCCCTCGATAGCATAAACTAAGATAAGTGAATCAATAGCTAACTCACTGACTATTTGGGGGCATGATCACCAGCTTGCATTTACAGCCTGCCCTTAAGCAATTCCTTAGTACAAGGTCAAAGATTAAACCTAAAGGTCTTTATTTTAATGATTATGAGTGAATGAACATGCTGAGCATAGGCTTGTTATCTAAGACAAACACTGGCTATTTCCTGTTTAGACTATATATTTAGTTTACAAGAGCTTTCACTCCTTGTCATGAAGTAACTTGGCTAAGAACTTGTGTAAACATCCTGCAGTTTACTGTATTAGTGAAAACATGGACTTTATTCAGCTACTCCGCGGATCACTCTACCTGCCAAATTTTCCATATAGTTAAAGACATTTAAGTGGTTGTTTGATAGAGTACAATGCTTAAGAATTGTTTGAAGAATTGAATATTATATTGAACAAGAACAGCAAATACTCACCTAAAGACTCTTTCAGTGTTTTGCTCTTTCCAAACAATCAAGTCAATAATGAAGTCATGTATTGCCAAAATAAAAGCGGATTGGTGACTGGATGCTTTCACTAGGGATTTCAATGTAACTTTTTTTCTGCCCAGCCCCTTAAATCCTAAGTACTCAGTTTCATAGAACTGAACGCTCCTGCCCTTAATTGGATAAGGCTGTCACAATGACAGCATGACTTTATATTGTGACAAGGAAGCACTAATTTTCTAGTTGGTAACAACCCTAGGCACCATGTTTCTAAGTGTAGAAACTGTTACTTCCACATTTAGTGGTTGCTATAGAAACCTGGATTATGTCATAGGATTTCCTGAGAATACTGAGAAAGTATGAACTGTGTTTTCTCTGAATGTCAAAGGTGACAACCAGTACACTCAGCCCTGATAGTGTAGTAAAACAATCCTGTTCCTAAAACTGTAAAAAAAAAAAAAAAAAAAGAAAAGAAACACAGAATGTTACATAATGAATAATAATACATTTAAAAAAATGTGTTCCAAATTTTAATGCAAATCAGATTTAAGTGTCACAAAGATTAAATTTTTAGTTTTTCAATTCATGGATGGTCTTGTGTCTCAGGGCTCATTGAATCACTGAAATCAATCTCAATGACCTGTGATAATTAATTTGCCTATGAGCCCAATTAAAGGAAACCTAGTTTAGGCTAAGGCCCCATGTAGCGAGCCGCAGCAAAAACGGAAAGTTACTGCATAAAAAAACGTGATGGCTTTCCGCAGCGTTTTAAACAGAAAGTCCACATAATTTTCCTTTACTTTCTGCCACTATTATACCTATACAGAGAACACCAGCATTTCCATAGGTATAACTGACATGCTCCGATTTTCAAAAGCGTGAGCGTTTTTGAAATGTGTTGATTCTTTTGGAAAATGTTATGTTAATATATATAATATATTGAGTGTATACCTGAAAAACTAACTTTAGACTAAGGCCCCATGTAGCGGACCGCAGCAAAAAAGCACTGTGGGAAAAACTGTGGCGGCAATGTGTCACGGTTTTTCCCGCAGAAATTTTCACAAAAAGTTCGCAGAGGTTTCCTCTATGAACTTTCTGCTACTATTATACCTTTAGAGAAACCGGCGGGGTTTCCATAGGTATAAATGACATCCTGCAATTTACAAAACCGCAATGCCTTTGGAAATTGCAGCATGTCCGCTGCGTCTAATTTTCCACAATGTGTGGAAGAAATCCAGAATCCCATTAGCCAGTATCCCATCCACTTTGAACAGACGGGTTCATGCAGATAAAGGCATGAGGAAGGTTCCTGGCAGACAAATTCATTGGATTAAGAGAGCAGCTGCTAAAATGCCATTACAAAGCAGCAAACAGGTATTTGAAGCTGCTGGTGCTATATCACAAGAACCTCAAGGTGTAGGATCCTCCAGAGTCTTGCAGTCGCAAAATCATGTTCATTCATAACAATGCACCATCTCATGCAGCAAATAATACCTCTGAACCATTGGCTGCTATGGGAATAAAAGGAGAGAAACTCATGGTGTGGCCACCATCCTCCCCTGACCCTCAACCCTATTGGGAACCTTTGGAGTATCCTCAAACAAAAGATCTATGAGGGTTGAAGGCAGTTCAAATCAAAACAGCAGCTCGGGGAGGCTATTCTGACATCCCACAAAGAAATCCAAGCAAAACTATCCAAAACTCACAAGTTCAATGGATGCAAGAATTGTGAAGGTGATATCAAAGAAGGGCTCCTAGGTTAACATGTAACTTGGCCTGTTAAGATGTTTTTGATTGAAATAGCTTTTGATTTCAGTAAATGTGACCACTTAATGCTGCAAATTCAACAAATTTTCAGTTCTTTAAAACCTATAAAAACAGTGGATTTTGATTGTTTAATTTGGGAAAAAAAATGTTATCATTGGGAGGTTTGTCTTATAAAATTTGTTTTATACTTCCCATTTAGGAAAATCAGAGAAAAATATAATTTGCATAATAATTTGGAACATGGTATTAAGGCGCATTTCTCTAAGGCTTTATTCATACGTCTGAATTTCACGTGCATATGGCTTCTAAAGTTGTAATGGATGCCATAGGTACCCATTCATTTCAATGTGTTTATTCACACTCTTTTTTTTTTTAATATATACCAGATTTTCAAACAGCATTAGACAATTTGACAAAACTGGTGCAGTTTAAGACTGTCTAGTCCAGTGGTTCTCAACCTTTTAAAGTGAAGTACCCCCTAGTGAGACAATGTCCCAACCGGTTACCTCCAAAGTAACAAACACTTTTATATGTAAATAAAATAAGGCTTCATTTGGAGCCTTTGTTAAAAATTATGTAATGGCCCCCTCAGTACCCCCACATGTAGTATAATGTCCCCCCACTGTGTCCCCACATGTAATATAAAGACCCCCTCAGTGCCCCCACATGTAGAATAATGGCTCCGTCAGTGCAGTAAAATGGCCCTCACATTTCAGTGCCTCACATGTAATATAATAGACCCCACAGTGTCCCCACATGTAATTTAATGGCTTCCACATGTAAAATAATGACCCACATAGTGCCCCCCACATATAATAAAATGGCCTCCACAGTGACCTCACTTGTACTGGCTTCCACAGTCAGTGATGTTTAAAGAGTGAGTGGTAAGCTGCATTCATTGCCACTAGAGCGGATTAAGGGTACCATGTTATTAAAGTGCACCCCCCCCATTCATGCCAAAAATCCCTGTAACAGAATCAGGTCACATTAAGGCCCCCACATAGTATAATTCCCCATAACAGCCCTTCACATAGTATAATATCCCATAGTGGCCCTTCCAACATAATATAATGTTCCATAGTGGACCCCATATAGTATAATTTTCCATAGTGAACTTCCACACAGTATAATGTCCCATATGGGCCCCTCCATACAGTACAATGTCCTATAGCGTCCTCTCCATACACTATAATGTCCTATAGTGGTCCCTCCATACAGTATAATGGCTCCAAGTGGTCCCTACATTAATAATATTAAAAACCCAACATAAATAGGGATGTTCTAACAATTTCGGGTTCAGCCGAACCTGCATTTTCTGCAGTTCGGCCAAACCCTAAATTTTGAAGGTTTGTCACTCATGAACTACAGGTATACTCTGAGGTCTCTTCAGACCCATAGAGTATGATTATCGGAGGCCCAGGGGAGGTGAATAAACGTAACTGTTACTCTCCTCCCCTGGACTCCAGTGCTGCTCCCCGTGCTCTTCCTACCTTCAGAGATAACGTCAAGTGTCATAGCATTATTAAGCCACGTGACCCAATCACAGGTCTCAGCAGTCCCTGACATAATCTCTAGAGGACGGAAGCAGCGCTGGAGCCCAGGGGAGGTGAGTAACAGTGTGTTATGTTTATTCACCACCCATGGGCCTCTGCTAATCATATTAAGAGAGTCTGAAGAGACCCCAGAGTATAATAGTAGTTCGTGGGTGGCAAACCCCACATACCTCTAGGGATATGGGTACCGCACCTTCAGAACCACTGATCTAGTATAACATTGCACTGTCTAAAAGTTAGACAGTATTAGTTTATTCGCCCCATTGTGTCATTTCATTGCAAAAACCCTGAGGAAATGCTGTGTAACATAGTAAAATGCAATAAAAAATGCACATACAAGTACATTTTCCCTGCAGTATTTTCCTATGCGTTTATGGCCTTAGGCTTAAGGTAAGGACACATGTTCAGGTTAAATAATTAAATTTCTTATTTAGTACTAATTGACTTTGTAGTCTATAAAAACATTGTATACTTTAGACTTTTTTTTTTCGTTACAAGTGTAACTCATGGATCAATGGTGCTTTAAATTTTCAGTGTACAATATTATAATATTTTCTGGGCTCCAATGACCTCTACGGCAGATGGAGGGGAAAAAATGTCAATTAGGTTTAATCTCCTCTGCATAACCATATGCCTCTTTTTATTGCAAGCTGATGACTGGTCATTTTTAGCATAACATATATGTTATTGCCACATTACTGGATTACTATAAGAGATAATAAAAACACAATTTAACACATCTAAAAATCTATGACTTTTTCATTGTAGAAGCATTTTATCATTAGCCAATGTTATTACCGATCATAAGACAGCAGGCAACACTACTTGTATTTAAATGGTCACTAACTTTTCAGACAATTTAGTCTCACTTAATAGAGTATGTGATTCTGGACCAAAATGTATTCACTTTAATTAAAAATGTTGTTGCTTTCTGCCTGAAAACCTCTCTAAAATTCCTGCCACTAGGTGTCTCCCTTTTAGCTAATTTGCAATTCTACCCCTGTTACTAGGAAAGTCTGGTCCTTAGATATATTAAAAAACCAAGACATGTTCACAGTGAGTGGAAGGAGGAGAAAGTGATCTCTTCACACAGTGAATGCAGAGGCGAGGGGCTGATTCTCCTCACAGCCTCTACACGTCTGCAAAGTGTTTTCTGTGGGCACTGGACTGAACATTCTGCACATATCATAGTATACAATTTGTTTGCTATTGTACAGTTACTCCTGGCAGAATTGAATTGGTAGTAGTTATATTAGATAAGGGAGGAGGTGAGACTGCTCCTTATTGTACACACCTCCTGCCTCAGAGACACTCTGAGACAAACACCAGTAGCTCCTTCAATTGTATCTGTGTCTGCTGGATACCGATACTGTTGACATATACTGACGAGCAAAAGGGTTACAATGTTTTGAACTTTTTCAGGCTCCATATCTCACCATCCACTACAGCATCAAACATGAGACTACCATCATTTTATAGACAATCATCTTGGCTATCCCATACATAAATTTGACTTGCAACTATTTAGCATTTTTGCAGATTCTTGTCGTGTAACTGCATTGTTACTGTTTTACTCCTGGTGATGGAAAAATCTTTTTCTTCTTGTATACTACAAATTACAGCCTGTTCTCACATTCCCAAATAGCTCAGTGTATTGCTAGGTTGATTCCCAAGCGAAAGGTCACTGGTCCAAATCGAGGTTCAGCCATGAAGAAGATTTCTCAAGAAAGAGAAACAGCATCATCCAGCTCGTCAATAGCGGTCTCTTGGCCAAGAAAATTGCCAAATCATGTGAGTGCAATGACAGTTGGAAGAATATGAAATTAAGTCCATCCATTCATTCAAAATCCAAGAGGTGGAGATGCGCCATGCGACTTGCATTACACAAGTCTGGAATGGTGGCACAAAAAACGGTGAAGAAACCTTGATTTCAATATTATCATAAGAAGCGTTGGCTCAAGTTTGCAAAAAAAGTATGAAAAGTGGACAGTAGAAGATTAGAAACGGGTGATTTGGAGCGATGAGACGAAAGTTAATAGACTGGGTGCAAATGGGTCTGGAAGAAACTAGGGAAAAGGGGGATTGAGAAATTGAAGGAACTGTCAAGTTTGGTGGAGGAAGCCTGATGATATGGGGTTGTTTCACAGTCAAAGGCATTGGATACTTGACATGGACCAATGGTGGTCTCAATGCTGAGCTATGTGTAAGTATCCTACAAGATGAATTACTTTGTGCACTCGAGTACTATGGGTATGAAAAGGACGACATAGTGTTCAAGCAGGACAACATAGCATAGTCAAGATTAGCAAAGAAATGGTTCAATGACAATGAAGTAGAGGTCCTGGATTGGTCCCCAGACCTCAACCCAATCAAACAATTGTGGGTAGAGTTGAAGAAAAAGCTCTATTCATACCCAAGTGAATCAACCAGTATGCATCAACATTGGGAAAGTGTAGAAGAGACCTGGGATCAGATTTCGGTCAAGACAAGCTTGAATCTGAACAAGAGCATGCCAGAAGAATTTAGACAATGTTGCCAGCCAAAGGTGGATTTACAAAATAATAAAAATTAAAATTTTGATTTTTAGGAGCAAAACAGTAACAATGCAGTTGCATGATAAGAATCTACATAATCATATGGTAAATAGTTGCAAAGTCAAATTTATGTATGAGATAGCCATGATGTTTGTCTATAAAATGATGGCAGTCTCACATTCGAAGCTGTAGTAGATGGTGAGATATGGAACCTGAAAGTCAAAAGTTCAGAACATTGTTACCCTTTTGCTCGTCAGTGTACATGGTGTAACAGGAAGCAACAGAGCTCCAATCAGAGGCAGCCAATGTCAGAGCACAGAATCACACCCTTGCCTGCTCCTGCTTGACACTGCCTACCTGACAGTACAGAGCCTAACTAACACATCAGACACCAAAACTAACAGCATTAATTGCTTGGGTACGGTGGGGTCTAGAGAAAATATTCCAACTGTGCCAGAATCCATGGAGCAGCAGCTATTAAATGATGTAAAGAGCTGGGTGGTGAAAGATCCCCTTTAAAAGGGCACACAAAGGCTTTACTAGTTTAAGGGGCACATAGGGACATTAATAAGTTAAAGATACACATAGGGGTATTGTTAATTTCCAAGGGATTTTTATATTATATATTTTATAACTTGTTAGCAGCAGAATGAGGACTTTATGTAGGTGAGGAAAATGTGGGTCAGATGCCTGCAAAAGTAAGGAGCCATAAAATGTATAAACTTTACAGAGACAGTTGTAAGAAGTGGTCATGGGAGTCTAAATGGAAAGACGGGAAATGTGAACGATTACAGTCAGAGACATCACCTGTAAGTAACTATATGTTTCCTGTACTGTACTCACTTACATGGTCTGCAGAACAATGTGTAGAATCAGTATCTACCACTACATGGTCACTCTATAATGATCATTTTGATATACCTGGGTCGGGGGCCCACCTGGACATGTTTGCCCCCCCCCGTGCTAAACCCCTAGCTACACCTCTGCCTAATTTGCATCAACACTAAAATGGCTTATATCTTTGGAATAGCTTAATGGATTTGGATCAACAAAATACCAAAATGCTCATGGTGACAGCACTTATCAGATGGTGTATGTCATTGGACTTTTCAGACCTGGTGACAGGTCCTCTGTAACGTGTATGCCCAGGTTTACGTAACAATTTACGCAACAATTATTATTCATAGCCACTGTATGAGACCACTATGCCACACATATGTTTTACACATAATATGTTCTAAGGGCTTGATTCTAAAGACAATGATTTTGTAATGTTTTTGGTTGTTTCCTGACATTTTGACTGCAGATGTTGGGGGGGAACTTGGAAAGCATGTTTGTTTTCAACAAGCTGACCCCTTTTTTCACTCTGCTCACTCTATTGAGAACACATGCATGCTTGGCCAAGTGTGTATATGAATAGAGGTAGAGAAGAACAGTTGTTGGATGAATGAGTATTCATGTACACGGCTAGTCATATTCTGTTCAGTAGTCCACCGCTTTAAACAGGTGAGACAACTTACCTTGACTGTGACATCAAGTTTGTTGAATGTACCAAATTGTCACCTCATTGTTGTTAGTTACCATATCTGATGGCAATCATCATGCAATATCATGCAGAATTGACCTCAGATTTTATTTGAGGTCTCTGTGCTTCTTTTGCTGCTTCATACACTTTCCCCATCTGAAGAAATACCTGGAAGGACTGGGTCAGTCATACCTGAACATCTGTTTCCCCAAATCTATCACTCAACTACAACAAAGGAACTTTATTTTGATTAGAAATAGTTAAAAAAGGTCCCTCAATATTTTTTTATTGGGAAGATGTTTGCACATTCCAGGCATACAAAAGGAAGTAATCTTCTAAGCCCATAAAATAATGATGTAACAAAAACCATTCAACATTCCTAAAGTCACATGAACAATATGGAACATGCTATATACCTTGCAAAGATACTTTAAAAGTTAATAGCACTGAAGTACAAGGCAGGAAAACATGAAAAAAAAAATCAGCAGCGGTTACTGAGAGACCACTGTACATACAGGACAGCTTTTTAGCCATTCAGGAAATATATACTTTAACATAGGTGTCAAACGCTCAGCCACCAACAAAGAAAGAGGAAACACAAATGGCATGTGTACACAGTGTAATTATCTGGGCAGTGGGTGGCCTGGTTTTTGTACATAGAGGAATGTAGGAGTTCATAGCTATAACCACAGCTCTTGTTCTCCCAGCTATGGAATGAGACTTTTTTTTTAAATGACCTTTCCTTATTCCTTTAGGATGTAGAGCTCAGGTAACATAATATATTCTGAAGTAAAACTGTCTGCCTCGACAGATCATGCTTTATCAAGACTGTCATGGCAGTGACTAACCCCACAGATTCCAATATCTGATATTTGCTCTGTATTGATTTGTCTCTCTGATTGTTCATATGTAATAATGTATAACATTTGTTTGTACTGATAATAAACAGAACTGAAAGCTGCAGTTTATATTATTAGATTCCATATTCAATAATATAATAATAATAATAATAATAATATATATAATACATTTTGCATGCCATTTTTAGGTCTAGACTCTCACACACTAGAAAGTTTTATTGAAAATGTGTATTCTGGCTGAATGTGACTTTAAATAAATCCTACCATTCGATCCCCTATACATATTGGAGGAAAATTACAGAATGAAGACTAGCATCTTTATATCTCCTGTGCTAGTGGACATCATTTGGATGTCCGTATGCTTGCAATAAAATTTACACTAGCTTGTAACTTTTGTAGATCTCAGGTATCATTTATGACAGAAATCTGGTGTCAATGATAATCAACCTGGCAGGGTCAATGGCCCCAGAACCCCCCTCCCTTTGTGGAAAGTGGAGAGGGTGCATAAAAATGGCAGTTGCAACAAATTTTTGCCATAACTAATTTTTAAAAAGTGGCAAACCTCTGTGTTGTGACTTTGTTGACCCAGAAAAATGGCTTATTAATAGCAAACAAAAAAATCATTAGGTACACTTGATGTTCATTTCTTTTTTATTTTGCTTGCTGGTATGATTAGACAGTATTTTATATTCAGATACATTAATAGTTGCCTTGTTTAATATTTTGGGTAGTTATGCAGTAATCTGATCATATAGAATAATGCTCTAAAGTAATATAGGAAGCACCAGCTTCTGTAAAAGATCATATACATGTCAAAGTGCGAACAACTCATGCTCTAAAGCCCTTAACACTGATGATGTTTTTACTGTGATCTTTATACTTTAGCAATATTAGGGGCAGAAAAGATCAGTTTGCATGTCTCCTTTTTTAATTTAGTTTTTTTATGGATATATGATCATGAACATTACAATATCTTCTGTTTCAAAGAAGTCTTGTTATATTCCAATACGCTTAAGCAAAAAGATATTCTGTTTATCCCATTAGGACCTCTCTCATTATGCGAATGTTTCATATGCTATATTCGGATATCTCAATCAGTGCTACAGAGATTGAATGAAGTGGCAACACTCATAAATGACCACCACTCAATTTAAGTAGGGGACGCAGGGTCTTATGTTCTCATATCGGTGGGGGTCTCAGAGGTAAGATGTCCAGTGATTAGACACTTACAGTATTTATACTGTGGTTATAAGTTATTATTCTGGGGAAATCACTTCAAGCTATCTAGATGCATAACTTGAAATTCCTAGACTCTAGTGCCAAGTGTGCAATAGGGCCCCCTTATATCATGTTTGATTTATAACACCACAACTATCTTTATGTGGCGAGGGTGCTTTTGGGCACCTGCAGACTCCAAGACCAGAATCCTACTGCTACCTTTGCATCTGCTATAGTTACACACCTGTAGCTATCGTTTGCAAAATAAAAAAATGTATCAAAACATAGCATGGGAGTTTGTGAGATGGATTGTAGATGGAAAACTCCAACTGGTGTTATCTTTAGAATTGTCTTTATGACCAGAAATATTCTTCAAGTGGTCCAGGAAAGTGAAAAGCTTGAGCACCCACAGCACTTTTTAGGTTTTATCTAGGAAAGTCCAACATTTTAGTCCAATGTCCATTCTTCTGATAGTGAACTGCCAGTTTGTCTGCATAAAACTGAGAACATATGGATGTAGTACCATACCACTTATAATGTTATTTGGCAAGAGTGTTGGTACTATATTTTACTAAGATAGATAGATAGATAGATAGATAGATAGATAGATAGATACTATGGTTAACCATTCAACTTGCACATTTTCATGTCTGTAAGTTTATTATTAAGGGATACCAAAGACTGGTTTCAGTTGTTTACTATGCCTCTGCAGTCAAAGACTTCTGTGAGAAACAAGTGCAATATCACTACCAAGTATAGCAACTGTTTGTAAAGAACTGTTTGATATTCACAACCCCTCTCCATCCTTGGCAAACTGGCAAATGTTCAGAGTCTAAGTGCTGGAGAGAACCTATTTATTAGTCTTTCAATACACAATAAGCAATCTATACACATGCAAAATGCAATAGGATGAAAAACAATAAGTATGCACAGGAACATCCCCACAACCATGGAGCAGCTATGGGCTGTGACTTGTGAATGGGACGCTGAGGAAGCTGATTAGAATACATTGCTGACAGTAAATAAATTCCTTCTAGAAAATGAAGTTATTTTCATAGTTACATTGTTCCTCTCGCTAAGCTGTGTGGAGCATCCTGATGTTGCCATAAAAGTTCCCTAGCTAATTATTTGCCTCTACAACTTTTCACTTCCTGAGGCGGATTTATACTAAATCCTGTTATTAGTCTTGCTCTGCAATTGCTTTTGTCTGTGACTGGAAGCAAAGCTCAAAGCCTGCAGTCAGCCTTTTATTATATGGAATGTGAATAGAGGTTTGACCCAACGTTCATCTGTTTTCCATTCTGGTGGCTGTAAGCAGCTATCTCTTTGACAGTACATGTGTATGTTTGTTCGGCACTACACATTTGCAGTTGTGTTCAGTTATGCCTGTCACAAATAAGTAGATTATTAAAATCATTAGTAACGGTGTAAACACAGACAGTTTCATATCAGGCCTTGCTTTGTTATGTCATTTTCTGTACATATTATCTACAAGAAACACATTCTCTATCATTTGTAATACTTAACTGTTTCTAAATGCAAAGGGTTAGTGGCTGTGGACTAAAAGAAATGCTTCTGTGGCTTCAACTTCAGAATCATTTTCACTGTTGTTCAGTTTGGATTTTTACTTTTTCAGACCCCGCTAACATTAGATTCCCATTGTGGTCTTGCTGCTCGGAAGCAAAATCATTTTTTACCAAATGAACCTCAATGTATTTTACCGTTTCCATGATAGGGCAGCATCTTATATCAATGGACATCTATCAAAGCTATCATTTTTAATAGATACCTTGTAGTCCTCCAGCATGGTTGATGCTGGATTATTAAAGAGTTATCTGGTTTTTCAAAAAACAAATAAATAAAAGTAGAAAATGCTATAGAAAACACATGAAAAACAGACACAAAACCCAGCTTTACACCTCTTCTATTCCCCAACAATACAATGCAGATTTTTTGGTAGTCCCTTCCCTGGGGTTTTGCCAACACTTGCCTGCAACAGCGAGTCAGTGGCCTCAGTGATCACGTGCCATATTACTGGCATCATGGCTCCCATTGCTGAATGGTGATGCTACTAAGTGACCGCTGAGAAAGGATTGGCTGCAGCAGTCATGTAGAGGCCTCTTGTATACAGAGTCTAGGGACTACTGTTGTGTCAGAACTGGATCATCAGGAGATAGAAGAGGTATTTTTTATTTATTTTATAGCATTTGCCACTTAATTTAATATTTTTTTAGAAACCTGATGCCCACTTTAGTAGACCCCACTATACCATTAAGAATCATGTAACTTTTTTATATACTTCACATTTCAATTTGTTAGGATAAAGACAATAATTGTAAATATCTATGCCTACATTCAGAAGCTGAAAGTTTTATGGACCGTATCCTGCTCCCACAGGGCTCCTTCCTCTTCAGGACTTCCGCCAGATGATAGTCTATACCTGTGCATAAAAACATATCTGTATTTAAATTAAAAATGTGCCGTCATCTTTAGTTTTCTGTTAGCATTATATGGAGCTTTGGTGGAGCAGGACATGATTTCTCTTTACACTTTGTAATTCTGTATACACTGAACTTAACAACAAAGTAGTCTGCAGTCAGCCGGAATATTATTATTTGCCTCTTTAGATGCCAATCTATTTGAGAGAAAAGTGAGCTAAACTGACAATTTTGGGACGATCAGACAGCTATTACATGTTCATGAAGGGTCAGGGTGTTCTCACTCTACCCCATTTCCAGGGGGAAAGAAAGAGCCATGTATGCTGGATTCTAACATGCCCAATCATTTTTTCTTGCAGGAAATGAGCCCTTGCCAGACGAGTGTAGCAGAGGCGTATTCCCGTCTACCATTTGAGAACTAATAGTCACTTTAAATGGAAATGACATTAAATTGTGGATCCCAAATGGATCTCTATTTAATCAACCATCAGAATTAAAAAAACAATCCCACTGGAGAGTTCCTGTAAGGGCTTCACATTATTAAAATGTCTCCATTTTATACTGTATTGTAAATATGTCATAAAACCGTACCCAGACTGATACTTCAGGGCATCCCTGTCTCTCTTTCTCTTGTTATTTAATATTACATGTACTGTACATTGTGAAAGTAAACTGTAAGATGATATTACAGAGAAGAACTATACAGAATATCAGAGGGAAGATTTCAAAGACTTATAATATAAAATATCTTGAATAATGAAGCACTATCAGAAAATGAAAGTCACATTATAGTATGTGTGGGCCACTGAGGGCATATTATAATTTGGGCGGGTCAGGTATGTCTAAGTGGTAGTGATGGGGGGGCCCATTTATGAAATTTTTGCAGTGAGCCCACCAATGTGTTAAAATGACTCTGGTTGTGCCTGCACAATTGCCCTGATTCTAAGAAAACTGAAATCCTAATAGTAACCACTGTGATGCCGTACTTAACAGTAACTGCAACATTACAAGGGGGAGGTGTCGCTTCATAATCCAACCTGACAGATCTTTTTTTTTTTTGGAAGACGGTAGTCTGCTGTTGGGCATTGTGTATAATTTCAGTTTGCTAATATCGGCCATTTTGGCCAACTTTTATGTGCATTGTCAACCATTTGAGACTATATAACCACTCTAATGTTAGTGATATCACACAGTTATTTGTACATTTACTGGCTATGCATATTATATTATATTATTATAGTAAATCTGTTCTTTAAGGTTACATACACATGAACATTAACTGCTATCAATGAGCCTGGGCCACAAAATGGACAGGTATAAGACCTGTCCTGAGTTTTGCCCTGGGCTCACATCCGCATACATGGGCCCATGATAATACACAGCTGTGTGTATGTGCTCATAGAAATGAATGGGTCAGTATGCTAGCCATAAAAAATACAGCTAGCACACTGACAAAACACATGGTTATGTTCATGTAGCCTAAGTAAGTGATTGAAAGTAGGAAAAAAAAAATGGAACACATTCCCACAGAGGCAAGATATAAACCATTCCTAAGTAAACTTTTTATACTTTGCCCTTCCGCATATGTCAAATTCTATTTTCAATATAAATAATGGGAAGTTCCAGTTTAATGGAATATATTATATATTTTGATTTTGTGTTGTAAAAAAAAAAAATCTCCCTCTTAAGATTAGGAAAGAGATTAGAGGCTTACTAAGGGCAAAACAAAGTATTACTTGTGGAAAGAGTGAGTTTCATGAAGACAAATACCAGGTACCAATGTACTGTTTCCTCTTCTGTCAGCGTCTGGCTAGAGGGATATGCAAGAGATAAGAGGAGATGCAAAACACAACTGCCTGAGGCTCCTACTGATTGCCACAGTCTAATGGGACTTTAAGATTGCAGTCCCATGAGAAAGCAAAGCAAACTAAAGGCATTAACATGTTTGATATAGGATTTACCAGCTAAGCTTTAAAGAGCCACTGGCAGGGCAGTTTTAAAATCAATGAAGATTGGTTTGGAGGATCTTGAATACCTGGACTGTTTGCAGTGCTGAACCTATGAGTTCTATATTTAATATGTGTCAAATACAGATCATGTTTTATACGCAGACGTATGTTTAATTAACGTTGTTTGTGTTCTCGGCCTACAGTTCCTCCAGTCTCTGCACATTCTTTCACAGTGAAACTGAAGATGTAAATGAAGCAGCGTACTGGCTGTCTGCTTTTAGTTACAATGTCTGTTTGTTGACATCTCAGATGAAAGCCTGCTGTGTCCCTGGCTCTGTCTCCTTCATTTCCCCTCTAATAAGGCTTTGCTCTCAATTAAGTTAATGATGCAACTTTTCCTATGGATCATTTGGTCTTTCAATCAATTAGCAAAATATGAAGGAAGCATCTCTGTTAGACATCAGCAGATTTTACATCAAAGATTGCTGGCAAATGTTTTGCCTTGACTCAACACTGTATTACCCAATTACCAACATTACTGCTACTCCCCTTTAATGAGTGATATCCCATATGAGCACTACAAACACATTCAGAGATGACCTTATGTTTGTTTTTTTAAGCATTTAGAAAACTGTTGTGCCGCACATACTAAGAGTTTCAGCATCTTCTATCTATCTTCTATGGCCGGAGTAAACAATCTAATGTCCTGTGAATTACGTTACATGGAATTTTTGCTGCATTACTTATAAAAGTGCAGATGTACAAAGATGGAATCTACCAACAAGCAGCCAAACATGTAGGAGCCATTTAATATGAATACAAGCAAACTTGGAATCACATACTTGTAGACTCTAGCTGAACTATTAAAGTGTAACTAAACTTTTGAACGTTTTTTTATTTTTGTAAATATTAGAAGTATTGTAATATACTTTAGTAACAAATTTTGGCTCCTTTCTGTGAAATCCACTTTGTTTCCCAGTTTATTGCTAGCTGGAATCATCACACTGGTTATAACTGTAGTACAGCTATACAGGCTTATGCGTAGTACAAGGAAGTTGAGATTATACAAACAGATATAACTTGGACATTTTATAACAGTGATGGTGTCATATAAAAAGGAGACTCTCAGCTTTCACATGACATCAGTTTTTCTTTTTTTTTCAGAAATATCAACAGTTGAAAACAGAGTCAGGATTGGGATATTTATATACAGCAGATATGCTCCCAATTCCAACTTTGTATTTAACTCATGATATCAATGGATATTATACAGGTAGAACTTAGATCTTGGTGTCCTATGAAAGCCAAGTATTTCATCTATGTTATAAATGCATCAGAGATAATGCTGCTTAAAAGATGCACTCAGCCGAGCAGGGAACATTTGCAGCACTATTAGACAGGGCAATTATCGGCAATATGTATGGTTACATCTATGAAACTATTATTCACTAGAGTATTGCTTAATCAACAGCTGTTCAACTTACTTTTATGACCATCTCAAGTTTGCTGAGGATTTGGGAAGAAGACAAGTGGTTTTTATTTCTTCTGTCTTCATTGTTTTCACACCCAATGTTCAATGAGCACTGTGCACCACTATTATTCCTGGTAGTCATGAGATTGATCACATCATTTCCAAGATGTCAGAACTAGGAGACTGCTGCTGGGTTTTACTAATCTCAGCACAGCTCTAACAGTGACAGATATCATGCTAGCTATCAGCTATCATGCCACAGTGTATACTTCCCCTGTAAATGGGGGATCTGGGGAGGATTGAAAATACAACCATTAGCAAGAAGTGGTCACAGACTTTGTAAAGCACAGTGGCTCCATTGTTTTTCTCCCTGCAGAGCAGCACTCCTAACCGGGCATCAGAGCTTTGGCTAGGTCTTTCCTCACCTGAGGCAAAGGATCAGTTCACTGCCTTATACCTTATTCACAAATCCACATTTCATATATGTATGCTGTCCACATTTGTCATGAACAGCATACATATCCATTCATTTCAGTGCATTTATTTATACATATATTTTTTCATTGACTGTGGGTCTTTGAAAAAAAAACAGCAACTTTTTTGATCTTTCCAATGATGTAGATGCATCAAAGATGCTTCAAACCAATGCAAGTCTATGGAAAAAAAAACAGATGGCATCCGTGTGTCATCCATTTTCAAGGACGGTGAGACATAAAAAGTAAAAAAAAAATTAGATCATTTTGTCACAGATATGAAAATAGGATCAACCATGGACAGCACATAACCTACAAATGATCATGTGCTGTCCGGAATTAAAATGCAGACTTCTGGATAAGTCTTACTCTATATCTAAATACATAGTGGCTTGTTGGCTCCCCTCCCTGACAACCAGCACCCAGGGCACATGCCCTTGTTGCCTCCTCTTGCTACACCTCTGCCTGGCACTGTGTAAGAACTGCAATGCTCTTAGTTGAATTGTTTGGGAATTATTTTGTATAAAGAAAGTGCTGATTTGACTTTTACCCCATTGTTCTAGTGCACGGTTCCCCAACCAGTGGCTTGGCAGCTATACATGGCTATTGTACTCTTGAAGCAGGTACTAGAGTTGTCATAATAATACTAGAGCTTACAAGAGTTAAACTATATTTCTAGCTACTGACACTAGTGTAAGAGTCATGTTGTATGTTTAACATATCTTTTTTACATCGTAGTCTTCAATGTGGCTCAACATTACCTGCCATATAGTAAAGTGGCTCATATGTTCTACAAAGGATTGGGGAGCTCTATTCTAAGGATTATGGGGTTTCAGATGTCAGATCCTACCAAACATAAAGTTATATTGTCAGAGTACAATTTGATGTGTGCACAGTGGACATGCCTGCTACTAAAAGAAAAGCCAAAAAGATTCAAAATGCATGTCACAATTCTCCACAAAGTCAATCTGTACTCATAAAAGAAACAAACAAAATATAGGCATGAGGTCAAATTGCCTGAAAATTCTTAAACAATTGCACAGGAAATACATGGCTGTAAACAGTAAATTATTTGCTTAGCTTTATTACTCTATGACTTCAGCATACTGAAAAGTACTGTATAAATTGGAAAAAGGATGGTGTTATTTTTGATTATACAGTGCACAAAAATAATCTATAGCCTTGATTAGAATATTTTTACATAACGTAAGTTAATATATTTTATCAGTATTGTCAAACACTGAAACTCCAGACCCTTGAGAGAGCTCTTTATGTTCACTTAAGTATATCTAACTGGTAGCTTAAGAAAACAGACTCTAAAAAGGAACATTATTCCTTCTGAACTATAATGTAATCAAATAAAATGTAATTCATACTTGATATTACAAAAAAGAATTGTCTATGAGCCAAAAGACTAAATAAATCTATACGCAAGCCTATTAGTCTTATCGTGTTGGTTCCTGTTATGAATCACTGCAGGAACAAATAGACAAGGAGGAGAGATAATTTACAGCTAATCACAGTTGTAAAGCTGCCACCAGTTCACAGATATAAACTACAAGGACAAAATAAATATGGGGAAATATATAGCAAAACATTTGATTTAACTATTCACATCTGATTCATTTCAGTTATTTGCTAGAAGACTGGAATGATTCCTGGCATACTGATATCCATGCTGTTACTTTATGTAGTCCTCAAAATGCTGTGCAATACGCAATATATAACAGTTTCTCTGAACATCTATGGACAAGTTTGTTTGCAAGCCTCTATAGGGGTTTCCTGATAAGGCAGCACAGTGATCAGCTGATCACCAAAGAGGCTCCTAGAGGGAGGTAATGGGTAGGGCACCTCCTTCTATGAGCCACTTCAGCAATCAATACACCTCTGATGGTCAAGCCATAGACTTAGTAATTTACATTGGCCAATCACAGGTCTACTTGACACCACGTGTACCATTTTACATATACAAAGCAATAACAATAAAACAATAAAGCAGTTCTTTCACTTTCTGAAACTGAATCCATCTAAAACTGAACTTTCTATGTTTTTTTTCCATCTACTAACCTACTTAAACCTAAAAATTTTATTTTAGTGTGTGGATCTTCTAGGTAGCATACCCGCTGTCTTGGGACTAGCTCAAAAACATCTCCAGAATCCACCCTTTTGTATGATGTTAAAAGAGCAAAAAATGCTTATTGTCCCAGTTCATTTTCAATGTGATTACAGTAACTCACTACAAATGGAGCTTTTCCACACTAAACTCCCCATTCTCCAATCTATCCTACTGTAAATGAAGTGGCTAGGCTCATCTTTCTTTCCTACTGATACATCAATGCCTTTATCCTATGCCAATCACTGCGTTGGTTGTCCATCCACTATAAAATGTAGTCTAAACTTATCACTCTTACCCAGTGTTGCACCTCTCTACATCTCCTTCCTCATCTCTACACCACCTTATTTCTGTGTTCTGTCAATGATCTAAGACTAGCATGTTCCATAATCCAAACTTTCCATTGTTATCTCAAGATTTTTCCAAAGGCTGCACCAGTTCTATAGAATGCTTTACATCAGAAAAGCTCAATATCCAGTTTCAAGGATGTCCTAAAAACACATCTTTTAAAACAGACCTATCTTATTCCCTGTTTAGCCTCCTCTTACAATATACATCAGAGCCTGACCCCCTTACCCAACTTTAGCCCCTTCACTACAAATGCACTTCATATCTACAGTATGCAGTAGCCTTGCAGTGCTTTGAGTGCTAAGATAGAATCTGACCAAAGAAAACATCTGCATGGAGTTTGTATATTTCCCCTGTGTTTGTGTGGGTTTCTTCCGGGTACTCTGGTTTCCTCCCACATTTGAATGACATACTCATAGGGAATGTAGATTGTAAGCCCTACATGGGACAGTGACTGATAATGTCTGTAAAGTGCTGTGGAATATGATGGCGCTATACAAGTAAATAAACAATAATACACAGGCAATGGCTGACAACTGGCTCATGCAGCTTTATGTGTACTGACCTATTTTTGTACTAGATGGCTGGACCATTCTATAACACAATCACTCTTAACTTTGTTAAATCACTGTTATTGCACTGCCCACATTCCTATTGTTTAGTTTGTCTGATTTTTTTCTTTTTGCACATGTACCCTATTAATTGTAAATTGGAATATGTTGGCACTTTGTAAATAAATATTATTTTCAGTGCATTATTATTATTATTAACAAACTGATTTCTTAACTGACTTCAGCCATCAATCTGTAGCTCTACATAGTTCTACAGTCTTCATTTTAATTCCAGAATGCCTTGTACAGAGCTCTGTTATTATAAAAAGAACATTTTGACACAGTGTCTGTCTCTAGTAATGCAGGTAGCTGAAATGATCAGCTCTCATGTCATGAAAAAAATGCTAGCCACATGGGTCAAAGTGAGCACTGTATCCAGTACTGGATCTTAATGCAGGAAATTTTCTTCCTGCATTTGGGTCAAAGCTATGGAAATATGTGACATCACATTATGATCATCCAGTATAGGGGTATGCTTGGAGGACATGATCTGGATCCTTCCAGGAATCCTATGTAAACAGATCACTGCTAATAGTGAACTAATGCATAGCAGGCACTATATTTAGATCACTATTGTTTGTGATATGTATACATAGGATTCCTTGGAGGATCCAAATATTGTCTTCCCACCTTTCTTCAGCCCCAGAACAAAAAATTAAAACACAGTTAAACAAATAAAAAAAAATTGCCTCTAAGATAAAAAATAAAAAATTTGTATTAAAAAATAATTAAGTCCACCTGTATAACCAGGAACTTCTCCTGTGATATGGGTCAATGTTACATGGGAGTCTTGCAAACTTCTAATACTGCATCCATATCATATAAAATATATTACCCCAAATCCACGCAGCTTATTAACTGTCAATACTTTCATAAAGTCCCACCCACCTGTCAGATGAGACACAGAAACTGTTAAAAAGTGCCTAAAATGAGGCATTTACACCAGTGTTTTTAGTACAAATTATGCCAGAATTCCAGTTCATTTTTTACTGGTTTATCTGCTCAACAGCCTCTACACTTTAGGAGGCAATTATAATGTTTACTGCTTTATATTCAATCCTTTCATATCACAGGTGTATACTCTATAAGCATAGACAGCCCTCTACATAGCTCACAGGGAAAATAATGGATTAAACTGTAACATTGTTCACGGTGAACACATCAGTTAAAGCTCACAACATACTCTTGAGACTCTATAAGACATTGTATGAGACATACATAGCGTAACATTGTATAATTGAGAGGAACTACTTTATTATACTCAAAGACACTTCTCATAAATAAGTATAACATAAAAAACAAATAGAATTGCTCCATATTGTTCCACTTGAGTTTCACCATTTATTCCAGGACTCCAGATGTGTTTGCATACCACCATGAACAGAGCTGGAGGTTAATTCTTTATTTTCCCCATGAAACGTGGAGAGGAACCTTCTGTGCCTTGAGAGTATATACAGGCTTGATGTGTAAGGACTGTACACTGGTAAGAAAATTCCTTTAATTCTTCTCTCCAAGGCGATTGGATATGCTTTGTACATTAGGCTTCCTCTTACTGTACATGGCATCATTTTGGGTGAAAGCAGTAGAAGTGTCTGTTCAAATGAAAATGCAGCTAGGGTAAAATATCAATCAGTTATATTGGGAATTTGGGCATTTGTATTGTTTTTTTTTTCAAGTTGATTTGACAGTAGGGAAAAGTGTATATAAAAAAACACCTGTGGTGCTTTTACGGGCTTTACCAGGCTTTAATTTGCCAACTGTAGCAAACCCAGTAGGAATAAGCCTTAAAACACAGAATTTATATATCTGGATACAAAAATAGTCTTATGAACCCATTTTTTTAAATGAAACCGTAGATCATATTGTTCATTTTGGCATAATTGGCAAACCCCTAATATTTAGTTTTGCCAGATAGATTCCTTTGACTGCTTAGGAATTAATTGTGAATATCAGACAGATGGATAGGGTTGATTGAATTGCTGCACTGTTAAAAGATGCAGATGGCCTTGAGGAAATAGTCACATGATTGTCACATATCATTTCAAATATTTGATTTTTTTTTTTTGTTAAAATGTCTTGTTTCCTTTCAAAAGGTTCATGAAGCAAACTCTGCGACTTCCACCAGCTAATGTCAATAACAGTGAAGTAGAGAGGAATTGCTAAATGATTTGCAACATAGCTTTTAAAACAGCAAGTGTAATATATACTGCGTAATGTCATTTATGGTAAATTTCTAGTGATAACACATTTCTATTTATCTTTAACCATCATTGTGTTTACATCAACAATGATCAGAAGAAACAGCCTTCACTCTCTATAGAAATGCATGTATTTCCAAAATTGTGGCATGAGAAACTGTTATATAGTATAATGCAATTTTATCAATTCACTTTACTGTTTCCTACTGTTACAGTTAGCACAATATTCTCTCTTGGAGTATACAAACATTTCAGAATCTAAACCATTTTGAATGTAATTTATACAGATGGCTTTATATTTCATAAAATAACAAGATCCATTTACAAAATATTGCAGTTACAAGATTATTTATTATCCATTAAAGACTAAGGCCCCATGTTGTGAAAAAGCAACTTTTTTTTTGTTGCCAATTTTGCTGCGGTATTTTGAAGTACTTCCTATATATTTCCTATTACTATTCTAGCCATTCCTGGCTTTGGCTCAAAAAACTGCAGCAAAATCTACAACAAAAGAGCTGCTTTTCTGCAATTTGGGCAGCCCATGTAGGCAGCCGCAGCCAAAAAGCACTGTGGAAAAAAGCGCAGTAGAAATGCATCCTGTTTTTTTTTCCTCTGCGGACTTTCTGCTTCTATTATACCTATACGGAAAATGTCAACCTTTCTGTAGCTATAATTGACATACTGTGATCTACAAAAACACAAGCTTTTTTGAAAATGTAGCATTTCCGCTGCAGATTTTTTTCTGCAATGTGTGGATGGGATTAGCTAGAATCCCATCCACTTTACAGGTAATGTAAAACACCATGGTCTCCTCAGACCCCTGAGTATAATAATCGGAGGCCCAGGACAGGTGAGTAAATATAACAAAATGTTATACTCATCTTGCCTCAACTACAGTGCTGGCCAAAAGTATTGGCACCCCTGCAATTCTGTCAGATAATACTCAATTTCTTCCAGAAAATGATTGCAATCACAAATGCTTTGGTACTAATATCTTCATTTAATTTGTCTTCAATGGAAAACCACAAAAAGAATCGTCAAAAAGCCAAATTGGATATAATTCCACACCAAACATAAAAAAGGGGGTGGACAAAAGTATTGGCACCCTTTGAAAAATCATGTGATGCTTCTCTAATTTGTGTAATTAACAGCACCTGTTACTTACCTGTGGCACATAACAGGTGGTGGCAATAACTAAATCACACTTGCAGCCAGTTGAAATGGATTAAAGTTGACTCAACCTCTGTCCTGTGTCCTTGTGTGTACCACATTGAGCATGGAGAAAAGAAAGAAGACCAAAGAATTGTATGAGGACTTGAGAAGCAAAATTGTAAGGAAGCATGAGCAATCTCAAGGCTACAAGTCCATCTCCAAAGACCTGAATGTTCCTGTGTCTACCGTGCGCAGTGTCATCAAGAAGTTTAAAGCCCATGGCACTGTGGCTAACCTCCCTAGATGTGGACGGAAAAGAAAAATTGACGAGAGATTTCAACCAAAGATTGTGCGGATGGTGGCTAAAGAACCTCGACTAACATCCAAACAAGTTCTAGCTGCCCTGCAGTCTGAGGGTACAACAGTGTCAACCCGTACTATCCGTCGGCGTCTGAATGAAAAGGGACTCTATGGTAGGATACCCAGGAAGACCTCACTTCTGACCCAGAGACATAAAAAAGCCAGGCTGGAGTTTGCCAAAACTTACCTGAGAAAGCCAAAAACTTTTTGGAAGAATGTTCTCTGGTCAGATGAGACAAAAGTAGAGCTTTTTGGGAAAAGGCATCAATATAGAGTTTACAGGAGAAAAAAAGAGGCCTTCAAAGAAAAGAACACGGTCCCTACAGTCAAACATGGCGGAGGTTCCCTCATGTTTTGGGGTTGCTTTGCTGCCTCTGGCACTGGACTGCTTGACCGTATGCATGGCATTATGAAGTCTGAAGACTACCAACAAATTTTGCAGCATAATGTAGGGCCCAGTGTGAGAAAGCTGGGTCTCCCTCAGAGGTCATGGGTCTTCCAGGAGGACAATGACCCAAAACACACTTCAAAAAGCACTAGAAAATGGTTTGAGAGAAAGCACTGGAGACTTCTAAAGTGGCCAGCAATGAGTCCAGACCTGAATCCCATAGAACACCTGTGGAGAGATCTCAAAATGGCAGTTTGGAGAAGGCACCCTTCAAATCTCAGGGACCTGGAGAAATTTGCCAAAGAAGAATGGTCTAAAATTCCAGCAGAGCATTGTAAGAAACTCATTGATGGTTACTGGAAGCGGTTGTTCGCAGTTATTTTGTCTAAAGGTTGTGCTACCAAGTATTAGGCTGAGGGTGCCAATACTTTTGTCCGGCCCATTTTTGGAGTTTTGTGTAAAATGATCAATGATTTGACTTTTTTTTTCATTCTCTTTTGTGTTTTTTCATTGCAAGCAAAATAAATGAAGATATTATTACCAAAGCATTTGTGATTGCAATCATTTTCTGGAAGAAATTGAGTATTATCTGACAGAATTGCAGGGGTGCCAATACTTTTGGCCAGCACTGTATCTTGGACATCCTTGTGGGGTCCTCTTCAGGCCTTTTCTGGTCTCTGGCTACTGTCACAAGCCCTGGTATCGAGGCCCAATCACGGTCACGTGTTGCACACTGTCATCATGACACTGAGTTAAAGAATCATGACGTTGGCTCGCCCTTTGTGATTGCTGAGGCCCAATCACAGGCTTTAGTGGTGACCCTGGGGTGCGTGACATCAGCTAGAGGCTGGAAGAGGCTTGAAGAGGACATCTGCTGTTGAAGAGAAATGTTCATGCTACAGCATATAGAGATATTTTAGACAATTGTGTGCTTCCAACTGTGTGGTAAACGTGTAAAGACTGTTTTCTATTCCAGCATGATTCTGCCCCAGTGCACTAAACAAGGTCCATAGAGGCATGGTTGGTGAAATTACCTGTGGAAGAACTCAAGTGGCCTAACAGAGCTGTCAACCTAACTTAACATCTTTGGGATGACAAGGATTGTAGGCCAAGCCTTCTCATCAAACATCAATATCCGAATTCACAAAAGTTTTTTTTGGCTGAAAGGACAAAAATACCCCAGAAACACTTCAAAATCTTGTATAAAACCTTCACAGGAGTGTGGAGACTGTTCTTTGGAGGCCAGTAAACATGGGCAGTGGGAGGCCCAAATAGCGGAATAGTGAAGAATCTGTATGAGATATAGGGATATTAGATATTTATTGTTTCCATATATTAGACTGATAGAGCTCAATTTTTACCTCTGAAAACCTTCTTTAGGCCGGGGTCCCACGTGGCCTAAACTCTGTGGTTTGGCTGCGGCATTTTACAATCCCTACAAAGTGGATGGGATTCTGCGGATTCTCCCATCCACACTGAGAAAAAATACATGCAGTGGACATGCTGCATTTTCCAAAACCATTGCAGTTTTGGAAATCGCAGCATGTCAATTATACCTATGGAAACTCCGGCAGTTTCCCTATAGGTATAATGGAAGCAGAAAGTCCACGGAGGAAACCTTTCTGCCAAAAGCACTGCTGGAAAAACCATGATTTGTTGCCGCTGCGGCTTTTCCCGCAACATCCCGCTACGTGGGGCCTTAGCCTTAAAGACTATGAGGCCCACAAGGGAGATCCAAATACAGAATGTTACAGAATGTTAACAGTGTTATAGAAATTTGCCAGTTAGGAAAAGTACATCTTTAACCTGACAACATAATATTTCCTATTGGATTTTAGCAACTGAATAATCACCAAAGCCAAGATGTAATTTTAAATAATAGAGGGAAGAAATGATTCACCTCACTTACCAGTAACAATGAGTGGTACACAAATGTTTAATCTCTATCACAGGTGAATCTAGAGGTGATTCTCCCCGAACTGCTGTGACTAAACAAGTCACTCTTTAATAAGATCATGAATTCCAAATGTGTGGCTTGACCACAACCAACTAATTACAGATCAGTTTGTTAACCTCACATCTGCTTCAGGTAAAGTACTGGAAAAATCTCAGTGGAGAGACAAAGCACGCTGAAGTGTAAACTATAATTAGCCGTATAATCTCTGTGATGTCTATAATTACATGAGCTACTCCAAAATAGCAATTCATCTTTAAGAAATAAATTAACTATTAGCGATGCTTTGATTTCTACATTTCATGGTATTCCTGACAGCTTGACTTCTTTACCTTGAATTTCACAGACATTTGCTATTTTTCTATTTTTTTTTAATAACATGTACCTGAAATGGTACTGGCATTTTCGTTTCAATGGCAGAATTTTAAATCTCACATTGAAAGATGCAGCTGGCAGATCAGGGGGCACTGTTGCTTAAGTAACCATAGGATGCCAGAAACCTTTCCTGCATAGGAGCTTTGTAGCAGAAGTTTATGGTATTGTGTTTAAGAAGGTACCCTTTGGTTAAACAGGTATTCCCTTTATCATATACAGTCATCTCCCACATTATTGAGACTGACACAAATTTTAATTTTCAGAACGTTTGCTGCCTCAGTGTTTTTTAATCTTTTAGTCCGATGCTTCTATGGTATACTGAAGCACAATTATAAGCATTTCATAAGCTTTTATACTTTTATTGTTCAAGTTTGTGCAACAACTCAATATTTACAGTGTTGGCCCTTATTTTTCAAGGCTCCTGCAGTTCACCATGGCATGGTGAATATAAGCTTCTGGGCCAAATCCTGATTGATGGTAACCCAAGGACAACATCTGCAAGGAGTTTCTATGTTCTCCCTGTGTTTGCGTGGGTTTCCTCCAGGTACTCTGGTTTCCTCCTACATTCCAAAGACATACTGATAGGGAATATAGATTGTGAGCCCTATATGGGACAGCGACTGATAATATCTGTAAAGCTCTGAGGAATATGATGGCTCTATATAAGTAAGCATAATAAATAATAAATAAATAAACAAACAAACCCATTCTTACCTACTTAGTGCTTGGAGTTTACCTCAATTTCTGTGTTTTTGATTGTCCACCCACTTTTTGAGGGTTGACCATGTGTTCTCAATGGGGTTAAGATCCGGGGAGTTTCCAGGCCACGGGCCCAAAATTTCAATGTTTTCTTTACCGAGCCACTTAGATATCAGTTTTTCCTTGTGAGATGGTGCTCTATCATACTGGAAAAAGCATTGTTCATCACCAAGTTGCTCCTGGATAGTTGAGAGCAGTTGCTCTTGGAGGATGCTTTTAGATACCAGTCTTGGATGAAATGCATCCCCACACATGAATGGTCTCAGGATGCTTTACTGAAGACATGACACAAGACTCATGGTAGCAATTATCTTTTCTTCTCCAGACAATCATTCTTCCAGATGATCCAAACAGTCTGAATTGGTCCTGATCAGAGAAAATAACCTTACCTTTTCTTCTCCAGACAATCATTCTTCTAGAAGCCACTTCTCTCCAAGAAAAACATCAAGGACAGACTGACATTGTGCAGGATGTACAGGGATTGTACTGCAGAGGACTGATGTAAAGTTATTTTCTCTGTAAATATCGAGCCTTTATATAAACTTGATGTATTTGTCAATAAAAGTGTAAAAAAATATGAAATGCTTATAGCTGTACTTCAGTATACCATAGAAACAGCTGACTAAAAGATCTAACAAAACTAAAGCAGCAAACTTGAAACTTTCTGAAAACTAAAATTTGTGTCAGTCTCAAAACTTTTGGTCATGAGTTATAACTGTACATTTAAGGCATTTATCTATAGAATATGCCATAATTGTATAATAGGTTTTGGTCCCACCTCTATGGTCCTCACCTATTGGGAGAATGGGGGTTGAAATCACAGAGGCAGCACTCCTCATTGACTTCAAAGAAAAGTATGATAGTTATGGAAAGAACTGAGCGAACAGTGCACCTATAACAGATTTATGACCTCTCACATGGATTATTCTGAACTGATAGATTTATTCTCAAAGATCCTTTAAATTTGTCAATAGTTACATCAGCAGACAGGCTCTTTCTGTTAAAATACCAATACTTTAGTTAGGGTGATCACATCCATATAATCTCAAAGAAAGTTTTTGCTTGGATTAGAAATATGCTGATGGAAAATTATTAGAGTTATAAAGTCATGTAATCTTATCAGGTCATTTTTATTTGGTTAGTGCTTAGATCTAATCGACCTGTTATTAAAGATAATATGTCACCATGTTGTACCCCACAAACTGTTTTAATGGCTGGATAGGTGAAAATAAGATGATTTTGAGTTCTCAGGGATTGTGATGGGGATTGCATCAACATTCACCATCCTGGTACCCAGCTTTTGTGGGTAACCCCATTTTTCTCTTGCCTAAAGTTCTAATTTTTAGACATAGATGGTGTCATAATGGTATGGTCCAAAATTCCCTGAATGTTTTATGTTATTGGAATCCAATTCTAGCAAAAATGCAACTTAAAGTATAAAATGTGTGGGTACCATGTTCAGGCCTGCCAGCTGGTCCCTCTTTAACAATGTCCAAGTTGAGTCCCCAGCTGGCTCCAAAGTCCATGAAGATATGGAAATGTATCCTCATCCACAACTCCTTGAATTTGCATCACCACCAATGGACTCACCTTGCCATTAGCCATCACCAACATCCTTGTGTTATGACCTAATCTGGAGGGTTATTCACCTCTTACAGTTTTAAATAACCCTGAGTTATATCATTATAGCATACTGTATAATTACATTTTTATATCTTAAGTTTAATGTTTTTTTTCCATAAAACACAAACAACATAACACAATATAGAGTGAACAGCATTTACATGACAAAGATGTTTGTGTACACATTTATAGTCACACTAGTCAGGGGCGCACCGCTAATGAGGCGAAGTGAGGAGGCCGCCTCGGGCGGCACTGTCCAGGGGGGCGGCATTTTTACTATTTAATGTAAACCAGCCCAGGACAGGCCGCTTTAAAAAAAAAAAAAAAACAGAGCTGAGCGGGGCCTGTCCTGGGCTGGTTTACAAGACGTCGCATCTCAGCGCAGGCGGCGATACAATGACGTCATCATGCCGCCTATGCTGAGACACAGACGTCGCGGACAAAAAGAGGAGGCGGCGGCGGCTGCATCAAGGCATCGTAGGTGAGTATAGCTTTTTTTATATATATAAATAGGCCGTAACCTGTTGGAGCATCCCCGGCAGGTCAGGGCCTATTTATTTACCTACCCCGCGTCTGCTCGTGGCCGCCCCCGCTTCCCCTTCTGCTATGGGCTGCAGAAAGGGAAGTGGATGCCGCTGTGAGCGGCCGCGGGTATCGGTAAGTGAGGCCGCGGGCTGCAAATACTACTATTATTATACTCCGGGGTCTATTCAGACCCCGGAGTATAATAATCGGAGGCCTAGGGTTGGTGAGGGAACATAAAAACCAGTGTTACTCACCTCCTGCGATCCGATGTAACTCCGAGCAGGCTTGAGGCCTCTGGTAACGTCATCAGGTCGCGTCGCCGGCCTGATCACGTGACGTGTGTGCGCAATTAAACAGGGCCGAAAGCTGCAAGGAGTGCACCGGTGTCCAGGATAGGTAAGTAACTCTGGTTTTTATGTTTGTATTCTCCCCTGGGTCTCCAATCATTATACTCTGGGGTCTGAAAAGACCCCAGAGTATAATAATAGTTCATGGGTGGTCCACTATGGGGCATAATACCCTGTGCAGGGACCACTGTAGAGCATAATACCTAGTGCAGGGGCCACTATGGGGCATAATACAAGTGCAGGGGCCACTATAGAGCATAATACCGAGTGCAGGGGTCACTATGGAGCATAATACAAGTGCAGGGGCCACTATGGAGCATAATACCAGTGCAAGGGCCACTATGGAGGATAATACCAGTGCAGGGGCCACTATGGAGCATAATACCAGTGCAAGGGCCACTATAGAGCATAATACCAGTGCAGGGGCCACTATGGAGCATAATACCGAGTGCTGGGGCCACTGTGGAGCATAATACCGTGTGCAGGGGCCAATATGGGGCATAAAACTGTGTGCAGGGGCCAATATGGGGCATAAAACTGTGTGCAGGAGTTGCTGTGGAACATAATACCGTGTGCAGTGGCCAATGCGGGGCATAATACCGTGAGCAGGGGCCACTATGGAGCATAATACCGTGTGCAGGGGCCGCTGAGAGGCATAATACAGTGTGCAGGGGCCGCTGCGGGCCATAACACTGTGTAATACTGTGTGCAGGGGCTGCTGTGGAACATTATAGTGTGTGTAAATGGGGCGCTATAAACATGGGCTATGGCACCTGTTTATATTATACGCTGTCTGTTTATAGTGACAGTGTGATGTAATTGTAGCCTTGTCACATACTGTAGACATGTACAGGACGAGGCTGCAGTTACATTACATGGCCGCTATGAGATGAATTACACTATGTAAACAGAGAAGCGGTCACGGCGCTTACACAGGTACCATTCAAACAGCTGGTCAGTGGGGGTCCTGGGTTTTTGAACCCCACTGATTAGTTTATTAATGACCTGGAAAAAATTTTAATTAGTTAACACCTGGGGTATTATTAATAAGGGGCACTATTTATACAGGGTACACACGGACATTATTAATATAAAGATGCACTTGGGGGTATTATTCATTATGGGGGGTTATATCATATATTATATAATTGGGGGTAGCAGCAGAATGGGGGCTTTGTGTAGGTGAGGACAATGTGGGTTGGATGCCTGGAAAAGTGAGGAGCCAAAGATGTCTGTGTTGCAACCTTTACAGAGACAAGTCACAGCTGGAAGAAGTGGTCATGGCGGTCCAGAGGGAAGAGAAGGGAAATGTGAAGGATTAGTCAGAGACGTCACCTGTAAGTCACAAAATGTTACTGCACTGTATACACCTAAATGATAAAGGATAAATACCTGACTGATGGGGGTCTGTCTGCTGAGACCCCCACTGAGCCTGAGAATTGGGTTTTTTTCCCCCACTAGGTGGGAATCCAGCCTGGCTGCAGCCATATATATAGGTGTGTCACTTGGTGGATGGACGAACCCGCGTGGCTCTCATTCACTTTAATGGGAGTGCCAAAGATAGCCGAAGTCCAGTACTCAGCTATCTGCGGGGCTCCTATTATAGAGAATGAGGGCCACATGGGCTCGTCCATCCACCAAGCAGATGTGTGAAGTTACTTTCATTGTTAATGCTGTGTTGTTGATCTGATACTGAAGTAATACAGGAAGAAGAATTCTTAAAAACTGTTTTATAACTTTGTGTATTGTGTATATTGTGCGACGATAACAGTGTGTTAAACTAGTAGCATGGAAACTCAGTTTTTTGTTTTTTTTTTTTTGGGGGGGGGGCGTCTTTCTATAGTCCGCCTCAGGCAGCAAAGAGGCTAGGTTCACCACTGACACTAGTAATATATTATAGTAATATGTTTATGAGTAATATCAAACCAATATTATTCCAAGTCCATAGATGATGCCAAGAAGGTTGCTCCTTCATATCTTGATCTCTTTCTTTAAGGTAAGAGCCATCAAAATGTTTTGATATATTCATAATATCTTTCTATTGCAGTAAGTTTACTACAAAGTGGACTACATTTGTTAATAGCCATATAGCTTCACATTTGCAAAAATTTATTCTGGAAGAACATTTATCTATTAGGCAACAGAAATGGGCTATAACCACATTCCTGTTGTTGTCTTTTAAAATGATAGCGCAGTAACTACTGTATATGGATGTGCCTTATTATTTTTCCACCATCTATACATCTGCTATATTGCCAGAAAAAAAATAAATAAATAAAAAAGATTAAAGGGAGCCTGCAACTAGAACAGTCCCTACGGTGCCTGCATTGCTGAAATATTAGCTTTTTTCCTATATGCTAATGAGATAGTTGGTGCAATAAGGGCATCACTGTTGTTCTCATTGCAGCAAAGAGTTACCTCCCTAGCAGTCATAGCAGGGAGGGATGTCTCCATTGCACCAAATAGCCCATCAGGATATCAAGAAAAAAGCTAATATTCCAGCAACGGAGGCACAGATTGGGAAGCCTGTTTTATTCAAGTGAACACTAGCCATCTTGCCATGCTTACAGTTCAGGGGACTGTTCTGGTAACAGGCCTTTAAGTACTTTTAAGTAAAAAAAAAAATAAAATCCAGCATGAAAAAAGTAATCTGATTAAAGTGGATATATAGGGAAGGATAGAAAAAAAAACTGAAAGAAGGACTAAAAAATTTACTTATCTCTTGAAATAGAACAGAATAGCATAGTCTTCAGGGAATATCCATACAAATAAATTTATTTCAGTACCTTCTGCTTGTATTGCCTTGCCTGCACCAAAGAACATGATCTGATTATAATTTACTTTGAATGATCTAATCGCACGGCAATATGCATACTGTCTTCAATCATGTGTCTAATAACAGGTTTTAGACTGTTTAATAAATAACTCCACTTACTTCCTTCCATCTGGAAGACCAGCTGGCTTAAGTATTAGCATACACCTGGCACATACCTCATTTGTAAAATATCAGAGAACACAGGACACAATATAGAACAGTTGACAAGATTACAGAAATGTTGGACATTAACTGCAGCAATAAACATCAAAAATGTGTCCATGAAGGACATTCTATCTTCATTTCGGACAGATATGCAATAGCCGTTTCTCTTTGTTATTGATGATTTTTATCTCATTATCTTTTAAGAAAGTCATTTTACAGTATCAATTTACCAAGACTTTTTAAATCAACATTTTAGCAAAACCATAGTAAAGAACACTGAGAAATGGAAACAGGAAGGTAAAACCACAGGCACAGTAGCTGAGCCTTAGTACTTGGGTCTATCTGTAATTAGTAGTTACACTGTGGTGACCGCATAGAGGCCTGTAAGTGAATGCTCTATGTGTGTCAACTTAAGGAAACTTTACTATTTGTAATATTCACATATGAGTAACATCATTCAGATTTATATTTGTAGATTGCAACTTCCATTTAGAGATCCTCTTAATGACTGCTATACCATTTTGAAGGAAAACAGCCAGCGCACATTTATATTCCTGATTTCTGAGTGCGAGAAATTTATTCCAGAAGATTCAATTATAGGTTACAGCTTATTTTATGAGGGAAAAAATGAACCTTACAGCTGAAAAAGTAATACATTTTTCTGTTACTTATATTAAGATGAAATGTGCCTGTCATATAGTATCTTATATTTCCTACAAATCTGCCGAGAAAAAAAAGAAATCTAAAATGAAAATAGGAATAGATAACAAATATTAATAATTGTCTATCATTTAGCTTTAAAAAATGTTTTTTGATTGCCTATTTGCACCAAAAATCTTCCAGTATGTCTCAGAAAATGACAGGGTTATATAAGGTGAAGTTTGTGTGCTTATTCTTTTACATAGAATATGACATTTTAAAACTAGCGAAGAAAAAAAAGATGATGTTTCCTCAATCACTCAAGCAATCAAATTACAGCTTTATTGGCTTTTTCCTGACAGCTGTAATATGGCTGCATGTTGCGGTACATGTTATGCTTGTGACTGTCTGACCTTGGATGATTCTACTAAAAAATCACCATATAAGTTAAATGAAGGTGTTATCATTATTGACACAATTTGCCTATCTGTAAGAATCCTTAAAAATGTTGTCCAATGTGAATAATCCCCATCCATATGCCCTAAGGTATAAAAATACCACAGAGAGGAGCTCCCTACTGTAAACCACATCTTTTTTTTCCAGAACAGAGAGCCATTTCTGTTCTGGTGGACTCAACATGACCATGTTAGGGCCGGTTCACATCTGCATTTGGTTTCCGTTCGGGGAGTCCACTTGGGGACCCCCCCCCTGAAGGGAAACCGAACGCAGGTGTGAACCGGCTCTAACATGTTTTATTATCTAGTTGAATGAGTTTCATGTACTACCACATTTCTCCTGAAGTGGCCACTGCAGAGGAAATGTGTAAATACTTCCATCTTTCCAGATAGGAAATACCTTTCCAGGTTTGTCTCCTTCAGAATGTACTGTATCTTCCAAATTTACACAAAGGTGCATATTCACAAACAGTCATGAGTTCCTGAAGAGAAATAAATGACAAATAATGAACACACTACTGAAATATAGCACAAGATTAGAGGGGTTGTCCAACAAATAATAATAATAATACATTTTATTTATATAGTGCCAACATATTCCGCAGCACTGTACAATTTGTAGGGTTCAAGTACTGAAAAAAAAAGATACATTACAAAGAAATATTCAATGCACACACTGGGACTGAGGGCTCTGCTCGCAAGAGCTTACAATCTATGAGGTAGAGGAGGTGACACAAGAGGTAGCAGGGGCAGCAACAGATGTAGCATTGCTTGTACAATGGTCAGACAATTTTGTAATAGAGGTTACTGTCATTACACATATATAAAGCTGTATGAGCCGTCACCAGTCGTGTCCTTTAACGTGCAGATGGTGCCTGGACATATAAAGTTAGTCTGATACGGATACAAATTATCTTAAAATAGCCCAGAATGGCTTACATAAATAAACACTAGTCACTTTACTGACCCCCCCAACACTCCTGTTCCAATACTGCCTGGTCCTCCACCAGTCTCTGCTGCCTGCTAAAGTGATGACAACCTAACAAAAGGATCTGTGACTACAGGAGTTGATCACCGCTTGTCGTGGATCATTACTGCCATTTGTGATTTGCTGGTACATGTTCCATTGAGAATATAAAGAAAATGTTGCAATATAAAGGAAACACTTTCTTTTTACTAAAAAAGAACACATGTATCAAAACATATCAATAATGTGGTGTGAACAGAGCCTAATAATCTGATTTGAATTACATTCAACTGACATGCAGTATGGGCCAGCTAATGAAGTGATAGTCAACCCTGAAGAATCTGTTATATTGCAATCTTGAGATTTTACAGACCACTAAGAATGCAGTTACTGAATTTGGGCACTTTAAGACTTGACTGGATTGTGAATTGAACACAATATGTGCATGATGTATGTAATTTACATGATGTAATTGGTTCTGATGTTCCATCTGGAAATGTTTCATGGTTTGTATGCAAGTCGAAAGTTCTACTTATTTGTTCTGCCACCTCCAGTATAAGGTATTTCTCCAGGAATACATACATTGCATTTTTATTTGGAAATGGGAACAAATCTTTGGGCCACATTCTAAATGACCTGGAAATGGCAAGTTGAATAATTAGATATAATATAATTAGATTTCTCAATTTATGTTTAGTGGAGTTTATGTTTTATTCTTGGGGAATAGCGTCTGTTGCTGCAAACATTGCAATTCTGCTTGTCCTAGAACACCATATGCTTAAAGAGTCTCAATTTGAACACATAATAAGAGAATAAAGCAGAATACATATTTACATAGGTAATGTAGAAAACATTGCCTAAAATATAGATTAAAAAGTGCAGTAATACACAATAGACAACTAAAACTGAAATGCTTGGTAATTCAAAATGAGTATTTGTATTGTCCTACATTGTCATTTAAAGGGGTATTGTGAGACCCAAAACCCAAATACAAATTTCCCTACTGCCCAAGCAACACAAATTTTCAATATAGTTATATTACTGAAAATGTACTGTGTCAGTGATATTTTAATCCATATGCTTTTATATAGCAGTCCCCATTAGCCTTCAGTTGTATAAACAACTCTGTCTTCATCAATTGTGAGAAGGACTTTTTATGTCTTTCCTCTGTTTCTGTGGAGCATAGTAGAATTCTGACTGCAGAAAGCATGCCCACAGTTGGTAAGGATGTGGCAGAACCAATTACTGAGCCAGAAAGGTTAATGGGGACCAGTATTGCCTAACATTACATTTTCAGTAATATAATTATATTGCAAGCATACATTCTTCATCCAGTAGGGGAATTTGAACTGGAATTTTGGAACCTGGAATACGCTTTAACTTAACCACCAGGTAAATATGATGAAATTGCTTGGTGTGCAACAAAAATAAGTTTTGTTGTTAGGAATCTTTCTATTTTACTTTGCAAACAATTGTATCGCTATTAGGTTATCATAATGTCATCATATAATTTAGGCCCGGTTCACATCTGCGTTCGGTTTCCGTTCGGGGAGTCCGCTTGGGGATCCCCTGAATGGAAACCTATACGCATAAAAAAGCGGTTTACCCGGGAAACCTGCGGACCCCATAAACTATAATGGGATATGTGTGTTTTCCGCAAATGCAAGCAGCACTTTCCTCTCCACATGTTTCCACATGTTTTGTGTGGAAACCGAGCGGAAACCACACGGACCCCATTATAGTCTATGAGGTCCGCGAGTTTCCCCGGGTAAACCGCTTTTTTATATGTATAGGTTTCCGTTCGGGAAGTACGCAAGATATGAACCGGGCCTTAGAAGCAACTCACATAGTTTTATGACAGCTCAATACTGTAGTAGGTATTGTTAACGCTAGGTTCACACTAGCGTTTGGGTTTCCATCCTTTGGGTCTACTTGGGGACCCAAAAATGGAAACCCTATCTGCTTAAAAAGCGGTTACCCACAGACAACATAGACTATAATGTTTCCTCTGTAAAGTCCTGCCTATTTTAAGCAGAATGGGGGACAGAGTCTCATACTCAGACTCAAATTCAAGTGTGAACCTAGAGTAATAACTATCAAATAAAGGTGCAATGTCGGAAAAGGTGAGAATTACAGGTCAACATGACTCATAAAACAAATATCATCATAAATAGAAGTAAGGCTCCATGCACATGACTGTAGTTTGCGTCAGTTTATCTGTTTTTCTTTAACGGATAGCACACTGACCTATTTATTTCTATGGCCCTATCAGTTTTGACATCCAGGCTTATTCATTCAAGTGCATGGGCTTGTGAAAAATTTGGCCATTTGTGTGCCATCTGTTCTGTTTTTCACTGATCTTCACATGATTAAATAGATATATAATGATGATTACATTTGTATCTATACATTATTCGGGGGGGGGGGTTGTTTTCAGTTTGGAGAATAAACTGATATCTTTACATAATTAGATAGATATATAATGCCGATTACATTTTTATCTATATATCATTGGGTGGGTGATTATTCTTGCTCTGGTCTGGACCCAGTAACCCATAATGTCAAGGCAACAGCTTTATTAAATCACAACGCCATAAGTACAATAAACCATCCTTTATCACAAAGATTCAGGACAATGATCTTGCATCTTGGCAGAGTAGACGACCAGAATGCATCTGGCAAAGGAACAGAGAAAAAGTGAAGCAGCTGTACTGGACTACAGGAAAATTCTAAGGGTAAGTTAACAAGTACTCCATAGCATCTAAAGAGTTCAAAAAGAGCTGGAAAAGTACTTTGCAGATTTTCTTTTTTATTTACTACTCTTTGGACAACATTAAAGCTGTAGTGACCTTGTGACTGTTTTGAGGTTTTGCCTGCAATTCAGCACAGCCTTATAATGACTAAGGAACCCCCTTTAATATTAGTATTCGTAAATCTTATCACATCATGTATCGGAAACCCAAGGCTATAGTTAGAGTTTGGGCTAGCTTTTCTGCTTCCAACCTTATACTGTATTGGAACATTTTCAATGTTGGTTACTCAATCAAAATCTGTGCTTGGCTTCACCTCTAACAGCTTGACAGCACAAGTTCTACTTCTCTTTATCTCTAGTCATTCTTTTCAGCTCAGTGAACCAGAAGACACCCTGAATGATTCATCTAACATTTATAAATTCTCTCTTAATAAGAAAACCTGTTTAGGATGTTTTGAGATAAAAAGCCGTTAAAAGACATCTACCATAAGAATGTACTTAAGAAGACAATCTCAAAAAGCGATTCAGATACAGAAAAAGTGAGGCTAACCTTGTGAATGTGAAATACACTCATTGCCAAAAAATATATAATGCACCCAGATAGAAATGCCCGATTGCTTCAAAACTCGGCATGCAGTTATGTTTTAGGCAGATATGTAAATGATTAGAAGTGTGGTCTCATTAGACACTGGGTTTTTCCACAACTGAGTATAAAAGTGATTTTCCATATAAAAAGATTCTCAGGGACTACTTTTGGGTAGTTTACCTGTTGGTAAGAGATTACTGACTTCTAAACATGCTTCTATGATTTACTCAAACATAATTTATCCAGTTGACAGACTTTCAAAGGGGGCACATGATTTGACTAAGAGATGCCAGATGGCTGTTTCGAAGAATTGCCCACCATCTAGGCCATTGGGAAGAGTGGATACATGAAGACATGCACATACATGCACATACAGGTTCTGGAAAGCCCAGACAGATCTTCAGTAGAGAGGATCATTTGATCAAAAGACAAGCATGAGCAGCCCCCACAGTTTGCTTGTCCATCATCCAGACACAGGTGGCACCTTCACTACACAAAAATAAGCAAGCAAAATAAATAAAATACATAGTTCTGCCTCTGCCCAGACCATTTCCAGGCGCTTAGCAGAAGGAAATTTGGTGTCACAGCACCCATTATGTGTTCTATCATTGACAATCAGCCACTGTCACTTTGTCTGTAGTGGTGTTATGAATAAGAAACCTGGATGGCTATGGACTGAAACCAAAACATCTTTAGCGACAAATCCAGACTCGGTTTGGAGACCGACAATGGTCAGGTTTGAGTATGGAGGCCTCACGTTGAGCACTTCAATCCTGTCTTTACTGTGCAGTAATACACTGCCATAACTTCTAGTGTGATAATCTGGGGAACCATCACACACGACAGTCCGTTGCTCCCAGTAGTGATACGAGGGACATTAACAGCTCAGCAATATAGCAGGGCTTCTCAATGCAGGGCTCCCAATTGGCATTTTTCAGCAGCATATTGCTCACACATACACAACAAGGGTTTCCTAGGAATATTTCCGCCAGATTGCAACATTTCTTTCGCCTGCCACTTGAGCATTTATCGGACCAGCAGGGACACCAGCTTTGGCAAACTGATCCACAGGATACCAAAGAACCTGTATGCCTCCATGCCCAACCCCATCTCATCTTGTATCCAATAGACTACTAAAGCCTACTTTCAATAGCACAGTTTTCCCCAATAAACTTATCCTTTCGCTCTAATATTGTGATCACTTACATATATCATCATTAAATTCACACGTATAACGTTTCATTCAATTCCACAAACTTCTGTGTACCATTAAATCATCAAACATATCTTACAGAGTATCCATTAAACAGATACTGTAGTTTTTGTTATCAAGGCTTAAATAAGGTTTTACCTTACCTTAAATTTAACTTACCTTAAATAAGGTATTAAAAGTTTTCTTACAAATGCATCTCACTGATTGAATAACAAAAAATATGCAATTTATAAGGATTGCACAACCACACCAAATTCAAAATCTCTGTTTGCTGTCATCCAGAGATGGTAAACATGTCCCTATCACCTTTAAAACACGGTAGATGCACAGATCAATGGTTGTATCACTGTCTGTGTCAGCTGGAAACGAAGATAGGTTTTAGGGTGTTCCTATTCACTAACAAGAAGAAAAGATCAAAAACATAATATTGACCCTTATACAATGATCAATCTTCATTTACACTAAACTGTATTAAATGAATATTCTCATCATAGATATTTATAGTGCATTCACAGGATATATCATAAATGTGTAATAGATAGGGCTCTGAACTCTGGGTCCAACCCATCCAGGTGGTTTCCAGCCACTGTGTACCATAGAAGTGAATAGAAGTTACGGAATCATTTTAATACAAGGGCAGCTGTCTTCATAATCCCAGCCACCTCTGCATTTACGCTTTAGATACACCATAAATATTTCCATAAATATTTATGATGAGAACACTGCTGAATATCCTTTAAAAAGGTTGAAATCCACTGGTAAATTTTGCAGCAATAGTTGACATGCTGTGGGTTTAAAACCCGCAGTCCAAGTCACTTTACCATGAAGGTTTTTTATATGGATGGGATTTATACATATGGCACTGTTATTGGGTTTGGAGTAATGCTGAGAAACCTGCATTGCCTCCAGGGGTGACATAAATCCCTCTCATCCAATCTAAGAAACAGGGGAGTCTCTTTGTGAGAAAATTAGATACATTAGCTTTAGTAGGAAAAAAAAAAGACTTTAAGTACAGCACTGGCAACAAATATTCCACCAAAAATAATGGAAAGAAAAACAAAGAGGAAAGACGTAGGAGAACAGACTTTATTTCTGTTTTTGGTGAAGTATATTGAAAGCGAGAAAATGCCATCTCTGTGTAGAAAATATGAATTTCTTAGAATAAATGAAATTAGGAACACGTTAAATGGGTTGTTTGAGATTTAGACATAAAGACTGAACCAAATCTCAGAGAAATGTTAATAATACAACATACAACCCATTTTTATTTGGAGCCAGTATTAGTGGCCCCAAACAACAGAGGTTAAAATGTTATAATATAAGGCAGCCATTTGGATGAATTGCCTTCCAGGGAAAATGAGCCTTGAGATTACCATGACAGCTCTCCATACTTACTCACAGACAGGGGTTCAGAGCAGAGGACCCCCTCTATGATGTCCATATGCCATAATTTGGTATTAGGAAAGATGATGGCTTCATTAGTCAAGTTCTTTAATGTCCAAATTCTGCTCTAGTCCCATGCCAATAGCCGACATTAGGCTGTGTATGGATTTGGACTTGCATCCATATTGACTTAAGGTCCTGTTGCAGAAACTAGATAATGATGCTTATGATGCCTTATGATGCTTAGTCACTATGGATAC
Organism: Leptodactylus fallax; assembly: GCA_947044405.1. Taxonomy (NCBI): domain Eukaryota; kingdom Metazoa; phylum Chordata; class Amphibia; order Anura; family Leptodactylidae; genus Leptodactylus; species Leptodactylus fallax. The sequence goes on from CAMRHE010000021.1 coordinate 7,209,680, forward strand.
ACCATCTTAATTTATACACAGAAATAATCCAAACAAAGTAGCTTTTTGGTGGTGAACATTACTTTTTTACTTTCCAAGCCTGATCTTGGGATTTTGTCTAAATCTTGAAACCTTTACTATCTATTGTGGCTACCCTCCTATGTACTAATTAATAATAGCCAATTTTATCTATTGAGCATACTTATCTTTTAGGAACAGATGCAAAATTGCAAAGACTGCTTGATTACTGATTTTTTAATGGTACTAATGGCTATTGATTTTGATGCTCTCTTGCTGAAAATGGCTGCTTTCATGCTTCTGCAATGAAGCCAAGTTAACCTCGTGCCTAAACTCTACTCTCTCTTAGTCCTTAGTTGGGAGTACTTGATTGGCATTTTGTATATCAATTATAGTAAAACTTCTGTGAAGGATCAACAGTTTGAGAACAGCACCCCTTTATCCCACCATATTCTACTATGTATGATGCATACTAACTATCCTCTTTGAGAAGACCTCCTCTCTAGAAGACCACTTTTTACTGTTTATAGAGGAGAGTGGCAGTGGCACTGGTTTGTTGTAACCTGCAGTAAGTTTGTCACAGATAATTTTTGCAGGATGTCCCTTTTTTCTTTGTCAGTCACTAAATAACTGAGGCTCTTCTGCATCTCAGATGCTGTAAACTATTTAATAAAAAGTCAATAATGGGAGAAATTTCCCAATTTTTTTTGTATTCATATATATTATAAGGAACAATGTAGTTTGCTGGTATAAATGACAAAGAATTTTAGAATTAATCTTGAAGTATCATGACATGCTAACTTATGCATTTAGAAATGCAGCAGTCGCTAAACGAACACATCACATTAACGAATGTTTGTTTTGCAAATACCTTGCGATACATATTGGGGTGAATTTACTATTCCCTATACGCCTGAAGAATGGTGTAGATGGGAATAGTTGTGGTGCATTTTTGGCGGACAGTCCTTCCTTGCATAAAAGATGCACCACTTCTCTTTATCTGCGCCCTGCTTGCCAGTGGAGGAGACCAAGGCAGGCTGCGGCTGGGATGCCTCGTCCTAACAAATTTACTATAATTAATGCCAGAAAACCTGGCATGTGACTGAATTATTAAGAGACTGGAGGCACTCCTAATAATTTAGTTGCAGTTATCACCAGCAGGGAAGTGGAAGTGAAATGGCAGCCACACTACCGAATTTGTAATATGAACATTAGTTTACACTTGTATATTTCCCTTGGTAACTTCTATTGTTCTTATAAATAATAACTCTGAGAACATGGAAATGTATGGAAACTTTAAAGAAAATGAAAAAAATTGCCCTAGCGGATGTTGAGAGCCCATATATAAGCCACTGACTTCTCAGCTTCACAACCCTCTCTGTGCTTCGAGAAGTGAGAAACACACATTACAAATGTTTGTAATTGTCAATTTTCATTGAAATATCCATTGTAACGTAACAATGCTCCTTTGTGATGTCACAATAGCCATGTGATGTCACTATGCTCCATTGTGATGTCATAGAACCCAAATGTGATGTAACAATGATCCACTGTGATATTACAAAAACCCACTATAATTTCAGAGCCCCATTGTCATGTCACAATGCTGCATTGTAATGTCACAATGCCGTTAGTGATGTCACAGTACTGATTGTAATGATGCAGTGCCCCACTGTGATGTCACAGAGTCCCATTGCGTTGATACAATGCCTCATTGTGATGTTACAGAGCCCCATTGTGATGACATGAAACCCTATAATGATACCACAATAATCCATAGTAATGTCACAGAACCCATAATGATGTCATAATGCCCCAATCACAGAGACCCATTGTGACATCACAAGACCCATTTGTGACATCACAATGTCCAATTGTAATGTCATAGAACACAATCATGATGTCACAATGGCCTGATGTGGTGTTTTAGAGGCCCATTATAATGTCATGGAGCCCAATTGTAATGTCACAATACCTAATTTTGATGTCACAATGACCCATTGTGACATCACAATATCTGACTATGTACCAATTTCATATTACAGAGTCCTATTGTGAGGATCCAATGCCCAATTGCTACGTCAAATAAATCCATAGTGATGTTACAGGGATCCAATGTGATGTAACATTTCTCCATTGGGAAGTACAGTGATATATTGTGATGTCAAAGAGCTCCATTGTGATGTCAGAGTGCACCACTGCCATGTGATCTCACAATGCTTCATTGTGATGTGACAGTACCCCCAATATGACATCATAGAGCCCTAGTGTGATTTAAGTAAACCCAAATGTGATGTCACAGAAACCCATTGTGATGTTGCAGTGCCTCATTGTGATGTCATATTGACCCATTGTGATGTCACAGTGCCCCATTGTGATGTCAAAGAGCCCCATTGTGATATAAAAGAGCCCCATCTTGATGTCACAATGCTCAACTGTGATGTCAAAGTGCCCCATTATGATAGTGCAGTTCTCCATTGTGATGTCACAAAGTCCCTTTCTAATGGCACAATGCTCCACTGTGATGTCACAATTCGATATTGTTATGTCACAAAGCCTCACTGTGATGTGAAAGAACATCATAGTGATGTCACAATGCCAAATTGTGATGTTGCAGTTCATCATTGTCATGCCACAATGCCCCATTGTGATGTCAAAGCCCACATACTGGAAATTTAATAAATAATGAAAAGAAATTCCCTAAAGAAAGTAGACTCCACAGAGTCCACCTATAATACTATATACAAAACACAATATATATGTATAAGGTATTAGAGGTGGACTCTGGGGAGTCTACTTTCATTATTCAGTTTCCAGTATGTGTATTTAATGATTGTCCTTACTGTGGGTCAGATATGATTAAGGAAGGATGAGATATCTGAAACATGTTGTATGATTAGCACTTGCAATAAATGTTTATTTGGTAATAGACCCCCTGGAGCCTAATTTTCTACTTACCTTTGTGCATACATTCTGTGGAGTTTCCTGCAGGAGAGACACTGGGAAGGTGCAGTAGTTACTTGGAACTACTTGTTTTGTACAACCTTCCCAAGGTGAGATCTGTCCAAAAGCTTTGAAACTTTTAATCATCTGTATACAAGAGCTTCTAATTTTGTTGTTGCAGTGCTCTATTGTGATGTTGCAGAGTCCCATTATGATTACACAATTCTCCATTGTGTTTTCACAGAGCCCCATGATATCATAATATACCACTGTGATGTCATAATGCCCCTTTGTTATGTCACAATACACCATTGTGATGTCATTGTGCCCTATTTTGAGTCGCAATGTGAGGCTTCAACGGCCACTGTTATATCACAAAACCAGATTATGATTTCACAGTGCCCTATTGTGATGTCACAAAAAGCCCCATTGTGATGTCATGGCATTCCAATGTGATGTCACAATGCTCCATTTCGATGTCACAGTGCCACTGGCAGTCCATTTCCACTATTCTCCCTGCGCTTTGAGTACTTTGTTTGCAAAATACATATTACAAAGGTTTGCTATTGTCATTTTTTTATTGAAATACCATATTGTGATGCCAAAATGCTGCTTTGTTATGTCGCAATGCTCCATTGTAATATCACAAAGCTCCATTATGATGTCACAAAGCCCCATTGTGATGGCACAATGTCTCATTGTGATGACACAGAACCCATAGTGATGTCACAGTGCCAAATTGTGACATCACAGTGCCCAATTGTGATGTCATAAAGCCCAATTATGATGTCACAGAGCCCAACTGTGATATTACAATGTCCCATTATGATATTACAGCCCAACTATTTTTAACAATAGTATAATGAAAAATGACCCATTTTACACTGAAGGCTACCTTTGCAAAGTCTGATGTTCTTTTTTTAAAACGATCTATCCAAGCAACATTGTCCTGCAAACCACAACCTATACAGAGGTAGCAAAGTTAACCTGAACTTTGGCAATTGGTTAAACTGCTGCAGAATGATAACTTATCACAGAAGACAAAAAAAAGGCAATAAAAAGTCATTGGAAAAACATTTTTCTTTGACGTTTTGTTTTTTGTTGTCTTTGGTGAGAAAATATGCTGCAGCAGTTTAACCAATTGCAGAAGTTCAGGTTAACTCTGTTACATCTGTACACTATAACAAAAAAATTAGGGTGAAAGGAATTGAGAAAAATGGCATAAAAGTTTCATATATTACTTGGAGTATAGAAAGTAAAGTAAATTTTGATCAGTGGAAGGTATTGCTGCCTTATTAAATGCAGTATACATACAAGTTCCATTAAAGTTTCCTTTTAATCTTTTATTATCATTATATCTTTATCTGTTTATAAGGAATTATTCCAGAAGCATCATGGAACAATAATTTAGGATGCATTCATGCAAACTTGAGCTGGGACACAATATTTTTTGTTTTGGACAGCAGCAGCTTTCTTCATGTACAGTGATATGTTTGAAGAAGAAAGAACACGACACACCAAAACCTCCCAAATATGAAGCGCGGTTTGATGTGATCATTAAAGAGGACCTTTGATGTCCTCAGGCACATGCGGTTTTATATACCGCTAGAATTCAGCGCACTGTTGGCTTTCTAGTGGAATGTAAAACCGAATATACATGAGAACATGAAAGGTCCTCTTTAAGGGAACAATGAATTTTAAGGTGTATCAAAACATTTAACAAGGTAATGTCAGGGAAGCAGTCCATGGTCACAAGCTGCTGAAAGACACAAATAAATAAATAAGTAAATGAAGACGACTGGCTTATGGAAGGAACATTTTGCTGGAATAGTTTTCAGTTGCCATGTCACATTTTCAGAGCCCCTAAAGTACCAAGACAATGGAAACCCCCAAAAAGTGAGCCAATTTGGAAACTACACTCCTCACAGAATTTACCAAGGGGTATAATGAGTATTTTGACCCCACAGCTGTTTCACAAATTATATTAACCCTTGGATGTGAAAATTACTATTTTTTCAATAAAGTGTCACTTTAACCACAAGGGGTTAAAAGAGAAAATGCACCCCACACTTTGATATGAAATTTATCCTGAGTATGGAAATTCCCCACATGTGGTTGATGACTGCTGTAGACCACAGAAGGAGAGAAGCACCATTAGGCTTTTGAAGGGCAAAATTATTTTTGGTTGCCATGACACATTTTGCAGAGCCCCTAAGGTGCCAGTGCAGTGGAGAGTACCAAGAAGTGACCACATTTTGGAAAATGCACCAATCAAAAAATTATCAATTGGTATCGTGATCATTTTAACCCAAAAGATAATTTCCAAAAAGAAATGTGAAGCAATTGGTGCAAAATTAAAATTGAAATTTTCTCAGATATATGCTATTTCAGTGCCCTGATATATCATGCCCAGATTGCGGAACTGTTAAAAGTCAGCCTTCTAGTTATTATGCTCTGATTCCTGATTTTAAAAAACAACCTATATGTGGCCCTAATCTTTTGCCTTAAAGTACGATAGGGCTCAGAAGTTAATGAGCATTTGAGGCCTATGTTGGACATTTACACTGCATTGGTGGGCAATTGCAGAGGCTCTGAGGTAAAATTAAAAAACTGACCCCCAAAAGATGGCCCCATTTTAGAAACTAAACCACTCATCGGGTACAGTGAGCATTTTGAGCCCAAAAGTGCTTCCCAAACATTAATGAGCAAAGTGAAAATTAAAATTTTTAAACAAATACTGTATGCCTATTGTAGGGAACCGCTCAGGTAGATGCTTGGTAGCAGTGCAGGAAACAGGGACACAGAGACTGGATCACACTCAAGTTCAGCATTTATTCACTTGTAGGTGAAATAACAGGCTTTGCCTTTACAAAGGCACAAACAGAAAAACAAAACCTTCTCGGCTGAGAAATAACTAATACAATGAAAGACAATCCCTCTCTATACAAGAGCCTGGCTGCCAGACTCTCGCTCTGGTTACATTAGCCGGGTGGCACAGATTTTACCTTCATGCAGGTTCAGTTATACAGCTCAGACTGTTCCTCAGTGTAGTGCCACCCCTCCTAGTCCTGACACACACCCTATATCAGGCCTTAATTAGTCAGCTGACCTCCCTGCTGTGGCTTCTACCAGACACCCTTTAACTGCCTGGCTGGAACATACCTGTTCTCCCAAACCACACCCTTCACTTTCTCACATACCCTCCCCCTCAGTTCTGACCCCTCGGGGCGAACTCCAGACATTAAACAATGAGTCCAGGACAAGGCATCCGCATTGCCTTGCAGTTTCCCGGCTCTGTGCTCCACCGAAATACTAAAATTTTGAAGGGACAAGAACCACCTAGTAACCCTGGCATTCTTGTCCTTGGATCTGCTCATCCAAGTGAGGGGTGAGTGGTCGGTCACTAGACGGAACTGCCTACCCAGCAAGTAGTACCTCAGGGCCTCTAACGCCCATTTTATCGCCAGACACTCTTTCTCTACTATGCTGTAGTTCTTTTCTGCTGGTGTTAGTTTCCTGCTCAGATAGGTAACTGGATGCTCTTCTCCATTCACCTCCTGAGACAGGACAGCTCCCAGGCCTACATCTGATGCGTCTGTTTGTACCACAAATTCTTTGCTGAAGTCGGGCGTAATGAGAACAGGAGACCCACACAAGGCCAGCTTTAACACCTGAAAAGCACTTTCGGCCTGGTCATTCCACCTTACCATAACGGACTTTTTACCCTTTAGAAGGTCCGTCAGGGGAGCAGACACTGTGGCAAAGTTTGGTATAAAGCGTCTGTAGTATCCCACAATGCCCAGGAATGACCTGACTTGTTTGGTGCTCATAGGTGGAGGCCATTTCTGAATAGCATCGACCTTGTTGACCTGGGGTTTGATTATACCATGGCTGATCACATATCCCAAATAGCGTGTCTCCTCCATCCCCAAAGCACACTTCTTGGGGTGAGCAGTCAGGCCAGCTGCTCTTAAGGAATTCACTACAGCTTGTACCTTGGGCAAGTGACTCTCCCAGTCATTGCTGAAAATGATGATATCATCCAGATATGCTGAGGCGTATCTCCTATGAGGTTTTAAGACTATGTCCATTAACCGTTGAAACGTGGCTGGGGCCCCATGGAGCCCAAACGGTAACACAAGATAATGGAAAAGACCCTCAGGAGTAATAAAGGCAGTCTTTTCTTTGGCACTATCCGTCAGGGGTACCTGCCAGTATCCCTTAGTGAGATCGAGAGTAGTGAAGTACCGGGCCCCTCCCAGTCTCTCAATAAGTTCGTCTACCCGTGGCATGGGGTAGGCGTCAAATTTAGACACCTCGTTCAGTTTCCTGAAGTCATTGCAGAACCGCAATGTTCCATCTGGCTTGGGAACTAGGACAATGGGACTAGCCCATTCACTTTTGGACTCCTCAATGACCCATAACTTTAACATTTTCTGCACTTCCTCTGAAATGGCTTGTCGACGAGCCTCAGGGATCCGGTACGGTCTCGACCGTACTTTCACCTGGGGCTCGGTAACAATATCATGTTTGATTACGGACGTACACCCGGGTAGCTCGGAGAACACGTCTGTATTCCTTGCTACAAACTGTCTGGATTCCTGCTGTTGGCTTTTTGTGAGAGACTCCGCTATTGTTACCCCTACTGCTTCCTCTGCAGTCCTAACCGCAGCCTGTGGAGACATTACAGGAGGCAGTTTGGCCGGAGATCTTTCTGTAAGCAGACTCTCTCTGTCTTTCCACGCCTTTAGCAGGTTTACATGATAAATCTGCTCTGGCTTTCTCCTACCAGGCTGACGAACCTTGTAGTCCACCTCTCCTATTTTCTCCATCACCTCATAGGGTCCTTGCCACTTGGCAAGGAACTTACTCTCCACTGTGGGAATGAGTACGAGAACTCGGTCACCAGGTTTAAAGGTCCTTACCTTCGCTGACCTATTGTAAACCCGGCTTTGAGCCCTTTGGGCCTCCTCCACATGCTCTCTGACTATGGGCATAACGGCCGCTATCCTGTCCTGCATACCAGCGATGTGTTCAATAACACTTTTATGGGGGGTGGGTTCTTGCTCCCACGTTTCTTTGGCAATGTCCAACAGACCTCTAGGATGTCTGCCATAGACCAACTCAAAAGTGGAAAACCCAGTAGAAGACTGTGGTACTTCACGGATGGCAAACATCAAACATGGTAACAGAACATCCCAGTCCTTTCCATCTTTGTTTACCACCTTTTTTAACATGCTTTTTAGGGTTTTATTAAATCGTTCTACTAACCCGTCTGTCTGGGGATGGTACACAGATGTACGTAACTGTTTAATATTAAAGAGTTTGCACAGTTCCTTGGTGACTTTAGACATAAACGGGGTACCCTGATCCGTGAGGATCTCCTTGGGTAGACCCACTCGGCAAAACACGGCGAACAATTCCTTGGCAATCAACTTTGCCGACGTATGCGTAGTGGGATGGCTTCAGGATATCGGGTAGCATAATCCATGATTACCAAAATATGCTGATGCCCCCGTGCGGACTTAACTAAAGGACCTACCAAGTCCATGGCAATCCTTTCGAAGGGCACCTCAATAATGGGCAAAGGTACCAGGGGGCTTCGAAAGTGTGCCTTGGGGGCATGCAACTGACACTCCGGACATGTTTCACAATACTCTTTAACTGCACGATATACCCCTGGCCAATAAAAACGCTGCACTATACGGTCCAGCGTTTTTGCGGCACCTAGGTGTCCCCCTAGCGCATTTTTATGTGCTAAATCCAGCACTGTCCGGCGATAAGGCTGGGGTATCAATAACTGTTCTAAGGTCTCTCCTCGCACCTTGTCAACTCGGTATAACAACTCCTGGTTGACAGCCACACGGGGAAACACCTCATCAGCGCCTGGGCGCTGAGACACACCATTGATAACTATTACATTTTCCCAGGCCCTTGACAGAGTGGGGTCCTGGAGTTGTGCAGAACCAAAAGCAACATGAGATACGTTCAAATCGGATATTAGAGGTTCGGTACTGGCTGCCTCGGCTTCACCTGCCATTACCTCTAGGGGAAATACAGAGCTACCACTTCCTTCTATCACGGTCACCCCTACGGCAGGACCCCTAGAGTCCAGGTCATCGGGTTCAGGCTCGAGGACCTTACTAGACAGTACCTGTGGTAAACTTGGGGGTGGGTTTTCTGACCCTTGTTTTCCCCACCATAGAGTCCAAAACAGGGGAAAGTCCCGTCCCAGAATGAGGTCATGGGGCAAATTCTGGACAACCCCTACCTCGTGTCGGCTCTCCCCACAGGGGGTCTGGATAGCGACAATCACAGTCGGGTAGTCTTTTAAATCGCCATGTATGCACAGGACCCCGACTGTGCGTCCGGTGACAGTCCCGAGGTCAACACAGGACCCTTTTACGAGGGTCACCCGACTGCCAGAGTCCAGTAGTGCCACCACTGGGCCCCAGCCACGGTCACTTGGCATAGGTGGCGCCCATCACCAGTGTCCGAGGTGGCAGCAGCATAGAGGGACATCCTCTGACCCAGACTGCAGTCCATGGGCTCTAAGGCATGGGGACAATTAGCCGCAATATGGCCTGGCTCGTGGCAATCCCAGCAGACGACAGTCTCTCTCCTCCTCCCCTGGGTTACTCTCTTATCCTGGGGAGCTCGAGGAATGTTGGCCCTCCGGGCCTTGGGGACTTGTGGAATCTGGGGGGACACCTTCCTGAGGGACTGTGTAGTCCAGTAGCGTTCCACCAACCCCACCAATTCATTGGCGTTAGTTGGGTCTCCATGTCCCACCCACTGTTGGATCTTATCCGGTAAAGCCCTCAGGTACCGGTCTACGACGACCCGCTCCACCACCTGGGCTGGGGTCAACCTTTCCGGCTGGAGCCACTTACGGACAAGCTGTACAAGGTGGTGCATCTGTGACCTCGGTGGTAACGCCTCCTGGTATTCCCAATCATGGACTCTTTGAGCCCGAACGTGCTGGTCCACACCCAGCCGGGTCAGGATCTCCGCCTTCACCCTCTGGTAATCGCAAGCATCCTGTTCACTTAGGTCAAAATAGGCTTGCTGGGGCTCGGCGACTAAAAAGGGTGCCAACACCTCGGCCCAGAGCTGTCGTGGAAGCCTCTCACGGTTGACCACTCTTTCAAACCCGGTCAGATAGGCCTCTATGTCGTCCTCTGCCGTCATCTTGGTCAGCGCTTTACGGACCTCTTTCCTGACGTCCCGCTCTGGCTTTGGTGGATCAGCCTTTTGCTGAGCGGCCAGCAACATCGACAACTGCTTGGTCAGAAGTCAATTGGTCTCTTGTTGTGCTGCATTAGCCTGTACCAGCTGCATCACAACCTCCTCCATGGCTGTGGCTCTTTATTTCAGTTCTGTCAGCTACAGGACACGCAGCCGTGTATGTCTCACTGCACATATGCCCGCATTCTCCACCATATGTAGGGAACCGCTCAGGTAGATGCTTGGTAGCAGTGTAGGAAACAGGGACACAGAGACTGGATCACACTCAAGTTCAGCATTTATTCACTTGTAGGTGAAATAACAGGCTTTGCCTTTACAAAGGCACAAACAGAAAAACAAAACCTTCTCGGCTGAGAAATAACTAATACAATGAAAGACAATCCCTCTCTATACAAGAGCCTGGCTGCCAGACTCTCGCTCTGGTTACATTAGCCGGGTGGCACAGATTTTACCTTCATGCAGGTTCAGTTACAGAGCTCACACTGTTCCTCAATGTAGTGCCACACCTCCTAGTCCTAACACACAGCCTATATCAGGCCTTAATTAGTCAGCTGACCTCCAGCTGTGGGCTTCTACCAGACACCCTTTAACTGCCTGGCTGGAACATACCTGTTTTCCCAAACCACACCCTTCACTTTCTCACACTATCCACAAGACAGGCAATGAGTATGTGATCTGTGTGGGTCCAACACTCAGACCCTGCACAGATCAGCTGTTCCGCCAGCGTCAGTTAAGGGGGGGTGCATGCAGGCTCTCCTATTCAAGTAATAGGAGTGGAGCTGCACTTCCCTGAAGCCACCGCTATGCAGTGGATGGGATGCTTGCGCCTCTTATTACTTCAATAGGAGAGCCTGCACAGGCTTCCCGGGCAGGATCTACATTAAAGGGAGTGTGTCAGCAGGAAAAGGTCTAGGGCGGCTTTTACACTTTCCAAAGTAACCTTTCTTATTTGGCATTGACACTCAATTTACATGAAAATCAGCATTTTATTCTTATGTAAATTAGCTGAAAACGGATTTAGGAGAGTGTTCTTGTCTGCCAGGGTTTCACTCTCTGTTCTAGATAATCACCCCTAACTGCCTCCCAGCTCCTCCCCCCATTGCTTGTCTGACATCTTCTACTTTGTCACACTCTGCCTACAGTTAGGAGCAGTTATCCAGAGTTTAAATTGAAGCCCCAACAGCAGAAGCCCTTTTCAACTAATTTTCATAAAAATAAAACCATGATTTTCATTAAAATAGAGCTACAATGCAAAATAAGAAAGTCATCATTGGAAAGTGAAGAAGCAGCCCTACAAGGTACTGTCATTAGTCTGATACATATTTTTCTGCTGACAGACTCCCTTTAAATTCAAGGGTTCACTTGCCCTTTCCCCCTGCATTGTAGATGTTTACTCAATAAGCTCAATAAAAGACAAACACAGTGCAACCATCTGTGTGTTATTACTTCAGTTACATTGTGACCACATTTTATTAGCAATGATAAAATACAGCTAAATCCAGAGTATTCACAATTTCTTGCACTTGTATTATGACAAAGACTAATGATGAACAACATTTTAGTTCTTATCAAATTCATTAAGGGGCACTATTGCTTTTATTTAACTTCTTCGCTACCATGCAGTTCACCATCATAGTTAACATTGCTCTGATATCATGGTTTCAGCACAGAATGGGTCAGCGTTTCTAAGAGGTTGAATTCCAAAGTGATGACACTGCCACTCATCGTAGTAATTACTGTACAATTACTGAAAAGGCAATGACCTTTGGGTTGGAATTCTGTAATCATTTTTATGCTTGAATGTGAAGGGGGTATAATTTAACCTTTAAATACTTTGCATCAATTACAGCACAGTATCTATTCCATGTCAGGGTTTAAATGCAGTGGAAATAAATAAAATTACAACATTCAGGAAACTCAGAAGGAAACAACTCTGGTTGTTAAACTGCTGGCTACTGTTCAAGACTAGTGATTTTTCCACATGACCTTGGGAAAAAACAGCTTAACTCATTAGGTTATGTACGCGCTGTATTGTCAACAAATTGATATTTTATGGTCAGTCTTTCTATCATCCTATAATATAACCTATAAAATTGGGCTAATTCCCACAACAGAGATAGGGGGCAGAAAAGTATGGCTGGGTTGACATATCATTGGAGTGGCTTGGCGCATTTGCTGTTATTTGTTTTTTCTACAACTTGGAATAGATTCAACTAAGAAGAGAGTTGATAAGACAGTGGTCCACAACCAGTGCCTCTCAACCTCCTTTGGTATGACCATATACACAGACATACAATTGAACCACCAAACCAAATTTGAATGGTATAATTCTAGTCTCAAATTTCACAATGAAATATGTGTGCTATTTGATGATTCCATGTATCTCCGCATTTACAATTTCTCTCTTCTTTTTAGTTGAATGGTTTTCTTTATCTTTGAGATATCTAAATTAAAAGGAAAGGCAAGGAAGAACACATCTGTAAGGCCACAACCTTAAGGAAGAACAATTGGGGAAAATACTCAGATGTCAGAATCTGGCCACAACCTTAGTGTACACATATGTATTGAACAAAGTAACAATGAAGTTGGTCATACACATAAGATTGCTGTTGTCCTATTACCCCTTATGGCCCCATAGGCCATGCCTGTATGCATGGTTACAACCAGGTATCTCTAGTGGTGCTTATCTCCTGGGAAACAAAGGATCAGGCACGTTAATCTCCAATATCATATCCTGTTTCTGCCTACGGACAGCTGGCATTTAACAAATTAAAATATTCACATTTCAAAATTTGTTTACAAGTATTTACTGTAGATTGGTTCTTGTATGTACTATCCACTGGCTGAAAGACAGAGATCAGAAAGTGACATAAGATGCAAAAGAAGATGTGAGTACTTTTTTGACTAAAATGAAAAGTGAGGAGACAGTAAAATGAATCTGCAAGGTTACCACTTATTACGAAAAAATGAACACAAGCTAGAGACTGACAATCAAAGTATCTGTCCAGTGATACAGAACAGACACATTGTACTTGCTTACTTTGGTGAAAAGGTGACCAAATTACTATCTAAAAACATGTCCAAGTTGATGCAAAGATCTTAAAGTTATGAAGGACAAGCAAGGTGGACAGCTTAATGTCCTTAAGTGAAGGTTTACCTTTGCATAATTACAGACATGTTACTGATAGATAGCAGAAGGTCTCTGATCACAGTAAGCATTTACAATGAAAGTTTAAGTGAAATAAACCCAATTTTAATATAAATGCAAAACACTTTCAACAAAGATCTCCTCAGGATACTGAAATGAAACATCCATTGTGTATTAATGTGAATAAAAGAGGTTATGACTACTTATTTTGCTGAACATTTTGATAATGCAAAACATTAGTGCAGTGACAATGACTATTTATCATTACCACACCTAATACAATGTGATTAAGTCTAGGATCCATTGGTATCATGACCAGAAATATCAACTTTTTAAAATACCAAACAATAAATGGGAACTTTCAGTGGTATATTTTCAAGGGTTGAGGTGCATACCTCAGATGGTCTCTACCTGACTACAGAAGAAAGAAAATGTAACAGATACTGGAAGCCATTAGTTCCTGCATTATACCCTGTGCTGTCCCAGAGCACTCCTGCTGATCTCTTATGTCAGCTCAGCAAACAATGTGCACAAGGCAGTAACTGATAGGATCCTTACATGTAGCATGTAAGAGATGCATGTTCTGCTTTACTTTGAGGCTTTACTAGTACTATAATAAATCTAGCTCTGTGGGGACTATTAGGAGCCTGGCGCTGTACAGTTTCAGATAAATGGGACAGTCACAGAAATATCTGCAACAAATCTGCAGTATGTGACCATACAATAAGAAGCACCAAATTATGTGCCTTTAAAAATGTCAGTTCTTCTATGCAGAATAAGCCATCTTGCTACAAAATTCATGCAGTCTAGTGTAAAATCAAAAGATATTTGTGTAATATTCTGTATGTGACAAGATATTATGTTGTTATATAACTACTATCTAAATATTTGAGCATAGATGTTAAAATGATAAAATATTTAGGTATAATTTTTAGTAACACATCGTACCTATGGTGTTAAATGAATATGTATTGTGCCTGAATGGAGGATTCATTTCTCTTCAGCATATGTATTCAAGTAAGTATATATCAAATTACTTTTCTTTACTATATTATTTCTGCAAAGTGCAACGATCAGGCTGATTTTACTGCATGGTTATAACCACTAAATGAATGCATGTTTCCTAGCAAACTATAAAGTTAAAAGGATTTTTCAGGTTAATTGAAAAACTAATTGGGTACCGGTGATGGAGTAAATTAATAAAAAAAATGATACGCAGCTACCTCTGGTCCCCTGTTTGTGCAGCATACTTCCGTTACCTATGGTCAGGGGTAAGTGAGTATTGTGATATTTCTTATTTATTTTACTCCATTCTGGACACTAGTTATTTTTTCAGTTATCCCAGAAAACTGATTTAAATGATTGACTGTCATTTATATGGCGTAAAAGCTTCCTATATCACCTATATTTAGATAGATTTGGATGTTATGCTTAAATGGCAAGACCCTTTTAGCTTGGTCTCTAGTTTTATGTTTTACAAAGCTACTACTGGAAATGTGAACATTTATCTTCTTTCTCATCTTGACAAATTGTCTTCAGGCGCAACAAAAATAATCGTTATAAGGAAGGAAAGTATATAAAGAAAGCAGGAGATGCTTGTCTCATTAATCTGCCACCTGGTCACTCTTGGACAAGAGGATGAAGGAAGGATTTACCAAACCTCTGCTTCTCAGGGTTCCGCTTATCCTATTGCCTACACCTTGCTTTGTTAGATCTCCATCAGTTTATCCTTTAGATCTTAGGGATTACTAACAGGAGGGGCCACTTCACAGACTGCAATTAATTTACCATGTCCCAATGCATGTATGAATCCAAAATAATGCCCTGCAAAACTACTGTTCATCCTATCAATGTAGAAGAAAGTAACTAGTTTTACAGTAAAACATTAAATACATAAAATATATATGAAATACAAACATACAGTTAATCACTCTCAGTGCATGGAGAAGAGATAAAAGATCCTATGTATTAACTGAAATGAGATATTTTGACACACAGATGTCAGTCATAACCATGTGGGTTTGAAAAAAAAAATTAAAGAATTTCAAAAGCATTGTACAATAATCAATACCAAATCATACAATAAAGGAGAAGTCCTTACATGACTGATCTATTAAAACAGTAATTTCTTTAATTATTTTATTATTGATAATAAAATGCAAGTTTGTCCCTATGTATATCCCCAAACTAGAGGGAATGTTCTATCAAAACCTTGCAGGGTTCCAAGTCATAAAATATACCACTATTCACAAATAAAGACTTGACTTCTCTGAATCATTATTGTCAGGGGCGGAATTGGCCATAACGCAACCCATGCAATTATGTAGGGCCCCAGACATCAGGGAGGTTCAAGATCAAGGAGGCCCCTAGAGGTCCAAGCAAAGGCAGGCCTGGACAAGAGTGGAGATCGTTGAATAGTAAATATGGACCAATATCCGTTGAACTAATCCAGTCAGTAAAGGCTTAATGTATTACCTGTGTGAACCAGTAAAGGGGAAAATATACTGTGCGGGGGCCATAGAAGAGGACAATATACAGTGTGGGGAGTCAAGAAAGAGGACAGTTTACTATGTGGGGCCAAAAAAGGCAACAGTATACTGTGTGGGGCCAACAAACGGGACAATATACTATATGGGGTTTATATAAGGGTACAATATAGACCCATACAAGGGGGCAGCATACTGTGTTTAGGTCAATAAATGGGGCAGTATACTATTAGGGAGCCAGTAAGGAGGCATTATACTGTATGGGGCCCAGTAAATGTGGGGTTATACTGTGTGGGAGCCAGTAAAAGGGGATTTGCACTTTCTGTGCCCAAAAAGGGGGTGTTATACTGTGTGGAGTAGTTCTGTATAAAATATGCAGGGGTGAAGCATGGGAGTCTGTCATTTTACTGTACAAGGTAGCAGAGCAGACTACAATCAGGGCTGCTTTAACAATAGGACAAACAGTGCATCCACGCCAGGCCCTATGGCATCAGGGGCCCCCTCTGCCGACCTGGATTGCATCAACTCTATTTATCTCCTTAGGAGGCTGGTAATGTTGAATACAATAATATCTCCGTGCTCCACCATTCAGGCTTCAGCTCATTGCTCCTCCCTGCCGCAGACATCACTACAGCCAGAGTCTGCGTAAAGCACAGTTAAAAAGAGGTTCGATGCAGGGCCGCTTTAACCATAGGGCCAACGGTGCACTTGCACCCAGAGGATGCTGATGAGTTGCAGACAGTGATGAAGCAGGGAGCAGACGGCACCCTACCTCATCAGCTGGTTCCTTTCTTTGCTCCCAGTGTCCTGGGAACAGGAGGCGCGATGTAGTAACGTCACTTACACGCCTGTTACTCCTTGAAGACTCCGGGACCAGATAAAGGCGTGAAAGGAGAAAGGTGAGTGTTAAGGTTTGTTTTTTTATTTGATATATACATTGGGGGACACAAAACTATGGAGGCAACCTGGGGGAACATGATACTATGGAGGCAACCTGGAGTGAGGATATGAAACTGTGGGGGCAACCTGAGGGGGACATGTCAGTGTGGGGGGACATGAATCTGTGGGGGGCAACCTGGAGGGGGACATGAATCTGTGGGGGGACATGATACTGTGGGTGCAACCTGGAGTGAGGATATACTGTGGGGGCAACCTGAGGGGGCCATGTCAGTGTGGGGGGACATGATACTGTGGGGGCAACCTGGAGGGGGACATGATTCTGTGGGGGGAAACCTGGAAGGGGACATGATACTGCATGATACTGTAGGGGCAACTTGGGGTGAGGACATGATACTGTGGGGAGCAGGAGATTAAGGGATACACTTATTAACAGAAAAACACATCCTGTAGTCTTATTAAGAGCTATAAGTGTACTAACAATATTACAAATCGCATTTTGTATATGCTTAAGTACTTTGTTTACTGGAAATCACATACACTTGTTTGACAGTGACCTAAATATGTCAGCTGATCTGTAGAAAGGCATCAGGACCCTACCCTCTGGAGTGAAGGAGGGCAAATGCAATGCTGGCAATGAAGAAGTTAATGTTAGCATAGCATAACATTCAATCCAGGATTCTGCAATGGGTGTGAGAATCCCCTGGCTACAGAAAGAACTAGGATCAAGTGGCATTTCTGTTGCTGCTTCATTTGTCTCAGATGACATGGTAGGGAGATTCCTAAAACAGTTCTGCACACTTGTTTAGTAGTCAGTACAATCATATTCTTTATTTAATGAAAGTATATATAGAAATAGATACAAAATATATAGAACGGTGAGAACTAACCTTGGTACTGGTAGAGAAATACATGCCTTTCATACTATACACATAAAAAATGTATATGCAAGGTAGAAAATCTAGTAGATAGATAGATAGATAGAGCATTAAGTGTAGCCAGGAAAATCAGCACAAATAACGTCAAGAACATTTTGTAGGTAAAAAAAAAAATCTTTACAACCTGGCAGAGTCTTTGATCTTATTTTTTAAAAGAATAATTGCCAGCGCTCTCTTGTTTTCAAAGTCATTGTGTAATTTTCCGCATATATGCTCCTATCAAATCTTTCTGAATGATGTATTTTACAGTCATGGATGACAAATAGTTTCATATTTGTACGGCACAATAAAATCAATGCAATGTCTTAAGCGCAGGTCCTGCATTTATTAGTAATTAAGTCAAGCAGCGCTGCCTTTTACCATGAACAATACGGCCTGTGTCAATCACCTGTCTACATTCTGTGTGCTACACACTGCAAAGCAAAGTGGTTCTTCAACTTTTCAGTTCAGGAATGAATTCAGGAATGAAAAGTGCCAGCATGTTGCTACCTGAGGCTCTGAGCCGTGAATAGATTTATCCTGTAGTGTATCAATAACAAAGGCCATGAGGAGCCAGATTCCCTCCCCGTTCCACGCCCACCATAACACACTGGAGTGCAAGCACCACAGTTCAGTCCACAGAGCTGTTTGATTGCTTAAGCCTGGTGGTCAGACAATAGAATCAGAAAGAATGGCTGTTTCCTTCCTTCCTGTTGAGTGTTCTGCCTGAGTGAACAAATTCAATGGCAGTGTGCTTCACAGCAACACTAGGCTGTAGCACAGGCGAAAATCAACAAAGAGCCATTATAGGGCATTTCCAACTGCACTTAAGCCAAGCCACTGGGCTGTGGAATCATCCAGGGAGAAGGGGGCGGGAGACGGTATCAAAATCCAGACAATTCTAGGGACTGAGACTTTGCAAATTCGTTCACAAAACACAGCAAACATCATGTGCAATGTGCGGACAAGTTATTCGTTTTTATGGTTTGTCAAGTTTTACATAAGTGTACAATGTTTTCATACAATTTAAAAGCTGCATTTTCCTTCTTAATGCAAGTAATCATATTAACATACAAGCAAGATAAAATGGGTAGGGAAACAATATGCACTAGTATATACAATTTACATATACATACAAGGGGCAAATCTGATGCAGTTGCAGTTTTTGGCATTGCATTCTGAGAGTTGTAGTTTCATAAACAGTAAAGAGCTTCTCTCTTGTGGAATGATATACTATGCGATACTTATGACACGTTAAAGTACTGGATCACTTCAACGTGCCCTGACACCTCAATAGGACCACTTTCATTTGCTAGTATTTTGGTCTGTTGCTATTTTGTATTGTCTCCTCTTAATATTACACATTCCTGCAAAGTATGTTAGAACAATAATAATGGTATAAAAATGACATAACAATGCAATAATAATGTATTAAAGATCCCACAGATAGAAAAGCAACATTAAAATGTCCACATTATCTTCAGTATTAATGAATTATCCTTCATACCATCCATTGTACATTGTAGTACATGCAAATAAAGATATTAATTCAAAGGGAAACACATGCCAAAGTCATCTTCTCAGACTTTATGGAAACAAATCAGAAGATCTCATCCATGGAGTACATAAAGCTTAGATCACTATTATTTCCAGATTGAAGGAGCTGTCCCATTCTTTATAGTACCTGTATCTGGCGCTGTTCATAGACTATAGGTACTAGGAACATTTAAGGCAACGATCTAACTAAAGGAGCATTGATCTGATTTTTTTTTATTTAAAATGTTGTATCACGGATATACAGTCACTCAGCAAATTTAATATTACATGACAGACATTTTGATGAATGTCCATCTATGTAATATCAATGGCTGAAGCCTGCTAAAGAGGGTTCATTATCACTAATAGAACAAACGGACAAGTCTTTTTTCAACCATTTAACTTCTTCAGTGGTGGGAACATTTATCCAGCATGCAAAGCAAAAATAACTGCATATAGATAGCCTTCTACAGTGGCCTATCAGGCCTATGAAACCTATGCTGTTACCTAGTATAACATACTCAGTTGATTCTTTAAAGTGTCACAAACTAAGTGGAATGTACAGTTATTGACACCATTATGATATAGTTGAGCTTTGTTGTTTAAGCAGAACAGAAGGAAGACCTTTTTGGCCCCCTAGAATATTCTTACCCTTACTAGATTCTCACATTTAGGCTAAGGCCCCACGTAGTGAGCTGCAGCCAAAAAGCGCTGTGGAAAAGACTGTGGCAGAAATGCATTGCGTTTTTTTCACAGCGCTTTACACAGAAAGTCCGCAGAGTTTTTCTCTGTGGACTTTCTGACCTTATTATACCTATACAGACAATGCCAACATTTCTGTTAAGTATAATTCACATGCTGCGATTTATAAAAATGCAATGGTTTTTGAAATTGCATATATTTTCTGATATTTTTCTGCAATGTGTGGATCGGATTAGACAGAATTGGCCAAATCACGGCATTTTTGCTACGTAGGGCCCCACCTTAAGAACTTTTCTTCTGGTCAGCTTCTCTATCATTCCCTAGATATAAAGTTACTTCACTTATTTGTAGCAATTACATACACTGTATATCAGTAGTAATAGTCAACACTGGAAGTGTGAAATCTATTTTTTAACGGTATGTGATGAGCTACAAGAGGATAAGTCCACGTGGGTACTATTAATAATAGTAGTATATAAAACTAATAGTTATGACCTTGACATTTAAAGTTTTACTACAACAAGCAAAGGCACAGATTTACTGCCCAAGAATTAGCATGGCTGTGGAAGCTTCATGTCCCAGAAGTAACCTAATGCCATCTAATCTAAGGAAGGCAGAAATGACGCCATGCCAGGAGTTCTACAACCAATCAATCATTCATAGCTTTTAATCAACTTTCATTTTTCGTAGTGGAATTACACTCGCAGGCTAAGAAAAAAGTATGTAAAAATATAAAATCATATAGAAAAAAAATGCATTATTCATATTTGTAATACATTTTATACCATATTTCTTCATGACATGGATAAAATATAATTTGAGACTTATCTAAAGCTGTGTTTATTATTCACTGTGCAAACAATCATCTTAACACTTTTCTGGTGACTGCCAACATTTTACCGCGTTAGTAAATCTAATATGTCAGAATGGCCTTGATTAAGCAACGAATTAATTAGAATTTGCAGAGCGCCTGTGAATTCTTTACAGTTCTTTCACAGGGAATATATAACCTTTTTCAATTGAGGTCTATGTATTGTAGAGTTCCTCCAACCAAACAAGAAAACTTGACTTTTTTCTTGAACCAGTACAACTGACCATGCATATTCAATTAATGTTGATCAAACTAACCTATTTTGACAGGACTGGCCAACCATCAAATATATATGGGGGTGACCCAACTTACTCTGACAGCAAAATATCAGGGAAATAAGGATTGAGCAGCGTCGTGTCTCAGTGGTTAGCACAGTTGCCTTGCTGGAGTCCTGGGTTTGAATCCAGCCAAGGACAACATTATATGTTTGCGTGGTATTCTAGATCCCTCCAAAGACCTACTGATATGGAATTTAGATTGTAAGCCTTACTTGGGCCAGTGATTGATGACAATACCTGTAAAGTGCTATGGAATATATAGGCACTATATAAGTAAAATAAAAAAATAACTAAATAAATTGAGCTGTTGAATTTCTACATGTCTAATCCTTTTGTCCTCATAACTCACCGCCAGAAATGTCTGAAAGGAGCTTTCTCCCCTCTCCCCATTCAGAACACATGCATGCTTCCTTGTTTCAGCGTACATGTGTATGGAAGGTTGAAGAAACTGCTGTTGGACAAACTATCTAATATGTATGACTTGCTTAACACAGTTCACAGTTTTTCTTCACCATTTGTGCTCCAGGCTTCTCTTACCTTTAGTTTTTGATAAAGGAGCTACTTCCTGTGAGCCACATTTGCTGTCAATGAGCTAATATCTCTGTCACAGAAAGTCTGTATGTAGGACACCCAGTCTGTCATCTTTCCCTGGCAGTCAAAAGCATTGAGACCACCCCCCTATCCCTCTTCTTGCATAGAGACAATGCCTGATGACAATGCACCTTGCCTGAAGCTAAACTCATGGATTACTATGTAGGTAAGATCTTACATGTGATTAGATAGGATGAGCATTAGGAGAGAAAGAGAATAGGGTCAAAATAACTGTGTGTGGGGCTATTGACACTGATACTCCAAAAAGGCTTATCAATTTATAATCATCTTTATTTATATAATACCAATATATTTTGCAACACTTCACATATCAGAGGGAAAAAATACAGACAAAATCAGACAATGCAGAGTAACAATCTAAGCAAATCAAACAATAGAAGTAAGGATTTACTCACATAAACTTAAAATCTGAGGAAATAGGCCTGACATGAAAGGTAAATAGGGCTTGTTTTGTACAATGGTGGTACAGTGAGTGGGACAGTCCTACATTCTGGGTGCTGTCACGCTACTCTGGGTGGCAGGCAGTGTTTTCATCTCTATTTGTCTCTTTAGGAGGCAGATAAGGTTGAGATGAGGTTAAGTGAGTAAATCTTTGTTGCTTTTTTTAAATTTGCATATATATTTATATACTGTATATATATATATATATATATATATATATATATATATATATACGCTACCGTTCAAAAGTTTAGGGTCACTTAGAAATTTCTTTCTTTTTGAAAGAAAAGCACAGTTTTTTCAATGAAGATACCATTAAATAAATCAGAAATACACTCTATACATTGTTAATGTGGTAAATGACTATTCTAGCTGCAAACGTCTGGTTTTTAATGCAATATCTACATAGGTGTATAGAGGCCCATTTCCAGCAACCATCACTCCAGTGTTCTAATGGTACATTGTGTTTGCTAACTGTGTAAGAAGGATAATGGATGGTTAGAAAAGCACACCTCCAAATGATGCAAGAACTATTTAGGGAAGAAGCAGGCAGCTGGTGTCCTATCTGTAATGGAGTGGCCAGCGCAGTCACCAGATCTCAACCCCATTGAGCTGTTGTGGGAGCAGCTTGACCGTATGGTACACAAAAAGTACCCATCAAGCCAATCCAACTTGTGGGAGGGGCTTATTGAAGCATGGGGTGAACTTTCTCCAGATTACCTCAGCAAATTAACAGCTAGAATGCCAAAGGTACGCAATGCTGTAATTGCTGAAAATGGAGCATTCTTTGACAAAAGCAAAGTTTGAAGGAGAAAATTATTATTTCAAATAAAAATCATTATTTCTAACCTTGTCAATGTCTTGACTATATTTTCTATTCATTTTGCAACTCATTTGATAAATAAAAGTGTGAGTTTTCATGGAAAATACAAAATTGTCTGGGTGACCCCAAACTTTTGAACAGTAGTGTATATATATATATATATATATATATATATATATATATGGTTACTGAGGGGTCAGGGGGCATTATGTATTATTAGTTCACTTAAGGGCACATCAAATTATGGGTGGCTCACTTAGGAAACTTTTGATTGGGGCCCACTAAAGTATTGAAACGGCCCTGGTGGTAGACCTGCCTAAAAAGATTCGTTTTTATTACTTAAAACTGTGTACATCAAAAATTAATCCGATTGTCTGGGATATCACATTCCATAGAACTGGTATAGGACGAGAATAGTCTTGAAGAGGTAGTGAGAGACTTATAGTTAAAGAGGATGTTTGCCTAAGACTCTTTTCACATTGCATTTTACAATGTCTCTCTAAAGCTTCTGTTGCACTATTTCATGCAGTAAAAAAATCTATACCATCTGACGGAGGCAACCAGCCCACTCGTTTGACCTCTATTGGTAAAATGGAAGCCTATGGGTACATTAATTGTATGTTCTAGGAACTCTTCCAGCACATATGGTAAATGTACACTGTAAATTCTGTGTGTTCCTAAAACCATTGGCAGAACTAAGAGCATGAGTATAGAAGTAGACAGAAATAGGAGAAATGGCAGGGGGCACAGCACTAGGGAGAGAGCATTGTGGGTAAGAGTAATATGTTAACATTTTATATTAAAGGGCTTTTCCAAAGAAATGATATTGATGACCTATTCTTAGGATAGTTCATCAATATGAGGTCGGTGGTGGTCCAGCACCTGGGACCCCTGTTAGTTCTTAGTTGAATATTGCAGCAGGCAACCACTAGTTTTATATTGAAATACAGTAGTAACATCAAGTTTAGGTGGGTTTTTTGTGTGAGACAGTGGCAGGAAAAGTGGTTGAGGATTGCTCAATTTCCCCGAGATTCCTCTTATATGCGTACAAAATCTCATCAAAGAAAAGTTGGGCGAAACATAGGTACCCTTAGCAAAGGTTCGTTGTACTGAGAAAATGGCATAGATTTCAGGTGTAACTCACGCCAGCTTTCTAACATGAGTTATAGTATATTTGTTAAGTTGAGGCATCTCTGCCCTGGCCAACTTGGGTTATTGTAAAAAGTGGTGAGTGGGGTGCAGAAGGAACAATGTGGCACATCTTTGGCACAAGAAGGGGCTGTTCTCCAAAGATAGGCTACAGTTGCATCTATGCCAGAAATCCCATTCTGCCTACTGCTACAGAGTGTTTTTTTCTGCAGAGGTTTTCACAGAAAGTCCGTGGTGGTTTTTGAAACTGCAGCATGTCCGCTACAGATATTTTTCTGCAATGTGTGGATGGGATTAGCCAGAATCCCATCCACTTTGCAGGTACTGTAAAGCACATTGGTTTTTGCCAAACCGGGGTGTTTTCACAACATCGGGCCATGGCCTCAAAGTTAGACAGTGCAAACTAGACTAGACAGTGTTAAACTGTGCCAGATTCAAAGTGTCTGATAAATCTGTAGTATTTTTAGACTGTCTAGTCTAACTTTACTCCTCCTATTACTTGGCTTAGTTTACAGCAGAAAAATGCACCAAAATTTTGGACCTTTTTTGGCGCACAGAGTTACAATTTAGGCCATGCCCACTTCCTGTGAAGCCACACCTTTTTTTTTCCATACAAGTCAAAAAATTGTCTAGAAAGCATCTTGAGCACTTCATAAATGTGGCACTAGGCGTGGCAGAAGGTAGAAATATAAGTGCTTCCTATATACAGTGGGGAAAAAAAGTATTTAGTCAGCCATCAATTGTGCAAGTTCTCCCACTTAAAAAGATGAGAGAGGCCTGTAATTGACATCATAGGTAGACCTCAACTATGAGAGACAAAATGAGAAAACAAATCCAGAAAATCACATTATCTGATTTTTAAAGAATTTATTTGCAAATTATGGTGGAAAATAAGTATTTGGTCTATAACAAAAGTTCATCTCAATACTTTGTTATATATTGTTTCTTGGCAATGACAGAGGTCAAACGTTTTCTGTAAGTCTTCACAAGGTTGGCACACACTGTTGCTGGTATGTTGGCCCATTCCTCCATGCAGATCTTCTCTGGAGCAGTGATGTTTTTGGGCTGTCACTGGGCAACACAGACTTTCAACTCCCTCCAAAGGTTTTCTATGGGGTTGAGATCTGGAGACTGGCTAGGCAACTCCAGGACCTTGAAATGCTTCTTACGAAACCACTTCTTCGTTGCCCTGGCAGTGTGCTTGGGATCATTGTCATGATGAAAGACCCAGCCACGTTTCATCTTCAATGCCCTTGCTGATGGAAGGAGGTTTGCACTCAAAATCTCACGATACATGGCCCCATTCAATCTTTCGTGTACACGGATCAGTCATCCTGGTTCCTTTGCAGAGAAACAGCCCCAAAGCATGATGTTGCCACCCCCATGCTTCACAGTAGGTATGGTGTTCTTTGGATGCAACTCAGCATTCACTCTCCTACAAACACGACGAGTTGTGTTTCTACCAAACAGTTCTACTTTGGTTTCATCTGACCATATGACATTCTCCCAATACTCTTCTGGAACATCCAAATGCTCTCTAGCAAACTTCAGACGGGCCCGGATATGTACTGGCTTAAGCAGGGGGGACACGTGTGGCACTGCAGGATCTGAGTCCCTGTCGGCGTAGTGTGTTACTGACAGTACACTTTGTTACGTTAGTCCCAGCTTTCTGCAGGTTATTCACTAGGTCCCCCCCGTGTGGTTCTGGGATTTTTGCTCACCGTTCTTGTGATCATTTTGACCCCACGGGGTGAGTTCTTGCGTGGAGCCCCTGATCGAGGGAGATTATCAGTGGTCTTGTATGTCTTCCATTTTCTAATTATTGCTCCCACAGTTGATTTCTTCACACCAAGCTGCTTGCCTATTGAAGATTCAGTCTTCCCAGCCTGGTGCAGGTCTACAATTTTGTTTCTGGTGTCCTTCCACAGCTCTTTGGTCTTCACCATAGTGGAGTTTGGAGTGTGACTGTTTGAGGTTGTGGACAGGTGTCTTTCATACTGATAACAATTTCAAACAGGTGCCATTACTACAGGTAATGAGTGGAGGACAGAGGAGCCTCTTAAAGAAGAAGTTACAGGTCTGTGAGAGCCAGAAATCTTGCTTGTTTGTAGGTGACCAAATACTTATTTTCCACCATAATTTGCAAATAAATTCTTAAAAAATCAGATAATGTGATTTTCTAGATGTGTGTTCTCATTTTGTCTTGTCATAGTTGAGGTCTACCTATGATGTCAATTACAGGCCTCTCTCATCTTTTTAAGTGGGAGAACTTGCACAATTGGTGGCTGACTAAATACTTTTTTCCCCCACTGTATTTCCCATTCATTTTGTAGCCATTCTCAAAAAAGGCTCAGAAAGCCACAGCAAAATCTGCAACAAAAAAAGCTGTGCTTTCGAAATGTGGGGCCTTAGCCTTAGGCCAGGACCCCACGTTGCAAAAACGCTGCGTTTTACATTATCTGCAAAGTGGATGGATTTCTAGCTAATCCTATCCACACATTGCAGAAAAATATCCACACCGTAAATGCTGCGATTTCAAAAACCACAGAATGTCAATTATACCTACAGAAATGCTGGCATTTTCTGTATAGGTATATTAGGAACAGAAAATCCGCAGAGGAAAACTCTGCGGACTTTCTGTGAAAAGCGGTGCTGATAAAACCATGATGCATTTTCACCACGGTATTTTCTGTAGTGCTTTTTGGCTGCGTCTCGCTATGTGGGGCTGTAGCCTTAGACAGTTTTTTTGTGCAAATTATGTCTGAATTCTTGTTTGATAAGTAGCCCTATTATTTCTATTTTCCTTCTACGTGCCTCTTGTTTATTCCGCATTGTCAATAGTATAACCGCAGTCCAATAGGAAGGATTTTACTTGTGTGGTGGGTACTTGAAATTTTTTACAGATGTCTGGGATCATGTGATCACAGCAGCATGTGTAGTAGCTCACTTCCCATCCACCTTTCTACAACCGTATTCAGAACATACAGAATGGCTGTAGCTATTCTATACACTGTTGCTGAACCCCTTTATTGACAGTTCAGCACTGATTTCCTGAACTGTCTATCAAGATGAGTCGGACTGCTGCCACATTCAGCAGAGGCATGGACAAAGCAGTCAATGGAATAGAGCTTATTAGGTAGGTACTGGTGCACTACACAGTCAAAGGCTGCAGAGAAATTCTGAAGAATCAATACATAGCAGCAATCATTAGATTTAGCTAACAGAAGATTATTTTAGGCTTTAGTAAGGGCAACCACAATAGAAAAAGCAGCTGTGAAGCACACACTGGAGTGTACAGGTAAATGTTATGCAGCAGAAAGGCAGTAAATTACTGCCATCTTGTTCACATAAAACAATCAAATCTGTCAGTCACGCGCTCAGGTTTCTGAGTGACTGCTATGTATATGTTTTTTTTTTTCAAAAATGTCTTGCCCTTACATGTTTATCATGGTGGCCATTGTTGTGTCACAGAATGATCTGTCTGAGTATTTATTAACCAGTGTTATTATTGGGATTGTTTGCATCAACTCATCAGTAAACAGTTCACATAGACCTGTCAAATTACTTTTCCCTCCCCATTCACACACACACAAATACACACACACATTTATAGCAGCCAAGGTGGCTTCTACTTCTCTATACACCATTTACAAACAAATGCAAACATGGACCAGCTGCAGAGGCTTGTAGGTTTACCCATTACAAGCATGCACAAACTGTTATAAGTTATTTTGTTTTCCACAATTTGTAAAACTTTCAGGCCTTCTGCACATGACTGTAGTTGTTTTTGCTGTTTTCAAATACTGATCAGCAATCCGCAAAAAAAAAAACATGTCCACATGTTATCCACAATCATGAATCCGCAAAAAGCCTTGTATGATCCCCTACACTTGACTGTGTAGCAAATGATGGCAAAAATAGTTCAATAAATAAGGTCCGTACACGGACCGTTTTTCCCAGACGGGACTTGGTTGTCAATCCAGCCTAAGGCCTTATACACACAGCACTTTTACAAACAATTAGTGTGAATGAGTATATTCACATGTCCATTTTTTTACGGACAGAAAAACGGCCAGTTAGAAAAACGGACATGCTCTATCTTTGTCTGTTTTGACAGACACACAAACCCAATAGAAAGCAATGGATCAGTTTTTAACAGATGTAAAACAGATTGACAGAACGGAACGCATGCAAAATGAATGCACAACAGCCATCAAAAACATATAGATCAATTTTTCACATTAGATATGTCAAATATGGTACTGTCATGTGAATAAGGCCTAAGGCTGAAGGCCCACATTTACAGTACCTGCAAGTGAATGGGATTCTGGCTACTCCTATCTACACATGGCAAAAGAAAAATCCTCAATGGAAAAGTTTTCAAAAATCGCAGCAATGTTTTTTTCAACAGCATTTTTTTGCTGTGTTTCTCTACGTGGGGCCTTAGCCTAAGGGTGTGTTTCTACATTAAGATTTTTCATATGCAGTTTTGAAGCCAAGACAAGGTGTGGATCATAACAGCAGAGAAAGTATGGGATGCTGCTTCTCCACTTATTTTCCAATTCATTCCTGTTTTTGGATTCAAAACTGCATTAAAAAAAAACTGAACATGTAAACCCAGCCTAAAGAAATCACCAATTCCTGGACATCATAGTTTTTAATATCTATTTTGCATATAGATGCATTTGCCATGGATGTAGTCTATTCAGCATTATCTGCAAAGGAAGTTCTGAATGGTGGGTCACTAAAGTAAAAGATTACTTAATGATATTCTGTTAATAGTAAATCATTAATTAGTAGCGGATTGTAATGCTGACCACACACAAACAAATGGCGAATGGCCAATATAGCAGTGTGTGTCCCAAAAATGACCCCTAAAACTCAACAGAATCATTATCATTCATTGGCTAAATGACATTCAGAACATACATATTGGCAGGTTTGTCATACATGAGCTTCTTGATTTGATTATTGGTTTGGCTTTTGTGCGCTCTCCTTTAGAGAAAGGGTCTAGCAATAAAGAGTAGTCTTTTTGACTTTGCCCATAGCTATTTTAAGGGACAAAAGAGTGGCTAATTTTTATTGCTATGGTCTAGCCGATGAATCTTTTATAGCTACAAGATTATGGATATTGTAAACAGATGTTATGTATTGTCTTTCATTTCCTCTTATATGTGTATGGTCCCTTGCATGCTTTGCATACCAGAGATTTTATCCTAAATCCACAGTCCATAAATTCAGCTCGGAGATGACCACTGTAGCTGTATAAGTGTAGTCGTACAGCCTGCAGCCTCAGGCCCACAATTATATTGTCTGGCCAAAATTGTCCAAGTAAAATATTCTCAGCTATCAATAAACAGGAAAGTGATCATAAATCATTTGCAGTTTGGAGTTAGGTTTCGACTAATAGCATGCTCAGTCATATGTACACATGTACAAATGACACCATTGAACACTGTCATGAGTGTTAATTCTTCCAAATACATTACATTCTGAATTGAGATATAGGCAGAACTTATTGAGGGGAGAGCACTATGAGTATGAGTAAAATGGTGGTATCACTGTAACAAAAATTTAACATTAGCAGAATTTTTGTAGTCATCACAAGTTACCCTTGAATATCTCCTTCATGGAAATATTGAGGCTGTGAGAGTTGCAGACATTCTGGAATTTTACAGTTGACTAAAGACCTTGTTGCCATTTAACCCTATCCTAACTATTAGTACTCAACAATACTTTTAATTAGTTACATGACATTTGATATTCATTTGGGTTAATAATGTAATCGATAAGTTTATACTTGTTATTACTTATTTATTTCTCTTACTTGTATAGCACCAACATATTCTGCAGCACTTTTTATAGACTGTTATCATAATATACCATTTTAAAAACATGTCATCATGGCTTATAATTAGATGATAATGGTCATTTCTGTTGCATTGTGAATAATTATCCCAAGACACATGTCCTACCTTGGAGCCAAAGATAGGCATGGACCTTGTATAGCTATACTATACTATTATACAACTTCTAGGTGCCAGGTGCCATGAAAAACAGCTAATGTGCTCTGTGCAAAGGCCACTATGACAAACAGCCTATTAGATCCTAAAATATGGAGCCTCCATGCACATTACTGTTTCAACAGGCAGCTGATATGACCACTTGACACATTACGTCCCATCCCTTCTCTAGGAATGTTTCACAATACAACCAACTAAAAAGCTGATTGCTTTAAATATATATAATTATCCATAATAGTAAGACCTAGGACCCTCATAACTACTTTATTTATCAAAAACTAAATTACTTTAGCATCCTCGGGTTGAAACAGCAATTCCAAACAATAGTCAGTAATTCCAACATGACCTGAACTATTCACATTGCTTCCCCATGCAAATCTTTAATTATTTGACTTCTATATTTTTTTGTCTCTTTTCTTTTTCCTATAAATCCATTCTGGTCCTATGAAAGTTAAATTCTACCTGAAGCCATGACATGAAATGACAGAGGGATAAAAGTAATAGAAGTAGCAGCAAGCTTTTCAGGAAGAACCTGCTGAGGATATAAATTAATATCACTAAATAATGCAGTACCAAGGAGGAAGTCCTGATATCCATAATTAGCTCAAATATGAGGATCAATTCAAAGCTTAACCATATGGATGCTTGAGACCAGTGAACTGCCTGATTCTCAAATGCCTTTGAAGCACTTATCAGAACAGAAGGCGTTAAAACACAGCAAGGAATGTGGGACTACAATTTAGTTCTCACCCTTTTCGTGTTTCCCAGGGGGCTTTTTTTGTCTATTTTTCAGCATGACATCCAGCATCCTGCTACATGGGCTGGCAGCTGCTTTCTGTTTGATGTGTGCTTTTCACCTTAAGGCAATTAACTCATTACTGCAAACTACATCTGCAAGTTCTGAGCTATCCTGTAATAGCATAATAGTTTAATGGTGGAAATAAATGAAAGTTTAAAAATTTCTTTTGAAGTCCCTTACAGAAAACAGACTGATATCAAATATGCTCAGTTATGGAATGCAAATATACCTAGGTCCATTCATCAAAGTCCCGGGAAAAATTTGCATGTTCATACTTATTCAATTTTCATGAATATTTTTTTATTTTGCAAGTCTTTTATATTTATGAGTTGGAAATAGTAAGGTGTATAAGACAATCCACTAAGATGACCTTTGTTAAAAGCATCTAGTACCATAACTGAAATGCATGTGTATAGTCAGATTTATTGTTGAAAAAAACTCAGTCAGGTTGTAGAATATGTTCACCTTCATTGTTGGATGACCATTAAAAAACAAAAAAAACCTTACCATTATTTTATAATGTAGGGAATTCAGCGGGAAGACAGTTTGTCCGTTTGTGCTAGTATATGTTGTATTTTAGGTGGAAATAACTGACAGAATAAGATGATCTGTGTTGTAATGCTGCTGCTCTAGCACATAGTAGCAGATGGTTAACTTGTTGAGAATTTGTCCTGTTTGTTCTGTTTGTTCTAAGAATTCTAGGTGAATGTGTGTGAAGCATTTTAAGATCAGCCTTAAAGGGAACCTATTAGGGTGAACTGGGACACTAAACCACCCATAGGCCCAAGACTAGGGGTTTAGTATCCCAAATATCCCTGTTGTAATGCTGTCTATGTTCCTGGAACTTGTACAATGAAACTCGTATACAATGACTTCACTAAACCACTGCACAGGAGCCTGGAGTACAGATAGTAGATAGGTATAAAGTTGTTTTTTTTCAAAGGTGGTGTGGACAGCTTTACAAATGGGCTATTTGGGACATTAAAGCCACTCTCCATAAGGACTTGTGGGTGGTTTAGTGTCCCAAATCACCCTGGCAGATTCCTTTTAAAGTTAACCTGTCAGCAGATTAATGCAGACCTAGCCACAACCAGCATGGAATTCCAACAGGCTCCCCCATTACAAAGTATGATATTCCTCTAGCCTACAACTCCCAAATGTGCATTTGCTCAAAAATGTATAAGTTTTTACCTTGCTACACAAACCTTGCCACTTTTCTGAAAGTAGACAGAGGCAGGGCTAAACTGGAGGGGGATTGCCTCCCACAACCCAACAAATTCATTATAATTTACACCTAAACCGATGAAACAAAATAGGAATGCATTTCACTCCACCAAGGTTATGGTGCGTGAGTAGGGTTCCACCCTATCATGAATAATCCATAAAGACTCAGCACTCAGAGGGATATTTTGCAAACAAGTATTATTATTTATAGAGTAGCAGCAATCCAAGAAAATGCTATTGTAACATTTAGGTCTTAACAAGTCATGGATTAAACTGGATGAAGGCTTTAAGATATTACTGAATGATGAGGAATACCAGGTATGCGCTGTATGAATGGCATCACTGTCTAGTCTAAGTTAGGGTGGGTTCACACATGCGCTTGAGTCCGTCTGCTGCCAATCCGAGTGAAAATCTCGGGAAACTGGATAGGCACCGCATAGCAACAGGTTAGTGACGCATTGCTTACACCCTCTGCGCCGCAAAGCCATTTTTTTTTCCTCGGACACAAAGTCCTGTATGTCCGACTTTGTTTCTGACGAAAAAACTGGATTCGCGGCGCAGAGGGTGTAAGCGCACACCCGCGCATTGCTTTAAAAACCCATTCAAATGAATGGGTTTTTAAGCAATGTGTTGCTAACCTGTCGCTATCCAGTGCCTATCCAGTTTCCCGAGATTTTCACTCGGATTGGCAGCGGACGGACTCAAGCACAAGTATGAACCCACCCTAACTAGTCTAAATTCTCTGTTATTCCTATGTTATTTATTTACTATTTGTTACTCTTATTACTTGCATAGCACTAACATATTCCATAGACCTTTACAGATATTGTCAGTCACTGTCCCATATCGAGTTCACGATCTAAATTCTCTGTGAAAATCCCTTCTTGAAACTTATGAATAAATTGACAACTTGGTTTTGCCAGTACTGCCAATGTGAAACTATTTAGTGACCCAGTTGTCAAGGTATTCATATATTTCTAGGAAAGAAAAGGGAATTTCTGCTTAAAAAATGGCCTTGCAATAACAAACTTGACTACTGTGCCACAAAGTTGGTTATATACTACCATCCAGGACACCATCCATAATTTTAACTTTGTAAAGAAATTACATACCCTGTTTCCCCGAAAATAAGACAGCGTCTTATATTAATTTTTGCTCCCAAAGATGTGCTGTGTCTTATTTTCAGGGGATGTCTTATTTTTTTTTCAATGAAGAAGAATTCACATTTATTGCTGAACAAAAAAATGAACATTTATTATATACGGTACTGTACAGTAGTTGTCATCACAAACCAGCATAACCAGACAAACTGTGAATCCTATCAAGAATTTCTTACTACTACCGTACCATTATTTCCATGTACAACAATTAACAGTATGGTACATTTACCAATATTTACGGTACGAATAGAAAGTAAAATTTATTCAATGACAGTTATGTCATCATCTTCTAGGACATCATCATAACAATCCAAACCATTAATTTCCCTGCACACAGTATCATATCCCATAGTGGCCCCTGCACACAGTATCATGTCCCATAGTGGCCCCTGCACACAGTATTATATCCCATAGTGGCCCCTGCACACAGTATCATTCCCCATAGTGGCCCCTGCACACAGTATCATCTCCCATAGTGGCCCCTGCACACAGTATCATTCCCCATAGTGGCCCCTGCACACAGTATCATTCCCCATAGTGGCCCCTGCACACAGTATCATTCCCCATAGTGGCCCCTGCACACAGTATCATTCCCCATAGTGGCCCCTGCACACAGTATCATGTCCCATAGTGACCCCTGCACACAGTATCATATCCCATAGTGGCCCCTGCACACAGTATCATTCCCCATAGTGGCCCCTGCACACAGTATCATTCCCCATAGTGGCCCCTGCACACAGTATCATTCCCCATAGTGGCCCCTGCACACAGTATCATTCCCCATAGTGGCCCCTGCACACAGTCTCATGCCCCATAGTGGCCCCTGCACACAGTATCATTCGCCATAGTGGCCCCTGCACACAGTATCATTCCCCATAGTGGCCCCTGCACACAGTATCATATCCCATAGTGGCCCCTGCACACAGTATCATTCCCCATAGTGGCCCCTGCACACAGTATCATTCCCCATAGTGGCCCCTGCACACAGTATCATTCCCCATAGTGGCCCCTGCACACAGTATCATTCCCCATAGTGGCCCCTGCACACAGTATCATTCCCCATAGTGGCCCCTGCACACAGTATCATTCCCCATAGTGGCCCCTGCACACAGTCTCATGCCCCATAGTGGCCCCTGCACACAGTATCATTCGCCATAGTGGCCCCTGCACACAGTATCATTCCCCATAGTGGCCCCTGCACACAGTATCATTCCCCTTAGTGGCCCCTGCACACAGTAGTTTGCCCCATAGTGGACCACCCATGAACAATTATTATACTGTGGGGTCTTTTCAGACCCCAGAGTATAATGATCGGAGACCCAGGAGAGGATAGAAACATAAAAAAACAACGTTGCTTACCTGTTCCTCGCTCCGGTGCATGCCCGTGCGATACTCCGGCCTTCTTCACTGTTAGACCAGGCCGCGTCACGTGATCCGGCCGGCGTCGCGACGCAAAATGACGTCCGCTGACGTCACCAAACAGGCCCGAAGCCTGGAGAAGCGTAGGACAGGTAAGCACATAGTTTTTTATGTTCGCTCACCTCCCCTGGGCCGCCAATTATTATACTCCGGGGTCTGAAAAGACCCCGGAGTATAATGATAGCAGAGATTGTGGGGTTCTCCCGCGGCCTCACATATCGTATATACCGTATGTTCTGTTCGGGAACATACGCCTTACTTTCGGGGGATGCCTTATATTGGGCAATTCTCCGAAACCTCTCCTATGCCTTACTTTCGGGGGGTGTCTTATTTTCGGGGAAACACGGTAGTATTTAAAAAAAGAGAGCCACATAAGAGCAGGTAAACTGGGCAACTGCCCAGGACACCATTCCTCAAATGGATCCCACATGGGGCTATTCTTAATATGCTGCTCAGCACCCCAGCCATGAAGCTTAAAACTTCCTACCTATTAATAATAAGACAGAGCACTGAGGAAGCTCACTGTTCAATTACAAAGAGAACTGTGCAGCTGTACAGTGGCTGCATAGTTTTTCTATTCTTCCTGCACCCATCTCTATGATGAGTGCAGGGAAGAAACAGGGATCTGAAAATCATCAGTGATAAGTTTCCTGCAATGGAGGGACAATGACATTAGAGGAAAAGGAGAAAGCATAGTGATCTGATTGTAACTCTATGAAAGGGGACGATAACTAGCTGTATGTGAAAGAGGGGGACAGTGTAAAAAAGAGAAGAGAATAAAGAGCAGGCTGTGAGAGAGATGTGGGCATGTGAAATAGTATGTGTAACAGAGGGGCTATGAGGAGCAAATTGTGTGAAGGGGAGACTATGGGAGCAGTCTGTGGGGTAGGGGGCTTGGGGAGCAGTTTGAAAGAGACAAGGATTTGAAGAGGGTATGGAGAGCAGTCTTTGCATGATGGAGAGCGGTCTGTGTGAGATAAGAACCAAGGGAGCAGTCTATGAGAGATAGGCAAGTATGGACAGTAGTTTGTGCGAGAGGGGAGCATGAGGAGCATAAATACATGGGAGCAGTCTGTAAGAGTGAAGGGGACATGGGGGAGCATTATGAGAGGGAGAAGGACATGAGGAGTAATCTGTATGTCCATGGAAGCAGTGTGTTACAGACATAATGGCATAAAGATCAGCACTATATATCTGGACCTATTGCTTTCATGGGTACTATCTGTGTTCTGTATGGAACAATAGTTTTGAGGATAACTCCAGTTATGATAATATTATATCTGAATTACAGTATTTGGGGGCACTCTATCACACAACAAGTATAATCTTAGGGCTTGATAAAGTAGCATCAGTATTGCAAACATTTAGTTTTTTCAACTCTAGGCTTAACCAGAATTTAGTTTTTTTTTTAAACATTTTGGGCAATATTTATGATGAAAAAATATAAAGCCATTAAATGTATGGAACAGAGCAGCTACTCAGACTCAATTTGCATAAATACATATTTAAATATGATCTTGTAGTGAATATTAAGCAGTGCGGTCTAAAACAATGTGACTAGGTTACTGGAATGTGAACAGGTTGCTGAGGTAACACATTAATCTCCCGGGGTGGAATAATTCAATCAATCTGTCCACACATATCACCTGAAGGCGCCCACCTGTCCTCTTTTGCTGCCAAAAAAAACTGGAAAGGAGTTATCACAGTGCAGTTGTAGAAAAGTGCTGAAACTTGCAGTCTCCTGTTAATATCCGTTCTTTTCTACAAGTTTATGGCAAATGCTTACATTTCCTTGGGCACTGTTATCATTCAGTTTAGCACTGATACTCGGACAAAATTTTTCTCTTTGTTAGAAGGACAGCTTCGTAACCTTTAGTTTACATTGGCCATGCATTCAAGAATAAAAGCGGACAAAGTCTTCCAACCTTTCAAAAACACATTAGACATTTGTAATTTTAGATTTCACGTGCAATAGAAAAGTTGTTAAAATACATGTATTATACTGTGATTTTCCTTAGTTTCCAAAGCTCTTTTAGGCTAAGGCCCTACGTAGCGTCCCGCAACAAAAAACGCTGCAGCAATGCATCATGGTTCTTCCCGCAGTGCTTTGCACAGAAGGTTTCCTCTATGGACTTTCTGCTTCAATTATACCTGCGTTACCACAGGTATAATTGACATGTTGCGATTTCCAAAACCGGGTCCACTGCACATATTTTACCGCAAAGTGGGGATGAGATTCACTAGAATCCCATCCAATTTGTTGTGACTGTAAAACGCCACGTTTTTTTCAAACCGCGGCATTTGCACCATGTGGGGCCCCGGCCTTAAGGTTGTAGACAC
Source organism: Leptodactylus fallax (assembly GCA_947044405.1). Classification (NCBI taxonomy): domain Eukaryota; kingdom Metazoa; phylum Chordata; class Amphibia; order Anura; family Leptodactylidae; genus Leptodactylus; species Leptodactylus fallax. The sequence continues at coordinate 7,246,693 of CAMRHE010000021.1, forward strand.
TCGTGGAGTACATGCAGGAGGTTATCAGCCAGCGGAATTGCTGTTGGTTAACCTGTTGCATTGTATGGTACCAGTAAAGTGGATGAGATTTTACACAATCTCATTCACATGCTGCAACTAAGACCTGCAGCATGAGTTGACCTGCAATGCAGGTTTTCAACTATCAGCAAATCTGTCTATGCTGAAAGTTTACCCCACAGTTTCAACCTTTGCAATGCAACAGTTGAAAGCAGCAGGAAGCCCATAGTGACTCCTTCAGGAGTGCTGTTGCAAATTCCACCTCATACCTGTCCTTAATTTACTTTATAGGCAGATGTGTTGCAGAAATTTCTGCAACTGTTTTATAAATCTGAATACAACTTTTAGAAACCCATGCTTCAGAAGCAACTCCATTAAATTGTATGGAATGGATTTACAGTGGGGAAAAAAAGTATTTAGTCAGCCACCAATTGTGCAAGTTCTCCCACTTAAAAAGATGAGAGAGGCCTGTAATTGACATCATACGTAGACCTCAACTATGAGAGACAAAATGAGAAAACATATCTAGAAAATCACATTGTCTGATTTTTTAAGAATTTATTAGCAAATTATGGTGGAGAATAAGTATTTGGTCACCTACAAACAAGCAAGATTTCTGGCTCTCACAGACCTGTAACTTCTTCTTTAAGAGGCTCCTCTGTCCTCCACTCATTACCTGTAGTAATGGCACCTGTTTGACATTGTTATCAGTATAAAAGACACCCGTTCACAACCTCAAACAGTCACACTCCAAACTCCACTATGGTGAAGACCAAAGAGCTGTGGAAGGACACCAGAAACAAAATTGTAGACCTGCATCAGGCTGGGAAGACTGAATCTGCAATAGGCAAGCAGCTTGGTGTGAAGAAATCAACTGTGGAAGCAATAATTAGAAAATGAAAGACATACAAGATAACTGATAATCTCACTCGATCAGGGGCTCCACGCAAGATCTCACCCCTCCAGCTTATTTAAACTTTAAAAGGATTGTCCATTTTTGCCTAGACAACCCCTTTAAACTATACAATATTTTTTCAGTATTTCAAGTGAGGTTGTTATTCTGAGAAAAATTTAAAAGATAGTTTATGCTGTAGGAACTGTTCACACTTGAACAGAATTATGTAGTATGTTGAATTATTATTTGAGGGATTTATTTTAAGTCAATGGGGTAAAAAAGGAAAAGAATCCTAACTGGTCATCCTTACTTATTTCTCTTACTTGAATAGCACCAACATATTCCGTAGCACTTTACAGACATTGTCACTCACTTTTACATATAGGGCTCACAATCTAAGTTCCCTAACAATATGTCTCTGTAGTGTGGGAGGAATCCAAAGTACTTGAAGGAAACACACGTTAGTACAGATACAACATAGTTCATGTGTATCAATGACCTTTTAAAAACAAAAGCCACAATGCCAATGTTAATAGAGCCTTAGAAGCTATCTTCCACATCATAAAATCTTACCTGGTACTTAAAGGTGCCAATACAATAACAATGGAAAACCTGATGATTTCAGCAAGTTCAGTTAACTATTTGGTGTGTATGAGTCCTCTTGAGATTTATATGTGGAAGAGTGAAGAAATCAGGCGATACCTTTTAGAGGCTAACTGAGTATATTTATATGCTCAGTGTTTTTGTTCTGAGGGCCCGTTGGTCCCTTTGGTCAACAGTTATTCCTCCCAATCCTGCTATACTTCTGTTACATACATCTATGCCAATGATTCCTAATAATATTAGTATAGGGTATCCCATTCCTTTTTTTGTCAAGCCTCTATAAGTAAACCAAAATCAGTGTTACCACCACTGCAAATGTAAGCTCTTGCTGTTGTCTTATGGGGGACAATTGACGAAATTTCCATGTTACTTACCTGCATTGGGTAAGTAAGATTTTTGTTATATAAATGGTAGATTAAGAAAATTAGCTAAAAATAGTGCAAATTAGATTCTAGATAGAAGGGTAAATCTGTGAAGGACGTACATAGCCATGTGGAGGAATTTTTCCATAAATGCATTCTTTTTTTCTTTGTATTTTAGTATTTTGTGTATTAGAGAACTGATCCTGCATACATTAATAGTGCCTAAAAAGTACTGACTGTTAAAATACATCCAAAACATGTATGTAAAAGTAAGAAAGACAAAAGGAGGAGAAGCAGCAATCCAATAAGTTCCTCAGGATAATTTATTCACCCACATGTTGCAATATTTCAGCTGTTATATGCAGTCATTTTGCCCTTGAGAGGATGATCTTACTGTGCTGCTCCAACTTTGGTCTGTAGTATATGATGATATTCATCTTCTGATTGAAATCTCAAAAAAACGTGAGTCGGTAGAGTCCACAGATTTTCTTAGTGCCAGCTCATAGTCATAGCAAACAACAAAGAGTACAACAAATTCAGTCCTACTGCATAGGTTTAATACTGCAGTTAGATTTAGAAATCCAAAGTCATACAGAAAATGAAAAACAGAGGTAACTTGAAGTAACTACCTAAAAGGGTGAGTAATTTTATTCCAACATAGAACATTGTAAATAGTTCAAAGACAAGATATGTGACTCTAAGGTTTCAGCTGTCTGATAACAAGATAAGTCTTGAACTTCTTGCACTGAAAAATGAAATCTTGTAGAGGAAATTGTCACCATCCAACATATTTGATGTGGAAATTACTATTTGAAGTGCTTTACACAATAAGGAACTTCTGCATAGTCAAAGCATCTGTTTACTCTGTGTCTTCTATTTTTTAGGGGAAAGGTTAGAACAGAATTCACAAAGTGGAGAAACACAAAGAAGTTATAGTTTATTCTATTTTTTGAAAATTTTCAGTTCTCAAAACTATCCTAAATTTAAGACTATAAGATAAGTAACATTTTTAGGTTGCATTAAAGGAAACATCATGTCAAAATAACCAACTGATAGATCACAGATACATATGGGAGTATCACACTGGTGGAGGCTATGATCTCAGACCATTACTGATAGAGCTTTCAAAGACCTTTAGCACTGCTCAGAGATTTGTTGCTGAATATATGATGTAACATTCTAACAAAACACCCATTGATGTGAACGGTCTCTTGATGAGAATGTTGTGTCAGTTCAATAAGTGACATGTCCAAGCAATGCCTAAGGGGAGTGCTCTCTATAGCATTTTAGTTTTGGATCTCAACCAATGGTACAGGTGAAATATTTTTTATAACTGGGTGTTAGGTAATTTTATGTTACTTATTTTCTTTTCAACAACTGCTTTCTCTGACATGCCTGCTTGTGGTTCTGCAACTTCAGAGCACAGTATGCATTCCCTGTGGATCATACAAAGATTCTGTTCTCTGTCGCAAGGGCCCCCATAGTAGGTGATCCCCCTGTATCATGGATTGGCACAATTTATTTCTGTTGTAAGATACTAATGTGAATAATTTTTGTTTTTTTTTTTTTTTTTTTATCTGTGCACATATTAGATTTCTATTTCTGGGCTTTATTGTATTGTATACATAATATAATTGATTAAATTTAATAAGGTGTTTGAAGGACTGGCCTCACTTCTTTCTAGATATTTGGAAACCTCTTCTGCAAGCTCTCACTAGTTGTAGAGATGGTTCTGTCCCAATTTCATCCCATTGGATAGCTGCCACCAGAATTGTAACAACTTTCAAACCACACAAATTATACATAGATAGATTTAATGTGCTAAATTGTTAATTTTATTCCAATATTTTGTAGAATGATGAGCATTTTTCAGATAACAATACAATCTCACAGATGAAATCCAACCTGGCTAGTTTCCATTTTTCTTATCAAAACATTAATGGACTGTCAGCTTCCACAGACCACCTGCTACAAACAAAGGTGTTTGGCAAGCTTAACTTAACTAGATACCCGATATCCTTAAATTGTTATAATAAGTCCTTTATTTTCAGAAAAAAATATATTTAAGTACGAACATATCTTAAAAAATCAAGTGAAATCACACTGTAGGTAAATGCAAATATAACGGCTTCTACATTTTATGTGGCATCTTCTATTTCCTACTTACCCATCCTGCACCATTATGTTACAGTTCTTAAAGACATGGCATTATATAAAAAAGTATTTTGTGGCATGCTAAGTGCTATATCTGTAACACCTTACACTGAAAAAAAGAAGGTAGAATAGAGTAAAGATGTATTTACCATTACTTATATACACCAATTTCCCAATTGTGACATTTACCCAAGGGGCAGTTTTCCCCATTTATTTAATAAGGGAAGGAGAAATGATCAAGTAAATGACAGACACAATTGTTGCAGCAAAAACATTAAGTTTACAGAAGGAAAGACAACTTACAATATGACCAATTTTGAAAAAAAAAATTACAGTGTTTGCAGCCTCACTTAGACAAATCCAGCCACAATGAAGATGGATGCAGCCTTTTTCTCAGGTAATGAGAGGCATAGTCACTTAAGGTTTCTCAGTCTATAAATCCTTTATGCTTCCTCGCTTAGTCCTGCAGTGCTTCCCTAAGGCCTGCATGGCGGCACCAGGTCTAGTTTGCAGCCTGGTATTAAATACCATGCTTGGGGAAATGTGGCATCTGGTGGCAAACTAGCATTTTCTCGCCCTCACCTTCCCAGTGTGGCAATACAGACTCTGCACTCCACAAACAAATAGGGCTTCAGCCTGGCAGTAGTCAATGCAAAACTATGCCGCACACTTCTCTGCTTTGGTGGGAAGGCTGGCCTAATATATTATCTAATAGCAAAACCCAATGTTGGGAGTTGATGTCCCTATGCACACCTACACTGCCATATCATTCTCCACCAATCATGGCAGTACTTCACAAGTGCAATACGAAAAAGCATGGAAAACCAAATAGGGGAAATCTATCACAGTCTGAAGTGTGTAACAGTCAGTAGACCAAGAAAGGCCAGGAAAAGACGCTGAGGGTCTGTCAGATGCCACGAGGTAGCCCAGAAGAGGTGAGACAAGGTATGTATAACTGTTTATTATATTGCTGCACCTCCCCTTGGCTTCCACCTATTATACTCTGAGGTCTGAAGACACTCTAGACTATAATAGCAATTTGTGGGTGATGAATCTAAAAGTTTTGGGTTCAAGTCGATCCTAAAACTTTTGGAAAATTCGGGTCAAATCCAGTTGAAACTGAACCAGTTTGCTCATCTCTATAAACAATTAAACAATATAAACTACCAAAGGCAGAGAAATAGAACCTGTTTTTCATCAAAACTATGCATACATATACAAAACAACATTGCTAGTCCTCCATGTTGAACCTGTGACGAAGGGAGAAAAGCACATAACACACAAGAAGCAGCAAGTATCTCTATATACACTCAGGAGAGGATCTCTTCAACATCTTCCATACTGAACTACTTATATACTAGGATCACATGGATTAGTACTTGGATTAGTCATGCCTAGGGCTTCATTCACCATTAAAGTCATTAGGCTTATACCAATAAGTTTTTCATTTAATTGGTAGCAGGTAATGTTTTTACACACTTCCTGAGTATAAAAATCTGTAGTGTATTTATGAAAGTATATACTGCACTGCATATAGTAGGCTACTTCAATGCTCAGAGGATCCTGCCGTACGATATTGATAAAAATGAAACCATATTACACCTATGGTTCTTGCCTTTGTAATAAAATAAAAAAAATATCTAATGATCCCGAGGTCTTTCTAATTTTCAGCTAATAGATTTCAATGATTTCAGCATTTGGAATATCCATATAGATAAAGCAGATTTTGTGATAAACACCTTATCAGCATTATGTTATTGTGTAATTATAGAGAGGTGAAAGGGATCAGAACCTGGAATCTTCCTTTACAATCCTGCCCTTTGGCAAGGTGTTACTTCTGCACTGGAACTGCGTGCAAACTTTTCAAACTGGTGACTGAGGCCAGAAGGGGATCTAAATGGAATGTTTGATGTCGACTAAGAGCCTATATCTTGCTCTCCCTCAAGCCTCATTCAGCTTAAAGTTCCTTTTAATTATAGAGTACCACATTTCCTTTAACATCTGGACATATTTCTCCTTGTACTCTAGCTGTCACGATTTGCAGAGAGGAGACGCCATTTCAGCAAAAACAACATATGGCTGAAAGTTCATGTGTATTTTGCGTTTTGCCTACCCTGGCAGGTGGAGTCATAGAGTAATCTCTTCCTATTGATCAAGTACATGTCATTGCTAATTAAAACGTGTCTTATTTACAACCCCAGAAGAATGGCAGACAAGTTCTACAGCCTCTAGGGACTCCAATGAGACTGCATTCTTTCACATTACTGTGAAAAACAGAAGCTATTTCATAAGTGATACCTAATTTTCAAAAAGGGCATTATGTATAAAAAGGAGGGTCCCTCTTTTGGATCACCATCGGGTAGCCAGAGCTATAAAGAACATTATCCTGTCTAGAAGATCTAACATGGCCATGAATTACACAAACATGGTCCATTAATTTCAGCAACTACAATGTAATGCATCAGCTCTGTGTACCATTAAGGCCCATATACACCAGCTAATGATCGCTCGACCATTCATTCTAATATAAACAATCCAGCTGTTAATTGTATGTTTTATGCAGGTATAAAAATCGTTTGTCAAAGGAAGTCCATAGCACTCATGGATGATATGCGACCAACACTTTATTAGTTACAACAGGTAAGGAAGCCTAACAGTAGTGGCATGTGCATCTAGGTTAATGGATTAATAATACAGATGGCAATACAAAAAAAAAGCAGACGTTTCGGTCCTCAAACTGCCCTTTATCAACGTATATCTAGCCATTGTATGGAACAACTGAACATCACACTATGCATAGAAGTTTATAGGAGTGCGTAGCCTTTCCTTTGTTGTACTAAAAATCGTTTGTCGGCATTACCCCTCAGGCAGACTTGGAATGCGCTGCCAACAATAATGCAATCCGTATGGGAAAAGATGATGGCAGTTTTGTATAGCTTTTGTATAGTTTTCATAAGAGATCTGCATGGATCACAGTGGTCTAGCTGGTCACTGGTGACAGATTCTAAAATAAGTCACCAATGGCTATGATGAGACAACCACATGAAGATGAACTATTTCTTTATCTTGAACCACACCCTACAGATGGAATGTAGAAAGTCAACTATGTGCAGTATCATTCAAAATGATCCATTTATCTGCCTTTTGTATCACATCATCTGTTATATGACCTTGTTATATGTGGCCTATGCTGTAAATTTCCTTATGGTATGGAACAGATGAACAAACACTCTATATTCTCACATTAGATATGTAGCAGAAAGATTAAAAATGGGTTTTCAAGGCTTTTGATATTGATGGCCTTTCCTTGGTACAGTGAGGAGTTGGGGCCTCCAGTACTGCACAGTGAATGTAGCCAGAAGAAAACTTTGCTTATTATAGCTGTGGCTGTTCCGAATTACTGCAGCGCAGTTCCTATTCAAGTGAATGGGAGCTATGCTGCAGTGACCCAGTACTGCCATTATACAGTGTACAGAGCTGTCTGTTTCTGGTTGTGCACACTGTATAGTTCTATCAGTAGTGGCAACCTATATCAGCTGATCAGGTGCCAGACTTCAGACCCCTAGCAGTATTATATTTATAACTGATCCTAAGGATAGGTTATCAATATCAAGAGCCGGAAATCCAGTATAATAATAATAATAATACTAATAATAATAATACATTTTATTTATATACCGCCAACATATTCCGCAGCACTGTACAACTTGTAGGGTTCAAGTACTGACAAAAAGATACATTACAAAGAAATAGTCAATTCACACACTGGGACTGAGGGCCCTGCTCGCAAGAGCTTACAATCTATGAGGTAGAGGGGGTGACACAAGAGGTAGCAGGGGCGGCAACAGACGTAGCATTGCTTATACAATGGTCAGACAATTCTGTAGTAGAGGTTACTGTCATTACACATATATAAAGCTGTATGAGCTGTCACCAGTCGTGTCCTTTAACGTGCAGATGGTGCCTGGACATATAAAGCTAGTCTGATACGGCATCATATCCTGTGAGGTAATGTTGAAGCATAAACAGAGGAGGGTACGTTTTAGGGATTCTAATTACGGAAGGGTTTACATTAGGAGTTGTGATAGGCCTGTCTGAAAAGATATGTCTTTAGTTTACGCTAGAAGCTGTGGAAATTGTGAAAATGTTAAGTAATGTAAATTTTATCAAAGAGAGTCATTTACACCAAATTAAAATATGAAATTCACAACATAATCTGTTAAGTGCATTACACTGTGATAAAAACACATATTTGGGAAACCTGAGTATCCAGTACTGAAAAAACAAAAAGTAAACAAGCTTTACTGTAAAAACAAAACACAAAACTACCAATGAGATATAGTGCCTGGTCAGACGATTGCTAGTTTTCCGAAAAAGTGTTGTTATTTGCAAAGTGTAAGGTGGAGCACAACTATTCCCCATTAAATCAGCGAAGTTGGACCAGACATGGCATTCCCAGGATAAATGTGCCATAGAATCTGTAAAGTGCCATATGTGGATTCGGTTGCAAATTTGCTATAGATTTAACATTGACTGAGAGACTGTGACAGAAAACCTCATACACATTCATTGTACAAATTTTGACACGTTAATTCAACCTAAACTAATAACACAGGCAAATAGCAATGAGAGAGCAACAGCACAGTCACATTTACTGAACTTAGATAAGACATATTGGTATCATAATTGTAATGATTTTCAGATCTATCTGGAAGGAGGTTTATAGCTTTTCAGATAATAGATACCTATTGCAATAGACCAATTTATTAGTTCTTGAGTTCAAATGCTATTTCTTAGAGAAACATTATGGTTCATGGGGTTATGTCTTCTCTCATGGATATACCACCTACATAATAACTCATTATCATGTTAAAAGTGTAATATGCATATTGTTTCCAGGAAAGGTAGGCATAGGTTCATGGAGTCATAAGCTACCCAAATCTTGCTCCCAGTATATTGACACAGTAGCTAATGGTCTCTACTTGTAGCCTGGTAACAGAAAAGTTTTACTTCTCACCAAATTCTGCACTTTCCAGCTAGTTGCACATTTTTAGCATACAGCTTCCTTGTCTTCCTCGTGTCAGTTTTAAGTAATGGGTGATATGGAAAGTGAAAAAAAAAATCTGCACATTAGTCCACATAAAAGGTACAGATTTCTGTCCAAATGTTAAAACAGCCAATTGGTCTGATTGAAATATGTAAAACCAATCTGACCTGTGATTGCAAGTTGTAAAGATGGTCAAAGAGGCAACTCCATGGTCAGAAACGTGAGTCTGATACCTAAAACAAAATTTATTTTCTACTAGGACATTTGCAGGAAACTTTTACATGTTCTCCAACGGCAATGGGGAACAGAAATCACTTTGCAAAACATAGTTTTCATTTTGTTCACCATAAATATATGAAAGACATTACATGCCCCTATTTTGAAAGGAAAATACACACTTACACATCTCCTTCAGTATGTGATCTGTGGGGGACCAACACCTAGACGCTGCATAAATCAGCTGTTACAGCAGCCTCAGGGTGCAGAAAGCTGTTAGTGGACAGGGAGCTTGCGCAGTACTGCTCCTATGCAAGTATTAGCAGCGATGCTGTAATTCCCTGAATAGGAACAGTGCTACACCTGCTCCCCATCCACTAAGTGCTACCAGCACCCAGAGGCTGCTGGAACAGCTGATCTGTGCAGGGTCTGGGTGTCAGCCGCCCACAGATCACATACTGATAACCTATCCTGTGGATAAGTCATCACTATGAGAAAATCAATTTTGGGCCGGAAAAACCCCTTAAAGAATTATACCTGGGGAACAGCTGGTAGGTGCTACCCAAGGCCAGGCCTAGTTGTGTTGCTGACCAACTACTGTCTATGATGCTCTTAGCTATCTGGGCTTGGAGATGGAACTTGTGATCTTATTTATCTAATTTAACATTTTTAGCGTGAATTGGTTGGAAGCACATCTTCAAATTTTACCATGAACATAAAACAGCAACCTACAACCATTGGGCTCCAAAGCAGAGTGAACCCACTGGTTTGTCCAGCTATGCCCTTGATCGATGCGGTGCATACCCCAGTAGTTCAGAAAGCAAAAAAGAGAAAATCACAACCCCCATAAACTTCTGAGTAATCAAAAAATTGCTGCTTTTTACTCAAGTAGGTATATTCATAAAGTATGCCATTTTACACATCTAACTCACCTTGATTGAAAAAGAAAGGTTTTCTGAAGAATCATTACACTTTATGGATTGATTAAAAAACAGCTAATTTTTACCAAGAAATCCCTGTGGTACCCTTATATTACAGGGGTGTAGGGATCCTGGGTCGCCTGTAACAGCTGATTTGGCTGGAAAAAGAGGTCTGGTCATTTCTCCAGCAGTAGCCACAAGTAAATGTAGTATTAAATCTGCCTACTGAAATAAAGAGCAGCCCATGCAAGGTTGGCTTTGCATATGAAATATAAAATATAGTATAATTTTCTATACCTTTGCTTGCAGTCAGTAAACAAACAAAAGACAAATCTAGAAGGTCATAAAAAAAAAAAAAAAAAAATCTATAACCCTGCTTCTAACAATAGATACTAAGCTTCTCTGTGGCAGTCTCATAGAGATGAATGGAAAGGCAGTGAGCATGTTCAACCAACTGCTCCATACGGGGGCATGATACTCATGTCTTTGCGGGTGGGGGGGGGGGCGGGGCAAGGACCCCCCCAAAATTAGAGGTGTTTCCCCTTGGGGGGGGGATGGGGGAAAGGGGGAAATACACAGGGGGGGGGGGGGGGGGGGGCCCTCGGGAGTGGGAGGTTTCTTTCTCTATACCAACATTAGGTAAGGCTGTGATTCACTGATAGGCCAGCCCATGGACCATAGAAACAGCTGGTATAAACAATTGATACTCATGCTGTTTGCTTGAAGTGGTTAGGCTTCTGTTCAGGGCTGTACCAGCAATCATGACCGGCCCCAACTTAATCTATTCTAAATTGGGTTTAGCAGTTATTCATACCTATGGACCAGAATTGGGATGGATATGAGGAAAATTTGAAAGGATAACTATAGCACAAGAACAAGAACAACCAGGGTACAACATAAAAGTATAAGGGCCAATTCATTCCACCCTCTGAAGAGTGGCACTGGGCTCCTCAAAACAACTCTCAATGATCTGAAACAATAAAAGTTTTAGGGAAGGTAAAAATTTCCCATTTACCTGTCGTTCCCCTGAGAAAAAAGGGAATGGAAGACAACATTTCTGCTAAGCCCGTAGCATGCCAAAAAAATATAGGTAAGGCAGAGAAGAATGTGAATCACTGATAGGCATCCACAGACCACCTCCAGACTGCAGCATCATCTTGCAAAAAAGAAACAGCATGGATATAAACAAATTAAAAATTATGCTTTGGCAAGCTTGCTATTTTAGAAGGTGTGGCTAAGATTAGTTGTCTTCTGTTCACTCAAAAAAAAACGCTGTACTAGCAACATGTAATTTGGTGGAGGTCTCATCTTTGGGGCTTGTGGCCAATGCCGCCCGGATGTTAAGTCGCATGGATTCCTAAGACTCTGTTACCACCACAATTCTGAGAAAATGACAAGAATTAGTGACGAATTGAAATGGCGGGGGGGGTGGGTAATTCCACAAAACAAAAACCCAAAACCCCCACCCACCCGCACAAAAAAAAAAAAAAAGGCCGGCCCCCCCCCCCCCCCCCCACCCATAAAAAAAGTGGGGGGGCCCCCCCCCCCCACCACAAACAAAAAAAAATTAAAAAAAAAAAAAAAAAACCAAAAAAAAAAAAAATAGAGGCTGTATTTCTCAAAGAGACACAAAAAACATATCCCATACTTTTTACCTTTCAATTGGTGAAGCTATGCACATTTCGTTAGTAAAAAAAACCCTCTTTTAATCTGAAAAAATATGTGTCCACTTTTATAAAAAAAAAAAATTAAGGGTGTTGAACCCATTTTGACTAAAAATGATTAAGGTTAATAGGGGGCCCAAACTTTTTCATATGACTGTAGCTATTACTTCAAAATTGTGACTAAATTAAATTATAGATTGACATACACACATGGACAAAATTGTTGGTACCCCTTCGTTTAATGAAAGAAAAACCCACAATAGTCACAGAAATAACTTGAATCTGACAAAAGTAATAATATATAAAAATTCTATGAAAATGAACAAATTAAAGTCAGACATTGCTTTTCAACCATGCTTCTACAGAATTTTGTAAAAAAGAAAACTCATGAAACAGGCCTGGACAGAAATGATGGTTCCCTTAACTTAATATTTTGTTGCACAACCTTTTGAGGCAATCACTGCAATCAAACGATTCCTGTAACTGTCAATGAGACTTCTGCACCTCTCAACTGGTATTTTGGCCCATTCCTCATGAGCAAACTGCTCCAGTTGTCTCGGATTTGAAGGGTGCCTTTTTCAGACGGCATGTTTCAGCTCCTTCCAAAGATGCTCAATAGGATTTAGGTCAGGGCTCATAGAAGGCCACTTCAGAATAGTCCAATGTTTTCCTCTTAGCCATTCTTGGGTGTTTTAGCTGTGTGTTTTGGGCTCATTATCCTGTTGCAAGACCCATGACCTGCGACTGAGACCAAGCTTTCTGACACTAGGCTGCACATTTCTCTCTAGAATCCCTTGATAGTCTTGAGATTTCATTGTACCCTGCACAGATTCAAGACACCCTGTGCCAGATGCAGCAAAGCAGCCCCAGAACATAACAGAGCCTCCTCCATGTTTCAAAGTAGGGAGTATGTTCTTTTCAAGATATGCTTCATTTTTACGTCTGTGAACACAGAGCTGATGTGCCTTGCCAAAAATTTAGATTTTCGTCTCATCTGTCCATAGGGCATTCTCCCAGAAGCTTTGTAGCTTGTCAACATGTAGTTATATGTTATTAATTGTCAGATTCAAGTTATTTCTGTGACCATTGTGGGTTTTACTTTCATTAAATGAGGGGTACCAACAATTTTGTCCACGTGTGTAAATGAATGCCGATCTGTTTATCACTGGACAAAAAACAAACAGACCCTATACCAAATGTAAACAGTGCCTAAAACTGGTAAAGTCACCAGACGATTTGTGATCCATACAAGACAAAAAAACATTTCCTAATTTAGTTCATTGTAAAAAAAAAAAAAAAAAAAATTCTCCAAAATATAAAAAAAATAAAATATATATTTTAAGCACAGTTAAGACGGCGTTAAAAGTCAACTCCCTTTAAGTGACAAGTATATAAGGCTTCTGTGATAAACACCCATTTACAAATAAAATTAGGATAAGGCAGAGGCATTTTTTTGTTTAAGAGAACATACATACAAATATAAAAATTAAGGTGAGAAGCTTTCAACACCATTCGGCCACACACAGATCAGGATACTATTAATCCTGTGCAAGTCTGAATACTCAGTAGCCTTAAAAATGAACTTCCTGTTGAAAGTACCAGATTTATTGATCTCACTTTGTTTTTGTTGGATGGCATTCTGAATAAGCATATAACACATCATATGATACCATCAGAGATTTAGGAGAGTGTTGTGGACTTGCTGACCTCTACTTTTTGTATGTCTGCTTTAAGACTTGAGACAAATGTTCAGAACAGGAAACGATGGTTTGTTAATAAGCCAGGTAAATAATTTCCTAGACTTCTGGTGGGAAACTTGGCAGTGGCAAGATTTTGACCTCAGTGGAAGGTAACTTTCCAGAACAGACATATCCTGAAAGCAGGCTATTTGTTTCAAGTGAGGCACATCAACACTTTGACACAAATGGCTTCACCGCATTCCTGTGTGTCATTTGCAAAGGTCTGCTATAGTTTTAGCTAGCAAGTCAAGTGGTTCAATCAGGAACTGGAAAGAAAAGAATCTGGACATTAATACTACAATTTGACATCAGTCATACTATATACACAGATAAATTAACTTGATAAATTTGACAGGGTTTATGTAAAGGATAAAAAAAAAAAAAAAAAAAAAAAAAAAAAAACACATTACCTGCAGTGTACAGGATAAATTTTAGGACATTTGATATAAAGGGGTGCTTCAATAATTTTTTGTCCTTAAATTAATACTTGCACACTCCCTCTCTACTCAGCCTGGAATCCAGTAGAGTCTCGATTTGGTGACCTTCTGCCCACATGAGTATGTGTCAGCCAATCAGTGGCTAAGGACTGATGCTCCACTTCCACAAAGCATTGCTCACATGCAAGCCAAAAGTCAGGAACACCAGGGAACTAAACACAGGCTATCTGATGGATCCCTGGCCAAGCAGAGAAGTGAGTATGCATATTTTTATTATTTTAAGCCTTTTCAGGTGCCAAAATAAGTAAATAAAAGTATAAACACTTTAAGGTAATGTGAGGCAAATTATTTTATGGGTTGCTGCTGTAACACAGAACCCCCCCCTCCCCCCCACAACGAGAGGCTTATTTAACCATATAGAACTGTGCATGCACCATAAGGTTTCATGCACATATGTATCATGACTATGTACAATCACAGAGTTGTACAGTTATAATACAGCAACTATAGACTTCTGGAGCTATACTGTAGCTCTATACACCTCCAGTTGTATGAAAATCTTAGAACACATGAATCAGAGCACTCTGGCACGCTTCGGTGGATTTTGGATTATGAAGCCATTTTTTGTAATGCGACATCATTCAGGAATACACAAAGTGACAATCTATGGTCTAACTACAGAGCGATAGAGTGTTTACTTCTATAGAGAATTCTACATACAGCAATGCCTTGCACAGGACATGGGTATATTCACTTGCAGCAGATGTGTTTCCAAAAATTATGTGACTGTACAGTCTATGTGAATAGGGATTTCACAAATCAATACATGTTGTAGAAACAATGCCATTTAGATGTATACATTTAATTTTTTAGCTGAATTTTTTGGCTCTCGAGTATTCCTCACCAAAAATAAGTGCATGTATAAATGATCGTTGAATTTATAGTGGTTGTCCAGTTTCAGCAAATAGATTGTATAATGAAAGTTATACAATTTTCCTGCACATTCTCTGTATCAATTCCTCAGTTTTCTAGATCTCTGCTTGCTGTCACTCTGGTTACTTCCAGTGGATACAAATTAGTCCATGGTCATGTGATGGGTCATGTGATGGACATAGGTGCTCTGTTATAAAACAGAGCTCTGATTGCCATGTTGTGACTATAATAAACTGTGCTCCTGTGTTCATCACATGACTATGGACTGATTATTTGCTACAATTGGACAACCCCTTTTAATGGATGCTCACTAGGTATGTATTCACATACAGCATTTTTGACACTTTCTTCTGTAAAAAAAAAAAAAAAAGACAGCAGATATTTTCCTGTCTTTTTAATACAGTGTATGAACATAATCCAATGTTTGTAGCATACAGTAAACTATCCACTATAAAAGTACAAGCTGCAATACATTTAAAGATGAAAAGGTGGTCATAAAAAAACAAAAAACACAACTTTGATATCTACTGGATACGCCAGGAGTGTGATTTGTTTTGAACAAGTCTGATCTGTGGGGCTAGAAGGCTTTTTAAGTTCTATTACACATTACCATTTTACTTCTAGTGTGGGAAAACTTATCTAAAGAGGTTTTGTACTAATGTTATATGATAAAGCTTTAACATATTATGAGCTACAATTCTGATTATGCAATGGATGCACACACAGACTTTGCTTGAATGTGTCAATTTTTCATTTTTCAAGCTGCTGAATGGACAAACGTGGTTCTACTGAGTTTTATTGAAGCCAGGTCACCTGACAGATCACAAGGACAAAGCTAAGGCTGCTCTGACAGCTTCTGTAACATACTTAGCACTGAACAGCAATCTTGCTTATGAAGAACTCTTATTCTATGAATACTAATATTTATATATAAAGTGTAGTCTTTTGCAATAAACTTAATGTTAAAAATGTGGTTTTTTTTATACATGCATAATATATCACTTATAAATTTTGAGAAAATAAAAGAAATGTGAATCTTTCATTTCCAACGAGGTAAAACCTCTCAAATCAAATGTTATTCCTCAATGTCTATCTTTAGCATATTTTAACATATAGAAAGTCTTGTTTGCAGTATGCTTAGAAGCATTGCCTCTGGGGTAACTATATAGAAGCCATTTGGCCTCATGTTACATAATGGACCATGTTAATCCTGTGACTAGTAAGGTGGTCGTCAGGAAAGAATCAGTATTAAGTAGTACCACATCCTATACTTACATTACTCAAATATACATAATTCCACCCAAAGAATTTCTTTACCAGTTCCTAGTTTGAGTTTTTTTCCACACATTGAAGTTTTTGTTAAATCATTGTCCCAAAATACCTCTAAATAGGCCATGGATTGAGGATTAGTCAATGGAGGAGGTTTACTAATCAAAATATGCCAGAATTAATACTTTGCACCCCATCTATCAAGTGTTTTTGACACATTTACGATTTTACAAAAAGGGTACATTGCTTACCAGAAAGTGACCATGGACCAAGTTGTTACTTTTAAGGCATTTTTTTGGTCCTAATCTAAGCCTATTGATAAATGGTGTAGTCTAGCCTTACACAGCATAATAGCGTGACATTTTTCAACAGCATTAGACAGTGTGATATATAAGGCATTGTTTAAGACTGTCTAATCTATGTTTGCATGAAAACTATTACTAAATCTGCTCCAAAGTAGTATCAGCAGCAGTAACGTGTTGTCTCCAGAAACATCTGTGCAAATTTCTCCATATGTATAAATGGAGCGACAAAAATGGGATCAGATCCCTGGCGTTATCTAGGGAAAGGTTTTCCTGTTTTACCACCATGGTATCCAATCTTGCCTTTGGATCTAAACGGATCCCACACAGAATCAGAAACCATGTAAATAAACCTAAACTTTGATTTAAAGGGGGCTTTCTAGCACCACATTATGCAACCCACCTGACTCTCCACCAAGTCAAGCTAACTGCTGGCTGTCTTTGAGATCTGCTGTTACACATGGGGGTTCTACATCTGCAGAATGTATACTGAAAGAAATATTGTTCCACTGTTTTCAGTGTACATAGCCAGCATCCAAACCAGGAATGGTATTCATCTTTACCAAATAAGATGTCTGATAACATACCCCAAGAAGGTTTATCTAAATGAAACCACCTCTAACTGCAAATGACTCTTTATATGGAGGTGTCAGAACCTTGAAAATATAATATATATATATATATATATATATATATATATATATATATATATATATATTACACATACACACACAGTACAGACCAAAAGTTTGGACACACCTTCTCATTCCAAGAGTTTTCTGTATTTTCATGACTATAAAAATTGTAGATTCACACTGAAGGCATCAAAACTATGAATTAACACATGTGGAATTATATACTTAACGAAAAAGTGTGAAACAACTGAAAATATGTCTTATATTCTAGGTTCTTCAAAGTAGCCACCTTTGCTTTGATTACTGCTTTGCACATTCTTGGCATTCTCTTGATGAGCTTCAAGAGGTAGTCACCTGAAATGGTCTTCACTTCACAGGTGTGCCCTGTCAGGTTTAATAAGTGGGATTTCTTGCCTTATAAATGGGGTTGGGACCATCAGTTGTGTTGTTCAGAAGTCAGGTGGATACACAGCTGATAGTCCTACTGAATGGAGTGTTAAAATTTGTATTATGGCAAGAAAAAAGCAGCTAAGTAAAGAAAAACGAGTGGCCATCATTACTTTAAGAAATGAAGGTCAGTCAGTCCGAAAAATTGGGAAAACGTTGAAAGTGTCCCCAAGTGCAGTCGCCAAAACCATCAAGCGCTACAAAGAAACTGGCTCACATGAGGACCGCCCCAGGAAAGGAAGACCAAGAGTCACCTCTGCTGCGGAGGATAAGTTCATCCGAGTCACCAGCCTCAGAAATCGCAGGTTAACAGCAACTCAGATTAGAGACCAGGTCAATGCCACACAGAGTTCTAGCAGCAGACACATCTCTACAACAACTGTTAAGAGGAGACTGTGTGCAGCAGGCCTTCATGGTAAAATAGCTGCTAGGAAACCACTGCTAAGGACAGGCAACAAGCAGAAGAGACTTGTTTGGGCTAAAGAACACAAGGAATGGACATTAGACCTGTGGAAATCTGTGCTTTGATCTGATGAGTCCAAATTTGAGATCTTTGGTTCCAACCACCGTGTCTTTGTGCGATGCAGAAAAGGTGAACGAATGGACTCTACATGCCTGGTTCCCACCGTGAAGCATGGAGGAGGTGTGATGGTGTGGGGGTGCTTTGCTGGTGACACTGTTGGGGATTTATTAAAAATTGAAGGAATACTGAACCAGCATGGTTACCACAGCATCTTGCAGCGGCATGCTATTCCATCCGGTTTGCGTTTAGTTGGACCATCATTTATTTTTCAACAGGACAATGACCCCAAACACACCTCCAGACTGTGTAAGGGCTATTTGACCAAGAATGAGAGTGATCGGGTGCTACGCCGGATGACCTGGCCTCCACAGTCACCAGACCTGAACCCAATCGAGATGGTTTGGGGTGAGCTGGACCGCAGAGTGAAGGCAAAAGGGCCAACAAGTGCTAAGCATCTCTGGGAACTCCTTCAAGACTGTTGGAAGACCATTTCAGGTGACTACCTCTTGAAGCTCATCAAGAGAATGCCAAGAGTGTGCAAAGCAGTAATCAAAGCAAAAGGTGGCTACTTTGAAGAACCTAGAATATAAGACATATTTTCAGTTGTTTCACACTTTTTTGTTAAGTATATAATTCCACATGTGTTAATTCATAGTTTTGATGCCTTCAGTGTGAATCTACAATTTCTATAGTCATGAAAATACAGAAAACTCTTGGAATGAGGTGTGTCCAAACTTTTGGTCTGTACTGTATATATATATATATAGGAAATCAGTCACACATACACCACTCCATACTATTAAAAAGAAGAGAATCCACACTTTCAAGGTTTAATTTCAAACGTTAATATATTTTCTATTTTATAGTGAACATATGCATCAGTTACCCCCCTCTGCAGACAATGACATCATAAAAAAGGGGAAACATTTGTAAGATGCCTCTTAAAATAAATATTTCTCTTTTATAAAATAATAAAACTTCAAATAAATATACTTTACACTAAACAATATGTTGAAAAATTAGAAAATAAAGGCTGACTCTTACTGTAACTGTACAATATACAGAAAGTCCAAAGAGTAGAAATATTAATTTTTCAATAAGTTGAAGCACAATCTAACCATTGGGATAGATTCACATTCCTCTGAATGTATATTAGTACATTTCGTGATTGTGCCAGTACAGTGGCACCAAATTCACAGTTGTAAATATTATTCTTTATGTACAAAAATATAGCACATCATCTCTGGCAGAAAAAAAACAAATTCATCTGCTAATTTTTACAAATGTTGCAAGTATTATTCACAAATACATTGGAGTGTCTGTGTTGCTTTAGCTTATACCTTATGTGGCACAGATCACTGGGTCCTAATCAGAGCTTGATTAAAGGTTCTCTAACAAGCCTATTGGTTAAGATGGCACTTAGAAAAATCATCACTGCAAACAGGAAAAAAAAACCTTCCCCCTGCCTTCTACCAACTGTACCAAATTATGATTGCATATTTGTGTTAAAAGTAAGTCCAATTACTTTTTCATTTGTTGTAGTTAACCAGTGCTATGTCGGTTTCCCCAAACTTCTGGGTTGTAACTGTGGCACTTTACAACATACTGTATTTGACCTTTTACATCGGCATCCCGGCCTTTTTGCCCGGTCATAGCAGCCCTGGCACAACTTAAGGCAACCCTTGGCTGGAAGGTAACACCATAAACAAGGCAAAAACATTGACATGAGACCAATAGCAGACCAGCGAGTGCAGCAATGTGACTGGCTACAAGAACAGGGGTTGTCTGCACAATTGTCCTCATCGTCATTTGAGCAGTGATAGAATAGGCACTTCACACAGCAAACACAAGTTCCATAGTCAATCACTTCCTGTGCTGAGCAAAGGCACTGCTTGTCACATATCCAGCAGGAGGGAAGAGTTCTTGGATAAGTGCATTCTTGGCACTTACATTTCCCGCAGCTCTCACACCTGTATGCATGTAAGCCCAAGTCCTCTTTACTGGAAGGCTTTAACTCCTCTGGTTTCAGCTCACCTTTGGGCTGTACGCGAATTATCCTGTCAGCACCTAGCCCCGAAGATGAATAAGGAGGACCTAAAAGTCTTTGCTCTGATGAGCTGCTACTTGTGCTTGTCCTTATACTACTTCGTGATCCTGTACTCACGGACCGAGACAAAGATGCCCGTGATGAGGGATGCATTGGTGGAAGAGGGCTCCGGCTGAATTGCCTCTGGTCTGTTACCACATGTATTCTTTCATTTTTGTGCTGGGAAGTTTGACGAGGAGCAGGTTTAACCCAAGGTCGAGGAGCCACAGTGGGCCCTTCAGTATACTCATTAGTGTTCCTTATGGCTCTTATCTGATCCAATGACAAAACATGAACTTGTTGCGTCAAAATGTCCCTTGGGTCAATATCACCATGTGGTCTCCCGTTGTCACGCCGAGCCTGGAGTAAAGGCTGGGATCCGCTGCCATTTTGTACTCTGGCCTCCATCAGTACTCTGAAGAGTTTTCACTCCAGTAGGCTGAGAACACATCTGAAATCCTATGGGAAGAAAAAATGAAAAAACACAATTACTTACTCTGCAAGCGAGTTTGTGACAAAAAGACTAGGTTTCAAGATGTAAATGAAAATTGCATCTTAAAATAAAAAATTCTGAGAAGAGGGTGAACACTTATTTATCCTGGCCCATTATAACCTAACTGTACATAGAGGTAAGTAGGAAAACAAAGCTCTGTCCAATGTTACACAGCATGCTCTGACATTTATCAGAAAAATCCCACCCAGTTCAGGCTGGACAATAAATTGTAAACTAATCTCCTCATCTACTATTTCCTCTGCTGTATTTTGAAGAAAGACTAGCCACACATTCTATTTCTAGTATTTCCTTTAACATGTCGCAGGCAGCAACAACAACAAAAAAAAAAATATACAGAAATCTCAACAAAACCAAAATAATTCTCAAAAAAGGGTAAGGTCTAAGGAAATAACTAATATTCATTATCATGCTTATGGCCTCATAGAATTGACAAGAAAAGTAGATGTAGGAGAGCTAATATGGTCATGCAATGCTTGCACTGTAATGAGTTACCAAGCTAGGGAAAGGCAGTATTGTTATCAACAGTCCAGACTGATGGAGACACCACATTGAAATATCATGGGGAGTTGTACCAAATGATAAAAACTCAGCTCTATACGTATAGACACATGTTGATAACACTAGACACTGCTGTACAACTCCCATGTAATGTAACAGTGGCTTATTACTTCCTCCCATTGTGAACGTGTCACAACAGGTGTAGGGAAACCAGGTTCCTCTTAGACTGCAGTAAAAGCTATTCAAAGTAACAGGAAACCAGCTGCCATTATGAGACTGTCTCTCTATACTCAGGTCAGGACAATGTGAATGACAATGCCCCAAACACTTTACTATTCGCATAACAAACACTACCTGTATTTACAGCACAAGTCTATAGTCTGATGGCTTTGATACATTTGCCAAAGGAGCTGCTAACTAGTCTAGATGAGGATGGACAGAATAATGCACATTATTCATGGAATTTACTGCAAGCCTCAAGAAATGGGATGCTATCACCCTTACAACATTTCAGTATGAAGGGTCCTTTTAATTGCACAAATCTATAGAATCAAGTCTGTAACTCAACAGCCTTCCCACAAACAACATATTCTCTGTTAACTTGCTTGACAATGAGGGGGATTGAGAACATTGCTTTGCAAACACTATGTGGGCCTATCTGAAACTAAAGGTGAACAGATCAAGACTGCTGGCAAATTACGCAGCTCCTTCACGAAAATACCTAGATCCAGCAGGAGCCAAAAAAAAAATCCTTAATGCAAAGATCAATATGGTGTTGAACCAAAGTTTTAAAACTTGCTGCAGGACTAGACTTTTCTTATGATCTAGGGATACTCAATGTACACAAACACTGATATAGCTGAGCTGAAACGGTCTACTACAGCTCACCATAGACATGAGATGTAAACTGACCAATCTTCTGACTGTACAAACAGCATTACAAACATATAGACACATGTACCTGAAAAGGGGATCAGGTGTATTAGAAATGATTGTAAAACAACCTAACAATATCTCACTAGAAACTTGGTGTTAAGACAAACTACTGGCTGAACAATATCAAGTATTACAGAGCAGATTCGCTGCAGAGTTTGGGTACTGGTCAATTACACAATAGAACATGCCCAATTAATAGCCACATTTCTCTTATGTCTAAGGTGCTAAAATATTTGTGCACAATGATCACTTACAGTCAGGATATTGCACTAGTTATGCCTACTGTCCTACTTAATTCAACTCCTAAATATGTACATTGTGACATCCCAAATTGTGCAAAATGACAAATTCTGTTCTGCTATCTCTGTACATTAGACAAGTCTCCACACACACACACACACACACACACACACACTTGCTTATATGTACGATATATGTTGGAACTCAATGTATAATCAAGAGTACAACTTACTCAACAGCTCTGATGTAATGGCTGGCGATATGTTCCTCCTAAATTAGCTTTTTGTTAACGGAAATATATGTTTCAACAAAATCTGAATGATGTTTCCATGACTAATGGGAACTACCAGGTTTCCCTAAAAGTCAGCAGTGTTTCACGCCCAAGTTACACAACTGAAGCTCTCAGAAAGTCTAAACTCTCTTAGAAGTATTCACAAAGTAAATAGTGCACAGACATTTAGTTTAAAAAAAAACCCAAAAAAAACACTAGAGATTGGGACTAGGAGTCAATGCATAGCAATGTGCCAAGCATGCAATAGAATCGGCGCCTCTCATTAAAGATAGTTAAGTTCTTTATATATATGTGGAAAGTTCTCCCTATTATAACCAGCACAAAAACAAGAGACCTAGGGTTTCCACTCATAGGCCTAATCTTCCTTAAAGATCACCTTAGCTGTCTTAATAAAACAAGCCCAATGAAATGTCATGTAAAGCTTGTCATCACTACACACACTTCACATTGATCAAAAGTCTTGAATAAATTGTACAGTGCAGGAACCAAGTGCAACAATCCTCAGTGCACCATTTATGACTGAGCCTTCCTGGCTGTGGACTAGTCAAGCAAAGCTTTACTGCAAGACTGGAATTGAAAAGTAAATTGATATCCATCTTCGCAGGAGCGGACAGAATCCACTGTCAAATAATTTTCTCTTTTCACTGGAGTTCAATATAGAAGTTACAGCTATGCCATTAACTTGAGAAACTTCACATCACACTTAGTGTCCAAAGCAAGAAGAACGTCAAAAGTATAGCAATAGAAAAATAAACGTATCAACAGAAAACAGTTAAGTTACAAAAGGTATATGGGTATCCAAAGTCCCTTATAGTTTACTACCGCTGACAACTGGTCAACTATTGCTTTATATTAATGTTCCTATTTGACTTCTGCTGACAGCCTAAAAAAGTTCCTATCATGGGCAGTATCCCCATATAATACACACATGCACAGTACAGTTCATATCTTAACGTACATATATAGACACACTTCACATCAGAGCATTCATGCAGCTCTCACCAAGTAATCTTCATATAACATCTGTTAATCGTATTTATCCAGTATCAACCTATAGATTTCAAGCAGTCAACTACTCATCTATATTAAAGTGTATTTGTCTGCCACTGAAAGTCTAAAAAGTATTCCATATAACACACACACACTAACATATATATATATATATATATATATATTTTATATACAAACACACCATCCTGGTAATCGCATTTATCCAGAGTCAAGCCATGTTTCACAAATGATATATAACTCTGCCATGTAAAGTTCTTCAGCAGGCCTCTACCCAACCTCAAGAAGCACCTCCACATGCATGAGAAAAAGTGAACCCAGATTTAGAAGAAAAACTTTCCCATCCTTCAGATTACTGAAGTAAACAGTTGAATCCCTCACAGGAAACTCAGAAATGTTTTCTTTCTGGAAGAAGTGATACAATGTAATAATAAGAGTAAACAAATAAACGCCGACACTGGAAGAACAGGCTGTATATGGCATCAGTCAGCTTCACTAACTCACAAGAAAGTTTCTCATAGTGCCAGCCTCCATGGCAGGGGATGAGGGTCTCCAGCCCAGGGTGGACGCTGCAGAACTTCATTAGCACACAGTGTGGATTGTGTTTGTCTGCTGTATGATGTCCTGTGTGAATGCGGTGCTGTCTCTAGGTTTCCTCTGCCCCCCGCCCCCCTGAAAACCCCATTAGGAGCCGAGTGTGTGATCAGACTGAGGATTAGAGAGGGGGGGGGGGGAGGAGGAAGGAGTTTACTGTGGGGACAGGGCGAAAAGACATAAATAGCTCTTTAAACTAGACCACAACATTTCCGAAGCAGCTCAACAGCATCACATCCATCCTTCCCTGCATTCTAAATAGAACTCAGCGAAAACCGCAGAGTGGAAACTGTGACTACACAACAGCACAATATACATGCACTTTATTGTAACTTCCCAAGCAGCAGGCACCAGAGAGCAACAGCTGACATCTTGTGCAAGGAGCCCATAGTACATAGGTGCAGCCTGTATTACATAAAGCACAAGCTGTGCGACTTATCAACACTCAGATCACTGAACTTTCCAAAACAAGCCACGTTTCCGCTCCATGCACTGCCCCTGCAGCCAGGAACAATCCAGACAGATCGGGGGTCCCCCACATCTAGAGCCTCCAAATAGTCAGAAGAGGGGTTGCTTCACCCACTCCCCCAGAGTAATCGGGGTCCCACAGGCAGCGGCGAACAACTTCTGAGCCTGCAAGGGTTAAGTGAGCTTTAACCCCATACTCACCGCAGCTGCACCACGACTCCCCTCTACTCGGCAACTCTGCAAGTTCTGCTAATAAATCCGCTCCCGGATAAAAAGTCGCACAGTCCGCTAGGAAAAGTCCCCCAAATAAGGCGAAGTAAAGTAAGTTCCAATAGAAAATCCCCAGAAGCGGTGCAGAGCCCGGCGCTGCTCCAAGTTGTAGTATCCACACAGGGCGGCCGTGCCCGGGATAGCAGAAGTGGTCACAAGTCACAGGAGACCCGGCAGAGCAGTGTGACAGGGCGCCGCCGCCGCCTCAGCGTTGTTGTGCTCTGGGCTCGGAGGAGGAGGAGGTAGGGCAGTAAATGGCGTCATGTGGAACTGAGGAGGAACAGAGCAGTTGTTGTCCCAGAGGATATATCGCATCCGGTGCCTGCTCATTGGCTCTGCGGGGCTACATTCACTCACACTCCCAGCTCTGAGCCGCAGGAGGGGAGCTCACGGGGCAGAAGAGTACAGTGGGTGGTGACTAGACGCTGTCCCAGTGCCGGCCCTTATATTGTTACTGGGCCGGCCCTATACACCAGTATACACAGCTCTGACAGGATGAATAACAGTACTACTACATTATATATTATATTGTTATTGGGCCATCCCTATACACCAGTATACCCAGCTCTGACAGGATGAATAACAGTACTAGTACATTATATATTATATTGTTACTGGGCCATCCCTATACACCAGTATACCCAGCTCTGACAGGATGAATAACAGTACTACTACATTATATATAATTACTGGGCTATCCCTATATACTAGTATACCCAGCTCTGACAGGATGAATAACAGTACTAGTACATTATATATTATATTGTTACTGGGCCGGCCCTATACACCAGTATACCCAGCTCTGACAGGATGAATAACAGTACTACTACATTATATATTATATTGTTACTGGGCCGGCCCTATACACCAGTATACCCAGCTCTGACAGGATGAATAACAGTACTACTACATTATATATAATTACTGGGCTATCCCTATATACTAGTATACACAGCTCTGACAGGATGAATAACAGTACTACTACATTATATATAATTACTGGGCTATCCCTATACACCAGTATACACAGCTCTGACAGGATGAATAACAGTACTACTACATTATATACAGTCATATGAAAAAGTTTGGGCACCCCTATTAATCTTAATCATTTTTAGTTCTAAATATTTGGGTGTTTGCAACAGCTATTTCAATTTGATATATCTAATAACTGATGGACACAGTAATATTTCAGGATTGAAATGAGGTTTATTGTACTAACAGAAAATGTGCAATATGCATTAAACCAAAATTTGACTGGTGCAAAAATTTGGGTACCCTTATCATGTTATTGATTTGAATACTCCTAACTACTTTTTACTGACTTACTGAAGCACAAAATTGGTTTTGTAACCTCACTGAGCTTTGAACTTCATAGCCAGGTGTATCCAATCATGGGAAAAGGTATTTAAGGTGGCCAATTGCAAGTTGTTCTCCTATTTGAATCTCCTGTGAAGAGTGGCATCATGGGCTCCTCAAAACAACTCTCAAATGATCTGAAAACAAAGATTGTTCAACATAGTTGTTCAGGGGAAGGATACAAAAGTTGTCTCAGAGATTTAACCTGTCAGTTTCCACTGTGAGGAACATAGTAAGGAAATGGAAGACCACAGGGACAGTTCTTGTTAAGCCCAGAAGTGGCAGGCCAAGAAAAATATCAGAAAGGCAGAGAAGAAGAATGGTGAGAACAGTCAAGGACAATCCACAGACCACCTCCAAAGAGCTGCAGCATCATCTTGCTGCAGATGGTGTCACTGTGCATCGGTCAACAATACAGCACTCTTTGCACAAGGAGAAGCTGTATGGGAGAGTGATGCGAAAGAAGCCGTTTCTGAAAGCACGCCACAAACAGAGTCGCCTGAGGTATGCAAAAGCACATTTGGACAAGCCAGCTTCATTTTGGAAGAAGGTCCTGTGGACTGATGAAACAAAGATTGAGTTGTTTGGTCATACAAAAAGGCGTTATGCATGGCGTCAAAAAAACACAGCATTCCAAGAAAAACACTTGCTACCCACTGTAAAATTTGGTGGAGGTTCCATCATGCTTTGGGGCTGTGTGGCCAATGCCGGCACCGGGAATCTTGTTAAAGTTGAGGGTCGCATGGATTCAACTCAGTATCAGCAGATTCTTGAGAATAATGTACAAAAATCAGTGACGAATTTGAAGTTACGCCGGGGATGGATATTTCAGCAAGACAATGATCCAAAACACAGCTCCAAATCTACTCAGGCATTCATGCAGAGGAACAATTACAATGTTCTGGAATGGCCATCCCAGTCCCCAGACCTGAATATCATTGAACATCTGTGGGATAATTTGAAGCGGGCTGTCCATGCTCGGCGACCATCAAACTTAACTGAACTGGAATTGTTTTGTAAAGAGGAATGGTCAAAAATACCTTCATCCAGGATCCAGGAACTGATTAAAAGCTACAGGAAGCGACTAGAGGCTGTTATTTTTGCAAAAGGAGGATCTACTAAATATTAATGTCACTTTTCTGTTGAGGTGCCCATACTTTTGCACCGGTCAAATTTTGGTTTAATGCATATTGCACATTTTCTGTTAGTACAATAAACCTCATTTCAATCCTGAAATATTACTGTGTTCATCAGTTATTAGATATATCAAATTGAAATGGCTGTTGCAAACACCCAAATATTTAGAACTAAAAATGATTAAGATTAATAGGGGTGCCCAAACTTTTTCATATGACTGTATTACATTGTTACTGGGCCGGCCCTATACACCAGTATACACAGCTCTGACCGAATGAATAACAGTACTAGTACATTATATATAATTACTGGGCCGGCCCTATACACCAGTATACACAGCTCTGACCGGATGAATAACAGTACTACTACATTATATATAATTACTGGGCTATCCCTATGCACCAGTATACACAGCTCTGACAGGATGAATAACAGTACTACTACGTTATATAGAATTACTGGGCTATCCCTATATACTAGTATACACAGCTCTGACAGGATGAATAACAGTACTAGTACATTATATATAGTCACTGGGCCCTATATACTAGTATACACAGCTCTGACAGGATGAGTAACAGTACTAGTACATTATATATTATATTGTTACTGGGCCATCCCTATACACCAGTATACACAGCTCTGACAGGATGAATAACAGTACTAGTATATTATATATTATATTGTTACTGGTCCCTATATACTAGTATACACAGCTCTGACAGGATGAATAACAGTACTACTACATTATATATTATATTGTTACTGGTCCCTATATACTAGTATACACAGCTCTGACAGGATGAATAACAGTACTACTACATTATATATTATATTGTTACTGGGCCATCCCTATACACCAGTATACACAGCTCTGACAGGATGAATAACAGTACTAGTACATTATATATAGTCACTGGGCCCTATATACTAGTATACACAGCTCTGACAGGATGAGTAACAGTACTAGTACATTATATATTATATTGTTACTGGTCCATCCCTATGCACCAGTATACACAGCTCTGACAGGATGAATAACAGTACTACTACATTATATATTATATTGTTACTGGTCCCTATATACTAGTATACACAGCTCTGACAGGATGAATAACAGTACTAGTACATTATAGATTATATTGTTACTGGGCCATCCCTATACACCAGTATACCCAGCTCTGACAGGATGAATAACAGTACTACTACATTATATATTATATTGTTACTGGGCCGGCCCTATACACCAGTATACCCAGCTCTGACAGGATGAATAACAGTACTACTACATTATATATAATTACTGGGCTATCCCTATGCACCAGTATACACAGCTCTGACAGGATGAATAACAGTACTAGTACATTATATATTATATTGTTACTGGGCCCTATATACTAGTATACACAGCTCTGACAGGATGAATAACAGTACTAGTACAATATATATAATTACTGGGCTATCCCTATATACTAGTATACACAGCTCTGACAGGATGAGTAACAATACTAGTACATTATATATTATATTGTTAGTGGGCCCTATATACTAGTATACACAGCTCTGACAGGATGAATAACAGTACTAGTACAATATATATAATTACTGGGCTATCCCTATATACTAGTATACACAGCTCTGACAGGATGAGTAACAGTACTAGTACATTATATATTATATTGTTAGTGGGCCCTATATACTAGTATACACAGCTCTGACAGGATGAGTAACAGTACTAGTACATTATATATTATATTGTTACTGGTCCATCCCTATACACCAGTATACACAGCTCTGACAGGATGAATAACAGTACTACTACATTATATATTATATTGTTACTGGTCCCTATATACTAGTATACACAGCTCTGACAGGATGAATAACAGTACTAGTACATTATATATTATATTGTTACTGGGCCATCCCTATACACCAGTATACACAGCTCTGACAGGATGAATAACAGTACTAGTACATTATAGATTATATTGTTACTGGGCCATCCCTATACACCAGTATACCCAGCTCTGACAGGATGAATAACAGTACTACTACATTATATATTATATTGTTACTGGGCCGGCCCTATACACCAGTATACCCAGCTCTGACAGGATGAATAACAGTACTACTACATTATATATAATTACTGGGCTATCCCTATGCACCAGTATACACAGCTCTGACAGGATGAATAACAGTACTAGTACATTATATATTATATTGTTACTGGGCCCTATATACTAGTATACACAGCTCTGACAGGATGAATAACAGTACTAGTACAATATATATAATTACTGGGCTATCCCTATATACTAGTATACACAGCTCTGACAGGATGAGTAACAATACTAGTACATTATATATTATATTGTTAGTGGGCCCTATATACTAGTATACACAGCTCTGACAGGATGAATAACAGTACTAGTACAATATATATAATTACTGGGCTATCCCTATATACTAGTATACACAGCTCTGACAGGATGAGTAACAGTACTAGTACATTATATATTATAGTGTTAGTGGGCCCTATATACTAATATACACAGCTCTGACAGGATGAATAACAGTACTACTACATTATATATTATATTGTTACTGGGACATCCTACAAAACGTGACTAAGTGTGTGCTACATATAACATACACATGGCATTCATCTCACTCGGTTACTTCTGTGTGCTATTCCAGATCCAGCATGCCATCACTGTCACTCACATTACACAACAAAGGCCCCCAGCAGAAAGAGCAGGAAATGGTGTGAAGTTTAATATGCGACCTCCCTTCCTTCCCAGCAAGTGTCAATGGAAGTGTTCCAGAGAGACGGTGTCTCCTTGTTCCGCCGCTAGGGGGACCTAGAACGTATTATTTAACCCACTCCTGAAGCGGGCATGTGGGGAATGCATTCCAAGCTGAAGAGCCATTAACATGGAGGGTGAGATCACTCCACCCCACCCCTTTCGGAAATGGTGCTAGAGATACTTCCTTAAGGTTTGCTAACCCTTTCACCGCTGGAAGGGGGATGTGTATAGCTCTTCTACATGAGAATGGAAGGCAGTACATTGATAATGTTATACAGTTTGGTTTCTTTGTAACACTTTTACTTCCAGGCAGTTTCCACAGTTTTATGCACCCTTCCCCCCACCTTAGATCCTTTACAAACACGGTGAAATTTGCTTTTGAGAGTGTAAACTACTCCTAGATCACTAACAGTACTGCGTTCATTTACATTATGTATACATAGTAGCCATCTGTACTCACATGCATATGTAATAGATATTATTCATTGTATGTACAGTTTTAGTGGGATTATATTCTGTATATAGTGCCTAGACAGTTTATTGGGATTATGCCTCACTTGTATTATTGTACATTATTGTATTTAGTACATGGCATGGTTAATGCGTTTAGATGAGATTTAATTCTTGTAATTGAATGACATGTGACAGTGTATTCCAGAGTGTGAGTGAGTGTGAAAGTGGGGGTGGGGGGTTGGAATGTATGTGAGATAAACCACTCCTGAAACACATAAAAGAACCCAGATGGGCACAAATGAACACTCAGTACTTTATCAGTAATGCTAATTTAATTGAGTAAACAGCTTTGTTTCCTCTTGATATCATCACAGTTTGGACTGGCAGGGTAGAGTAAATTTGCAGGTCTGAGAGCATTTGTTTAAACAATATTGCAGGGGTGATGGAAAACAATAGAAAATATAAAACACATTTAGGTTAAGACCCAACATTGCAGAAATGCAGTGGAAAAAAACACAGCGTTTTACAGTACCAGCAAAGTCAATTCTGGCTAATCCCGCATCTGCACAGTGCAGAAAAAATAGCTGCGGAAAAGCTGTGTTTTTAAAAAATGTCAATTTTAGGGAAGAAAACCTGCAGAGAAAAATGTAGCAAAAACGTAATGAATAAGAGCTGTGGTCGGGGTGGCATTTGGGGCTATATTATGGACCATGTAATACAGACAGATTGTGGCCTAATACAATGATTTTGTAGGATTATTTGGCGCTGTGAATGATTGTATCATAATACTGATATGTGACCCATAAGCCAAAGTGGTAATGATGGGGTGGTTTCACATAGGTTTCTTTGGAAACAAATCTCCTGTTTTTGTGACAGTTTTACCAAAAAAAAAAAAATCCTGCAACCAAAACTGCAGCAAAATTGCATGTGTGTTTCCAGCCCATAGCATATATCGATAAATATATTTTTGGTGCTTCATACTTCTTGTACGGATTTTCTCAGAAATTCACTGCTAAATTCAATAAGGGTAGGGCTCCACATTTTGGTCATGACTCCTGTCGCTTGAGCAAAGATCTCTGGGTTGCCCTGCTGCTCATTCAGTGTGACTCCATTCACTAACCCTGTCTGCCCCATGTGGACATTCCCTTACCGTAGATTCACGTTCTCGGTCTGTATATGTGCTGGATTTCCTGACCTGAACAGTATAAATGGAGAGGGACTCCTGGCATAATAGTTATCTATCCTACCTCCCAGTAACATACTGTCCCGTAGTGGCAGTAAAATCCAGCACACTGCCATGTGCTCTGTTGTATAATTGTCTTCTCCCTACACGGCACTGATGCATTATTCTTATCCACACATTGCAGAAAAAATGGCCTGTGTAAAAGTTGCATTTCCAAAAATAGATGTGTTTTTGAAAAACACAGCATGTTTATTCTAGCTACAGAATTGCAAGTGTTTTTCCTATAGATTTAGTAGGGGAGAAAAATGCTGAGAAAAACGCAGCAAGACCTCAATGAAAGATGATGAGCTTGTGAGCCCTATATGGGACAGTGACTGTCAATGTCTGTAAAGCGCTTCGGAATATGATAGCGCTATACAAGCATACATAAATAAATAATAAATGATGCAGAGAAAAAGCAACACATTTTCGTTGCTTTTTTTCCCCACAGTGCTTTTTAGCTGCATTTGGCTACATGGGGCTTTAAGCTATATTCACACCACAGTGAATAATGGCAGCGTTAAATTCAATGTCTGTGAATGGGGGCTATTTAAATGACCATTATTTTGAGGGTCCATTGTAACGGACCCTCAAAATATAGGTCATGTTCTGTTTTTGTCTGTTTTTACGGATTCCTCCATACACTGTAATGTGAGGGGGATCTGTGAAAACTGCGACCTCTCGGGTGCAAGTCGGCCATGATAAATAGATGCTCCTTGGTCGTGTGAATGTAGCCTTAGCCTAAATAAGCTTCCCAGTGATTTCAATGGGAATCTGCTCCATTAGTGCAAAAAACAATTAACATGTACATTTTGGCGTGGTTTCTCCGGATAACCAGGATAGAAGATTTGGTAAGTAGTCACAAGCTAATTGGTACGAGAATCCACAGCAGTGTAAGCTGCAAAAATGTGAATTCAGAATTGTGTGAACATCCCTTTATGTCTCCTTCACTCACCAGATTTTTTTTTTTTTTTTACTGATTGTAAAAAATTATTTTTTCTTTAAAAACACATTTTTTATGCTCTTCCTGCTATTTTTGAAGTCCGATAGAGAAGCCTATTAAGCGAATGCCATACCCAAGGCATACTGTATTTTGAGAAAAATACAACAAACCCCTGTGTACTGCAGGCTTTCAGTAATTTCTTATAGGCTTTATAGTAGTGTTTTTGACTCCAGAAAAGCTATTAAAACACCCAGGATAAAAAAAAAAAGTGTAAAAAATTGCTGTGTTTTACAGTTCCAATAAAGCAAATGAGATTTATCTCCATATTTTTTTTAGGGAAAAAAATGCTGTACTTGCATTATATGTGGAAGAACAGAAATTTTTGGGATAGCATTTTCCGCTGCATTTTTACTGGACTTTTTTCTGCACCATTTTTAGATGCATTTTGCTTTGTGTTAGCATTGAAGTTGTCTAAAAGTTGTATTTAATTAACAAAAAAAGAGTGATCATGTGTTGTTATGGCAGGTCACTCTCAGCCTGTGTTGTTGTTTTTTTTTTCATTTTTGACACTCTGTTGAAGGGGTTGTCCGTGCTTATTTCTTATGATGTATCCTCAGGATAGGCCATACATATATGATCGATAGGGCTGGAAGCAGAAAGCTCCATCCATTGTATAGAGTATATCCACTGACTTCATTGGGAGATGAGCTGCAGTGGAGGGGCCTGGCAGCTAGACAACAGACAGAACTTTCCGCATCTGTCCCCGTGCAGGACAGGTGCTAGAAGCGGCTCACTACAGATGGTTGTTCCGGGGGCGGGGGGTCAGCCCCCTATCAATTATAAATGTATGGCCTATCCTGAGGATAGATCATAAAAAAAAATAAGCCACTTTAAAGGGAGCCTGTCAGCAGGAAAACCAGTATGAAACTGATGACAGCACCTTGTGGGATGGCTTTTACACTTTCCAAAGATGTCTTTCTTATTGTCCAATGCAGCTCCATCTTCATAAAAATTTGAGTTTTATTCTTATGGAAATGAGCTGAAAAGGGCTTTAGCCTGAGGCCTCACGTTGCAAAAACACAGCATTTTGACATCCATGTGCCGCCTGTGCCTCAACAGCTCCATTCATTAATTTCAGTGAGCCCGAGCTGCAAAACGGACAGCTATAGGACCTGTTCTGAGCTCTGCTCCAGGCTCACAACCACAAAAATGAATGGGCCAGTGTGGTAGCCGTGAAAAAGCACACTAACATTGCACACAACTGTGTGCATGAGGCCTTAGGCTTTTTTTTCTTCTGTGTACAGTCATGGCCAAAAGTTTTGAGAATGATACAAATATTAATTTTTACAAAGTCTACTGCTTCAGTTTTTCTAATGGCAATTTGCATATACTCCAGAATGTTATAAAGAGTGATCAGCTTAACAGCAATTACTTGCAAAGTCAATATTTGCCTAGAAAATGAACTTTATCCCCCAAAACACATTTCAACATCATTGCAGCCCTGCCTTAAAAGGACCACCTAACATCGTTTCAGTGATTGCTCCATTAACACAGGTGTGGGTGTTGATGAGGACAGGGCTGGAGATCAATCTGTCATGATTAAGTAAGAATGACACCACTAGACACTTTAAAAGGAGGCTGGTGCTTGCCATCATTGTTTCTCTTCTGTTAACCATGGTTATCTCTAAAGAAACACGTGCAGTCATCATTGCACTGCACAAAAATGGCCTAACTGGGAAGAGTATTGCAGCTAGAAAGATTGCACCTCAGTCAACAATCTATCGCATCATCAAGAACTTCAAGGAGAGAGGTTCCATTGGTGCCAAAAAGGCTCCAGGGCGCCCAAGAAAGACCAGCAAGCGGCAGGACCGTCTCTTAAAAGTGTTTCAGCAGCGGGATCGGGCTACCAGCAGTGCAGAGCTTGCTGAGGAATGGCAGCAGGCAGGTGTGAGTGCATCTGCACGCACTGTGAGGCGGAGACTCTTGGAGCAACGCCTGGTCTCAAGGAGGGCAGCAAAGAAGCCACTTCTCTCCAGAAAAAACATCAGGGACAGACTGATATTCTGCAAAAGGTACAGGGAGTGAACTGCTGAGGACTGGGGTAAAGTCAT
Organism: Leptodactylus fallax; assembly: GCA_947044405.1. Lineage (NCBI taxonomy): Eukaryota > Metazoa > Chordata > Amphibia > Anura > Leptodactylidae > Leptodactylus > Leptodactylus fallax. Next base: position 7,281,801 of record CAMRHE010000021.1, read on the forward strand.
TTTCTCTGATGAATCCCCTTTTCGATTGTTTGGAACATCTGGAAAACAGCTTATTCGGAGAAGAAGAGGTGAGCGCTACCACCAGTCTTGTCTCATGCCAACTGTAAAGCATCCTGAAACCATTCATGTGTGGGGTTGCTTCTCAGCCAAGGGAATCGGCTCTCTCACAGTCTTGCCTAAAAACACAGCCATGAATAAAGAATGGTACCAGAATGTCCTCCAAGAGCAACTTCTCCCAACCGTCCAAGAGCAGTTTGGCGCTCAACAATGCCTTTTCCAGCATGATGGAGCACCTTGCCATAAAGCAAAGGTGATAAATAAATGGCTCAGGGAACAAAACATAGAGATTTTGGGTCCATGGCCTGGAAACTCCCCAGATCTTAATCCCATTGAGAACTTGTGGTCAATCATCAAGAGACGGGTGGACAAACAAAAACCAACAAATTCAGACAAAATTAAAGCATTGATTCTGCAAGAATGGACTGCTATCAGTCAGGATTTGGTCCAGAAGTTGATTGAGAGCATGCCAGGGAGAATTGCAGAGGTCCTGAAGAAGAAGGGTCAACACTGCAAATATTGACTTGCTGCATTAACTCATTCTAACTGTCAATATAAGCTTCTGTTACTCATAATATGAATGCAATTATATTTCTGTATGTGATAAAAACATCTGACAAACACACATAAAAACCAGAGGGCAGCAGATCATGTGAAAATATAATATTTGTGTCATTCTCAAAACTTTTGGCCATGACTGTAGATTTCACTTCTGGTTCTGGTTTACAAATACTGATGCAAAATACTGACTGAATACTGATCCTGTAATAGTGAATTTAATTAGATAATTTCTTTTCAAAACCAATTAAATGCTACAGAGAAACAAATCCACACAGACATTTACATATACAGAATCATACCTGCCAACTTTCAAAGGACAGAAAGAGGCACACAATGTATGGCGCGCTATACAGCAAATTTAGCTCCACCCACTATGTTGACTCTATGTTGCCGATTCTCATCCATTTTTCTTTGTGCCCCCACATTATACAGTCACCCTAATATTATATGCCCCACATTATAATGTTCCCCTCCAATTGCTCCACAGTATGAAGTCCCTCTCCTGGTGCCCCAGTTTAAACTGGGGGAAACAAAACTGGGGCAGCTGGAGGGTGACATTAATCCTTGGGGTAGACATATCCCCCCTCCAGCTACTCCCACGGTTTAATGTCCTCATCCAATTGCCCCCACTTTGATGTCCCTGTCCAATGACCCCCACTATTTAATGCCCCCCCCCTCCATTTTCCCCTTATTTAATGCCCCCACTTCATCTGCAACCAGTTTAATTTTCCCCCTCCATTTGCCCACAAAGTTTGACATAATAAAAACACTGATACTCACCTCTCCTTGCTCCCCTGCTGCTCAGTCTGCATTCTCTTCTCCCGGAGTGTTCAGGGAGCTACAGGCGTGATGTGAGTGACATCATCACATCGTGCCGACAGCTCCCGGGGCTGGAGCACGCAGGGGCACAGTAGTGAAACAGGAGCTGTCTGCGGATGATTCCTGCTTCATCATTGTATTCAACTCATCTTTGTCCAACGGACCAGATGAGTTGAAACCGGAACATACTTCCCGCCGACTGGGACAGCGGGACAGGACTTGGAATCCGGGACGGTTGGGTGGTGTGACAGAATATTGTTTTCTGCATGGTTGTGTTTCAGATTTTGCTGTGGTTTTCACCCTTGACTTTGTGTTACATTTTCTTCTAAATATTACAAGACCTAGAATATGGTGCAGTAAATTTCTAGCATACATGAGATATGTTAATATGATGTAGATCATATTATGACATAGATAAAAGCTGGCTGCTTATAAGTATGACAAACAACAACATTACAACAGAGAACACCACAAAACTCCATTTATAACGCCAAATTTTCAGTTCTGTTATAAAGCATATGCGTCCAAATAAACATCTTACAGCATATCATAGGTATTTTTCCCCATACATACCTTTATAGGACTTGAAAATGTTACTCCCGCCCCCCTCCCCACAAAGAAAAAAGGATTTTTAGGTGCACTAAAGGCATCCTAGTATTTTGTAGTCATGTTGACAGGAAGTTCTCTACATGAGTGTGGGGGTAGGAAAGTGTTGCCAGAAGTGCCAGTCAGGTTTCTCTGTAGACATCAGTGACAACAGTGTCACCTGATGGCTTCATGGGGGTATAGCACCTTAGTGAAGATGCATTTATTTTTAATGTTTGCCTAGAAATAGGTAGTTTATTACCCTGCCATTATAATTCTGAATAGTGTATATAGCAAGAAAAGAAATCATCTAAAATCTGGGTCAATAAATGTATCCCCATATTTCTTCATAGATTGTAAGCTCTTGCGAGCTGGGTCCTCACTCCTATTGTTTGATATGTTAATTGTTTTGTCACATTGTTAAGTCAAATTTTATCTGCTCATGAACCCTCTGATTGGTAAAGTGCTGCAGAATATGTTGGCAGTATATACTGTAAATAAAATGATTATTAATTAAAGGTATGATGTGTGTTGGTCTGATGTGAATCGAGAGTGCAGTATATATATTACATAAGCCCCTGAACCCATTAAAATCAGTAGGTTCAGCCTATACACATTTAATGTGTGCATCCAGCTTAACCCTTTCCCATTCTTACATTTGGTCTGCTGTAGGCCGACGGCATTGCTACCGGGTCTCCTCTGTAATGTACAGTGGGCCTATGCCCACGATCAGTCCCCACCAGCCCCATACCTTTTTCCTGTTACCATGACAGCCGGAAGCCCTCAAAAAGCGATCAAAACATCAGACATTCCCCAAAATGATATAACTAAAAAGTACACGTGGCCTTGCAAAAAGAAAAAGCCTTTTACATCCTCGTACACAGAAATATAAAACATTTACGGGTGTCAAAATATGGCGACTCAAAAATTTATTGTTTTGCAAAAATTTAGAGTTTTTTTTTTTTTTTTTTTTTAAACACCTTAAAAATGTAAATTTTGTATCTCTGAAATTGTATCAACCCATAGAATACAGGTGACATGTCATTTTGGCTGCACAGTGAACACTGTAAAAACAAAGGCTGTAAGAAAGTCGCACAAATGCAGTTTTTCTCCAATTCCACACCATTCTGAATTTTTTTTCCAGCTTCACATGGTTCTGTGAGGAAAAAAATAACAAACTTATGGGGTTTGGAAGGCAGGGAATAAAAAACAAAAATCGAAAAATGCCTGCAGTGAGAAAGGGTTAAGAGCTTCTCTTGTTCTAGTGGATCTGAGACACCCATTTGTTACTATAGATGCAGAAATTACCTGTTTGTCAAAGCAAGGCACTACTTATTCCTTCAGAAAACAAAGGATTGGATGGATAGTTGGGTGAATAAGACCCCTGCTTCCCATTAAAGGGGTTTTACGGACAAAAAAGTCTGTTAGTGCTATTAATAGGTTAATAAGTGCACCCAAATACTTTTAGCAGTGTTTTGAGTGATTTCTGGGAGTATTACATTTTGGCCCAGAATCAGATTCTCTATGAAATAAAACTAAGACGTCTGAAATGTTAGTGACCATTTAAGTAAGCCTACTTTATATACATAATGTGTTATGTCAGTGACTATGAATAACATGCTTAAAGGGAATCTGTCAGGGCAATTTGGGACACTAAACCACCCACACGTCCATATGAACCTGGGATTTAGTGTCCCAAATCACCCTGTTATAATGCAACCCATGGCCGCATTAAAAATAAAAAAGCTTTATACTCACCCTGCCGCTGTACTCTCCACTCAGTTCTTCAATGAAGCCAGAAGAGTACTCCTCATCCTCAGTGCGCATGTCCCGTACCTCTGGCAATTGCGCAGTGAAGCCAGGGTGTCCATCTTTGGCTTCACTGAAGAACAGCGCAGGCGCCGGGAGGCGTGCTTCATGAATAAGCCGGACTGTTCTCGGCCGAACAACGTACATCAGACCCTTCTCTAGGTAAATATAAAGGTTTTTTATTTTTAATGTGCCTGCGGATTGCATTACAACAGAGCGATCTGGGACACTAAACCCCAGGTCTATAAGGACCTGTGGGTGGTTTAGTGTCCCAGATTGACCTAGTAACAAGAACCTCTCACATTGAGGAGAGCACCAGTGAAGGTGTGTAGAGTTTGAATTGCCTTTTGCCCTCTACTTAGCATCTACATATCACAAGGCATTATGGGAAAGGAGCTGGGCTCATACGCCCTCTGTTGGATGTAACAGATCCTCAATTTGCTTTTGACTCACCGAGTCTTGATTTGCTGTCTCAAGACTCGGTGAGTCAAAAGCAAATTGAGGATCTGTTACATCCAACAGAGGGCGTATGAGCTGCCAGCTCCTTTCCCAGATTGACCTGGCAGATTCCCTTTATATGTTAAAGACCTCTACCTAAATATTTAACATAAGTGTATGATGAAGTTGTAATTCTTATCGAATTGTTATTAATTTGATACATGGACATTATCACATGACAAGAGTTTAACATTGGGAGTCTTTTGCTGCAACGATAGAGCCGATCTTCTGAAAGAAGGTTTTATTAATTAATTTTCAATTTCTATTTTATATATCCCCTCATATTATCTTATGACTCATATGCAGGTATGGCTCAGCCATACTTCTTCACACATGCATGCAACTGATACAACAGATCATATATTAGGATAACAGCTGACACATGTTTACAAGATCAATATGGTGAGGTGTTGTCATTAAGATTGAGTGGACATCTGCTGAGACTTGTTCTTCACCTGTTTTTATACCCATTCAGTGGTCAGAGTTTACTGTTATATTTTCAAAAAGAATTCCATTAGGAAAATGCCACTTGAGAGAGTTACTGTAATTTTTCTGCATAATCAAATGGGTATTTGCAATATAGACACTTATTGTATATCCAAAGTACATGCCATAAATGAGAGTACACTGACTTACTTGGTGAGGTGGCTATCACATCCAGACAGGGAATGAATGGAAAAGTTGCTGCGCAGGTGCATGATGGCTCCTTTTGTTCACTGTTATCAGCTAAACCTGGTGGGTCTGGGGGCCCACCCAACTCTCCCCAATATCTACTAAAATGACAGGGTATTTTCAATTTCAGCATGCACAATTATTTTATATTTTATTTTTTTGGGGCGGAGGGGGGATAAACTGTTGCCAAACATGTCTGACATTGGCTTTCTCCCGTCTCCTCCTAATAAACAGATGGCTGCTTGGCTTGGGGGAGGAAATTGGTCAGAAAAAAGAGCCCCATTCTCCCTGAGAATGTTGCATCTAAGGTGAAACCTGTCAGGGGAGCAGGGCTGTGTACATATAATTTTTATTCACACAGCAGTTATTGATTTGTAAGTACCGTGGGGACATGTACTACAGCCATGTTTCTGTCCCTAGTGATATGTCAATGTACTATATCTAGAGTTGTGTTCTATGAGACACATCATTACATAATCATTGATATACTAGAGGCAGTCACTGATGCATTTTATCAGCACTGTTTGTTAGTGTCAGGTGTTTAGTTGCATCTGTAGAAGCTAGATATTTATTGCCGCAGGCAATAGTAAATTGCAGTATTGTATTTGTCTTACCACAGGTTATGGATCTGATAAGTGTTTAATGAGATGGAGGGTTCAGGAGCTGTTGGTCAATGATTGTGTATCTAATGTGTATGGCCAGCCTTAGGCTAGGTTTACCGCTACTCTTTTTATGGGAAAACTTTTTTTCTATAGTGTTAAATGATATTTCATTAAAGAAAAAAAAAACTGCAACTACTTTTTAAAGTTCTGTCAGGTGGTTGAAGCAACCATACCACAGTTGTAGTCTCAAGAGTCCCTACTCAAGATAGGCCTATTTACCATTGTGTGCATGCGTTTGTGCTCTAGGTGTTTTAATGGCCTAAATCTACATTTATACAACAGTGAATAATGGCCATGTGACATCCGTTAAATTCAATGGCAGTGAATAGGGGCTATTCACATGACTGCTACTTTTACTGTCTGTTGTCATGGACCATCAAAATATAGGTCATTTCCTATTCGCAGTAGCAGGATCCATGTGAGCTAAATGTAATCCCTGCGGGAACAGGAGCGGCACTGTGTGCTACTGTGAGACTGCGACTCCAACGCTGTCTGAAAACACTGTAAGGCTAAGGCCCCATGTTGCGGAAACGCAGCTTTTTTTTGTTGCAGATTTTGTTGTGTTTTTTTTTAGCAAAATCCAAGAATGGTTACAAAAGAAATGAGAAATATAAAAGAAGTTCTTATACTTCTACCTTTTGCTCAACCCACTCCTGGCTATGGCTCAAAAAACTGGAACAAAGTCTGCAACAAAAAAAAGCTTTGTTTCCGCAATGTGGGACCTTAGCCTAAAGCTTTTGTGTAAACCTGCTGTAACTGTCAAATACCTCAAGTAAAGTGCCCTGTAAAACTGTAACCCGCGAGTGTTGGTGGGCTTTTTTGTGACCTAACTGCTCACTCGCATACTGGGGACTGGCTGGCCTGTTCATCATTTTGAGTAGGTTGGTGTAAGAGGGACGCAGTGTCCATGCCTGGTGCTATTGCACTTGGAAATACCAGCATGTAGTGATTTTAAAAAACATGGTTAAGGCTGAAGCCCCATGCTGCGAAAAAACAACGTTTTTGTGGCAAAAAAGATGCTGTGTTTTACAGTACCTGCAAATTGGATGGAATTTTGGATAATCCCATCCACTCATTGCCGAAAAAAATCCGCAGCAGAAAAGATGTGTTTTCAAAAATAAAGTCCATAGAGGAAAACTCTACAAAATGCAATGAAAAATACTGTGGAAAAAAAAACGTGATGCGTTTCTGTCAAGGTTTTTTACGCAGTTTTTTTTTTTTTTTCGCTATGTTGGGCCTTAAGGGTTTTTCCAGAGAGTCTTACTGCATGTGTTCTGTGTGTTGAACTATGGGCTTCTGAGCTGTTTCCAACATCAGGTCAGGTGATTGGTGCCAGCATCTGGTTCCCTCCTACTTCCTCCACTTCATGTTCAACTCTATTAAATGTATATGGGGCCTGACAGTCTCTATTGTAATAGTAAATCCAGCAGCACAACACCCATATACACATAATATCACTGAACACGAAAAAGGGGGAAGGACGAGGAGGAAGGTGCTGGAGCTGATCACATGACTTAGTGTTGAAATCAGTCCAGAAACCTGTAAAAACTATAAAGAACCCAGGCTGTAAGTAGCAATCCCCTAAACCAGACCAGTTTTAGACTGAGGTCATACATAGCGAAACACAGCTAAAAGATGCTGCAATAAAAAAAGTAGCATAAACTCAGCAGAGAAAGAATCTGCAAAAACACTTAGATTTTTTTTTCTGCAGCATTTTTATCTGCAATGTGTGGATGAGATTAAATGAAATCTCATTCAATTTGCTGTGTTTTTACAACAGCTAAAAACATTGGGTTTCCTCGTTGTTTGGTTTCAGCCTTAAATATACTTTCAAGATACTCAGTTCATTGTTATGTACAGAGATTTTTTTATTTATTTTTTTTGTGAGAGAGAAAAACTTTGATGTAGCATAACCATCCAACTCCTATTTGTCTGGGGGATATTGAATGGTATCAGAAAGTTTGCGGACATTCACACACACACATATATATATATATATATATATATATATATATATCTTAGCAGCTGTAGGTGTTTTTTTCTCTTGTAATTTGTTTAACATGCTTTATTCCTGCCATTTCTAAGTCCTATAGCGAAGCCTATTGGAACAATGAGAGAAAAGAAACTGCAGACATAGATTCTATAAATTCTTTGTATGAAAATCCCCAGGACAAACTCGGCATGTACATTTTTATAGATGGAACCTGCTAATTTGTTGGAATCAGGCAAAAAGCTATTTTATAGTACAGACCAAAATGTTAATAATTATTGAAGGAAGAGTCTGTAAGGTTAGGTTCACATCTGCGCCCGGTCTCCGTTCAGGGTTTCCATCCCCGAATCCACTTAAAAAATGTGGAGCGTCCTGCAAGAAGGACTTTTTTTCTCCGCATTTTTCCGCCTTTTTCTGGTGGAAACCGGGTGGACTTCATTATATGCTATGGGGTCCGCGGGTTTCCACGGGTAACCACTTTTTTAAGCGGATTAGGTTTCCGGTCATGGGATCCCCAAGCAAACCCCATGAACAGAAACCTGAACACAGGTGTGAACCTAACGTAAGCGTTGTCTAAAATGATCTAACTTCTATGAAAAATGTAATCTTGTTTTATGCATCATATAGCTAAAGTTGATGGGCAACCTTTAGGCTAAGGCACCACGTAGCCATCCACAGCCAAAAAATGCTGCGGAAAAGACCACAATGAAAATGCACCACGTGTTTTTCCGCAGCGTTTTTCACAGAAAGTCCACAGAGTTCTCTTCTGCAGACTTTCTACCCCTATTATACCTATACGGAAACGCCAGCATCTCCGTACGTATAATTGACATGCTGCGATTTTCAAAAACACAGCATTTCCGCTGCAGATTTTTTTCTACAATGTGTGGATGAGATTAGCCAGAATCCCATCCACTTTGCAGGCAATGTAAAATGCTGCATTTTCACAACGCGGGACCCTGGCTTTAGTGACTCTGTTGTTTGATTTAGACGACCAGCAAACTTTCATTCATCATCAATGTCTGAGCTAACCAAACCTGAATACTTTTTTACAAACTCTTTTTTTCTTCCTATATTTTTAAGTATGTGTACAACAATGCCATGTATTTCAAGTATTTTCGGATAATTTTATACACATTTTTTTTTTGTGGCCTTTTAATTTTGTAACATTCTTAGTAGTCCCTTTTTGTAGTGGGTTTTATGTCTTACAGAAAAGCCTGTGGAGAAAATCATTAGACTTACAAACATTTTATTACAGACTTTTAGGCCAGGGCCCCATGTGGTGTAAAAGCTGCCGTGGAAACCCCGCAGCAAAAACTACAGCGTTTTACAGTCCCTGCAAAGTGGATGGTATTCTAGTGAATCTCATCCACACATTGCAGAAAAATACCCGCAGCGGACATGCTGCGATTTCCAAAACCGATGCCTTTTTCGAAATTGCAGCATGTCAATTATACCTATGGAAACTCTGGTGGTTTTTCTATAGGTATAATGCAGACTTTGTGTGAAAAAGCGCGATGCTTTTCCCCTGCGGCACGCTATGTGGGGCTTTAGCCTTAAAGTAAGATTTTACTGCAGTGCTTTGAAACAAAAACCTGCAAAGAAAACCAATGAATAGAAAATTGTGTGTGTGAAGCCACCCTAATGCTTCTATGTCTGAATGGGTGGGAAGGTAGGACCAACTGATGTTGAATGAACATTTCTGGATGTGATGTTTTGGTGCCATAATATGCTTTTGGACATGTAATGTAAACTATATCATAAGTGCAGCTTGTATATCTCTATATCCATATTGTCAACATGTGAACAATGTATCATAATTTTATGCTGTTTACTGATGAATATTTTATAGTACATTTGCTGTGTATCAGTGAATAAAAAATTCTTCATATCAAAATGATGTTGTTATAATAAAATATTCGATACTTTGGAAAATAAAGCACAGCCTTACCCTAGAGATCATAGAAAAGCACCTACACAGTAAGCCCCTGACATTTATCAACACTGACACGTTGTTTCAGTCATTGCACTTAGCAAATTGTGTGATTTATTTTTTATTTTTTTTTTTTTTTTTCTCCTGGCTTGTTTATGTGTCACCAAATATAAGGTCGTATTGCACTTTTTTGTGATAAATGGTTTGGGAGCTAAAAAATGATAGAAGCAGGAGACAGAATATATCCTTCTGTCATGGAGAACATGGATCAGCAATATAGCATTACAAATGTTGTTTGTTTGGTATACGGATCATTTGATGACAGATCATTGAATGGCACAACTTTATTTTGTGGATAGCTGAGCAAGTAAGATGTCTTTTGTCATCTAAAAACCAACGTGGCAAAACTTTCACAGCAAATAATGTTTCATTTTATATCATTAGAGAAAACTCCGGATGTAAATTCTTTTGGTTGTTTTTTAACACAGCCTTTTAGGCTAAGGCCGCACATTGCGAAAAAGCAATGTGCACTTGCTAAGCTCTGCTGCTCTGTGAGTGGGAAAGCTCTTTTATCGCTGCTAAATCTTGCAAGATAAGACACTATCACTGCACAGAATGAGGAAATAAATCAATTAATAGCCTTCTTCTCTCCTCTCCATAGACTCGTGTGTGCGGGTAAGGAAACAGTCTGTGTGAAGGTAAGGAGGAGGAGAGCCTAATAAGCGTAAACATATTTCTTTAATAAGATACAAGTATATTACAAAGTTTCATATATTCACCTGTACTATTAATTTATGAAAAGAGCTTTTGTAAGTGGAGTACACTTACAAATATCTGCAGATATGTTTCTTAGAATTTTGCAACAAAAAAGTTTCAGTTCATAAACATGCCTAAATTCTGGCCAAGCAGCAAGCCACACCTACTTATACAAACTGATGTGCATGCTGCAGATGGCTCTGTTTTATGATACATATGGTTAATACATGGGGCCCACAGCAAATTAGACATTATTTTGGAGTAATCTGAGTTTTCTGCAATGTGTGGATGAGATTAAATGAAATCTCTTTTATTTCGCTGTGTTTTTACAAAAGCTAAAAACAATGGGGGTTATTTGTCATCTACCCTTTTTTTTGGCCATACTTTTCTTTTTTTAGGCTAAGGCCCCACGTTGCGGAAATGCAACTTTTTTTTGTTGCATATTTTGTTGCGGTTTTTTTAGCTGACGCAAAGAATGGCTACAAAAGGAATGGAAAATATAAAGGAAGTTCTTATACTTCTAGCTTCTGCTCAACACACTCCTGGTTTTGGCTCAAAAAACCACAGCAAAATCTGCAACAAAAAAAGCTGCGTTTCCGCAACTTGGGGCCTTAGCCGTAGGCTAGTTTTACTGTGGTGTTTATTTATGATTTTGACGCATCTCCTTGTTAAATGTTGTGCACATGATAGTTTAGATGCGCCTTTTTGGCCATGTGCACTTTGCCCCTTTTTGGTCAAAATGGCACAATTGCTCCTTTCTAATGCATTCTAACCTGACGGGCTCTTTTACACTGCTCATGGACTGGAGTGCATATGCGCCTTTTAAAAAAGGCACAAGTTATAAATACAGCGTGAAAAGGATCTTTGTTTTAATAATAAATTTTATTTATATAGCGCCAACATATTCCGCAGTACTGTACAATTTGTAGGGTTCAAGTACTGACAAAAAAGATACATTACAAAGAAATATTCAATTCACACACTGGGACTGAGGGCCCTGCTCGCAAGAGCTTACAATCTATGAGGTAGAGGGGGTGACACAAGAGGTAGCAGGGGCAGCAACAGATGTAGCATTGTTTGTACAATGGACAGACAATTCTGTAATAGAGGTTACTGTCATTACACATATATAAGCTGTATGAGCCGTCACCAGTCGTGTCTTTAACGTGCAGATGGTGCCTGGACATATAAAGTTAGTCTGATACGGCATCATATCCTGTGAGGTAATGCGGGAGCGTGAACAGAGGAGGGTATGTTTTAGGGATTCTAACTACAGAAGGGTTTACATTAGGAGTTGTGATAGGCTTGTCTGAAAAGATATGTCTTTAGTTTTCGCTTGAAGCTGTGGAAATTGGGTGTTAATCTGATAGTCTGGGATAGAGCATTCCAGAGAAGTGGTGCAACTCGGGAGAAGTCTTGTATACGAGCGTGGGAGGTTCTGATAATAGATGATGTTAGTCTTAGGTCATTGAGTGAACGGAGAGTACGGGTTGGGCGATAGACAGAGATGAGGGAGGAAATGTAGGGAGGTGCAGCATTATGGAGAGCCTTATGGATGAGGGTGATAAGTTTATATTGTATTCTGTATTGAATAGGCAGCAAATGTAGTGACCAGCACAGACCGGAGGCATCTCTGTAGCTTCTAGACTGATAGATGAGCCTGACCCCCGCATTCAGAATAGATTGTAGAGGGGAGAGTTTAGTAAGGAGAAGACCGATTAGTAAGGCGTTACAGTAGTCAAGGCGAGAGTGAATCAGGGCAACAATAAGTGTCTTTAGTGTATTTGTGGTAAGGAAAGGGTGGATTCTGGAGATGTTCTTGAGGTGGAGATGACATGAGCGTGCGAGTGATTGGATATGGGGGGTGAAGGAAAGGTCTGAGTCAAACAAGACCCCAAGGCAGCGGGCATACTGCCTAGGAGTTATGGTAAGGCCAGAGACTGCAATGGAGATATCAGGGACAGATCTATTAGATGGTGGAAACAGCAGTAGTCAGTCTTTGAGAGATTCAGTTTCAGATAAAGCGAAGACATGATATTTGAGACAGCAGAGAGGCAGTCACTGGTGTTCTGTATTAGTGCAGGGGTGATGTCATGGGATGACGTATATAATTGGGTGTCATCAGCATAAAGATGGTACCGGAAGCCAAATCTAGTGATGGTTTGTCCAATGGGCGCTGTGTAGAGGGAGAAGAGTAGGGGACCTAGGACCGAGCCCTGAGGAACCCCAACGGAAAGGGGAAGAGGGGAAGAAACAGATCCCACAAATGATATACAGAAAGTGCGGTCAGAGAGATAAGAGGAGAACCAGGAGAGAGCAGTTTCTGTGAGGCCGACAGAACGGAGCATAGTGAGGAGGAGTTGATGGTCAACAGTGTCAAATGCTGCTGAAAGATCTAGAAGAATAAGAAGAGAGAAGTCACCTTTGTTTTTAAACAACCCCTTATCTTGCCAAAAACAAAAGTTGTGAGAGCAGCATTACAGCGTGAAAAAAAAGGTGCAAATGGTTCATAAATGAAGCGTAGCACAGAAAAAGACCTCAAAAAGACACAATTTACACAAGTAGCTTAATAAATGTGCCCCATAGTGTTTCCTCATTGTTTGGTTTTAGCCTTTATACTTTCAAGATACTCAGTTCATTGTTATGTACAGAGATTTTTTTGTGAGGGACATGTGCAAAAGAGCTGGAAGCACAGGAAATGCATACAGGAATGGAGTCCAGCGTTGTTCAAATCCCATAAAACAGAGCTTTATTGAATCAAGTTAAAAATGTTTACATAGACAACTGATGCATTTTAGGCAATCACTGATAGCTATGACTAAAGGCAGTGTCTGCCTAAAATAGCAATTGGGGTAGAAACTACATATAGACTAAAGCAGTATCCAGAAACAGATGGTATAGAACCCTTTTTCCCATAGATCAGGAAAAGTCAGGAAAGTTACAGACATTCTGATGTATATGTATAGTGTTTGTTCTATGTTAGCTTGACATCTTCATTCTCATGATTGTTGGGGGTTCCACTGGTTAATCTTTCAATAATCAGAATGTTATGACATAGCCTATTGATATGTGATAATGTTTAATGATGGGTATACCCCTTTAAGGGATATACAATTTTTTTTAATGATACATTGTTTATATTATTCTTCTTATTATATTACGTTGTTTTATTATTAAATATACATTTTTTTTCTACATAGATGTATAGTGGAACTTACAAAAACAGGCAAGTGACAGTGTTTTGGTGAATGGGACCTACCAAAACAGTGTATTACATTTAGCCATATCCAGAGTTGGGAATAAACCTTTAAACTCACACTTGGCATCTTCTGTATTTTTTCACTTGTCCAGAAGTTTGTAAAAATGACATTTTTAGGCTAATGCCCCACGTAGCAAGTCGCAGCCAAAAATTGCTGCAGAAAAGACTGCGGGGTAAATGCATTGGGTTTTTTTTTTTTGTATAATTGACTTACTGCAATTTGCAAAACCGCTCGCGTTTTTTAAATCGGCGCATTTCCAGCGCATTAGCAAGAATCCAATCCACTTTGCAGGTAATGTAAAAAGCAGCATTTTTCCTTCGGTGTTTCCTCCGTGGCCAAAACGCTGTGTTTTCGCAGCGTGGGGCCCCATCCTTAGGGTATTATTGAAGTCTGCAGATTTTGTTCAGAAAATTCTGTGACTGAAAATCAGTTCAGTTCATCTCTTAGAGGTCTGCAGAAATCCAAGTGCTTGCTTGCCAAAACAAGATGAATGGAACTGATTTTCAGTTGTAGAAATTTCTGCAACAAAATCTGCTGTGTGTGAAGGCAGCAAATACACCCTTAATTAAAAAATAATTTATTACCAGAAGCTTTACCTGCCAGGTTTTTTTTGTGATCCTGTTTTTTTGTCCTTATTATCCTCACTTAGAAAAAATGTTTCCTGGTTATACTTCTTTCATACAAAAATAATAAAAAAACAAACTCAATCTCCTACTGACAGACTATCTATTTTATATTGACGTGTTTTTTTTTTCTAATTTTGTGGTTGCAGCTGTGGTACAATTTGGTTTAAATAGGAGATTTTTTTATTAGTGATTTAACGTTAAGGGGACTGTATTATAAGCTTAGTGTGGATGACATAGGATTCTTCTTTAAAGGGGTGTCTGGGGGTTAAATTTATTTTAGTTCATCTGGCAGATTCTTCATGATGGACCTGTGGGTTTTGGCCTGGTTCTGAATATAGATGGGCAATCCAATTCATTATGAGCAAACTAAAATTGTCGCTGCCGCATGTATTGTGCAGAAAAAATACAGAAGAGACACATGTTTTGCGAGTCACTCTGATGTTCTTTCGCCAACTGACACACATAGACATATACAGTCTCATATCCTGTACTAATCTGTTATTTAAGGTTTTTTTTTCTGCTCTGCGCACACAATACACAGTGTGATGGAGAGGGGTAATAAAAAAATTATTTGTTTCTTAAGCTTTATTTTTCTTTATATATACAGTCTCATAGCCTGCACTAATCTTAAAAAAGCTCATTTATTTAAAGCTGGCTGACACAATTAGTCTGATAGTTGCTGACCAGGTCACTCTTTTAGTGCTTTGCTATTTTTCTTAGTTTGTAAAAAATAACAAAAAAAACAGAACTATACTATACTATACACAGTGTCAGAATTATTGCCAATCACTATTATAATTAGGCAGTGTACAGTAAAAAAATGACTGGAGAAAACAGGCAGGGAACAGGCAAAAGAAAGGGGAGGAGAAAATACTTGTGTGAGTACTAACAATAAGAACAGTGACACTACTTCTGGTTTTGGTGACACTGCCAGTAGCTGCAGGATTGTTGTACTTCCTGAGAATGAAGATGAAGTTTTTGATCACTTAGCTTGCCCATCTCAGTCACAGGAGGATATTGCATCCGAGATCTTGTGAGTGATTTTGAGAAAGGCTTCTGTATTTTCCTTCTCCTCCTCCATAACATGTAATTTACTGTAGGGCCTTTTTGGACTATCAACTGTGTCTCCTTCATCTTCTTCACTGACACAGATCCCTGGTAGTGATGTGGCACCTGCTGAGAAACCTGTTTCTCCTAGTCATAGCAGTCTTCCTCCTCTTTTTCATAAGCTGGATGAGAACAGTTAGCATTGTTTGCAAGTAGAGGAGGAAGGCATGACTGTTGGTGGTGGAGGTAGTAGTCATTCTGGTATGGGACTTTGGGGGTAATCTGGAGGTGGAAATTATGTGCGTGTGCAGGAATCCCATGGCCATAATCTGTTAGAAAAAAGCGAGGAAGACGATGATGATTCTTTTGTGGATAGGACCTGGCAACCAGGTCAGGGTGCTAGGTGACATTAGAATAGAAGAGGGTGGTGGCAGTGATAATAGTAACATTTCTAGCCAAAGTGCAGACCCAACATCCAAAAAGTTAGCCGTAATCTCAAGAAAAGGCATCGCCATCTTATTTGGCAAATAGACTTGATAGTGTCACTAGCAGGGGAAGCTCTGCTCCTTCTCCCCATGATCTTCCTTTTAGGCACATCTACACGTAACACATGGTCATCTACTCTTCTTCCCCATTAACGTTAGTCATCCATAAGGGAATGTGTTTCCTGGAAACAGCAACATTCGCCCAGTCATCTAGCGATTATGCAACTTAACTTGCACCTGGCCAAGCTGCTGGCAGTGCAGTTACTGTCATACCAGGTAGTGCATTCCACTGTTTTTCACCAGTTGATGGCATGTACTCAATCTTGATGGAGGATACCTAGCCACCATTATTTCTCTAGAAAAGTTGTCCCTGCTTTATATCGCCATGTGTTGGAGACTGTGGGCCTTTCCTTGGATATGTCAGTCTGGAAAAAGGTGCACGTATCTGTTGACATGTGGAGCAGCAATTATGGACATGGGCAATACATGGCTTTCACAGCCCACTGAGTCAATGTTTTCAGCGGCAGCAGCCACAGTCCAGAAACACAACAAAGCCTGGTGCTAGTTCCACCCTGTTTATGCAGGCCTAGTTCCAGCACCATGCATGGCCCATCCAACTCCTCTAGATCTTCCACTCTGGACTTTTTCCTGCCACCATCTTCACCAGTACAAGGCATTGTGTCACTCCTTCTCCTCTTCCTTCTCCATCTACTCTTCCTCCCCTCTCATTACTCATTGGGTGTAAGGTTAAGCAGTGCCATGGGGTTTTACAATTAATGAGCCTGGATCAGAGGAGCCACACACTGGAGGAACTGTTTTCCTGCATCCTACAGCAAGTATCCTTCTGGATTGCTCCCCACCAACTCCAACTGGATAGCGTTGCCAATGACAATGGCACCAATATTGTTCCTGTGCTGTAGTTAAGTCAAATAACACATTGTCCTTGTATGATGCATGTACTTAATATGATGGTTTGGCACTTTATTAGCCTGTAGACTGCAGCATCAGTGATGTGATCCCTTTATTGTATATCTTACAGGAAATGCTCACACTCATGCAACGAGGGATGGAAGAGGAAGAACAACTTCCACCCCTTAGTTTATGTCATTGCCCTAGGTTGATGGAGGAGGGTGAGCATTTGGGTCTGGGTCATTATGGTGGAGGAACTGGGACGCCTAGACTTAAACAGGAGAAGGAGGAGGAAGAAGACTCACCTTTGGATGCAGAGGAGGCCCTTGATATGTCACAGGCACAGCCCAGGGGAATAGGCTAATCCTTATTTTTTTGGTAATGATGATAATGACAATGACCATGCTGGCCAAGAACACCAACCATGGCAGGCACATTTTGGAAAGCATAGCAGATTGTATGCTCTGCTACTTACACAGTGACAAGCGTATTATTAGCATAAAGTAGAGGGATGAGTACTGGATGGCAGTACAAGATGGGGAAATTCTCCCCTGCCTCCAAAAGGGAAGAAAAATTGGAATATTATCAGGATAGGCTGTATACCCATCTTAGTGCAGCATTTAGGGAGACCACTGCAACTACCAGTTGTATATGTTCCCATGTGGCCTCTGCCCACTCCCACTTCATCAGCCAGTGCTTCACCTCCTCTGCGAGTGCCACAGCTACAATGGTCAGGAGTAAAAGGACAGCAGCAGCCAGTACATGAAGAACCAGAAATTTTCCAGGTCAAAGTGCCAAACGGAGCCACAACAAGCAGCAACAGGTACAGTCATACATGGAGTGCACCTATATTCCCACCAATAGGATCAATACGTTAGAGCAGTGGAAGGAGCTAGCCCAGTTTGCTATGGGTGTTCAGTGCTGCTGTTGGCATTTTCACACCTAGAAGGACAAAACTGTCCACAGCTAGTATGGAAAAAGTTACTTTCATCAAAATGGATCAGGCATGGCTCCATGAGGATTTTCACACATCTATGCTCTGAATAGAGGTGCCACTGCCTCCCTGTATAATGTTCCATTTACTGTATTGTTGATGATGCCTGCTACTCCTAAACAGCTATCACTACTGCCACCACTCAGCCAGACATATCCTGCGGCCTGGTCATTCATACCATTCCATGTCGTACTGCCTGTTAGGTTGCCACAGCTACTACCACTGCCACTACTCAGCTAGATATGTCCTGCAGTTGGGTCCATCACATTCCACTATAGCACACTGTTGGTGCCACAGTATTGGCATCAAAAGAACAAAACCATTTTGATTTAACATCTGCTCCTAGGGATCATTTTTGGTGTTTTTTTTTTTTTTTTTTTAAACTAATCTTGAGAGGTTCGCTCATCTCTTGTTCTGACTCCCATGTCACTTAATCGGAACCAGCCCCTGACTATAATCTAGCTAGCCCCCATATCACAGTTAATAGTTACTTGCGAGATCAGGATTGGATGTCAGGGGCTTGTTCTGATAATGTGACCTGGGGGTCGGAAACAGACTGGAACCTTTGTGTCCACCATGAAGAACCCAGCAGACGTAGTAAGGTAAATTTAACTCCCCGGACAACCTCTTTAAATAAATACAATATTCACAAAGGGAAAAAAATAGCAACTCAGTTGCACAACAAAGCTGTACCTTACATGCACATTTATAATGAATACTCCAACATGGATTAGTTTTCTTCCCTTACTCTTTGATTATAACATGTATCCTGAGAACAGGCTTGGAAAGATTGGTGGAATTGTGGAATGCAGGCGAACGTGTAATGTGTGTTTCAATTGCTGGTTTCCTATTTCACCTTTACAAAAACAGCTTTTTTCTGCCAAGTTATTCAAAATAGTGAGATGATTAATGGAGCTGGAGCTGTCCCAAAGTATAAGTATGTGTGTATTGTAAGGAAGAACAACATTTGAGAAAGGGAGACAAGAAGAAGAATGCATCTCGAGGTCCCTTAGCTTCTATAGAACTACTTGTTCATGCATATTCCTGTCGTGCATTCATGTGTGCACAGAGTATGTAGTGAACCACATAGAGTACCTGTGGCACTGTATTATGTGCGCTGTTTGGTGCATCTGTGCAGTGTAATCTTGCAGAGATTCTTCTGAAGTAGCAGAGCTTAGAGACTTTTTTTTAACAGGCCAATGATCAGACTTGACCATTGTGAAGTGTAAATATGACCAGTGGTCAGCTGGCAAACCAGCTAATGCCTGTTCAGTCAGCTGATGAGCATCTAACATGAGGGCATAAAATCAGTACACCCCTCGTACAAACGGTTTGTGTTGCTGACAAATACACCTTGTATGGGGACAATTGATTGTACTATTAACCCTTATTCAATATAATGTAAACATTTCACCAAATAAATGGTAGCTAACACTGATCGACTTGCGACATTGACAATTAGCGCTTTTTACAGGCAGTGAATCTACACCTGTTCAAGGACCCTTAGCTATAGAATAGTTCTGTAATAAGGCAACAACACACATGGAGGTACATAAGGACCCCATATAAGTCTACTGTATTTTGAGAGGTTGTCATGAACTGTTATAAGTTATTGTGCTTGAGGCCCTAGATATTTCCAGATGATTAAGATGGTTTGATTCTCTAAGCCTTATGACATTTTCAAGCTTAGGTTTATGCACTACAGCACTAAAGTGGCTCCATACTTTATCTCATTGGTAGTTTGTTCTTGTATTTAAAACTATAAGCTACACTAGCAAGGTACACTTATACAGACTACACATTACCATTACACCCCTCTGTGAATATGTCTGCATTTAAGGAAAGAACATTAAACCAGACATTATTAGCAATTTGCCTATATAATAACTCTGCTCCAAAAGCAAAAGCCCATGGTGCAAATATCTTCTGAAATGGCCCCTTGTTTTCCTATTGTGATGTTGAATTTTAATTTTAGGTAAATTATTAACTAATGTAATCTTTCAGTAAATTTAGCATTTTGCTTACGCACACTAATAAAAGCATGTAGCTAGTAAACACATTAAAGTTATATTGAGTAAATATTGTGGAATTACTTTCATTTGACTTTTAATTTACTTAAGAGACCCAAAAAGCCCTGAAAGCGTTTCACAGCAATTTCTAAGTTATTTAGGCAATGTAATCACTTTTCCCGAACTTCACTTTTGTTCAGTCTTTAATAGAACTACACACGACTTTGTTAATTTACTCTGACAGGTTAATGTTGATATCAGGAGGAAGTTGAGCTCTCAGTTGTGTAAGCAGTGCTGATAAGTCGTTTCTTTTAAGATGTACCACTTTCCTTTGTGTAACCACAGATATTTGTCTGCTGATAGAAATAAGTCTTCATTAACAAAGGTGGCATGCAATCATACAGTCAGATTAGTCATTTCATTAGCTTCAAGGATTGAAAAAGCTTTTCTATCTATGTAGGACTGTTCAGACAATGCAGTTACTGTCACACTTCTAGCCAGCTATTGGATTGTAATTATGAAATCTTGCAAATAACACAGACTGAAGGATGCCCTGGTAAGTAATTACAGGGGGAAGTTTGTGTTTTTGCCTCAATTTTCCTTTTATAAATAAACTGATAATATGAAAACTTTTTGATAGATCTGCTCATATAATCTCCTATGAAAATAAAGGTTTTAAAAGTGAAGTGCAAATTCAGTTGTATGCTAGAACTTCATGTATTAAAAGGAAGTTTATCACATTGTACATGCAGAGTAGAGTGCATGTACAGCGCAGTGAACTAAACAGATAGGAAAAAATTCAGGATAATATGCTTAGCAGTCTTTTGGACCTATTTAGCGATTTGCAGCTATCTGAGTATGCATACTCATACAGTGAAGACTACCAAGTGAATAGGACCCCGGGACTCCTAAGCACAGGAAGAGCAGGAATATAATTAAATTAAATCAAAATCATGCTGAATATTCACGTTTTATTGACCCTGCGTACTACCTGGTGTTCACATTTAGTGAATTTCAGGTATCTTACAAAATGCTGACTATTTATACCATGCATTAAAAATCACAACTACTAGTCTCACCATATTCGAACCTTTAGATGCATCTGAAGGACCAGATTTATTGCATGATACAATGACATGAGATGAGAGTTAGGTCACGTAAGAGGGATAAGTATTCTATGATGGTAGTAAAGGGAAAGGTTATGAATGGCTGCCAGAATGAAATGGTAAAATCAATATGTGAGCATGGTGGATCTCAACTGAAAATTAAATAGAGGTAAATTAATAGATGAACTATATACTTTATCTGCAGATTATGACTTCTGTACAGGCCATATAACACTGGGGCATGTAGAATATAGTAATAGGTAGGAAGAAGTTTCTGAAGTTTTTCAGAAGGAAGAAGAGTTTTGACTATGGATGCAATGAGATATTTTGTTTCCTATGGCTTTCCAATTTAAAGATGATATCACTGTGATTAATATGGATAGAAACTGTAAAGCAATCTGCACCCAGTATATTGCTTACAGTGTAGACTGTACCTGACACTTTGTAATTGTTATATAGAATCCAGCACTGAAAAATCACTAATAGTGCTCTGCAGTTTATGTCAGCACATTACAGACTTAAACTTTTATCTCCCACCAGGTTTGGGATGAACATTCATCATAATATGACCATAGACGTACATTAGCCAGACGTATGTCCTAAAAATATACATTTGACATAGCTGACTATGCTTGTCAGACCAGTATATAAAGGACCTACTTCACAACAACTCTATAGGCATACAGATGCACTTTTTTCAGGAATAGGTTATGCTATTTCTTTCAAGTGGCTTTGCTGTAAGGCTGAATTTACACATGCATTTTTTGTTGCATCTTTGCAGAAAAAAATATTTCCTGGCATTTTTACATAAACAGCAACAAAAGTGACGTGTCAATAAGGGTTACACTCACCAGGTTAGACTGGAAAATAGTTTTTTTCTGCTATATATCTGGTCTCCTCTGAACAGTTTGCCAGTATTGTAATAAAACGTGGCTGAAAAATACTTTTACCAAGTGGTAAACATCTGATTGCTCTCACAGATATCAGAATTTACCACTAAACCAGTATGAGTGGTTCTTTTACATCTACCCATGCACATTTGTTTGCAGGTGTGACCAGTACCCACCCTCTTGTCAATGCCTATATGCAGGATTGCGCAACAATAAAAATTCTTTATGCCAGCCCACATGCAAGAGATAACTGTTTGTTAAATGATTGTTCATCTGACACATTAGTCCACTTGGCAGGCCAGAAAGAGATGAGTGGCTACCAAACAGATCTGACAAGGCTTCTCTTGGGAGAAAGAAATGTGATTGGACAGAGAATCCAGATTTTTGCTTATTATAACTGGAAACTTTAAGGTTCTATTGGCAGTCCTCATAAACATTAGATTTTAAATCCATTGCAGTGAGCATGGTCCTATTGCCTCACACTGCTTCTTCCACTGCTAAAGATAACTGTTTAGTAGGAGTCAAACTGCAGGGTCCCACACAGGAATGGGGCAATCATGTAATCACCAATTCATTTTCAACAATACTAACTGTACTATGTCCATCAAGTTCAGTCAGGGGACGGGAAAGAGCTTGACTAAACGAAATAAGTATTCTATACATTTCAATAAACATCATTGCTATTTTGCTCTAAAAAGGCATACAAGAAACTGAAAATTCACACACTCTTTATACACACACAAGACCTGGATATTACTGATTCCTCCTTCACGCCCCACAAGTTTCCAGATTTGTTTATTTATGACCTATTGTAAATAACATCTCTACTTATGTTGCATTTTGATTTTCTTTAAAGATTCTAAGACCCTTTGAAGATCCAGGTCTTGTGTGTGTATAAAGAGTGTGTGAATTTTCAGTATCTTGTATGTCTGAAGAAGAGAGATAGTACTCTCGAAAGTTCACTATCAAATATACTCAGTTAGCTTCTAAAAGGTATCGCCTGATTTCTTCACTAGAAATACTAGATAGATGTATTATTTGATAATTTTTTCTGTGGACATTTTTAAATTTTAGAACTTTTTCATTTTTTTTAAATCCCAATAAAGGGGTTCTAATATTTCAGTCACAGAATGCCTCTTACCTTATACTTCATATGGTTCCCCTCTCTAGTGCAATCATTTTACTATATGGTTGTTTTTTTTTTTTTTTTGTTATTATCGGGCAGTTCTACCATTTGGACATTATTGTTATGTCTCTGCCTGTTCGGGTCTCTGTGCCACCCTCTGCTCGCATGCTGCGGCATAAGATGGCGTCCTCAGTTTGATTCTTTGCTTAGGATTCTAGATGCTTAGTCTGAACGCAGTCCTAGTTCCCTTGCTGTGTAATGGATTTCCAGCCACACCCGTGTTCTGAGCATTGTTTCTCTCTGGACTCTCTACTATTATCTCTGACCTTTGGCTTGCCTTGTGACTTCTCTCTTGGATTTCGATTTGGTACCACGTTTGCTTCTCTGGTTGTGACCCCTGGCTTGTTTACCATTCTTCTTCGTGGTTTGTCTTGTTCTGTGTGTCACTTTACTCAGTATAGGGCTCGTCTTCAAGTTGTCCTTTTACCGTTTAGGGTAATCTGAGGCAATAGGAAGGGACAGTGGCTGGGGTGAGATTAGGGCTCACTTGTCTCTGTCCTTCCTCCCAGACCCCTGCAGTAGTGTGAGGGTATTGCTACGTCTGGCAAGACCCTCACAATTATATAATTTTCTTGTTTTTACTGTTTCATATTTATTTATTTTTTGTTTGCATGTATGAATGTATTTAACAGACCTCTAGCATTTCTTCCCACATTGTAGAGCTGTTCTGGGTCTGCTAAGACATGCAAGCCCTAGCCCATACTGGGCACAAAGTGATCACATGATGTATCATATGATCATCAGAACTAAAACAGCTATTGGTGTTAAACATTTTTGCAAATAAAATTTTCAGCGTTGTAAAGATTTTCTCTAACCATCTTAGTAATGACAGTCTGTTGCATTGATCAGTTGCCTATAAATACGGCCATGAATACAGGAACTTTCTGTGGTCTGGGACTGGTCACCCAGCTGTGATTTCCGTATCATGGACAGGTTATCATGCAGGAATATTGTATGCATCAACAACAAGGAAATCTTGGCTGCATTTCTCTGCCAGACACCAGAAAGTTCCTGCATTCATCATGGTCATACCTATCAAGACAACAAACTGTCACCACTAAGATGATTATGGAAAATCTTCAAAACGCTACACAATTTTAGATACTTTGTACTCTGCACATTGAAATATGGCGATTTTAATTGGAAACCCCTTTTAAAGAAGCGGTTCATGAAAAGTCATGGTGTTTTGAGTGTTCTACTAGTGCAAGATCTGAAGGGGTGGTGTATGCCTTCTCTCTTTGTTGTTGAGTGATACACTGCTCTTATGCTGTGTATTAGGTGTTGTACAGTGAATAAACAACCACATTCTCATAAACAGACCTTATTTTCAGCTTCAGAAATTTCCTCAACATATCTGCCGTGTATGAATTTACCCCATAATGGGGCTGGAATGTGAATATCAATAAATTCCAGAATAAAAACCCAGGTTGGATAGTTTGTTAGTGTGTGCAGTGTGGCAGTCATCTATTAGTTAGCCATGAAATGATAAGTATTCCTCTAGGGATTGGGATACATACACTGTATTTATTACTTATTATATGTGTGTTAATATAGATCATTGCTATAGGTAAATTGTTTGTTTTTGGGGATTACAAAGTAGCAAACAAGTGAAAGTTAAGACTAGAATGTGATACAGTTTTAGACTTTTCTTCTTGTGTCCATCTTGTTAGCATTGTAGCACATTAGAAAAGGCTGATTTGTATTCAAATACATGTGTGATCCCATTTCCATTGTTTGCTTTCTCACACAGCACTTTCACCTACACCCCCTTCCCTCTCATTTGATAGTCAGTGGGCTTCTTCCTGCCCTGAATACCACAGTTCCAATTTATTCAAACTCCCATCATTAGCACTAGTCCCCCCACTGAAATTATGAATGAAAGGCCTTGTTGTTCTTTACAAATAACTCCAGCTTCCTCGGTCAGTCTAATTCAAATGAAAGTGACTGCCAGGAGAAGTGTTTGTATGATGGACAGTCCACTCAGCAAGTGAACAAATAACACAGGAAGTTTTTCAAGGGATATTTCATGCTGACCTGTTAGTCTTCCCTGTCACAAACAAAGATAAAGCAGACAGCACAGGATGTCTTTCACAGATGTCAGGAGCATGGAATGATTTACAGAAAGTTTCAGAACTTGGTCTAATTCTATTTTTTCTTAATTTGTCAGAAAGGACAAAGAGGACTTGTCGTAATGCTACAGACTTCTATAGGATGTATAAAAGTGTTGATGTATTTTCATTCTAACTAGTGTTTTTCTTGAGGGTGACGGCACACAGAGCTTTATGATGTAGCGGGCACTTCAATTTTATCAGTATCATTGGCTCATTGCGCAAGTCTTTGCCAACATGCAAGTGTGTGGCTGCCACATGGCGGACACTGTGTGCATTCACTCTTGTTATTATTATGTAAGTTGCTTATTAATGCAATTTTGTATTTTTTTGACTGTTTATTATTTTTGCTATGGTGTTAGTTGTATAGTTGTTAGTTATATGTAATATTTATTTTATGTTTTGTTTCATGATTGTGATACAAAATATTCTTTTCTTCCTTGCTTCCTTTCTTCTTTCTTTGTTTCCTCTTCCCATTCCCGTGGTGCATATATATTTCTTTTTAATGAATAAAATAGCTATTAACTTCATCAGTAAATTCAGTTCTGGTTCAGCAGACTGTGGCAAAGATTCCCTGCAGTGGAAACACCTACACCTTCAGTAACTATTGTTGGAACCAATGGAGAGACAGGCACCATTTATTTGATTTTGAAAGCAAAGAGCCAGTCACATAGTTGAATTAGTAAAACCCCCAGCTGAGGAGTTTTATTCTTCTCAGTTTTCTTTTGAGCACAGGGCAAAAGGTAATTGACAGGCTGATTGTGTAGCTAAGGCCCCAGTCACACATTTTAATAATAGCTGTCTGAGGTGATGAGTGAAGAAGGACTGTTCAGGAAACACTTTGAGCCCTTCAAGTGGACAGGCCTCAGTGACTTCCATGTACTTTCTGCTACAAACTCCTCTTCGAGAAATAACACGAAGCATTTGAACATGGCAGTTGTTTTTCCTGTACCGAGTAGGGAAGCATATGTTTTCTCATTTAAAATCTATACACTAGAGCAGTCCTAATTTACAATGTGAGACATAACACAGCTGTTTTCAGAATGCTTAGAGACAGTTGTTGTTTAGATTCCAAATATAAATATACATTATCTTCTTCCCATTTACACTATCTATCTAGAAAAAGAAAATACAATCACTAGCAAAAGGATTCATGCCTCAAGGTTCAAACCAAGTCCGGTACATATAAACAAATCCAAAAAATGTCAGTGCGCCAAGGATAAAGTCAAAAGTTGGGGTACTTTATTGACCCATTTGTGCAATATTTCAGCTCTTCAATAGAGCCTTTTTCAAGTTTGTCAATAAAGTACCCCATCTTTTCACTTTAACCTTGGAGGTCTGTCATTTTTTTTAGGTTTATGTCTATCTCTATGCAGTATCTATATCTGTCTATGTATCTATCTATTTGAGGCCCGGGGCCCTACGCTGCGATTTGGCCATGGCGTCAGCCCCCCTTATATATAATAATTTCCTCTTATAATAGCCCCCTTATATTTGAGTATAATAGCTCCCTTATATATAACAGTCTCCCCATTATAACAATCCACCTTATATATAATAGTTACTGTCCTAAAATAGCCCCCTTATATATAATAGTTCCCTGTTTATATAGAAGACTCCTCCTTATACATAATAGCCCCTTATATATAACAGTCTCCCCCTTATAACAGCCGATCTTATATATAATAGTGCCCCCTTTTTATATATAATAGTTTCTCTCTTATAATAGCCCCCTTATATATAATAATTCCTCTCTTATAATAGCCCCCTTATACAGTATATAATAATTCCTCTCTTATAATAGCGTTCCTTATATAAAATAGTTCCTCCATTATAAATAATAGCCCCCTTATATATGTCTTCCCCTTATAAGAGCCCTCCTTATATATAATAATTCCCCCTTATAATAGCTCCCTTATATATAATTCCTCTCTTATAATAGTGCCCCTTATGTATAATATTTCCCCCATTATAAATATTAGCCCCCTTATATAAAGTCTCCCACTTATAATAGCCCCCTCATATATAACATTCTCTCCCTTATAGTAGCCCCCTTATATATAATAGTTCCTTTTATAATAGTCCCTGTGAAGAATATCGCCTCGCCCAGCCGCCTGGCACGCCTGCGATCACACTTCTTTCTTAACCTCCCACTCACACACCGTGAGTAGACCAGGTCATAGGATAAAACGAACGAGCGATATAAATTTTATATGTTTAATAACCCAAGTGGGTCGGTATGAATTAATAGCATATACAGAAATATACAATATTAATATGATCAAGCATAAACATACAAGCAAAAGGGCAATGATACAATACACCAAAATAAAAGGAAATAAAGATTAGAAAAAATACCTGAGCACACAGCTTTGTCCTAGCTGTCTCTCTTCCATGCTCAACACCATACTCCTAGTCCGTTTCTCTAGGCCACAGCAGAGTTTTGGGCCTAGGGCGCAAGCTTAAGCAAGTTGCATAAAACAATCCTTCTACATGCTGTCCAGAACTAGGCCCTCAAAGCATTCCTCAGTAGGGCAGGCCCTCTCATCTTCTCCCAGATCCGAGCTCCTTACTGCCTCTTTGCTGAATGACCCCAGAATCCAGGTCTGCCCACAGCATATGGCTAGTGCTCCACCCACCCCTTGCACCCAGGCAGCCCCCCTTCTCCCACCTTTGCAGAACCCTTGGAGAGATGGGTGAAGTTAAGGCTTGCTCTCCCCCATCCCATGTGGCCAGGGATAATAAAAGTGCCTGGCTATAGCAAGCCATCTCCAATGAACACACGTAAAACCAGTGAAGCCTATCGTCCAGCAATGTGGACTCAACTAAAGCACCACATTCCAAGTGGGGGAAGGACTGACCTAAGCAAGTAAAACACACTTCCAAGAAAGATATAAAACTGAGGGTCGGTTCATCACACCTCCCCCTTTTAGAGCGTGTCGGGAGGAAGGACGATCCTAAGATCGCCTTCCGCAGACACCTTGGCGGCCTCACCCCGCTGGGACCTGCGCTGGTCCCTGACCATATTCCTGGCGTACTGATACCCTCTTCCTCTCCTGTCTGAATGGAGACTCTTCTAAGGTTCAGGCTCTGAATTAAGTAGACCTGGCTACCTCCTGCTTGCTCTGGGTCCCTCCCCCGAGTGCTGGTGTCCCTCAGACCCACACTCACAACCCCAGGCCCTTGTGGTACCGGTGCTGAGACCCCATCCCGGCAGTCTCCGCCCACCTGGCTACCCCTGGCCTGCACTGGGACCTCGTTGTGAGTGCTGGCATCCCGCAGATCCACACTCGCAACCCCAGGCCCTTGTGGTGCCGGTGCTGAGACCCCATCCCGGCAGTCTCCGCCCACCTGGCTACCCCCGGCCTGCACTGGGACCTCGTGCTGAGTGCTGGCATCCAGCAGATCCACACTCGCAACCCCAGGCCCTTGTGATACCAGTTTAGAGACCCCTTCCCGGCAGTCTCTCAGGGTCTCTCCCACACTAGCCGCTAGTTGGGAGAGTTCTAGGGGATTCTGCACCTCCCCCTTTGCTTCCAAACCTAGGGGCACCTCTGGTTCTGGCACAGGTATGTTTGGACCCTGTCCTCCCTCCCAGACGCCTTGCCCCTTTGGGCCTACACCCTGTTCCTCCTGTACTTGGGTGGGTGATGGTGATACCTTGGGCAAATGACTGAGATTATGCTTCCCCAAACCATCCCTCCACAATACATTGACAGGTAATACATTTGACACACCCCCTTCTTGGGTCCCACCTCCAGCACCCCATGCCGTCTGCACTTGGGCCATGGGCACGACTGGCACACCTTGGATGGCTGTTTCTCCTTCCCAGGACTCTTTCACAAGAGTTAGGGGCCCACGTACACGTCTCCCATACAAGAGCTCAAAGGGGAAGAACCCCGTTGAGGCTTGCGGCACCTCCCGGTAAGCGAACAGCAGGTGTGGGAGATAAGGCTCCCAGTCGCGCCCGTGGGACTCGACTAACATCCTGAGCATCTGCTTCAGGGTGCCATTGAACCGTTCACACAGGCCATTGGTCTGTGGGTGATACGGGCTGGACACCAGATGTTGCACCTCTGTTACCTTACACAGGCCTTGCATCAAGGCAGACATGAACTGGGTACCTTGGCCTGTGAACATCTCTCTGGGAAATCCAACATGGAAGAAGATGTCTACCAGAGCCTTGGCCACTACATCAGCCCGGGTGGAAGACAGCGCGACAGCTTCCGGGTACCTAGTAGCGTAGTTTACTACCGTTAATATGAAACGTTTCCCGGTGCGACTGGGAATGGACAGGGGTCCAATGAGATCCACAGCCACCCGCTGGAAAGGTTCGGTTATGATGGGCATAGGTATCATTGGTGCTTTGGAGCCTTGCCCCGCCTTGCCCATCCTCTGACAAGTATCACATGAACAGCAGTATTTAGCTACATCTGTCCCCATCTTAGGCCAGTAGAATAAGTGGCTGAGGCGAGCCTTGGTCTTAGCGATCCCCAGGTGGCCTGCCAGTGGAATATCATGAGCAATTCGCAACAACTCCACCCGATAGGGTTGGGGTACCACCAAATGTTTCTCCCTTAGCCGACTTTCTTTTCCCTTTGTGGGGATCGTTTCCCGGTACAACCTCCCTTGCTCCCAGTACACGCGGTCCTTGTCCGACTCCAAGGGAGGTTGATCAGCACGCTCCTTCAATGCGTCCAGACTGCGATCAGCTTGGACAGCGTCCCTGAACTCCTGACTGGAACCAGACAGAAGAGATGTGCATGTCACATACCCGCCGGGCTCCTCCGGCTCCAGGGTGGGGAGGCTAGTCACGGCGGCCTCAGTGCCATCTCCGGGTGACAGAGGGAACGGCTCAGGGGTCGGAGCGCCTTCCACCCCTCTAGCACTCTGGCTGCGGGTTACCACTGCAACACCAGCAGTCCGTTCCTCATCCGGATCGGCCCTGAGATCCCCGTGACCCACCTGACCACCTGGCACATTGTCCTCAGTTGGGGTTGCCCCCAGCATCTCAGAAGAGCTACCCTGTAAACCTGCAAGGCAAGAATTAGCAATTACATTGACATTGCATTCATTCATTGATTCACAGTGAACTGCATGGGTGAATGGCTCAGCCAGGGTCACACTGAGGGGGCTCTCATCACCCGCAGATGTGGGCGGGGCTACAGCCAGGTCAGCATTCCACAATGCCTCATTCACATGCTCACTGATTACTTTAGCTGGACACACAGCAAGGGGAGACAAAAGGCTAACCCCTCCCTCTGCCTGTGTCTGTGCCTGTGTGGCAGGCTTCACCACCTCATTAAAATCATCCTTCAGTACAGACATTTTGTCACAGCGAGGTGGGGCTACTCCCACCCCATATTGGGACACCAAGGGCCCCAAATCTCTTCCCAATAGTACATTGGCAGGCAGATCAGACACTAGCCCCACATCACGCATCCCTTTTCCCGCACCCTAGTCCAAATGGACGCAAGCCATGGGCACAGTTACGCGTTGTTGTCCAATACCCTTCAGAGTCAGAGTTTTTCCAGGGATAATACTGTCCGCAGGGACCAAGTCAGCTTGCACCAGAGTAATCTGCGCCCCAGTGTCCCGAAATCCCATGACCACTTTACCCCCCACAATGACCTGTTGACTGTTGGCATCGGATTGCAACCCCTCCCTCCCCACCAAGTATACAGAAGAGCCAACTGCCGTGGCTGGGGACACAGGGGGGTTCTTAGAGCGGTTGGGGCACTCCGCCTTGAAATGTCCTGGCTGGTTACAGGCATGACACTGCCGGACCTCTCCTTGGGATTTAGAGGTGGTCCTTGGGGCGCCCAGAGTTCTTGGGACAGGGGAAGTAGAGGGGGCACCCGGATAGAGTTTGTCTTACCCCACTTGGAGACCGCAGGCTGTGGTGAACTCCAACTTTGCCCCTCCTTCCCGCTTGGGGGTCTCTGCAGTGTGGCTCCTCTCTTGATCCCCTGCTCCCTGGTGGACACATAGTCGTCAGCAATCTCTGCAGCATTGTCTGCTGTTGTGGGTTTCCGATCACACACGAACTGGCGGACCTCCAGAGGGCACACCTGGAGAAATTGTTCCTTTTATCATAAGATCCCCAATTCCCTCAAACGTGGTGACAGTAAGTCCTTTGATCCACTGCCAGAATGTAACCTGTAAGTGGTGCAGAACATCCGCATAGCTCTCTGTGGGACCCCGCTGGATATTCCGGAACTTTTTGCGGTACACCTCCGGCGTGAGCCGGTATCTCCGGATCAGCGCCGCTTTGATGGTCTCATAGTCCGCGTCCACTGGTAAGCTCGTGGAAACATCCAGGCCTTTTCCCTTCAGCCGGGGAGACAGGTAACGGGCCCATTCTGCCTGGGGAATATGATGCTGCTTACACACCCGCTCAAATCCCCGCAAAAACGAGTCCAAGTCCCCGTTATCTTCCAAGATTGGAAAGTCCTCGGATCGGATCTTTAGTGCTCGGGCTCCTGGAGTTGGTGCAGGGGAAGGTTGCGCCTGCTGGCAAAGTTCCAGCTTTTTTAGCTCAAGCTGATGCTCCAACTCCGCCCGACACTCTGCAGCAGCGGCCTCTCTTTCCGCCCAGCACTCTCGCAGCAGCGGCCTCTCTCTCCACCCGGCGCTCTGCAGCTTCTCTCTCCGCCCGGCGCTCTGCAGCTTCTCAGTACTGGAGAATCACCTGCAGACGGGTGCTAGAGTCACTAGCGTCTATCTGCTGTAAGGCCATTTGCAAGTGTAAGTCCGTTACCCCCACAGAACTGGGGTTACTGGTCCCTCCAGGCACAGTTACCTCTGGGGTCCGGGCACCTGCGGAACCGTCTGGCATGGTGATGTTGTCTGGTGCCAGCCTCTCAGGACCTTGCTCCGCCTCCTGCATGGCTATGGTAGCTTCCATATCTGCCATCTCCTGGAGTTCAGCAGCAACCAAGTCCTGCAGACATTTGGTTATGCTTCTGGTCCCACCAGCCATCCACTGGAAGCCGTTGCCAAATAAAAGATAGGACAGAAAAAAGAAGAAGGGAGGGAACAGTACTGTACCAAACTTTCACCGTATTTTAAGCTTGATCTCATACCGCGCTCGTTCCATAGGATTGCCGCAATCCCCAGTGTCTGCGTGATACCACACCCACACACTGTAACCCTAATATCCCACCGCTGCCACCACTGTGAAGAATATCGCCTCGCCCAGCCGCCTGGCACACCTGCGATCAGACTTCTTTCTTAACCTCCCACTCACACACCGTGAGTAGACCATGTCATAGGATAAAACGAACGAGCGATATAAATTTTATATGTTTAATAACCCAAGTGGGTCGGTATGAATTAATAGCATATACAGAAATATACAATATTAATATGATCAAGCATAAACATACAAGCAAAAGGGCAATGATACAATACACCAAAATAAAAGGAAATAAAGATTAGAAAAAATACCTGAGCACACAGCTTTGTCCTAGCTGTCTCTCTTCCATGCTCAACACCATACTCCTAATCCGTTTCTCTAGGCCACAGCAGAGTTTTGGGCCTAGGGCGCAAGCTTAAGCAAGTTGCATAAAACAATCCTTCTACATGCTGTCCAGAACTAGGCCCTCAAAGCATTCCTCAGTAGGGCAGGCCCTCTCATCTTCTCCCAGATCCGAGCTCCTTACTGCCTCTTTGCTGAATGACCCCAGAATCCAGGTCTGCCCACAGCATATGGCTAGTGCTCCACCCACCCCTTGCACCCAGGCAGCCCCCCTTCTCCCACCTTTGCAGAACCCTTGGAGAGATGGGTGAAGTTAAGGCTTGCTATCCCCCACCCCATCTGGCCAGGGATAATAAAAGTGCCTGGCTATAGCAAGCCATCTCCAATGAACACACATAAAACCAGTGAAGCCTATCGTCCAGCAATGTGGACTCAACTAAAGCACCGCATTCCAAGTGGGGGAAGGACTGACCTAAGCAAGTAAAACACACTTCCAAGAAAGATATAAAACTGAGGGTCGGTTCATCACAGTCCCCCCTTAAGTGCCCTTATATATAATAGTACGCCCTTATATAGCTCCCCTAACAGTATCCCCCCTTATAATAGCTCCCCTTATACAATAGTTCCTCTCTTATAATAACCCCAACGAATAGTCTCTTATAATAACCCCCTCTTATATAATAGTTCCTCTCTTATAATAATCCCCTTATATATAAATAGTTCCCTATCTTATAATAGTTTCCCCCTATCAGACCCCTTTCCCTTACCATAAAACAATAATCGTTTTGGATTGAACAAAAGCTTTTATTTGCATCCAGCTATACAAAAAATAACAAGGTACGCGACGCAGCGAAACGTTTACAATACCACAATTCAGTCTACCATTCATCCTTAGGGGGGGGGCGGGGGGTGAATACATCCCCTCATGCTGCACTATAAACCTAAATGAAATACTTTTGGTCAATGCAAACACAGACGAGGACAAAACAGAGGGAGGGGGGGGGGGGGGCTATCAATAATAGTTGACCCCACACACATGAGGGGAGACAGGCAAGCAAGAAAAATATACTTCCTAACTACCCTACTTCCACCCGGCAATAACTAACACATTAGGGGGGGGGGGGTAAATACAAGAAATAATATACCTTACACTACCCACCCACCAACAAAGGAACAGCAAAGCACAACGTGTGGGTGGGGAGGGGGGGAGGGGGGGGTATAAAACAATAAATCTGTTACTCACCTTACCGCGCTCCCACGATGAATGGAGCAGCTGAAGTCTCTCCCTGTAGGACTGGCACAGGTGGCACGATGCACCTGCGTTACAGTGATGTCCTGTGCGTTTCAGTCGGTCTTATATGGCAGAGCAGGGACTTTTCAGCTCCCAGCTCTGACATAGGATTAAACAGTATCTGCGTACACAGCACAGCACACTAATACAGCTGTGGAGCTCCCAGGATTCAAGCTATCAGGCTAAAAGCCTGATGCTCTGGATCCCTGGGGCCCCTTTGGAGATGGCATTAATGCCATGGCAAAAACCACATCATTTTATATTAACTGCAAAGGGGAAGGGATTCTGGCTAATCCCATCAACCCATAGCAGAAAATAATCCGCAGCGGAAATGCTGCAATTTGAAAAACGCTTGCGTTTATGCAAATTGCAGCATGTCAATTATACCTATGGATGCACTGGTGGTTTGCATATAGGTATAATGAAAGTAGAAAGTCCACAGTGGAAAACTCTGCATACTTTCTGTGAAAAGCACTGCGGGAGAAACTGTGAGGCGTTTCCGCCGCATTTTTTCCCCTAACACTTTTTGGCTGCGGCTCACTACATGGGGCCTTAGCCGAAAGTCCATAAGAGAGCAGCACCAAAGGGTTAAATTGGTCAAAAATGGGTATCCAAATCCCTATAGAACTTTTCTCAAGCTGTTTAGGTAGATGCAGATTAGACACAGACATCATAGTGATGTAGCAAACTAAACTTTACTTGCTTTTCCAATTCAGTGGGGTACAAGAACTTGAACTGAGTAGCAAACTGGGTACAGAATTATGTACAAGATGATTTATAGGCAAGAGACAGCTCAGGCTAGGTTCACATCTGCTTCGGAGCCTCCGCCGCAGATTCCACCGAAAATCGGCAGAGAGAAAAGTTCTGCATGGAGGAGTTTTATCTTCGCTGGTTTCAGTATAAAATTTAGAGGCTAACTGAGTAAAAGGTATCGCCTGATTTCTTCACTCTTCCACTACTTTCAATGGCTAACACGGTACAACATTATATTACTATCAGTATAAAATTGTCAGAAACCCAACAGTCACCAGGCTGATCCCATTATAGTCTATTGGGTCCTTGGGTGTCCGTGGGTAACTGCTGTTTTAGGGGACGAGCTCTCCATTGTTTGGGTCCCCTGGCAAACCTGAATGATGGAGAGCCCAGCTGTAGTGTGAACCTAGCCTAAGGAAGTATTTTCTTAGACTGGTAATTTGGCTCCCGTGGTGCACTAGTTTAACCATGAGTTTTGTCTGCTGACTCTGATCAGACTTACTGATTTCAACACATTAGTAGGCACAGTTCAAAGGTTTCCTAAGCACCCTCCTCCCACATAATTCCACATAATTGAATGTCCCCTGAAGTGGACCACAGAATATACTGTGTCCCCTCAAGTAGCCACCACGTAATACCTCCTTTCCCCCTCAGTGACCATCTTATTGATGGTCACTCAGTGACCATCTTATTTAAAAAAAGCTGGGTCAACTGAGGGGCCCCATCTACCATAGGGCCTGGTTAAAACAGCTCTGGTTATATGAAGTCTAGACCTAGCTGGTTCTGCTCTAGTTCTTGAAAAAAAATATGTCTGCTTACATAGCTTCATCATCTTTATTTTACCTATTACCTGTATATTGGGTGGATGTAGGGTTTGAAGACAGTGGCCTTTTTCTCTGTTGAATTATATTTTATTCAGATTTATTATGCTGTTATAATACAACAGAATAACAATGTGTTTCTTTTACAGAACTCCAAATCCCTTACATATCCACAGTGTTAAATTTAAAAATTCTGCGATCGCTAGGGGTAGTCTACTGCATATTGGAATTCCATAATACCACAATATGGACTAAACTCCTGAGCCTCCTAGTAGTGAATTTTATTATTTAAATAAATGTCTATACAAAGGAATTGGAATTCTGTGCCAGGAAAATAAAGCTACAACTGCTATAAAGATCTATTAAGAAATTAAAAAGTACAGAATGTTGTACTTATAAATGCCATGATGTTAAAAGATTTACAACCACTTTAAATGGATTTTATCAGCTCCTTTCTTCCTGTTAAACAGATTTCAATGCTGGAGTTAAATAATTTTGCAAGCATATCTTTAAGTGCCTGGACAGAGATCCAATAGCTGAGAAAGTGAATGTTAATATATTATATAAATGAGTTTGCAAGCGCCCAGTGAGCAGTTCTGAGCCCAAAATGGCCTCTGGTTTTACTTACTAAACCCTACCCCCTGGAGTTAGTTTAAAAAAAAAGTAAAGTAGCTGATTGACTTCCTTTAAATAGATTATTCAACTTAATAAGAATAGTACATATATTAAAAAAAAAAGTATACTCACCTCTGTTTTCTCCACTATTCTGTGTGGATGCTATGGTGGTCTTTGTTTACTAGGTGCCAGCTTGTAACCAAAGCAGCCAATCAGTGGCACAGTGTGACATGCTGTAGATACTGGCATCGTGGCTTCCATTATTGAGCCATCATGCTGTTAAGCATGGCTCATTAGTGGCTGCAGTAGTCACATGCCAGTCACTAGTATACAAAAAATGGAGGGACTGGAGCTTCTGTTATAGACAGAGGTGAGTATAAGGATTTTCTTGTTATTTTAATACATTTACCATTGCTATTATTTTGTTTAAAAAAAAGAAAAGCAAGAGAAACCTTTTCAAAGCAGTTCAGCAAAAACACTTTTTTTCTATTCATGTACATGATTGTCTTTTATACTTGTTTTATGTATATTGCAATTATATGCTTGAAGTTCACCATCCTCTTTGCTTGTGGTAGATACCATCTTGATTTTTAGATTTCTATATTTCTGTTATGCTATTAATCTTATGGTGCCTCATAACAGCATCACATGGGCTGCTAGAGACAGTACCATCTCTGCATGCTGGGGGACACTATAATTATCCTTCTCTCTATATTCTCCTAAATAAGTATATAGTCACAGAGGATCAATACTAATCTCCTTCATTATAACTATGTGACAAGAGCCTGTCTTATTATCAGCTGAAGCATAAGGTGTTTGTACCCTCTGGGTGGAGAGCCTGTGTGAAATAGTCCATCCAGATTCTGGAGGGTCTGTTGTGACTGTTACAGAAACAGAGCGACTGTCTCAGTGGGTCTGAATAGGTCCACCTGACCCAGTTGAAGAGAGGAATCTCATGAATTTTTGGAAGGAAGGAATAACTAAATAAGGTAATACTTGAATAATGAATAATGTATTTTTGTGGTAATAGGTACATAATAAAAGGGAAAGAAATGTTGCTTTAAGGTTGCATATAAGAGCAATATGAATTTAATACTGTGTGCAGGATCCACACACAGCAGAGTGGATATTATTAGTCATAAACTGCAGACAATGAATGTGTTTTCGTTTATTACGCCAAGGAAAGTAATAAATATTGAATCATTTTTCCATTAAATAAATGCCTGGTGTTATTTATCACTCATGTTCCATACTGGGAGAATTTTGTTTTCATTGAAATAGTGTCTGGAATTGTTTACCTCTCTAAAATAGACTTATTTTATTAGCAATATTCTGGTTTCCATTTGGAAGGTTATTCTGCTCATCATATACTTGTTACTTACTAGTTTTCCCAAGTACACGATAATGACATTTTTTTCCCATTTATATCTAATTATACATTGTCTCACACTTCTTGTGGAGCATTTATCACCTCTTCAGCCTGATACTGTAATTTTCCTGACTTTGTGATACTAAAGGATGAGTTGTCAACAAGAAACATAGTAGAACTGAGTATATTGTGCATAAAGGTATCCATATACATAAGAAAAAAGTCTGCTGAATTCACCACTTTCAGTGGGATCTGTTGAGTGTCTTATGTATAAGGAGGTATCCTGACACTACCTTGACAGCAGATATCAGGGGAATGGTTTGTGTGTGAAAGTATGTTGTATGTCAACATGTCTGATCCTTTGGCTCAGGCTAAGTTCACATCTGCACAAGGGTCTCCATCGTTTGGGTCCTCCAGTGGATCACTAAAACCGTGGTTACCCACAGTTACCACTGGCACACCCCATAGACTATATTAGAGTCTGTCGGGTGGCTGCTGTTTTTATACTGAAACCAGCGGAGAGAAAAGTCCCTTATGCAGGACTTTTCTCTCCGCTGATTTCTGGTGGTTTCTGCGGTGGAGTTTCCAACGGAGACTATGGTGTAGATGTGAACATAACCTTAATGTAAGATACAGTAGTTGCTACAGATATGCTGCCTGACAACCCCACTGAAAAACTGAGAATGTTAAATCTGACCCTGGCAACATAATTGTTTAACAAGTTGAATTGCCATTGTGTTTGCAAAAATGTTACATAAAATCCTGGCAGCAATGGCAAGAGGTGTCTGACTGAGGTTTATTTCCTTCTCCCAATTAAACAACTGGCATTTTTAGAGATGTGTCCAAAATCCCCTCCAGTAGCACAGGATGGACCCGCACCAATGAGGTTGCAACTGAGTGCAACCTGGCCTTCTTTTCCCTCACAGACATTACTATAAGAGCCACACACGCAAGGTGCAGCCCTGACACATCCTGTGTAGAACTAAAGATTATCCTGCAGGGAAAAACTTTACACAGGCTGTGTCAGGACTGATCCTGCATCCATCAATCTAGCAATGCCTGCAGGGAGAAGAATAACTGGATTCCCAGAGAGATGGTCTATACTCTGTCAGTGGAGGGGGGGGGGGGGGAGTCATGTGTGTGATTTACAGAAAACATCCCTGCAGCCATTTTGTGGTGGAGAACCAAAGCATATTAATTAAAGTTCATAAGTCTGAGTCTCTCAAACTCCCAAATGTTGATATTACTGGGTATCCATATACATGCAATAACATTAATATTAATAGATCAATAGAGGTACATAACAGATTGTCACAAATGTAAAACCAAACAGAAAGTAAGCAAACAGAAATCTAAGACAGAGTGTATAAAAAAAGTATACCCTAAAGTTGCCTGCGACCTCCACCTCCAGCCCCAATGCATGTTTTGCCCCTGTTTCCTCAGGAGGCTGTCACTTTAACTTTCTGTTTACACCTGTTGAACAATCTTATTCAGTACTGTTTATCTGCCTGTTAACGGGGGTCTTTACTTTCCATCTTTAAGATGTTAAAGACATATGACAGATAAGCTGTTGATGAGTGCTAATTGCACTATGAGGAGTTTACTCACCAAGCTGATGGCATGGGCGCTGCCACTATGCCAGTGCAAGTAGTAGTACAGAAGTAGTTGTTTATCCCCAGGTATGTCATGATATTAGTGACTGAGGCATGCAACGGTAGAAACAAAAATGGGCAACACTTGCAGATTGTATCACAGGGAGTGATAATGCTCATACCATTTATAAGCCGACAGGCCTGGGTTCACTAAAGGTCCTTCCTTAGCCCCTGACAATCAGCTGTTATTATAGGGGAACAGGGTCACACTGACCCACAGGGAAACAGGTGAATCCCCTGGTGAGTCCCTAGACTCCCAAGCCCTGCAAGAATGTTGTGTAGGGAACTGCCATTTCTACTAGTATATAATGTATCTGGCTTCTTTGCCCCTGCAGTTTGGCTTCAGAGACCCCAGGCATTCAGTGCAAGTTTTGTTTTGTAAATACAGTGAGTCAGACACATGTGAGGCAGAGC
This sequence comes from Leptodactylus fallax, assembly GCA_947044405.1. Classification (NCBI taxonomy): domain Eukaryota; kingdom Metazoa; phylum Chordata; class Amphibia; order Anura; family Leptodactylidae; genus Leptodactylus; species Leptodactylus fallax. The sequence continues at coordinate 7,321,158 of CAMRHE010000021.1, forward strand.
TGCTGGGGGGAGAGATGTGAGCAGAGCTGCTGAGACAGACATGTTATGTCTGTAGGAGTCTAAGAGCCACTTGTTCCTCTTTACTTCACAGTATATAGTTAGGTATGTGTTACCCCCTATATACTCACAGGACCTAGCTAGTAACCGTAGTTAGGGATCAATATATATATAGTTCAGGGCAGTGATAGGTTAGGCTTCCGAAGGCCAACTAGCTAGTTAGAGGCCCGGTGGCACTAGTAGTTTAGCTGGCAGGTTAAGGACTCAGTGTTAGGGTAGTCAGGCCTGCATCTACTGCCGTCACCGTCGCCCTGTTTGCTGCCTGTGAAGAATCTCACCATCATCATCATCATCATCTCCTGATCGGCTGTCTGTCATCTCCTGGAAGAATCCGAGGATCCACAGTCATCCACAGGGGCCCCTGCATCTCTTCTGTTGCCTGGAGGTATTGTGCACTGGACTCTTGCTATATATCTATATATATACCCGGGTATATAACCTAAGACGGTTGAGGACTTGCTGGTTGTTGTAGTATTGCTGTGTTCTGAGTATATTTTATGTATGTATTATTACCCTGTTGATTCTTATAAAGCTACTGTTATAACCTTATGTGGTATCTGTATGTATTCTTCAGACTGTGAGATTAGTACAGTGATCCTTGTTAAGGCTACTAACTGTACTTCATGGGTAAGTCCCAGGAAGAGATTCTCCCTGTAATACAGAGGCTCTATCCTGGGTGGAGGCACTGATATATTTCATATATGTTCCCACTCTTCCCTTCAGCGAAGGCTTCAGGTCCCATTATACACACAGGTCAGCGCCAGAGTCTGTTGCGGGAGGGATAATACTCATACCCCCCCCCCCAAATAGGGCTACATTTGGAGGCACTGCTGAGATTTAGAAGTGGGAATAGTCATTGATATGGAGAAGCGATATAGCTCAGAGGGGAACCTCCCACTAGCTACTACATGGGATTACCGACCTCCTGTTCCTCCCCTGGTTCAGGTAAAGGAAGAACCCCACTCAGCCAGTTACCCCCCCAGTATGGCCGTCGCTAGCAGTTCCTCTAGTGACAGTGCTATTAGAACTTTAGCCAGGCTGACTGAAATGTTAGCTCAGGGCCTGCAGGCCACTCACTACAAGAAACTAAAAGTATTCTCTGGTAATGTCCCAGTACCACAAGGGGAGGAAAACTTTGAGATATGGAAAGAACATACTCTCCAATGCCTGAAGGAATGGTCTTGCTCTGAAGAAGGCAAGCGGCAGCGTATCAGTGAAAGTTTGCGGTCTCCTGCTGCAGAATTGATCCGCTTGTACAGAGACTCTCATGAAGGAGTGAGTGCATTGGACTATATACAAGTACTGTCTGATCACTTTGAGCCATACTATGACCTTGCCCAGATGGTTGCTGATTACCGAATGGTTCGTCAAAAAGAAGGGGAAAATGTCTCTACTTTTATTAACCGTTTACAGCTACTTCTTTCACGTCTGGTGGACCACGCAGCTATATCTACTTCAGAGGTAGACGCTATGAGAACCAGTCAGTTGGTGAGAGGGTTACAACCTCATCATCCTCTTGCTCAAGTACTCAAGGTCTTACTATCTGATAGAGTCCTTCCATTTCCTGACTTAATGAAGTTAGTGAAGAAACAAGAAGCTGACATTAGTTTTAGTACCCCTAAGAAAGCGAAAAGCATCTCTAAAGAAGATGTTGTTCCTAATTCAAACAAGGACAAACCAGCGGAGCGGTCAGAACTTAGACAGTCCGCCACTCCACCCACTGCCACTCAACGGAGGAAGGATGCTAGAACCTGTTATAAATGTGGTCAGACGGGCCATACTGCCAGACAGTGTACGGAGGACAGTGAGGGATTGGGACACAGTGCTGTCTTCTCTATTCAGAATCAAAGACACCGAAGGAAGGCGGGCCGAGTAAAGACCAGAGGCGCTATCGCGGGCTCCAGCTCCATTGTCAAAGTCACTGTCAATGGTCATGCCGCTCCTGCCCTGTTTGATACAGGATCTCAAGTGACCCTGATTTATCGCTCGTTCTACCAAAAGTATCTGAGGGATATACCTCTTCAGTCTACGGGACAAATGAAATTGTGGGGGCTTAATTCAGGATCATATCCTGTAGATGGCAGCCTACAAGTAGTTATAGCTGTCCCTGAATTAGAAGATCAGAGTGTCGCTCCCATGAAGATTACGGCTCTTGTCTGCCCTGATACAGGGGATTCTTGTGCAGCTCCTGTGATACTTGGCACTAATTGTCCCGCAGTGCATTATGCTTTTCAGAAGTTTCTTGGAAGAGATTGGAACCCTGCAGCTCAGCCGGTGAATATATCTTCTGATCTTAGAGAACTCTGTGATGCCCTGTCTACTGGCTATCGACATGGAATGGTATATCATATCGGTGAGAGAACCGTGGAAGTTCCTGCCGGCGGGGAGAGAGTTCTGAGAGTAGCCTCCAGCATTGCTCCCGATTTGCTTGAAGGGGGGAGTTATGTCCTTATGGAAACCCCTGAAGAAATGATTAACCAGAATGGCTGGATGGTGATCCCAGAGAGAAAGGACTGGAGAAATAAAGTGGAGTTATCTACCTGTGTGACAGTGAGGAACTGTTCACCGCATCCGATCGTAATTGGACCATACCAGAATGTGGCCCACTGCTACCCTGTGCTTGGAGTAAATCCATACGCTGAAGTGTGCAGGATTCAAATCCGAGATGCAATCCCTAATCTCAATCTTGACTTGAGTGATCCACATTTACCAGAGGCCTGGAATCAGCGTCTGACACAGAAGTTGTCTGAATTATCGGAAGTGTTCTCCATGGATGATATGGATGTAGGTTGTGCTAAAAGTGCTCAACACACTTTCCGATTGACCGATTCTACTCCCTTCCGGGAGCGACCACGGAGAGTTGCTCCAAAGGATGTTGATGAGTTAAGACAGACTCTACAGCAAATGAAAGGTCAGGGGATCATTGTGGACAGTAAGAGCCCCTATTCCTCACCTATTGTGGTGGTAAGAAAAAAATCTGGAGCAATTCGCCTATGTGTGGATTACAGAACTCTGAACCGGAGAACCTTACCTGATCAGTATACACTGCCGAGAATTGAAGAAGCTCTGGAAGCTCTGAATGGAAACTGTTGGTTCACAGTGCTGGACCTAAGATCGGGATACTATCAAGTCCCAATGGCACCTGAGGATCAGGAAAAGACAGCCTTCATATGCCCCTTGGGTTTCTTTCAGTTCACTCGTATGCCGCAAGGTACAAAAGGTGCGCCAGCAACGTTCCAAAGGTTGATGGAAAGAGTGTTAGGTGATTTAGTGCCCCGGGAATGCCTTGTATATCTTGACGACATTATTGTGTTTGGAAAGACGCTGGAAGAACATGAAGAACGACTCATGAGAGTACTCCAACGCTTAAAAGAAGAGGGGCTAAAGTTGTCGGCTGACAAATGCAAATTTTGTAGATCTTCGGTCACTTATGTAGGTCATATTTCTGCTGAAGGAGTTGCTACCGATCCTGGTAAGATTGAAGCTGTGGTGAATTGGCCCCGACCGCAAAATAGTACGGAGTTGCAATCTTTCTTGGGGTTTTGTGGATTCTATCGACGATTTGTGGAAGGATATTCAAAAATTGCTCGAGCCCTCCTCGACCTGTTGAAGAGTGATGCAGGAGATCCGGGAAAGAAGAAAGGGTCTTCCAAAAGCCTTTTTGGCGATAGGTGGACTGCGGATTGTGAAGAAGCATTTAAGTTGTTGAAGAAGAAATTGACAGAAGCTCCCGTTCTGGCTTATGCTGATGCACAGAAGCCATATGTGCTACATGTAGATGCCAGCTTTGAAGGATTAGGTGGCGTGCTGCACCAAGAATACCCGGCCGGGTTACGGCCCATAGCTTTCATAAGTCGAAGTCTTTCTCCCAGCGAGAAAAATTATCCAGTACATAAATTGGAGTTTTTGGCGCTCAAGTGGGCCATTGTTGATAAATTACATGACTATTTATACGGAGCCACATTTGAAGTAAGAACAGACAACAATCCACTGACATACGTTTTGTCAACCGCTAAACTCGATGCTACAGGACATCGCTGGTTGGCGGCTTTATCCAACTACCAATTCACACTCAAGTATAAATCGGGGCCTAAGAACATTGGGGCAGATGCTCTATCAAGACGGCCTGGATTACCTAGTCCAGAAGTAGTGGATGAATGGGAAGAAGTGCCAAGTCCTGGAGTAGGAGCTTTGTGTGCCATGGCTGCTGTAGTTGAAGACCGAGTAGCCTTTTCTGAAACTCGGCTTATTGACTCTATTGGGGGAGGTCCCGAAGCTGTACCAGACATGTTTGCCTACCCTGCCGCTTTAGGATCCTTTGAGAGTTGTTCTATATCTTCAAAGCGAATGATCTGGAGTCAAAAGACTGATCCTTTAATTGGACCTCTTTATCAAGCAGTGAGTTCTCAAGACAGAGAAATGTTAAAGACATCCCTACCCTCTGAATGCAGTCAACTTCTACGAGATCGGGAGAAGTTTGAAATAGACAATGGCCTACTTTATCGTGTGGTGCTGTATCATGATCACCCTGGAAGGCGCCAACTAGTTATTCCAAGCTGCTTTCAGAAGATGATTTTCCGAAGTCTGCATGATTATCATGGTCATTTGGGACCTGAGAAGACTTATGGCCTAATACAAGACCGATTCTACTGGCCCAAAATGAGAGATACCGTGACTCGTCTGTGTAGGTGCTGTCGCAGATGTTTGCAGAGGAAGACTGTCCCGGTTAGAGCGGCCTTCATGGGACACTTGAAGAGTTCGGGCTCCATGGATCTTGTCTGCATAGACTTCCTTTGTATTGACAACGACTCCAGAGGATTTGGAAATGTATTGGTGGTGACTGATCACTTCACACGATATGCTCAAGCCTTTCCGACTAAGGATCAAAAAGCAGTCACTGTTGCAAGAGTGCTTTGGGAAAAGTATTTTATCCATTTATGGCTTACCACACCGGTTGCATTCTGATCAAGGCCGGGATTTTGAGAGTAACCTGATCAAAGAGTTACTTCAGTTGTTGAACATCCGCAAAAGTCGGACGACGCCTTACCATCCAGAGGGAGATGCCCTTCCTGAAAGATTTAACAGGACTTTACTTGATATGCTTGGTACCTTACGAATTGAGGATAAGCGATCCTGGAGTCGAAAAGTGGAGGCTATGGTGCATGCCTATAATAGTACAAGGCACTAGAGCACAGGATATTCACCATACTTTCTGATGTTTGGAAGAGAGCCTAGGCTGCCTATTGACATCTTGTTGGGAGTCTCTACCGATGGTATCAGTCATCGAGATCATTACCGATATGTGGCACGTTTGAAAGAAACGCTTAAGAGTGCTTATGAGCTGGCTGAGGAAAATGCGGCCAAAGTGAATGAAGGAAATAAAAGGAGATTTGATCTTCGAGTAAGATACCGAGAATTGAACCCTGGGGACCATGTTCTGCTACGGAATTTGGGAGCATCTGCAAAACATAAGCTGGCTGATCGATGGCGGAGTGAACTCTTTACAGTGGTAGATCGGTTGCCTGGAATACCAGTCTACAAGATAAAAGGACGGGACGGGAGGATCAGGACTTGGCATAGAAATCATTTGTTGCCTGTACCTCAGATTGATGGTATGGATATCTCCAATGATGGCTCGGCCTACGATTCTCCACAGTCCTTAGCCGATATTCCACCTGACCTTCCTGAAACTCCTGAGAGTGATTGGACTGTGGCTCCTGAAGTTCCTAGATCACCAGTATCTTCTCCTTCAGGGAGACCTATGAACCCTCAAACTCCAGAATTCGTACCTAGATCTGTGTCTACAGATGAGCAGGGATCTAGCTCTCCTACGCCACCAACACCATCCCCTCCCATGGCAGACAACCCTAGTTTAGGGCCTGGACATGCTAGTTTACCTCAGAGAGAGGTACGGAGAGGAGAGAGAATTAGACACCCTCCACCTATGCTGACATATGATAGTTTGGGGGACCCCAGATTTACTACTCAGCCTCATTTATACCATGCTTGGGTGGGTGCAGTGTCCACTTTGGTCAATATGTTACCAATTTTCGCTCCTGCTGGCATGTATACCTATTAACCTGTTGTGACTCTGTAAATGCAAAAGCAACCATATTGATATTGTCATTGGTAATGTTGACTGTATACTATGACTTTGTATGTCTTTGACGTGACGTAAAGATTTCACCAGAGGGAGAGTGTAGGGAACTGCCATTTCTACTAGTATATAATGTATCTGGCTTCCTTGCCCCTGCAGTTTGGCTTCAGAGACCCCAGGAATTCAGTGCAAGTTTTGTTTTGTAAATACAGTGAGTCAGACACATGTGAGGCATAGCTGCTGGGGGGAGAGATGTGAGCAGAGCTGCTGAGACAGACATGTTATGTCTGGGGGAGTCTAAGAGCCACTTGTTCCTCTTTACTTCACAGTATATAGTTAGGTATGTGTTACCCCCTATATACTCACAGGACCTAGCTAGTAACCGTAGTTAGGGATCCATATATATATATAGTTCAGGGCAGTGATAGGTTAGGCTTCCGAAGGCCAACTAGCTAGTTAGAGGCCCGGTGGCACTAGTAGTTTAGCTGGCAGGTTAAGGACTCAGTGTTAGGGTAGTCAGGCCTGCATCTACTGCCGTCACCGTCGCCCTGTTTGCTGCCTGTGAAGAATCTCACCATCATCATCATCATCTCCTGATCGGCTGTCTGTCATCTCCTGGAAGAATCCGAGGATCCACAGTCATCCACAGGGGCCCCTGCATCTCTTCTGTTGCCTGGAGGTATTGTGCACTGGACTCTTGCTATATATCTATATATATACCCGGGTATATAACCTAAGACGGTTGAGGACTTGCTGGTTGTTGTAGTATTGCTGTGTTCTGAGTATATTTTATGTATTTATTATTACCCTGTTGATTCTTATAAAGCTACTGTTATAACCTTATGTGGCATCTGTATGTATTCTTCAGACTGTGAGATTAGTACAGTGATCCTTGTTAAGGCTACTAACTGTACTTCATGGGTAAGTCCCAGGAAGAGATCCTCCCTGTAATACAGAGGCTCTATCCTGGGTGGAGGCACTGATATATTTCATATATGTTCCCACTCTTCCCTTCAGCGAAGGCTTCAGGACCCATTATACAAACAGGTCAGCGCCAGAGTCTGTTGCGGGAGGGATAATACTCCCCCCCCCCCCCCCCAAATAGGGCTACAGTTGCATGGCACAGTACACTCACTGCACTACATACAGGTAAGCAGCATACAGTATTTCATGTTGCCTATATGCCCATACTGTATAATAAACCAGATAGAATATTTAACAAACTACTCAGTATATTATATATAGATGCATTGGGTGGATAAGATGACATCTGGGTAGAGGGGAAGGTTGACCACTATCCTCCCTCCTGGTCCTTGTCTCCTTACTATCTATCATTGTGAAGCCCCCATCACCAATCAACTTCCTCACAAAGCTAAATGGGCCCTAGTTTAAGTCAAGGGCTAGGTTGCAGGTTAATGCTGAAAAAAGCGAGGAAGGTAATATTTGCTTTTATCTGTATAAAGGGCCCCCAGAATGAATTTCACTGGTGCCCTAGGCACCCCAATCAGACTCTGTTGGGGAAGGATGTTGCAATGCTCATTCACTATTGAACAGCATGCTTTAAAAAGGAATGGCAATCCTGTAATGCATTGCGATAGACATCCTTATTCTCTAACAGGGCAAATGGTAAGAATATGTAGATGCATCTACCAATCTGCTGTGCTTAAATTGGCCATACACATTGCACATTTGAACAGCTGCTATGTGGCCATCCAATTGATGATGGGATTGTTCAGACAATATCACAATCAATATCATTGGGGGGGGGGGGTAGTTCATTTCACTGTTAAAGATATATATAAATATATAATATATTTCAACTGATGGGAATCTAATGTGAATAGCAAGACCTGTAAGACCAGAAGCATAGTGTTTTTTTATTTTTAATATAGTATATTCTGCTTGTTGTCAATGAAATTACTTGTGCATTTAACAATGAATAAAAATAGGTTTGTTTTTTCTAGGCAACATCTACATTTTAGCTTCCGTATAACAAAATACTTCCTCTACTGGCTATATCTAGCATTGTATCATTGGGTTATTGATGTTTAGTCACATCAATTATATTTCCTATTGCAACCAATTAAACTGTACATACAGTAAATATTAAACATGTAAACTGACAAACAAGGAACAAATGAATGTAGGGCCATAGGGGAGAGAGGAAGGAGTAGAAGGTGAAAGAAAGAAAAGAACAAAAGATGGCAAGAGAAGGGTAGTAATGGAAGTTAAGTTTGGCTTACATCAAGGGATTCCAGTCTGATTCCTCATTATTTTCTGCTGCCGTATTTGGCTGTGGTATAGCCGCAATGGAATGCCAATGCAATGGGAGGCAGATTCAGGGGTGGAATCCGCCCCCAAATCCACAACAAATTTCTATGTGTGAATGTACCCTCAGTTTTCCAGTGTCTAAATACTACCAAATGTACATCCAGCAGAAAGATATCAAGAACACGCTTCTTCGGGGACAAGATTACCTGGCAGTATGGACATCAGGGCCTTTTATGATTTATGGCGAGGTAAAAGGGTATTAAAGGGTATTCCCATGACCATAATCATATCTATATTTGTAGATAATAAAAAGTTAAACATTTTGCAAATATAAGCAGTTAAAAATTCTGAGTTTTAAAGATTTTCTCTAACTATCGTAGTGGTTACACTCTGTTGTCTCGATCAGTTGCCAATGGATACAACCACTAATGCAGAAACTTTTCATGGTCTGGGACTTGTCAGGAACTCAGCTATGATTTTCTTATTGTAGCCGGGTTATCAGGCAGAGACACTACATGTATCAGAAGATATCCCGGCCACAATAAGGAAATCATGGCTGATTTTCTGACCTTAGAAAGTTCCTGCATTCATGGTCATATCCACTGGCAACCGATCAAGACAACAATTTACTTGCAAAAATGAACTTTTAATTATCTTTAAATTTAAAAATGGTTATGTTCATGGGAAAACCCCTTTAGGCTAAAGCCCCATATAACACACCACAGCAAAAAAGCGCTGCGGGAAAAACCGAGGTGGCAACGCATCGCGGTTTTTCCAGCAGCGCTTTCTGCTTCAATTATACCTAAAGGAAAACCACCAGTGTTTCTGTAGGTATAATTGACATGCTGCGATTTCCAAAACAGCAATGGTTTTTGATATCACAGCGTGTCCGCAGCGCGTATTTTCCCACACTGTGAGGCCCCATGTTGTGGAAACGCAGCTTTTTTTTTGATGCGTTTTTTTTTTAGTCAAACTCAGGAATGGATTGAGCAGAAGGTAGAAGTATAAGAACTTCCTAGATATTTCCCATTTCTTTTGTAGTCATTCTTGGCTTTGGCTCAAAAAAACGCAGCAAAATCTGCAACAAAAAAAGCTGCGTTTTGTGGGTCCGCAATGTGGGTCCTCAGCCTAAATGTGATTATAAAAAAATTACCACCAAAAAAAAAAAAATGCAAGTTAGTATATTGTAGACACTAATCTTTGTATAAGCATTCTTTGACACACATAACGCTATATCATATTTAACATCCCAAAAGCTTTGTAATAACGAAGTTGTTAGAAATTAAGATTTACCTCTTCTCTGTGCTAACTTAGGGGCACTAGAGAAGAAGCTACACAAGTCTAGTATTTCAAATTTAATAGGGATTCCAATTGAAATAGAGCAGCTTGCCACATTTTTATCTGTATGATCAGCTTTTTGCTATATTTCTATTGAATTTGACACTGCACACAAAATATTGCATTGTGTATGGAATTATGATGTCATATAAATCATATGACATCATATTCAGTGGCAAAGTAATCTTCAGCATATCCCTATGAATTTTGTATTTGTGGGCTGTGAGTTAATAGTAAACAAGTAAAAGTACCATTTACATTGTGTGTTCACATATAATAATAAAATGTAGTGACTGAGAATAGCGAGCAGAATCAGTACCCTGTGGGTTAAACATTTAAAATGGATTTTAGGAAGAAAATGATGCGAATAGACATTTGAACTCATCCATAGAGAGCGAATCTCATGGTTCTCAATAGTCTAATATATATTGTTCCACATCAAGCTGTGTCCTGGTGGAATGACATATAAATGGTTCCATCTGTTAAAAATCCCAAACTTTCCCCAAGGTAATCTGCTAAATCGTGGAGAATGTTCTCTTCTCCTCTGTGTATAACTGTGAATGTGATTGTATTTTCAATGCAAACAAATTAATTTATCACAGTACTATTTTTTTTTCTTTTTGGTAAGAAGTCCTACATCTTTCAGTGTACTGAATAGGATTCATAAAATTGAAATATATTTTCATAATAGGAAAAGAAAGCAACAACAAATCTATTAAAATAATTCCATAATTTGCTGTGCAGCAAAGCCTTCTTTATACCATTCAGATTCTTAGAATATATTATGGCTGCCATTATACTTATATACATATATACACTTATATTTATTTAAAATTTTACAGTGGTTTGGTTTGTAGTAAACATGGATTGTTGAAGGGATTATCCAGTTTCTAACATTGATGGCCTTTCCTTAGGATAGGTACTGCAGCGCTGCCCCATAGATTTCAATGGGTACCTACACTCACCGCTACAGTTTGTACGGCTTGTGGTACGAAAGTAATACCGCGAACTGCGCAGTCTCGGTAATGGAGACCTGCGGGGGTCCCAGGTGTTGGACCCCTGAAGATCTATTACTGATTACCTATCCTAAGGATAGGCCATCAATGTTAGAAACCGGATAACCCCTTTAAGCTCTTCTACTTGCTTAGTCTATTGTTGTACATGTAAGTATTCTTCTGAAGGGATGGTAATGTACCTAGTGTGCATCGTTTCAGTACAATCCACCTTACTCTAAAATGTCACACCGGATGTATTACATTTAGTAAATATGTCATTGTTTAAAGCATCGCTAGATTTTTATAACTGTAGTTGTATTAAAGCAGTAGGCAAAGCATACAGTCAAAGAATAGGGCTATGTAGGCAGTGTTTGTAAAGTGGGCACCACTAGTCCTGATGACTTGGGCACCAAGAGCTCAAGAGCTTCTCTTATATATTTATTAGGTGTCAGCTGAGCGCTATGGGCACTAAAAACTATTTTAGGCTGGAAACATAATGTGTGTCACAGCATGTGGATGAGTTTTGTTCAATCACTGAAGTACAAGGAATTTACAGGTTTGTTTTTTTTGTTGCATTTTTGTTGTTTCTGCCCCTTCTTCCAAGTGGCATAACTTATTAATATTCTTCCATCAAAATTGGAGTATTAGGCTGAAGCCCCATGTGGTGTAAACGCCGCGGCAAAAACTGCAGCGTTTTACAGTCACTGCAAAGTGCATGGGATTCTAGCGAATCCCATCCACACTTTGCAGAAACATACGCGCAGTGGAAACGCTGCGATTTCCAAAACCGTTGCACTATATAACTCCCATAACAGTATATGATAGAAAGCGCACAATGCAAAATGCTAATAACACACCCACAATCCACGAGGGGGTTGGATGCCAGCATATCAAATGCACACAGATAAAGCTCACATAAGGTGCTGGTCACATAATCATATGAGGCACGCCGTGCTATGGAACAACCAGTGTGTTATTATTATTATGTGTGTCTTCCGGTATTGGGTAAGTATGGCCTTTTTGTCTCAGTGGTATGTCTAGTAAGGACTACTGATTTATATGTCTACAAAGATCTCCTATCATTTCAGTCTTTTTTTTTATTTTTAATTTGCCACCCTTTTGTACAAAGTAATATTTCATAGTGTGATAACCACATAAACCTCACTGATTATATACCTTATATGGTTTTTGTGGGATTGATTTAAAAAAAGCCAAAAAAACAAAAACGTATTCCTTCATCTATAAGGATATTCATATCGTGGGTGGGCCGGGCTTAGGCTGCATGTGATTGCTGGAACATATGTGGCCGTTTAGGCTAAGGCCCCACGTTGTGGAACGCAGCTAAAAAAACGATGTGTAAAAAAAGCAGCGGAAACGCATCATGTTGCGGATTTTCTTCCCTTACTACACCCATAGGGAAAACATGAGTATTTCCACAGGTGTAACTGACATGGTGTGTTTTTCCGCATCTGTTTTATACTGCATTGTGTGGATGGGATTAGCCAGAATCTCATTCACTTTGCTGGTACTGTTAAATGCTGCATTTTTTTCTGTTGCTTTTCTGCAGCAAACAAAACGCTGTGTTCCTGCAACGTGGAACTTCAGCTTTAGGGAAAATCCACATGACCAGCAGATTTGTTGTAGAATTTCTGCAACTGAGAAAAAGCTCTATGAATCTAAATAAACAGTGTCTGAATTTTCTTTTTCTGGCACCACGTGAGTTTATCCTAAAAAGCAGAGCCAAATTCTAGGGTACAGAGACCATAAAAACATCAGTTTTCTGAAAATGGTCTAGTAGGTTTCTATCTTCTTTATAGAGAGATACAAATATTATGTGTGTTCTTGATGTTTAAAGCTTGTTTCAAATATTTGTAGCAGTTGTCAAACTGTGCATTTATTACACATGAAATGAAGACTGGCTTTACAATAGCACCTTCAATTACATAAATAACGATTTCTCAATATTTGTCTCTATGCAGGATGTCCATATCTGTTTTGTTAAGAATAATCCCAATGGTATAAACATTTTCCAAATCATCTGGAGTTTGCATTTCCTGGAATTTATTGCTTTGCAGATTTGTTCCTTTTTATTGTTTATTTGTCAGACGTTCCTTGCAAACAGCAAGGGAACATTCTTGGTGGTCCTGAAACTTAGGCAAAATATGTGTCTTAAATCTAGAAGTAGAAATACTCCATGACTTGTAATTGAATTCTATTATTTGGAAATTGACGGCATGCCATGAATTGTGTGTAGGAGGGATAAAAGTCATCATTTACTTTGCATTGTTAGAGGAAACAAACAGTTAGGAGACACTGAATAGCTAAATTCTTACAATCCATAACATAAGTAAAGCTATTTCTTTTTTGGTGTAGCTATACTAATCTACATAAATATCTATACTAATCTCCAGTTATTCTTAAGAAATGGTAAACCTGTGTGAAATGGCAAGCTCAGACTGGGACTAAAATACACCCCTTGATCACAAACTCCATCAACCCATATGCAATATCCTACCCCCACCCATTGACTGATATACAATATTCGAACCCAGCCCCTCTTCCCCACCATATTACTGAAGAAAGTTTTACACCAAATGCATGCCCTTCATGCCCTTTATACCAACAACTCGAGAAGGTAAATATAAGTAGAACGTAAAAACATCTAATCATACGGTCAAGTGTACAGTCATGGCCAAAAGTTTTGAGAATGATACAAATATTAATTTTTACAAAGTCTACTGCTTCAGTTTTTCTAATGGCAATTTGCATATACTCCAGAATGTTATAAAGAGTGATCAGCTTAACAGCAATTACTTGCAAAGTCAATATTTGCCTAGAAAATGAACTTTATCCCCCAAAACACATTTCAACATCATTGCAGCCCTGCCTTAAAAGGACCACCTAACATTGTTTCAGTGATTGCTCCATTAACACAGGTGTGGGTGTTGATGAGGACAGGGCTGGAGATCAATCTGTCATGATTAAGTAAGAATGACACCACTGGACACTTTAAAAGGAGGCTGGTGCTTGCCATCATTGTTTCTCTTCTGTTAACCATGGTTATCTCTAAAGAAACACGTGCAGTCATCATTGCACTGCACAAAAATGGCCTAACTGGGAAGAGTATTGCAGCTAGAAAGATTGCACCTCAGTCAACAATCTATCGCATCATCAAGAACTTCAAGGAGAGAGGTTCCATTGGTGCCAAAAAGGCTCCAGGGCGCCCAAGAAAGACCAGCAAGTGGCAGGACCGTCTCTTAAAAGTGTTTCAGCTGCGGGATCGGGCTACCAGCAGTGCAGAGCTTGCTGAGGAATGGCAGCAGGCAGGTGTGAGTGCATCTGCACGCACTGTGAGGCGGAGACTCTTGGAGCAAGGCCTGGTCTCAAGGAGGGCAGCAAAGAAGCCACTTCTCTCCAAAAAAAACATCATGGACAGACTGATATTCTGCAAAAGGTACAGGGAGTGGACTGCTGAGGACTGGGGTAAAGTCATTTTCTCTGATGAATCCCCTTTTCGATTGTTTGGAACATCTGGAAAACAGCTTATTCGGAGAAGAAGAGGTGAGCACTACCACCAGTCTTGTCTCATGCTAACTGTAAAGCATCCTGAAACCATTCATGTGTGGGGTTGCTTCTCAGCCAAGGGAATCGGCTCTCTCACAGTCTTGCCTAAAAACACAGCCATGAATAAAGAATGGTACCAGAATGTCCTCCAAGAGCAACTTCTCCCAACCGTCCAAGAGCAGTTTGGCGCTCAACAATGCCTTTTCCAGCATGATGGAGCACCTTGCCATAAAGCAAAGGTGATAACTAAATGGCTCAGGGAACAAAACATAGAGATTTTGGGTCCATGGCCTGGAAACTCCCCAGATCTTAATCCCATTGAGAACTTGTGGTCAATCATCAAGAGACGGGTGGACAAACAAAAACCAACAAATTCAGACAAAATTAAAGCATTGATTCTGCAAGAATGGACTGCTATCAGTCAGGATTTGGTCCAGAAGTTGATTGAGAGCATGCCAGGGAGAATTGCAGAGGTCCTGAAGAAGAAATATTGACTTGCTGCATTAACTCATTCTAACTGTCAATATAAGCTTCTGTTACTCATAATATGAATGCAATTATATTTCTGTATGTGATAAAAACATCTGACAAACACACATAAAAACCAGAGGGCAGCAGATCATGTGAAAATATAATATTTGTGTCATTCTCAAAACTTTTGGCCATGACTGTACACTCACTTTTTTTTAGTCAGAGACAGGTGTATCCTACCATTATAGAAACACCAATATAACAAATAATACTGCCATACAGTGACCATATGGTACTCAGATACCAGTTGCAGAGTAGCGAATACAGCATTGATCAGAAAAAGTCCCAGGCAGAATACACAACAAATAGGCAGGGCTTATCACCACTCCTGACATGTCTGATTTAGTATATATTTACTGTATATGCCTGGATCATCTTTTTTAATATACCTCTGCATTATACCCTTAGTGTGGAGAGTGAACCCCAGGAGCACTACAGGACGATGGCCCTACTGATGCAGTCAGCCTGCTAAGCACAGGAGGTGGAGCACTGGGAGGTTGAAGAGCTGGGTTTTAGCGCTCATTGGGTTGTAGGCACACAGAATGACCTCATTGTTGGTGAATATACATCAGAGAGAAAAGTGGCCCTAGTGGACCAGGAGAAAGCCGAATGTAGGATCCTGGAGGAACCCAAGGCTATTCATGACGGAGGAGTACACAATGGCATCTCGGTCTCTTGTGAACTGACACTAGAGACTAGTATGGTAGAGCAATCCAAATGTCACTTTAACACACCCTGCCTGAGGGAAAGGTAGGCTGCCCTTGCAGTGGCCAGGTGCCTGAAGGTGAATGATGAAAGACCCTTTTATTATTGATTGTCCATTGTTTGCAAATTGTTCCAAGTTGTCTCCCATTTTTGTAGATAAAGAAATCTAAAACTTCAATACCATCATTTCCTGTGTCCATGATCTGTAATGCCATTCCTCTGTTATTCATCCTGAAAATGTATAAACAAATTTACATCTGTGTGTTGCTATTCCCTTTGTCAAAGGGGTATGTCCCTACACATGTGACAGTACCCTTGCATCACTGACAGTATTAGAAAATTTTGTGGTACATAATATTAAAAAGGGAAATGATAATACCGAATTGTAAATTTGGCCTGGGCAGAATGGAGACTTTTTGCAGTACCACTGATTGATTTTATTAAGTGAGTGCTACTGTACACAAGGTTGCACACAACTGCAGTTGTAGCTCCATAATTAATCAGTTGAATGGTAAAAAGTCTCATGTAAGCCAGGCTTTACATTTCCAGGTGAAATAACAGAAGTATGTCACAAGACAGAGTTCTAAGTTAGGTTTTTAGGAATTGTTATCCCATAAGTAATACATCCCCTAAAAATTAGGTTAAGTGGTGAAAGGGGGCCTATAAGAATGGTAGTTCATCAAATGGTACCTAATGAGAGGGGGGGGTTATTGGAGATCACAATAGTCTTGCTGCAATACAATAATTTGAAGGGACACAGGATTAGAAATGAGCAAACTGATCGACCCAAATATTGGAGTCGAACCAAATATTCCAAATTGTTCGGGTTTTAATGTAACTGAATACTTTATGATTTGTGTTGGATGAACTAAAATGGCCACCATAACATGCATATTGCAGTGAAAATACACAAGAGACGTGTGTGTGTGTATGTTATGTCCTGGCATCATCTGACATCACCTGACATCACCTGACAGCCTCTTAGCCTATAATCAGTGGTAGGTGAACACCTTACAGTACTGATGTCACAGACATTATGTAAGATGCTGTGGGCAGAAACACAAGACATTTTAGTGATGGTCAGGCAAAGGGATGGATGTATTATTCACAGAGGCGTAGTTAGGGGTTCAGCACAGGGGGGGCAAACATGTCCAAGTGGGCCCCCAACTTGGACATGTTCGTATACCAATACTATGAGTATACGGTGAGCGTATAGTGGTATATAGCGGCTCTACACAGGGCTCTGCAGACGATTTAGGTGAATATAGGGCAGTAACATTTAGTGACTTACCGGTGACGTCTCTGACTAATCGTTCACATTCCCCGTCTCTTTTATCTGGATGGCCATGACCACTTCTTCCAGTCTCTGTAAAGTTTGCAGCACAGACATCTTTGGCTCCTCACTTTTCCAGGCACCTGACCCATATTGTCCTCACCTACACAAAGCCCACATCCTGCTGCTACCCCCAATTATAAAATATATAATATATCCCCCCCCATAATGAATAATACCCCCAAGTGCATCTTTTAATTAATAACTTCCCTGTGCACCCCTTTAAATAGTGCCCCTTATTAATAATGCCCAAGGTGTTTCCTAATTAAAAAGAAAAAAAAAAAAAAAAGGGAAAAAAAAATTATTGGGGTTCCAATAACCGGGACCCCGAGGATCAGCTGTTTGAATGGTACCTGTGTAAGCGCCGTGACACCTTCTCTGTTTACATAGTGTCATTCTTTTCATAGCGGCCATGTAATGTAACTACAGCCTCGTCCTATACACATCTATGTGACAAGACTGGAATGACATCACAGGGTCGCTATAAACAGACAGCGTGTGATATAAACAGGCGCCATGGCCCCTTCATACAGCTGATCAGTGGGGAATCACTTATCTCTTATTGATGATTTATTCTGAGGATAGATCATCAATAAAAATAAGCTGGAAAACGACTTAAGGCTAAGGCCCTATGTGGCGTCCCACAGCAAAAAACAGCTGTGGGAAAAACCGCGGTGGCGATGCATCACGGTTCTTCCTGCAGCACTTTGCACAGAATGTTTGCAGAGGTTTCCTCTGAAGACTTTCTGCTTCAATTATATCTATAGGGAAACCGCCGGCGTTTCCATAGGTATAATTGACAAGCTGCGTTTTCCAAAACTGCGACTGTATTGGAAATCGTAGCGTATCCGCTGCGTGTATTTTACTGCAAAGTGGAGATGGGTTGGGGCCCCATGTGGTGAAAACCCACAGAAAAAAAAGTGGCATTCTAGCAAATCCCATCCACACATTGCGAAAAAATACGTGCAGCAGATGCACTGCGATTTCCAAAACCGTTGCGGTTTTGGAAATTGCAGCATGTCAATTATACCTATGGAAACACTGATGGTTTCTGTATAGGTGTATTGGAAACAGAAAGTCCACAGGGGAATCCTCTGCGGACCTTCTGTGAAAAGCGCTGCGGGGAAAAACCACAATGTTACCGCCGCAGTTTTTCCTGCAGCGCTTTTTTTGCTGCAGCCCGCTACATGGGGCCTTAGCCTTAATAAAGCCCAAGTGCCATCATAATTAAATTAATTGCCCCCTCATATTGTGCCCCTGATTCCCCCTGACATAAATACTGCAGCTCTAATGGCTCCTTATATTAATGACCACCCTCTTATGTTCATAATGCCTCCTAATATAAATGATGCCCCCTAATGGCCCCTTATATAAATAACCTCCCCCTTGTATTCATAATACCCCCTAATAACCCTTATATAAATGACCCCCCCCATCGTCATAATGCCACCTAATGAATCCTCCCTTTATAGTTATAATTCCCTCTCCTAACCACCCCTTATACTATTAATATACCCTCAACTGTGCTAAAAAAAAGAAAAAAAAAGTCATACTCACCTGTGATGCTGATAAATGGAGCCGCCGATGCTTCCTCCCTGTCCACGCACAGGACGTCTGTGTCTGAGCGCAGGTGGCGCGATGTTGTGATGTCATCGCGCCGCCTGTGTGAGAAGAAGACATCAGTCTGTGCTCTCGGGGGACTTGTAAACCGCAAGCCTCATATAGCTTGTGGTTTACAATACTGTGAAGTTGCAGGATACGTTTTAACTAGATCAGTGTCTGCAGACACCGATCCAGTTAGAAATAAAGGATGTATTAATGGTGGCCCCGGGGTGAGCCCCAAAGAGTCAGTGGGCCCGGGGCAGCCGTCCCCTCTGCCCCCCGCTAGCTACGCCTCTGATTATTCATCACTGCATACATCATTAAAGCAATTACTCAAATTTCTACTGTAATACACAGCAGCAAAACTTTCAAATAGAACTAGAGAATCATAGGAGTAGATTTACGCAATTACAGGTAGAAAGTGAGATAATTCTATAGTTGCCAGTGCCACTTGCCACTCCCACGCTGTTGGCATAATAACTTCAAAATAAAACAAACATCCCCACCACTTCTAATACCAATGAGGTGTTGATGCAGCATTCTTCTCCCATAAATGGATACCTTTTTGTGTTTTTTTAGTTTTTGTTTTTTTGAAAAGCCACTTCTTCATTACTTTTCAACCAGGCACACAGCCACAAATATTTCTCTAAAATAGTAAGCCTGTAGCACTTACAAGTGATCAAAATGGGCTCATTGTTACATAAAACTATTGTTTTTTCCAATATAACCACCATGTGTGTATAAACCACAAGCACATCAGTGCTTGGAGTGCTAGGAGTTTCTATCCACGGTTTACCATCCGTTTTTCTATAGACATACCTTTCACTTTGACATAATTTTGGCTGTTTTTGCCTTAGAGAGATAGACATGTTGCAGTATGTTTTAAGTCAATTTAAGCTGTGGTTCATACCAATCTTATTTGACCTGTAGCAAATCTTTGGACCGAGCCCAAAACCAATCTCTACACAGGAAATGTATCACTTTCACAGTAATTTATGTGCTGAAGTTTTAAACCCTTCCCTCTGCAGCCATTTTTCAATTTTTGTTTTTTATTCCCCCACCTTCCAAATGCCATTTTTTAATGTTTCTATTCACAGAGCTGTATGAGGGCTTAATTTTTGTGGGACAATTTGTATTTCATAATGGTACCATTTAATATTCCATACGATGTATTGGGAAGCTGGACAAAAAATTATAATAAAAAAATAATTTGCAACAATACAACTTTCGTACGAACATTGATATTATGGCATTCACTGTGCAGTGAAAATGACGTCGCCAGGGGGAGTTCAATCACTGCAATACCAAATTTCTATCTATCTATCTATCTATCTATCTATCTATCTACACACGTGGACAAAATTGTTGGTAACCCTCGTTTAATGAAATAAAAACCCACAATGGTCACAGAAATAACTTGAATCTGACAGAATGGAATTTGCCAAACTACATGTTGACAAGCCACAAAGCTTCTGGGAGAATGTCCTATGGACAGATGAGACAAAAAACGAAATTTTTGGCAAGACACATCAGCTCTATGTTCACAGACAGAAAAATGAAGCATATCTTGAAAAGAATACTGTCCCTGCTTTGAAACATGGAAAAGGCTCTGTTATATTCTGGGGCTGCTGCATCTGGCAAAGGGTGTCTTGAATCTGTGCAGGGCACAAGAAAATCTCAAGACTATCAAGGAATTCTAGAGAGAAATGTGCTGCCCAGTGTCAGAAAGCTTGGTCTCAGTCGCAGGTCATGGGTCTTGCAACAGGATAATGACCCAAAACACACAGCTAAAAACACCCAAGAATGGCTAAGAGGCAAACATTAGACTATTCTGAAGTGGCCTTCTATGAGCCCTGACCTAAATCCTATTGAGCATCTTTGGAAGGAGCTGAAACATGCCGTCTGGAAAAGGCACCCTTCAACGGGGGGGGCGGGGGGGGGGGGGGGGACCCGAGACAACTGGAGCAGTTTGCTCATGAGGAGGGGGCCAAAAAACCTTTTGAGAGGGGCAAAAGCCCCTTTCACAATTACAAAAACCTTTGGTTTGCTGGCTTCCCCCCAAAAGTTGTGCAAAAAAAAAATAAATTAAGGGAACCAACATTTCTCCCCCGCCCCCTTCCCTGAGTTTTCTTTTAAAAAAAATTTCTAAGAACAGTGGTAAAAAAAAACCCCCCCCCCCCTTTTTTTCTTTTTAAAAAAAAAAAAAAAAAATAATTTTTTTTCCTTCAACTAATTATTCCCCCCCCCCTTTTTTTTTTTTTTTTTTTAAAAAAGGGGCACCCACAAAAATTTCCCCCTGTTTATTTTTTTTAAAAAAAAAAAAAAAAAAATATAAATACTTCCTCTCCCCCCCCTCTTTTTCTTTCTTTTTTTTTTTCTTTTATCCCTTATAAATTATAAATATTTTAATATTTTTACATCTTTTCCTTCTTGCCCCCCCGCCCCCGGGGGGGGGTGTGTGAACCGAGAGCAAGGCAGGTGGTTTGGACTCCGCAACCATAAATGAACGCACACGCGGTAGTTCAAGAAAAGAATATATATTTACTATAAGTTAATAAAGGCTATTTGAAGGTAAAATGACAGGGATAAAGACAAGCAAAATATACAATATAGCATGAACAATTTCAAGGCAAATTCTGCAATGGTTTCTACTTTTACTCTGTCCACTTCTGCAGTATGGACTCTGAATGAACAATATACTCAAAACTATCCCTAACTGACCCTGACATCACATTTGGGTGCACCCCCTTTTCCCCAGTGGTCCAGGTGGACCGCTTACAGTCCGTAGAAGCGCGCGGTGGGGCCCAAAGTCATTCCTTTCTTTTATAGTGAAGCGTCCTCCCTTCACGGTTATCAGGATCTCAGGAGAAATGAAGTCCTCTTTAACAGGGAAACCCAATGAATGCAATGTAATCCAACAGCAGATTCCACTCAGCACACTGACAGTCCTGCCGAATCCTTACACTGAGCTGGGATGTAAGCCGGGATTTAGCAGGTGCTGTCCAGTACATCAACAGCACTGCGAGTCTCTATCTGTGGTATCCATATACACAGTCACAATGTCAGTCTCACTGATCAGCCACTGAGCACAGTTCCTTTCACGTGGACTCACTAGTCCTGTTGTCTCTTTACACTCTGTTTGTCTCTGGACCAAGATACAGCTTAGCTGTACAGAAAAATATCCACACCAGTTCAACACAGCACAGAAACCTGTCTTCTCTCTTGCCAAGATGGCTGCTGCTCTCTGTCTCGTCACTTCCTGCTTCTCTGCTCACACTCTGTCTGCAGAACAGGCAGGCTGACATAAAAGGGGGGGGGTCTCACTCCAGCATCATGTCACAATTACAATGGCTGCTGTCTTAAAGTAACAGAATCACAGAAATACATTCAACATTAACAATTTATACAGACAAATAAAGCTTAGGACAACATTGGCTGTCTCTTACATATTCCCCCCCACTTTAAGATTGGCAGTCCCTGCCTATGACTGTATATCCAGAGGGTTGTACTTTTATGCACAGGGTGGTAGTATACCGATGTATGGCAGGCCAAACAAACTCATCCTGCGCATACCGAACAGGGGGAATACCAGCATTTGGCCTAGTGGTCCGTCTGAGGACCGGTGGTATATTATGGGGTGCTGCAGCTATGGGCTGAGAAGGACCAGCGGATTCCGCACCAGAGGGGGTACAGGCCGGAGATACAGTAGTCACAGGTGGAACATCCCCAGGAGCAGGGATCGGCCAACAATCATCCTCCTTGTCGGAGGCCCATTCCGCACCTCCATTCTCTGACTGTGGGAGCTCATTCACATTGGCAGGCCCATCATGATTTGTCCCTTCAGAATGACACAGGCGCAACATATTTCGGTGAAGTACTCGAACACAATCAGTTCCTTCTTTCTGGACCTGGTACACTGGCCCATTCGCATACTTGCGGCCAACAACACGATATGGCAAAGCCTCCCATCGGCTTTCCAATTTCCCTTGGGGTTTCTTGACATGAACTAGCACCAGGTCGCCTGGTTGCAATGGTGCTTCTTGCACTGGGGTCTTATCAGGATGGGGATGTTCTTGCAGGCGCTGCCGCACCAATCGATGGATCGTCTCAAGTCTCTGCCAGTGCGCCCGCACCCAAGAGGTTGGATCCCTCGGAGGGAACCCTTCCACATCATCCAACTGTAATTCTCCTATACTTCGCCCAGACCGCCCAAAGAGAAGTGTATAAGGAGAGTACCCCGTTGTAGAATGGACCTGATTGTTATAGGCCCACACCATTTCAGACAAGAACTGAGGCCACTGTAACTTCTTGTCTTCCTCCAGAGTCCGCAGCATCTGTAGCAGAGTTCTGTTGAATCTTTCACAGGCCCCATTTCCCTGAGGGTGGTATGGAGTCGTGTGCGACTTCTTTATCCCGTAGATACGTTGAACTTCTTTCATTACGTGTCCCTCAAAGCAGGCACCCTGGTCGGAGTGGATGCGTTGGGGGCACCCATATACTCGAATGAAATCTTGGCACAGAGCACGAGCTGCTGACTCAGCTGTCTGGTCCTTGGTAGCGGTTACCACCGCAAATTTGGTGAAGTGATCCACCATTACGAGGCAATACTGGTGTCCGCTATTGGATGGGCCCACCATTAGATAGTCTATCATGACGATTTCTAAAGGTTCCTGGGTCACGATGGTTTGCAGGGGAGCTCTCTGTTCTATTGCCTTATGGATCTCACCAAGTTCGACAGCTGCGGCATACTTCTTCGACCATTTGACGAAGACCAGGGCAGTAAATCAGTCGCTGTAACCAACGAAAGGTCTTCTCATGACCAAAATGTCCATTCTTATTATGAGCCTCAACTGCCAACGAGCGAGCCAGTTCACTAGGCACCATAATTTGGTATCGAATGTCGATCTCAGAAGGTAAATAGACCTTTCGGCATAGCACTCCATTTTTCATCTCCAACTTTTCCCACTGACTCAGAACAGATAATATCTCACGTGTCAGTCGTTCTCTTTCCTCTCTACAGGGCTTCTGGCCTTTCTCAACACACTTGATCATCTGCGCCAGCCCCTCATGGGTCTGCTGTATCTGTGCCCATTCCTGTCGTGAGGGACCAAAGAAAGGAGCCGTTTCAGTCCCCTCCATCTCAAACTGATTAGCGGCGGCCAAGGCCTGTGAAAATCTGCTGAAGTCGGGCACCTCCACATGCTCCAACTCATGATCCACGTCTACTGTGGGGTCGGGGCGGTTACCCTAGAAAGTCCATCAGCATTCTGGTTCTCTGTCTTGGACCGATACTTAATGCGGTAATTGAACTTAGACATTCGGGCTATCCACCTCTGCTCTAATGCCCCGAGCTTGGCATTTTCCAGGGTGAAGCTAGTGGGTTGTTGTCAGTCAGTACTAAAACTTCAGCACTGGTCAAATATTCAGAGAATTTCTCGGTCATGGCCCATACCAGTGCCAACAGCTCCAACTTAAATGAACTATAATTCTCGGGGTTTCTTTCAGAATCTCTCAAAGACCGGCTGCCGCTACGCTATGACCCTCTCCTGGCCATCCTGAAGCTGGGAAAGCACTGCTCCAAGACCATACAGGCTTGCATCCGTATACAGCTGGAACAGCAAGTGGTAATCAGCATATGCCAAGATTGGGGCTGTTGCCAGTGCATCCTTCAATGCCTGGAAGGCTTGTTCCTGTTCAGGCCCCCCCCCCACAGACCGGCCCTTTGGGCCCCCGGGGGGGCCCCCCGGGGGGGGGGAAAGGGGGGGGCCCCCCCCCCGGGAGCCCTAAAAAAACCACCGAAAAAAGCCGCCCCCCCCCCCGAGGCCCCCCCCCCCCCCGGGGGGGGGGGGCGTGGCCCCCCCTCCACCGCCCCCCCCCTCCCTCTTCTTTCCCCCCCCCCCCCCCCCCCCCCCCCGCCCCCCCCCCAAAAAAAAATAAAAAACGAAAAACCACAAAAATTTAATTTTTATTTCCCCCCCCCCCCCCCCTACTTTTAAAACCCCAACTGGTGGAGATGGTCTTCAAAGGTCGCAGAATACACTATAATATAGCTAGAAACTGGAAGAAGGTGAGTCCCCCATCTAGTCTTGAGCTTGTGGCTAGAATGAAGGATGTGAGGAGTCTTGAATACCTGACTGCTGGCCTACATAATTCACGGGAAGCCTTTGGGGCTATTTGGGCACCCTGGGACATGTATTGTACATCACAGGGTCTCTGATCTCTAGTCCTCTCCTTCCCCCCCCCCCCCTTCCCTTTGGTCCTACCCTTGTCTTCTTAACCCCTCCATTCCCCCCCTCCCTTGTTCACTGCTTAATTTAAATGCATATTGCTTAAGGGGGAGGAGGCAGATAGCCTCTATTTACCTCAATGCTTCCTGTTTGTTTGATTATTATTGTTTTTTTGTTTTTTCTTTACCCCTTGTTAATGAAAAATTTTTCAATAAAATTACAGTTATATAAAAAAAAAGAATACACTATAATGTCATCCAAGTAGATGAGAGTGAACTCAAAGTTGAAGTCACCGAGACATTTCTCCATCAACCGCTGAAACGTTCCGGGTGCATTTGTCAACCCGAAGGGCATCCGGTTAAATTCGTATAGTCCCATGGGCAAGATGAATGCCGTCTTCTCCTTGTCTTTTGTGGCCATCGGCACCTGCCAATACCCACTAGCCAGATCTAGTGAGGAGAAGTACCGGGCTCTCCCCAGCGCTGAGAGGGACTCCTCAATCCGTGGCAAGGGGTAGGAATCTCGTACGGTGCAAGCGTTTAACTTCCGATAGTCTACGCAAAATCGGATGGACCCATCTTTTTTTCTTACTAACACCACAGGAGCTGCCCAGGGACTCTGGCTTTCTTGGATGATCCCACCCTGTAGCATCTTAGCTAACAGTTCTTTTACTTCCTGATACAACTGTGGAGGAATTTGTCGGTAGCGCTCTCTAACTGGAGGGGTGTCTCCTGTGGGAATCTCATGGTAGATCCCTGTGGTACATCCAAAATCTTCAGCATACCGTGCAAAGGCGGCTCGGTTCTCCCACAACAGCTCATCTACCTTCTGCACCCATTCCAGAGAACATGAACTTGCATCCATCTTCATCTGTTCTCGAATTGCATGGCCATTCCATTCAGAGGTGGGTTCCTCATCTTCTCCCATGGACACAGTTACGGTCCACTCATCCCTTTCAGTCGGCTTCAGCTGCATTGGAGTTACTTTCCTTACTTCCTCCGGAGTCACATAGATGTTAGCCAGCTGCCTCCCTGGGGTCAGGTCCACACTCTGGTCCTGAGTGTTTACACATCGAAGTGGTACTCTTCCATTGCGAACTATTGCCAAGGAACGGGCCACTAGCGGATCAACACCTCCTTCGGCTGCCTGCAGTGGTTCTACCAACACAGCTATGCCCTCTAGTTTCCGACAGGTGCCTACGGGCATAGACACTATCGTCTCCCGACTGGGTGGCAGTGTAACTTTTGTATGCAAAGGAACTGAAATTCGAGCCAGAGGACGCTGTGCATCCGAACTTTTCTGTAAGCCACATGTCCGGATCAGCCGCTGGAAAGCTGTTTGAGTAGGCCGATGGGTGGTGGTTTCTTTCCAATAACCGTGACCTTTCTTTTCAAAGAGGATCTGATCTAATTCTTTTAACACATTCATCCCCAAAACGACAGGGACCTTTACTTCATGTGACACCTGTACCACCACAATGCCTTTCCTACCTAGATCTTGGCCACATAACCGGACATTCATCCAGGCCACTCCCACGACTGGAACTGGTAACTGGTTAGCTGCGACCACTCGTACGAATGTATGGGGATCATATTTCACATGTTGCTGGAAGTACCGTTCATAACAGTCTCTACTCAAGGTCGTTACTTGGGAACCCGTGTCAATCATCCCGGTAACCGGAATACCCTCCATTTCCACCTGTATAACAGGACTTGCAGCGATCAGGTCATCATTAGGGCATTCTCCCCACATAGTCTTCTTGTCAGTCTCCCCTACTACACGCCCTACAGCAGCAGGGGACTTCAGTTTAACGGCGGTCTCTCATAAGTTTGTGGCTGCTCTGGACATCTAGCAGCAACGTGGCCCATCCGTCCACACTCCCAGCAGCGTATCTCCCGTCGTTCTGGCCATCTGTTTGGGCCCCTTCGGTAAGCCCCTTCGATTTCTCCTGAGCACTGCACTAAATGATTTGGACCCCTTCGGTAGGTCCTATCCTCATCCCTCCAGCGGGGTGGTGGGTGATTCTGATTTTCTGGGTATGGACGGCTCACCCTTTCACCTCCAGTTTTCTGGAAGTCTGCAATTTTCATAGAATGTTCATCACAACGGGTGTGCAAGTGTTCCATTTGCTCTTGCAGTTTCTGCATTACTGTGAGAATTTCTTTAACCGTCCCCTTTTCTACTGTCTCTGAGCCAGAACTAGCCCCCTGTGACAAAGTAACTCCAACTGTGGTCTGGTGCCTCGGGACCATACTATTGGCACGGGAGATGGCCTCTACCTGTACATCATGGAATTTAGCATCAGTCTCTCGTCGTATAAAATCCTGCATAGTCACAGTTAAACTGCCGTCACGTATCCCCAGGACAAACTGGTCACGGAGAGTCCGATCAGGGTTACAGAAGGCTGGCGAGCCCCCTCTTTCCTTCACTTGAATATCTCGGAGCAGTTCTTGTAGGGCATTTGCATATTGGGGAAGGCTTTCATTCTCCTGTTGTACCCTCTGGAAGAACCGAGCCTGCAGAGACCCCAGCAATGCAGTTTCTCCATAAATGGTTTCTAGAATCTGGACTACTTGCTCAAATGTCTGCCTTTGTTCAAATGGCCTCAATATCACCGTGGTCTTAGCATCCCCTTGTAATGTCAATATTGCTAGCTCTACTAGTACTTCTGGTGTGGTCTGGTACATTCGCTGTATCATTCTTATCTGTTCCACCCACATACTCACTGACATATTATTGCCATCAAATTTAGCTAACTGACTCATTATAGCCCCTGCTGGCATTCTTCCTCCAGCACCATTCTCCCGAACGGGTGCGTCACCGTCCATTCTGGTAAGCGGATCCTGCCGACTACGCCAATTTGTGAACCGAGAGCAAGGCAGGTGGTTTGGACTCCGCAACCATAAATGAACGCACACGCGGTAGTTCAAGAAAAGAATATATATTTACTATAAGTTAATAAAGGCTATTTGAAGGTAAAATGACAGGGATAAAGACAAGCAAAATATACAATATAGTATGAACAATTTCAAGGCAAATCCTGCAATGGTTTCTACTTTTACTCTGTCCACTTCTGCAGTATGGACTCTGAATGAACAATATACTCAAAACTATCCCTAACTGACCCTGACATCACATTTGGGTGCACCCCCTTTTCCCCAGTGGTCCAGGTGGACCGCTTACAGTCCGTAGAAGCGCGCGGTGGGGCCCAAAGTCGTTCCTTTCTTTTATAGTGAAGCGTCCTCCCTTCACGGTTATCAGGATCTCAGGAGAAATGAAGTCCTCTTTAACAGGGAAACCCAATGAATGCAATGTAATCCAACAGCAGATTCCACTCAGCACACTGACAGTCCTGCCGAATCCTTACACTGAGCTGGGATGTAAGCCAGGATTTAGCAGGTGCTGTCCAGTACATCAACAGCACTGCGAGTCTCTATCTGTGGTATCCATATACACAGTCACAATGTCAGTCTCACTGATCAGCCACTGAGCACAGTTCCTTTCACGTGGACTCACTAGTCCTGTTGTCTCTTTACACTCTGTTTGTCTCTGGACCAAGATACAGCTTAGCTGTACAGAAAAATATCCACACCAGTTCAACACAGCACAGAAACCTGTCTTCTCTCTTGCCAAGATGGCTGCTGCTCTCTGTCTCGTCACTTCCTGCTTCTCTGCTCACACTCTGTCTGCAGAACAGGCAGGCTGACATAAAAGGGGGGGGTCTCACTCCAGCATCATGTCACAATTACAATGGCTGCTGTCTTAAAGTAACAGAATCACAGAAATACATTCAACATTAACAATTTATACAGACAAATAAAGCTTAGGACAACATTGGCTGTCTCTTACATGTGTATATGCGTCCCTCTTTTTTTATTTTTTTTTTTTTTTTTTTTTAAAGAAGGGAAAAATATAAATTTTTAATATTTTTTTTTTTTTTTTTTTTTTTTTTTTTTGGGGGGGGGGGGGTGTTTTTTTTTTTTTTTTTTTTTTGTTTTTTTTGGTGTGGGGTGTTTGTGTGTGGGTGTGGGGTTGTTGGGGAAGAGGGGGGAGTGCAGATGGCCACTGAGGTGCCAACAGCCCTGATTTTGCAGGGACACTTCTAGGAACTGACACAGAAAAGGGACTAGGTTAATGCATACCCTACTTTGAAATAAACCCCTCAATTTTTGCAAATAAATGTTGGCAGGTTTGGTCAAGGTTAGCAGTAAAGGAGGGAAATGAAGAAGAGAGCCATGCTAAGAACCAGAAAAGAGAGCAGAAGCCATGCTAAAAACCAGGAAAGAGAAGGGGAGCCATGCTGGGAAGCAAGAATGATGGAGATCTCTTATTTGGGAGACTCCCCCCAAAAAAAAATTGCTGACTTCCCAGACTCCTGGAAGAGCAGGCAAATTGCCCAGGATACCAGGTAGCCATCATTT
The DNA here is from genome assembly GCA_947044405.1 of Leptodactylus fallax. Lineage (NCBI taxonomy): Eukaryota > Metazoa > Chordata > Amphibia > Anura > Leptodactylidae > Leptodactylus > Leptodactylus fallax. Next base: position 7,350,299 of record CAMRHE010000021.1, read on the forward strand.
TATATGCAACTTGATAACTTTATGTGGTGAACATGTCTTGGGCGTGCCCAGTACATTTAGATCCCAAAATGGGTTTGGCAATATATAAAAATGGGTGTGATGTTCCAAAATGACATGGTCACGCCCATGGGCATTAAGTAAGAGAGAGAATCACCTATGGTTATGTGTGTGGACTGAGGTGACTCTATTCTATCACAGCAGCTTTAAAGGGGTTATCAGTGACTATGATATTAAGCTCCATTCCTCTTCTCAGCAAGTGACATCATAAACATTGGTCATATGACCTTTCTGCAGCTCAGTCCCATTCAAATGAATGGTGCTCAGCTGCAATACCAAGCACAGCCACTGTACAATGTATGGTGCTGTGCTTGTTAACTCATAGGTCATAGAAACAAAATTTTCATGAAACAATGGTTAGTTATGTTAAAGGGGTTGTCCAGAATAAATATGTATTTTAACCATGAGGCCCCCATGCCTCACCCTCCAACTTTCGAAAGAACATTTATTACTAGTGCGCATGTGCAATACAGTGGGTAATGACATCTCGGGTTCGGAGCTGAAAGGAAGCAAAGGTAAGAGAGTAATGTGGCTAGTAGGCGGGTCAAATAGAAGGTACTGGCTGATACACATCACAAGGCCATGTACTGCCGTATAATATGGACTGCGCATGCGCAATCCATATTGTACTGTGTGGGGGACACTGTGGAGCATATTATACTGTGCAGGGGCCACTGTGGAGCATTATACTGTGCAGGAGCCACTGTGGAGCATATTAACTGTGTGGGGGCCACTATGGAGCATTATACCGTGCGGGGGCCACTGTGGAGCACAGTATACTGTGCAGGGGCCACTATAGAGCATTATATTGAGCAGGAGCCACTGTGGAGCATTATACCATGCAGGGGCCACTGTGGAGCATATTATACTGTGCAGGGTTCACTGTGAAGCATTATAACATGCAGGGGCCACTGTGGAGCATATTATACTGTGCAGGGTCCACTGTGAAGCATTATACCATGCAGGGCCACTGTGGAGCATATTATACTGTGTGGTGGCCACTGTGGAGCATTATACCATGCAGGGGCCTTTGTGGAGCATAGTATACTGTGCGAGGGCCACTGTGGAGCATATTATACTGTGTGGGGGCCACTGTGGAGCATTATACCGTGCAGGGGCCTTTATGGAGCATATTATACTGTGCAGGGGCCCCTATGGAGCATTATACTGTGCAGGGGCCACTGTGGAGCATATTATACTGTGCGGGGGCCACTGTGGAGCATTATACTGCGCAGTGGCCACTGGGCAGGCTAGCTAAGAAAACAGAGAGGGGAGTGAGTGAGAGAGGGAGGGGTTAGCGAATGAGAAAGGGAGGGGGGAATGAATCAGCTCTGAGTGCAGACCAAGGAATCATGGGAGTTGTAGGAACAGGAAGATGTTGATGTAAATAAATGCAGAGGATACCAGGACCTCCAGAGAACACATAAATCACTCAAAACGCTGCTAAAGGTATTTGGGTGCACTTATTAACCTATTAATAGCACTAAGGCCTTTTTTTGCAAATTTTTTTTTTTTTTTTTTGCCCAGAAAACCCCTTTAAAAGTGTTATTGAAAATTTAGACAATTCTTATGTATTTTAACATGTTAAATTAAAAAAAAAAACTTTTGTGAAGGAAAGTAAAGAAAAGTACTATTGTGACTATTTGTATCTGTTTGAAAGTACATTTTCTACTTGACCTAATGTACAAATAACACAGACCTACAGAGCTTTCCATTGAAAGTGTAGAAGCAAATGAAAGGGAGGAGAAATGCAGTGAGAAAAATAGTGAGTATTTCTATATGAGAGTAAAAAATATATTGATTGTTTGTTTCTTAGATTATATTTATTTTATTATTTACATGACTGTGTACAGTTGACAGTCATCCCAAAGATCTTACCTATTTACCTTACCAATTATACTGAGATTACAGGGTGAATAATTGTCACAGCATGGGTTCTACCCTTTATGATATGGTTCTTACAATACAAGTAGCTGTAAAAATTATGTTGCAAAAATATTGCAACAGGTGAATAAATTGGATAAGATTGGACAGGATAAGATTTATTAATATGGCATGTCAGACTTGAGTCTATTAAGGGATCCATGAAAATGAGCAAAAACATGACATGTCCTATTTTTTGACAGCCCATTATCGACCGTCAAAAAATAGACATGCATATAGCTTCACTGAAATAAATCGATTTTAAATGCAGTTGTGTGATGGCCATTAATCATGTTCGTGTGAATATAGCCTGAGAATGAATGAGTGTATTCACATGTCTGTTTTTTCAACATACAGAAAAAGTGGTCAGTTAAAAAAACATTTTCACAGATACATGAACCTAAGAGAAATCAATGGGTTAGTTTCTAACAAATGTAAAAACATCTAGATGGATGTCAGAGTTAGCACCCTTGCATACGACCGTATGACTGGTCAGTGTGCTATCCGTGTTTTTCCCAGATAGCACACTGACCCATTCATTTCTATGGGCCCGTACACATGACTGTGAATGACACGGTCACATGTGCAGGCCGACAGTCTGGGCCGCAAAATATAGAACAGGTCCTATCCCTGTTCGATTTTGCGGCCCTGCTTCCGCGGCTCCTATTCATTGAATGAAAGGGGCTGTGGAAGCACGGCCTGTGCACAGGTGGCACATGGGTGACATCTGTGTGACCCCGTGCACTGCCCGTGGCGTTCATTCACAGCAGCCGGTTAGAACATGGTCATATGTTTTTTTTCTTTTTTTCTAGTCCAATTCCAATTCTTTTTATAACAGTTTTATATTGATCATACTTAGGATAAACATATAACAATAATCTCTTTTTAGCAGTAGAGTTTTATAAATCAATAGGAGGTCTTATATTAATTATTGATTTGAGTCATGAAAACAACATTAGGCTGGGGCCTCAAGTAGCGTAAATACTGCGTTTTGGCTGCGGAGTTTTACAGTACCTACAAAGTGGATGGGATTCTGGCTAAACCCACCCGCACATTGCAGAAAAACGAGGATATGCTGCGATTTTAAAAACGCTTGTGTCTTTGTAAATCGCAGCATGTCAATTATACCTACAGACACAATGACGGTTTCCCTATAGGTATAAAAGAAGCAGTGAAAAGCGTTGCAGTGAAAAACACTGCGGGAAAAACTGCAATGCATTTCCACCGTGGTTTTTCCTGCAGAGCTTTTTGGTTACGGCTTGCTACATGGGGCCTTAGCCTAAAAAAAGATTCCATTTGTTGGATTCGATTAAGAGAAAAGAACTATCCACAGATTTGACCTGTATATATATGGATATATGGAATAAGTTACACAATATACTTTCAATTTCATTATTAAAACATGAATACCAAGAGCTCCCTAAAACTGGAAGGAAAATTTTTCTGAAAGCTGTCACAACAAAAATCACCTAAAGGCTAAGGCCTCATGTAGCAAGGCAGACTGCAGCATTTTTCACAGAAAGTCCCCTATTATACCTATAAGGAAAATGCCAGAGTTTCCGTAGGTATAATTGACATGCTGCGATTTTCAAATGCAAGCATTTTTGAAAACACAGCTATTCCGGATTTTATCCTGCAATGTGCGGATGGGATTAGTTAGAATCGCATCCACTTTGCAGGTAACGTAAAACAGAGCGTTTTTGCAGTGACGTTTCCACTGAAGCCAAAACGCTGTATTTTCGCATCATTGGCCGTTTTTGGTCTAAAAAAAATGTGCAACAGAAAAAGCTTTGTTTCCGCAATGTGGGGCCTTAGCCTAAAACTACACCTTTGTCTTAAAGCTCAAGGTATGAGACCAACTAGTGTTGGGATCCTTTCTTCAAAGGCCTCAAGCAACTATATTGTCAGTCTGTCTGTCTCTATGGTAATAATGTTTTTGCAACAGCATACATAAGCCCTAAAGTTTCAGTTATCCCCTTTCCTAGTTATAAATATGAATATGTTGTCTTCCACCACTAGGTACACAGTTACTTCTATCCAAATTACTATTTATGTTCCAAAGAAGTTGAGTTAATCATTTACACCCAGAGGTTCAAAGGAATGAATTTTGAATATTTTATTCGGTAGGTATTACTAAAATGAGAGTACAACCTGCAATTGTTTCCCACTGTGGAATACAAGCACAGCCATAAAAGTCACATAGCAAATAAAAAAGAAAAAGTTTTATGCGCATATATATATATACGAAGAGCTTCATTTTGACATATGTTAAATGGTATTTATATTCCCCCCTGAAGACACTGCTGTTTCTCTAATTAGTTCCTATACTTTATTCTAGTTCAGCTTTTCTGTTGTTTTTTATTGCTGTAAGAATACAGTCTCTGTAAAAGTAATAAAAAAACTACTTGAAGAATTCTATTGTTACAAAAGAAAGTCACACCAATAATAATAACCCTTTCCGTTTTGTACAGTTTTGAAAAGCAGGAATGGACCAGATTTTTAGGGTTAAATTGAAAACCACGTTTTTCCTCCACAGATTGTTCCATTTAATGGAAAATGAGCATAAGTTCCTGTCTGGAAGCACTATGCGTAGTGTAAACTGCAGTCAGATGGAGAAATAGCCTAATCAGGCATGGGAACCAGGCTTTAATTAGACTGCCTGAAAAACAAAACAGAAGAGCAAATGAAATGTTTAGCCATCTCTTGTGAATCCTGTTTCTAATTTTGTAGAGGAAATTAAATCATGCATACATCAAAACCTTGGTTTAAGTTTCTAAGCCTATGTGAGACAAATATGAAAACAACATAAAATCTTTAAGACATGGGCACTCAACCTGTTGTCCACTCTTGGTTCACCAACTTTTCCGATATTGAGATGAATTAAATAAGCCTGTATCTATCAAAATTTATATTTAGGACCTACTAAACGCAGGTTAATTGTACATTATGCAAACGTTTTCACAGTGGTTAGATGAAGATGCTCCCACTCACATGTTACAAGGGTTTAAGTCTGTCCAGCTGATATTACTATCTCAGGTATTTATGGCACATACTGTGGATATGCCAAAAATGTCTGATAGATACTTTCCCCGCCCATTCTACCACACCCAGGAATGGAATTATGGAAACATTCGAGCTTGCTTAGCCATTCCCATGGATGTGATTTGAAGTTACAAAAAGAGCATAACACAGTGGCCCAGATTTGTTAATAGTTTGACTATATAGTCAACTTAGACAGAAAGTCTGAAATTCACCAGATTGGTTGATGCTGGTTGATAAATTTGGCATGTTTTTAGACTGTCTAATCTATATGTATACCATATTTTAGTTGGCTTACTTTGACCCAGAATTTTTTTAACACAATTTTGGTGCATTTATGGTGCATTGTAGCACATTTAAGCCTTGCCTCATTTTTGAGAATCTACACCCACATGACTAGCAAGCCAAAACATTTTAGCCCAAAGTGGCCAAGATGCGCTACATTGCACCAAAGATGCAACACATTTACAGTACACCATTGTCTAGGCATAACCCCACAATAGTAAATCTGGGCCAGTGAGTTAAGGTATAGATTTCCAAACACTAACAGCAAGAGGTTTAAGATCACTGGTATAGTAAGTGTAAGTTTATATGGAGGTCAGTTGTCACTGACAGTAAGAACTCCCCAAAAAATGAAAAAATGAAAATAAGAATATGACCTCTTTTTTTCAATCATTATCTGTGCGATATTTTATTTGTTTTTTTTTTTTCCAAATAAGTATAAAATACTGTGCAGTTTGATAATTTGTTGTATGTTTATTCTGGTCAGTTCAATGTTCTCCCAATGCAGAGATCAACAATAAAATAGTATGGATTAAGTTTTTTTTAGTTTCAATAATTTTTCTTAAGGATTTTATAGATATAAAGGGACAAAAACAATAGCATGAGTAAGTATTACAATCTGGGTATACAGCATATTATGGACCGATGACGTCTTTTCATCATAGTAGACAGATGTACGCTGCCTTACCCATTGAAATGAAACCAGGATGCAAAGATCTAACAATGAAAAGATAAGCAATGAACATAAAAACAAACGAACTTTAGAACTTTAAAGGCACCCTAATCGAGGTTTTGGCGGTAAGGTATCTCAAACGCGTAAGGCGTATACGCAGTAATATCATATCATATCATATATCTGGCTATGGAGGAATATTTAAGTCTCGGTGTGTTAGATGATAAATTAGATAAGCAGAGTTAAGGGAAGTGAAAATCGGGATATTAAAGCAAAATGTGTGTGTGTATATATAAGGGCGAGATAAGAAACCCTAGGCTGATAAACTATGAACCCACCTTAATTAACATATCTAGAGTGGATCCAGCAGTCCCAAGTGTTCACATAAGAGTTATATGAATGGTTACCCAGGGCGATAATTTTTTCATAAGTAAAGGTGTTGTTAATAGCAATGGATTAAGTTTTTAATCACTCCTAGTGGCAGCTCAGGCAGCCAGAACTTTATTGTATAAATCTGTATGTCTATGGAAGGGATTTGAAGCTCTGATACAAATGAATTTCCATAAAAGTATAAAGAAAGGATTTATCACCAAATTCATCTGTGCTTTTGTTGTTGTTATTCTGATCCATCAAGGGATCAGAAAAATGAAATAAAGTGTATATTTTCCAAAAAAAAGGACAAAATGTCACATGTGATAACTTTTTCACATCCTACCAACTGGGCCAGATGTTGCGAAAAAGACAATTTATCATGCTGGGTACTATGAGGAAAAACAAGCCAGAACTGCCGCAAGGTATCCTTAGTAAAAGAGAAGTGTATAGTTCTACCTTTTACTTTACTAGAGATACAACAGTTGTGTCTTATGTTCCCCAAAAAAATATACAGGTAATTCTAATGAGCACAATGCACCATGACAATGCAATAAGTAATCGAGAAGACAAAAAGCTGGACATGATATTAGAATATAATGCCACAAAAGGGGCAGTTGATACACTAGATCAGGGGTAGGCAACCTTTTTTTTCAGCGTGCCGATTTTAATAAAAAAAATCAAAGATGAGGTACTCGGAGTGCCGGTCAATAATTGTAAGTCTGACGACCCCTAAACTAAAGTCATATACCACAAACCATAACACAGAAGTGCTGCCACCAGATTCTTTAGGACACATGCGTTTACTGCTATTTCCTGGGACGCTCCTGTACTTTCTGATTAGAAGCAATGAAAGTCCACGTGCAGCCGCCAATTAGTGGTAAATGTGTCCAGGAGCACCGTATGGCGGTAGTCTTATGGTGAAAACACACTATGTATCTGGATGCAGCTATATTTGGAACTTTTTCATTCGATGTAAAACTGGTGCATTTTTGCACAAAAAAAAAAAACAAAGCCTGAGTTTTCTGTGCAAAAACACATCCTTAATATAGAAAACACACCGTTATTCAGAATAATGTCCCATAGTGGTCCCTGCACACGGTATATGTCCCATAGCGGCCCCTGCAACATGGTATATGTCCCATAGCGGCCTCTGCACACGGTATATGTCCCATAGCGGTCCCTGCACACGGTATTATGTCCCATAGCGGTCCCTGCACACGGTATATGTCCCATAGCGGTCCCTGCACACGGTATTATGTCCCATAGCGGTCCCTGCACACGGTATTATGTCCCATAGTGGTCCCTGCACACGGTATTATGTCCCATAGCGGTCCATGCACACGGTATTATGTCCCATAGCGGTCCCTGCACACGGTATTATGTCCCATAGCGGTTCCTGCACACGGTATATGTCCCATAGCGGTCCCTGCACACGGTATTATGTCCCATAGCAGTCCCTGCACATGGTATTATGTCCCATAGCGGTCCCTGCACACGGTATTATGTCCCATAGCGGTCCCTGCACACAGTATTTGTCCCATAGCGGTCCCTGCACATGGTATTATGTCCCATAGCGATCCCTGCACACGGTATTATGTCCCATAGTGGCCTCTGCACACGGTATTTGTCCCATAGCGGCCTCTGCACACGGTATTTGTCCCATAGCGGCCTCTGCACATGGTATTTGTCCCATAGCTGCCCCTGCACACAGTATTTGTCCCATAGCGGCCCCTGCACACGGTATTATGCTCTATAGTGGCCCCTGCACACGGTATTATGCTCTATAGTGGCCCCTGCACATTCACTAGCTATTATTATACTATGGGGTCTCTTCAGACCACAGAGTATAATAAGTGGAGGGCAAAGAGAGGTGATGAAACATAAAAAACAATGTACTCACCATTCCACGCTCCGCAGCCGCTCTGTATCTTCGGGCGCTTCTGCCTGTAGTCGGTGACCGCTCATTGAGTCTCAGGGGTCACGTCGCGTCATTATGCGTAATGACATCAGACGCAGACGCGACCCCTGAGGCCCTGTCAGCTGACTTCAGGCAGAAGCGCCTGAAGAGTACACTGCGGCTGCGGAGCATGGAATGGTGAGTTAACACTGTTTTTTATGTTTGATAACTCCCGGGGGCTCCGCTTATTATACTGTGGGGTCTGAAGAGACCCCGCAGTATAATAATAGCAGTTTCGTTTCGGACGTGTTTGGTCCGATCGAAACTGCTGGGTGAGGAGTCCGCTGCCGTGCCAGGGAAATATGCCTCGCGTGCCAAGAGTGGCACGTGTGCCATAGGTTGCCGACCCCTGCACTAGATCAAGCAATATCAACATACACATGCAAACACAAAACTAATCGTTGGCCAATGATAATGTTTTACAACATTCTGGATGTTTCAGCATACATCGCATTTGTTTTATGGAGAGAAATCGACCCCAATTGGAACAGAAATAAGCTGCATAAAAGAAGAATGTTTATTGAAGAATTAGGAAAATCCCATTTGTTTATGATCAACCATGTTCACATACAGTTTAATAATGAAATAGGTATTCAAAAAAAAACACTTACAGTAGCTAAAATCAACATTTTAATAGGTCGGGTCAAATTGACCCGAAACAGTACAAGTGTATAGTAAATGCAAACAGTACAGCAGGGTTAGAGGGGTTGTCCAGTTCCTATTTTTATTTGTTACTGCTCCTACAGGGCTACAGGGTACACAGTTAGGTCCATACATATTTGGACACTGACATAAATTTATTTTTTTTACCTGTTTACTGAAAGATATTCAAGTTATAGTTATATAATGGAAATGAACATAAAGTCCAGACGTTCAGCTTTCATTTGAGGGTATCCACATTAAAATTGGATGAAGGGTTTAGGAGTTTCATCTCCTTAACATGTGCCACCCTGTTTTTAAAAGGACCAAAAGTAATTGGACAATTGACTCAAAGGCTGTTTCATGGACAGGTGTGGGCAATTCCTTCGTTATGTCATTCTCAATTAAGCAGATAAAAGGCCTGGAGTTGATTTGAGGTGTGGTGCTTGCATTTGGAAGATTTTGCTGTGAAGAAAACATGCGGTCAAAGGAGCTTTCCATGCAGGTGAAACAAGCCATCCTTAAGCTGCGAAAAAAAAAAAAAACATCCGAGAAATTGCTACAATATTAGGAGTGGCAAAATCTACAGTTTGGTACATCCTATGAAAGAAAAGAAAGCATTGGTGATCTCATCAATGCAAAAAGACCGGGATGCCCACGGAAGACAACAGTGGTGGATAATGGCAGAATAATTTCCATGGTGAAGATAAATCCCTTCACAACAGCCAACCAAGTGAACAACACTCTCCAGCATGTAGGCGTATCAATATCCAAATCTACCATAAAGAGAAGACTGCATGAAAGTACATACAGAGGGTTCACTGCACGGTGCAAGCCACTCATAAGCCTCAAGAATAAAAAGGCTTTGCTAAAAAACATCTAAAAATGCCAGGACAGTTCTGGAAGAAGATTTGGATAGATGGAACCAAGATCAACTTCTACCAGAATAATGGAAAGAAAAAAGTATGGCGAAGGCGTGGTACAGCTCATGATCCAAAGCATACCACATCATCTGTAAAACACGGCGGAGGCAGTGTGATGGCTTGGGCATGCATGGCTTCCAGTGGCACTGGGTGACTAGTGTTTATTGATGATGTGACACGGGACAGAAGCAGCCGGATAAATTGTGCTCAAATCCAGCCAAATGCAGCCAAACTGATTGGTCGGCGTTTCATAATACAATGACCCAAAACATAAAGCCAAAGCAACCCAGGTGTTTATTAAAGCAAAGAAGTGGAATATTCTTGAATAGCCAAGTCAGTCACCTGATCTGAACCCAATTGAGCATGCATTTCACTTGTTAAAGACTAAACTTCAGATCGAAAGGCCCACAAACAAACAGCAACTGAAAACCACTATAGTAAAGGCCTGGCAGAGCATTAAAAAGGAGGAAACACAGCATCTGGTGATGTCATGAGTTCAAGACTTCAGGCAGTCATTGCCAAAAAAAGGGTTTTCAACCAAGTATTAGAAATTAACATTTTATTTACAATTATTTAATTTGTCCAATTACTTTTGAGCCCCTGAAATGAATGGATTGTGTGTAATACATGCTTTAGCTCCTCACATTTTTATGCAATCATTTTGTTCAACCCACTGAATTAAAGCTGAAAGTCTAAACTTCAACTGCATCTGAATTGTTTTGTTCAAAATTCATTGTGGTAATGTACAGAACCAAAATTAGAAAAATGTTGTCTCTGTCCAAATATTTATGGACCTAACTATATGTTGTGGTTTGTACTGAATTTGTTCAACCTGAAACAAATCTGGGACCTGAGCCACATAAACACAAAACTAATCTTGAGAGGCACAGCATGTTTGTGAGGAGGTGACCATTGAGGCTGTAAATATCTGCATTGTGTCAAAGTACTGTCAAAACATTTGGGGCCGATTATGAATGACCATGCTATCGCCCACCAAACATCAATTTTTACATGATGACGTGGGGCCTTATAGATATGCATATTTTGTGTTTACTTAGGAAGATAAGTGAACTCATGCCTCATCTGTAAATGTGACATCAAGAATATTCAAATTGTTGGTGACATGTTTAAGACCTATGGCAGTACACAAGGCTTTGTTACTGGGGCCTATTAGTTCATGCACCACAGTCACTCAGTATGCATGAAGACAAGCTCTCTGTGCAGAATTTTAACACATGCTCTTGGACATCCCCATCTGCTGTACCAATTTGCGTAAATATATCTTGGAGAAGCCAACAATCTGTCTTTAATGTTCTGCAACACCATGCATATCCAACAATGTTCCTGTCATTTCCAGTTTCCATAACAATTTCTAAATACACAACTTTGCTGGGGGGTTTCTGACTAAATGTCTTTACAAATTCAATTAGACAAGAATTAATTGATCCTCTTCTCCAATAGTTGCACCAATAGGCACACACTCTTGCACTGAGACATAGGCAGCACAGGCTCCTAGTGACTAAAGCAAAATGTAGCTGTTGGGGTGGCATGGTGTGAAATCTGTGTAAAAGAGAAAGCTCGCAGGCAACAAACCACCCACACACCAAACACCAGCCACCAAAGTTATGAGGACCCACTCACTGAGTAATGTATACCAAATAAGTGTGTCATAACCGCACACACCCCACAAGGACCCACCCCTTTAATGTCCTTCCACACAGTATAATGCCCCTTATGCCCCACCCCCGCTCCCCCCAGGTTTCTACCCCACACAGAGTATAATGCCCCCTTATGCCCCCCCCCAGAAGCCCTAGTATCCCCCAATGCGTAGTTAGGGGTCCCCACACAGCTAATACCCTTTTATGGCCCCACACAGGATAATGCCTCTTTATGCCCCAAGCCCCCATCTCATGTCCTTCCAGTGCCCTTTAGGTTCTCCATAGGGGGCAAGACATCCCCTCCTATGGCCCGTTCCACACAGGAAAGCCCCAGCCCACACAAGATTCTCCCTTTTTGTCCCCCCGAGGTGTGTTGTGGGGGGGGGGGGGGGGGGAAAACCCACAGGGGGATATTATTACTATAGTAATCATATAGTGGTAGATAATGACTCTACACAGGACTCTGCAGACCATGTAGGTGAATACAGTACAGGAAAAACTGACTTACAGATGACATCTGTAATAGTTCACATTTCCCATCTGAACTGGAATTCTTTAAAAGTTTTGTCTTTAAAAAAAATTACCAGGACTGCTCTAGTTGAGATCCAGTTTGAGATAGTGCAGGCTGAAGTGGGAGCTGTATATACTGTACAAGCTGCTCTCACTTCAGCCAGTGTGGAGGTGGAGAAGAGCACGCAGATTACAGTTCCTTCTTTTGTACTTGTATGGCTTTCATCCCAGATTCCACCTTAACAATAACAGAACATACATGTTACATAAAAAGGGACCTTTTTTTTTTTAAAGAAAAGGAGTGAAAATATCAGCACTTGGCTATGTAATTACTCCTCTGTCCCTAATGGTACTATTTGCTTACTATACCTTTTAGCCCCTAAGATGCCACAGTTGATGTTGACCATGGCATCTAAGAAACTTAAAAAAAAAAAAACTTAATTCCTTTGCACAAAATTTAAAGATTGATTTTTTTTAAAAAAGAATTTCTGATACCCATACTATAAAAAAAAGTTACCAAAAGGTCACATGCTCCAAAATGCTACCAATGAAAACTACAAGTCTTCGCCCAAAAGTCATACAGTTAGGTTTCTAAAAAATAAAAATGCGATGGGTCTTAGAATGTTGCGAAACAAAATAGGTGTTTTTATTATGCAAAAGTAGTGAAACAACCAGCAGAACAAAGTTAATATTTAATTTGCTTAGTGAATGCTAAAAATAAAAATTAAAATAAATTACAAAAAACTATGACGAAATTGCTATTTTTTTCTCCCCCCAATAAATGTATAATAATTATTCAATGCATCATCTATACCCTAAAATGGTTCCAATAAAATGGCAACTTGTCACACAAAATACAAGGTCTTAAACAGTTACACTGAAAGAACACTTAGAAAATTGTGCACATAGGCACCCAATCAATACAGTGATTAGACATCTGTCTTGTAATGAATTGTGCACCTGTGTGTCCATCACATGATCATGAACTAATTTTTGTCCAGTGGAAGCAAGCAGAGATCTAGAAATCATGAGGAATTGATGCAGGAAGTATATTGGAAAATTGCACAACTTTTTATTATACAAACAAAAACATATAGTTGCTGAAACTAGACAGCCCCTTTAAATCTAAAATTGGTAAAATGTTAGTATGACATTAGGAAACTCGATAGCAAACCAGTGAGTTACAGGGTTTGCACCATCATTACCTTGAAAAAACAGGTTTTCTTTAGACATATGCAAATTAAGCTTAAAGAGGACCTTTTATGTCCTCTGGCACCTGCGGCATTATATACCACTAGAAAGCTGACAGTGCGCTGAATTCAGCGCACTTTCAGCTCTTCCCCTGTGCGCCCGGGTGCGCCCCGGTAATTTCGGCACCGACATCTCTCCACTGAGAAGGGCAGACCTTACCGCCTAGCATATCGCTGGGCGATAAGAACCCCCCCCCCCGACAGTACTCTTCCATAGCATTGTACTACAGAGGGGGAGTTCATTACCGCCCAGTGATGACGCTGAGCATTAGGGTCTGCCCTTCTGATGTTGAAGGGATATCTGTGCTGAAACTAATGATACCGATATCTCCGACACTCGGGCGCGTACTGTCAAAGCTGACAGTGTGCTGAATTCAGCCCTTTGTGAGCTTTTCAACAGTATATAAAACCTCCAGTGCCAAAGGACATGAAAGGTCCTCTTTAAGTTCAAGGATTGTCTGGCTTGCCACCCCTGTAAAACTTGATTGACAGCCTCTTCCTATCCTTCAGCTATGACGCTGCTTGTTGAATTCCTGCACATGCACCTGGAGACATTAGAGACTCTGACACACCCCTTTGCACTTGAGCCTCATTTGTATATTTCTATATTAGCTTTTTCAAGGACTATGTAGTATGCATTTATTTGAACAAAGGTGTGGTGGTGCTCAGCATAATGTCTTCTACAATGCACTGTGACTAGTTTGATACTGAGTTTCCTGGTGATAGTCTCCCTTTAAGGTACCTAAGTTATGCACTCAAACTGTATATGATTGAGACGTAAATCTAAAATCTACAATGAATAAGTAGTGTTTTTGGATTTTTTTTTCTTTTTATGAATTTTAAATTTAGGGAATTAAAGTAACCGTATCCATAAAGCATGTCATTACCATTTTGGTACCATATTTTTCCCTTATGTTTGCATATAGCATTTAACATGGATACCACATTTGCGCTATCCAAATTCAAGATCAAAACAGAGAAAGCTCATCGATACACTGTTTTACAAATGAATACAGGATTCAATGTATCCTTATAAAGGTTCTCATGGATCCTTAATCGAAGACCTGATTGTCTCTATGACACAGTATCTGAATGCCATGTAAAAAAAAAAAAAAATAAATAACACCATACAGTTTTTTATTTATTAAAACCAGATGGTGAAATATATCACTTTTTTCTAATCTGTTTTCATTTTCTGAATGTCAATTTTTTTTTTTTTTTTTAATTCTATTTTTTGTAACTGATTATGAGGGCTGCCATCTTTCCTGAGCTACGTTAACAGCATTTAGTTACCATATTTTTTGGACTATAAGACGCACCAGACCATATGACGCACCTAGGTTTTAGAGGAGGAAAATAGGGAAAAAATTTTTGAAGCAAAAAATGGTCAAATATTTAATATGTGGGAGTTATAGTTTTGCAACAGCTGCGAGGCCACATTGACAGGTGACCCTGCAGCTGTATGGGGATGCATAGGGCGTCTTTTTTGCAGGGCCAGATGTTCCTTTTAGTTATATCATTTTGGGGAAAGTCTATTGCTTAGATCACTTTTTATTCATATCAGAGGTGAAACAGTGAAAAAACAGACGGCAATTCTGCACTTTTGATTTTTTTTTTCCTGCTATGACATTCACCGCACAGGAAAAATATTTTTATAAGTTTGTAGACCGGGATTTTTGGACACAGGGATACCTAATGTTTGTGTTTCACAGTAATTTTCTATTTTTGTATGTATTCTAGGGAAAGAGAGTGATTTAGAACTTTTAGTTTTTTATTTTTTTTTACTTTTTTTCTTTTTACTATTTTATTAGCCCACACTAGGGGGCTTGAACCTGCAATCATTTGATACAATTTAATACAATACAACTGTATTGCAGTCTATGGGAGATTCTGTACATTACTATTGAGGCTGGTCATAGATCAGCCGCAATAGTAATATTACTATGACAAGCCTGGGAGCCTTCATAAGGTTCCCAGCTATCACAGGAACAGGTCAACTCCTGCAATCTCACCGCGTAGGAGCTGGCCTGCAACTTGAAAGGTATGGGACCGGCAGGGACTGGCCCCGGGGGCTACTTTTGCACTTTAGGGTGGGGCTTTGTGTAGTAATGCCTGTGATCAGTAATGTACAGCGGAGACCCGGCAGCTCTGCAGCAGAGCGGCTGCCATCATCTTTACAGACCCAGCATCTGCCATAATAGTACGGCAGATGCAAGAATGGGTTCACTGGGACACCCGCTCCTCCAATCCCAGGGCCCGCACGTCGCCCCTCTCCTGCCACTGCAGGAAGCCCCACTACAGGAAGCCACTGGCAGTGGCAGGAGTGGGGTGATGCTGCGACCCCATTCCTCTTCCCCCCAAACTCCCACATTCTGATTATAAGACGCACCCCCATTTTCCTCCCAAATTTGGGTGAAAAAACTGTGTCTTATAGTTCGAAAAATACGGTATATGCTTTACAGAAGTTTCATGCAGTGTTGAGTGTTGGATTGGGATGCCTAGGGTCCATCAGTAAAATTCATGTTATACAAATGTTATCTGACACTCATTCGCAACTTCAGTAGCAGCCTCCTTGTTGACTGTGATGTAGATGAGGTGTCTGCATGCAGAATTGGCAAGTATCAGCCTATGGTTGGGCTTGGTGACCAGAGTGAAAATTTCAGGATTCAGTACTGTTTTAAAAATATAGAACATAACATGGATTAAAAAAACAAAAAACAAAATAAAGCATAGAAATTAAGAAATACTTAAAAAATTTAAATATGTTCAAAAATAAGTAATGTTCCAGTACACCTTTGCTTTAACCAAAGTATGTTTTGGAGAGGGCAGGAAATCAGAGAACCTGGAACATGCAAAGCTTTGAAAACATGGAGACTATATGTTGATGTGACAGTGCATATGAAGCACCTGGATGCAGGAGTGGTAGTAGGTTTTCAATGGTGGTCAGTAAATCTTCAACCGACTCCTCCAGCCCACCTCCTGAGTTGGTACAGTGCTGAGGCGGCCTGTAGGGTACCTGATTCTGGTGGTAGTCCTCAGCCTTACTAAGCTAGGTGCTGGTAGTCGGAAGGGCCCGTGATAGTAAGTTCAGGAATGACTCAGGAGACAGTTGCAGTTGAACAATAAGTGGAACTTTACTGAGGTAACTCAACTGCAAGCTTTCAGAAAACTGTAGTAGTGCAATGAGAGTTCTACTGTAGGAAATAATAATAATAATAATAGTCCTTTAATAGTCCCACAATGGGGAAATTCAGTGTGTTACAGCAGCAAAGATAAGATAAGCAGATACAAATACAAATACAACATGTACAGGAATGTTCCAAGGTGAGAGGCATTACATTGATAGCAGACAGACAGATAGGAGGTAGCAGAGGGGGGGGGGGATAAAACAGGCAGAGAGATATTTCAGTTCTCTGTATGTAATGATCTCCGCTTAGGTCGGTGTTGGTTGTACAGCCTAACCGCGGTGGGGAGGAAAGACTTCCGATAGCGCTCCCTCACACCTAGGGTGGAGCAGTCGGTCACTGACAGTACTGCCCAGCGCAATCACAGTCTCATGCATGGGATGGGAGTTATTCTCCCGCATGGAGCTCACCACGGACAGTATCCTTCTGTCACCCACCACCTGCACTGGGTCCAGTGGGCTCCCCAGGACAGAGCTGGCCCTTCTAATCAGCTTGTCAAGTTTATTTCTGTCCCTGGTTGATATACTGCTCCCCCAGCAGGCCACTCCAAAGAAGATGGCTGATGCCACTACCGAGTTGAAGAAAGTCCTAAGAAGTGCCCCCCGGATTCCAAAGGCTCTCAGCTTCCTAAGCAGGTAGAGCCTACTGTGGCCCTTCCTGACAGGGCCTCCATATGATCTGCCCAGTCCAGCTTATTATTAAGGAGCAGACCCAGGTACTTATAGGTGTTCACAATCTCGATGCCTGTCCCCAGGATGTCCACTGGTTTTGGAGGGCATCTGCCTTTACGGAAGTCCACCACCATCTCCTTGGTCTTCCCCGCGTTAATCTTCAGGTGGTTCCGGTGGCACCAGTCCACAAAAACCGGTTCAGTTCTCTGTACTCCTTGTCATCATCGTCTGTGATGAGGCCTACTATTGCAGAGTCGTCAGAATACTTCTGTAGGTAGCAGCTGGATGAGTTGCACCTAAAATCAGCAGGATGTGGTATAAGGCAGCTAAACATCTTGATACTGGTTATCCTTTGCTAAGTAAGTCCCGTCCTGGTTATCTCCAACTTTTCTATTACCTTACAGTTGCCTCTCCAACTACATGAGGGCAGAATAAATAAGTCTCAGTGGTACCCTCTCTAACTGTGGGATGCAGGGTCCAATCTGGGAGGTTCTAGGACAATTCTTCTCCTCTCTGTAGGCTGACAGAAAAATCTCAGGGGTGCAGCAAAAAGGATGGGCTATGGTTCTCACTAGCAGGGATCTCCTCTTCACTCTCTAAAGGCTGGTACAGACTGCCATGAGATGACTCAGAGTCTGCGCCTACTTGCCCCAGCCAACCGTGGGTTGGGTTGCCCCATAGCTCTCCCAGAAGAAAGGGTGTACCACTATCCACAGTGGAATGTCTCTAAACAAGGGAAATATACATCTGGAAGCATGCAAAATGTATACAGTGTATCCACAGTGGCACAGACAGTATATAACAAAGTGCAATATAGTGGGAAACATTTACACATAGGTGTTAAAATCTCATTCACACACTGTGACACAGAACTATGCAGTTTCCTGACAATGTTATTACCACAGCATTCCATATCACAAGCATTTTGGTGGTATTTCCAATCTATTGGTTTTAATGGGGAAAATTAACAGGAAAAGAAAATGGCAAAAACAGAAGAACCACATCTTGGTACATTTACAGTAACTTGCTGTATTTGCTGCAGTATTTACTAAGCTATCTGCAGCATCACTTTGACTTTGTGTCTGCAAGGTCTTACAGAAAATCTTGATATGAAAGGTATATAATAGAGGTTGGGCTGGAGCTCTATAACTATGTTGCCACTGTGTGTATTTGTCCTCAGTCTTAAACTTTAAGATGTTAGAACCTTGAAAATATCAATAGTACTGATCTAATCTTATTATATGAGAGCTTAATAGATGCATCTGATTCTTTATCATATGGGTCAGTCCATCAAGAATAGACACATCTTTGCTATAACTAAGTTTTGCAGCTGCTGCAATATTTTACAATTACATTGGAAAGTCCTTTGATTAGTTATTATTCTTACTTTTATAAAGAACAGTATTTGACTATAGGGCATAAAAGAAGATGCTTCAATTAAAGATTTCATTTTCGGAGAAATTATCTTTTACAATCTGTTTTTCCTTGAAACTTTTAGAATTGCTCATCTGGTAATTATCATATATTGTTTGCAGCTGACAGAAATCCTTTTCTAGCCTAATATGCTTGTCCAAACAAAATGAACTTAGAACTGAAGTTATTTGAGCTTAAATCTAAACACCCTCCCCCTCCTACTTTGTAAATTATATAATTAATCAAAAATGTATATTTACCCATATCTCTGGGGCGGTCATGTGACATTTTCTGATTATCCGGTGACGATCCGTTTCTCCATTTCTGGAAACGGATCGTCACTACTACTTCCGCCCCGCCCCCCCATCCACTCCATCATACCTACCTATCTTCTTTCTGTCTAGGCTTCCTTCTGTGGGGAACGGCTCCTCCTCCTTCCTTGACATCAGCAGGCGCATGCGCAATAGAGCCAGAGTCCTAGCTTAGCCCTGAAGCTGACACTATATCTATATTGTGCAAGCTGGGAGCCTATGCAATAGAGATGTATTGAAGGCTACGACACAGTGCTGCGTGCTTGCAGTCAAAAAATAGTAGGAGACATTCCCCGCAGAAGGAAGACAGGAAGAAGACAGGTAAAGTATAATAGGGTACGGGGGGTGGGCAGTGAGTTGGGAAGGGCTAGCAGTGGGAGGAATAGCTAGGGAGACAGGGAGGCGGTGCTAGAGAGGGAGCAGGGGAGGAGTGAGAGGGTGATTGTGTGAGACCCTACAACTACCAGAATTCATTGCATCAGCTAAGGCAGCAGAAATCTACACCATGTAAACAAATGCAAAAGATGCTAGTCGCTCCCAGAGAAACCCAGAAATCACTTAAAACACTGCTAAAGGTATTTGTGTGCACTTATTAACCCATTAATAGCACTAACAGACCTTTTTTAAAAAAAAATAATTTTTGCCCGGAAAACCCCTTTAAGGGTGCCTATACATAGTGAGCCTGAGCTAAACTCGTACAGATTACCACTAACAGCAAGGCTGCATCTGTACTTGTTAGTGGAAACAATACCATGTACAGGTGCAGTCAGGAAATTAGTGATAATCTGCACACTCATTTACTTGGCACTCTGGATCGCTGTGTATGGACACCCTGAATAGAACCACTTGCCAGTTACCATTTATTACTATACGCCATTAACATATTGATATCTGGGAGTGAGGAGGTTTAAGATAGCACTTAATTCATGCTATCAAACATACAGTGCTGGTAAAAGTATTTGCCTCTTTCACAGTCTCTTGCTGTATGCTTGTCTGTGTGATACACTGAATGCTATCTGATCTTTGATGACCTGAGTAAATACAACCCCAGTTCCAGAAAAGTTGGGACACTATAAATGGGATATGGGACTATAAAATGTAAAGAAAACCAGAATAATTTGGAAATTTATATACAGGAGTGTAGATATAGGGTTAGTAGCTATTGGGCCTTGGAAAATGAGGGGGGCCCATAGTTCCCTCTTGCACATAAAATATACCACTATTCCAAATGTCATATAGTACTTAGGGTCCCCACTATAAATTTTGCATTGGGGCCCAGGAGCTTTAAGCTATAACACTGCTCAAATAGCCATATTTTATTCATGATAGAACATAATTCAAAAATTGAAAGTTAAACGTGTTTCCATTTCATTTGAAAAAATAGCTTATTTAGAAATTGATGTCAGCAACACATCTCAAAAATTTTGGTATAGGGTTATGTCTACTAGTACTCTTTTACAACAGTCTGTAAATATTTGGGAAGTGATAAGACCAGTTGCTGGAGTTTTGGAAGAGGAATATTGTCCCATTCTTCTCTGTTGTAGGAGTTGCTCAACAGTCCTGAGTTTTCTTTGCCGGATCTTTTGTTTCATATTGCACCAAATGTTTTCTATTGGTGAAAGGTCTGGACTGAAGGCAGTCTAGTTCAGCACCTGGACTTTTCTTCTGTGAAACCATGCTGTTATGATGGATACAGTACATATATGGTATAGCATTTTCATGCAGAAATATGCAAGGCCTTCCCTGAAAGAGACGTTATATGATGCATATGCTGCTCTAAAACCTCTACATACTGTTCAGCATTGATAGTGCCTTTCAAGATGAGTAATCTGACCATGCCATAGGCACTTATGAAACCCCGTACCATCAGAGATGCAGACTTTTGAACTGTGCGCTGATAACAAGCTGGATGGTCCCTCTCCTCTTGAGTCCGTAGGATATGGCATCTGTGGTTTCCATAAAGAATTTCACATTATAATTAATCTGATCATAGAACAGTTTTCTGTTTTGCCTCAGTCCATTTTAAATGAGCTTTGGTCCAGAAAAGATGTCAGTGTTTCTGTATTGTGTTGATATATACATGACACAGTTGTAACTTGTGGATTGCACGACAAACTTGTTCACAGACAATGTTTTCTGGAAGCATTCCTGAGCCCATACAGTGATGTGCATTACCAATTCGTGCCTGTTTTTAATGCAGTGCTGCCCGAGAACCTGTAGATCGCAAGCATCTAATATTGGCCATTGGCCTTGTCCCTTGTCTACATAGATTTCTCCAAATTCTCTGAATCTTTTGATGATATTATGTATTGTAGATAGTAGGATATTCAAAGTTTTTACACTTTTACATTGAGAAATATATTTGTTCCACAACATTTTGGATGCAGCTTTTACAAATTGGTGGACCTTTGACTATCTGTGCTTGTCTCTCTAAGGTTAAGGACCCACGTTTCGGAAACGTTGCTTTTTTGTTCCAGATTTCACTATGTTTTTTGAGCCAAACCTAGTAATGGCTACAGAAGGAATGGGAAATATCATCTAGCTTTTTTCAGCCTTTTGTTAACCCTGTCCAAACTATTTTTAAATGTTTTAAAGCCATCAATTTCTAAATGAGTTCATTTTTTCCAAATGAAATGGAAAAATATCTAACTTTCAAATTCTGATATGTTTTCTATGTTCTGTTGTGAATAAAATTTGGTTATATGAGATGTTTCAAATTATTGCATTCTTGTCTTTAAGTTTTACACAGCGTCCCAACTTTTTTGGAATTGGGGTTGTGTCGCTATTCTTTGAATTAGTAGCTCATGTATAAAGATACCAATGCCATCCCATACCCATGTCACTTGTGTGAAAAGTATATTTCCTTAAAGCATATATAAACTTTTAAACAACTTTTTCAGTTTTTGTAACATTAATAAATGTTAGAATATACTTTATTAACAGATTTTGGCTACTTTCCATGAAATCCTGCACTGAAATTCACTTTGTGTTCCGTTCCTTCTTTACTTTTTCTCTGGTTTCTTTTACTGCTCCTCATTAGAGGATATTGGTGTACAGACTCTTGTTTAATGCAGGAAAGCTGAGCCTGGGGGTAATCTCAATATCATCTACTGAAGGCATAGTTGGATTGCAGCTGCATATAAATATACCAATCCTGACTGTGTTTTCACCTGACGATATCTTTGGAAATAATACAAGTAGAACTTTGATTTTTTTTATTTTATTTTATAATACCTAAGTGACCGGCCCTCCAGCCTCAACTACCCTGCATTATTCAAGAGGCCATACATCCTGTGCTCCATTGAGAAGCAGTAAGAATACAGAAGAAACAAACAGAAAGTAGATTTAAGGGCAGGATTTCATGGAAAGGAGCCAAAACCCATTAATAAAGTGAATAACAGCATTTATTAATGTCACAAATGCTGTAAAAAAAAATATCTAAATTTTTTGAAAGGTTAGGTACACTTTAAATTACTATATTTGCCATCTTTTCATCAACAGTCATTGCAACTAACACTTCCTATAATTAGAAATTGATTTTCAGCATATCTGACATTTTACCTCAACTCCAGCCTTGCTTTCAGGCTTAAAGTGCTCATGTCACAAAACATATTTATTCTCTGTTCATATAACAGAGGGTAAATTGCTGATCAGTGGTGGTATGACTGCTGAGACTGATACAGGGGTGTATTATCCCACAGTGAATGCAGCCAAGGGAAAAGCAGCGAGCCTCCTGATGGATGCAGACATGACCCCACTCCCATTCATCTCAGTGGAAGCCGAGTGTTGTACTTTTTTCTCAGGATTAGTTTGGTCTCGGTAGCCAGACCCCCAAAAATCTGCAATTTATCCTCTATTCTATGGGTAAAGGATAAACACGTTTTATAGCATAACCACTTTGAAGAATTACTCTGGTATTTTTTTTTTTTTACTTTCATTATGTTCCTATGCCCTCAAAAATATAATTCAGATAGTATTTTATTGCTTCCAATCTGTAGGGAACCCTACTCTTTAGTTAGGTCAGGTTATATCATGGTGACACCCTGAGAATAACATGCCCTTCTATTATCTCAAGTAGGTCATTATCTCAGGCCTTTCAGGGGTGGTGATCCATTGCCATGACAGCCAGGAGCCTATTGAAGGCTCCCAGGCCTTGTCTGACATACACCTCTATTATAGGCTGCTCTATGCAGCCTGTAATAGAAGTCCTGTTATTTTACAATGCATTGCAATGCATTGTTTTAGTGATTAGACCTGGGATTCAAGACTGCTAGAGGTCTAATAATTACAGTAAAAAAAAGTTAAAAAATATAAAAATTCAAATCACCACCGTTTCCCTAGAACACATATAAAAGTACAAAAATAAAGTAAAACATGCACAGATAAGGTATCCCTGTGTTCAAAAATGCCCCATGCCCCATGCGAATGCCGTAGCTGGAAAAAAATCAAAAGAGCCAAAACACCATTTTGTTCACTGTTTTGCCTACATAAAAATTTGGATCAAAAGTGATTTATATAAATAAAAGTACATCTGACCGCACAAAAAAGACACTTAATAAATCCCTTTACTATAATAATTTGGTATCGCCGTAGTTGTACCGACCCATAGAATACAGGTATCATTTTTGCTACACAGTAAACGCTGTAAAAACAAAGTCCATAAAAAGTTGCACAAATGCAGTTTTTCTCCACCCCATTCTGATTTTTTTCCATCTTCCTAGTACATCACATGGAGTATTAAATGGTATGATTACAAAGTATAATTTGTCCTGCAAATAAAGCCCTCATATGGCTCTGTAAATAAAAAAGTTATGGCTCTTGAAAGGTGGGGAGTCAAAAACAAAAATAGAGAAATATCTGCGGTAGCAAGGGGTTAAATTCCCCACCTAAGCAGTAGACTGGATGGGGAGGCAGCACTCTCATTGTATCTGTTTCTCAAAGTACTGACTGTCTGAGAAGACCCAGCCAGAGTTTGATTGGTGGGCCTGACAAGATTATAACAACAGCTATGAGCACTGCTGTACTGAAAGGAATGATGGCTGCGAGGTGGAAACGCAGGAGTACAGACATTGAGATTCCTAAGAATCTTTCTGTAATCTGTATTACTAATGTGATGCTTTTCTGTCCTATAACTTCTATATATTGCAGCTGCCGTAAAGAATTGATACTTTTATGTACTGTCTACACAGACAATAAAGAAAAAAAAGCCTAAACGCTTTCTACGTTTTATAACGCCTGAGATATAACATTCTCCCCTACCCTCATTTTCTCTACATTTTACACAGTCTGTACTCCAAGCTTACACTCCATACACTGTTACTCAGTGTAAAGCAGGAACAGCTCTCAATACAGAAGCAAGGGAAAGAATAAAGAGATGCAGGATTTCACAGAAAGGAGACAACATGTGTTAATAAAGTATATTACAAAATTTATTAAAGACACAAATCCTGCCAGAAAATCAAAAGTTGCCTGAAAGTTTAGTTACACTTTAATAAATCTACACAAAAGTGCATTTAAAAAATAATAATTCATGTCGAAAAGTTGTTTTGTATGATCTAACAGAGAAGTGTAGAGACAACTCTTCTCACTATATTAAGCTTAAAGGGTAAATACATTTTTTTTTTTTTTTACATCAATAGTTCAGGTGAAGGGAACAAACTTTGCAATATATTGCACTAAGAAAAGTGCCTATGTCTTTGCTCCGTCTTCAAGGGGAAATCAGCTGCCGTGAAGGCACCCAGCTGCTATATAGGAGATGGAACCTTTTGTTTCCAGCCCTGTATTTTGTATTGGATGGACCCTGGAAGCGGTTCTGTACAGCTGATGGGTGCAGGGACCGGCTGCCAGTCCCCCAGCGATTAGGCATTTGTGGCCTATCCTCAGGATAGGCCATAAAATTTCTAACCCAGGACAACACATTATTATTTCTGTTTTCACTTCTTATCTGAGTGATTTTGTCCTGTTCTTCAAACACAAGCAGTATTAGTTTACAAGGAAG
Source organism: Leptodactylus fallax (assembly GCA_947044405.1). NCBI lineage: Eukaryota > Metazoa > Chordata > Amphibia > Anura > Leptodactylidae > Leptodactylus > Leptodactylus fallax. Next base: position 7,375,160 of record CAMRHE010000021.1, read on the forward strand.
TCTATGGAGAGGGGACTGGGGAGGAGAGACTTAAATGAGTCATTTCTGTTATAAGGCTGGATACTAATTCCTGATAACCCAGTTGTGTTGGGAAAGAAAACTATCTATCTAAAGTGATTTGGTCAGTTGCAGAAGAAGGTGAATAAGTGAAGAAACAGGCCATTTTCTTTAATAAAGTATATTACAAAGTTTGGTATCTGCACCTGTACCATGGATCTTTTAACAGCCGTCACTCGGCTGCATTATCCTCAGTTCATTTCAGTTGGGTTATACACATGACAGATTTTTTGATGGTCCGTATTAAGGGGCCATCAAAAATAGGAAAATTGTCCTATCTTTGCCGTTTTTCACAGATCCTCAATAAACTCAAGTCTATTAGAGCTTTAGCAGTTACTACTATGGGTGTATTATACATAACAAATAAATTAATTAAGATGAAGAAGCAACAAAATGTGCAGAGAAATGCAAAATACATATACAGTGGGGAAAAAAAAGTATTTAGTCAGCCACCAATTGTGCAAGTTCTCCCACTTAAAAAGATGAGAGAGGCCTGCAATTGACATCATAGGTAGACCTATGGTAGTAGTGATGTTGCCATGAAACATGTATATTCGCATTCTTGGAAGTAAAATGTTGATATTGGAAATTTATATTAAATTTTATTAGTTTTTTTTTAGAATTATTAGACGAATTATTTACAAACAGTTTGGGTATAAACAAAAATCAGTACATCATTTGCAAATACAGATGCAAGGAAATTGTTCTCAGGAGGTTTTCCATTTTGTATAGATCCCATCAGTCTACTGCCACCTAGTGTACCTTCAAGAGAGCATCAGAGCATTTCGAAAGATCAATTTATCAAGGTCATTCTTAGGTATGGTTATAATAATATTGCTTTATGTACTGATAGCTTATTAAAGGATATTATCCTTATATCATTATATTTTGTTATATATTATGGCGCATCAAACTTGGCTTCAACTGAAAGATAATTATATATTTAATGTCATTAAATTCTAGGCCTATATGCTAAATCTTCCCAAGGTCCATTTATATATAGTCTAACTTAATTTCAGAAATACAGCACCAAATTTTACAGCAGGGCCAAGATAAGGCAAGCAGGATAGCCATATTTCTATGCTGCAATGTTTGTGGATGGAAAAGCTTAGGTTAGCTAGGGGGTAGTTGGGTTTTAAGTCGCTCCTGTTTTTAGATGTTTGATTTCTTGTCAGAGCTCAAAGTAGAGTGGTGCAGAGTTCTGCATTCTACGCTCTGTATGCTTTTTCATAATACAATATACATACAGTACAGACCAAAAGTTTGGACACACCTTCTCCTTCCAAGAGTTTTCTGTATTTTCATGACTATAAAAATTGTAGATTCACACTGAAGGCATCAAAACTATGAATTAACACATGTGGAATTATATACTTAACAAAAAAGTGTGAAACTACTGAAAATATGTCTTATATTCTAGGTTCTTCAAAGTAGCCACCTTTTGCTTTGATTACTGCTTTGCACACTCTTGGTATTCTCTCAATGAGCTTCAAGAGGTAGTCACCTGAAATGGTCTTCCAACAGTCTTGAAGGAGTTCCCAGAGATGCTTAGCACTTGTTGGCCCTTTTGCCTTCACTCTGCGGTCCAGCTCACCCCAAACCATCTCGATTGGGTTCAGGTCTGGTGACTGTGGAGGCCAGGTCATCTGGCGTAGCACCCCATCACTCTCCTTCTTGGTCAAATAGCCCTTACACAGTCTGGAGGTGTGTTTGTGGGTCATTGTTCTGTTGAAAAATAAATGATGGTCCAACTAAACGCAAACCAGATGGAACAGCATGCCGCTGCAAGATGCTGTGGTAACCATGCTGATTAAGTATTCCTTCAATTTTGAATAAATCCCCAACAGTGTCACCAGCAAAGCACCCCCCACCATCACACCTCCTCCTCCATGCTTCACGGTGGGAACCAGGCATGTAGAGTCCATTCGTTCACCTTTTCTGCGTCGCACAAAGACACGGTGGTTGGAACCAAAGATCTCAAATTTGGACTCATCAGACCAAAGCACAGATTTCCACAGGTCTACTGTCCATTCCTTGTGTTCTTTAGCCCAAACAAGTCTCTTCTGCTTGTTGCCTGTCCTTAGCAGTGGTTTCCTAGCAGCTATTTTACCATGAAGGCCTGCTGCACACAGTCTCCTCTTAACAGTTGTTGTAGAGATGTGTCTGCTGCTAGAACTCTGTGTGGCATTGACCTGGTCTCTAATCTGAGCTGCTGTTAACCTGCGATTTCTGAGGCTGGTGACTCGGATGAACTTATCCTCCGCAGCAGAGGTGACTCTTGGTCTTCCTTTCCTGGGGCGGTCCTCATGTGAGCCAGTTTCTTTGTAGCACTTGATGGAAGCTGGAAGCACAGGAAATGCATACAGGAATGGAGTCCAGCGTTGTTCAAATCCCATAAAACAGAGCTTTATTGAATCAAGTTAAAAATGTTTACATAGACAACTGATGCATTTTAGGCAATCACTGATAGCTATGACTAAAGGCAGTGTCTGCCTAAAATAGCAATTGGGGTAGAAACTACATATAGACTAAAGCAGTATCCAGAAACAGATGGTATAGAACCCTTTTTCCCATAGATCAGGAAAAGTCAGGAAAGTTACAGACATTCTGATGTACTGTATCTCCGTATACCCTAGCGCTAAATGCACTAACACAAGTACCACATCCGTGTTTATGACGAATCCAACTTTCTCAGTTATACAGTTTCTAGCTGCTGTACAATTACTCCCCTGAGTAAATAAAGCTGGAAAAGCGTGTGAAAGCTCAAGTGGAAAAATGTGGGTCAGTTTTTACACTGTTTTCATTGTGCATCCACACGCCTTGTTAAAATGTAGTAGCATAAGTTTATTTGGTTATTTTTCTTCAGGGCGACAACCAACACCGACCTAAGCGGAGATCATTACACACAGAGAACTGAAAAATCTCTCTGCCTGTTAAATCCCCCCCCCCTGCTCGCCCTATCTGTCTGCTGCTATCAATGTAATGCCTCTCACCTTGGAATATTCCTGTACATGTTGTATTTGTATTTGTATCTGCTTATCTTTGCTGCTGTAACACACTGAATTTCCCCATTGTGGGACTATTAAAGGACTATTATTATTATTCAGTATTTTGATTTGTTTTCTCTAACAGTTATAGGAAAATGTTTTTTCTGAACTAGACAACCACAACCAACAAAACCATTTTACAGCTCTAATAGAAGGTCATTGCAGACTGAATACCATGAGATGTGTTTGTTTTATTGATCGCTTAGTTTTCCACCTCTGTACTTGTAAAACTATGGCAATTTCTGATTATTATTGTGTGACTATGTCTAGTGAAGGGAAGACGTGCAGAATTTCTGGATGACAAGTCATAATAAGTTGGTAGCCTTAGGGGCCATTGTTAAACCCTCAGCTGCCTTGACAACCCATTTGCGCATTCTGAGAGGCCTATCACAAGACAGAGAGGGCTAACTCTGATCAGAGGAATCAGAGCTGGCTCTAATCCAGCTGTTGCCGCAGGAGTATGGCTGTATGTTACAGATGGCTCCAGCTGCAGATGGATAGCTCTTGTGCCTATGTAATCACTGTTACCAATACTATTATGTCAATTCATGAGAAAGGTACAACAGGGATTAAAGAACCATTATTTTATCACAGTTTTGTTATTCATTTTATGTGTTTCCAATTATTTAGAGGCATTTATTTTCACTTATCCCAGGCCATGTTAGGGTTTAGCAATTCAATTTCCCCATAGCTGTTGTGCAGACTAAGGGGATGTTCACACAACTGTTATACTATGTGAAGGGGTCCCTATGGGACATTATACTGTGTGAAGGGGCCACTATGGGACATTTTACTGTATGGAGGGGCCCCTATGGGAGATTATACTCTATGAAGGGGCTGCTATAGGACATTATACTGTGTGGAGGGGCCACTATGGGACATCATTCTGTGTGGAGGCCACTTTGGGACATTATATTTGGTGAAGAGGCCACTGTGGGACATCATAGTGTGTGTGAATGGAGCATTATCCCGTGTGGGGGACAGGATAGGGGGCTCTATGCCGTGTGGGGGTGGGGGTCCCAGTCTTTGCTAGTTACACCTCTGTGTGTTTATATATATATATATATATATATATATATATACTGTATATATATATATTTCTGCATTGAGCACTTCCATTAATACAGATGAAAGCATTCATTGCACTGTTAACAGTATCAGGCCCCATTCAAACAGTGGTAACTGGCGCTGATTTTGCAGCAAATTGCGTCCCAAAATCATCAGCAGATTCTTCCCTTATTCTGAGTCCCATTGTTTCTCGATCTTGCCATGGATTCTGCAGTTGATTCAGCCACGGAGATCACAACTTGAGACTCCCCACTGATTAGATCCATTCATTTAGGCCTAATAAGCGGTGAAAAGCCGCGACGGAATGCTGATGCTCTGCATCCACCACCATGATCCAAGGGGCAGAAAGTAGAGGCAGATGTCCACTTCAAATTCCTCTTTATTTTCCAACATTTCAACAGGTTCTATCTACTTGTATGGAATGTATTACATTCTACTCCAGTAGGTCAGCCTCAGCAAAAAACATTCAATATCAGTTGTTTTTTTTGCCGCAGTGTGCATAAATTGCTCTAAAAGAGGCACACTGAGGCTCTGTCGCCCAAGAGCCCACACAAACCTGCAGCCGGCCCTGCTTGTGCGGAAATATGTATTTGATTTGTTTGTATAATAACTGGATAATTTAATTTGGCCGGACCTTTGTCCCTCAATATATGTTCTGATTCAGACATTTTAGAGCATGGCTGGTTCGCTGTCTACTAAGCCCAATTTATATAGTCTTTCTTTAGATGCCTCTTGTGTCTTCTCTACAACAAATTTACCATTTAATCAAATAGATACTAACTCTGCTTTTAGGAACTTTGAAAAAAACCTGCAAACAATATATTGAATCGTGGTGGGAAACCACCGTGTTCGAAATAAGTGGGGTCTTATATTATTTTTTTCTCTGAAAAAAGAGCTAGGGCTTATTTTCAGGGTAGGTCTTAATTTTTTCCATGAACAACAGTCACACATTTGATCACTTTTTATTTCAATTTTCATCAGAGGTGAAACAGCGAAAAATCGGCAGTTTGACACTTCAAATTTTTTTTTTCCTTCTGCGGTAATCACCGTATGGGAAAATTATTTTTATAAGTTTGTAGACTGGGCATTTTTGGACACATGTGTCTGTGTTTCACAGTAAGTTTTTAGTTTTATATGTATTCTAATGAAAGGGGTGGGAATTTGAACTTTAATTTTTTTTTTTTTTTACTATTTTATTAACCCGGCCCTAGGGGGTTTGAACATAGACTGCAATACAACTGTATCTCAGTCTATGGGAAATTCACTATATTACTATTGAGGCTGGTCATCGACCAGCCTCAATAGTAATATTCCTATGACAGGCCTGGGAACCTTCATAAGGCAGGTTGGCTTCTGCAATCTCACCGTGCGGGAGCCGGCCTGCAATGAAAAAGGTATGGTGCAGTTGTGCTGCTTTGAGGGGGGGGGTGGGTTTGATGGGGGTCATGGACCCACGTATCAACCTTACACCTAGTTCACATCAAAATGACCCAGGGCTCATAAAGGGATGGCAGGATTTACTTACTGACTTAGGTTATTAAGATATCTTTTGGAGTACGAGAAAACAGTCAATATACAGTCAATTGGAGAAAGAATTCACTGAAATACAATTCTGCTCTCTTTCAGACTTTATTAATCTTGAGTAGAAATTAGGAAAAACAGTATGAATTAAAGGAGAGGAAAAATAAAAAAAGACATCTGGCAATACTTATATAAAAATTAACAGGAGTATTATACAAACATATTCACGATATACAGATATTTCCGATTCAGAGGATACCTGCTCTTCTTTTTCACAATGTAGTGGTATTAAGAGGAAGATGAGGAACAGGATAAATCCCTTACAATAGCAGCATAAAACACCCCTCTAATATAGCATCTCAAACAGGATGGGTGCCAAACAAAAACTCTCCAATCCTGGTTGATCCTGATGAGTTTTCCTTTTTTAGGACCGCCAAGTATGCCAATGAGGGATAAGGACAAATGGGGTCCGCTGCAGAACTGAGCAATGAAAACAGCTTACGGGTTGTAAATCTGCCATCAGTTAGACATACAGGAACGCAAATGCAACTTCTCCATAAAGGACTCCCTTTTACTCCTACTGTGATTTTCAATCACTTAGGTTAAGGATGTTAACCTCGTTGCTCATAGACTTGCATTACATAAAAATTTTTGCCACTACCAATATTAATGTGAAGTTCCTGCAGGATAAGGAATTTTTAGCTGCCACCACTCTTGAGGGTTTAGAATCTGAAAATTACATGGGGTATGCATTTATTAAAGCACCATTTAAATCATTGGAACCTTCATCAAAGCACACACCACCCTTTTCACAGTATGCAAATATCGAGAGTTTAGTACAATTAGTGTGCTATGATATTGCAGCGATACGACAGCGATAATAGCATTGTACTAAAAATTTAGATGGAAAAGCAGGTTTTGAGGGACTTACAAAAAGAGGACTGCTGTTACGTCTGCACCCGTTCGAACTTCTGCGCCATCTGGCCGCATGCTGCAGCGCAAGAGGTGGGTCCGGTTGTGATTCTTTCTTTTGGGTTTTTCTTGTATTGTCTGAACACTGTCCTATTCCCTCACCTCCTTAATTGATTTTCTACCACACCCATCTCCTTCACCTTGGTTTTCCTCTGCTCCACTAATAGTTAATTTTGGCCTTACCTTTGTGATTGACAGCCTATCCTCCTATCAAGTCTGAGGCGGGTTCTTCCTTCCTATTTATTGTTTGCTCACATTCACATTGGCGCTTGCTATTGCCTTGTGTGTTTTGGCTATTACTCCTTGCTGTTTTGTTACCTGTATTCTTATTCCTGACCTCTGGCTTTGACTTTGACTATTCTCTTGGATTTTTATTCTGTACTGCATTGCTCGACTGTTACTGACCTCTTGGCTAGCGGACCTCCCTTTTGTTGTTGTTGTCCTGTCTGCATTCTGTGTTGTCACTTATATTAAGAAGAGACTGTTGACCAGTTGCTGGCTGTCGCCTAGGACAGATCGGCCAAGTAGCCAGGGACAATGGGGGTTTCAACTTAGGGTTCACGGTCTTGTTGTGCCCCTCCCCCCAGAGTTCACCAGCAGCTACTGGGGAATCGCTCCTCTAGCAATTCCCTTACAACTGCATTATTTTCAAACCTTCTAAAGGGGCAATTGTGTTTAGAATGGACTGAGCTGATTATGAAAAAATGGTGTACAAATTATTAGATGATCCTAAAACATATAGTCATCAGGCAACCCAACTGCAGATTTTTCAACCACATTATGGTCTCTCCTTCTGAATGCTAGGCCTAATGATTTTATTTCAGAAGATGAATTTAAGGTATTATTTCTGATGTACCCTACTATAACCACATTTTACACGTTGCCGAAAATACATAAAATCAGTTGCCCTGTCTCTGGTAGACCTATTGTGTTTGGCAATGACAGTTTGACTTAAGTGATTAGTACTTTTTTGAGAGATACCAAGGAAACTGTGGCCCAGTTAGTTGGGATATGCATCACTAATACCACATTAATAGTGAATATTGATGTTGAATCCCTCTAATATACTAATATACAACATTTATTGGTGATTATATCCGTTCAACACTTTTGTAATAGTAAGGGAATTCATTTCAGTGCACATAATGAGTTTGTTATCTCACTTCTTCAATTTCTGTTGGCACAAACATTTTTATCATTAATTGTGCGGTACCAATGGGTACCGGATAAGCACCCACATATGTGAATCTGTTTTTAGGATGGTGGGAAGAGGTCATTGTTTTTCTGAGGATTTGGCATTTTTCACTAGTCGCGTTTTATTTTGGGGTCGTTATATTGATGCTATACTAATTTTGTGGAATGGTGAAGTACCTTTTTCATAATTTTCTCACCATATTAAATCAGAACTCCATAGCAATGAAATTCACCTATGAAATTCACAGGGATGTGATTAGTTTACTTAATTAGAAAATATCCCGGGTGGCAGTGTCCAAACTGAGGTGTTTCATAAGAGCATCTCCTCAAACAGTTTTTTACATTGGTGCATTTGGCACCCTACAGTATGTCTCTCAAAAATGGTATTCTGACCAGAAAGAATTGCTCAGATTAGAATACCTTTGACAATCTTTATTGCAGCAACATACTACTAAGATGGAGAAAAAATGAGATCCAATGTATTGGCACATATGACATGTCATCAACAAATATATAAACTAATGGTACGGCATTGGCATTTATTAGCTTATGATCCTGATTTTAAGAAAGTTCTAAATAGAACAACAAGAGCTCCATATTGAAGAGGCAGTAACCTCAAAGATATACAGTACTTGTACATAGTCATAATGCTGGTCCCCAAGGAGACAGCAGGTGGCCGATATCCCCAGTAGTAAGGTCTTTCCTCTGGAGATTGTTCTTTTTGTGGGTTTATAGTCAGACAGAAATCTTTCTGTAATCTAATTGATCAGAAAGAATATCATATTTGATATTTCATCAATTGTATGACAACCTGGAATTCTTTATGCATCTATGTGTACATGCCCTAAGATATATGTTGGAAAAACAATTTATCAATTTTTGGAGACATACATCCCAACACATCAGTTTGATTAATACTGGAGTGGATACACCTATCTCCAGGCATGTCAGATTTGCACATCAGGGTGATATAAAGTGTTTTAAATTCTGGCCCTAGGAGTAATTTACTTTTTAACCATTTCTACAGCTATTTTGGTTATGATTGAATTAACCTAAGTGTGCTCCAGAACACATTTATGAAGAGTGTATATAGTAATTTGAATCATCCCAATTATGTGATTGGTTTTATTAACAATCTCTATTGATTAGTCAGAGCATGGGCCTGTTTCTCTATGCATGTCTAGGTATATTAAGGTATTATATTATATCTGGATTAACCCCTTCCCGCCGGTGACATTTTTTGATTTTCGTTTTTCATTTTTGACTCCCCCCCCCTTCCAAACCCAATAACTTTTTTATTTTTCCGTTCTCAGAGCCATATGAGGTCTTAATGTTTGCGGGACAATTTTTTTTTTCATGATGCTACCATTTATTATTCTGTACAATATATTGGGAAGCTGGAAAAAAAATTCAGAATGGGGTGGATTTGAAGAAAAAGTGCATTTGTGCGATTTTCTTACAGGCTTCGTTTTTACGGCGTTCGCTCTACAGCCAAAATGATGTCATTTGCATTCTATGTTTTGGTACGATTCCAGGGATACCAAATTTATATGGTTTTATTTATATTTTAACCCCTTAACAAAAATCCAAATCTGTGCAAAAATATATATTTTTTAAAAGTCGCCATATTCTGATACCCGTAACTTTTTTATACTTCCATGTACGAGGATGTATAGGGTGTCTTTTTTTGCGGGACCAGGTGTAATTTTTAGTTATACCATTTTGGGGAATTACTATTGCTTTGATAACTTTTTATTAAAATTTTTATCAGAGGCAAAACAGTGAAAAAAACGGCAGTTTGGCACTTTTGATTTTTTTTTTCCCGCTACGATGTTTACCGTATGGGAAAAATATTTTTATAGATTTGTAGACTGGGAATTTTCAGACACAGGGATACCTAATGTGTATGTGTTTCACAGTATTAAAGTACTTTTATATGCGTTCTAGGGAAAGGGAGGTGATTTGAACTTTTAATATTTTTTTATTTTTTTTTTTATATATTTTTTTATTTTTTTTTATTTTTTATTTTTTGCATTTATTAGACCCCCTAGGGGTCTTGAACCCCAGGGGGTCTGATCACTAATGCAATGTATCATTGCATTGAAAAAAAACGGCTCTCCTATTGCAGGCTACATAGAGTAGCCTGCAATAGAAGTTAACGAAAGACAGGCCTGGGAGCCTTCAAAAGGCGTAAGGTGTAATAGATACATAGAGGCAATATATTACAATATAAGTTGCTCCTATAACTCATTCCTATATTAATTTTATTGTATCATTGGTGGAATCAAGATATGGCAATATGATTGTAATCTTGATCTTTGTATTTTGGTTATTCGCTGATTGACTCCCTATAATTTTTATAAATTTATACTATGTAGCATATATTTCTTTGATAAATAAGATCTTTGATGCTGATATTGCTTTAATTCCAATATACTTATATATATATATATATATATATATATATATATATATATAGACCAATATGTACCAATTCCCCCGAAACAAACAGACTTTTCATAGGGGTATATGGATGTGAGTCCTCTGAAATGCACAATTGAATACTATCAGGATTTAGTCGTGATTACATTCTCATCTGCGTCTGCACTTTGGACACACACGCACATGCACAATGACTCTCTGGCTGCACATTCTATATGTTCATATGTAGGTGGTTCTGGGTGCATGAATGAGGGAGTGAATTTGGCTGAAATGACCCAACCAATAGTTGACGACTTCTGGAAGACGTCATTCCTTTTTTGAGCCAGGATTGGTGTGCTGGTATGCCAGTCAGCCGATGCTGAGGTACCGGGATGTAGGTGCACCTCTGATTGGCTGATCTTAGGGCACACCTTCCACAGAATGATAGAGGGAGGTTATTTATGCATCTGATGCATGCCAGGACTGCATTCAGCCCCAATACCCCTGAAGACACTACAGATGTGATAAAACATGTCGAGGGGTGGGGGCTAAATTTAGGATTTTAGACATTTCCATCTTTAACAATTCCACCTTCCACAATTGTTATAGCATGGGGAGTACTGCAGACTAGCCCAGATTTCAGTTTACACAGTGAAGCGAACTGGTAGTTGCTACCAGTGTATAGAATTTATTTCAATGCATGGTTATTTTATTAGAATTCTTTTGGGAATTTAATAAAAGATATATTTTAGTATTTGTGTTTTTTGGATTGTCATAAGGTGACAGCAACAAACATTAATGGTAGTAATGTAACGGATTCAGATGGACCCCACCCATTAGAATTGACTATGATGTAAAAAACATGATGGATAATTTCTTCTATGCATACAGGACTTTTTCTTACATTAGAAAAAAGATGCTTCTGCCATATTTTTTACAGCGCGAACCCACCCTTAGGCATTTAACCTATTATTACGAATTGGAAGTGTATTGAAAATGTATGAGGATCATTAGGAAAATACATCTAAATATATCTATATATTCCTGGTCGTCCATTGGCAGCAACACAAATGGTCTAATAAAAAGAGGAAATAATAGACAAATTAATCGTTGTAGACCCTTATGAAAAATTCAGAAACACTGTTTCAGAGAAATTAAAGAAAAAACTTGAAGATGCAGGAGCTGGCAAACAGGATTTTTGACATCAGAAGTTGACAAGTTGGAGGTTGTTCGCAATTTTTTTTTCCTGCATGGTGCAGTATCACCACAGACAAGTGGATTCTAGATCTCAAAAAAGAAAAAGGTTATGTAATAGAAATTCTCCACAGACCAAAGGATAATTTTCTTCTAAATTCCTCATGTTTTTCCTATGATACAAGATTTTCTGGAAAAAAATTCCATAGAAGAAGTCCCAGAAGAGGAACAATGTTATGGAATTTATTGAAAATTTTTTCTAGTTCCAAAAATTCCTAGAAACTGATCATAGATCTCAGATCCCTGAACCATTATGTGAAGAAAACTCACTTCAAGATGGAAACAATAAGGCGTTACAGCAGTCCTTATTGTCCTAGCATCCTTGGACCTGAAAGATACATATCTGCACGTTCCCATTCATCTGGTTTCAATCATTTAGGATCAATCAGACACTACCAATTCAAAACACTCCCTTTTGTTCTAACTTCCTCTCCAAGGGTTTTCTCCAAAGTAGCAGTAGTAGTAGTAGTAGCAGTTCTGAGGTTGAGAGGTTGAGGTTATCTCGACGATTTGCTTAAAGCCACTCCATCCACATCTCTTCTGCAAGATCACCTCAAAGTAGTTATTACAGTTCTCAGAGAACTTGGATTCCAGATATACTGGGAAAAAGTCCCACTTACTACCAGAAACTTCAATATATTTTCAAGGCTTCACAATAAACACAGATTTGCAAGCTCTTTCTCTTCCTCGAAAGAGAATTCAAAAGATTCAGGCTTTGGTAAAAGTTTTAATCAAATCTCCGCTATCTACGATTCATCAAATCATGAAGACTTTGAGGTTGTTAGTAACCGCAATAGATGCAGTATATTGGGCTGTGGTACACATCTGGAGTCTCCAACGCAAGATGCTTCTTCATTGGAATGGAGATATGAACAGGATGCCTACAAAAATAAGTCTAGACCAAGCTACAAAAGAAGACTTGAAATGGTGGTTTGAGCCACACAACTCGAAGAAGGGAAAATGTTTCCAGTTCAAGGAGTCAGGCATCATAACCACAGATGCCTCCCAGAGAGTTTAGGGTGCTCATCTAAAAACCTTCTGGGCACAAGGCCTATGGGATAAATTGGACAGATGCCGTTCTTCGAGAGATGAAAGCTGTCTGGTTGGCATTTCTGCATTTCAAACCATTGATCTAGGACAAATCTGTCCTAATTCAAACAGACAACCAATTAGTGGCCTATTATTTGAACATGCAGGGTGGAACTCGAAGCAAGTTACTGATGACAGAATGCAAAAAGATTTTTTAATTGGCAGCATCTGCCCTGCTGGACTTAAGAGCTCTGCATATAAAAGGATCTCTGAATACCAGAGTTGGATGGCACTCGACCATCACAGTGGAAACTACAGTGGGGGAAAAAAAGTATTTAGTCAGCCACCAATTGTGCAAGTTCTCCCACTTAAAAAGATGAGAGAGGCCTGTAATTGACATCATATGTAGACCTCAACTATGAGAGACAAAATGAGAAGACAAATCCAGAAAATCACATTGTCTGATTTTTAAACAATTTATTTGAAAATTATGGTAGAAAATAAGTATTTGGTCACCTACAAACAAACAACATTTCTGGCTCTCACAGACCTGTAACTTCTTCTTTAAGAGGCTCCTCTGTCCTCCACTCATTACCTGTAGTGATGGCACCTGTTTGCAATTGTTATCAGTATAAAAGACACCTGTCCACAACCTCAAACAGTCACACTCCAAACTCCACTATGGTGAAGACCAAAGAGATGTGGAAGGACACCAGAAACAAAATTGTAGACCTGGACCAGGCTGGGAAGACTGAATCTGCAATAGGCAAGGAGCTTGGTGTGAAGAAATCAACTGTGGGAGCAATAATTAGAAAATGGAAGACATACAAGACCACTGATTATCTCCCTCGATCAGGGGCTCCACGCAAGATCTCACCCCCTGGGGTCAAAATGATCACAAGAACGGTCAGCAAAAATCCCAGAACCACACGGGGGAACCTAGTGAATGACCTGCAGAAAGCTGGGACTAACGTAACAAAGGCTACCGTCAGTAACACACTACACCGCCAGGGACTCAGATCCTGCAGTGCCAGACGTGTCCCCCCTGCTTAAGCCAGTACATATCTGGGCCATTTGATGTTTGCTAGAGCGCATTTGGATGTTCCAGAAGAGTATTGGGAGAATATCATATGGTCAGATGAAACCAAAGTAGAACTGTTTGGTAGAAACACAACTCGTCGTGTTTGGAGGAGAGTGAATGCTGAGTTGCATCCAAAGAACTCCATACCTACTGTGAAGCATGGGGGTGGCAACATCATGTTTTGGGGCTGTTTCTCTGCAAAGGGACCAGGACAACTGATCCGTGTACATGAAAGAATGAATGGGGCCATGTATCGTGAGATTTTGAGTGCAAACCTCCTTCCATCAGCAAGGGCATTGAAGATGAAACGTGGCTGGGCCTTTCAGCATGACAATGATCCCAAGCACACCGCCAGGGCAACGAAGGAGTGGCTTCGTAAGAAGCATTTCAAGGTCCTGGAGTGGCGTAGCTAGTCTCCAGATCTCAACCCCATAGAAAACCTTTGGAAGGAGTTGAAAGTCCATGTTGCCCAGCAACAGCCCCAAAACATCACTGTTCTAGAGGAGATCTGCATGGAGGAATGGGCCAACATACCAGCAACAGTGTGTGCCAACCTTGTGAAGACTTACAGAAAACGTTTGACCTCTGTCATTGCCAACAAAGGATATATAACAAAGTATTGAGATGAACTTTTGTTAGTGACCAAATACTTATTTTCCACCATAATTTGCAAATAAATTCTTTAAAAATCAGACAATGTGATTTTCTGGATTTGTTTTTTCATTTTGTCTCTCATAGTTGAGGTCTACCTATGATGTCAATTACAGGTCTCTCTAATCTTTTTAAGAGGGAGAACTTGCACAATTGGTGGCTGACTAAATAATTTTTTTCCCCACTGTAAATCCCAGATATTTTCATCTTCTAACAGACAGATGGGGAATGACACAGATTGACTTACAGTGTTCTGTTCTCTGAATCCTTAAGATCACCCGTATGCAGTGGACGCATTCTCCATAAATTGGAGACACAAATTTCTTTACATCTTTCCTCCAGTATAGATAATCCAGAGACTTCTGCAGAAAATATTGCTGGAAGGTTCATCAGTGATAATAATAGCACCATTCTGACCCCGAAGGGTTTGGTTTCCTCTATTATTGCAAATTTCGAACAACGAGCATTGGCCTCTTCCTCAGTATCTGGATCTGTTAATCCAGAAAGGCCTGTTCCATCCAGTAATGAGCAAACTCTATCTTTCAGCTTGGTTTGTGAGGGGTCAAGACTGAAGAATACAGGGTTATTTACATCAGTAATTAATACTCTATTGGCAACCCGTAAGGATTCTGTAATTAAGATTTATCATAAAATATGGTCTAAATTCTCTTCCTGGTTCAGCAATTCAGTGTTCTACAATTTTTGCAAAATGGCTTTCAAAAAGTACTTAAATTGAATATTCTCAAAGTACATATGACAGCTATTAATGTCATGACTGATGGAAAATTTTCTGGTCATCTATTAGTATCAAGATTTTTCAAAGCAATTTGGGAATCTGAGACCGGAAGTAAAACTTCCTATGCCTGTTTGGGACTTTTCTGGTGTTCTCAATGCTCTGACATCCCATTCATTTGAACCAATACAGGACATTGACCTAAAATGGTTATCATGTAAAGTGGCTTTTCTAGTAGCAATTACATCTGCTAAAAGGCTAGGAGAACTACAGGCTTTATCTTCAAGAAGACCGTACTTAAGATTCTTGCCCAATGGGGTCCTCCTGAGAGATTTGCCAAATTTCATACCTAAAGTTCCTTCTTCAATAAAGAATCTTTCTTACCAGTTTTCTATCCTCATCCTGAGGCAGAAGAACATGAATATGTTTCCATACTTTAGATGTTAAAAGAGCTATTCTGACCTACCTGGACAGAACCACGAATTTTAGAAAAGAGGATAATTTATTTGTACTTTTTTCAGGCACTAGGAAGGGAATGAAATCCTCTAAAGACACATTGGCCAGATGGATCCAGTCTACTATTCTGGAGGCCTAGTTAGCAAATTTCTCTTTACCAATTATGCCAAAGGCACATTCTACACATTCCACAGCAACTTCATGGGCTGAAAACGTACAAGTATCTATCCTGGATATTTGTAATGCTGCCTTCTGGAACTCTTCCTTTACCTTCATCAAGAATTATCATCTGGACATTCACTCTGTGGATCCAGCCTTTGGCACAGCAGTACTTATTACGGTATCCAAATGATGATCTTCTGCCCTTAGGTAGCTAGCTAGGTCCAATCTGTGCTGCTGCAGCACCAATAAGAAAGTCAAAATTGGGTTTTACCTAATATTTTACTTTCTTTGAGTTCAAGTCAGCACAGCATACCCTCCCAACTTAGAATTAAGTAAAAAAAAAACCTCATCCATTAAAACACAAGGAAATTCTTATATCAATTATCAATTATGCTAATTAACTGTCTCATTGCTACATAGGTGGGTAGGTTCTAGGAGGAATTAAAGGCGAGGATATAGACCCATCTGTGCTTCCTTGAACTCAAAGTAAAATTTCAGGTAAAACCCAATTTTGTCTATAACTTGTAATCACGTATTTTGTCATATGTTTTGTAGGTGATATCTATGATAGCTCTTTACCTATGCTGTGATATCTGAGTGATATCTGCTGTGATCCATCTGTTTACCTCTGGTATCAACCAGCATGTAACGTGTGTTAAGGCCATGTATTTTGCAGAAGATGTCTGCTGCAGCGGGTTATCAACACTTTCAGGTGATATCTGCTGTCACTTTGTTATCTCTAGTCAGATATTTTAGAGCATATAATCTGTATGTTGCCTTATATATTTGCAGGTGATACAGTTCCTTGCGAAAGTATTCGGCCCCCTTGAACTTTTCAACCTTTTGCCACATTTCAGGCTTCAAACATAAGGATATAAAATTTAAATTTTTTTGGTGAAGAATCAACAAGTGGGACACAATCGTGAAGTGGAACGAAATTTATTGGATATTTTAAACTTTTGTAAAAAATAAAAAAACTGAAAAGTGGGGCGTGCCAAATTATTTGGCCCCCTTAAGTTAATACTTTGTAGTGCCACCTTTTGCTGCGATTACAGCTGCAAGTCACTTGGGGTATGTCTCTATCAGTTTTGCACATTGAGAGACTGAAATTGTAGATTTTGCTTTATGTTTGGGATCATTGTCTTGTTGGAAGATAAATCTCCGTCCCAGTCTCAGGTCTTTTGCAGACTCCAACAGGTTTTCTACCAGAATGGTCCTGTATTTGGCTCCATCCATCTTCCCATCAATTTTAACCATCTTCCCTGTCCCTGCTGAAGAAAAGCAGGCCCAAACCATGATGCTGCCATCATCATGTTTGACAGTGGGGATGGTGTGTTCAGGGTGATGAGCTGTGTTGCTTTTATGCCAAACATATAGTTTTGCATTGTGGCCAAAAAGTTCGATTTTGGTTTCATCTGACCAGAGCTCCTTCTTCCACGTGTTTGGTGTGTCTCCCAGGTGTCTTGTGGCAAACTTTAAATGAGACTTTTTATGGATATCTTTGAGAAATAGCTTTCTTTTTGCCACTCTTCCATAAAGTCCAGATTTGTGCAGTGTACGACTGATTGTTGTCCTATGGACAGACTCTCCCACCTCAGCTGTAGATCTCTGCAGTTCATCCAGAGTGATCATGGGCCTCTTGGCTGCATCTCTGATCAGTCTTCTCCTTGTTTGAGATGAAAGTTTAGAGGGATGGCCGGGTCTTGGTAGATTTGCAGTGGTCTGATACTCCTTCCATTTCAATATGATCGCTTGCACAGTGCTCCTTGGGATGTTTAAAGTTTGGGAAATCTTTTTGTATCCAAATCCGGCTTTAAACTTCTCCACAACAGTATCACGGACATGCCTGGTATGTTCCTTGGTCTTCATGATGCTCTCTGCACTTTAAACAGAACCCTGAGACTATCACAGAGCAGGTGCATTTATACGGAGACTTGATTACACACAGGTGGATTATATTTATCATCATCAGTCATTTAGGACAACAATGGATCATTCAGAGATCCTCACTGAACTTCTGGAGTGAGTTTGCTGCACTGAAAGTAAAGGGGCCGAATAATATTGCACGCCCCACTTTTCAGTTTTTTATTTTTTACAAAAGTTTAAAATAACCAATAAATTTCGTTCCACTTCACAATTGTGTCCCACTTGTTGTTGATTCTTCACCAAAAAATTTTAATTTTATATCTTTATGTTTGAAGCCTGAAATGTGGCAAAAGGTTGAAAAGTTCAAGGGGACCGAATACTTTCGCAAGGCACTGTATCTCCGGTGATCCATCTGTTTACCTCAGGTATTATAGAACTTATAACCTGTGAGATCATGTGTTATTTCTATACAATACTGATGATTAAGAAAGGAGAAATCCACAGTAGCTGCTTCTTAGTCTTGTCTGTAGGAAAATATGTTATAGTAAGAATCAGATAATGGTGAGATCTGTATGTGACAGAGTTAAACCTAATAAAGAGGAAATTTTTTTTTTTGCCAGAATATTGTATTATTTTAATGTTAAAGCCAGAAAAAAAAACACATAGAGGTAACATTTGAGAGGTCAAAACATCAGGCAAATATGCTCATCATAAAGCATGTTCCCTCCTATGGTTTC
Organism: Leptodactylus fallax; assembly: GCA_947044405.1. Taxonomy (NCBI): domain Eukaryota; kingdom Metazoa; phylum Chordata; class Amphibia; order Anura; family Leptodactylidae; genus Leptodactylus; species Leptodactylus fallax. Next base: position 7,393,409 of record CAMRHE010000021.1, read on the forward strand.
AAATGAGTGACACTTGTTTATTGAATGTCTGTAACAGGATTAGCAGAAAGGCAAATTGGGCTTTAAGGCAGTCTTCTACAGCTGCAACGTATAAGATTTACATTCACTTCTTCTATTGCAGATCTCTGAGAATATGCCTCAGCCAACTACTAAAAAGTTTGCAAGATGGCATCACCTGAGTAGATTCTAGAAAGCCTATTATTCATGAATTACAGGGCTGAATCCTGTAGGATGATTCTTTAGATGTCATTAAGTTTTTATGGCAGCTTTCGCTGTAGTAGGAGCTGCACAAAGTTGCTAAGCGACTATATTCCATCATAAACCACTGCTCTATCTTACCTTTCCAGACTAACAATCTATTCAGGCTTCAACTGGAGAAAATTCTTGAATACTTGTCAGAGGAAAATGGACACATGTTTCTACACCTGTCCTTCCATCACCAACATGGGACATCTGAAAAGTTCTAGAGAAGCAGTTTGTTTCCAGAACAAACTGGGATAGAATAGAAGTCATGATGGGAACAATGAAGCCAGGCTCCAAGGGTCACCAGCAAGGGGTCTTCTACTATGGTCAAAGGATACACTTTCAAGTTCAAGTTCTGGAAAAAGTTCCATGACTGAATAGGCAAGAGAAACTACTCCTGATTTTTTCCCCCAAACCAGGCAACAAGTAAAGACTCATCAAGGATGCAGCAGATGTGAAAAGGTTTCTAATGGAGAAGGTCAAAATGGAAGTCATCCAGTCAATTACAGCACTTCAGATAGCTTCATAGCTTCTATAATCTTACCTGACACATACCTACATATGCTTGAATTGTCAGTTCTAATGCCTTGTGTTTTGCACCACTTCCAATCCAAGTGTCTACAATAAGTGCTATGGCTCTGACAGCCAGACTTTGTCTGCAGTGGGTGGCAATTACACCCCCTACCTCAAGGATTGTTGGTTTAATTTTAGCTCCATCCACACAATTGCTTCTTCCTTTTACCTGTAGTTGACTACTCATACTTCTGAGGATCATGTTTCTTCATCCAGGAGAAGTCTCAACTATTCCCAGAATGCAGAATCTATTCTCAATTCTCACAGATGTCTCTCAAATTATCCAAAGTGATAAAATATTTCAAATAGTGTCTTAGTTCATCTTAGTCAACCTGTCAGCTCACCTATGAGGATGTTGGTCAGCCATTGATCCCTTGGACCAAAGCTCACATTCACTCCATCAAGCCAACCTCTTGTCTAGATGGAGCAGTCATTAAACTTCCTATATCGACTAATTTCTTTCTCGTCACATGTAGAGAGTTAATGGTGCCAACAGAGCCAGATACAACTGAGAACTACCAAACTAATCCTAGCTTATTTTTGTCCCCTTCAGCATAAGCACATTGTTATTGTTCATATGGACAATTTTCTACTCATTAACAAATAGAAAAGAACCAGAATCTGATCTTTCCAGAGAATTAAGTAATTGTCCTGGTTTAAGATCAATGTCATCAACTATTAAGATTTTCACATTTAGCCGCACATAACGGGAAATCTGATTGACTCAGCTGCAGCAGTGCCTTTCACTTGTAGAATAGAGCCTGAATGCCTTTGGTCCTCCCACAAATTGTCAAGTAGATGGGTCCTCCTGTTCTCTAGGAAGATGGGCAAGTAAGTGAATGCCATAGCCATAATGCTATTGTCTATTATGGTCATTTTCACAGCAAGGTTCAGATATTGGGAAATTCCAGTACAGTACGACCTTCTCTTCCAGCAAGGGTTACTTACTCTCATGTTAACTATCTTCAACTATCTTCAGGTCACCATACCATGCTGAGGCTCGGTATCTTGTACAGTTTATGGTTTAGAGTTCCACACTCTTTTCAGAGCCATTCATTACATTGTTGCATTCTGCAGGACAGGACACCAACTTAGCATCACCTTCAGCGATTACAGTGTTAACAGCATGGCATAGAGGATTTATCCTTTGACATAACAGTGTTAATAAAAGCTTCTCAGATCCCACCCAAATTAGCACTGCCTCACATATCCCATTTTGTGTGCTTCTAACAGATGACCATGAAGAAAATTTACTTACCGAAATTTTCAATTACCCCCCCCCCCCTTAAATATATTTTCATTCCTACATACAATACAGTCAGGCCAAAAGTTTTGAGAATGATACAAGTATAAATTTACAAAGTCTACTGCTTCAGTTTTTCTAATGGCAATTTGCATATACTCCAGAATGTTATAAAGAGTGACAGCTTAACAGTAATTACTTGCAAAATCAATATTTGCCTAGAAAATGAACTTTATCCCCCAAAACACATCAACATCATGCAGCCCTGCCTTAAAAGGACCACCAACACGCAGTGATTGCTCCATAACACAGGTGTGGGTGTTGATGAGGACAGGGCTGGAGATCAATCTGTCATGATTAAGTAAGAATGACACCACTGGACACTTAAAAGGAGGCTGGTGCTGCCATTATTGTTTCTCTTCTGTTAACCATGGTTATCTCTAAAGAAACACGTGCAGTCATCATTGCACTGCACAAAAATGGCCTAACTGGGAAGAGTATTGCAGCTAGAAAGATTGCACCTCAGTCAACAACTATCGCATCATCAAGAACCAAGGAGAGAGGTCCATTGGTGCCAAAAGGCCCAGGGCGCCCAAGAAAGACCAGCAAGCGGCAGGACTGTCTCTAAAAGTGTCAGCGCGGGACGGGCACCAGCAGTGCAGAGCTTGCGAGGAATGGCAGCAGGCAGGTGTGAGTGCATCTGCACGCACTGTGAGGCGGAGACCTTGGAGCAAGGCCTGGTCTCAAGGAGGGCAGCAAAGAAGCCACTTCTCTCCAGAAAAAACATCAGGGACAGACTGATATTCTGCAAAAGGTACAGGGAGGGACTGCTGAGGACTGGGGTAAAGTCATTTTCTCTGATGAATCCCCTTTTCGATTGTTTGGAACATCTGGAAAACAGCATTCGGAGAAGAAGAGGTGAGCGCTACCACCAGTCTTGTCTCATGCCAACTGTAAAGCATCCTGAAACCATTCATGTGTGGGGTTGCTTCTCAGCCAAGGGAATCGGCTCTCTCACAGTCTTGCCTAAAAACAAAGCCATGAATAAAGAATGGTACCAGAATGTCCTCCAAGAGCAACTCTCCCAACCGTCCAAGAGCAGTTTGGCGCTCAACAATGCCTTTTCCAGCATGATGGAGCACCTTGCCATAAAGCAAAGGTGATAACTAAATGGCTCAGGGAACAAAACATAGAGATTTTGGGTCCATGGCCTGGAAACTCCCCAGATCTTAATCCCATTGAGAACTTGTGGTCAATCATCAAGAGACGGGGGACAGACAAAACCAACAAATTCAGACAAAATTAAAGCATGATTCTGCAAGAATGGACGCTATCAGTCAGGATTTGGCCAGAAGGATGAGAGCAGCCAGGGAGAATGCAGAGGTCCTGAAGAAGAAGGGTCAACACGCAAATATTGACTTGCTGCATTAACTCATTCTAACTGTCAATATAAGCTTCTGTTACTCATAATATGAATGCAATTATATTTCTGTATGTGTAAAAACATCTGACAAACACACATAAAAACCAGAGGGCAGCAGATCATGTGAAAATATAATATTTGTGTCTTCTCAAAACTTTTGGCCATGACTGTACAAGTGTGGTGAGGTCTCCCCAACTTTTTATAGGCAATCCATGATTAATTAATTGATCTTAATTACTGCTTATTAACCTGTCTCTCTGTCTCTTCTAATTGTACCCAGGGGGATATTAACCCATTTGTGTGTGCTGCATCCAGGCTACAGGAAATTAAAATTTTGGTAAGTAAATTTTCTTCTTTCTTTTTCTCTCTCTTTCCCTGTATATTGTGACAACTCGCGGGTTATCTCAGCTGAAGGGATCACCATCTCTTCATCAAGATGGTTGGCACATCTGAAACCTTCAACAAATTCTCAGTGCAACACAGGGAATTTGGTTCAAAATTGACCTTAGCCAGCTTTATCCTTCTGTTCACACAGCAAGCAACAGGTACATCACAGTGTAAAAGTTTTAGGCACAAAGTGAATGAACAAGAGAGAAATCTAAATCAAATCAATATTTGGTGTGACAGCTCTCTGCCTTTAAGCTTTTCACAGAAAGTCTGCAGAGCTTTCCTCTTAGGACTTTCTGCTTCATTTATACCTATAGGGAAACCGCCATCGTTTTCATAGGTATAATTGATATGCTGCAATTTCCAGAAATGCAATGGTTTTGGAAATTGCAGCATTTCTGCTGCGGGTATTTTTCTGCAATGTATAGATCGAATTCGCTAGAATCCCAACAACTTTGCAGGGACTGTAAAACGTTGCAGTTTGTGCTATGGCGTTTCCACCAGATATGTAACTGAAGTGACCCTCCCCTACCCTGATTTTCTCTACATTTTACACAGACCCGTACTCCAAGCCCATACTACATACACAGTTACTGAGTGAGAGACAGAAACATCTTTCAATACCGTAGCCAGGAAAATAATAAAGACATGCAAGATTTCACAGAAAGGAGCCAAAATACATTAATAAAGTATATTTACAAATATACAAAATTTACTAATGACACAAACACGACCAGAAAATCAAAAGTTGTTCGAATGTTTAGTTACGCTTTAAGAAATTTTCCACAACACGTACTAAAACCACCTGTCTTTTGTTGGCAGGTTTAAATATTTATAGTTTCAAACCCCATTCACGTATAAGAAAAAAAATTTGTGCAGGACATGTGCCAGATTTTCATATCCACAGCTTGCCTGTTATTTTGCAGAACAGCTGTTAATTTTTCACTGCAGCTTTTACCATTTGCAATGCATGGCAAGTCCATGACTACATATTCATATAGTACATGTGGATTTTTCCTCAGAACTGCTGTAGATTTGTTGCAGTTTTGCAGTTTTACAGCAAGATGTGCACCAAGTCCTATAGTTAAGCAAAGTTTGCTTTAAATTACATATTCTTGAACTTTCATTTTTTGTGTTATCTAGGTTTGAAAAAAAAATCTGTAAAGTAGTAATGCTTTAAAAATAGAAGTGTTAATGGTTTATTTTTGTCAATTAACAAAATTAAGTGAGCAAAACAGAATATAATACATGTCTTAAGCATGATATGCACCTAGTCTTATAGTAGAGCATAGTTTGCTTTAAATTACATATTCTTGAACTTTTATGTTTTTTGTTTTTTTTTGTGAAAAATTGATATGTGACCTTACATTTTAGGAGAGCGAGGTATACTGGAATTCGTAGGTGTTCTCTCTCAGGAAATATTTAGGTTACTGATATTTGTTTGATGATTTCTAGTTATATTTAGTATTTTATTTAAATGTATGAAATTTGCTCACTGTGCTTGAGCTTCCCGAAGTGCATCTGCTGGCAGATAATGAACTAGGTATATCAGCAGTGTCTAAATGTCATTTGGCTTTTAAACAAACATAGAGTAAAAAGCAGTGAAAGACAATGTTTAATGGTGAGGGATGTTGTGCAGTTCTTTCTGATGACAGACAGCACAGAAACGATATTGCTTTATATTGAAAAGTCTGCAAACTGAACCTCATAATGTCACTATATATACATTCTGATATTACAGTATCACCATTCTGTCACTGTAGACATGTAACTATGTTATTCCTTATGTATACTTTATATAGAGCATTAATAGCTAAACATTCTAGTATGTGCTGTATAAAACTTCAGCTCAGTTAGTTTTGCAATTCTACATATTGACTTTGACATTTTAAGTGTTTCCACTTGGAATACTTTGTCCTTTAGGCTTCAGACTGACATACTGACATCTAGAATATTTTCTCATTTGCATTTGAGCTAGCATATAATGAGCAATCCTTTGACGTTTTGCTGGCACTATACTGTATCTCAAACAATCATGTCACAAAGATCAGATGGCATTGAATGTAAGTGAATATGTATTATACTTGCCTCTTGAAAGTTTTTTTTTTTTCATTTGGATACATATTATTACATAGTAGTCAAACTGCAGCCCTGCTGGCATTAGACAAATGGATACGATTAGTCATGGAAGTTAGGATTATATGGTTTGCCAAAGTAAACAAGAAAATTTGGCACTCTGTACATCTCTGAACACCTAAAACCTAACACATGGGACATATTTGATATTGTGGTGGTGATAGAGTTGGGCAGAGTTTACATTGTTCATTTTATTGAACAAAGGTGGCTAATGATGAGCACATGCACCTTTTAGGTTAAAACCCTTGCCAGTGTAGAATGCTACATCTGTAGGTGAAACTTCTTTTAGATGTGTGTGAATATTTGGATGAAAAAGGTTTGGGTTAGTATTAGGGTTGTATATTAGGGTTTGTTCATTTTTTATAGCATTGTGGCAGCTAAGTGACTCTTCATTACATGAAACAGACTATAGTAACTGTTTGCAGTGGTGCTTATGTGTGGTTGGGGAAGAAGAACAGCAATTAGTTTGCTGCTTAGAGTGACCTCATCTATATATATATATATATATATATATATATATATATATACAGTACAGACCAAAAGTTTGGACACACCTTCTCATTCCAAGAGTTTTCTGTATTTTCATGACTATAAAAATTGTAGATTCACACTGAAGGCATCAAAACTATGAATTAACACATGTGGAATTATATACTTAACAAAAAAGTGTGAAACAACTGAAAATATGTCTTATAGTCTAGGTTCTTCAAAGTAGCCACCTTTTGCTTTGATTACTGCTTTGCACACTCTTGGCATTCTCTTGATGAGCTTCAAGAGGTAGTCACCTGAAATGGTCTTCCAACAGTCTTGAAGGAGTTCCCAGAGATGCTTAGCACTTGTTGGCCCTTTTGCCTTCACTCTGCGGTCCAGCTCACCCCAAACCATCTCAATTGGGTTCAGGTCTGGTGACTGTGGAGGCCAGGTCATCTGGCGTAGCACCCCATCACTCTCCTTCTTGGTCAAATAGCCCTTACACAGTCTGGAGGTGTGTTTGGGGTCATTGTCCTGTTGAAAAATAAATGATGGTCTAACTAAACGCAAACCGGATGGAATAGCATGCCGCTGCAAGATGCTGTGGTAACCATGCTGGTTCAGTATTCCTTCAATTTTGAATAAATCCCCAACAGTGTCACCAGCAAAGCACCCCCACACCATCACACCTCCTCTTCCATGCTTCACGGTGGGAACCAGGCATGTAGAGTCCATTCATTCACCTTTTCTGCGTCGCACAAAGATACGGTGGTTGGAACCAAAGATCTCAAATTTGGACTCATCAGACCAAAGCACAGATTTCCACAGGTCTAATGTCCATTCCTTGTGTTCTTTAGCCCAAACAAGTCTCTTCTGCTTGTTGCCTGTCCTTAGCAGTGGTTTCCTAGCAGCTATTTTACCTTGAAGGCCTGCTGCACACAGTCTCCTCTTAACAGTTGTTGTAGAGATGTGTCTGCTGCTAGAACTCTGTGTGGCATTGACCTGGTCTCTAATCTGAGCTGCTGTTAACCTGTGATTTCTGAGGCTGGTGACTCGGATGAACTTATCCTCCGCAGCAGAGGTGACTCTTGGTCTTCCTTTCCTGGGGCGGTCCTCATGTGAGCCAGTTTCTTTGTAGCGCTTGATGGTTTTGGCCACTGCACTTGGGGACACTTTCAAAGTTTTCCCAATTTTTCGGACTGACTGACCTTCATTTCTTAAAGTAATGATGGCCACTTGTTTTTCTTTACTTAGCTGCTTTTTTCTTGCCATAATACAAATTCTAACACTCCATTCAGTAGGACTATCAGCTGTGTATCCTCCTGACTTCTGAACAACACAACTGATGGTCCCAACCCCATTTATAAGGCAAGAAATCCCACTTATTAAACCTGACAGGGCACACCTGTGAAGTGAAAACCATTTCAGGTGACTACCTCTTGAAGCTCATCAAGAGAATGCCAAGAGGGTGCAAAGCAGTAATCAAAGCAAAAGGTGGCTACTTTGAAGAACCTAGAATATAAGACATATTTTCAGTTGTTTCACACTTTTTTGTTAAGTATATAATTCCACATGTGTTAATTCATAGTTTTGATGCCTTCAGTGTGAATCTACAATTTTTATAGTCATGAAAATACAGAAAACTCTTGAAATGAGAAGGTGTGTCCAAACTTTTGGTCTATACTGTATAAATATATATATTATAAGTCTTTAAACATTCTCCTAGTTTGCCCTTCTGGTGAGGTTTTAAAAACTGGCCATCCACTAATAGTGCTTGTCTTTAAAAAGACAAATGCCATTGTTACTGAACAAGTAATAGATTTCTTGATAGGGTATTCCTATCTGGACATTTATGGCTATGTTACACCAATGCTGTCTGGTGTTGTAGTGTAGTCATGTCAAATGAAACACCTCCAGATTGACAAGACAAGTAATGAATACACACTTGATAAACGTGCTAACCAGTAACTGGGAACCCCTTGGGACCCACTCCTTACTAGATGATGCTGACTGGCATGCCTATCCCCGTCATAACTCACACTGCAGCTAGCACAGGCTTGTACCATGGGACAGGCTCAACAACACCTCCCTAGGCACAACCAATGCTCTGTCTGCACATGTTGCACCTGTAAAGGAAACACTTTGCATTATCAGCAGTTACATAGCATATATGGCAAGCAGTTAAAATTGTACCCAGTATATGGCCATTTACTGCTCCTCACCTTGGGTTGCTTAACTAAACCAGATAGCATTCAACTACTTACAGATATATACACAGGATATGCAATAAACGTCTTTGCTAACGCTTAACAGTCAACCTCTAATGTACTGCTTTGTACAGAATATGATAAGCCTGACATTGAACACTACATACTGCACAGAGGATTTTCTGTAGATTGTTTTTAACATTTCATACAACTCTGTGATAGGTTGTAAGTAGTGAGGGAGGAGTTGCAAAATGAACCCAAGAACCCTCCACCTACATTTTTGCACACAATAGGACATATTTATTAAGTTAAATGTGACAGAATTCTGGCCTAATAAACTGGCCTGATGTTCACCATGTTTACTATGCATTTTAGACACTTATTTTGAGTTGCCTGGAAATTTGACACTTTAATCCAGATAGAAATGTATCCAACACTTGAAAAATTACAGACGTACATTAAATGAATTGTTTATTAGTTGCTTATTCACAAAACATTCCCCCATTTAAGAACCTATAGAAAAAAGGGGAAATCTATTTTTAAAGAAAACAAATAGTCTACCTTGCTTTTATTTCTGTCATAACCATAACCATGAACGCTATATATTATTAGGAATGAATAAGTAATATTTAAAAGCAATGATAGCCTTCATAAGTCTTCACAATTAATGATTAATGTTAGTGATAATTTCAATCTACTGAAATTACACCATCTCTTTTAAAACTTATAAGGAGGCTATTTTTATGTTTCCCTGCCCTAAAATCCAATTAAATTAGGCAATTACCAGTGAATTAAAGACTTCAGTGATAAATGTTGTAATATTTTCTTGTTATAGAAGTTAAAGCCCATTTATATTTAGATATCCCATCAGCACTGGCTACACTTATAAATACTCCTTTCACATTTACACAGAGAAGCCTGGATTTGTAAGATGTATGGATACCAAAATGACCATTTTAGAGCCACACAAGAGTGCCTTTCAAATATGTTTACATTGGTAGCAGGGAAATTAATTAAATCAAACCTCAGTTTGACACACAAAAGGTGCAAAAGTGATTTAGACAGCAGGTTGGCCTAAAATGTCAGGTTCTACTCAATTTCAAGTTTAAAGCCAGTCTATGCTGTGCACAAAGAACTAACTCTTTCTCCTATTAGCATAATTTCCTGTAATGAACAAACATAACTTTAGATCACATTTCTCCAAATCACCATTATGTACTTTGCTATTGCTTATTTTTCTAATGAACGATTCCAGTTTGTCAAGTGATGACAAAATTTCTCAATTGCTGCAGCTGAAGGAAAAATAAGCAAAATAATAACTTTAATACCTAAATATATACATATATTTTTATCTCCTGAATAAACTAGGATAATCTATCTATCTATTGTAATCTTTTTAATTATATTTTAATTGATTTTAAATTTCAGTACAATAACATTAACATAGAAATGTATAAAATATAATCTCCCTACTCCCTAAACCTAGCCCCTAACCCTTAATTTGAGAAGAAGAAAATTAACTTAAGTTAAAAAAATGAAAATAATATTTGCACATAAATTATATTTCTATCAGTCTTGGGGATATGCAGGATTCTATGGAGTATGACACTTGCGCTTCATCTACAAATATAGACACCCTTACACTTTTACAAAATAATTAAGTGGAAAAAAATAAAAGAAATATGAATTTTGGCTTATACGTCTCTATTTCCTTGTGAACTTTGCTTGGCTGGATTCAGCCATAGCCTTCCAAAAAGACTACGGAGAGGACAGACTTCCTTGTCATCTGGATGCCATAAATAAATTAAAATGATGTTCTCCAGATAGATTTTTTTTCTCTCTTTTTGGCAAACCAATCTGTAATTAGAAAAAGTGAAGGCTTTCATTTGTGGATCCAGCAAAAGGAAGGAAGCATTTTGTATGTGGATTCAAAGAAGGCCAAACTATGAAAACAGTAAAGAGGAAAAACATATGTTGCCTTGGTTTTAGCTCAGTTATTTAAATGTTCTGTGATCTAATTTACTCTGTAAGTTTAAAACCACTTTAAAGCCAGCAATCCTGTAAATATAAAGAACATTGACAATTCCATGGAAAGAACAAATAATAATATTCCAGAGAGCTGAAAAAGTGAATTTTGAATTTGATATATTTTTAGCTTCATGGGATTTTATTATAAGAAAAGTACTTGTAAATTAGGCAGACATGTAAAATCATGAAGATGGTTTGGTCTGGTTTCTTTATTGTGGCTAGGTTATCTTCTTGTGCATACTCTGTCCTTGCCTGCTTCTATGTTCCTTCACATAGGAAAACGTGGCCACAATAAGGAAATCTTGGCTGGCTATCTCACACATGCTAGACCACAGAACGTTCCTACATTCATGGTCATATCCATTGTCAACCTATGAAGACAATACACTTTTGTGACTAAGATGATTAGAGAAAATCTTTGAAAATGTACAAAAAAGTTAATTATTTATATTTGTAAAATGTTAAACTTTTAATTGTTTGCAATTTCAAATATGGTTATGTTTGTGGGAAAATGGCAGAGTTTAAAAAACAGCATCCTGGCTTTCTGCTGCCACCATTAGATGCATTTTAAGCTAGTATGTTCTGTTTTATTATTGAGTTTAATGTATAATTGGCATGAAGTTAGCGCCTTAGCTCTCTCCAATAGTTTTATACACGTAGCCAGAATGTTGTTTGTGTTTAAGTTCTAGATTATTCTTAGTTTTTTTTATCAGAGAAATGGATCTCCAATCCTTACATAGCAATGGATCATGATTTTTTTCCATATTTCAATTGAAAAAAAGTGACATGTTATTCAAGGGTTGACATTTCCTTTTACAGTATTAGGAGGAGTTATTTAGACCTCAGCATTTAGGGGTGGGTTTTATTCTACGACTAAAAAATATTGTCATGGCATGCGTAATGCATCAATTATACCTGTCAGTCTTCTCTATTTCCAAACATTGCAGGAGAACTTACAGTATAAACTCAAAACAAGTAGCACCTTTATTAGTGTTAAAACCAACATTAAGCTGACAGTGCCACCTTGTTGAGCCCAATTCATTTTTATTAACATTATCAGTTCAAGCGGAAAAATTAAATCTACATGAAAAATAATGTGATTATGTGGTTGGAGATAGCTATTTCATATTTAACGTCTTGTAGTGTTCTTGCCAGTATTGATGTTTCTTATTTGTCACTGAAAAAATACCTGAAATTCAGATTGCCTGTGAATGTGATTAAATAGTTGTACTATGTATTAAAACCAGTCAAATCAGTGATCCATGACCTCTACACTATATTTACCATGCTAGAGGGAAGAATTTTCTACCATCCATTGATCATAACTGTGTCAATCTTAGATAATAGAGTTGAATTGCCAAAATGCTATTTTTCATGCCAGTGTATAAATTACTCGAATTAGATTTTACTGTAATTTTCCCTAAGTGTTCTTTTTAGAATCTATTACGCAGATTTTGCCATATGTGTCGAAAAATTATCTGTTCCTCACTTAAGTGCCAGACATTTGCAGTGTGTCTTAAGATTGCTAAAAGTTATGTTGAATTTAAACATGGCTTCAGGCCAAAAAAGCAATTTCCATTTTTAAAGGGGCTGAAAACCCATAGATTATATCTACGAGAAGCATTTCTAGTGTAAAGGTGAAAGAACATTGACTTCTTTTATTTAATACATGCTTGAAATCGGATGCAGCAATGGAAGCATGCCAACTGAATTTATCAGGAGACCGTGGCATACAATAATATCTTGGAAATAATCTACTGTAAAAGTAAATTTGTACAGAAGGTTAATGCAACTTCTTGGTTTTAATATTCAACTCACTTTAAAAGTCATTTTTCCAAGGTCATTCGTTAATCACAATCTATTTAATGGGAAAAATAAAGGCAAATTAAAATGCTCACTAAACATCTGCCATCTATACCAAGTAGTAGAGGAGTAGATTCTAAATCTGTATAGACATAGGAGTCTGATGACATGAGGGCGTCTGAAACACACGGCCTCTGAGGCAGTCATCTGTGGTCCAAGTGGATTGGCAGAACAGGGGAAAAAACAACACCCGGCCTGGTTCTAAACTTCTCTGTAGGCAATAGGCCATATTAGTCATACAGCCTACAGGTTGCATTCAGTTTGACTGTTCTCATTTCCAGCCACTGCAGCGGATGAGAGCACACCTGGGAGCAGTTAGGTACAGGTAGGAGACATTAAAGTTTTATAAACTTTGACATAAAGTTTAATGATTAAACTGTTTGGGGCCACTGGTGGGGGACATTAAACTATTTGGGGCTACTGCTGGGGACATTAAACTGTTCAGGGGTACTGGTGGGACATTAATCTGTACAGCACCACTGGTGGGGGGCATTAAACTGTACAGGGCCATTCCTGGGGGAATTAAACTGTGTGGGGCCACTGATGGGGGACATGTGTTTCAGGTGTGCCTTAAATTACATCCACAGGTGTGTCTCCAATTAAATCAGATGTGGCCAATAAACCTATCAGAAGCTTCCAAAGACATGACATCATAATGTAGGCTGTTCCAAATTGTTTAAAGGCATAGTAATCTTAGTATATGTAAACTTTTGACTTTGCAGAAAGTAATAAAACTGCCTTAAAAATTCTCTCTCTCTCATTATTCTGGCATTTGGCAAATATAAATAATTTTGGTAATCCTAATTGACCTAAAACGGGAAAGGTTTATTCTGATTTCATGTCAGATAGTGAGAAAAACATGCATATGTGTCTTTTAATATAGCGTATGTAAACTTCTGGTTTCAACTGTATATGCTTCCAAAAATCTGAGGAGAGAAGGGAGTTACTGAGCAGTCTCACTAAAGATCTTTCAGTTTGGCTGCAGCAAAGAATCATGGACAGAGCATTGCTAAGCCCCCAGAAACTCTTGTACAAAAGGGGGAGTTTAGGTGCAGGCGCTCTGAGGGCTTAGGGGATGTGCAGTTAACTCAGACAGTCTGGCTCTGGCTACTAATGCTGACAGGTTGGGATAGCTTTTCTTACAGTGGGGAAAAAAAGTATTTAGTCAGCCACCAATTGTGCAAGTTCTCCCACTTAAAAAGAGAAGAGAGGCCTGTAATTGACATCATAGGTATACCTCAACCATGAGAGACAAAATGAGAAAACAAATCCAGAAAATCACATTGTCTGATTTTTAAAGAATTTATTTGCAAATTATGGTGGAAAATATATTTGGTTAGTAACAAAAGTTCATCTCAATACTTTGTTATATATCCTTTGTTGGCAATGACAGAGGTCAAACGTTTTCTGTAAGTCTTCACAAGGTTGGCACACACTGTTGCTGGTATGTTGGCCCATTCCTCCATGCAGATCTCCTCTAGAGCAGAATAGTTCTACTTTGGTTTCATCTGACCATATGACATTCTCCCAGTAGTCTTCTGGAACATCCAAATGCTCTCTAGCAAACTTCAGACGGGCCCGGATATGTACTGGCTTAAGCAGGGGGACACGTCTGGCACTGCAGGATCTGAGTCCCTGGCGGTGTAGTGTGTTACTGACGGTAACCTTTGTTACGTTAGTCCCAGCTTTCTGCAGGTCATTCACTAGGTCCCCCCGTGTGGTTCTGGGATTTTTGCTCACCATTCTTGTGATCATTTTGACCCCAGGGGGTGAGATTTTGCGTGGAGCCCCTGATTGAGGGAGATTATCAGTGGTCTTGTATGTCTTCCATTTTCTAATTATTGCTCCCACAGTTGATTTCTTCACACCAAGCTACTTGCCTATTGCAGATTCAGTCTTCCCAGCCTGGTGCAGGTCTACAATTTTGTTTCTGGTGTCCTTCCACAGCTCTTTGGTCTTCACCATAGTGGAGTTTGGAGTGTGACTGTTTGAGGTTGTGGACAGGTGTCTTTCATACTGATAACAATTTCAAACAGGTACCATTACTACAGGTAATGAGTGGAGGACAGAGGAGCCTCTTAAAGAAGAAGTTACAGGTCTGTGAGAGCCAGAAATCTTGCTTGTTTGTAGGTGACCAAATACTTATTTTCCACCATAATTTGCAAATAAATTCTTAAAAAATCAGACAATATGTCTTCTCATTTTGCCTCTCATAGTTGAGGTCTACGTATGATGTCAATTACAGGCCTCTCTCATGTTTTTAAGTGGGAGAACTTGCACAATTGGTGGCAGACTAAATACTTTTTTTTCCCCACAGTATTTGCTGGAAAAAAAACTAAATAACACCTAACTCTAATTTCATCTTCAAATTATCTGTGAGTTGCAAATTATCAACTTTATTAGAGCATTAGCTTCTAGAAATAAAGAAGTCTAATATGTTGACTGATTTGTTTGATATGGTTCTCTTTATCTGCTTTTAGGAATTGTGTGAAAATCTGATGTAGTTTTAGGTTAAGTTTATGCAGAAATATAGAAATTTCTGAACACCATTGTACATCAGTAAAGTTAAACTCATTGTGTATTGGTGCATCTAAAATGTCAGATAAGACAAATATGTAAGGTATAGAAGTCAAATCCCCAATATTTAATAATAATAATAATAATAATAATAATAATAATAATAATAGTCCTTTAATAGTCCCACAATGGGGAAATTCAGTGTGTTACAGCAGCAAAGATAAGCAGATACAAATACAAATACAACATGTACAGGAATGTACCAAGGTAAGAGGCATTACTTTGATAGCCGACAGACAGATAGGAAGTAGGGGGGGGGGGGGGGGATTTAACAGGCAGAGAGATATTTCAGTTCTCTGTGTGTAATGATCTCCGCTTAGGTCGGTGTTGGTTGTACAGCCTAACCGCGGTGGGGAGGAAAGACTTCCGATAGCGCTCCTTCTCACACCTAGGGTGGAGCAGTCAGTCACTGACAGTACTGCTCAGCGCGATCACAGTCTCATGCATGGGATGGGACTTCTTCTTCTGCATGGAGCTCACCACAGACAGTATCCTTCTGTCACCCACCACCTGCACTGGGTCCAGTGGGCTCCCCAGGACAGAGCTGGCCTTTCTAATCAGCTTGTCAAGTTTATTTCTGTCCCTGGTTGATATACTGCTCCCCCCAGCAGGCCACTCCAAAGAAGATGGCTGATGCCACTACCGAGTTGAAGAAAGTTCTAAGAAGTGCCCCCCGGATTCCAAAGGCTCTCAGTTTCCTAAGCAGGTAGAGCCTGCTGTGGCCCTTCCTGTACAGGGCCTCCATATGATCTGCCCAGTCCAGCTTATTATTAAGGAGCAAACCCAGGTACTTATAGGTGTTCACAATCTCGATGCCCGTCCCCA
Source organism: Leptodactylus fallax (assembly GCA_947044405.1). Classification (NCBI taxonomy): domain Eukaryota; kingdom Metazoa; phylum Chordata; class Amphibia; order Anura; family Leptodactylidae; genus Leptodactylus; species Leptodactylus fallax. The sequence continues at coordinate 7,409,385 of CAMRHE010000021.1, forward strand.
GGATGTCCACTGGTTTAGGAGGGCTTCTGCCTTTGCGGAAGTCCACCACCATCTCCTTGGTCTTCCCCGCGTTAATCTTCAGGTGGTTCCGGTGGCACCAGTCCACAAAATCCTGGTTCAGTTCTCTGTACTCCCTGTCATCATCATCTGTGATGAGACCCACTATTGCAGAGTCGTCAGAATACTTCTGTAGGTAGCAGCTGGATGAGTTGCACCTAAAATCTGCAGTGTACAGTGTGAAGAGGAAAGGGGCGAGAACCGTACCCTGAGGTGCTCCCGTATTACAGATCATGGTACCTGACACACAGTCTTGGGCTCTCACGTATTGAGGTCGATTTGTGAGGTAGTCTAGGATCCAGTTGGAGAGGTGGTGGTCCACTCCAGCAAGGCCCAGCTTGTCCCTCAATAACCTGGGCTGTATGGTGTTAAAAGCACTGGAGAAGTCAAAGAACATTATTCTCACTGTGTTCCCTGGTTTCTCCAGGTGAGACAGAGCCCTGTGCAGAAGATGGATGATAGCATCATCTACCCCAATGCCCGGCCGATAAGCAAACTGGAGGGGGTCCATAGCGGGGCTCACTAGAGGGCGGAGATGTGTGAGAACCAATCTCTCCAAGATCTTCATCAGGTGGGATGTCAGTGCTACAGGTCTGTAGTCGTTGAGGTCCATAGGGTGGGGTTTCTTTGGAACTGGTACCACACAAGAAGATTTCCATAATTCAGGGACTATTTCCTGCCTCAGGCTCATATTATACATATATGTAATTATACCACACAGCTGGTCCCCGCAAGTCTTAATTAGCCTTGCACTGATGTCATCTGGCCCTGCGGCTTTCCTCGCCTTGATCTTTTTCATCTCCTTCCTCACCTGGGCCCGTGTGAAGGTCAGACTGTGGCCAGATAAAGACAGATTTCTGGATTTACTGGTCTGTTGGGAAGTGGCCGCATGGGGAGAAGTCATTGTGGTGGGGGGAGCTGAAGGACATACTGGGGTGGGAGGAGCTGGTGTGTGATCAAATCTGTTGAAGAATAGGTTTAGTTCATTAAGCCAATTAACATCTGCCTCAATCTGGCAGACAGACTGTTTATGACCCGAAATTGACTTAAGCCCCTCCCAGACCCCCCTTATGTCTTTTCTTTCCATTTGCTTTTCCATTTTTTCTTTATACCTGGCTTTTCCTTGCCTGATTTGATGCCTCAGCTCCTTTTGTACTTCCCTCAACCCCTCCTTATCTCTTGTCCTGAATGCCATCTTTTTCTCCTTAAGTAGTGTTTTTATATCAGAGTTAATCCATGGTTTGTTGTTGGAGAAGCACCTCACCACTTTTGTGGGTACTGTGTTGTCCACACAAAAATTAATGTAGTCCGTTATGCAGTGTGTGAGTCCTTCTATATCTTCTCCATAAGAATCCTGCAGAACTTCCCATGCGGTTGTGTCAAAACAATCCCTCAGAGCCTCATCACTCTCCTCGGACCATATCCTCACTGTGCGGGTGACAGCTGGTTCTCTACGTACAAGTGGCTTGTACACAGGTCGGAGATGTACTAGGTTGTGATCCGATCTTCCCAGGGGCGGTAGGGCTGATGAGCTATATGCCTCCCTCGCGTTGGCAAAGAACAAGTCCAGTGTTTTGTTGTCTCTTGTGTGGCATAGTGTAGACCGGTCTGGAGCAGATTTTCACATAAACACAAACTATCATAAAAACCTTAAGGCTAAGGCCCCAGAAAAACAGCTTTTTTGTTTTAGACTGTGCTTCGTCTTTTTGAGCCAAAGCCAAGAGTGGCTACAAAAAGAATGGGAAATATAAAGGAATCACTTATACATCTCCCTTCTGTTCAATACACTCCTGGCTTTGGCTCAAAAAAAATGCAGCAAAATCTGAAATGGGGTTACCCTGAAATAAATATTTGTGACTTTTTTATTTTTTAGTCGATATAGCTGAAGGCTTATATTTTGCGTGATGAGTTGTACTTTCATTTGGCACCATTTTGGGGTACATATGTTTAATTACCTCTTACTAATGTTTTTGGGGGGTCCATGTGAAAAAAACTACAGTTCTATCATAATTTTTTGCATTTTGTTCCTACAACGTTCACTCTGCATTGAAAATGACATGGCAGCTTTGTCTAGTGGGTCATTATGATTACAGCGATATCATATTTATATTGGTTTTAATAATAATAAATAATAATAATTTTTATTTATATAGCGCCAAGATATTCCGCAGAACTGTACAATTTGTAGGGTTCAAGTACTGACAAAAAAGATACATTACAAAAGAAATAGTCAATTCACACAATGGGACTGAGGGCCCTGCTCGCAAGAGCTTACAATCTATGAGGTAGAGGGGGTGACACAGGAGGTAGCAGGGGCGGCATCGGAGGTAGCATTGCTTGTACAATCGTCAGACAATTTTGTAACAGAGGTTACTATATAAAGCTGTATGAGCCGTCACCAGTCGTGTCCTTTAACATACAGATGGTGCCTGGACATATAAAGTTAGTCTGATACGGCATCATATCCTGTGAGGTAATGTTGGAGCATCAACAGAGGAGGGTATGTTTTAGGGATTCTAACTTTGGAAGGGTTTACATTAGGAGTTGTGATTATGTTTTATTGTTTTACCGCTTTTACTAATATATGTCATTTTTCAAAGACAAACTATTTTCCTGAGGTCACCTCATTCTGATGCCTATAACTTTTTTACTGTTTAATTGATGGAGATATGTAAGGACTCTTTATTTGCAGGGCAAGTTGTAGTTTTTATTGGTACCAATTTTTGGTATGTATAACTTTTTGACCACTTTTTATTGCTATATTTAGGGGCAAGCGAGGTGACCAAAATACATTAATTTACATATTCTGGTATATTTTTTTATGTTGTTTGCTGTATGGGATAAATAACGTTATTTTTGGATAGTGCGGACGTGGAGATATCTAATATGTTTGTTTAATTTATTTTATTATATTATGTGTTTTTGAAATTAAAAGGTGGTTTTTTTTGAACTTTTTATTATTTATTTCTTTTTTATACTTTCTTTTTAACTTTTTTTTTTTTTCTTTTTTTTTCCCACAAGGGGACTTGAACCAGGGATCTGCTAATCCCCAGTGAAATCTACAGAAAGACATTGTATTGCAGTACATCACACATAGGCTCGGCCTCTTGGCTGCCATGGCAACCCCTCACACCCTGTGTTCTTATTGCAGGGGATCCAAAGGGTGGAGGGAGAAGCAATCTTTCCTCTGATCCACCCAGATGCTGTGATCACTATTAATCATGGCATCTGAGGGGTTATGCTGCTGGAGTCGGAGTATTTTCCAACTCCGGCTATGCCCATGGCATGAATGTGCCAAACTATGTGTTAACTATACAATCAGTGTGACTTATTAGTATGGCAAAAGACCTTCCCCTTGTATCTGTTGTCACAGACGGCAATGTTAAAATAAAAATGGAAAGCCTCTTCTGTTGGCTTTCCTTTTTTAAATTACATAAAATAGTGTGGGAGGATAGGCTCAGTGGTGGCAGTAGCGGACCCAGATAGTCAGAGACGGACATAAAAATATCAGGTTCCAGCAATTTTTACCCTATAGGTTTATTTTACAAAACTGGCAGAAACAAAATAAGCCTTAACTTTCAGGCAAAACAACAAACAGAACACTTGCTCATCTGAGCTTCTAACTAATACAGAAGATACCCTAACTGTACGGGTGGCTTGCTTCAGCCACACGGTCAACATAGAGGGCAAAAACATCCAAACAGCGGCAGCAGATCACACTGGAGTCTCACCAGTCTTCTGAAGGCTGGGACAGAACCTGGCTCTTCCTCTTTCCCCAGGAACTGCTCAGGACTGAGGACTTTAGAGCCTTTTATAGGTCTTTAACAAGGCCAAGCTCCCACCTGTGCTTGAGGGCCCCTCCATAGTAGAACAAGAACTTGCTACATACCAACAAAAAAAAAACATTTCTCACAGCTGAGGTTTTGTTACAGTTTACCTTGTATTGTAACCCCACTTACCATACATAAGTGAGGAAACTGGGGAGACATAGCGACCTTCCAGAACCTTACCTGTCACCTTCTCGCAATAGTTATAAGTTAGTATGTGATTTTTTTTTTTTTTTTTTTAATGGACGTGTCCCTTTAATAAGGGGTTCCTCTTTTACATGTAATTAAAACAGTAATATTAATTCTTAAGTGTGTAGAGTGACCAAAAGAAAATTTCCAGTCACCAAACATTAAAATAAATGGCAATTTAATAATATACACACTATTATTATATCTGTGATGACTTATAAAACACTAAGACTTATGAAACACTTACAAGCACTAGAGGCAGAAAGTCTTTACAGTATAGCCAAGGTAAAATAGGTCAAGAACAAATTACACTCTCTAAGAATTAAATGCTTTAAATGGCTTTATTCCATACGACCTAAGCAAAATATCGCTAGTCAAAATAGCAATATTCTTTAGTAGATTACAATTCATAATGGTCTGCTATCTGAATTAAAATGCTGCCAAGATAATTATGTAAGTATACAATCTCATATACCGATGAATACACTACTACATACAATAAACATAGTACACATGCAGCATCCTAGTGGGCACTGCTTGTATTATTGTATTATTTTTATGTTGTTTTATTGCTTCATGTGCCACTGTGTCTGTATATAGTTTGTATATATGGTTTTATGTGTTTCCCCTGTATTATGTGTTTTGCAGTTTCCTATTTGTTATGTTTCCCCCTGTTTAGGAACCTTCCACTGTGGTCTGGCCCCCCTGCAGTTTGAAGGGACTTGGTTCATCCCTGGCCAATCAGGGTGGAGACTGTGAGTCTTCAGTAACCATTAATGGAGTTATGTGCTAGCAGTCAAGCAGTCAACACCTGCTGAGTGCACCTATTGCAGCCCCAGAGGGAAGTGAAGTCAGCTGCCCCATATATCCATTTCAGGCAGATTGTAGATTCCACGCAAAGCCTGATTTTTGTAACTACAGAGGATTAGTGATAACTTCTACCTTGGTAATAAATCCTTGTGATACATGTTGTAACGATGCTAGTTGTCAGATCTGGAGTCCAATTGGTGAGGCAAACAGTACAGTACTTTAACAGTAGGAGATAGAGGAATAGTAACTCAGAAGTAGAAGAAATCATAGTCAGTCGTTTGCACAGTTCGGTACACAGGAGCAGTGGATCAGCTGTAGTCAGACGTGTGCACACAGGAACAGTGGCGTAGTGGTGAGGCTCAGGGTTGTCAAGGAATAAACAGCCAGAATAATCAGACACAAGATCGAGTAAGCTGTGGGTTTATATAGGGACAGCTACCCTGTGCTTGACCACAGAGCATGTGCGATTCCTAAGCTAATCATTCCAATAGAAAAGTCCAGGCTAAGCAAGGCAAAGAACAGACAGGCTTTTTCAATGGCATAATGGTAAAGGCTGCAGAACATGGCTTTTCTAATTTTTCATGCTAACAAATCAGCCATTAAGCTCTCGATTTCTGAAGTTTGCACTGCTGTGGATTTGCATTTTATCAGCCTCATTCCATGGGGTGTGTCCCTGTGTGGATATCTGTTTTAGTTTCAATTTTTATATTTATATTTCATATATAGAGTGTAAAGCTCACCTTCAAACGTGATAATAACGTAGGAGCCAAAGCGTGGTAATGTACCATGTAAACGGGAGGCCTACTCCTCCTCCCTTCTTCCTACTCCCTTTCAAATTCATTGTGGAGGTGCCTAGGTCTGTCATGGATATATGTCTATAAAGTCATGCCAACAAATCTAGCATGCCTTTAGAAATGATTTTCCAAACAAACATGTAAGATAAATAATAAAATGATCAAGTAAAAAAATATGTTGATAATTTAAAAAAAAAAATCATGCACACTTTGTGAAACTGTTTCTCTGATAAGGTAATAAAGATGGTAGCATTTATTCACCCGTGGGGTAAAAAGGTGATGTTTTTCTATTTGATACAATTTATGGGCGCACTAAATCCATACACTGTGAGGGACTTTTCAAGTGAGAATTACAAAATCCATTAGCAAATCCAATAATCACATAGTGGGCCTGTTCTCCTGTTCTAAGACCTGGTCATGATAGCTTGATGATGTTATTTAGTTCTTTTTAAATAATAAATAGATTGATAGATCAATAAATAGATACATAGGTCAAAATGTAGGAGCAGCAAACAGATGTTGTAGTATATTCCTAGAAAATGGGATATTGTTGAAACGGCAGGAAAGTCACTGGAAATATAAAATGCTAAGAGTAGAAACACATAATAAATAGCAGAAACAGCTGTGCACTTTTTATTGTTTTAATGTCTTGTCCATTTGAGAGGAAGAAGCATAAGTCAAAAAGAGGACAGCCAAAATTAAGAAGGGCTTGGAGGCTTTGTCTTCATGACACCACAATATAATAGGCCCCATTGCAACATATGGAATACAATTAAGTTCTTGTTTTCAGGAGGTGTTCCCTGTAGGTTTCAGTACTGCTATCCCACCTGCTCTTAAATGTCATTACTTCAGCAAGTAATTTAATTTTTAACATGTATGTATACTTAAGAGAATATCCCAGACGACACAACTGACATGATTAATACAAAGCATTTTTTATATAAAAAAGAGAAAATGTGCAGAGGAAAGTACTATATTATAACTCATCTTATCAATACTATTTATTCAAGAAAAATACTTCAATAAGGCAGATTTTTTTTTTTACAATAATTTTTATTAACATTTTTCTCTAAATACAAAAAAGTAATGTGGCACGCGATATACATATTCACAACATTAAACAGTTTCAAAAGATATAATACATACAGTAATAAAAGTATACAGTATTAATGTTCCCAGATTGTCAGGATCTCTCCTCCAAAATCGACAGGAACATGAAACCTGGGGAGAAAGATTGCTGTATAGTTGCGTTTACTAATAAAGATTGTACTGGAGATTGTGGCTGACCAGAGAAAGACATGCGAGAAAGAAGAAGGGGGAAAAAGTTGAGAAGAAGGGTAGTGGGTAGGAGAGTTGATTTGGGTTTGGGCTAGGCATTCCTGTGGTGTGGTCAAGGTTGGTTGTATTAAAGGGAATAGTTGGCCTCTGTATGCAGAGCAGAAATCTATCAGAGAGGAATAGAATAGCATAGTCTATCTATGGAAAGCAAATTATTAGATACTTTTTTGTGCTTGTCTGTTAAAATTGAAGCATGTTTCTCATTAATCATGTACAAAGAATAAGCAGTTATCACTCATTAGGCTTAACAGTTTGTGTAAGTACAGGTTTACTGAGATGTTTATGTCATACAAAATAGCACAACAATACAGTGGATAAAAAATAAACTTTAGATTGTCAATGATATTTCTATGTGAAAATTTCACATTGCAATTGGGTCTGATGAGAGGCATGTATCATATATCATGAGGCTCCTTGGCCCTCCAACCCTTCCCTGCTCTAGGAAAGGGAAGTACTGGAGCAGGGAAAGCACGGAGGTCCAAGGAGCTACAAGTGGTAAGTGAAAGTGAAATCTGCACTTACTGCTCAGCTCTGTCGTTGGACTGAGTGCTTCCATCTGTATTGATGAAAGTGCTCATTGCTGAACCCGATTGGGCCCCCCAGGCTCTCTGGGCCAAGGCAACTGCCCAAGGTTGCCAGGTGCTACTGTTTGCCCTGATGGAACTGATCAGCAGAAGATTACCCCCTTTGTTCTCTGCAGAATGTGTACCATTTTGTCAGGATCATGTAGAAAATTTTACACACTTACAAACATCAAAATATTTGTCCAATTTAGATGTGCTTTGTTCAGACAAAACACTTAAAGGAAGAGAGGGATCATAAAAGTTAAAAGGTTTTTCCCATCTCAGTGTTTTACCTTCTGTCCTGCCTCCTCTCTCCTCCATTTCCTGGTTTCAATGACAAGTTGGTGGGCAGGTTTAGCTTGTATAATGTACAGCTGAGGCCAGCAGTGCTTCTTGTTTTTATAACCTAACCTTGCTTTAAGCTTCTCCACAACTTTATCTCTGACCTGTCTGGTGAGTTCCTTGGTCTTCATGATGTTGTTTGTTCACTAGTGTTCTCTAACAAACCACTGAGGCCTTCACAGAACAGGTGCATTTATACTGAGACTAAATTACACACAGCTGGACTCTATTAACTAATGAAATGACTTCTGAAGGCAATTGATTGCACTGGATTTTATTTAGGGGTATCAGAGTACAGGGGGCTGAATACTTTTTCACATTTTTCACATTTTTATTTGATTAAAATTTTAAAACCATGTATCAATTTCGTTCCACTCCACTTCACAATTATGTGCTACTTTGTGTTAGTCTATCACTTAAAATCTCAATAAAATACATTTAAGTTTGTGGTTGTAAGGTGAAAAAATGTGAAAAAGTTCAAAGGGTATGAATACTTTTGCAAGGCACTGTACATAGAGGTAATGCATCACATCTCCCCTATGCTGTACTGCTAAGGATTCAGCCAGGTCGGTAGAGGCATAAAGTCCTATTGCAAAGTGATGCTGCTTTGATTACCCAAACCGGATCATAAGGAAGGAGTTCTGCTACTGCCCCAGTGTCAGCTATGTTTTATTGAATATAAAAATACAGATGCTGTCTGGTAACTTTTGTGGTCTTTTTATCCTGTCTTGGTTTGTGCAAATGGATATTATTTTTCTTAAAAGCTACACTGAGCACCACCATTAAAGTTGAATATGGCGTTGCATGTGGATGAATTAGTTTATGTGTGGAATATCCATATTGTCTTTATGATGATCAATAAAGTGGCATGCAGCACCTGATGGATTAATCATATTTTTCTCAATAAAAGAAATGTGCTCTGCAATATGAATCTTCAACTTTCAAGAAGTACAACCAATATCTGTTACATTACATTTAGTGCAGTGAATAACATATATTTCATGACTCACAATTCACTAACAACTGAATTTGTGTTGAAACTTCCCACATGAAGAATAGAATTCTATGTGTTTAGATTCACTTTATGGACAAAAGTATAAGAACAACTACACAATACACCTACAGGAGCTTATGTAACACCCTATTCAAATTCCATAGGCATTAATATACAGCCAAAGCATCTTGTTATGGAAAAGCATTATGATTTCCCTTCATTTCAACTAAGGGGCCTAGGCCAATCTCTGGAAAAAACCTATATCATTATTTCTCCTCCACCAAACTTTACAGTTGACACAATGCAGTCAGGCAGGTTCTCCTGTCCATCATGACTGCCAGATAGAAAACTTTGATTCATCACTTCACAGAACACAATGATGTTCAAGGCACACAGACTATTAGACGTATCTAAAGCACATAGAAAATGAGGTGTAAGGCCAGGGCCCCACTTAGCATAAACGCTGCAATTTTGCTGCAGCAAAAAACACAGTATTTTACAGTACCTGTAAAGTGGATGGGATTCTGGCTAATCCCATCCACACACTGCAGAAAAAAATCTGCAGCAGATATGCTGTTGCATTTTTGTAAATTGAGGCATGTCAATTATACCTACAAAAACACCGGTGGTTTCCCTATAGGTATAATTGAAGCAGGAAAACTGCGGACGTTCTGTGAAAAGGACTGTGGGAGAAAATCCTGATGCGTTTCCACCATGGTTTTTCCCACCTCTAAATAATACCACTCACAGTTTATTGTGGAGGGAAGTAATGTCATAAACTGACTTGTTGCAGCAGAGGCAATCTATTAAAGTACTATTCTGGAATTTATTGCTCTTTAGAACGAGCAGTTCTTTTACAAATGTTTGTAAGGCTAAGGCCTCAAGTTGCCCGAAATGCAGTTTTTTTTTGTTGCAGATTTTGCTGCGTTTTTTTGAGCCAAAGCCAGGAGTGGATTGAGCAGAAGGTAGAAGTATAAGCGTTTCCTATATATTTCCCATTCCTTTTGTAGCCATTCTTGGCTTTGGCTCAAAAAACCGCAGTAAAATTTGAAACTAAAAAAGCTGCGTTTCTGCAACGTTGGGCCTCAGCCTAAAGGCAGACTGCATGGCTAGGTGATGAATTTTATAACCCTGTGGCAATGAGACTGAATGAAACAGCTGAATTCAATGATTAAGAGGTGTGTCCTAATAATTTTTTTCCATAAAGTGTACATACATTACGCCATCAACTGTACCTCCACATGCACAAAAAAAAAAAAAAATAAGCAAAGAACTCTCAGAGTGTTTCTTATTTTCTTGCATGTGGAGGTACAATGAAACTTCTTTGGTTTAGAGAGAGTATTAATATTAAAGAGGGGAAGAAAGACTGGTAGTTTATTTTATTTAAAGGTGTGTTTCAGGCACAAAAATATTTTTTTAAAGTTAGTGCTCTTCATAGGCTAATACTTTTTACCAAATACCATTAGCTGTAATTTAAGACTGAGAGATCTTGGAATGCTCTGCATTTGTTTACATCTGCTATTTCCTGTTCTGGGCTTCCTCCACTACTCCCATGCTTCCCTCTTGCTCTGGTTAGCTGTGTTATTACAGATGCACGCCTCCTAAATCATTTCAGAGTGATCAGACTCATCTGATAATCCTCTGCTCTGATGCAAGCCATAGCCACAGACATCCTTCCACCAACCTGGTGATGGTCAATTCTCCCCTTTGTGATCTTCCGCATACTTCAGAACTCCTGATCCAGGAGAGCAACAGTACTTCTCTGGGGTACAGAAGTAGGAGAGTGGCAGCTCTTATACCAGAGAACACAGCAAATCAAAAAGGGGAGGGGAAAAAAAAAATCACCATTGCTAAGTTGGGGGAGAGGGTGTATGTGGCTGTGTCTCACATGCTCACCAGAACAGCGGATTACTAGATGCAAAACTATTTGGAAGGCATGCATCAGTAGTAGCACAGCTCATTAGCAAGTATGCACTGAAGTGAATGCATTCCCAGACCTGCGGAATACAGAGTCACATCAAATGATCACAATCACATGATTGATGGAGGCTGGTCCACCCCCTTATCCTGACAGAATAACAGTAACATCAGTGTCATGTGATCATCCGGTCATATTAGACTATAGAAATGTCTTGCACATGCTTAGTGCATGAGAGATTTCCACAGTCTCCGCAGGCGAACCCGAACGACTGAGAGCCAGACCACTAAAACAGGGGTTACACCTAGACACTGGACCCCAGTGCAGGACTTTTCTCTCTGCTGAATTTCAGTGGTTTCTGCGATGGAGTCTCCAGTGGAGACACCAGCACAGATGTGGACCTAGCCTTATAATAAGGGGAGGAAAATATGCTCCAGATAGAAATGCCTCCTTTCTGGGCCTCCCCCCTCCCTGTTTTATGGCCGCCACCTCCCTCCTTATCATGCATCACCATCCTCCCTCCTGGCTCTATGGGGAACGATAAATCATCGTAAGCCAGGAAATAGTGCTGCTGTAGGTCACGTGACTTGCTTTGAGACTGAGAAAACAAGGGCATACAGGTGAAAATTAGATATGGGCGAACTGCTTTGGCACAAGTCTGGTTTGACCCAAATATCCAAAATTGTTTGATTTTTAATGAAACTGAACAATCTGGAATTCTTATTGGACGAACTAAAATGGCTGCCGCTACATGCTTTGTAGTAAATTATTATACTCTGGGGAGTAGAGCCAGGGAAGGTGAAAAAAAAATAGTAAAAATATTTATACTCGCCTTCCTTCACCTCTTTTGGGCCCCCTGCCACGGCATCTGGCACACTGGTGATGTCACATGCAAGGGGTTACCAATGAGGCCTGTGATTGGGCCAGAGCAATCATATGGGCACATTGTGATTAAGCCTCAGAGGTGACCCCTGGTGCATAATGTCACTGAGGAGACAGAGAGAGAGAGAGAGTGTTGGACGCCGCAAGGAGGCCCATAACAGGTGAGAGAGTAGGTGAGCATAAATTTTTTCAAAATTGTCCTATGCTCTTCTGTTTTGCAGCTGTATGTATGTCTGTGTTTGTGTGTGTATAATAAAATATATATTTATACAGTTGCATCTCAATAAATTAGAATATCTTTACACACAGAGTGTTCTATTTCAAGTGTTTTATTTCTGTAAATGTTCATTATGGATTACAGCTAATGAAAACCCAAATCTAAGAAAATTAGAATATTGTAAAAAAGTTCAGTATTGTAAATTCAGTGTGTCACCTGCCAAGGTTTCCTAAGCCTTTAAATGGTCCCTCAGTCTGGTTCAGTAGGACACACAATCATGGAAGATGCTGAGTATGAATTGTATTACTTGTGTGCATGTGTAATGGTTGTTGCTGTGTCTTTAAAGAGTGCTCAGTGTTCATTGCTTCACAGTGGTTTTAAATGTTCTGTCCTTACCATATGACTTTATGCTGTGTTAAAGAACTGCACCAATTTGAAATGCATTAGTATCTTGTGGTGTATTATCTTTTTATATGTCTCATGCTTAAACTATGAATGTATAATAATGGTGCCACATCACTTTCTCTTTTTTGAATATCCTGTACCTCAGCAAGTGCAAGGTCTGTACAACTGTACTGTACAACCTTAGCAAATGTGAACTTGTATTGTAATGGACATAGGAAGCACAGATTATCCTTTATTCTTATTTTCTTTCTAGACATAATAAACCATAAAGGTTTATTCATTCTGCCTGGGTTACTTATTTTATAATTCAGATGTTAAGGCATTTAAGTCCCCACAACTGTTACAAATAATGCCTGAATAACATTTCTTTCATTATTATCTGTTCCATAACTATAAAGTACACAGAGTACAGCCAAGACAGTGACAGAATAAGAGGTGTACATTCAGATGTATGATAAGTTGCTAGGTCGCTAGTTTGTGACTCACATAAATGATTCAGTAATTTTTACTTTGATACTTTTCCTTTTAGATGCAGCATTTTATTTCTTTCGTTTAATAAAGTTCCATTTTTATTTCTTAAGAAACTATCTTTAGGAAAGCTAGCTATATTTGATCATGAGAGACCAGCACCATATATACAGTTTTATCTGTGCCTGATATAGCAGATCACATTCAGATGAATTAGACTAAACTAAAGTAACAGTCATAGTCACAACTGTATGTAAGGCACTGTACTTGTGTAAATGGTGATGGGGTTGTGGCCTTTGATGCAGACCTTTCATTCAGCTCATTGATAGGAATGCTGTTTGTTAGGCTCCTATGAACAAATATTAGTTCACTGGAATATATGGAATTTTAATCAGGGATAAAATGGTCAAAACACAACACATTCTCAGAGAACATAAGAAAATATTTTTAGGAAGGGTGAATTAGGGTTACTGGAGGAATACTTGATGCCATCTGGCAAACATGGTGAAGAAAATGTAATACTATTAGGGCTACTTTGGTGCAGTTAAGAGGGTGAATTACACAATTTAGGGAAATAAACCAGAGTTAACCAAAATAATAGCAAACAGAGTATATACTGTATATGTACACCTCCAGTGAGGTTCCCCCAATCTAGGAAAGGCACTATGCACTACTCCTGTGCATCCACAAGCAAATATTCAAACCAGAACAGACAAACTATGCAAAAGGTAAAAATTCAATACACTTTATTCAAAAACATGTTAAAAATATGGTGGATGTACCGTGGTGTGACCAGTATAATGGGTTAGTACTCTTTATTTATATTTTATTGCTCCCATTTTACTCTCACTTGGGAATTTATAATCTATGATAGTTGATGAATTGTTAGTTGGTTTTTGGGATTATGTAGACATATATGTTTATTTGTGACTGCTATATTCATGTCATATTTTTTCATATATTAATGTATCCCTATTTTATTTACCATTGTGATACTGTTGTATTTATTAGGTTAATTGTGAAGCTGCGCAATATCATTTCATGCACTTTTGTGCTTCTATCGTATTTAATGCTATGGAATTACTATTTTGACACTACATGCATTATTGTGCTATGAATGACTTGGCCCTTGTTGTTGTCCTTTTTTCTTTGGATTTTTTGTTGTGTGACCTGTATTTGTAACATGTTTTTGCATAAAGTATATTGTTAGGCTTTTTGCATAATTTGTCTGTTTTGGCTTAAATAAACTAGAATACCTACCATTCTATTTCACAGAGCCAAACCATCCACTGTATTCATTACTTGAGATGGGCGAACCTCTCAAGATTTGTTTTATGCTCGGGTGGTTCAGAATCAAGATTTCTTTCATGTCGAACCAGCTCTGTATGAACCACAGCTTAAATTGGATTAAGACCAGGGGATGCAGAGGTAGAAATTGCTACCAGGCCCTGGAACATGAGGGGCCCTCAAAGGAATTTCTAGATCTCTTTGACAAACACAGCCGAAGCTATGCCAAAGGAAAGTGACATGTATGTCTATTGAAAAAAGGATAATAAGCAATGGATACAATCTCCTAGTTTAAGCCGACACTGCGCTGTCAGTAGCTTTTTCACATTTTAACATTTAAAACCTCCAAAACTTACACTTTGCTGGGATAAAGTTCTTGCCGTAGTTTTTAAACATACATGGCAGTTATATTGCAAAAGGCAATGGTTTTATAGAAAAATTATCTCGTTTTGATGACTTGAAAGCCATCAAGTTTGTTATTTGGAAGACAAATTAGTAGCTATGTGCCAGTTGAAAAGAATTGGCTTTTCAACAAAAAAAAAAAAAAAAAGAAAAGCCACCAAAAATGATCCCTTAATGGGAGCAGAATGCCATACCTTCATTGCATTGGTACTGGAACAAGCAATGTTAGGGTTGTTTTTTTATTTTTTTGTTATTATGCCAACAGAGTGGCAGTGGAAAATGGCAACTATAGAATTTGAAGATAAATTTGTGGCATACTGTCAGCGTGCCTGCCACTTGAAAAGTGAAGTGATAAAGAAATGACTTTATAAAAAAGTCACCAAAATTTACTTTTTATGGGAGCAGATTCAGCACCAGTGAGTGACAGAATTTGAAGAAAAATTTGTGATACACTATCAGTGTGCCTGGCCTATGAGCTGAAAATTCTAGAATATCTTCTGAAATGGAAACAATTCTATGACCATGCGAACAACACTTGGAAGGCAGGAAAGAACCTGGAGTATCCTATCGGACATCCCTGTATGAGAGCAATTATCACATCAACATTGTGTTGAAGGAGAAACATTTGTGAATCAGTGTGCCTGCCATTTGAAAAGTAATAAAGAATTGAGTGTAGAACAAAGCCACCAAAAATGACCCCTTTTTTGGTGCATATCCGGTACCAAGTTGTGACAATTTACAGAATTTCAAGAAAAATTTGAGGCATACCATCAGTGTGCCAGCTTAAAAAGCTATACTATCTTCGAAAAGTGATCATGGTGTAGAAGTTGTTCTTTTTCATTTCACAGTTATCTACTCCATTGTGTCTGTGGTTTGCTGCATGCAGTAATCATTCACCATATACTACTGCTGAACCTGACGCTTCAGCATGTGCCACTCAATGTGTGCTTCACCATACAGCCATGAAATAAGGGAGGGTAAGCAATGGCTTTCTCTGGTAAAGTTGGACGAGGGAAATGGTCCAGTGTGGAGGAATTAGAGGAGGGATACAGAAGGGTCCTGCCTGGTTTTGAATTTGGACCTGCCCTGTACCCTGAGGTGATGTCAGTACTAGAAAGCACCTAGTCTTGCTGTGTTTCTAGATTGTGATGACTGACGCTCAAAACATTGATCCAGTGTGTAAGGAGAATTTATTTATTTTTTTTAAATGATATGGTAAAACAGTTTTAATTGTATGAATGGGCCTTTACATAAACCTTTCCTCTGTTTTTCGGTGACTGATTACAGTTGCTATGGTGACTGTAGGCCAGAGGCAGTTCAAAATGGAGTTGGTACTCTTGACCAATCAACACTGAGGTATTGAAAATTTACCACTCCTGTAGTGACAAGCCGCAAAGAGGTGTGTCTCCCTGAGCTCATTGTTATAGGTGTGGAGGATTGATTTCGTGCCCAATCCTGTGTTGCCACATCATAAATGACATCATAACCACACCCCTTGGATGGGTTATAAAAATCAGTACACAGAGATATCGCAGTCACTCAGGCAGCAGTGAGAGTAGGAGGCCAGAAGAAGCTTCAAAACCCAAAGGAAGCCACAGGAGCCAGAAGAAGATGATCCACCCACCAGACGACTTCCTGGCCATTAAGGGAACTGCCTACATAAAAGCCCACCCACAAGGAGAAGTGTCATAGTAAATCATTACCTGTGTGGAGACCTTGGAAGAGGACCTAAGAGAGAACTGTGGCTTAGGAACTGAGTTATAAAGCATAGCCTGAGTGCAGGCTAATACCCTATGTATTGGGAGCCAGTGACAGCCAACCTAACTATACTACCTGAAGATTACAAGTGAGCCATTCCGAGCCAACCTAGCTACACTACTTAGGGATTAGAAGTGAGCCAGTGAGAGTCTGCCTAACTATCTGGGATAAGAGTTGGAAGTACTCAGAGTCTACCTATCTTTTTGTGGCTTACAGTTGAATCTCTGTGTTGGTTACCTTGGTGAATGGTCTATGGGAAGGATTCATCTGTGGAATTCCTTGGGATGATAAGGAGAGTCCCTCCATCTTGTCTCTGGGACCAGGAGAGCCTCTCTATATTAATTTGTGAAGTATTAGAGAAACTCATTACATCTCCATTATATTCATGATAAGGCTAAACTGAATTTATCTTTTGTGAGTATATAGTTTTGTGAATGTATATCTTAGAGTAAGAATATTTCTAGTAACATATGTATATATACATATATAAATAGTTTTTATGTATAGTTGCTGAGACCTGTTCTACAAAACAACATTGCAAGGTCATTGTACTGGATCATATTTGCTGGTTTTGGAAACTATTTGAAGTCATCTGATGATTATATGTATTGACTTGTATGATTTCTGTTAAATGCTATGTGCAGCACTCAGTGTATTCCTAAAGACAATGGAGTAATTGCTTTGGATCATGCAGTGATGAATTACAAGCCCATCACTAGCTTAACTATCATTCTCTTCTTCCTGCCCACAGCATCCTATATACTGCATGTGACATCAGCACCGTAAGGTATCCACCTACCACTGACTATTGGCTCAGAGGCTGTCAGGTGACACCAGAACTTCACAGTGACTCACAGACACGTGTGTCTTCTGTATTTTCACTGCAGTGGACATTTTAGTTAATCCGAGACAAATAGTCATTTATTCGGTTTCAAACTAAACAATTTGTAATATTTGGGTCAAACCAGAACAAATTGGTTCGCCCATCTCTAGTCATTATTTGATTGTAGTCTGCAGTCTGCTTCCAGTTTTCAGAATCTATGCATGCAGTAATGCTGCATGTTGACCATTAACTTTAATTCATTGGACACAGATTAATTAAATGCTCTGCTATATGGTGGGGGATAAGGAGGACTCTTTCTCCTAGAAGTCCTATGAAGAATTACTCTTTTTTTTTACTCAAAAAGTCTGCTCCAAGTCATATAAACTGAAATAGTATATCACAGAGTCCTGCTTCTCTGACTCTATTATATTTTGTTGACAATTAGGGCTTCATAAATTTCCTTTGCAGGCAACCTTTTCCCACTTCCACCAGCTTCAACTCTTTGAATCCTATAGATTCCTCTCCATTGATTCAGACACAGTTTTTCTAGCCCCCACCATTCATGACCAATCATTTATGTTAGTTTCAGGACCCAAAATGCTAATTGGGCTGTCTACTCTCAGGTGGGTAGTCCCTGTCTGCTCTGGCATTGACAGTGGAGAGCCTAACTAGCATATTGTTTGTTGAAACAAGCTGCACTGATAGCTCGTGAACAGTAGGGGCTAGAGAAAAAACTGCGCTGGAATCAGTAGGACAGTGCCTGGTAAAGGATTCAATGAGCTAGAGCTGGTGGAGGTGGTGAAAGGTCCTGTTTAAGCATGGTGGTAATAACATAATGCCATGGAGATGTTTATCTACAGCAGGTCATTTGCACAAGGTTATGAAGTTATATGATAAATATAACTGGTGCAGTCCCCATAAGAACTTCAATTTAGTAGATGTCTGTCAAAGCAAAAGAACACTTCTAAAACAAGGCTTTACAACAATGTTAAAGTCCTGGAGTGGCTATGTTATTGTGCAGCCAGTTGTGATTAGACTAACTTTCATACATATCCCTTCTGCAATATAATGGTCGTAAAGCACAGAAGGGGAGGAATGGCTTTATACATTCATTCTTTGTGTTGTATATTACTTAGAGAGATCTCTTTTCATACTGGCATTAAAGACTTTATTTCAGCTTTTTTCTCTAATTAAAACCACTGTGATTTAATATCATATGAAGTAATCCATGTAGGTATTACATCAGCAGAATGGTTATGTCAGTATATGTTCTGTGTAAGATACCATTCAGTTTTGAAATTCCTTGTATCACTTGTACAGTTTAGAATATTTCAATAGGATCAGTGGAATATTTCCAAGCATTTCCTATATCTATATATTATTACTCCACCAGAATGTAATGCAGCTTTTCATGTAGAGATCAAGGCATTTCGCTGCTGGAAATGCTTTAGAGATCATTAGCAGTAACACAACAGTTATCCTTATGAACTTGGCAGAAAGTTTTAAAAGTGAAAGCCAAATCCTGGGGGTTCATCTATGTATGCTATCCTATCATTATATTCTAAACTTTTTTTTCTATTTACATAATAAATATAAGTTGATTTCAAATGATTAAATATTAATGTAAAGATTATTATATTCAACCTAATACAGTAATGAGCAAAAAGCTCATCTCAAGACCTCTAAATGTTTTTCAGTATTAACTGTTTGAATCACTAGTGACTTTTTTGCTAATAGAAGAAAATGTTAAAAGCTACTGATGTAATGTAATAGTACAATAAATAAAAATATACATTTCTAGCATGCAATAATGTAATATAATAAAGGACTAATTTTCATCTTTCAACAGCCAAAATAATATGTGGCACTTGTGCAATATATGCAATATATGAACAAAAAGAAAAAAAAATGTTGGCACTATCCTCTACTGGACACAGTTCACACTTATACTCTCACCAAGTTTCAAGACCAGACCTCCAGTCTTCATCGGAGATAGGCAGTTGTAGAGTCAGTCCCATATGGGCAATTTATCAGATTGAAATCAAGCAGGTAGGCCATTTGGAAGTACAAGCAGTTCAGTTGACTGATAGACTCTTACAAAGGGGGTATCCAATTGAGGTCATCAATCAGGCAAGGGCTAAGGCTACATCATAGGATTGTAGGGAGTTGCTGGAAAGGAGAACTAAGAGTAGGAGGGATAAGCAGTTTGTGTTAATTTTCTGATATAGCCCATGAGTGAGATGATTATGGCATCAATTCGTAGTAACTTACACATTGTGGAAGGTGATCTGCTGTTATATAAGACTTATATATAAGATTTATGGATAAACCATAACACAACTGGTTACATGGTATAGCTCCAAAAGTTAATGATCTTTGTGGACAGTCTAGGCATTGTATGTAGTCTGGAGGTAACTTAATTGTTGGGGGCTGCACATACCATATTAATGACTTTATAACCTGTCGCGCTCAGTTTGTGGTTTACATATTTTTTGTGATTGTGGATTTTATGTGGGCAATGAGATTCAAGATTGAGAGTGGGGTCTCCTGGATTAATAGAGTATATGAGATCACATCATAATGCAAATCATAAATTGTCCTAAATCACTTTTACAAAAAGAGGCTGTCGTTATTATGGAAGGCATTGGTCTTGGTCTCAAAGATAGGAACGATATTAGCGAGTTTATTTAAAATACACTATGTTTTAAGTAGTGTATTATTTAAAACTTGCAATACTTAATAAGGTATATAGACATCTTGCATAGTTTTATTATCCTCTGTTGGTTTTTTGATGTATTATACAGTATAATAGAATGTAATTGTTTAAATAAAGTTGTGTATGTGTATATATATATATATATATATTGATTGATATTGATATATCGATTCGAAGTTCCAAAAAAAATTTGTTTCGATTCGAATTACTTCACGGCGATAAAACAGCTATTTCCATCCTGCAGAGAGCCGGGATGGGCGGCAAAATGGCGGTAGCCCTTGGATGCCACGGTCATCTCTCTCTCTCTCTCTCTCTCTCTCTCTCTCTCTCTCTCCAGCACGGACAACTTTTATTCATGTGGAAGGATCTGCTAACAAGCAAAGACACACCTACCCAATCACATCACTAGAGAACATCATGTGACTGTCACAAAGGTCCTTACTAAATATTCGTTACCGCGAAGCATCAGGAAATCCGGAATCATGGCGAATCGAAGATTTCCTGAAATTCTGATCGAATTCCACTTCTGCAGAATCGATTCGCTCATCTCTAATATATACTGTATATATATATATATATATATATATATATATATATATACTGTATATATTATTTATTTATAGGAGACATGTCTATGGCACGAGATAGAGGCCTGGAGAAAGCGTGGTGAGACACAAAACAGTCGTCACCTTATTGGCCAGTGAGTGCCGCTACTTTCTTCAGTATTAAAAATGAAGAAAAAAATAAAATAAAGTCATAAAGCAGAATAAAATAATGCAGAGGTAAGAGGAAGAGAGCAATATAAAAAAAAAAAAAATAAAGTGAGGGGGAGGGTAGATCAATCCCAATCTAAGGATGCACAGAACCATTATGAACAAAAATTATCAAATTTATTAACAATTTTGCTTTCACTATAAAGGAAATTAAAGGTAACCTGTCTGGTGGTTTTTCACTATAAACCGGTGCCATCATGTGCAGGATCAAGTAATTCCCTTTCCATTGCAGAACCTCTCTAATCTTTCTGCTGCCGCAAAGTGAAGTTATAAATATAATAATAAAAAAAAACAACCCCCCCCCCCCCCAAAAAAACAAAACAAAACAGAAATCTACAGCTCACCTCACATAAACTAGTCCAGTGGAGATGTTGGATGTTGCTTGGTGCACGGAAAAGTGTCTTGGACTCTGAGACAGCGATCAGCAGAAATTGTGGAACAATAAAAAAATAAATAAGTAAAAAAAATTCCAGCTCCAAGCGAATATCCATAAAATTTAACTTTTAATGATCCACATAAAAAAAAAAAAAAAAAATCACATCATGCAAGGGGAAGAAATGCTTACGTGTTTCGATTAAAAAAAAATCCTCTTAGTAATAGCATCATGCTGGAATTTTCACAACTTCCGCTGACTTTATAAATGCTTGAAAGCATAAAATATCATATGCAAATTAACCTAAGTAGTTGGTGGGGAGAAGCATTAGCCTAGTCACACTGTCTGCTTGCTAGCCATACTTCCTGGGCAGGATTGACATTCCCCTCGCATCCTCTCACTCCTTGATGTAACAGGGAGATGTCAGTCATGCCCAGGAGGTATGATTAGCAAGCGGACAACGTGACTAGGCTGAAGCTGCTCCCCACCCTTTATAACTACACCAATTTCTGGTGTAAATTATAATAAATTTATTGGATAGATGGTGGCCTCACCGCCTCCTGTATAACCCTGCTCTACAGGCAAACTTTTCAAGAAAAATTTGTGACATTTCTGTACATAGTTTAACCCCTTAACCCAATTTCACGTACATGTACGTGATTGGGTGTAAAGGGTGTATGGAGAGAGCTCAGGAGCTGAGCTCTCTCCACACAGGGCGGATGCCGGCTGTATAATACAGACAGGACCCGCCGCTAACAGCAGCGATCAGTGCCTGCACTGATTGTGGCTGTTAACCCTTTAGAAGCCGCGGTCAAATGGGACTGCGGCGTCTAAATTGCGGGCGGCGATCTGTTACCATCACAGCTGGGAGCCTATTGAAGGCTCCCAGGCTTGTCATTGCATTACATCTATTGCATGCTGCCAGAGGCAGCATCTAATAGAGGTGAAGGTATTTTACTATTCACTGTGATACAGTAGCATTGCAGTGAATAGTATGAGTGATTAGACTCCCTAGGTTTCAAGGTCCCTAGGGGATCTGATCATGAAAGTAAAAGAAGAAAAAAAAAAGTTTTTAAAAGTTAAAAA
Organism: Leptodactylus fallax; assembly: GCA_947044405.1. Lineage (NCBI taxonomy): Eukaryota > Metazoa > Chordata > Amphibia > Anura > Leptodactylidae > Leptodactylus > Leptodactylus fallax. The sequence goes on from CAMRHE010000021.1 coordinate 7,431,407, forward strand.
AAATAAATAAAAAAACATAAAAGTTCAAATCACACCCCTTTCCCTAGATCACATATAAAAATAAACAAAAGTAACTATTAAAACATTAAAGTATTTATCCCATACGGTGAACGGCGTAGTGGGGGAAAAAAAAATCAAAATAGCCAAATAGCGTTTTTTTTTTCAACACTTTGCCTCCTATAAAAAATTGAATATAAAGTGATCAAACCATCATTTCTTTCCCAAAATAATATCAGTAAAAACGTCATCTTGTTCCGCATTAAAAGACGCCTTACCCAGCTCCATTCCTGTAAATATGAAAAAGTTACAGGTGTCACTATATGGCGACACATTTTTTTTTTTCAATATTGCAAAGTTTTTCATTTTTTAAAAGGTATCAAAACATTACAAATACTATATAAATTTGGTATCGCCGTGTTTGTACTCACCCACAGAATACAGGACAGGTAACATGTCATTTTTACCACACAGTGAACGCCTTAAAAATTAAACCCATATGAAATTGGCGCAAATGTATTTTTTCTCCAATTGCACCTCATTCTGAATTTTTTTCCAGCTTTCCAGTACATTGCACAGCATATTGAATGGAGCCATTACAAAGTACAATTTGTTTCACAAACAATAAGCCATCATGTGAGTCTGTGAACTGAAAAATGAAAAAGTTATGGCTCTTGGAATGTGGGGAGGGAAAAACGGAAATGCAAAAATGAAAAATGGCTGTGTCCTTAAGAGGTTAATCAATTCCCTAGAAAGAATTGAAATGTACAGATCCATAAACTTCATTATTTAGTGATAATAAGCAATGCATAAACTAATAAACATGAATGTTATGTGATCCCACCGCAATGAATTATGGGATCTCACGTCTAGACACATCTAGCCATAGCCTTATTTGAAATGTGTGCATGGAACAATGTATTATTTTCTCTTGACTGTACAAAGCATGTTCTGAACACACAATTACTAATGCTGTAATTGAGAGCAGTCAAACAGAGCTTCCCTGTTATAGAAATCTGCCCACAAGTTCTATCACTTTCCTCAAATTATGGCTAGAAACCCACAGCTGAAATTATGCCCTAGCTTCAGTGCGGAAGTATTAATTACATGACTACATGTGTAAATTAGGATCAGATGTAATTACAGGGCTGCCTTTGTATGTATCCTGTAGAATTAGGCAGGAAGTTTTCATAGCACTGACATTTCAGGTGTATTGAAACTCTTTGTTTCTGCTAGCTCAATCTGAGACTCCTATCAGATGACACATTTGTTGCTGTGCTTTCTAAAATGAATGAACCACAATTTTAGTACAAAGACTGTAAACCTACTCTGTCTGCCTGAAACATCATACACATCAACCTTTCAATGCAGCCTGATTTATCAGTCCAATATCTTCCATGCCTAAAATACCCAAAATTGTAGAGTACATTGCTATGCTAGTCTTTTAGAGCGATATCACATCCTTTCATTCATCTTCTGCGTATAGTCTTTTTATATATTTCACAAATAGTTTGTAGGAATTTCATGTTATCTGACTCCAAAATCTGTATGTTCACATCTTCAAGGGAATGCATCAACTTATTTATTTTTTTTCTTTTGAAAACTGTACAGTGAAATGTATTATTTTATTGTAATATGTTTTTATTTTCCGATTGTATTTTTGTTATTTTCTATACATAATTATGGAGATAGTCAGGTTCCCTGATTCACTTTCTTGCAGTATAAATAGCAGTACAGCAATTTACTGCACAGAAAACCCCTTATCCAGAAAACACTCATTTGATCAATGACTTTATGTTAGAAAACTAATTTTTCATGCAATAAAATGTAAATTAATTATTTAAAAATCATACAATGTGATTTTCTGGATTTTTTTTTTTAGAGTCTGTCTCTCACAGTTGTTGAAGTGTACCTAAATAAAAATTACAGACCTCTCCATTCTTTGTAGGTGGGAAAACTTGCAAATTGGCCAGTGTATCAAATACTCATTTCTCCCCCTGTATATGGTATACAGTGGGTACAGAAAGTATTCAGACCCATTTAAATTTTTCACTCTTTGTTTCATTGCAGCCATTTGCTAAAAGCAAAAAAGTTCATTTTATTTCTCATTAATGTACACTCAGCACACCATCTTGACAGAAAAAAACAGAAATGTAGATATTTTTGCAAGTTTATTAAAAAAGAAAAACTGAAATATCACATGGTCATAAGTATTCAGACCCTTTGCTGTGACACTCATATTTAACTCACATGCTGTCCATTTCCTTATGATCCTCCTTGAGATGGTTCTACTCCTTCATTGGAGTCCAGCTGTCTATATAAGATCTCACAGCTCACAATGCATGTCAGAGCAAATGAGAATCATGAGGTCAAAGAAACTGCCCAAGGAGCTCAGAGACAGAATTGTGGCAAGGCACAGATCTGGCTAAGGTTACAAAAGAATTTCTGCAGCACTCAAGGTTCCTAAGAGCACAGTGGCCTCCATAATCCTTAAATGTAAGAAGTTTGGGATGATCAGAACTGTTCCTAGACCTGGCTGTCCAGCCAAACTGAGCAATCGTGGGAGAAGAGCCTTGGTGAGAGAGGTAAAGAAGAACCCAATATCAATGTGGCTGAGCTCCAGAGATGCAGTAGGGAAATGGGAGAAAGTTCCACAAAGTCAACTATCACTGCAGCCCTCCACCAGTCGGGGCTTTATGGCAGAGTGGCCCAAAGGAAGCCTCTCCTCAGTGCAAGACATATGAAAGCCTGCATAGAGTTTGCCAAAAAACACATGAAGGACTCCCAAACTATGAGAAATAAGATTCTCTGGCCTGATGAGATGAAGATTGAAATTTTTGGTGTTAATTCTAAGTGGTATGTGTAGAGAAAACCAGGCACTACTTATCACCTGCCCAATACAATCCCAACAGTGAAACATGATGGTGGAAGCATCATGCTATGGGGGTGTTTTTCAGCTGCAGGGACAGGACAACTGGTTGCAATTGAAGGAAAGATGAATGCGGCCAAGTACAGAGATCTCTTGGAAGAAAACCTCTCCCAGAGTGCTCTGGACCTCAAACTGGGCCGAAGGTTCACCTTCCAACAAGACAATGACCCTAAGCACATAGCTAAAATAACAAAGGAGTGGCTTCGGAACAACTCTGTGACCATTCTTGACTGGCCCAGCCAGAGCCCTGACCTCAACCCAATTGAGCATCTCTGGAGAGACCTGAAAATGGCTGTCCACCAATGTTCACCATCCAACCTGACTGAACTGGAGAGGATCTGCAAGGAAGAATGGCAGAGGATCCCCAAATCCAGATGTGAAAAACTTGTTGCATCATTCCCAAGAAGACTCATGGCTGCACTAGCTCAAGAGGGTGCTTCTACTCAATACTGAGCAAATGGTCTGAATACTTATGACCATGTGATATTTCAGTTTTTCTTTTTTAATAAATTTGCAAAAAAATCTACATTTCTGTTTTTTTTTCTGTCAAGATTTGGCTGGGGATGAGAGTACATTAATGAGAAATAAAATGAACTTTTTTGCTTTTAGCAAATGGCTGCAATGAAACAAAGAGTGAAAAATTTAAAGGGGTCTGAATACTTTCCATACTCACTGTATATAGTGTGCATATGGAATTTTTTTTTTTCTTTTAACCAGAAGCAACTGCATAGAATAGTGCCACCTTCTGCATTATTCCATGTGGTTAAAAGATGTAAACCCATCAGTTTTCACCTAAACTGAGTGTGTTTAGCCTACATTTGGTGAATGAGGGTTTATGGATCCATTTACTGTATGTATCAGGAGCAATAACATCACATACAATAAACTGATAGAAATACTGTCATGTGAATGAAGCCATAGAAGTTTAAGTTGCAGGTCAAAAATTCTGTACAAATAAGTGCAGCATGCTGTGCAATTCTGTCCAGTTAAAATGTTCGGATTCCTATAATAATAATGTTACACCCCCTCCATATTTTACACAACACTACTACAATGTCTTTGTCTGTCCTTTTTCAGTTATATGTTCTTGATTTTAGCATAAGGATAACGGTTTGTGAGCTTGCATATTTTTACCAAAATTCTATCTAATACCTCAAGGTTATTGACTTTTTTTGCAGGATGGAGTCAGGCCCTGTTATATTTGTTTGCAGGGTTCTGGTACTAGTGGGGTGCATGTATTGAGGTCATGGGCAGGGGCGCACCGCTAATGAGGCGAAGTGAGGCGGCCGCCTCAGGCGGCGCTAACTTGTCAGTTTCGGGGGGCGGCATTTTGATTGACTAAATCAGCCCAAGACAGGCCGCTTTAAAAAACATGCTGAGTGGGACCTGTCTGGTCTGGTTTAGCGTTTTAGGCAGGGGAGGAGAGCGGTAGCTCGGGGCGGCTGTGCAGAGACAGCGCTGCTTCAACACTCACCTATTGGCAGCAGCGCTGCTCCAGCGGCCCTTGCCCTCCGCCTCCGCCCCCGTTCACTTAGCCTGCTCCTTGCTCTCCGCCCCCGCCCGCACCCACGCTTGGCTGCGTGCATCACGTGACAAGACCTGACGTGATAGGAAACACAGTGGCTCCTGCGCGGTCTCCTAAGGTGTCCCTGCTCTCAAAAGCGCTACTGAGGTAAGTTTCATATTAGATAAATATTTCTTTTCTAAGTATTTATCTCCTATCCATAGGATAGCGGATAAATACCAGATTGATGATGATGGCGGGTTGGGTGAAGTGGGGGGGGGGCCGGTGAGGCAAGGTTTGGGGTGCGGTGGATGTTGGGTGTCGCAGGGGGGGCGGGTGAGGCAAGGTTTGGGGTGCAGTGGATGTTGAGTGTCGCAGGGGGGCGGGTGAGGCAAGGTTTGGGGTGCGGTGGATGTTGGGTGTCGCAGGGGGGGCGAGTGAGGCAAGATTTGGGGTGCGGTGGATGTTGGATGTCGCAGGGGGGGCGAGTGAGGCAAGGTTTGGGGTGCGGTGGATGTTGGGTGTCGCTGGGGGGCAAGTGAGGCAAGGTTTGGGGTGCGGTGAATGTTGGGTGTCGCGGGGGGCGGGTAAGGCAAGGTTTGGGGTGCGGTGGATGTTGGGTGTCGCAGGGGGGGCGAGTGAGGCAAGGTTTGGGGTGCGGTGGATGTTGGGTGTCACTGGGGGGGCGAGTGAGGCAAGGTTTGGGGTGCGGTGGATGTTGGGTGTCGCATGGGGGGCGGGTGAGGCAAGGTTTGGGGTGTGGTGGAGGTTGGGTGTCGCAGGGGGAGCGGGTGAGGCAAGGTTTGGGTTGCGGTGGATGTTGGGTGTTGCTGGGGGGCGAGTGAGGCAAGGTTTGGGGTGTGGTGGAGGTTGGGTGTCGCAGGGGGAGCGGGTGAGGCAAGGTTTGGGGTGCGGTGGATGTTGGGTGTCGCTGGGGGCGAGTGAGGCAAGGTTTGGGGTGCGGTGGATGTTGGGTGTCACGGGGGGGACGGGTAAGGCAAGGTTTGGGGTGCGGTGGATGTTGGGTGACGCAGGGGGGGCGAGTGAGGCAAGGTTTGGGGTGTGGTGGATGTTGGGTGTCACGGGGGGCGAGTGAGGCAAGGTTTGGGGTGCGGTGGATGTTGGGTGTCGCAGGGGGAGCGGGTGAGGCAAGGTTTGGGGTGCGGTGGATGTTGGGTGTCGCTGGGGGGGCGAGTGAGGCAAGGTTTGGGGTGCGGTGGATGTTGGGTGTCGCAGGGGGGGCGGGTAAGGCAAGGTTTGGGGTGCAGTGGATGTTGGGTGTCGCAGGGGGGGGCGAGTGAGGCAAGGTTTGGGGGTGCGGTGGATGTTGGGTGTCGCTGGGGGGGCGAGTGAGGCAAGGTTTGGGGTGCGGTGAATGTTGGGTGTCGCGGGGGGGCGGGTAAGGCAAGGTTTGGGGTGCGGTGGATGTTGGGTGTCGCAGGGGGGGCGAGTGAGGCAAGGTTTGGGGTGCGGTGGATGTTGGGTGTCGCTGGGGGGGCGAGTGAGGCAAGGTTTGGGGGTGCGGTGGATGTTGGGTGTCGCATGGGGGGCGGGTGAGGCAAGGTTTGGGGTGTGGTGGAGGTTGGGTGTCGCAGGGGGAGCGGGTGAGGCAAGGTTTGGGTTGCGGTGGATGTTGGGTGTTGCTGGGGGGCGAGTGAGGCAAGGTTTGGGGTGTGGTGGAGGTTGGGTGTCGCAGGGGGAGCGGGTGAGGCAAGGTTTGGGGTGCGGTGGATGTTTGGTGTCGCTGGGGGGGCGAGTGAGGCAAGGTTTGGGGTGCGGTGGATGTTGGGTGTCGCTGGGGGGGACGGGTGAGGCAAGGTTTGGGGTGCGGTGGATGTTGGGTGACGCGGGGGGGGGCGAGTGAGGCAAGGTTTGGGGTGTGGTGGATGTTGGGTGTCACGGGGGGCGAGTGAGGCAAGGTTTGGGGTGCGGTGGATGTTGGGTGTCGCAGGGGGAGCGGGTGAGGCAAGGTTTGGGGTGCGGTGGATGTTGGGTGTCGCTGGGGGGGCGAGTGAGGCAAGGTTTGGGGTGCGGTGGATGTTGGGTGTCGCAGGGGGGGCGGGTAAGGCAAGGTTTGGGGTGCGGTGGATGTTGGGTGTCGCAGGGGGGGCGAGTGAGGCAAGGTTTGGGGTGCGGTGGATGTTGGGTGTCGCTGGGGGGGCGAGTGAGGCAAGGTTTGGGGTGCGGTGGATGTTGGGTGTCGCGGGAGGGCGAGTGAGGCAAGGTTTGGGGTGCGGTGGATGTTGGGTGTCGCAGGGGGGGCGGGTGAAGCAAGGTTTGGGGTGCGGTGGATGATGGGTGTCACAGGGTGAGGGGAGGGGCTTTGGCAGAAAAAGCCTCCCAGGAAGGAATATCCTCTGTGATACGGAGCAGGGATTATGTGCCCAGCACTGTAAGGGTAGCTCATGCCAGGCCCATATAACCTTACACTGCTGCTCAAACCATCACATTACAGTTATAGTTTTGTCAGCTAATCTCTGTAGCATGAAGGGTTAAAAGGCTATATGTTGAGACATTGTTTGAAAAATCACAAAAACAAATGCAAAGTATTTTTATGTAAATAAAGCTTAGGCTCCATTCATGTCTCAGGTCATGGTTTGTCATTGGTTTGTCATTGTGATAATCCTGAATGTATTCTGCTGTTTTTCCCTACCCAGTAAAATGCACCTGACAGACCCATTACAAATATGTTACAAATTTAAAAAAAAAACCTATGTCGGCTTTCTAGCGGTATATAAAACCTCATATTCATGAGGACATGAAAGGTTCTCTTTAATAAGGCTAGCACTGCATTGCGATCTTGGCTGCCTATTGCATGACCAAAGATCGCTGGGTCTCCCTGCGACTCCTTCACTAATGTTAGTGAATGAAGTCACATTGAGATCCTGAGGGTGCCAAAACCGCAACTTCAAGCCAAGCATTGCTCAACCCTTTTGTGACTTGAAGTCACAGTCGCAAAAGCACTAGAGGTTGCAATGTGACTCCATTCACTAATATTAGAGAAGGAGTCACAGGGCAACCCAGTAATCATTGATCACGTGACAGGAAACACCCAAAATTGTCATGTAGCCCTAGCCTAACCATTGCGGTTTTGGAAATCGCACCATGTCAATTATACCTATGGAAACGCCGGTGGTTTCCATATAGGTATAAATAGAAAGAGAAAGTCCACAGAGGAAACCTCTGTGGACAGTCTGTGAAAAGTGCTGCGATGCGTTGCCTCCATGTTTTTTCCTGCAGCGCTTTTTTGCTGCGGCTCGCTACATGGAGACTTAGCCTAAGGATAGATTGTCAATATCAGATTGGTGGAAGATCTGATCTACCATAATCTGGTCTAACTACTATGCAGAGAACCATTCTGTATGGTTCCTGCGAGGTTTGGAGTGCCATGGATGTTGGGTGCCGCGGGGGGGGGGGAGTGGTTGGGGAGGGGGGCGATTTGGGTGTCTGTCTGCTGAGACCCCCCTTTTGCTTGAGAATTAGCTTTTTTCCCCTCCACTTGAAATGCAGCCTGACCACAGCCAGGCTGAATATAGGCTATCTGCGGCGCTGCTATTAAAGAGAATGGGAGCGTGGGTTTGTATATCCACCAAGCGGCTGCGGTCAGGCTGAACTCCCAGTGGTTGAAAAAAGACCCAATTATCAGGCTCAGTGGAATTCTCACAGATGCCCAAAACTTATACAAATATTTTTCCCATACGGTGAATGCCATAGCGGGGAAAAATAAATCAAAAGTGCCGAACCGCAGTTTTTTCGCTGTTTTGCCTCTGATAAAAATTTGAATAAAAGGTGGTCAAAGCAATAGACATTCCCCAAAATGATATAACTAAAAAGTACCCCTGGTCCTACAAAACAAGGGGCCCTATGCATCCCCGTACACTGAAATATAAACAAACAGTTACGGGTGTCAGAATATGGCGACTTTAAAAAAAAATGTTTTAGATCTTTGTTATAGGATTAAAATGTGAATAAAACTATATAAGTTTGGTATCCTCGGAATTGTACACAAACACAGAATACAGGTGACATGTCATTTTGGCTGCAGAGTGAACACCGTAAAAACAAAGCCCATAAGAAAGTCGCAGAAATGTACTTTTTCTTCATTTCCTCCCAATTCTGAATTTTTTTGCAGCTTCCCAGCACATTGTACAGAATAATAAATGGTACCATTATGAAGAACAATTTGTCCCACAAATATTAAAGGGGTTGTCCAGGCAAAAATGGACAACCCTTTTAAAGTTTAAATAAGCTGGGGGCACTGAAAAAGTGCAATTCAGAAAACTCATTTTTATTAGGCCTATTCATCTTGGTCTTATCAGCAGGTATTCTTCTTCATTTACTGCTGTGCAAACGGCCCATAATAGGGAATCGTAAGTAAAAAGAAGTGGTCCTCTTACAGGATCCTCATCTTTTGGCATGAGGGAGGGTCTTTTTCTCTGGAGGACCTGTCCTTTTCAGAATTATACAAACAACTCATTGACGTCAGGTTTCCCCCATAGATTACAGCTAATCACTGGGGAGCATGTCGGGGAACTCTTTGTAATAAGCATTGCAATAGTTTTTATTTGTGTATTCTGTTGTCTCTTTTGTAGTTAGAGTTTGGTCAAAGACCTTGATGTTTCACCTGGCAAGAAGATGTGTTAAGTTATTTTCATTGTTAATACCGTGTTGTTGGTCTCTGATACTGAAGTAATACAGTAAGAAGATTTCTTTAAAACTGTTTTATCACTTTGTGTATTTTGTATGTTTATTGTGTGACAATAGCAGCGTGTGAAGCTAGTAGCATGGAAGCTCAATTTTTTTTTTTTTTTTGGGGGGGGGGGGCGCCTTTTTATAGTCCGCCTCAGGCAGCAAAGAGGCTAGGTTCACCACTGGTCATGGGATGTGTGTAACATTGTTTATGTTTGATCAGCTCTCCTGGGCTTCCACTAACAATACTCTGGGAATGAAGAGACCCCAGAGTATAATAATAGCAGTTCTGGATTAGATGTGTTTGGTCTGAACAAACCTGTAGGTAGCACCTTGGGAATACTGTAATATCAGACTGAAATAACTGAAATGCTTAAACTTACGTCGGTTAATTGGATTGATTGTCGGCTTATTTTTTGATTAATTGCTCAGCCCTACCCTATACCCCAAACAAGATACAGACCCTACACCACAAAATAAATTCAGACTCCAAAATATACATATGAACATAGATATGAACTACATACAGGACAAGAGAAGTAGTACTGTGCGCTTTCCATATATACAGAATAGAGCAGATACTGAGAATTACACCCAGCACACAGAGTTAGAGAAATGGTACTGTGTACCATTCATATATACTGAATAAGAGCAGAGAGTGAGAATTACACCCAGCATATAGGACAAGAGAGGTGGTACTGTGCACTGTCCATATATTTAAAAAAAATAAAATAAAAGCAAATACTGAGAATTACACCCAGCATACAAGACAAGAGAAGTACTACTGTGTACTGTCCTATATATATATATATATATATATATATATATATATATATATTGAGGGTGTGAACCTAGAGGGCACTGGAGAGCGATCCAAAAACACTGTTGAAAAGGAACTTGACCACACCCATACCTGGGGCCTCACTCCAGAAGAGAGTGCACACAGCAGGAGAGTGCTGCTGGTGACCTGCAGGGAGCAGGAGGTCTCTGGACCAGTTGGAGACGGACAGGTGGTCTGTCCCAAGAGGACTGGATTCCAGGAGGAACTTAGTTAAGCTCAGTGCGAGTCAGACTGCTAAGAAAAAACCTCAGTAAAGTATCTTGCCCTTAGAAGTTAGTCACTGTTCAAGAAGTGAGGTATTGCCCTGTGTGTGGGCTAGGCTGTTTTGTTATTTTTGTTCCTGTTACCATTTACAAGGTGAATAAAGCCATTTCTTTTGGATTACCGTTATCTGCTTTGCTATTTATTTGGCACCCAGCGCCACAAACACCTCTGTTAAGTCCAGGAAGTTGCTAACTTTGATGCTAAACTACCCCCAATTGTCACTATATATATATGAGCAGACAGTGAGAATTACACCCATCATACAGTACCAAAAGAAGTGGTACTGTGAGCTGTCTATATAGGGCAATAGAAATAGGAGTGGCACTATGCAATGTCTATACAGGGTTATGGAAATTGGAGTGGTTGTGCTCTGTCTATACAGGGCAATAGAAATGTGAGTGGTACTGTGCACTGTCTATAAAGGGCAAAGGAAATGGGAGTGGTATTGCGCACTGTCTATACAGGGTAATGGAAATGGGAGTGGTCCTGTGCAATTTCTATACAGGGTAATGGAAATGGGAGTGGTCCTGTGCAATGTCTATACAACATAATGAAAATGGGAGTGGTACTGTACACTGTTTATAAAGGGTGATCGAAATATGAGTGGTATTGTGTACTGTCTATATACAGGGCAATAGAAATGTGAGTGATCCTGTGCACTGGCTATACAGCATAATAGAAATGTGAGTGGTTTTGTGCACTGTCTATACAAGGTAATGGAAATGGGAGTGGTACTGTGCACTGTCTATTAAGAGTAATGGAAATGAGAGGGATACTTTGCATTGCCTATACACAGTAATGGAAATGGGAGTGTTACTGTGCACTGTTGATACAGAGTAATGGAAATTGGAGTGGCACTGTCTATACAGGGCAATAGAAATGGGAGTCGTACTTTGCACTGTCTATACGGAGGAATAGAAATGGGAGTGGTAATGTGCACTGTCTATACAGGACAATAGAAATGGGAGTGGTGATGTGCACTATCTATACAAGATAATGGAAATATCATTGGTACTGTGGAGTCTTTGGAATAGAATTGCACCCATCATACATCACATACACAGCCCCCACTTTCACAACATCCACTCTCTAACATGCACTCGCATACAAAAACAACACATACTCACACTACACTTCACACTTACCTTCCGCAACGCTTTTCTTCTCCAGTGCCGGAGTCTTCTTGTTGCTGTGATCCAAAGTAGGGAGAGCCCTGCATACATCGGTGCAAGATGAGCGCGCCCCCTAATAAGTAAGTGTTGCAACCCACTGGAAAAATTCACTGTAAATTATATTGCCAATCCGCCTCTGGTTCTTACATCTGACCCAGGTGGGTCAATAGATACCAGCATGAGGTACCAAAGCATCATTCACAGATGTGATCAGGAAATAGGCTGATTTCTGAGCTGGCAGAGTACCTGCAACAAGGTCTGTCTAGCAATAAGCCAAAACAAACAAAACTGGATCAGGAACACTAATAAGTCATGGTCAAAAACAAGTAAACAGGAAACACAACAGTAGAGAAAAAAAAAAACTTACCCTAGTAGGCTAGGCTAGCAACTTTGTTGCTCAGCCACCTTCCTGATAATAAAGGTGCCTTACACAGGCCGGGATTGGATAGGAGCAGACTGCAAGGTTTACATAGTCTTAAAGGGCCAGAACACTCTACAGGCAAGGACAGGGGAACAATGCCCCCAATTGTGGAGGAACAATGTGGTAGACAGACAGAGGACACTGACAAGTATGACCAAATGGCACTACACTTTAATTTATGCCAGTGACTTGATTTTGTGGTGCATTGAGAGGCAGTGATATAAGAAATTTATTAAGATGCCTGTGAATAAATTTGTTGTGTTCTACTCCAGATCAGATTAGGCATCAGTATACATCTTTCAGAGTACTAGAGCAATGGATCCAGAGCATTGTATCCCTAGATATCTGCCTCACTTACACCATTGACTAGCCCTCTCCTGGGTGGCAGAGCCTCCCTGTCCCCGAGTGATAGCATCCATCGGTCTCCCTTTCAATACAGCATCACAGATAGACAGGTGTGAAGAATATCGCCTCGCCCAGCCGCCTGGCACGCCTGCGATCAAACTTCTTTCTTAACCTCCCACTCACACACCGTGAGTAGACCGGGTCATAGGATAAAAACGAAACGAGCGATATAAATTTTATATGTTTAATAACCCAAGTGGGTCGGTATGAATTAATAGCATATAAAGAAATATACAATATTAATATGATCAAGCATAAACATACAAGCAAAGGAGCGATGATACAATACACAAAAATAAACAGGGGAATTAAAAGATAGAGAAAATACCGGCATAGGCTCGTAGTCCGTTTCTCTAGGCCACAGCAGAGTTTTGGGCCTAGGGCGCAAGCTTAAGCAAGTTGCATAAAACAATCCTTCTACATGCTGTCCAGAACTAGGCCCTCAAAGCATTCCTCAGTAGGGCAGGCCCTCTCATCTTCTCCCAGATCAGAGCTCCTTACTGCCTCTTTGCTGAATGACCCCAGAATCCAGGTCTGCCCACAGCGTATGGCTAGTGCTCCACCCACCCCTTGCACCCAGGCAGCCCCGTTTCTCCCACCTTTGCAGAACCCTCGGAGAGAAGGATGAAGTTAAGGCTTGCTATCCCCCATCCCATCTGGCCAGGGATAATAAAAGTGCCTGGCTATAGCAAGCCATCTCCAATGAACACACATAAAACCAGTGAAGCGTATCGTCCAGCAATGTGGACTCAACTAAAGCACCGCATTCCAAGTGGGGGAAGGACTGACCTAAGCAAGTAAAACACACTTCCAAGAAAGATATAAAACTGAGGGTTGGTTCATCACAACAGGGAAATGGAACTTTTTCAGGTTTAGTCTTATCAATGAGTACCCTCACCTTTTTATTTCTAATTATGGTATTGTGCTCATTAGTCGCTGACCAACGATGTATTATGTTAGATATCATTTTACTATATGGTGTGCAGCTCCAATCAGCCAATATCTCCTTCCCTGCAGTGGGTGGGTGGTTTGTCATTCACATGAGGCGTTTTTTCATGCCATTTCTGTGTTTTAAACCTTAGTTTCATGTTGTGTTTTATGTATACTCTCTGTTGGTTTGATAAAGGTGTCTGCATTCCCTGAAACGTATGCCTATGGAAATCTATTTAATACATCTTGGTTGTTCTCAGTAAGAATTGGCCATCAGTCGCCGCAAGGGAGGGGGAGGAGATTTCAAGAATTTTGCAATACAGTGCAATACTTAAGAAAATGTTTAAAAATATGTTTATCATAAAAACTTGTTTAAAACCATAGGTTATTTTCTCACAATAGATTCCCTTTAATTTTATACTAAAGTTATACTTAGGTTTTGGCATTGTGTTTATATGTCTATGGCATACTAAGAAATGTTATTGCAATAAAGCTGCTAGTAAGAGACCTAAAAGAAAATCAGTATTGATCTTATTGTACCTAAGGGAAACACGACTGCAATCTAATTGCAATAATTGTTGGAGATGCAAAACCAAAACAAGATTAGCATTGGAAGTGATACATGCTCAAAAAATCATACAATAGCATATTAAATTGCACATTCAAGGAAAATCTAGTAGTACAATAAACATGGATAATTCAGTAAGGTTCTGTAGTGATCTACAGGGTGGTCATCTATGAGCATAATGCACAGAATATATACTTTTATGTACTGTAGGTGGAATCATGCAGTTGTGATTTGCTCCACATTTCCTTATATATTACAGTGAAGGAAATAAGTATTTGATCCCTTGCTGATTTTGTAAGTTTGCCCACTGACAAAGACATGATTTTAATTTTAAGGGTAGGTTAATTTTAACAGTGAGAGATAGAATATCAAAAATATAATCCAGAAAATCACATTGTATAAATTTTATAAATTTATTTGCATTTTGCAGGAAGAAATAAGTATTTGATCCCTCTGGCAAACAAGACTTAATACTTGGTGGCCAAAACCCTTGTTGGCAAGCACAGCAGTCAGACGTTTTTTGTAGTTGATGATGAGGTTTGCGCACATGTCAGGAGGAATTTTGGTCCTCTCCTCTTTGCAGATCATCTCTAAATCATTAAGATTTTGATTCTGTGGCTTGGCAACTCAGAGCTTCAGCTCCCTCCATAAGTTTTCTATGGGATTAAAGTCTGGAGAATGGCTAGGCCACTCCATGACCTTAATGTACTTCTTTTTGAGCTACTCCTTTGTTGCCTTGGCTGTATGTTTTGGGTCATTGTCCTGCTGGAAGACCCAGCCATGACCCATTTTTAATGTCCTGGTGGAGGGAAGGAGGTTGTCACTCAGGATTTTACGGTACATGGCGCCATCCATTCTCCCATTGATGCGGTGAAGTAGTGCTGTGCACTTAGCAGAGAAACACCACCAAAACATAATGTTTCCACCTCCATGCTTGCCAGTGGGGACGGTGTTCTTTGGGTCATAGGCAGCATTTCTCTTCCTCCAAACACGGTGAGTTGAGTTAATGCCAAAGAGCTCAATTTTTGTCTCATCTGACTACAGCACCTTCTCCCATTCACTCGCAGAATCATCCAGGTGTTCATTGGCAAGCTTCAGACGGGCCTGCACATGGGCCTTCTTGAGCAGGGAGGCCTTGCGGGCACTGCAGGATTTTAATCCATTACAGCATAATGTGTTACCAATGGTTTTCATGGGGACTGTGGTCCCAACTGCCTTGAGATCATTAACAGGTTCCCCCCGTGTACCTGTGTGTTGCTGTGTGCTGTGTGTGCTGATCTCTCACCTTCCTCATGATCAAGGATACCCCACGAGGTGAGATTTTGCATGGAGCCCCAGATCAATGTCGATTGACAGTCATTTTGTATTTCTTCCATTTTCTTACTATTGCACCAACAGTTGTCTCCTTTTCACCCAGCGTCTTACTTATGATTTTGTAGCCCATTTCAGCCTTGTGCAGATTTATGATCTTGTCTCTGACATCCTTAGAAAGCTCTTTGGTCTTGCCCATGTTGTAGAGGTTAGAGTCAGACTGATTAATTGAGTCTGTGGACAGGAGTCTTTTATACAGGTGACAATGTAAGAAAGCTGCGTCTAACTGGTCTGTAGGAGCCAGAACTCTTAATGGTTCTTAGGGGATCAAATACTTATTTCTCTCTGCAAAATGAAAATAAATTTATAAAATGTATACAATGTGATTTCTGGATTTTATTTTTGATATTCTATCTCTCACTGTTAAAATTAATCTACCCTTAAAATTATAGACCGTTCATGTCTTTGTCAGTGGGCAAACTTACAAACACAGCAAGGGATCAAATACTTATTTGCTTAACTGGATATGTTTTATAAATGGAGGAAGTGGATCAAGCTTGATGAATATTAGAGTGATCCACAGCATAGTAATGACTGGTGTAAAGATAGTGAAAAAAGTTATTCTGTTTTGCACATATACAGTTGTCCATGTTCTAAATGAATCAACATCATGCCATAATGTAGTAATTAATTTGATTTCCATATCAACTATCAGTACGCACTGCATGAAATAACTGCAAGTGCCTATTGTTGGCCAGTAATAAATAGCAAGTTTGATTATGTCACCTGCATTGTTGTTTCTACTTTCTTGCCTTTTGAGTTGCTGTACTGTCGTGTTTGATAGCATTGTACTTCTGTCTGTCTTGTTTAGGATTTGGACTCCTTCCATGTATTTATCTCTGATACCTGTGGCCTACAGGCCTTCTGCTGCTACTGCCGTAGCAGCCATAGTGGCTGCTATGGGGTCCATGACATCAGGGGGCCCACTGCTCACATCCCCAGGCATCTGGGTTCACTACTTAATCAACTTGCCTACGCTCTGCCCACTAGTGCTACTGCTGCATTGCTGCATGAGGGGGGCCTCCTGGCACCTGGCACTTTCTTCTTCCTCAAGTCCTCTCTTTCACTCTCTCCTACTCCATGAAGAATGACTATTTGCGCTGATGAGAAGGACTTTTTGTCTTTACTCTGCTCATCAGCATCTGTAGGGTTGGGGAGTGTGGAAGAAGTTGTGAGCACTGCAGCCTGCACCATCTATGAAGAGGTAGACCAGACTCAAGAGAAACAGTAACTCGGTATACTGTTCTTCTTACTTAATTAGATCTAATTTTCTGTTCCCCGGGAAGGAGGGAGGGGGTGTTATGGGGACAATGACAGTGAACTTAAGAACTGTAGTAAACTGACTGCTAGAGGGAGGGTAGGAGGAACCAGTACCACATTCAATGCTAGTGTGCTTCAGAAGAATACTCTGAAGAACCCTGACCTGCCTGGTTGAGTGAAACCAATGCATGACCACCTCAGGAAGCAGCAACCTGGAAGACTCCCTGAAGTGAAGTGCAGATCCCTATATGAAGGTTAAAGGGTAACTATTCACTGTATATAAATATCCAGACCTCAAAATATTAACTAGGCTTCACTGAAACTTGTATGTATAGATCTCCACTAAAATCTAACTTTTAATAAACCAGCCGATTAAAATAAATAAACAGAAATGTAATTAGTGCTAAATAAAAGTATAATCTTAAAAACTAATATAACAATGCAAAATGTTTGGTTCACAATATTGTCAAAGAACCAGGCCTAATTGTGACTGATCAGGGCAAAATATATAGTTAGCCCATAGTGTTCTAGCCTACTAATAGAGTCCAGGATATCTCCCCAGGCTTTATACAGACAAGTCCAATTGAGAGATCCCTAAAGGACTTCTAGTAGATAGAGCAGGAGACAGGCTTAAACCCTCAATAAGGACCCTAAGCGTTTCCCTCAATAGAGCATCATCAGGGCTCAGATAAAGAGTCTATACTATATAAAACATAGTTTCAGACACACTTGAACAGTGTGTCCTTCTCATCAGCACAAATAGGCATCCTTCATGGACTAGGAAAGAGTGAAAGAGAGGAGCTGAGGAAGAAGAAAGTGCCAGGTGCCAGGAGAGCCCCCTCATGCAGCAACAGCAGCACTAGTGGGCAGAGCATAGGAAAGTTGATTAGGTAGTGAATCCAGATGCCAGGGGATGTGGGCAGTGGGCTCCTTAATGTCATGGACCCCGTAGCAGCCACTATGGCAGTAGCAGTAGAAGGCCTGTAGGCTACAGGTATCAGAGATACATACATGGAAGAAGTCCAAAGCCTAAACAAGACAGACAGAAGTACAATGCTACCAAACATGACAGACAGAAGGACAGTGCAGATGGAATGACATCAGCCACACAGTAGCAGAGATCCAAACATGGCAAAATCCCTAAGACCAATCATAAATCATACTGCACTTGATCCATTTGCACACCCTTTTTAAAAAGCATAAAACCATTATAAGTTCTCATTTTCTTAAAAAATAAGATGGATTTTCAGTACAATGTTGTTAAAATTCCCCTCCCTTTCTTCCAATGGTATCCATTAATGTGATGATTGCATTAGTGCTCAAGTCTGTACATGGGCCGCCTGATAGTGTGGGCAATGTATGGAACACTTACAGTGCTGGCCAAAAGTATTGGCACCCCTGCAATTCTGTCAGATAATACTCAATTTCTTCCAGAAAATGATTGCAATCACAAATGCTTTGGTAATAATATCTTCATTTATTTTGCTTGCAATGAAAAAACACAAAAGAGAATGAAAAAAAAAGTCAAATCATTGATCATTTTACACAAAACTCCAAAAATGGGCCGGACAAAAGTATTGGCACCCTCAGCCTAATACTTGGTAGCACAACCTTTAGACAAAATAACTGCGAACAACCGCTTCCGGTAACCATCAATGAGTTTCTTACAATGCTCTGCTGGAATTTTAGACCATTCTTCTTTGGCAAATTTCTCCAGGTCCCTGAGATTTGAAGGGTGCCTTTTCCAAACTGCCATTTTGAGATCTCTCCATATGTGTTCTATGGGATTCAGGTCTGGACTCATTGCTGGCCACTTTAGAAGTCTCCAGTGCTTTCTCTCAAACCATTTTCTAGTGCTTTTTGAAGTGTGTTTTGGGTCATTGTCCTGCTGGAAGACCCATGACCTCTGAGGGAGACCCAGCTTTCTCACACTGGGCCCTACATTATGCTGCAAAATTTGTTGGTAGTCTTCAGACTTCATAATGCCATGCACACGGTCAAGCGGTCCAGTGCCAGAGGCAGCAAAGCAACCCCAAAACATCAGGGAACCTCCGCCATGTTTGACTGTAGGGACCGTGTTCTTTTCTTTGAAGGCCTCTTTTTTTTCCTGTAAACTCTATGTTGATGCCTTTTCCCAAAAAGCTCTACTTTTGTCTCATCTGACCAGAGAACATTCTTCCAAAAAGTTTTTGGCTTTCTCAGGTAAGTTTTGGCAAACTCCAGTCTGGCTTTTTTATGTCTCTGGGTCAGAAGTGGGGTCTTCCTGGGTATCCTACCATAGAGTCCCTTTTCATTCAGACGCCGACGGATAGTACGGGTTGACACTGTTGTACCCTCGGACTGCAGGCAGCTAGAACTTCTTTGGATGTTAGTCGAGGTTCTTTAGCCACCATCCGCACAATCTTTCGTTGAAATCTCTCATCAATTTTTCTTTTCCGTCCACATCTAGGGAGGTTAGCCACAGTGCCATGGGCTTTAAACTTCTTGATGACACTGCGCACGGTAGACACAGGAACATTCAGGTCTTTGGAGATGGACTTGTAGCCTTGAGATTGCTCATGCTTCCTCACAATTTTGCTTCTCAAGTCCTCAGACAGTTCTTTGGTCTTCTTTCTTTTCTCCATGCTCAATGTGGTACACACAAGGACACAGGACAGAGGTTGAGTCAACTTTAATCCATTTCAACTGGCTGCAAGTGTGATTTAGTTATTGCCACCACCTGTTATGTGCCACAGGTAAGTAACAGGTGCTGTTAATTACACAAATTAGAGAAGCATCACATGATTTTTCAAAGGGTACCAATACTTTTGTCCACCCCCTTTTTTATGTTTGGTGTGGAATTATATCCAATTTGGCTTTTTGACAATTCTTTTTGTGGTTTTCCATTGAAGACAAATTAAATGAAGATATTATTACCAAAGCATTTGTGATTGCAATCATTTTCTGGAAGAAATTGAGTATTATCTGACAGAATTGCAGGGGTGCCAATACTTTTGGCCAGCACTGTATGCATAGCACAGATAGTATTTTTGCTGCACCCTGAGAATCCCTATAAAGTGCTAATACATCCATATACACAAGTATTTTACATGTCTGAAGCAGGAAAGAATTTTCAGGAATTTTTTTGTGCCTATTTTCACTCCTTATGGTAATTTTTTATTGATATAATGTCTTATTCTGAACCAATCAATTGATAAGCTTTAGTTTAAGTATGCATTTTTAGTTGTGGGATTGATGTAGTATAAAAAATATTGGCTATTATTAGCATAAATTGCATAATTGATGTAGAACAGTTTACAATTTTTGATTAACCCTAATTTATGGAAATCACATTCCAACTTCACAGAGAATGCACTTGCTTATTTTTCCCCATAGGGACTTACAACCTAATTTCCTTTTCTTAAGCATGGCCACACACACCAACTGGCATACCAGAGCCAATTAAATTACAGCTTTCTATGACTTATAAAAGCGTAAAAGAGGAGTATAAAGAAGGAGGGTTACGTAAAAAAACACCCCAGAAATTTACCAAAAATAGATTATGCATGGGTGATTATTTATTAGAAAGCTTGCACATGATGGTTAGGAGCTAAGTAAAACCTATATTATAATATAAGAACCACAGATAACAGGTTGAGACAGTCTTAAAAAATATTGCTGCCTTGACATTCAGGTCCTCTTAGCAAGTGACTTTTCATCTTCTGCAGTGTACTTGTCAGAGCTGAAAGAAGAACTGATTTGTTAAGAAAAGCTTAAAATCAAAAATTCAATCAAGTGTAAAAGGACTCTGAAGTTTATTCCCTCTGCAATAATACCAAGTATTGACAAAGTAGCTATTTAAACTCACTCACATGAATCTAGAAATATCTAAATGGTATTGTGACTTTGACAGAAAATTGTCTTTTGTCAAGATAAATATAAAACTTATACACAAAATTGTGTTGTCTTGTTTATTATTATTAGTTTTTTTCTTCATTGTGTACAATTTAGCCTTAAGGTAAAGCATATTTATTATATCATTTCATTACATATCATTAATCACAAGATTATGTTGCTTTCACGATGGTTTTGGTGTTATTATGTCCTTCACATCATCAATATGTTGGTGGGGTGCCAGTGAAGGACCCATTACAGTCAACAAATATTCAAAGAAAATCACACAGCATATCCCAAAGAAGTTGCAATTCCTATAGCGTGTGGTGTGCATTTTCTTTTTTTGGATTGGGGGAATAGTGAACAATTTTGGCTACCCCCACCTTTTTGTGTTGGTGAATTATCTAATTACCTGAATAGTTTTTGACTGTACATACTTAAAACTTTAATTTAAGCATTTAAAGAGGACCTTTCACCACCTCCACCAATTCAAGTTCTTAGCATCTGTTAATAGGCACTGCTGGACTGAATTCAGTGCAATTGGCATTTTTTTGCCTACCCCCCATTCCTGAGCAACAATCACAGTTAGCTTTGGTGCCTGATGTGCTATTTAAGTTGTGTAATGTCAGAAGGGCAGTGTCAGGCAGGGGGCTTGATTCAGAGCTCCAATCAGAGGCAGCCAGTGTCAGAGCTCAGAATCACACCCCTTGCCGTTTTCCTCACTGTACAGAGTCTAAATAGCAAATCGGGCACCAAAAGTAACAACATTGATTACTCGGTAACAGTGAGGTCTACAGGAAAAATCCAACTGTGCCAGAATCAGTTGAGCAGCTCCTTTTAATTGATATAAAAAACTGGACTTATTAGAGGTGGTGAACAGACCTATTCAAGTGCTATATGTATAACAGATATTAACCTTGAATCACACCAATGAGAAGCAATAACCTTGAATCAGCTGTCTTTGGATGGATTCCTATTTCTTTTGGAATAATCATTCTGGCTTGTGTTTATTCCCAGATTATCCTACTAGGTTTCAGGAAAACCAGGCATTGATCTTTAGGGAGCTACTTTCCAAAAGGTGGGGCTAGAGGAAGTTTCCCTTTTCTACCAAAGAGGAATTATTTTCATATTCCTTTCCCAGAATTCTTAGTAGGGCATGCATTGTCTAATAAGCCTATGTATGCTGCAAAGTGGTGTCTTTGAGGTAACTTCTCCTTAAAGGGAATCTGTCAGGGCTATTTAGGACACTAAACCACCCACATGTCCATCTGGACCTCGGGTTTAGTGTCCCAAATCACCCTGTTATAACGCAATCCATTGCCGAAATAAAAATAAAAAAGCTTTATACTCACCCTGCCACTGTACTCCCCGCGCCTGCGCAGTTCTTCACTGAAGAACAGCGCAGGCACTGGAAGGGGCTCCAATGAAGAAGCCCATGAATAAGCCGGACTATTCTCGACAAACAGCGTTGATCGGACCCTTCTCTAGGTAAGTATAAAGGTTTTTTATTTTTAATGTGGATTGCATTACAACAGGGCGATTTGGGACACTAAACCCCAGGTCCTGGGGTTTAGTGTCCCAGATTGACCTGACAGATTCCCTTTAATGAGACATAGTACCCCTTCTGATATTAACCTGTGCACAGGTATGTCCCCCCATAAACAACTTTTTATTATAAATACATTTTTAAAAAGCTCATAAACACAGCTGTATTTAAGTGGTAGGATTGTCTAGATAAAAATGATGAAGTTGTCCTTCTTATAGTTGACTGCCCAAACCACCAATTATGTGTTACTGAAGAAGTTGAA
This sequence comes from Leptodactylus fallax, assembly GCA_947044405.1. NCBI lineage: Eukaryota > Metazoa > Chordata > Amphibia > Anura > Leptodactylidae > Leptodactylus > Leptodactylus fallax. Next base: position 7,453,439 of record CAMRHE010000021.1, read on the forward strand.
GTTTGGGTGACAAGTTGGTAAACTCAACCTTTGGGTTCTGAAAGGGCCCACAATAAACTTCCTTGACCACTCCATGTAATATAACTTCCCAATATTTAGGATGTTCCAACTACAACAACAATTGCAAATGATTCACATTGGAACATAGATATACTTTCACTTCAGTTCACCGAGTAGTATTTATTATAGATTGTAAGCCCTTGCTGCTTGGGTCTTCTCTCCCTCTGTGCCAGTCAACTTATATTTATGTACTTGATAGCAGTATTAAATTTAAATATATACAGTGTCAGGGATCGTCATCTCCTCAGTTAGACGAGCACTTTTGGCACAGTAATAACAGTCCAGTCAAATATAGTGCAACTGGCCGCACAATTTTATTAGTTCTTCCAGGCAAAGCAAAAATAATTCAAAAGAAAATCCTAACCGTCCGGCTACTGCCTATAACACAGGTAACTAACTATTGAGAGCTGGGCCTACTGCACAGCTCTCCAAACACATTTTACAATAATAGCACTCGAAAAATAAGTACATCAATCAATAATATATGCATATTAATCACAAATCTGGACCTTAGTCAGTTACACACATGGACAAAATTGTTGGTACCCGTCGTTTAATGAAAGAAAAACCCACAATGGTCACAGAAATAACTTGATTCTGACAAAAGTAATAATATATAAAATTCTATGAAAATGAACAAATGAAAGTCAGACATCGCTTTTCAACCATGCTTCAACAGAATTTTTAAAAAAAAGAAAACTCATGAAACAGACCTGGACAGAAATGATGGTACCCTTAACTTAATATTTTGTTGCACAACCTTTTGAGGCAATCACTGCAATCAAACAATTCCTGTAACTGTCAATGAGACTTCTGCACCTCTCAACAGGTATTTTGGCCCACTCCTCATGAGCAAACTGCTCCAGTTGTCTCAGGTTTGAAGGGTGCCTTTTCCAGACGACATGTTTCAGCTCCTTCCAAAGATGCTCAATAGGATTTAGGTCAGGGCTCATAGAAGGCCACTTCAGAATAGTCCAATGTTTTCTTCTTAGCCATTCTTGTGTGTTTTTAGCTGTGTGTTTTGGGTCATTATCCTGTTGCAAGACCCATGACCTGCGACTGAGACCAAGCTTTCTGACACTGGGCAGCACATTTCTCTCTAGAATCCCTTGATAGTCTTGAGATTTTATTGTACCTTGTAGCTTTGTGGCTTGTCAACATGTAGTTTGGCAAATTACTTTTGTCAGATTCAAGTTATTTCTGTGACCATTGTGGGTTTTTCTTTCATTAAACGGGGGGTACCAATAATTTTGTCCATGTGTGTATGTAGTATAATGTATAATTGTATTAAAATAAAGAACTGTCTTCTACAAAAAGTAAATATAACCATTGTTGCAAATGCTTTTCATTGAATTGAATCCTGTTTTGTTTGTTTGTTTTGTTTTTTTTATTGATATCGATGACAAAGTTAGTATAGTAGAAGAGTGAAGAAATCAGGTGATACCTTTTAGAGGCTAACTGAGTATATTCGATGGTAAGCTTTCAAGAGTACTAGCTCTCTTCTTCAGACATGGTGTTATACAAGAAACTGAAAATTCACAGACTTTTTATACACAAAAGACATGGACCTTCAAAGGATCTTAGAATCTTTAAAAATAACAAAATGCAATATAAGTAGAGAAGTTATTTACAACAGGTCAGGAAATAAACAATCTGGAAACTTGTGGGGCATGACGGAGGGATCAGTAATTATTGCTGTTATCTGTTTGCTATCAGGTGGTGATTTGTAACCCTCACAGTTCATACATATTGTGACATGAAACTGGCATGAATAATAAGTCCAAATTGCAGAGTTTGAAATTTTTGCATTAACTCTGTGTCTTAAAATGTCCCTTTAGAACCACAACCCGCAAATCTTCAACAGAGTGGTCTTCTCCAGAGAAATGTGCGACCACTGGGAGATCTGTTCTGCTGTTATTAATGGTGAATCTGTGTGAGTTCATGCGCTGACTGAGTCTCTGCCCTGTTTGCACCCTACCATCAACCTTAAACTTAGCTATTCAGAGAGTGAAATCCACTTTCTTCATACCACAATATACATTAAAGACCACCGGCTACTCACATGAATATACCACAAACCCACAGACAAAATGGCCTACCTGAGAAATGACAGTTTCCACCCCAAGCACACAAGACAATCTATTATTTACAGCCAGGCTATACGATACAATCGTATTTGCTCCGACAAAGCAGACCTGGACAAGCACCTCCTGGATCTGAGGACAAAATTTCTCCAATTGGGATACAAACCAAAAGTGACGGACAACCAATTAAACAAACCAGCAGCCATTAACAGAGACAGTCTGCTCACATATAAAGAGACCCAGATTGAAGCCCGAGTGCCCCTAGTGGTCACCTACAACCCACAGCTGGAGATCCTACGAAGAATAGCCAAGGAGCTCCAACCTGTGCTACATAGGGACTACAGACTCAAAGACATATTTCCAGTCCCCCTCTCCTTTCCTTTCCTGCGGCGTATTATTGTCCGAAGTGCCCTGAAGGCCCCAACTGAAAATGGCACCTCACCTTGCCTGCAAAACAGGTGCAAGACCTGCAGGCACATCCACACCGCTGACAGTGTACCTGTCCCACAGCCACAACAGGTGCACAGAATTAGGGGGACATTTTCCTGCAGGTCTTCCAATGTGGTGTACCTCATAATGTGTGTGCAATGTCCCACCACAGGCCTCTATGTGGGGGAAACAGGGCAGAGACTTAGTCAGCGCATGAACTCACACAGATTCACCATTAATAACAGCAGAACAGATCTCCCAGTGGCCGCACATTTCTCCAGAGAAGACCATTCTATTGAAGATTTGCGGGTTGTGGTTTTAATGGGACATTTTAAGACGCAGAGGGAGAGGAAGGAATAGGAATATAGGTTAATGCAAAAATTTCAAACTCTGCAATTTGGACTTAATATTCATGCCAGTTTCATGTCACACTATGTATGAACTGTGAGGGTCACAAATCACCACCTGATAGCAAACAGATAACAGTAATAATTACTGATCCCTCCGTCACGCCCCACAAGTTTCCAGATTGTTTATTTCCTGACCTGTTGTAAATAACTTCTTTACTTATATTGCATTTTGTTATTTTTAAAAATTCTAAGATTGAAGGTCCATGTCTTTTGTGTATAAGTATAAGAAGAGAGCTAGTACTCTTGAAAGCTTACCATCAAATATACTCAGTTATCCTCTAAAAGGTATCGCCTGATTTCTTCACTCTTCTACTACTTTCTATGGCTAACACGATACAACATTATACATAAAGTTAGTATAGAAAATCCCAGACTTTTTATTTTGAGGAAATTTCTATAAGGTTAGGGAGTGGGGCACAGAGGTCTGAAATGTCGTTGAAGAAATTATGTGGAAATGCAGCTTAAAATGCAGGATAAAATAGCACCTAATGATTGTGTTTTTTATTGCATTTTTGCTAGTTTCTGCAGCAATTTTCATCACACAGCCACAAGCTCCCTCTTCCTGTAGTGACTCAAATTTTGAAACACAACTTTATTCTACTTGTATTCTCACTGTGGAATTGACAGCATTTCCACAGCAAAAATGCAATAGAAATCTATTACAGTGTTTTTTTACAAGGTTTTTTTCCCAAGATAGCGTATGGGGCAAAGCCTTTACTTGTTTCTGCAAAGATAATTGACATGCTGCATTTTCTGCTGCCAATTTTTTTTTCTTTTTTTCTTAGCAATGTGTGGATGCAATTTCATAAACTCTCATCCATTTTCCATGGATGCTACATGCTGCATATTTTCTGCAAACATCTTTGCAGAAGCAAAGATGCAGCAAAAAAGCAGCGTTTGAGCTCTGTGTGTTTCCAACCTGAAAATGTGACTTTCATCTAATGCTTATGGCTAGCTATAGGCCTCTTCTACTCAAGTGCATCTTACATCAGTATTATATCCATTTCTCTCCTGTCTGTAATATCTTGCTAATATTAATCTATGGTGGTTTGCATTAAATATAACAGTATCCTAAAATTAAAACTGCACTTCTATCTGCCTGGTATCAGTGCCATGTTGAAAAATTCAAAGACCCTGATGCCAAAAATGTAGTAAAAAAAAAATAGTTCACTAAGGCTAGGTTCACACCTACGCCTGCATTCCGTTCAGGGTTTTCATCCCCGAACCCGCTTAAAAAATGCAAGCAGGACTTTTCTCTCCATATTTTTCTGGCAGAAACCCAGTAGACCCTATTATAGTCTATGGGGTCTGCAGCTTTCCGTGGGTAACTGCTTTTTAAACAGATTAGATTAGGGTTAAATTAGATTAGGGTCCACTTGGGGACCCGAAGAACGGAAACCCAGGTGCAGGTGGGAACCTAGCGTAAGTCATTCCATAGTTGATGTACCAATTTCTATTCCAACATATAGTTAAATAACACCTCTTGTGATGTTTCAGTTCAGCAAAGATCATTGTCATGGATATCTGCTACTGAAAATTGCCAGGCATATCAGTAGCGTATAGAAGGGTACAGAAGTAAGCACTATGACAGTATTCTGCTGCATGCTGTTAGACCCAACTAATATTCATGATGACTTTTTATAAAATATATCCTTGATAAAGATGTGAGATTGAAATGTTTCAAGTGACATTATTTATTTGCTGGCATGTTGGAATAAAATGTGCAATTTTTTAAATATAAACTATTGAACTATTGAGACTTTTAAACTATTTGTGTGCAGTGGATCTCATACACTGTGTAAATTCATTTATTTTAAAAACATGTCATGCATTTATTCAATATGGATTTTTTTTTTAATGGAAAAAGCTTTTTCTGAGTTTATGGAGTTTCTATGGATGAACCCATATGTAATCAATATGTAATCTATATTTCATTATATGTTTGTATTGCTTTTGTATTGTAGCAAAGCTTCAAAGGGGCTGTCTCAGGGTAAGGTTACATTTTAGCAGTTCTGATTAGACAATGTTTTGGTCATCACTTGTTATTTGTCATGGCTGTAATTTGTGTGCTTATCCTTATGTAATTTACATTCCTCCTTAAAAATATCCCTGTAATCCAAACACAATATGCCATATTGATGCTATGTGATCTGTAACATGGACATATTAACCATCCATACTATGCATGTTTATAAATATGCTTGGATGAAAGTGATTCTAACCACCTATCTATATAGTATGTATTTTTTACCTTAAGACTGAGGCCCCACGTTGCAGAAATGCAGCTTTTTTTGTTGCTGATTATGCTGCGGTTTTTTGAGCCAAAGCCAAAATGGCTACAAACGGAATGGGAAATATATAGGACTTACTACTATTTCTCACTTTTGCTTAATCCACTCCTAGCTTTGGCTCAAAAAAATTAACAATTAAGTGTCTGATCAGTGAAAGTCTGACCACTGAGACAACTCATGAGAAGTTGAACGTGGGTCCCTGAGTCTTCTGTGTGAAAGCATTGCTAATGCACTTGCATGACCACCACTGAATTCACTTTTATGGGACTAATGGATTTCACCAAGTACATCACTCTGCCAGTGAATAGAATGGTACTCACTACCACCCTATGTTCTTGTGATCAGACATTTCTTGTAAATAGGGGATAAGACTTGCCGATAGGAAATCCCCTTGAATCTATCCTTTGCCAAAGATTTGCACATCTATAATTTAGTATATGATGTAATTTATGTAATTTAGTATATGATTCTAAAAGTGGATGCTATGAAATCCACATGCAAATATGATATATGAGTTTATTCAACTGAAAAAGTTAAATGGTCACTAACTTTTCAGACAACTTAGTCTCATTTCATAGAACATGTGATTCTGGACCAAAATGTGAAACACTTTAGTTAAAAATGTTGCTGCTTTCTGCCTGAAAAAAACACCTCTCTAATGTTCCTGATACTAGGTGTCTCCCTTCTAGCTACTTTTCTATTCACTATTTGGTTACCATGGAAGTCCATCCATAAATGCCAGATAAAGGAAAGAAGGAAAGACAGTGAGTATAGAGGGCAGTTCTTTTCTGTCTTCAGTTAATGTAGAGGGGTTGGGGTCATTTTCCTCACAGTCTGCACAGACATGTCTGCAAACTGTTGTGTGCAATAGACTGAGGATTCTGCAAATCCCACAACTTACAATGTAAGAAAAAAGTTAGGAGTAGTGTCGGCACCTCTGCAGCAGCAATGCTGGGGTTGCCGGCCATCTCCTAAACCTGTGCCGAGTGTTCCGGTGAAGGGCTAATGTTGGTGTTGACAGAATCTATTTAGTTTCACTTCCACTCCTGTTCACCGCTGGCTATTCGGTCTTTTCCGGTTGTTATCTCTCCTCACCTGTGTTCTGTGTACCTCTTGCCTGACTTCTTGGTTCCGACCCCGACTCTGCTCTCGTCTCCTGATTTTGTACCTCTGCTTTCTCCTGCTACAACCTCCGCTTGCCTCTAGACTTCTGCCAATCAAAATTTCGTACCGCGCTGCTCTCCTGCTATTGACCCGGCTTGTTTGACCTTTCTCCTGGATTACCCCTCTATACTGCGCCGACCTCTCGTTGAAGACTAGGATTGGACGACTACTTTATTGGTGAACTGCTACCACCTCCTGCTTACCGCCGTCTGCTGTTTCTGCATGTTCAGACCTTCATCCTGCTTCTGGAAGTTTTCCGGTAAGTGGTTTCAGTTTCTGGGTCTGCTGAGACTAGTGGTGCGCTGTGCGTCCTGTGCTCTCTGACCTGTTACTGCCCTGACCAACAGTAGCTTCCAAGTCCATCCCCACCATCAGGGGCTCTGGTGACCATCTCTGGGGGCCGGGATTAGTGTGGCTTGGAGTGCGCTGGACGCTCAGTGCTGTTTTTGCCAGTGTGTCTGGTGCTGGGACTCACTACAAAGCCCGGTGCTGTATTTGATCTGTAACAAAAAGTCTTCTATATACTTGTATCTACTTCTGGTTGCTTGTGTGTTTACAGATGGGATATTATTCACAGACAGAAAGCAACAGTCCTGACTGTGCTCATAGATTGTTTTTTTTTTCTTGTGTTTTATCTGTTTAGCTTGCATGCATTTGCCATGAATTTGTCTGCCCTATATTTACATCCCGGTGTTTCTAGATCTCCAATATTGTGGTAACTTTTATTATAGCTTTTCTCAGCTATTTGTTTGCTTTTGTACAGTTACTATTGGCAGAACATTATCAGCAATAGATAGGGGTGGGGCAGACAGCTCCTTATTGCAAATACCCCATGGCTGAGAGAAAAATGAAAAAATGTGTTTCAGCCATAATTTTTTAGCAGCAGAAAAACTGACAGGGCATTGTGTATGAAGACTTATATAGTCATAAAACATGAAATTCAGGTACCATTTAAATATAAACAAATATATGTTCTCAACAAAAAAGCAAGAAAGTCAGAAGTAAACTATTAAAATTCAAAAATAACATAAAAACAATTATTAAAATTCTTCATCTTACATATTGTTAATTTAAAAGTTATCTGTAATAGTATTCATTTTCTTTTAAACTGATGGATGTCTTTCTTTTTAATAGAGTTTCCAAGGTTCTGAAGCTAATACAAGGTAATAAACCATATAATGAGCACAGTCCTTCACACTGGTATTCATTTGGAGCCTCTGGTCTCTTGAGATATAAGCCATGAAAACACATTGCAAAATGATATCAATTCATGATGATAGAAAAGGATTTAATTAAAATACAATTCAGAGTCATTAAATACCATTAAAATAGATATACAAACAATCTTGCTATTATTGTCCTCTCATTAAGTACTCATTTGACATTTCAGCATAGAATCTGTGATAATTGTATAAATAAAATTATAATTCTAAATGAATTAGTCAAAAAAGAAACATTTCCATAAAACAATTAACAAAGATGTTCACATAGTGAAGTCTAGTCATTTATCTTTGACTCTGTGTGTATTTAGGTGGTGCATAACTATTTGTGATGCAGATTTATTAGGGGGCATTCATACTACAGTTGGATGTCTGTTCAGATAGGGTCAGTCAAAAAAAAAAAAATGAACGCCTATCATAACCAACATTATTTTCCATTTTTACACTGTCCGTTTTTTTCATTCTGCTTTCTGAGTATGTACATAAAAAAGGGACAGTAATAACAGACAACCATTAGCCACAGACTTTAATGTTATAACATAAAGGCCAAAAAAATAAAATCAAAATTTTTTTTTCAACCCTATGGACAATTTTTGATTTGAATCTCGATTTTCTTATTTACTTTTCTTATTTATTGAAATATGCAAAACAATCTATTTTAGGCTGGGGCCCTACATAGCGTAAACACCGTGATTTTTATAGTACTTGCATAGTGGATGAGATTCAGGCTAATCCCATCAACACTTTGTAGAAAAATATCCACTGCAGAAATGCTGTGATTTAAAAAATGCTGGCATTTTTGTAAATCACAACATGTCAATTATACCTACAGAAATGCTGGAGTTTTCCATATAGATATAATAGGGTCAGAAGTCCGCAGAGGAAAGCTCTGCGAACTTTCTGTGAAAGTGCTGCAGAAAAAAATGCAATGCATTTCTGCTGTGTTTTTTTCCCGCTGCGCTTTTTGGCTGCAGCTTGCTACTTGGGGTCTTAGCCTAAGTCACTAAATTCCAACACCCAAAAGGGTATGTTCACACAGAGATTGTGCTGCAGGAATTAGAATTTTTTTTTTTTTCTCCAGCACATTGTATGTTTCTGGAAAATTCACTTTAAAAACCGCACACATTTTTTGATGTGGTTTTTACAAAAAACCACCTCAAAAACTGTCAAAAACAGTGTTACATTTTTCCGTTTTTTTTTTTTTAGGGTTTTCAAGGCAGAATCCTCTCAAAGATAGGTCATGTCACTTTTTTCCCTTTAGCTTAAAAAAATCAGCTAGAGGAAAAAAATCTGTTACTGATTCCCATTGAAATGAATGGGAAACATTTTTTGAAGCAGATTTTGAGCTCACCCTAACTTTTATATGTTTCTGGCTGTGTATGAAGCTTTGTTAGGCCGAGACCCCATGTGGCATAGACTGCAGATTTTTTTACAGTCCCTGCAAAGTGGATGGAAGTCTAACGAGCCCCATCCACATATTGCAGAAAATTACACGCAGTGGAAATGCTGTGATTTTCAAAACCGTTGCAGTTTTGGAAATCGCAACATGTCAATTATAGCTATGGAAACGTTGGTGACCATAGGTATAATTGAAGCAGAAAGTCCGCAGAGGTTTCCTTTGACTTTCTGTGAAAAACTCTGCAGGAAAAAACACAATGCGTTTCTGCCACGGTTTTTCCCGCAGTGCTTTTTTGCTGCGGCCTTCTATGTGGGTCTTTAGCCTAAAGTGTCTTTTTTTGCGACATAAGGTGTAGTTTTAACTCATACCATTTTGGAGAACGTCTGTTGTTTTGATAACCATTCTATTTGGTGATCATCGTATGGAATAAGCGTTTTTATAGATGGGATGCCTAATGTGTTTATTGTTATATGCATTTTATGGCAATTTTAAATTTTTTATTTTTTATCACGGGGATACACACTCCTCACTTTGATAGGAATGCTGGAGAAGTGCTGTACTTAGCTATTTCCAGCACTCCCATTGAAATGAATGAGAGCACTCATGCTCTCATTCATTGAAATGAATGAGAGCATGAGTGCGTCGGTGCAGCTATGTTCACAATGCAGGTATCACTATCACCAATTTATCCCCACGTTGTGAAAACATTTTGGCAATGGCAGAAACGCTGCTGCAATAAATGCTGTGTTTTACATTACCTGCAAAGTGCATGGGATTCTAACTACTCCCATACACACACTGCAGAAAAAAAATCTGAAACGGATATAGTGCGATTTCGAAAAGAAATGTTTAATCAGCTACAAATTCAATATGATTATGTTCAGTGGACACGCAGCGTCGCATTTTTGTAGATCGCAGCTTGTAAATTATACCGACAATAACGCTGGCATTATCCGTATTGGTATAATAGAAGTAGAAAGTCTGTAAAGGAAAACCATGTAGACTTGAAAAACGTGAAAAACGATGTGGAACGATGTGGAAAAAACCACAATGCGTTTCCACCGCGGTCTTTTTTGCAGCATTATTTTTACAATGCTTCGCAGCATGAGGCTTTAATTCAATTAATCGCCTAGCTCTACTTAGTAGTGACAGCCACTGTGGTCTCAGAACTCAGTGAAGTTATAACAACATCAAGGTATATAGTGTGTCATGCCTCAGTAATGAAAAATAGCCTGGAATTAGTCAGTGTTTCATATACTTATTAGTGATAGCCCCTGTGGCCCTAGAACTGACTGTAGTTATAACTATCTCTGGGTATATAGTGTGTCACCACCTCAGTAATGAGAAATAGCCTGGAATTAATCAGTTTGTCACTTACCTATTAGTGATAGCACCTGTGACCCCAGAACTGAGTGCAGGCATAACTACATCTCGGTTTATAGTGTATCACCTTCTTAGTAATGAGAAATTGCCTGGAATTAATCAGTGTGTCACTCACTTATTAGTGATGGCTCCTGTGACCCCAAAACTGAATACAGTTATAACTACATCCAGGTACATAGTGTGTCATCCCCTTATTAATGAGAAATATCCTGGAATTAATCAGTGTGTCACTTACTTATTAGTGATGGCTCCTGTGAACCCAGAACTGACTGCAGGTACAACTACATCCAGGTACATAGTGTGTCACCCCCTCAGTAATGAGAAATAGCCTGGAATTAATCAGTGTGTCACTTACTTATTAGTGATGGCTCCTGAGACCCCAGAACTGAGTGCAGGTATAACTACATCCCAGTATATAGTGTGTCACCCCCTCAGTAATGAGAAATAGCCTGGAATTAATCAGTGTCCTGTGACCCCAGAACTGAATACAATTATAACACTGTATATCATCACCCTAAAAATATTAGTTGAATAATTTGTAAGGTCCCACTGTTGGCTTGGCTGCTTCTAGCAAGAAAGTAGACTTAAACTTAAATAAATGAAATAAATAAAGTAAAACAACATGAGAAGACATGTTATTAAAAAACAGTTTCGTTTTTTTGTTGTTTTTTACTCCAAAGCCAAGTGTAGATCCTTAATGGAGGAAAGTAAAAAAGAAACAACGTTCATTTTTTATTTTATTTTGTTTTGAATCTATTCCTTTTCTAGGCTAAAAATTACCCTTAAATACTGGAGCAGATTTATTAATACTGACAGTGTAAAGTTAGACTAGACAGTTTTAAAATGCAATATGGCACATAGTTACTGTAGATTGTCTAGTTTTACATCACATCAGTCTGGCACACAATGTCACATCTTAAGCCCCACCCCCTTTTTGATAGCCCTGTACAAAGCACAGACACTGTCAGAAAGTATCAATAACAGTTAATAAATTAGCGTAAAACATGTACAACTGCATTTTGCCATAAATTGTGCCATACTTCTGGTGCATTTTAAATAGTAAATCTGTCCGATTACCTAAAATGTGACTTCATTAAGAATTTCCAACACCATTTGCTTTTTTATTTGAATAGGGTAAAGGTGAATTTCTTAAAAGGGTATTCCTGTTTCCAGGATAATATTTAAACTTGTAGCTTAAAGAGAATCTGTAACCAGAAGCCAGAATATCAACCCAGCCCTCAGATAAGTAGGTTAGGGTTACCTAAATCCATCGTTGTTTTCCCCTTGTGAATCAGTTCCTCCATTGCTGAGGTATTGCTTTCTCTGTCAATATGCAAATGAGCTCTATGGAGCAACCAAGGTGTTGCCATTGCTCCAAAGAGATAAATAGTAATGTCTTTATTGTTCCAAAGAGCTCATTTGCACAAAAAATTGAACAAAATGAGAATATCTTGGTAATGAAGTCACCAATTCACAAGGAGAAAACACAGTTTGATTCAGGGGACCCTAGCCGATCTATCTGCAGGGGTTGATAGCCTAAGTTTTGGTAATAAACTCCCTTTAAGCTAATTGAAGTGTTTTAGCCAATACATTGCTTTATCTATCTTGCTCCATTTGCCAGGTACAGTCAAATATGTGTCTTCAATGTTACAGCGTGTTGCCTAGATTTCAGAAAACTATCTAGCTATCTAGTTGCACTATCTGAGTTACTTAGCCCCTGTTCTTGGCCACTTTCTCTTATATTCTCTGTCATTGATGGCTAATAGCTCTGGAAAGTGCACTTAGCTGTTGAGCACTGAGCTGTACGTTAGGATAAGCCTGTCTATCTACTTGTTACTGAACCAGGACAAAGAGGGGAGAGGAGACAGGGGAGCAGGTAAAACACTAAGATGAGAAAGCCCCTTCGATATATGTTTGCAATAGTTGTAGTTTCTTCAGACCTCAGAATCAAGAAAAAGAGCTCTACAATTTTTTTGCACATATGGTGCAATGTGAAGTAGCTGTGGGCCCACTGTGTCACTGAATAGATTTGACTTGGGTCTGCTCCTAAGGATGTTGTCTAAGTCATCTCCAGGGTTTCACTATTTTAAGAGATTGTCTGGCCCCAAATTGAATTTTCATACTGATGACCCATCCACAGTATAGGTCAACAGTATGTGATCTGTCAGGGTCTGACACCCAGACCCTGCCCAGATCATCTGTTTCTAGCAGCCTCCTGTATGTATGGGCAGTGCACCCAGTAGCCCCGTCCACTGCATAGTGGTGAATTGCAGTCCCACTTCTATTACTTGAATAGGAGTTGTGCTGCACACGCCGCCTGTCCAGTAGTAGCTTCTAGCAGGTTGCTAGAACAGATGACCTGTGCAGGGTTCAGGTTTTGGATCCCCAAAGATCACAAACTGATGACCTATCCTGTGAATAGGTCATCAGTATGAAAATTTGATTTGGGGCTGGAAAATCCTTTTAACTTCTGTAAAAATATTTGTTTTATGATGCATGTGATCACTAGGTCACTATCTTTTGGAGTATTTCCAGTGTAGGTGATTGCTAGAAATGAGTGAACTGGTTTGGAACAAACAAGATTTGGTCTAAATTTTGGAAAAAGTTCAGGTTCAAACTAACCCGATCTTTCTGCAGTTCAATTAGCACAAACCAGCTAAAACTGCAACAACTCAATGAATGGAGAAAGCAGAGAATAATAATAACATAACCTTAGGGATCTGTGGCTTAACCAAAAATGACTTGCAAGCAGACCTCATGACAGACTACTGTAGTCAATCAGAGGGACTAAAGGTCAGATTACTGATGACATAAAAGCAAAAAGGTGTCTATTTTGTGGGGATAGGTTAGAGAGAGAGGGTCTCAGACAGTAAAACTGACAGATTTAGTACAAATACACAGATAAACAGTGTGAGGATTTTGGGAAAGTGTACTGTACTGGGATGGACTGGAGAAGAAGATTTTTATTTAGAAGAGGAGTCCTCTAGAGAAGTTACTCTAGTGTCTGACATGTCTGTCACAAATAAAATAGCAAACAGTACTGTGATTCTCTATATCTGAGTGTGTATAGTAGTATAATGTTGTACCGTGTTAGCCATTGAAAGTAGTGGAAGAGTGAAGAAATCAGGCGATACCTTTTAACTTCTAACTGAGTATATTTTTAAGTAAGCTTTCAGAAGTGCAAGCTTCCTTCATCAGACATGGTGTTATACAAGAACTGAAAATTCACAGATTTTTATACACATGGTCTTCAAAGGATTTTAGAGTCCTTTAAAAAACCCAAAACAAAATGCAATCTAAGTAGAGATTACAACAGGTCAAAAAACAATCTGGAAAGTTGTGGGGCGTGACAGAGGGATCTGTTATCTGTTTGCTATCAGAAGGTGATTTGTGACCCTCACAGTTCATACAGAGTGTGACATGAAGCTGGCATGAATATTAAGTCCAAATTGCGGAGTTTGAAATATTTGCATAAACTTGTACTCCCATTCTTTCCTTTCCTCCTGCGTCTTAAAATGTCCCATTAAAACCACAACCCGCAAATCTTCAATATAGTGGTTTTCTCCAGAGAAATGTGCGGCCACTGGGAGATCGGTTCTGCTGTTATTAATATTGGATCTGTGTGAGTTCATTCGTTGACTGAGTCTCTGCCCTGTTTCCCTCACATAGAGGCCTGTGGTGGGACATTGCACACACATTATGAGGTACACCACATTGGAAGACCTGCTGGAGAATGTCGCCCTAATTCTGTGCACCTGTTGTGGCTGTGGGATAGGTACATTGTCAGCGGTGTGGATGTGCTTGCAGGTCATGCACCTTTTATGTAGGCAAGGTGAGGTGCCATTTTCAGTTGGGGCCTTCAGGGCACTCCGGACAATAATACACCTCAGGTTTGGTGGTTGTCGAAAGGAAAGGAGAGGGGGGACTGGAAATATGTCCTTGAGTCTGTTGTCCCTATGTAGCACAGGTTGGAGATCCTTTGCAATCCTTCGTAGGATCTCCAGCTGTAGGTTGTAGGTGACAACTAGGGGCACTCGGGCTTCTTTCTGGGTCTTTTTATATGTGAGCAGACTGTCTCTGTTAATGGCTGCCGCTTTGTTTAATTGGTTGTCCGTCACTTTTGGTTTGTATCCCAATTGGAGAAATTTCATCCTCAGATCCAGGAGGTGCTTGTCCAGGTCTGCTTTGTCGGAGCAAATACGATTGTATCGTATAGCCTGGCTGTAGATGATAGATTGTCTTGTGTGCTTGGGGTGGAAGCTGTCGTTTCTCAGGTAGGCCGTTCTGTCTGTAGGTTTGTGGTATATTGATGTGAGTAGCCGGTGGTCTTTGATGTATATTGTGGTATCCAGAAAGTGAATTTCACTCCCTGAATAGCTAAGTTTAAGGTTGATGGTAGGGTGAAAGTCATTGAAGTCATTATGGAATTGAAGTAGGGCCTCCTCACCTGCAGTCCAGATGACAAGGATATCATCGATATAACGAAGGTAAATCATAGGTTTGGTGGCACATGTTGATAAATATGCTCCTTCCAGTTCTGCCATAAAGAGATTTGCATATTGGAGTGCACATCTGGTCCCCATTGAAGCTCCCATTTGCTGTAGATATAGATCCTCTCCAAAGGTAAAATGGTTGTGGCTAAGGATGAATTGTATGAGCTGCGTTACTGGTTCTGTTGGGAGGTTTTGTTTTGCCAGGTGTACCCGACATGCTGCAACTCCATCCTTGTGGGGAATGTTGGTATACAGGGATTCCACATCCATGATGGCCAAAATGGTACCCTCAGGTAGTGGGCCCAGGGCATTCAGTTTGTTAAGAAGGTCAGTGGTGTCCTGGATATAGCTTGTATCCCTGACAAGGGGTTTTAGGAGATTTTCCACCCAACCTGAGATGTTTTCTGTCAGTGTCCCAATGCCAGAAATGATAGGCCTCCCAGGGTTACCATCTTTGTGTATCTTTGGGAGCATATAGAAGCAGCCCGGCCTGGGATCTTGTGGGATAAGTCCTTTTACCTGATTCTCGATCTGGATTGGAAACTTCTTGATCATACTCTTTAGTTCTTTCATATAGGCCTTTGTGGGATCACTTCTAAGTTTGGAGTAATGGATGGGATTTGACAGTTGCCTGTTTGCTTCCTGGATATAGTCTGAGGTGTTCATTATGACTATTGCGCCCCCTTTGTCAGCTGGTTTTATTATTATATCCTGATTTTCTTTTAGTGAAGTAATAGCCTTCTGTTCCTGCAGGGTTAGGTTATGCACCTGTTTCTTTTGTTTCTCCAGGATTTCTGATTTTACTTTGCTTCTGAAACAGTCAATATATTTATCCAGTGCTGCATTAGTTCCAGGGCGTGGGGTCCAGGTAGATTTTTTGGTAGGATTCCTTATGGGCTGTTCCATCTCAGAGTCACTGCTGTATGGAATGTCTTTGCCATAAAAATATTCCCTTAATCTCATTTTTCTGAAAAACTCCTCCATATCATTGCAGAGTTTGATATGGTCAGTGTGTGCTGAGGGGCAGAAGGAGAGACCTTTGGAGAGAACTGATATTTCGTGTTTGTTTAGCTCATAAGAGGAAAGATTCACAACACAGCTTTGCTGAGCTGGGCTGGTATTTGCGGTTGTAGTAATGAGGCCTTTTTGTCTCAGTCTGTGGAGCTTTTTCTTTTTGTTGTTAATAAGCATGTCCTTAAGTTTCCGGTAGTATATGTGGAGTTTGGCCTTCATTTCCTCTGTGGCATTATCCAATGATGATTTCAGGGCCTGTATCTCCTCCTGTGTTCTTTTTTTGTTGTTATAGGAAATTTTTATCATATTGTTACGCAGCCTTTCAGATGTCCGAATACATAGTTGTTCTGCATATCGGCTGTTGTAGGTGTGCCGGGTTGGGTTACATAAATTGAAGCCTTTTGGGATGAGTCTCTCCTTTTTGCATTTTGTTAAGAAGAAGATGTCACTGTTGAGTTGTGCAAGTTTCTTAAGCTGGTTTTTCAGTTCCATTCTTTTGCGGTACATTGTGGTATAATGTTGTACCGTGTTAGCCATTGAAAGTAGTGGAAGAGTGAAGAAATCAGGCGATACCTTTTAGAGGCTGAGTATATTTATAAGTAAGCTTTCAGAAGTGCAAGCTTCCTTCATCAGACATGGTGTTATACAAGAACTTAAAATTCACAGATTTTTATACACATGGTCTTCAAAGGATTTTAGAGTCATTAAAAAACTTCTGTGTGTGTATGACTGATACAAGTCTGCAGTAGCTGCATCAATTACAATTCTCATAATCAAATTAAAAATTCAATGTGTACTGTGTCTAAGGACAGACAATTTACACCAAACATACTCTTTTAGTACCTATGATTAGTTTCACAACGAACATATTTTTGTGGATTCAGATTTTGCTGCTTGAGAGTCATTCTCATTCATTAAAATTTGGCTTTTTTTGTTTTTGCTAAACAGTGCAATTATACACTACACTGAAGTAGCTCTTTACAGTATTTTGTTATTGAGTTTTTGAAGCCGAAAAAGTAATTCAAGTCAGTAGTATCAGTAAAATCTGTAAAAATCTAGCTTGTCTTTTTCTGGACAAACATTGTAAAAACCCAGTGCAATTATACCACCAGTATAACTGAAACAGCTCTTTATTTTTTATTGAGTTTTTGCTGCAGAAAAAGTCATTCAGATCAGTCGTAGCTGTAAAATTTGGCTTCTTTTTTCTTTGTCAAACAGTATAAAAAAGCCCAGTGCAATTATACACTACATTGGAGTTGCTCTTTTTTATTGAGATTTTTCTATAAATAATACTATGTAAGAATGATAGTAAACAAAATGAAATAAATTAAAATAATACCAAATTTGTAACTACTCAAAAAGGAATCATTTTGTTCCAATGTGTTCTTTCAATTGTAATTTTTTTTTTTTAATTTTCTTTTTTTTTTTAATTAATAATATGTTTTATTATTAATTCTCGCATAACAAGATACAATTACATGAAGGAAATTTAAGTCAATGAACAGGTTCATAGAAAAAGTACTTCTGACATAGTACAATAGTAATGGTGAAAACTAAATGAATTCAATAAACTCAAATTTTAGTAAATCAATACTGAGCAGTACTAAGCAATATAAGGCGCAGCATAGGCAGTAAGAATAGAAGAGAAAAATAATAAGGGAGAAGAGAGGGGAGAGAGAGGGACAGAAGGAAGGGAAGAAAGAAAGAAAGAAAGAAAGAAAGAAAGAAAGAAAGAAAGAAAGAAAGAAAGAAAGAAGAAAGCGAAGGGGAAAGGAAATAGGAAGTGATTGAGAAAGGGAGCGTGTAGGAGCGAAGGGTAAACAAAGGACATCAAAATAGAGCTATGGGGTAATATGGGATATTGAGCATGGGCAGGTGGGAAGGGGCATGGTGTTTACTCCTAGGAAGGCGGGGAGGGGTGAGGATAAAGGGGTGGAGGAGGAAGAAAGAAAGAAAGAAAGAGGAGGAGGAGGAGGGGAGAGGGGAAGAGGAGGTAAGAGGAGGGAAGAGGGGGGAGGACTCACAGTCTCAGATCTCTCCACTTTTCCCAAGTCTTGAGGAAACGGGCATGTGTCCTGGATTTCCAGCTTGACAACTCTTCAAAACGTGAGATCTGATTAACCTTTTCAACCCATTCCATTTTATACGGGGGCTCAGCGCTTAGCCATTTGCAAGGTATAAGTGAGTTGGCCGCTGATAATAGGAGTGAGACAAGATTGTGTCTCGATGGAGTATAGTTAGCAGACGGTAGTGAGAGCAAGATCATAGTTGAACTGAGTTCAAAGGTCGGGAGGAGAGTTGCCGAATCACGGATTGGACATCACTCCAGAACTGACCAACTCCCGGGCATGACCACCAAATGTGCGACAAGGATCCGCTCTGGACCTTACATCTCCAACATAAATCAGAGTCTGATAAGTTCATTTTGTGGAGTCATTGCGGAGTGTGGTACCATCTGGTTAGCAACTTATAATGAGTTTCCTGAAGGTGTACACGGGAAGAAAAGCCATATGGGAGTTGCGTAATATTTGTTTGACTTGTCCCTCTGAAAGGGTTATATTCAATTCAAGTTCCCAAGAAGTTAGAAAGGCTGGTTTGTGTATCTGGATTGGACTGACAAAGGTAGTTAGAACATAGGATGTCTTGGACATGAGTTTGTGTCGAACCATGAGGTTGAGTTCGAAGGGGGTGAGTTTGATGCATATCTTATTAGCTGTAAGCCAGTCACGAGTATATTTGTACAGGTGGCGTTTATGTAGAAAGGATAATGGTTTCTCAGAGACCAGCGATTCCAGCTTCACGAAATCCACTTCAGTTGTTTCGTCAACAACCTCTAGCAATCTGTGAGAGAACAAGCGATGCCACATGTCCGAGCAAGCCACTTTCGACCTTCCCAGCCAATCCAGTAGAATGCCTATAGGGATTATGGGCGAAGGAGAGGGTGCCAGTGTTTCTTTCAGGTCCCACCATGTTTCACAGGCGCCTAACAGGAGTTGGTCAATTGATTTGGAACGATGGCCCGAGGAGCCATACAGCCACAGATCTACTTGGCAGGCCGGCCCAAATGTGCAGGCAGAGAATTTATTCAACAACGAGAGCGGTTCCGGTGAGGTGAACTCAATCCAACGCTTCAGTTGGACCGCTTTGTAATAATCCGAGACATCTGGCAAGCCTATGCCCCCTGCCAAGTTTTTCTTCATTAAGAGACTTATAGAAAGACGTGGACGTTTACCATGGCAGAGGAAATTAGAGAAAAGGCTTCTTATGGACTTGAAGAAAAGGGGGGTCAATTGTAATTTTTATTAAAGTGTTTAAAACAGATACAAACTCGTACACCTAGATGCATAATAAAGATACATGCAAGGTAATTGTATGGCACACAAATGTAGAAAAAATTGAGTATATGCACAGGTACAAGAACAACAAATATAACCTTTTGAATCAAATGGGAATTCAATTAAGAAAATGAAAGGGGGCACAAGATGAGATACAAAATGAGAAGGGAGCGGGATGAGAAGGAATACATGAAGCGACTTAATATCTCCCATTTGTAAGTTAGAGCTCATTGCTTCATTCTGACCCTCGGGTTATTTTCTGGTTATTTGTTTGCCTGCTGATTCTGCTATTGATGTACCCGCTCAGATTAGACCCTTGGCTTTCTATTGGATATCTGTTTTGTTTCCTGATTCTACCTCTGACGACTTCTCCAAAGGGCAATGCACCTTACAGCCAAGGAGTGGAGCACAACATCCCTGGCCAGGAAGAACAGTTCGGCAGGAAGAGAGAGGTCACCAGCAAGCACATCCTGGTGGCACAACATAGTAGTTAAATCACCCTAACTTTTTTGTTTTTGTGTGGTTTTTTCAAGACCTTTTTGTACATTCTTTAAGTTTATTAATGATAAATTGTACAACAGGTAAACATAAAATTATTTTTCATTTACAGTAATAGTAATTTTGTTCATTCAACTTAAAGTATTAATATTGGGTCCTTTATTTTAAGGGTACAACATGTGAGTTATCAGGATGGATATATAACACTTCAAGTTGATGTGAAAGGTATCTGTCTGTTTGTTTTTTTCATTTATTTTTTTTTACGTTTTTTCATGTATATATCTTTTCTGGGGGCATTTAAACTTCATATATATTTTCTTCAATTTTGCATCTATTTGAGCCAATATCCAGATAAAGAGGAAAAACACATCCATCAGAAATCATAAGGCCCAATAACAAAATTTAGAAGGGACCCCACCCCACAATTGATGTTAGTTAATTTGCTATCATTGCGCCCGACACTGCTTTTGTTACCTTTTTGACAGTGACAGAGATTGTTAACAATGTGTCACGAATATTATACTTTCAGTCTGGTGGGTTTTTTGGTGTTTTTAATATTTTTTTTACCATAAAAAACACAGTTAGAAATGCTGTTGTCATATGTTACAGAGTTTTTCTCTGCGGAGTTTCTGCCCATATTATACTTAAAGAGAGTCTATCATTAAAAAAAACACTTTTAAGCTAATGGCACGTTGGAATGGCCTTTAAAAAGGCCATTCTTCTCCTACCTTTCATTGTTGTCTTCTCCCAGCCGTTTCTGTAAGAATCCATTTCTTCAATTATGGAAATGATCCTCACGGAGCACCCGGGGTGTTCCTCCTTGGCAACGAGCACCCACCGCATCATCGCTTGTCACCGCCAATTAGTCTACTGTGGTGACTACCATCTTGGTCTTCTCTTCTACTTTCTCTGACACAGTGCTGGATGGCAGTGACTGCGCATGACGGGCCGCCATTTTCCGGTGGTCCGTACTGCGCCTCTTGTGAAAGACCACCGGAAAATGGTGGCAGTCCAGCGCTGCGTCAGAGGAAGTAGAAGAAAGAAGATACAGAGAAGACCAAGATGGGAGTCACCACAACAAACTAATGGGTGGTGACAAGCGATGACGTGATGGGTGCTTGCTGCCACAGAGGAACGCCCCGGGTTCTCCGTGAGGGTCATTTCCATATTTGAAGAGACGGATTTTTACAGAAACAGCTGGGAGAAGACAACAATGAAAGGTATGAGCCATTAGCTTAAAAATGGTTTATTTAATGATAGATTCCCTTTAAACTGAAAACGCTAGGATTTCCGCAGGTATAATTTTTTTTTTTTCTTTTTGCAAAGTTTCAGATTTTTTTTAAAATGTAAATAAAACTATATAAATTTGGTATCCCCAGAATCGTACTGAAACACAGAATACAGGTAGATGCCGTAAAAACAAAGCCTGTAAAAGAGTCGCACAATTGCACTTTTTCTCTAATTTCACCCCATTCTGAATTTTTTTTCCAGCTTTCCAGTAGATTGTACAGAATATCCAATGGCACCATTATGAAAAACAATTTGTCCTACAAACATTAAGCCCTCATATTTCTCTGTGAATGGAAAAATAAAAAAGTTATGGGGTTTGGAAGATCGTGGAGCGAAAAACGAAAATCAAAAAATGCCTGTGGTGGGAAGTGGTTAATAATCTAAATAATAAACTGAAATGTGAAAAATAGTAAAGAAATGATAGGAAGTTTTTTTGCCATGTAAACATTAAAGTTGAGTAAGGATTCAAAGTATCGGAGCTACAGTTTCAGACAATCCCTGGATAGTTGCCAGTAACTATTTCTTACGTGATCTAACATTCATCTTAATCTGTGAGGTTTTACATTTTACTAGTAGTTCTGTTTAGTAGTGTTGCATTGTCAGCAACAAAATAGATTTTATTTTTAAATGGAACTGTGCAGTGGATGGAGCATGTATAATTAATAGTCTATATATACCCCCTTTTAGTTATCTGGCAAATATGGGCTTCTAGGCTCAGGATATACTGGCCTCAACCCATGTTAGATGAGCTTGTTTTTATAACACTTATGAGGAAAGCATGCTGACTTTCTCCAATTCATTACTTTGGAAGCAATTTCCTTCACATTTTTTATATTCCACAAGGGAACATTTTGCTATTTTTTGAGCCAAGCAGCTGTTTTCCCCACATATAACATTTATGAAATATTGTTTTGCTTACTTAGTATTTTTATCTTTACACTTACTCTTAAATACTTACAATTTTCTTGATAATTATATTCCATTCATATGATTTATTTGCCTTTTTGTATTCAATTTAAGAGGACATGTCACTAATCCACCTGGTGTTACTGTGTTCTCATATTCTTATGTAAGGAAAAAAAAAATTACTTCAGGGAGATAGAACATTTTGTACAAGTCATAATATCTCTTAGGCCCTCTTCTCTAGGACTATACTCCAATATTGCTTACATAACAAGTATATAACCAAAAAAATTTACAATAAGGCTAAGGTCCCATGTTGAAGAAACACAGCGGAAACAAAAATGCTACATTTTACAGTACCAGCAAAGTGAATGAGATTTTGGTTAATTCTAGTTAAGGAATCTGAAGCATTTCCCCTATAGATTTAAAGAAAAGGAAAGGAAAAAATCAGGAGAAGGAAAAAAATCTGAAAAAACATCTCAAACTCAATGAAAAAAACTGCGAAAAAACATGATGTGATTTTACTACGTTTTTTTCCACAGCATTGTGCTACATGGGACTTTAGTCTAATGGTGTTACAAGGAACTTTACACAGGTACAACTCTTGATTCTTTGGAAGCTTAATCAGTTCCGGTCCACTCTAAACTCTGCAAGGATGTGCAGAACTGGGGAGCCGGCTGTTACTACAGCCGGAGCTACTATAGAGAAGGCAAGGTTGGTTTATTACTGTCCCTGCCTTCCTGATGGCTGTATTCACAGCACTCAATGAGTCCTGTGAATACAGCTATGGGAGACGCCAGGATGTGACTCCCTTCTGCCCTGGCGGTCACATGATCCCTCGGGGATCAGAGACTGTAAGAGCTGCTGGATTCTAGAGGATCCAGCTCTGTAGTTATGGACAGAAAGCTGCATTCCATCTGTAACTTAGGCTAAATGCAACAGCCCCAGTTACTGAGGAAATCTGCCCCCTCACCAAAGAATACTGTTAAAATGCCCCCAAAGGTCTGTTATGATCTTATGGGGGACACAAAATAAAAAAAATAAAAAATGTAAAAAACACAAATGAAAGTAAAATCATTAAAAAAAAAAAAAAACGCCAATACCATGCCCATCACAGGTTCTAGCCCCACCCCCGACAACACAATACCAAATAAAAATCACTGTAGAAAACTATTTTAAAAAGTTTTTTTAGTAGCATTTTGTGCCATTTAATTTAAAAAAATGTGAAATGTGAAAAACAGACACGTTTTCCCTCCTTTTTTGTTTACATTTTCCTGGGTATAAAAAAAAAAAAAAAAATCCAAAAATAAAAATAACATAAAAATAAAGCCCCATGTGTCACCAAAAAAGGACACAAAAAATTGTTGTATAACCCATATGAAAAAAAAAGTTATAGCCTTCAAAACCCCATGTACGAAAAAGCCTGAAAATGTGTCTTGTCCTGAACCAGGAAAATTAGCCTGATACAAAAGTGGTTAAAGGGTTTTAAATGCTGTTTCTTTTAAGGGATTCATGTTCACTTTTAGGCTAAGGCCCCACGTAGTGTCCCGCAGCAAAATAGCGCTGCAGGAAAAAACGCGGCAATTTCCAAAACCACGTGGCGCCCTGGCCTTAAAATGATCTAAAAGGATAAATAAAGCAACTTTTCTAGTAGAGTGTAACACTACCAAAATCTCTCCTAAACCACTTGCATATATGCTGTTGTAGTGGTATTTAGTGGCATAGTGAGCAAACAATTTTTAGATAAAAGTCCAATCTTGCTGCTAACATAATAAACTCTTATGCTAGGTTCACACTAGTGTTCAGGTTTCCCTTCTTTGGGTCTGCTTGGGGACCCAAAAACGGAAACCCAATCCGCTTAAAAAGATCCCAGATAGATTATAATGGGGTCCGCTGGGTTTCTGCCTGAAAAATGTGGAGAGAAAAGTCCTGCTGATGCAGATTCGGGGACAGAATCCCCAAACGGAGTGCGAGTGCTGGTGTGAAGCCAGCCTTAATCTTTATGCAAATGAAATGTCCAAGGCATTAGGAGCACCGGATTTTTGCCTGAATCCATGGCAGATTCTGTCTCAAATCTGCCTCCCATTGTTTTCTGCCTCCCATTGTTGTGCTGCCTGATCTTGCTGCGGATTCCGTGGCTGATTCAGTCACGGACTCTGCGGCTTGGGAGTCCCTGCTGATTAGGCCCATTCATCTGGGTCTAATCAGTGGAGGAAAGCCGCAATGGAATGCTAATGCCCTGCAATCCCTTGGTCGAATACGGTGGCGGAAAATGGAGAGTAATTTCTCTTCATTTTCTCCCGTGTGAACCTAGCCTAAGGCCCAGCCGAAAATTCTTGCGAAAACGTGGGGAAGAGAGCCAAATTAGATATTTAGACACAGGGTTGGACTGGCCCCTGACCAGTGACGTAACGATCGCAGTCACAGGGGGTGCGACCGTGACCGGGCTCGGCGGGGTACAGGGCTCGCAGCCAGCTGGAGATGGCTGGGCCCCGGACCACTATGACAGCGGTCGGGGAAAGTCTGGTTTCCCGACCACTATACATACTGTTATTGGAAAGGGGCCCTGGTATATTGCAGGCCCCTTTCCAATAGATGGCAGCCCAGGGGAGGTGACTGAAAATAATAAATACATATTCTCACCTCTCCTGGGCACAGCGTTCTCTCCAGCTCTCTTCCATCCTGTGACGACTGAGGCCTGTGATTAGGCCCCAGCGGTCACATGGGGTGCGGCCGTGTAATGACGTCAGTGCGCCCACACGTGACCACTGAGGCACAATCACAGGCCTCAGCAGCGACGTCGGAAGAGGGCCTGAAGACGTTGAAGACGGCAGAATGGAGCGAGGATGCCAAGGAAAGGTAAGGCAAGGTGAGTATGAGTGTTTTTTTGTTATTTTTAATCACCTTCCCTGGGCCTCCGATTATTATACTCTGGGGTCTGAGGAGAGCCGAAAGTATAATAATACCACCGAAGCAGAGGGGGGATGTTGGGAGCTTATAATACTGTGGGGGTCCCCTGTGGAGCTTATACTCCATACAGTGGCTCCTTCACTGGTCCCCTATAATGTATGGGGACCATTGATGGGGCCATTATATTGTTGGGGGGGCAGTGATGGAGGCCAATAGCCTGGGGGGCATTAAAGGAGGTGTGCAGGATAACATTTTTTTTTTTTAATTACGCCGGGGTAGGCAAAAAAAACAAAACAAACCCCCAAACTTTCTCTCCTGTCCCCAGTGTCTCCCAACGCAGTTCGGTCCTGCTGTTCTGTTGTTTTCTTCCAGCTGAAGTTCCCTCTGAATGTGACTACCTGTGATGTCACGTGACCCTGAGGCCAATCAGCGGCCTAAGGGAAGGGACCTGGGACGTCACAGCTATTGAGGACTTCCAGCAAAAAGAAGACAGCGGAGCTGCGGGACCGGACCGTGCTGGGAGGACACCGGAGCACCAGGGACAGGTGAGTATATTTAGTATGTTTTTTTTTTTTTTTTTTTTGGCGGGGGGGTAGTGGGGGTTCACCTCCCCTGGACTAATTATAAAAAAGAAAAAAAATTATACTGGACAACCTCTTTAAAGTGTGGCGCATTAGGGGGGTATATTAAAGGGGTTGTCCAGGCATAATTTGTTATGGTTTATCCTCAGAGTAGGACATAGATACCTGATCTGTACGGGGCTGACCCCGGACCGATCAGCTGTATGGAGCCACTTCTGATACCCGTCCTGTACACAATACAGGGCTGGAAGCAGAAAGCTCTGTCCACTGTGTATTAGCCGGGCATCTTCACTGCACCTCAGCACATATTGAAGTCAGTAGGAGCTGAGCTGCAGTGAAGGCGTCTGACTGCTACACAGCGGATGGAGCTTTCTGCTTCCGGCCCTGTGTTGTATACAGAACGGGCGACGGAAGTGGCTCCGAACAGCTGATGGGGCCGTGTGTCAGCCCCCTAGCAATTAGGTATTTATGGCCTATCCTAAGCTTAGGCCATAAAAAAGATTAACCCTGGACAACCCCTTTAATATGCATCACACAGTTTAATGTCCCCCTCACAGGATGTTAGCTCCCATCACTGCTCCCACACAATATAATGACCCCATCACTGTTCCCCATACAGTATGGGGACCAGTGAGGAGGCCACTATGTGGGGGGACCAGTGAAGTGACCCCAGAAAAATTTGGCCCAGACAACCCCTTAAAAGAGGTTGTCCATAAACTAGAGTGACCACTGTGGTGGCCACCAGGCAGGTGCAAAAATAAGAAATTTTTTTTAAAAAAAAGCATACTCACCTGTCCCCAACACCCCATTGTCCCCTTCCTGTGTCTGTTCAGTCTCATGGTGGTGCCTCATTTCTGGAAATCCTGTTCCTAATTGGTCTTAGCGGTCACATGAGGTGCAGAACTCCCAGCAAGGAGTAGCCAGCACGAGACTGAATGGACACTGGCAGTGGACAACGGAGCACCGGGGACAGACGAGCATGCTTTTTAATTTATTTATTTTTTACTTTACACCTCCCATCAGCCACATGGGTTGCTCCAATTCCTGGACAACCTTTTTAAAGGATTTATCCATCTTTCTAATATTGATGGCCTGTCCTTAGGATAGGCCATCAATATTACATCTGCGATGATACAACAGCCAGGACCTCTGCAGATCAGCTTTTCCAGGACAGTGCGGCTATAGGTAAAGGTAATAATTCTAGGAGCCACGCTGTTCACTTGCCATACAAGGTGTAGCAGTAGGTTTAGGTAGTGTAGTGGTGCACATGGTATAGTGGATGAGCAACATAGCTCCCGACATGTTATTACCTTTAGCCGCCCTGTCTCGGTACCGCTGATCTGCAGGGGTCCTGATGGTGGGCCCCTAGAAACAATTCCACTGGTGGGCCCTAGACATACCAGTCCAACACTGCTGATAAGTATGGCAAAATGAATGGTCTATTGCTGACAAATGAATCTCTAAAAATATCCCTAAAATTTTGTGTAGCTATCATGCATAACAATACATCTTCATGGGTACTGAGTACTTACCATACCTTATATAGTCATTCTGCAGTGATATTCTCTTCAACCTGAACAATACATCTTAGGCTAGAGTTTGATTTCCATTCGGGGTCTCCATTCCCAAATCCGATTAAAAAATGCAGAGAGAAAAGTCCTGTAAGCAGGACATTATAAACTATGGGGTCCACGGGTAATTGCTTTTTAAGCGGGTTAGCTTTCTGTTTTTCGGGTCCACAGGCGGACCCAAAGAACAGAAAGCCGAACATTAGTATGAACCTAGCGTAACTCAAAAAATAAATGTTAGCAAGAAGCTAAGTTCGCAATAGACGTAAGGGTAAGACCCCATAGAGAATCCTTGTTTGTTACCATGGACATGCATATATGTCTGATTACAGCCACAAACACAAAAAGGATAGCAAGAAATTAAAGGGAGTCTAACACCAGCAAAAACTCTTCTAGGCCCCATGTTGCGGCCGCAGCAAAGAAGCACTGCGGGAAAAAACGCAGTGCAAACGCATTGTGGTTTTCCATATAGCGCTTTTCATAAAAAGTCCACAGATGTTTCTTCTGCGGACTTTCTGCTTCAATTATACTTATAGGGAAACACAGCATTTCCGCTGTAGATATTTTTCTGTAATGCGTGGATGGGATTAGCCAGAATCCTATCCACTTTACAGGTACTGTAACTAAATCGCTGTGTTTACGCTACATGGGGCCCCCGTCTTATACTTATGCAAGTTATATTAGCTTCTTGCTTACACTTCTTTTAGTTTCCTTAGAAAAGTAATTATATTATTGTCACTTTGTCTTTTTATTAAGTTAATTGATACTTTAAACAATAATCTATTTTTGATACATTTGGGCAGATAAACTAATACTGTCTAGCATTTAGACAGTGCAAAGTTAGACTATACAGTCTTAAACTGCAGCAGATTTTCCAAAGTGTCTATTTCTTTCTAAATCTGCCATACTTTTAGACTGTCTAATTTATTAGTTGACTTAATTTCCACCAAAATGTTGCCACATTGTCCAAAATTTGGAATATTCTCTGAAAATTTTGGTGCACTTTCTGGCTCACGGTTTTAGATGTTAAGCTCTACCCTCTTTATAACAAGCCCCACCCACCTGTTGGACAAGGCGCAAAAACTGCTAGAGGCTAAGGTCCCACGTTGCGGAAAAGCAGATTTTTTTTTTGTTGCAAATTTTGCTCCGTTTTTTTTTTTTTAGCCATATAGGAAGCTCTTATACTTATACCTTCTGCTCAATCCACTTCTGGTTTTGGCTCAAAAAACTGCAACAAAAAAAGTAGCTTTTTTTGAAATGTGGGGCCTCAGCCTAAAACACATATTGAATGAGGTTTAAAGCATGTATGCCAGGTTTTTGGTGCACACTATGTCAGAATTCTGGTGTGTATTTACTAGTTTATCAACCCCTTTGTGTTTTAGTTCTAGAACTTAGGCTTTTAATCAACATTTATTTTTATACAATGCTAATAATATTCCCGGATATAAATAATGAATTTATAAAAATAATAAAGCAAATGTTGGCAATAGAAAATCTATTTTCAACCAGAGAGCTTGTACAATGTAGTATCTACCTTCAGTTTCATTGTATTCTATTGAATTACTCTTTTTACAGATGGTTTTAATTTAATTGAAATCTGTACATCTATTTGGGAAATCAAGTTGAACTTTGCACATGTATTGTGCACATATGCTCTTAACTTATAACAAAAAGCCACGGGGATATGGCTGGAATATGCATTTATTCCTCAACACTTTCTAAATTCTAATAATGAACCCATCTGGAATAACAGTCCCTTGATATGTAGGCACTAAGCAGTCTTGAATTGTTCCTGTGCTATTGGCAGTACTATTGACCTCAAATAACTTATTGAACAGCTGTGGAAGGTTATAAAATTTATTATGCAATCCATCTTACGTACTGCACTTTTAGAAACTTTTCACAGAGAAAGCTTATTATTTTTATACAAATCCTAACAAACTAGTCCAGATGTAGCAAAGACTTCAGTTTAGTATTCATGTGTTTTCATGATTATAATTCTGTGAAGAAAATCAAGAGAATGGTTTGTAGAAATATATAGATATCCGTCATTATGCAAAAAAGCTAAAGAAAAAAAATATCATGTGGATGCACAACTTAACTATTATCACAAAGTAATGTGAGAAAATTCTTCATATGCAATATAACGGCCATAGCGTTCATTTTTAAGTCTCTATCAATATTTAATGCATTCCCATAAAACTTCTTTTTCATTTTTTAATTTGACTTCAATCCAAAATCCTGTGTCTTTTCTCATTAAAGAAGCATTCTGGTGATTTTATTTTACCTTTCATTATCTACCTATACTGCCAATATATAATTCAGTTAGTATTACTTTATTTAGTTATTGTTTTCTATCTGAAAATTCATGTGATTCATTTGGGCTATGCAATGTTTTCCTCTTTGCTCTGCTATCTATCCCATGATGTCTCAGCACAGAATCACATGGGCAGCTAGAGGACTGGGACACAGTGTAATCATCATTTTCTCTTCATATTCTACTAAATCTAAAATTATAACTGTGCGACACAAAATGTCTTATATCAGCAGTATATAGTGATAGCAGTTTTTGTCCCCCCCTATAGAGAGCTGTGTGGTACACATCATACAGTTTTAGTTACACAATGAGTTCTGTTGCCCTAGATCCCCTCTACCCTTGGCAGAGCATAAAACTGTATTAGGCTAAGGCCCCAGGTTGTGGAAACGCAGCTTTTTTTGTGGCAGATTTTGTTGCGGTTTTTTGAGCCAAAGCCAAGAATGGCTACAAAAGGAATGGGGAATATAAAGGAAACTCTTATACTTCTACCTTCTGCTCAATCCACTCCTGACTTTGGCTCAAAAAACCGCAAAAAAATCTGCAACAAAAAAAATCTGCTTTTCCTCAACGTGGGACCTTAGGCTTATTCTCTGGGGGTCACCCTGAGATCACATGGTCCAAATAAGGAGAAAAAAAAACCTGAATTTTCAGATAGAAAGGAATAACTAAATAAGATGATACAGTATATTGAGGGAGTACATGATGAAACAATAACAAAAAAAAAATAAAAATCGCTGGAGTGCTTCTTTAATTTAAGGAAGACAGAGCAAAAGCCAGAAAATGGCACAATGCTTTCATTATACTGAGGTTTTTTAGATTTAGTTGGGTTCTATTTTAAAGCATTTTGCTTGAGCCATTGAATATAAATAGTTAAAAACACTAAACAAATTGGATTCCAGTAAACCATAATCTTAGGTCCCCAGATCAGAAAAAATATACTGTTGCTGCAGAATTTAAGACAAGTCCCGAAACCTTGTGGACTTCACCTCTTTGTCTGTGGGATTCCAATTATGGTTAACAAATTTCTTTCACCCTCTGGCCTAGGGTGAGTCACCAGTGGGGAGAAGCAACACATTGACACACAAGTATGTCAATGTATGAAGATGCTGTCTCAAGGTTCAACACCTTGACAACTGGTATGCCTCTTACAGTTATAGCATTTGATACAGCCAATCAGTTTAGATGGAAATTACATATATGGTTAAAAGATGTGTTTTTCATATTAGTGGATATGATAATTACTCATCTTGGTTTAAATTTATATTTATTCTTTTTATTCAGTGAGATCCCTAATTGCTTTATATCGGACAAAATCTTGAGTTCAACAGCTGAACACTTTTGGGAAATTTATATCACTATATTTCAAATAGCTTTTAAATCAAAGTTATTTCACATTATAAAAGATATAGTAAAATTCTGTTTAATAACCCAAAACATAATTTATTTCACAATACCATCAAAACATGCCTATCCTTTAGCATCCTGTTACAATATTATTTGGAACACTAAACCCAAAGTTCATGTGGGTGTATTAGTGTCCCAAATTGTCCTTAGAGGTTCCATTTAAGTACCTAATAGACTATTTTTTTTGTTGTATACCATTTGCAGACATTTTCATTTTTTGTTAAAGGTGGATATAGCCTTTAATTTAAAGACTACTAAATTTAGAATAACAGTAAAGAAAACTTTTCATATTTCATATATTGTATTTATGGTTGCATAGCTTTTAGGCTTACCAATAAGACAAAAATTACTAAAATAATTACAGTATATTTGTCTTAATACTTTACAGTAATTATCAATAAATGTTATTGGCATGATTATGGTTATTTTTATTATTATTATGTAACTATTCTAAGTAATATAAACTAACATGTCATTTCCTAAAACACTAATTAATTGTATTACCAGCTGAAATGAAGTAACTATGTATAACTCAATAGGATTAGGCTAAATCTTCTTGTGTAGCTTGGAGGAGAGAATGAATAGTGAAAGAAATTTACATGCAACCCCAGTGGCGTTAAAATGAGAAAGTTTTATGCATGGGAAATAGTGAATTCCTATTTGTGTTCTGTCCAATGGCTTGCTGTCTCCTCGACCAAGATAGAATTGAATTACTAAAGATTCCACAGTGGCCAGTAAAAGGTTGAATGGAATTTAGTTCTCCTTTGTGAGCAATGTGAAGAGAGAGAAAGGACACAGTAAAGCTTTCATTGACCCAAATCTAAATCCAGTGTGTCTAACTAGGAAATTGCTCATTCACATGAAAGCCAAAAAAGCATCTAGGCCTCAATGAGGCTGACACAGCAAAATCAATTCAGAAAACAACAGCTCAGTTTCGGAAGTATTCTGTAAATGAAAGAGGGATAAATCAATAAAATCGGAGAACAATTTGCTGGTGTTGTCCACTTACTGAACTAAGGCATTACCTTTGTGCTATGAATTGTGATGAATGTATACACTTATCATTCTTAAATAATCCATTTATTGCTGTTTGTTTTAACTTTTAAATGGCAAAATAAAATGTAACTACAAATGGATGTCTACCATGCCTTGACAATGGGTTTATAGCCCCTTTGAGAATTTTTCCAGGTTTTGTAATGCTCACTACTAAGATAAAGATATGTACTAATATAAAAATGAAAAGATTTTTGAAAAAAATATAAAATTTATGTACAAAATTAAATATTTTTTTTAAGTTTATCCTTTTGTATATTTAAAGGGACACTCAGGAGATTTTTTTTTCGATTCATTGGGAATTAATCTTAATCTTAATTAATCTTAATCTATTCCCACACTAGGGAATTTTTTTCCAGCCAAGGCATACCTGCCCTGGCCCACCTTGTTCTCTGCCTCGCTCTGCCCATTTTCCTACAAAGTGGCATGTGCAAAAAATGGTCACATGTATAGCCATCTATACCAGAAAACTAATGTAGATAGGTTAAAAAATCCCACAGTATCTTTCCTTATCCTGCTTTCACCTTCTTCAATAAGTCACATGATCACAACATGGCCTCTTTTTTCTAGCATGGGTTGCTAGAAATCAGAAGTTCTCTTTCTGCTGCATGCAGATTCTATTGAAAACTTCCATGTGACCTCAGATTCATCACCACTGCCTGTTCTTCTGTCCTAGCTCTTCTGTGAAAATGCCTCCCTGATTATTCTCTTCCTCTTACATAATCTTCTCCCTCTCTCCGATATTATCCATAGGACCTCCTCTCTCACAGTCAGGTCACCATGTCCCCATTACCTTCCATGGTTTTATCAGCAACAGTTTGTGTAGCTTTCAGGACCTGGGAATGTGACATCATCTTCCCAGTGTAGGGTCCTGGCAAGTATATACTAATATGATTACGACAGTGTTTTGCAGAAACAAGAAATAGACGTGGGTACAGGTACTAGACATGGGTTACAGCGTCAGCAATAGCAGAAAGTACTTTAATCCTGTGCAGAGGTTGAAATCCTAATAGTTTATCTTATAAACAAAAAAAACAACAACAAAAAAAAACACCAAAAGCATTTTTCAAGAATGCAGATAGAAATATATAACGATTTAGATGCAAGTAAAGATTACAGCATGTCTTCTAAATGCCAGATAACATACAATAACCTACAATAATAAGTGTATTATGGTGACAGAAGGAGGCCAGTGGACTCAATGCTGAGCTATATGTTAGTATCCTTCAAAATGAGTTACTTCATATACACTTGAGTACTATGGGTATGACAAGGACGACATAGTGTTCCAGCAGGACAACGACCAGAAGCATACATTGAGATTAGTAATGAAATGGTTCAATGACAATGAAGTAGAGGTGCTGGATTGGCCCCCACAGTCCCCAGACCTCAATCCAATCGAACACTTGTGTGTAGAGTAGAAGAAAAAGCTGTATTTGTACCCAAGTGAGTCGAGCAGTATGCACCATCATTGGGAACGTGTAGAAGAGGCCTGGAATCAGATTTTGGTCGAAGCTGTAGTGCAGGGGTAGGCAGCCTTTTTTGTTCGGCGTGCCGATTTTAATTAAAAAATCAAAGATGAGGTATTCGGAGTTCCGGTCAATAATTGTAAGTCTGACGACCCCTAAACTAAAGTCATATACCACAAACCATAACACAGAAGTGCTGCCACAAGATGCTTTAAGACGCATGCGTTTACTGCTATTTCCTGGGACGCTCCTGTACTTTCCAATTAGAAGCAATAAAAGTCCATGTACAGCCCCCAATTAGTGGTAAATGTATGTGTCCAGGAGCACCGTATGGCGGCATCCTTATGGTGATATCACACTATGTATCTGGATGCAGATATAGTCTTAGGCCACTGGAACTTTTACTTCAATGTAAAACTGCGTTCACATGGTGCATTTTTGCACAAAAAAATGCCTGTGTTTTCTGTGCAAAAACACATCCTTAATGCAGAAAGCACACCGTTATACAGAATAATGTCCCATAGCGGCCCCTGCACACGGTATTATGTCCCATAGCGGCTCCTGCACAAGGTATTATATCCCATAACAGCCTCTGCACACCGTATTATGTCACATAGTGGTCCCTGCACACGGTATTATGTCATAATGTCATATAGTGGCCCCAACACACGGTATTATGTCACATAGTGACCCCTGCACACCGTATTATGTCACATAGTGGCCTCTGCACACCGTATTATGTCACATAGTGACCCCAGCACACGGTATTATGTCATATAGTGGCCCCAGCACACGGTATTAGGTCTCATAGCAGTCCCTGCACACGGTATTAGGTCCCATAGCAGTCCCTGCACACGGTATTATGTCCCATAGCGGCCTCTGCACACGGTATTATGTCACATAGCGGCCCCAGCACATGGTATTAGGTCCCATAGCGGTCCCTGCACACGGTATTAGGTCCCATAGCGGTCCCCACAAACGGTATTAGGTCCCATAGCCGTCCCCGCACACGGTATTAGGTCCCATAGCAGCCCCTGCACACGGTATTAGGTCCCATAGCGGTCCCTGCACACGGAATTATGTTCCATAGCTCTCTTCAGACCCCCGCGTATAATAAGTGCAGGACCAAGAGAAGTGACAAACATAAAAAAACAATGCTACTCACCTTTTTCTGCGCTCCGTTGCCACTCTGTTCTCTTCGACGCTTTTGCCTGACGTCAGCGACCGCTGATTGGGTCTCTGGGGTCACGTTGCGTCATTATGCGTAATGATGTCAGACGTGACCCCTGAGGCCCTGTCAGCTGTCAAAAGTGCCGGCAGATCGCACAGCCGCCGCGTAGCGCAGGGAGCAAGGTGAGTATCTTTGTTTTTTATGTTTCATCACTTCTCCTAAGTCTCCGCTTATTATACTCGGGGGTCTGAAGAGACCCCACAGTATAATAATAGCAGTTTCGTTTCGGCCATGTTTGGTCCGATCGAAGCTGCTGGGTGAGGACTCGGGCTGCCGTGCCATGGAAATAAGCCTCGCGTGCCACTCTTGGCACGCGTGCCAGGGGTTGCCGACCCCTGCTGTAGTGAATGGTGAGATATGGAGCCTGAAAGTCAAAAGTTCAAACATTGTTACCCTTTTGCTCATCAGTGTATAGTGACTTCTTTTGGATTTTGTGTACAGTGAGGAAAAAAAAGTATTTAGTCAACCACCAATTGTGCAAGTTCTCCCACTTAAAAAGATGAGAGAGGCCTGTAATTGACATCATAGGTAGACCTCAACTATGAGAGACAAAAGTTCATCTCAATACAGGTTATGCAATTGTATTAAAGGGAAAATACAATGCGAAAAAAAAAAAAAAAAAAAAAAATATATATATATATATATATATATATATATATATATATATAGTGGGGAAAAAAGTATTTAGTCAGCCACCAATTGTGCAAGTTTTCCCACTTAAAAAGATGAGGCCGGCCTGTAATTGACATCATAGATAGACCTCAACTATGAGAGACAAAATGAGAAAACAAATCCAGAAAATCACATTGTCTGATTTTTAAAGAATTTATTTGCAAATTATGGTGGAAAATAAGTATTTGGTCAATAACAAAAGTTCATCTCAATACTTTGTTATATATCCTTTGTTGGCAATGACAGAGGTCAAACGTTTTCTGTAAGTCTTCACAAGGTTGGCACACACTGTTGCTGGTATGTTGGCCCACTCCTCCATGCAGATCTCCTCTAGAGCAGTGATGTTTTGGGGATGTTGCTGGGCAACACGGACTTTCAACTTCCTCCAAAGGTTTTCTATGGGGTTGAGATCTGGAGACTAGCTAGGCCACTCCAGGACCTTGAAATGCTTCTTACGAAGCCACTCCTTCATTGCCCTGGCGGTATGCTTGGGATTATTGTCATGCTGAAAGACCAAGCCACGTTTCATTTTTAATGCCCTTGCTGATGGAAGGAGGTTTGCACTCAAAATCTCACGATACATGGCCCCATTCATTCTTTCAAGTACACGGATCAGTCGTCCTGGTCCCTTTGCAGAGAAACAGCCCCAAAGCATGATGTTGCCACCCCCATGCTTCACAGTAGGTATGGTGTTCTTTGGATGCAACTCAGCATTCACTCTCCTTCAAACAGGACGAGTTGTATTTCTACCAAACAGTTCTAATTTGTTTTCATCTGACCATATGACATTCTCCCAATACTCTTCTGGAACATCTAAATGCTCTCTAGCAAACTTCAGACAGGCCCGGATATGTACTGGCTTAAGCAGGGGGACACGTCTGGCACTGCAGGATCTGAGTCCCTGGTGGCGTAGTGTGTTACTGACGGTAGCCTTTGTTACGTTAGTCCCAGCTTTGTGCAGGTCATTCACTAGCTCCCCTATGTGGTTCTGGGATTTTTGCTCACCGTTCTTGTGATCATTTTGACCCCACGGGGTGAGATCTTGCGTGGAGCCCCTGATGGAGGGAGATTATCAGTGGTCTTGTATGGTCTTCCATTTTCTAATTATTGCTCCCACAGTCGATTTCTTCACACCAAGCTGCTTGCCTATTGCAGATTCAGTCTTCCCATCCTGGTGCAGGTCTACAATTTTGTTTCTGGTGTCCTTCCACAGCTCTTTGGTCTTCACCATAGCGGAGTTTGGAGTGTGACTGTATGAGGTTGTGGACAGATGTCTTTTATACCGATAACAATTTCAAACAGGTGCCATTACTACAGTTAATGAGCGGAGGACAGAGGAGCCTCTTAAAGAAGAAGTTACAGGTCTGTGAGAGCCAGAAATCTTGCTTGTTTGTAGGTGACCACATACTTATTTTCCACCATAATTTGTAAATAAATTCTTTAAAAATCAGACAATGTGATTTTCTGGATATGTTTTCTCATTTTGTCTCTCATAGTTGAAGTCTACCTATGATGTCAATTACATGCCTCTCTCATCTTTTTAAGTGGGAGAACTTGCGCAATTGGTGACTGACTTTTTTTTCCCCACTGTATATACCTATTAAGACCTTTAACGTTTAATGAAGCTAGTTTAATCACAATGAATACTGATCAAATTATGCGGTGTACAAAGTGGCCTATTTAGTTAGTTAACTATAAAAATGATAGCATGACATTATTCCCCATGATAATATTGAACCACCTGAACTAGCAACAAATTGGACATCACACTGGTGGTATGGAAAACCGCACTATGCAAGATCAACATACTCGATAGCTGACTTTAACTGGTGGGAAGTCAGTAATGAAATCGAAAGTCTGAAGACCTCAGAGTATCACCCAGGAATAGATATCGAGTGCTGCCTTTCGAGAATTCACAAGTCTTCTGTCCTCTTTAAGGTGTTGTGGAGCAGGTTAACCAAATGCTTGGGATTCAGTAGCAGGTAAATTCCAACGTTGTATTCTTCCTCTGGAGCTTTGATGACATGTAAGTTGTTCTTGTGGGATATCAGTAGGTATAAATCCGTAAATCCGCAAATGTAAAGCACCATGGAATTAATGGTGCTATATAAATAAACAATAATAATAATAATAATAGACATATTGGGAAACCCCATCAGTAGGTGGTTTGATGGTCTCTGGACTTAGTTGTCAGGCAAAGTTGAAAAGAAGTCGCTGAGAGATCAGTGAAGATGGAGAGTGATTTATACTTCTCAGGAATCTGATCTTTTTTCCTTGTAGCTGAGATCAGCCATCTCATCCATTTTAGATTCCACATGATGTACCCTCTGGTCTAGTTCTTATACGGTGGTATTCAGAGGGCCTATTAACTGTGAAAATAATAATGAGTGATGTAGTGTCTTAAGCATGATTTTCATAGTTGATTCGGTAATTGGATTATAGGAGAAGGTAAGGTCTCAAATATATCAGAATGAGGGGAGTTTTCATGGAGGAGATTGCCATTTCTCATCCGCTGGGTACCAATGCCACCATAGGAAATCTCTGCCTCGGTTTTTCTAGGCTCCATGAGTCTGATGTGGAAGGAAGTGAGAAGTGTCCCATTCAGGCCATTCCCAGTGCTTAGTAACTGGAGAATAGCGGTAAATCTCCGCCCTCAAATAGATTATTGGCCGTTGCTGGCGAAGAAGATCCCAGGGAGACCCTGGAGTGCAGTGATACGAAGCTCAATTGCCTGTGAGTTGTGGGGTTCTTTGATCCAGGGGAACGGGACTGTGGCTTTGAGTGCAGAGAAGGGCTGCCATCATGAAATGTCTTCGGAGGTTGAGTAAAGAAGTCTAGCAGTTTTGCGTGCCCCACTGTCACTTTCCTCTTCTGCACCATGTCCAATAAGTGAGAGGGTCACCTGGGAGACTTTAGCGAGTAGGCGTAGGTGACACTGCTATGAAGTCGCTACGGTGATATGAAAGCTCGGTTAGAAAGCGGCCATGTGCTCGGCAGACAAACAATGCCCTTGACCTAGAAATTATTAGCATATAACATAAATTGATTGTAGAGACAGCATCCCACATATCCCATTATAATAACACCAACCCGCATGTGGTTGTACTCAACTCCTGCCATAGGTGAATCAAATCATCACAGTTGTAGTATGGTTTCATCATCCACATACCCAGGCAGTAGTATTATATCATGCACTAAAATATAAATATGCATGGTATTGATACACTACTACTATGCAATAATATCCGGGCTAACAGACCATACTACGATATATAAAGTCTATATATGTATAGACACTGCTAGGTGGGAAATAAGCTCTATTACCATTTATGGGTCTCCACTGTCACTTTATACCCATTGATATGTTCCACAATTAAAACTAGCATGCTTATGCCTAATACAAAAAAACTAAATAAAACAGACGTACAAGAAGGCGTCATTGAGACCCAGTCGCTTCAGTCTTTTAATCCTAAAGATCCACTGGGCCTCCATTTGTAGGACATTCCTAGAAAACGTTACACCTCCTTTATTAAGAATCAAAAGCACTTTCAATTCCGGTGGGAACTTTGGTCTTCACCATAGTGGAGTTTGGAGTGTGACTGTTTGAGGTTGTGGACAGGTGTCTTTTATACTGATAACAATTTCAAACAGGTGTCATTACTACAGGGAACCCCTTAAGGACCCAGCCCAAAAGTGCGTTAAGGACCAGGCCTCGTTTTTCAAAACTGACATGTGTCACTTTATATGGCAATAACTTTGAGACGTCTTAACTTACACAAGTGATTTTTCGTGACACATTGTACTTCATGTTAGTGGTAAACACTAATGAATATTTTTGTATTTATTTATAAAAAAAAAATAGGAAATTTGATGGAAATTTGGAAAAAAAAATCGCAATTTTCAAAATGTGAAATGCTCTGCTTTTCAGACAGATAGTCATACCACCCAAATACATTAATACATATTATCTACCATATCTCTGCTATATATTGGCATCATCTTTTAATCGTCCTGTAATTTATTTTGGATGTTAGAAGGCTTACAAGTGTAACAGCGATTTTGTAGATTTACAAGAAAATTTCCCAAACTAATTTTTTAGGGACCACTTCAGGTCTGAAGAGGATTATAAAGGCCTATATATTAGAAACCCCCATAAATCACCCCATTTTCAAAACTGCACCCCTCAAATAATTCAAAATAACATTTGGGAAGTTTGTTAACCCTTTAAGCATTTCACTGCAGAAGATCCCCAATTAGGTGATTCGGATGTGCTCCAGGCTATCCCTGCAGGTACCCAATCGGCTTCTGAGTCCTTCTTAAAGGATATAATGCTAGCATTGCACAGATCTATTCAGAAGGATATCACTAAGGCGATTACATCCGTATCCTCCACGGTTGATTCTCTTGGCAACAGGATAGACCACGTTGAGAATAAAATGAGTGCATTTGCTGCAGCACACAACACTATAGTGGATGCCCATAATGATCTTGAGGAAGAATTAGCGGCGGTCAAACTTAAACTTGCCGACATGGAAGACAGGAATAGGCGGAACAATGTCAAGTTTCGTGGCATACCAGAGTCAGTTGCTGCCAGGGACC
The DNA here is from genome assembly GCA_947044405.1 of Leptodactylus fallax. Taxonomy (NCBI): domain Eukaryota; kingdom Metazoa; phylum Chordata; class Amphibia; order Anura; family Leptodactylidae; genus Leptodactylus; species Leptodactylus fallax. The sequence goes on from CAMRHE010000021.1 coordinate 7,493,216, forward strand.
TGACTTCTTATTTACAACGATTAATGAAAGCAATCCTTCCACAATGCTCTGAAGCGGATCTTATAATAGATAGGGCCCACCGCTTGCCGAAGCCGAAGGAGATGCCTGATCATATTCCCAGAGACACCCTCGCCCGCATACATTTCTACCATGTCAAAGATCGTCTCATGCTTGAGTCAAGGAAAAGACCATCTTTGCCTGAGCCGTTTAAAGAAATCCAACTTTATGCAGACCTTTCTCAGGCTACCATTGCTGCCAGAAGAGAGCTTGCTCCTGTTACAGCGGTCCTCCGTCAACACAACATTCCCTATAAGTGGGGATTCCCAACTAAAGTCATCGTTATCAGGAATGCAGTGACTTTTACATTTTACTCCTTTGACACCGGGAGAAACCTGCTACACCAGTGGAACCTGCCGCCACCTGCGCCTACTGTTCAGAAATCTTCAAGGGCCGAGTCCCATAAGTTGGACCCTCCGTGGAAATCTACCACCTCCGCCGAGTGAATAGCTCAATATGGACGTACTGTGAGTCACCTGTGGTGTGTTTTGTACCTCCTATTCTATGGCAAACTTCCCCCCAAATTTGCGCAGTATTTCACTGTTCGGTTGTGTTACAATATTTTCTCTTCCCTTACTGTTAACTAGTTATGTGTTGAATAATGTCGTTAACGAACTGTTCTCCTCTAGGCCTAAGAGATGTCATTTTAGCGTTATTCTCCTACCCGACTCTTTCTACTACCAGTCTGTATTGCTAATTCTTGAAAGTATTAATGGGTGTTAAATTACTGTCACTTAACGCGAGGGGACTAAATAGTCCCTTTAAGCGTTCATTGTTGTGGAAAGAGGCTCTCAGATCTGCAGCAGATGTAATTTGCATACAGGAAACGCATTTCTGTGACTCTCATCCACCAAAGCTTTCTCACAAATTGTTCCCTCATGTCTTCTGTTCCAATGCTGCCAAGAAGGTTGCGGGTGTCCTCATAGCGATAAAGCATACAGTGTAATTTCAGTTAATACATGTCAGTTCAGATCCCAAGGGCCGCTATGTAGCTCTCACCTGTTTGCTTGATAACTGCCCCATCACTATTGTAAATGTATACGTCTCAGATTTCCTTTTTAAATTCTGTAATGAAGAAGTGTAGGAAGCGTGCTCAGGGCCAGGTTCTATTATGCGGTGATTTCAATATTGTACATGACGCTGCTGTTGATTCCACTTATCGCGGCAAGCATCCACCTCAACAATTAGGACCTTGGCTCCGGCAGACGGAACTTCACGATGTTTGGCTGTGCTTCCATTCCTCTGAGAAGGATTATACGTACTATTCTGCTCGTCACCAATCCTACTCCAGAATAGACATGTTCCTAGTCCAGAGTGATATGCTTCTTAGAGTACAAAGTTGTGAAATAGGAAATATCACGTGGTCAGACCACGCACCTATCATACTTAGCATCCACTTAGCTGGCACAGTGGCTCCCCCCGTGTCGTGGCGAAACAATACATATGTCATGTCTCTGAAATCGGTAACCGAGAAATTGAACACTGACATTGCCGAATTCTTTAACATTAACTCCCCCTCGGTAGAGGATAAGTTTTGCCTCTGGAATTCACATAAAGCATTTGTTAGGGGTCTACTGATTCAGCATGCCTCACGCTTTAAGCGCAACCGACTGCAAACGATGAAGAAGCTACTTACTTCTATTGCAACTCTAGAGCAGAAGCATAAAATTGACCCTAATCCTGCCCTATTGAATGCTTTGCGGAAGGCTAGGGATGACTTGAGCGCCCACCTACTGGTGGACTTTGAAAAGCACTGTAAATGCTTGAAAGCCTCTTATTACCGGTCGTACAATAAAGCCAGCAAGCTAATGGCACAGAGAGTCAAGGCAGCAAGGATTAAATCTAAAATTCCATTCCTTGTGTCTAAATCGACCACAGCAAAAATCTTCCACCCTCAACAAATTGCTGATGAATTCAGTAAATATTATCAGGAACTGTATAACTTGAAAGATGACTCGGATACCACGCAACCTTCAATGATAGATATTAACCGATTCCTAGGCTCTTTGCACCTTCCCTCTGTTACCCCTGCACAGCTGCAGTCTTTAAATGTTTCTATTTCCACTCAGGAAGTGGCTAGGGCGATAGATGGCTTAAAACTTAATAAATCTCCAGGCCCAGATGGGTTCTCTGGGGAATACTACAAGCTGTTCAAGCCACTTATTCTTGCTCACCTTACTGAGGTGTTTAATTTAGCAATGGTGACAGGAAACTTTCCCCTTGAGATGCTATCCACAACGATTGTGACTCTACCCAAACCAGGCAAAGACCCCTTCCGACCCTCTAACTACCGGCCCATATCACTATTAAATGCGGACGTTAAGTTGTTTGCGAAGGTACTTGCGAACAGACTCCTCGATGTCATGCCCACACTGATAGGCGGGGATCAGGTTGGATTCACTAAGGGGAGACAGGCCCCAGACGGCACGAGGCGTGTGATCGCGCTGGTTGCGGCGGCCCGGGCTTGGCGGGCACCTTCTCTGCTCCTGTCCCTGGATGCGGAGAAGGCGTTTGATAGAGTACATTGGGGGTACCTTTTTGAGGTTCTCCATAAATTTGGTTTTTCTGGCCCCATAGCTACTGCTATCTCAGCACTTTACTCTAACCCTTCCGCACGAGTGTTGGCGAATGGAGTCCTGTCCCACCCCTTCGCCATTACCAATGGCACGAGACAGGGGTGCTCATTGTCCCCTTTGATATTCTCATTGGTAATGGAGCCTCTGGCCGAAAGGATCAGGACGCATCCGGGTCTGTCTGGTATCAGGTTGGATCGGACAGACCACAGAATTAATTTATTCGCGGATGATGTGATTCTGTCCCTTTCCTACTCTAATAACATGCTCTGTACTGTATCTCAAATTCTGAAAGATTTTGGAGAGATATCATATTATAAAGTTAATGAATTCAAGTCCCAGATTTTAGGAATTGGTATGTCTCAAAACAATACAATACACCACATCAAAAACACATCGCCCTATCAATGGTGCTCGCACTCTATACCCTTTCTGGGAATACGGCTCACTCCAAACCCAAAAGATTTAGTTAAGGCCAACTTTCCAGGCCTGCTGGCTACCCTTCAGAAGGAGCTTGATGGGTTAACTAAATTTGAGCATAGTTGGATGGGAAGAATAGTGTTATACAAAATGTTGATCCTTCCCAAGATACTTTACTATTTAAGAACATTAGTGATACCGATACCCAAGTCCATCTTCCTGAGTTTCCAAAAACAAATGATGTCCTTTATATGGAATGGTGGTAAACCTAGAATAGCACTACATACACTGTTTAAAGCAAGAGACAATGGGGGTATGGGTGTACCAAACCTGTACCATTATTATTTAGCCATAGTTTTAGGTCAACTCCAATTTTGGTTTACAACGAACCATGACAAACTGTGGCCAGCTATGGAGGCCCAAATGGTTCGGACTATCGATTGGGAGGGTTACCTACTAGCGTCAGGACCCAGGAGCGGATCTTCCATATCTGCTCCAACGGCTGTACAGGCTACAATTGGGGCATGGCATGCATTGTGTACTATGCAGGGTGGGGATGCTCCTAAGGTAACACTAAATCTGCCCATTACTACGCTCCCTCACGAGATACCGCACTTATCCCTAGACGTGTGGCGCAGATGTGGGGTAAAATATGTCTCTGACCTGTATAGGGGAGGTACTATAACACCCTTCTCCGTGTTGAAGGAGACATATGATCTACCCGCAAAGGAGGCATATACCTATACTAGATTGACTTCCTACTTGTCTGACACTACCTCGGCTCAGCTGCGTTTACCGCAGCCGGCCGCCAACCTCTTACACCCACAGGCTTCCCCAGCGGCTTATAATACTAAAACCCTGTATCGAACTTTGAATATGGATTGCACCTTTCGCAAGACTAAACATATGAGCCTTTGGGAAGAGGACATAGGCAGTAGATTTGAGGCCGGCCACTGGCGGGAGGCGTTCAGATGGGCTAAGCGAACCACAGTATGTGCCTCACATTGGGAGCAATATAGCAAACTACTTCTACGATGGTATTACCCTCCTTTACGCCTAGCTAAGTTCTACCCATCGTGTTCACCTAGCTGTTGGAGGGGATGTGGGGAGAACGGCTCTTTATTCCATGTGTTCTGGCACTGTCCACTCATTCAGCCCTTTTGGGTTTCTGTGTTTTCCTTGGTTAATAGCCTGTGTGGTGGAGGGGTGTGGTACACACCTGAACTGGCACTCCTCCTGCTGGGCATCCACATGATACTGGGTAGACATAGAACAGTTGTATGTCAGGTGCTAGGGGCTGCCCGCCTACTTATTGCAAGAAGATGGAAGTCTACCGCATACCCGACTTTGACAAAGTTAATTTCAGCGGTGTCATTGAACTATCAATACGAGCATATTTGTGCATGCAATGGAGGGGGCCTGGATAGATTCAGGACACACTGGGAGTCGTGGGCAGAGGCATTCCCCCCACCGTACACTCATTGACGGACTATACGCCGGGGCCTCCCCTGACACTATGGTATTACATTTTACTTTACTTCTATAACCTTTTGAGGCCACTCTGATTTGTTATTCCTGGAACACCTATATACTATCTAATTAAGTAATTGAAAAATTGATACCTGGTAGCTGATGGGTCTCCCCCTTTGTTTACGGGGCGAGCCACCTACTCTGTGGGTTGGGGGATGTGATCCGACTTTATTCGTTCTCTAGGCCTGGACTATGTTTTGTGTTTTATGTTCTTTTGTTGTTTTGCCCTCCGCTTTTCACCTTTTCACCTTATCCTCCACTAGCCCGTTCCCCACCTCTTCCTTCTCATGGCAAAACTCGATTGTCGCTTCATACGGCCTTATCGTGTTAGGTTTATCATATGTTTGGAAAAACTTACTTGCTCTTACTATGCATTATCACTATATGTATTTTATTCATTGATGTACCTCACCTGAGTATATTGTATTGTACTGTGATTCTGATGTATGTGAGGCCATAACTGTGCCCTTGTTCCTTGATGTGTTTACAACTTGTAATGTATTCCTGTTAAAAATTTCAATAAAAAACTATTGAAAGGAATTAAAACAATATGGAGGTGAAATTTAGACATTTAATTTTTTCCCATTAATTCCTTAATTTAGCCCTAAAATTAACACATACACAAAGGGTTAAAGGAGAAAATGCATCTCACAGTTTGTTATGCAATTTCTCCCCGAGCATGGAAATACCCCACAAGTGGGTGTAAACTGATGTTTGGGCGAATGGCAGCGCACGGAAGGGAAGGAGTGACACTGGGCGTCTGAAAAGCAGATTTTGCTGGAATAGTTTTCAGGTGCCATGTCTCATTTGCAAAGCCCCTAGAGTACCAATACAAAGGAAAACCCCAAAAAGTGACCCCATTTTGGAAACTGCACCCCTCACAGAATTCATCAAGGGGTATAGTGAGCATTTTGACCTTACAGCCGTTTCACAGATTTTGCTAACACTGGGATGTATAAATGAAACATTACTAAAATGTCACTTTATCCCCAAAGTTTTCATTTTCACAAGGGGTTAAAGGAGAAAAAGCACCTCACAGTTTGCAAAACAATTGCTCCTGAACACAGAAATGCCCCATATGTGGATGTAGTCTGCTGCATGGGTACATGGCAGGGCTCAAAATGGAAAGAGCGCTATTTAGCTTTTGGAGGGCAGATTTTGCTGGAATAGTTTTCAGGTGCCATGTCGCATTTGCAGAGCCCCTAAAGTACCAATACAATACAAACCCCCAAAAAGTGACCCCATTTTGAAAACTACACCCCTCATAGAATTTATCTAGGTATATAGTGAGCATTTTGACCTCACAGCTGTTTCACAGATTTTATTGACTTAGGGACGTAAAAATGAAAAATTACTTTTTTTCCAATAAACCGTCCATTTAGTGACATATTTTTAATTTTTGCAAGTGGTTAAAGAAGAAAAACATCCCACAGTTTGTTACACAATTTCTTCTGAACACAGAAATGCCCCATATGTGGTCATAAACTGCTGTAGGGGTACATGGTGGGGCTCAGAATGGAAAGAGCGCTATTTGGCTTTTGGAGGGCAGATGTGGTTGGATTAGTTTTTGAGTGCCATGACGCATTTGCAGAGCCCCTAAAGTACCAATACAATGGAAAGCTCTCAAAAGTGACACCATTTTAGAAACTACACCCCTCAAGGAATGTATCAAGGGGTATTATCATTTTGAGCCTAAAAATGCTTCCCAAAAATTAATGTACAAAGTGAAAATTGAAGTTTTTAAAGAAATATCCAATTTCAGTGCCTAATACGTTGCGGCCACTTTGTGGCATCAGAGACATGAACTCCTAAAACTATTAAGTGGGCTATCCCGGGGACAAAAAAATTAAATATGTGGGTGTAAACTGCTGCTTGGGCACACAGCAGGGCTCAGAAGGGGAGCACTGTGTTTTTTTAGCTTTTGGAGTACTTTCTGGTCGCCATGTTATTTTTGCAGAGCCCTGGAGGTGCCAGTAAATTGGAATTCCCCAAGAAGTGACCCCCATTTTGTAGGGGCAATTTTAGGGTCTCTGCAAATGTAACATGGCGTCCAAAAAACAACAATCTAAATATGCGCTCCAAAAGCACATAGCGCTCCTTCACATTTGCGCCCTGCTGTGTGCCCAAATTAGTTTACGCCCACATGTATGACACTGGTGTATCCAGGATAACGTACTTAATGCCATATGTGGGTATAAACTGCTGTTTGGGTACAGCCGGGCACAGAAGGGAAGGAGCGCTATTTTGGTTTTTGGAGCATAGTTTGCTTTTTGGACACCATGACACTTTTGCAGAGCCCATGAATTGCCAGTAAAGTGGAATCCGCAGACATGTCACCCCATTTTGGAAACTATACCCTTCAAGGGATTTATCAAGTGGGGTAGCGAGCATTATTAACCCTTAAGTGTTGCATTCTTTTAATTTCCAGAAATGAATGCGCAGCTGAAAAGTTAAAAATGAAATTTTTCCAGAGATACGCCATTTCAGTGCCCAATATGTTGTGCCCAGTTTATGTCTGCACAGACACACACTCCAAAAACTGGTGAGCGGGGGTCCCGGGCACAACAGCTTTTGGAGTGTTCATCTCTGATACAAGCCGGGCACAACATATTACGCACTGAAATGATGTATTCCTGGAAAAATTGTCATTTTCACCTTTCACCATCAGCTGCGTATTCATTTATGGATAATAAATTATAGCAACACTTGGTGGTTAAAAATGCTCACTGTACCCCTGGATAAATTCCTTCAGGGATATGGTTTCCAAAATGGGGTGACATGTCAGGGAATTCCACTGTACTGGCATTTTAGCTCTGCAAAAACCAAACCGTCCAAGTCTGTGCTCCAAAAACCAAATAGTGCTCCTTTCCTTCTGTGCTCGGCTGTGCCCAAACAACAGTTTATACCCACATATGACATTAAGTACGTTATTCGGGGTACGAGAAGTTTAATACATGTGGGTATAAAGTGCAGTTTGGGCACACAGTAGGGTGCAGAAGGGAAGGAGCGCTATGTGGCTTTTGGAGTGCAGATTCAGATGTTTGGGATCTGGACGCCATGTCATGTTTGCAGAGCCTCTAAAGTACCAGTAAAGTGGAATCCCCTAGGGAATGACCCCATTTTGAAAAGTGCACCCCTCAAAGAATTTATCAAGGGGTGTAGTGAGCATTAGTATCCCAGACATGACTGCACAGCGGATGGGGAAAAGTGAATGAAAATGTAAGCTGTGCGTAGTACATTGGGTACACTAAATTCCCTACTATTTCCCCAGTAGTTCCTATTATTGGGGAGGTTACTCTGGGGGTCACTTCTGGTTTATTATCCCTCGTAAGCTCTAAATCTGGGGTGTCCCCTAATATACGCTCACACAGCTTATACACTCCCTTCCTGCCGCAGCCAGTTATGTTCTAATGATTTGGCGATTTTTGGGGTTTTTGTCTTCGCATTGTACGAGCTATATTTTCTTTATTTCTCTGGTGATGTAGCCATATGAGGGCTTGTTGTTTGCAGTATGAGATGTATTTTTTAATGACATCATTTTTAGGTGCTTACAACTTATTAAATAAATTTTATTAACTCTTTCTTAGTGGATTAAAAAGCAACCCCATCAATTCTGGCGCTGCGTTTTACCTTTTAAATTTTTCGCCATGCAGTGTAGAGCATACGTAACATGTTACCTTTATTCTGCGGGTCGGTACGATTACGGCGATACCTCATTTATACAGTTTTTTTATGCGATACCAATTTTGCAGAACAAAAACCCATTTGGGGACATAAATCTATTTTTTTTGCATCGACATCTTCTAAGATGCGTAGCATTTTTATTTTTCAGTTTAGAGAGTGGGTTTAGGGCTTATTTTTTGCGGGACAACCTGTGCTTTGTATTGGTACTGTTTTGGGGTACATATGACTTTTTGATCACTTTTTATGGCATATTTTGTAAGGTGAGATGGCGAAAAATCATTACTTTTGGCGTTTTTTTTTCCATTTTTTTTTTTCCCGACGTTCACCATGTACATTAAATATGGTTTCAGTTTTATTGTACAGGTTGTTACAGACGCGGCGATATCAAATATGTATTGTTTTTATTAATTTTTAGGTTTATTTTTTATATAATTCATTTTATATAGGAAAAGGGAATTTTGGGGGCTTTATTCTTTTATTAATTTTTTCACATACTTTATTTTTTTTTTTTTTTCACTTTTTTACTTTTGCATGTGTCCCATTAGGACTCCTGAGCCAGAGATGCTTTGATCTCTGGCTCAGTACTATAGACTGCAACACACGAGCATGCAAGTGTCTTGCAGTCTATACAGGAAGTCATCGCTATGGAAACGCATAGCGCTGACTTCCGCAGGTCTCGGCAGGATCAGCCAGGTAGTGGGGTCACCAGGCAGCCTGGGGTCACTTGGCAGACCCAGGGCTGCAGATTATAGATATCGGCAACCCCTGATCTCGCCGCAGCGGGTGCCGGGGGGGGGGGCAGAAGGATGGCAGAACCCCTTGGATGCCACGGTCATGTTTGACCGTGGCATCCAAGGGGTTAAAACCTCCGATTGGAACTCAGTTCCGACCGGGTGTTATGGAGTAGAGTGTTCGCTGTCAGTTACATCTATCACCCGGTTCCGACGCTGCCCACTCAGATAGTGAGTGGGCGGCCAGCCTCAGGCGTAGTATTACGCCCTGGTGCGTGAAGAACCTAGTGCCCAGGACGTAATAGTACGTCCAAGGTCGTTAAGGGTTTAAAGAAGAAGTTACAGGTCTGTGAGAGCCAGAAATCTTGCTTGTTTGTAGGTGACCAAATACTTATTTTCCACCATAATTTGCAAATAAATTCTTAAAAAATCAAACAATGTGATTTTCTCATTTTGTCTCTCATAGTTGAGGTCTACCTATGATGTCAATTACAGGCCTCTCTCATCTTTTTAAGTGTGAGAACTTGCATAATTGGTGGCTGACTAAATACTTTTTTTCCCCACTGTATATGGCCACATGTCCCTGTCCTAAGAACTATATTGAGAAAACCAGCAGACCTTATGGGTAACATGAGACATGAGGACCGCCCTTTAAACAAGCATATCTGGGAATGGGGATCCTAAAGCGTTAACATTTCAAGGAGTTTGAGCTGATTTCCCACCTAGCAGTGTCTATATATATCGTAGTATGGTCTGTTAGTCTGGATATTATTGTATAGTAGCAGTGTATCAATAATATGTATATTTATATTTTGGTGCATGGTATAATACTACTGCCTGGGTATGTGAATGAAACCATACCACAACTATGATAATCTGATTCACCTATGACAGGAGTTGAGTACAAATACATGACCGAGATCCCTAATTTGATCCCTGTTACTAGTTGACTGGTTCACCTGAGCGTTCCACTGTACATTGGTGACTGTGTTCTAGTGGTAAACTCAATCTGCATTTTGTATGTTAGGATCTGTTTATGAGTTATTTGTTTCTTGGTTAAAAATCCAGCCCATGTCAGTCTTCCGCGGTGCCTTGTATGCATTGTACCCCCATTGTGTGTGGTGAGGGAGTGAAATTTACATACCCTCTATGACTGTTGCTTTTAGAGTAAGTGACCTGTGAGTCACAATTCTAGAATAGTAGTCTATATGTATTAGGTTGGGAGCCTTTATATCTGACTCATTAAACGTTATTTTTTAGAAATTGTTTACTCTTTTCAGTGAAGAATGTCCTAAGGAGTACAGCACTCTTACTGCTACCCTTTACACTTAATAGCAAATAATTGAATCACCCCTTTGTATTTGTATCTAGTGATTGCCCTAATATTTGTATTGTTAGGGATTATAGGGTTAGTGAGCCACTGAGGGGGTTGATGATACAGTATGTAGCAATACAATTGGTACCTCACAAGGAATTATATCAATATCTTCTAAATCAGAGGGATATACACCTTATACCTCAGTATAATACACATAGCTGGCAATTCATTATAGTTTGAAGTGTATGTTATATGTTATACGTCTTTGAGCCCATTTAATATTATTTATCAATAAATATTATGTTATGGGTGATTTCTGTCAACTACTGTATAAGGCCAGGTTAACACCTGCACCTGGTCTCCTCATAGGGATTCCATTCCCCATTCTGCTTTAAAAATGTGGAGAGAAAGGTCCTGCAAGCAGCGCTTTTCTTTCCGCATTTTCTGCCCTTTTGGGTGGAAATCCGGCAGATCCCATTATAGTCTATGGGGCCCACAGGTTTCCGAATCTAACCACTTTTTTAAGCAGATTAGGTTTCCATTCGGGAGGCCTCCAAGCGGACCCTGCGAACAGAAACCCGAACGGAAGCGTATTCATTATATTTACAATGTATGATATAACAATTACATAGTTAAAATAACATAAAAATAGTACTAACATTGTAAAGCCATTAATACATTGTTTGGTCTAGAACACAAAAAATCAAGATGTCACTCACTTCTTAATTTATATTTATTTTACCATGAGATGTTTTACACTAGACAGGCGCAAAACACAGGGCATATGGGGAGCAAACACCGGGAGAACATACAAACTCCCTGCAGATATTGAAGGACTCCAGAGCTGCAATGCCACAGTCCTAACCACTGAGCCTACCATGCTGCCCATATGACATGGCAGTATTTTCCAGTGGGTCATTATAATTACAGCAATACCAAATTTATATAAGTTTCATTGTGTTTTTAGCACTTTTACTAAATTAAACAACATTTTGCAAAAATAAACAATTTGGCTGGTGACTTCATATTCTGACATATTCCATAACTTTTTTTACTTTTTTGTTGGCTGATCTGTGATGGCTGTTTTTTCTGGGCAATTTGTATTTTTTTGTAGCATTAACTGGTATGTACAACTTTTTGATCACTTTTCATCAAGTTCAGACTTATACGCAGACAGTGTGATATGTTAATTATTTTGTTTACATTGAAAGTTTCAAACGTTCTACACTTTTTTAAAAATAGTTTTACTGTCCTACAAGTGGACTTTGACCTGGGCACCCTTGATCCCCTTTGTCATATACTGCAATACTTCTGTATTGCAGTATATAGTACATTATTGTCTATGTGTATTAGGCCAAGGCCTATTACATATCTGTTCATGGTAGCTAGGAGACAACTGATCATGGAATCCTGGCTACCATGGCAACCCCTCAGAACCACAATTTCACCGAGGGGGCCTCATGGGGTAAAAGAAGGGGAGCCCAGTCTAACCACTGAGATGGTGTGATTATTTTTTGATCATGGAATCTGAGTGGTTAATCTAATGGAGTTACAGCATTTTCTGACCCCAACAGCTAGTCGTAGGCCCTGGATATATTATACATCATAAACCCATAAGTGACCATTGTAGTCACAGCTCTTGTGCTTGTTACATTGATAAACTGTACTATTATGTTCCTGAGTGTTAACTATATGTTCAATTCAATCTAATAGTACGGCACAGAGCATGAAGGGATTATAAAGTCAATGGTGAAGAAGAAACAGGTGCTTTTCATCAGATATCTTTTTCTTGCAGAAAATATTGTTTTGCCGTAAATATTTAATAGATGAGAATCCAGCTCTGGGACACACACCCATTTCTAGCGCTGTAAGTTGAGATCCCTGTTCTAGAGATCCAGAGGTGGAACCCACATGTATCAGGTATTTGTGAAGGAGAGGTGCCAAAAAAAATCTTTTCCCAAAGTGAAAAAGAACCTGGTTATACCTCTGTATTAGTCTACTTAGAATTGTTTCTCTATAAGACATTTATAACTTCAACAGATATCTTTTTAGGCTGTGGCTAGTTCATGGCTAGTTATGGATTGATTTTTTACCATTGCATTGAGATTGTTCAGCAATAGCCATATATAATTTATTTGGCATCCCAAACTCATACTCATACAGAGTACATAGCCAGGCTGCTTGAATTTAGCACCTAGAGATGTCTACTTATTTTATCATTATTGGAAGTAAGATACATAGCATCTGACAGTTTGATCATGGTTATGCTCTTATTAACAAATGGACATACTATTTTTGGCCCAAGTCAAAATATATTCTATTCAACAAGCAATTAAATGCCTACCCATTAAACCTTGACTCTGCACATGCAAGACGACATTTTAATTAATCATAAATAGAATATGTTTTCTGGAAATAATGTGACCTGACAGTACAAAGTTTATTCAGCTTTTCAGAGAGATTACCAACAATTTTTTAGTTGAATAGGCTACGTCCATGAGAGTCATTTCAGTTTTGAAATACATTTAAAAGGCCAGTGTGTACAAGTTACACAGTCTCATTGTTTCTCCTAATACATTCATTTCAGTAGCGGCCAGTGCACGATGCTTTCAACTTCCGAGAAACCATACAATATCATGCTGTCCTGGTCATTACTGAAACAACAGAGATTACAGGACATCAAACTACAAGCTTTTATCCCATACATGTTGTATATAAAACAAAAAGTCAGCTATCGTTTGATGTGCTAATTGACTGTCACTGCTTAATCCTGTTCTCTAGAGTAACTGAGCAGAAGTTCAGTGGTCAGTACTGTTTGTAGAAAGCATGGATCACTGACAAATCAAAAGTTCATAACAGAATTTTCAGCAAAACAATTTTATAAAGTATATGTAATTTCATTTTAGTATGAGCAAGACACATTTATCTGATTCCATGATGGTTTAACCCTTTCGCTGCCAGGGGTTTCCGGATATTTTGCACCTCTTGTAGCCAGGCCAATATACACAGTTTTGAGATGGACAAATAAAACCTAAATTGCAACATTAAAAAATCATACTAACCCCCATATCTATATATTTTCTGAAAGTAGACACCTGCAGCATTGTCACAATGCCACTTGGTACTGTATATGAACAGGAACCTTCATGCAATTTTGATTTAAAATATGTTTTTATTAAAAAAAAATGATAATAAATTTATATTAGTTTCTCAAAGTGGAAACCAAGCAAAAAGTTATATGCACCGCATCTCCTAAAAATAAGAGTTGCATGTGCAAAGTTCATTCATATCGCTAAGGCCTAAACCTCCATGCACATATCTTCATAAAATCACCAGAACTGGAAGGAACAAAAATATGCTTTGAAGCTGGAAATGTTGAAAAAGTATCATCCTATAAAATGTAGGGATTACACACCATGAAAAGCAAGTGCACCCCTAAACCCTTTATATTTCTTGGAAGTAGACAACCTGAAGATTACATGTGTCTCAATGGGTTATCAATAGCCATGTCCACCTTCATGTAATTTTGTGACAAACACAAAAAATGTTTTGAAAAAATGCACTAAAAGATATATTTTCACCTAAAACTCCTATTCAATCATACATTCACACACAAAACAAATATACAATAATAGATCAAGGTGTACACAATTATTTATACTGCAAGCATCAACTACAACAAGAGCTTGTACTCTCAAATACACTTATACAGAAGACAAGCAATATTTTGCTGTTATTCACTATTATGTTAAAAATCTATACTGCTCATAGCAAACTGTGAAACCAAAATCTAACTTTTTTGAGATTGCACAGCATACTGTATCTAAAAACACAACTTAATATTTCATATGTACAACCATTTTCATGCAAATTTGCAGCAAACAGATTACAAGAAAAAATTGCACAATTCAAATTTGCCACTAAAGTGCAAGCAACCCCTTTCTGCAAACAAAATGTACTTTCCAAAAAACTGCAAGATGTTAGGAATTCATACATAGCACACACACACATACTGTATATATATTTACATTTACAAGTGCAGGTGTTAAAGAAACACCAAAATCGCAGAAATGTGCCAACCAATTTTGTGCATGCAAATTAAATAGGGGCTTACATAAGAATATAATTTTCTATCCCCCTATAAAAATTTATACTCTAATAAATAATTATAATCTTTATACCTAACTAATGTGATAACTAGGGCTGGTTTCAGCGTAACATGCCCGTTTTATTGTCCACATATAGACGTAACCTCGAAAGTTCCTGAGGTTCATCATTACTGGTGTTAGAGAGCCATAATTCTAGGTCTGGGTGAAAATGTGTTACCAGACTGATGGAACTTTTCTGCCTGTCAGAAGTGTTTTACATGTTCGTCTCTAGTGATAATCGTTATGGTATTATTTTAGCGTGTAACGGATATCACTAGAGAGGCAGTCGGAGTATTTTACTCTATAAAGATCAGGTATGGACAGGTTAGGGACAGGGTCAAATATACACTTTATTGATTAGTTTGTTTATGTTTTGTGTTTTTGGTGCAGCTCTTTTGGTGCTGCGACATGGACAATGGTAAACATCTGGTTTACAGTGTCAATAAACTTCCTGGTTATTAAATTATCCCTCTAGGTGACAATCAGAGAGCAAAGCTCCAAGATGATGCCTGAGGCAGAAGGGGGGGGACACTTTAGAGTCCCATATCTGAGGATCTGTTAGAGCTTTGAAGATGATATTGGATTCATTTTACAGATGAGAATCATGATAGCCCTTACAGATTTGGAGTGATTTGCTGTTAAAAACACTGTTGGGAATTGAGATCTGCATTGGGATCTCAATGCCGAACAGCGTTCTCACCAGCAAATCTCTCCGGATCTGTAAGGGCTATCATGATGACCTTGGTATCATTTTAAAGATGAGATTATTTTCATAGCCTTAATGGATCCTGAGAAATCTGCACTTGTAGCAAGAATGTATTACATATGTCGTTCGCTACTGAAGTGCCACCCTGATCGGACGTATAAAAATTTTAGCGGCAGGGAAAGGGTTAAATATGTAGCATAGCAAGAATTCAGTAAGGGTCTTTACATCATGTACATAGTGTTATAAAGAAGTGGCATACAGGTAAATACTACTTTTGTACAATAAATACAGGTTAAATTAGAGATGAGCTGAGCCGGGTTTGAATAAGAATATTTCAAATTGTTTGGTTTTTAACAAAACTGAATACTTATTGATTTGTCTTGTATGAAATGCATTGTGCCATGAAAATAAAGAAAAAACACATGTGTATGATGTCCTGGCAGCACCTGACATCACCTGACATCAGCCTCTCAGCCAATAATCAATGGTAGGTGGACACCTTACAGTGCCGATGTCACAGATAGTGTATAAGATAATGTGGGTGGAAGACGAGGCATTTTAGTGATAGTCAAGCTAGGCATGACCATATTATTCATCACTGCATGATTAAAGCCAATTACTCTATTTTCTTATACAGCAAAACTTGCAATAGAACTAGAGAATCATTGGAGTAGTATAAGTAGAATGATGTTCAGGGAGATTTAAAGGGAGTCTATCATTAAAAAAACACCTTTTAAACTAATGTCACGTTGGAATGGCCTTTAAAAAGGCCATTCTAATCCTACCAGGCAGAGCTGACTGCGCATACGCATGCCTGGGCTGCCATTGTCCGGTAGTTTGTTACAACGCTGCGTCCGATGCCTGCAAAAGACAGAAGCTACAGAGAACAGGAATGGGGGAGTGAACACAACACACTAAGGGGCGGTGTTAAGCTATGACACGGGAGTGCTCACAACACAGGAGGATGCCCAAGGTGCTCCTTGAAGGTAATTAGCATAACTGAGGAAACTGATTTTATCAGAAATGGCTGGGAGAAGAAAAGAATGGAAGGTAGGAGTAGAATGGCCATTTTAAAGGCCATTCCAATGTGACATTAGTTTAAAAGGTTTTTTTTTAAATGATAGACTCCCTTTAATCAATTATGGGCGGGCAGATAGTGAGATAAATCCGAGTGAGGGAGGGAGAATTTCTGCACTGTGTCGTGAACTTGTCACTGCTGCAGCAGCAATACAGACACTGGACAGTTAACACTTTCATTGCCAATAATCTAATTTTGTCTATGCCTGTTTTGCAATAGAGCAGTTTCATCTGCGACTGTTCACAGAGTGTCTTGTGTTGTTTTTAATGGAAAGTCAGTCCTGTTAGTGAAAAATCTTTTGTTAAGGGTTTTTTTGAGAAAGAGTTATATATTTTTTTGTTACATACATACAAACTGCCATTCTAACAGCAAAACTGATTTCACCTCTGCTAATTTGAAAAATCTCCATTTGTTAACTTTTTTTGGTTACCCAATAAACAGTGACACTGCATGTGCTAATCTAAAAATAATAGTTTATTAAGAGTTTTTTTTGTTACTCAATAAACAATATTGCAGCCAACTAATTTGAAAAATCACTGTTTGTTAAGGGGTTTTCTTTTGGACAGCCAATAAACAGTGACGTGGCCTGTTAATCTGAAAAATAACCTACAGGATAATCTAGGTAATAACCTGCAGGATAATCCAAGTGTTGTTCTCACGGTCATAATATTTTTTTTAATTTCAGAGTATATTCTAGATTTTTAATTTTTCTTCAAATTCTGTAATTGTCACGCATTGATGCTGCATCTGCTCCCATAAAGGGCTAATTCTTGATGACTTTTTTTTATAGAGTCAATTCTTTATCACTCAATTTTCAAGTGGCAGGAAGGCTGACTGTGTGCTAAATATTCTTCATAATTTTAGGTGGCTTTTTTTTAAAGCAATTTCTTCATTCTTTTTCAACTAGGTACACAGCCACAAATTTGTCTCCCAAATATCAAGCTTGTAGTCATTACAAGTCATTAAAATGGGCACATTTTTTATATAAAACCATTGCTTTTGGCAATATAACCAGCATGTGTGTATAAAAAAATACAGTCAAGCACTTTCCCCCCAAAAAAGGTAATTTTAAATGGTAAAATACATAAAAGCGCAATGTATGGTTCAACTAGGCGTTGTATCCACTATTTACCATCTGTTTTTCTATATACATTGTGAGAGTGTGAACCTAGAGAGCACTGGAGAGGGACCCAAAAACAGGGTTGAAAAGGACCTTGACCACACCCATACATGGGGTCTTCACTCCAGAGAGAGTGCCAACAGCAGGAGAGTGCTGCTGGTGACCTGCAGGGAGCAGGTAGACTGTGGACCAGTTGGAGACAGATAAGTGGTGTGTCCCAAGAGGACTGGATTCCACAAATGGACTTGGTTAAGCTCAGTGTGGGCCAGACTGCTGAGGAGAAACCTCAACAAAGCATCTTGCCCTCAGAAATTAGTCAGGGTTCAAGAAGTGAGTTATTGCCCTGTATGTGGGCTAGGCTGTTTTTGTTATTTTTGTTGATGTTATCACTTACAAGCTGAATAAAGCCATTTCTTTTGGATTGCCATTATCTGATATGCTGTTTATTTGGCACCCAGCGCCACAAACACCTCTATAAAGTCCAGGAAGCTGCTACCTTTGAAGCTAAACTACCCCCAATTGTCACAACATACACTGTCGAGCAAAAAGGTAACAATGTTTTGAACTTTTGACTTTTATGCTCCATACTTCACAATTCACTACAACTTCAAGACTACCATCATTCATAGAAAATCATCTTGGCTATCTCATACATAAATTTGACTTACAACTATTTAGCACATGATTAGTTATGCAGACTCTTGTCATTTAACTGCATTATTACTGTTTTGCTCCTGGAGGTGGAAAAATCTTTTTCTTCTTTGTATACTACAAATTACAACCTGTTCTCACATTCCTTAACCACTTCTGTATCGGGACAATTTCTGGTCCAGGACCAGACACATTTTCGGGTTTTTTTGTATGTGCGGTTTTGAGAGCTGTAACATTTTTATCATGTGCGTTATTCAACTAATTTCTGCGTCTTTTTTCGGTGACACATAGGGCTTTATTTTTATGTTGTTTTTATTTTTGCATGTGTTTTCATTTTTTTTTTTTTATATCTGGGAAAATATAAACAAAAGAGGAAGGAAAACGTGTCTGTTTTTCCCTTTTCATTTTTTTTTTATTTACTGTAATAACACAAAGTGCTACTAAAAAACTTTACAAAATAGTTTTTCCTCTCCGTTACGGTAATTTTTATTTTTTACGGTGTCGTTGGGGGTGGTGCTATAACCTGTAATAAGGGCATTTTATTGGCGTATTATTTTATTTACATTTTTTTTAACTTCTCTATTCATTTTTTTTAATATTTTTTTTTTTACATTGTGTCCCCATAAGGTCACAATGGCTGGTACATTGGGGGGGGGGGCTGGTACATTTAGCCCCAGTTGCAGGAGGAGGAATACAGCCTCCTGCATGTTACTACAGAGCTGATCTGGGTCCTGTAGGACCCAGCAGCTCTTACAGATGCTGATCTCGGCTGATTATGTGACCACTGGGTCAGAGGGGAGCTACAAGATGGCGGCGCCCATAGCGGTGTATAGAGCGGTAAGGTAATAAACAGTAAGCAGTAAGGTAATAAACCTTCCCTGTCTTCTCTTTGGGAGCTCCAGCTGAAGTTACAGTCGGCTCTCCATTTCAGCAACTGCACGATTTCGCGCAGCTGCTGAGTTCTGCTTGGACGTACTGGTACATCCTTGAAGAACAAGGCAACCACCTTTCGTACATATATACTCTATGGGCGGTCCGGAAGTGGCTAAAGGGATTCTATCATTGGGAAACCCTATTTTCACTTATAGCACGTCAGAATAGCCTTTAGAAAAACTATTAGTCTCCTACCGAGTTTGCAAAAAAGTACGAAAAGTGGACAGTAGAAGATTGGAAACGGGTGATAGACCGATGAGATGTAAGTCAATAGACTGGGCTTTGATGGGTGCAAATGGTTCTGGAAGAAACAAGGGAAAAGGGTGCTTATGGGTTGAGAAATTTCAGGAACTGTCAAGTTTGGTGGAGGAAGCCTGATGATTTGGGGTTGTTTCACAGTGAAAGGCATTGGATACTTGACCAGGATTGATGGTGGTCTCAATGCTGAGCTACATGTGAGTATCCTACAAGATGAGTTACTTCGTACCCTCATGTACTATGGGCATGACAAGGACGACATAGAATTACAGCAGGACAACGACCCAAAGCATATGTTAAGCTTAGTGAAGAAATGGTTCAATGACAATGAAGTAGAGGTACTGGATTGCCCCCCACAGTCCCCAGACCTCAACACATTTCAACACTTGTGGGTAGAGTAGAAGAAAAACCTATATTTGTACCCAAGTGAGTCAAGCTGTATGCACCAACATTGGGAACATGTAGAAGAGAACTGGGATCAGATTTAGGTTGAGGCATGCTTGAATTTGATCGAGCAGTTAAAACAGTTTTTCTTTAATAAATCTGCCCTTATATTTTGCCAAGTTTTTTTTATTTATTTATTAAAGCCAGATATATAGTCAAATATATTGCTGTATTTCTAATCAGGTTTTGTTTTTTAAAAGCATTTAGTGATATGCTTTGCAGTGTAATCATAGCCATAGGCAGCAATAGACTGGAACTGACTTATTGAGGTCTATGGGAGAATTTTCTAGCTCTGTGGTAGGAGGGGGAGTTGATTTAAAATTTGTCAAATATTTTTAATGTAAACTCTTGGTTTAAAAAATGGATCATTTTCTGGTGAAGCATTCCCTTTAAGGGATGTGCAGCTACAAAAGTCCTTTCCTGGACTTTGCAACAGGGTGTCAGCTGCTCATGCAGCTCCTAAACCTGTGCCAATCATGCACCCTACATTTTTGGCTCTCACTCTCTGGGAACTACATCACACCAGCCCCATAAAAGGTGCAGTAAGGAAATAAGAGGGTTTAGTGGATTATCTGCCTTGTAAAACCCATTTTCAAATGGAATTAATGAATTTCTTTCAGTTAATGGATGGGGTCTCTAATTTAGTACCTTTTGTCTAGAAAGGAGAGTGATTCTTCTTTTGGAGGTGCTAAAATGTCTTTGCATTATATGGACATGCCATTCATTACAATAGTATTGGTGAGATACTCATTTCCCCTATGGTGTAGCTGCAGGGAATTGATAACTTGGCAAGTTTCCTAATAGATTACAACTATTTGCAAAAAATCTAAGCAATAGAACACCCTGTGATTAGCTAAATGTCTCAAGACCCTTCTAATAAAAGGGAATTCCCAACCTTTCTTTTTAATTCCACATATTGTTATTGTTCTCGTAAGTAGTGAGAGTAGTATACTTGTATTTATGCATGTCTGTATTAAGAGATTAGCTACTCCATATAGACTGATTACCATTTCTTTGTCACCTGTTTGGCAATTTCACAAGGCTTTATTAAATAAGTCAGTTATCATGGGGATACACACAGAGTAATTAGTAATTAAGTTGATAATTTCTTCAGACATAACTGTGATGAATCAGCTAGTTCCTTAAATGAACCATGCCAGAGGGAAAACACATTTGCATTGTGATAATCATCGGTGTACAACCAAAAAAATAAACATCATTTTTTTGTGGTTCTCGGCATTTCAAACACGCAAACACTACACAGTGAAATGACTGACACTACTAAATACTAAAACAGCATGTATATGACATTAATGACTAACTTTGAGGTATAATTGTTATTTGTGAATTATGTGTGACGTATATTAGACAATTTTGCCACTATTTCTTTGGATTTGTTTTTAATTATTTTTAATTGAATTGATCAATTACTGTATATTGTTATATATTAAAAGTGTTTTAAAAAGCTCATATTCATTCTATGAAGCTGGCTCATGATAAGCCTTTTTTGGACCTTATGCTTTGTTGCATGGGTCCTATGTAATACATTTTCAGTACAACAGACCTGCAATGCAAAGTGCTTTAGAACACGCAACACAATTATTGCTGTATTTTCACCTGTTTTTTTCTGTTGGGCAATTTTTTAGTTTTTATTTTGCTGTATACATGACACTTTCAATTCCCTTTTTTGAGGTGACTGACAAAAACATACCAATTCTGGAGTTGGTTTTATTTTTTAAATTTTTACCGCATTTACTGTTCAAGTGAAATAATGCATTTGTTTGATAGTAACTTTTGTTATAGATACTAGATTCATGTATTTTTTCTACAAATTATTTCTTTTTTTTCAAGTGAAAAAAGGTGACATTTGTGGCTTTTTTCTCTTTCGTTTAATATTTTAAACATTTATGAAATTGACTAAAAGGCAAAATACACAATTAAAGCTTTGCTGTAATTGGTTGCTATAGGCAACAAAGACTTGCTAATAAATATGCCCCTTTATTTCCTTTTCTACATGCTTATATATTCCTAGTATGAGAATTTCACACTAGAGGATTCAATGACTGATATAAATGACTGACTGGTTCAGTAGCCTCCCCCTCAATATGGCAACTATCAGCACCACATGATCGAGGTTCTGGGAAACCAATAGGAGACTGTGGTACAAACAACCTCTTAGAACATCTAAAGGACAAAATTACATTGATATTATCATCAATCACAGTATGTTACAGATGGCACCCACTACTTGAGTACATGGGTACTCAGCTACTTTTTGTAAGGCTAAGGGAAATTTTCAGGTTTTGTTGGTGTGACTCATACAGGATGAAAATCTATTAATACCACACAGTTCTTATCTTTTTGAATCCAGTCCTGTTTTTTTCACTTTATCAAGTTTTTCCAAAAAAGAAAAAAACAGAAAGACAAGCACATGTGATATTGCACAAACAGGACATAAACAAAGATGCAAAGGTAGTCACAATTCCAATCTCAGTGTCCATCAATATCATATTTTAACCACAGAAAATTACATACCAGGGAAGTGCAACAAGATCATCATGAAAACAATATAAGAATCCATTACAAGGAGAGTAAGATGAAGTCATACATTGATGAAAATGCAAAATATAAATCTATCCCAAAGAAGTAATTACATTTATTAAAGAGAGAAGAGAAAGGCATGCCAACAAAAGTATGGGAAAGGGAATAAGAAGAGAAAAAAAGGAGGAAAAGGGAAGGTAGTTGAGGTATGTGCAAAGTAAAAGGTGTCTCTGAGACCCACATATGCAAAGGTTTAAAAGGTACCATGAAAGAAGGTCTAATGGAGAGTATCAGCCATTTGTGAGATGAAAATGGATACTAGGTTAGGATCAGATCAGAGTCATCCTTGAAAATCATCCAGATAGCCCAGGTCTTACAGATCTGTCTGAATTGCCAGAATAAACTGCTAGGAGCTTTTCCTTCCTCTGAGGTGGTTCATCTCTTCCATCGTTAAGACAATGCACAGTCAGAGATCTCCAGTGCCATGGGATCACTGTTTTGGCTGCAGCAAGGGAAATTACAGTGTTGCCTTTTTTGAGATTTCAGAAGGGGCCAGGAATAATGGAGAGAAGACCCACCACTGGAGATGTTGGCACTGTGGAATCAGATAAAGCATCATATAAGCCAAAAATCTTTTCCCAGAAAAGGAGCAAGGTGGGAAAATCCCACAAATTGTCTAGCATCATCCCTGGTGCCCCACTACATTGCCAACAGACAGTCAATACAGAGGGGAAGATCTTATACAGGAAAGTTCGTACCTGTACCATCTTTTGAGAATTTTAAAATCCTTCTCTTGAGCATAGAATGCTAAAGGACATTTATGTGTAATTAGGAATGATTTACACTCCTCTGCAGAGGGTCTATTCCCCAACTCTTAAGTTCTTAAGCAGAGATGTAGGGCAAATGGCCAGGAGCAAGTCGAGGATGATACTGGTTCTAAATAAATGAAGAAAGTAGGTGTGTTGAAAGGGAGGGCTGGAGCAAAAAAGTTTCAAGAGGGGACTTCTCCTGGGTCATCTGGAGAAGATCAGACATGGAGCATTTCCACAAATTTCCACAAATTGAGTAAGGGTTAACCCTTGTACAAGTTGACTACAACATGTACATTCTCACAGGGTGTATTCGCTATGGTTGTATCCTTCTCCATTAAAGGAGAAAGGCAGGCAGTTATGAGCCTATGTTGCTTGGCTATCCATAGAATAAAGGGTAAGGCTAGGGATTAGTTTCATAAAGTCTTATAATTCTGATCAACATATGTTATGAAGGTATCCCCTCAGTTTAAACGTTAGCTCCATCATATCTACTTTCTTTATGTGTATGTCCTTACTATTCTCTGTGGAACAGCAGTTATTTGTATGATTATATAATTGTTTTTGGAATGCTACGCTGTTTTCATAACTCCTGTTTAATCTATTGTAGTTATGGAAACAGCAAAGAACAGCAGTGTTTGATTGTCTCTGTAAATCCTCATTTTCTCAGGGAGCTAGAGGTAAAAGTCTAAGATGGGAATATCTCTTTTAGTGGTGTCCAGGATGAACACTGAAGAGTATAATGGTAAACATTTTATATATATATATATATAGTTTACAAATTTCCTTAATTTTAGGTTTACCTGCTGAACTGCAAAAATCTCAATGGTAAATCAATGGGGAGCATTAGACACTTAACCACTTCCATACCAGATGCTTTACCCCCCTTCCAGAACAGGCACATTTTCAAGTTTTAGCCATGTTCCAGTTTAACTGCAAATTGTTTTTCTATTACTGTGCCAACCTACATGTATTTGGTCCACTTTTTCTCGGAACATAATGGGCTTTCACATTTTATAACAAAATAAGCGATATATTTAACTTTTTTTAAAAAAATATAGAGGAAAACATGTGATAACATGCCAGGAAACCACACAGGCTGGTCTCTGGGCAAAGCTCTGAGGTCTCCGCTGTCTATTGACAGCGGAGACTTCAGAGCTGTGTGCAAGGGGGGATGGAGGGAAGGAGGGGGGGCACAGTGGAGCAGAGGAGCATATTCTGCTCATGTGCCAGACGATGTGACCACTGTGACTGGCTGTCACAGCAGTCACATGCCCGGAAACCACACAGGCTGGTCTCCGGGCAAAGCTATGAGGTCTCTGCTGTCAATAGACAGCGGGATCTCAGAGTTAAGCAGAGTGGGTTTGGGGCAGAGCGCAGCAATCTGCTCATGTGCCTATTGTCATTGTGATCGCTTTAACGGTGTGTCACAGCGATCACGTACCTGGAAACCACACAGAGTGGTCTCTGGGCAGTACAGTGGAGGGGGAGTGCTGTGGAGACAACCACCTTTCGGACATATATACTCAATGGGCGGTCCGGAAGTGCTTAACCCCTTCCCGCCGGTGACATTTTTTGATTTTCGTTTTTGACTCCCCCCTTCCAAACCCAATAACTTTTTTATTTTTCCATTCTCAGACCCTTATGAGGTCTTAATGTTTGCGGGACAAATTTTTTTTTCATGATGCTCCCATTTATTACAATGTACTGGGAAGTTGGAAAAAAATTCAGAATGGGGTGGATTTGAAGAAAAAGTGCATTTGTGCGCCTTTCTTACGGGCTTCGTTTTCACGGCGTTCACTCTACAGCCAAAATGACATGTCATCTGTATTCTATGTTTCGGTACGATTCCGTGGATACCAAGTTTATATGGTTTAATTTACATTTTAACCCCTTAACAAAAATCCAAAACTGTGCAAAAATATTTTTTTTTAAAAGTCACCATATTCTGACACCCGTAACTTTTTTATACTTCCGTGTACAGGGATGAATAGAGAGTCTTTTTTTTGCAGGACCAGGTGTACTTTTTAGTTATACCATTTCGGGGAATGTCTATTGTTTTGATCACTTTGTATTCAAATTTTTATCAGAGGCAAAACAGTGAAAAAACGGCTGTTTGGCACTTTAGATTTTTTTCCCCCCGCTACGGAGTTTAAGGAACGGGAAAAATATTTTTATAGATTTGCAGACCGGGCATTTTTGGACACAGGGATACCTAATGTGTATGTGTTTCACAGTATTTAACTACTTTTATATGTGTTCGAGGGAAAGGGGGGTGATTTGAACTTTTAATATTTTTTATTTTTTTTATATTTTTTTTTTACTTTTTAAAAAAATTTTTATGCTGCATTTATTAGACCCCCTAGGGGTCTTGAACTCCAGGGGGTCTGATCACTAATGTAATGCATTACAATGCTAATGCATTGCAATGCATTGCAAAAAAACGGCGCTTCTGTTGCAGGCTAAATAGAGTCAATAGAAGTCAGCTTTGACCGAGGTGCCAGAGGGGTTAATGCCCACATTCATTGCACCAGGTGTCTACTGTATAGTACAGCAGAAAACCGGCGGCTATGGCGGCTTCTCGGGTCCCGAGCGGCTGCCATATTTAAGCAACCGGCGTACTATTATGGGGGATGTCGGGAAAGGGTTAAAGGGGTTGGCCACTTTCAGACCAATATCGAGAGACAAATGTTATTGTTTGTATAATAAAAAGTTGTACAATTTTCCAATATACTTTCTGTATCTATCAAAGTTTTCTAGATCTCTGCTTGCTGTCATTCATTCTGTTACTTCTAGAGCAGTGATGGCGAACCTTTTAGAGACCGAGTGCCCAAACTGCAACCCAAAGCCCACTAAATTATCGCAAAGTGCCAACACGGCAATTTCACCTTAAATTAACCTGCCTCCCCAGCAACCCCCCTCTTGCTCGCAAGCAGCCTGCACCCCCATTCCCCCCTCTTGCAAGCAGCCTATATCCCACATCTCTCCCCCCCACACTACACCCTGGACCCCACACTACACTCTGCATCTTCCCCCACACTACACCCTGTATCCCACACTACACCCTGCATCTCTGCACCCCACACTACACCCTGCATCTCTGCACCCCACAATACACCCTGCATCTCTGCACCCCACAATACACCCTGCATCTCTGCACCCACACTACACCCTGCACCCCATATCTCTAACCCCCACACTACATCCTGCACCCTACATACTGCACCCCACATTCTCCTCCCCTACATCTCTACCCCCCACACTACACTCTGCATCTCTCCCCCACACTACACCATGCACCCCCACACATCTCTACCCCCCACACATCTCTCCCCCCACACATCTCTCCCCCCCACACTACGCCCTGCACCCTACATACTGCACCCCACATCTCTAACCCCCACACTACACCCTACATCTCTACCCCCCACACTACACTCTGCATCTCTCCCCCCACTACACCCTCCCCCCCCACATTTCTACCCTCCCACACTACACCCTGAGCCCCACATCTCTCCCCCCACACTACACCCTGAGCCCCACATCTCTCCCCCCACACTACACCCTGAGCCCCACATCTCTCCATGTTCCTCCACTGCTCGGGATACTTCTCTTCATGTGGAAGGAGCTTCTTACAAGCAGACACGCCTACCCTGTCATGTGACCTTATGACGTCAGAAGGTCCTTCCAGAGTACAGCATTTAGCCTTTATCAATTTAGCATGTACTGTGTAAGCAGCGGTCCTGCGGACCGCGGCTTACACTGACAGTTTTCAGCTGTATGTACATTTGCACATACAGCTGAAAGAAGCGATCACTCACTAACGGGGAATCCTGTACCGGATTCCCTGTTAGTGAGATATGGTGACGGCGCGCGTGCCAACTGAGAGGGCTCTGCGTGCCCTCTCTGGCACGCGTGCCATAGGTTCGCCATCACGGTTCTAGAGGATAAAAGCCTGACCATGGTTAGGTGATTTATATTCCATGGTCATGTGATGGACACACAGGTGCACAGCTTGTTACCAGGCGGAAGTCTGGTTCATCACATGACCATGGAATATAAATCACCTGACCATGGTCAGGCTTTTATCCTCTAGAAGTAACAGAATGAATGACAGCAAGCAGAGATCTAGAAAACTTTGAGGAATAGATACAGAAAGTATATTGGAAAATTGTACAACTTTTTATTATGCAAACAATAGCATTTGTCTCTCAATATTGGTCTGAAAGTGGCCAACCCCTTTAAAGTGTACATCAAATATCTTTTCTTCTCCACTTTTCAGGCTTTTATTAGTCTATGAAAAGGAAAGGGAACATGAAGAAGCTGCTAGAGAATAATCACTGGTAAGTGCAGTTAAAAGCCCAGTCACTTTCACCTATAAATCAGTACATTTCACAATAAGATATCATCTTGTCATCTTCTCTCAATGTCAATAACTCACATTATTAATTAGTAGTCCCCATATATATGGACTAAGCTATATCCTTACTAGTACTTATTCTCAGGAAATAGACTTCTGCCACATCACCTCTATTATTAATGATAGGTTATTATTATTGTCCCTGGTAATAGAGGAAATCTCCTGTTATTAAAAAACAATTTTAACCCATACCATGTGCATACATATATAGGTGACTGCATATGACCAAATGGGCCTATCCACTAAAACTAACTACAGCCTACCATATTATAAATCGTGATGTCTAATTTAAAATGTGTAAAAACTACCTACCCTGCCCTACACAAAGTGTGATATGTGATCAAAAAACCCCATTTGATAAATGACATCAGACGAGTGACCAGTGTGAACCTAGAAACAGAATAAATTAAATAATAAAATTGTAAATATGAATGTATAAAAATGATATAATAATGAATAAAGAACAAATCTAATGTGACCCGCGGAAAGCCTCCTCAGTGTACACTATCCAAACAAAAAAAGAGAAAAATTGGAAATAAAAATTATTAAAATGTAATAAATATACTATATACAGTGTCCAAAACTTACCTCAATGAATCTCCCAAGTCCAAGAAGGTTCTATATGTTTTTGAAACCTGTGGACAACAATTCCTCATTAATGGCAAAAGGAGCCAAGGAATTCAAATTAAAAATCCACTTGGATCCAATAGTAATAGGGTGAAACAACATCCCATCCCTGAATCTTATTCTTAATATTGCCTAGACCCACTACTTGCATACCTTTATGACCCGGAATGATGTTCCAGGAAATGTGATGCAATAGATGTCTCTTGTTCCATATCCCACTTTGCCAATCCAATTGTTGAAATGTGTTTTTGCATTCGTTTTAATTCCCTGCTGTTTGTCCAACCTTGTGACAAGTGCAAATGTTCCCATACATTTAAACTTTCCATGGTACTAGGATTAGTAAAACTCAATGTGGGTGTCCTGAATCTACAAATATTACAACCAACACATGGGTATGAGCCTTTCAGGTGTGTTCCTCTATTAAACTTTTGTAGGGGTCTTATTTGAAGGATTAAGGTCTGTGATAAGAGCTAAGCCAACTACTCAACACTTCAGCAGGTGCTTCCCAACCAGCCCACTTAAATTAACGGAACTGAACCTTGTACCTAATTTAACCACTTCAGTATCGGCCCAATTTCTGGTCCAGGACCAGACACATTTTTGGGGTTTTTTGTATGTGCGGTTTTGAGGGCTGTAAAATTTTTGTCATATGCGATATTCAACTAGTTTCTGCATCTTTTTTCGGTCACTCATAGGGCTTTATTTTTATGTTCTTTTTATTTTTGCATGTGTTTTAATTTTTTTTATATCTGGGAAAATATAAACAAAAGAGGAGGGAAAACGGGTCTGTTTTTCACTTTTCATTTTTTTAAATTTAATAACACATAGAACTATTAAAAAACTTTTTAAAATAGTTTTTCCTCTCCGTTACGGTAATTTTTATTTTGTATGGTGTCGTCGGGGGGTGGGGCTATAACCTTTAATAAGGGCGTGTTATTGACGTATTATTTTATTTATTTTTTTAACTATTTGAATGGTCGAATCAGTGCCCAGAAGCCAGCACTAAACAAAAGGCAATTAAAAAAACGTGTGGCATTTGCCAAGGCCCACAGCCTGCTAAACCGATGGACGCTGGAAAAGTGGCAGAAGGTGGATTTCTCAGATGAATCTTCAGTTGAATTACACCACAGCCGCCGCAAATACTGCAGGAGACCTACTGGAGCCCGTATGGATCCAAGATACACCCAGAAAACAGTTAAGTTTGGTGGTGGAAAGATCATGGTCTGGGGTTACATTCAGTATGGGGGTGTGCGAAACATTTGCAAGGTGGAAGGCAATATCAATAGCCTAAAATACCAAGAAGTATTAGCTTCCTCTTACATTCCCAATCATAAAAGGGGTCAAATTTTGCAGCAGGATGGTGCTCCATCTCATATATCTATCTCTACATTAAAGTTCCTCAAGGCAAAGAAGATCAAGGTGCTCCAGGACTGGCCAGCCCAGTCACCAGACATGAACATCATTGAGCATGTTTGGGGTAGGATGAAAGAGGAAACTTTGCAAAACCAAAGAATCTTGATGAACTCTGGGAGGCATGTAAGACTGCATTCTTTGCTATTCCTGATCACATCCTCAATAAATTGTATGAAGCATTGTTGAAACGCATGGATGCAGTCCTTCAAGCTCATGGAAGTCACACAAAATAATAAATATGGCTCTAATAGCACCACAACTTCATTCACCAATGTTATGAAACATATCTTTGTTTTTGAACAGAATTATTGGTTTGATTTTCACATTACTTTATGTGTGCGACAAAACTTTTGTCTTGCCAAAATCTGACCTTTCTGTGTTCATTAAATGATGAATATTTCAGCAGTGAAGCCAATTTATTTTCTTAACCAAAAAATCATTTGGGAGGGTTTCAGCTTTCATATGAGTCATTTCTAAAACCAATGGATGAATTTAAAGTCAGGTTATAAGCTTTTGATTCCACAACATGGATAAGCGACAGAACTTCTGTCAGGGACTGTTTATATATATATATATATATATATATATATATATATATATATATATACAGTACAGACCAAAAGTTTGGACACACCTTCTCATTCCAAGAGTTTTCTGTATTTTCATGACTATAAAAATTGTAGATTCACACTGAAGGCATCAAAACTATGAATTAACACATGTGGAATTATATACTTAACAAAAAAGTGTGAAACAACTGAAAATATGTCTTATATTCTAGGTTCTTCAAAGTAGCCGCCTTTTACTTTGATTACTGCTTTGCACACTCTGAGAAGGTGTGTCCAACTTTTGGTCTGTTCTGTATATATATTGCAATCTGTGGGGGCGCCATTTGGCTTTTTGCTTCAGGAAGCAAATAGGCAAAATTCACTCCTGCTTATACACATACACTGAAATAAAAAAGTTATGGTTGTTCCATTTTTCATAGCTTTTTCTTTTTGTAAAGGTATAAAAAAATAAAAACTATATAAATTTGGTATAGTTGTGTTCTTAATGACCCAAAGAATATAAGGAACATGTCATTTTTACTAGTAGAAAACATAACCCATATGAAAGTTGCACAATTGTAGTTTTTCTCTATTTTCATCCCATTCTGAATATCTTTCCAGTGTCCCAGTACATCATTAGTAAGCAAAATGTGGCCTGAAAAAATTTTATTTTATTTTAAAGGCCTAAATTATGGCCTTTTGCAGGTGGGGAGTAAAAAATATAAATAAAAATACAAAAAATAGCTGTGGGTTAAGCCCTTTGCACACGACCGTGTGCTAGGTCAGTGTGCTATTTGGGTTTTTCCCAGATAGCACACCGACCCATTCATTTCTGTGGGCCCGTGCACATGACCGTGAATTACATGGTCCCATGTGCGGGCCGACAGTCTGGGCCGCAAAATATGGAGCAGGTCCTATTCCTGTCCGATTTTGCAGCCATGCTTCCGTGGCTCCTATTCATTGAATGAATGGGGCTATGGAAACATGGCCGGTGCACAGGCAGCACACGGATCACATCAGTCATATGTAACCTGCCTTAAACAAAGATTTACAGTTCTGGACCATGATACAGCATATAAAGCAGTGCAATGTACTATGCATAGTATTAGTAGATGAAGGATCACATGAGGTGCAGAAGTAATTTGTAAGGGTTCTTAATATATAATAATTAGAGATGGGCAAAGCTCTCAGGATTCATTTAGTTTCGGGTTCGGGTGGCTTGGGTCCAAGATATGTTTTGAGTCAAATTCAGTACGAACCATACCTTAGATCAGCTTAAAACAGTGTATAACACTGTTAGGGCACCTTGTAACCTATCTATCCAATTTCTAGATCTCTAAGGCATAAGTTATATCAAAGTTAAAGTGACATTATCAAACTCTGGTGTCTCCACGAGGAAGCCCAAAAAAGGGAAGGGAAGGTGAGTATGAATGTTTATTTTTATTTTTTACACCTCCCCTGGGCCTCCACCTATTATAATCTGGGGTCTGAAGAGAATGCGGCAGCCATTTTAGTTCACCTGAGACAAATCTCCATTTGTTTGGTTTAGTAAAAAAACCAATTTGGAATATTCGGTAAAACCATCTCTAAAAATAATTGATGTTGCAGTTTGTGAGCCATAATTTTTTCCATTAGCTGCAACTATTACATTAGAGAAGATCTGATGGTTTCAAATCCTTTATATTCAAATTTTACCTCTTCTCACTAAACATTACTGCTATTGCATGTTATATGTCCATTAATTTGCTAAATATGTAGCATAATATACCAATTTTTCTATGCTCTCTCATGCACTATATTCAGAATTCACATAGTACGGCTAATGTAGTTTTCACTTTCGAAATGTCACAGAAATTATAATATACTCAATCATAGTTACACCATGATCAGTGTATTTTTTTCTTGTGTTTTATCTGCTTGGCTGCATTTATTTGTCATGTTCCTGGATCTCCTATATTATAGTCACTTGAGCTTTTTTCAGCTATTTATTTTCTATTGTACAGTTACTCATGGCAGAACATTATCAGCAAAGGATAATGGAGGGGGTCAGACTGCTCCTTATTGTACACACCCACAGCCTGAGAGACAAATATAAAATGTGCTACAGCCACAATATGATTATTAGCAGAAAAACTGATAGGACACTATGTAGGAAGGATTATACAGTACAAATACATAGAACAGACTGCCCAGCAAGACCCTGCACATGTTTCAGCTTTTTGTGAAATTTCAGGTACCCTTTAAGTGTTATCAAACAGAACCATCCAAGTAAATAAATGCAAGAAACAAGATAAATTACCACTGGTTGTAATACAGTTGAGTCGAAGATAGGGGGCAACATAGTAGCATAGTAGATGAAGTTTGAAGGTACATGCCCATCAAATTTAACCTTTAACCTTACAAACTAGTGCAATTCAAGTGCATAAGTACAGGAAACAATGAATAAACAAAATAAATTAGCATTGGTTCTAAGTTGGTTGAGTAGAAGATGGGGGTAAATGTGGTTGAAAGAAGTCAAGGTCCATCAAGTCCAACCTGACATTCTTGATCCAGAGGAAGGCTAAAAAAACATGTCAGGAAAAAAAAATGCTTACCGACTTCAAATATGAAATTAGTATAAAACTCTGGATCAACTTCTCATCTCCAGAAATCTAATAACAATGACCTGTAATATTTTTGCTTTTAAAAAAGCTGCCCAGGTCCTTCTTGAACTTGTACAATTAATCCACCATCACAACATCCTGTGGCAGTAAGTTCCATAGCCTCACTATTCTTACAGTAAAGAATCCCCTTCTTTGTTACTGGTGAAATGTTCTTTTCTACAGTCTTAAAGGATGTCCCCTCATCATCCTCACAGGCCTGGAGTAAAAGGATAATTAGAAAGGTATTTGTACGTGTGTGTATGTGTATGTGTGTATGTATGTGTACATTGTGATTAGATCTCCCTGTAGCTGTCTTTTTTTTTTAAAAAGAATAACCTCAAATTGGTTAATTTACGTATCTCTGTATTTCAATCCACCTATTCCCCTAAGTATCTTGGTAGCCGCCTCTGCACCCTCTCTAGTTGAGCGATGTTATTCATAATACTCTGTGTGGCCATAGCAGTGATTTTTAAAGAGGCATAACTATGTTCCTGTCATGAGCACCTAGGCCTTTTATTGATGCATCCCATAATTTTATTTGCCGTTGCCTGAAATTGGTAGCTGAAGGTAATCTTACTGTCCACCAAAATCCTTAAATCTTTTTTCAGTGGCAGTCTTATGTAGTAATCTTTCTATTAAGCACATAATCATAAATTGTATTTTGTTAAGTAAAATTCATAACCTTTCATTTGTCTAGATTAAACCTAATTTGCCAAGTTTCTGTCAATGCTTCCAGGTTTCCCATGTCCTTGTATAATATTCTACTATCCCCTCAGTTTTGATTAGGGCTTAGGATCATCTGCAAATATGAAAACCCTGCTTTGTAAATACTCTACCAGGCAATTAATCATGATATTAAAGAGAAGAGGATGTAACACTGAACTCTGTGGCACACCACTGGCGACTGAAACACAGTCTGAGTACTTCACATTAAAGGGGTTTCTGGGACTATTTTTTTTTTTTTTTTAAATAGTCTCCAGATATTCTTTCTTACGAAGTATAGAAAAAAATATTGTAGTAACATGTTAGCCATGTAAATATTTGATACTTTTGTGTCAAAAAGACAAAAATGTTTGTAGGTATGATACATTTATTAGCTAACCTGAAAAATTACATTTGCAAGATTTGAAAGTATCAATATACCGAACTCAAATGGATCTTAAAACCGACTGAAAAAAATGTTATCCCCAAAGGCCTCATGATCAAGAATCCAAACCACAACACTCACTTTTCACAGAAACTGTGCTATAGGTCATCGGAAAGACTACGTAATCATTTTATTGGATTATTCTACCACAAAAAAAGAACTATTAAAATTGAAATTACAGGTCATCTCAATAAATTAGAATATCTTTGAAACGTTTATTTATTTCAGTAATTAAATTAAAAAAGTGACCTCCTATATTTTCTAGATTCTTTACACACAGAGTGTTCTATTTCACGTGTTTTATTTCGGTAAATGTTGATTATGGATTACAGGTAATGAAAACCCAAATCTAAGAAAATTAGAATATTGTGAAAAAGTTCAGTATTGTAAATTCAGTGTGTCACCTGTCAAGGTTTCCTGAGCCTTTAAATGGTCCCTCAGTCTGGTTCAGTAGGACACACAATCATGGAAGATGCTGATTATGAATTGTATTACTGAATTACTGAAATGAATGAACATTTCAAAAATATTCTAATTTATTGAGATGCATCTGTAACTCCCTAAAGGATACAATACAAGGACCTGGTTCTTGTCTAACCAAGGGAAGTATTAAAGGAATTCTACAGCAAATTAAAACACCCACTTATCAACTCAATAGACTAAGGGGCAGAGCACGTCCCAAAGTACCAAATGGAGAGCAAAACCTACAGAATAATTTGAATATACCATCCTCTGTTTTAAACCTCTCTCAGTAGAAATAAATGTTCTGTCTAAAGGACTTAGTTTGTCTTACCAAACCACTTGACAGGGCTCAGTTTTGCTGTGATATGTAAGAATATTCCGCAGACTGAGACTGAAAGAATTTTTTTTTATGACCAAACAGATGACATCAAAAGTTGGAATTCAGTTGGAAATCTAGTTGCAAGGATTTGTCGCCAGACATGTTTGGACTTCCAGAGAAACCTGATGGAAAAAGACAAAAAAACACTTAATAAACAATTATTTACATTTTTTAATTCAAATACATCAAGCGGCAGCAGGATAGCAGTACCAGGATTGGGAGACCCACAGTTTCTTGCCCTTTCCAGTCTGATAATACCAGTCTACAGCCTCCCCAATGCCCAGCCCTCACTTTAATCAAATTTCGATGAATACCAGACTCTTTCTGGCACCCCTGGGGGGGAGGAGGAGTAATAATTTGGGGAAAATGTTAGATATTTTAGCTTTTAAAACCAAGCCCCATCTTAGTACCAGATGCTGTTAATGAGATAGCAGCCATTACTATGGCGCTAATAAAGTATTGAAAACACACAGACGTAAGAATTTTTTTTATTGAATTAAAAACCTTATTTAAGCATTAACGATTTTATTAAAATATATATCATCAATGTAGTCTAAATCATTCTACGGAACCTGAAAAGCAAAAACCAATTATTTGCATTAGAGTAGAGTAGTCCTCTACGTCAACTCCAATTCACGTCAATGCCCCGTATTATTGGTGCAGGGGACCTTGTGAGATGATCTCATGTACCAGAATCATCTAGTCCCATGTACCAGAATCATCTAGTATAGAGACTTCTTAAGGCTAAAGCCCCAAGTTTCGGAAACGCAGCTTTTTTTGTTTCAGATTTTGCTGCGGTTTTTTGAGCCAAAGCCAGGAGTGGATTGAGCAGAAGGTAGAAGTATAAGAACTTCCTATATATTTCCCATTCCTTTTATAGCCATTCTTGACTTTGGCTCAAAAAACCGCAGCAAAATCTGCAACAAAAAAAAGCTGTGTTTCCGCAACGTGGGGCCGTAGCCTTAGATACATAGGAGTCCCTGCATTAACTTGGTGACTGGGGTTACACCAGGTCATATTGAAAGTAGGTCAGAGTCATACACTTAATTTTATTATGTCTCAGAGTAACTTGATCACACTATGAGTGATGGGAGGAGACATGAATTGCTAGACAGGTAGGTGTGGGAAAAAAGGCTGCAGAGTCCAGTTAAAAGATATTTTTTAAAGCTTTTTGTTTGTTTTTGTTTTTTAGAGCCTATGTGTGATCTGATGGATACATTTTTTAAAAATTTGTCAATTAACAAAATTAAGTGAATCAACAAAAGATAAATATAAATAAAATCAAAATTTGGCGTGACCACCCTTTGGCCTTTGCACCTTGTTCTATTGCCCAACTATATTACTTTTTGCTATATGATTATTACAATAAATAAGTAACCCATTTAGAAATATTCTCTAGTTAGAGTTTTTTTTTTTGCGCTAAAGATTATGAAGGATGGGACCAAAGCTTTTAGATCAAAGGTTTAGTAGTTAATTGTTCTGCTTTGCATTTGCTCATTTAAATAGTCAGTAACAATTCTAATATGGTACAAAAATAGGAATTTAGCTTTTGTTTTTGGCAGCGTTCTCTGGACGTGAATTGCAAATAAAGAATCTAAAGTTCTGCCTATAAGATTTAGTTTGAAATAACCTTGTAGTGTATACATACTATGTACTTTGTTACTCTGAACAATGATAATATCCAATGACGATTGCAGTAAACCTATGTTGGGATTAAATACAACTTATTCCTGTTTTAGGGTGAGGCAAGATGACCAAAAAACAATTGCGGCATTGCATATTATTTCCTTTCAACAGCATGCACCATACGGGACAAATAATGTTATATTTTAATATAATAGTACAGACTTTTATGGACACATCAAACTAAATATATTTAGATTTTTTATTTCATAACATCAGAAAGAGAGTTTTTACCTTTTAGCATTTATTAATTTTTTAATAAGCATGTGTTCAAGTAGTGTCAGAGCAAAATAATGCAAGTAATATTATAGGTTATCTAATATGCTATCCATGAATAAGCTCATGACAGTAAGCTCTGAGATACTTCAGGGCTGTCCCTCGGACCGGCCTCGGAGCGCCTCTGTGTGAACTTGCCACCTGGTGTGGGACTGTGATGTCACATCGGATGTGATCATGTCATCCACCTACCTTGCAAGTCAACTGAATAGCAGCAAGGACTCTTTTTGCAGCTTTAGGAGTCCCTACACTAGCTTAATTTTCTGGTGCATAGGACCTCCAGAGATGCACCACAATTATTAATTCTTAATAGTTATGGCACATCTCTGCAG
This sequence comes from Leptodactylus fallax, assembly GCA_947044405.1. Taxonomy (NCBI): domain Eukaryota; kingdom Metazoa; phylum Chordata; class Amphibia; order Anura; family Leptodactylidae; genus Leptodactylus; species Leptodactylus fallax. The sequence goes on from CAMRHE010000021.1 coordinate 7,530,146, forward strand.
ATCCTGTGCACCAAAAGAAAAACTGCAGGTTCATGATGTATAGTTTCCAGGTCAATAACCTACTTTTATTGATTGCTAGTAATCCCCATCAAATATAGTAGGCTAAACCAGCCAATGCTGGTTGCCAACTGTATCTGTTGTGGGAGGGTGCAGGAGCACCCACAATTCATATAAATTGCCAAGCAGGTTCTGCATTCAATGGATTAACCAAAAAAAGTATAATAAGCCACATAATAGATCTGATACAACAACCAGGAACCCACGAAACCTAACCATATATCCTGCAAATGTTCAATAGAAAAATCCAACAAGCATTTGACCATCTAACATATTGTATCAAAATAACTCAATAATAGTAAACACATCTTTATTTATTACACGAAGTTATACAGATATATAAAACCAATTTTAAAAAAATGTAAAATACTGTACATATGAAATCATAGCATGCACAGGAGCAAAACTAGACGTCGCGTGAGCCAGGCCGAAGCGTGCCTGTGCACAGGAGAGGTAAGTAAGGAGAGGTAAGTTTTTTATGTTCCCTCACCTTCCCTGGGTCTTTGATCATTATATTCTGGGGTCTGAAAAGATTGCAGATTCCTCCTGAAACCGCCTCCTATTGTTTTCAATGGGAGGCAGAGATCGCAGCATGATGCGGAAAAAAGAAACGTCCTGCTCGATCTTGCCGCGGATTCCGCTAGCGGTGTCCGCGGCTCGAGATGCCCTACTGATTAGGCCAATTCATCCGGGTCTAATCAGAAGTGGTATGCCGCAACGGAATGCTGATTAACTGCATTGGCATCCTGTCGCGGCAGACTGCGGCGAAAATTCTGGCGGCGGGAAATGAAGATCATTTTTCGCCGTGTGAACACAGCCTAAGTGTGTGCAACAGCAACATTATGGCCTGGAATATCAGCATGTGCATAAACACAATACATTAGGATAGTCAACCATCTTTAAAAAAGGGAAAGTTTACTAGGAGTACATAATAAACAAACAAAAAAAAAAGTAAAAAAAAAAATAAAAGGGAGTTTAAATTCACTTAACTGATCAAGTGGATGATGATGGACCTGGGGGTTCCGTCCTCATCACAACCCCTGGGTCATGTGATCTGAAGCCGCGCTCTGATCCCCAAGGTTGTTCAGCTCCCTCCTTCCCGAGCTCACACATAATTAATTACCTATTCTATGGAGTCGGAGTGCTGCTTGCGATCACGAGATCCAGGGGTCTTGAGGAGGCCGGGTCCCCTGGGTACATCATCATCATCATCATCCACCAGATCAGGTAAGTGAATTTAAACTCCCCAGACAACCCCTTTTTAAATAAATATGTAAACAACAAAATGTGAGTGCAATGTGAATTATTTTGAATTTTCCATTTCTTTTTTTGCCCATTTTGTAGGTATGTTATGTACTCCTGAAAGCCTTTCCCTCTTTAAAGATGGCTGAACTAACCTAAGATGTTATGCACATGCGTGCAGTGATATATCACGCACACTATAAGTCAGTGGAGCAGGGTGAGCATTCCACTGCTCTGTGCGCAGAAGTCGTCTTCATGGGTTGTGTTATCTGGGAGCATGTGTCCAGTAACATGAAACAGTAGTAAGATATGGAAGAAAAGGAAATTGAAGAGTTACTGGATACAAATTCTGAAGTATTACCAAAATATCAGCTCACAGAGTTGACTATACTGAGATTTGTTTTGGACCAGACTTGTTTGGTCCGAAATAAGCGCCATTATTATACTCTGGAGTGTCTTCAGGCCCTAGAGTATAATAATCAGAGCCAGGGAGGGTGCATAAAAATAAAAAAAAACAAACAAACCCTCATACATAACTTTCCTGTGCTTTGCTGCTGTATCTGGTCTTCCTTCCTTCCTTCAGCTCAAAGCATCATGACATTGCTAACTCCCATGTGGCTGCTGTGGCCCAATCAGATGTCTCAGCATTGACCCTGGGCCGATGATGTTAGGGAGAGAGCAGGAAGACCGTAAGACATTGCATTGTATGGCTAAAGCCCCACATAGCGGGCCACAGCAAAAAAGTGCTGTGGGAAAAACAGCGACGGGAATGCTTTTCACAGAAAGTCCACAGATGTTTATTCTGCTGACTTTTTGCTTCAATTATAACTATAGGGAGACCACTGGCATTTTCCGTAGGTATGATTGACATGCTGCAATTTCCAAAACCGCAAAGGTTTTGGAAATCGCAACGTGTATGCTTCATGTATTTTTTCGCAATGTGTGGATGGGATTTGATAGAATCTCATCCACTTTGCAGTGACTTTAAAACGCTGTGTTATTTTCCGCGGCATTTCCGCTGCTGCCAAAATGCAGTGTTTACACCACATAGGGTCCCGGCCTTTGATTATTATTAAGAGACCCCAGAGCATTATAGTTATTCATTTTAAACCAGTTCACTCATCGCTAATAGATTTACATTAGACAACATTGCAGAGGGTTTATGTAGGTACAAGGCAATGTTGAACTATCTTTATAACATTGACCCATGAGTGATACATGCCTTGAGAGAAACAATTGTGAGAGTAATCAATATCTACCTATACTAACATCTTTAGAGAAATGAAGAGGCAAAAAAGCCAAATGGTGAATCACCATGTGTTTCCCAAAGTGAATATTCAGTACAAGTATTTCTTCAGTATCCACCCTTTCACCTCTGGTGACATCTCTTTAGAACCCACCCCTTCTACTTCTGGTACCAGCCCAGCCACTCCATCCACTGCTACCACCCATGCCCATTCTTCTCTTCAACCCATAGATGATGATGGGGATGAAGAACGTGATGACTCACTGACTCTGATGTAAAATTAAAGCTACATTACAGTATGAGAGGTTATAGATGTCTACAGTATGTACAATAGTGATATGATAAGGTTCCATACAAGGTATACACCCCCACATTATGGGAGGAGCACCTGTATCATATATTTTAATCACTATGGCAATGTTGCAATGGGTCATTAAATGCTGCTACCCTGTCCATCAATTATTATGAAGGCTATGTTCACCTTCATAACCAACATTGCTTCATGGCACCTAAAATTTAAAGAAATTAATTAAGTTTTCAATTTTACTCTGACTTTATATTCCCCTAACTTGCTTTTTCATAGGTGTTAACAAGAAGTAGTAGACAGATGAAAGGGGGAATGACTGCAAGATCTGACTACATAGGGTTTGTAGTCTGTAACCATGGAGACACCTAGGACACATGGTAAACTATATATTTGAGAAGCATTGTTTCATCAACAATGTTTGGAAATATGCAGTTGCATATTTGGTTTCAACAAATGATGCATAATGACAGTATACAAAATTTATATTTTATATAGCTTTTCATTCAAATAATATTCCTCAAACTCACTTAGAGATGCATGGTATTAAGTGTGTGGATTAATTTAATATTCTTAAAAAAAGTATTTTTCATAGGTCTATGTATTTATATAAAATACAAGTGCACATAATGTAAAACCAATTTTTTGTTTTAAAATAATAAATAAAATGACTATGATAAACCACTAGATGGCATTAATAAACTATCAAAGATTTGCCCTCAGCTTCACATTGTGAAAAACATGACCAGGCTACATTTTTTTTTATTTTCAGTAAAAACAAATATTCTTTCATACTGTATCTTACTGATTTGTATCAGGGAGAAAGGAAGGACAAAGCAGCGTAGCAATAATTCTTCCATCAGGAACACTCCTGACAATGCAGGCAGACTTGAGCATCTCTGGATTCAGAATGATGAATCAAAATAAGAAAGTAAGAAACAAAACCTGTTATGACTGTAAATTAAAGAGTAGAATCTTTCTAAGCTTAGATTATATATTGTTGTTTCCAGCAAAAGGCAATGAACTGCATCATGAAAACAGGAACATTCTGTGTTAATGATCAATAAGTTAATTAAAGTTGCCCAGTAATACCTAATATTGAGGCAGCCAACAATGGCAACAATGTTTTACATATCTTGTTCTGTGTGAGGCAAGTTCTAGGTTATATTGGCACCATTTTGGGGTACATATAATTTATTAATTAATCTGTATTAATTTGTTTTGTTTGGGGTTTAATAAAACAGCAATTCTGAAATTTGTTAAAGGAATCATTGGAGAAACATGTTTTTAACTGAAGCTATGTTGGAATAGGCTTTATAAAGGCTATTCTACTCCTACCTTTACTTTTCTTTGCTGCCATTTGTCCAAAAAAGTTTCATTCTGATATGCAAATGATGCTCAGGGAGCATCCAAGCACACCATCGTCATCCCCGCAACCTGCCTCCAGCGCTGCTTTTTCACGCACCCTGCATATTCTTCTGTTCACCTTTGGGTTCAGGCAGAGCTGACTGAGCATGCTCCATTGGCCATTTTTCTGCAGTACGCTGGTGTAAGAAACTAAAGAAAAATGGCCGATGGAGCATATGCTCTCGGCTCTGCCTGAACCCGACGTAGCAGGACTGACTGTGCATGCTCCGTCGGCCATTTTTCTTTTGCTGGTGAACAGAAGAAGATGCAGGGGGCATGAAAAAGCAGCGCTGGAGGCGGGTTGCAGGGATGATGATGGTGTGCTCGGAGCACAGGGGGAAAGCCCCCTGTGCTCCCTGAGCATCATTTGCATATGAGAATAAAACCTTTTTTAGCCTTTATAAAGGCTATTCCAATGTGGCTTCAGTTAAAAACATGTTTCCCCAATGATAGAATCCCTTTAAATGGTTAAATGTGTTCTATTGGTCAGTACAATTAAGATGGTACCCAATTTGTACCAAGAAGCAGTTTAAATAGTGTAATATCCTTTTTTGGGGGGTGTTACTATTGTGATAGTAGCAAATTTTATTTTACTTTCATTTTTACTTGCTTTAAACATATATCATTTTATAGAAAAAGGCTTTTTTTTAAACTAATTTTGTAAAAAAAAAAAATGGGTTGCGAATGGATATGACTATGATTGTATGAACTTTCTATGGTCTGGCACTTGTTGGAAACCCAGGCATGATTTCTTTATTGTGGCTGGGTTATATTCTCATACATGTAGTGTTCCTGCCTGATAAACTGTCCACAGTATGTTCACACAGAGTTTTTTGCAGGCTGAAAAAATCTTCTTCAGGAATTAGAAAACAGTTTTTTGATGTGTTTTTACATGATGTGGTTTTTGTCTCTTTTTTGACACTTTTTTTGTCGTGGTTTTTACTGTGTTATTTTTGCTCAAGCACACAGTATGGACCTGGAAACTTCCCTGTAAAAAACGCTTGCGGTTTTTTATTCGTTTTTTGCAAAAACGCGTCAAAAAAAGGCATTTTTTTCTGCCTCCCATTGATTTCAATGGGTTTTTCAAGGTGAAAAATCAACCTGCAAAAAATTCTTTGTGAACATACCCTAAGGAAATTATAACTGCTTTTCTGACAAATGCAGGACCATAGAAATTTCGTGCATTCATGGTCGTATCCATTGGCAACTGAACAAGACAAAAGAATGTCATCGCTAAAATGGTTAGCGAAAATCTTTAAAACTCTGCTAAATTTCTGATTTATTTATTTAACCACTTCCAAAGGGTACCCCCCCTTCCGCAGCCACGGGGGGGGGGGCGCGCCAACGCGCGCACACATGGGTTTTATTTTTAAGTTGTTTTTATTTTTGTATGTGTTTTAATTTTTTTTTTATATCCGGGAAAATATAAACAAAAAGAGGAGGGAAAACGTGTCTGTTTTTCACTTTTCGTTTTTTTTTTATTTAATAACACAAAGTCCTACTAAAAAACTTTATAAAATAGTTTTTACTCTCCGTTATGGTAATTTTTATCGCTTATGGTGTAGTCGGGGGTGGGAGCTATAACCTTTAATAAGGGCATTTTATTGGTGTATTATTTTATTTATTTTTTTAATTATTTTATTTACATTTTTTTTTTTTTTACTTTTCTATTAATTGTTTTTTTTTAAATTTTTTTTTTACATTGTGTCCCCAAAAGGTCACAATAGACCTTTGGGGACATCTGATTACTATTTTTTAGTTGGGGAGGCTGATTTCCCCTGTAACTGGGGCTGGTACATTTAGCCCCAGTTGCAGGAGGAATACAGCCTCCTGCACATTACTTGAACAATACTATAGAGCTGATCTGGGTCCTGTAGGACCCAGCAGCTCTTGCAGACACTGCACCCGGCGGATCATGTGACTCCCCGGGTCAGAGGGCTGCCGCAAGATGGCGGCGCCCATAGCACTGTATATAGCACTCATTGAGCGCTGTATACACAGCGATTGGGAAAGTAATAAACCTTCCCTGTCTTCTCTCTGGGAGCTCCGGCTGAAGTCACAGCTGGCTCCCAGTTTCAGTATCTGCACGATTTCGTGCAGCTACTGAGTTCTTCTTGGACGTACCGGTATGTCCTTGCAGAACTAGACAACCACCCCTTGGACGTATAAAGTCTATGAGCAGTACGTAAGTGTTTAAAAGATGTTTAACTTTTAATTTTCTACAAATATAAATATAGTTATATTCATGGGAAAACCCCTTTAGGCTGAAACCCCACATTGTGGAAAAGCTTCTTTTGTATTACAGATTTTGCTGCATTTTTTGAACCAAAGCCAGGAGTTGATTTATCAGAATTGAGATATGTAAGTACTTACTATACAGTATATTTCCCATTCCTTTTGAAGCCACTCTTGGCTTTGAATCAAAATAAAAAAAACTGCAGAATGTGCGACAAAAAGCAGCTTTTCTGCAACATGTAACTTTTTCCAGTGGGCTAGAAACTTTGCTTTTTTGATTGCTTGCAAAATACTTTAGTATATATAGTATTTTAAAGCATTATTGGTTCTTGTATCGGACACATTTTGACTATGGTATTTAACGGTTAAACCAAGTCAAACAAGTAACACATCCTTCTCACTCCCCCACCATGGTGCTTGCATTTACAGCAGGAAGTGTATTGGGCGAGAGAAGGGGAACTCCAACACTGCTGGTCCTGGGGTAACCAATGAACAGAAAAGTGTCACCAACTGTTAGGACATAAAAAGGCAGAATCCATTAACATGTCTTGAATGAATCAACATCTATAACTCACAGTATCCTATTTATCAAGATACTTTCACGTAGAAAAGTATTGATGATATTTAATGCTGTAGTGTAACATTAAATTATGATATGTTTTTGATCAAATTATGAAATTATCCTGCCTGTTTACTGAGTGTTAAAGGGTTTGTCCTTTAACACACAGGTAAGCACAGGTAATTAAGTGTGAGATCACAGGGTGAGGGAGGCGGCCGAAAGCAGAGTGACCCAGGGGTTGGAGTACTGGTTTCACTCACATGACCCAGGGCTTGGAACCAGGCTGGAACTCTTGGGTCCATCTTCAAGAGTTTGCCGGATTAGATAAATTTATCTAAACATCCTGTTTGCTTTTTTGTATCATGATGCCTTGCCAATGTTTCTTAATGTAGATGTAGTAAAATCATGTCTAATTGTTATCTATTAATCACATCTATAGATCATTCCAAATTGTGAGTAGGCTGCCACAGAGGTGCAGGTCTAAGGCACAGAAGGGACTAAAATAGTTTGTCTTGTAGAGCAGTATGCATACCTCAACTTTTGTGCACGTTCCAGACACTGCAGAGAGGGACATGAATGACTGGCCTTACATCAACTACAAATAGAAACCTGTAGGAAATTCAGTTACAATAGCAAAACACAGAGGGGGGAAATAATTTGCAGTTTCCACCCAATACCTTATTTGATTCTATCTCTACAAATGTCAGGGTACATCTGCCTTATATTTTATTATTCATAAACCTACAAGAGATAGCAGTTATATCAGACTACAAGTGAAGAGAATTCACATGGAAAAACATGTTCTTCCCCAGAGTTTGCCTTTAATATCTGTTATTGTGATGCCATGTTATATTCTCTTCCTCTTTAACCTCTTCAAGGTGTTTCATAAATACATTTTCATTCCATTATATTGTAAATAATACTTTTCCTTCTTACTACAGATTTTTGTTTAAAAAAAACAACACTTTTTGCTATAGTCATTACAAGCAGTGTTGAATCCTTATGGATTAGAATTTATTTTCAATCACATTTATTTTCATAAAAATTATACTGGTGGTTGATACTTGGAGTTCTAACTTGTAAAATCATTGTAATTCAGTAACCACTACACATTGCCTGTACACCATTCATGTACATTGCCTGGCTGTGAGCTTTAATCCTGTGTTATTGTAAATGTATGTCATCAGTGGTGTAGCTAGCGGGAGAGGGGGGCAGAGGGCCCACTGACTCTGTGGGGCCCACCCCGGGGCCGCCATTAATACATGCTTTACTATTTGCAGACACCGATCTAGTTAAAATGCATCCTGCAAATAAGTGTCTTGCAAACCGCAAGCCACTTCAGGCCTGCGGTTTACCAGACGCAGAGACCACAGACAGCGGATGCCTGCTTCTCAGCACAGGTAGGCGCGTTGACGTCACAGCACCGCACCTCCTGCGCCGACAGGCAGACGTCCTGTGCGTGGACAGGGAGGAGGCGGCGGCTCCATTCATCAAAGGATCACAGGTAGGTGAGTGTAACTTTCTTTTTTTTTTTTTTTTAGCGCAGTTGTGAGTAATTTAATAGTATAAGAGGGTGGTTAGGAGGGGGGAATTATAACTATAAGGGAGGATTCATTAGGGAGAATTAGGATGATGGGGAGGTCATTTATATAAGGGGGCATTATTGGGCATTATTAGGGGCCATTATGAATACAAGGGGGGAGGTTATTTATATTAGGGGCATCATTTATATAAGGGATCATTAGGGGGCATTATAAACATAAGGGGATGGTCATTTATATAAAGGGTCATTAGGGGAGCAGTATTTATGTCAGGGAAAATCAGGGGCATAATATAAGGTGGCAATTAATTTAATTAAGGTGGCACTTGGGTTTATTAAGGCTAAGGCCCCATGTAGTGTCCCACAGCAAAAAAGCGCTGCAGGAAAAAATGCTGCAGTAATGCATTACGTTTTTCCCCTCAGTGCTTTTCACAGGAGGTCTGCAGAGGAAACCATTATACCATTTTACCTATAGGGAACCGCCAGCGTTTCTGTAGATATAATTGACATGCTACGATTTCCAAAACCACAACGGTTTTGGAAATTGCGGCGTGTCCGCTGCATGTATTTTTCTGCAATGTGTGGATGGGATTTGCAAGAATTCCATACACTTTGCAGGAACTGTAAAACACAGTGTTTTTTTTCAGCGGTATTTCTGCCATGTGAGGCCTCGGCCTTAAGGAGTTTTCCAGCTTATTTTTATTGATGATCTATCCTCAGAATAGATCATCAATAAGAGATCAGTGAATCCCCACTGACCAGCTGTATGAAGGGGCTATGGCGCCTGTTTATATCGCACGATGTCTGTTTATAGTTACCGTGTCATGTCATTCCAGCCTTGTTACATAGATGTGTATAGGACGAGGCTGTAGTTACATTACATGGCTGCTATGAAAAGAATGACACTGTATAAACAGAGAAGGGGTCACGGCGCTTAGACAGGTATCACGGTTCATTCAAACAGCTGATCCTGGGGGTCCCGGGTATTGGAACCCCACAAACTTTTTTTTTTTACTTTTTTTTTTTTACCTTTTTAATTATGAAACACCTGGGGCATTATTAATAAGGGACACTATTTAAAGGCGGTACATACAGAAGTTATTAATTTAAAGATGCATTTGGGGGTATTATTCATGGGGGGTTATATTATATATTTTATAATTGGGGGTAGCAGCAGGATGAACGTGCAGGAGAGGACAATGTGGGTTAGGTGCCTGGAAAAGTAAGGAGCCAAAGATGTCTGTGCTGCAAACTTTACAGAGACTGGAAGAAGTGGTCATGGCGGTCCAGATGGAAGTGACCGGAAATGTGAGCGATTAGGCAGAGACGTCACCAGTATGTCACAAAATGTTACTGTACTGTACTCACCTAAATGGTCTGCAGAGCCCTGTGTAGAGCTGATATATAGCACTATACGGTCACCATATAGTGATAGTATTGGTATACCTAAGTTGGGGGCCCACTTGGACATGTTCGCCCCCCTGTGCTGAACCCCTAGCTACACCTCTGTATGTCATGGAAGTAAAGCTCCTGTATTCAAGCAAGAGAAAGAGTCTGTGGTTGTTGGGGACCCAATGAGAAGATTGAAGTTTATTTTTATAAATAATTCTGTCTTTATTTTGCCTACATAGCACTAGGTGCTGCAATGACGTGATGGACAGATCCCAAGATCACTGACAAATGTCAACATAGTACTTACATTTTGCCTAACTGGCCTAATAAATAAACCATGTATTTTACTGTTTTTGTAGCCTCTCCTTTGTATATCTCCCCAAATTTATTGCCTAAGCAATAGTCAATATGTACCTAGGGTGTCACTGTAATTCTTTATAACTGAATAGATACGGATCAGTGAAGCTGTCTTCACAATATATTCCCTTCTATTTAGTCCTTGTGCTAACCATATTGTGTATCTGCACAAGAGGGAAAAAAGGACTACCATAAGCCCTTGCCTATATGAATGTTGTCGTCCCCCACCAGACTAAAGGTTCCAGGGCCTTTTAAATTAGCTGATTATCAGCTGAATGAGCATTCATCGGAGCGATCATGCTCAATGAATTCCCAATGTTAGGCAAGGTTTATACATTGCACATGCAATGCATACAACATACATCCAGAATGCTGCCAAAGGTAGGGATCAAATAAGTGTATTTGAAGACAGTTTTATTTTAATGGCCACAGGGTACAGGAGAAGGGATATACTGTGAAAGAACAGCAAGCTCCATTGCTATGCATGAGTAGGCATGCACCACCCACACTTTGGGAAGACTAGTTGCAGGAGTGTGTGTTTATAGTTGCATATAAAATTTTACTGCCGCCACAGGCCATATCTAAGTGATATACACTTGTTAAGGTTGGTGAGAGAATTGGGTGGCCATGGGTCCCCAGGATCCATGGGCCCTGGGCAGCTACCCAAAAGGCCATATTATAATCTGCTGCTGTATCTACATTTAAAGCTGCTTCATATTGTAGGAAATGCAATAAAGGGGGGGGGGGGGGGTGTTTCCCAAGATATGGACTGTCTGCGCTCTTGTGTAGGAAGATCTTAGGTCACTTTTCTGAATAAAAGTCTCTTTATTGGGGTACGGAAGGCACAACGTGTTTCGGGGAAGGACTCCCCTTTTTCAAGTGCAAATATAAATAAAAACCACCAAACTGGTGCTTGATTAAGAAAGAGATAGCTAGAAGCGGGGATGAGGCTATTTAAATGCGGTTTGTCCCGCTATGCCCCTGAAGTCAGGGTCGGACTGGCCCACCGGGGAACTGGTGAATCCACCGGTGGGCCCCGAGCCCCGACTATTAGTCCTCATCTCATGGGGGCCCGATCGGGATCCTGACCATCTCAATCGGGCCCCTGACCAGTGGCGTTACGATCGTGGTCGTAGGGGGTGCGACCGCGACCGAACCCGGCAGGGTACGGGGCCCGCGGCCAGCTGGAGATGGCCGGGGCCCCGGACCATTATGATAGCGGTCGGGGAAAGCCTGGTTCCCCAACCGCTATACATACTGTTATTGGAAAGGGACCCTGGCATATTGCAGGCCCCTTTCCAATAGATGGCAGGGCAGGACAGCCAGGGGAGGTGACTGAAAATAATAAATAGATATTCTCACCTCTCCGGGGCACAGCGTCCTCTCCGGCGCTCCTCCGTCATGTGACTGAGGCCTGTGATTAGGCCCCGGCGGTCACATGGGGCGCGACCGCGTAATGACGTCAGTGCGCCCCCACGTGACCGTGGCCAAGGAAAGGTAAGGCAAGGTGAGTATGAATGTTTGTTATTTTTAATCACTTCCCCTGGGCCTCCGATTATTATACTCTGGGGTCTGAGGAGACCCCAAAGTATAATAATAGCACTGAAGCAGAGGGGGCTGTTGGGAGCTTATAATACTGGGTGGGGGCCACTTTGCAGCTTATAATACTGGGTGGGGGCCACTGTGGAGCTTATAATACTGGGTTGGGGCCACTGTGGAGCTTATAATACTGGGTGGGGGCCACTGTGGAGCTTATAATACAGGGTGGGGGACACTGTGGAGCTTATAATACTGGGTGGGGGCCACTGTGGAGCTTATAATACTGGGTGGGGGCCACTGTGGAGCTTATAATACTGGGTTGGGGCCACTGTGGAGCTTATAATACTGGGTGGGGGCCACTGTGGAGCTTATAATACTGGGTGGGGGCCACTGTGGAGCTTATAATACTGGGTGGGGGCCACTGTGGAGCTTATACTCCATACAGTGGCTCCTTCATTTTTTTTAATTACGCCGGGGCAGGTGAAAAAAACAAAACAAAAAAACCCCCCACAAACTTTCTTTCCTGTCCCCAGTGTCTCCCAGAGCAGTTTGGTCCTGCAGTTCTGTTGTTTTCTTCCAGCTGACGTTCCCTCTGCACGTGACTACCTGTGATGTCACGTGACCCCTGAGGCCAATCAGTGGCCTAAGGGAAGGGACCTGGGACGTCACAGCCAGTGAGGAATTCCGGCAAAAGAAGACAGCAGAGCTGCAGGACCGGACCGTGCTGGGAGGACACCGGAGCACCGGAGACAGGTGAGTATGTTTAGCATGTTTTTTTTTTTTTTGGGGGGGGGTAGGGGGGATTCACCTCCCCCAGACTAATTATAAAAAAGAAAAAAATTATACTGGACAATCTCTTTAAAGTGTGGTGCATTAGGAGTGTATATTAAAGGGGTTGTCCAGGCATAATTTGTTATGGTTTATCCTCAGGATAGGCCACAGATACTTGATCTGTAGGAGGCTGACCCCGGACCGATCAGCTGTTCGGAGCCACTTCTGGTGCCCGTCCTGTACACAATACAGGGCTGGAAGCAGAAAGCTCTGTCCAATGTAAAGGGGCTGGGCACCTTCACTGTATCTCAGCACTTATTGAAGTCAGTAGGAGCTGAGCTGCAGTGAATGCGCCGGGCTGCTATATAGCGGATTGAGCTTTCTGTTTCCGGCCCTGTGTTGTATACAGAACAGGTGCCGGAAGTGGCTCCGAACAGCTGATGGGGGCCGTGTGTCAGCCCTCTACCGATCAGGTATTTATGGCCTATCCTGAGCATAGATTAACCCTGGACAACCCCTTTAATATGCCCCACACAGTTTAATGTCCCCCCCACAGGATGTTAGCCCCCATCACTGCTCCCACACAATATAATGACCCCATCACTATTCCCCATACAGTATGGGGGACCAGTGAAGTGACCATAGAAAAATTTGGCCCAGACAACCCCTTAAAAGAGGTTGTCCATAAACTGGAGCGACCACTGTGGCAGCCGCCAGGGAGGTGTAAAAATAAGAAAATTTTAAAAAAAGCATACTCACCTGTCCCCAGCACCCCGTGTTCCCCTGCCTGTGTCTGTTCGGTCTCATGGCGGCGCCTCATTTCTGGAAATCCTGTACCTAATTGGTCTTAGCGATCACATGAGGTGCAGGACTCCCAGCAAGGAGTCGCCAGCATGAGACTGAATGGACACTGGCAGCGGACAACAGAGTGCCGGGAACAGGTGAGTATGCTTTTTAATTTACTTATTTTTTACTTTACACCTCCCGCCAGCTACATGGGTTGCTCCAATTCCTTCGACAACCTCTTTAAAGGATTTATCCATCTTCCTAATATTGATGCCCTGTCCTTAGGATAGGCCATCAATATTACATCTACGATGATACAACAGCCAGGACCTCTGCAGATCAGCTTTTCCAGGACAATGCGGCTACAGGTAAAGGTAGCAATTCTAGGAGCCACGCTGTTCACTTGCCATACAAGGTGTAGCAGTAGGTTTATGTAGTGCAGTGGTGCACATGGTATAGTGGGTGAGCAGCATGGCTCCCGGCATGTTATTACCTTTAGCCGCCCTGTCTCGGTACTGCTGATCTGCAGGGGTTCTGATGGTGGGCCCCTAGAAACAATTCCACTGGTGGGCCCTAGACATCCCAGTCCGACACTGCCTGAAGTGTTTTGCTGTTACAAACTTTGCCCCGATCCACCGCCTCTTATCTCAGGGTCATATTGTAGGAATGTAGAGAAAAGAGAGTAAGAATGCCTGCACATCGGTCTGTTCTCACTAGTACTCATTTTATTAGCATGATATCCACATCACTAGTCTTGCCACCCAATATGTTTTACCAAATTTTTGTGTCCTCGGAGGTCCTGAACCAAGTTAAGATCCCTAGGGTAAAGTTGAGACCAACAAGAAGCTGGGACTTCTATGGAGGTAGTTGTAGTGGAAACTGCAAAGTAAAGTTTTAATGCTTGAAAGTCACCTAGAGGTATTTTATGATCTCATGGGGGCATATTAAAAACATATAAAATATTCTTTAAGGCTGAGGCCCCATGTTGCGGAAACACAGCTTCTTTTGTTGCAGATTTTGCTGCATTTTTTTGAGCCAAACCTGGGAGTGGCTACAAAAGGAATGGGAAAAATATAGAAGTGCTTATACTTCTACCATCTGCTTAATCAACTCCTGACTTTGGCTCAAAAAACCACAACAAAATCTGCAACAAAAATAGCTGTGTCTCCGCATCGTGGGGCTTCAGCCTAAAAAGGTTTTATAGATTACTTTAATATAAAAAAAAAATTTTGTAAAAAGGTATGAAAAGTAGTAGTGTTTGGATATTAAGAGCCAAAACAGAGTGATTGTTAGGGATGAATAAACAGTGTAAAAATATAACACTATCTCATAGTATATTGGCATAATTGTCAGTAAGTTTTACACTGGCGACTAAGTACAGATGCATTGGCATTAAGCCATCTGAACAAAAAGGCACCATGAAAACAGCTGTGTGTAAGTTACAATACCATTACTAAACAGCCTGATTGTTACATTGTTATTTTATTGAAGTTGAAAGAGGCCAACATGTTTGGTATGATATCCCCATCTTAATTTTCTATATCAATTGTAATTCACAAATTCTGCAAATTTCATCAACTATAACATAATAAAAAGTAGGTAACTAGTAAGTAAATACTTTCATAAATTCAAATAAATGTATGACTGTATGGTATGACTTTTCTGTGCCATTCTTTTGGGTCTGAAGCATATTTTTAAATGTAGCACGCATGGTGTATGTTATTTTTTCTGGCAGCCTGTAATAGATGTAATTAATGCCAGACAAGCTTGGGAGCCTTCCATAGGCTTCCGGCTGTCATGGCAATGGATCTCCGGCCCCAGATCTCGATCTGGGCATGGGCGATCCTCCCCAAAATGGCGATGCCGGGGAAAATCATGGGCACTGATCGTGGGCATTAGTGACAGGTCTTTGCTGTATAATGGCGGCCACATAGCTCCTGAGTGGTCACCATATTTATTATTATTATTATTATTATTGTTTATTTATATAGCACCATTAATTCCATGGTGCTTTACATTTGAGGGTTTACATATGGTACGCATATTTAAATACACATATTTAAATATTTATACATTTAAGTACACATATTTAAATACCGTCCACCAATGCCATGGGACTCTCCTGTCAAGTGGTTATGGATCTAGCCAGTCGAAGGTCTATTGACCGAAACATTGCAGCATTATTTTGATCTACAATCCCACTTCTTCATATACTATTTTACATGGCATGTATCTCAATATATCTGTGAAAAACTTCCTTGTTATGGATTTACGAATGAAAGAATACTTTTTTCACTCCAAGCAAAACCTGGTGTGTGCAACAAAATTATTATACTTTGGATTCGGGTTGGAGAACCCTTGCTGCTCAGCACCACCACCAAGATATCTATGTGTGCGTTTCCACTGATATATTTCTAAGAGGATCTAGGACTATAGTTTTCCAATGCCAAAGCAAGGGAGACCCAACTTGCTCCTGGCTTCCATTTGGCTTCCATCTGGCTTCCATGTGTTCCAAGTGTTCACCAAGGACCTGCAACTAGATGCATCCACATCCAGAGAAGCAGTGGTGGGCCTGGTTGCAGGAGAGAAGGAAACCTAATGGCCACACAACTTTTCCACCTAGACCTTTAATAGGGTCCCTAAAAGGCATCTCCATTCCTAGATCCTGTGACAAACAAACAGTGAGAAAACACATAAATTAAGTAAGCGGAGAACAGTGGCATCAAATACAGCCGATCTTCCTGACAGAGTTATACAAATTTCTTATTGCAACGGCAGAAGATCCTGCAAATCAGATGCTAAACCTGATCTTAGCCATAAGATTGAGAAGCGACATGCCTATAGCAGGTTTTCTTTATGTTGTCATACAATATGACAATAATTGTGGTTTGCATTTCTGGTTACATATTTAAACCTTTGATCTGTTTTTATGATTAACATATAGTTATTAGATTACTGCTATATTACTGATATGCTTGTATAGCTCAGCAGCAGTTTTTTGTACAATAACATGCATATTGTGTATTAACCTTTGTTCTTTAATTGTTTATTGTGAGTGCTGTGTGCTAATTTAAATATATTTCTGAAGAGCTAGGTCTTGTAAATCAATTTACTTTGCTACTTCAAGTTGGGTGTACAGTTTCTTATCATTAGCCTTTGTTTGTGCATTGTTTATTTGAAACGGAATCAAAGTATGAATACTGCCTTGCTCATGTAAAGGTGTATGTATAATTTTTCTGCTCAAAATACTTAAAGGAACACTAAACCTTGAAATGAATAATACAAATAAACAGGAGATACATGTACCCACATTGTTTATCAGTATGCATGATTGTCTGGATGTTGCTTAACTCCTTAAAGGGGTATTCCCATCAACATAATCATATCTATATTTGTAGATTTTCTCTAACCATCCTAGTGGTGATATCTGTTGTCTTGATCGGTTGCTAATGGATACGACCACAAATGCAGAAACTTTCTATGGTCTGGGACTTGTCAGGAACCCAACCATGGTTTTCTTATTGTGGACAGGTTATCAGGCAGGGGCACTACATGTATGAGAAGATATCCCGGCCACAATAAGGAAATCATGGCTGATTTTCTGACCTTAGAAAGTTCCTCCATTCATGGTCGTATCCACTGGCAACTGATCAAGACAACAACTTGTGGCCACAAGATATTTAGAGAAAATCTTTAAAACTCTGCAAAATGTTTAATTACTTATATTTGCAAAAATGTTTTAACTTTTAATTATCTACAAATTTAAAAATGTTTATGTTCGTGGGAATACCCCTTTAACGTTCTCCTGTGTACTTTTACGGTGCAGAGTGAAGGTCTTTAAAGATTGGCATCATACATGTACGATGCTCACATGACACTGGCTCTGGAATTGAGTCAACACCATAAGCAGCTGAACCCTGGCTGCAACACCCCTGATTGGAGATAACTCTGATCATGGCTGTTTAACTCTTAGATACTGTAGTCAATAGCGACCGAGGCATCTAAGAAGTTGTTTACTATTGTCACTCCCCTCATCGACTCCCCAGTGCTGCGATTGGGGGAGCCAATATGCTGTGATGGCAATCTGGGGCCTGGTTCACCATCTTTACTTCTCTATCAGGTCCTGCCTAATGGTCCTGAAGAAAGTTTAAAATATTAATGAAATGTTTAAAAATTTAAAATAAACACCAAAATCCAGTTATAAATATGTCCACATGCTTTATTTTGTAAACAAATAATAAAAAAAAAGTTCTATATCTCCACATTTGTAATTACCTATACTAGTAAAATAAAGCATTATTTATTCAACACACTGAACTCTATGTAGCACAGAAAATGGAATAAAAAGTCATATATATCTTAGAAGGGTATCCATAAAAACTAAATCTAAAACACACTAGCTGTAATAGTACTGACCCATAGAATAAGAGTAACATGTTATTTATGCTCTAAGGTGAACAGCAAAAAATTTAGAATGTAAAAGCAGTGTGAACATTGACATTTTTCTCCACTCCTCTCAGGAATGGTTAATAAAATTTAGTCAATAAGCTATAGGCAAACTATCTATCTACATTGGCATAAAAATAAAACTGATCAACAAGTGGCAAAAAAACCCTAAAGTGGTTACATACAATGAAACTATGCCATTCAGACTCAAATAACTATGTGAGCATAGGGCAGCTTTGACTCATAATTCACCTTCTTGGCATGGGGTACTAGAGATCACCAGAAATGTCTGTCATCTTGTTTGTAGACATTAAACCTCAACTCAACTTCCATAGACTAGAGATACATTGGGTGAACACGCTGTATCAAAAATCACCCAAAATTAGGTGTTTTCTTAATTCTTTTTATTAAATGTTTCTGTATTTCTGTGCATTAATAATGCACAGACATATAGTGACAGTATTGTCGACTTGCAGGTCATAATCAATACACAACAGACAAAAAGTTTAGTAAGTAGTGTCAAAAGATAAAAGGGAGGAAAAAAAACTAGAAAACATAGAGAGAGGAAAACAAACATGGTTAAATGGGAGGGAGATCTGATATGTAAGGGGAAGGGAGAGGGGTAGAGGTGTTGACTCTAGGAAGATACCATTAAATTCTATTATATATGGTACAGTACAGATATACTGTACATTAGTCAGGAAAGCAATATGATAGGCAACTTAATACTACAAGACGATGCATAGGGTTAAGTACCAAGTTGAAAGTTCATCTTAGCTGCCTTGCCTTTAAAGATGGCGGCCGCTCTGCTGCAGCGCGGCCGTCATAGCAACTGTGTCTCCACTGTATTCTACAGCAGAGACCCAGCACTGATCGTGGTCATTGCAGTACAGGGCCCCCCTTTAAATAAAAAAAATAGCCTAGTACCTTTAGTCTTGCAGGCAATTCGTCTCACAGTCAGGAGCCTTCAGAAGGCTCCCAGGCTTGTCATTGCACTATAGCTGTTGAGGCTGGACTATAACCAATAGCTATGTAGCGAATACAGTTGCATTGCAGTCTATGTGACCTGCAATCAAATGATTAAATCAAGTGATTAAACTTTATCATTTGACTTTAACTATACCACGTCACCAATGATGCATTCCATGCTAAGCCAAGTATTAATATGTATTTGGTTTCGGGATGGAGGCCGAGGGTTTTTTTTCTCTTCTTGTCCTTAAAGGTCCTTTTTACAAACTAGTGGCGTAACTAGGAATGGCTGGGCCCCAAGGCGAACATTTGACATGAGCTCCCCCACGAACCGCCGCCCCCAACCCCTCATAGTGGCCCCTGCACACAGTATTATGCCCCATAGTGGCCCCTGTACACAGTATTATGCCCCTTGCCCCCGCACACAGTATTATGCAGCATAGTGGCCCCTGCACACAGTATTATGCAGTATAGTGGCTCCTGCACACAGTATTATGCCCCATTGTGGACCACCCATAAACAATTATTATACTCTGGGGTCTTTTCAGACCCCAGAGTATAATGATCGGAGTCCCAGGGGAGGATACAAACAAAAAAAGCAATGTTACTTACCCTCCGGACCCCCTAATGTGCCAGGCCCTGTGGCAGCCGCTAGGGCTGTTACCCCAGTATTTACGCCCCTGTTACAAGCTATCAAATATATATGTCATTTTTTATTTTTCCTGTTCTATACATACTGTTTAATATATATAATCTTCATTTCCTTGTGTTTTTCTCAGAATGATATATACATAGTATAGGATGTTAATATGCACATAAAGTTTTTCTATGGAACTAACATTGGTGCTGAATTTGATGCAAAGTATGCCCTATGTACTGTAATAATATGTTTGTGGTTTCTTTTTAGAATAAATACATGAGTACATGATCATTGTTCTGTTCTGTGATGCATACAATGTGAAAGCTTATCGGGACATTGAAACTCCTTACTATGTGAATTTTTGTAATTGGTGAATGGAAACCTAATTAATGACTCATTTGTTTTTAAATAAGTGATTTTAATTTAGAATGTGAGGCTATGAGTAAGAGGTTTTACCTTGAAACGTGTAAGAGCTACATACAGTGCCTTCGAAAGTATTCGGCCCTCTTGAACTTTTACCCCAAGCGACTTGCAGCTGTAATTGCAGCAAAAGGTGGCGCTACAAAGTATTAACTTAAGGGGGCCGAATAATATTGCACGCCCCAATTTTCAGTTTTTTATTTTTTACAAAAGTTTAAAATATCCAATAATTTCACTTCACAATTGTGTCCCACTTGTTGTTGATTCTTCACCAAAAAAATTTAAATTTTATATCCTTATGTTTGAAGCCTGAAATGTGGCAAAAGGTTGAAAAGTTCAAGGGGGCCGAATACTTTCGCAAGGCACTGTATTTCTTAGGTGCATTTTTTTGTATGTATTTTTTACCCTATGTATTAAAAGTTAAGTTTTTTTTTATTTTATGTTTTCATAATGCTTCATCAGCTTGCAATGAGAAAGAATTTTGGTTTGAAAGATATTTGATCTATGTGACTTTTTTTTCATGTGATCAATAATAAAGGAATATCCTTTTATCCATCATCTTGGAATACTAGAATGCTGGATTTTGGGATCTTTGGTGATGTACTACACAGTTGTGGGAGCAAGGACTGCAAATGTGGCCAGCTGAAAACTTTTTTTTTTATATTCTTCTCATAAAAGTTTTGATACCCTTAGAGAAGGTTTTGGAAGCGTGAAAAAAAGGAACCTTATACTGTGTTGTTTGAAGTATTTGCTTGTTATTGTTTTTATTATTTCTATAATTTGTTTGTTAATAATTGCAAAAATACAATTCAGTACTTATTAAATGGTTTTAAACCATATCTTTTAATGACAACATACAGTGATTTGACAGAATATACTTCTAGTTTATGTACACACTTAAGCATAACAAACTTGGGTGACTTCAAAGAATAATGTACTCAAGTGCCTTACTAAGATATTATTTGAAGATTCTCTGACTTACCTATGAAAGGATATATAGAGAGTGTGTGGAGAAGTTTCAATATAGAGCTAATTAACTTATTTAGGTGAGAATTGAACTGACTGTTGTCTAGCAACCGGTTTTGTGCTTTCCTGCATTGATACCAATACACAGTGCTGAAAAATAGGATTTATCCCCTTCCAGGATAACTAGTTTTTATATAATGTTGACTAGATTTTTATATTTTTAAATAAAGGGAATCTTTCTTCTTGCATTGATGTTTAGTTCTGACTCTGTCCATTGGACATGAGTCTAATATATTCATAAATATAAATAAACTATTAAATTAATCATTTTATTGCATTTTTGGAGTGCTTTAATTCTTTAACCATTGTATCACGGATTGGGAGCCTATTAAAGCACCCATGAACTGTCACTACTGAGTGCCACATACAAATCTTAATTGAAGCACTGCTAACCCGATATCAGAAAGTGAAGAGGGAGATGCTTATAGATGTATGGTGTTTCCTTACAGTGTAACAGTATTTTACAGTATCAGGTAACTAGTTTCAGGTAAGTAGCTCATTGTGTTCTGTGCTATATGTGTCATATAAGAATCTATATATGTGTTGAACTAGACATTACTGGACATTAAAACTGGGCATTATTTTCCCTGTCTTCTGAACCGGAGTGGAAGATGTTATCATTTATTCCTTGACCTAATGTACTGATATACCTTTACCAGTGTGACTTTATGCTGATCATGTTTTGGTAATTTAAATATTTTTTGGTAGATAAATAGTTTTTAAAAATAATATTAATACAGGTTAGATTTAAAAGGCAATACTTTAAGATTTCTGTTAAAAAGAACTTGGGCAGCATGGTGGCTCAGTGTTTAGCACTGCAACCTTGCAGAGCTGGAGTTCTGGGTTTAAATCCTGCCATGGACAACATCTGCAAGGAGTTTGTATGTTCTACCCGTGTTTGCGTGGGTTTACTACAGTTTCTGCCCACATTCCAAAGACATACTAATAGGGAATATAGATTGTGAGCCATATATGGGACTTTGACCACAAATAAAAAATAAACCTGTCTCAATGCAATCTGCAGGCAGTGTGTTATAGAGCAGAGTGATACATAGTTTTATGAGAATAATAATACATTTTATTTATATAGCGCCAACATATTCCACAGCACTGTACAACTTGTAGGGTGCAAGTACTGACAAAAAAGATACATTACAAAGAAATATTCAATTCACACACTGGGACTGAGGGCCCTGCTCGCAAGAGCTTACAATCTATGAGGTAGAGGGGGTGACACAAAAGGTTGCAGGGGCGGCAACAAATGTAGCATTGTTTACACAATGGTCAATTTTGTAATAGAGGTTACTGTCATTACACATATTTAAGCTGTATGAGCCGTCACCAGTTGTGTCCTTTAACATGCAGATGGTGCCTGGACATATAAAGCTAGTCTGATACAGCATCATATCCTGTGAGGTAATGTTGAAGCATAAACAGAGGAGGGTACGTTTTAGGGATTCTAACTATGGAAGGGTTTGCATTAGGAGTTGTGATAGGCCTGTCTGAAAAGATGTGTCTTTAGTTTACGCTTGAAGCTGTGGAAATTGGGGGTTAATCTGATAGTCTGGGATAGAGCATTCCAGAGAAGTGGTGCAACTCGGAAGAAGTCTTGTATACGAGCGTGGGAGGTTCTGATAATAGAGGATGTTAGTCTTAGGTCATTGAGTGAACGGAGAGTACGGGTTGGGCGATAGACAGAGATGAGGGAGGAAATGTAGGGAGGTGCAGCATTATGGAGAGCCTTGTGAATGAGGGAGATAAGTTTATATTGTATTCTGTATTGAATAGGCAGCCAATGTAGTGACCGGCACAGACCGGAGGCATCGTTGTAGCGTCTAGACCAGGGGTGTCAAACTAATTTTCTCCGGGGGCCACTTCAGCCTCACGGGGTACCTTGAAGGGCCAAGATTATTTTACACATGTATAAAAGTAACTTCTCCTTAACAGTTAAGCGAGCTATTAAGCAGTAGTTACATTTGTACATTACTACTGTTACAATCAGCCCTTTGAGGTCAACCAGGAAGAACATAATGTATTGTTAAAACCTAAGACATTGGCATGTTACATGCTATCCTCATCCTTTTCTGAATATATAAAAAATTAAGCACTATACAAATACTGTTTACCCCTGCAAACGGTATTATGCTCTATAGTTGCCTCTGCACACGGTATTACGTCCCACAGCGGCCCCTGCACACGGTATTATGCTCCATTGTTGCCCCTGCACACGGTATTATGCTCAATAGTTGCCCCTGCACACGGTATTATGCTCAATAGTTGCCCCTGCAAACGGTATTATGCTCCATAGTGGCCCCTGCACACTGTATTATGCTCCATAGTGACCACTGCACACGGTATTATGCTCAATAGTGGCCCCTGCATTGGTATTATGCCCCATAGTGGCCCCTGCACACGGTATTATGTCCCATAGTGACCCCCCACCCATGAACTATTATTATACTCTGGGGTCTTTTCAGACCCCAGAGTATAATGATCGGAGACCCAGGTGGTGACAAACATAAAACTAGTGTTACTTACCTGGGCTCCGTTGCGCTCCCTTTGTTCGGCCTTCTTCAATGTCGCACAGACCGGCGTCGCGACATAATGACGTCGGCCTGGCTCACGTGATGCCTGGGACGTCACCAAAGAAGGCCGAAGCCGGATGGGAGCAACATCGGATCGCCGGAGAGGTGAGTAACACAGGTTTTTATGTTTATCACCTCCCCTGGGTCTCCGATTATTATATTCCGGGGTCTGAAAAGACCCCGGAGTATAATAATAGCAGTATTTGATGGGGATCGCCGGCCGCAGCCTCACTTACCATCCCCGCTCCTGCAAACAGCCGCTTCTGCGTCCCACAGCAGAAGGGGAAGCGGGGGCGGCCACGACCAGCAGCGGGGATCGGTAAGTAAATAGGCCGTTACGCACCGGGGATACTCCAGCAGGCAACGGCCTATTTATATATATAAAAAAACGTATCCTCACCTGCCTTCATGCCGCCGCCTCCTCTTCTTCTTGTCCCCGACGTCTGCGTGTCAGCATAGGAGGCGCGATGACGTCATTGTATCGCCGCCTGCGCTGACATGCAGAGGTCTTGTAAACCAGCCCAGGACAGGTATCACGCAGCTTTGTTTTTGTTTTTTTTTTAAGCGGCCTGTCCTGGGCTGGTTTACATTACATAGACAATAAAAAATGCCACGGCCCTGCGGGCCAGATAAGTGTCGGGCCGGATAACAGAAGGCAGCGGGCCGGATTCGGCCCGCGGGCCTTGTGTTTGACACCTGTGGTCTAGACTGATAGATGAGCCTGGCCGCAGCATTCAGAATAGATTGTAGAGGGGAGAGTTTAGTAAGTGGAAGACCGATTAGTAAGGAGTTACAGTAGTCAAGGCGAGAGTGAATCAGGGCAACAATAAGTGTCTTTAGTGTATCTGTGGTAAGGAAAGGGCAGATTCTGGAGATGTTTTTGAGGTGGAGATGACAAGAGCATGCAAGTGATTGGATATGGGGGGGTGAAGGAAAGGTCTGAGTCAAACAAAACCCCGAGGCAGCGGGCATACTGCCTAGGAGTTTTGGTAAGGCCAGAGACTGCAATGGAGATATCAGTAACAGATCTATTAGATGGTGGAAACAGCAGTAGTTCAGTCTTTGAGAGATTCAGTTTCAGATAGAGCGAAGACATGATATTAGAGACAGCAGAGAGACAATCACTGGTGTTCTGTATTAGTGCAGAGGTGATGTAACGGGATGACGTATATAATTGGGTGTCATCAGCATAAAGATGGTATCGGAAGCCAAATCTAGTGATGGTTATCCAATGGGTGCTGTGTAGAGGGAGAAGAGCAGGGGACCTAGGACCGAGCCCTGAGGAACACCAACTGCAAGGGGAAGATGGGAAGAAACAAAGCCACCCGCAAATGATACACAGAAAGTGCGGTCAGAGAGATAAGAGGAGAGCCAGGAGAGAGCGATGTCTGTGATGTCAACAGAGCGGAGCATAGTGAGCAGTTGTTGATGGTCAACAGTGTCAAATGCTGCTGAGAGATCTAGAAGAATAAGAAGAGAGAAGTCACCTTTGGATTTAGCCGTCAGGAGATCATTGGAGACTTTTGTGAGGGCCGTTTCAGTAGAGTGCAGAGTGCGGAAGCCAGATTGTAAGGGGTCAAGAAGAGAGTTAGCAGAAAGATAGCGGATTAAACGAGAATAGACCAAGCGTTCCAAGATTTTGGAGATAAAAGGAAGGTTAGAGACAGGTCCATAGTTAGCAGCACAGGACGGGTCAAGGGAGGAATTTTTCAGTAGTGGAGTTATGACAGCATGTTTGAAAGAGGATGAGAAAATTCCAAAAGAGAGAGAGAGGTTATATATTTTAGTAAGGTAAGTCGTGACGGCAGGCGACAGAGAAGGTATGAGGGGAAATGGTCACTACTGGAGGTCATAGGGCGAGAAGAGGAAAGTAGCTGAGATACTTCCTCCTCTGTACAGGTTCAAAAGATGAGAATGAACAGTCTGAAGTGCGGCTGGTGAGGGGGTCAGTGCCACCTGGGGATTGGGCAGTTATTTCCTGATGGATCTTATCAATTTTATCATGGAAATAAGAGGCCAGGTCATCTGCGCTAAGGTCTGTGAATGGCATCTGCACCTTAGGGGTAAGTATGGAATGAAAGGTTTCAAAAATATTCAGTATTTTTTGCTATAAATGGGGCGGTCTTATCAGTGATTAAAAGCTATTTCTGTATGCACATTCAAAGAGGGGAGGCTGCCAGTCATTGCTAGGATCACCTCCTTGACTTTATACCAAAAAAAGAGCAGAAATGAATGATAATGTTATGAGTCAGTTCCTCCTGTCATAATGTAGAAAACAAAACTAACAGTAAGGTACAGAATGGGGCATGTTAGTTTATTGTGTTTGCTTTGGTTAAAGCAGGAATATGTTAAGATTTTTATATGGATTGTAATAATTGAAAACACTATAAAAATGAAAATCCAATTTCTAATAAAATTATTTTACATAATATTTTGTTTTCTAATGATACATTTCCTTCCATTCTGTACCATACAATAAGGAAGATGTTGTCACTTTTGGAGATTCTTCAAAATATCTACAGAACCATCAGAACAATATATGAATACATCTATCTAAAAAGTATTATGAATCTGTTCATTCTGCCCAAGTGTAGAAAGCCAACCTGACTAATAAGCTACAGAAATGGGGAGTGTTTATTGTACTTATTTCAGTAAAAGTAGGAACATTTTAATATTTTTATGTGGATTGTCAAAACAAAAAAGAACTCTATAAAAAATTTATAATTAAATCATTTTAAAAACATTTTATTTTCTTATGATAAATTTTTTTTTTAACCCCTTCCCAACATCCATCATACTATTACGGTGGATGCCAGCTTACAGGGTCTCTGCTGTAACGTACAATGGAGACCTGGAGCTAATGCCCATGATCAGAGTGAGCTCTGATCATGGGCATAGCACTGTGCTGTGGCCCCCTGAATTCAAAAATGTCCCCAACGGCCCAGTACCTTTAAAGCTGCAGGCTGGCTCCCACGCAGGAAGATCGCAGGAGCCAACCTGTTTCTATGACAGCCAGGAGCCTTATGAAGGCTCTCAGGCCTGTCATAGGAATATTACTATTGAGGCTGGTCTATGACTCAAATAACTCACTCAATGACTCAAAGTTCAAATCAACCCCCTTTCCCTAGAACCGTGATGGTGAACCTATGGCACGCGTGCCAGAGAGGGCACGCAGAGCCCTCTCAGTTGGCACGCGCGCCGTCACCATATCTCACTAACGGGGAATCCGGTCCAGGATTCCCCATTAGTGAGCGATCGCTTCTTTCAGCTGTATGTGCAAATGCACATACAGCTGAAAGCTGTCAGTGTAAGCTGCGGTCCATAGGACCGCTGCTTACACAGTACATGCTAAATGCTGTACTCTGAAAGGACCTTCTGACGTCATAAGGTCACATGACAGGGTAGGCGTGTCTTTGCTTGTAAGAAGCTCCTTCCACATGAAGAAAAGTATCACGAGAAGTGGAGGAACATGCAGAGATGTGGGGTGCAGGGTGTAGTGTGGGGAGGAGAGATGTGGGGCTCGGGGTGTAGTGTGGGGGGAGAGATGTGGGGTGCAGGGTGTAGTGTGGGGGTTAGAGATGTGGGGTGCAAGGTGTAGTGTGGGGTTAGAGATGTGGGGTGCAGGGTGTAGTGTGGGGGTTAGAGATGTGGGTTGCAGTATGTAGGGTGTAGTGTGGGGGTTAGAGATGTGGGGTGCAGGGTGTAGTGTGGGTGTTAGAGATGTGGGTTGCAGTATGTAGGGTGTAGTGTGGGGGTTAGAGATGTGAGATGCAGAGTGTAGTGTGGGGGAGGAGAGATTTGGGGTGCAGTATGTAGGGTGCAGGTGTTGTGTGGGGGTTAGAGATGTGGGGTGCAGGGTGTAGTGTGGGGGAGAGATGTAGGGTGCAGGGTGTAGTGTGGGGGGAGAGATGTGGGGTTCAGGGTGTAGTGTGGAGGAGAGATGTAGGGTGCAGGGTGTAGTGTGGGGGGAGATGCAGAGTGTAGTGTGGGGGATAGAGATGTGGGGTGTAGTGTGGGGGTGCAGTGTGTAGTGTGGGGGAGAGATGCAGAGTGTAGTGTGGGGGAGGAGAGATGTGGGGTGCAGTATGTAGGGTGCAGGGTGTAGTGGGGGGTAGAGATGCAGGGTGTAATGGAGGGGTAGAGATGCAGGGTGTAGTGGGGGGTAGAGATGCAGGGTGTAGTGGGGGGTAGAGATGCAGGGTGTAGTGGGGGGGGGTAGAGATGCAGGGTGTAGTGGGGGGTGCAGAGATGCAGGGTGTATTGTGGGGTGCAGAGATGCAGCGTGTATTGTGGGGTGCAGAGATGCAGGGTGTATTGTGGGGTGCAGAGATGCAGGGTGTATTGTGGGGTGCAGAGATGCAGGGTGTAGTGTGGGATACAGGGTGTGGTGTGGGGGGAGAGATGCAGGGTGTAGTGTGGGGGGAGAGATGCAGAGTGTAGTGTGGGGGGGAGAGATGTGGGATGTAGGCTGCTTGCAAGAGGGAGGAATGGGGGTGCAGGCTGCTTGCGAGCAAGAGGGGGGATGCTGGGGAATCATGTTAATTTAAGGTGAAATTGCCGTGTTGGCACTTTGCAATAATATAGTGGGCTTTGGGTTGCAGTTTGGGCACTCGGTCTCTAAAAGGTTCGCCATCACTGCCCTAGAATATATATAAACTAAAAAATTACTGTGAAGCACATACACATTATGTATCCCAGTGTTCGAAAAGCCCAGTCTAAAAATGTATGACAATTTTCCCATACAGTGAACGACGTAGCGGGAAAAAAAAAATCAAAAGTGCCGAACCGCCGCTTTTTCGCTATTTCGCCTCTGATAAAAATTTGAATAAAAAGTGATCAAAGCAATAGACATTCCCCAAAATGATATGATATAACTAAAAAGAACATCTGGCCCCGCAAAAAAGATGCCCTATGCACGGAAATATAAAAATGTTACAGGTGTCAAAATATGGTGACTTTAACAAAATTTTTTTGCAAAGTTTTGGATTTTTGTTAAGTGGTTAAAATGTAAATAAAATTATATCAATTTGGTATCCCCAAAAATGTACCGAAACATAGAATACAGATGACATGTCATTTTGGCTGCACAGTGAACGCTGTCAAAACGAAGCCCGTAAGAAAGTCATGTAAGTTTTTTTTTCTCTCCACACCCATGTAATTTAATATACATTTACTATGCATATTATTTGGTCTGCAATTATATTAGAATTCTAGCAATCATAATAAATATTCTCTGATGCTAAAAGCAATATCTATATCTACTGAGGTACTTCATAGTGTCCTGTCCGTCAAATGGTCAAAGCTCGCCCTCCAGCTTGTTGAAGAAATCAGGAAGTGAGAAGAAGAGATAGCAGGCAAACTGGTGAGAGAGGGAGATGGGAAAACCCCTTTTATCTGAACCATACACTGAAAAGGATGTTGTCACTCCTGGTGAATTCTCAACACATCTATAAAACCATCAAAAGCAAAACATTATAGTAATTTCTAAAACACTGGGACTTGGACACCTGTAAAGTAACAGTGAAAGATTATTACACCAGTTCAGATGACAAGATTACCTTAAAGCATCCCAGAAGGCTTTTCGAACCTAAGCTAAATTTATCATTCAGTGTGTATGTGTGTGTGTGTGGTGGGGGTGGGGAAATTTATCAATCAAAATACTCCAGAATTCTAGCATCATTTACTCCAAAAAAAATGTCTAACATGCTGTGAACCACATTTCCCCTTACGTCCAACAGCAGCACAATATGGGGTATCTCTGCCCCTGTGTACTGGTAGGACAGGCGGAATTTTTAATTTACATAATTAATTAAGTGATACTCCTCTATAAGAGGCAAAGGAGACCTCCCCTCACTGTGTTTTTTTTTCTGTCCTGTGTGTTGGAGGGAGGCTCTTTGTCCTACCATTTTTTCTTAAGGACTTAAGGATTTGGGGGTTAACTACATTTTTGTAAGTTTTTTCTCCTCTTTCATCTGTTCATCTTTTTTTCTTGGGAGCTTTTACTCCTGAGGCTTCCTTGTTTCTCCCTGCTGCGCTCTCTGTCTGTGGCCATTCTGGGATGGGTGTGCCTGCCCTTGTCTGATCCTCAAGCTGAGATGATGTTGGCTGGGCAGGCTGTGCATTCAGTATGTGTGTTTCTGAACTTGGAGGCTGTATTGTAGGGTTAAAATAAACCTCTTTGTGTATATAAGTTTTATGGGTAAGTATGGTCTTCTCCCTACTTATTTAAACCTTCTTCCTAAGTTTGTCTCTTTGATAGGCTGTACACTTTTGTTTGATACTGTTCTGACTGCTTTCGATGCAGCGGCGACTCAATGAGGGAAAGGTCCTCTAAGCTGAAAAATTTCGCTTATACAGAGTGCGACATCCCTCTGCCTGATGGTAAGATTACACTTGCTTTTGCCAATTCCATGGGACCCCATCTGAGTATCCATCCATTTGTGACGTAATTGTGTGGGTCAAGGAGCAGGATAGAAATCCGGAACTTGATTTCTCAGATCTCTAAAAAGCTTTGTACTGAGAGACATCCTGAGTCAGTTCCATCAGAAGAGGAATTTCACATACTCAATGTAATGCACTCATGTGATGAAGGCACTTCACAAAATCCCAGCAGGCCTCTTGGTAAGGATGCCTAGGCTGCTGAAGTCCATCTGGTCAGAGACTGTGATGTTGAACTTGGGGAAGCCTCTAGTTCCACCAATAGGGAGCCTAGGGACTTCCAAGTGGACATGACACTGGATAAAGCTTTGACAATCCTCGGCCTCTGCTCAGGCTTCTGTGGACATCACCTCCAATGAGGTAGCGAATAAGAGATTATCTAGCAGAAGTTTCCGTATACCAGGTCAAGATGGCTGCCAAATCTAGGACTTTCTCTACAGCTGCTAGAAGGCTATTATGGTTGAAACCTTGGGGAGCGGACAATGCGTCCAAGTAAACGTATGCTCCCTACCTTTGACCTGGTTAAACATTTTAGCAGAGGCCTGGACGACATCTTGGAAGGTCTTGTGATTAAAAGGACAAGTGCCTTCCACACTCTTTTAAAGGGAAAGCAGGACCTTCTGGTCAGGGCAGAAGTTATCAGCAGCCGCCTCAATCTACGTTCCAATATCAGAGGCGTGCTAGATATCAGTCCAGAGGGGCTGGACATAAGTTCCCCAAGGAAGGGGACAGAAAGAAGCCTGGCTTTGTCGCCAACTTTTCGCCTCCTGTGGCGGTAAGTACTCCTGTTGGGGGATGCCTCTCCCATTTTTTCTCCCCTTCTGGCAGGAGAAGATCCAAGAACTTTGGTCTTGCAGATTAGTACAGCGGGGTTATGCGGACAATTTCTTTGCCCACCACAAGACAGATTCTTCGCAACCCGTTTTCTTCCTGCACTGGAGCAGGTTATACTGGAAAATTCCATCCTGAAATACCTGGGCAATGGCGCCTTGGGAAAGGTCTCCCCTCAGAAGAAGGTTTGGCGTCTACTCTCCAGACTTCCCACTACCAATATATGTTATAGTCCTAATATATCTAAGTCTCTTCATAAGGAAGAGTGTTTCCAAAGGGACACCGGGAAGTTTGTCACTCTCCACCTAAAAGATACGTACTTACAAGTTCCAGTTATCTTTCTCACAGAAGGTATCTGAGAATTGCTGCATCAATTGCCGCTCACAAGTGACATTTCCAGTTTGCGGCCTTGCCCTTCGGCATTTCCTTGGCTCCCCACACCTTTACCTAGGTGGTGGCTCCAGTAACAACCGCACTCAGACTTCAAGGTTTGTTCATAGTGCCATATTTGGACGACTGGCTAATAAAAGCCTAGTCAGAAACCATCCTGCTCCAGCACCTGCAGACAACTGTGTCTTTTTTCCAGCATCTAGGCTAATAACCGGGAGAAGTCAGAGGTGATTCCTTCCAAACAGAAGAAGTTTCTGAGGTTCAGTCTAACTCTGTACGCCTAGAAATTTCTTTAACTCCGATAAGGAGAGAAAAGATAATCAGAGCACTTCGGGCATGGTGGCTCAGTGGTTAGCACTGCAGCCTTGGGTTCGTATCCCTGCCAAGGACAGCATCTGCAATGAGACTGTATTTTCTCCCCATGTTTGCATGGGTTTCCTCCAGGGTCTCTGGATTCCTCCCACACTTCTAAGACATACTGATAGGGAATGTAGATTGTAAGTCCTATATGGGACAGTGCCCTATATCTGTCAATGTCCATGAAGGTGCTGCGAAATATGATGCAGAATATGGCGCTATGCAGGTTACCATAATAAATAATATCTTCTCAAGTTGCGTCGGATGTTCATCATAACAATTATGAGAGTCCTGGCCTCATGTCAGCCTTAGCCAATTCAGTCCCTTGGAC
This sequence comes from Leptodactylus fallax, assembly GCA_947044405.1. NCBI lineage: Eukaryota > Metazoa > Chordata > Amphibia > Anura > Leptodactylidae > Leptodactylus > Leptodactylus fallax. The sequence continues at coordinate 7,562,014 of CAMRHE010000021.1, forward strand.
TTTATCGCATATGTGTCCCCTCCAGTCGGAAGTACTAGTGGTCTGAAATCATGGCCCTCCGAGTCTTAACAAGAGGATCAGACTTTCTCCCAGAACCCATCTTTCTCTCAATTGGTGATACACCTGAAAGTCGGATGTCCACTGTCCAACCTCTTTGGACCCTGTTGACTGATGTATCCTTTTCAGGATGAGGAGCCCATCTGTACGAGAAAACCGTACAAGGAGTCTGGAGCAGGCTAGAAAGGATGACATTATCCATCTGGAGGGAACTCAGAGCAGTTTACCTGGAACTCCTCCATTCTTCTCCTCTTCTCAGAGGAAGAGCTATCAAAATCCAGTCCGTCAACTTGGTGACCGTAATAAACAGGAAGGCACCAGATAATTCTCCCTCCTCAGGGAGGCAGGCCTTATTTTCATCTGGGCAGAGAAAGATCTGACCCATCTCTTCGCAGTTCACATCAAGGGCTCCTTGAACATAGTAGCGGATAAGTTGAGTCGGGGTCTTACCGTATAAGGAGAATGGTCTCTCAATCAAGAGTGTTCCACCAGATCACACTGAAGTGGGGTCTTCCAGAAGTAGACCTTATGGTGACCAGACTCGACGCCAAGGTAGAGACTTTCTGCTCACTGCATCAGGAGGACTATCCCTTAGCATTGAATGCCCTGTCCATCCCTTGGTGTACATCTTCCCTCCACTTTCCATGATACCAAGAGTATTGATGAAAGTCAGACAGCACCAAGCCTCTGTGATAACCAAAAAGAGCTTGGTGTTCCAAACTCATGCTCATGAGTTGAGGGATCTATTGGAGGCTTCCCCCAATCCAGAACATGGTTTCCCAAGGAACTCAGAAGTGCCAGGATCTGAGGAGATTCAACCTGACAGCCTGAAGGTTGCTCAGTCCCTAGAGAACTGTCAGAAGTCGTCCTGTAGACCTTTTTTCTGTGCAAGAGCAGAATACACCAATAAAAGCTACCTAAGGATAGGTAATATCTTCAAGGAGTGGTTCTCCAGACAGGAAGTGAATAGTTCAAATCCTTCTATGAGAGTGATTCAAAATTTTCTTCAGGACCGCTTGGATAAGGGCCTTTCCCCGCCACACTGATGGTACAGGTTTCAGCTGCCCTATCCACCTGTTTAATCAAAAGATTGTCTCAGAACCCCTTAATTCCCAGAATTTCTTAAGCGTGCTATTAGACTTAGGTCAGTGGTTGTAGCTCCCATTCCACTCTGGGATCTATCCACAGTTCTTTCTGGCCTTTGCAGCCCGCCATTGAAACCATTTGAGAAGGTGGATCTTAAGTTTCTGGCTTGCAAACCACCTTTTTGCTAGCTATCACCTCAGCTAAAAGAGAGTTGCAGGCTTTTTTCTAAAGAGCCATATATTTTTTCATTAGGGTCCAGCTCAGATATCTTCCTAGGTTTAACCCTAAGGTGCCCTCTCAGGCTAATATTAACCAGGTGGTCTCCTTACCAGTTTTCTTTCCCAGCTCTTTCTTCCAAGGAAGGGGGAAAACTCCATACTCTGGATATAGTATGGTGTCTCCAAAATTTATCTTCTGCATACATAGTCATTCAGAAGATTGGAAAACCCTCTTAATTTAAATTTCTTTTGCTCGGGTTAACGCCCGAGTTTATCAGAGGGCTGTGTCGGCCTCCTGGACTGAGAGTTGGTCTTGCCTTTTGAGCAGTTTGGGCAGCCGTTTTTGGTCACCCCAACTAACCTTTGTTAAACACTATCAGTTAGATGTCCGTAGTTCAGAGGCTACTGCCTTTGGACATTCATACTGTACTGTAGTGAGTGAGAACCCTCCCTACGCGATTTTCTTGATACATCCCCATATTGTGCTGCTGTTGGACGTAAGGGGAATCATTGATTATGTAGATAATCTGTTTTCCCTTATTCCGAACAGCAGAACAAGCTTTGAAGGATTGAAGGATTGTTGTTTTTTTCTTTTATTCTTTATAACTAACACAGTGAGGGGAGGTCTCCTTTGCCTCTTATAGGGGAGTATCACTTAATTAATTATGTAAATTAAAAATTCCACCTGTCCTACCAGCACACAGGGGCAGAGATACCCCATATTGTGCTGCTGTTCGGACTAAGGGAAAACAGATTATCTACATAATCAACGATTATCAAGTGTTTTAGATACATTTTAGACTTGTAGGGAAAACAAGTGTGGTCCTCCAGGAAAGGGGCGCAGCCTAAAGTTACATTCACACTACAGTGAATGATGGCTGTGTGACGTCCTTTTTTTTTTTTTCATTGGACGTCACATAGCTGCATTAAATTCAATGTCAGTGCATGGGGGCTATTCACATGACGTTTTCACAGACTGTCAAAATACAGATCATGTCCTATTTTTGGCCACTTTCACTGATTCCTCCATACACTCAAATGTATGGAGGATCTGTAAAAATGGGTGCTCTCGGATGCAAGACGGTCATGAAAAATGGATGTGTTTCAAGGCTATTTTCTCCTCAGTTGTCTGACTGTAGCTTTAGCTTCAACATCATGCGCCAAAAATGTGCCAAAACCCAAACTGAATCTAAAAAGGTTTGCTTATCTCTAATTTTAATGCTGGTTCAGTCAACAGCTATCTGACTCTACTTACCTATACAAATGCATGTTTGTTTGGGCCAAGTGGTGTATGTGTACTGAAATGGAGTTTAAAATCCTTATTCCGTCCAACACCCATCATCAGGGAAGAAACAAGAGGCTCCCATTTGTATTAGATGATCAGCCAAAACCATCAGGATTATCAAGTTTTCTTGTACAGTACTTTACAGTACTACAGTACTGTGAAAACATTTTAGGCAGGTTTGAAAAAAATGCTACAAAGTAACTATATTTTTTTAAAAACAGAGGTGTTTTTTAGTTTCATCAATTAAAAAAAAGCAGGTGAATGAAAAAAAAGAGAAGTTTAAATCAAATCAATATTTAGTGTAATTGCCTTTTGAAGGCATAGTCCTGAAAGTAATCATATGGCCCCACAGAATCCTGATCTCAACATCATTAAGTCTGTCTGGGACTACATGAAGAGACAAAAGAATTTGAACAAGCCTTCATCCGCAGAAGATATTTGATTAGTTCTTCAATATGTTTGGAGCAACCTCCCTGCTGAGTCCCTTCAAAAACTGTATGCCACTGTACTTAAAAGAATTGTATAAGTATGAGCAAGTGTGCCTTGAAGAACTGAAGCTGTTTTAGATTTAGATTTCTCATTTGTTCTTTTACTTAAATTTGTTAAATGCCAGAAATAAACTATTAACCCTTCTATTTTTAAGGCATTTTTACTTTGCTAAATTTTTTCAATGCCTGTCTAAAACATTTGCATAGTAATATACATCTACTGTGTATGGTCTGCTTGACATCAAAGCTCACCTCACATTTTCTTCACTTAGATATCAGTAAAAGTTCTTAGACAACCTAAGAACTTAAAGCAAATACTACAAGAATTTACCTTCGCTGAACCATAAACTATGCAATGCACCAGAATATCTCTGAGGCCTTTTTTATTTTTTAGAAATGGTGTCTTTATAAAAAGTTAGACTTATTTAAATTGGCAACTGTTCATTTTCCAGGTTTGCTAACTGTGGTCATAGGTAAGCAAGGCAACCGTGACTTAGTCACCATATGCCCTCTTTCCATACATGCACAAAAGGCTCTGCATAAGGCTTTCCAAACAACAGTAATGTGACCTTGTACTGTGTCTGCCTCATCAGGTAAGGTACTGTAGTTGTACAATACCAGATCTATTAACACTAGAAGTCCCAGAGAGGGGTCATTTAACATTTCTACCTTTGGAACCCAGAGACGGGTCGAATGACCTGAAGGATTTAAGCAAACAACCTATAATCACCACTTTTGTTCTGTAATTAAGGCCATTACTGTCACACCACAGGATTTACAATAGGCTGCTGTGGGGGGCGCGGTGTGTGTGTGTGTGTGTGTGTGTGTGTGTGTGTGTGTGTGTGTGTGTGTGTGTGTGAGAGTGGCATGTCCTTCTTGTGTGACTAGCATTTCAGCACTCACTCAGCAGTCTGTCTGCACTGTCGGAACATACCTGGCACTGCCTGGGTATGTCCCTGGTACATTTGCCACATGTGTATTTGTAGCAGTCAACACATCTCTCAGTTGCACAATTGTTCGTGCATCGATGGTTGACCTGACACTTCGCCCTTTTGCCAGGGCTGGGTGTGGAAGGTTGTTGCCGAAGGAGTTTCTCCTTGCATGCCTTCTTTTCAGTCACATGAGAGCCACCTAACTCTTTTGCAAGCTCAACCAGGAAGTCCACCCGTCTCTCCTGCACCCCAGTGCATGCCTGATAAAGAACATGAGCATTCAGTGCTGCCATGTCAATCATGTTGTAGAACACGGCGAATGGCCATCTCCGTGTTCCTGCACGCATGCTGTACTCCCGCACCATTTGGTCCATTACATCCACACCGCACTTTGTGTGGTTGTATTGTGTGACCGTGTTTGGCTTCCTTTTGTTGGTATCCTCAGTCTCAACCACGCTGTGCATGCTGCTGAGAATGTAGACGGCCTTCTTTCGTTTGGGTGCATACACTGTCAGTGTGGCACCAGTGGTTGAAAACACCTGAGTGGTGAATTCAGTGCGGTCCATCTGTCTAGCGGATTGAGGAATTTCCCGGCGACTCTTGTTGACTGTGCCGAGGATAGTGGTTTTCCGGCTAAGCAGTCATTGTGCAAGTGACGATGATGTAAAGAAATTGTCCGTGGTTACAGTTCTGCCCTTGTCCATGAATGGTTCCATCAGCCTCATCACTACAGTTTCGGACAGTCTCTCCCCGCTGGGACGACTGGGGTCCTTGCCAAGATATGGGAGGACATTACAGATGTACTTTGATTTCAAGTCGCAAGCCACCCAAAACTTGATGCCAAACTTGTCTGGTTTTGTTGCAATGTATTGCAGAAAACAGCAGCGAGTCTTTGACGGGAAAAGCTGTTCATCAATAGTGATGTGTCGACCAGGGTTGTAGGATGCGATGCAGTTGGTGACAAACGATCTCCACACATCGGAGATTGCAGCAAACTTATCGGTCTCCACTCGCTCACTGCGTGTGAACATGTCATCAAAGCGTAGGTGTTGCATGATGTCTTGGAAGCGGTTTCGGGTCATAGTTGCAATGATCCTTGGGTTTGCTAGGTTTGCTGACCAGCTGTCATGTAGTGATGGAACCTTGGTCACCCCCCCGCAAGATAATGACTGAAATAAATGCCATTAGTTCCGGGAGACCCATGAACCAATCCACCTGCTCCGTGTGACGTGCATGTTGAGTAGTCCATTCTTGAATGCTACGAAGCATGTCAAGAGTGATAAAACAGAGGAAGCTCTGAAGGCGACTCCGGACACTTCGTCTGGCCTTAGCACTTGGCTCTCCATCTGTAGGGTACGGTTCTATTGGGGTGAAATGGAGACGTTTCCCCACTTCTACTTCAAGCCACACTGTGCCATCTTTTGCGGTCTCTGTCGGCTCACTCGCCAACCGAGCTCTCTTTTTTGGTAGAGGAGGAGTCTCCTCATCTGCAAGATAAATAATTTCAAATTAACATTTTGTTTTGGTTCTAAATAAAAAAGATAGTCAGGAAATAAAAATCGGTAATTTGAAAAAAATCTAACCTGAAGACAGCTCAGAGTCCGAATCCAGTTGAAGGACTATGTCTTCTCCATCTGAGTCAGAAGGGTTGGTGTTGCTCAGGATCAGTTCCAATGCCTGTTGAATGGTGTGCCTTCTCTGCATTTTGTTTCTTGTGAACAAAATAGGTGAAGCAGTCCCTTCACATCCCCCACAGCACAAAAGGCTGCATGCAAATTTGCAACCTTATGCATATTCCCAGCACAACAATGCAGCTGGGGGATGGGCAGACACACTCAAGAGCATCTTACATTCTTTTGTTTACACTCTCTTACAAGACCTGAGGTGGATCAACACAATTGCCCCCTGCAGATTCCTCAGACAATGGCCACATTTACAAATGAAAGGATGCTAATTGGAGCCATCAGAGTTGTCTGTTTGGACTTTCAGGACTTCAAGGGGGAGCTCGAAATTTCTGGGACTTCTAGTGTTAAAGTGGTTGGAAAAGAAAGTAATAAGCAATTCTATAAGAGATTGTCAAATTGGGCTAACATACGTTGTAGAACATATCAGGCTTGCTGCTATCTGAATGTTTAACAAATGTAAATTTTAACAAAACTTGTTTTCCATTATTTCACGGTTAAATAGAAGTTGAAAATGTGTCATCAAAAAGTTCCATTTCTTGATTATTATTTTTATTCCCCCCAGATTTACTTTGATTTGCTCACATTTTATTTGTTTATGTGAAAGGACATTTCCAAATCCATAGTTTCATTTTTAGATTATTTCAATCAATAATAACAACAACTTGAAGCTTCTCTACTGGGGAATCAAGTTCCAGATCAGTAAGTCTTTTCAACTTTACCATTTTAAAGAAGAAAGTAACTGACTGTAACAATTTTTTCTTCAATATATGTCATCTTTTGATCATCTTTTTTTCTAAAGTTTTCCACATCAAACTAATAAAAGAAAAACAGAAGAACAGCAAACTATACATACAAACTGAGTTTATGATTAAATCAAGGATAAAAGTAAAATTTAGTTTCTATAAGTATATTAACCACTTCTTGACACCCACCGTACTATTACGATGGATGTCGGGTTTTTAAATATTGCTGTCACTCAAGTGCTTAGTGGTTGCCATAGCCATCGGGTCTATACTTTATTAACTGCATTGCAATGCAGTGTATTAGTGATCAGACCTCCTGGGGTTCAAGACCCCTAAGTGGTCTAAAAATAAAAGTAAAAAAAAAATAAAATGTTTAATTCTCCCCTCTTTCCCTGGATCATATATAAAATTAAATAATTAAAGTAAAACACACAAAATTAGGTATCCCTGTGTCCAAAATCGCCAAGTCTACAAAATTATAAAAATATTTTTCCCATACGGTGAACACTGTAGAAAAAGAATCCAAAGTTTCACCTCCCTTTGAAAAGAAAGCTGTCAAAACAATAGACTTTCCCTAAAATGTTATAAATAAAAAGTACATCTGGCCCTGCAAAAAAAATACCCCTTATGCAGCCCTGTACACTGAAATATAAAAAGTTATGGATGTAAGAATATGGTGAGTCCAAAGATTTTTTTCTCAAAGTTTTTTATTTTTTTTAAGGGGTTATATATATATATATATATATATATATATATATATATATATATATATATATAATTTTGTATCTCTGTAAGTGTACCAACCCATATAAGTAGGTGATGTCATTTTGGTGTAAAAACAAAGGCCGCAAAAAAGTCCCGTAAATGCAGTTTTTCTCTAATTCCACCCCATACTGATTTTTTTTTATAGTTTTCCAGTACATTGTATGGAATATTAAATTTTACCATTACAATGTACAAGTTGTCCCATAAAAATTAAGCCCTCATATGGCTCTGTAATACTAAAGTTATATTTTTTGTTTCTTTTTTCACAAAACTTGTAAAATGGCTACAGTGGGAAGGGGTTAATATGTAAAATAAACTATATCCTACAGGATTGGTATTCTGTATTTTGTATCTTTTGTAGTAATTGACAAATCATACTCAACATAGAAATATAATAAGTTGACAACAGGAAAAGACCACATGACCATTAGAAATGATAAAATAAATTCACCAGAAAACCAAAATGATTTGCATATTGGAGAATCAATAAATAGTAGGATAGTTAAGGATTGATTAATCTCTAGTGAACATGTGTTTGTTTTCTCATCTGCAATGGTCGTGAAATTTGGTCATTCTGTATATAATGTATTGTCCTATAGAATATAAAGCATTTGTTTTCTTAATATTCTTAAAGACATGTATTCGTTGGCCTTCTAAATGGGTTTATTTCCAGAGAATGGACACTTTTTCTGTGTGCAAAGTTACACTGTCATACACTTTAAGTTACCATTTATCACAACAACACTTTTCCTTTCATCTTTATGACAGTCATTGCAAGGTTTTTGGCCCATACAAGGGAACATAAAGAAATGTCACAGGCAGGCTTGTAAAAGAGACATTACTGATGGCAGCCCTGTCTCCTTTGGTTATGTTTTTATTCATAAGTGTGCTGTATGATGACATGTTTCTCTGAACTCAGTGTAACCTTTGTTTTGTTTTATCTATTAAATTTATTACATTTTATTTTACTACATTTATGTACATACTTATATACATGACTATATATGCATGTTGCTGTGTTATGGAGCATAAACTTGTCAGCTTGCATCTGGGAATGGGTGATTTCATAGAAGGAACTTACTTTGGCTTCAAAAAGGGCCAGTCAGCTCTCTGGACAGTTTTCAAGAGGAAATATGCTCCATTATCATTATTTTATGTCCATTAACCGATGCTCACATAAAGTATTTGTGTGTTGTTTACACTATATACTGCAACACTGACACATACATCACAGCACCTATCACATAGAATGCATCAAGCAATAGAAATGTTGATTCCCCTGCAGTCACTGCAGTAAAGAATCCTGAAATGTAATTTTTTTTTATTGAATTTTGCTGTATTTACCATTCCTGCATGTTTTCAGTATAGCACCATTCGGTTTTTATGTTGCTGTTTTTATAGATAGTTACCTGGTTTCTATATTTGACATTGTTGTAAATAGTATAATATCTGGCAGGAGTTTTTGCTACATAAAGTGCTCTTTTTGTCATTTAGTGTCTGGAAAATTGGAAAAATGACCAAGCTGCTGAAGTGGAAAGATAAGGGATCACAATTTTTCTGGGACAATCTAGAGTTAGGACTGCCTTATGAACTTCATTAGTTGCCAGCTGAGAGCAATGTTTCCTTTAATCTGTGCAGCAGCAGAGCCACACATCTTGAAAACCATCCCCACTCAGTAAATGTTTGCTGCCGAGCAGAATCCTTAAGATCTCCTCTTAATTGTAGGCCACATCATTCATGATTTGCTTTTCCCTATGATAGAGAGAACTGTGCACTGTTTAATAGCTGCACAGTCTACTCTCTCTCACTTCATTCATCACTGTGACAAAACAAGACACAAGTCCCTGAACAATGAGTCTTCAGCTTCCTGCATTGTGGAGGAGGGAGGGAAAAGTAATCTGTGAGCTGGGGCAAAAGGATCAGTCATTTTGGAACCAAAAAAAGCTATCATTAAGAGGGGGGACATAATGACCAGTATTTGAGCATTGAGAGATGGGGCATTGGGAGCCATCTGTGAGAGAGAGGGCATGGGGAGTTGTCCATGAAAATGAGGCATAGAGGATGTCTGTGAGAGAGGATGCACTCTGGATAGCAGTGTGTAATACACAGGGAACCATGAGAAGAAGTCTATAAAAGAGTGGAAATTGGGAGCAACATTTGATGGAGGAATCTGTGAGAAAGGTGCATAATGAGCAGTCTGTAAGAGAGAGTGGTCACGGGGAAAAATCTTTGTGAGAGGTGGGATATATGGAGTAGTCTTAGAAAAAGAGTGATATGTGTGTAATGGAGGGAAATGACTACAGTGGGCAATTTATGTGAGAGATGGTATGGGTGTCTATTCTAGTTTCCCAGCCTGCTTCTTATTGGACATCAGGTATACTGTATAACAATAATCCTCTTTCTACCATATACCACCGGGGATACTAAAATTAAAACATGTTTCTGCTATAGACCACTAGGGATAGTGATATGACCCTTTCTCTAACCTAGGCTACTAGTGATAGTGACATTAAACTCTTTCCTAGACCCCCAGGGTAGCATGCATCTCAAACATTCAACTGTAGAATCCTTCAATATTACTATAAACCTGTTAAAAATCCTAGCTCTGTGGAGGATAACAGTGGAAAGTTGAAACACAAAGTGGCCAGGGCTTTGTAGGGGGGAGGAGTTCGAATTTTAGACTATAAAAAAAGAAAATGAGCACTGAATTGAAGCAGCAGCTTTAGTACCTTCCTGAACTCACTACTTTAATTTAGAGACTCACTGTAACTTTGAGCATCTGAAATTCCTAGTGTCTGTTGGTCACTGCTGGTCTTCTGTTCTACTCTGAGAATTGCCTTTGCCACAGTCAAAAGTTCCTGCTTCCTCCCTCACATGAAGCATGCATCTTACACTGCTGAGTAGAGCAAAGAGGAAGAAGAAGAAGAAGGGTCAAGTCTTTTATACTTAACTATGATAAGGTTTACTTTGTTATGGGCCATGTTTTGAATTTCTAATTGGTAGAGCAAAGTGATCGATGTGATATGGGAGTGATGACCGAGATTTAGCAGTGCCACGTCTCCACGTGGTGATCAGAGATTACAAACCCACTCTCATCTCTAAATGCACTGCATCACACAGTCACTCACCAATCACAGTGAAGTGGGTGTTCCAAGATGTGCACAGAACCACGCCCACCACAAACTCCTCACCCGTCCATACTGTGATATATAAAGCTCCAAGTTTCTCCCCTCTCTGCACTGATGGCTTAAGGTAGCAGGGGTTGGTCCAACTGTCCAGTGAGTAGGTGTCATCCTACTTCTCCACCAACACTGCATACACTCAATGCATGTGGTCTGACTATAACATACAGTTTCTCACTATAAATCTTGGACGCTCTTTGCACCAGTTTTCATGAAGAATAAACAACTCTTTATCTAACCCATCTTGCCAACCCTCCTAATGTCTCTTCTCTGTCTTCTACTTCTCAATAAATGCCCAACCAAAGGAATCCCCTGCCAACACTTTCTTAGCACATAAGGCAGTCATACATGGTCACTTAATGAGGCATGGCTCCAAACTCAAATGGCAGAGATTCCATTAGAAACCCCTATCTATCAGTTATACGTTTGCTCCACCACACCCCTCAAGCTAAAGTTAAATTTCTAAGACATTCTTGACCATATTTTAGCTTTCAACAAGGCACTAGACAAGGTGCCCTCTTCCCCCTATTATTTGCCATCTCAATGAAGCCTCTTGCACAAAATATCAGCTTAAACCACGATATTTCAGGATACAAACTAGATATGGCTGAGTTTAAACTTGGAATGTACTCAGATGACATGCTGTTATTTATCACTGGAAAACTGATGTCCTTGCCTAATCTTATGGCTACATTCTCTCTTTTTGATTCCTATTCAGGACTCACTGTGAACCCTCAAGAATCAATTTGCATTAAATGTCCATTTGCCACAACGCACTATAGACTCAATCAAACATAATTTTGGCTTTAATTGGACATCCCAGATGAGTTATCTCAGTATCTAACCACCCAATAATCCCAGTAAATTTGTATCTTTGTAATTACCCTAAAAAATTTCCTGCTATAAGAAAACTACTGAAAAAATGGTCAAGGTATAATATTTCTTAGTTATAGGCGTCTAAATGACAATTCTGCCTAAACTATTATACCTTTTAGGGTGTTCCAGGTCAAACTCCCATTATGGACTCTTGCACATATGCAAAACATTTTTATTTTGATGAACAGGGGTATTGAAGTGGGTAAAGCTACTTTGCATCAGTCCACCACAAATGGCAGATTAAATTAACGTCATCTTAAATTCTACTACTAAGCTTCTCAAGTTTCACAAACTATGTCTTACAACTATAACCCTAAGCAGGTTAAATGCTACTTTTTTTGTTTCAATGATTTTTATTGAAATTTTAAAACTTTTAAAATACTGAGAAAATCAACATAGAGAACACAAAAATTATAAATGGCTACTTTTTGAAACCATTACTTTATCCCTCAGCTCCCTCACAATACACATATGATCCCCATATCTGAGAAACACCATCCTACAGTCACAAATAAAATTACTATACATTTCTTAACACTATGGTTAACTTCTTGAAACAGATTTAATCTTATCACATCCCCGTTACAGCCACTCTTACAAAAACCCTGACTTCCCCCAGATACGGTGACTTCTGATGGTGAAATATAAACTTACACTTTCTACATCAATTATGTAAGGATGGTCGAATCCTTGAATTCGATACCCTAGTACAGATTTACCAAATCCCTTTAAGGGAACATTTTTGCTACCTGCAAATCAGACATCTTGTTTTCCCCACATTTACCTCCCATGACTATAAAATAACCCTCTTTGAGGCAACTTGCTGTAATGCCCCGAAATACAAAGGCCTCATTTCATTAATGCATCAGAAATTTAGTGGCACCACCTACTCAGGCATAATCCCTTATTTACGGGCCTGGGAGAGAGAGCTAGGACCCTTACCTGCCAACACTTCCTGGCAACATATTTTTGATAGGACCAGCTCTCTCACAATCAAATATAAAAGAGGCTTCATACAAAGTTCTCACAAGATGGTATCTAATGTCAGCCTGACTATCTAAACTTGCCCCTACATACTCTAAATCCTGTTCTAGGAATTGTGGTAAAATCGCAACAATGACCCAAGTATGATGGTCATGTCCCATTGCCACAGTACACTGCAAATGGGTAGAATACCTCATAATCTAAAAGTTAAATCTTTCAATAAATATAATCCCATGATCAGCCTTACTAAACACAGACCGGAGGGCCTTTCTCAGGAAATACGATAGCCATTTGTTGGAAAACCCCATTGATTCCATTTTCCAGGACACCGGAAAGAAATCCAGCCATTTGAATGAATTGTGAGTATCCATGAAGACAGTCTACCCACATATGAGACCCAGTGGTCTGGATGGCAATTTGTCACTTCGTCATTCTGCCCGGGGCCCCTATAATATCTGTACAACCAAATTAACCCCTATCCCCCGAGTTACCCCTTCCTTTAATACTAGACTATATTTCATATGTCTAGAATATATTTAAAAACTAAGAAATATCCTTATGTTATACTATATTTACCCTACAGTTATATAACTTAACTATTACTATGCCTGCATTTTTTGCCTACCCACCATATCTTGCCTTCTTTATTTTCCTTTCCTCCCCATTAGCTTTCCTTGCCACCCCTACCCACTCTCTACCTTCCTTGATGGCTCTGCATAGCCTATTCCTAGGCATATTCCTGTAGCCCTATATCCTATAGTATGGGACATCTATTTGTATTCATTATTTCATATGCTAACAATAAAGCAAGTATAAAAAAAATGCCTTGAATCAGTCATCTGAAGAATTAACCCATAATAACTCTGAGGTTTTCTACAATGGGACACATTTAATAAATTTAATAGCAGGGCAGTGCTGAGTATTAGGAAGGTACTGATAATATTGGACACCTGTGACCTATCCATCTCTGGCCACATGAACAAATTTTAAAAAGTTAGTATTCTGGCACATTTTCAATATTTTATCTGCCCCAATGTTAATTTTACTGCTTAATACAATAGACTAAGATGCTGAATTTGTAGCCAAATACATATGGCTAATGTTTTCTGTCCTGCAAATCAAGGACAAGATTTAAACAGCATAGAATTGATAGAGACCAGAAAATCAGGATTATTTACATGGTTAGTGTGAACAGCAGCCTATGCTATTACTAGAAAATACTTTCTGTGAGACTTACCTTTCTGGCATTATGTTTTGTTACCAATTTTGATATAAATAAATCTCATCTAAAACCAGTGGACATACGCTGAAAGCTTCATACACTAGATCAACACTGACTACTTTTATTGTGAAACCCATCTGAGAAAAGTACAGGCTATTTCAAAAACCTTGGGGGAGGTAAACCATTAAATGTGCCATTGATTTAGATGAGACTATTTAAACGATACAGCCGAGATTTAATGACGCCTCAGTTGCCCAAGAAAATGCAATCAAGTATGTTCTGTCCGTGTGATTTATGGTGTGAGAGTTTAAGTGAGAGGGTTTTTTTAGACTTAACAGGTAACTGCATATTTATCTTTATGTTGTGATTTCTGTGTTTCTGTGTAAGGGCTTTGGTGGCAGAACAGAATGATCAGGCATCAGGAGTACTATTAAAGGACTATTATTATTATTATTAATAGGAAAAGGGCTCTAGTGGATATTTAAATCATTGAAATGACACTTCCTGGTAAAGGATTTAAAGGGAACCTGTCAGGTTGTTTTTCCACCCTAAATTGATCCCATCATTTGCAGCATCAAGTAACATCAAGTAATGATCTTTCTTATGGTGCCCCTTTACTAAGCTTTTTGTTGCTGAAAAGTCAAGTTATAAGCTTTTAAAACCTTAACTAGTCATGGTGTTTGGGGAGCAGTTTCATATAGTCATCCAGTCATCGCTCTAAATCTCACCCTGTGTGGCGTAATTGATGTGTCCCTCACTGTCGGATGTCAGCCTGATACCTTACCTAAATGCTGGCCTCACAAGGCATGATTTAGCGTGATGACTGCATGAATAGATACCAGTTAAGGTACATTTTCATAGGTTTTAAAAACTGATAACTTGACTTTTTAGAAACACAAAGTGAGGGGAACCATAGGAAAGGCCAATACTTAATCCTATACACACTAGGGCCAGTTTAGGGTGGAAAACTACCTGATAGGTTCCATTTAAAACTAGTCTGTTCATATATATCCATCAAATAAAAAAATAACCATGACCTTGTTTAACCGAAATTTTTAGCATTCTTTGTTCTGAATATGGGCAGCATGGCAGCTCAGTGGTTAGCCTTGCAGTGCTGGAGTCCTGGGTTCGAATCCTGCCAAGGACAACATCTGCAAGGAGTTTGTATGTTCTCCCCGTGTTTGCGTGGGTTTCCTCCGGGTACTCCGGTTTCCTCCCACACTCCAAAGACATACTGATAGGGAATGTAGATTGTGAGCTCTATATGGGACAGTAACTGACAATGTCTGTAAAGCGCTGTGGAGTATGATGGCGCTATACAAGTAAGCATAAATAAATAAAATATGCATAAGTGGAAAACACAGTGCCAGACACTGGTGGTGGTTTATCTCCAAAGAGAACAAAAGGATGGGAATGTTAAAGTTCAAATCTTATTGAAAGTCAGGAGGTCCCATACACATTAGATGGTTGGTTGTTCTACCAACATTAATCTAATGACTAGCTTAAAAATTGCAAGATATAAGTTGCCCAACTCCATTCTATTATACATTTCACTTGTGTTGATCTAGGTATAAAGAAAACATAAGAGTAAATAGTTATCAATACAGATGACCCTGAGTGACTCTTGAAAATATATATTCTTTATTATTTCACCAAAAAGGAATGCATTCTGATTTTCTGAATCATAGACTTGTTGAGTTATCAAATAACTAGTTATCAAATAAACAGTAATAATCAATGGATACCAATTATTGCCTGTTCTTCCTTGGTCTTCTGACCATTATTCCCTTAATATGACTTATAAATTAAAAATGATACCAGTCCACTATTTGTACTACTAAACAAAAACAGGAAAGATGTAATAAAAGATATAGAATAAATAAAAAATAAAGAATAAAAATAACACATTTAAATTTCAGCATCCCAAAAGTTAACATTTTGTTCCATAATTCAAGGCTTGAAAAAACCCTGTTCATTAAAATGTGATTCTACAAATTCATTCTTCAAGTCTAGGAGTCATCTATAAAACATATTAGGATGTAAAACTACAGCAAAAGAAAACGCATCATGCTGAAAATATATTAATTTAAATCCTCCATTAATATTTGTAAGTTATTCTTCAAGACGCAGGGAATTCTAGAAGTTAAATAGAAGTCACCTTTGAACACCATTTTACTAAGTACATATACTACTGTATTCATAATTCTGCAAGCCTTTATGCTGTATGTATATATTTTAAAAGGGTTTTCCTTTGTTGCCCTTCCTTTAAAAATTCCAGAAAACACCTTCTAGGGCTTTACCCTCCCCTCCCCTCTGTATTCTTATGAATAATAATGCTTAAAGTCAATCAAGTCACATGTCATTGATCCAATGTCAAGAGGCAGATCTGAAAAAATGTGATCAGTAACAAAAGGATCAGTAAAAAACAGATGCAGCAAGGACATTAAAAATAGACACATAGTTTAGATCCAAACATGAAACAGTCATTCGTGTGAGCCCTCAGCGCGGTTCTATCCATTATTAGATATTGGATCAGTAAAAAACAGATGCAGCAAGGACATTAAAAATAGACACATAGTTTAGATCCAAACATGAAACAGTCATTCGTGTGAGCCCTCAGCGCGGTTCTATCCATTATTAGATATTTGGAGATTCACAGGTAAAACCCATGACTATAAACATGAGACCCGATAACATTAAACACAAATATGCAACAATTTTTGCATTATTCTTAACATATGATACACAAAGGTTTTTTTCAGATATATTCTAGTTATTCTTATTTCTGAGCTCTGGACATGGCAATTTGTCAAAGAAAAACTATAAATTTCCAACTCCCTGTATTCAATTACCATAAATCAGGCTACAAAAATAGACTAAATCAATTTCAGACCACATTAATCCATACAAGACACGCTGTATATATTGAGAAACTGCAGTATGATGTGATGTCTAATTTAGAGGCCCTGGTTGTGAAGTATTACATGCTAAATATTTCTAGAAAACATTTATTTTAGCTAAACATCACATTTTATAATACACAAATAGAGATATAGATGAATGTTTAGGTAAATGTCTGAATGTTCATATGCCAAGTTGTGTCCTTTAAAGAATTACTTTTTTCATCAGTTTATCAAACTGGAATAGAAATATCTTTTGAAATACTTCAACATTTTAAGAACAAATTTCCTACTGTCGCTATGAAAGGAGGAAAAATGAATTTGTAAAGTTGATTTATGTTCTAAGACTAGCCTAACTTGTTAAAGATGCATACAATGTCCCATGGGATACATTACAAGAAGTTCTTTGTGCAGTAATTTAAGCAATAGATCTCCAGATAAAGGGCACTGAGGCTCGAAATAAATTAACATAAGTAGCCAGTAGATGGCAGTAGTATACAGTGATTTAATATATTATGTTATTTTGTGAACCTGCCTCACATTAATCATAGATACAGAAAAGTCTGAACACTGCAGACTGACATAGACCTTGCTTTACCTCAATCAATCTTTATTCGCCAGTAGATTAAAGTGGTTAGATATGGTATACCTGATTGCCTCGGGTCTAAGATAAAGCTTATAAATAACAGCATTTATGTTATATCCTTTTATTCTTTTTCTTATTATTGCTGTTTGGATGTAATCTATTTATCCTTGATTAGATTGTTTGACCATTCAATATGTCCATTACTTCTTTGTAAGCCATGGTGATTTACTGCATTGTAAGCTCCTCGGCTTATTATTTCCCAGCAATGAAGTTCAATTCTTTAACAACATCTTTGGTGAGGGATTTTAATCACAGATACAGACGATTTAGGTAATACTAGAAATACATAAAGCTTAAACATTGTAGGCAATAAATATGTACATTTTGACATTTTGGTTTATCCAGTCTTCTGTTTAAATAACAAATACTCGGATAACATGCAGTCAATAATAGTACACACAATATAGAAAGAAAAACAAGGAAATAGAATGAACATGTGTAAAATTCAAACCAATATGTTTCTTTTCTACTCAATTTCCTATTCTTCATTTTGCAGTAGTGCAATTTGTCATTTCTTCAAGAGACGTTGTGAAGCCTTCCTACCGTCTTTTATCAGTCTAATGAGATCTTTAAGGGGATTATCACGGAGCTAAGTAAAAATCCCGCTTTGCAGGCCAACAGTCAGAAACAGATCTGTCCTCAAGTCAATAGGGGTTTATTTATCTATTGGGCAATTTTTTTTTTTTTTTTGCACCTTTTTTTACTTGACCATTTTTTTCGTCTTACTAATACCTGTGACTAATTTATCAAAAATATGCATTTATGTCATAAATTTTGTGCAAAATTTACCTAATGGAACTTGTGAATCCAATGCTGTCAAAACTGTTGGTTCTTTTAGGCTGCCCTTGTACAGGACTGCAGTTGCCCATTTTTTGTGCCTTTTTGAAAAAAAAATCTTTTTATATATGCAGTGTAAAATGTTACTTGAGATAAATGACACACACTTTCCTGGTCAAAAAAAGCTAAGTGATTAGACTGGTGTAAAAGCTTAAAATAGGCACAAACCGATAATAAAGCTTGCACGCACAGCATATAACTTGAAAAAAGGTGGCAGAATTAGAAGAATAGGTACAGGTGTAAATACCGCCCAATTTCTGGTTAGCTGCATTACTTGGTAGCTAGATATACACACGTGGCCAAAATTGTTGGTACCCCTCGTTTAATGAAAGAAAAACCCACAATGGCCACAGAAATAACTTGAATCAGACAAAACTGGAATTTGCCAAACTACTTGTTGACAAGCCACAAAGCTTCTGGGAGAATGTCCTATGGACAGATGAGACAAAATTCGAAATTTTTGGCAAGGCACATCAGCTGTATGTTCACAGACGGAAAAATGAAGCATATCTTGAAAAGAACACTGTCCCTACTGTGAAACATGGAGGAGGCTCTGTTATTTTCTGGGGCTGCTTTGCTGCATCTGGCACAGGGTGTCTTGAATCTGTTCAGGGTACAATGAAATCTCAAGATTATCAAGAGATTCTAGAGAGAAATGTGCTGCCCAGTGTCAGAAAGCTTGGTCTCAGTCGCAGGTCATGGGTCTTGCAATAGGATAATGACCCAAAACACACAGCTAAAAACACCCAAGAATGGCTAAAAGGAAAACATTGTACTATTCTGAAGTGTCCTTCTATGAGCCCTGACCTAAATCCTATTGAGCATCTTTGGAAGGAGCTGAAACATGCCGTCTGGAAAAGGCACCCTTCAAACCTGAGACAACTGGAGCAGTTTGCTCTTGAGGAGTTGGCCAAAATACCTGTTGAGAGGTGCAGAAGTCTCATTGACCGTTACAGGAATTGTTTGATTGCAGTGATTGCCTCAAAAGGTTGTGCAACAAAATATTAAGTTAATGGTACCATCATTTCTGTCCAGGCCTGTTCCATGAGTTTTCTTTTTAAAAAAAATTCTGTTGAAGCATGGTTGAAAAGCAATGTCTGACTTTCATTTGTTCATTTTCATAGAATTTTTATATATTATTACTTTTGTCAGATTCAAGTTATTTCTGTGACCATTGTGGGTTTTTCTTTCATTAAATGAGGGGTACCAACAATTTTGTCCATGTGTGTAGGTGGTACTGAAACAATAGAGAAGATTTACTAACGCTTCCTAAAGAGAAGTTAGCATAGACTTAGACAATGAAATATATTACAGTGGTTAATGTAGTATACATCTGGTGCATTTTGCTAGACATGTTAGTCACTTTTCCCATGACACCTCTTGGTTGGTTTACTTTATGCTAATATTTTGTGCCAAAATTTCAGTGCACACTGCCCCATCTGTAAGCCACACCCACCCTTCTCTAAGCTGCACTTCCTTTTCTACAAAATATCTAGTGAGGGACAAAAGTGTCTAAAATATCTAATAAATCTGGTTCAAGGAACTTACAGCAATTATCTGGCCAGTTTCACATTTAGCTTAGTGATTAGAGATAATATTGTTTCATTTGAAAGAATTTATTTTGCAGATATTTTACCTGGAATCATTTTTTCCTTTTATTTCTGCTTGTGTCATTGGAAAAAAATACATCTGCAGAGGTTTGAAAAAATATAACATAGTGATCTACAATTACCAAAACTGTTACTGTAGATTACTGCAATTTCAATTGTAATCCAATCAGAATTAGTGGCTGCTTTCATTTTATTTACTTTTCTCTTTGTTTCAATTTTTTTGTGTTTTAGATCATTTTAAATGTAATTTTCAACTTTATAAAATGGATTTACATTTCTTTCAGTATTCTAATGCCAGCCATAAATATTACATACTGTTTAGCTATCCCACTCCTATACACAAGCAAGACTTGCACATGGCTAATTTCCATTTAGAGGAAAAGAATCACACAAAGCCTGTTACTTATCTCCCTCAGCAGTTTCAGCAAACATTAGTCCAGTGGTGTAAATACCAAGATAGCAGCGGTAGTGGCTGCCACAGGGCCTGGGACCTTAGGGGGCCCAGCAGGCCCCTGATGTTTTTTCTTTTATATTCTGTTACCTGCTGGAGTAACCCCAGCAGGTAATGGGCCCTATATACTTACTGATCCCGCTCCTGCTCGCAGCCACCTCCGCTTCCCCTTCTGCGTACCATATGTCGCTGGGGCTTCCTGGAGCTCAGGAGGGTAACTAAAGGCGGCTGTGAGCAGGAGCAGGTATCAGTAAGTGAGGCCGCAGGCCCGCTAACCTCAACAAATATTACTATTATTATACTCTGGGGTCTCTTCAGACCCAGAGTATAATGATTGGAGGGCCAGGGGATGTGAGTGAACATAAAAAACACTGTTACTCACCTCTCCTGCGCTCTGGCATTCTCCGGCAGTCTTCGGGCCTTTTTGGTGACATCCCAAATGTCATGTGGGCCAGGCTGACATCACTATGCGTCACGATGCTGGCCTGGCCCACGTGACGTCTGTACCAACATTGAAGAGGGCCGAAAGCAGCAAAGAGTGCGCCGGATCCCTGGAGTGGTAAGTAACATTGGTTCTTATGTTTGTCACCTCCCCGGATCTCCGATCATTATACTAGTATAATAATAGTTCATAGGTGTCATGGGTGACGCGATGACGCTGAGCTACAAGGAACGCCTTTCTGACAGTGGGGAGATATCAGTGCCGAAATTAACGGCACCGAAATCTCCACCACCGGGGCACATAACAGGAAAGCCAATAGTGCTTTCTAGTGGTATATAAAACCGCACAATCATGAGGACATGAAAGGTCCTTTTAAGTATCCTCATTTTTTTTTGTCTTGGAGGACTTAGAAGGGGGTATATGTGAGAATAGGGGATAGAATTACTTTCAGGAAAATTGGTAGTGCATGTAATAAATGTGTTGTATATCGTCCATGTTGACATCTTGATTTTTCTAAGCTGCTGTATAACGGAAAACATCAGTAATCACCCACCATGATAAACAAGTTGGTTCCTTCATATGTCTGCAATTTCTATATTAAAATTTTTCTGCTTCTCTGACCCAATTGCACATTATATTTCTATTCAAATAAAACATACTAGTTTAAAACTGTATGAATAATTCACTACTCAAAGCCATATTCATACTATAGTGTGGCAGAACATTGTACCATTACTGCAAAAACTGCTTGCATATAAAATACAAATATAAGTTTGTGAAAATTATTGACAAAAAAAGAAATTTTAGTAAATTGTCTTAGGGGGAGTTCACACTACCGTTACTAGTGTCCGTTGCTAGCGTCCGTCACAAGATGATAACAACTGACAATATGAGATCCTTCATAAAGCCGTTAAAAATCCCATAGTTTTCAATGGGATTTTATTTGTTGTCCGTTAGTGTCCGTTTTCACCAAATCCGTCATGTGTCCGTTATTTTCATGGACATTATAATGCGGCATGCAGGATTTTTGTGTATGTTCAAAATAACGGACTTATGTCGGATGTTAAGTGTCTGGTTTTTTTTACATTATTGTCTATGGGTAACAGATTCATAACGGACATTAACGAATGGTCTTCAGTTACTGTCCTTTATTTCTGTCCTTTTTTTATTCAG
Organism: Leptodactylus fallax; assembly: GCA_947044405.1. Lineage (NCBI taxonomy): Eukaryota > Metazoa > Chordata > Amphibia > Anura > Leptodactylidae > Leptodactylus > Leptodactylus fallax. Next base: position 7,583,596 of record CAMRHE010000021.1, read on the forward strand.
AGCATGCTCAGAAAGTGCAAGGAATGGCACCTCCCTTCACAGTTACATGTTCAGGTCCTGCAGATTCAATCAGAAGAGGCACAGGTAGCAGCAGGAAGTATACTTGTGGTAAGTGCTGCTGCTGCTTATGATGATGATAGTACTATTTGTTTATCAGAGCAAGGCCAGATAGTATAATACCAAGTGCTGGCTTGTACTTGTAGTTCACTACATATCTTGCAAAAAAGCATTCTATTTGCATACTTTTTGCAAGATGGAAAATTGGTGCAAAAAAGTGATGCAAGGCCAGAAAGTATAATACCATGTGCTGACTTGTACTTGTAGTTCACTACACATCTTCCCAAAAAAGCATTCCATATGCATACTGTTATTAAGATGGAAAATTGGTGCAAAAAAGTGATGCGAGCAAGGCCAGAAAGTATAGTACCATGTGCTGGCTTGTACTTGTAGTTCACTACACATTTTTAAGCGTCTATAGAACACATACTTGAATTTCTGCAACATCTTGTCTATTTAACATGTAGCCTTTATAATACATCCTTGTCTTTTTTTTTTTTTTTTTTACACAGATTGAATTGAAAATTCCACTTTCATTCCCAAAGTAAGTTGATTTTTTTTATGCATTGCAAATGACATAATTTTTTTAAATTGTACTAAACTATGTTTTTCTAAAAAAAGATGTCTTCTGATGGCGAACTGACGTCACCACCAGTGAGGCGCAGGCGACTTGGTCAAGTTGTAAGTTTTTAGTTTTTATAATTTTTTCTCTGATTTTACATACTTTATCTAAATTTAAATAAAAAATGTATATTTATTTTTAAAGAGAACACCAATACCTCCCAGGTCGCCTCAATTTTCACCAGGTACCTCAGATAAGGAGGTATGTAATAATTTCTTCTTTTTTTTTCCAGGAAATAGCTATGGTACAATGTATCCCAGAGTAGACTACTCCACAGAGACTGCAACTGCACCCTGAACTTCATGTGACAGCACAGGGCCCTCGTAGTCCTGTAGTATGTATTGTTCAAATTTTTAATATTATTTTTAAATCAATATTTAAAGACGACCTTTCATGTCCTCATGTATATGCTGTTTTACATACCGCTAGAAAGCTGACAGCATGCTGAATTCAGCGCACTGCCATATTTCCCGGTATGTGCCCCGGGGCTGGAGATATCGGTGGTCTTAGTTTCACGGTTCACCGTCAGAAGCGCGTTCCTGACAGTCTAGCTGGGCTGTGAGGAACACCCTCCCTGACAGTATTTGTCCATAGTCTTGTATTGGGGGGGCGTTCCTCACAGCTCAGCGTCATCGCTGGGCTGTAAGGAACGCCCCCTCTCTCTGTATTCGTCCATAACACTGTACTGTCAGAGGGGGCGTTCCTTACAGCCCAGTCATGACGCTGAGCTGTGAGGAACGCCCCCTCAGTACAAGACTATGGACGAGTACTGTCAGGGAGGGCGTTCCTCACAGCGCAGCTAGACTGTCAGGAACGGTTCTGACGGTGAAACGTGAAACTACGACCACCGATATCTCCAGCCCCGGGGCACATACCGGGAAAGCCGGTCCTCTTTAAAGGTGTCTATAAAATAAAGTTAATTATATCTATTACAAATGAACAAAATATCAATTAGATTTATTTCAATCAATTCAAATATAATCCCCTCTTAATTTTAGGATACAACAAGACAGAGGACAACTTCCTCCAGAGGAAGATCCCCTACTCAGCGGCGTGGAGCTGGTCAGAGACGTGCTCCAGGTTGCAGACGGGTAAAAAAAAAAAAATGTTATTTCTTAAATACATTAAATGACATGCTATTTGGAAAAAGTGTGTGTGGTGTATTGAAGAGGAGATTTCATGTCTTTCGAGATGGGTATTATATTGTATTATATTGTATTATTATATACTGTTATAAAGGTCTGGGCACTCATGGCAACGATATCTCTGGCAAACGGATGCATTCCAGCTAATCAGACAGTCAGCTTTCTAACGTTATATAAGAACACCCCTCTCCTAGGACCTGAAAGCTCCTCGAGCTCACAATTGTTAAACTAAAATATATCGATGAAATCTTGTAGAATACTCAGGTCTTGCAATGTATTTTTATTTTTTATTTATTCTCAAATTTATTTCATAATTGCTTTTTTTTTTTTTAAGCTCGCCTCCTCCAGCAAGGAGGCCTGTGAGGAGCTTGTGTGGAATGTGGATAGTGAGCTCCTCATTGAGCTGGTGGAGGCCAAGCCGTCAATGTGGGACCCTTCTGATCAGCTCCACTCCTGATAAACATCAGACGGAGCGCCTCTGGAGAGAAATAGCTTCTCACCTTGTACAGGACTACGAGGGTTTGTCACAAGTCGAAAAAGAGACATGTTGTAAGTACATACAGTACAGACCAAAAGTTTGGACACACCTTCTCATTCCAAGAGTTTTCTGTATTTTCATGACTATAAAAATTGTAGATTCACACTGAAGGCATCAAAACTATGAATTAACACATGTGGATTTATATACTTAACAAAAAAGTGTGAAACAACTGAAAATATGTCTTATATTCTAGGTTCTTCAAAGTAGCCACCTTTTGCTTTGATTACTGCTTTGCACACTCTTGGCATTCTCTTGATGAGCTTCAAGAGGTAGTCACCTGAAATGGTCTTCCAACAGTCCTGAAGGAGTTCCCAGAGATGCTTAGCACTTGTTGGCCCTTTTGCCTTCACTCTGCGGTCCAGCTCACCCCAAACCATCTTGATTGGGTTCAGGTTTGGTGACTGTGGAGGCCAGGTCATCTGGCGTAGCACCCCATCATTCTCCTTCTTGTCAAATAGCCCTTACAGAAGTCTGGAGGTGTGTTTGGGGTCATTGTCCTGTTGAAAAATAAATGATGGTCCAACTAAACGCAAACCGGATGGAATAGCATGCCGCTGCAAGATGCTGTGGTAACCATGCTGGTTCAGTATTCCTTCAATTTTGAATAAATCCCCAACAGTGTCACCAGCAAAGCACCCCCACACCATCACACCTCCTCCTCCATGCTTCACGGTGGGAACCAGGCATGTAGAGTCCATTCGTTCATATTTTCTGCGGCGCACAAAGACACAGTGGTTGGAACCAAAGATCTCAAATTTGGACTCATCAGACCAAAGCACAGATTTCCACAGGTCTAATATCCATTCCTTGTGTTCTTTAGCCCAAACAAGTCTCTTCTGCTTGTTGCCTGTCCTTAGCAGTGGTTTCCTAGCAGCTATTTTACCATGAAGGCCTGCTGCACACAGTCTCCTCTTAACAGTTGTTGTAGAGACGTGTCTGCTGCTAGAACTCTGTGTGGCATTGACCTGGTCTCTAATCTGAGCTGCTGTTAACCTGCGATTTCTGAGGCTGGTGACTCGGATGAACTTATCCTCCGCAGCAGAGGTGACTCTTGGTCTTCCTTTCCTGGGGCGGTCCTCATGTGAGCCAGTTTCTTTGTAGCGCTTGATGGTTTTGGCCACTGCACTTGGGGACACTTTTCAAAGTTTTCCCAATTTTTCGGACTGACTGACCTTCATTTCTTAAAGTAATGATGGCCACTCATTTTTCTTTACTTAGCTGCTCTTTTCTACAATACAAATTCTAACACTCCATTCAGTAGGACTATCAGCTGTGTATCCACCTGACTTCTGAACACCACAACTGATGGTCCCAACCCCATTTATAAGGCAAGAAATCCCACTTATTAAACCTGACAAGGCACACCTGTGAAGTGAAAACCATTTCAGGTGACTACCTCTTGAAGCTCATCAAGAGAATGTCAAGAATGTGCAAAGCAGTAATCAAAGCAAAAGGTGGCTTCTTTGAAGAACCTGGAATATAAGACATATTTTCAGTTGTTTCACACTTTTTTGTTAAGTATATAATTAATTCCACATGTGTTAATTCATAGTTTTGATGCCTTCAGTGTGAATCTACAATTTTTATAGTCATGAAAATACAGAAAACTTTTGGAATGAGAATGTGTGTCCAAATTTTTGGTCTGTACTGTATATTTTTAGATTTTGATTACATATAATTATTAATGGTTTTTACTTTACAGGTACAGTATGTTTTTAGAATTGAACACATTGAAAAATGTTGTCTTTAAATTTCTGTTATAAAGGGAAGTATGTCCGGATGAGGTGGAGGTCCATCAAAGATCGCTTCACAAGGTATATGCGAGAGGAGAGGGAGAGGCCCAGTGGTTCGGGGGCCAGAAGACAACGGCTCTACCGCTATCTGGCAAAACTGGACTTTCTAAAAGTGGCCTCTCAAACACAAGCGTAAGTTGAGCTTGAAATCATTTATGTATATTTTTTTTGTTTGACTGGTGGGAGGTTCTTGTTTCCTTTTAACTGTGTTTCATACTGAAATGTTATGTTATAGTTATTTAAATTTATTTAATATTATATTTATTTATCTTTTTTTTTTTTTTTTTTTTTTACAGAACATCCTTTAACGCCCGTGGCAATATTCCTTGTGCAAGACCGGCCTGCTGGCCCCTCATCTGCTGATAAACCTATTCAGGAAACAGAAGGTCCCCGATCAGAACCCTCTGTCTTTGGACAGCTATTAAGGCGGCAGAAACCTGGCCGGAGACAAGGAAGTGAGTTAGAGGATCTCACACAGGCAATGTGCGATTGCCTGTTGAGATTAGAAGAACATGTTGGTCGGTTTATGGATACTGTTGAACGACGACTGGAGGGAGCGGGGTCTTCGTCAACCCTTACAACCAATCAACATTTTTTTCAAACTCTGCTCCCTTTCTTGGACCAATTACCGCCCGAGCAGGTATATGATGCCAAGATAGCACTGTTTACCTGTGCCCGGGATTTCCAGTGCCGCTCCCAATTCCGACCCCCATACCAACACCACCCCCCGTCTCATTCCTACCGCCCATCCAACCCCCCACCCCCATCCTATCTCTACCCCCTTTCCACCACCCTTCTCCCTTCCCACTCCTACCCCCATCATACTCTTACCCCCATCACACTACTATCCCCATCACACTCTTTATCTTCTTTTCTCTCTGCTTTACCTTTTTTTCACTTTCCACCTGCCACTTCACTTCCTACTCCTTCTACTTCTACTTTTCATCTTCCTCAAACTCCTTCCTTCCTTCTCTCATTCCTATTCTCTCCTAACACCTCCACTCCCACAGGATTTCCTCGGCTCAGTGAAGCCATTTCTGGTGCTATGAGGCACGCAGCAGGTGAGGCAAGCCAGTATTCTCCTCAGTCTTCTACTCCTCATCCGGACATGCTTGATGTCTAGGGCAGTTTTATTTAGTTGTGCCCACACACACACATGTTTTTCACCAATGAAAAAACTTGATGTTTTCGAATTTAAAATTTCATACAAAATTTTAAGAATATTCTTGACATAAATTTAAGAATGTCCAACAGCACCAAAAAAAAATTCAAAATTCAAAAAAAATATAAAACAGAAAAATTCAACGACCAAAAAGAGGAAAAAAAAAAAGTTCAGAAAAAAATAAAAAAGTTGTTCACCAAATGAAAAAAATAAACAACCCCCCCCCCCACCAAGTTTTGCACTCCTTATGGGCTATGGTTTTCCTTGGTACCAACTACAAAATTTTTAAATACTTTTGGTCTAAAATAAAAAGTTTGCACATACAGATTTGTATAAAATGGTGTTTGCCACTAGAAATAATGTTTTCTACCTACACCACTCAGTATCAAAATGTACATTAGATTTTAATTACATACCTCACACTGACTGTTTCACTATTTATATGTTTATCTAAATATGTTTTTCAAGAAAATGTTTTCTGCATATAAAGTTACATACAAGAACATATTTTTAATAAAGTTTTTTATTAATAAACGCGTTTTTTTATTTAAAAAAAAATTACAAGCAGAGGCAAAAAGTGGACATAAATGCTTTATTTAAAGGTGGTGTCAGGGTAGACGTACACTTTGTCCACTGAGGGTCCCTCCCCCGACCCACCCTAAAGAAAGCATGTGCAAAAGACAACTGAGGGTTATAAAATGCTATGGCAGTGGCAGGCATTGAAAAAGTGTGATAAAGTCTCTCATTTTCAGTGCTCATGACTTTAATCATTGAGACTTTTCAGCACTTCTTGTAGTTGAATAATATAGAGCCAACCTTGCAGGTTTCTGGATACGGATATGCTTTCCATCAACTGCTCCTAATTTGGAAAATGTGTCACCACCCAGAACGTGTCTGCAATGTCCTTCCAGCAAATCCCACAGGGCCTGGCAAGTATCCCAGATGATGTAAGAGATTGTTGACTTGCCAAGACGGAACTGGAAGTGCATGGAGGAAAAGCTCTCAACTGTAGCCAGATACCTTGAAATAAAAAGAAAGCCATAGTGGCCCCTTCACATAGTATTATGCCCCATTGTGGACCACCCATGAACGATTATTATACTCTGGGGTCTTTTCAGACCCCAGAGTATAAAGATCAGAGACCCAGGGGAGGATACAAACATAAAAAACAATGTTAATTACCTCTCCTTGGCTTACTCCCCGCTACCTCTTCAATGTTGGACCAGACGTCGCGACGCATAATGACGTCGGGCTGGCCCACCACCGTCTGGGACATGACCAAGGAGGCCCGAAGCCTGCTGGAGCGCAGGAGAGGTAAGTAACGGTGTTTTTATGTTCCCTCACCTCCACTGGGCCTCCAATCATTATACTCTGGGGTCTGAAAAGACCCCAGAATATAATGATAGCAGTGTTTGTGGGGTTCGTGGCCCACAGCCTTACTTACCGATACCGCTCCTGCTCACAGCCTCCTCCTCAGAAGGTGAAACGCAGGTGGCCGTGAGCAGGAGCGGAGATCAGTAAGTAATTAGGGCCTGTTACCTGCTGATGTTACAGCAGCAGGTAACAGCCTATTAAAAAAACAAAAAAACATCAGGGGCCCACCGGGACCCCTAATGTCCCAGGCCCTGTGGCAGCTGCTACCGCAGCTACCCCGGTATTTACGCCACTGACTGGACTGCCATACTGGATGTCAGCGTTTTTATAAATTGAAAAGTTTTTAAACTACTCATGCCTCCTGCAGCAAAACGCATGGCTGCTGCTGGAGCTAATGAGAACTCTCAGCAGACCCAAGCCCATCTCCAATCTGACAAGGTATGTCACAGACAACAGCGAGCTGCTGAAACTCCTGAGCAGACCCAAGCCCATCTCCAATCTAACAAGGTATTGTCAGCCACATGCACTCAGCTACACTCCATGTTTCCATAACAACCCAGCCATTTTTATTCACTGCTGTAGGTCTGCTTTAAAGGGGCAGGGTGCTGTGGATGACACTGTTACACAAGGTCACATACACACAGCTTTATTCCAGGTTTTCCATAACAACCGATCACTGTTTTTTCACTGATATCCAAACTGACATACATATGATCACATGACGCTTATGGACCAATGGAAAATCGCAGGTTCTTCAGTCTTGACATACACACAGATTTACACCAGGTTTCCATAGCAACCAAGCTATTTATGACCTGTATGAGTCAATAGCAGTTCGAAGGTCCTTAAATATTCAGTCATATGACGTGTATCAGCCAATATAAGTTCACATTTCATTAACCAGGTTTCCATAACAACACAGCCATAAATAGACTGTACCTACTGGACTGCCATACTGGAAGTCAAGTGCAAAACTGGCCAATTCTTATGGGGCCACTACACAAACAAAAAAAATGAAATCTACCCATGCAAAGCCGGGTCCTTCTGCTAGTATATATAGTGGAAATACAGTAATACAGTGTTGATATTCACTGAAGGGTCACTATCAAGCACTCTTCTGGTGTTCTCCGTAAGTGAGTTTCCTGCCTGGTTGACAGCCGTTGAAGAAGTTTATCAAAGGTGGAAATACTCATACGCATGTAGTCATAGAAGTTCTCTGGATGCTGATGCAGCTCTCCATACAGACTGGAATAGACTCCCCTTGCCATACCAGCAGATGTAGTGGGATGAAGCCAGAAGGTCAAAAAGAAAAGATGGAGGAATCGCTTTAAAAAATGACAGCAGCAACACAAGTAGAACTTGAACACCGAAACAATACTCTCTTTTCTAAAGTTGGCCCCAGACTGAATTGTCAGCTCTTCTTCCTTCTTTTATATTCTCTCTGTCGTCATTTGGCAACCAAATAAGCGCAAAAAACGGACTGAAACTTAATGGAACTTAACTAATGGTTTTGTGTCAGTTTTTAATATATTTTTAACAGATCTGTTTAACAGATCCATTAAAAAAACGTACACATAAGCTTCAGTTACCGTCCGTTACTGTTACTGTCCGTTTTTGTCCATTATTTTAGGTGTCCGTTTTTTTGGGGGTTTTTTAACAGACACTTTCATAATGGTAGTGTGAACACCTCTTATAATTTCTCTCCACTTTATTTTTTTTATATATACAAAAGATAGTGTTGTAACTGTCAGGAATATTTTTTAATTATTTTAGGAAATACATAGCAGTCCATTGCAATGCAATACTCATGTATTTATGTGGATGTGGATTTTAACATCTTACTTGAGCAAGTGTATCATTTGTCCCCTTCCATAATATGGTGTAAGCTATTTTATATGCCATGTTTATGAATGGATTACACCTCTTTCTGCCAACATGCTGACAACTATGGCATTTTGCTTTCCTGCCATTAAGCAAGAGGCAAAGTTTGTTCCATGTAATGTAACCCATTCAGCAATATGATAAGATGTTTCCTTCCCTGAAAAAAATGATAATCTATGACTTGTAAGACCTTTGTCATACATGAGAGACAGTCTTATAGCATGTACCTTATGCTATTTGTGCACAATTTAAAAAAAATAAATAAAAAAATAAAGAGCATTGATTGCCAGCAAAAGCATTTGATACAATATTCTAGTGCATAATAATGAAGACATTGATATTTGCACCTCTGTGTTTCTATAGGCACCAATAACACTTATATCTCCTCCTGTGTACTGTAACCAGAAAGTAAGCCATTTTAGGTGAACGACTGAAACTTTAAAGGGTTATCTCCTAATAAAATGGAGGATTAAGCTGGCCATACATATTAGACTAATGTCAGTGAAACCCCAAAATTTTGGCAAGAGCAGTGAACCATTTAAAGGGGTTTTCCAATTAAAGACTTTTTTGGCCTATCCACAAGATATGTTATAGATGTCTGATAGGTGTGGATGCCACCTCTGATACCTGTACCTGTCTCTAAAATGAGCCCCCAGCCTCATGCCCCGCTATGTACTTAGCTAGGACCTTGCTGAGAAGAGTTTCAGCTATGATCAAGCTGTAAGAAACCAAACTGACCATAAAAGTCTTCCCAGCAAAGCTGTGGCAGGGTAAATAGGTGGGCACAGAGGCAGGGGAAGGGTCCTATTTTAGAGATGAAGTGGGACCGGAAGCTCCAGACAGTATAGTGGTAGGGCTTGGAACTGCAACCCTGGTCCCATTCACTTGAAAAGGAGCAGGGCTGCTTATGGCTGTATACTTAGTATACAGTCATGGCCAAAAGTTTTGAGAATGATACAAATATTAATTTTTACAAAGTCTACTGCTTCAGTTTTTCTAATGGCAATTTGCATATACTCCAGAATGTTATAAAGAGTGATCAGCTTAACAGAAATTACTTGCAAAGTCAATATTTGCCTAGAAAATGAACTTTATCCCCCAAAACACATTTCAACATCATTGCAGCCCTGCCTTAAAAGGACCACCTAATATCGTTTCAGTGATTGCTCCATTAACACAGGTGTGGGTGTTGATGAGGACAGGGCTGGAGATCAATCTGTCATGATTAAGTAAGAATGACACCACTGGACACTTTAAAAGGAGGCTGGTGCTTGCCATCATTGTTTCTCTTCTGTTAACCATGGTTATCTCTAAAGAAACACGTACAGTCATCATTGCACTGCACAAAAATGGCCTAACTGGGAAGAGTATTGCAGCTAGAAAGATTGCACCTCAGTCAACAATCTATCGCATCATCAAGAACTTCAAGGAGAGAGGTTCCATTGGTGCCAAAAAGGCTCCAGGGCGCCCAAGAAAGACCAGCAAGCGGCAGGACCGTCTCTTAAAAGTGTTTCAGCTGCGGGATCGGGCTACCAGCAGTGCAGAGCTTGCTGAGGAATGGCAGCAGGCAGGTGTGAGTGCATCTGCACGCACTGTGAGGTGGAGACTCTTGGAGCAAGGCCTGGTCTCAAGGAGGGCAGCAAAGAAGCCACTTCTCTCCAGAAAAAACATCAGGGACAGACTGATATTCTGCAAAAGGTACAGGGAGTGGACTGCTGAGGACTGGGGTAAAGTCATTTTCTCTGATGAATCCCCTTTTCGATTGTTTGGAACATCTGGAAAACAGCTTATTCGGAGAAGGTGAGCGCTACCACCAGTCTTGTCTCATGCCAACTGTAAAGCATCCTGAAACCATTCATGTGTGGGGTTGCTTCTCAGCCAAGGGAATCAGCTCTCTCACAGTCTTGCCTAAAAACACAGCCATGAATAAAGAATGGTACCAGAATGTCCTCCAAGAGCAACTTCTCCCAACCGTCCAAGAGCAGTTTGGCGCTCAACAATGCCTTTTCCAGCATGATGGAGCACCTTGCCATAAAGCAAAGGTGATAACTAAATGGCTCAGGGAACAAAACATAGAGATTTTGGGTCCATGGCCTGGAAACTCCCCAGATCTTAATCCCATTGAGAACTTGTGGTCAATCATCAAGAGATGGGTGGACAAACAAAAACCAACAAATTCAGACAAAATTAAAGCATTGATTCTGCAAGAATGGACTGCTATCAGTCAGGATTTGGTCCAGAAGTTGATTGAGAGCATGCCAGGGAGAATTGCAGAGGTCCTGAAGAAGAAGGGTCAACACTGCAAATATTGACTTGCTGCATTAACTCATTCTAACTGTCAATATAAGCTTCTGTTACTCATAATATGAATGCAATTATATTTCTGTATGTGATAAAAACATCTGACAAACACACATAAAAACCAGAGGGCAGCAGATCATGTGAAAATATAATATTTGTGTCATTCTCAAAACTTTTGGCCATGACTGTATGATTTCTGACAGCCACATCAGCTGATCAGTTCAAGGTGAGGGTGTCGGATGCCGAGTGATCTGATACTAATGACCTATCCTGTGACTAGATCATCAGTATCAAAATTCTTCTGCTCCTGGACAACTCCTTTAATAAATTCGGTGTACTCTTCTCAGTGTATAGCTGTTTAAGAGTGCTGTAGGAAACGCCAGTGTTGATACATTTCCCTTCAGCTCTCTAGTATGAACTTGTAAGTATTCTGTATGCTGCTTTCTAGTTTCTTCGTATGCCACTGTATTACAAAGATATTCTCCCTTTTAAAATAACGTTTGCAGGAGAGAATACTACAATGATGCTGCATCTGTGATGTCAACAATTTTTCCGTCTGATTCATGAAACCGAAATCAGAGGCAAGTTGTTGTATGGCCATACAGATGCCTAAAAGCCTGCTGTATGTGCATATTAATATATATATAAAATATATTTGTAAGCTATATAGAGTATAAATGCCTATACAGTATGTGCATTCCATTGTTACATGGGAAAATTAAAGTTATAAGAAACAAAGGAAAAAGGTTTGTGAAATTGTCCATGTTTAGCAAAATGACTATTTTGTTTTACAATGGAAGTGCTGTGCAGTGTTACATTTTCTGTAATGTATATAATGCATTAAGAACGTAAAGAACATTTAAGAAAGTAATAAAAGTGCAGTTTTCACAGTGCAGATAGAATATGAGTGGACTGGGAGTCTTCATTGTTAAATGGACTAGTGATGCACCAACATGCATAAATATGATTTTCTTTTGCAGGAGAAAGTCATTTAAATAAAATCTATGAGGAACAGAAAGCTCATTCAGAGACAAGGTGCTTAGAAAGAGCCACTTTTATTTCCAATAGTTTTATTCAAGTTTCTTAAAATCATCCTATTGATTGGTTATCTAAAATATGACTGCACAGTTCACTGGTAAAATAACTGGCTCAAAGCATAGAAAACGGACTAAACCCATGCAGCAACAAGAAGTCTTTCTAATGTAAATGAAGTGAAAAAATAGCAAGAGAGAAAGAGGATCATAAATGAAAACAGGAAAAGGAATGTACAGTGAATATGGATGGTTGTGGTTATCTATCTATCTATCTAAGCCTCTGAAATAGGTTGCCATCATTTTTATTGTGTTTTCTATTCAGTTTCTTAGATGAATCTGGTTAGGTCCTGTTCACAACTTGTGTGAACATGTTTGCATATGAATGTATCAAAAGAACCTAATGCACTCATGCCAGGCTACGATGTGTTGGCATGTGTGTTTTTACTGTATAAGTAATTATAGTCTAAGTGATAAAAAAAAAATGACATGCTTTATACATGTGTGTGTGTTTTTTTTTTGTTTTTTTTTTACAATGAATGATAATGAGTCAAGTATGCCACTTTATGATTGTACTTTAGCATATATTGCTGTCTTACTGTAAAAGCATGCATCAGAGAATACTCCTAACATCACTGGTGTAACAGTGTCACAGTGGTCACATGAGCAGCTGGATCCACTGACGGTAATGTTAATTAACCTTTTTTGATCTCCTTTCTAATATCCTTTAATGGCTAGCAGCCTGTGCATCATATATTCATTACCCTTGCCTTTTGGTGCTTTTAAAATGAGAGAGGGGAACTGCCTTCTGTGAGAAGAGACTGTGGTACAAAAAGGGGCAGAATTACTGTGCTGGGGAACTGGCAAAAGATAGGAATGATGGGAAGCTTGTGTGAACAGATATACTTTAAAAAAGTCTTCATGGGGGCCTGGGCTCAGATAGAGATGGAAAGGGAAAAATAAAAGCTGCTGAAATGTATGAAAATCCCCTGACTGTTATAATGATAAGTTGCACACAGGGGGACCCAAGCTGAGCTTTTGCACCAGGGCCCGTGAACATTTAGTTATGCCCCTGCCTGACATATAACTCAGTTGGACAGAAAAACAGTCAATCAGAGAAATTTCTTCAGGGAAAGAAATAAAACAGTCTTTATAACAACCGCAGGACTCTCCGGTAGATCACAAGATAAAAACAGCCAATGCCTTGAGGAAACCTTTGATTCTGCCCTGTCTTTCAAGCTACACCTCCAAACTTACTATTTCTTGTCATCTACACCTCAAAACATCTCTCGTATCCACTCCCTCCTGACCACATAGTCTACAAAAATTGTAGTCTGTGCCCTTATCATCTCCTGTCTTGACTATTGCATCCTTCTCTGTGGTCTCCCAGCTAACTCTCTTGCTCCCCTTAAATTCCTCCTTAACTCTGCTGCCTGATTAATCCACATTTCCCCTCATTATTCATTTGCCTCTGCCCAGTGGTGTAACTAGGAATGGCTGGGCCCCAAGACGAACATTTGATATGGGGCCCCCCCAAACCGCCGCCCCCAACCCCACCCACACAAACCGCATTCCTGCGCACACTATTATGCTCCATAGTGGCCCCTGCACACGGTATTATGTCCCATAGTGGCCCCTGCACACGGTATTATGCCCCATAGTGGCCCCTGCACACAGTATTATGCCCCATAGTGGCCCCTACACTCGGTATTATGCAGCATGGTGGCCCCTGCACACAATATTATGCCCCATAGTGGCCCCTGCACACAGTAGTTTGCCCCATAGTGGCCCCTGCACACAGTAGTTTGCCCCATAGTGGCCCCTGCACACAGTAGTTTGCCCCATAGTGGCCCCTGAACACAGTAGTTTGCCCCATAGTGACCCCTGCACACAGTAGTTTGCCCCATAGTGGCCCCTGCACACAGTAGTTTGCCCCATAGTGGCCCCTGCAGACAATATTTTGCCACATAGTGGCCCCTGCACACAGTAGTTTGCCCCATAGTGGCTCCTGCACACACTATTATGCCCCATAGTGGACTACCCATGAACGATTATTATACTCTGGGGTCTTTTCAGACCCCAGAGTATAATGATCGGAGACCCAGGGGAGGTGACAAACATAAAAAACACTGTAACTTACCTCTTCCTCGCTCCGGTGCACTCCCGTGCGCTACTTTGGCCATCTTCAATGTTGGACCGGATCTCGTGTGATCCAGGCCGGCGTCGCGACACATAATGACGACGTGAGTTACTGTGTTTTTTATGTTCGCTCACCTCCCCTGGGCCCCCGATCGTTATACTCCGGGGTCTGAAAAGACCCCGGAGTATAACGATAGCAGTGTTTGTGGGGTTCGCGGTAGCGACTTCCACAGGGCTCTGGGCCCCATAATGTTCCAAGCCCTGTGGCAGCCGCTACCGCTGCTACCCTGAAATTTACGCCCCTGCCTCTGCCCTTTGCCAATGCCTCCACTGGCTACCCATTGCCCAACGAATCAATTCAAATTATTAGTTATGACATACAAGGCCATCCACAACCTGTCCCCATACATCACTGACCTAATCTCCTGCTACCTCCCCACACGTAATCTCTGATCCTCACAGAACCTCCTTCTCCGCACTGCTCTTATTTGATACACACAACTGCCTCCAAGATGTGCATTGGCTATAATATGGAACTCACTACCACGATTCATTAGGCTGTTCCCCACATTGACAACCTTCAAATGCAACCTGAAGACTTACCACTTAGCATACAACACGCAGCTATCCTTTTACCACTATGCCACCATATGTGTAACTGTTATCCACACCTATTTTGTCCACCTACCTTTCCATATACATTGCAACCTGTGGGCAGGGTCCCCATTCCTACTTCTATCATGTCAGTCATCTAGTTGGCTTTGTATTATTGTACTTGTTGCTATATTTGTATATGTATATAAACCCCTTCAAATGTGCAACATCATGGAATTAATGGTGCTACAAAAATAAAACAAAATAAAATAATAATAATAATAATAATGATAGCTTTGGATGTGAGACCACAGAGCAAGCAATAACCTAAGTTTATTTCATGGCCATGAAGAAACGTAATTCAACAACAACCTGGCATCTGAGCAGTTATACATTTAAAAACTAGCCAAAAAGTAATAAAAAAGAAACATAATAGGTGTCACCATATCTAAGAAACGCTAAACTAATTTTACATAAACTAACTAAAAAATATTGCTGCTTTCAAAAATATCTCGACTAATAAAATATAAAATAATTTATCCTGTACAATGAACACAGTAAGGGGAAAAAAAAATCACAATGCCCAAATCATTGTTTTTTTGCTGCTTTGCTTCAAAACAATTGTAAAATACTTAAAACAACAGCTCGGCCTCATACAGCTTCTTTATCCCTTGCTGCATTATGACGTGATATTACGGCATGGCGAGTTGTTCCTTAACACACCATGTTGTACTGTTACGGCATTGTGTGTTGGTTGTAACATACAGATAACACTCTGCGATGGCACTTGTGGTCGGCACTAACTCCAGTTGTGGGTTTTAACCCCTTAGATTCAAAGTTTCCCTTGGGGATGCTGTGTTGTTTCTATAGCAACCCAGGGCTTAATTGTTGATCGATGATACCGGATTTGTTTTCTTTATACCCCCATCAGTTGCTGCCTCTGGCTGGATTAATAATTCAGGACTGTCAGCCTATGCATATGCATATGCATATGCATAGGCTGACAGCTGTTATACACTGCAATATATCAGTATTTCAGTGTATTTTACTGAACAAGTGATCGGATGATTGTTTGTTCAAGTACCATAATGGGACTAAAAATGGTAAAAACAGTAAAAAAATATATAAAAATATAAAATAGTTATAAAATAAAAGTAAAATGGTTATTGCTCTTGGAAGGCAAGGACGATAAAATGAAAATCAAAATTCCAAAAATTGCAGTGAGAAGGAGTTAAACATAAATTACACACGTCAATGAATTGTAAAGATCCTTTTACAAAAGCATTTGCTGCACTGATAGGTACAAGTAGGATCTTCTTTGGTTGAATTCTCAATGGCTTTTTGTTTCATGTAAAACAGACCCTTAGGAATATACTTTTCAAATATTGATATTGCATTTTCATTTACATTACAAATAATTATTTGTAACATTCTTTCTTTTTTATCTGCCACCCATTATCATGACTAATGCCCCACATAGTTTATAATGTACAGTATAATTACTATCTATTGAGCATTTCCAAAAATGTTTGCTTATTAGTACATTATATAATGTTCAGTCAACACAATTATATAATTACATATTTTTGGCTAATATTTGATATCAGCTATGAATGAATGTCACAAAATCCCTCAACCAAACCTTCAATCAATAGAGATAAATCTATTTACAACATTATGTGTGCAAGATAAACTTACAACAATCAGCATCAATCAAGTACATCCTGCTATGAAGCTTACAATTTCCATCCGGATTTGCATCAATTATAGTCACAATAAATTGAATTATTTGATTGTGCATCATTTCAAAATTACCTCAATTAGCTTCACTATACAATAAGACAAATCAGAAATCTGACATAATTAATTTATTATTGCGCAAAGAAATGTTTGTGCCTGTGCTCAGGAATGTTTACCTGTAGATGTGAAAGATAGATGTGGCAGATAAAATATTTCTTTTTCATTGTGCATGAACTCATGCAGAAAAGGTGTGAAAGCCCTCAGTATTCAGTAAAACCCACATAATGTTATATACATATTTACTGTGCATCTGTTAAAATTATTTAATTCAATTATTTTCAGCCAGTCATAAGTGTTCTAACACCTTAGTTACAATGTATTAAATTGTGTGCTATGAGATATTTACATAAACAGCAATTTATTTATGTGAAGATCTACCTCTAAAGCTAGGTTCACACTAGCGCTGCCTGTTTGTCATTTGGGTCCGACAAGGGACCCGAACAACAGAGGTAGATCGCTAAAAATTGGGTTACACAGAACCTGGCAGACTATAATGGGGTTCATTGGGTGTCTGTCGTTTTTAAATTAAAATATTTTCATTGGACTCTGCAAAGGAGACTCTGATGCAGATGTGAACCTAGCCTTATTTTATAAATACTGTCCCTGAAGTTTTAGCTTCTGCACATAGCTATATGTTAATTCAAATTGTGCAGCTATCGCCACTATTTTACAATGATCCAGTTTAATCATAATGACACAAAATATAACAAATTTGATTGAATGTAAAGTTAAACAGTATTGACCTTGAGGCTAGGGTGCGATTAAGAATCATATTAAAATCGTGTGACAAAAAGTTGCGCAACGTTAATGCAATGCAATGTTGCAGTGATGCCGCAAATGATTTTGCTGCAATTTCTCATCAACATGGATGTGTCAGTGGTTGATTGTTTTTTTTTTAAGCATGCATTTGGCTGAGGCCCCATGTTTCGGAAATGCAGCTTTTTTTGTTGCAGATTTTGTTGCAGTTTTTTGAGCCAAAGCCAAAAATGTCTACAAAAGGAATGGGATAGAGGGATACCAGTAGCAGACCTGTATCCGAATCCACACCAAGGGACAAGGAACAGGAAGGCTTGTAGATAGACACAGCGCTTCACCACGGATGGTACGTCAAAATCACACTTTAATCCAGACACGAATAAAAAACACACGACGCCGGGATTGGCGTTTCGGAGCAATACCCCTTTTTCAAGTGTATGACTAATAAAACAGAAAATACAAACACCACAAATCTCATTCAGGGAAATACACATTTAAAAATTATATAAATAATATCCACATAAAAAATGTACACATGATGCCATTGTATGTATATAAGCTCATCCCAGTGTCATAAAGAATGCAGTTAGAATATATATTGTTACTAAAAAGAAAGGAGGGGAGAATAGCATCTAAAAAAGTGTCTCACAGACTCTCCAAAGTGCAAGAATCAATAGAGATCATCTAATAACAACAGTGAGAGGACATGGATACATAAGAACGCTTATTAACTTCTAGAGAATGCTAGCACAATATCAATGTGATTTCTAGAGAACATTAGCATGGTAATGATACGACATAGGATAAAACCATAGAATAAGGATTGCAAGAAGAGAACAACATAGGACTTACCAGTGTCAGTAGACAGAGAGACATGTGGTTGGGTCTAATTTGCTGGGTAATAAACCCTCTGAGTGGCGTCTAAAAATCTGCACTGCACATGTGCAAAAAAAAAAAAAAAAAACTATAACTTTAAACAAATGATGATAGTAGGAAGTAGTGGAAGAGTGAAGAAATCAGGCGATACCTTTTAGAGGCTAACTGAGTATATTTATAAGTAAGCTTTCAGGAGTGCTTGCTCCCTTCATCAGACATGGTGTGATACAAGAACTGAAAATTAACAGATTTTTATACACATGGTTTTCACAGCATTTTAGAGTCCTTAAAAAAAATTTTGCAATCTAAGTAGAGAAGTTATTTACAACAGGTCAAAAAAACAGTCTGGAAACTTGTGGTGCGTGACAGAGGGATCAGTAATTCTTGCTGTTATCTGTTTGCTATCAGGAGGTGATTTGTGTCCCTCACAGGTCATACATAGTGTGATTTGAAGCTGGCATGAATATTGAGTTCAGTTCATGGTTCAAACATAGTGTGACATGAAGCTGGCATGAATATTAAGTCCAAATTGCAGAGTTTGAAATTTTTGCATAAATTTGTACTCCATTTCTTTCCTTTTCTCCTGTGTCTTAAAATGTCCCATTAAAACCACAACCCGCAAATCTTCAATAGAGTGGTTTTCTCCGGAGAAATGTGCGGCCACTGGGAGATCTGTTCTGCTGCTATTAATGGTGGATCTGTGTGAGTTCATTCGTTGACTGAGTCTCTGCCCTGTTTCCCCCACATAGAGGCCTGTGGTGGGACATTGCACACACATTATGAGGTACACCACATTGGAAGACCTGCAGGAAAATGTCCCCCTAATTCTGTGCACCTGTTGTGACTGTGGGATAGGTACACTGTCAGCGGTGTGGATGTGCTTGCAGGTCATGCACCTTTTATGTAGGCAAGGTGAGGTGCCATTTTCAGTTGGGGCCTTCAGGGCACTCCGGACGATAATGCGCCTCAGGTTTGGTGGTTGTCGAAAGGAGAGGAGAGGGGGGACTGGAAATATGTCCTTGAGTCTGTTGTCCCTATGTAGCACAGGATGGAGCTCCTTGGCAATCCTTCGTAGGATCTCCAGCTGTGGGTTGTAGGTGACAACTAGGGGCACTCGGGCATCTTTCTGGGTCTCTCTATATGTGAGCAGACTGTCTCTGTTAATGGCTGCTGCTTTGTTTAATTGGTTGTCTGTCACTTTTGGTTTGTATCCCAATCTGAGAAATTTCATCCTCAGATCCAGGAGGTGCTTGTCCAGGTCTGTTTTGTCGGAGCAAATACGATTGTATCGTATAGCCTGGCTGTAGATTATAGATTGTCTTGTGTGCTTGGGGTGGAAGCTGTCATTTCTCAGGTAGGCCGTTCTGTCTGTGGGTTTGTGGTATATTGATGTGAGTAGCCGGTGGTCTTTAATGTATATTGTGGTATCCAGAAAGTGAATTTCACTCCCTGAATAGCTAAGTTTAAGGTTGATGGTCGGGTGAAAGTCATTGAAGTCATTATGGAATTGAAGTAGGGCCTCCTCACCTGCAGTCCAGATGACAAGGATATTATCGATATAACGAAGGTAAATCATAGGTTTGGTGGCGCATATATATCTATATACATATATATAGATATATAAAAAAAAACAAAAAAAAACTTTATACAAATGATGATAGTAGGAAGTAAACATATATATAAAAAAAAAAAAAAAAAAAAAAGAAAAAAAAAATAGTATACATCAATGGAATTGTCCAATAATATAAAATAAAACATGTTGATAGACCATAATTACAATAACTAGGTGAGGTAGGACATGACCTATGGCAATATGTAGATATTGGAACATATAAATATATATTGGACATAAAAAAAAAAAAAAAAAAAAGGTATACATATGCCAAATACTCAAAATATAAAAACGTAAAGATAGATCAAAGCCAATCAATGTAAAGATCAAAAGAACATGTATATATGCTATCATTATGCAAAAAACGTCTGCAACATAAAATCAACAATACACCAATCTACTGGTGGTACAATATTATATATAACATGCAAATGAGATCGATATATACATGAAAATAAGCAAACGATACTCTGTAGACCAGGCATGTCAAACATGCGGGCCGCATGCGGCCCTTTACAGGCATATCTGCGGCCCGCACAAAAGTCTCAAACTTTGTCTCTAAAGTTTAGAGACAAAGTTTGGGACTGGGCAGGCCGCAGATGACAAACTCACGACAGCACTCCGGCTCTTCATTCATTGGCCCACGGGGCCAACCCGGGGAGCAGTGGTAGCGACTGCCACAGGGCCCGGAACATTACGGGGCCCGGAGCCCTGTGGCAGTCGCTACCGCGAACCCCACAATCACTGCTATCGTTATAATCCGGGGTCTTTTGAGACCCCGGAGTATAACGATCGGGGGCCCAGGGGAGGTGAGCGAACATAAAAAACACTGTAACTCACCTCTCCGCCTTTCCGCAGGCTTCGGGCCTGTTTGGTGACGTCCCAGACGTCAGCCGACGTCATTATGCGTCGCGACGCCGGCCTGGATCGCGCGAGATCCGGTCCGAAATTGAAGATGGCCGAAGCAGCGCACAGGAGTGCACCGGAGCGAGGAAGAGGTAAGTTGCAGTGTTTTCTATGTTTCTCTCCTCCCCTGGGTCTCCGATCATTATACTCTGGGGTCTGAAAAGACCCCAGAGTATAATAATCGTTCATGGGTGGTCCACTATGGGGCATAATACTGTGTGCAGGGGCCACTATGGGGCAAACTACTGTGTGCAGGGGCCACTATGGTGCAAACTACTGTTTGCAGGGGCCACTATGGGGCAAACTACTGTGTGCAGGGGCTACTATGGGGCAAACTACTGTGTGCAGGGGCCACTATGGGGCAAACTACTGTGTGCAGGGGCCACTATGGGGCAAACTATTGTGTGCAGGGGCTACTATGGGGCAAACTACTGCGTGCAGGCGCCACTATGGGGCAAACTACTGCATGCAGGGGCCACTATGGGGCAAACTACTGCGTGCAGGGGCCACTATGGGGCAAACTACTGTGTGCAGGGGCCACTATGGGGCAAACTACTGTGTGCTGGGGCCACTATGGGGCAAACTACTATGTGCAGGGGCCACTATGGGGCATAATATTGTGTGCAGGGGCCACTATGCTGCATAATACCGTGTCCAGGGGCCACTATGGGGCATAATACCGTGTGCAGGGGCCACTATGGGGCATAATACCGTGTGCAGGGGCCACTATGGGGCATAATAGTATGCGCAGGAATGCGGTTTGTGTGTGGGGGGGGGTTGTGGGCGGCAGTTTGGGGGGGTTGGGGGCGGCGGCTTGGGGGGGGCCCCATGTCAAATGTTCGCCTTGGGGCCCAGCCATTCCTAGTTACGCCACTGATTGGCCCATATCCCTGCATATGACCTGCTTACGTGATCAATGAATGACGACCCGGAAGTGCTGATCGTGAGTTTTGTACATCTGCGGCTCGCGTGGCTGCTGATCACCTAAGTCAGTTTTGTTGTGAGCGGAGGAAGAGTCGTGGCTGAGAGTGACTGGGATACTGTGACCGTGCTGAGGAAGAAGGGACCCACTGCCGCACAGGCAAAGTCCAAGCAAGTGAGTGGCCCTCCTGTATGTAACCATTAAAAACTAAAGAGAGGGGTGAGCACTCAGATTATAAATAATTGTGATGCAAAAAACAGTGGTGCTGATTGGATGAAAAATGCAATCGAACACAAAGGAGAAACAGCATCCAATATAAAGCACACACAAAATTTCTTTATTAAATAACACAGCAAACAAGGAAAAATTAAAAGCAATTAAAATACATGTGCACCCTTGGAGGCAAATACCAGGGGTGAACACCAAAAAGAACAAATCCTACAGACGCCCATTAAAATAAATATAAAGTAAATAAATACATATTGAAAATTCATAATAATATAAATAATAATATAATGTAATGAATAGGCCTATATTAGCACAAAGCACAAAGAGGTGTCAAGCCTCAGGACAAAACACTAAAAATGATTGAAAAAAATGATAGCAAATAAATGTTTAGTTTTTAATTGCTGTATTTTTGTTAAATATATTAGTTGCTGTTGCGCATTGCAAATATATGTTGCTGTTACATATTACTACTTCATATCTTGTTTTCATGACTGCTGTTAAAATACGTGTGTGACATTAGCTGCTGTGTGCGGCCCTCGCAACAACCTCTTGTTACTCATGTGGCCCTCGGGGTACCCTGAGTTTGACATGCCTGCTGTAGACTGAAGACATGAATGTATCAGTTGGTTATGTCTTCCAATGCCTCATTGAGACCATCTGGAACTAGGGTACCCAATTTGTAGATCCAATAGATCTCCTTTTTTTTGAGTAGGTCAAATCTATTGGGTTGGCCATTGGGAATCTGTTCTAAAGGTGTTACTTCGAAACCACTAAAGTCACTATTGTGATACCTCAGGGCGTGACGGGAAACGCTATGTTTCACGTAGCCATTTGAAACGTTTGATCGATGTTTATTGAGTCTTTCACGTAGGCTCATGATGGTCCGGCGTACATATTGTAGATGGCATGAACATTGGATAACGTATATAATGTAGGATGATGAACAATCAAGTCGAGACTTAAGGTAAAACTTTTCATTTGTGGAGTGACTAATTATTTCAGTCTTTCTGTGGGAGATGTTATCACAACACTTACATTTGTTGTGTCCACACCTAAAACTGCCTGGGGTTGAACATACCTGTTTAATTTTCCTAGTGACAGTTTTAAGTCGACTTGGGGCGATCAGGTCCTTTAGAGATGTAGCCCTCCTAAAAATTATCCCAGGGTCCTTGGGTAATTCTGTTTTGAGATATTGGTCATTAAGCAAAATGTTCCAATTTTTTCTAAAGATAGATCTAATATGTCCATGTAATCCATTATATGTTGTTATAAAGTTGTGATTGAAAGTGTGTATATTAGTTGTATTTTTACAACGGGGAACTAGACATTCTAATTGGGTGAAATTGTTAGCTTTTGTTTGTGCTGCTCTCACTATAGATTTTGGATAATTTTTCTCATTAAATCTCTTTGCTATGATTTTACTTTGATGAAGAAAGTCTTCATCTTTTGTGCAATTCCTGCGTACCCTTTTAAATTGACTGAAAGGGATATTCTCCTTCCATTTGCGGTGATGTAAGCTTTTAAAATCCAGGAGACTATTACAGTCAACTTTCTTGAAAAATGTTTTCGTTTGTATGGTATTATCGATGTTCATCAATAAGAGATCCAGATATTCAAGTTCAGAGGGATTAATTTTGCCAGTAAAATCAAGGCCCCAAGTATTTGAATTAAAGTACTGTGTAAAGTTGGAAAATGAATCAGATGTGCCATCCCAAATGAAAAGGAAGTCATCAATATATCTTTTGTATAGAATTATTGATTTTGTCCATTGGTGGGGACTAAATATAAATGGTTTTTAAAAAATTTTCAAAAACCCCCATAAATAAGTTCGCGAAACTAGGGGCAAATCTTGTCCCCATTGCGGTTCCCTTGGTCTGCAGATAAATCTGATTTTGAAATTCAAATGAATTATGAGTCAGAGTATAATGTATGCTTTCCAGAATAAAGGTCTTCTGATTGGCGGGCATTTGGGGATCTTCTGTTAGATTTTTGAAAATTTTTTAAAAAACCATTTATATTTAGTCCCCACCAATGGACAAAATCAATAATTCTATACAAAAGATATATTGATGACCTCCTTTTCATTTGGGATGGCACATATGATTCATTTTCCAACTTTACACAGTACCTTAATTCAAATACTTGGGGCCTTGATTTTACTGGCAAAATTAATCCCTCTGAACTTGAATATCTGGATCTCTTATTGATGAACATCGATAATACCATACAAACGAAAACATTTTTCAAGAAAGTTGACTGTAATAGTCTCCTGGATTTTAATAGCTTACATCACCGCAAATGGAAGGATCATCAAACGTTTCAAATGGCTACGTGAAACATAGTGTTTCCCGTCACGCCCTGAGGTATCACAATAGTGACTTTAGTGGTTTCGAAGTAACACCTTTAGAACAGATTCCCAGTGGCCAACCCAATAGATTTGACCTACTCAAAAAAAAGGAGATCTATTGGATCTACAAATTGGGTTCCCTAGTTCCAGATGGTCTCAATGAGGCATTGGAAGACATAACCAACTGATACATTCATGTCTTCAGTCTATAGAGTATCGTTTGCTTATTTTCATGTATATATCGATCTCATTTGCATGTTATATATAATATTGTACCACCAGTAGATTGCATAATGATAGCATATATACATGTTCTTTTGATCTTTACATTGATTGGCTTTGATCTATCTTTACGTTTTTATATTTTGAGTATTTGACATATGTATACCATTTTTTTTTTTTTTTTTTTTTATGTCCAATATATATTTATATGTTCCTATATCTACATATTGCCATAGGTCATGTCCTACCTCACCTAGTTATTGTAATTATGGTCTATCAACATGTTTTATTTTATATTATTGGACAATTCCATTGATGTATACTATTTTTTTTTTTTTTATATATATATATATGTTTACTTCCTACTATCATCATTTGTTTAAAGTTATAGTTTTTTTTTTGGTTTTTTTTGCACATGTGCAGTGCAGATTTTTAGACGCCACTCAGAGGGTTTATTACCCAGCAAATTAGACCCAACCACATGTCTCTCTGTCTACTGAAACTGGTAAGTCCTATGTTGTTCTCTTCTTGTAATCCTTATTCTATGGTTTTATCCTATGTCGTATCATTACCATGCTAATGTTCTCTAGAAATCACATTGATATTGTGCTAGCATTCTCTAGAAGTTAATAAGCGTTCTTATGTATCCATGTCCTCTCACTGTTGTTATTAGATGATCTCTATTGATTCTTGCACTTTGGAGAGTCTGTGAGACACTTTTTTAGATGCTATTCTCCCCTCCTTTCTTTTTAGTAACAATTATATTCTAACTGCATTCTTTATGACACTGGGATGAGCTTATATACATACAATGGCATCATGTGTACATTTTTTATGTGGATATTATTTATATAATTTTTAAATGTGTATTTCCCTGAATGAGATTTGTGGTGTTTGTATTTTCTGTTTTATTAGTCATCCACTTGAAAAAGGGGTATTGCCCCGAAACGCCAATCCCGGCGTTGTGTGTTTTTTATTCGTGTCTGGATTAAAGTGTGATTTTGACGTACCATCCGTGGTGAAGCGCTGTGTCTTTCTACAAGCCTTCCTGTTCCTTGTCCCTTGGTGTGGATTCGGATACAGGTCTGCTACTGGTATCCCTCTATCTCATCTCGGATGTCGCCTAAGTGACGTGCGGTTGTGACTTTAGCTGCTTCTACCCTCTCCGACTTGGTTGAGAAGGTACTGTATGGATATAGGCTGTTGCCAACCACTGCACAGCCTAGGAAAGTGAGGAGGTTTCCATCTATACACCTCCGGACTCTATTGGACTATATCTCAGTGTGGGCAGCTCGGTGCCACCCCCATAT
Organism: Leptodactylus fallax; assembly: GCA_947044405.1. Classification (NCBI taxonomy): domain Eukaryota; kingdom Metazoa; phylum Chordata; class Amphibia; order Anura; family Leptodactylidae; genus Leptodactylus; species Leptodactylus fallax. Next base: position 7,609,215 of record CAMRHE010000021.1, read on the forward strand.
TCTTTCTTTACAAAAGGAATGGGAACTATATAGGAAGCTCTTATACTTCTACCTTTTCCACATTCCACTTCTGGCTTTGGCTCAAAACACCGCAACAAAATCTGCCTTAAAGATTTAAATTAAAGCTAGGTTCACAGTTGCACTCAAGTCTACGTCGTTCTGGTTCGGTTACTCGCGGACACCTGCGGACCCCATAGACTATAATGGAGTTCGCCAGGTGTTCATCATTTTTATACTGAAATCAGCATAGAGAAAAGCCCTCCAAGCAGGACTTCTCTCCAACGATTTTCTCCGTTTTCTGAAACAATGGATACTCAGGCGCAGATGTGAACCTAGCCTTACTGTGTACACCTGCACAAATACACATAAATTTGAAAAAACATAGATAGTAAGCAAAATTTCAGCAGAGATTACATGCAACATAATTGTTGTCTACACCGCATTCCAAGTTATTATGCAAATGGTATTTTTCTCTGATTTTCCTAGTCGATGCAAATGACAGTCAGTATAGTGTTCAAATCTTCAGCTGTTAGAATATAAATCAAATGTTAATGGACAAACATTTAATAGGTTGTAAAAACTGAAAATAGTCATTTGTTGAATTTGCAGCATTAAGAAGTCACATTTACTAAAATCAAAAGCTATTTGTTAGAGTCTTGCCAGATGTAGCAATACCCTACACTACTGCAGTGGTCTGGGAGGAAGGACAGAGACAAGTGAGCCCTAATCTCACCCCAGCCACTGTCCCTTCCTATTGCCTCAGTTACCCTAAACGGTAAAAGGACAACCTGAAGACGAGCCCTATACTGAGTAAGTGACCACGCAGAAAACAGACAAAACAAACGACAAAAAGAGAGATCAGGAAGCCAAGGGTTCAGTAACAGACAAGCAATGCAGTACAGAATCAAAGTCCAAGAGAATAGTCACAAGGCAAGCCAAAGGTCAGAGAATCAGGTAACAAAGCAGCAAGAGATATAACAAAGAGAGCAGGCAAAGACAGTGCAATAACCGGCCACCATGTGAGGGTTGACAACCTGTTTATAGAAAGTCTGGGCCAGCCCCAGACTGGATTGGTGGACAGGCTGTCAATCACACAGGCAAGGCTGAGATTAACTATTAGTGGAACAGAGAAAACCAAGGTGAAGGAAATGGGTGGGGATGAAAATCAATTACGTTGTCTAGGACAGAGTTCAGACTGAGCAACAAGAAACCTACGCAAGGAATCAAACTGAACACGCCTCCTTTGCCACAGCGTGCGAGCGGAGGTTGGTGCAGAGACCCGAACAGGCAGAGACGTTACACTATTTCAATCTAAATCATCTTAACAGACCAAGTTAGCATAGGACCGCTTCACTGATATTCACCTTCACAACTGCTTCCCACCCTCATAGATCTTTTGCTTGAGGATACTCCAAAGGTTCTCAATAGTGTTGAGGTCAGGGGAGGATGATGGCCACACCATGAGTTTTCTTTATGCCTATAGCAGCCAATGACTCAAAATTATTCAAAGATATGCTGCATGAGACTTTACTACAGTATGATGATCTTGCTTAAATTTTCATAACATATCTAATGTTTTCATACCTTGTCCAAGGCATTGCACTATTTGATGCTTATTGGCAGCAAGTAGATCCTTTTTCTTTCCCATATTGCTTGAAACCTGTGGTCTGCTTAATAATGTGGAACACCCCTTTTAGGCCGGGGCCCCACGTGGCGTAAACACCATTTTACAGTCACTGAAAGTGAATTCCATCCACACATTGCAGAATAATACGTGCAGAAGACATGTAAATTATACCTACAGAAATGCTGGCAGTTTCCCTATAGATATAATGGAAGCAGAAAGTCCACAGAGGTTCACTATATGTGAAAAGCGCTGCAGGAGAAACCGTGATGCGTTGCCGCCGTCCAAGCAATCATCCTTATGCTATCTCATATTTTCCCTGCCTCTGCACTTGTAACTTGCTCAACCATTTTTGTAAAAAATCCAAATCCAATCATCCAAAAGTCTTTACTATTTAACACCCTGCAGCTCATTTTTCATTGTGGCATTCAGCTCTTTCTGGGAAGATAAAAATTTTCAATATTAACCCCTTAGCGACCCAGGGCATAGTAGTACGTCCTGAGTCTCATGACAATGTATGGAGAGAGCTCAGGAGCTGAGCTCTCTCCATACACGGTGGGTGCCAGCTATATAATACAGCCAGGACCCACCGCTAACAGGACCGCGGCATCTAAATTGCGCAGGCCTATCATTACATTAGATCTATTACGCGATGCCAGAGGCATCGTCTAATAGAAGTAAGGGGATTTTGCTATTCACTGCAATACAGTAGTATTGCAGTGAATAGTATGAGCGATCAGACCCCCTTGGTTTTAAGGTCCCTAAGGGGTCTGATCATACAAGTAAAAGTAGAAAAAAAAAGTTTTTAAAAGTATAAAAAAATAAAAATAACACAAAAGTTCAAATCACCCCCCTTTCCCTAGATCAGATATAAAAGTAAATAAATAAAAGTAAACATAAACACATTAGGTATCCCCGCGCTCCAAAATGCCTGAACTATTAAAATATTAAAATATTTATCCCATGCGCCGAACGGCATAGCGGTGAAAAAAAATCAAAATGGCCAAATAGCGTTTTTTTCAACACTTTGCCTCCTATAAAAAATTGAATAAAAATTGATCAAACCATCAGATTTTTCCCCAAATGGTATCAATAAAAATGTTATGTTGTCCTGCATAAAAAGACGCCAAACCCGGCTCCATACATTTAAATGTGAAAAAGTTACAGCTGTCACAATATGGTGACACAAATTTTTTTTTCGAGCTTTTAATTTTTTAAAAGGTATCAAAACATTACAAATACTATATAAATTTGGTATCGCCATGTTCGCACTGACCCGCAGAATACAGGTACCATGTCATTTTTACCACACAATGAATGCTTTAAAAATTAAACCCATATGGAATTGGCACAAATGCAGTTTTTCTCCAATTGCACCTCATTCAGAATTTTTTCCAGCTTCCCAGTACTTTGCACAGCATATTGAATGGTACCATTACAAAGTACAATTTGTTTCGCAAACAATAAGCCATCATGTGACTCTGTGAATTGAGAAATGAAAAAGATATGGCTCTTGAAATGTGGGGAGGGAAAAACGCAAAAACGAAAAATTGTCCGGGTCTTTAAGGGGTTAAATTTTGTGTTGTTCTCATATAGCTTAAATGACACCTAAAGTACCTAATTTATTTTGTCCTTTTTAGTTTTACTAATTTTGCACAATAAAAACACTTTTGAAAATTTTTTGCATTGCTATTTTCAGAGAGCTATAATTATATTTTATATATTATCGAAATAGTTAAGATGTACTTTTAATTGATATCTGTCTTAGGTAAATATGACTTTTGATTAATTTTTTTATTCAATTCTTTTTGTAGCACAGTAACAAAAACAATTCAGGCATTGTTTCTACCTTTTTTTTAACAGCAGTTTTATTTGGGAAAGGAGTGATGGTGTGCTTTTTACTTTTTAATATTTAAAAAAAGTATAATAATCTTTTTTTTTTTTTTTTTTTTAAGGTCCCAATAGTGAACATCCGATTTCCTGATTGATGGTACAATAAACTGCAGTACTATTGTTCTGAAGTGTATTATGACTGTCAGCATAATAGTCCAAATAGGTGTACAAACATGGGAAATCCAGATGTCATGAAAGTCCATCAGCACCCAATGGTTGAGTTGTAGGTGCCAATGTGGGTGTTAAACACTCTAACAAACACCTTAGATGTTGTAATTGAAACCGAGCGTATCATCTAACGGGTTAAAAACCCAGGATCAGATGGACCTCTATTCCCAAGCACTAAATGCTTTACATATATGATGCAATGTAATAAGAACCAAACACACTGTGCCATACATGTACAGCATGGTGTACTAAGGGGATAATTTCACCAACCGTATCCTTGGAAGGTATTAGTAAATCTAATACAAGGTTGTTGTTTTTTATATGAGTTTGATTTTTTTTTTCTTGTTAAGAAATTTACCATACACAATTTTATTAGTTTGGTTATTTTTAGAATCAGTAATATTTAATATGATTACATTTTATGTATTTATTTTTATTTGTGAAATGGAAATTTCAATTTTTATTCTTATTTTTTTATTTTTAAAAACTTTATTTTTCTACTTTATTATTAGCTTATCCTATGGGGTTGAAAAGGTGATTATTAGATCACTTATACCATAGTTTGGAATACTTAGTATTACAGTCTGTGGTAAAATCCCTGTGCTCCAATTAAGCCCTATCTGAGACAGGACTAAGTAAGAAAATTGCATTGGTAGGTTTTAGAGCCTTCAGAAGACTTCCAGCAGTCATAGCATCAGAATGGCTGCCACAATCTCGCTGCAAGGAAATCTTTTGATTTCAGAAACTAAATTCTCAGATGCTGTAGTCATATTTGACTAGGCATCTGAGAGGTTAATTGTCCATGATCAGAATTGTCTCCGATCACAAACTCTGAAGACTTATCTCTGCTTTGTAAAACAGCAGAGACCAAACATGACCTATGACACCATCACAGCTCTTTAGCTGGCATCAGATGTAGTAAAGAGGTTAATGAGCTAATTAGTGGCCAGGCACAACAGACAACCCAACCTCTTGAATTTTAAGATGGACTCATATTTATTATATCTTAATGTATGAACTGCCATTGTTTTATGCAGGATTATTTTAACAGGATGTATAAGGTGATAAATGGATCATTTCAACAAAAATCTAACAATGATGTCATTGGTATTTTCAGCTGTTTTAATCTTTTAAAGTGGAGTAGTTATTATACTTTCCATTACATCCATAAAGCATACAGTAAGTTTGGTATATATATGCTGTGCCTGAGCTTTGGTGCATTGTAATAATAAATAATAAAAATAAATAAATAAACTATATAAGGAAAACTGGTACTGAGACTATAGAAATATTATATAAAATATATATATTTTTTTTCATTGACTTTTCATTGTTTTTTGTTGTCTTCTGTGATAAGATATTGTGCAGCTGTTTAACCAATTGCAAAAATTTAGGTTAACTCTGCTACATCTGTATATATAACTGCAATCTGACAACTTGCTGCAATTTGATATCACTTAAGCCATTGACAAATTCAAGTTAAAATTTGTTGGAACTGTGCACGTAACATGTTAAGTATCAATTTAAAGTTTGCTACACATGTATTTTGACATAAGGAAGGCTCAACTGTACTGTTTATCCCTAAATGTATCCTAATCTAAATCTCCAGGATCATCCAAAAGTAACATTGTATCTCCTGAAATATCTTCTGCTGCTTACTTACAGTAGATGCTCCAGGATGTGCAGTGTTGAATTCCAGTGATTTGGAATGCTGCAGCTGAAGTGGTGCAAGGGCCAGCAGGGTGTTTTTAGCAGCATAAGAACTGCTGAAATACACAGACACTTTTATGACCGTGTAAATCACTATATGAGTTAATAAACCTGCACAACACCATATTTAGCACACGCACCATGCAGGAACTATGCTATTCTATATTCTACACAACTGCAGTACAGCCACAATATGTGTGCCATTATCGCAGTCAGCACTCCCCATTTGAAGTTGGAATGGGAGCCATCCAGAGGGCCACTTGCTGCAGGATACAGTGAAGCAGCTCCTCCGCTGCATGGCTTCTCTGATACAGGTACAGGTGCATCTCAATAAATTAGAATATCTTTGAAACATTTATTTATTTCAGTAATTAAATTAAATAAGTGACCTCCTATATTTTCTAGATTCTTTACACACAGAGTGTTCTATTTCTGTAGATGTTGATTATGGATTACAAGTAATGAAAACCCAAATCTAAGAAAATTAGAATATTGTAAAAAAGTTCAGTATTGTAAATTCAGTGTGTCACCTGCCAAGGTTTCCTAAGCCTTTAAATGGTCCCTCAGTCTGGTTCAGTAGGACACACAATCATGGAAGATGCTGATTATGAATTGTATTACTGAATTACTGAAATGAATGAACGTTTCAAAAATATTCTAATTTATTGAGATGCACCTGTATATTAGCTCTAAAACTGCATAGCAGTGCTTCATCTTATACCCATGAAATGAGGAAAGTGGATAAGAAGAAATGTCTTGCCATGGTGAAGTTGAGGGCTGGAAGGGGTGCAGTAAGGAAGAACCAGAAGAGAAGGATGGGCCCTACTTAGCGTTGGAACTGGACCTGCACAAAGGGGGTGGTATTAGTACTAGTACCTGGCCTTGTTAAGTTTCTAGATTGTGACCACTACCGTTTAATCCCTTCCCACTGGTGACATTTTTTGATTTTCGTTTTTGACTTCCCGCCTCCCAAACATCATAACTTTTTTATTTTTCGTTCTCAGAGTCATATGAGGGCTTAATGTTTGCGGGACTAATTGTTCTTCATGATTCTACCAATGATTCTACCATTTATTATTCTGTACAATGTACTGGGAAGCTGGAAAAAAATTCAGAATGGGGTTGATTTGAAGAAAAAGTGCATTTGTTTGACTTTCTTACGGGCTTCGTTTTTACGGCGTTCACTCTGCAGCCAAAATGACATGTCACCTGTATTCTATGTTTCGGTATGACTCCAGGAATACCAAATTTGTATGGTTTTATTTACATTTTAACCCCTTAACAAAAATCTAAAACTTTGCAAAAAAAAATTTTTTTTCTCCAAAAGTCGCCATATTCTGACACCCACAACTTTTTTATATTTCCATGTAATGGGCATCTGTTTTTGCGTGGCCAGGTGTACTTATAGTTATACCATTTTGGGGAATGTCTATTACTTTGATCACTTTTTATTAAAATTTTTATCAGTGGTGAAACAATGAAAAAACAGCAGTTCGGCACTTTTGATTTTTTTTTCCTGCTACGGCGTTCACTGTATGGAAAAAATATTTTAAGAAGTTTGTAGACTGGGCATTTTCACACACAGGGATACCTAATGTGTATATATTTCAAAGCAATTTTTTTGTTTTATTTGTATTCTAGGGAAAGGGAGGTGATTTGAACTTTTATTTTTTTTTGTTTTTTTATATTTTTTTTTACATTTTTTTATTACTATTTTATTAGCCCCCCCCTTCCCATTTGGCTTGAACCTGCAATACTTTGATTGCAAGTCCCATAGACTGCAATACAACTGTATTGTAATCTATGGGTGTTATGTTTCTGCCTGTTCGGGTCTCCGCGCCACCCTCTGCTTGCACGCTGCGGCGTAGGAGGTGTCCTCAGTTTGATTCTTTGCTTAGGATTCTGGATGCTTAGTCTGAACATGGTCCTAGTTTCCTTGCTGTGTAAATGATTCCCAGCCACACCCGTGTTCTGAGCATTGTTTCTCTCTGGACCGCATAGAGTTAAACTTTACCTTGCCTGTGTGATTGACAGCCTGTGTACCTATCAGGTCTGGAGCTGGGCCCAGACTTCCTATATACGGGATGTCACTTTCACAGCAAGTTGCTGGTTATTGCAATGACTTTACCTGCTTTCTTTGTACCTTTGATTTTTACCTTGCTATTATCTCTGACCTTTGGCTTGCCTTGTGACTACACTCTTGGATTTCGATTTGGTACCACTTTTGCTTCTCTGGTTGTGACTCCTGGCGTGTTTACCATTCTTCTCTGTTGTTTGTCTTGTTCTGTGTGTCACTTTGCTCAGTATAGGGCTCGTCTTCGAGTTGTCCTTTTACTGTTTAGGGTAAACTGAGGCAATAGGAAGGGACAGTGGCTGGGGTGAGATTAGGACTCACTTGTCTCTGTCCTTCCTCCCTGACCCCTGCAGTAGTGTTAGGGTATTGCTACGTCTGGCAAGACCCTAACAATGGGACTTTTGGTATGTTACTATTGCGGCTGATCATAGATCAGCTGCAATAGTAATATCCCTATTGCAGGCCTGGAAGCCTTCAGAAGGCTTCCAGCTGCAAAGGGAACAGGTCGGCTCCTGTGATCTAGCCATGCAGGAGCCGGCCTACAACAGAAATAAATTACATAATTACAGCAGTAGAGGAAGCGGAATACACAGAGCCCTGACTCAAGATCACAGCATCACTCTCAGATGTAATATCCTCCTGTAACTGAGATGAGTGAGCCAAGTTTAAAAATGTTATGTTCATTATCAGGAAGTCAAACAATCCTAAAGCTACTGGTGACACAGAGAGGGCCAAGAATATTGTTCCTGTTGCAGCTAGTGATGGTTGAACTGATTCATTATGAGCTGGTTTTGACCTGAATCTTCCAAATTGTTTGATTTTAACAAAACTAAATACTTCGTCCCGGATTAACTAAAATGGTCGCGGCAACATGCATTGTACAGTAAGAATGCAGAAGAGACGTGTGCGTTATTTTATTCATCACTGCATGAGCCAAAGCAATTACTTCATCTTCTTCTGCAGAAAAACTTGCAAAATAACTACTCATAGGAGTAGGAGAAGTAGAATGACCTTTAGTCAGATTTAATCAATTACAGGCAGATAGTGATAGAAATTAAAGATAGGAGTAAGGCACAATATCTGCAATGTCTGTACTGTGAGCCTAACTGCTGCAGCAATACAGACACTGGACAGTTAACCCTTTCTTTGCCAATAATCTAATTTTGTATATTTGTTTTTCAATAGAAGCAGATTGATCTGTGACTGTACAGAGTGTCTTACACTGACCAAGTAGTATAATGTTGTACCGTGTTAGCCATAGAAAGTAGTGGAAGAGTGAAGAAATCAGGTGATACCTTTTAGAGGCTGAGTATATTTGATAGTAAGCTTTCGAGAGTGCTAGCTCTCTTCTTCAGACATGGTGTAATACACGAATCTGAAAATTCACACAATTTATACACATACAAGACATGGATCTTCAAAGGACCTTAGAATAACAAAATGCAATATACGTAGAGAAGTTATTTACAACAGGTCAGGAAATAAACAGTCTGGAAAATTTGTGGGGTGTGACAGAAGGATCTGTTATCTGTTTGCAATAAGGTGGTGATTTGTGACCCTCACAGTTCATACATAGTGTGACATGAAACTGGCACGAATATTAAGTCCAAATTGCAGAGTTTGAAATTTTTTCCTTTCACTTAAATTCCCATTCCTTTCTCTCTCCCTGCGTCTTAAAATGTCCCATTAAAACCACAACCAGCAAATTTTCAATAGGTGGTTTCTCCGGGGGGGGGGGACTGGGAGATCTGTTCTGCCCTCTGGTTTTTATGGAGGATCGGGGCGCGCAGCCGCCGCCCCCCAACCCCCTGTGTTTGTCAGGTCATGTCGTTTTATCACATACAGAAATATAGTTGGGGCATTCCAGGGACCCCCCCCCGCACTCCAGACAATAATACGCCTCAGGTTTGGTGGTGCGAAAGGAAAGGAGAGGGATAACGGAAGCTTATATTGACAGTTAGAATGAGTTAATGCAGCAAGGGGGTCCTTGGATTTTTTGTGGGTTTTGTGTTGTTGTGGGGGGGTCTATATTTGAGCAGACTGTCTCTGTTAATGGCTCTGCTTTGTTTAATTGGTTGTTCGTCACTTTTGGTTTGATCCAATGGAGAAACTTCTTCTTCAGGACCTCTGCAAGGTTCTCCCTGGCATGCTCTCAATACAAGCAACCTCACTACAGGACCAGAAGTCCTGACTGATAGCAGGAATATGACCTTCCATATCTTGCAGAATCAATGCTTTAATTTTGTCTGAATTGGTTGGTTCTTATTTGTCCATGCCCATCTCTTGATGATTGACCACTAAGTTCTCCTATATTGGGATTACAGATCTGAGGAGGCACTACTTCAATTCCAAATGACTCAATGACTTTCACCTACCATCAACCTTAAACTTAGCTTTCAGGAGGAAACCACTTTCTGGACACCCAAAATCTATCTACAGTCATGGCCAAAAGTTTTGAGAATGATACAAATATTAATTTTTATAAAGTCTACTGCTCCAGTTTTCTAATGGCCATTTAGTATATACACCAGAATGTTATAAAGAGTGATCAGCTAACAGCAATTACTTGCAAAGTCATTATTTGCCTAGAAAATGACTTTATGGCCCAAAACATTAACAAGCAGCCCGCCACCAAGTGTTGCTCCATTAACAAGGTGTGGGTGTTGGTGGGGGCAGGGCTGGAGATCAATCTGGCATGGTTAAGTAAGAATGACGCCACTGGACACTTTAAAGGAGGCTGGGTTGCCATCATTGTTTCTCTTCTGTTAACCATGGTTATCTCTAAAGAAACACGTGCAGTCATCATTGCACTGCACAAAATTGGCCTAACTGGGAGGAGCATTGCAGCTAGAAAGTTGCACCCAGTCAACAATCTTTATATCATGGCTTCAAGGAGAGAGGAGGGAAAAAGGGGGAAAAGTGTTTCAACGGGGGGCTACCAGCAGTGCAGAGCTGCTGAGGAATGGCAGCAGGCAGGGGAGAGCATCTGCAGCGCTATGGGGCGGCCCTTGGCTGAGACGGGAAGCCACTCCTCCAGAAAAAACACAGGGACAGACTGATATTCTGCCACAGGGGGGGGGGGGGGAAGTTGCCCTCATTGTGTGGAACATCTGGGTTTCAGTATCGGAGAAGAAGAGGGGGGGGGCACCCCCGGGGAACCAAAGAAAGAAAAGAACAGGGATGCTTTCAGCCAAGGGATTGGCTCTCTCACAGTCTTGCCTAAAGACACAGCCATGAATAAAGAATGGTACCAGAATGTCCTCCAAGAGCAACTTCTCCCAACCGTCCAAGAGCAGTTTGGCGCTCAACAATGCCTTTTCTTCGCATGATGGAGCACCTTGCCATAAAGCAAAGGTGAATAACTAAATGGCTTAGGGAACAAAACATAGAGATTTTGGGTCCAAGGCCTGGAAACTCCCCAGTTTAATCCCATTGAGAACTGTTGGTCAACACAAGAGACGGGTGGACAAACAAAAACCAAACAAATTCAGACAAAATGAAAGCATTGATTCAGAGAGAATGGACTGCTCTCAGTCAGGATTTGGCCCAGAAGTTTCCTGAGAGCAGGCCAGGGAGAACTGCAGAGGTCCTGAAGAAGAAGGGTCAACACTGCAAATTTGCTTTGCAGAATATCAGTACTGTCCCTGATGTTAAATCTAAAAACTAAGGGAGAGACAGGAAAATAAATGTGGCATTCAAATACCCCAGAACCGTTTTTTTTGGGCTTCTTTGCTGCCCTCCTTGAGACCAGGCCTTGCTCCAAGAGTCTCCACCTCACAGTGCGTGCAGATGCACTCACACCTGCCTGCTGCCCTTCCTCAGCAAGCTCTGCACTGCTGGTAGCCCGATCCCGCAGCTGAAACACTTTTAAGAGACGGTCCTGCCGCTTGCTGGTCTTTCTTGGGCGCCCTGGAGCCTTTTTGGCACCAATGGAACCTCTCTCCTTGAAGTTCTTGATGATGCGATAGATTGTTGACTGAGGTGCAATCTTTCTAGCTGCAATACTCTTCCCAGTTAGGCCATTTTTTTGCAGTGCAATGATGACTGCACGTGTTTCTTTAGAGATAACCATGGTTAACAGAAGAGAAACAATGATGGCAAGCACCAGCCTCCTTTTAAAGTGTCCAGTGGTGTCATTCTTACTTAATCATCACAGATTGATCTCCAGCCCTGTCCTCATCAACACCCACACCTGTGTTAATGGAGCAATCACTGAAACGATGTTAGGTGGTCCTTTTAAGGCAGGGCTGCAATGATGTTGAAATGTGTTTTGGGGGATAAAGTTCATTTTCTAGGCAAATATTGACTTTGCAAGTAATTGCTGTTAGGCTGATCACTCTTTATAACATTCTGGAGTATATGCAAATTGCCATTAGAAAAACTGAAGCAGTAGACTTTGTAAAAATTAATATTTGTATCATTCTCAAAACTTTGCTGCTGTAGGTCAGCTTTAACCCCTTAACGACCTTGGACGTACTATTACGTCCTGGGCGCTAGGTACTTCGCGCACCAGGACGTAATACTACGCCCGAGGCCGGCCGCCCGCTCACTATCTGAGCGGGCGGTATTGGAACCGGGTGTTAGCTGTATCTGACAGCTAATACCCTGCTCCATAACCCCCATAACATAACTTCCGATCGGCGGTTTTAACCCCTTGTTTGACCGCGGCATCCAAGGGGTTCCGCCGTCTTGCCGACCCCCCCGGCACCCCCCGCGGCGAGATCGGGGGTTTCCGATATCTCTAATCTGCAGCCCGGGGTTTGCCAAGTGACCCCAGGCTGCCTGGAGCCCCCAGTACCTGGTTGATCCTGCCGAGACCTCAGGAAGTCAGCGCTGTGTTTCCATAGCGCTGACTTCCTGTATAGGCTGCAAGACACGTGTTTGCTCGTGTCTTGCAGTCTATAGTGCTGAGCCAGCAATCAAAGCATTGCTGGCTCAGGTGTCCTAATGGGACACAAGAAAAAGTAAAAAAAAAGTGAAAAAAATAATAATAAAGTATGTGAAAAAAAATTAATAAAAGAATAAAGCCCCAAAAATTCCCTTTTCCTATATAAAATGAATTATATAAAAAATAAACCTAAAAATTAATAAAAACAATACATATTTGGCATTGTTGCGTCCGTAACAACCTGTACAATAAAACTGAAACCATATTTAATGTACACGGTGAAAGTCGGGGAAAAAAAACGGAAAAAACCCGCCAAAAGTAACGATTTTTCGCCATCTCACCTTACAAAATATGCCATAAAAAGTGATCAAAAAGTCATATGTACCCCAAAACAGTACCAATAAAAAGCACAGGTTGTACCGCAAAAGAAAAAAGCCCTAAACCAACTCTCTAAACTGAAAAATAAAAATGCTACGCATCTTAGAAGATGGCGATGCAAAAAAAATTAATTTATGTCCCCAAATGGGTTTTTGTTCTGCAAAATTGGTATTGCATAAAAAAACAGTATAAATGAGGTATCGCCGTAATCGTACCGACCCACAGAATAAAGATAACATGTTACTTATGCTCTACGCTGCATGGTGAAAAATTTTAAAGATAAAACGCAGTGCCAGAATTGATGGGGTTGTTTTTTAATCCACCAAGAAAGAGTTAATAAAATTTATTTAATAAGTTGTAAGCACCTGTAGCCCTATTTGGGGGGGGGGGGGTATGAGTATTATCCCTCCCGCAACAGACTCTGGCGCTGACCTGTGTGTATAATGGGACCTGAAGCCTTCACTGAAGGGAAGAGTGGGAACATATATGAACTATATCAGTGCCTCCACCCAGGATAGAGCCTCTGTATTACAGGGAGAATCTCTTCCTGGGACTTACCCATGAAGTACAGTTAGTAGCCTTAACAAGGATCACTGTACTAATCTCACAGTCTGAAGAATACATACAGATACCACATAAGGTTATAACAGTAGCTTTATAAGAATCAACAGGGTAATAATACATACATAAAATATACTCAGAACACAGCAATACTACAACAACCAGCAAGTCCTCAACCGTCTTAGGTTATATACCCGGGTATATATATAGATATATAGCAAGAGTCCAGTGCACAATACCTCCAGGCAACAGAAGAGATGCAGGGGCCCCTGTGGATGACTGTGGATCCTCGGATTCTTCCAGGAGATGACAGACAGCCGATCAGGAGATGATGATGATGATGATGGTGAGATTCTTCACAGGCAGCAAATAGGGCGACGGTGACGGCAGTAGATGCAGGCCTGACTACCCTAACACTGAGTCCTTAACCTGCCAGCTAAACTACTAGTGCAACCGGGCCTCTAACTAGCTAGTTGGCCTTTGGAAGCCTAACCTATCACTGCCCTGAACTATATATATATTGATCCCTAACTACGGTTACTAGCTAGGTCCTGTGAGTATATAGGGGGTAACACATACCTAACTATATACTGTGAAGTAAAGAGGAACAAGTGGCTCTTAGACTCCCCCAGACATAACATGTCTGTCTCAGCAGCTCTGCTCACATCTCTCCCCCCAGCAGCTCTGCCTCACATGTGTCTGACTCACTGTATTTACAAAACAAAACTTGCACTGAATGCCTGGGGTCTCTGAAGCCAAACTGCAGGGGCAAAGAAGCCAGATACATTATATACTAGTAGAAATGGCAGTTCCCTACACTCTCCCTCTGGTGAAATCTTTACGTCACGTCAAAGACATACAAAGTCATGGTATACAGTCAACATTACCAATGAAAATATCAATATGGTTGCTTTTGCATTTACAGAGTCACAACAGGTTAATAGGTATACATGCCAGCAGGAGAGAAAATTGGTAACATATTGACCAAAGTGGACACTACACCCACCCAAGCATGGTATAAATGAGGCTGAGTAGTAATTCTGGGGTCCCCCAAACTATCATATGTCAGCATAGGTGGAGGGTGTCTAATTCTCTCTCCTCTCCGTACCTCTCTCTGAGGTAAACTAGCATGTCCAGGCCCTAAACTAGGGTTGTCTGCCATGGGAGGGGATGGTGCTGGTGGCGTAGGAGAGCTAGATCCCTGCTCATCTGTAGACACAGATCTAGGTACGAATTCTGGAGTTTGAGGGTTCATAGGTCTCCCCGAAGGAGAAGATACTGGTGATCTAGGAACTTCAGGAGCCACAGTCCAATCACTCTCAGGAGTTTCAGGAAGGTCAGGTGGAATATCGGCTAAGGACTGTGGAGAATCGCAGGCCGAGCCATCATTGGAGATATCCATACCATCAATCTGAGGTACAGGCAACAAATGATTTCTATGCCAAGTCCTGATCCTCCCGTCCCGTCCTTTTATCTTGTAGACTGGTATTCCAGGCAACCGATCTACCACTGTAAAGAGTTCACTCCGCCATCGATCAGCCAGCTTATGTTTTGCAGATGCTCCCAAATTCCGTAGCAGAACATGGTCCCCAGGGTTCAATTCTCGGTATCTTACTCGAAGATCAAATCTCCTTTTATTTCCTTCATTCACTTTGGCCGCATTTTCCTCAGCCAGCTCATAAGCACTCTTAAGCGTATCTTTCAAACGTGCCACATATCGGTAATGATCTCGATGACTGATACCATCGGTAGAGACTCCCAACAAGATGTCAATAGACAGCCTAGGCTCTCTTCCAAACATCAGAAAGTATGGTGAATATCCTGTGCTCTCGTGCCTTGTACTATTATAGGCATGCACCATAGCCTCCACTTTTCGACTCCAGGATCGCTTATCCTCAATTCGTAAGGTACCAAGCATATCAAGTAAAGTCCTGTTAAATCTTTCAGGAAGGGCATCTCCCTCTGGATGGTAAGGCGTCGTCCGACTTTTGTGGATGTTCAACAACTGAAGTAACTCTTTGATCAGGTTACTCTCAAAATCCCGGCCTTGATCAGAATGCAACCGGTGTGGTAAGCCATAATGGATAAAATACTTTTCCCAAAGCACTCTTGCAACAGTGACTGCTTTTTGATCCTTAGTCGGAAAGGCTTGAGCATATCGTGTGAAGTGATCAGTCACCACCAATACATTTCCAAATCCTCTGGAGTCGTTGTCAATACAAAGGAAGTCTATGCAGACAAGATCCATGGGGCCTGAACTCTTCAAGTGTCCCATGAAGGCCGCTCGAACCGGGACAGTCTTCCTCTGCAAACATCTGCGACAGCACCTACACAGACGATTCACGGTATCTCTCATTTTGGGCCAGTAGAATCGGTCTTGTATTAGGCCATAAGTCTTCTCAGGTCCCAAATGACCATGATAATCATGCAGACTTCGGAAAATCATCTTCTGAAAGCAGCTTGGAATAACTAGTTGGCGCCTTCCAGGGTGATCATGATACAGCACCACACGATAAAGTAGGCCATTGTCTATTTCAAACTTCTCCCGATCTCGTAGAAGTTGACTGCATTCAGAGGGTAGGGATGTCTTTAACATTTCTCTGTCTTGAGAACTCACTGCTTGATAAAGAGGTCCAATTAAAGGATCAGTCTTTTGACTCCAGATCATTCGCTTTGAAGATATAGAACAACTCTCAAAGGATCCTAAAGCGGCAGGGTAGGCAAACATGTCTGGTACAGCTTCGGGACCTCCCCCAATAGAGTCAATAAGCCGAGTTTCAGAAAAGGCTACTCGGTCTTCAACTACAGCAGCCATGGCACACAAAGCTCCTACTCCAGGACTTGGCACTTCTTCCCATTCATCCACTACTTCTGGACTAGGTAATCCAGGCCGTCTTGATAGAGCATCTGCCCCAATGTTCTTAGGCCCCGATTTATACTTGAGTGTGAATTGGTAGTTGGATAAAGCCGCCAACCAGCGATGTCCTGTAGCATCGAGTTTAGCGGTTGACAAAACGTATGTCAGTGGATTGTTGTCTGTTCTTACTTCAAATGTGGCTCCGTATAAATAGTCATGTAATTTATCAACAATGGCCCACTTGAGCGCCAAAAACTCCAATTTATGTACTGGATAATTTTTCTCGCTGGGAGAAAGACTTCGACTTATGAAAGCTATGGGCCGTAACCCGGCCGGGTATTCTTGGTGCAGCACGCCACCTAATCCTTCAAAGCTGGCATCTACATGTAGCACATATGGCTTCTGTGCATCAGCATAAGCCAGAACGGGAGCTTCTGTCAATTTCTTCTTCAACAACTTAAATGCTTCTTCACAATCCGCAGTCCACCTATCGCCAAAAAGGCTTTTGGAAGACCCTTTCTTCTTTCCCGGATCTCCTGCATCACTCTTCAACAGGTCGAGGAGGGCTTGAGCAATTTTTGAATATCCTTCCACAAATCGTCGATAGAATCCACAAAACCCCAAGAAAGATTGCAACTCCGTAATATTTTGCGGTCGGGGCCAATTCACCACAGCTTCAATCTTACCAGGATCGGTAGCAACTCCTTCAGCAGAAACAATATGACCTACATAAGTGACCGAAGATCTACAAAATTTGCATTTGTCAGCCGACTTCAGCCCCTCTTCTTTTAAGCGTTGGAGTACTCTCATGAGTCGTTCTTCATGTTCTTCCAGCGTCTTTCCAAACACAATAATGTCGTCAAGATATACAAGGCATTCCCGGGGCACTAAATCACCTAACACTCTTTCCATAAACCTTTGGAACGTTGCTGGCGCACCTTTTGTACCTTGCGGCATACGAGTGAACTGAAAGAAACCCAAGGGGCATATGAAGGCTGTCTTTTCCTGATCCTCAGGTGCCATTGGGACTTGATAGTATCCCGATCTTAGGTCCAGCACTGTGAACCAACAGTTTCCATTCAGAGCTTCCAGAGCTTCTTCAATTCTCGGCAGTGTATACTGATCAGGTAAGGTTCTCCGGTTCAGAGTTCTGTAATCCACACATAGGCGAATTGCTCCAGATTTTTTTCTTACCACCACAATAGGTGAGGCATAGGGGTTCTTACTGTCCACAATGATCTCCTGACCTTTCATTTGCTGTAGAGTCTGTCTTAACTCATCAACATCCTTTGGAGCAACTCTCCATGGTCGCTCCCGGAAGGGAGTGGAATCGGTCAATCGGAAAGTGTGTTGAGCACTTTTAGCACAACCTACATCCATATCATCCATGGAGAACACTTCCGATAATTCAGACAACTTCTGTGTCAGACGCTGATTCCAGGCCTCTGGTAAATGTGGATCACTCAAGTCAAGATTGAGATTAGGGATTGCATCTCGGATTTGAATCCTGCACACTTCAGCGTATGGATTTACTCCAAGCACAGGGTAGCAGTGGGCCACATTCTGGTATGGTCCAATTACGATCGGATGCGGTGAACAGTTCCTCACTGTCACACAGGTAGATAACTCCACTTTATTTCTCCAGTCCTTTCTCTCTGGGATCACCATCCAGCCATTCTGGTTAATCATTTCTTCAGGGGTTTCCATAAGGACATAACTCCCCCCTTCAAGCAAATCGGGAGCAATGCTGGAGGCTACTCTCAGAACTCTCTCCCCGCCGGCAGGAACTTCCACGGTTCTCTCACCGATATGATATACCATTCCATGTCGATAGCCAGTAGACAGGGCATCACAGAGTTCTCTAAGATCAGAAGATATATTCACCGGCTGAGCTGCAGGGTTCCAATCTCTTCCAAGAAACTTCTGAAAAGCATAATGCACTGCGGGACAATTAGTGCCAAGTGTCACAGGAGCTGCACAAGAATCCCCTGTATCAGGGCAAACAAGAGCCATAATCTTCATGGGAGCGACACTCTGATCTTCTAATTCAGGGACAGCTATAACTACTTGCAGGCTGCCATCTACAGGATATGATCCTGAATTAAGCCCCCACAATTTCATATGTCCCGTAGACTGAAGAGGTATATCCCTCAGATACTTTTGGTAGAACGAGCGATAAATCAGGGTCACTTGAGATCCTGTATCAAACAGGGCAGGAGCGGCATGACCATTGACAGTGACTTTGACAATGGACCTGGAGCCCGCGATAGCGCCTCTGGTCTTTACTCGGCCCGCCTTCCTTCGGTGTCTTTGATTCTGAATAGAGAAGACAGCACTGTGTCCCAATCCCTCACTGTCCTCCATACACTGTCTGGCAGTATGGCCCGTCTGACCACATTTATAACAGGTTCTAGCATCCTTCCTCCGTTGAGTGGCAGTGGGTGGAGTGGCGGACTGTCTAAGTTCTGACCGCTCCGCTGGTTTGTCCTTGTTTGAATTAGGAACAACATCTTCTTTAGAGATGCTTTTCGCTTTCTTAGGGGTACTAAAACTAATGTCAGCTTCTTGTTTCTTCACTAACTTCATTAAGTCAGGAAATGGAAGGACTCTATCAGATAGTAAGACCTTGAGTACTTGAGCAAGAGGATGATGAGGTTGTAACCCTCTCACCAACTGACTGGTTCTCATAGCGTCTACCTCTGAAGTAGATATAGCTGCGTGGTACACCAGACGTGAAAGAAGTAGCTGTAAACGGTTAATAAAAGTAGAGACATTTTCCCCTTCTTTTTGACGAACCATTCGGTAATCAGCAACCATCTGAGCAAGGTCATAGTATGGCTCAAAGTGATCAGACAGTACTTGTATATAGTCCAATGCACTCACTCCTTCATGAGAGTCTCTGTACAAGCGGATCAATTCTGCAGCAGGAGACCGCAAACTTTCACTGATACGCTGCCGCTTGCCTTCTTCAGAGCAAGACCATTCCTTCAGGCATTGGAGAGTATGTTCTTTCCATATCTCAAAGTTTTCCTCCCCTTGTGGTACTGGGACATTACCAGAGAATACTTTTAGTTTCTTGTAGTGAGTGGCCTGCAGGCCCTGAGCTAACATCTCAGTCAGCCTGGCTAAAGTGCTAATAGCACTGTCACTAGAGGAACTGCTAGCGACGGACCATACTGGGGGGGTAACTGGCTGAGCGGGGTTCTTCCTTTACCTGAACCAGGGGAGGAACAGGAGGTCGGTAATCCCATGTAGTAGCTAGTGGGAGGTTCCCCTCTGAGCTATATCGCTTCTCCATATCAATGACTATTCCCACTTCTAAATCTCAGCAGTGCCTCCAAATGTAGCCCTATTTGGGGGGGGGTATGAGTATTATCCCTCCCGCAACAGACTCTGGCGCTGACCTGTGTGTATAATGGGACCTGAAGCCTTCGCTGAAGGGAAGAGTGGGAACATATATGAAATATATCAGTGCCTCCACCCAGGATAGAGCCTCTGTATTACAGGGAGAATCTCTTCCTGGGACTTACCCATAAAGTACAGTTAGTAGCCTTAACAAGGATCACTGTACTAATCTCACAGTCTGAAGAATACATACAGATACCACATAAGGTCCTCAACCATCTTAGGTTATATACCCGGGTATATATATAGATATATAGCAAGAGTCCAGTGAAAAATACCTCCAGGCAACAGAAGAGATGCAGGGGCCCCTGTGGATGACTGTGGATCCTCGGATTCTTCCAGGAGATGACAGACAGCCGATCAGGAGATGATGATGATGATGATGGTGAGATTCTTCACAGGCAGCAAACAGGGCGACGGTGACGGCAGTAGATGCAGGCCTGACTACCCTAACACTGAGTCCTTAACCTGCCAGCTAAACTACTAGTGCAACCGGGCCTCTAACTAGCTAGTTGGCCTTTGGAAGCCTAACCTATCACTGCCCTGAACTATATATATATTGATCCCTAACTACGGTTACTAGCTAGGTCCTGTGAGTATATAGGGGGTAACACATACCTAACTATATACTGTGAAGTAAAGAGGAACAAGTGGCTCTTAGACTCCCCCAGACATAACATGTCTGTCTCAGCAGCTCTGCTCACATCTCTCCCCCCAGCAGCTCTGCCTCGCATGTGTCTGACTCACTGTATTTACAAAACAAAACTTGCACTGAATGCCTGGGGTCTCTGAAGCCAAACTGCAGGGGCAAAGAAGCCAGATACATTATATACTAGTAGAAATGGCAGTTCCCTACACACCTAAAAATGATGTCATTAAAAAATACATCTCACCCTGAAAACAACAAGCCCTCAGATGGGTAAATCACCAGAGAAATAAAGAAAATATAACTCGTACAATGTGAAGACAAAAACCCCAAAAATCGCCAAATCATTAGAGCATAACTGGCTGCAGCAGGAAGGGAATGTATAAGCTGTGCGAGCGTATATTAGGGTACACCCCAGATTTAGAGCTTACAAGGGATAATAAACCAGAAGTGACCCCCAGAGTGACCCCCCCAATAATAGGAACTACTGGGGAAATAGTAGGGAATTTAGTGTACCCAATGTACTACACACAGATTACATATTCACTTTTCCCCATGCGCTGTGCAGTCACGTCTGGGATACTAATGCTCGCTACACACCTTGATAAATTCTTTGAGGGGTGCACTTTTCAAAATGGGGTCATTCCCTAGGGGATTCCACTTTACTGGTACTTTAGAGGCTCTGCAAACATGACATGGCATCCAGATCCCAAACATCTGAATCTGCGCTCCAAAAGCCAAATAGCGCTCCTTCCCTTCTGTGCCCTACTGTGTGCACAAACTGCAGTTTATACCCACATGTATGACACTGGTGTACCCAGGATAAGGTACTTAATGTGATATATGGGTATAAACTCCTGTTTGGGCACAGCCGGGCACAGAAGGGAAGGAGTGCTATTTGGTTTTTGGACGCCATTGCACTTTTACAGAGCTGAAATGCCAGTACAGTGGAATCCCCTGACATGTCACCCCATTTTGGAAACTGCACCCCTGAAGGAATTTATCCAGGGGTACAGTGAGCATTTTTAACCCCCAAGTGTTGCTATAATTTATTATCCGTAATTGAATATGCAGCTGATGATGAAAGGTGAAAATGACAATTATTCCAGGAATACGACATTTCTGTGCGTAATATGTTGTGCCCGGCTTGTATCAGAGATGAACGCTCCAAAAGCTGTTGTGCCCGGGATCCCCGATCACCAGTTTTTGGAGTGTGTGTCTGTGCAGACATAAGCTGGGCACAACATATCGGGCACTGAAATGGCGTATCTATAGAAAAATTTCATTTTTAACTTTTCATTATCAGCTGCGCATTCATTTTTGGAAATTAAAAGAATGCAACACTTAAGGGTTAATAATGCTCGCTACCCCACTTGATAAATCCCTTGAAGGGTATAGTTTCCAAAATGGGGTGACATGTCTGCAGATTCCACTTTACTGGCAATTCATGGTCTCTGCAAAAGTGGCATGGTGTCCAAAAAGCAAACTGTGCTCTAAAAACCAAAATAGCGCTCTTTCCCTTCTGTGCCTGGCTGTGCCCAAACAGCAGTTTATACCCACATATGGCATTGTTAAGTACGTTATCCTGGGTACACCAGTGTCATACGTGTGGGCATAAACTGTCATTTGGGCACACAGCAGGGCGCAAATGTGAAGGAGCGCTATGTGCTTTTGGAGCGCATATTTAGATTGTTGTTTTTTTGGACGCCATGTCACATTTGCAGAGACCCTAAAATTGCCCCTACAAAATGGGGGTCACTTCTTGGGGAATTCCAATTTACTGGCACCTCCAGGGCTCTGCAAAAATATCATGGCGACCAGAAAGTCCCTCTAAATCTGTACTCCAAAAGCTAAAAAAAAACAGTGTTCCTTCCCTTCTGAGCCCTGCTGCGTGCCCAAGCAGCAGTTTATACCCACATATATAATTTTTTTGTCCCTGGGATAGCCCACTTAATAGTTTTAGGAGTGCATGTCTCTGATGCCACAAAGTGGCCGCAACTTATTAGGCACTGATATTGGATATTTCTTTAAAAACTTTAATTTTCACTTTGTACATTAATTTTTGGGAAGCATTTTTAGGCTCTAAATGATAATACCCCTTGATACATTCCTTGAGGGGTGTAGTTTCTAAAATGGGGTCACTTTTGAGAGGTTTGCATTATATTGGTACTTTAGGGGTTCTGCAAATGCGACATGGCATCCAAAAACTATTCCAGCAAAATCTGCCCTCCAAAAGCTAAATAGCGTTCTTTCCATTTTAGCCCTGCCATTTACCCAGCAGCAGATTACAACCACAATGGGGCATTTCTGTGTTCAGGAGAAATGTGTACGACTTTGGGGTGCTTTTTCTCCTTTGTCCTCTTGTGAAATGAAAATTTGGGGCTAAATTGCGGTTTTTTGGAAAAAAAATTTTTTTTTTTATTCCATGTTAATAAAATTGTGGAAAGTGTGGGGGGAAATTTTCCCTCCCCCAATAAATTTTTTAGGGGGGGGGTTTTCAAAGGGTTTTTGGGGGGTGTTTTTTTTTGTTGGGGCCCCCACCCCCCCCTAGCGCTCTTTCCATTTTGAGCCCTGCCATGTACCCATGCAGCAGATTACAACCACATATGGGGCATTTCTGTGTTCAGGAGAAACTGTGTAACGAACTTTGGGGTGCTTTTTCTCCTTTGTCCTCTTGTGAAAATGAAAAATTTGGGGCTAAATTGACGGTTTATTGGAAAAAAAGTAATTTTTCATTTTAATGTCCCAATGTTAATAAAATCTGTGAAACAGCTGTAGGGTCAAAATGCTCATTATGTCCCTTGATATGTTCTGTGAGGGGTGTAGTTTCCAAAATGGGGTCACTTTTAGGGGGTTTCCACTGTATTGGTACTTTGGGGGCTCTGCAAATGCGACATGGTACCTGAAAACTATTCCAGCAAAATCTGCTCTCCAAAAGCTAAATAGCGCTCTTTCCATTCTGAGCCCTGCCATGTACCCATACAGCAGATTACGACCACATATGGGGTATTGCTGTGTTTAGGAGCAATTATTTTGCAAACTGTGGGGTGCTTTTTCTCCTTTAACCCATTGTGAAAATGAAAACTTTGGGGATAAAGTGACATTTTAGTAATGTTTCATTTATACATCCCAGTGTTAGCAAAATCTGTGAAACGAATGTAAGGTCAAAATGCTCACTATACCCCTATATGAATTCTGTGAGGGGTGTAGTTTGCAAAATGGGGTCACTTTTTGGGGTTTTCCTTTGTATTGGTACTCTAGGAGCTTTGCAAATGAGACATGGCACCTGAAAACTATTCCAGCAAAATCTGCTTTTCAGACTCCCAGTGTCGCTCCTTCCCTTCCGTGCGCTGCCATTCGCCCAAACATCAGTTTACACCCACTTGTGGGGTATTTCCGTGCTCGGGAGAAATTGCATAACAAACTGTGAGATGCATTTTTTCCTTTAACCCTTTGTGAATGTGTTAATTTTAGGGCTAAATTAAGGAATTAGTGGGAAAAAATTAAATGTCTAAATTTCACCTCCATATTGTTTTAATTCCAGTGAAATTCTTAAAGTGTTAACAAACTTCCCAAATGTTATTTTGAATTATTTGAGGGGTGCAGTTTTGAAAATGGGGTGATTTATGGGGGTTTCTAATATATAGGCCTTTATAATCCTCTTCAGAACTGAAGTGGTCCCTAAAAAATTAGTTTAGGAAATTTTCTTGTAAATCTGCAAAATCGCTGTTACACTTGTAAGCCTTCTAACATCCAAAATAAATTACAGGACGATTAAAAGATGATGCCGATATAAAGCAGAGATATGGTAGATAATATGTATTAATGTATTTGGGTGGTATGACTATCTATCTGAAAAGCAGAGCGTTTCACATTTTGAAAATTGCAATTTTTTTCAAAATTTCCATCAAATTTCCTATTTTTCTATAAATAAATACAAAAATATTCATTAGTGTTTACCACTAACATGAAGTACAATGTGTCACGAAAAAACAATCTCAAAATCACTTGTGTAAGTTAAGACGTCTCAAAGTTATTGCCATATAAAGTGACACATGTCAGTTTTGAAAAACGAGGCCTGGTCCTTAACGCACTTTTGGGCTGGGTCCTTAAGGGGTTAAAGGGGCATGGCGCTGTGGATGACACTGTTACACAAGGTCACATACACACAGCTTTACTCCAGGTTTTCCATAACAACCAATCGCAGGTCTTTCAATGATATCCAAACTGAGATACACATGATCACATGACGCTTATGGACCAATGGAAAATCACAGGTTCTTCAGTCTTGACATACACACAGCTTTACACCAGGTTTCCATAGCAACCAAGCTATTTATGACCTGTATGAGTCAATAGCAGTTCGCTGGTCTTTAAATATTCAGTCATATGACCTGTATCAGCCAATATAAGTTCACATTTCATTTACCAGGTTTCCATAGCAACACAGCCATAAATAGACTGTACCTATACTGGACTGCCATACTGGATGTCAAGTGCAAAACTGGCCAATTCTTATGGGGTCACTACACAAACCAAAAATGAAATATACCCGTGCGAAGCCGGGTCCTTCTGCTACTTATATATATAAAACTCAAAATCTGTAGTAGCCCACTCTGTACAAATCTACAGTTCTCACTCGATTTGGGTGAAATTTGGCACGCCCCCTCTCCACCCACAGGTGCAGAATACTGCGCACATTACATCTCGCTAGCGTCCCCCCGTCATGAGATTGGGGCCCACGAAGTTAGGCCCTATACATATAATGGGGAAATGTGAAGGTGAAAGTGACAGTGCTGAGAGGAAAACAACAGTTGTGATTGACAGGGACGGATTATAGCGACGGTGCCAAAGAGTCGCTGCTAATGCAGCCGCACCATCACACACAACACATAAACATTTCACAAACACCATACAAACATCACACAGACAGCACACATACACCAACCCACAAGCACAACACCACACAAATGCCACAACACACCACACAAACACCAGACCACGCTAGACACACACAACACAAACACCACTCCATAAATACCACATGCACACCACACACACACACGAATGCAAGGAGCAGACACGCACCCAAACACACTGAGATGGATGCACCCTACGCACACGGACGAACAGAGCACATGTGTACTCACACACACCTAACGCACGCATGGACACTTGCACTGCGCACACACAAACACATGGATCACATGCGCACACACATGCATACATATACACGGACCACACACGTGCATGCACACACGCATACATACACATGGATCACCGGCACACACACAGATACACAAACGCACTGATACGTCTGGTATCCTTACTGGCTGCTTGCACACTACAGTATTTTTCACGGACCTCCGGGCCATGGATTTGGCGGTTCCATAGACTTCTTTGTGCACAAAGCTGTGAATTTTGCAGGCTCCATAGAATGTTTATGGAGCTGTAGAATCCACGGCCTGGAGACCCGTGAAAAATACTGTAGTGTGCAAGCAGCCTTATTGAGCAGCAATATTGGTCAGACGAAAATTGCCTCATAGTAAGATTGCTATTATTGCTTACTATACAGGGAGCTTTCATTACTGAAGCTGCTGAGGTAAAGTGAAAGCTGAGCTCTGGGTGGTTGCTATGGGCAACTACACAAGTCTGCCTGTGAGGCGGTTTTCATTACTGAGATGTGAGCTCCTTCAGGTCATAGTAATACTGTGTGAGGGCTGCTCTGTATTTACTATTCATTCTATTACATCGCTTATCAGTGTCAGGTGAAGACTAAAGGGTCATAATACTAAGGACTGTTTTTTAAAATGCTGCCCAAAAAACAACTATCTATTGGGCAAGTTCATCCAAAAGCTAAGAACGCAAAATTGTGTCAAATAGCTGAGACAAGTGAACAACGTGACTCGCGGCTTGAAAAGAAACGGATGAGACAGGCTAAATGTAAGGCAGCTGAGACATCAGAGCAACAGTAATGTCATCTTCACAAGCATCGCATGAGGCAGGCTGAAGCAAGGAATATGGAAACATCTGAACAAAAGGATGAACGTTCTGAAAATGACCACATATGACATATGCAATGTGTGCAAAGATGTAGGCAGGCTGATTTGTGTTTGGAAGCATTTCACTACAACCCAATTCAAGACTATAGGTCACATCAGAAAGTCATAATTGGCAAAATGGACATAATATGCAAACATTGTGAAGCAAAGAAGTTTAACTTGGAATCGCCTGGTATGTGCTGCTCAAATGGCAAAGTCAGTTTGCCACCTTTAGATCTACCTCCTGAACCACTTCTTTCATACATGTCAGGAACAACTCCCGAGTCAAAGCATTTTCTGCAAAATATTAGGAAATACAATTCATCTTTCCAGATGACATCCTTTGGTACGACAGCTGGACTCCAGGAAGCAGGAGTCCAGGGCCAAATATATCACAAAATCGGTTCAATGCTTCCTGTAGTAAATGAAGATCCAAAGTTTTTACAAATTTATTTTTTGGGAGACGAACAAATGCAAGCTGATAGATGTTGTGAAGCTATACTTGAGGCAAAAAAAGACATTGTGTTGAATTTGCAAAGATTTTTCCATCAGCACAATCAGTTAGTAAACCTTTTCAAAACAGCCTTAGAAAGAATGCCACGTGATGAATATCAAGTTGTAATAAGAGCAGACAAGACACCGTTTGGTGAGCATGAAAGGCGATTTAATTCTCCCACTGTTAACGAAGTAGCTATTATACTGGTTGGACAGGACTTTCAAAGTTGAGATATAATTATTCAGCGACGAAGCGACAATCTTCAATGTATTGCAGAAACACATAGATCATATGATGCTCTGCAATATCCGATAATATTTTGGAATGGGCAAGATGGCTATCACTTTAATCTAACACAGACTGATCCCAAGACTGCTAGGCCAACCAATAAAAAAATATCAGCTATGGACTTTTATGCCTACCAAATAATGATCAGACATGGGTCTTCTAACCACATTTTACAATGTAGGCAACTTTTTCATCAATTTATAGTTGATATGTATGCCAAGGTGGAAAGTGAGTGTCTTTTGTACATACCATTAAACCAACAAAAACTTAGAGTGGATGAATACATTCATTTAAGGGATGCTGTTGCTAATGATGGCAACGTGGCTGACATTGGGCGTATGTTTATTTTACCAGCTACATTTACTGGAAGTTCCAGACATATGCATGAGTATGCTCAGGACGCCATGACATAAGTTCGGATACATGGTCGTCCTGATTTGTTTATTACAGTTACATGTAATCTAACTTGACCAGAGATAAAGGAAGAGCTATGGTCAGAACCCCTCTGATCGACATGATTTAATAGCAAGGGTTTTTAAACAAAAACTGATCAAGCTCAGGGACGTAATTACAAAGTGTTACATTTTTGGTGAAAGCCAGTGTTGGATGTATTCAATTGAGTGGCAAAAAAGAGCTCTTCCACATGCTCATTTACTGATATGGCTAAAGGATAAGATACGCCCTGATCAAATTGACAGTGTTATTTCTGCTGAGCTTCCAAATCCAGAAGAGGATCTGGTACTTTTTGAAACTATTTCTAAAAATATGATCCATGGGCCATGTGGGCCACTGAACCCAAGATACTTGATTGTAGAAACACAAACAGGAGATGATGGTTATCCTCTTTACTGAAGATGGAAACCTGAACAGGGAGGATATACTGCAGCAATCAGATTAAAACGGGTTAAACAAAACACAGATCTTGAAATAGATAATCGATGGGTTGTACCTTACTCTCCACTGCTTTCAAAAATGTTTGATGCGCACATTAACGTAGAATATTGTAACTCTGTTAAGTCAATTAAATACATTTGCAAATATGTTAACAAGGGCAGTGATATGGCAGTTTTCCAGCTAGAGAAACCAAAATGTACATCTGATAAGATTATGCTGTATCAGATGGGAAGGGATATAAGTAGTAATGAAGCCGTGTGGCGATTACTAAATTTTTCCATCCATGAAAGACATCCGACTGTAGTTCATCTCAGTGTCCATCTTGAAAATGGACAACTAGTTTATTTTACTCCCAAGAATGCAGAGGAAAGAGCTGCTCAACCATCCAATACATTGACAGCTTTCTTTTTCCTATTTCAAGCAGATCCATTTGCAAGGACTATATTATATTCAGATGTTCCAATATATTATACATGGAATAAATCGAGAAAAGTATTTTGCAAGAGGAAACAAGGTGCAAGGGTCCCAGGATGGGACGGACATTCCAGTGATGCTCTTGGACGTGTGTGTACAGTGCATCCAAACAACGCAGAGTGTTACTACCTCCGATTACTGCTTCACACTGTCCGTGGGCCAACTTCTTTCACAGATTTGAAAATAGTTGATGGAGAGCTGTGCCAAACTTACAGGGAAGCATGCCAAAAGCGTGGTCTGATCGAAGACGATCAACACTGGGACATGACATTGCAGGAAGCATCTGTCACTCGCTTTCCACCTCAACTAAGAGACCTGTTTGATATAATAATTACAACCTGTGCACCTTCCAATCCCTGCGCGCTTTGGGACAAATACAAAGAATATCTTAGTGAAGATATTCTTAGAGTGCAAAGGAGAGTTAATCCAGACTTAGACTTAAATTTCACTGCTGACATATTCAACAAAGCCCTCTTGATGTTAGAAGAAAGGTGCATATCTATCAATAGTAAAACTCTAATAGAATTAGGTTTACCAGTACAAAATCGACCAGACTTTGATATTATGAACAGAGATATTCTGCAAGAAAAAAAACTATGATTTGGAAAAATGTAAAGAATTTGTCTTATTAAATAAGCCTCTTTTGGTTTGGTCGCTCAAACAATGACATTGCCTTGGCTGTTGCATCATCTGGGATTGCGGCCACTCTTTTAGATGGAGGGCGCACGGCTCATTCAGCACTAGGATTGCCCTTTAATATAGCACTGTCAGAAACTCCTGTCTGTAATATCACTAAGGGCTCAGGGAAAGCTAAAGTATTACAAACTTGCAAAGTAATTGTTTGGGATGAATGTACCATGGCGCACAAGAAAGCGGTCGAGGCCCTTGATCGCACCTTGAAATATCTGCAGGGAACCGATTGTTTAATGGGGGAATTGTTGTAATTTTTGCATGTGACTTCTGCCAGACATTACCTGTTCTTAAGGGAGCAACACCAGCCGATAAGCTGAATGCCTGTCTAAAATCTTCTTATCTGTGGATACATGTTCAGAAACAAACTCTTACTGCGGGTTCATTTGATGGGAAATACAACTGTGAACAAATTTATACACCAGCTACTATGCCTTGGAAATGACAGGTTCCCTACTGATTCCACTACTGGTCTCATTTCCTTTCCGGAACATTTTTGTGAAATTACATCTTTGGTAATGGAACTTATTGACCATGTTTTCCCTGATATTTGGAACAATTTTAACAACCATCAGTGGCTTTGTGAACGTGCAATCCTAGCGCCTAAAAATGATAGTGTCAGCTCCATAAATCTATTAATTCAGGGAAGGTTGCCTGGTCTAGCGACCACATACATGTCCATTGATTCAGTCATGGAGAGTGAACAAGCCGTAATGTATCCATTAGAGTTCCTGAATTCTTTGGAGCCTCCTGGAATGCCACCGCATAAGCTCACTTTAAAAATAGGAGCCACAATAATTTTGCTTCGGAACCTTGACCCACCAAAAATGTGTAACAGCACAAGATTTTGCATTAAAAGTCTTATGCCCAATGTTATTGAAGCCACTATTCTTATGGGAAACTCTAAGGGAGCAAATGTTTTCATTCCGCGTATTCCTTTGCTACCAAGCGACATGCCCTACAATTTTAAGCATCTGCAGTTCCCAATCCGACTTGCATTTGCTATGACTATAAACAAAGCACAAGGTCAATCACTTAAAGTAGCCGGCATTAATTTGGAGAGCCCGTGTTTTTCACATGGACAGTTGTACATTGCTTGCTCTAGAGTGGGTAACCCCAAAAATCTTTTCATATATGCACCTGAAGGTAAAACCAGAAACATTGTATACCAAAAAGCTCTACAATAGATAGTTCTTTAAATGTGCACCAATTTAACTCTTTTGTCTGTGAACTACTTATAGATTACACTGGAGGGAGGTGGGAAGGGTTGCACTATGTTGTTAATTGGGTGTAAATGTTTTATATGTTTGTGTACGGTGCATAAATTTAAATTTTTGATAAAAAATAGTTCAAAAAATAGTTGTAATACTTTATACTACATAATATGTATTGAATATGTAAAATCAATAAAAAAGTTGAAATAAAAAAAAAGTTGTTGTTCACATGAATGTTACGACAAATAAGTAAAATGCGAAAATAATAAGAAAAATTTCAAGTGGAAAAAAATATTTACTGTAGCACCTATCCCACAGTCACAACAGGTGCACAGAATTAGGGGGACATCTGCCTGCAGGTCTTCCAATGTGGTGTATCTCATAATGTGTGTGCAATGTCCCACCACAGGCCTCTATGTGGGGGAAACAGGCCAGAGACTTAGTCAGCGAATGAACTCACACAGATCCACACAAAAGTGGTCTGATTGGAATTTTTTTGCACATGATCAAATGAAAAATCCATGGCAAGGTGCAAGATCTGCAAGCAGAAAATTAGACATGGGCATGCAGGCACATGTACTCACATGAAATGGTGTCACCAGCTCATTTGGCAAAATAGAATCGGGAATGTCACCAAGACCATTCTATCCCTTCTTCCCATTATATTGTTAGTAGGCAGGTCACATCCACACTTAGCACATGGTCATTTTTATTATCATTATCATCTCTGCCTACATTTCAGGCCATTGCAGTCCCCCAGATCTTCACTATGTTAACTGCAATAAAAAAACACACAGTCAACCCAGTTTGCTAATTTTATACGATAGACATTTCCCATAATCCTATGCAGTTTTTTCTATACACTAAAGTTGCTGCAGACTTGCCTCTTATAAGGTCAGGGCAGACACACCCTGCTTCACTACTGCATGTAAGTAAAAAAAAACACTTATTTATTAATCCATATTGTTGTGAACTTAGGTGGCCAGCCTAACGAGGTAAGAAAGGAATAAGAAGTAGTAATAGAACACTCACACATAGGTTTTATCAGACCTTGGGAACTTCTGGACCACAACCAGGGTTACAAAGAGGAAACTAGTTGTAAAAACAAAGCAAAACATTTTACCTCTTCACATTGTCTAGCAAACAGCAATTTGTGCCCAGTTTTGCGGCTGGTCTGCAACTTTTGCTCACAGCTGTCCAAGTTACTGGCGGTGCAGTAGCTTCCGTGCCACTTAGTGGAATCCACAGCATTTTGCCAGTCTCAATGGAGATTACCTAGCCTATTGTTACTCTAGGAAAACTGTCCCTGCTTGATATCGCCATGTGGACCTTTCCCTGTAAGTGTCCATGTGGGGAAAGGTGCACGCCACCGTCAACTTTTGGAGCAGCAATTATGGGCAGGTCCAATACATATCTTTCATGTCCTACTGGGTCATTGTTTTGATTGTCAGTGCCTACAGGCTAGCAGAAAGGCCTGGAGCTTTGTAGTACTGATATCACCTTGTGAGTCCAGGCCCAATTTCAACGCCAGGTTGAAGATTTAGAACCCATCTCCTCCAGTTCCTCCACACTGGACAATTTCCTGCCCCCAATTTCACCAGGGCAAGCCATTGCTTCCACTCCCCCTCCCTCGTTTCTCGTGATCACTTTTGTAAGATAGTCCAGCTTTTTCCTTTGGCAGGCTAGGCACATTGAGCCACAAATATTTCTTGAACTTTTTTAAAATGTGCACCCATAAAGGGGTAATTTTTGGTGGCTTTTTCTGCGCTCAATTCTTTATTACTTTTCATATGGCAAGCACACTAATGGTGTGTCACAAATTTTTCTTCAAATTATGTATTGTCACTCCGTCAACACAATGTTGATGTGGTATTTATTCCTATTAAGGGATAACCAGCAGGTTAATCCAGGATCTTTTCTGGTTGTTTCATGTTCTCTTGGTCACAGAATCCTCTCTATATCAGAAGATAATCTAGCATTTTTTGCTGGAAGGCCAGTCACGGTTTGGCATTCTGCTCCCATAAAGAGATCATTTTTTCTGTTTCTTTTCTTTTTTGAAAAACCACTTCTTCATCCCTTTTCAACTAGGCACACAGCCACAAATTTGTCTCCCAAATAACAAGACTGTAGAACTTACAATTCATCAAAACAAGCAAATTTTTATATAAACCATTGCTTTTTCAATATAACCGCCAAAAAAAGGGTAATTTTTATAGTGTTTTGAATGTTAAAATGCATAAAAGCAAGTGGCAGCTCAGTTTGTGGTTAAACTATCAGTTTGTATCCACTTCTTAAAGGGGTTGTCCAGGATAAAACGTTTTTGGCAAGGATCTCTCAGCAGCATTTGACACTGTAGACCACAAACTCCTCCTCACTATGCTCCATTCAATTGGCCTCAGGGATACCGCTCTCTCTTGGTTTTCTTCCTATCTCTCTGACCGCTCATTTAGTGTATCATTCGCTGATACTATTTCTTCTCCTCTGCCCCTTGCGGTTGGGGTTTCTCAAGGCTTGGTCCTAGATCCTATCCTCTTCTCTCTGTACACAGCCCCAGTTGGATAAACCATTCGCAAATTTGGCTTTCAATACCATCTTTATGCAGATGATACCCAACTATATACCTCATCCTGTGACATCACCCCTGCACTACTACAGAACACCAGTGACTGTCTCTTTGCTGTCTCTAACATCATGTCTTCTCTTTATCTGAAATTGAATCTTTCAAAAACTGAACTTCTTGTGTTCCCTTCATCTACTAACCAACCTAACCCTGATATTTCCATTTCTGTCTGTGGACTTACTATTACCCCAAGGCGGCATGCCCGCTGTCTGGGGGTTGCATTTGATTCAGATCTCACCTTAACCCCAAATATTCAGACACTTGCACATCTTGCCACCTGCACCTTAAAAACATCTCTAGAATTCGCCCTTTTCTCATCGTGGAAACATCAAAAACCCTCATTGTCACTCTGATTCTCTCTCCTCTTCACTATTGCAATTCTCTTTTAATTGGGCTTCCTCTTGCTAAATTCTCCCCACTACAATCTGTCCTGAATGCAGCCACCAGACTCATCTTTCTGTCAAACCGTTACACAGAAGCATCTACCTTGTGTCAGTCACTGTATTGGTTGCCCATCCATCACAGAATACAATATAAAATTATCACACTGACCCACAAATCCATAGCGCTGCGCCCGCCTATATCTCCTCTCTCATCACTGTCTACCGCCCTAACCGTCCTCTCCGTTCTGCCAATTACCTTAAGACTTGCATCTTCTGTTATCCGTTTATCCCATTCCCGTCTCCAAGACTTTTCTCAAGCTGGACCGGTGCTCTGGAATGCTGTACCCAAGACAAGCCAATTAATCCCCAACTACAGCAGCTTCAAAACTGCCCTAAAATCATATCTGTATGGTCAGGCTTATCATGTGCCCTGATCACAGTGTAGTGTGCGGAGGTGCAGAACAATAACGCCTTTTATCCTTCCTCCTCTGTTCCTCAGATCCTGTCCCCTCCATCTAGAAGTTACACTGCACTCCTTGCACTTAGTATCTGTTTATTCACAGATACTGGCTGGTGACGGGTACATACAGATTCAGTTACACAACCTTTTCTATTAAAAGATGGCTGGAACATTGTAGCAAACAAGCCCTTTGACCTCTTGTGTCCCCCTATCTCCTCATAGAATGTAAGCTCTTGCGAGCAGGGCTCTCACTCCTATTGTTTGATATGTTTATTTCTTTGTCACATTGTAATGTCTCATATTGTCTGTTCATGTGTCCTCTGATTTGTAAAGTGCTACGGAATATGTTGGCGCTATATAAATAAAGTTATTATATATTATATTAAGGTTTAAAAAAAACAAAACAAAAACAAAAAAACATACTCACCTGTCCCTGGTGCTCCTTTGTCTCCTACTGCAGTCCGATCCTGATATGGGATGTCACATGGGACATATGCAATTGACATCCTGGTTCCTTTCCTTAGGCCATTGATTGGCCTCCTCCTCTTCCCTCGCATCTATGATAGCTGATTTTCTCCTAGTGACCTTTCTATTCCAACATTTTTGTCTTCAAGGAACCCTAGTGAGGTAACATTTTTCCTCAGAAGAGACAGAACTCCACGTGCTGAGGAATCTATACCCCACAGATAGTGTTAGCATTTGGACTGTATTGCCATACCTTCCAACTTTCAAAGGACAGAAAGAGGGACAAAATATGTGTGGTATGCGCGCTGCAGCAAATTTAGCCCCACCCACTTCTACGTTGACTCTGCCCATTCTAATCTATTTTTCCATGTGCCCTCACACATTATAATGGTCCTACTGTCACCCTAACATTATATGCCCCCACATTATAATGGTCCCCTCCAATTGCCCCACAGTATTAAGTCCCTCTCCTCATGTCCCAGTTTAAACTGGTGGAAACTAGAGGGGGACATTAAACTGGGGCAGCTGGAGGGTGACATAAAACAGTAGGGGTAGTTGGAGAGGGACATTAAACTGGGGGCAACTAGAGGCAGACATGTCCCCCTCCAGCTACCCCTCACAGTTTAATGTCCTCCTTTAGTTGCCCCCAGTTTAATGCCCCCCATTTGCCCCCACTTTTAATGTCCCCCTTTATCTTCCACCAATTTAATGTCCCCCTTCATCTGTCACCAGCTTAATGCCCCCTTCATCTGCTCCCAGTTTAATTGCCCCCTCCATCTACCACCAATTTAATGTCCCCCTTTATCTGCCCCCAGCTCAATGTCCTCCTTTATCTGCCTTCCGTTTAATTGCCCGTTCATCTGTCACCAGTTTAATTGCTCCCGTCATCTGCCTTCAGTTTAACTTCCTCCTACATCTGCCTTCAGTTTAACTGCCCTCTAGGGCAATTTAACTGCCCCCAGTTCCCCCCTCTTGCTCACTCATGCTGTCTCTTCTCTCCTCAGCTTCAGTAACCGTTCATTCCCAGCAGCTTTCTGTGTAACATCACACCGTCCCGCAGTATCCAGAATAGCTCCGCCCACACAAGAGTCTGATCACATGGTCATGACGTCATCAAAGGTCCTTAGGCCACTAGGATTTAGCATCTACCATTTAGCCTTTACCCTACCCTAATAAAGTTTGTTAACAGCAAAACACTTCAGGGGCATAGCGGGACAAACTGTAAACTATGTGGGACCGCTGGACAGCAGTGTAAAATCGGGACTGTCCCGCCAGATGCGGGACGGTTGGGAGTTATGTATTGTGGTCATAGACATTATAAAAAGCCCAACCATAAATGCTGCTATTTTAGATAGTGGGAATTAGTGTGTTTCAGAGATGAGAACAGATACATTAAGTTTAATTACAATGTACAAATGACAGACTTAGGGAAAAGGGGACTGCACTATCATCAGTATGTTGTGCCTCATCACAATAATAAATTCACAATTCTTATATACATTCAGTCAGTCTTCCTCCAAGTGAAATGACAATTGACACATGGCAATGCTTATTTTGTTGTATACAGTGTGCCAGCTCCACCACAGTCAGCAATGTATTTTACACTGCCATTAATTTCACTTCATTTAACTTCCATTAATTACATTTCAGTTAATCTTAGGCCGGTTGCAGACGACCGCGTGCTGTTGTCCGTGAATTAAAGGCACGGGCAGAGCATGGGGGACACATGAATGTCACCTGTGTGCCGCCTGTGCACGAGCCGTGCTTCCACGGCCCCTTTCATTAAATGAATAGGAGCCACGGAAGCAAGGGCCGCAAAATAGGACTGGAATAGGACCTGTTCTATATTTTGAAGTCCTGACTGTCGACCCGCACACATGACCGTGTAATTCACGGTCATGTGTATGGGACCATAGAAATGAATGGGTCAGTTTGCTATCCATGAAATACATGGATAGCACACTGATCACGGCCACGGTCGTCTGCAAGGGGCCTTAGTTGAATAAAACTACTTATTTGCCTATTGGCAACAAAAAAAAAAAAAAATTTCCCATTCATGAACTTATGCTAGAATTAAGACTTAACTTTTATTAGTCATTAATAATACCAGTCTGTGCCGACAATCAAGTTTATTATATACTAAGCTAGTCCCTATCTACAGTAGATATAACGGGAATGAATTCCAAATCTGGCAAACTTTTACACCACGTGTGGCTTCAGCCTAAGGCCGTTTTTTTTTCCACAGCGTTTTACAGTCACATTGCTTAAAAATACACACAAGAGACACTCTGCGATTTCCAAAACCGTTGTGGTTTTGGAAATCGCAGCATGTCAATTATTCCTACGGAAACACCAGCAGTTTCCCTATAGGTATAATCTAAGCAGAAAGTCCGCAAAGGTTTCTGTGAAAAGTGCTGCTGGAAAAAACGGGATGCATTGCCGCCAACGTTTTTCCGGCAGCGCCTTTTTGTTGTGGTCCGCTATGTAGGGCTTTAGCCTAAAAGTGTTTTTTCACTTGATAGCCCACCTCCTTCCTCATTACAACCAGAGCCCCTTTTTTCTATGAATTCACATTGATTTAGTTCCTTCCTACATAACTGCAACTAATTGTACTTGTGTGGTAATATAGAAATAAGTATCATTACGTGAGAACATTAATTAACAGGTTGTGTCACCATGTAGGAGAGTGATTTAAGGGGTGTTTATTATGAGTAATGCAGGAGTTGAAATGTTATAAGGTTTGGGTACAGTTATATAGCAAAGTAGGGGATTAGGGAAATAAATAGCCAATGTCACCAAATCAGGGTGTAATCCTGTGTTCAAATGAAGCAGCTATAACTAAAAGTGGCCGCCATAGCTACCAGGTCTCCGCTGTAATGTACAGAGCTGCACTTTGGTGTGGCCCCCCAAAAAAAAAAAATGGACCAGCCCCGTACCTTTTCCATTGCAGGCTGGCTCCCGCATGGTGAGATTGCAAGAACTGACCTGTTAGTATGGCAGCCAGAAGCCTTATAAAGGCTGCCATAGCAATATTACTATTATCATAGCAAAAGTCCCATAGACTAGGGGGTCTAATAAAATAGTTAATAAATAAATAAATAAAAGTTTTAAAAATATAGAAAACCTATAAAAACGAAAAGTTCAACTCACCCCCCTTTCCCTATTACTGTGAAACACATACACATTAGGTATCCCTGTTTTTGGAAATGCCTGGTCTACAAATTTATAAAAATCCCGTACAGCGTACGTAGCAGGAATAATAAAATCAAAAGTGCCGAACTGCCGTTTTTTTGCTGGTTTGCCTATGATAAAAATTTGAAAATAAGTGATCAAAGCAATAGACATTCCCCAAAATGGTATAACTAAAACGTATACCTGGCACTGCAAAAAGATACCCTATGCATCACCATACAGGGAAATATAAATAAGTTATGGGTGTCAGAATATGTCGACTTTTAGAAAAAAATTTTTTGGAAAGATTTATATTTTTGTTAAGGGGTTCAAATGTAAATAAAACTATATAAATTTGGTATTCCCGGAATCATACCAAAACATAGAATACAGGTGACACCTTCGTAAAAACGAAGCCCACAAGAAAGTCTCACAAATGCACTTTTTCTCCAATTCCTGCACATTGTGATTTATTTACAGCTTCCCAGTACATTGTACAGAATAATAAATGGTACCATTATGAAGAACAATTTGTCCCACAAACATTAAGCCCTCATATGGCTCTGTGAATGGAAAAATAAAAAAGTTATGGGGTTTGGCAGGCGGGGAGTCAAAAATAAAAATCAAATAATGTCACTGACGGGAAAGGGTTAAACAGTTTACCTACAAACTTATATACAGTACATGTTGCGTATAAACAATTGTATTGGCAATATCTCTTTATGGAGATACTGTTCCAAGGAAGCCTTATTCCACCATGACCTCGTCCATGTTTGTAGCAAGTCAATGAAGGACTGTTGGTCTGCAAAAATGTACTGCTGTATCCCTTTATTTGTTAGTTCATCCACACCCAAAAAAACATTTTTCTTCATATTTTGGTGGTCACTGTCCTATACTATTCACTACACATTTTTATCACATATATATTTTGTGCATTATTTTTGTTGTCCTGGTGACATTGGAACAGTTGGGCAGTGTGGGATGCGGCGCCTGCTTAAAAGCATGTCAAGCGCCAGGTGAGTACTCTGGTTACTACTGGCCAGCTTGCAGTGGCGTAACTTTTTCTTGTGGGCCCCCTACCCCCTCCCTACAGCAAATTCTTGATAGTGACGGTTACGGGCCCCAAACAGTATAATATGCTTGACAGAGGCCCCAGATAGTATTATATGCTCGACAGTGGCCCCCACACAGCATTATATGCTCCACAGTGGCCCCCATACAGCATTATATCCTCCACATTTCTCCCCCACACACACTATAATATGCTCCCCACAGTGGCCCCACACAGTTTAATATGCTCCACACAGTGGTCCAACCCTGTATTATATGCTCCCCACAGCGGCCCCAACCCAGTATTATATGCTTCCCACAGTGGCCCCCACCCAGTATATGCCCCCACAGTGGCCCCCACCCAGTAGTATATGCTCCACAGTGGCCCCCACCCAGTAGCATATGCTCCACAGTGGCCCCCACCCAGTAGTATATTCTCCACAGCGGCACCCACACAGTATTATATGCTCCCAACAGCCCCCTCCACTCCGGTGCTATTATTATACTCTGGGGTCTCCTCAAACCCTAGTGTATAATAATCGGAGGCCCAGGGAAGGTAATTAAAAATAACAAACATTCATACTTACCTTGCCTTACCTTTCCTTGGCATCCTCGCTCCATTCTGCCATCTTCAGCGTCTTCAGGCCCTCTTCCGATGTCGCTGCTAAGGCCCGTGATTAAGCTCCAGCGGTCACATGGGGCGCGGCCGCGTAATGACGGCAGTGAGCCCCCACGTGACTGCTGAGGCTCAATCACAGGCCTCAGCAGCGACGTTGGAAGAGGGCCTGAAGACGCTGTGCCCAGGAGAGGTGAGAATATGTATTTATTGTTTTCAGTCACCTGCCCTGGGTGCCCTGCCTGCCATCTATTGGAAAGGGGCTTGGCAATATGCCATGGCCCCTTTCCAATAACAGTATGTATAGCGGTCGGGGACCAGGCTTTCATCTCCAGCTGGTCACGGGCCCAATACCCTGCAGATCGTTACGCCACTGCCAGCTTGCATTCAACACACTATACAGAGTTAGGCCCCTTGCAGACGACCGTGTGTGAGATCAGAGTGCTATCCGGGTTTTTCCCAGATAGCACACTGAACCATTCATTTCTATGGGGCACATGCACACGACCGTGATTTCCACTGATCAGTGTTAGGGCCGAGAGTTTGTGCCGCATAATATAGAACATGTCCTATTCTGTTCAGTGTTTAGTCAGGGAGACTAAAAACCTAGGACAGCACACTGATGTACTCAGTGTGTCATCAATGTGCCGTCCGTTTTCACAGACAAGTTAGGGATATCATTAGATGTCTTGTGTGTTTTTTTTTTTTTTTTGGTGGATCCGCAAACTAGGATCACACACTGATGGCACAATGTGTCCGTTTTTGTGGACATACTTCACTGATACTAAAGAAACACTGAACACACACTGAAGACACTCTGTCCGCAAAAACTGAAAAGTAATTACTTGTTTGCTGACCGCAAAATACACACAGTCGTCTGCAACTAGTCTTAGGGTGTGCCCCAGATGAAACTCCCTGAGGAAGTATTGGACTAAGCAAGCGAGTGTTGTGTGGAATATCTCGGGTCAGTATGACCTAGTATGGATATTATGCAATAGTCCTGGCCCAGTTGAGAGAGAGTTTTCTACTAGTATCATTATATACTTTTTGGCACATGCATATAACAAGGTCACTTTAGTGGAACCCTTCTGAATTGTGTTATGTTATATGAATAAAACTAGTATAGAAATTAATTTAATCGTAACATTAGATATATATTACTATGTTATATGAATTTGGGTGTTAAACATGTGGTATTATATTGTAGACAGGCAGAGGGCAAAGTTGTAGATGGCAGGTACCTACCACTGAGGTGGCTGGTATCTACAAGGTGACTGGCTGAAGTATGGGTCCAGGATTTGGGAGTTATTGTAGACCCAAGCATATACTCCAATACTCCAGTCCTGGTCTTGCTGGGTGACCCCAGTGCAGCAATAAGAGCTGAGGTTGCCCAAGGGAAGTGGGTGTGGCCATCTCTTGCATGAGAAAGCTGTTGAACACACTGCCCTGTGTGTCTGGAGGAGAAAACCAAAAATCACCTGGTGTATTGGTGAGATAACTCTGGGGAACTATTCTCTTTGTATCCTGAATTAAGAACAATTTATGTTACTTGACTTTGTACCCTCATGCTGAAGAAAGCTGTTTGATTTTTGAACTGGTGGACTGTATGAACTGCTACTAATAAAACTACAACTGTGAATTGGTACCTACGCCTCCATGTGCCTGACTTACCCAGTAACCAGCCTACCCTGAAGGTCCCGTGTTTACAATATGTATATCTAGTATAAAGAATTTATTATGGATTTTTTTGTGATTATATCATGAAGTGTTATATTATGCATTGGAGATTAACTTTTTGTATCATCCCAGGTGTGTCCCCACTGATGTATATTTTTAAACTGTGTCTACTTGTGTATATGTTTTTTAATTGTGAAAAAACTGTGATACTTATTTGTATAATAAAGATTTATATTTGCAATAGTTTTATGAACTTGTCGTGTCTTCACGGGATGTAGGTGTTATATGGTTTGAGTATACCATGAGGCTGTGTTACATTTAGTAGTTGCTTGCTATGTTGATATGTGTTAATAGATGAAACAGTAGTCTGAGGCCACATAATCCAAGTCAATAATTGAGGCCCATAATTCTACTTACCAAGAGGGAATCAGTTCCAGGGGAAGAGTAAATGCATCTATAGTTAATACCTAGGAAATTAAAACTTTTTAAAATACCAGAGCTCATATAAGCAAACTATTAGAAATATTTATGTTTTATTTAATTTTGATAGTTAGAAGCCTTAACAATACCAATACCAATCTCCTCTACTCCTTATGCTTTTATTTACTATTAGAACAACCTTCAGTTTTAATTATATGATTTAAGGGACATATAAACATATGTTGATACAATATAATATATGCATTAAATAATGAATGGCAATAATTTACTGCGTATAGATGTAGTGCTGTTTAAACAAACTAAAAA
The DNA here is from genome assembly GCA_947044405.1 of Leptodactylus fallax. Taxonomy (NCBI): domain Eukaryota; kingdom Metazoa; phylum Chordata; class Amphibia; order Anura; family Leptodactylidae; genus Leptodactylus; species Leptodactylus fallax. The sequence continues at coordinate 7,650,705 of CAMRHE010000021.1, forward strand.
GGCTATTTTCACAATATGTCAGTACAGTGGATGTAGTGACCCTAATATCCCTCTGACATAGCAACTGCAGAATTAACTATGGCAATTTAGTGTGGTGTTCTGTAAAAGTCAGCATGAGACCTACACATTCTCACTGCCCCCATATTTATATTTGCAGCTACATTTGTTGGTGTTAGGATTTGCAGAAAAAAATTCCATTGGTAAATAAAACAATTCTATTCTACAAGAATTGATTATGGAATGATTATGTGTAAAACTTTTATAGGAACACATATCATGGTTTTTCTTAAATTTTAGCAAGTATATATACAAAGTAATAATGATATATTTTATTTATATAGTGCCAACATATTCCGCAGCGCTGTACAATTTGTAGGGTTCAAGTACAGACAAAAAAGATACATTACAAAGAAATAGTAAATTCACATAATGGGACTGAGGGTGCTGCTCACAAGAACTTACAATCTATGAGGTAGAGGGGGTGACACAAGAGGTAGCAGGGGCGGCATCAGAGATAGCATTGCTTATACAATGGTCAGACAATTTTGTATTAGAGCTTATTGCCATTACACATATATAAAGCTGTATTAGCCGTCACCAGTTGTGTCCTTTAACGTGTAGATGGTGCCTGGACATATAAAGTTAGTCTGAAACGGCATCATATCCTGTGGGGTAAAGTGGGAGCATGAGCAGAGGAGGGTTCGTTTTAGGGATTCTGTAGAAATTGGGAGTTAATCTGATTGTTCTGGATAGATCATTCCAGAGAAGTGGTGCAGCTCGGGAGAAGTCTTGTATACAAGCGTGGGAGGTTCTGATAATAGAGGATGTTAGTCTTAGGTCATTGAGTGAACGCAGAGCACGAGTGGGTGATAGACAGAGATGAGGGAGGAAATGTAGGGAGGTGCAGCATTATGGAGAGCCTTGCGGATGAGGGTGATAAGTTTATATTGTATTCTGTAATGAATAGACAGCCAATGTAGTGAATGACACAGACCGGAGGCATCGCTATAGCGTCTGGACTGATAGTTGAGCCTGGCCGCCGCATTCAGGATAGATTATAGAGGAGAGAATTTAGTAAGGGCAAGACCAATTAGTTACAATAGTCAAGGCGAGAGTGTGTGAGAATTGTAGGCCACCATGAGACAGAGCAGCAGGGGAATCCATATCGGACTGCTGGATCCAGGTTTCAGTAAGGGCGAGCAGGTTGAGAGATTTACTGAAGAATAAGTCATTAATATATTCTAGTTTATTACACACTGAGCGGTCGTTCCAGAGAGAACAGTTAAAAGAGACAGGAGAAAGATAAGGAGAGGGAACACGGTGAATATTGATGAGGTTTGTAGGATTTCTATGTGTGCAGGAAGAGGAAAAGTTAATGGAAGAAGGAGGGTCAGGGTTTGGAGAGATTTCCCCAGCAGCTAGGAGGAGCAAAATGGACAGAGAAAGAAGGTGATTCAGTGATTTATGTAGACGCTTATGTTTGGTTTCACTGCTAAGAGAAGTATAGGGATTGGAGTGGTTAAAGAGAGTGAAAAGTGTGTGAGAGCTGTACGTAGGAAAAGGAAGAAGAGAAGGACTGATGTGGATAGTGTGCACTGGTGGTAGAGATGGAGGGGAGTTCTACAGGAAGACAATTGCTAAGATAATAAGTGACAGTGCAGCTCTATCATACCATGTGTTAAAGCTTGTTCTTTTGATTTTAAAGTTACCTGGTGTTCTTCCATGGTTTGCCTGTCTTGTTCCCTGTCTAAGTGTCATGTGTAAGTGCACTTTGTTTAATCTGCACTTAGGTTAAGATGGACAGCTGCATTAGAAAATGCCCCCCTGCATTGGAAATGCTTCCCCCATAAGCTGTATCTACTTATATAGGGAAGCAGAGCTTCATAACTAGCACTAACTTAAGTCATTAACCAATTAATCAACGAACTGTGGCACATGAGGAGACTGGACTATGGAGAGTCCAATAAACACTGACCAGGGAACTACCATAAAATCACTGAGCATCAAAAGACTGACACTAGTACAGATAAGGACACATAGGATTGCAAAAATACAGCCTGGATGAAATGCTAGGATAGGGTTCACTAAACAGGCAGAGTTGGGTTGAAGAGAATATGTACCATTTAAAGTTATAGGATTAGTTGCAGGTAGATACAGGCAGTGGGTAACGATCGTGGTCGCAGGGGGTGCAACAACGACTGTGCCCAGCAGGGTATGGGGCCTGTGACCAGCTGGAGATGGCCAGGCCCCGGACCACTATGATAGCAGTCAGGGAAAGCCTAGTCCCCAACCGCTATACATGCTGTTATTGAAAAGGGGCCCTGGCATATTGCAGGCCCCTTTCCAATAGATGGCAGGGTAGGGCACCCAGGGGAGGTGACTGAAAACAATAAATACAAATTATCACCTCTCCTGGGCACAGCGTGCTCTCCGGCGCTCTTCCATCATGTGACTGAGGCCTGTGATTAGGCTCCAGCGGTCACATGGGGCGCGGCCACGTAATGACATCAGTGAGCCCCCACGTGACCACTGAGGCCCAATCACAGGCCTCAGCAGCTACGTCAGAAGAGGTCCTAAAGACGCTGAAGATGGCAGGATGGAACGAGGATGCCAAGGAAAGGTAAGGCCTCCCTGGGCCACTGTGGAGTATATAATAGTGGGTGGGGGTCATTGCTGAGTGTATAATACTGGGTGGGGGCCACTGTGGAGCATATATTACTGGGTGGGGGCCACTGTGGAGCATATACTACTGGGTGGGGGGTCACTGTGGAGCACATAATACTGGATGGGGCCCACAGTGGGGGGCATATAATACTGGGTGGGGCACACAGTGGGGGGCATATAATACTAGGTTGGGGCAACTGTGGGAAGCATATAATACAGGGTGGGGCCACTGTGTGGAGCATATAATACTGTGTGGGGCCACTGTGGGGAGCATATTATACTGTGTGTGGTGGGAGCAATGTGGAGCATATAATGCTGTATGGGGGCCACTGTGGAGCATATAATTCTGTGTGGGGTCCACTGTAAAGCATATAATACTATCTGGGGCCACTGTCGAGCATATTATACTGTTTGGGGCCCTGTAACTGTCACTACCAAGAATTTGCAGTAGGGAGGGGATAGTGGGCCCCAGACAAAAGTTTGCACCGGGGCCCACAAGACATTAGTTACGCCACTGGATACAGGATCAGTTGAAGGTAGATACAGAGCAAGCAGAGTTGGGTTGAAGATAATATGTACCATTTAAAGTTATAGGATCAGTTGCAGGTAGATACAGGATCAGTTGAAGGTAGATACACAGCAAAGGAGATAAAGGATCAGTTGAAGGTAGATACACAGCAAAGGTAGATAAAGGATCAGTTGAAGGTAGATACACAGCAAAGGTAATAATGCAGATTTAAAAATGTAATGTCACTGATTATTGCTGAGCAATGTCGGGATATAGTGTATATACATACAGATGTAGCAGAGTTAACCCAAACTTATGCAACTGCAGTGTGATATCATCACAGAAGACAACAAATACCAATGAAAAGTTATTGGAAAAACACTTATCTGTTCTCCAATTTGGTAATACAAGTGAAATGCAATTTCTCCTGAAACCAATTCAACACAATATCACAACATAGGCCAACAAATTCCTTGAAAGGCGGCAATTCACAACTTTCACCCACCCTCATAATGTGGGAACACATAGAACAAATGGTGATTTGGTTATCCAGCACTCAAAAATTAACTGCAAATACAGTCACAGCAATACTCACTGTTCCCTTGTGTTCCCTTTGCTTGGGTTTATTTTACTTGCTGCTCCTTGTATCACTTGTGATACACATATCTGGATATTCCCAGCCAAGTGGACAGGCAAGAGGGGCTACACCTTTAAAGCATTGTTTCCATTTTTGGAAATATTACCATGCATTATATTTCATGTCATGCATACTATTGTATATTCTGTGGTGTACAGAATCCATTAGGGTACAGTACATGCACACAATTAGGATTTAAAAAGTCCACACCAAAATCCATATCTATATGCATGAAAATCTGTATGAAAGATCTCCACTATTTTTTTAAAATCTGCATTGGAAAAAAACAATAAATTGACATGGTGCGGGTTTTAAAATCCGAACCATGGGTCAATTTTCTCATAGAAATAATCTTCATCATGTGCATGAGTAATGGAACTTCTCATTACATTTAATGGTAATAAACTATGGTGCAAATTTTCCACATTAAAATCCATGCCGAAAATCTGTATGTATTCCTGATCATGTTAATGTGTTCTTAAATGTTATAATTCTACAGTACATCACGGTGTAAATATAATCACATATATAAATGACCTAGATAGCTTAAAATGAGCATTGTTTGCATATTGGCAAATTGTTTATTGGGCTATTTCTAATAAGCCTATAACTGTTGTTTTTTAGTTTATAGATCATCAACTATTTAAATATATTGCACTTTTTTAGGACCTCTTTTTAGAATGTGGCAATGTTGTATTTCCTTTATTGAATACTTTATAAAACTATTGTTATAAAAGGACAAGTAGCTTGCTCATATAGCTCTATGAAATACAGTAAGTATTGAAATAAACATGAATTTAACTGGTCCCGGGCCACCCATTGACTATATATGTCAAGGTAATCCACTCTTAACACAGCAAGGATGTACCTGTAAGAAATCATGCAACTGCAGAAACAGGGAGCCAGCTATAAGTAAAAAATGGACCATCGGTAGAGTAGGCAGGGATGGTTTACTACCACCCCTGGCTTCCTGATCGCTGTGTACATGGGAGTCACCATGATGCAGTTTCTCTTCTGGCGCAGTAGTCATGTGACTGCTGGGGTCTGGGAACTGTAATAGCTGATAGGTCCTAAAGGACTCAGATCATCTCACCAGTGTAGTTCAGGAGGCTGCATTCCTTCTGTAGCTGGGGCTACTATATCAACCCCAGTTACAGGATAAATCAGCAAAAAAAAACAAATTGTTAAAATGCATCTAACATCTAATATGCATAAAAATATCTATTGCTACAACCATTCCTACATCACAGGTACTAGCCCTGCCTCAGGTGACACAACAATATGTATCACCTAAGTAAAATTACCATAAGGGAGAAGGAAAGCTAAAAAAATTTGTAGTAGCACAAAGTGCTAAATGAAAAATGTGAAACAGACATTCAGGTTGTTTACAGTGATTATCTCCTAATTGAAACCCTGTTCCATGATCTAGGGTCTCAACGTATTGTCATAGCGGCCCTAGACTACAATATTAGTATAGCATTGTATTAAGTCAGTAATCAGAAATTTGCTTATACACTGTAGCTAAATCTACTACTCTTAGGGGTTAATTACATTGTGTTTGTATGGTGTATAGTGGGGTACCTGTTTATATTTATAATCTTATAAATTTGCTTAATTTTTGCTAAGGGTTAAGTTTTAGATGTGCTGTAACGATAACCAACGGGGGAGGGGGGGTTTCCTTATTAAGAGCTTATAAAATACTCCATTTTGGTGTGTGCTAGCCCTTTGTAAACCGAGGAGTAATTTGCAGCCTTCATCCGAAAGGGGGAAAAAAGCAGCTTTCGCACCATAGCCATTTTTAAATTTTCGTTTTTACTCACTGCCTTCCACAGGCCATATTTTTTTCATTTTCTCATTCACAGAGCTGTGGGATAAATTCTACTTTGTAATGGTACCATTTATTATTCATTACGATGTACTGGGAATCTGGAAAAAAATTCATCATGAGGTGGAATCGGTAAAAAACTTCTGGTTGCGTGACATTCTTGCGTTCACTAAATGAGACGTGACCTGTATTCTGTGAGTCATTACGATTATGCTGATACCAAATTTATATTGCTATTTTCATGTTTTAACGCCTTAACAGAGATCCAAAATATTGCCAAAAAATTTTTTCTTGAGTTCGCCAAATACTTTTTGATATTTTCATATAGGGGGCTGCATAAGGAGTCTTTTTTTTTGTGGGGCCAGATGTACTTATATTTGTACCATTTTGAGGAATTTCTGAGGCTTTTAGTGTTTTTTTTTTTTATTCAATTTATTTTTTTCTCTCGACGGCATTAGTAGTATAGGAAAAATATTTTTACATGCCCTGGTTTTTTTTATGTGGAGATGCATAATTTGTTTGTTTATTTTTGATTATCTTTATTTGAGATCTAGGTAAAGCAGGTAATTTGAATTTCTATACTTTTAGTATATTTTGAAATACTTAAAATTTTTTCACTATTGTCTTTTACGCTATATAAATTTTGCGCCATTCACTGTGCAGCTTAAATAACCTGATAATTTTTTTTTCACTTCATCGATACAATTACAATGATGCCCAATTTGGCGTAGTTTTTTTTTACTACTTTTCCAAACTTAAAACCCTTTAGGGTTACATTTCATTAGGTAACTTTATTTTTGTATGTAGGGGCTTGTTTGTTGCAAGATAACTTACATTTAGGTTATTTTGGAGTACATATAACTTACTGTTTAACTTTTATTAATTGTCGCTGTGATGAAAGCAATTCTGCCATTGTTTTTTATATTTTGCAAATTAGCAAAATTCCCCATGCAACATAAATGTAATATCTTTATTCTATTTGTCAGTATGATTAGAGAAATACCAAATGTTATAGCAAAATGATGCTGCAACCTGCATGTGAAAGTTAGCCTATACTTACATGATAAAATGTCATGTCTGGCATACCTCACCCACCTCTGCCTCCATGTCTCCACAATACACTAGTCAATCGGCTATCCACACACAGATCACCCAAGATGTGACACAACTATTTATAATTGTTACATATCTCTACTGATCTGGTCATCCATGCTCAAGAAAATTGGATGGCTTTTTTTTTTTTTTTCTGTGCATTGGCAATATACGTTCTCTATATATATCTAGAAAGCAGGGCCTTGAGACAAGTTTCTTTGAGATTGTGTGTTCTGCCTTGATCAGATTACCAAAATAAAAAATAAAAATTTTAATTTTTTTTTTCTTGCACTGGTAATATTAGGTCTCCATGTATATAGAAAACAGGGTGCCGAGAGTTTTCTTTGAGACTATGTGCTCTGCTTTGCAGGGGAATAATACTGTCATCAATGTGTTATTGCATATATAGATGTATACACCAGTCTTGCTATCAACATTTGCCCGTGGTTTTATTTATTTTTTATGTAATAACAGTTTATTTTTAAACTCTGGATTGCCCTCCTATCTTTCTGACCGTCTGTGTTGTGTTTATGGACCATCTTTACTAATATTTATCCTGTAACATATTTACTTTGTGTGATCATTCACTTTGGCTTCTTCTATCAGCTGTTTTTACGATGTGTTTACATCGAACGTCTTCGCCTCCTCCCGACACTCTCCTGTTATTGGCCGGAAGAGGGGCGTGTTCACGAGAGCCCAAATTGGTGGGGACGTGCTAGGGGGGCGTGGCTATATGTTCACATGTCTCTACATAAGACACAATAGAGTAAGCAGTCAGCGTCGGCCGTGTTGATAGTACTAGGGCTCACCATCAGAGCCCCGGGAACTGCGGTTTTTACCGCAATCTTTTTTATTTTATCATCTTTACCCTTTAGTCTATCTCTCCTGATGAACCTGTAAAATTAGGAGGTGAAACGCGTATAGAATTGGAACATGAGATATTGAATATGATTTAATGAACAGAGGGTGTCTTTTTCAGCGTTGAGACTATCAGCTGCTAAGAAGGAGGACAGGTAATGTTTTCCAGGGATCTGGTCGAACCATAAACCCCTGAGTGCAAATTTTAGTGATCTGTTCCTCAAGAATAACATCAGCTGAGATTTATCAAGACCATATATACCCTCTAAAACATGATTTTAATCAATAGGGACATAGGTTATATAATCTGATATCATAGCCGTTCTGTTGTGGGTTATAGATAAATTAATTATACAGTGAATAGTCTGCTTATAGGGAACAGCTGTAATAGAGATATTCACAGTTATAAATAGGTGATTAATCTCATCACAGCAGTTTGGAATTTTATTTAGTTAATAGTCTGCTTGTGTGAAGCAGATTAAGTGTAGAAACCTATGGTTATATACAGGTGATTGATCCCACCACAGGGGAATTGTCTTTACTATAATAGATCCCAGTGGTAATAGGGAATTTATCTTGGTTAACATGTGTCGATGTTCTCTCTATTGGGGATTTTTAGCAAGTATTTAATAAAAGTTAAATTTTATTTTATTTTTTTGGGACCGATTTCTGTGATTACAGTCATTGGCCCACTTTCAACAGGGGAGTTACCATTTTGAGTGATTCATCAGAAAGAAATCCCAAAAGTTTAACCCCTTAGTGACCCAGGGCATAATAGTATGTCCTGTGTCGCATGAGGATGTATGGAGAGAGCTCAGGAGCTGAGCTCTCTCCATACAGGGCAGATGCCGGCTGTATAATACAGCCAGCACCCGCTGCTAACAGCCGCGATCGGTGCCGGCTGTTAACCCTTTAGATGTCGCAGTCAAATGGGACCACCATGGGCGTCGCCATTTTTCACCAATCCCACCCTCCAGAACATCACTGTTGGGCGGCGATCAGTTGCCATGACAGCCAGGTGCCTATTAAAGGCTCCCAGGCTTGTCACTGCATTAGCTCTATTGCACGCTGCCAGAGGCAGTAGTATTGCAGTGAATAGTATGAGAGATAAGACCCCATAAGACCCCCTAGGTTTCAAGGTCCCTAGGGGGTCTGATCATAAAAGTAAAAGAAGAAAAAAAAAGTTTTTAAAAGTATAACAAAAATAAAAAAAACACAAAAGTTCAAATCACCCCCCTTTCCCTAGATCAGATATAAAAGTAAACAAAAGTAAACATAAACACATTAGGTATCCCCGTGCTCCAAAATGCCCGAACTATTAAAATATTTATCCCATATGGCAAATGGTGTAGTGGCGAAAAAATCTCAATAGCCAAATAGCATTTTTTTCCACACTTTACCTCCTATAAAAAAATTAATAAAAAGTGATCAAACCATCAGATCTTTCCCCAAATAGTATCAATAAAAATGTCATGTTGTCTTGCATAAAAAGACGCCTTACCCAGCTCCATACATGCAAATATGAAAAAGTTACAGGTGTCACAATATGGCGACACAAATTTTTTTTCTATTTTGCAAAGTTTTACATTTTTTAATAGGTATCAAAACATTACAAATACTATATAAATTTGGTATTGCCGTGTTCGTACTGACCTGCAGAATACAGGTAACATGTCATTTTTACTACACAGTGAACGCCGTAAAAATTAAACCCATATGAAATTGGCGCATATGCAGTTTTTCTCCAATTGTACCTCATTTTGAATTTTTTTCCAGCTTCTCAGTACATTGCACAGCATATTGAATGGTACCATTACAAAGTACAATTTGTTTTGCAAACAATAAGCCTATGTGACTCTGTGAACTGAAAAATTAAAAAGTTATGGCTCTTGGAATGTGAGGAGGGAAAAACGAAAATGCAAAAATGAAAAATGGCTGGGTTTAACGTTCCCAGGAATTTAATTCTTGCTGAATTATTTTTCTCATCTGTAAATACCACCTTTAACCATTACTGTGAATGTATATGCTTCTGTTACATTTTAAATGATATGGTACAACAATTTTTGCTACATGACCAAAATTTACTTTTTTATTACTGACAACCAGAGGAATCAGTTGCAGCTTTCAGTGCATTTGAGAATAGCTTAAGGCCGGGGCCCCACGTGGTGGAAACTCTGCGGAAAAAATGCAGCATCTACAGTCACAGCAAAGTGGAATCCCATTCCCAAAAATCTTCAAAACACTGAAACAGAGTGATCACTTGGTCCAGATGCCATACACACTCAAGTTCTGAGGGAATTATGTATGGTAATAGACAAACCCTTATGTCTAATATTTAAGGATTCTGTAATGACTGGGTCTGTTCCACATGATTGGAATCAATCCTGTCAGACTAATCTGATCAGCTTCTATGAAGAGGTCAGTTCTAGACTGGACATGGGTAATGACATAGATGTAGTATATCTGGACTTTTCAAAGGCTTTTGATACTGTACCCCATAAAAGGTTGGTATGCAAATGGTATGCAAAATGAGACTGTTGGGACTGGGGGAAAACATATGCATTTGGGTTTGCAACTGGCTCATTGATAGGAAACAGAGGGTACGTGTTAATGGTAAATACTCAGACTGGGTCAAATTCACCAGTGGGGTGCCACAGGGATCAGTATTGAGTCTTCTCATGTTTAATATGTTTATTAATGACCTGGTAGAGGGTTTACAGAGCAGGGTGTCCATATTTGCAGATAATACTAAACTCTGTAAGGTAATCAAAAATGAGGAGGATAGTTGAATATTACAGGGGGATCTAAGGAAGCTGGAAGCATGGGCGGAAACTTAGCAAATTAAGTTTAATATAGACAAATGTAAGGTTATGCATTTTGATTGAAAAAATAACATTTTTTGATTATGTAATTTATAATAAATTACAGTGTTAGACTGCCACTGAAAAAGACTTGGGGATTTTGGTGGACAATAAGCTTACCTTTAGTGACCAGCGCCAGGCAGCTGCCACCAAGGCAAATAAAATTATGGGATGCATCAAAACAGGTATAGATTCTCATGACAAGAACATAGTTATGCCTCTATACAAATCTCTGGTACGGCCACACTTAGACTATTGTACACAATTTTGGGCCCCAGTATACAAGAAGGACATAATTTAACTAGAGAGAATGCAGAGAAGGATGGCCAAGATTATTAGGGGAATGGGTGGATTGGAGTACAACGATCGATTAATAAACTTCGGGTTATTCAGTTTACAAAAAAGACATCTACAGGGAGACCTAATAATGTACAAATACATGAAGGGACAGTACAAATGACTTTCTAATGATGTTTTTACTCCTAGGCCAGTGACAGTGACAAGGGGACATCCTCTACGTCTGGAGGAGAGAAAGTTTCACCAGCAACATAGATGGGGATTCTTTACTGTAAGAACAGCGAGGCTATGGAACTCACTGCCCCAGGAAGTGGTGATGGTGGATTCATTGAGCAAGTTCAAAGAGGGCCTGAATGTCTTTCTTGAACAGAAAAATATTATGGGTTATGGGTTTTAGATTTTGTTAAAGACAAGTTGATCCAGGGTTTTATACTGATTGCCAGATTGGCATAAGTCTCATGGAGTTTTTTGCCTTCCTCTTCATCAGCCCTATAGGGTTATAGCTTGGACCTGTGTTTTCATCCAACCCCATCTACTATGTAATTATGCAACTCTAATAGCTCTGTCCATTTTTCAATAAAACTATTTAAAAAATTAAGTATTGCTTTCATAACACAATGGTATGGTGCTTTTAGTTGTTTAGATTTATAGACAGCATACTGCAATGGTTAAAGTTCAGTTTGCATAGTTCTTTTCCCTGTCTGTCTGTCTGTCCATCCATCCAAGTACATTGAATGACTACTTTATTAGAGACACACTTTCACGATTGGAGCTTCACAGTATAGTAAGTAGACACGTGCCCCCACAGTGAAGCAAGAAATCAGGTGAGCAAGTTTTCCATGGATCAGTTTTAGTATGAATCCACAGTAGAATAGGGCATCAAGCCATGTGAGCAACTTTGAAAGTGGCATAGCATCAGGGTAATTTGCTTGACTATGCACCACATGTTAAAATGCTAAATCTCAAAATTAGAGATGGGTGAACTAAATCGTTACTAGCCATATTTGACCTGAATATTGAAATTGTTCGGTTCTTAACTAAACCAAATACTTTGTGATTTTTCTCGGGCAACAAAAATGGAGGCCGCAACATGCAGAGAAAATACAGAGGAGACATGTGTGATGTCCTGACATCACCTGACAGCCTCTCTGTCAATATAAGCAGTGGTAGACAGAGACCTTGCAGTGCTTATACAGATTATAAGATGCTGTGGGCAAGGAGGAGGGCCATTTTAGTGATCATTAAGCTATTAAATAATAGACATGCTACTCATCACTACATGATCCAAAGCAATTACTGAATTTTCTACTGGAATACAGCAAAAAAACTTGCAACTAGAGAATCATATGAGTAGGAGAAGTAGAATGAAGTTTAAGCAGATGTAATCAATTACAAGCAGATAGTGAGATAGATTATAGGAGTGATGGAGGGAGAATATGTGCACTGTGTTGTGAATCTGTGACTGCTGCAGTACAGACACTGGACTGTTAACCTTTTCATTGCCAATAATCTAATTTTGTCTGTCTGTTTTGCAATAGAGCATCCTGATCTGTGACTGTTCAGAGTTACATTGTTTTACTGACAGTCAGTCCTATTAAGGGTTTTTTTGGGCAAGATTTAATCTTTTTCATTAAATACATACAAACTGTCATTCTAATGGCAAAACACTGATTCTGCCTGCGCTAATCTGGAGTTTGTGGATAAATGTAAATTTCTGCATCTGGGTAAAAATAATCTTAATGACACATATATGCTAGGGGGAATAACATTGGGAGAGTCACAGATAAAGGACTACCTGGATGTACTTGTAGATCATAGATTAAATAAAGCATGCAATGTTAATTAGCTGTTTCTAAGGCCAGCCAGATATTGTCATGTATTAATAGTGGTATGAATTTGCAGGACAGGGATATAATATTACCACTTAATAAATGATTGGAATCATATTCATACCATCTGGAATATGTAGTTCAGTTCTGGGCACTAGTTCATAGAAAGGATGTCCTAGAGTTGGAAAAGGTTTAACATACGGTTACAACATTGATAAGGGGCATGGAAGACCTCAGTTATGAGTGAAGATTAAAGGAGTTAAATTTGTTTAGCTTTGAGAATAGGCATTTAAGGGGAGATATGATAAACCTTTATAAATACAGTATATAAACAGCCCATAGGGAAAAGCTGTTCCATGTAAAATCCCTTAAAAAGACATGGGGATATTCCCTCCATCTGAAGAAAAAAAGGTTTAATCTCCAGAAATGACAAGGCTTATTCACTGTAAGGACTGTGAATTTGTGTAATAGCCTACCTGTAATGCCTCTGCCTCTTCGGGCCTCTGCGCCACCCTCCGCACACACACTGCGGCAAAGGAGGCATGTTCAGTTCGATTCCTTATGTAGGGTTCTTGTTGCTTAGTCTGAACACTGCCCTAGTACCTCTTGTCTGTAATTGAATTTCAACCACACCCGTCTCCTGCACCTTTGTTTCTCTCTGCTCCTCAAATAGTTAATCTCATCCTTGCCTGTGTTATTGACAGCCTATCGTCTTATCAAGTCTGGGGTGGGTTCTTCCTTCCTATTTATTCTTTGCTTACATTCACATTGGCGCTTGCTATTGCTTTTTGTGTACTGGCCTTTACTCCTTGCTGTTTTGTTACCTGTATTGCTATTCCTGACCTCTGGCTTTGACTTTGACTATTCTCTTGGATTTTGATTCTGTACCTCATTGCTTGTCTGTTACTGACTCCTTGGCTAGCTGACCTCCCTTTTTGTTGTTCATCCTGTCCGCGTTCTGTGTTGTCACTTATATTAAAAAGGGACTGTCGACCAGTTGCTGGCTGTCGCCTAGGACAGATCAGGCAAGTTAGCCAGGGACAGTGGGGAAAACAAAAAAATACACAGTGTGTCAGAATTGTTGCCAATCACTAATATAATTAAGCAGTATGCAGAAAAAAAAAGTGATTGGAAAAAACAGGGCAGGGGACAGACAAAAAGGGAGGAGGAGGAAACACTTGTGCAAGTACTAACAATAAGAATGTGTGTAGCAATAGTAACACTACTTCTTTTGGTGTAGATGTGGATAGTACCACCAGTACGTAAGGAGTAGGGTCCCAACCCTTAACTTGTCATAGATAATGGACTCCGTACTAGAAGGCATTTTGAATAGTGAAATTTATTTCCAAAATATAATGAGTAAAGTACAATTCAAGTTGTGACGTTTCGGTCTCATTGACCTTCATCAGACTCTTGAAAAATAGTATGCAGGAAATGATCCCAAAGCGATATAGGGCGCATAAGGTGCATCAGGCAGCAAAAATCTGCTAGGTATAAGGGTAGCGCCTTATACCTAGCAGATTTCTGCTGCCTGATTGGAGGCTATTGTATCCAAGAGTGATGTGATCTTGAGTCAGGCTCTGTGTTTCTCCTCTTCCTCTAATGCTGTAGCATATAATTAGCTGCTAGGCCTTTCTAGACTGTCAAACATGTCTTCTTCACTGACAGAGATCCGAGTAGTGATGTGGCACCTACTGAGAATCCTATTTCTCCTAGTCAGTGCAGTCTTCCTCCCCTTTGAGTTTGATGTGAACAGTCAGCATTTCTTACAAGTAGAGGAAGCAGAGATGGCAGAGGAAATAATATCTGTTGGTGGTGGAGGTGGTAATGAAAGGGGGTGTGGTACTGGTATTTATTCTGGTAGGGACACTTGGAGGAAATCTGGAGTGTGCAGGAATCCAATGGCCATGATGAGCAGGGAAGATAGTACCTGGCAACCAAGTCAAAGTGACATCAGAGGAAAGGGTTGGTGGCAGTAGTGATAATAACTATGCCAGTGTGCATCCCCAATATCCTAAAAGCCTGTCTGGGGCAGACTCAGGGACAGCTGGTAGTGGCAGCCACATTTCCACTGCTGCTGGTGTTAGCAGCATCAACTACACATGTTTATCTCCCGTGTGGGAATTTTTTTTGTACATTGCCAAACAATAAATCCAAGGCAATGTACAAGATCTACAAGCAGGTCGTGCAGGAATAAATGCATTTCTACATACATCAACAGTTTATTTCCCAAAATAAACTTGGCAGTGGCACTGGCAGGGGTAGTGAAGAAGACCATCCTAATCCTTCTCTCTGTGATCTTCCTTGTAGGCAGGTCACATATACATCTAGCTAATTGTCATCATTATCATCATCACCGACTGTTTCTCCTCCTCTTACACACCGTCATTAAGATATTATTACCAAAGCATTTGTGATTGCAATCATTTTCTGGAAGAAATTGAGTATTATCTGACAGAATTGCAGGGGTGCCAATACTTTTGGCCATCACTGTATGTTTTAAGCCAGTTAAAGCTATGGTTCGTATCAATCCCGGAACAAATCTTTGGACCGAACCATCCGGTAAATTCATAAAGCAGTTTTACAGCATAAAAAGTTTAACATTGAATATCACTAGTAATTATTATGCATTTCTTGTTCTCTATTGTACATTGACTTACCAGGAAAAACCCCTCTGCATAAAGTATACAATGAACATGTTTGATAGGATGTGAGGCATGTCCATAGATGCCAAATGTACAAATCATTGAAATAGTATCTGTTACACTGCACAACATGATAAAAAAAAAATCTATATGAATGAGGTAAGGTAAACTCAAAGTTGCAGTGATAAGATTTTAGTGCAAGAACCCCTGTAAGTAATTTAAAGCAAACCACATGAGAATACACTCAAAATATACTGTATAACTATAAAAACAAGAATAATAGATTTTTTTTTGTATAATTCATTAGTTGGTAAGATGTTCAGCTCATGAATATATTATGACTGACATCTTAACTGTGTGTTACCATGGTTACTACCCATGCTTGTCAGTAGTTCATGGTTGATAAGCATGTGCTGTTATGCTACAAAAATATATTTTTATTGTAAAAAGAAATAATTGCCATATACACATTCCAGTATTGGAAATATTATAGCTTATCAAGCATTAATGACATCCATAAATATAGTAGTGTAATCCTCCACGATAGATTAAGATTTAATGCATGCAAGTAATTTTTTATTTACATTTTTCCATATGTAGTCTTCAATTATTAAATCATGCAATAAATAGGCATCATTTTTTATTAAGATTCAATACAGTGAGTAATTTATTGAGATTCAATACAATTTTATTGAAGAATATTCTTACAAAATATAGCAAAACATAGATTTCCAGACGAATGTCCCACAGGATACTGTACAATAGTATACCAAGTGAAATAATTGACACATGCCATAGGATATCAAATATTATCACAGATATGTAAATGTTACCGACATCATAAACAGATGTCTAAACTGCAAAATATAACAGACTGGTAGTGATGAGGTATTTCAGTGTAGAAGCAAAGAAACTGACTATTGTCAAATACAAATAAGTGACAGTTAAATGACATGCAATGAGACAACCAGGAGATTCAGCAAATGGTTTACATAAAAAAAGACGTATTGTGTGCCTAATCTCATCTGTAATAACTATTAGCTATATTCACTTTCTTTTTATGCCATTTTCTGACAGATTTGCACCTATCTAATATTAATTGTGGCTTCTCGTAAAAGCTGAGAAATTAGTCAAATTCAACAATTGCACCTAATACAAAAGTTGCATTTCTAGGCGCAAAATCACTGCACCCCATTATTTAATAATTGCATCTAGAAGCTTCCCAGTACCACTGGAGTTGCACCAAACAATAAGTGATAATTATAAATTATGTTCGTTTTCAAAAGTTCATTTTTAAAATTGCACCAAATTCATCAAGCATTTGAGACTACAGGTGTATCTCAATAAATTAGAATATCTTTGAAACTTTTATTTATTTCAGTAATTAAATTAAAAAAGTGACCTCCTATATTTTCTAGATTCTTTACACACAGTGTTCTATTTCAAGTGTTTTATTTTTGTAAATGTTGATTATGGATTACAGGTAATGAAAACCAAAATCTAAGAAAATTAGAATAATAAATATAAATAATATAATAAAATTGTGAAAAAGTTCAGTATTGTAAATTCAGTGTGTCACCTGCCAAGGTTTCCTAAGCCTTTAAATGGTCCCTCAGTTTGGTTCAGTAGGACACACAATCATGGAAGAAGCTGATTATGAATTGTATTACTGAATTACTGAAATGAATGAACGTTTCAAAAATATTCTATTTATTGAGATGCACCTGTATTTGATGAATTTGTATCAATTTGTGCAATTTTTTTTTTATATTAGTAAATCAAGTCGATTTTAGGCTGAGGCTCCATGTTGCGGAAACACAGCTTTTTTGTTGCAAATTTTGCAGCGTCTTTTTAAGCCAAAGCCAAGAATGGCTACAAAAGGATATACTTCTCCCTTCTGCTCAATCCACTCCTGGCTTTAGCTAAAAAAAAACGCAGCAAAATCTGCTACAAAAAAAGTTGCGTTTCTACAATGTGGGGCCTTGGCCTTAGTCGCATTTGATGAATGCCCCCAATGTATTTACAAACTAATTTGGTGTTTGTGGAGGACCAGATGAACATGGCAAGATCATTCAAGAGGTCCATTTACTTAATTAACTAGAGCTATACCATTTTGAAGTAGCATATAGCAGTTTGTATTGGAAATTCAGAAAGAATCTAATAAAATGGGTTCCCTATTTCACATTGGTTATTTTCATATATATATATTTGATGTCACTATGGTGAAATTTTGCATTATGTTTGAGCACTGTTTCATTTTTCTTTTGTTTTTTGTGTTTTATATTTGTATTTTTGTAGCATTATATGTCTTCGATGAGGCCATAAAAGACCCTTAGAAGACAT
This sequence comes from Leptodactylus fallax, assembly GCA_947044405.1. Taxonomy (NCBI): domain Eukaryota; kingdom Metazoa; phylum Chordata; class Amphibia; order Anura; family Leptodactylidae; genus Leptodactylus; species Leptodactylus fallax. Next base: position 7,668,264 of record CAMRHE010000021.1, read on the forward strand.
TCACACTTTCTAATTATTATTTTTTTTCCAGATTTGCACTGTAAATGGGGCAACCATAGGTGATCATGTGGTCACTGGGACCAATAGAAGTGGCAGCTCTGATGCTTCCTGTATTCATTACATAGTCATCACTGACTTAGTGTGAAAAGAAGAAAACAGAAGCGGTTATAAACTACTTCTATCTTCTCCTCTAGGAGACCTGACCACTTCTTTTTGTTTGCAGGAGTAGGAGCTTTTTGATGATGCCATATATGTACAATTATTTTATGGTTATAGAGGACTAGTTAACAGGACCATCAACTCCAAATCTTTACATCTTTAGGTGCTACTCCATTGATTCTGTCACAGTCTGAACTTTTTCTCTATTCCCTAGCATTCATGAGCAATCATTTCTGTTATTTTCCCTACCCAAGATAGTAATTTGGCTCTCTACTGTCAGTCCACATTTGTCTGCTCTAGCTCAGGACTGCCTGCCTAAGACTAAGGCCCCACATTGCGGAAACGCAGCTTTTGCTGAGTTTTTTTGAGCCAAAGCCAGGAGTGGATTGAGCAGCAGGTGAAAGTATAAAAACTTCAAATATATTTCCAATGCCTTTTGTAGCCTTTTGTAGCCATGCATTTTTCAGCTTTGGCTGAAAAAAACAAAACAAAGCACAATCTGCAACAAAAAAGCTACATTTCCACAACATGTGGCCTCAGTTTAAAGGTAGAGAGACTAAAGAGCTGAAGCTAACATCACTGTTTACTATGGAAGGTAAGGGCTAAAGAAAAAAACACAACTGCATCGCAAGCAGTGGATTGGTACTTATTAAAGAATGCAAAGATTATGAGGTGGTAGAGCAAGTGAAAAGTCCCCCTTAAATAACTCCAAGGGATTCAAGGCATCATTTTTTTTTTCCATTTTTCTGCAATGTGAACTGATACAGTGCTGGCCAAAAGTATTGGCACCCCTGCAATTCTGTCAGATAATACTCAATTTCTTCCAGAAAATGATTGCAATCACAAATGCTTTGGTAATAATATCTTCATTTAATTTGTCGTCAATGGAAAACCACAAAAAGAATTGTCAAAAAGCCAAATTGGATATAATTCCACACCAAACATAAAAAAGGGGGTGGACAAAAGTATTGGCACCCTTTGAAAAATCATATGATGCTTCTCTAATTTGTGTAATTAACAGCACCTGTTACTTACCTGTGGCACATAACAGGTGGTGGCAATAACTAAATCACACTTGCAGCCAGTTGAAATGGATTAAAGTTGACTCAACCTCTGTCCTGTGTCCTTGTGTGTACCACATTGAGCATGGAGAAAAGAAAGAAGACCAAAGAACTGTCTGAGGACTTGAGAAGCAAAATTGTGAGGAAGCATGAGCAATCTCAAGGCTACAAGTCCATCTCCAAAGACCTGAATGTTCTTGTGTCTACCGTGCCAGTGTCATCAAGAAGTTTAAAGCCCATGGCACTGTGGCTAACCTCCCTAGATGTGGACGGAAAAGAAAAATTGACTAGAGATGTCAACGAAAGATTGTGCGGATGGTGGCTAAAGAACCTCGACTAACATCCAAACAAGTTCTAGCTGCCCTGCAGTCCGAGGGTACAACAGTGTCAACCCATACTATCCGTCGGCGTCTGAATGAAAAGGGACTCTATGGTAGGATACCCAGGAAGACCCCTCTTCTGACCCAGAGACATAAAAAAGCCAGGCTGGAGTTTGCCAAAACTTACCTGAGAAAGCCAAAAACTTTTTGGAAGAATGTTCTCTGGTCAGATGAGACAAAAGTAGAGCTTTTTGGGAAAAGGCATCAACATAGAGTTTACAGGAAAAAAAAAGAGGCCTTCAAAGAAAAGAACACGGTCCCTACAGTCAAACATGGCGGAGGTTCCCTGATGTTTTGGGGTTGTTTTGCTGCCTCTGGCACTGGACTGCTTGACCGTGTGCATGGCATTATGAAGTCTTAAGACTACCAACAAATTTTGCAGCATAATGTAGGGCCCAGTGTGAGAAAGCTGGGTCTCCCTCAGAGGTCATGGGTCTTCCAGCAGGACAATGACCCAAAACACACTTCAAAAAGCACTAGAAAATGGTTTGAGAGAAAGCACTGGAGACTTCTAAAGTGGCCAGCAATGAGTCCAGACCTGAATCCCATAGAACACCTGTGGAGAGATCTCAAAATGGCAGTTTGGAGAAGGCACCCTTCAAATCTCAGGAACCTGGAGAAATTGGCCAAAGAAGAATGGTCTAAAATTCCAGCAGAGCATTGTAAGAAACTCATTGATGGTTACCGGAAGCGGTTGTTCGCAGTTATTTTCTCTAAAGGTTGTGCTACCAAGTATTAGGCTGAGGGTGCCAATACTTTTGTCCGGCCTATTTTTGGAGTTTTGTGTAAAATGATAAATGATTTGACTTTTTTTTTCATTCTCTTTTGTGTTTTTTCATTGCAAGCAAAATAAATGAAGATATTATTACCAAAGCATTTGTGATTGCAATCATTTACTGGAAGAAATTGAGTATTATCTGACAGAATTGCAGGGGTGCCAATACTTTTGGCCAGCTCTGTATGTCCTACTTGCCACCTAAACTCCAGAGAAATGGCACTTAAATGCACATCCAACAAAGCTAAAGAAATAATTGGTTTAAGTTCCATATTTCATCAGAAATATACTAAATAATATGCCCCGAAATTTGTATACTGCTTTGCACGACCAATGGTAGTATAATGTTCCTCCGTTACCACAAAATAATGCATTTGCATAGGTGATATTACAATTAAGTGAAATTGTAAAGTTAACCCAGGACCAATCAGTATAAATCAATGAAAACAAAAAAAAAGTCACTCTAATAAAGGCCGCCCTCATTTGCACAAAAAATTCCACATGAATCATAAAATAAGCATGCAGGTCTATAGTTGCCACTGGTATCTAAATGATGCCCCTAAAATAGACCCAAAAAGTGTGTAATAGCGGAAAAGGACTGAGATGTCATAAGAACATCAACTAACATGATCCTTCCATTGTAGTTGATGCATATACTACAGGCTCCCAAACAGGGGTGTAGCTATAGGGGGTCCAGCAGTTCCAATCCCTGGACCCTATGGGGCCCCCAAAGGTCTCTGTATCCCCATTACAAATTTTGCACTGGGGTCCAGAAGCTTCAAGTTACTCCACTGCTCCCAAATGTTCTCTAAAGGAACCAATACACACAACAATCAGCCTAAGAGAAGGTGGAAAAACTTCTTATGAACCTTTAGTAGTGACTAAATGATGGGATTTTCGACATATAAATAATCAAAAGAATTTTCATAACTCCCAAACTCACAAAATCCTCCAAAACAAGCTTAAATGGGTTGCACCTAAGAATAAAAACAGAAGTGCATTTGTGTGACTGGTGCTCCATTCATTTGTATTGAGCCACCAGGATGGCAATCTCCGGATTTTTGGTTCTGCTGATCGACATTTTGGGTTATAAACACTTCATCAGACATAAAGTTAGGGTACCGTATTAAATCATTATGGCAAGTCAACAGATAAAGTCCCAATATGGTAAACACTGGCTGGTCATGGGACCAGGAGTCAGGGATTGCAGCCATTCATTTGTTACACGAAACTAAACTTTGATATACTTGAATAATGGTGATATTTCTGGATAATAATCACTTGTTTTATATGATCTAAAGAAAAGAAAAACACATTGAGCAGATAAAAACCTGACATTCTGTTCCATTCTTTATTTAACAATTTTACAGCAGTATAGTTACTGTATATACTATTACAGCATTACCTTGTATGTTATCCAGCTTTCCTAGGACCCTGAAATATGAGCCTGAAGCAGGAAATAGTCCCTCTGATCCTTCTTGAGATGGTTCTACTCCTTCATTGGAGTCCAGCTGTGTTTAATTAAACTGATTGGACTTGATTAGGAAAGACACACACACCTGTCTATATAAGACCTCACAGCTCACAGTGCATGTCAGAGCAAATGAGAATCATGAGGTCAAAGAAACTGCACAAGGAGCTCAGAGACAGAATTATGGCAAAGCACAGATCTGGCCATGGTTACAAAAGAATTTCTGCAGCACTCAAGGTTCCTAAGAGCACAGTGGCCTCCATAATCCTTAAATGGAAGAAGTTTGGGATGACCAGAACTCTTCCTAGACCTGGCCGTCCAGCCAAACTGAGCAATCATGGGAGTAGAGCCTTGGTGAGAGAGGTAAAGAAGAACCCAAAGATCACTGTGGCTGAGCTCCAGAGATGCAGTAGGGAGATGGGAGAAAGTTCCACAAAGTCAACTATCACTGCAGCCCTCCACCAGTCGGGGCTTTATGGCAGAGTGGCCCGAAGGAAGCCTCTCCTCAGTGCAAGACATAAGAAAGCCCACATAGAGTTTGCCAAAAAACACATGACGGACTCCCAGACTATGAGAAATAAGATTCTCTGGTCTGATTAGACGAAGATTGAACTTTTTGGCGTTAATTCTATGCGGTATGTGTGAAGAAACCCAGGCACTGCTCATCACCAGCCCAATACAATCCCAACAGTGAAACATGATGGTGGCATAGACCTCAGAATGGGCCAAAGGTTCACCTTCCAACAAGACAATGACCCTAAGCACACAGCTAAAATAACCAAGGAGTGGCTTCGGAACAACTCTGTGACCATTCTTGACTGGCCCAGCTAGAGCCCTGACCTCAACCCAATTGAGCATCTCTGGAGAGACCTGAAAATGGCTGTCCACCAACGATCACCATCCAACCTGACGGAGCTGGAGAGGATCTGCAAGGAAGAATGGCAGAGGATCCCCAAATCCAGATGTGAAAAACTTGTTGCATTATTCCCGAGAAAACTCATGGCTGTACTAGCTCAAAGGGTGCTTCTACTCAATATTGAACATGTGATAGTTCAGTTTTTCTTTTTTAATAAATTTGCAAAAATATCTACATTTCTGTTTTTTTTCTGTCAAGATCGGTTGCTGAGTGTACATTAATGAGAAATAAAATGAACTTTTTTGCTTTTAGCAAATGGCTGCAATGAAACAAAGAGTGAAAAATGTAAAGGGGTTTGAATACTTTCCGTACCCACTGTATGTACATACCAAAATTTTAACTTAAATCGACCCTAAATATTACATGACCCCAATGCAACTGCAGTAGACACTCATGCATAATATGATTATGTGGCTTAAATCTAAATATTGGTTAAATATTGCTTATATAATATATTGATATTGTTTCACCCCTTCTAGCTACAGCTATTTTTCAATTTATTTATTTATTTATTTTTTACTCCTCACTTTCCAAAAGCCATAACTTTTTTGATTCTCCATTCACAAAGCTATATGAGGGCTTATTTTTTGAAGGTAAAATTGTGCTTCATAATAATGGTACATTTTATATTCCATATGATGTACTCAGAAACTGGAAAAAAAATTGGTTAGAATTAGAAAAAAAACTGCATTTGTACCATTTTCTTATGGGTTTTGTTTTACAGTGGATAATTATGATTACGGCAATACCAAATGTATTTAGGTTTTGTTCTAACACCTTAAGAAAAATCCCAAACTTTTAAAAATAAAAAAAATCCATGACTTTTTACATATTGTGTGTGGAGCTGTATAGGTCAAGTTGTACCATTTAATTATACCATTTTGTCACATATTTTCACTACTTTTTATTCAAATTTTTTTGGGACAAAACAGCAAACAGTGGTTTGATGTTTTGGCACCCAATCAGCTTCCTGAGTGGGCAGTATATTTAATGCCCTGACATCCAGCTTACTATTAAGGTGGATGTTAGGAAGGGGTTAAATAATATTGCCATTTGGTCATGAAATAATGCTTCTGTTTAATGCTCAAATAATATCGTAGATTAGTCAAATGGGTTAAGCAGTGCCCCAATAATACATCTATACAATGCATCTTCCTAAGTGCAAAGCCAGTTTTATACACTCTACGCAAGCGTAGTAGTCCTACGCCCCTACGATTATCCATACGTTCATTTCGCAGCGCAGCTACATTGTTCACGTAGTTTGCGCAATGCGCAATGAATCTTTCACCACACTATACCTAGCGTGGTTTCCATAGCGCGCCGGGTACTACCACGCATGCGCAGTAGTTATTTTGAACGCTGAAACATACTAGACCATATTCTTTACTCTGGAACACTATTTTGTGATTGTTTCTGAAGATGACAGCTTATCCACTGGATATTTTCATGAAAGATTCAGGTATTTAAGGTATTTATTGTTTGTGTATTGATCATTTATTGATTTTTTTATTTGTTGCATGCTAAATAGTCCTTCTAATAGAGTGAAAGGAGTTGGGGGATTTTTATGGGCAATATAGAGAGGAAGTACTTGATTTTGGGCATTATTATAATTATTATACATTTAATCAAATTTATCTTAATGACATCCTGGAGTAATGGCTGGAGGATTAAGCTAAGTCAATCTTGCTATTTGGCATTTACGTTTACTCTTAGATATTTAATATAGGGTTGGAACCAATTAAAAGGGGAGTTTTGAGATAATGAGTTTTTCTCTAGAGTTGAAAGAACTGTTCAGAACTTGAAATTTACTTTAGTTTATTTTGAAATTGGATATTAAGCCAAAGTTTTAAAAGAGAGTCTTAAGGAAAGGGAGAGCTGTTTGTGGGTTTGTAATAATCTTTAGCGTGTCATCTGCTAAGGCCGCAATCTTACGAGCCCCACCCGCACAGGTCATCTCTTCAATGGGGACAAATAAAAGGGGAGAGAGCGGCTACCACTGTTTAGTTCCACTACTTACATCAAATCGAGGGGAGAAGGTATCACATACCATTGATATTTATAAATAAAGAAAATAGCATTCATGAAACACAAAGGGATGTTAAATCATGATAGTGCCTCTGTCATGAAGCTTTAGAATACTCTGTCAAAAGCCTTCTTGACATCTGTGCTGAGAAGGACAGTTTTGGATTTCTTTTTACGTGATTGCTGTATCAGATTCAGGATTTTATAGACATTGTGTCTTCCTTCTCTGTGGGTCACAAACTCCATTCAGTTTGTATTTATTAGATGGAGGATCAGGGGTTGTAATTTAGTTTAGCAATTAGTGCTAGGTCTGTGTTCAAAAGCGATATGGAATGATAAATTCTACACAACATGCACTATAGCTTTTTGTTCCTTCTTTGGGAATGATTAAATGTTGGCTAGAAGGGTTTGTGGGGGTAAACAGAATCCCTTTCAATGCTTCATTAAATAACTGATGATTAAAGTTATGGAAAAGAATGGTTGTGGACAAATTTTTACTCTTTTGGCATACATTTTCTGAGGCTGTGAACTGATTGCATACCATCAATTCCCTTGTCTAAGTCTGTGATTGGCTCAGTGTGGCTCAATATAATCTTTGCCTGGGGAAGGAAAGTGGAGAAGGATACTTTTAGACTCCAGGGATCATTAGAACTCACCCTAGGTTGTAGATAAAATCTCTCTGAATATACCAGTTAAGTGTAAGTGAGCAAAGAATTATGACTAGGATGTCTATTGGTTACAATCCTAAAACTCTACATATCAGAATCAGGTAGGTGATGTCTGTCAGCAGGCCATAACAGTGGAGACGGGCTCTCACGAACCTACAAAAGTCTCAGTACCAGCTGTTTGCAGAATTTTTGGTCCTTTTGAACCCAGAGCTTTAGCCCTGGTAAAGATGAGAGCTGCTACAGAGCAGTCCTGTCATACCTATAAGTATCTTGGCTCCACTCATTACAACAATTCAAACCTCGCTATGCTGCATTAAGAGAAGGTTATACATTGGCTATAGAGCACCCAATGTATTCCTTGTTCTGGCAATGTGAAGTCACCAGGCAGTGTTGTGGAGCAGCTCTGATGAAGTAGCTTCTGATAACCAGGGAGTGCTGCTAAATCGAAAGCTGCCATACCAGATCCCTGACTTGTGGTCAAGATGTTGGGTACCTCACTGCAGACCTGGGAGCCTTGTGAAGCCAGTGGGTGGTCGACTATGGGGAGCCAGTGTTCTCAAGCCAGTAGTCTGTTCAGTGAGGCTCAGGGCTGGGGAACTGCCAGATCTTGGCTATGCAGATGCCTAAGAGAGAGAGAGAGGTAAATACACCCCAAAGTCACACACTTGGATTGTGGGAGAGACCTAGGGTGATCAGGCTAGATATGTGGTAGTGAGGAAGATAATCAATAGAAAACAAAAACAAAGAATCTCACTCTCCATGCTTCTTCTCTGGTTCTCATACCCCCAGATGAGATTTAATGTGGATAAAGTAAGTTGCAGTAACTGGGTCTACTGCATACAGTATATGCTAAATGGAATAACACTAGGGACAACAGAACAAGAGAATTACTGGTTGCATGTAAGCTAAGCGGCAGTACTCAATGTTAAGCAGCAGCTGGAATAGCAAACTATTAAGATATAACAAAGGAGAAATAAAACCCAGGATCCAAATTTAATATTAGCCCTCTATAAATCCCTTAGACAGGATTTGATTTACTTGTATAAATATAAGTGGGGTCGGTACAGAGAACCAGTATGTAATGCTGATCCAGGGATTTATTCTAATTGCTTTGTTTGGGAAGGATTTTTTCCTCCAATATGGGGAATTTGGCATTAGCCTCATAGGGGTTTTTTGCCTTCCTCTCGATCAACATTATAGGATTGTAGTTTGAATTTGATGTACATGCATCTTTTTAGAACTTAGTAACTATAACTATGTAACTTATCAGCATTAGGGGTAACTTATCTAATGATAGGGGACAGCCTGAAATTAAAGTATATATTAGTAAAACTCAACTTCAGATTATCTATTTAGAGGAAGGAGCATCTTTTTGATTTGCTGATTAAACTCTTTGGTAAATAAGGCAACTAAAGGCCCAGAGACCTCCTTGACGTTTCTGTGACATGCTGATACTGTAAGATAGTATTATTTGGAAATTATGCGGCACTGTAATTTTGATACTTTGTGGCACAAGTTTTATTGATCTCCCAGGTGGCAATATTATCAGAAAACTATGAAGCAGTATTACTTTAGTAGTGTTTGGCATAACTTTGTTAACGCAGTAGGGCATGTCCAGAATTTTCAATGAACTCAAGATGCTTCTGGGGTAGAAATGGCTACTCATGCACAATCACTCTACATTGAAATCAAAGGCATATACAGTAAAGAAACAGTCTAATCTGCATTGGGAAAACCCATTTAGGTTGTCACACTTGATTGAAATAGGTGTGTTATTATAAGATCTAAGGAACTCCAGATATTTTTGCTTTATACCTCCATGTTAGCTTCTTCTTTAGTCTCAATTTCAAACTCTGAAGGTTGTCTTGAGAGCTATAACATACCTTTTTATACATTCACACATACATGTCCAAGTCTTTTCCATAAAATCATTAGAACATGACAATTTAGAGAGAAAGAAATAATTTATATTACCTTTGTGGTGATATGGTTTCAATTTTCTTTTGCAATAGAAAGCTTGATTTATTTCTTGTTTCACACTTTTCAATACAAATGGATTTAAAATAGATTGCAGCTCCACAATGTTCTACAAGCCTTGTAAAATAACATGGATGATGATATAAATAATGCAGAGAAAAAGATAACATTAACAAAATCATTTTGACAAAGAACCAATAGTTATTATTACACATAAAGTGTAACAATATTGTAAGCTAGGCTTGTAAAAGCTGAAAAAGCAAGACATATACTAAAGTTTGCATTTAATATATAAATATGTATGACTGGGGAGTTTTTACTCTGTTCAGTTCCCTCACTAGAGGCGTAACAGGAGCTCTCTCTAAGGAACTCCTGCTCTATTGTGTAACTTAGTCTCTGTTAATGATTAAAGAGCTGTATATTAGAAGCTTAAATACTATTTCAAGATATGATTCCAATCAGTTTTATAAATGAATGAGTATAAACTAAACAATTGAATTATTCCATTGATCAAATAGTATAGAGAAAGACTATACAACTCAGCTTCAACTCATACTAATGTCCTCTTCTGTGCTTCTTAAAAAATGTGTCACCATTTTTTTTATTAATTTATTAAAACTTGATAGTGAATAGTGAAATATCTCTTTTCGAATCTGTTTTTATTTTATTTAGATTATTTATATAGAAATGTATTTAATGATTATTATTATTGTTTGTTTATTTAAAATTTTAAACAAGACGTTAACCAAAAACATAAATGGGTGTGCAGACCCTCCACAATCAAAAGAACAAAAAGATTTAAGTATCACATATATGTTCAAGGTAAAGTTAATCCTAGGCCCACACCCTGCAGAAAAACCTAATCCCACAACCCCTCTGACCTACTTCACTTTAGGTCACCCTTAGCCTGTCCAAAGTGCCCTTTAACAGCTCCATCAGATACCATTCAGTAATAGTGATTGGGGTCATCAGTTGCCTGGACTCACAATCAACTAAATTTGTCAGAATAAAAGATCTCAACTTTACCACAAACTTTTTGTAGCAGCAGGCTTTGCCCACTCCACTTCCAAATTCTCTAGATGAAGACAGTGTTTCATCTGAGCTATAATGATCTGAGTAGTCGGAAATATGAGCTGGATCTAGTAGTGCAACAACAATCGCTGAGTGTAGATTTTTTTTTAAATTCTACTTTCTATACATGATTATGGGAGTTGCCATCTTGACTGAGCTTCCCCTCTGCTCTGTTTTCATCATTCACAACATAATCCTGGCCGTTGGCAGCAATAGTCTGAAGCTGACTTGCGGTCTATGGGAGAGTGCTCTCTGAAGGGAAGGGAAGTAGATGAACTGTGACATCAACTATTGTCAGTAGTGAATGTAATGATGGGTCATTGGATTTATCCATAGAGGTTTTATCATCTATTGTAATCCTATTTCTAATGTAAATGATGTGACTGCCACAAAGAACACCTGTACTGTTATAAAGAAAACCCCCTAAAATTCATAAATTGGTAAATGCACAATAAATTCTACAGGTTACATAAATATAAAAGCTTCACTCCATTACACAGTGTATAATTCATTCACAAAGCAATACTGCAGTATTTTATACTGTATGTTACTGTCTGCCACAGTACCTCCCTCATTTTAAGCAACGTTATTATGCCTATCTACAAACCAAAGCCGTCAGTAGAGTAACTCAATTGTCCTATCTGTTCCAAGTTGAAATGATAGTCACATACTGTATATTCAAATATTGAATTTCTCCTGCTTAGTGTTTGTCATTTAAAGCTCTGTATGCAATGTGACAGTACTCTAACAGTTGTAAGCTAATTTACCTTACCACATTTGACTTAAGTGATAGAAACTGTATTGCAATACAAATACTTAGTAACATTTCTATGGTATGAATATAGCCTTGTCACCTGTAGATTTAGAGTATACAATACATGCAGAGTCCACACTCCATCTCAGAGAAGAGGCACCAGCAGTAAACTGGTCAATTTGGGTCCACGTGGGACTCAGATATTGCTGTGCCAAAAAATCCCCTCCTGGATGCCCCACTGCTCCAACCTTGATGTAGGTAGGTACTTGAAATTTGTAAAGATTATGTTGCTTATAAATTTAACTAAATATGTTCTAGGGTACGCATATGCCCATTCTTTGGTAGCATAATAAGTATTATGAAAACTCATACCATAACACAAAGGTTAAAGAGGCTGTCCATCTTTTTGATATTGAAGATCTATCCTCAGGATAGGTCATCGAAATTAGTTCGGTAGGAGTCTGACAGCCAGCACTCCCATCAATCAGGTGTTCATAGCAGCTGCCATTTTCAGAAATTCACAATTGATGGAGCTGGAAGAAGATGGCTCTGTCCATTGAGAATGGGTGCTGATCTTCAGCAACCTGACATCATGACCCTGAGGATAGGTTATCAATATCAAAAAGCTGGATAGCTCTTTTTATATGAAACCATTACTCAAACCCTTAGTATCAATATATGAAGCTCATATATTGCCTAAGATTCTGTTCTGGACAATTTTGAAGTACATCGTTAACTCTCCCTGATTCATTTTTCATAAATTGCAGGGCCACAAAACATTCAATCTGATGACTTGCAATTACTGTGTAAAATGCTCAAATTTTACTAAGAGACATAAATATTACAAACGTGCTCACTGTGGCATTTTACAGCACCCTTGAGGTCCTTCCAATGTTCTGTTTTGTCATTGGACTAAATAGATTATTCCTGCTACAAGAATTGTGATTTACCGTGCAAATAATTGTAGTTTCACAATTTATTTTAGGGGAATACATGATTCTGCATCCCAGATATATGCCACAAACAAAGAAACTTTTGGAGACAACCATGTACTGTATTCTTTTTGTAAAAAGTATGCTATAAAGCAGGAGGAATGATCAGCATGAGTGACAGTTTTGTAGAGGTACAGCTTATAATTTATTGAGGTAAATCTTGGCTCACTCTGAGCTCATGATCCCAGAGGACAGCTTCTGTATGTGACTGACAACCTTCCTTGTATGCATGGCCATACAAGCTTGGATAGAATAACTAATAAGATTGCCTAGAAAATATTCTTCTGAAAAATTAAAATAGTATCAAGAAGCGGTTAATTGAACTCTATAAGTAAGTGAAATATAATTTTAAAACATTAGGATATTATTAAAGGGGCTTCCACAAAGAACATTTGTTACCTATCCACTGGACAACAGGAGCTTCACTGTTGGTATTCTCATCGATCACTAGTACTTAGGTTCTGAGCTCCCTCTTTTTTTACTGTTTTGGTAGAAGAATTTAATTGAATTAATATCAATGATGTGCTCTGCAGATCCATACAATATTATGGGAGTTATGGTGTACTTGGAAGTGCTATGATTACTAGGGGCATCAGTGGTGAGTCCCCCAGTAATTTATTGTGAAGATAGATTAAATCTACCTTGAAAGAACCCCCCTTTAAGTTGAAATGTAATTTAGACAAGATAACACCTAGTGAATTTTGACCATCTAGGCCTAACATGTTTGTGGAAGGCAAGTTTGGGAAGGTAGGTATTGAATAGCATTTGTTAATGGAACAAAGTTTCAGTCTACAACAAAAATTCAGTTTTGTTGCGCATATGGCTTTAGCAACACTGAAGTGCTGACAAATGGTAAGGCTAAATTAATATTCTAGCGAACTCCTAGTGTCAATTTTTAAAGAAATTGTTGAAAATTGAGAAATTGAGCATGTTCCAACTAATGTACGAAATATGCCTATAAGAATAGGGTAGATTTACTAATACTGTCTAGTAGTTAGATGGTGCAAACTTAAACAGCTTTATCACAATGGCTTATTTTGGTTTATAAATCTGGTGTATCTATAAATTGTCAAGTATAAATTCATACCACCTATTTGTTGATTTAGTTTACTCTAAAAATGTAGTAAACTTTTGGGGCATTTTTGCCACCTTGCACCTTTTCCCACTAACCTCTGCCATCTTGTCAGAAACATGGCAAAAATTTTGGAGAAAATTTTGCTAGAATTCTGAAAGCATTGTTGTAATGAAAGCCTTGTGTATACCTGTATATACAGTGGGGAAAAAAAAGTATTTAGTCAGCCACCAATTGTGCAAGTTCTCCCACTTAACAAGATGAGAGAGGCCTGTAATTGACATTGTAGGTAGACCTCAACTATGAGAGAAAAAATGAGAAAAAAAAATCCAGAAATACACATTGTCTGATTTTTAAAGAATTTATTTGCAGATTATGGTGGAAAATAAGTATTTGGTCAATAACAAAAGTTCATCTCAATACTTTGTTATATATCCTTTGTTGGCAATGGCAGAGGTCAAATGTTTTCTGTAAGTCTTCACAAGGTTGGCACACACTATTGCTGGTATGTTGGCCCATTCCTCCATGCAGATCTCCTCTATATCAGTGATGTTTTGGGGCTGTCGCTGGGCAACACGGACTATCAACTCCCTCCAAAGGTTTTCTTGGGGGTTGAGATTTGGAGACTGGCTAGGCCACTCCAGGACCTTGAAAAGCTTCTTAAGAAGCCACTCCTTCGTTGCCCTGGTGGTGTGCTTGGGATCATTGTCATGCTGAAAGACCCAGCCACGTTTCATCTTCAATGCCCTTGCTGATGGAAGGAGGTTTGCACACAAAATCTCACAATACATGGCCTGATTCATTCTTTCATTTACACAGATCAGTTGTACTGGTCCCTTTGCAGAGAAACAGCCCCAAAGCATGATGTTGCCACCCCCATGCCTCACAGTAGGTATGATGTTCTTTGGATGCAACTCAGCATTCACTCTCCTCCAAACACGACGAGTTGTGTTTCTACCAAACAGTTCTACTTTGGTTTCAAATGACCATATGACATTCTCCGGTAGCCTTTGTTACGTTAGTCCCAGCTTTCTGCAGGTCATTCACTAGCTCCCCCTGTGTGGTTCTGGGATTTTTGCTCACCGTTCCTGTGATCATTTTGACCCCACGGGGTGAGATCTTGTGTGGAGCCCCTGATTGAGGGAGATTATCAGTGGTCTTGTATGTCTTCCATTTTCTAATTATTGCTCCCACAGTTGATTTCTTCACCCCAAGCTGCTTGTCTATTGCAGACTCAGTCTTCCCAGCCTGGTGCAGGTCTACAGTTTTGTTTCTGGTGTCCTTCCACAGCTCTTTGGGCTTCACCATAGTGGAGTTTGGAGTGTGACTGTTTGAGGTTGTGGACAGGTGTCTTTTATACTGATAACAATTTCAAACAGGTGCCATTAGTACAGGTAATGAGTGGAGGACAGAAGAGCCTCTTAAAGAAGAAGTTACAGGTCTGTGAGAGCCAGAAATCTTGCTTGTTTGTAGGTGACCAAATACTTATTTCCCACCATAATTTGCAAATAAATTGTTAAAAAATCAGACAATGTGATTTTCTAGATATGTTTTCTCATTTTGTCTCTCATAGTTGAGGTCTACCTATGATGTCAATTACAGTCCTCTCTCATCTTTTTAAGTGGGAGAACTTGCACAATTGGTGGCTGACTAAATACTTTTTTTCCCCACTGTACTTACCAGTGAACTGTACTGTTGATGTTTTTTTATACGTGGTGTTTATGACATATTCAAGAGGAAAATATTGTCTTTTTGGGGCTTTTGATTCCAATGATAATTACTCGTGACCACAGGAAAACTCTTTCCAGACATCAGAGAGGGAGGAGAAAACTGGTGGACACACCTTTCCCAGAGTCAGCATATGACAAAGAAACATTTAAACCACCATTCCATACAATTGGTCATCTAGATAGGAATCATGAGCCAGGAGAGCATCTCTGAAACATGACACACTGCAAAACTGTTGATGTCCAGCAAATTTTTTTTCCACACCAGCCAGACTGGTGGTGGCCATCTTAAAATTCTTCTCCAGCTCCATGGGATCTAGAGAACTATGAATTGTATGTTTTTTTTTCTGTTTTCCTCCCTTTTTATTTCATAACTGTTTTGTTTATTTCAATTTTGTTTTGCCTCTATTTTTTAAGCACTGAACCTTTTTGTATTAAAGTATTCACTTTAATGGTGGTCCCGGTATGCTCTACAGATTCATTGCCTTTTAAAGTGTATTTGTCATCTTACAGTTGCAGAGACATGTTCATATGTAAGTTGGTTTCCTACTACCCAAAGCAGTAGGTGGTGGCAGCATGTATCTGGAGTATATGGACTATGTTTTGGTGTGAATAAACACTCAGTTTGCAGCCTGAGTGAAGGGTGAGTGTAATATAGAGTGAGTGGAGCGAATTTACTCCTGACAGCAGCGCCCATGTCATGTGCTAGGACTAAATCTAAATATGCCCAAATGTATTATGAAAATGTAGGCAAAATATAGAGGTTCAATGTGTATAAATATACAATAATTTTTATATCCAGTTTCATCCTGTTTTAAGGGTAAATTTTATAAAAAAAATAAATAAATAAAGTACTTTTCAACAGAATTTAAAACAGTGACATGAACTGACCATTATTCAGTTTTCATTGCCTTTTAGAAAAACTTCTTCGCCCTTTAGTTTTTTCACTTAATAATATAATAGACATTTACTTTCATCAAACTTAATTTCTTCACTAATTTGACTGTTTATGCAACTGTAGTTGTGCATTCTGTTTTCTGAGCCAGATGTTGCACTATACTATGGAAAAAGGCAGCTTACAAAATCATTTTTGGCACGTGTATCCCAAATGTCTTTTCTCTATTTATATAAGGCTAATATGCTTTGTAAGTATTACATGGAAATGTTGGTTTAATTTACTTTGGATATAAAATTATCTTTGGCCCTTTGGCTAGTCAAATTCTATCCATGAAAGCTCATTTCTTCTTACAGTAAAATGCTAAAATTATCAGACATGCACAGCAACCAACATGGTTATAACAAACATCAGAACCATTTTCTTGCGCATATGCAAATGTGTGGTCTCCTGATAGCTACTGTTAGCTTTACAGAACAATTAGTCAGAATATACGGTGAATAATTCTGCTGGGATGTGGCCTTATTTTGTAGCTGGAAATAAATCAAAATCTCTGAAAGCTCATTGTTAAACCTCAATAGGAAAATCTGGAATGGTAATCAGCATGAACAAAAATGTAATCTGTGTCTCAATAATAATCAAAATTGTGTAAGCAAAAGCAGCAGTGTATTAACATAAAAAGAAGAAATAAAGCAAAATAAGCAAAAAACAATAACAAAAAAGATGAAATCTTACAAATCTTAACTCTATAAAGAATATGTGAAAATATGCTTATTATTACAGAAGCGTGACTTAAAGATTTTAACCTCACTGTTTGCTCCACTTCTAGAGCATTTGCCAAAATATTTCAAATTTACTATAGATTTTTAAAAGGGGCCCGTCAGCTGGAAAAATTGGACAACCCCTGTAACTTTTAAATCAGCTAGGGGAAGTGAAAAAAATAAAAAAAATGCATACTCACCTGTCCCTGATGCTCCGGTGTCCCGGTTCTTCTGCTGCAGCGGTGTCTCCCGGGTCTCTTCCGGTGTTCCACTGAAGCTGCTGATTAGCCTCAGCGGTCACGTGACGGCTGAGGCCAATCAGCGGCCTTAACAGGCCTAAGGAAGAGGGCCCGTGATGTCACAGGTAGTGACATTGCATGCCATTCACTGATTGGCCTCAGCGGTCACGTGACCACTGAAGCCAATCAGCAGCTTCAGTGGAACTCCGGAAGAGACATGTTCAGCAGAAGGACTGGAACGTGTTGGGAGGACTCTGGAGCATCGGAGACAGGTGAGTATGAATTTTTTTTTATTTTTTTCAATGCCCCCAGCTAATTTAAAAGTTAAAAGGGTTGTCCATTTTTGCCTAGACAACCCCTTTAAGTACACAAAATATTAATGCTATAGGGTAGGGTAGCTCAATCCTTTGTTTTGTTAATGAAATGTTCCATATATTAAAACTCAAATTTTCTTTTAAATTAGTCAATGTTTGAGTACCTAACCCAATATTTTGCAAATATATTTCTGAAATCTCTTCACTGCTTATAGTCATTGATGTTTTTGTGAATAACAATATTATCATTCATGATAATGATTCAGTTTAGTGTTGACATAATTCATAAACAGTCCAAGAGAAGTTTTAAATGTTCACTCTACTGATTTAGCAAGTGACTCACTTTTTGTTTAGTAGATTGATTATAACACACTGCACATGGGAAGAACAAGCATTTTTTTAAATCTTTATAGTAAAAATGGTGCTAGAAGAGGGTATCCTTAAAGGGATTGTCCAGGGGTTTAAATCAGCCGGTGGCATACTCACCACTCTGATGCCTCCCAGCGCGGTTCGATCCTCTCGGTCCATTGTTATCTTCTCATGGACATCCCCGCTACACGTGACTACTGAGGTCAATCAGCAGCCTCAGTGAAGGGCATGTGATGTCACTATCTGTGACATCCCGGGTCTCTTCCTGAGGCCAATCAGCGGCTTCAGCGGAAGGGATCTGGGACATCACAGCCAGTGAGCAGTTTCACTTTGAGAAGACAACAGAGCAGAAGGACTGGACCTCGCTGGCAGGTCTCCAGAGCACCGGGGACAGGTGAGTATTATCTTTTTTTTCCACCTCCCCCAGCATATTTAAAATATAAAACATGTGCCTGGACAACCTCTTTAACTAAATGCAATTAGGTAAATACATAAAAACTTGTGCATAAGCCATATTTGAGCTGTCATTGCCAGACCTGCCAGACTAGCTATCCCTTCAATGACATAATATTCATTAAAATTGTAAAGGCATAACATGGTATATAATACAAAATGTATTGGGGAATGGCTGAGGTAGGCTGTAGCAAAATTTCCGTCTTAGGGACCCATGGTGGCACAGTAGGCTTGGATAAGAGCCAAAGGTCATTTTTTTGCAACCTGACTGGTAAGACCTTAGGAATATCATGAGAAACCATATCCCAGTTAAGCAATGGTTAGCATGGTCATACCACCATTAATTAAAAGCTGTTTGGTCATCCACATGTGTTAGATCTGTCTAGGAAACTACATTTTACCAGCTACAACTACAATGTATAAATATATAATGTGATGAAATATGTATATATCATACTGTACAAATTGTGTTTTAACTGTTGTGATCAATGTTGCAGAGGAGTTTGCTCCAGTGTGTCAGCACAGTCTGTGTTATTGGTATAGTCATTGTGATGTGCAATCCAGGAAGCTCTGTGTCATTTTTGCAGTAATCATAATGCACAATCCAGAAAGCTCAGAGGGAGAACTAAGTGATACTTTAATTATGGTTGAGCTAATTACCAAACCAGGGTTACTGACCATTGCAGACATTGCAGCAATGGACCATATGGGAATTTGCTAATCAAAAGATCTATATTTGGAACAAAGAAAATGACAACACAGGTGGGGGTTACAGGCAGTGAGGAGAATTAAAGGTCCATAACAAGTCATAAGTCATAAGACACCCTGTTGTCAGATTCTTTGCAACTTAGCATGGATTCTGTCTCAGACTTAAAATCAGGTCTGTACTTTTATTCCCCTTTTATTTCACATTGTTTGTACTTATTTGTCTTTTTAATTCCAGCTTTTTTTCCATTGTTACTGCACTGTACCTTTTATATAGTGGGGAAAAAAAGTATTTAGTCAGCCACCAATTGTGCAAGTTCTCCCACTTAAAAAGATGAGCGAGGCCTGTGATTGACATCATAGGTAGACCTCAACTATGAGAGACAAAATGAGAAAACAAATCCAGAAAATCACATTGTCTGATTTTTAAAGAATTTATTTGCAAATTATGGTGGAAAATAAGTATTTGGTCAATAACAAAAGTTCATCTCAATACTTTGTTATATATCCTTTGTTGGCAATGACAGAGGTCAAACGTTTTCTGTAAGTTTTAACAAGGTTGGCACACACTGATACTGGTATGTTGGCCCATTCCTCCATGCAGATCTCCTCTAGAGCAGTGATGTTTTGGGGATGTCGCTGGGCAACACGGACTTTCAACTTCCTCCAAAGGTTTTCTATGGGGCTGAGATCTGGAGACTGGCTAGGCCACTCCAGGACCTTGAAATGCTTCTTACGAAGCCACGCCTTCGTTGCCCTGGTGATGTGCTTGGGATCATTGTCATGCTGAAAGACCCAGCCACGTTTCATCTTCAATGCCCTTGCTGATGGAAAGAGTCTTGCACTCAAAATCTCACGATACATGGCCTCATTCATTCTTTCATGTACACGGATCAGTCGCCCTGGTCCCTTTGCAGAGAAACAGCCCCAAAGCATGATGTTGCCACCCCCATGCTTCACAGTAGGTATGGTGTTCTTTGGATGCAACTCAGCATTCACTCTCCTCCAAACACGACGAGTTGTGTTTCTACCAAACAGTTCTACTTTGGTTTCATCTGACCATATGACTTTCTCCCAATAGCCTTCTGGAACATCCAAATGCTCTCTAGCAAACGTCAGACGGGCCCGGATATGTACTGGCTTAAGCAGGGGGACACGTCTATCACTGCAGGATCTGAGTCCCTGGTGGTGTAGTGTGTTACTGACAGTAGCCTTTGTTACGTTAGTCCCAGCTTTCTGCAGGTCATTCACTAGGTCCCCCCGTGTGGTTCTGGGATTTTTGCTCACCATTCTTGTGATCATTTTGACCCCACGGGGTGAGATTTTACGTGGAGCCCCTGATCGAGGGAGATTATCAGTGGTCTTGTATGTCTTCCATTTTCTAATTATTGCTCCCACAGTTGATTTCTTCACACAAAGCTGCTTACCTATTGCATATTCAGTCTTCCCAGCCTGGTGCAGGTCTACAATTTTGTTTCTGGTGTCCTTCCACAGCTCTTTGGTCTTCACCATAGTGGAGTTTGGAGTGTGACTGTTTGAGGTTGTGGACAGGTGTCTTTTATATTGATAATAATTTCAAACAGTTGCTATTACTACAGGTAATGAGTGGAAGACAGAGGAGCCTCTTAAAGAAGAAGTTACAGGTCTGTGAGAGCCAGAAATCTTGCTTGTTTGTAGGTGACCAAATTCTTATTTTCCACCATAATTTGCAAATAAATACTTAAAAAATCAGACAATGTGATTTTCTGGATTTGTTTTCTCACTTTGTCTCTCATAGTTGAGGTCTACCTATGATGTCAATTACAGGCCTCTCTCATCTTTTTAAGTGGGAGAACTTGCACAATTGGTGGCTGACTTAATACTTTTTTCCCCACTGTATATATTAAATGTAAAATTTAATAAGATTGTCAATTGGCGCTAATGTCCCCACATTTCCCAAGACAGTGACTATGACTTGGTGTGTGGTGTGGGTATACTGGTGCCTCGTTTTACTGTAAAGTGGCGAGTGGTGACAGCTTTGTGTGGACACATTGCTGTTTGTTTTTCGCGGGATTAGTTGATTTTTAAAAGCATCATTTTTACAACACAAATTATTTAATAATTAACTTTTTTAATTCTTTCTGGGAGTGAATGGGAAAAAACAACAATTTTGCCATTGGTTTTTGCACTTTGAATTTTGTACTGTTCCTTCTTTGGTAAAAATAATATTTTTAACATTAAATTATTTTACGGGTCAATATGATTATAGCGATACCAAATATGTATAGGTTTTTTAATGTCTTACTACTAGGACACTAAAAAACTCTTTTTATAAGAAAAGCATTAGTTTGAGTTTCTATATTTCAAAACCCATAACTTTATTATTTTTCCGTCAATGGAGCTGTACAATGGCTTTTTTTTTTTGCAATACAACATAAAGTTTCCATTGGTATCATTTTAGGATTCAAGCAACTTATTGATCACTTTCTATTCTGTTTTTTGGATAGCGGGATAAAAAATGTGAATGTGAAAATGCGAGAAGGGTTAAAGGAAAATATTTTCATTATCCTGGTGTAAGTATGTGAGCCAGAGGGCGCTGTTGAGCAACCCAGGCCAGGCCAGAAAAGGCTCTCAGCCACGCCTTTGGGTGGTGCCACGTAATTCCAGAGGGGCTGGAGCATCCTGCAGGAAGCAGGAAATGGTGGTGGACCAGCTAGGACAAGAGAGAGAGACTCTGTCCCAGAAGGGCTGGCGTCCACAGGGGTGGACTAGCTAGGACAGAGAGATAGGCTCTGTCCCGGAAGGGCTGGCGTCCACAGAGGACTGTTGCTGGAGCTGAGCAACAGTCAGGACAGTTAGGGGCTCAAGGAGTGAGTTAGGCCCTAACTGTGGCATAGGTTTTTTGTTGTTTTGTTATGTTGCAGTTAAGCTGAATAAAGCCACGTTTATTTTACACTTGGACCATCTGAAAGCTATCTTTCCTGCGCCCAGTACTATGAACCACCGCTGTCCGGACCAGGAAAAGCCGCCATTTTGAGTTTAATTCCCCAAGCTGTCACATATGGCGGAGAACGCGGGCATAAAGAGATCCACGCAAGCCCTGGAAGACAAGTGATTGGTGACTGCAGTACTGCTAAGTGTGCATTGTGGCCTACAGCTGGAAGAAATCGGTGATATCAACTGAGAAGCCCAGAAAGGGGTGAGTGAATTGCAACATAGCAAGGTGTGTGCAAAAAACTGGTGAAAGTAAAACTCTGGAAGAGGAATCCAGGGAATGGACTTTGTGTATACTGTGGCACAGAAGTCTGTGAAGTGTTTGCTGATGGCAAGAAAGTATGCAATGTGTATAGAAGATGGATATTGCAAACAAGTGTATGTGAAAGGCTATGGTGCCATGTTGGTGTTTTCTGTGGAAGACAGAAGAAAATGCTGGTTGTTGTAGTGCCACATAAATAGAAGCTGGATATTGCAAACAAGTCTATGTGAAAGGCTATGGTGCCATGTTGGTGTTTTCTGTGGAAGACAGAAGAAAATGCTGGTTGTTGTAGTGTCACATAAGTTAACTGTGTGAATACAGGTGACTGCAGAAGATAGCAAAAAGTTGCTGCCGGTTGAACCCAAGGTTGCTGTGGAATATTGTGTAATTTTGTTAGTAAACCATGGGCAACAAAGAGAGAATTTCAGCTTGTAAAAAAGCAGAGAAGTTATGCACAGGTTTATTAGTGCAGCAGTCTGAATGCAGAGAGACACAAAACCCGGAGCAGATCAGGTGGAATGCAAGTAAAGATAAACGGTTGCATGATGGTGACTCAATTTTTCTAAAGCACCTCTGTTCTATGATGGAATATGTCCCTGCTGAGTGTGTGTCTCATAATGGAGTGCAAAGCGCCAAAGATGAAAATGTTAGGGTGCAGCAGCTTGAAGATGAGAATAAAAACATCAGGTTCATGTATGAGAATGAAATATCTGATTGGAAATGGCAACTTTTGGTATCAGAAAGAGAGAACCTTAAGTTGACGGCAGAGCTTGACTCTATGAAGAGGTTATATCCTAGTCATTGTGAAAATGTGGTACTGGGTTTGCCTGGAATGGACTGTGTCACTAAGAAGGAGTTTGCAGAAATGAAATGTGCTCTATCTAATAAAGTTGTACAGAGCATAGAGCAAAAACAAGTGCTTGAGAAGCAATTGCAGGATTTAAAGGAGCAGCATGTTCAAGACTCTATTGCCAAAGAGAGGGTCATTGAAAAATTAAGAGATGACCTTGAAACTGCTAAACAAAGAGAAAGTGAACTCAAAGCTAGAATATGTAGCCTGGAGAGGGCGCTGTCAGGATCTTGTGAAGATAATGAGAAGTTGTCTGTTTTGGTGCAAAATAAAGACAAAGATTTGATGGAGATGTCGTCTGTCCATGCTCAGAAAGTGCAAGCCTTACAGGAGAGTCATAAAAAAGTAGAGACTCAACTTCAAGTGATGCAACTAAAAGTCACAGAAGGGGACAGGTTTCAAGCAGAACTGCTAGACAAGGCAAATAGACTGCAGGTGGAATTGAATAATGTCACAGGGCTTCTTTCCCAAGCAGACAGCAAGTTTATCAAACTTTCCAAAGATTTTTCTACACTAGAATCTCAGCTTCAGGACACTCAGGAACTTTTGCAAGAAGAAACTTGTCAGAAGCTTGACCTTAGTACAAAACTAAAACAAATGGAAGATGAGAAAAATGGTTTCCTTGAGCAACTAGAGGAAGAGGAGATAGCAAAAAGAGATTTGACAAAGCAGATTTCAACACTACAGGCTCAGGCGACTGATATGAAGAAAAAAATGGAGGATAGTATTGGGTCCTTGGACTCTGTTGAAGAACTAAAGGAAAGGTTGCAAAAGGAGCTAGAAGCTACAAATCAACGATTTGAGGAGAAGGTTGCTGCTTATGACAAACTTGAGAAGACGAAAATTAGACTGCAGCAGGAACTAGAAGATGTAGGTGTAGATCATGATCATCAACGTCGGATGGTGTCAAATTTGGAAAGGAAGCAGAAAAAGTTTGATCAGCTGCTTGGTGAAGAGAAGACTCTTTCTGCTAGTTATGCAGAAGAACGTGACCGTGCTGAAGCAGAGGCCCTTAAATTGAAGGCCGAGTTAGAGAGGCTCAACAAGCAACTGTGCGCTGAAATGGAGAATTTGGTTAGCTCCAAGGATGAAGTTGAGAAAAACCTGGAATCTGTGCAGATATTGTATGAGAACAAAGCTAATGCTTATGACAAGCTGGAAAAGGCCAAGAGAGAATTGGACCTCCAAATAGAAGACATGAAGATTCAGTTTGAGGGAAACCTGTCTAATTTGTCTGCTGAGATTGTAGATCTAAAAATGCTTGTTGCTAAACTAAAGGTGCAAGTCAACCAGCAGGAGGAAATTGCACGCATCAAGAAACAGCTGGAGTTTCAGATGGATCAAGTGAAGCGCGAGTCAGAAATAAAGTTGGAAGAGTGCACTGTTCAGATTGAACAGTTAAAAACCGAAGTGGAATCTAAAAGAGAAGAATTGGATCGATTGCAGCAGTCTTTATCCAATACTGAACAGTCAGCATCTGCCCTATCTTCAAAGCTGTCAGCACTAGAAGCTGAGAAGGATTCGCTGCAGAGCCTGTTAACCTCTAAAGAATCAGAGCCGCAAGGTGCACTAGTAAAGACTGAGATGGAAGCGGCACAGAAAAATGTTGCAGTGAAGAAAGTTCTGGAGCTGGAATCAGAGATTTGTGCGCTACAGAAGGCGTTAGAATTGGAAAAAGCTGCCAGCATAGAGGCAGAGAAAGGAGAATCATTGAGTCAGACAGACATGAGTGACCTGTCCATTGATGTTGATACCAATGATTAGATTATGATGAAACCATGTGAGATGGTAAATAAGGTGAAGGGTCACCAAAAGTGTGGAACAAGAGTCCGTAATAAGACTGACCACGCATATGTTGTCCCAACAGCTAAAGTGTCTGAAGCCATTGTGGATAACGGTGTTGTTGTGCCTGTCTCTAGCCAAATGTCTGGTGGACGAACGGTGAATAATGACTCCATGTTGTCTGTGAAGGGGGAGTCAGGAAGTAAGAGATGGTTACATGTCACCAAAGATGTGACAGTTGTTAAAGACATGCCAGAAAATGTAGTTCAGTGTGATCTATTATGTGAGGGTGTACGGTATGGCCCTCGTGCAGAAGGAGAAGATATTGCAGTACAGAGATTGTGTATCTCAAACAAAGAGGAGAGTAAGCAGCCTATGTCTCCTAAACTTCTAAGCCTTGATGGTGATGGCAAAGTTTGCTTTGAGATGAAGGTTACGGAAAAAGTTCCCGTGATACAGTTATACTCTAAAGACACTGATGTGCATGAAGTACATGTTAGTTGGTCTCTGAGCTCCTGTGAATTCATGATAGGTGAAGATAAAGATTTTTACGGCTATTCACTAAAGGGATCAAAGTCATGCAATGGGATGAGGCTGGGGAAGCCCGGGGGGGGCCCCCCCCTGAACATGCAGATGTCATGTGGATATTCATAGTTGGCTGTTGGCTGCAATGTACATAGTTATCTAGAGTTCAGTTGACAGTGTGCAGTATAAAAATGAAAGCAGTTTTTTGGCACATTTGTATAATATAGCTATTTTTATTTCATTTCTTGCCTTTCATTTCTTTCTTTGTAAATGTGTTTCTTGTAAGAAAACCTACTATTCATGACTGCGGCTTTCATTTAGTGCTTGAACGGACATGATGTCTAGAAGTGGAGCTCTTTCTGAAAGAAAACAGTCATGCTCTCTAATTCTGGATACCCCTTTAAAGGAAACCTGTTGGTATTATTTCCACCAAAAACTACCCTCTTCATATGCATCAATTGGTGCCCAGCCTTCCCCCTTTGTCTTTTTGTTGCGATGAAATGATTATATAAATGTTTTAAAGCATAAAAATGAATGTGAAGATTAACCTAAGTAGTCATGGTGGGGGGGAGCAGGTTCAGTTGCGCTGGTTGATTAATATTAATACCTCCTAGGTGTGATTGACATCTCCCTTGTGAAATCACGGAGTGAAAGGACTGTGAGGGAAATGTCAATCCCATCCAGGTGATTAGCAAGGGGACTATGTAACTAGGGGACTATGTAACGAAGCTGCTCCCGCCCACTGTGACTAAATAGGTTAATTTTCATATGACTTTTTGTGCTTTCCAACAGAACGATTACAGAGGGACAGCTTTCGAAAGGGATTACTTGATCCTGCCCATGATGGGGCCAGTTTATGGTGGAAAAAAAACCTGACAGGTTCCTTGTTAGGATAATGAGCTATTTTAATTTTTTTCAGTCACTTAATTTAGTTAATTGACAAAAAATAAACTATTAACACTTTTTTGCAGATGACACTAATCTATATGTGAGATGGGGATACATATACTAGATTCTGCTGACAGACTAACTTTAAGAAAACATCTGCTACAAATGATGATTTCTGCAAAGCAAAAATCTGCAACATAGAAATGCCTATTTCTTTGATATTTTATGATATTTTTTTATATGTTTTCTATAGTTTGTGTGATAAACTATATGTTGCTCAGGTTTCCTTCTTGTTATGATTTATTCTGAAGCACAGCCTTTTTCAAGCACTTTCAAGATCATGATCATGTAACTACTGCTTGTTCTACTGCTTGTTAACAGCCTTCATTTTCATCTGCAAGAATATAAAGACAAACTACTCTAGAGTCTCTTCCATTCAGGATCTTAAATATCATCTTCACAAGAGTATCCCAGCAACAATGTTCATTTCAGTACAAACTCTTTGTAGATCAGGTATACTGCAGATGAAAGGCGCACCTGGCTTTCTTGGTTTCTAAAATCTTTTAGAAACGATGAATACATGCACCTTGGTGCATCAGTCTTTCCTCTGCACTTTTATTGTTTTCAATGTTGTAATCTGGAAATAATTTTATAGCACTCCAAAATATTTAATAGAACATCTTTATCAAACAAGTAAAACTTTACATGTACACTACTATAAAGTAATATATTTTCCCTGTGTACTTTGTTTTGTAATTGTTTATCTATAATGAGAAATGTGGGAAAATTGTTAGATGAGAAATGAGGGAAAATTTTAAGATTCCACTCTGTTTTATTTACACGGGCAAGCAACGTGAGAATATTACATACACAGAATGACCACCTTATTAAAGACACCTATATAGTAGTGCATTGAACTCCTTTGGCCTTTAGAACCACAGCAATTTGATGTAGCATATGCAGGTTTCAATCACAGGTATCCAGGATGTGCCAAGAAAACATTCCACCAAACTTCATTATTCCACCAGCAGTCTGAACTGTTGACACATGACAGGAAAGGATCATCCATTCATTGCAACAAAAATTTGGACTTATCTGACCAAACAATGGGGGAAATTCTCTACGCCAGTTGTGATTCACACCTTCACCAGAGGTTGGTAAGACATAGACACAAAACAACATAGCATATTACTTTGTGTTAAGTTATCATGAATTCATGTTCCTTATAGAAAAGCCACTTAAAGGGGTTGTCCAAGATTTACAGTGCATTTGTATTACATCCCCCATAATCCCAGCTGCAACGTCATAATGTATTTACAAGCTTCATTTCACCATTTTCTTGGTGTGAGTCAAAATGACATCACTGCAACGGGCAAAATTTCACAGGTTCCTGTGATGTTGTGGGGTCCATCACAGGAGGCATTTCCAGGCATAGGATGTCATCAAGTGGGATGTCCCCTGCCCCTCTTCATTCTGCTTAGTACACCTCCCCTCCTGTCCATCCACACATGAGCAGCTCAATGTCCTTTCTAACAAAAGCTCCCCCTGCCTCCATACACGTGTGATGCTATGTGCAGGGGATATGTATAGTACTGCATCAGCAGAAAGTTCATAGCAATGATATCGGCACACAGACCAATCAGTGGAAGGCCTGGACATTGAATGGAAGAGGGAATGGCTAGGACACACTGATCACAGAGACAGTAGGAGACACATAGGAGGTTATCAATTTGTGCATGTATCTAAAAGCTGGGAAGCAAAGTATATGTAAAGGTTTACGCTATCTGTCCCAACTATTAGATACATGCACATGTTGCTTACCTCTATGTCCCCTTCCCATATGAAGATCAAGTCATCTATGTATCTTTTATAATAGATGATATGTTTAGCCCAAGGGTGGTCTGAGTATATGGTTTCATTCTCAAACTCACCCATAAATAAATTTGCGAAACTCGGTGCGAAACGAGTTCCCATCGCGGTCCCCCCGTATCTGTA
The DNA here is from genome assembly GCA_947044405.1 of Leptodactylus fallax. Taxonomy (NCBI): domain Eukaryota; kingdom Metazoa; phylum Chordata; class Amphibia; order Anura; family Leptodactylidae; genus Leptodactylus; species Leptodactylus fallax. The sequence goes on from CAMRHE010000021.1 coordinate 7,696,320, forward strand.
AAAATATATCTGAACCAAAGTGAAACGCATTATGCTTTAATATAAATTGAATACTGTCCAGGATAAAAGTTTGTTGATTGTTAGGCATGGCGGGATCAGATGAAAGGTACTTGGAGATGGTGGATAGGCCCTTCTCGTGTGGAATATTGCTGTATAACGCAGCTACATCAAGTGTTGCCCAGCAGTAGGTTGGGTTCCATGGGATAATTAACAAATCAAATATTAAGCTGGCAGAATCTTTTATGTTTGACTTGAGATTAATCACATATTTTTGTAAAATAATGTCTATATACTGGGACATATTGGAGGTGAGAGAGTTAATGCCAGAAATTATAGGTCTACCTGGGGGATCGGTAGCATTCTTATGGATTTTGGGTAAATGATAGAAGAGAGCCAGTTGTGGATTTTCAGGTAGAAGGAATAGTTTTTCTTGTTTTGTTAGAATCCCTACCTCTGCTGCTTCTATAATTAAGTTTGTATACGGTGTTATATACTCGGGGGTGGGATCATGAGTCAGTTGTATATAATATGTAGGATCTAAAAGGATCCTGTGGGCCTCCGCTATATACGTGGAACGGTCTTGTATTACAATCCCCCCTCCCTTGTCCGCCCCTCTTATGGTGATAGTATTATTGCACATAAGACTTTTAAGGGAGATTCTTTCTTTATTAGATAAATTATCCTTGGTATAGATAGGATTAGATTTAAGTTTTCTAAATTCGGAAGAAACCATATTGCAAAAGGTATCAATATTACTTACTACCTTTGTGGTATGTGGGATAAAAATGAGATTTAGGTCTTAGATCAGTAGGACAAGGTGTGGGGGATATCGAGGGTAATGGAATTTGATCCGTAGATGGGATTGGTTCGTGGCAGAGAGGTGTAGTTGGGGTAGATTTTTCAGATAATGTAAGTGCTAATTTGCTAGTAGATTCTAAGATGGCAAAATGTCTCCCCAAAGTGAGTTTGCGAATAAATTTCTGAAGATCAATGTAAAGATCCAACTCGTTAATGGGTTGCTTTGGGCACACGTGAGGGGCGTGGCTACCACCCGTTTTTGTCCCATTTTTTTTATTTTTGTAAAGTATATATATGCTATGCTACCCATGCTATGTTTTTATGCACACTTGAAAAAGGGCTTGTCCTGAAACGCATCGTGTGTTTTATTCAATTGGATTAAAGACTACATTTATTCTGGACCAGCGCTCATCTGCCTCCTCTTTTCTACCTGCATCTGGACATTATAAGGTGAATCTAGGGAAGTGTGAGATCCTAAACGTTTCTCTCCCTCCGGCTAAAGTGGCAGGACTTCAGCATGACCTCCCATTTACCTGGTCCTCTTCACACATTAAAGATCTTGGCATTAAAATGCCCAACTCCTTAGACCGCGTTTATTCTCTCAACTACATGGAACTCCTGCTTGAGGTGGGAAAGCTACTGAGGACGTATGACAAACCTTGTATTTCATGGTTCGGGCGAAGAAACCTCATCCAGATGTATATACTTCTGAAGATCACCTATGTTATCCGTATGCTGCCAGATGTATATACTTCTGAAGATCACCTATGTTATCCGTATGCTGCCTGTGTTCTTGCCTTCTTCAAGTCGAACCGCTTACTGTTCTCTAGATTTCTTTGAAGAGGTAGACGACCTCGCTTGACCTAATTAGCTCTATCAAGAATGAAGGCTGAGGGAGGTATTAATCTTCCTGATGTGCAACAATATTATGAAGCTCTTCAACTTCAGCTGTGGCTCACTCTAACAACACCGGCCCTTAACGTCTCCCTGAAAAAATTTGTAGAAGTAGCTTATGGAGACAACATCATATCTGATCTGTGGGTCCCAATAAAAAAGATGTTCTCTTGGGAGGAGTGTTTACAACCTGGAGCAAGTGGCAACCAAAATTAGCGCCTCTCCCTTCGTTATGCTTACCGGTGGGCCTCCTTCCTCAGCTGCTTTCAGAGATATGGTCTCCCATCCCTGACTTTTGGAAGCCACTTTTGAAGATCACTTAGTATGTTTTGCACTGATGGAGCACTTCCAGCTGCACACTCTCTGAGAGACTCCCCTCTCTTCCAACACCACACTCCACCAAATTTTTTACACCATAATCATTACTGGACCTGCATTCAGAAATTCGAAACTGCCTTTGCTTGGCATAGACAAAATACAAACTTTGAGAAAATGTTCCTGGTGGCTAACCATAAATTGTGTAGGATGTCTTCTATAGTCCATCAGTATATCCGCCCTGCCACAATAAAGAAACCATTTTTCCTGATCAGTTGGGAGTTGGACTTGGGCATCTCTCTGGACTTGTCATCCCTCAAGTGGGTCATGTCGAGAGCTCATGGAGTATTCACCTTCAGGAAAGCCACTTCAAACTTCTAGCCAGATGATTCCGGTCCCCAGACTGGTTGTACGCCCATAAGCTTTCTGACTCACCTACATGTTGGAGATGCAATTCGGAAACCAGTTCTCTATTACACCTGTGGTGGTCATGCCCTTTGATCTCCTCCTACTGGACAACGATAGAGGCTAAAATCCAGACATTGGGTTTTCAAGACTTTACTCTGACTCCAGCTTTACTCATTCTCTTCCTTCCCATTCCTGGCTTGGAACAAAAATCTCAACTGCTAATTTACCATCTACTAGCAGCAGCAAAATCTCTGATCCCTCTTCTATGGCGTCAAACTCAACCACCATTAACTGAACAGTGGACCTCTAAGGTCAATCAGATTGCCTGTTTTGAGGAGATGTTAAGCAGGTCACGCAGGACCCACTCAAAATACCTTGCCATCTGGTCCCCTGGTTGGAAAATAGCTGACCTTCTTAGACATCGCCTATTGTAAGTTTGGGTCTGAACCCGCCTCTTTCGATCACCAGTTTGAGGCTTCAGGTCTTCATCACCACCTCCAACCCCCCCTGCCCTCTCTCTTTTTCCACCTCCCTCCTTCTACTTTTCTTTTTTCTCTTCTTTATCTCCCTCCTTCAGCCTTTCTTCTTTTCCTCTTTCAGCTTGATATTGTTTTATGGACAAAACTCGGAAAAAATGTTTATTGACGATCTGATTTTCATCCTTAGTATTCAATATGCACATTGTGGGGCTGCACCTGGATGCCGTCCCAAGCAGTGAACTTGCTGCCTGACCTTCCGCTGCTGTCAGCCTTAGCCGAACTGGCGAAACATCAATCTCCAAGAGCAAAGTAATCTTTATCAAAAATTAGACCAGTTATTCCTTGAGACTGTTCAATACCACTTTTAATGTTGGTACCGTAAGTGTATTCTACACATACACTCATTCTTTTCACAGTTGTCTCTTCCACACTAAACAACCCGTTCCAATTTATCTGTATAGGGATACTTGTAAGATATGTTGTTTAGTGTGATGCAGCGTTATATATCTATGTTAGGATTAAGGTTTATTAGTTAGTCTAGTGAAGGTTAGAAGATCACTATTCCCCAGGCTGTTGGACATCTCTCATCTGATACCTACTGAACTCCACACTCACTGATGGGGTATATTTGTCTTCATTATAACTGGTTAACATTCATGATCATATTCACCTATGTAATACTTATTTAGAGTTCTAACTTGACTCTCTGCCGTCAACAGAGTTTTTCTGCCTCCTCTCAGCTTATCGTGCTTATACACCATGGTTCATACCATTATTTAGAACATCTTCCGCTGGGTTTGTTCCGATCAGGACATACTCTCACTCCCACTTCTGTTCACACGTTGTTTCTAGATACCTTTAACTACAGCCCGCACATACAGGCTGTCTAAGTCTCTTTCTCTGGTCTCTACTCTCGACCTTGTAACCCTTTACTGATACAGTTAGAAGCATTCTGAAGTTACTGGTACTTGAGTGTCTAGAAACTCACTCTCTTACCCTCCAAACCCTCCTGTCAAACCTAATTTTAACACCCATCCTCAATTTACCAACACCCCTCTTCCCCTTCCCACACTCCTTACTGACTGGCTTGACTGCCCACAATCCATTACCTTACCAAACTAAGTGGGGATATTTTATCTTGCCCCAATTAACACCAATGGGATTATAACTATTTGTTCACCAGGGGGACCGAGCCCGGAATTCTCTTCCTCCAGACTCTGTCCATTATGGCTGCACCAGCTTTAACTCAGTCAAGTGTTATGGCAACGCCAGGTCTTGCCTCCCTAACAGTAACCATGTTTAACGTTAAAGGGATTAACTCCCCGAACAAAAGACATGGAATTCTCCGACTAGTTAGAAGATTATAGACAGATGTCTTAATGTTGCAGGACATGCACTATAAAGCAGACAAGATACCTACCTTCCCTCTTTCTTCTTACGATCATTGGTTCTACTTCTGTCACCCGACATCCTCCACCAAAGGAGTAGCCATAGCAATAAAACGTTCAGTCCCCTTCACTTGTCTTAAAAGACACTCTGATGCAGACGGCAGATTTTTGTTCTTGAAAGGTACTCTCTCCTCTAGACCCCTAACGCTGGCCACTATATATGCCCCTAATCAAAACAAATCGCCTGGCTAGTGTCAACTCTGTATGAACTGTCCCTTTTTGTGAAGGCGAAATAATCCTTGGTGGTGATATTAATACAGTAGTAAACCCTCTCCTAGACTTCTCATCCAGGAAATCGGCTCTCACACAACTGGCACTTAGATGACTTCATATCTCGCTACAGGACCTCCGCTTAATTGATACATGGAGACTCCACAACCTAACATCAAAAGATTATTCATTTTTCTCCACCCCGCATCAAACTCATCAGAGGTTAGAATATGTTTTTTGTTCGTCATCCTTAGCCCAGTGCATTGCAAATTCGAATATTGATTGTATCAGCCTGTCCGATCATTTGCCAGTCTCCACCTCCTTCTACATTCCGGAGATGACCCTCCCGCCAATGGTCCTGGAGACTCAATGAGTCTCTTTTAGATAAAAAGGACACTCGGCTGTCTATCACCAAAGAAATAGACATTTTCTTTAACCTTAATGATACTCTGGATATTTTCCTACTCTCCTATGGGAAGCACACAAACCCTGCATCCGAGGTTTGTTGATCTCAAGAGCCGCGGCTCTTAAAAAAAGAACGACAAGAGGAAGTGGACTTCCTATTAGCTCAGATCGCAATACTTGAGAAACTGCATAAACTGCAAGCCCTGGCAACTCGCCTTGAAGAACTTACTGCTTTGCGTGAGAAGCTTAAACAAATCTTAAACTATGCGGCCGCTAAACATTTACTCTATTCTAAATCTAGACTGTATGCACATGGCAATAAGGGTGGGAAATTAATGTCCGCAATGATTAAAGGAGAGAAATAAAAGGCACACATATCATCTATTAGAACTGAATCAGGGAATCTAGTACATGACACCAAACTGATAGCGACCCGGGTACAAAAAAAATGATATATGTGGGTGTAAACTGCTGCTTGGCCACACAGCAGGGCTCAGAAGGGAAGGAGCACTGCGCTTTTTAGCTTTTGGAGTACAGATTTAGAGGGACTTTCTGGACGCCATGTTGTTTTTGCAGAGGTGCCAGTAAATTGGAATTCCCCAAGAAGTGACCCTATTTTGTAGGGGCAATTTTAGGGTCTTTGCCAATATGACATGGTGTCCAAAATCCAACAATCTAAATCTATGCTCCAAAAGCCACATAATGCTCCATCACATCTGCCCCCTGCTGTGTACCCAAACTGCAGTTTGCGCCCACAAGTATGACACTGTTGTACCCAGGATAACGTACTTGGTATAAACTGCTGCTTGGGCATAGCCGGGCACAGAAGGGAAGGAGCGCTATTTTGGTTTTTGAAGCACAGTTTGGTTTTTGGACACCATGCCACTTTTGCAGAGCCCCTGAATTGCCAGTAATGTGGAATCTGCAGACTTGTGACCTCATTTTGGGAACTACACCCCTGAAGGGATTTATCAAGTGGGGTAGTGAGCATTCTTAACCCTTAAGTGTTGCATTCATTTAATTTCAATAAATGAATGCACAGCTGATAATGAAAAGGGAAAATTGCAATTTTTCCAGAGATACGCCATTTCAGTGCCCAATATTTTGTGCCACTCTAAAAACTGTTAAGTGGGTATCCCGGGCACAACATTTTTTTGAGCGTTCATATCTGATACAAGCCGGGCACAACCTATTATGCATTGAAATTACATATTCCTGGAAAAATTGCCATTTTCACCTTTCACAATCAGCTGTGTATTCATTTCTGGAAAATAAATTATAGCAACACTTGGAGGTTAAAAATGCTCACTGTACCCCTGGATAAATTCCTTCAGGGGTGTAGTTTACAAAATAGGGTCACATGTCAGGGGATTCCTCTTTACTGGCATTTCAGAAGCTCAGCAAGTGTGTCATGACGTCCAAAAGCTAAACTGTCTAAATCTGTGCGCCAAAAACCAAATTGCGCTTCTTCCCTTCTGTGCTCGGCTGTGCCCAAACAGCAGTTTATACCCACATATGACATTAAGTACGTTATCCTGGGTACATCAGTGTCATACATGTGGGTATAAACTGCAGTTTGCGCACACATCAGTGTCATACTATGTGACTTTTGGAGTGCAGATTTAGATGTTTGGTATATGGACGCCATGTCATGTTTGCAGAGCCTCTAAGGTACCAGAAAAGTGGAATCTCCTAGGGAGTGACCCCATTTTGAAAACTGCACCCCTCAAAAAATTTATCAGGGGGTGTAATAAGCATTAGTATCCCAGACGTGAATGCACAGCTCATGGTGAAGAGTGAATATGTAAGCTGTGCAGAGTACATTGGGAACACGAAATTCCCTACTATATCTCCAGTAGCTCCTATGATTGGGGGGGGGGTCACTCTGGGGGTCACTTTTAGTTTATTTTCCCTTGTAAGCTCTAATATTGGAGTGTCCCCTAATATACGCTCACACAGCTTATACATTCCCTTCCTGCCGCAGCCAGTTGTGTTTTAATGATTTGGTGATTTTGGGGGTTTTTGTCTTCACATTGTACAAACTATATTTTCTTTATTTTTCTGATGATGTAGCCATATGAGGGCTGATTTTTTGCGGTATGATATGCATTTTTTAATGACACCATTTTTTTTGGGTGTCTATAACTTATTGAATAAATTATATTAACTCTTTCTGGGTGGATTTAAAAAAAACATCAATTCTGGAATTGTTTTTTACCTATTAATTTTTTTTTCTGTGTGGCGTACAGCATAAGTAACATGTTACCTTTATTCTGCGGGTCGGTATGATTATGGCGATACCTCATTTATATTTTTTTTATGCGTTACTAATTCTTCAGAACAAAAACCCATTTGTGGACATAAATCAATTGTTTTTGCATCACCATCTTCTGAGATGTGTAACATTTTTATTTTTCAGTTGACAGACTTGGTTTAGGGCTTATTTTTTTGCGGGAGGACATGCGCTTTTTATTGGTATTATTTTGAGGTACATATGAGTTTTTGATCACTTTTTATAGCATTTTTTTGTAAGCGAGATAGTAAAAAATCATTACTTCCAGCGTTTTTTTTCCGTTTTTTTTTTTTTTTCTACGTTCACCGTGTAAGTTAAATATAGTTTCGGTTTTATTGTACAGGTTGTTATGGACACAGCGACACTAAATATATGTTGTTTTTATATAATTCATTTTATATAGGAAAAGGGATTTTTGGGGGCTTTATAACTTTATTAATTTTTTTTTTTGCACACTATTTTTTTTTTTACTTTTTTTTACATTTTTTAATTGTCCTATTAGGACACCTGAGCCAGCGATGTTCTGATCCTGGCTCAGTATTATAGACTGCAATACACAGCATACACATGTATTGCAGTCTATACAGGAATGTCAGCCGATGTAGACTCATTGGCTGACTTCTTGACATCCCGGCAGGATCAACCAGGGAGTGGGGGTTTCAGGCAGCCTGGGGTCACTGGGCAGACCCCGGGCTACAGAAAATAGCAGAAAATAGATATCGGCACCCCCCCGATCTCACTGCGGGGGGGTGCCGGGGGGGCGGCAACATGGCGGAACCCCTTGGATGCCGCGGTCATGTTTGACTGCGGCATCCAAGGGGTTAAAACCTCCGATCGGAACTCAGTTCCGACCAGGGGTTATGGAGCATGGTGTTAGCTGTCAGTTACAGCTAACATCCGCTCCTGATCCCACTCACAGTGTCCCTGAAGTGCCGGCCATAAATTTACAATTAGCCGGACTTCAGAGACCAGGACCGCTGGACGTAAATTTACGGCCGGTGGTCGTCAACCGGTTAAACACCGCTAACTCGCCCATTGATGTTCAACCCAAGGAAGAATACACTATAAAAATTTTTTAAAAACATCCGTCTCTTGCATGCTCTAGCTATAACTCGACGAGAGAAACGCCCTTTAGTCCTACTAGGAGTAGATGCAGAAAAAGCATTTCACAGGGTTGACTGGGCCTTTATGGAAGCTACTTTGCAGGCCTTTGGAATCCCCTCCCCTCAATCGTACATGGGGGTGAAAGTAAAGTAAATGGTACTCTTTCAGAATATTTTCAGATCACTAATGGGACGAGACAAGGTTGCCCGCTCTCTCCCACTTTATTTATACTCACGCTGGAGGTGCTCTTACAGGCTGTGCATCGCCACCCTGACATTCATGGTTTTACAGTAGGAGGTCTATCGCTTCAGTTAGTGGCTTTTGTGGACAACGTTCTGTTCCTAGTATCCAACCCAGAAATAGGTCTCCAGACCCTAACAGATCTTATGACGGAATATGACTTGTTATCGAATTATAAAATTAATCTCTGAAAATCCGAAATTCTCAATATCTCATTATCCGCTCATATAGAGGCGCAACTAAGTAGCATATCACCGTTTACCTGGAAAAAAACACTCCATCAAGTATCTGGGCATCCAACTACCCACTTGTCTGGAAGACATATATAATCTAAATTATGTCCTCCTATTGCAGATTATCAAACAACTCCTAAAGACCTATGATATTCTGTATATATAATGGCTGGGCAGAAGAAATCTTCTTCAAATGTATGTTGTCCCGAAGATCACATATCTCATGCAGATGTTATCCATTGCATTACCGAATTCATTCTTCAAATCTCTCCGCAGTCTGTTTACGGCCTATACTTGGAGGTACACATCCCCGCGTATCACTTACCAACTCTTAATTAAACAGGTGGTATAGGTGGAATAGCCTTACCAGATCTGATGTCTTATTATAAGGCTATTCAACTCTCTAGATAGATCTCTTATGTGCGCCCGACTCACTCTCCCCTGATGGCATCACTAGTTAAGGCACACTTTGGGCCACAATTCATACAGCACCTATGGATACCAGGAAAAAAAGACTCCTAAGAAGCTGGAAATCGACACTCTATTACAAGGGCCAATCGAGACATGGTGTTCGCATGGAGAATGTCTTGCACCTTAAATCTCACCCCTTCTACCGGCTCACCAGGGATCTGATGACTTAGACTTCTGGGTTAGGCTAAAGCACCTAACGTTAGCAGAACTTATCGAGGAAGGGAAACCTTTAAGTTTTCAACACCTACAGGAACTTTTTCTGGCTATCACCCTAAACTTCTTACATTATGCCCATTTCTGAGGATTAGTGCAGAAGTTAACTAAACTGGGTTCACTAATCAGACCACTTACTCCATTTGAAATATGCCTGAAGTCCGTTTCTCCCATCTTCAGGAAGATCTCTTCATGTAGAACGCAGCTAATGGGTACTTCGAAATTGCAGAAGCCGCCATTTCCACTATCATGGGAGAAGGAATTAAACATCACACTAACAGAGGAGGACACAGTGTTCATCCTACAGAACTCACATGGTTTCTCTACCTGTGGAAGATTAGAAGAAGTGCATTATAAGCTACTAGCCAGATGGCACAACTCTCCAGATTGGCTGTATAGACACAACCTAGCAAGCCCAGATCTGTGCTGGAGATGCCGCAAGCAACCGGGGATCCTATCTCATATATGGTGGTCTTGTGATATTATTCAAAATTTTTAGGCAGATATCGCCAAGGAGGTGAACTTGATAAGGGGTCACTATCCTCCACTTACTCCAGATGCGATCCTTCTCTCCAGACCACAGATGAACTATAGACCTTCCAAACTAGTTCTATCTACTCACTTGTTCGCGGCAGCAAAAGCATTGATACCCCTTTTTTGGCTACAGACAATACCCCCACCAATCCGGGTCTGGAGGGAGAAAGTCCATCAGATTGCCAGATTTGAAGAGTTGATTAACGTAAACATGATAACTATCTGAGGGTCTGGTCCCCCTGGTGGAAATACTGCGCCTAGCCTTAGCCCCAAGGACAGAAACTACCTGAAACTAAGTCATACTTAACCCATGACTCCTTCCCACGAAATAAAGCTGGTCATATACAGTTGTGCTAAAAAGTTTACATACCCGGCAGATTTTTTTTGTTTTTTGGCCTTTTTTCAGAGAATATGAATGATAACACAAAAACTTTTTTCTCCACTCATAATTAGTGGTTGGTTAAAGCCATTTATTGTCAAACTTCTGTGTTTTCTCTTTTTAAGTCATAATGACAACCAAAAACATCAAAATGACCCTGTTCAAAAGTTCAAAGACCCTGGTGATTTTGGCCTCATAACATGCCCAGAAGTTGACACAAAGGGGTTTCAATGACTACTAAAGATAACATCCTCACCTGTGACCTGTTTGCTTGTAATCAATGTGTGTGCATAAAAACTGAGTGAGTTTCTGGGATCCAGACAGACTGTTGCATCTTTCCTCCAGCCACTGACGTTTCTGGATTGTGAGTCATGGGGAAAGCAAAAGAATTGTCCACAGATCTACGCGAAAAGGTAGTTGAACTGTATGAAACAGGAAAGGGATACAAAAAGATATCCAAGGAATTGATAAGGCCAGTCAGCAGTGTTCAAACTGTGATTAACAAATGGAAACTCAGGGGCTCTGTAAAAACCAAACCACAGTTAGGTAGACCAACCACAACTGCCCGGAAAATTGTTCGGGATGCAAAGAAAAACCCACACATAACATCATCTGAGATACAGGACTCTCGGTGTGGCTGTTTCAAGATTCACAACAAGGAGGCACTTGAAGAAAAATGGGCTGCATGGTCGAGTTGCCAGAAGAAAGCCATTACTGTGCAAATGCCACAAAGAATCTCACCTTCAATATGCCAAACAGCACAGAGACAAGCCTCAAAATTTCTGGAACAAGGTAATTTGGAGTGATGAGACAAAAATCGAACTTTTTGGCCATAACCATAAGCCTTACATTTGGAGAGGTGTCAACAAGGCCTATGATGAAAGGAACACCATTCCTACTGTAAAGCATGGAGGTGGATCACTGATGATGTGGGGATGTGTGAGCTTCAAAGGCACAGGAAACTTGGTCAAAGTTGAAGGAAAGATGAATGCAGCACGTTATCAGCAAATACTGGAGGCAAATTTGCACTCATCAGCCAGGAAGTTGCGCATGGGACGTGCTTGGACGTTCCAACATGACAATGATCCAAAACACAAGGCCAAGTCAACCTGTCATTGGCTACAGCAGAAGAAAGTGAAGGTTCTGGAGTGGCCATTTCAGTCTCCTGACCTCAATATCATTGAGCCTCTCTGCGGAGATCTCAAGCGTGCAGTACATGCAAGACAGCACAGGAATTTACAGGAACTAGAGACTTTTTGCCAAGAAGAATGGGCAGTTTTACCATCTGAGAAAATAAAGAGCCTCATCCACAACTACCACAAAAGACTTCAAGCTGTCATTGATGTTAGAGGGGGCAATACACGGTATTAAGAACTGGGGTATGTGAACTTTTGAACAGGGTAATTTTGATGTTTTTGGTTGTCATTATGATTTAAAAAGAGAAAACACAGAAGTTTGACAATAAATGGCTTCAACCAACCACTAACCATGGCCAAAAAGCCAAAAAATCTTGTAAACTTTTTAGCACAACTGTACCTTCTTTCTACCCCTCCCTTTCCAGCCCCCTCCCCACCCCATTTTTCAGTATTATAGGGTAAGAGAACAGTTTCCACAGAAATCCATATGAGGTGATCTGAACTCATTTGTGACTGAGGCCCATTTCTTAGCTCTTTGGTTTTGTTCTTCTTTTTCTTTTATTTTCTTTTTCGTATTTTCTTTCTTCATTCCCGTCCTCCAACAGGAATGATACATGTAACCTATACTGGGCACTTTCTTCAGGTTATCCTCAGTTGTTTTCTGGCACAGTCCCCTATGTGAATGGACGGTTTTCTGGTGCTGGTGACATCATGGGCACTAGGACTATGTAGCCAACTATGTTATGCTTCACATGTATGTGGTCTTTCTGTGAACTATCACCTGTTTACACTATTCAGTTCCTGTCAATGATTTATCAATCTTTGTGGATTTGTAAAATAAAAAATGAAATAAAATGAGAATTAAAAAAAAAAAACAACAAAAAACTATGGAATTTCCTCAGTTCTGTCTCTTATAAAAACTCCTTTAGACGCCGAATATTATGTGTTCTTTTGGTAATATGAACTCTGGATCCTCTGGGAGAGATTAGATTTTATGGTTTCATCTGTGTCTTGCTTATTATGATTGCTTATTAAGACACCATACACTGTATTTTGGGGATATGATTAAGGTATATGTTGTGTATAATATATATTTTTTACATTTATATACTCACATGAACTAGAAAATGGCTCATAACTGAGTTAAAACGCTGCTATATGGGGCAATAAACTACCCTCACATTTTTCACGTTTATTGTGGTGTGCTGCCTGTTTTTTGTGCTACATTCAGTGGACATACCCTGAGGTGAGCACCCAACTACATACTGGTGCAGTCTTGTTTTTTGGATTTCTAGATAGATAGATAGATAGATAATCCAAAGCAGCACAATTAGGAAAGAGGGAGTGGGTGTGCAGGCTCAGGGAACTGGCAAAATATCATAAGATGTCAAGCTTTGAAAAAATAAATATATAGATTTACTTTGTCAGCCTTTGTGAATAACACAAGAGTTTTTATTTTTTCAAAGATTGCCATCTAATGCCCTAATTTTGGCATATCTTGAAACAGACAAACAGGTAAGTGTGGATAGATCTGTAGATAGATAGATAGATAGATAGATAGATAGATAGATAGACAGAATATCTTCTCAATATACTGTAGTTCCATAAAACAGGCAGTAAAAAAAACAAACAACTTTCCCCCAGAAGATGGACATTTTATTGTATGTGTGATGTTTGATGCAATGTTTTGGTCAGAAGACATTACACATGTAAAGAAAAAAATCATGGAAGGAATAAAAAGTTGAGGCTTTATATAATTTATCACCATTTTATAGTAATGGTGCATAAACTGGACTATGTAAGGATATGATGACAGCTATGATGCTTTTTGTATAATTCCTGCACATTTGCCCTAACATTTCCCTGCACCACTTTACCACTATTTTCATATTTCTAAAAATGGCCTTTTCAAGAAAAAGGTGCATCTAACAAAAAGGTATTATGGAACTCAGCATAATGTCCCCTATAAAATACTGTGACTGGTTTGATATCAAGTTTCCTAGTGAGAGACTTCCTATAAATACGAGCTGCATATGATTTCTAGCTGTTGCTTGCTTTCCTTTAAAGAGGGAATAATCAATTTAGTGATTTGTATTACACAATTATATGAAAAAAAAATTAACATTTTTAATATAATGTAATTGCTTAGAATACATTCCTATTTCATTCAGTATGTCAGTATCCCTGGGAAAACTGATTTTTCATTTACATCATATTTTATTTTTTATTTATTTATTTATTTTTAATAATCCCTATCATGTTCAAAATGCTGAAAAGAAGCAAGTATTAATATAAAACCCAGAATAAAGAACATTCTTCTATCTTTATTTAGTCTCAGTTACTGAATTGTTCTACATATTGTTGTTTTCAGTAATTCACATTGTGTTTATAAGCATATTAGTCAGGTAGAGTTGGGCAAACTGGTTCATCACGAACAAGATTCAACCCTTTTTTTCCAAATTGTTTGTTTTTTCTAACTAAACTGAATATATGGTGATTTGTCTTGGACAAACTAAAATGGCCGTTGTGGTAGCCTCTCAGCCAGTAGTGGTAGGTGGACACCTTACAGTGCTAATGTCATATACAATACATTATATAAGGTTGTGTGGGCTGGAATACAAAGCATATCAGTGATGGTGGAAGTAGGAGATGGATGTTTTATTCATCACTGCGTAATACAGAGCACTGTTTGTTACAAAGCTTGCATTACAGCTAGAAGTAGGATAATTACAACACAGTTTAGTCATATTTAATAAATTATAGGCAGATTAGTGATAGAAATCATAGATAGGAGTGAGGGAGAATATATCTGCTGTGTAAGCCTGACTGCAGAAGTAACACATACAGACAAAGGACAGTTAACCTTTTCATTGCCAATAATCTTATTTAGTCTAAGTCATTTTTGTAATAGAGCAGTTTGATCTGTTCACAGATTGTTTAACATATTTTTTACTGGCAAAGTCAGTCCTGTTAGTAAAATATCTTTTCTTAGGGGATTTTGGACAAGATTTTAATTTTTTTTAGTTAAATACATACAAATTGCTGTTCTAACAGCAAAATGTTGATTCCACCTGAGCTAATCTGAAAAAAATCTACATTATTTTTATTTTTGCTCACCCAATAAATAGTGTGACGAAACCTTCTAATCTGAAAAACTCTGTTAAGTGTTTTTTTTGCTCCTTATCCAATAGTCTTGCAGTCTGTGCTAATCTGAAAAATCTCTGTTATTTAAAGTGGGGGCATATTGCCACTCCTGCTCCCACTGCTACCACCACTGCCACCACCCAGCCAGATATGTCCTGCAGCCTGGTCCATTGTCTTATGTCATGCTGTACATCCACTCATGTTGTAACAGCTGCCATCACTCAACCAGACATGTCCTGCAGTGTCACAGTGTTAGCATAAAAAAACAAAACCATTTTGATTTCACATCTGCTCACATAAAGGGATAATTTTTGGTAATTTTTTTTTTTTTTAAAAAAGCCAATTTTTCATCCATTTTCAACCAAGCACACAGCTACAAATTTGTCCCCCATATAACAGCAACCCTATTGCACTTACAAGTTTTAAATGGGATGATTTTTCTATAAAACCTTCCGTAAGTACCTTTCCCTAAAAAAGGGTAATTTTGTAGTATTTTAAATGTTAAAATGAGTGAAATGAGTGAAATCAAGTGGCACTTTGACATAACTTTGGCCATGTTTGCCTTAAAGATCTAGAAATTGGATACATAACTTCCTAGGAGCCCTGACAGTATTCTACACTTTAGCCTTGTTCAACCCTAAACAAATTTTGGTCCCAAACCATCCAATCCTGAAACAAAATGAATCTTGAGAGGTTTATCCATCTCTACTAGTCAGTAACAAACAAGGATACTCACAGAAGTAAAACAAGTCACAGAAGTCACAGACACAAATCCATAATCCAGAGGAGGAGAAGTGTTATAGATGGGGCTGTTTGATGATACATGGTTGTATAGGTTGTATTACAGACCCAAAAGAAGGTGTCTAGAGATGCAAAGATAGAGATAGCACATAGGAGCCTAATACATGAGAATTATGTAGGGAACCCTGAAACCAGACTGGAGTCAAGAACAGGAGGTAGGAGTCTTCTATAAAATGTTGATACCACTTAGACAAGGCTGAAGACAAGACAAGACCTAGAATTAGGGGTCTGATACAAAAAAATCGGCATCAAGGACACATGACTATAAACAGGAAAAATAGTTAGTAGTCATACATGATACATGAGCCTGGAGCCAGGACATTTCTCTCCACATTTTTCAAACGGAATGAGGGACGGAATCCCTGAACAGTGATCGAGCGCACGTGTGAACCTAGCCTTAACATGTTCAAAATGGTATACAGATGTAAAATTCTTTACCTTCAATCTGATAACATGCTATAGAGTGATAGCTTGCAATATAAGTAATTGGAAGCCATTGAAGTTCAAATTAAAGTGTAAAGCAAATGTTTATTTAACTTTTTAACTGCAATGCTAAATTTTGCTCTGTATGTAAACATGCATATATTATTATGTTCTCTAAAGAAATCAATGTTTAATTGTATCTGAATAAATCAAGAAATAACCCTATATTTTGGAATCCTAAAGATGTAAATTGCTAAATATATGACTGACAGTAATAAATTAACATGCTTCCCACCAATGTACCTCAGTATCCATTCTTTGAATGGTAAATGTATTATCAAACTTTGCATATAAAATCATTTTTTCAAATCTGTCATTCATATCACAAATCAAGAATTAAGATAAATACATGTGGCAAATTTAATTTGTACCATTTTTCCACTACACATTATGACAATTTTTCATTTAATACAGTGAGAGGAAATAGATGCTCTCTTAGCTTTTGCATAAAAGTAGGACACGTAAAGACCATATCAGATAGCTAGTACTCTAAGGTTTACTCCTGATCTAAAACAAAAACTAAGATATGGAGCAAAAGTTCTGTAATTAATTTTCAGATTTTAGAAATCTCGGTGATATTCACACTGTTAGTTTGAAGTGAATTGCAGTCGATTGGCTCATCTTTTACTAAAATCATGGTGGGTTGATTAGACTGATTAACAGTATTCAAAATGTTCCATATAAAGTACTGCATACTGTAGAAGGACAAGGGAAATGAAACTAGTGCTGCATTTCTTGTATAAATGTAACAAAATGAATCACGGCACTCCAAATAATTAGTAGCTGGTTCTCTCCAAAGGGTTTCACCGTAAGTACAATCATCCAGGCACTCAGGGGTATGCTTTTAACAAAACTTGTTTTATTCAAATTTTATAGGTGATGCAATCCAAAATTGCAATATAAACGTTTTAGAGCCCTATAAGGACCTTCTTCAGACCGGATTGCTGTCAGGATTTTCTATCCGCACCTTTGTTGTTGCCAGGACAACCTGGGAAGCTTTTACAGTTTCAGAGGCTTCCTGACTTGGTCCATTTAGCAGCTGAGGCCACGCCCTCCTGACTCATGTGTGGACTATTAATTTGCTACTCCAGCTTGATTCCTGACTTTGCTTTGTCTACACCTATACTGACCTCTGGCTGCGTTCTTGGATTCCGCTCTGTCTAGCGATTTTTTTGTGGCGTTCCTGATTGGATTTGACTTGGCTTGTTTTATGGATCCGACTTTGTCTCGTGATTTGGTTACTCGTTGCCCTCTTTAGTTTCTGACCCATGATTAAATGACCATTCTTAGATCTCAGCTCAGCTGTGGATTTGGTGTTTGGCTTTTGCTGCAGTGCATCTCTTGGTAGTACACTTTTCTGTTTTGGTGACAATTCCGGACTTCAGATTCAGCTAAAGTCCATCTCCTCTTGCAAGGAGCTCTGGTGAAGGCATCTGGGGCTGGTTTTGGCTCGCAGAGGTGTGTTACATTTAAGTAGCATTTTCTACTGCTCGCAGTTGTCAGCCCATTTATGCTGCTGCTCTTCTAAAGACTTTACTTTACTATCTTCTTATTTTGGCCTTGCATCTGAATCCTAAAATTTACCTTGGAATAAATGAATAGAGGAACCGAGCATAAGGAGAAAAGCAGTAATACTGCTGAAGACGCATTGCATTTATCTTCAGCGATATCACTGCTTTTCTCCATATGGTCCATTCCTCTATTCAGTTATTCCAAGGCAATCCGGTCTGATGAAGGTCCTTATAGGACAGAAAAAGTTTATATGACAATTTTTCGATTGCATCACCTATAAAGTTTTACCCACTGAATAAAACAAGTTTTGTCAAAAGCATATCATTGAGTGCCTGCATTTCTTGTATAGATCTGGTGTTATACAGTATACTGTAAATTTAAATTCCATTATAATAATAATAATACATTTCATTTATATAGCGCCAACATATTCCGCAGCACTGTACAATTTGTAGGGTTCAAGTGCAGACAAAAAAAGATACATTACAAAGAAATAGTCAATTCACACACTGGGACTGAGGGCCCTGCTCGCAAGAGCTTACAATCTATAAGGTAGAGGGGTGACACAAGAGGTAGCATTGCTTATACAATGGTCGGATAATTTTGTAATAAAGGTTACTGTCATTACACATATGTAAATCTGTATGAGCCGTCACCAGACATGTCCTTTAACGTGCAGACGGTGCCTGGACATATAAAGTTAGTCTGATACGGCATCATATCCTATGAGGTAATGCGGGAAAGTGAACAGAGGGTACGTTTTAGGGAATATAACTACGGAAGGGTTTACATTAGGAGTTGTGATAGGCCTGTCTGAAAAGATATGTCTTTAGTTTGCGCTTGAAGCTGTGGAAATTGGAGGCTAATCTGATAGTCCGGGATAGGGCATTCCAGAGAAGGGGTGCAACTCGGGAGAAGTCTTGTATACGAGCATGGGAGATTCTGATAATAGAGGATGTTAGTCTTAGGTCATTGAGTGAACGGAGAGCACGGGTTGGGTGATAGACAGAGATGAGGGAGGAAATATAGGGAGGTGCAGCATTATGGAGAGCCTTGTGGATGAGGGTGATAAGTTTATATTGTATTCTGTATTGAATAGGCAGCCAATGTAGTGACTGACACAGACCGGAGGCATCGCTGTAGCGTCTAGACTGATAGATGAGCCTGGCCGCTGCATTCAGAATAGATTGTAGAGGGGAGAGTTTAGTAAGGGGAAGACCGATTAGTAAGGAGTTACAGTAGTCAAGGCGAGAGTGAATCAGGGCAACAATAAGTGTCTTTAGTGTATCTGTGGTAAGGAAAGGGCGGATTCTGGAGATGTTCTTGAGGTGGAGATGACATGAGCATGCGAGTGTTTGAATATGGGGGGTGAAGGAAAGGTTTGAGTCAAAAATAACCCCAAGACAGCGGGCATACTGCCTAGGAGTTATGGTAAGGCCAGAGACTGCAATGGACATATCAGGGACAGATCTTTTAGATGGTGGAAACAGCAGAAGTTCAGTCTTTGAGAGATTCAGTCTCAGAAAGAGTGAAGCCATGATATTTGAGACAGCAGAGAGACAGTCACTGGTGTTCTGTATTAGTGCAGGGGTGATGTCATGGGATGATGTATATAATTGGGTGTCATCAGCATAAAGATGGTACCCGAAGCCAAATCTGGTGATGGTTTGTCCAATGGGGGCGGTGTAGAGAGAGAAGAGCAGGGGGCCTAGGACCGAGCCTTGAGGAACCCCAATGGCAAGGGTAAGAGGGGAAGAAACAGAGCCCGCAAATAATACACTGAAAGTGCGGTCAGAGAGATAAAAGGAGAACCAGGAGAGCACGGTGTCCGTGAGGCCGACAGAGCGGAGCATAGTGAGGAGTAGTTGATGGTCAACAGTGTCAAATGCTACTGAGAGATCTAGAAGAATGAGAAAAGAGAAGTCACCTTTGGATTTAGCTGTCAGGAGATCATTGGAGACTTTTGTGAGGGCCGTTTCAGTAGAGTGCAGAGTGCGGAAGCCAGATTGTAAGGGGTCAAGATGAGAGTTAGCAGAAAGATAGCGGATTAAACGAGAATAGACCAAGCGTTCCAAGATTTTGGAGATGAAAGGGAGGTTAGAGACAAGTCGATAGTTAGCAGCACAGGACGGGTCAAGGGAGGGTTTCTTCAATAGAGGGATTATAACAGCATGAGGAGGAAAAAAATTCCAGAGGAGAGAGAGAGGTTAAATATTTTAGTAATGTAAGTTGTGACAGCAGGCGACAGAGACTGGAGAAGGTGTGAGGGGAAAGGGTCACTACTGCAGGTTGTAGGGCGAGAAGAAGAAAGTAGATGAGATACTTCCTCCTCTGTGACAGGTTCAAAAGAGGAGAATGAGCAGTCTGAAGTGTGGCTGGTGAGGGGGTCAATACCACCTGGGGATTGGGCAGTTATTTCCTGACGGATCTTATCAATTTTGTCATGGAAAAAAGTGGCCAGGTCATCTGCGCTAAGGTCTGTGAATGACATCTGCACTTTGGGGGTGAGTAAGGACTGAAAAGTTTCAAATAGCCTTTTAGGGTTACAGGAGAGAAAAGAGATGAGAGCGGTGAAATAGGCTTGTTTGGTGAGGTGGAGGGCAGAACTATAGGTTTTAAGTATAAATTTAAAGTGGAGGAAGTCTGCAGGTGTACGTGATTTTCTCCACAGATGTTCAGCACACCTAGAGCACCGCAGAAGAAAACATATCTGTGGCATGTGCCAGGGTTGCTGCCTCCTGCGTCTAACTTTTCGAGTGGAGGGGGGAGCCGCCTCATCCAATGCACTCTTAAGGGTTTCATTATAGTGACTGGTGGCCAGATTTGGACAGGAGAGTGAAGAGATGGGGGACATAGAGGACTGTAGAGTATCTGAGAGGTGCTGGGTGTTAATAGCACGTAAATTCCTATATGTATGATGAGTAGGTGTG
Source organism: Leptodactylus fallax (assembly GCA_947044405.1). Lineage (NCBI taxonomy): Eukaryota > Metazoa > Chordata > Amphibia > Anura > Leptodactylidae > Leptodactylus > Leptodactylus fallax. The sequence goes on from CAMRHE010000021.1 coordinate 7,716,750, forward strand.
TCCTGTGAAGGAGAGAAAGCACTGATGGTGAGAGACAGAAGGTTATGATCAGAGAGTGGCAGAGAAGAGTTAGTAAGTTTAGAAACTGTGAGGAGTCGATGGAAGACAAGATCAATGGTGTTGCCATCTACATGTGTGGTGGAAGAGGGACGTTATGAAAGACCAAAAGAAGTGGTTATTGAGAGAAACTGTGAGGCAGCTGGGGAGACAGGGGTGTCAGTGGGGATGTTAAAGTCACCCATGATGAGGGTGGGAATTTCACTGGATAAAAAGAGTGGAAGCCAAGAAGCAAAGTGATCCAGAAATTGGTAGGGTGAGCCAGGTGGACGGTTGATCACAGCTACACGTAAGGAGAGTGGGCAGAAAATTCTGATCGCATGGACTTCAAATGAGGGGAATGTGAGTGAGGGTACTAGTGGGATGGCCTGAAAAATGCACTGCGGTGACAGAATTAACCCTACCCCTTCACCCTTCCTGTTGTTAGGCCTGGAAGTGTGTGAGAATTGTAGGCCACCATGAGACAGAGCAGCAGGGGTGTTGCACAAATGTGTCAAGATGCACCAAAGTTGTAAAATTCTGTCTCAAAGTAAGCCAACAAAATGTGCTATAGACTTATACTAGACAGTTTAGAGATACGCCAGGTTTTTCGTCCAGCATCAGTCACTCAAATAAATATAGTGCATTTTCAGACTGGCTGTCTAGTTTACACTGTCTACCTGTTAGTATATTAGGGCCGATCAGTTCTGATGCTGCCTCTGGCACAGGCAGAAGATTGTATGGGTGCAGGTTAAGAGTTTTTACCCAGAGTTTTTATTTATAGAGGCACAAGTCTGCATAAGAGCAAAAAAAAAAAACACAAACCATATCTGGAAAGTTGTTTCAATTTTTGCTCTTATTTTGATACCTTGGAGCAACAAAAGAAAATAAGATGCAATTTTTACATATATACACATTTTCACTTTGTTTTGGTGGTTTTCAATAACCAGAAGTTTATGCACATAAAATGTTTCTATCAGTATTTTAGAACTTTAGGATGGGAATACTTGATTTTATCATTTGATTATGCAAAGAAATAAATCAAATCAAACAGTCATAAGACAATGAACTTTCTATATCAAATGTACTGCTTATACACTGTATTTTGATTTCCTTTGATATTTTTCTCCATATCTATCTTGTTTGAATATGTGCCATACATACAAGGAATTACATACTTTACTGCCCAAACAAAGCAGGCTAAAAGAAGCACAACATAAGCTTTGACCTCAGTATATGAGAAGGCTTTTATTTTTTTTTCTGAGTATAGGTATATTACCAGCACAATAACACCACAATGCACATTTTATAATTATAATTATAATCGTTAAGTGTAATTGATTATAATCGTTAAGTGTTCATCTTCCTCCTATCCATGACTTCTAATCAGTATTGCTAGGAAAGAGAGCAGTATTATGATAAATTACTTATGCTGCTGCAAAAATATTGTTCAACATGAGTACATGTATCTTTGAGAGCCTCTAACATATAATATTATGTCTTTAAGAACCATTTTCGTATTTAAAACATTGTCATGAAGTATTTTAGAAGAACATAAGATGCTGCACAGTTCTCAAGGATAACTGCTTAAGGCTAAGGCCCCACATTGCAAGGCGAAGCCAAAAAGCGCTGCTAAAAAGACTATGATGGAAATGCATTGCGTTTTTTCCTCAGCGCTTTTCACAGAAAGTCCGCAGAGTTTTCCTCTGCAGACTTTCTGCCTCATTATACCTATACGGAAAATGCCAATGTTTTCCATAGGTATAATTGACATGCTGCGATTTACAAAAATGTGACAGTTCTTCAAATTGCAGCATTTCCGCTGCCGATATTTTTCTGCAATGTGTGGATGTAAAACGCTGCTTTTTTGCCATGGCATTTTCGCAACGCGGGGCACCAGCCTAAAGACAAACATTTTACTTCAATGATAAAGTAATACAATTTCTGTTTCAGTATTTTATAATTATAATCTCATCTTTAGGTCCTTAGAGAAGAGCACAGTGCTCATACTGCTCTAATATGTTTTCTTTAGTGAATTCAGTGAAACATTAACAAGAATTAGCCACGTGATTCCTGCTTTTCTTTTCTGTAGTTTTAGCTATAATTAACCTGAATTTTCCAAATGTTTTGGATTTGACTTGAACCCGAAACTTTTGGGTTTGCCACCCAGGAAATACTATTATACTCTGGGATCTCCCTCTGGTTCTCACAGAAGGAATAATGCATCATTTCCCTTTCTCTCACATAATATAACTTCCCCTTTTCAGGCCTCCCATATGGTATAAAACCCCTATTTACTGTTGCCAACATGGTATAACAATCCCTTTCCTGGTCCCCATATGGTGTAGCGCCCCCCCCTTACTAAACCCCAAAATGGTATATTGCCTCCATATATAACAACATATAGTATGTCACCTTCTTTATTGGCATCTGTACAGTAATTACATCCTTTATGGCCCCACAATTTATTGGCACCAATGCAGAAAGTGCCACATGTAGTGAGCACCATACAGTAAATGCCTCCTTTTGTTGCCCTCATACAGTTACTGCCCCCCACAGTGGCTTATCAATGCTCAGTCCTGCCCATGGTCTCTTCTACTTCACATTCAATCTTCAGCCTCGAGGGGCCCTGTGCACATCATGTTCAGAAACTGAGCAACATCAGGGACTCCATGAAGGATGAAGGGGAAGCATAGGACTATATGGACAGAAGTGGGGATTGGAAAGTGAATAGATGTTCAATGTCTGGGTGTGATGTTCAGCACAGTTGGCCCCCTAGAGGCTAAAGATTGAAGCGAAAGTTATGTAGGTTAGTAACTGAAGTAGGGATCGGTAAGCGAATACCGGCCGTTATCAACTTGAATAAACCATTACCAGCTGGAATACACCAGCTGCTAACAGAATATAAAAAAAAAAAAAAAAAAAAAGAAGCAGGGGCCATACAGGCCTCCTATAGTCACAATCCCCAAAGCAGTCACTACAGCCCTGATTTGTATCACTACTAGGGATATGACTGGCTCCCCAAATCATCACACCACCAGTTGGGGCAATATATTGCTCCATAGCAAAGGAAGGATTGAAGAGCACACCATGAATGCTTCCTTATTCGAACCCAGCCATCCTCGCATCCCGAACAGAACTTGGATTTGTCAATAAACACAATATGCTTAGAGTCCTAGCATTCCATGGCAGCATCGGAAGCACTTTTATGATCTATTGTGGTAAGATCTAGTGTCTAAACAGACCACGTCTGTAATCATTTACATAGCTGCCTGAGACATAACGGATTGCCGAGTCTTGCAGCAATCCAACATTTCTATCTGGATGTGGGTTGTTTTTTTTTTCTCTTTAAAAGCAATAAGTGTTATTTGCGTGGGATTCCTGCAGGTACTCTGGTTTCCTTCTGACTCCAAAGACATACTGATAGGGAATTTAGATTGTGAGCCCAACTTGGGACATTGTTGACAATATCTCTGTAAAGCGCTGTCGAATATAATGGCACTATATATGTAAGCTAAATAAATAAATAAATTTATGGTATTATGTTAAAAAATGTGGAGAGAAATCATAGAAGGGCAGAGCAGTTATTTGTGGGTGGGGACCCACAATTATTCAGCTCTATGGTCATTTGAATTTAACACAAAAAAAAATTATTTGGCAGTAAATTCAAATTAAGCAAGTTCTCAAAAATCAGTGCTGCTACTGCAAAGAATATTGGGCTTGGGCTTTGGAGTGATTGACATTTTATGTTATTTAGCACCTGCTTTGGTACTAAATTCAAATTTTTTGTAGGTACTTTGGCACTAAATTCAAATGGTCATATTACAGGAGACCCGCTGCTGCTATTGAATTTAATATCAGCAGCACTTTTGTGATACTCGGACTACCACTGGTAATAGATCATACCAGAACCACTGTCGCTATCATTTATACTGTGACAAAATATAAGCAAAGGATGATGTAACAAAAATAATAATGTTTGAACGAAAAGTTGTAGTCGCACTACGTCTAAAAGGGGCGTGGCTACAATCTGTGTCATATGATCAGCAGACAGTGTGGCATGGCGCAACATCTGGATCTTCAGAGGACCAGTCACATGACTGCAGGATAAGTTTTTCATTAAGTAATAAGTAAAATAAATATATAAACTTGCCCTTTGATGGAAAACCCCTTTAATGTCAAGGGTACAGATGAGCTTCAGATTTCCTGTGGTTTCACTTTATGCCACCATTTCAAGTGGGTGAGTAGATATTGGTAAGTGATGGTACCAACCATGCTCCATTTACTAAAGCCTTAATCACACGTATATGAATGTTCCATGTTACCCAAAGACGGCACATGGAACAAACTGCTTTTTGTTTTGTATGGACTAATGGAGACCTACACTACTTTGGTCCATTTTGTGCGTCAAACATGCCCATTGAAGTCTATAGGTCCATTAATATCATGGACACAGATCATATCTGTGTGCTGTCCTTTTTCACAGATCTAACCTATTGAAAAGTACTAGAAATTGTTAAAAATCTTCTAAAACACACCCTTGACCTGGGATGTCAATTGGTCCATTTTTTTGCATCCATAAAATGCTCATGGTCATGAAAATGTGAATAAGGCCTAAATTAAATTAAAAAGAAAAGAAAACAAACAAACAAAAAAAACAATTGTCAATAGATCCCTTTTATCCAACAATTATTATACCTTTAACTACTGGGAGCAATAAACTATTAGTAGTGGCTGCATCAACTAAAACTATACAACCTATAATGAAAAGATGTACACAATTCCAATAGCAATTTATAATATATATAGTTACATAAAACAGTCCCAAAACAGTACCAAACGTCCACAAATACGTGGAGTACAGAGCAACTAATTACAAAGTATGATAGCATTACATGGTAAACAATGGTTACACATATTGATAAATTGATCAGAAACTAGATGGAGCAGATAGACTTTTTATTTTTTTTGTACTATTTTGTGTAATAATAAAGATATAAAATGGTACCAAAACCTCAGACACTGGAGTGGTACATTGTCGAGAGGGATGCAATAGTGTGGCAGATGGTAGAAATTTCTGTGGAGCAAATGTGGGTCTCCTGGATGATGATAGTCTGGGGGTCCTTTTTATGTGTACAAGTAAATACACAGGAGACATAGTGGCAGTTGAACAGGTGTTGCTCGTGGCTGTTTACTTAGTCAAACTTTCAGTCACACATATACAGTGCTGGCCAAAAGTATTGGCACCCCTGCAATTCTGTCAGATAATACTCAATTTCTTCCAGAAAATGATCACAAATGCTTTGGTAATAATATCTTCATTTAATTTGTCTTCAATGGAAAACCACAAAAAGAATTGTCAAAAAGCCAAATTGGATATAATTCCACACCAAACATAAAAAAGGGGGTGGACAAAAGTATTGGCACCCTTTGAAAAATCATGTGATGCTTCTCTAATTTGTGTAATTAACAGCACCTGTTACTTAACTGTGGCACATAACAGGTGGTGGCAATAACTAAATCACACTTGCAGCCAGTTGAAATGGATTAAAGTTGACTAAACCTCTGTCCTGTGTCCTTGTGTGTACCACATTGAGCATGGAGAAAAGAAAGAAGACCAAAGAACTGTCTGAGGACTTGAGAAGCAAAATTGTGAGGAAGCATGAGCAATCTCAAGGCTACAAGTCCATCTCCAAAGACCTGAATGTTCCTGTGTCTACCGTGCGCAGTGTCATCAAGAAGTTTAAAGCCCACGGCACTGTGGCTAACCTCCCTAGATGTGGACGGAAAAGAAAAATTGACGAGAGATTTCAACGAAAGATTGTGCGGATGGTGGCTAAAGAACCTCGACTAACATCCAAACAAGTTCTAGCTGCCCTGTAGTCTGAGGGTACAACAGTGTCAACCCGTACTATCCGTCGGCATCTGAATGAAAAGGGACTCCATGATAGGATACCCAGGAAGACCCCACTTCTGACTCAGAGACATAAAAAAGCCAGGCTGGAGTTTGCCAAAACTTACCTGAGAAAGCCAAAAACTTTTTGGAAGAATTCTCTGGTCAGATGAGACAAAAGTAGAGCTTTTTGGGAAAAGGCATCAACATAGAGTTTACAGGAAAAAAAAAAGAGGCCTTCAAAGAAAAGAACACGGTCCCTACAGTCAAACATGGCGGAGGTTCCCTGATGTTTTGGGGTTGCTTTGCTGCCTCTGGCACTGGACTGCTTGACCGTGTGCATGGCATTATGAAGTCTGAAGACTACCAACAAATTTTGCAGCATAATGTAGGGCCCAGTGTGAGAAAGCTGGGTCTCCCTCAGAGGTCATGGGTCTTCCAGCAGGACAATGACCCAAAACACACTTCAAAAAGCACTAGAAAATGGTTTGAGAGAAAGCACTGGAGACTTCTAAAGTGGCCAGCAATGAGTCCAGACCTGAATCCCATAGAACACCTGTGGAGAGATCTCAAAATGGCAGTTTGGAGAAGGCACCCTTCAAATCTCAGGGACCTGGAGAAATTTGCCAAAGAAGAATGGTCTAAAATTCCAGCAGAGCATTGTAAGAAACTCATTGATGGTTACCGGAAGTGGTTGTTCGCAGTTATTTTGTCTAAAGGTTGTGCTACCAAGTATTAGGCTGAGGGTGCCAATACTTTTGTCCGGCCCATTTTTGGAGTTTTGTGTAAAATGATCAATGGTTTGAGTTTTTTTTTCATTCTCTTTTGTGTTTTTTCATTGCAAGCAAAATAAATGAAGATATTATTACCAAAGCATTTGTGATTGCAATCATTTTCTGGAAGAAATTGAGTATTATCTGACAGAATTGCAGGGGTGCCAATACTTTTGGCCAGCACTGTATGTGGAGGCACAGTTTCTTAGGTATACAATATCTACTCAAAGAGCATTCTACAAACACAGATGGGCATGGTGTCTGATCTTCACACCCTCCTTTAGTTTTTTGTCTCTTTCATCCCTGGTAAATATCGATCAACCTTGTCTCCAAGTCACCTTTCCTTTGTACTAACTTAGTCCTGACTTTTATCTACTTTGGAGAAATACATTGCCCATTTTGGCAATGGATCCAAGTTTCCTATCTGATTAGCAGTGGAGATCTTCTATCAGCATTAAAATTACTTCTGAAAACTTCTGGGTCCAAATAACACAGGGTAGCCTGTGTCAGGGTATCTGGACTGAACTGCTACTAAACCATCTTGTTTCTTTAGATACCAACTCCAAATCAACTGTATGTAATTGGCCCAGACTAGCTAAGAGGCTACCAGCTAACTTCTCCCATTTTCTAGAAACTCTTGAGCTAATGATGCTCCAATTTACAAAGATGACACAGTAGAAAAGAAACATCATGTTTCTGCTTTACAGGCAAAGTGCAACAGTATATTAAACAATGCAAAAACCAAAGCTAAAAACTAATATTAAAACAAATATTTGTAATCACTTTTCTCACAATAGAAAGGCAGAATAAATTAGTACAATCAGTACACAAGTGTAGCAACATTTTACAAGTGTTTTTGTGTGCATCTGTTCATTTTAGGTTGTGTGAATAAAGACACAGCACAGTCACTTCCAATCTAGTTCGAGTCAGGGTAATAAGTAGGAAGTATTTTGTTCTTACTTTAGAAATTACTTCCAGTGTTTGAAAGGTGTTTATTTTATATAAATTTTTTATATAGTAAATTCAAATATTTTGTATTCATTACAACATATCTAACATTAGTGTATGCATAATTATACATAATGTGCACAATTTAAAGTTGCCTTATTTTTCTCTTTATACTTTGCTTACTTTTATTGCCCATTTTCTACTTATTGTCATTTTTAACTTGCTGTGTGCTTGAATAAAGAGAAAATGTTACCCTAATCTAACATGGAAAAGTGCTGAGCCAATAACCGTGATTCAACTTGCAATCCTAAAAGCTGTAATTGTGAAACTGAATGACTTGTAGTTCCCCCAGAGCATACTTTTCTCCATTGTGTACACAATTACATACACAAAACAGTAAAGTATGGTTATATGAGACTGAAAAAACAAGTTTCCTGAAGAACAAAGCAGAAACAAGGCCTGCCATGTGTAAATCTTTGTCACTTCTAAAAAGACTATTAGGACCAAAGTAGTTGAAAAGAACAAACTGAAAAGAATTTATGTAAAACAGTAGCAAAAAGTACAGAACACAAAATTTTATATTGCACATACTAAAGAGCAATTTAAAGTGAGTTCTTAGGATCTGTTCATCAGACTTTTTTGACTCTAGTAATGCTTCCTTTTATTGTAAGGGTGGTTCACATACTGAAGTATAAAAGTAGAGAATTTTAATTTATTGTGCCCAACTCTACATAACAAAGCACCTGTAGACATTAAGTGAAAAACAATGAAATCTTGTATAACCCCTTACTGCCATCTGCTATCTGATGCCAGTTCTTTGAATATGACGCCATAACTGCCAGGTCTCCACTGTGTTACACAGCAGAGACCCGATTGGTAATGCCTGCGATCAGTCTCGCTTCAGGTGCCTTGATCAAATGTGACTTATGGGCGAACCATGGGTACCACCATGATGAAGATGATAACCATATCCCTGAAGATCCGAGGCCTCAATCTGTCTCTGTGACAGCTGGGAACTTATTAAAGGCTCCCAAACCCCTTTTCACTATATTTCTATTACAAGTTGCTGTAAAGGTAATGGGCTTTACAACATAGTGCAATAAAGTTGTGATCAGACACCTTAAGTAAAAAAATAAAAAAAAACTTAAAAGTTTTTAAAAAAATATATAAAAAATAAACAATATAACATTTCTAGATCCAAAATAAAAAGGTCAAATAAATACATTAGATATCCCACATATGTATATGCCTGAAATATAGACATATAAAAATATTAATCCCAAATGGTGAAGGCCATAGTAGGAAGAAAATTTAAATGGCTGAACCACTATTTTTTTCACCATTTTGCCTTCCTCAAAAAGTGTGATAGAAAGCAACATGGAATAAAAAACAAATTCAACTTGCCCTGCATAAAAAGATATCTAACACAGTTCTTTACACAGAAATAAAAAAAAAGTTACTGATGTCAGAATATCGCAACTGAAATACTTTTTTTTTTGTTATTGTTTTTTCTAAGTTTTAGATTGTTGTTAAGGTATTAAAACATAGCAAAGACTCCGCAGTTTTCCCGCTGCATTTTACAGTCTAGCGAATCCTATCCCCACTTTGCGGAAAAATGCACACAGCGGACATGCTGCAATTTCCAAAACCGTTGCGGTTTTGGAAATCGCAGCATGTCAATTATACCTACAGAAACACTTGCAGTTTCCCTATAGGTATAGTTAAAGCAGAAAGTCTGCAGAGGAAACATGTTAAAAGAACTGCGGGAAAAACCACGATGCGTTGCTGCTGTGGTTTATCCTGCAGCACTTTTTGGCTGCTAGGTGCTACGTGGGGCCTTAGTCTAAATTTAGTACTAGCATAATCGTGCAGAGTACAGTCGTGGCATATTAAATGGTTCCATGATGAAGAACAATTTGTCCTGCAAAAAATAAGCCCTCATACAGCATAGTCTGAAAAAAATGAAAAGTTATGGCGTTTGGAAGGTGGGGAGTTAAAAAACAAAATTAAAAAATTAAAAATGGCTGCACTGGTAAGGGGTTAAGGTGTACATAAACTTTAAAACTTATGTTATTTCATGAATCAATCATGCAGGTGTTTACAGTAAATTTGTAATGTATTTATTGAGGAAACAAATGCATATTTTCCACATCCCTTTCCTTCACTGGTCATAAACTTCACATCCATGCTCCAGCACAGAGGTGTAACTTGAAACTCCAGGACCCCAATGGAACATCTGTAATGGGACCCCTACCTTCTTTGTAACATTTAGAATATTATACTGGCATATTTTATGTGACAGAGGGAACGTTGGGGTCTGCTCAGGGTAGGGCCAGTTAGTGATTGAATTATCAGGTGATATATTATCTTAAGGAGTTAAAAGGGTATTTCCATATTAAGAATTTATCCCCTGACCTAAAGAGAACAGGAGTCAGCAAGCCCCTTTGAATTATGCCTGTGAATGAAGCATCAGTGTGTTTCTGTGGCTGTTACTCCACCCACTGCTATGGGACTGCCAGGACTGCAATTAAACAAGCTGTTTAGCAAAGATGAGCAAACTGATTTGTTACGAACTGGGTTTGACATAAATATTTCAAATTGTTAATTTTTTAACAAAACCTAACAAATGCGGATTTGTCTTGGCTGAACTAATATGGCCACCACAACATGTATTGCGCAAGAGAAATACAGAAAATACACATGTCTTTAGAGTCAGTGTGATGTTCTAGCACAGGGGTAGGTAACCTTTTTTGTTCGGTGTGCCGATTTTGATTAAAAAATCAAAGTTGAGGTACTCGGAGTGCCGGTCAATAATTGTAAGTCTGACGACCCCTGCACACGGTATTATGTCCCATAGCGGATCCTACACATGGTATTATGTCCCATAGCAGCCCCTGCACACGGTATTATGTCCTATAGCACACGATATTATGTCCCATTGCGGTTAAGTCCCATAGCACACAGTATTATGTCCCATAGCAGTCCCTGCACATGGTATTATGTCCCATAACGGCCCCTACACACAGTATTATGTCCCATAGCAGCCCCTGCACACAGTATTATGTTTCATAGCGGCCCCTGTAAACGGTATTATGTCCCATAGTGGCCCCTGTACACGGAATTATCTCCCATAGTGGCCCCTGTACATGGTATTATATCCCATAGCAGCCCCTGTACACAGTATTATATCCCATAGCGGCCCCTGCACATGGTATATGTTTCATAGTGGCCTCTGTACACGATATTATGTTCTATAGTGGCCCCTGCACACAGTATTATGCCCCATAGTGGCCCCTGTACACTGTATTACATCCCATAGCAGTCCCTGCACACGATATATGTCCCATAGTGGCCCATGCACATGGTATATGTCCCATAGTGGCCCTTGCACACGGTATAAGTCCCATAGTGGCCCCTGTACACGGTATTATGTCCCATAGTGGTCCCTGTACATGGTATATGTCCCATAGTTGCCTCTGTACACGGTATATGTCCCATAGCGGCCCCTGCACATGGTATTATGTCCCATAGCGGCCCCTACACACGGTATTATATCTTATAGTGGCCCTAGCACATGGTATTATGTCCCATAGTGGCCCCTGCACACACTATATGTCCCATAGTGTCCCCTGCACATGGTATATGTCCCATAGTGGCCTCTGCACATGGTATTATGTCCCATAGTGGCCCCTGCACACGGTATTATCCTCCATAGCGGCCCCTGCACACGGTATAATATTCTAACTTTTATAATATTCTAATTGTCCCCACTCACTAGCTATAATTATACTGTGGGGTCTCTTCAGACCCCAGAGTATAATAAGTGGAGGGCCAAGAGAAATGAAAAACATAAAAAACACTGTTAACTCACCTTCCCTGGATCCGCAGCCGCTGTGTACTCTTCGGGTGCTTCTGCCTGTAGTCAGCGACCGTTGATTGAGTATCAGGGGTCACGTCGAATTATTATGTGTAATGAAGTCGGACGTGACCCCGAGGCTCTGTCAGCGATCTCTTATGTCAGGCAGAAGCGTCCGAAGAGCGCACAGCCGCTGCGGATCCAGGGAAGGTGAGTTAACAGTGTTTTTTATGTTTGATCACCTCCCCGGGGGCTCCGCTTATTATACTCGGGGGTCTGAAGAGACCCCCAAGTATAATAACAGCAGTTTTGTTTTGGCCGTGTTTGGTCTGATCAAAACTGCTGGGTGAGGATTCGCTTCGCCGTGCCAGGGAAATAAGCTTCGCGTGCCACTCTTGGCACGCGTGCCATGTGTTGCCGACACCTGTTCTAGCACTATCTGACATCAGCTGATAGCATCTCAGCCAATAGACAATGTCGTATTCACTAGATAAGGTGCTATAAGCTTGAACAAAAGGCATTGCAGCAATGGTGGATCTAGAGAAAAGCTTCTGAAAAGCTTACAATTGCAAACAATAGAGCTAGAGAATCTTAGAAATAGGACAATTTAGTGAAAAATCCTGTTACTGAAAAATCTTTTAAGTTTTTTTTTTATGTAAGATTTTAATTTTTTTTCATTAAATATATAGAAACAGCTATTCTAACAGAAAAATGCTGATTCCACCTGCACCAATCTGAAACAAATGTTTGTTTAATGATTAAATTATTTTTGATGATCACGCAATATACAGTCTCACAGCCTTACTAAACTCTTCCCTCTACAATCTATTCTGAATTCAGCAGCCAAGCTCATCTATCAGCCTAAACACTACAGCGATGCCTCTGGCCTATGACAGGCACTGCATTGGCTGCCTATTCAATACAGAATACAATATAAATTTATCACTCTCATCCACAAAGCTCTTCATAATGTTGCACCTCCCTACATTTCCTCCTTCATCTCTATCACCCAACCTGTGCTCTCCGTTCACTCAATGACCTAAAACTAATATCCTCTATTATCAGAACCACCCACTCCCGTATCCAAGACTTCTCATGAGTTGTACCACTTCTCTGGAATGCTCTACTCCAGACAATCAGATTAACCCCCAATTACTACAGCTTCAAATGTAAACTAAAGACACATCTTTTCAGACAGTCCTATCACAAATCCTAATGTAAACCTTTCCGCTGTTAGAATCCTGAAAATGAACCCTCCTCTGTCCACACTCCCAAATTACCCCACAGGATATGATGCCATATCGTTCTGTACCTTTATATGTCCAGGCACCATCTGCACATTTAAGCACACTGACTGGTGATGGCTCATACAGCTTTATTTATGTGTAATGAAAATAACCTCTATCACAAAAATAGCTGGACCGCTGTATAAGCAATGCTACCTCCTATGCCACCCCCTCTACCTCTTGTGTCAGGGCCCTCAGTCCTATTGTGTGAATGGACTATTACTCTGTAATGTATCTTTTTGTCTGTACTTGAACAATTTGTAAAGTGCTGTGGAATATGTTGCTGCTATATAAATAAAATGTATTATTATTATTATTATTATTATTATTATTATTATTATTATAAGGGTTTTTTTCTGCTCTATTCACCCAATAAACAGTGTGACTGAGTTTGCTTCTCTGAGAAAAATATTTTTTTTCTTAAGCGTTTTTTTGTTGTTGCTGCGGGCACTCTGCCTCTATCTCGCAGACGTGGGTGGCCGGCAAACATCAAGAAGATGCGGTGCCAGCAATCCAGAACAAGTAAAGTCTCGTGCCCAGAAGGTCCTGCCCCGAAGACAGGAAAGTATGATGGGGTGGGGGGAGTGTGTTAGTTAGGAAGGGCTAGTAGTGGGCGGGTTAGCTAGGGAAACAGGGAGGGGGTGTGAGTGGGAAAGGGAGGAAGTGAGAGAGGGAGTAGGAAGGAGTCAGGTCTGAGTGAAGAGCAAGGCATCATGGTAGTTGTAGGAAAACAAAACAGGAAGCTACCCATGTAAACAAATGCAGAAGATGCCAGGAGCTCCCAGAGAAACACAGAAATTGCTCAAAACACTGCTAAAGGTATTTGGTTGAACTTATTAAATTATTAATAGCACTCACCGACCTTTTTTGAAATTTTTTTTTTTATGTGAGTGCGTCTGTGTTGCACTCACATATCCAGGTAAGCCAGGTAAGGACCCACAGGATTGTTTTAATTATTGCCCTTTCGCTCCCCTGAACACCGACCTGAAATTGTTTACTAAACTACTGGCTAACCGTTTGAATGCTTGGCTCCCCTCCCTGTCCACAAGGACCTGGTGGGTTTCATTCCCTGCCTTTAGGGTAGCGACAATACCAGAAGGATGGTGGACTTGATAGAGGTTGACAACCATTCTTCTACTCCTGCCTTTCTGCTTAGTTTGGATGCTGAGAAGGCTTTCGACTGCCTTGACTGGCCTTTTATGATGGCTACACTGCAGGCCTTTGGGTTTTCGGGAGCCTTCCTTACGGCAATTGGGGCCCTTTATTCTCTCCCTATGGTGGTGGTGAAACTCCCCCACTTGTCCTCTATCCCTCTTTCTTTTTGCAATGGATGCGTCAGGGCTGCTCCCTTTCCCCCCTTATTTTCGCCGTCTGCATTTAGCCGCTGGTCACCAGGATATGGTAGACCACTAATATTAAGAAAATCACTGTGCGAGATAGGGAATTTAAGTTTTCCCTTTTTTGCAGCTGATGTCCTCCTTACTTTAACTTCCCCCCCATACTACCCTGCCTAACCTTTTGAGGGTATTGAGTCACCTCTCTGGCTATAAGATAAATTCCTCCAAAATTGAAGCTTTGCCCATTAATGTTCTCAAGGTCCTCCTAGCTCTCCTCCTTTGTAAATATAACTTCCAATGGAAGACTGCTTCCCTTTGTTATCTCGGGATCCAGCTTACTCCCTTAGAGTGAGCTGGATCCCTAGATAATCAGGAAGCTTAGAGGCGTCCTGCGTAAATGCAGACCCCTCTGCATCTCCCTGCTGGGGAGTATAGAGGCAGTCAAAATGAACCTTCTATTGAAATTGCTTTATTATTTTGAGATGCTTACAGTGGAGGTGCCGAACTCCATGGTTTCCAGAAAGCTTTCAATTTATCTGGGATGCTAAGCAATGCATATCACATTCCTCGGTCAGTCATGCTGGCAGGGAGGGGGTGTGTGGGCTTTGCTGTCCTGCATATCCTCCATTACTATTGGGCTACCGACCGGAGACGTATCCCTTTCTGGGCAGCCATGCCTACCTATATGAAATAGGTTGAAATTGAAAAATTATGGCTTGCACCTGGCATCCCAATGCCCTCTTGTGGGTCGGCCTTCGCACCTTGACCCCCGCCTCCCTTTTCAGCTCCATCCATTTTATGAAGGCCGTCCGGACCACATGTAACAAACTGTTCCCTTTTGCTTCCTGACGGTTCTCAATGGTTTCTCTCTATACAATCCGCTTCTTCCTGAGGGGTTGAATACACACATGGTCTGTACATGGTCAGCTGCAGGTCGATATCCCCCAGTCAGTGGCAGATCATATGGTCTTGTGCCATAAATTCCAATCTATCTGGACCCCTTGGGACACTTATTGTACTCTGCAAGACCTCTGACCAGCCAGTGGTAATAAAAAAAAAAAAACATGTTTAAAAAATAAACAACACCGCTGAATTATTTAATGTTTTTTTTTTTTTTTTTTTTTTAATAAAAAAAGGTCAGAAAATGCCCCATTTTATTGGCAAATACCTGCCAGTGTTTATACACACATTGTAGTTTTGAAAGAAGTAACTGCTTTTACAAGCAATGGCTTTTATCCTTTCTTTGGAGAATAGCAGCAAGTTTTATAATTAAAAGTATATATGTTTTACATATATATATATATATATATATATATATATATATATATATATAAAAACAAAAAAGTGTAGCAGCACTCTGACACAGCACAAGGGTATATAGAGAACAGAGATAGCATTACTGCTATTATTGACACCTACAAATTAATATGGTGTATAAACTAAAATTTTGAGGTTCTTAGTTATACATATTTGATCAAACAGTAGGAAGCCCACCTGCCCCGACAAGGTGACCTCATTAAGGTGGGACCCTATACTAATGCCTCTATTAAACCCAAAATAAATCTACAATGTGAACACAGGGCAATAACATACCTCTCTTGGACCCAGAACAGGTCTACAATGTGAACACAGGGCAAATAGGATCCAGAGCCAATAATAGCAGTAATGCAATCTCTGTTCTCTATATACCCTTGTGCTGTGTCAGAGTGCTGCTACACTTTTTTGTTTTTATACATTTTACCACAGTAGCTTGCACCTGTTCACATTGGGATGTGCTGTCTGAATCTTTTTTGTGTGTATATATATATATATATATATATATATATATATATACTGATTTGTACTGATTGCTACTAATTTGTAGCAGCTGCAGCAACATTAAACTGTGGAACATGGACAACGCTGAAATATGCTATATTGCCTAAATTTAGTGGAGCCACAATTCCTGCCATTGTTGCTCACTATATTGCCTTGTGTAGTTGGTGGAGAAACATTCAGCAGGAATTTTGCTGATCAATGCAGAAGAACAAATGCGTCTTTATGTGACTTCTCTCACCCAAGTTCATCAGGTGTAAGACACCATGCTAGCACTTCAGCTTACACATATGAAAAAAGGAAGGGGGAGTAAATTAACCCCTTTCTAACATTCACTGTATGGGGATGTTGGCACTTTAACCAATGTTTTACAAAGTGGAAACTTGGTGGTAACGTCCAAAATCAGATACCTCTCTGATCTTGGGCATTAGTTCTGTGGCCCCTGATTCCACCTCTGCTACCTCCAATCCCAGCCCCCACCTCTCCGCTTACTATTTTTATCTGGTTGGATCTCAGGTGGAGAGATTGCATGAACCATACAGTGTCTATGACAGCCTAGAGCCTTCTGAAGACACCCAAGCCCGTCACAGGAATATAAGTATTGAAGTTTGCTTGCAGCAGACCTCATTATTTGTACAGTGGTTTTCCCATAGCCTGCATTATAGTTGCATTGCAATCTATGGTACAAGTAATCTAATGATCAAAAGTTTAAGCCCTCTAAGGGGTCTAATACAAGATGTAAAAGTTTTTAAAATATTTAAAAAATATATGCAAATTTTAATTACCCCCCTTCCCTTTCCCTATATCTCAAATAAAAGTAAACAAAAACAAACATAAACAAATTAGGCATCCCCACATCCAAATATGCCTGAACTATAAACATATTTATCCCATACAGTGAACACCACAGTGGTAAAAAAAAATCAAAATAGCCAAGTTGCCGTTTTTTTGCTGTTTTACCTCCCCAAAAAATTGAAAGAAGTGATGAAACCGTCAGTCATCCCCCAATATGGTATAAATAAAAACTACATCTTGTGACTCAAAAAAGGACACCTTGCACATCTCCATACATGGAAACATAAGAAAGTTACAGGTTTTGGAATATGGTGACTAAAATATTTTTGTGGAATTTTATTTTTTTTACATTTTGGTTAAGGTAGTAAAACTGTTGCAATGCTCCCTTCTTTTTCACAGGCTCTGTGGCACCATAATTTGTTTGACGCTTGGCGAATCCTGCATAGCACTGAGCGAGACTATACTTTTTTCTCGACCGCACATAATAGTTACTCTCACATTGACCTATTTTTAGTGGCCCAATGCACTCTCCCTCTTGTTATGCAGTCCGCCATCTCGCAAATAACATGGTCGGATCACGCGGCGGTTACACTACTCATATCGGAAAAATATGACTGTCCTCGGTCGTATGTATGGTGATGTAATGAATTTTTGATGTCACATCCGAAATTTAAGGCAACCTTGGAGAGTGATCTGAAGGAATTTTTTTCCTTTTAATACTCCATCGGTATCTAGCCCTGAAGTATTGTGGAACTCCCATAAGGCTTTCATTAGGGGCACCTTTATACGTCTTGGCCACATTGAAAAGAAAACTAGACTAGCAGAGATAGACCGGCTTCTCCATCAAATAAAAATTTTAGAGACTGATAATAAAAAGTCCCCTATTCCCTCAAATATAGTTAAACTGGTAGAACTACGCTGACAACTTGCTACTTGTTTGTTACATAAATATGAAAAGAACTTAAAGCGGGTGAGAGCTACCTATTATTCTCAGTCCAATAAAGCGGGGAAGCTGCTAGCCTCTAAACATAAACAGAGACATATTAAATCCAGGATCCCGTTCCTCCATAGTAAGGACGGAACATATAAAATTTATGACCCTAAGGGTATAGCGGATGCATTTAGGGCCTTTTATGCAGATCTTTATAATATTGCGGACAACCCCTCGGTGGCCCACCCCCTCCCAAGCAGATATTGATTCATTCTTAACCTCGGCCCATATGCCCAGGCTTACTGAAGATCAACTAGCGTCCTTAAATGCTCCTATAACTGCTTTGGAGTTGTCTGCAATTATTAAGTCGCTGCCCTCCCGTAAATCTCCGGGTCCAGACGGCCTCACTAATGAATATTATAAAACGTTTTCCCAGATTCTACTGGACCCACTGTTGTCATTTTTAAGGGCCGCGGCTGAGTCTAAAGCATTTCCTAGGGAAAATCAAGAGGCATTGGTGGTTACTTTGCCTAAACCTGGTAAGACCCCGACCTCGCCCCAGAATTTTAGACCCATTTCCCTGTTAAATTCCGATTTAAAAATTTATGCTAAGCTTATTGCGACGCGCCTAGCAGATTGCCTCCTGAGCTTAATAAATTATGATCAAGTAGGATTTGTTAAGGGCGTCAAGCCTATGAAAATACCAGGCGGGTCTTGAATTTGGTTCATCGGGTCAGTTCGGAGGGTGTGGGAGCAGTGCTTCTTACTCTGGATGCCGAGAAGGCGTTTGATCACATTTGCTGGTCGTATGCCTTCTCGGCTCTTAGGAATATGGGATTCTCGGGAATGATTTTGGGGGCCATAGAGGCGCTCTACTCAGCACCCTCTGCAAGAATTTTTACAAACGGGACGGTGTCGGACCCTTTCATAATCACTAATGGGACTAGGCAGGGATGCCCATTGTCACCCTTGATATTTGTCCTCTCCATGGAGCCGCTGGCCTAGCATCTAAGATTAGATCCAGCTGTACAGGGCGTCACTATAAAAGATTATAGATTAAGAGTCCATCTTATATCGCTATATGCTGGCGATACTCTTCTTACGTTAACCAACCAGGAGGTCTCTCCCACGACTTATGGGTATTATTCAGACTTTTGGTCAGCTGTCCTATTATAAATTGTACTTGTCAAAATCACAGGCCCTTCCCTTCAATGTTCCAACTTCCATGCTGAGCTCCTTACAGTCAACATACAATTTTGATTGGAGGAAGGATAGCATTCAATATTTGGGTATACATGTGTCTTCCACTCCTAGGTCTCTTTATCAACAAAATTATTTGCCAATGATAAAAACTCTGCGAGACAAAACTGAACGCATGCTACTAACAGATGTTTCCTGGATTGGGCAAGTAGCCGCTTTTAAGATGCTACTATTGCCCAGACTTCTATACCTGTTCCGCACGCTGCCGATTCCACTCCCTGCCTCATTTTTTGAAACTATACAGAGAGTGATTTCGAAATACGTATGGGGTGGTAGAAGGCCTAGAATTAATAGAAGTTTCCTGTTTAAACATAAGCTGGCTGGAGGACTGGGTGTTCCCATTGTGCGTAACTACTATCTAGCCTCCATTGCTGTCCAGTGTGCTGGATGGTGGTCCATGGATGTGTCGGCTCCCTGGCTGCACATGGAGCATTCTTTTGTAGCGCCTTTAAAACTTGGGAGTGCTTTGTATTTGCCCTTTTAGAACATCACACCGCCTCAATCTTTTTCACCAATTATGCGGGCTTCCTTGAGTGCCTGGGCAATGCTTCATGGGAAGACAACCCCTACGAGGCAATTTAATATCTCTGATATGCCTTTATCCCATTTATCTTGGGCAATCAAAGACTTGGATACTTCGGGTTGGGAAGCTAAGGGGGTAACGCATAATAATGTTGGACTGGCCCACTGACATCTGGGACGTCACCAAGGAGGCCCGAAGCCTGCTGGAGCACAGGAGAGGTGAGTAACAGTGTTTTTTATGTTCCCTCACCTCCCCTGGGCCTCCGATCATTATACTTTGGGGTCTGAAAAGATCCCAGAGTATAATGATAGCAGTGTTTGTGGGGTTTGCGGCCCGCAGCCTTACTTACCGATCCCCGCTCCTGCTCACAGCCGCCTCCGCAGAAGCTGAAGTGCAGGCAGCTGTGAGCAGGAGCGGGAATCGGTAAGTAAATAGGGCCCTTTACCTACTGGTGTTACACCAGCAGGTTACAGCCTATTAAAAAAAAAAAAAAAAAAAACATCAGGGGCCCGCCGGACCCCCTAATGTCCTGGGCCCTGTGGCAGCCTCTACCCCGGTATTTACGCCACTGACTGTACTGCCATACTGGATGTCAGCATTCTTATAAATTGAAAAGTTTTTAAAATACTCATGCCTCCTGCAGCAAAACGCATAGCTGCTGCTCGAGCTAATGAAAACTCTCAGCAGACCCAAGCCCATCTCCAATCTGACAAGGCATTGTCAGCCACATGCACACAGCTGCACTCCATGGTTCCATAACAACCCAGCCATTTTTCTTCACTGCTGTAGGTCAGCTTTAAAAGGGCAGAGTGCTGTGGATGACACTGTTACACAAGGTCACAAACACACAGCTTTACTCCAGGTTTTCCATAACAACCGATCGCAGGTTTTTCACTGATATCCAAACTGAGATACACATGATCACATGATGCTTATGGACCAATGGAAAATCTCAGGTTCTTCAGTCTTGATATACACACAGCTTTACAACAGGTTTCCATAGCAACCAAGCTATTTATGACCTGTATTAGTCAACAGCAGTTCGCAGGTCCTTAAATATTCAGTCATATGACGTGTATCAGCCAATATAACTTCATATTTAATTTATCAGGTTTCCATAACAACACAGAAATAAATAGACTGTACCTATACTAGACTGCCATACTGGATGTCAAGTGCAAAACTGGCCAATTCTTATTGGGCCACTACACAAACAAAAAATGAAATATACCCGTGCGAAGCTGGGTCCTTCTGCTAGTATCAAATAAAAATCAAAAGCATCTTACTAAAATTCCTGAAATGTTATTTAAATGTTCTCTGCTTGGTTTTTGACAAATCATGTGTCCATAAATCATAAGCAGACTAGCAGGGGTCCCAGGTGCCAGAGCCCCATTGATCTTTTATTGATGACCCATCCCCTTAAATCAATAATTCCCAAATGCCATTGCCACTCTTCCCTTGTAATTTCCACCTCTAGATTTTTCTATCACCTTGGCTTTTACTGTCCTTACCATCATCATAGCTACAATTGCCACTGCTACCGCCACCAAAAGTCATTATTATTTTATTATTGTTTATTTATATAGCACCATTAATTCCATGGTGCTTTACATATGAGGATTTACATACGGTACACAAGATATACAAAACAGATAATACACACTGGCACAGTGGGATAGAGGGCCCTGCCCGCAAGGACTTACAATCTATGAGGGAAGAGGGAGAGAGATAGAAGGTGGAGGTAGAGGCTGTTCAGGTGGTGGTGTGTTGACAGTAGTGTTATTGGGGGTTGTAGGCCTTCCTGAATAGGTGAGTCTTCAGGGCCTTCTTGAAGCTTGTGAGGGTGGGGGACAGTCTTATGTGTCTTGGTAGTGAGTTCCAGAGTATGGGGGATGCACAGGAGAAGTCTTGGAGACGATTGTGTGAAGAGCGGATAAGAGCAGAGCGGAGTAGGAGGTCTTTGGAGGATCGAAGGTTACGTGTGGGCAGGTAGTGGGAGATTAGGTCAGAGATATATGGAGGGGACAGGTTGGGGATGGCTTTGTATGTCAGCGTTAGTAGTTTGAACTCTATTCGCTGGGCGATGGGTAGCCACTGAAGGGATTAACAGAGGGGAGCGGCCGATGAAGAACGGTGGGAGAGGTGTATTAAGTGAGCAGCACAGTTTAAGGTGGACTAGAGGGGGGCGAGAGTGTTTGCTGGGAGGCCATGGAGAAGAGTGTTACAGTAGTCTAAGCGGGAGATTATAAGGGCGTGAACTAGCATCTTTGTAGTTTCGGGGGTGAGGAAGGAGTGGATTCGGTGGATGTTCTTGAGTTGGAGGCGGCAGGAGGTGTTGAGGGTTTGAATGTGCGGCTTGAAGGATAGGTCAGAGTCTAAGGTTATCCCAAGGCAGCGGGCCTGTGGGACTGGGGTGAGAGTGGTTCCATTAATTTTAATAGATGGGTCAGGTAAGGGGGTCGTGCGTGGAGGGGTGAAGATTATGAACTCCGTTTTCTACATGTTGAGTTTGAGAAAGCGGGAGGAGAGAAAGGAGGCTACGGCTGCTAGACATTCTGGGACTCTGGACAATAGGGAGGTAATGTCTGGTCCAGAGAGATATATTTGAGCGTCGTCAGCATAGCAATGGTAATGGAGCTCATGGGATTCTATGAGTTTGCCAAGGCCTAGGGTGTAGATGGAGAACAGGGGTCCTAGGACGGAGCCTTGGGGGACACCTACAGAAAGATGGCGTGGCGGGGAGGTGGTGTGCAATTGGGAGACACTGAATGTGCGGTTGGTGAGGTATGAGGAGATCCAGGAAAGGGCCAGGTCAGAGACACCAAGGGATGAAAGCGTTTCTAACATGAGGGAATGGTCGACTGTGTCAAAGGCAGAGGAGAGGTCGAGAAGGAGGAGGACAGAATAGTGACGTTTGGCTTTGGCAGTTAGAAGGTCGTTAGTGACCTTGGTTAGACCAGTTTCTGTGGAGTGATGGGGTCTGAAACCTGACTGTAGTCATGTACTCTATCTCCACCTGATCCTTCTCCTGCACATCACAGTCCAAATGCTGACTGTACTCATTCAACTAATTAACAGGAACACTATTGTGAATATCATCTTTAACACACAGGGTGACGTCTTTTAGGAGAAAAGAAAGCTCCTTGGCCTCACTAAGTGTTAGTGAAAGTGGCAGAATAGAAATGCTTCTATAGGGCCACAAATGAACTGTTATGGTGGACGAGAAGAAAGCAACATTATTTTGCTGTGACAATGACTCCATGATGTCATCCTCTTCCTCCATAATTATATGCCTACTGAAGGTGACAGACAACTGTGGCCCGCTAGAACTGGCCAGAAGGCTGGTGCTGACAATGCTACTGCTGCTGCTGCTTGCACTGCACTCACCCATGTTCCTACTGGCAGATAATGTGGCATAGGTGTGTCATCCCATGCTATCTTCCCTTTGATACTTTGTCTCTTACCAGAAATTTTTAAATGAGGCAACATTGAGCAAGTACTGGTTATTTGGTACAAAAAAAAAAACAAATAAAAACCTGTAACTTGAAAGGGCTGTGAACTTAAGTGTACTTAACAGCAAGGTAAAAATGCTGACTTCCAATAGGAAATTTGGTAATCGCAATTATAAGTGTCACACTCTATGCTCCAAAGGATGAGCTGAAATATAATTAACAGTAGTGAACTGAAGTGTAATTAAAGGGGTTATCTAGGATTTGGATTAACCCTTGGGGCAGCCAGGGTGAGTGTAAAAGAAAAAAAAAGGCATACTCACCTCCCAGTCCATTCCCAGTTCCCTTTTTGTAGCATCATGGGCCTTGTAGCGGGGTTGATTGGTGTCAGGCTCACATGACTGCTGAGGGCAATCAGTGGCATCAGCAGTAACTGAAGACGGACAGGTGACATCACCCACATACATCACCGGTTCCTTACTAATGACTGATGTGTAAAAACACGTTAATCAATATCTATCTGTATTATACAGTATGTTCTTTTTTTTTTTTACATTCTTTCTGTCTGAAATCTGATGTACTCTCTCTGCATACTTCCTCACCATATCCACACCAAATGGCAGCATTCATGGTTGGGCTTTTTATAATGACCACGATTCTCCATCATCAGTTATCTGTTATCTCACACACCTAAGATCACACATGATTTGTTCTGTGTAAAATGAGCTGTTCATCCAAAACAAATTTGCTTTAGGCCAGGGCCCCACGTTTGCTTTATCGAATCCCTTCCACACATTGTAGAAAAAACATGCAACGTAAATGCTGAGATTTTCAAAAACACTGCGGTTTTGGAAATCGCAGTATGTCAATTATACCTACGGAAACATCCTATAGGTATATCCTATCTGTGGTTTCCCTATAGGTATAATTGAAGCAGAAAGTCCGCAGAGGAAAGCTTTTTCGCTGCGGCCCTCTACGTGGGGCCTCAGCCTTAATCTGATATTTTGGGAAATTTTAAGGCTGGGGCCCCATGTTGCAAAAACGTAGCGATTTGGCCATGGCAGAGATGAAGTGACAAAAAACATTGCATTTTACATTACCTGCAAAGTGGATGGGATTCTGGCTAATCCCATCAACACATTGCAGCAAAAAAATCCACAGTTTGTCTACTATACCTATGGACACACTAGCAGAAAGTCCACAGAGGAAAAGTCTGCAGACTTTTTGTTAAAGACGCTGTGGAAAGAAACCGCAATGCGTTTCCACTTTTCCATCTTTTCTGCAGTGGGGCCTTAGCCTTAGGACCCTTGCAGACGACCGTGGGCGAGATCCGTGTGCTATCCGTGTTTTTTGCGGATAGTACACTGAGACATTCATTTCTATGGGCACATACACACGACCTTGTTTTTCACTGATCAATGTGCGAGCCGTGATTCCATGCCACATAAGATAGAACATGTCCTATTCTGTTCAGTTTTTGAGGAACGGACTTGCCCATAAAGCCTATGGGAGACTAAAAACCTAGTGTACTCAGTGTGTCATCGGTGTGCCATCCGTTTTCGCAACAAGCAAGCGACATAATAATAATAATACATTTTATTTATATAGCACCAACATATTCCACAGCACTGTACAATTTGTAGGGTTCAAGTACAGACAAAAAAGATACATTACAAAGAAATGGTCAATTCACACAATGGGACTGAGGGCCCTGCTCGCAAGAGCTTACAATCTATGAGGTAGAGGGGGTGACACAAGAGGTAGCAGGGGCGGCAACAGACGTAGCATTGCTTGTACAATGGTCAGACAATTTTGTAATAGAGGTTACTGTCATTACCCATATATAAAGCTGTATAAGCCGTCACCAGTTGTGTCCTTTAACGTGCAGATGGTGTCCCCCCCCCCTGGACATATAAGTTTAGTCTGAAACGGCATCATATCCTGTGGGGTAATGTGGGAGTATGAACAGAGGAGGGTACGTTTTAGGGATTCTAACTACGGAAGAGTTTACATTAGGAATTGTGAAAAGAAACACTGAAGACACACTGATTACACTCTGTCCGAAAAAACTGAAGACTAAAACGGACGGCACACTGATGACACAGTGAGTACATCAATGTGCTGTCCTAGGTTTTTAGTCTCCCATAGGCTTCTATGGGCGAGTCCGTTTCGTAAAAACTAAACAGAATAGGACATGTTCTATCTGATGCAGCGCGGAATCACGGCTCGCACACTGATCAGTGAAAAAAATGGTCATGTGCATTTGCCCATAGAAATGAATGGGTCAGTGTGCTATATGTGTTTTTCGCCTCTGCAAGGTGCCTTAAGTATGATTCATGCCAAATCGATTTGCTCATCTCTATTAGATAGATAGATAGATAGATAGATAGATAGATAGAACTACAGGTGTATATAATTTATATTTATTTGTTATTTTTTGTTGTACTTCAAAATTCATAATGCAATCAACATTCATAATGACTAGGAGCCATTTTATTTATTTATTTATTAATTTCCAAAATTATACCCATCTTTAGATGCCAAAGAGAGAGTTTACTACTGCTGCCCTTTTGTTTGGTTAGGTAATCAAACATGATCCTGATGAAAACACCTCATAGTAATTGCATCTAATTTAAAAGTACTTTTTCATCAGCTTCTGTCTTTGATTTGATTCAAGATTTTTCTCATTAACATTCACCACACATATAGGCATGAATAAAACCAGCAAAATAATGAAGCTACACTTGAGATTAATCTGCCTTCTTGGAAGAAAGTGTAATAGGCACACTATTAACAGGCCATTCATTCTTTCAGAAGTAATGTTAATTGTATTGGCTGCTGTATGGAAAAGAAAATTTGTGCTCAGAATTTAATTTATTCAAAACATTAGGACTTTCAGATGCACCGCTTAAAGATTTATAAAATAGAAATAAGAATAGTCTATATAAGCATACAGTATCAATAAAATATATATATATATATATATATATATATATATATATGTTTAGAAATGTGCATTTCATTGTTTCATTATATTTGCAATAATTAATGTATTACAATTTTATATCTGCAAACTCAAAATTCAAAATACATGTTACACTTCCAATTTTTAGATAAGGAAAAAAACTTTTTATTTTAGAAGACAATAAAGCCTTGTTCACACTGCAGATTTGTTGTGTTTGCTGGGTGAGTTTTTTTATTCATCTGAAAAGGATTAGAAGTTTTTTTCTTTGTATTGTATAGAATTTACAGTGCCTTGAACTTTTCAACCTTTTGCCACATTTCAGGCTTCAAACATAAAGATATAAAATTTTAATTTTTTGGTGAAGAATCAACAACAAGAGGGACACAATTGTGAAGCGGAGCAAAATTTATTGGTTATTTTAAACTTTTGTAAAAAATGAAAAAAAAAAGTGGGGCGTGCAATATTATTCGGCTCCTTTACTTTCAGTGCAGCAAACTCACTCCAGAAGTTCAGTGAGGATCTCTGAATGATCCAATGTTGTCCTAAATGACTGATGATGATAAATATAATCCACCTGTGTGTAATCAAGTCTCCGTATAAATGCACCTGCTCTGTGATAGTCTCAGGGTTCTGTTTAAAGCGCAGAGTGCATCATGAAGACCAAGGAACACACCAGGCAGGTCCGTGATACCGTTGTGGAGAAGTTTAAAGCTGGATTTGGATACAAAAAGATTTCCCAAACTTTAAACATCCCAAGGAGCACTGTGCAAGCGATCATATTGAAATGGAAGGAGTATCAGACCACTGCAAATCTACCAAGACCCGGCCGTCCCTCTAAACTTTCATCTCAAACAAGGAGAAGACTGACCAGAGATTCAGCCAAGAGGCCCATGATCACTCTGGATGAACTGCAGAGATCTACAGCTGAGGTGGGAGAGTCTGTCCATAGGACAACAATCAGTCGTACACTGCACAAATCTTGCCTTTATGGAAGAGTGGCAAGAAGAAAGCCATTTCTCAAAGATATCCATAAAAAGTCTCGTTAAAGTTTGCCACAAGCCACCTGGGAGACACACCAAACATGTGGAAGAAGGTGCTCTGGTTAGATGAAACCAAAATCGAACTTTTTGGCCACAATGCAAAACGATATGTTTGGCGTAAAAGCAACACAGCTCATCACCCTGAACACACCATCCCCACTGTCAAACATGGTGGTGGCAGCATCATGGTTTGGGCCTGCTTTTCTTCAGCAGGGACAGGGAAGATGGTTAAAATTGATGGGAAGATGGATGGCGCCAAATACAGGACCATTCTGGAAGAAAACCTGTTGGAGTCTGCAAAAGACCTGAGACTGGGACGGAGGTTTATCTACCAACAAGACAATGATCCCAAACATAAAGCAAAATCTACAATGGAATGGTTCACAAATAAACGTATCCAGGTGTTAGAATGGCCAAGTCAAAGTCCAGACCTGAATCCAATCGAGAATCTGTGGAAAGAGCTGAAAACTGCTATTCACAAATGCTCTCCATCTAACCTCACTGAGCCCGAGCTGTTTTCCAAGGAAGAATGGGCAAGAATTTCAGTCTCTCAATGTGCAAAACTGATAGAGACATACCCCAAGCGACTTGCAGCTGTAATCGCAGCAAAAGGTGGCGCTACAAAGTATTAACTTAAGGGGGCCGAATAATTTGGCACGCCCCACTTGTCAGTTTTTTATTTTTTACAAAAGTTTAAAGTATCCAATAAATTTCATTCCACTTCACGATTGTGTCCCACTTGTTGTTGATTCTTCACCAAAAAATTAAAATTTTATATCCTTATGTTTGAAGCCTGAAATGTGGCAAAAGGATGAAAAGTTCAAGGTGGCTGAATACTTTCGCAAGGCAATGTACATGTGCTCTTTTTAATGTATTTGTTTCCCTGATTAAGATCAATTCTAAAAAATAAAAAAAAAGCAGATGAAAAATGAAAAAATGATAATAAGTCACACAGTGGCACATCTGGCCAATAAATCTTTCCTTGCTGTCCAGGGTTTATAAATGTACTTTAGCCCGGGGCCCCACATGGCATAAATGCAGCATTTTACAATCACTGTGTAGTGGAAGGGATTCTAGCTAATCCCATCCACACATTGCAAAAAAATTCACGCAGCGAGCACACTGAGATTTCCAAAACTGTTGCGGTTTTGTAAATCGCAGCATATCGATTATACCTACAGAAATGCCGCCGATTTCCCTATAGGTATAATGAAAACAAAATGTTTGCAGAGGAAAATTCTAGCTCAAAAACCTGCAGCAAAAACTGCAATAAAAAAAGCTGCATTTCCGCAATATGGGGCGTTAGGATGTCTTTTGCTGGACTTTCTGCCCTACAAGGTATTCTCATTAGTTTCACACCAATTTTCCTGCAGACAGACTCCGTTTAAGGACGTGGTTTTTTTTAAAATTATTTTTCACGTTGTTACAGTTCAAAAGCCATAACTTTTTTATTTTAATGTCAGCATAAGCAGATGAAGCCTTGTTTTTTTGTGCAACAAGTTGTACCAACATTTTGGGAAAATTTAGCTTATTATCAAATTTTATTAATGCTTTAATTTTCACCATCCATTTTTTTGTGTTGTAAATTTTCCATGGTGTACTGGCATGATAAATAATGTGTTACATGTATTCTGCTGGTCACTATGATTGGGGCGATACCAAATCAATACAGGGTTTTTTTTTATGTTGTACTACTTTTGCACAGTAAAATCACTTATTTGCCCATAATTCGTTATAGTTTCAACATATTCTGAGAGGCTTAACTTTTTTTTTTTTCATTATTGTAGCTAGCTTGCTTTTTGCAGGATCAGTTGTTATTTCTATTAGCACCATTTTGGGTTATATGTGACTTTTTGATAATTTTTTTATATATTTTTTTTTGGAAAATGTGACTAATATCAATACCATGTGCAATACCAAATATGATTTTTTATTATTATTATTATTATTATTATTTGTCAGTGAAAAAAAATGTGAAAAGGGCTATTGATGTTGTTTTTTAGTTTATTTTTGATTTCTTACTTTACGATATTTTATTTTATTATTTTACATTAGGACTCAAACACTAGGTGGCATGATTATTGCTTAGAACATTGCAGTGTACTATAGTTTGCAAAATGAAAATCAAACTATATTTGTAAGATTCAGCCTCTGGCAGCCTTTAGAGGATGATGTCAGCTGTGTGTTACAGCTGGACATCCTCTCCTAATGATACTGGCTCAGCTCTTCATGACATACTATTAAGTTAGTTTGCGGCAACAAGTTCCTGCTGCTGATGTAATAGTAAACCTCAGGGCAGGAACCATTTAATTAAAAGTCAACACCATGTCTGAGAAATAAAAGTGAAAGTTTACTTGCCAGTTTTGTATGGAGTTTCTAAAGGATATCCTACTTGATGAACATTGCACTGTTCTGCAGTGATCACAGAAGAGCAGGAACTATTACAAGATTACAGTACTCCTATTTAGATTCATAAAGTGGACATCCCACATAACTAATTGTGGCATAGTTATGCATTATATGGCTCCTGCTGTCTGTCTGATACCTCTATGTATTGTATATGTTTCATTTTTATACTTACTATTGTATATGTGTTTTTATATCTTATCTCAATAAACTTTGATACTTTTTTATAATGACTTGATGCTGATTGTGAGTGCCATTCCCTATTTTTTTGTTTTGTTCTGTAACATTAGTGGCAGTACATTATGAAACAGAACGTGATATATCAGACCTCAGGAGATGCCTGGCTGAGCGGTGCAGTGGTGGTAGCTATGGCAACATCAGTGGCAGTACAGTATGGAATTGAGTGTGACGGACCAGGCCACAGGAGATGATGTGTAAGGATAGTAGGTAGCTTCAGCAGTACAGTAGGTGTACAACAGTAATTAAGTTTTACAACAGCAGAGGAGGAAAAGACAAAGAACACTGCCTCAAAGTGACTGCATCACTGTCAGATGTAACATCCTGTTCTGAATAAAATGAGTTACTCTGCCAAGACCAGAAGTAGTGTTGCTGTTGCTACTGAAATTCTAATTGTTACTTGCAGTGGATGACAGTAGAAGAGTAGTTGAATTGTATGCAAACTTTTGGGTAAATGTGGTTTACACAACTGACACTTCACTGCAAGAAGAAAAAGTTATTGTGTGGTTTGTATGTTAAAATTTCTGATAAATGTAGCCATGCTCCCTACACGATTGGCACTTCACAACAAGAATAAAAAATTACTGCATTTATCTACATAACTGGCACTTCACTGCAAGAAATGACTGTGTGAATGGCTTCCAAAATTTTATGTTTACTGTGGCATAAATTGGCTGGTACTTACAGTAACTGCAAGAAATATATGCTGTGCTAAATTTTCTTGTAAATATGCTCTATACACAGCAGGCACAACATTGCAAGAATTTGCTGTGTGGACAACTTCCAAAATTTTGTGCTTAATGTGTATACTTCGCAAAAAAGTAATTTGGCATTCACATGTTTACTGTGACTACAGGTCAGACAGTGTAAGTAAAAAAAACATGCACCAATGTAAAAAATGGTTAATAAAAAGTTATTTGGCATTAAAAGGGTAACTGGCCAGTCAGACTGTATTAAAGGGATACTAAACCCTGAAAACCAAGAATAAAAACAAAAATATGCATGTTGTAGTTCATGTCTAGTTATGTCTGCAGGATTAACTGCTAAACTGCATCCCTAACAAACTGTACAATAAAAGTAAACCATTAGTTAAGACGCACGGAAAACGTTGGGGAAAAACTGAGATAAAAACAATAGAAGTAACAATTTTTGCCGTCTCTCCTCAGATAATATGGAATAAAAAGTGATCAAAAGTCATATATAGCCCAAAATGGTACCAATAAAAATTACAGCTTTTCCCGCTAAAAAACAAGCCCTCAACCAGCTCCATCAATAAAAAAATAAAAATATTATGCCTCTCAGAAGAAGGCAATGGAAAAAATAATAGATTTTTTTCCCCAAATGGATTTTTATTCTGCAAAATTAGTAACGCATAAAAAAAACTATAGAAATTTGGTATGACCGTAATCTTACCGACCCATAGAATGAAAGTAACATATTATTTATGTTGTATGACAAAGAGGAAAAAAATTAAAATGTTAAAAAGCAATGCCAGAATTGATTTTTTTTAATCCACCCAGAGAGTTAATAAAATTTTGTTAGTAAGTTAATACTATAGACATCCCAAAATGGTGTTATTTGAAAATGCATCTCATCCCGCAAAAACAAGCCTTTATATGGCTATATCACAAGAAAAATAAAAAAATTATAGCTTGTACAAAAAAAAAAAAAAATTGCCATATCTTTAGGACACAACTAGTTGTGCGAGCGTATATCAGGGTACACCCCAGATTTAAAGTTTACAATGGAAAAAACAGCAGAAGTGACCCCCAGAGTGACCCTACCCCAATCATAGGAGCTACTGGGGAAACAGTAGGGAACTTGGTGTTTCCAATGTACTCACAGCTTACATATACACTTTTCAACATGCACTGTGCATTCATATCTGAGATACTAATGTTCACTACACCCCTAAATTGTTTGAGGGGTGCAGTTTTTAAAATGGAGTCACTATCTAGGGGATTCCACTTTACTGGTACTTTAGAGGCTCTGCAAACATGACATGCCGTCCAAATACCTAACATCTAAATCTGCACTCCAAAAACCACATAGTGCTCCTTCACATCAGTGACCTGTTGTGTGCCCAAAATGAAGTTTGTATGTATGACACTGTTGTACCCAGGCTAATGTACTTAATGTTATATGTGTGTTTAAGCAGCTGTTTGGGCAAGGCCGAACACAGAAGGAAGGAGCGCTTATTTTAGTTTTTGGACTACAGATTTAGATGGATTGGTTTTTGGATGCCAAGACACTTATGCAGAACCCCTGAAATGCAAGTAAAATGGAATCCCTTGACATTTTCGAAACTACACCACTGAAGGAGGTGAATCTTCCAGACATGAATATGCTGCTGATGGTGAAATGTGAAAATGGCAATTTTTCCAGGAATACGTCAATTCGGTGCACAATATGTTGTGCCTGGCTTGTATCAGAGACGAATGCTCCAAAAGCTGTTGTGCATGTAATACCAGCTTACCAGTTTTTGAAGTGTGTGTCTCTGCTGACACAAGCTGGGCAACATATTGGGCACTGAAATGGCGTATATCTGGAAAAATAGCATTTTTCACTTTTCATTACCAGCTACACATTAATTTCTGGAAACTAAATGAATGCAACACTCAAGGGTTAAAAGTGCTCGCTACACCACTTGATAAATCCATTGAAGGGTGTAGTTTCCAAAATGGGGTCACATGTCTGCAGATTCCACTTTACTGGCAGTTCAGGGGCTCTGCAAAAGTGGTATGATGTCCTAAAACTAAATTGTGCTCCAAAAACCAAAATAGCACTCCTTCCCTTCTGTGCCCGCTGTGTCCAAACAGCAGTTTATACCCACATATGGCATTGTTAAGTATGCTATCCTGGATACAACAGTGTCATACAGTACAGACCAAAAGTTTGGACACACCTTCTCATTCCAAGAGTTTTCTGTATTTTCATGACTATAAAAATTGTAGATTCACACTGAAGGCATCAAAACTATGAATTAACACATGTGGAATTATATACTTAACAAAAAAGTGTGAAACAACTGAAAATATGTCTTATATTCTAGGTTCTTCAAATTAGCCACCTTTTGCTTTGATTACTGCTTTGCACACTCTTGGCATTCTCTTGATGAGCTTCAAGAGGTAGTCACCTGAAATGGTCTTCCAACAGTCTTGAAGGAGTTCCCAGAGATGCTTAGCACTTGTTGGCCCTTTTGCCTTCACTCTGTGGTCCAGCTCACCCCAAAGCATCCCGATTGGGTTCAAGTCTGGTGACTGTGGAGGCCAGGTCATCTAGCGTAGCACCCCGTCACTCTCGTTCTTGGTCAAATAGCACTTACACAGTCTGGAGGTGTGTTTGGGGTCATTGTCCTGTTGAAAAATAAATGATGGTCCAACTAAACACAAACTGGATGGAATAGCATGCCACTGCAAGATGCTGTGGTAACCATGCTGGTTCAGTATTCCTTCAGTTTTGAATAAATCCCCAACAGTGTCACCAGCAAAGCACCCCCACACCATCACACCTCCTCCTCCATGCTTCACGGTGGGAACCAAGCATGTAGAGTCCATTCGTTCACCTTTTCTGCGTCTCACAAAGACACGGTGGTTGGAACCAAAGATCTCAAATTTGGACTCATCAGACCAAAGCACAGATTTCCACAGGTCTAATGTTCATTCCTTGTGTTCTTAGCCCAAACAAGTTTCTTCTGCTTGTTGCCTGTCCTTAGCAGTGGTTTCCTAGCAGCTATTTTACCATGAAGGCCTGCTGCACACAGTCTCCTCTTAACAGTTGTTGTAGAGATGTGTCTGCTGCTAGAACTCTGTGTGGCATTGACCTGGTCTCTAATCTGAGCTGCTGTTAACCTGCGATTTCTGAGGCTGGTGACTCGGATGAACTTATCCACCGCAGCAGAGGTGACTCTTGGCCTTCCTTTCCTGGGGCAGTCCTCATGTGAGCCAGTTTCTTTGTAGCGCTTGATGGTTTTGGCCACTGCACTTGGGGACACTTTCAAACTTTTCCCAATTTTTCGGACTGAATGACCTTCATTTCTTAAAGTAATGATGGCCACTCGTTTTTCTTTACTTAGCTGCTTTTTTCTTGCAATAATACAAATTCTAACTCTCCATTCAGTAGGACTATCAGCTGTGCATCCACCTGACTTCTGAACAACACAACTGATGGTCCCAACCCCATTTATAAGGCAAGAAATCCCACTTATTAAACCTGACAGGACACACCTGTGAAGTGAAAACCATTTCAGATGACTACCTCTTGAAGCTCATCAAGAGAATGCCAAGAGTGTGCAAAGCAGTAATCAAAGCAAAAGGTGGCTACTTTGAAGAACCTAGAATATAAGACATATTTTCAGTTGTTTCACACTTTTTTGTTAAGTATATAATTCCACATGTGTTAATTCATAGTTTTGATGCCTTCAGTGTGAATCTACAATTTTTATACTCATGAAAATACAGAAAACTCTTGGAATGAGAAGGTGTGTCCAAACTTTTGGTCTGTACTGTACATGTGGGCATAAACTTCTGTTTCAGCACACAGCAGGCTGCACATGTAAATGAGCCCTATGTGCTTTTGGACCGCAGATTTAGATTGTTGGTTTTTGGACGCCATGTCATGTTTGCAGAGACCCTAAAATTGCTCCTACAAAATGGGACCACTTCTCAGGGAATTCCAATTTACTGGCACCTCCAGGGCTCTGCAAAAACAACATGGCATCCAGAAAGTCCCTCTAAATCTGTACACCAAAAGCTAAAAAGTGCAGTGCTCCTTCCCTTCTGAGCCCTGCTGTGTGCCCAAGCAGCACTTCATGCCCACATATACAACTTCTTTGTAACCAGGAAAATCCACTTAATAGTTTTAGTAGTGCATGTATCTGATGACACAAAGTGGGTACAACATTCTGAGCACTGAAATGGCATAAAAATTAAATTTTCACTTTGTACATTCATTTTTGGGAAGCACTATTGGGTTCAAAATGAAAATATTCCTTGAGAAATTCCTTGAGGGGTGTAGTTTCTAAAATGGGGTCACCATTGTACTAGTACTTTAGGGGCCCTGCAAATGGGACATGGCTCATGAAAACTATTCCAGCAAAATCTGCCCTCCAAAATCCAAATAGCACTCTTTCTATTCCGACCACCATGTACCTATACAACATTTTACGACTACATATGGGGTATTTCTGTGTTCAGGAGAAATTGTATAACAAATGGTGGAGTGTTTTTTTTTTTCTTTAACCCCTTCTAAAAATGAAAAAATTGGAGTTAAATGGACAGTTTATTGGAAAAAAGGTAATTTTTCATTTTTACGTCCCAATGCTAATAAAATTTGTGAAACAGTTGTGGGGTCAAAATGCTCAACATACCACTTGAGAAATTCCTTGAGGGGTGTAGTTTCTAAAATGGGGTTACTTTTTGGGGGATTCCATTGTATTGGTAATCTAGGGGCTCTGTAAATATGACATGGCACCTAAAAATTATCCAGCAAAATCTACCCTCCAAAAGTCAAATAGAGCTCTTTCCATTCTGAGCCCCACCATGTACCCATACAGCAGATTACAACCACATATGGGGTATTGCCGTGTTCAGTAGCAATTGTTTAACTACATGTGAGGTGCATTTTCTCCTTTAACCCCTTGGGGAAATGAAACTCTAGGAATAAAGTGACATTTTAATAATTTTTCATTTACACATTGCAATGTTAATAAAATCTGTGAAACAGCTGTGGGGTTAAAATGCTCACTATACCTCTTGATAAATTCTGTCATCGGTTTAGTTTCAAAAATGGGGTCACTTTTGGAGAGTTTTCATTGTTTTGGTACTCTACAGGCTCTGAAATTGAGACATGGCACCTAAAAACTTTTTGCAGTAAAATCTACTTTTTCAAACACCCACAGTCGCTCCTTCTCTTCCATGCGCTGCCGTGTGCCAAGACATCAGTTTACACCCACATGTGGGGTATTTCTGTGCTCAGGAGAAATTGCATAACAAACTGTGAGATACATCTTCTCCTTTAACCCCTTGTGAATGTGTTAATTTTAGGACTAAATGAACGCATTATTGAAAAAAAATGAAATGTCTAAATTTCACTTGATTTGAGAGGTGCAGTTTTGAAAATGGGGTAATTTATGGGGGTTTCAAATATATAGGCCTTTAAAATTCCCTTCAGAACTGAAGTGGTCCCTAACAAATGGGTTTGGGAAATTTTCTTGTAAATCTGGAAAGCCTTCTAACGTCCAAAAGGACGATTAAAAAATGATGCCTGTGATGACATGGTAGATAGTATTTATTAAAGGGGTTTTCCGGGCAAAAAAAAATCTCTGTAAAAAAGGTTCTATTAATTGGTTAATAAGTGCACTCAAATACCTTTAGCAATGTTTTGAGTAATTTCTGGGTTTCTCTTGGAGCTCCTGGCATCCTCTGCATTTGTTTACATGGTGTAGCTTCCTGCTGTGTAGCTACCTGTGTAGCTTTCACACTACCTCCCTCTCACTTCCCCCTTCCTATCTCACTCCCTTATACTCCCTCCCTGTCTCTCTAGCTATCCTGCCCACTACTAGCCCTTCCCAACTAACTCAGCACACCTCCCACCTCATCATACATACCAGTCTTCCTCTTTAGACTTCCCTTCTGGAACAGCTTCTCCTTTTCTTTCGCTCTCTGGGCTTTGCGCAGGCTGGAGACGCCTACGCAGTAGAGATGGCACCTCTGACGGCACGTGCACAGATCGGAAGTGCCTCTGACGCCTGCGCAGTAGAGATGGAGTGCAATCTGAGCTCTTATCACTGAAATTAGTGATTTTGCATTTTCTTAATTTTTGCATATTTACATCTTTAATAAGGTTTGTAATAAATATTGTAACTGTTGCTTTAATGGAAACCAAGCACTGAATGTGTCATATTTTATGATTAAGCATTTTGAAGGAAAAGAGAGTTTTTATTAATTATCATAATAATGAAAGGTTTTATTTGAATGCCAAGTGGTGATACACCATGGAAATATGCAAAGACGTTGGCATTGGTAAGTACTAGACTGAGATCTACTGAGAGATACCATCAGTCACATTTATGCCTAATCCTTTCATCAGAAGAAAGAGGTATGCACCTCCTGACATCTGTTTGTTAGAGTCTTTAGATTACCATCTGCTAAGCTCACCCTTTATCTGAATTAATTGACATGGAATCATAGGCCGCACACACACAAATCAATCACACTGAACACCATGACCCAAAGACCGCAAAGTTTTGGCATACAAAGTACTTTAATATCTATTAAGAGATAATTTCTTACAAATACTTTATTTCAATTAATTATTTAAATTTGATCAGCACAAAATGACATAATGTATGAGCAAAATAAATATGTCCCAGTATCAAATCCCCTCATTGCTCACCAATTTCCCCCAATCCGCACAGGGTAGAGATTATTTAAATGCTTGTAAACACAAGCATTTAACCCTCTCCTGCCACAACTGCTGTGCAATTTAAAACACCTGCTGCAGGTAGCTATGGTCAGAGTCCTGCCCATTCCTGCTCACTGCCGGGTCTGTGATGCAGGAAGATCGATGATGTCATTGCGATGCCTGTAACACAAAGGCAGACGTTGAAAGATGGTATGCGAATATTGGCAGGTGAGTGAGTTTCTTGTTTTACTACTGGGCACAATATAGCTAAAGTTGCTAAAGCTGATGCCCAAGTTAGTGCCATAAATACTATTTTGAAGATAAATTTTTTTGATACTGTACTTGTTCGGATAGAACCCTAAGTGCTAACATTATAGTCTGGGTTCTCCTCAGACCTCAGAGTATAATAAATCGAGGCCCAGGGGAGGTAAGAATAAATTACAAACACTTATACTCATTTTACCTTACCTCTTCTGGGCATCTGTGTGACATCTGCCAGTATGCTTGCATCCTCTTCTGGCCTTGGCCTAATGTCATGCTCCCCAAAGTAACTGCTGTGGGCATATGATTGGGCCACAGCAGTCACATGGGGCGCATCAACGTCATGACACTAAGACCCAATTTTGTAACATTGGTGAGCCCCACGTGACTGCTGAGGCCCAATCACAGGCATCAGCAATGGCGTCCAGGGCATGTGTTGTCACAGGAGAGGCCTGAAGAAGATGCGGTAGCACTGCTATCTTTAGGATAGGCCATAAATACATGATCTGTGGGGGACCAATAGTCGACCCCTTCAACGATCTGCTGTATGGAGACGTTTCCAGTGCCCATTCTATACACTATACAGTTCCATAGGCAGAAATATCCATCCCCTTTACAGCACCCAGATGCAGTCACTGCAGCTCTGCTCTCATTGAAGTCAGTGAGGGTGACCACAGCTGAGTGCAATAGAACTCAGTGCATCATAGTAGTATAATGTTGTACTGTGTTAGCCATAGAAAGTAGTGGAAGAGTGAAGAAATCAGGCGATACTTTTTAGAGGCTGAGTATATTTGATGGTAAGCTTTCGAGAGTACTAGCTCTCTTCTTCAGATATGGTGTTAACATATGGTGTTAACACCATGTCTGAAGAAGAGAGCTAGTACTTTCGAAAGCTTACCATCAAATATACTCTGCCTCTAAAAGGTATCGCCTGATTTCTTCACTCAGTGCGTCAAAGTGAGGTATGAGCATACCAGCTGTTTGATATGTCACTGCTTCATAACTCACTATGCACTGAGTTCCACACAGCTGTGCTCAATCCAGGAAAAACAGAATGCACACGGACCGTGTTTCCCTTATGGAACATGGTCGTGTGATTAAGTGCTAAAATACACTGTTGCAGAAAATATTAACTTGACTTTTTCAATGGCTTTTGCTGCATTAACTGTCCATTCAAAGGGGTTATTCTCTTTCCACTATTGATGGATTATCCTTAGGACAGACCAGCAATATTAGATCTGTGAGGGTTCAAACACTAGGGACCCATGCATATCGGCTTCTCTGGGACAGTGCAGTTCCTGGTAATGTTTACATATATTTTCCATAGAAGTGTACAGCAGCACTGCCCAACAGACTTCACTATAATACAGGGTCGCAACCCCCGGCACGCATGCCAAGAGTGGCACGCGAGGCTTATTTCCCTGGCACGGCAGCGGATTCCTCACCCAGCAGTTTCGATCGGACCAAACATCGCCGAAACGAAACTGCTATTATTATACTGTGGGGTCTCTTCAGACCCCAAGTATAATAAGTGGAGACTTAGGAGAAGTGATGAAACATAAAAAACAATAATACTCACCTTGCTCTCTGCGCTACGCGGCGGCTGTGCGATCTGCAGGTGCTTCTGACAGCTGACAGTGCCTCAGGGGTCACGTCCGGTGTCATTACGCATAATGACGCGATGTGACCCCAGAGACCCAATCAGCGTTCGCTGACGTCAGGGAGAAGCGCCGGAGAACACAGCGGTTGCAGAGCGCAGAAAAAGGTGAATAGTATTGTTTTTTTATGTTTGTCACCTCTCTTGGTTCTGCACTTACTATACTCTGGGGTCTGAAGAGAGCTATGGAACATAATACCGTGTGCAGGGACCGCTATGGGACCTAATACCGTGTGCTGGGGCCGCTATGGGACCTAATACCGCGTGCGGGGACCGCTATGGGACCTAATACCGTGTGCAGGGACCGCTATGGGACCTAATACCATGTGCAGGGACCGCTATGGGACTTAATACCGTGTGCTGGGGCCGCTATGGGACCTAATACCGTGTGCAGGGACCGCTATGGGACCTAATACCGTGTGCAGGGACTGCTATGGGACCTAATACCGTGTGCAGGGACCGCTATGGGACCTAATACCGTTTGCAGGGACAGCTATGGGACCTAATACCATTTGCAGGGACCGCTATGGGACCTAATACCGTGTGCAGGGACCACTATAGGACCTAATACCGTTTGCAGGGACCACTGTGGGACCCAATACCGTGTGCAGGGACCGCTATGGGACCTAATACCGTGTGCTTGTGCCACTATATGACATAATACCGTGTGCAGAGGCCACTATGTGACATAATACGGTGTGCAGGGGCCACTATATGACATAATATCGTGTGTTGGGGCCACTATATGACATAATACCGTGTGCTGGGGCCACTATGTGACATAATACCATGTGCAGGGACCACTATGTGACATAATACCGTGTGCAGGGGCCACTATGTGACATAATACCATGTACTGGGGCCACTATATGACATAATACCGTGTGCTGGGGCCACCATATGACATAATACCGTGTGTAGGAACCGCTGTGGGACCTAATACCGTGTGCAGGGACTGCTATGGGACCTAATACTGTATGTAGGGACTGCTATGGGTCCTAATACCGTGTGTAGGGACCGCTATAGGACCTAATACCGTGTGCAGGGACCACTATGGGACCTAATACCGTGTGCGGGGACCGCTATGGGACCTAATACCGTGTGCTGGGGCCACTATATGACATAATACCGTGTGCTGGGGCCACTATGTGACATAATACCGTGTGCTGGGGCCACTATATGACATAATACCGTGTGCAGGGGCCACTATGTGACATAATACAGTGTGCAGAAGCTGTTATGGGATATAATACCTTGTGCAGGGGCCGCTATGGGACATAATACCATATGCAGGAGCCGTTATGGGACATTATTCTGCATAACGGTGTGTTTTCTGTATTAAGGATGTGTTTTTGCACAGAAAACACAGGCATTTTTTTTGTGCAAAAATGCACCATGTGAACGCAGTTTTACATTGAAGTAAAAGTTGCAGTGGTCTAAGACTATATCTGCATCCAGATACATAGTGTGATATCACCATAAGGATGCCGCCATACGGTGCTCCTGGACACTTACATTTACCACTAATTGGGGGCTGTACATAGACTTTCATTGCTTCTAATCGGAAAGTACAGGAGCGTCCCAGGAAATAGCAGTAAATGCATGTGTCCTAAAGCATCTTGTGGCAGCACTTCTGTGTTATGGTTTGTGGTATATGACTTTAGTTTAGGGGTCATCAGACTTACAATTATTGACCGGCACTCCGAGTACCTCATCTTTGATTTTTTAATTAAAATCGGCACGCTGAACAAAAAAGGTTGCCTACCTTTGCTATAATATTTCTGGACGCAGTATTCTATTTAGAGGATGTAGTGGTAGGATGTGCTGCAAAAGTGAGGAGCCAAATAAATGTGGACAGCAAACTGCATAAATAGTACCTGCGA
This sequence comes from Leptodactylus fallax, assembly GCA_947044405.1. NCBI lineage: Eukaryota > Metazoa > Chordata > Amphibia > Anura > Leptodactylidae > Leptodactylus > Leptodactylus fallax. The sequence continues at coordinate 7,757,505 of CAMRHE010000021.1, forward strand.
GAAGTGGTTGAATTAATTTTAGTACTGTAAATTACTTGCATACAATAGTATTTATGTATAGATTCCGTGTATTAGAAACATTGTAATTATTCTATTTGGTTGCAGATGCATTTAATAAGGTAATAGGATGTCTCTTGACTGCATATAATATGTAGTAATAGGGGCGTACTATATTATATATGGAAAATAGAATAACCTCTGCTGCTGTTGCAGGTAAATGGGTTAGGATAAGCAACTTGGTCAATGCTGGATACTTGTCTCCTAGGCTTAAATTTGATAGCCAGTTCCTGCCAAAGACCATTTTGGTATGGAAATAGGCATGATATTTAAGTTTTTACATAGTTTTTTTTTTTTTTCAAATTAATCACAATAAATAACATAAGAAAAACAAGTCAGCTCAACAAGTCAAGTCAAGTAAGATCGAGAGGCGTAGCTAGGGGTACAGCACAATGGGAGTTATGGGGCAAACATGTCTAAATGGGCACCAACTCAGGTACTGTATACTGATATGACCGTATATTGTATATAGAGGCTCTACACAGGTCTGTGAAGACCATTTAGTTAAATGCAGTACAGGAAAATGTGCCTTACAGGTGACATCTCTGACTGTAATCATTCACATTTCTCGTCTCTTCCATCTGGACTACCATGACAAATTCTTCCTGCTATGACTTGTCTGTAAAGTTTGTAACACAGACATCTTTAGATCCTCACTTTTCCTGCCACCTGACCTACATTGTTTTCACCTACATGAGATCTCGATCTGGCTGTTACCCGCAATTATATAATATATAATATACAAATCCCATGGGAATGAGTAATACCCCAGTGTGCCTTTTTAATTTAATAATTCTCCTATGTGCCCCATTTAATATATAATGCCACTCAATGAATAATTCCTCCTAATTAATAATGCCCTGCATACCCCCTTAAATCAGTAATGCCTCTGAGTGCCACTTAAAATTAATATTGCCCAATTCCCCTATTATTAATTATACCCTCTTATGTTTTCTTGTATAATTTATGCCCTCTTACATAAAAACCCCTCTTGTATTAATAATGCCTATTAATAACCCCTTTGTATTAAAGGGGTTGTCCAGGAATGGGGCAAATCACAGAAGAGGTGGGGTAGGTGAAACACAAAAATTCATACTCACCTGTCCCCGATGCTCCGGTGTCTGTTGTCGATGTCTGTTCATATACATGCTGTGCCTTCCCCAAGGTAAGTCCTGTACTGCACTTGACTGCTGAGACCTAGTGACTTATATGAGTGACATCATAGAGTCCTTTCCAGCCACCACTGAGGCCACTGATTGACCTCAGTGGTCATGTGCAGTGCAGGATTTATGTTGGGGAAGGCACGACCTGTGCCTGAACAAACAGCAGCTGCGGACATTGGGGTGTTGCGGACACTACACTGCCTCCTCTGCAATTTGTTCCATTCCCAGACAAACCCTTTAATGGGGTTATCCGGGGAATATTAATGCTTACCAGTGCTTGCCAGTAAACTTTACTATTCCCTGGAAAAACCCCTTTAATACTGCCTCAATGCCTCCTTATATTGTTATTGCCCCTTATATTCATACAGCCCCCACTGACCTCCCTTTATAAACTATATCCCCTTTTATTAAAGTCCCCTAATACCAAATAAAATAATTACAAGTTATAGTTTCTAAAAATAATGTTGTGCAGTAAATAATCTCTAACTAAACCCCTACACGCACCAGGACATACAGATCGGACGCACTAGCTGCCAGGTCTGTGCTAGTTCACACTGCAGGAACCCATCAGCATTTCCCATGATCAGAAATGACAGAAAAATAAATGGTAACATTTTGAAGCACAACTTGTCACGCAAAAATCAAGCCCTCATGTGACTATGTGAAGAGAAAAATTAGAAAGTTATGGCTTTTGGAATGCAGGGAATAAAAAACAACAACACAAAAATGAAAAATGTCTGCATCATGTAAGGGTTAATGCCCCTATGTCCTGTGCCATAATAGTAGGCCCAAAGATATACATACAGCCAGAGGCGTAGCTAGGGGTTCAGCAGAGGGGGCGCGAACATGTCCAAGTGGGCCCCCAACTTGCACATGTTCGTATACTGATACTATGAGTATACGGTGAGCGTATAGTGGTCTACACAGGGCTCAGCAGATGATTTAGGCGAATACAGTGCAGTAACATTTAGTGACTTACCGGTGACGTATCTGACTAATCATTCACATTCCCCGTCTCTTTTATCTGGATGGCCATGACCACTTCTTCCAGTCTCTGTAAAGTTTGCAACACAGACATCTTTGGCTCCTCACTTTTCCAGGCACCTGACCCTCATTGTCCTCACCTACACCTTTTTTTTTTTTTTTTCCAAGATGGTGCCGCTGGAGTGGCAGCCTGCTACAGCAGCTCTGAGACTCTCTCTCTTATTTTTCTTTCTTTGTCTTGTTTTTTATCTCTCTACTTAAAGGACTCTGCACTATGAAGAAACACACAAAGACTTGGAATTGGACCTTTGTAATATTTTTTTTGTTTTTATCTGTCTTTTTGTTCTGCTTGAAATGGGAACTTTTGTGTCTGCAGACATTTCTTTTGTCTACCCCAGAGAGAAACTTCTGCAGCTTAGAGACACAGCAGGGCTGCATACCATTTGCCCACCCATCCCCCAAGAGCTCTGGAGAAAGAAAAAGCGGGGGGAGGGGCTGCAGAGCAGGAACTCTTCAGAGGATTAAAAAGAAGCGTTACCAACCAGCTCTTCCCTCCATCATTATGGGCAATGTGAGATCTCTTGCAAACAAGATGGATGAACTAACAGCGCTCACCAGGCACCATCAGGAGTTTCGGGTGTGCAGCATGATGCTACTTACAGAGACTTGGCTCACTGAAGTTACTCCTGACCCTCTCGTCTCCTTGGATGGTTTTAGACTCCTTCGGGCAGACAGGACAAGGGAGAGCGGTAAGAGGAAAGGAGGGGGGCTGGCAATGTTTGTGAATAATAGATGGTGCAATCCTAGGCACACTGTGATTAAGGAGCAAACTTGCTGTAAGGACATTGAACTATTAGCTGTGAGCATGAGACCTTTCTATCTACCAAGGGAACTGTCGCATGTCATCGTGATAGCTGCATATGTCCCCCCTCTGCGAAAGCTGACGCTGCCTGCGAGGTCCTACAAGCCATGCTGAGCCATTTACAGTCACAGCACCCCCAGGCCCTCCTTCTTGTGTCTGGTGATTTCAACCATGCCTCTCCATCATCCACACTGCCCAGTTTCACACAGTATGTAACCTGCCACACAAGAAACAACAAAACACTGGACTTGTTCTTTGCCAACGCGAGGGAGGCATATAACTCATCAGCCCTACCACCCCTGGGAAGATCGGATCACAACCTAGTACATCTCCGACCTGTGTACAAGCCACTTGTACGTAGAGAACCAGCTGTCACCCACACAGTGAGGATATGGTCCGAGGAGAGTGATGAGGCTCTGAGGGATTGTTTTGACACAACCGCATGGGAAGTTCTGCAGGACTCTTATGGAGAAGATATAGAAGGACTCACACACTGCATAATGGACTACATTAACTTTTGTGTGGACAACACAGTACCCACAAAAGTGGTGAGGTGCTTCTCCAACAACAAACCATGGATTAACTCTGATATAAAAACACTACTTGAGAAAAAGATGGCATTCAGGACAAGAGATAAGGAGGGGTTGAGGGAAGTACAAAAGGAGGTGAGGCATCAAATCAGGCAAGGAAAAGCCAGTTATAAGGAAAAAATGGAAAAGCAAATGGAAAGAAAAGACATAAGGGGGGTCTGGGAGGGGCTTAAGTCAATTTCGGGTCATAAACAGTCTGTCTGCCAGATTGAGGCAGATGTTAATTGGCTTAATGAACTAAACCTATTCTTCAACAGATTTGATCACACACCAGCTCCTCCCACCCCAGCATGTCCTTCAGCTCCCCCCACCACAATGACTTCACCCCATCCACCCCATGCGGCTACTTCCCAACAGACCAGTAAATCCAGAAATCCGTCTTTATCTGACCACAGGCTGACCTTCACACGGGCCCAGGTGAGGAAGGAGATGAAAAAGATCAAGGCGAGGAAAGCCGCAGGGCCAGATGACATCAGTGCAAGGCTAATTAAGACTTGTGGGGACCAGCTGTGTGGTATAATTACATGTATGTATAATATGAGCCTGAGGCAGGAAATAGTCCCTGAATTATGGAAATCTTCTTGTATGGTACCAGTTCCAAAGAAACCTCACCCTATGGACCTCAACGACTACAGACCTGTAGCACTGACATCCCACCTGATGAAGATCTTAGAGAGATTGGTTCTCACATATCTTCGCCCTCTAGTGAGCCCCGCTATGGACCCTCTCCAGTTTGCTTATCGACCGGGCATTGGGGTAGATGATGCCATCATCCACCTTCTGCACAGGGCTCTGTCTCACCTGGAGAAACCAGGGAACACAGTGAGAATAATGTTCTTTGATTTCTCCAGTGCTTTTAACACCATACAGCCCAGGTTACTGAGAGACAAGCTGGGCCTTGCTGGAGTGGACCACCACCTCTCCAACTGGATCCTAGACTACCTCACAAATCGACCTCAATATGTGAGAGTCCAAGACTGTGTGTCAGGTACCGTGATCTGTAATATGGGGGCACCTCAGGGTACGGTTCTCGCCCCTTTCCTCTTCACACTGTACACTGCTGATTTTAGGTGCAACTCATCTAGCTGCTACCTACAGAAGTATTCTGACGACTCTGCAATAGTAGGCCTCATCACAGACGATGATGACAGGGAGTACAGAGAACTGAACCGGGATTTTGTGGACTGGTGCCACCAGAACCACCTGAAGATTAACGCGGGGAAGACCAAGGAGAAGGTGGTGGACTTCCGTAAAGGCAGATGCCCTCCAAAACCAGTGGACATCCTGGGGACGGGCATCGAGATTGTGAACACCTATAAGTACCTGGGTTTGCTCCTTAATAATAAGCTGGACTGGGCAGATCATATGGAGGCCCTGTACAGGAAGGGACACAGCAGGCTCTACCTGCTTAGGAGGCTGAGAGCCTTTGGAATCCGGGGGGCACTTCTTAGGACTTTCTTCAACTCGGTAGTGGCATCAGCCATCTTCTTTGGAGTGGCCTGCTGGGGGAGCAGTATATCAACCAGGGACAGAAATAAACTTGACAAGCTGATTAGAAGGGCCAGCTCTGTCCTGGGGAGCCCACTGGACCCAGTGCAGGTGGTGGGTGACAGAAGGATACTGTCCGTGGTGAGCTCCATGCAGAAGAAGAAGGCCCATCCCATGCATGAGACTGTGATAGCGCAGGGCAGTACTGTCAGTGACCGACTGCTCCACCCTAAGTGTGAGAAGGAGCGCTATCGGAAGTCTTTCCTCCCCACCGCGGTTAGGCTGTACAACCAACACCGACCTAAGCGGAGATCATTACACACAGAGAACTGAAATATCTCTCTGCCTGTTAATCCCCCCCCTCCTCTGCTACTTCCTATCTGTCTGTCTGCTATTAATGTAATGCCTCTCACCTTGGAACATTCCTGTACATGTTGTATTTGTATTTGTATCTGCTTATCTTATCTTTGCTGCTGTAACACACTGAATTTCCCCATTGTGGGACTATTAAAGGACTATTATTATTATTATTATTATTATTATTATTATTATTACACAATGCCCCCATCCTACACAAAGCCAATATACTGTATAATATACCCCATAATGAATAATACCCCCAAATGCATCTTTAAGTTAATAACTTCCCTGTGCACCTCTTTAAATAGTTCCCCTTATTAATAATGCCCCATGTGTTTCCTAATTAAAAAGAAAAAAAAAAAAAAAAACAAGGGTAAAAAAATTATTGGGGTTCCAATACCCAGGACCCCGAGGATCAGCTGTTTGAATGAACCGTGGTACCTGTGTAAGCGCCGTGACACCTTCTCTGTTTACATAGTGTCATTCATCTCATAGCGGCCATGTAATGTAACTACAGCCTCGTCCTATACACATTTATGTGACAAGACTGGAATGACATCACACGGTAACTATAAACAGACAGCGTATGATATAAACAGGCACCATGGCTCCTTCATACAGATGATCAGTGGGGAATCACTTATCTCTTATTGATGATTTATTCTAAGGATAGACCATCAATAAAAATGAGCTGGAAAACGCCTTTAAGCTAAGGCCCCACGTGGCGTCCCGCAGCAAAATACAGCTGAGGGAAAAACCGCGACGCATCGCGGTTCTTCCTACAGCTCTTTGCACAGAATGTTTTCAGAGGTTTCCTCTGTGGACTTTTTGCTTCAATTATATCTATAGGGAAACCGCCGGCGTTTCCATAGGTATAATTGACATGCTGCAATTTCCAAAACTGCAACTGTTTTGGAAATCGCAGTGTATCCACTGTGTGTATTTTACTGCAAAGTGGGGATGGGATGGGGCCCCATGTGGCGAAAACCCACAGAAAAAAATGTGGCATGGTTTTTCCTCCAGCGGTTTTTTGCTGCAGCCCAGTACATGGGGCCTTAGTCTTAATAAAGCCCAAGTGCCACTTTAATTAAATTAATTGACCCTCATATTATGCCCCTCATTACCCCTGACATAAATACTGCACCTCTAATGACCCCTCATATCAATGACCACCCCTTATGTTCATAATGCCTCCTAATATAAATGATGCCCCTTAATGGCTCCTTATATAAATAACCCCCCCCCCCTTGTATTCATAATACCCTGTAATAACCCTTATAAAAAATGACCCCCATTGTCATAATGATAATGCGCTCTAATGAATCCTCTATTTATAGTTATAATTCCCCCTCCAAACCACCCCTTATACTATTAATATACCCACAACTGCGCTAAAAAAAGAAAAAAAAAAGTCATACTAACCTAAAGGCGATGCTGATGAATGGAGCCGCCGCTTCCTACCTGTCCACGCACAGAACGTCTGTGTCTGAGCGCAGGCGGCGCGATGTTGTGACGTCATTGCGCCGCCGGTGTGAGAAGAAGACATCGTTCTGTGCTCTCGGGGACTTGTAAACCGCAAGCCTCATGTAGCTTGTGGTTTACAATACTGTGAAGTTGCAGACACCGATCCAGTTAGAAGTAAAGGATGTATTAATGGCGGCCCCGGGGTGGGCCCCAAAAAGTCAGTGGGCCTGGGGCAGCCGCCCCCTCTGTTCCCCGCTAGCTACATCTCTGCATACAGCTACTACCATTACAAGCTTGCTATGCCTATGCCATCACTTGGAAACTGTATTATATAGAGAATAGCTGTTAAAGTTGGTGTCTTTATATTAGCCAATGAGGTTCAGTTATCCCAAAAATATGTCATTGAAAAAAATAATGCACCCCACAAAATACAAACCTTCAAACAGGAACGCTGTTATTAAAAATAAAAAAAAGTTATGGCTTTCTAAATTCTGCCTTGAAAAACTGAAAAAATTGTTGAGCTTTTAGGTGAAAACTATGTGTGTTCTTAAAAGGTTAAACAAGTTGCAAAAAAAGAAATTCCTTGTTTATGTTTGAATACCAAGGGTTCTCCTGCCATTTCTTATAAACATATGTGTCTTCTGTTATTTCAAAACATTTTTCCCAGATTTTGTGTTAAAACCACTTTGTACATTGTAACAATTCTTGGTCACAGGTGCAAGTATTTTCTTAATAATTTGTTCATCGGGACCAGATTACATCTCATAGGTGCTCCAGCCAAGCTGTCACAAACAAATTCACATTGGGCCAATGTCTTGAAACTCAAGCTGAAATTGTATTGTTCTTACAACAAGGAGTATGCCTAGCTTTAATTAAATGTGAGATAGTATAAAACTGGATGTCATCAAAGCTTAACCACATAAATAGATTTAGTTCCTCTTCTTTTGTGTCACGTCTAATCACAATCTTTCTGTTTGGAAATTGACTACCTAACACTACTACTGTAGCTCACCACTAATAGTTTCAACAGAATACATTTTTTTAGTTTATGTCAGATCCAGCTCTCCAGCCAAAAGTCCACTATCCAATGAATTTGCCAATGTGGTCCAAAATCAACACCTGCTGCATCTGTGACGAACTCAAAATCTTTATTGAGAACAAACTATTCTTGAAACATTGGCCTCAGTTTTAAATATCCAGGAATACATATGAAACCAGTATGTTATCTTTCAAATCCCTATTTAATCGCATGAATGAAAAAAGGTGGTGGAAGACCTGCAAAAATAATTCTTGAAAAAATATGTGGGGAAAAAAGTATTTAGTCAGCCACCAATTGTGCAAGTTCTCCCACTTAAAAAGATGAGAGAGGCCTGTAATTGTCATCATAGGTAGACCTCAACTATGAGAGACAAAATGAGAAAACATATCTAGAAAATCACATTGTCTGATTTTTTAGGACTTTATTTGCAAATTATGGTGGAAAATAAGTATTTGGTCACCTACAAACAAGCAAGATTTCTGGCTCTCACAGACCTATAACTTCTTCTTTAAGAGGCTCCTCTGTCCTCCGCTCATTACCTGTAGTAATGGCACCTGTTTGACATTGTTATCAGTATAAAAGACACCTGTCCACAACCTCAAACAGTCACACTCCAAACTCCACTATGGTGAAGACCAAAGAGCTGTGGAAGAACACCAGAAACAAAATTGTAGACCTGCACCAGGCTGGGAAGACTGAATCTGCAATAGGCAAGCAGCTTGGTGTGAAGAAATCAACTGTGGGAGCAATAATTAGAAAATGGAAGACATACAAGACCACTGATAATCTCCCTCGATCAGGGGCTCCACGCAAGATCTCACCCCGTGGGATCAAAATGATCACAATAACGGTGAGCAAAAATCCCAGAACCACACGGGGGACGTAGTGAGCTGGACTCACGTAACAAAGGCTACCATCAGTAACACACTATGCCGCCAGGGACTCAGATCCTGCAGTGCCAGACGTGTCCCCCTGCTTAAGCCAGTACATATCTGGGCCCGTCTGAAGTTTGATAGAGAGCAATTGGATGTTCCAGAAGAGTATTGGGAGAATGTCATATAGTCAGATGAAACCAAAGTAGAACTGTTTGGTAGAAATACAACTCGTCGTGTTTGGAGGAGAGTGAATGCTGAGTTGCATCCAAAGAACACCATACCTACTGTGAAGCTTGCGGGTGGCAACATCATGCTTTGGGGCTGTTTCCCTGCAAAGGGACCAGGACGACTGATCCGTGTACATGAAAGAATGAATGGGGCCATGTATTGTGAGATTTTGAGTGCAAACCTCCTTCCATCAGCAAGGGCATTGAAGGTGAAACGTGGCTGGGTCTTTCAGCATGACAATGATCCCAAGCACACCACCAGGGCAACGAAGAAGTGGCTTCTTAAGAAGCATTTCAAGGTCCTGGAGTGTCCTAGCCCACCAATAGCCCCAAAACATCACTGCTCTAGAGGAGATCTGCATGGAGGAATGGGCCAACATACCAGCAAAAGTGTGTGCCAACCTTGTGAAGACTTACAGAAAACGTTTGACCTCTGTTTGGCCTGTGTACTGGGAACTCAATGACCCTTGGTCCTGAGAGGACAAACATAATACAAAAAGAAAATTTGCTTTCTCTGTCTCTGGCAAATGGAACTTAATGAAAGGGAGCCTGTTAAGAGAATTGGGATATTAAACCACCGGCATGTGGTTTAGTGTCCCAAATATGCCTACAGTATGTCTGTTCATCCTGGAGATGTTTAACAAAAGGCCCTATACTTACTCATAGTTGTTGTGTCGTGTTGTCGTTAAAGTACAGCAAATGCATAATGAGGCTGAGGTGTACTGTCCCTGTATCATTAAAGAAATATGCCAGAAGCACTACAAATGAGTCTAGTAAAATCAGACTCAATCCTTAACACAATGACTCGTTGGCCTCATCTATACACATATAGTATAAGATATATGGCTTATCACTTTGTGTTTATATGTTTTGAGAGCTCTTCGGCTAGACTAAACATTATGCTGCAAACCAGGACCATTTGATTAAAATCACAAGGCCCAATTACCTAGCACAGGGCCACTGAAGTCCCCTCAAATAATTGCTTCCAACAAACTGATGGAAGTTCTCAAAAGCAGCTTACCCACGTCATGACTTGACCATGGGCAACCGTTAATGCAGGAACTCCTTCAGAGGTTAATCCTAGTCAGACTGAATAAAAGTCATCACCATGGATAACAACTGGAGTGCAAAGATTCCATGGATGGGGTTAACCATGGTAAAGTTCTGACAACAATTAACCCCTTATAGTGCAGTGACTTTTTTTAGCTATAGAAAAAGTCTCTGCACTGGGAGATACCCATGTTCAAGTCATGACCATAGCTAATACCTGGAGTGCAATTACTCCTTAGAAGGGGTTAATCATGGGCAGGTTCTGATCATGATGAACTCCTTCTTGTGCAGGGGCTCCTTTATCTATAGAAGGAGTCCCTACACTTGTGCTTACGTATGGTTAAGCCATGACCATGGGTAACCCCTGGATTGCATCAATATGATGAAAGAACTCATGAAATAGGAGTGGAGCAGCTGAGAGGGAATTCTTTTTATTACAAGGAAGACTGGGATGGCATGGGAGTGGGGATATATTTGATATTAGGACTTTTGGGGGAACTACATTATAAGGGCTACTCGCGGTCATTGGCAGATGACCATAAGGAAACCTTCCTAGCATGGGGACTTTAGAGTCCCCATGCTAAAGAACCAGGTCCTGGTGTGCAGCATAATATTTAGTTTAGTTAAAGGCTAAATGATAGTCCTCATCTCCATCTCCTCCTCTAGTAGTGCTGCTAATTAAAAAGCCACTGCCTGTGAGGAGTAGAGGAAGAAGAAACAATTTGGTGAGGTTCATTTCTAGCGCAGCAGCATGCCTTGCCAATTTGTTTGGCGATTACTACATCTGTATCTGGATGCTTCCTGCTAGAGATGAGCGAATTTCTCAAAATTTCGATTTGGCAGCTTCACCAAATTTCCAAAAAAATTTGCTTAGATCTGAATTACTTTAAAAACAGCTATTTTCCTGGCTGCAGAGAGCCTGGGGATATGGGGATATGCGATTTACACTAAGGACATGTCGGAATAGCCTTTAGAAAGGCTATTCTACTCCTACCTCTGCCGTTGCACCCTGCGATGTCCTGGTCTGCTGGGTATGGGATGCGCAGAGCCGCTCGGAATAGAGTCAAGATGACACGCGCAGAAACAGTCTTGTATGGGATATAATCAAGATGGCTGCCGGGCATGTGCAGAGCCGCTCAGAATAGAATCAATATGGCTGCCGGACATGCGCAGCGCCACTTGGAATAGAGTCAAGATGGCTGCCGACATGCTCAGAGTGGCTCGGCCATCTTGACTCTATTCCGAGCGGCTCTGCGCATGTCTGGCAGCCATCTTGATTCTATTCCGAGCGGCTCTGCACATGCCCGGCGGCCATCTTAATTATATCCCATACAAGATCGTTTCTGTGCATGTCCGGCAGCCATCTTGATTCTATTTCGAGCGGCTCTGCGCATTTTGATTATTTTACTACACGAGCGAGGAGGACCAGGACATTGCAGGGGGCGTGATGCTATGACAAAGGTAGGAGTAGAATAACCTTTCTAAAGGCTATTCCGACTTGTCTTTAGTTTAAAATGTAATTCTATGAGGCGTGAAGAAATCAGAATTCGATGTGAATCGAACATTTCCTGAAATTCGGATCAAATTCCACTTCGTCAGCTTCGAATTGCTCATCTCTACTTCCTGTCAATGCACCAATACACTGTCTCATTAACTCAATGCACTATAAGGGTTAGGTCATTTGGGTAAAACCAACTTGCACAAACATTCTGCAATGACAGACACAATTTTCACAATAGAGGTCTGGATGGAAGAACCAAAGGGCATGGGACAACTCTCTATTTATTATGCTTACTTGTATAGCGCCATCATATTCTGCAGCGCTTTACAGCATTGACAGTCATTGTCCCATATAGGGCTCACAATCTACATTCCCCATCAGTATGTCTTTGGAGTGTGGGAGGAAACCCACGCAAACAAGGGGAGAACATACAAACTCCTTGCAGATGTTGTCCTTGGCAGGAATTGAATCCAGGACTCCAGCACTGCAAGGCTCCAGTGCTAACCACTGAGCCACCATGCTGTTTATAGGAAGCTTTCTCATCTGGTGTGAATTCAAGCCATTAGGCCGTAGCAAGCGAAGGCTGTTACCCTGAGTGATGCCTCAATACCACCTGCACAGCCAATTGTCGAAAACATGTTCTACCCATTTGAAATAATCTTTACAGAAAATACATCAAAGGTGCCATAACTTAGCAACCAAAGTGGCAGTGACATAAACACACAGTGCAGTGAAGAGTCACCACTATTCACAATAAGGCATGCAAATACATAGTAAATTACTACACGGTTACAGAGTACAACCAAAATGCTTGCACATAATGAATAAACAAGACATACTTACCTTATTGTGAGTAAGTACCTAGCCATAATCGTGCTACCTAAGGTCATACTTGTGGAATGAGGAGGCTTCTGTATCATTTTCCAACCTTTCCAGCTATTTAACTCAGACTAACTCACCACCAAATGGCTTGACAGTGCCTGTCCATGATGACGCTCAAAACTCGTTCTTGCTTGTTGGACCAGTCATGCTTGAAGATGCTGCCATTTCGTTTGTATTGGTCCTTTCTGTTGGCAGTTGCTCCACTGTCTTCATTTTACCACCATTTCTATTGTCCTTGTCAGATTTGCTGACACTGTTAATGCTCCTGAGGTTGTGTCAAAACCTACAGTGAGGTAACAGCCCTTTGCAATATCTCTACATTCTATATGACAGAAGGGATCCCACATAGGGTTTGTCTTGTTTAGAAAACCTATTTCTGGTATTAGTATACTCAAGACTCCCCTCCTGGGAGAAGAATGGCTCTCTGAAGGACATCACACTGTTATAGACTTGTCTTGCTTGTGCATTACATTAACAACCAGTTGATTGGAAGTGTGTGATGCTACAGGTCTGCCTGTAAATTTGACACTTGCTTCCAGGTTCATGCACAGTTTACACAGTTTATCTCTTGGAATTCTAGCAATGGAATGCTCTGTGATCAGCTTATCATACAAAAAGACTTTTAACAAAAGGGTTTTATCCTAGGAAGATTTTTTTTACAAACCTCTTCTGAGTAATTTAATGCTCCTTTCAGTAATGTTATTTTGTTTATTAAGCCAAAGTGATGTGTTAACTCTAATGTGATTTTGTGATGGTTAAATGAATGATTTTAAAATAGTTAAATTCCATGCCTTTCTATACTATCAGTGTCGGACTGGGATGTCTAGGGCCCACCAGTGGAATTGTTTCTAGGGGCCCACCATCAGGACCCCTGCAGATCAGCAGTACCGAGACAGGGCGGCTAAAGGTAATAACATGCTGGGAGCCATGCTGCTCACCCATTATACCATGTGCACCACTGCACTACCTAAACCTACTGCTACACCTTGTATGGCAAGTAAGCAGCGTGGCTCCAAGAATTGTTACCTTTACCTGTAGCCGCACTGTCCTGGAAAAGCTGATCTGCAGAGGTCCTGGCTGTTGTATCATCGCAGATGTAATATTGATGGCCTATCCTAAGAACAGGCCATCAATATTAGAAAGATGGATAAATCCTTTAAAGAGGTTGTCCAGGCATTGGAGCAACCAATGTAGCTGGCGGGAGGTGTAAAGTAAAAAATAAGTAAATTAAAAAGCATACTCACCTGTCCCCGGCGCTCCGTTGTCCGCTGTCAGTGTCCATTCAGTCTCGTGCCGGCGACTCCTTGCTGGGAGTACTGCACCTCATGTGATCGCTAAGACCAATTAGGTACAGGATTTCCAGAAATGAGGCGCCGCCATGAGACCGAACAGACACAGGCAGGAGACATCGGGGTGCTGGGGACAGGTGAGTATGCTTTTTTTTTTTTAATTTTCTTATTTTTACACCTCCCTGGTGACCAACACAGTGGTCGCTCCAGTTTATGGACAACCTATTTTAAGGGGTTGTCTGGGCCAAATATTTCTATGGTCACTTCACTGGTCCCCCCACATAGTGGCCTCTTCACTGGTCCCCCATACTGTATGGGGAACAGTGATGTGGTCATTATATTGTGTGGGAGCAGTGATGGGGGCTGACATCCTGTGGGGGGGACATTAAACTGTGTGGGGCATAATAAAGGGGTTGTCCAGGGTTAATCTTTTTTATGGCCTATGCTCAGGATAGGCCATAAATACCTGATCGGTAGGGGGCTGACACATGGCTCCATCAGCTGTTCAGAGCCACTTCTGGAGCCCGTTCTGTACACAACACAGGGCCGGAAGCAGAAAGCTCCATCCGTTGTATAGCAGCCCGGCGCCTTCATTGCAGTTCAGCTCCTACTGACTTCAATAAGTGCTGAGATGCAGTGAAGGTGCCTGGCTAATATAGAGTGAACAGAGCTTTCTGCTTCTGGCCCTGTATTGTGTACAGTACAGGCATCAGAAGTGGCTCCGCACAGCCGATCGGTCTGGGGTCAGCCCCCTACAGATCAGGTATCTATGGCCTATCCTGAGGATAAACCATAACAAATTATGCCTGGACAACCCCTTTAATATACCCCTCAGGGGCCCCCTAATACGCCACACTTTAAAGAGGTTGTCCAGTATAATTTTTTTCTTTTTTAATAATTAGTCCGGGGGAGGTGAATCCCCCCCCTACTCCCCCCCCCAAAAAAAACAAACAAAAAAAACACACTAAACATATTCACCTGTCTTCGGTGCTCCGGTGTCCTCCCAGCACGGTCCGGTCCTGCAGCTCCGCTGTCTTCTTTTTGCAGGAAGTCCTCACTGGCTGTGACATCCCAGGTTCCTTCCCTTAGCCGCTGATTGGCATCAGGGGTCACATGACATCACAGGTAGTCATGTGCAGGGGGAACTTCAGCTGGAAGAAAACAACAGAACTGCAGGACCGAACCGTGCTGGGAGACACTGGGGACAGGAGAGAAAGTTTGGGGTTTTTTTTGTTTTGTTTTTTTCACCTGCCCCGGCATAATTTTAAAAAAAATGAAGGAGTCACAGTATGGAGTATAAGCTCCACAGTGGCCCCCACCCAGTATTATATACTCCCCACAGTGGCCCCCACCCAGTATTATAAGCTCCACAGTGGCCCCCACCCAGTATTATAAGCTCTACAGTGGCCCCCACCCAGTATTATATGCTCTCTACAGTGGCCCCCACCCAGTATTATATGCTCTCTACAGGGGCCTCCATCCAGTATTATAAGCTCCACAGTGGCCCCCACCCAGTATTATAAGCCCTACAGTGGCCCCCACCCAGTATTATATGCTCTCTACAGTGGCCCCCACCCAGTATTATATGCTCTCTACAGGGGCCTCCATCCAGTATTATAAGCTCCACAGTGGCCCCCACCCAGTATTATATGCGCCCAATAGCCCCCCTCCACTTCAGTGCTATTATTATACTTTGTGGTCTCCTCAGACCCCAGAGTATAATAATCGGAGGCCCAGGGGAAGTGATTAAAAATAACAAACTCTCATACTCACCTTGCTTTACCTTTCCTTGGCATCCTCGCTCCATACTGCCGTCTTCAGCGTCTTCAGGCCCTTTTCCGACGTCGCTGCTGAGGCCTGTGATTGGGCCTCAGCGGTCACGTGGGGGCGCACTCACGTCATTACACGGCCGCGCCCCATGTGACCGCTGGGGCCTAATCACAGGCCTCAGTCATGACGGAGGAGCGCCGGAGAGAACGCTGCGCCCAGGAGAGGTGAGAATATGTATTTATTATTTTCAGTCACCTCCCCTGGGCTGCCATCTATTGGAAAGGGGCCTGCAATATGCCAGGACTCCTTTCCAATAACAGTATGTATAGCGGTCGGGGAACCAGGCTTTCCCCGACCGCTATCATAATGGTCCGGGGCCCGGCCATCTCCAGCTGGCCGCGGGTCCCATACCCCGCTGAGCCCGGTCGCGGTCGCACCCCCTGCGACCGCAATTCTTAACCCACTAGTCAGGGGCCCGATCGGGATGGTCAGGATCCCGATCGGGCCCCCATGACATGAGGACTAATAGTCGGGGCTCGGGGCCCACCAGTGGATTCACCGGTTCCCCGGTGGGCCAGTCCGACCCTGTATACTATGCATGGTTAGTATACAGTGGGGAAAAAAAGTATTTAGTCAGCCACCAATTGTGCAAGTTCTCCCACTTAAAAAGATGAGAGAGGCCTGTAATTGTCATCATAGGTAGACCTCAACTATGAGAGACAAAATGAGAAAACATATCTAGAAAATCACATTGTCTGATTTTTAAAGGATTTATTTGCAAATTATGGTGGAAAATAAGTATTTGGTCACCTACAAACAAGCAAGATTCCTGGCTCTCACGGACCTGTAACTTCTTCTTTAAGAGGCTCCTCTGTCCTCCACTCATTACCTGTAGTAATGGCACCTGTTTGACATTGTTATCAGTATAAAAGAAACCTGTCCACAAGCATAAACAGTCACACTCCAAACTCCACTATGGTGAAGACCAAAGAGCTGTGGAAGGACACCAGAAACCAAATTGTAGACCTGCTCCAGGCTGGGAAGACTGAATCTGCACTAGGCAAGCAGCTTGGTGTGAAGAAATCAACTGTGTGAGCAATAATTAGAAAATGGAAGACATACTAGACCAATGATAATCTCCCTTGATCAGGGGCTCCATGCAAGATCTCACCTTGTGGGGTCAAAATGATCACAAGAATGGTGAGCAAAAATCCCAGAACCACACGGGGGTAACCTAGCGAATGACCTGCAGAAAGCTAGGACTAATGTAACAAAGGCTACCGTCAGTAACACACTACGCTGCCAGGGACTCAGATCCTGCAGTGCCAGACGTGTCCCCCTGCTTAAGCCAGTACATATCCGGGCCCGTCTGAAGTTTGCTAGAGAGCATTTGGATGTTCCAGAAGAAACTTTAGATGGGCCCGGATATGTACTGGCTTAAGCAGGGGGGACACGTCTGGCACTGCAGGATCTGAGTCCCTGGCAGTGTAGTGTGTTACTGACGGTAGCCTTTGTTACGTTAGTCCCAGCTTTCTGCAGGTCATTCACTAGGTCCCCCCGTGTGGTTCTGGGATTTTTGCTCACCGTTCTTGTGATGATTTTGACCCCACGGGGTGAGATCTTGCGTGGAGCCCCTGATCGAGGGAGATTATCATTGGTCTTGTATATCTTCCATTTTCTATTGCTCCCAATGTTGATTTCTTCACACCAAGCTGCTTGCCTATTGCAGATTCAGTCTTCCCAGCCTGGTGCAGGTCTTCAATTTTGTTTCTGGTGTCCTTCCACAGCTCTTTGGTCTTCACCATAGTGGAGTTTGGAGTGTGACTGTTTGAGGTTGTGAACAGGTGTCTTTTATTCTGATAACAATGTCAAACAGGTGCCATTACTACAGGTAATGAGTGGAGGACAGAGGAGCCTCTTAAAGAAGTTACAGGTCTGTGAGATTCAGAAATCTTGCTTGTTTGTAGGTGACCAAATACTTATTTTCCACCATAATTTGCAAATAAATTCTTAAAAAATCAGACAATGTGATTTTCCAGATATGTTTTCTTATTTTGTCTCTCATAGTTGAGGTCTACCTATGATGTCAATTACAGGTCTCTCTCATCTTTTTAAGTGGGAGAACTTGCACAATTGGTGGCTGACTAAATACTTTTTCCCCACTATACATTATTATAATGTTTTTTTTAGCTGTTCATCTACCATAACTTTTACGTTCTACGACAAATTTGAGATATATGCTTTATGTACCCTTTATTTTTCAAATTCATGATGTTCTTCATCTGCATTTCTATTTCTTGGCAAAAAATATTTTATACTTCTGCTGCATCTATATCTGTATAAATTCTTCTGAAAAGGACACAGAGAATGACATTTCTTACAGCTAGCTCTTTATTAACTAAATGGATCCTTAGCTACCATGATTTAATCCCTTGGTTAAGCTTGCAATGCCAGAGTAAAATTTTCAAAATGTCTTTTGGAATTGCATATTACCACATTTGTATTTTATTACTAAGGAGCAGTATTAAAATTCTGTGAAATGATTTTGCAATGTACCCACAGGGCCAAGAAGAACAGAACATAAAAATACATGTAGCTCATGATGAAGAACAGGAAGTACCGTTTTTCTTTCCTTTTAATGGCAGACAGTAACCTTGATTAAAAGAATAGCTCAAAATGAAGACATCAAGAAATTCATTTCTTAATACATGAGAAGATGATGTTGACTAATTTATATTCCAATCAATAAATAATTAGATTTTGCTGCACTTTTCAAAAGTTGTGACCCATTAAAGCCATTGTAAAGACAAAAGTTGGCCCAACTGAAAACAAGGTAGATTATCTTAATGAAATGATAACTCCCTATACATTCAGGATCAGCACATTTCAGCTTAAGAAAAGGACATAAATCTTCACAGGTGTGAATATACTCAGTAACTTGAAATGGCTGGTGATAAGCAATCCAATCAGACATTCTGTAGATGAAAAGAGAGGTAATGCTGTTCCATTTCTGAAAGGAATAAAGTAAATGGAATATATTTAAATATAAAACAGTAGAGAGTAACTCTGATATTAGCAAAGTAAAAGGGAATCAGAAGTAAGCATTTTTTACTCTTTAGTATAATGGTTTAGTATGGAAAAAATCTAAAATGAGATCAAATTACTTTTTCCTCCACTGGTAAAGCATAAGGGATACTATTAATATTATGCACAGGTGGGTAATGCAGGTCCATATAAGAACATCATGGTCTTAACAGTACCTAGCTTCAACAAAAATGGAAATGATACCGTTTAGCAAAATTTTACAGTTGAAAAGTAAATAAACTGTTAAATATCTTTGCAAATAAGTTGTTTTACTGCGTTGCATCCATTTCTAATTAATTTCACATTGTTTCCTTCTGATATACATAATTATATGCTTCAATAATACACATTCTGCATTCTCTTGGCTTTGTATAGGGCAGAAAGCAGTTTAGGTTCATTGCATTGTCTGATATGTGACCTACTGCAGCAACATAACTGTAAATGTCATTTGAACTCCCACTATGCTATGATATCTGTTACATGAGCCCAGAAAAACTCAATTCATTTACCTCTCAGTACTTAATTTACCTTTCTCTCTGAACAATTCTCAAAATATCATGTAAACACTAATTCTAAATACAGCAATAGATTTACAAGATTAGTCAACTTTTTATATAGCTTTAAATCGTGACAGTGTTTCCAAGTAATAGCTTAGCAATTCATGTTTTGTTGTAAAAGGAATAAAGTGGCAGCAAAATCACCATGTTAATTGTTCACTAGCCATAAGTAGAACCCCATATGTTATACATGTAATAGAAATTTCAGTGAACCTACAGATGCAGCAATCTTATGTTGACTGAAGCTACTTACCTAACTTGTTAACTGTAATGTTAAACGTTGCTACATTTGTACTGTATATTCAAATAATTGTTACTCTTTATCCCAGCCTCATTTACAGGTTGTTGTTTTTTTGACAATATTGCATGGTCAAGTCTTCCCCAATAATATCAGTAGAAGTAGTACAGCCTGTAGTTTTGTTTGTTCTAACTTACAGATGTGTCCCCATTACCTGTCCTTCTGCCTGGGCTTGCCCAAATATTCATATCAAAATTAATCAGCTTTTCTAAATACAGCATGGTTTCATGACAAGTTATCACAAAGTGTATCTTATTGTGTCTATGAATGACCACACAGTGGGGGAGGGTACTTTGAAACCTTTCAAGACTTTTGCTACCATGTTGTGATAATGTTTTGGACTGATTTTGAGACACACTGAAATCCTTAACCAACTTGGTTTTAAGTGAGGATACATCGGTATACCTTTAATGAATTCCTGGTTGGCAGGATTTTCTAAATCCTAACTGATATGTTAGTTAACCTTTTTTTAGCTATGTATGACCACCTTGCATAAGTTGAGTAAAGTGTGAATTGCAGAAAAACGAAAAGGAAAGGGGGAAAAAAGAAAAGGTCGGTGGTGTTTCGAAAATTAAAGCTTAACTTTTATTGTGTAATTAAAATGGGTCAAATAAAATTAAACTTAAAATTAGGGGAAGAAAACCATATGGAGTGGTGAGTCTTCAAAATGAGCTACACCTATTCTGAAACCACTGAAGTACATGTCAAATGTAGCGATTAGCTGGAAGTATATAGATATCAACTCCACACGTGGCTACAAGCTATAATGCTAAAATAATTCCCGATATGTAATTCTATTGGAGATATCTTAATATAGATTCCAGCCAAATCACTATGTTAAATGCTAACCAGCCATAATAAGCAATCAGTGGCAAAACATATGCTGCACTTAATGGTGGCCATAGCTAGCTGCAAACTAACATGTGTAATGTCTGCACATAAATCAAAACCCACCCAGGCACACATTCAATTGTATTGGCAGTTATATGCAGACATTCACAGCCAGAGATATCTGGCAGAGCGCCTCTGTATGATATGTGTCCGGTATTAATTTGGGCAGTACAAAGAAATATCTGCACCCCAAATATATTAGCACTACAGGTCTCAGCAATATGAAAAAATGACACACCCTGTTGAAATCTTAGCATGGAGTGTACTAGCAAAGTTGGATGAAGTCAGCGCCAACCTCAGCCAGCACCGGAGTAAGAAACCCGTAAAGTATTTCCGCAAAGCTAAATGAAACTACCACGCAGTATCAGCACTGGCCTAAATAGTATCACTGACTGAGTAAATAAGTAGCTCCAAAGCTATATGTATAAGCATAAGGTGACAATGGGGCCTCCAGAAGAAGCCTAACTGCTATACAGGCGGGGGAGTAAACGACGAAAATCGAAAAATGGCTGGAGCAGGAAAGGGTTAAGGTTTTATGTAAATTGTGATGTGAGTTATGTGATAACTGTACTAATTCCAGACAGGACTTAGGACACAGGACTTAGTTTTAAAGTTATATTTCTGGCATAAGAATTATTTTTTAAAAGAAAATAGAAAACATACATATTTATTTTAGCAACATATAAAAGAAAAAATTTGAAAAAAAAATGTTTCCTCCCTAGAAAATAAAAAATATTTTTTATTTATTTTTTTTAGAAACAAACAAATATAGAATTTACATTGTTAAGCAAAATGCATGCTAACTGAACAGTCACAGTGTCTTTGTTGAATATATATGATCATTTCACACCTCTATAAATTTTACAGAGTTCAAGTCCCAATTAGAATGTACACAGAGGAATTTATATCCTCATTAGTGGTTCTAAAACAGCTTGAGAATTATACATCAGACGGAAAATGTCAATCCGCTCAGAGGCAATTTTTACTGGCTACAATTTTTATAATTAAGTATGGGTCTTTTAAGTTTATGACAAGAAAAAAAAGGCAAAAAGTGGATCAAAGTTATAAATTGTACAAATAGTTTATGGCATTACTTGATGAACATATATATATTTATATATATAAATATATATATATATATATATACAGTCATATGAAAAGTTTGGGCACCCCTATTAATCTTAATCATTTTTAGTTCTAAATATTTGGGTGTTTGCAATAGCCATTTCAATTTGATATATCTAATAACTGATGGACACAGTAATATTTCAGGATTGAAATGAGGTTTATTGTACTAACAGAAAATGTGCAATATGCATTAAACCAAAATTTGAATGGTGCAAAAATTTGGGTACCCTTATCATTTTATTGATTTGAATACTCCTAACTACTTTTACTGACTTACTGAAGCACAAAATTGGTTTTGTAACCTCACTGAGCTTTGAACTTCATAGCCAGGTGTATCCAATCATGAGAAAAGGTATTTAAGGTGTCCAATTGCAAGTTGTTCTCCTTGAATCTCCCTGAAGAGTGGCATCATGGGCTCCTCAAAACAACTCTCAAATGATCTGAAAACAAAGATTGTTCAACATAGTTGTTCAGGAGAAGGATACAAAAGTTGTCTCAGAGATTTAACCTGTCAGTTTCCACTGTGAGGAACATAGCAAGGAAATGGAAGACCACAGGGACAGTTCGTTAAGCCCAGAAGGGCAGGCCAAGAAAAATATCAGAAAGGCAGAGAAGAAGAATGGTGAGAACAGTCAAGGACAACCACAGACCACCCCAAGAGCTGCAGCATCATCTTGCTGCAGATGGTGTCACTGTGCATCGGTCAACAATACAGCACACTGCACAAGGAGAAGCTGTATGGGAGAGTGATGCGAAAGAAGCCGCTGAAAGCACGCCACAAACAGAGTCGCCTGAGGTATGCAAAAGCACATTTGGACAAGCCAGCTTCAATTTGGAAGAAGGTCCTGTGGACTGATGAAACAAAGATTGAGTTGTTTGGTCATACAAAAAGGCGTTATGCATGGCGTCAAAAAACACAGCATTCCAAGAAAAACACTTGCTACCCACTGTAAAATTAGGTGGAGGTTCCATCATGCTTGGGGCTGTGTGGCCAATGCCGGCATCGGGAATCTGTTAAAGGAGGGTCGCATGGATTCAACTCAGTATCAGCAGATTCTTGAGAATAATGTACAAGAATCAGTGAGAAGAGTACGCCGGGGATGGATATTTCAGCAAGACAATGATCCAAAACACAGCTCCAAACTACTCAGGCATTCATGCAGAGGAACAATTACAATGTTCTGGAAGGCCATCCCAGTCCCCAGACCTGAAATCAGAACATCTGTGGGATAATTGAGCGGGCGCCAGCCGGCGACCATCAAACTTAACTGAACTGGAATGTGTAAAGGGATGGTCACCTCACCAGGATCCAGGACTGTTAAGCGGGGAAGGGGAGAAGGACTGTCGGGGGTGTTTGTTTATTTGAATGGCTGTGAAACCAAATTTAGACTAAAATGTTAGATTATAGGGGGGCTTTTATATGATGTATATATATGTATATATGTATAATATATATATTTTACAAGTACTTGTAAGCTTAGGGAGTATGTTACATTCTAACTGGAGCACAAAATAGTAATTATCTATGCAGGTGTATATTATAATTTTCTTATACTACTACCACTGCTAACAAAAAGCATAAAACATTCTAATACAGTGGGGAAAAAAAGTATTTAGTCAGCCACCAATTGTGCAAGTTCTCCCACTTAAAAAGATGAGGCCGGCCTGTAATTGTCATCATAGGTAGACCTCAACTATGAGAGACAAAATGAGAAAACAAATCCAGAAAATCACATTGTCTGATTTTTTAAGAATTTATTTGCAAATTATGGTGGAAAATAAGTATTTGGTCAATAACAAAAGTTCATCTCAATACTTTGTTATATATCCTTTGTGGGCAATGACAGAGGTCAAACGTTTTCTGTAAGTCTTCACAAGGTTGGCACACACTGTTGCTGGTATGTTGGCCCATTCCTCCATGCAGATCTCCTCTAGAGCAGGGATGTTTTGGGGCTGTCGCTCGGCAACACGGACTTTCAACTCCCTCCAAAGGTTTTCTATGGGGTTGAGATCTGGAGACTGGCTAGGCCACTCCAGGACCTTGAAATGCTTCTTACGAAGCCGCTCCTTCGTTGCCCTGGTGGTATGCTTGGGATCATTGTCATGCTGAAAGACCCAGCCACGTTTCATCTTCAATGCCTTTGCTGATGGAAGGAGGTTTGCACTCAAAATCTCACGATACATGGCCCCATTCATTCTTTCTTGTACACGGATCAGTCATCCTGGTCCCTTTGCAGAGAAACAGCCCCAAAGCATGATGTTGCCACCCCCATGCTTCACAGTAGTTATGGTGTTCTTTGGATGCAACTCAGCATTCACTCTCCTCCAAACACAACGAGGTGTGTTTCTACCAAACAGTTCTACTTTGGTTTCATCTGACCATATGACATTCTCCCAATACTCTTCTGAAACATCCAAATGCTCTCTAGCAAACTTCAGACGGGCCCGGATATGTACTGGCTTAAGCAGGGAGACACGTCTGACACTGCAGGATCTGAGTCCCTGGCATCATAGTGTGTTACTGACGGTAGCCTTTGTTACGTTAGTCCCAGCTTTCTGCAGGACATTTACTGGGTCCCCCGTGTGGTTCTGGGATTTTTGCTCACCGTTCTTGTGATCATTTTGACCCCACAGGGTGAGATCTTGCGTGGAGCCCCTGATGGAGGGAGATTATCAGTGGTCTTGTATGTCTTCCATTTTCTAATTATTGCTCCCACAGTTGATTTCTTCACACCAAGCTGCTTGCCTATTGCAGATTCAGTCTTCCCAGCCTGGTGCAGGTCTACAATTTTGTTTCTGGTGTCCTTCCACAGCTCTTTGGTCTTCACCATAGTGGAGTTTGGAGTGTGACTGTTTGAGGTTGTGGACAGGTGTCTTTTATACTGATAATGTCAAACAGGAGCCATTACTACAGGTAATGAGTGGAGGACAGAGGAGCCTCTTAAAGAAGAAGTTACAGGTCTGTGAGAGACAGAAATCTTGCTTGTTTGTAGGTGACCAAATACTTATTTTCTACCATAATTTGCAAATAAATTGTTAATATATCAGACAATGTGATTTTCTGGATTTGTTTTCTCATTTTGTCTCTCATAGTTGAGGTCTACCTATGATGACAATTACAGGCCTCTCTCATCTTTTTAAGTGGGAGAACTTGCACAATTGGTGGCTGACTAAATACTTTTTTTTCCCCACTGTATGTGTACTATAACTGGCAATGTTATTATAGCTGATATTATGGTGTACTGTGTCAATTTTCTAGGTTCATTCTGTCATTGTTATTAGGGTACTTTATCAGTTTCTGGGACTTTGTCTATTACAGTTTGGGGACAAGAGCACAACTGGAATAATTATAATTATAGTAGTAAATGGGTCTGTCCGAATACAGACTGTATGTTATGTAATAAAGTATATGTGCACATTTGGTGACGTTTGATGACTTTCCCTCAGCAGGTGATTTTTTTTTTCCCATAGCCCCCAGTACTGAATGGTGACAGTATGGTGACAGGGAAGATACAGATCCATGGTTCAGTTCAGTCTGAACTTGTTTGGATAGCACCGGAAGAGAAATTATTATACTCTGTAGTCTCTTCAGGCCCCAGAATATAATAGTTGTAGGCTCAGAGGAGGTGACAAAAAAAAAAAAAATAAACATTTCTACTCACCTTCCATTTCCTATTCTGGGCCTCCTTGTGGCATCTGTCGCTTTGCTTCCCCCTACTGTCGGCACCTGGCACTCTTCTGTGACGTCATATGCCTGGAGGAGCAAGACACGGATCACCAGATGCCGCGAGGAGGCCCAGAGGAGTTAACAGAAGGTGAGTATAAATCTTTCTTTTATTTTTGTCACTTCCCCTGGGCCTCCAGCTATTGTACTCTGTGGTCTGAAGAGACCCCAAAGTATAATAAAAAACAAACAATTTGGAATATTCAGGTCGAACCCGGCTCAGTAAGAGTCGATTTCCTATCTCTAGTTGACAATCAAGCAATAGTGAATGGACCTGAATGCAGTATACTGTATATAATCTTTGATGAGGTCATTAGTGTATGTCTTGCTGCTATGGAGACTGAACACCAGCAGCCAGGGATGAGAGGATATTTTAAAAGGCAAAGAGTATGTCACTGGAGAGACATGAGGTTTCTTTAAGGTTATTAGGAGGTCACTAATGTGTTAATGTTTGTCAATTATACTTCTATTTGTACCATTAATGATACTAATTATACTTCTATTTTATTTCCTTAGCATTGGTAATCTGTTTTATCTATTATTTTGTCATTTCTAAAAATGTTTCTTTTAAAATACCTAGACTGCAACTTAAAACTATCCCTTTACAGCTTATTCACATTTTCACATCAACCCTTTAAAGGAAATGTGTCACCAAAAAATGATCCTTTTTTTTAACCCCTTCCCGCCGGTGACAGTTTTTGATTTTCGATTTGACTCCCTGCCTTCCAAACCCCATAATTTTTTTATTTTTCCGTTCACATAGCCATATGAGGGCTTAATGTTTGAGGGACAAATTGTTCTTCATAATCGTACCATTTATCATTCTGCACAATGTACTGGAAAGCTGGAAAAAATTCAGAATGGGGTGGAATTGGAGAAAAAGAGCATTTGTGCGACTTCTTACAGGATTCGTTTTCACTCTGCAGCCAAAATGACATGTCACCTGTATTCTATATTTCGGTACAATTCCGATACCAAATACCAAATTTATATAGATTAATTTACATTTTAACCCCTTAACAAAAATTCAAAGCATTGCAAAAAAAAAAAAAAAAGATTTTACTAAAATTTGCCATATATTGACACCCGTAATTTTTTTTATATTTCCGTGTATGGGGATGCATAGGACGTTTTTTTTTTTTTTGCGGGCCAGGTGTACTTTTTAGTTATACCATTTTGGGGAATGTCTATTTGCTTGATCACTTTTGAACACCTGTCACCTTCAAACTGCATGTTATATCAATACAATATACAAGCTTATAAAAATATTTTTCCCGTACAATGAACGGCGTAGTGGGAATCATATGTGCCAAACTTCCATTTTCGTCTCTGATAAAAATTTGAATAAAAAGTGATCAAAACAATAGACATTCCCCAAAATGGTATAACTAAAAAGTATGCTTGGCCCCGCAAAAAAAGACACCCTATGCATCCCCATACATAGAAATATAAAATAGTTACGGGTGTCATTTATAAAAAAAAAATGTTTTTTTGCAAAGATTTAGATTTTTGTTAAGGGGTTAAAATGTAAATAAAACTATATACATTTGGTATCCCCAGAATCCTGCAAAGTGAAATGAAACCCGCAAGAAATTTGCACAAATGCACTTTTTCTTCAAATCCACCCCATTCTGATTTTTTTCCAGCTTCACAGTACATTGTACGGAGTAATAAATGGTAGCATCATGAAGAACAGTTTGTCCTGCAAACATTAAGCCCCCATATGGCTCTGAGAACGGAAAAATAAAAAAGTTATGGGGTTTGGAAGGCGGGTAGTCAATATGCCTTAGATTTGCCCCATTTACCCACGTGTGATTCTATTATAACTTACTCTGGGAGCCATGTGTGTTTTTTTCATGTGGTTGTATTCCTCCTTTATGTCTTTTTATCTTATGATATGTATAAATTTTGTCAAAATTTTCTATCAGACTTTATGTGTGCTCATGTTTAATAGTGTATGCATATATTACATGACAGGTTGGTTATAAATATTATTGTACTGGTAGCCCATATGTGTATAAATACAGCATGGTGTATTGAATACCTAGTTTTTTAATGACACACATATATGGACATGACCAGCCAAGACTAAATTTAAGTAACGACGGTAACATCCTTATAACCAGTCAAGGAACAGTAGACCCCTACTGATGAGGGAGTTGGTTTAGTGCCACAATGGGTCATAACTAATAAACTTTATTGAGTTTTACAAGAAGGATAACAAACAAACATTACATACAAAATCTGTATACAAGCGAAGTAGTCTAGAATAATGGGATGCAATATATCTTACTATGAAAGAATTGTCCATCAGGTATATGTCGTTGAGGTCTGGACCAGCTCAGACCCCAGTGTTCAACAGACAGCACCAAAGACATGACCATAAAAAGTAAGATCATCATAAGGTCAGCAATAGTGCTAACAGCATACAGTGAGAAAGAAAGTAAGACAAGAAGTGAGGGGGTTAGTCAAGTTAGTTAGAGCAGAGAAAGAACAACTCAGGTAGTCAATTCCAGCCAGGGGGTCCAGAATCTTGTTTATCTAGAGTTGCAGGTGATTGTTTGGAGCCAAAATTGTGGAATAATGGATTTAACAGCTGCGAGTAAGTGTGCGAGCAGGACGTCTTTGATAGGGTTTAGATCAGTAGACGGTAGAGATAGTAAAATCAGTTCCGGTGTGAGGGAGAGGTGTGTGCCTATGAGTTTGCAGATGTAGTCTTGTATTTGTGACCAGAACGGAGAAATGAGTG
This sequence comes from Leptodactylus fallax, assembly GCA_947044405.1. Lineage (NCBI taxonomy): Eukaryota > Metazoa > Chordata > Amphibia > Anura > Leptodactylidae > Leptodactylus > Leptodactylus fallax. The sequence continues at coordinate 7,785,537 of CAMRHE010000021.1, forward strand.
GATGAAAGTGCCTTCTTGGGATTTGAATCTCTAACAAGTGTTGTCAGGCAATAGCTTCAGTCAAAATAATCTGTCAAGTGTCCAATACCATCTTGACAGAATTTTGTTAGTTTTCTTGGAGACATACGCATCGTGAGAAGCCATGAGAATGTTTCAATAACTACTGGACACAGTCGGTAATCCAAAGAAATGCCAAGCTCCTGTTCCCAAGAGTGAATAAAGGGGGATGTCAGGAACTGAGCTCACTAGGACTTCCCAGCCATGTTCTACAGCCTTGACCATTATGCCATTGAAGAAGCCTGTTTGTTCTTTGCCTTGCTTAGCCTGGACTTTTCTATTGGAATGATTAGTTTAGGGATCGCTCTTGCTCTGTGGCCAATAACAGTATAGCAATCCCTATATAAACCCACAGCTTACTCCTGAGGTACTATTCCTGCTATTTTACTCCTCATCTACTACTGTTTAAGTACTGTGCCATTGCCTCACCAATTGGACTCCAGATCAGATAACTAGCACCGTTACAGCGGGTTTTGACTGGAAATAAGGGTCTATATAAGTGGATAAGAGGCGGGGGGTTCTGTGGAGCATCTTTGTCTTGGACAGCAAAAGATTCTCAAAGGGTGCCAAGTCATTGCAAAGTTGAAAGGTCTTCCAGAAGAGAGAAAAGTAATGGTTTAGGTGTTGTGGGTGTAGAAAGTTCAATTTGAGGTACGGTATAAGAGCTAAGGTTTGCTGAGTATCTAGTGGAGTGACATCAGGGACTAAGTCTCTCAAAGTAAATGCGTTCAACTTGTCCCAGATGAAGTTGTATGTCGTTTCGGTTTGGCCAAGTAGATTTGGGATGAGTCCCTCTGGGAGAAGAGGAGAAGGTAAAAGGGCGAGGGTATGTTCAAAGTCTTTACAGACATCAGAGGGGCCCTCTAGTAGTGGATGTGGGGAGTTCTTGCATTGTAATCGAGGTAGCCAAAGTACAGATTACATGGAGGTCTTCGATAAAGCTTTCATTAATTTAACAACAGTGGATATGTTCGTGGGTGCGATCAGGTTTGTCCACCAATTCAGCTGTAGTGCCTTGTAATATTTGATGATGTCAAGCAGGCCGATACCCCCATCTGCTTCTTGCAATTAAGCTGAGACCATGAAATGCTAGGTGTCTTTTTCCTCCAGATGAAAGAGGTGAATAGCCTTTGTAGCGTATGAAAAAAGGTGGCTGGTAGATGAATCAGAAGCACATTGAGTTTGTACAGTATTTTCGGCACGAAATAAGTCTGCAGAAGGTTTTTTGTACCAAACCATGAGAGGAGTAATTTATTGTATGAGGTTAGAGATAGTTCTATATCGTCTAGGAGAGGGAGGAAGTTTTTGTTGTACAAAATGGAAGGATCAGCTGTAAGGGATATTCCTAGGTATTGAAGAGATGAATTGTTCCATAAGAACAGTGTCGTGGAGCGCGGTGTTTGCTGGAAGGCGTGAGGGATCGTAATATTAAGGACCTCATCTTTAGAATTGGCTTTATAGCCCAAAACGTTACCATAGGATTCTAAGAGGTCAACGATGACAGGAAGACCCTCCATATGGTTGGTGATTATGAATAGTACATCACCTGCAAAGGCCATAGCCTGTTGGGCTTGATCTTCTATTTGTAGACTTTTTGATCCCAGGTTGTTGCCGGACTGCTTGTAATATAATTTCCAATACCAGTGTAAACAGTATCTATGACAAAGGGCAACCTTGTCTCGTGCCATTGAAAATTTTGAGACTTCCTGAGAGTGTGCCATTAACTCTGATACGGGCAGAGGGCTGTTCATAGAGAGAGAAGATTGCTCTGATAAGGCTGCTGGGGAAGCCAAATTTCCCGAAAGTAGCCCTCATGAACACCCAGTCCACCCTGTCAAATGCCTTTTCCTTGTCTACTCCCAGTAGCACCAGTAGTTGACACGTCTTGGCAAGGCAAAGGAGAGGTAGCAGTTTGGCTATGTTGTCTTTGCCTTCCCTGCCTGTTGCATATTGTTCTTAATGGACCAAGGAGGGGATAAGCGGTTTCAAGTGTAGCACCAATATTTTAGCCTACATTTTTATGTCTAGGTTTAGCAATGGAAGAGTGAAGAAATCAGGCGATACCTTTTAGAGGCTAACTGAGTATATTTAAAAAGTTTTGATAAGTAAGCTTTCAAGAGTCTAGCTCTCTTCTTCAGACATGGTGTTATACAAGAACTGAAAATTCACAGATTATATATACTCTATACACATGATCTTCAAAGGATTTTAGAGTCCTTAAAAAAACCAAAACAAAATGCAATCTAAGTAGAGAAGTTATTTACAACAGGTCAAAAAAAACAATCTGGAAAGTTGTGGTGCGTGACAGAGGGATCTGTTATCTGTTTGCTATCAGGAGATGATTTGTGACCCTCACAGTTCATACATAGTGTGACATGAAGCTGGCATGAATATTAAGTCCAAATTGCAGAGTTTTAAATTTTTGCATAAACTTGTACTCCCATTCTTTCCTTTTTTCCTGCGTCAAAACTTTTTAAATATACTCAGTTAGCCTCTAAAAGGTATCTCCTGGTTTCTTCACTCTTCCACTACTTTGAAGATCATGTGTATAGAGTATATATAATCTGTGAATTTTCAGTTCTTGTATAACACCATGTCTAAAGAAGAGAGCTAGACTCTAGAGCGGAGATTATATAATGTACAAATTATTTTGCAATATCCTGGGTGGAGGTGATATGTGTACCAGAGGAGTTCTTGACAGAGGCAATAAAGGTTTTGGCTTGGGCCGTGTGGATAAGGTTGGTCATAAGGTGTCCACCTTTATCTCTGTGTGCATATAGGAGTTTTTGGTAATTCAGATGTAGTTTAGCTGCTTTCTTGTTCAGGGCAGTATTCAGTTTTTCACGTAAGGACACCAGCTCTTCCTGAGCAGAGGCAATCTGAGAACATTTGTGAAGGCATTCCAATGTAGCTGTACAACACATTATGTTGTCCAGGGCTTTCTGTGTTTGCTTCTTGACTATGTAAAAACTATGTTTAAACACTGTAGAAAGATGAAGCTTCTCTATTACACAATAGATTTAGACAAAGTTAATGAAAGGGTTAAATGTCTCTTTATCTGTGTCTGTATCACTGCAGGCTGCTTATGTTAGGTTCACACAAGTACAGATGTGCTCCCTCACTCTGTCCTAGCTATGATTTCTATCACTAATTTGCCTGTAATTGATTAAATCTGACAAAACTGCCCTATTTCTTAGATTCTCTAGCTCTATTGCAATTTTAAGCTTTTCAGAATTCAGTGCCCTCTGTGTCATGCAGTGTTCATGCCTACACCCACCATCATGATGTCATGATGCTTGACATGACTATGTCACCACTGAGGCCCAATCACATACCTCAGTGGTGACCCTTGGCTCATGACATCACAGAAATGTGCCAGAGGAGGAAGACACACATTGCCGGACGCAGAGAGGAGCCCAGAAGAGGTAATGGAACGTGAGTATAAAAGTTTTTTTTTATTTTTGTCACCTTTCCCCGGGCCTCCAGCTATTATTCTCTAGGGCCTGAAGAGACCACAGAGTATAATAATTTCCCTTCTGGTTCTATCCAAACAAGTTTGGACCGAACTGGGTTTGCTTTGTTTGAACACAGAACAATGCAAATCTTCTGGGGTTCTCCCATCTTTACTAGTGATGTTTGGTGTATTTGTACATCTTTTCTAATTTTTGCCTAAATATCTGTATGAAAAAAGTGGTGCTTAAGGGGTTTTGGATGTGATACCCGATGTATTCCCCTATTGGATGTGGTTCTAGTAATAATTTACCTGACCTTGAGATACAGTGTTTGTCTAGAGGATATTGAAAAATGAAATGCAATTTATGCATATGCATCTAATATTCTTGTTTCGGACATCTTAATAGTGAGGCTCGAACACACCATGTGTAAATAATGAATTGTTACACCTTGGGCGAGTGTGAACGGTTATCAACCTTGTTCTTATTTTGATCTAGTAAAGGGTGGTGTTTGGGGGGGAAGGTTAGGATGTTTTTTCCCCAATATGGATGTGGCTTTAGCTTTCTCCCTACTTTGGGGTTCATTGAAAACAAGATGTACATTTATGTATATGCATCTGATACTCTTCAGTGATGCAGGAACATACTTAGTATGTATAATAATTCATTACAACACTGTTGGGTATAAATGGTTATTACTCTTTATTCTATCTTCTTAGGTCCAATTTCTAGTCTCATATTACCTTTTTTCTGGCTTTAACTCTATTTTTAGCATACAGGTGGTTGTAATTACCGGAGATACATAGGCCGCATCATTATGGGCCTGGTTACTTGCTCCTAGACTGTATTATACATGACATTAGCATCTTATTACCAGGGTGACAGGATAACCCATCCCTTCCAGTGTAGTCGGAACAAATGACTGGCTAAGCAGTTCATTACATCATAGATGGTGGTGGGATTGTTGAGGAGTCAACAAAGAATGTTAGTAAGCCAGTTAATGTTAGTAAGCCAGTGACCTCCAGTCACGATGGACGTTATCTTGGTAAGATAGAGAATGTATATATTTAGCAATATAACTCAGTAGGTTTCAATTTGTTGCTGTTCTTACCAATTCATCCCTTCAGTCATATGAGTATTTGTATGTTATTATGAACCTCCCGTCCCCTCTCTTATGTAAATTGGATGGAGTGGTGACTTAAAAAAGGAATGGGAAATATAAAGGAAGCACTAATACTTTTCCCTTCTGCTAAATCCACTGTTTTCTGATCAAAAAAAACCACAGCAAAATTTGAAACAAAAAAGCAGCTTTTCTGCAATGTGGGGCCTTAGCCTAATTTGTAGACATGTACAACAAACATATGCAATCTACATGGACTGTATGCTTTAGATGATGATAAAAAATGTATTAAGCTGCCTACCATTTCCAAAAAGGCATTTATTATTATCAATATATAACAAAACATATTCATGAAAAATGAAACAATTATAAAAGTATGTTATTTATTGTCAGTCACGAACAGACCTCTCTTCTGAAGATCATATAATTATAACCATTAAAGGGGTATTCCCATCACAAGGATCCTATCTAAACTTCTAGCTTATGTAAATTCAAAAGTTTTCCTAAATACATTGCTTTGGCACTGTTGCTTCTTTTGCCTGCAATGTGAGATTGTTACTCCCATTGTTTACACTATGTTTCCTTGTTCCCCATCCCAGATAGCAGGCAAACTGGTGAGAAAGGGAAATGGGAAAACTCCATTAGCCAGGGTTCCACGTTGCAAAAATGCTGCATTTTACATTACCTGCAAACTGGATGGGATTCTGGCTAATCCCATCCACACATTGCAGAAAAAAATCAGCAGAAGAAATACTGCAATTTAAAAAATGATTGCCTTTTTATAAATTGCAGCATGCCAGATTTACCAGCTCAAAATTCATGCTGGGAGAGGGACTCCTAGAATCCTAGTTGTATTTGATGGTAGGAGTCCCTACCAATTACAGTATGGGACTGTATGTTGCTAGGAGGCAGGGACTCCTAACATCATAGATAACTATACTGCTAAGAGATCCACTCCCAGCATGAAATTAAATCCGGCTAACAGACAGACCGAGTTTCATGGGTGAAACTCAGTCGTGTGCAGCTAGCCTTAGACTGTGTCCCCTGTTAGGGAAATGCAACTTTTTTGCTGTGTTTTTTTTTTCATACAGTAGTGGCTACAAAAGGAATAGGAAATATATAAGAAGTTTTTATACTTCTACCTTCTGCTCAATCCACTCCTGGCTTTGGTTAAAAAAAACGCAGCAAAATCGGCACCAAAAAAAACTACGTTTCCGCAACGTGGGGCCTCAGCTTTAAGCTACCTTTGAAATACATCTTCTAATTAACTACTGTATAGAATTAGAGATCTGTATTCAGATTAATTAACTTTTGTAATATGCTATCATAATGAAATATTGACTGAATTATTTTCTACTTTGTTTCAATATATTTATATTAATTTCATATTTACTAATTTGTACTAACAATGTACCTGGTGGCAAAGAGCATATGGTTGGTGAAAATTAATTGGAAAATAAAAAAGCAAAAGAAAAGCATATTATCATCCACTCCTTTTAAAAGGGTTGTCTCAGCACTTGTGCCAATATTAAGCAAAATGCATAAATATACTCATTGACAAAGAACACAGCACAAGTATCAATATTAAGTCAAATCCATAAAAATACTCGCTGACAAAAACAATAACGTACTGAAATGGAAATGTTGGATTGCTTCAAATCTTGGCATGCAGTCTGTCTCGAGCAGATATGTCAATGATTACAGGTGTGTTCTGATGTGACATTGGGTCTTGACACTAGAGGGCATAAAAGTGCTCCCTCCACTGCCCTATAAAAAGGCTCTCAGATGCTAATTTTGGGTAGTGTTTCTCTTGAGAGATTATTGACAGCTATAGAAGCCTCTGCAATGCACTCATAAGCCTTTTGCCCAGTTGACAGAGTTTGAGAGGGGCATATGAGAGGTTGTCAGGTGGTGCCAGAACGTTACAGTGACTCACAAGACACATATCTCATCTGTATTTTTATTGTACAATGCATATGGCGGTCATTGGTGTCCATTTTTGTAAATGAATCATCATTTATTCGGTTACATTAAAAATTAAACAATTTGGTTTTTCCACCTAGTAAGGTGCATGTCCCCAGGGAAATTGCACTCATATAAAACAGGAGTAGGAGACTTCTTTAGGAACCAAATGTGCTTTACATTTAGTTAACATACCAATGCATAAAGGACCTTGTTAGCAAAGCATAGGGAAACAATATTGACTGGGCCCCTTAATATGGCCGCCATAAGTTATCCCAAACTAAGGCTAATACTATATAATTGTTGCTCTCTCCAACACAGAGACATATAATAGGGATCTCCCTGAGAGAGGCAGGGAGGTCCCATATGACGCATATGGAGGATGAGTGTTTGATTGGCCTTGTCCTGAGGGTGTATTAAGTAGGTGTGTGAGAAGCAGGATTGGTGATTGGCCATACAGCTCATTTGGGAGGAGTAGGACGATATATAAGGACGGTAAAGAGGTCATATCAGGACCACCACCATCAGAGCGGTCACGCCGAAAATTTCTGCTAAAACATCTTGGAACAGCAGTTTTAACTGCTCACAAAGAAATCTGTTATTTGGCCCTGATGAATCTTGTAGAGGAAATGCGTTGGAAAGTTTATTTATGATTTGAGTAGCTAGACATCTAAGCCAGTTGCAGTGTTGAAGTATAATTTGCCTTTTGATTAGAATACCTAGTCCCTCTGAATCCTGTTGGCGTGGCATTAGGCCAGTAGTCTCAGGATAGATGAGGAGTACAAATTTCTATGGACTATTTAATCTGAGACAGCATTTTGGCAAATTAATTCAACTTGTAGCTTGTCTTCATTTTTTAGGCAGTTCAGTTAGATTCCATAGGTCTAAGTGAAGATATTTATGAGACCACTCTGGACAGGAGATTGAGGTTTCATCACAGTGATATACAAGGATCTATGGTTAATGCATAGTTATTTTTGTATCTGCTCTGTTTTGATGGTATTAGTGGATTTTAATACTATTAGCCCTGATAGGGTTGGGATATTCATTTTTAAATAAATATTAATAAAAGTGAAGTTTTAGGCATTTATATCTCCTAAAAATAGGTGTCTGTGAATTGACATATGCCGCAACCCAGTCGGATGAGACTGGAGGATGGGAGTAGCAGTGGCTGTCGCCGTGCCAACCATCAGTCCGAGCACACTCCCAAACGGCCCCAGTCCCACTCCTAGGCCGGACAAAGTCGAGGGGGGTCCACTACCGGATGGTGGTGGTAGTTGTTCTTTACCCGGGGCCCTTCCAGTTGAAGAAAGGGACCTCTCCTACCTGAGCCGGTGTGGTGTTGTACGGAAGGGCCCTGATGGTAATGCAGGCACGACTCAGGATTCAGCAATGCAGGTAAACCAAACAGCCGTTTATTAAGGCAACTGGAACAAAGGGTTAACAGAAACTTCCAGATGGGGGTAATAGTCCAGCAGTATCCAACCCCCAGCCTTGGTTCTAGGAGGGCGCCCAAAGGTGGTATAGGCTCCACAGGATGCCTTTCTCTATTCCTCCTCTGTGCCTCTCCCCGCTAGATACACTGGGGATGAAGTTACAGGGAGTCCAGACAGGGATCTGGTTACCTGTAGACTAGGCCCGAGTACGACTCTCCTGTCAGGGTACTCTCCTGCTCCTCCTGGCATGGCACTGAATGAATCAGCCACTTGCAAAACTTTACTCCCTTGCTCTGGGCTGTCTTCAGGTGAGCCTAGGGCTGATGGTGTCCCTCCTGGGGCTGTAGAAGCTCCGGTTGGCCCTCGGTCCAGAGTCTGGTGGCAGGTCAGCTCTGCACACCTAGTCTGGTTTGCTGCATACACTTAACTAACTTCCAACCGTCGCCGGGGAGATAATATCTCCTTACAACCCCGCCCAGTGGCCTGTGATAGGCCAGGGCTGAACCAAGTCTGGGTCTGAACACTGCAGGGGGGGAAATGCCGAGGGGAAATCTGCACAACAAGTTACATTTAACACTTAACACAGAACAGAACTTACAAACATAAAACCCAGAGGCACACTAGACAAACACATAAAAGCAGTAACCCACTGGGAGGCTGCACATATAATAGGTGATGAATGTGGAAGTGAAAAGTAAGGAATACACAGTTGGAAGGAAATAGAGAAAGATGAATAAGGCTTAACAGTGTAGAGGCATTGGAGGTAAATTTATGGAATTCCCTTCATTGACTTAGTGAGAAGGCAGAATATAAGAGCTTTAGTTGAATGTAAAGATAAATCTTGAGCTTTGGAATTGTGTGTGAAGTGTGCAAGACAGAAGAACTAATCATGCAAACCTTTCTCTCTCTCTCTTTCTCTCTTTCTCTCTCATCCTGGACAGTCCCTTTAAATTATAAATGCATGTGGGCAGAGCTTGCTAGTATCTTGTGTTCAGTTATGATATTGGGTGTTTGCTACAGTGACCAGGTAGCTGAATGCTTTCATTCCCTCAACTATAAAACTGACAGCTGGAAATAGGTTGCTATAGAAATATCAGTGTGTGCCCACACAATAGTTGGCATAAATATCTTCTAATATAAGAGAGTATGTCAAAGCAATTTGTGATTATATACAGCTGTTTTTCCTTCACAGAATTTTGCCAGCACTTTAGCATTTTTACAGTATGCTGAATAGTTTCTACATCTGTACCGCTATACTACAAGTTCACATAATTATTAAGAATTAGGGCTTCATTCAGCACAATTAGCATGCTTATACTTATTAATTGTTCAGTGATTACTTATCTGATTACTCCTTTGTCATAATTCACCAAACTGCATACAGATTGAGCTCATTGTGCATATTAATACATAGAGTTTTAGGTTTCTTCTTCTCCATACATATGTGACATGAATATATACACAGATGTAGCAAAGTTTATCATTACAAATAACATATTAACTACACACTGTGGCACAGGGTGTTAACTTGACTTTTTCCAAAAAATTTCAAAGGCTGCAGTATAGCATCTATACAGTGTATTTAGGAAATAAACAATATTTTAGCCCATTCCTTACTATGTAAACATATGTATAAGTAAATTGTCTTCCCATTCTTTACTCCATTATTTTAGTTCTTTGACTTCTTGTGCTACTGGTTGTCTGTATGAGCTTGTAATTGTGGATCTGATTGTGCAGTGTAGGACTGGAATGCCTAGAGTCAACCAAGGAAATTGATTCTATGGACACATGGACATATACCAAGTACAAATTTTTGGTATGTACTGGTTGAAAGGGGGATTATAGATACATTCAACATATGCACTTGAAATTTATGCACTGTTTATGGGGATTATAGTTTGCAAACACTATGTGAAGAGAGTCTCACCCACCAATTATACATTCACTATGGGATTCTTAAGTGAGTTAATAAAGCCCTTGGTGGGGACTGTCAGTCAAGCATCTCTCAAGCGCCATTTTAACATTGTTATGTTCAGACATATGGTCTAATTAAATAGTATTTTATCCAGTGTATTTGAGGTTACCTCCAAATTAGTATCCCTCATTTTGACATTATGGTTTCCTAAAAACATATTGATTAAACCCTGACCGATACCCACGGTTCAACTCATCCCATGTAAACCACCGTGGTTCTTTGCTATAATATCCCTGCACTTCAGAGATCCCCATACTTTAGCACATTTCCTAAAGAAGAGTGAAGGAGTGCCCCTAAGATCCATGGGCAGACATACTCACTATGTAATTAGTATAGGTAGTAATAATTATTTTCCTTGATCAAATCATATATATGTATCAAGCTAGGCATGCCAGATTATAAATTATGTTTAGCATGTTTATGCCTACTAGTTCCCTTGCTGCCATTAATTTATGGCAATAAATACAAGGTCGTCTTATCTGCCATAAAAACTTGATTATGGCTGCATGAGGCACTGCATGCTTCAACAGCAATGGGATAATCTGCATGGGGTAAAGAAGTTTTGAGAAATTCATTACTTTAAGCTGATTCCTATCTATGAGAGAAAGGGAGAGATTATGCCCATGCTCTAGTTCCTGTATTATTGATTTGAATAGTGGGAGCTAGTTTAACCTATAAATTGATTCCTGTGTCCTTTCTATTTTTATCCCTAAATACTATAGATAGCATTTAGCTATCAAGACACCATGCTAAATTTTGCCCCTAACCTTGTGAACTTTTGTCACTCCAAAGAACAGCAGCTTGTCTGAAAATGCACTGAATTTCTCCAGGGTCCTTTGTTAACACCCATGATGTAATTTTTAAAATTTTTGATATTATGAGTCACTCTCTTGCCCTTTACTAGGTTAGCCAAAAACATAACCGCTTTATCTCCAATGTGGTGAAAGTCAACCTCTTTTTGCAATTTAATAAAGTTATCTCTCCTCTCCGCCTAGTTATCAAATTCCCTCTTGGCTGTCAACCATTGAAAATTACATTTCTTAGGTAGAGAAGAGAGAGAAGTATTGTATGCTGAATGCACTGATGCGCTGGACCTAACATATTGTTCTCTCATCACTTTACACAGGCCATTAACATGAGTGATCAGTCTACCCCTTAAAACTGCTTCTGCTGTTTCCCACAACAATTCTGGGTTTTGGATGTGTGCTTGATTGGTTTGTTGGAATTCCTACCACCATTACATCAAGGAATCTATAAAGTTCTCATCTCAGACTAAGTAATTAGGAAACCTCCAAATTGCATCAGTACTGTAAGGGAATTGCCTGTTGAGCAATTCCCCAGTGCTGTTGCAGAACCCTGGGGGAGGGAAACAACAAGACAGTGAGCCCTAAAGCTGAACCCCCCCCCCCCCCACTGTCCCTGGCTAACTTTCCTGATCTGTCCTAGTCGACAGCCAGCAACTGGTCGACAGTCCCTTCCTAATATAGGTGACAACACAGAACGCAGACAGGACTAAAAACAACAAAGGTAGATCAGCTAGCCAAGGGGTCGGTAACAGTCGAGCAATGCAGTACAAAATCACAATCAAAGAGAATAGTCAAAGACAAAGTCAGAGGTCAGGAATAGAAATACAGGAAATCGCAGAAGAGGAGCTAGCAGGGACAAGTCACAAGACAGAATCAGTAGCCAGCGACCATTTGAGGGCTGACAACCTGTTTATAGAAAGTCAGGACCTGCCCCAGACTGGTGTGGCTGAAATTCAATTACATAGTCTAGGACAGTGTTCATACTGAGCAACAAGAATCTTAACCAAGGAATCAAACTGAACACGTCTCCTGCACCGCAGCGTGCAAGCGAAGGGTGGCGCAGAGACCCGAACAGGCAGAGACGTTACAAGTACCCATTGGAAAAGAGTCCAAGAGATGTAAGAGCAGCAGCGCATAGTCAGATTGGCCATGTTCTCAATCATTGATGTAATACCTAGACACCAGAGAGCTACTAAGATAGATATAGTCTATTCTTCACCAGGAATCCTGTGGTTGAGAATAATGTGTATACTCTCTAGACTGTGGTGCACAGAGCCTCCAACTGTCAACTAGTTGTGTTGTAGACATAAACTTAGCCAGGGAAATTATGCGACCGGTTTAGTTAGGGTGCAGGGTTACCAGTGTTGATCTATCTTCTAATTTTGAAAACACCAAATTAAATCCCTGCCCAGAATTTTATGAGGCTCCCCTTTCGATAATATCCTAGACATCAGATGTGTAAAGAATGAAAGAATTTTGATCTGTGTTAGGGGTATATATATGTTTCAGATACTGAATGTGCCACTAGAGCATGAAAGAGCAATGTGGTGGAATCTTCTCCTCTCCTTCCCATGTTCCACTACCACAGAATGTGGGAAATTCTTATATTGTAACAATGTTTTCTAGAGTTTGCTGGAGAGCTATATACTTTACCCACCCAAGATTTATGCATTCTTGAAAATTCTATCTTTCCCATGTGGGTTTCTAGCCATACAGCCATGTCCACATGTAAATATTTCAGGTAGTACAGCACCATTGCTCTCTTATGTGGGGACTGTATCCCCTTTACATTCCAATTAACTATGATCATACAGATGTGTATACAGAAAATTAAACAAAACAAAATTAAACATAAAATACCACATCATGCCAGCAATGTTACAACAATGCTTGCAACTCCTTTTTACTGGTATTTTTGCAGATGTAACTGCCCCCCAAGAGGGTATGTCAGTCCATACATGATAGATTAACAATTATAGTCTCCAACTAATGAGCTGTCCACCCAAAGACTACCATCGAATGTAACTGTGCAGCAAGTGTACTGAGCACTGAAGACAATTGTCATAGAGCTGCATGGAACTAAGGAGAAGTCTAAAGCATATATCTAAATGGGAATATACAGTCTTACTATCACAGTAAATGGCTCAATGTTGACAATTCATCTTACTACCTATGTTTATGGTCCTGGGTTATGAGGTGTGTTTCTTTGGCTCTTTGGTTCTTCTTGGGGCTAGTCTGCTCCCCCAGGCAAGTCCTCCCTCCATGAACAGGTCCTAAATAATGCCGGAGATTTGATGGCTCTTGGTAAGAACTCTTGGTCACTATATCACTGTCAGACTCCAGTGTAAGGAACATGGCAGCTTCTTGCTTGTTGTGAATGTCTTGAAAGAACTGTCTGAACACAGCACTCTCAGGACTGTTGGATAAGCCAGCTAGAAAAAAATGTTTTGTTTGTGAAGACAAGACCATTTTGAGGTCAGCACCACAAAGAAGTCACTAAATAGGAGTGACCATGAATCTTGTGACCATGTATCTGTAATTGATCTTTCCTTGAGTGATACACTATTAGCAAGTCTTTATCACTGTATTCAAAAAAATGCACGATGACCTGTCTGGGCCTGTTGTCTCTTGGGCCAGGAAATGGGGGGTTTGAAATCAATCTGGGAAGGCGCACAAAATATACATTGAAACAAGAACAAATAAATCAATGTAATAAATTACAATGGGACCACTATAGAAGAGCATAACAATCCCCAAGCCCCCCCCCCCCCCTCAGCAATAGTGAGAGACAATTGAATAGAACAAATTATGTGTGGATACATGAATTTTAAAGTTCAGCACACAGTACCACCTGCCTGTGGCTGACAGTTATTCGTAATTCCCCACAGACACCATAGCCATTCCAGGAAGGACACGGAAATTCGGTGAGACAAGTAATGCAACAACAAACTAGGTATATTCCACTAAGTACCTGCAGATCTGTGAGGCCAAAGAGAAACATTCTATCTACCCAGAGAATCAAACGGGGCATAGCCGAAGTGTTGAGCCAGACCCCCCAAATTACTTATGTGGTTCAGTTTGGTCTTCAACTTATAAATCGTTGGGGATACAGAGTCTCACCAGTGGAATTCTAATAGCTTTTGGGCCCGAAACATATATATATATATATATATATATATATTTATAAATGTTACTTCAGGTTATCACATGGCCAGATTTGTGACTAAAATATCATCACAAACATGAACTATTTACATCAGTAGAAAATCTACCTTAATTTGGAGCAGTCTCCAGGACTTGCTAGCTTTTATTTTTTACCATTACTACATAATCCTACATGGAAAGGTACAGTGGGGCCGTTGTCTATACCAACCAATCAGATTAATACTTTCATTTTAAAGGGGCTGTGGACAGATGATAGCTGACATCAGATTGGTTGATGCCACATTTTTCATTTCAATCACTTTAGTTAAATCATCCCCATTGCATCTTATGCCTTTTCAGAACATATTAAGGTTTTCAGTCACAACTCTTTATAAGGGGTGGTGGCTGCCAGGTGATCTGACCTGACTTTGGACCTACACTTTATATATAATTTCTCTAGTAGGCCATATAATTATCTAGTAGGAATTAAAGATGGAATATCATGGGTAGAGATGGGTGAACCTCCCGAGATTCATTTAATTTTGGGTTTGGGTGGCTTGGGTTCCTGATTCATTCATCGGTACGAACCAGAAGTGAAATTATTATACTCTGGGGTCTCTTCAGACCCCATAATATAATAGGTGGAGGCCCAGGGGAAGTGTAAAAAATAAAAAACACATATACTCAACGTCTGTCACCTTTTTTGGGTCTCCTCACAGCGTCTTGTGCTCTCTCTAGGTCTCCGCAGTGACATCATGTGCCCAGAGTCACAGCTGAGGCCTGCGATTGGGCCTTAGCGATGACAAGGACATGACGAGTGTCATGACCTCATGATGCTTGGCGTGCCCATGTTACCGTAGGGGGTCATTCACAGGCCTCAGTGGTGACCCTGGGTGCATGACGTCACCCGAGGAGCACCGGACGCTGTGATGAGGCCCAAAAGAGGTGAGGGAAATTGAGTATACCTGTTTTTTTTTTTTTTTTTTTTGCTTCCATCTATTATACCTGTGGTCTGAAGAGATCCCAGAGTATAATAACTTACTGCAATACATGTCGCGGCAGCCATTTTAGTTTGTCCAAGACAAATTACAAATTGATTGGTTTCATTAAAAAACAAACAATTTGGGACATTCAGGTTGATCCCAGAAGGTGCCAAAGCAGTTCGCCCATCTCTAATCATGGGTATGGTTTCATACCTGAATGGAATGTATCTTATCAGAAGTCAATATGTTTGTTGTTTAAACTGACTTTCACTTCAGTAGTTCTTAGAGTTTTCAGGTATTTTGTATAGTTGTATAGTACAGATAACTATTAGTGATGTCAATCTACATGTAAATGTACAAAGTTCTCTAAATTCTAGTTTAATAAGGGAGCGGCACCAACATTCTTCATTTACATGTCACATGAGGGAAGGGAAAGTTCTTGATCAGGAAGGTGAGAATGTGTGTTTCTAAGGTAGGCAGAGAAGTGGGTATAAAAAACCCAAACATAACTCATGAAAGGGATTCTATTTGCAAGGAACCTACTTGACAAAGGCACCATGATGGGTTCTTATGAGAGGAAGAAACACTGACTGGAGATAAAGAGTATGTGAAATGTCAATGTTTGGTAATTATGACTTTACTGAGTTTACTGTAAGGGTAAGGTATTTTAAGATATTGTAATATATGTCTTTTATATGAGATATTTTAGTCCGTTTACAGAGAACAATACAGGGGATTTATGAAGAATGGCTGCAGCCTGTTAATAATTCAACCTCCTGTGCACCAGAATTGAAATTTACACCAGTCAGGAAATGGCATAGATTCCCATTACAACTCATGGTAGTAAACTTGTCAGGCTTGAAGACTACTTAGGTGAAGCAGATGTCATGTGTAATGGAAGTAGAGACTTCATCCAACTTCATGCAGCAGTGGGGTATCTTAAAACCCGCTGGAATGAGCAGTGACAGCCAGCATTGCATCTTCGTGAGCCACTGCACTGTACAGTGGGCAGCTTTATTGTAATGAGTTATTTTATCTTGCCCACATACCCTCACTAAGTCCCTGCACACTTAGTGTCTTAGCCCCTGTTAGCTTGCCTCTTCCCAGGTGGCATAAATTGGAAAATCAAGGTAGCATGATTTCCTAATAACATACCACAAAGGGATATGCTAATCATCCTATTTGTGTGGCCACCCTATGGGCAGTAGGGGTGGGGGTTAAATTGTAACCTTTCCATCCTTTTGTTAATATATCCTTGTATTGAGGTGAATTGTTTTTTTGATATATTGCATTAGTTAACTAAACTGAAGATCAGTCAAATCTGGTCACATCTGCCTAACCATTTTGCAGACCTAGTATAGCCCTTTGTGCCATTGCTACTTCCTAATGGCAGTGGTCTCTTTCAGCAGGATAATGAGCCTTATCACTGCAATAAAGTGTGTTCAGAAAAAGTTTAAAGAAAATGAAAAAGAGATATCTTGCTATCTCTCTCTATTGCTCTTTAAAAGAAAAAAAAAATGTACAGGCAGTGACAAGACTACAGTGTTTTCTCTGTTTGAGAGAAAAAAAAACAATAGTGTTTCAAACTTTGCTTTTATCAAATAATCCTCCAATTACAGCAATTACAGACTTTGCAGACTTCTGACATTCTAGCTATCAAATTATTGAGGTAATCTGCACAAGTTGGATTGACTTGATTTTTACTTTTTTTTATACCATACGGTCAAGCTGTCCCCACAACATCTGAATAGCATTGAAATCTAGAGAGATTGCACTGGTCAGTCCATTACAGACATAATATTTCATGATTGCTTCTTTCCTAAGTATGTCTTTTTTATAAAATTGTGACTTGTGATTGTGAAGCCTTAAAAAATAATATTTGGCAGCATGATTGGTGAATGTAAATGGTGTTTATATCTATAGCACATTTACAAATGTCAGTATATAGCAGTCATAAGGACAAGGAAATATGGAATTGCTTCTATCTTGGCAAGAGGTAGAAAACTTGGGAAATATTAAAATATATCAATATATATCAAAGTATTGTAGCATTCCCCTCCATCAAAGTTAAGGAAATTACAGTGACATCAGAGTCTTGATTATCACTGCACTGTGATATCAATGTGTGCAAAATTCTGGCACTATGACATCACTGTGTGCATTATTCCTGTGCTGTGAAATGATTGTGTGCATTATTTCTATACTGTGACATTACTGTTTGCATTATCTGTGCTGTAAAATCGCCATGCACATTAGCCCTGTGTGTAAAGGAGACCAAAATAATTGTATACTTTTGAAGTTCTGAACTTGCTGCTTATGATGGTCTTGGTAGAGTGGGACCCCATTACAAGTTTTGCTATACAGCTCCATGGATACTACTTATTCCACTGATAGATCAGCATTCCCTAAGGGTTTGGACTTGGGAACAGTTATTCCCATTACAGCAGAGATTTTACAAGAAGGCAATAACACGCTTTTTAAAATAAAAAAAATCATTAGTTTTTTGTCACCATATTCTGAAAGTCATAACTTTTTTTTATTTTATTAATCAACATAGTGGTGAATTTTTTTTTTTTTTTTTAGCAAATGTGTCAATTTATAAAGGTAGTTTACACGCATATTTTCATATTTTCAGTAAAATTAACCTCATTTCACATTCTGCTTCTTCTCACATACACGAGGATACCCAATATGTGAACTTTATTTACTGTATATGTATGTGCCAAGGCCTGGAACAAATGGAGGCAATTTTGTTTTTTGTAGGCCACAAAGGTATCAACTGATTTTCTACCTGCATACATTATTTTGAAGACCCCAGAGTGCCAGAATAGAGTAGTCACCCCAAAAATCATAACACTTACAAAAGAAGACACCACATTCAATAAGTAGTTTAGCATCTTTGTAGGCTGTCCAGATTTTTTGTGAAAGGTGGTTGATAAAGATGCAAAAAAATGCTATTTGCATTTTTGCTCCCCAATGTATTCATCTAGGAGTATAATTTAGGGAATTTAGGGTTTATAACAATAGGAAATCGCAGGTTTATACAAAAGAGGGGGTTTGGTGGCAATCCCACATTAGGAGGCAGGCAAACTGGACTACCTCCTCTTACCTATTCTCTTTCTCACCCTGGAGTAAAATGAGATGAAAATAAAAATTACAAAAAAGTTGAATATACTATTTGCTGTGGAAGAATTCTAATAATGTAGAACCTGGTGGTATTTCTCATAACAAGGAATAATACACAGGCCTGGTTGTGAGGGGCATGAGGAACAGAAGTAATGGGTATCTCTGCGTCGCCCATTTGTGCTGCAGACACGGCATTTTTTTTTTGCAAGTTACTTGTTGTTGTTGAGGGAATGATACTGATAAAATGTCTTTCAGTTAATTGTTTGACATCTTCAGACTGGGAGTTCTGTCTGGTGTCCTGATGTTCAAAAATGAGGCTGTCAATGAGTTCCTCCTGAAAATCCAAATATTTGCCTCTGCCTCCCTTTTTTCTATAAAGTATAAAGGAATTGTGGATTCCAACTTGAATAAGATAAATGGCCACTTTTTTGTACTAGGTTTTTGTTTTCCGATTTACTAAATAGGGCTGTAAAATCTGATCGCTTAAATTCAACCCCCATTGTATTTATTGTACTCGGACACACTTACTGGTTTATGTTTGTCTGCTGATGCTCCTCTTTCCTCACTGCCACTGTTCCTGCGGGATGTATTATGCTCACCACATACAGTGGGGAAAAAAAGTATTTAGTCAGCCACCAATTGTGCAAGTTCCCCCACTTAAAAATATGAGAGAGGCCTGTAATTGACATCATAGGTTGAAAAGTTCAAAGGGGCCGAATACTTTTGCAAGGCACTGTATAAGAAAGCATTGAGATGAACTTTTGTTATTTACCAAATACTTATTTTCCACCATAATTTGCAAATAAATTCTTAAAAAAATCAGACAATGTGATTTTCTAGATATGTTTTCTCATTTTGTCTCTCATAGTTGAGGTCTATCTATGATGTCAATTACAGGCCTCTCTCATCTTTTTAAGTGGGAGAACTTGCACAATTGATGACTGACTAAATACTTTTTTTCCCCCACTGTAAACATGGCTGTATTTAAGAGCCATCAACTCTTCACAAGCATAAGAACAGGATTCCCCCTTTTCCATGCCCTTCCCCACTAGCTGCTGCGGAAAACCAATTCGGTTTTTGCGCATGGTTCCACATGCTCCTGTGCTTGCACCATGCAAATGTCTAAATAGGGCCACACTTGAATAAAAGTTGACACAGTACAAGTGGTACCCTTTGTGTAGCAGAGGCTGCATTATTTTCAACACTATTTTACTGCTGGTGGGAAAATTAGGAGGGCATCCTGGAGCATCAATTATTTGATCTTGTCCTTCATAAATTCTGAAGGCAGTAGTATATCCTGACCCGCTTTCACAAAGCTTATATAGTTTAATGCCATATCTTGCCCTTTTGGAAGGGAGATATTAGCGAAAGCTAAGTCTGCTGTGAAAGCAAAGCAGGGATTCGTCCACACTGACATTTTGCTCTGGTGTGTAATATTGCGAAAAGAACTATTTTAAAGAATTTATTAGGGGCTTAGTTTGAATAACTGATCATGGGTTGGATCTTTACTGGGAGGGGCCTGTGAATTATCACTGAAGTGAAGGAACCTCATTAATCGGTCGTAACGATGCCTGGACATGACTGCAGAATATACTGGGGTTACCTGTGCAGGACTTGTAAACCACTATGATCTGATTGAGGGCTTTTTTACAATACCCATATTTAGGGTGAGGCCCAAAAATTTTTTGATTTCAGCCAGATCTGTGGGTGTCCAATCTTTGGCATGGACAGATGAAGGTTTCTGTGTTATATACTGGGTAGCATATAAATTAGTTTGATGGATGATTTCATTGAGGAGGTCATCACTTATAAATAAACTAAAGTAGTTTATCTGGGTAAAATTGGAATCATCCACTGTTATGCCAAGAGTTGCAGTAAATGGGTGCATTCTAAAAGATGGAGCAGGTGCCCCTGGAGGGTCAATATAATCAGGCAGAATGTCCCCTGAAGATGAATCTGAAGGGACACTTATATTGTCACTGTCTACAAGTGGTTCAATCTCTGATGCTGACGTATCTGACCAAAGCATGGCGTATGCCTCCTCAATGCTATATAACCTCCTTGCCATAATGTCACTATAACACTAACTAAAGTAAATAATTGTGTATGGGTTTTTTTGTTTTTTAATAATTTTTTTTTTTTTTTTAATTTTTCTAACAAATGTAGAACTTACTGCACTGTACGCAGTATATATAATAGCCACACCAAAGTGACTGTGAATATATAGATAGACACAATTAGATTGTAAGCCCTATATGGGACAGTGACTGACAATGTCTGTAAAGCGCTGCAGAATATGTTAGCGCTATACAAGTAACAGAACTATATATATACCTATATGGCATGTGGATATATATATATATATATATATATATATATATACAGTACAGACCAAAAGTTTGGACACAACTTCTCATTCCAAGAGTTTTCTGTATTTTCATGACTATAAAAATTGTAGATTCACACTGAAGGCATCAAAACTATGAATTAACACATGTGGAATTATATACTTAACAAAAAAGTGTGAAACAACTGAAAATATGTCTTATATTCTAGGTTCTTCAAAGTAGCCACCTTTTGCTGTGATTACTGCTTTGCACACTCTTGGCATTCTCTTGATGAGCTTCAAGAGGTATTCACCTGAAATGGTCTTCCAACAGTCTTGAAGGAGTTCCCAGAGATGCTTAGCACTTGTTGGCCCTTTTGCCTTCACTCTGCGGTCCAGCTCACCCCAAACCATCTCGATTGGGTTCAGGTCTGGTGACTGTGGAGGCCAGTACATCTGGCGTAGCACGCCATCACTCTCGTTCTTGGTCAAATAGCCCTTACACAGTCTGGAGCTGTGTTTAGGGTCATTGTCCTGTTGAAAAATAAATGATGGTGCAACTAAACACAAACCGGATGGAATAGCATTCCGCTGCAAGATGCTGTGGTAACCATGCTGGTTCAGTATTCCTTCAATTTTGAATAAATCCCCAACAGTGTCACCAGCAAAGCACCCCCACACCATCACACCTCCTCCTCCATGCTTCACGGTGGGAACCAGGCATGTAGAGTCCATTCGTTCACCTTTTCTGCATCGCACAAAGACACGGTGGTTGGAACCAAAGATCTCAAATTTGGACTCATCAGACCAAAGCACAGATTTCCACAGGTCTAATGTCCATTCCTTGTGTTCTTTAGCCCAAACAAGTCTCTTCTGCTTGTTGCCTGTCCTTAGCAGTGGTTTCCTAGCAGCTATTTTACCATGAAGGCCTGCTGCACACAGTCTCCTCTTAACAGTTGTTGTAGAGATGTGTCTGCTGCTAGAACTCTGTGTGGCATTGACCTGGTCTCTAATCTGAGCTGCTGTTAACCTGCGATTTCTGAGGCTGGTGACTCTGATGAACTTATCCTCCGCAGCAGAGGTGACTCTTGGTCTTCATTTCCTGGGGCGGTCCTCATGTGAGCCAGTTTCTTTATAGCGCTTGATGGTTTTGGCCACTGCACTTGGGAACACTTTCAAAGTTTTCCCAATTTTTTGGACTGACTGACCTTTATTTCTTAAAGTAATGATGGCCACTCGCTTTTCTTTACTTAGCTGCTTTTTTCTTGCCATAATACAAATTCTAACACTCCATTCAGTAGGACTATCAGCTGTGTATCCACCTGACTTGTGAACAACACAACTGATGGTCCCAACCCCATTTATAAGGCAAGAAATCCCACTTATTAAACCTGACAGGGCACACCTGTGAAGTGAAAACCATTTCAGGTGACTACCTCTTGAAGCTCATCAAGAGAATGCCAAGAGTGTGCAAAGCAGTAATCAAAGCAAAAGATGGCTACTTTGAAGAACCTAGAATAGAAGACATATTTTCAGTTGTTTCACACTTTTTTGTTAAGTATATAATTCCACATGTGTTAATTCATAGTTTTACTACTAATAATAATAATAATAGTCCTTTAATAGTCCCACAGTGGGGAAATTCAGTGTGTTACAGCAGCAAAGATAAGATAAGCAGATACAAATACAAATACAACATGTACAGGAATGTTCCAAGGTGAGAGGCATTACATTAATAGCAGACAGACAGATAGGACGTAGCAGGGGGGGGGGGGGGGATTAAACAGGCAGAGAGATATTTCAGTTCTCTGTATGTAATGATCTCCGCTTAGGTCGGTGTTGGTTGTACAGCCTAACCGCGGTGGGGAGGAAAGACTTCCGATAGCGCTCCTTCTCACACCTAGGGTGGAGCAGCCGGTCACTGACAGTACTGCCCAGCGCAATCACAGTCTCATGCATGGGATGGGACTTCTTCTCCCGCATGGAGCTCATCATGGACAGTATCCTTCTGTCACCCACCACCTGCACTGGGTCCAGTGGGCTCCCCAGGACAGAGCTGGCCCTTCTAATCAGCTTGTCAAGTTTATTTCTGTCCCTGGTTGATATACTGCTCCCCCAGCAGGCCACTCCAAAGAAGATGGCTGATTCCACTACCGAGTTGAAGAAAGTCCTAAGAAGTGCCCCCCGGATTCCAAAGGCTCTCAGCTTCCTAAGCAGGTAGAGCCTGCTGTGGCCCTTCCTGTACAGGGCCTCCATATGATCTGCCCAGTCCAGCTTATTATTAAGGAGCAGACCCAGGCACTTATAGGTGTTCACAATCTCGATGCCCGTCCCCAGGATGTCCACTGGTTTTGGAGGGCATCTGCCTTTACGGAAGTCCACCACCATCTCCTTGGTCTTCCCCGCGTTAATCTTCAGGTGGTTCCGGTGGCACCAGTCCACAAAATCCTGGTTCAGTTCTCTGTACTCCCTGTCATCATCGTCTGTGATGAGGCCTACTATTGCAGAGTCGTCAGAATACTTCTGTAGGTAGCAGCTGGATGAGTTGCACCTAAAATCAGCAGTGTACAGTGTGAAGAGGAAAGGGGCGAGAACCGTACCCTGAGGTGCCCCCGTATTACAGATCACGGTACCTGACACACAGTCTTGGGCTCTCACGTATTGAGGTCGATTTGTGAGGTAGTCTAGGATCCAGTTGGAGAGGTGGTGGTCCACTCCAGCAAGGCCCAGCTTGTCTCTCAGTAACCTGGGCTGTATGGTGTTAAAAGCACTGGAGAAATCAAAGAACATTATTCTCACCGTGTTCCCTGGTTTTTCCAGGTGAGACAGAGCCCTGTGCAGAAGGTGGATGATGGCATCATCTACCCCAATGCCCGGTCGATAAGCAAACTGGAGAGGGTCCATAGCGGGGCTCACTAGAGGGCGAAGATGTGTGAGAACCAATCTCTCTAAGATCTTCATCAAGTGGGATGTCAGTGCTACAGGTCTGTAGTCGTTGAGGTCCATAGGGTGAGGTTTCTTTGGAACTGGTACCACACAAGAAGATTTCCATAATTCAGGGACTATTTCCTGCCTCAGGCTCATATTATACATATATGTAATTATACCACACAGCTGGTCCCCACAAGTCTTAATTAGCCTTGCACTGATGTCATCTGGCCCTGCGGCTTTCCTCGCCTTGATCTTTTTCATCTCCTTCCTCACTTGGGCCCGTGTGAAGGTCAGACTGTGGTCAGATAAAGACAGATTTCTAGATTTACTGGTCTGTTGGGAAGTAGCCACATGGGGTGAAGTCATTGTGGTGGGGGGAGCTGAAGGACATGCTGGGGTGGGAGGAGCTGGTGTGTGATCAAATCTGTTGAAGAATAGGTTTAGTTCATTAAGCCAGTTAACATCTGCCTCAATCTGGCAGACAGACTGTTTATGACCCGAAATTGACTTAAGCCCCTCCCAGACCCCCCTTATGTCTTTTTCTTTCCATTTGCTTTTCCATTTTTTCCTTATAACTGGATTTTCCTTGCCTGATTAGATGCCTCAGCTCCTTTTGTACTTCCCTCAACCCCTCCTTATCTCTTGTCCTGAATGCCATCTTTTTCTCCTTAAGTAGTGTTTTTATATCAGAGTTAATCCATGGTTTGTTGTTGGAGAAGCACCTCACCACTTTTGTGGGTACTGTGTTGTCCACACAAAAATTAATGTAGTTCGTTATGCAGTGTGTGAGTCCTTCTATATCTTCTCCATACGAATCCTGCAAAACTTCCCATGCGGTTGTGTCAAAACAATCCCTCAGAGCCTCATCACTCTTCTCGGACCATATCCTCACTGTGCGGGTGACAGCTGGTTCTCTACGTACAAGTGGCTTGTACACAGGTCGGAGATGTACTAGGTTGTGATCCGATCTTCCCAGGGGCGGTAGGGCTGATGAGTTATATGCCTCCCTCACGTTGGCAAAGAACAAGTCCAGTGTTTTGTTGTCTCTTGTGTGGCAGGTTACATACTGTGTGAAACTGGGAAGTGTGGATGATGGAGAGGCATGGTTGAAATCGCCAGACACAAGAAGGAGGGCCTGGGGGTGCTGAGACTGTAAGTGGCTCAGCGTGGCTTGTAGGACCTCGCAGGCAGCGTCAGCTTTCGCAGAGGGGGGGACATATGCAGCTATCACGATGACATGTGATAGTTCCCTTGGTAGGTAGAAAGGTCTCATGCTCACAGCTAATAGTTCAATGTCCTTACAGCAAGTTTGCTCCTTAATCACAATGTGCCTAGGATTGCACCATCTATTATTCACAAACATTGCCAGCCCCCCTCCTTTCCTCTTACCGCTCTCCCTTGTCCTGTCTGCCTGAAGGAGTTTAAAACCATCCAAGGAGACCAGAGAGTCAGGAGTAACTTCAGTGAGCCAAGTCTCTGTAAGTAGCATCATGCTGCACACCCGAAACTCCTGATGGTGGCTGGTGAGCGCTGTTAGTTCATCCATCTTGTTTGCAAGAGATCTCACATTGCCCATAATGATGGAGGGAACAGTTGGTCGGTAACGCCTCTTTTTAATCCTCTGAAGAGTTCCTGCTCTGCAGCCCCTCCCCCGCTTTTTCTTTCTCCAGAGTTCTTGGGGGATGGGTGGGCAAATGGTATGCAGCCCTGTTGTTGTGACTCTAAGCTGCAGTAATTTCTCTCTTGTGTAGACAAAAGAAATGCCTGCAGACACAAAAGTCCCCATTTCAGCAGGACAAAAAGACAGATAAAAACAAAAAAAAAGTATCACAAAGGTACAATTCCAAGTCTTTGTTTCTTCATTTCTTCATAGTGTAAAGTCCATTAAGTAGAGAGATAAAAAACAGACAGAGAAAGAAAAAATATGATGCCTTCAGTGTGAATCTACAATTTTTATAGTCATGAAAATACAGAAAACTCTTGGAATGAGAAGGTGTGTCCAAACTTTTGGTCTGTACTGTATATATATATATATATATATATATATATATATATATATACTATATGGTAGATATATATATAGATATAGATATAGATATATACAGTGCCTTGTGAAAGTATTCGGCCCCCTTGAACTTTTCAACCTTTTGCCACATTTCAGGCTTCAAACATAAGGATATAAAATTTAAATTTTTTGGTGAAGAATCAGCAACAAGTGGGACACAATTGTGAAGTGGAACAAAATTTATTGGTTATTTTAACTTTTGTAAAAAATAAAAAACTGAAAAGTGGGGCGTGCAATATTATTTGGCCCCTTTACTTTCAGTGCAGCAAACTCACTCCAGAAGTTCAGTGAGGATCTCTGAATGATCCAATGTTGTCCTAAATGACTGATGATGATAAATATAATCCACCTGTGTGTAATCAAGTCTCTGTTTAAATGCACCTGCTCTGTGATAGTCTCAGGGTTCTGTTTAAAGCGCAGAGAGCATCATGAAGACCAAGGAACACACCAGGCAGGTCCGTGATACTGTTGTGGAGAAGTTTAAAGCTGGATTTGGATACAAAAAGATTTCCCAAACTTTAAACATCCCAAGGAGCACTGTGCAAGCGATCATATTGAAATGGAAGGAGTATCAGACCACTGCAAATCTACCAAGACCCGGCCGTCCCTCTAAACTTATCATCTCAAACAAGGAGAAGACTCATCAGAGATGCAGCCAAGAGGCCCATGATCACTCTGGATGAACTGCAGAAATCTACAGCTGAGGTGGGAGAGTCTGTCCATAGGACAACAATCAGTCGTACACTGCACAAATCTGGCCTTTATGGAAGAGTGGCAAGAAGAAAGCCATTTCTCAAAGATATCCATAAAAAGTCTCGTTAAAGTTTGCCACAAGCCACCTGGGAGACACACCAAACATGTGGAAGAAGGTGCTCTGGTTAGATGAAACCAAAATCGAACTTTTTGGCCACCATGCAAAACGATATGTTTGGCGTAAAAGCAACACAGCTCATCACCCTGAACACACCATTCCCACTGTCAAACATGGTGGTGGCAGCATCATGCTTTGGGCCTGCTTTCCTTCAGGAGGGACAGGGAAGATGGTTAAAATCGATGGGAAGATGGATGGAGCCAAATACAGGACCATTCTGGAAGAAAACCTGTTGGAGTCTGCAAAAGACCTGAGACTGGGACGGAGATTTATCTTCCAACAAGACAATGATCCCAAACATAAAGCAAAATCTACAATGGAATGGTTCACAAATAAATGTATCCAGGTGTTAGAACGGCCAAGTCAAAGTCCAGACCTGAATCCAATCGAGAATATGGAAAGAGCTGAAAACTGCTGTTCACAAACGCTCTCCATCCAACCTCACTGAGCTCGAGCTGTTTTCCAAGGAAGAATGGGCAAGAATTTCAGTCTCTCAATGTGCAAAACTGATAGAGACATACCCCAAGCAACTTGCAGCTGTAATCGCAGCAAAAGGTGGCGCTACAAAGTATTAACTTAAGGGGGCCGAATAATTTGGCACGCCCCACTTTTTCAGTTTTTTATTTTTTACAAAAGTTTAAAATATCCAATAAATTTCGTTCCAGTTCACGATTGTGTCCCACTTGTTGTTGATTCTTCACCAAAAAATTAAAATTTTATATCTTTATGTTTGAAGCCTGAAATGTGGCAAAAGGTTGAAAAGTTCAAGGTGAATACTTTCGCAAGGCACTGTATGTACAGTGGGGAAAAAAAGTATTTAGTCAGCGACCAATTGTGCAAGTTCTCCCACTTAAAAAGATGAGACAGGCCTGTAATTGACATCATAGGTAGACCTCAACTATAAGAGACAAAATGAGGAAACATATCTAGAAAATCTCATTGTCTGATTTTTTAAGAATTTATTTGCAAATTATGGTGGAAAATAAGTATTTGGTCACCTACAAACAAGCAAGATTTCTGGCTCTCACAGACCTGTAACTTCTTCTTTAAGAGGCTCCTCTGTCCTCCACTCATTACCTGTAGCAATAGCACCTGTTTGAAATTGTTATCAGTATAAAAGACACCTGTCCACAACCTCAAACAGTCACACTCCAAACTCCACTATGGTGAAGACCAAAGAGCTGTGGAAGGACACCAGAAACAAAACTGTAGACCTGCACCAGGCTGGGAAGACTGAATCTGCAATAGGCAAGCATCTTGGTGTGAAGAAATCAACTGTGGGAGCAATAATTAGAAAATGGAAGACATACAGGACTACTGATAATCTCCCTCGATCAGAGGCTCCACAAAAGATCTCACCCCGTGGGGTCAAAATGATCACGAGAATGGTGAGCAAAAATCCCAGAACTACACGGGGGAACCTAGTGAATGACCTGCAGAAAGCTGGGACTAACATAACAAAGGCTACCGTCAGTAATACACTACGCCGCCAGGGACTCAGATCCTGCAGTGCCAGACATGTCCCCCTGCTTAAGCCAGTACATATCCGGGCCCGTCTGAAGTTTGCTAGAGAGCATTTGGATGTTCCAGAAGAGTATTGGGAGAATGCAATATGGTCAGATGAAACCAAAGTAGTACTGTTTGGTAGAAAACACAACTCGTCGTGTTTGGAGGAGAGTGAATGCTGAGTTGCATCCAAAGAACACCATACCTACTGTGAAGCATGGGGGTGGAAACATCATGCTTTGGGGCTGTTTCTCTGTAAAGGGACCAGGACGAATGATCCGTGTACATGAAAGAATGAATGGGGCCATGTATCGTGAGATTTTGAGTGCAAACCTCCTCCCATCAGCAAGAACATTGAAGATGAAACGTGGCTGGGTCTTTCAGCATGACAATGATCCCAAGCACACCGCCAGGGCAACAAAGGAGTGGCTTCGTAAGAAGCATTTCAAGGTCCTGGAGTGGCCTAGCCAGTCTCCAGATCTCAACCCCATAGAAAACCCTTGGAGGAATTTGAAAGTGTTGCCCAGCGACAGCCCCAAAACATCACTGCTCTAGAGGAGATCTGCATGGAGGAATGGGCCAACATACCAGCAGCAGTGTGTGCCAACCTTGTGAAGACTTACAGAAAATGTTTGACCTCTGTCATTGCCAACAAAGGATATATAACAAAGTATTGAGATGAACTTTTGTTATTGACCAAATACTTATTTTCCACCATAATTTGCAAATAAATTCTTTAGAAATCAAACAATGTGATTTTGTAGAGTTGTTTTCTCATTTTGTCTCTCATAGTTGAGGTCTGCCTATGATGTCAATTACAGGCCTCTCTCATTTTTTTAAGTGGGAGAACTTGCACAATTGGTGGCTGACTAAATACTTTTTTCCCCACTGTATAGATAGAGATCTATCTATTGTGAACCCTATATGACACAGTGAGTGACAATGTCTGTAAAGTGCTGCAGAATATTTTGGCGCTATACAAATAACAGAATATATATATATATATATATATATATATATATATATATATATATACAGTCATATGAAAAAGTTTGGGCACCCCTATTAATCTTAATCATTTTTAGTTCTAAATATTTGGGTGTTTGCAACAGCCATTTCAATTTGATATATCTAATAACTGATGGACACAGTAATATTTCAGAATTGAAATGAGGTTTATTGTACTAACAGAAAATTTGCAATATGCATTAAACCAAAATTTGACCGGTGCAAAAATTTGGGTACCCTTATCATTTTATTGATTTGAATACTCCTAACTACTTTTTACTGACTTACTGAAGCACAAAATTGGTTTTGTAACCTCACTGAGCTTTGAACTTCATAGCCAGGTGTATCCAATCATGAGAAAAGGTATTTAAGGTGGCCAATTGCAAGTTGTTCTCCTATTTGAATCTCCTCTGAAGAGTGGCATCATGGGCTCCTCAAAACAACTCTCAAATGATCTGAAAACAAAGATTGTTCAACATAGTTGTTCAGGGGAAGGATACAAAAAGTTGTCTCAGACATTTAACCTGTCAGTTTCCACTGTGAGGAACATAGTAAGGAAATGGAAGACCACAGGGACAGTTCTTGTTAAGCCCAGAAGTGGCAGGCCAAGAAAAATATCAGAAAGGCAGAGAAGAAGAATGGTGAGAACAGTCAAGGACAATCCACAGACCACCTCCAAAGAGCTGCAGCATCATCTTGCTGCAGATGGTGTCACTGTGCATCGGTCAACAATACAGCACACTTTGCACAAGGAGAAGCTGTATGGGAGAGTGATGCGAAAGAAGCCGTTTCTGAAAGCACGCCACAGACAGAGTCGCCTGAGGTATGCAAAAGCACATTTGGACAAGCCAGCTTCATTTTGGAAGAAGGTCCTGTGGACTGATGAAACAAAGATTGAGTTGTTTGGTTATACAAAAAGGCGTTATGCATGGCGTCAAAAAAACACAGCATTCCAAGAAAAACACTTGCTACCCACTGTAAAATTTGGTGGAGGTTCCATCATGCTTTGGGGCTGTGTGGCCAGTGCCTGCACCGGGAATATTGTTAAAGTTGAGGGTCGCATGGATTCAACTCAGTATCAGCAGATTCTTGAGAATAATGTACAAGAATCAGTGACGAATTTGAAGTTACGCTGGGGATGGATATTTCAGCAAGACAATGATCCAAAACACAGCTCCAAATCTACTCAGGCATTCATGCAGAGGAACAATTACAATGTTCTGGAATGGCCATCCCAGTCCCCAGACCTGAATATCATTGAACATCTGTGGGATAATTTGAAGCGGGCTGTCCATGCTCGGCGACCATCAAACTTAACTGAACTGGAATTGTTTTGTAAAGAGGAATGGTCAAAAATACCTTCATCCAGGATCCAGGAACTGATTAAAAGCTACAGGAAGCGACTAGAGGCTGTTATTTTTGCAAAAGGAGGATCTACTAAATATTAATGTCACTTTTCTGTTGAGGTGCCCATACTTTTGCACCGGTCAAATTTTGGTTTAATGCATATTGCACATTTTCTGTTAGTACAATAAACCTCATTTCAATCCCGAAATATTAGTGTGTCCATCAGTTATTAGATATATCAAATTGAAATGGCTGTTGCAAACACCCAAATATTTAGAACTAAAAATGATTAAGATTAATAGGGGTGCCCAAACTTTTTCATATGACTGTATACCTATATGGCATCTATCTATCTATCTATCTATCTATCTATCTATCTATCTATATACTATATGGTAGACAGATATATAGACAAGATTAGAAATAATGATTTTTATTTGAAATAATAATTTTCTCCTTCAAACTTTGCTTTCGTCAAAGAATGCTCCATTTGCAGTAATTACAGCATTGCAGACCTTTGGCATTCTAGCTGTTAATTTGCTGAGGTAATCTGGAGAAATTTCACCCCATGCTTAAAGAAGCCGCTCCCACAAGTTGGATTGGCTTGATGGGCACTTTTTGCGTACCATACGGTCAAGCTGCTCCCACAACAGCTCAATGGGGTTGAGATCTGGGACTGCGCTGGCCACTCCATTACAGATAGGACACCAGCTGCCTGCTTCTTCCCTAAATAGTTCTTGCATAATTTGGAGATGTGCTTTGGGTCATTGTCCTGTTGTAGGATGAAATTGGCTCCAATCAAGCGCTGTCCACAGGGTATGGCATGGTGTTGCAAAATGGAGTGATAGCCTTCCTTATTCAAAATCCTTTTTACCTTGTACAAATCTCCCACTTTACCAACACCAAAGCAACCCCAGACCATCACATTACCTCCACCATGCTTGACAGATGGCATCAGGAACTCTTCCAGCATCTTTTCAGTTGTTTTGCGTCTCACAAATGTTCTTCTGTGTGATCCAAACACCTCAAACTTCGATTCGTCTGTCCATATCACTTTT
This sequence comes from Leptodactylus fallax, assembly GCA_947044405.1. Classification (NCBI taxonomy): domain Eukaryota; kingdom Metazoa; phylum Chordata; class Amphibia; order Anura; family Leptodactylidae; genus Leptodactylus; species Leptodactylus fallax. The sequence goes on from CAMRHE010000021.1 coordinate 7,816,710, forward strand.
TTTCCAATCTTCCTCTGTCCAATGTCTGTATTCTTTTGCCCATATTAATCTTTTCCTTTTATTAGCCAGTCTCAGATATTGCTTTTTCTTGGCCACTCTGCCCTGAAGGCCAGCATCCTTGAGTCATCTCTTCACTGTAGACGTTGACATTGGCGTTTTGCGGGTACTATTTAATGAAGCTGCCAGTTGAGGACCTGTGAGGTGTCGATTTCTCAAACTAGAGACTCTAATGTACTTGTCTTGTTGCTCAGTTGTGCAGCGGGGCCTCCCACTTCTCTTTCTACTCTGGTTAGAGCCTGTTTGTGCTGTCCTCTGAAGGGAGTAGTACACACCGTTGTAGGAAGTCTTCAGTTTCTTGGCAATTTCTCGTATGGAATAGCCTTCATTTATAAGAACAAGAATAGACTGTCGAGTTTCACATGAAAGTTCTCTTTTTCTGGCTATTTTGAGAGTTTAATCAAAGCAACAAATATAATACTCCAGATTCTCAACTAGCTCAAAGGAAGGTCAGTTTTATACCTTCTCTAACCAGCAAAACTGTTTTCAGCTGTGCTAACATACTTGCACAAGGGTTTTCAAGGGTTTTCTAAACATCCATTAGCCTTCTTACACAGTTAGCAAACACAATGTACCATTAGAACACTGGAGTGATGGTTGCTGGAAATGGGCCTCTATACACCTATGTAGATACTGCATTAAAAAACAGACGTTTGCAGCTAGAATAGTCATTTACCACATTAACAATTTATAGAGTGTATTTCTGATTAATTTAATGTTATCGTCATTGAAAAAAATTGTGCTTTTCTTTCAAAAATAAGGACATTTCTTAGTGACCCTAAACTTTTGAACGATAGTATAGATATAGATATATATGATATATGTATAGAAGGGTGGGGAACAATGGAGTGTTGGGGAACAATCTGTGCATGAAACAATGTATTTTTTTTTGTTCAGGCAAGTCTCTGAAACTGCGTTCTGGCAGCAAATCTCTCTTCTTCTTCTCTTCTCCGCACAAAGAAACAATGTGTGAGGAGAAGGGGAAAAGGAGGAAATTTCCTGTCGAACTTTTACTAAACCAACGTGTGTGATCGCTGTGACTTGCTGTCACAGCGATCACATGACCTGGGACCACACAGATTGGTCCCCGGTCTCTGCCTGAAGTCCAGGGCTGTTGGCATGGAGATTTGAGAGCACGATTGCTCTCAAATGGTCTATGAAGTGCCTCCCGTATTTTTACTATTCGCCGGACTTCAGACACCAGGACCACTGGCTGTAAATTTACGGCTGGCGGTCGTCAACTGGTTAAACACTAGTCATCTGAAATGTTAATCTGTAAATGCTAAAATAAAATATGTATTTTGTATTCTTCAACCAATTTGGATGAAACCAGATTTAACATGAATTTCCCAAAAGTTTCAGGTTGGACATGAATCCAACACATTTGGGGTTCGTGACACATCGAGGAGGAGCAGCAGCAGATGAAGATGATAATAATGGATAATATAAATGACAAGGCCCATGTGTTAGGTGTGGATGTCACCTGCCTACAAAGATAACATTGCCATGAAGATTTTGCTTCCTGAACACTTTTTAGTGTTTCTTATGTAATTTGAGCTGCTGATCATGGAAATCACCTCAAAACTTTCCTGTCACGTACCATTTTTCAGAAATCTTCTGTTTTAGCAATTTTTTTCATATTTTCAGAAAAATGCAGAGAGAAAAGTTTTGCTTGCAGGACTTTTCTCTCATCTTTCAAGCGGAAAGGGGAATGGAATGGCCTAAGCAGCTATAAACTACTCCAGTACAATCTGATATGGCTTAAATGTCTCGTCAGTGTCATAACAGTCACAATACCTTCTGTTACATTTGTGGTGAGTACAAGCTTAAGCCTCAAAGGCGCACAATGACAGCTCTTCTCATGAAAGTCTATGAGCTGTACTTTAGATGCAAGATTGGTAATCAAGACAAATCCTAGACTCCTCACATCTGTTGTGCAAGATGTGCTGTTGATCTTAGAGGTTAGCTGAGAGATTCTCCCAAGTCAATGCCGTTTGCTGTCCCAATGATATGGCGGGAACTGAAAGATCATATGACCGACTATTACTTCTGTCTAACCAATCTCTCTGGTATCTCTGGTAGGAATAAAAAATGCATTGAATATCCCAATCTGCCTTCAGCTATGAGACCAGTGCCACATGATGACACTCTTCCAATACTAAAGCCACCAGAGACATGGAGCCTAGAGGAGGCAGCCAATGAAGATGTTGCAGTCCATAAGTCAGAGATGGGGAACGTCGCTGATTCAGACCTTGAACCATGTACAGTGGGTACGGAAAGTATTCAGACCCCTTTAAATTGTTTACTCTTTGTTTCAATGCAGCCATTTGCTAAAAGCAAAAAAGTTCATTTTATTTCTCATTAATGTACACTCAGCACCCCATCTTGACAGAAAAAAAACAGAAATGTAGATATTTAGCAAATGGCTGCAATGAAACAAAGAGTGAAAAATGTAAAGGGGTCTGAATACTTTCCGTACCCACTGTATATGTTTAATATGAGCCTGAAGCTGGAAATGGTACCAGAACTGTGGAAATCTTCTTGTGTGATACCGGTTCCAAAGACACCTCATCCCACCTGATGAAGATCTTAGAGAGATCAGTTCTCACACATCTCCATCCTCTAGTGAGCTCGGCTATGGACCCACTCCAGTTTGCTTATCGGTCGGGCATTGGGGTGGATGATGCCATCATCCACCTTCTGCACAGAGCTCTATCTCTTCTAGAGAAACTGTGAAAATAATGTTCTTTGATTTCTTAAGTGCTTTTAACACCATACAGCCCGGGTTACTGAGAGACAAGCTGGGCCTTGCTGGAGTGGACCACCACCTCTCCAATTGGACCCTAGACTAACTCACAAACCGACCTCAGTATGTAAGAGCCTGGGACTATGTGTCAGATACCGTGATCTGTAATACAGGGTACCTCAGGGTACAGTTCTTGTGTGGTACCAGTTCCAAAGAAACCTCACCCTATGGACCTCAACGACTACAGACCTGTAGCACTGACATCCCACTTGATGAAGATCTTAGAGAGATTGGTTCTCACACATCTTCGCCCTCTAGTGAGCCCCGCTATGGACCCGCTCCAGTTTGCTTATCGACCGGGCATTGGGGTAGATGATGCCATCATCCACCTTCTGCACAGGGCTCTGTCTCACCTGGAAAAACCAGGGAACACGGTGAGAATAATGTTCTTTGATTTCTCCAGTGCTTTTAACACCATACAGCCCAGGTTACTGAGAGACAAGCTGGGCCTTGCTGGAGTGGACCACCACCTCTCCAACTGGATCCTAGACTACCTCACAAATCGACCTCAATACGTGAGAGCCCAAGACTGTGTGTCAGGTACCGTGATCTGTAATACGGGGGCACCTCAGGGTACGGTTCTCGCCCCTTTCCTCTTCACACTGTACACTGCAGATTTTAGGTGCAACTCAGCTAGCTGCTACTTACAGAAGTATTCTGATGACTCTGCAATAGTAGGCCTCATCACAGACGAAGATGACAGGGAGTACAGAGAATTGAACCGGGACTTTGTGAACTGGTTCCAGTGGAACCACCTTAGGATTAATGCTGGGAAGACCAAGGAGATGGTGGTGGACTTTCGTAAATGCAGATACCCTCCTAAACCAGTGGATATCCAGGGGACAGGCATTGAGATTGTCAACACCTATAAGTACCTGGGTGTGCTCCTCATTAAGATGGACTGGGCAGATCACCTGGATGTACTATACAGGAAGGGCCACAGCAGGCTCTACCTGCTTAGGAGGCTGAGAGCCTTTGGAGTCCAGGGGGCACTTCTTAGGGCCTTTTTCAACTCAGTAGTGGCATCAGCCATCTTCTTCGGAGTGGTCTGCTGGGGGAGTAGCATATCAACCAGGGATAGGAATAGACTCAACAAGATGATTAGAAGGGCCAGCTTTGCCCTTGGGAGTCCCCTGGACCCTGTGCAGGTAGTGGGTGACAGAAGGATACTGTCATTGGTGAGTTCCATGCGGGAGAATAACTCCCATCCCAGTCATGAGACTGTGATAGCACTAGGCAGTACTGTCAGTGACCGACTACTTCACCCAAAGTGTGAGAAGGAGCGCTATCGGAAGTCTTTCCTCCCCACTGCGGTTAGGCTGTACAACCAACAACGACCTAAGCGGAGATCACTCCATATAGAGAACTGAAAGATCTTTAAGTTGTGATATCCCCTCTGCTACTTTTTTTTTTTTAACCTGTTCCTCTCTATCTGTACCTACTGTCACTGTAATGCCTCTACCTTGGAGCCTTTTGTATTGTATTGTATTTGTATTGCATATCTTTGCTGCTGTAACAAACTGAATTTCCCCATGGTGGGACTATTAAATGATTATCTTATCTTATCTTATCTTATTGCAGCTCTGATACACCAAGTACTGCTGTTTCATTTGCAAATGGGACAGCCATGCTGAGCAGTCACATTTCAGTAGAAGGAAGTGGCCAATCCATAGCCAGTTGAATCCCGGGCAGAAAAATGTTGCACATAAAGCACTTGTGGACCCAGCAATGATATTTCTGCCTCCACTTCACATAAAACTCGGGCTGATGAAAAATTTTGTGAAAGCAATGAACAAGGAAGCAGAAGGTTTTCGTTATTTGAGACAAAAGTTCCCAGGAATAACCGATGCCAAGATTAAGGAAGGCATTTTTGTTTTTCCACAAATCCGACACATCATGAATGACAAGCACTTCAAAGAGCTGGTGGTGGGGTCTGAGAAAATTGCTTGGAAATCTTTCAAGGATGTTTCAGAGAATTTCCTTGGCAACTATTGAGCATCAAACTACATCAAATTGGTTGACAACCTTCTTGAAGCTTACAAAGCGATGAAGTGCAACGTCATTGAAAATTCATTTTCTACATTCTCATTTGGATTTCTCCCTGCAAATCTTAGTGCAGTCAGAGAAGAACATGGTGAACGGTTTCACCAGGATATTGCCATGATGGAAAAGATTTATCAAGGTGTGGAGAAGGTAGCCCGGTAGCAGCAATGGTGCGGACACAACCAGTCAGAGCCAGGGACACAAAATCTGTAGCAAACAGGTTTATTTAGAAAAACAGCAAAATAAATAAACCTTTACTTCAGGTACAAAATAAAACACGTCAGGCAAAAGAATGTCAAACAAAACCCTGCTTGTCCGAGCACTAACTAAACAATAAAGTACTAACTGTATGTGTGGCTTACTACCAACCACATGAATAAACAAAATAGCGCAATACAGTCTCACCAGACTCTCAGTGTGTCAGGACAGACCCAGGTGCTTCCTCTCACTCCCAGGATTTGCCCTGAAGTGCAGGCCCAGTAACAAGCCCAGGACCCACACCTGGGCTGATGCCTACACAAAACCCGCACTGGACCATACATATGTTAGAAACCTGGGGGAGATATACCGTGATTCCAAAACTCTGCCTGTCACCTTCTCACAAAGGCTACTGGAATCCATCAATGCTAGTTGACTATTGCTGGACACTAATATGTGATGCACCAGACATTGAGTACAAAAGAAAATCAGCAGCAAAACACTTTTCGTTCATTTGAACTAATGCTGCTGGTAACATTTAAATGCTTCATAATCACTAACACCTAATCTCATGTTTCTCAAAATTTTTACGTGATAAAGACTATCCGAAATTATATTTCTGCTTAGCGTGAATGGGTATATCGTAATCACCTGACATTTTAAAAAAAGCAAAACTTTTGTAAAAAATTGTTGTCCAGTGTAATCATAGGGAGAAGCAATAGAATGGTCTTGTTCACTTGGTGCCACTGCCAATTCCCTTTTTGAAAAATATTTTGAAGACATAATTTCATGTGAGTACAGAGAGACCTAATTCCTACACTTTTGCCTGTACACCCATGGCTAATTATCTGATTGCAGATCTTGCACCTTGTCCTCAATTTGAGATTAGGTAATGTACAAAAGAAAAACCCATACTAGAGATGACTGCACATAGTTGCTGCCACCAATAATAGCAGCAGTCGAAACGTGTCTGCCAGTTCCACCACCAACCGAGCTTGCCTTAGATCTACCCAAGGCAGATCCTTGGGATGTTGGGGCTCCACGTCAGGTGCAATTCTTATGATTGCAGCTGCCACTACCCTCTTTCTGTGATGTCACCCTGTCTCCTTGATCCGATGACTCATCATGGCAATGAGATTGCTGTATGCCCTCAAAATTCCTAACAGATTTCCCCTGGTTTCCTAACAAGCACTACCACCAGTATCACACCCCCTGCCACTACTACCTCCATCAACACTCGTGTCTTCCTCCATCTCTACCTCCTCTACATAAAAAAATAAACAATGTCAGTTCTCATGCAACTCATCAAAAAGAGAAAGAAGAGGAATATTTTGGCTATAAGGAATATCTCTAAGCAGATGCCACATGACCATTAAAGAATAAGATCTATGTTAGTGGAGAAGATATGGCTGACAGTACAGAAAGACAACCTGGTAAATTAAATGTTGAGGAGGAACACACAGAATCCTCACTCAATATTTGTGGTTCATTGCTTTAAAAAATGTCTTCATTCTCAGCAAGTACAAAAACACTGCAGCTACTGGCAGGGGTGTTAAAACCAGAAGTAGTGTTGTTATTACCATCCACATTCTTATTGCTTTTCCTCCTCCCCTCCTTTTGCCTGTCCCCTGCCCTGTTTTTTTCCAGTCATTTTTTACTGCACATACTACTTAATTATAGTCATTGACAACAATTCTAACACTGAATGTACACTACCGTTCAAAAGTTTATGGTCACTTAGAAATTTCCTTATTTTTTAAAGAAAAGCACAATTTTTTTCAATGAATATAACATTAAATGAATCAGAAATACACTCTATACATTGTTAATGTGGTAAATGACTATTCTAGTTGTAAACGTCTGGTTTTTAATGCAATATCTACATATGTGTATAGAGGCCCATTTCCAGCAACCATCACTCCAGTGTTCTAATGGTACATTGTGTTTGCTAACTGTGTAAGAAGGCTAATGGATGTTTAGAAAACCCTTGAAAACCCTTGTGCAAGTATGTTAGCACAGCTGAAAACAGTTTTGCTGGTTAGATAAGGTATAAAACTGACTTTCCTTTGAGCTAGTTGAGAATCTGGAGCATTACATTTGTTGGTTCAATTAAACTCTCAAAATGGCCAGAAAAAGAGAACTTTCATGTGAAACTTGACAGTCTATTCATGTTCTTATAAATGAAGGCTATTCCATGCGAGAAATTGCCAAGAAACTGAAGATTTCCTACAACGGTGTGTACTACTCCCTTCAGAGGACAGCACAAACAGGCTCTAACCAGAGTAGAAAGAGAAGTGGGAGGCTCCGCTGCACAACTGCGCAACAAGACAAGTACATTAGAGTCTCTAGTTTGAGAAATCGACGCCTCACAGGTCCTCAACTGGCAGCTTCATTAAATAGTACCCGCAAAACGCCAGTGTCAACATCTACAGTGAAGAGGCGACTCAGGGATGCTGGCCTTCAGGGCAGAGTGGCCAAGAAAAAGCAATATCTGAGACTGGCTAATAAAATGAAAAGATTAATATGGGCAAAAGAACACAGACATTGGACAGAGGAAGACTGGAAAAAAGTGTTATGGACAGACGAATCGAAGTTTGAGGTGTTTGAATCACACAGAAGAACATTTGTGAGACACAGAACAACTGAAAAGATGCTGGAAGAGTGCCTGACGCCATCTGTCAAGCATGGTGGAGGTAATGTGATGGTCTGGGGTTGCTTTTAGCTTTGTAAAGTGGGAGATTTGTACAAGGTAAAAGGATTTTGAATAAGGAAGGCTATCACTCCATTTTGCAACGCCATGCCATACCCTGTGGACAGCGCTTGATTGGAGTCAATTTCATCCTACAACAGGACAATGACCCAAAGCACACCTCCAAATTATGCAAGAACTATTTAGGGAAGAAGCAGGCAGCTGGTATTCTATCTGTAATGGAGTGGCCAGTGTAGTCACCAGATCTCAACCCCATTGAGCTGTTGTGGGAGCAGCTTGACTGTATGGTACGCAAAAAGTGCCCATCAAGCCAATCCAACTTGTGGGAGCGGCTTCTTTAAGCATGGGGTGAAATTTCTCCAGATTACCTCAGCAAATTAACAGCTAGAATGCCAAAGGTCTGCAATGCTGTAATTGCTGCAAATGGAGTATTCTTTGACGAAAGCAAAGTTTGAAGGAGAAAATTATTATTTCAAATAAAAATCATTATTTCTAACCTTGTCAATTTCTTGACTATATTTTCTATTCATTTTGCAACTCATTTGATAAATAAAAGTGTGAGTTTTCATGGAAAACACAAAATTGTCTGGGTGACCCCAAGTATTTCAAGAAAAGTTAGCTTTAGGAAACTTTTTTTTTTCAGATTAGTGCAGGATGAAATATTGTATATATGGGTAGGAAAAATTTTTTTTTTTTTTTTCAACATTAACCCTCCATCGCTCTGTATATTTGGTCAGCAGAAAAGAACTGCCCATTTACTAACACGATTTTTTTTAGATTAGTGCAGGCTAGACAAAAAAAAACAAAAAAACACCAAAATAATGGAAATTCTTTTTTTTTTAGATTAAGGGGAGGCTGCACTACGTGTATATATGTGCACTTGCTTAAGCAAGGAATATTTTTTCAGATAAACAACACTTTGTCTCACCATGTATTTGGTGAAAAGGGCATGAAAAACCTCATGAAATTATAAGAGTTTTTCTTCAATATTAGCACAGACTAGACTGTAAATTTGGTGAAGAACAAAAAAATGCTCAAATAATGTTTTTCCTTTTCAGATTTTTGCAGGAGGAATAAGTGCTTTGCTGTTAGAACAGAAGTATGTATTTAATAAAAAATGTAAACTCTTGCTCAAAAAGTCCGGAACACAACGTTTTTCACTAACAGGATTATCTAGGCAATAAAAAGTATGTTTAAAGACTATATAAAGATGAAACTGCTCTATTGCACAACAGACAGACAAAATTAGATTGGCAATGAAAGGGTTAACTGTCCTGTAATTCTATATTGAAAGCAAGAATGTAGCAGCAGCACACAGCTATGCCCTCAGTCCTATCCTAGCTATTGATTTCTAGCACTATCCTGGATAATTGCTTGAATCTAAGTTCACCTAGGCCTTTATCTATTGCTTGCTGCAAGCAAGGTTTTTAAGAACTGTGCTCTGTATGATGCAGTGAGATGGGTTATAGATGCATTCGTACATCCACCATTAGAGCAACTATCTCCTTTGTATTTTCTGGTCAAACATGGTAGCCGTTTTAATGTAACGGTGAACATTTTTGTTCATTTTAGACAAATTGTCATTTGATCAGTTTAGTTAAAAAACTAATAGTTTGGTATATTCAGGATGAACCCGAATCATAATGAAGTGGTTTGCCCATCTCTAATGACAACATGTGTGGCAGCCTGCAGGACATGTATGCCTGAGTGGTGGAGGTGGTGGTAGGCAGTTGTGGCAACAGGTGTAACAGTGCAGCAGGGCATAATATGATTGACCAGCCGCAGGACATGTCTGGCTGAATGGTGGCAGTTGTTTAGGAATAGCAGGTAGCATCAGCAGCAGTACAGTACATGGATAATGATGATAAAGTGAGACAGTAACACCACTATTCAGAGGCATCAGTCATTGGTGTTTAAAAATCCTCAAGGATCCATGCCTGATTCATTTTAACAAAGATTTTGCATGCTTCCTGTGGACAGTTTTGCCATTTTAGGTGTTACAATGCTACCAGCAGCACTAAACAACCTCTTGGCCATTATGCTCGAGGCCGGTCAAGATAAAACTCTCATGGCAAACTAGGCCAGTTCCTTCCACTGTTCTAACCTATTGGCCCAGAATTCCATGGAGTCAGAGTTATATACTAAAGTATAGGTGCACTCTAGGTACAACTGTACTTGTGCAGCCAGTGGGTGTCAGTTGCCTGTTGTGGCAAGTTGGGCATACAGCTTATCCTGATAATATTCTAATTTTTCTTCCCTTTGAGAAGCAGGGAAGCATTCCCCCATTTTGTCTTTATAGTGAGGGTCTTAGAACAATGCCATCCTGTACTCATCCCTCTTCCTGATGTTAATAATATGCTTGTTGCTGTGTAAGCAGAGGAGCATACAGCCTGCCATGCTTAACAGCGTATGCACGGACCCAGGGGCCTGCCCGGTTGGTGTTCTTAACCAGCATGGTTGTCGTCGTCATCATCTTCTTGAAACAAATAAGGGTCAGCCTCCTCCCCTGGCTGTGTCTGTGACATATCAAGGCCTCCTCTACATCTGAGAGATTGTCTTGCTCCTTCTTCTACTCTTCCAGTCTAGGAGTCCCAGTTCCTCCACGTTAATGACCCTCACCCTCCTTAACGCAAGGTAACTACATTGACTAAGTGGGGGAAACAGTTTTTCCTCTTCTGTCCCTCTTTGCATGAGTGTAAGGGTTTCCTGTAAGATACACAATAGAGGGATCGCATCATAGATGCTGCAGTCGTCCCTGCTGACAAATTTGGTGGGTTCTTGAAAGGGCTTGAAAAGATGGCATACTCCCCTCATGAGCCTCCAATGACGTATCCCAAAATAACACTACATGAAATAATTGTTCATCACCTTCTGCTGCTCACACAGATGCTCCAGCATATTTAAGGTGTAGTTCCTCTGAGTTGGAACATTGCAGATGCAAAGGCAGACTGTTTTGTCGCTGCAAATTGAGCAGGTTGTTTTTTGAAGAGATTTTTCTGGCCATGAGGAGCACCTCTTTTAAACCACTATGAAGGTTAATTAAGCAGCAAATCACCAGATTAAGGATATAAGCCATACAAGAACAATATGTTATTCGTCCTAACTGAAGTACAGCAACAATATTGGTGCCATTGTCACTAGCAATGCTACTTAGTTAGAGTTGGCCATCCAGCGGGATACTTGCTGAAGGATACAGTAAAGCTGCCCCTCCATTGTGTGGCTCCTCTGATACAGGCTTAATAATTGAAAAACAGCTTTTCCTTATACCCACAAAATGAGGGGGTAGGAGGAGGAAGAGGAGTGGACATAGTGGCTTGCCCTGGTGAAGATGGTGGCAGGAAACAGTCCAGAGTGGAGGATCCAGAGGAGGTGGATGGGCCCTGCATGGTGTTGTAACTGGGCCTGCACAATATGGGCAGAACTAGTACCTGGCCTTACTGAGTTTCTGGACTGTGGACGTTGATGCTCAAAATATTGACCCAGTGAGCTATGAAAGCCATATATTATCCTTGTCCATAATTGCTGCTCCACGTGTTGATGGTGGTGTGCACCTTTCCCCAGACTGATGTATCCAAGGAAAGGCCCACATTCTCCGACACATGGCAATATAAAGCAGGGACAACTTTTCTAGAGAAATAGTGATGGCTAGGTATCCTCCATTGAGGTTGAGCACATGCCTTCAGTTGGTGAACCGCAGTGGTACCACTAAGTAGTACGGCAGCATCTGCACCGCCAGCATCTTGGCTAGGTGTGAGTTAAGTTTCACAACCGTTGGACGACTGGTTTATATTGCTGTTTCCTAGATACACATTTCCTTATGGATGACTGACATTAGCGTGGAAAAGGAAGAGGAGTAGCAGAAATAGTTGGTTATGATGATAACTACAGCCATGTGGGAGGTGTAGATGTGGCCTGCCTACAAGGAAGATCACAGAGATGAGTTGAAGAACAGCCTTGCTCACTTTCACTGCCAGTTCCAAATAAAAGAGTAATGCCTTTTCATTTGAATATGTAAAAATGTTGTCCTTACATTTGTTCCTGCATGGCCAGAGCTAAGTTTCTCCTGCAAATCTTGCACATTGCCATAATTTTTTTCATTTTGTAATGTATTTTTCATTTGGCAATGACTGGATGTAGTTGCAGCTGCCAGCAGCAGTGGAAAGATGTTTGCTGCTACCACCACCAGTGCCTTACCCCCCACCCACTGTAAGCTTCCCCTAGCTCTGTCCCAGGCAGGCTTTTTGGATGTTGGGACTGAGCAATGGCTGGAATTGTTACTTTCACCACTACTACCCTCCTCTTCATGTGATGTCACCTTGTCACCCTGACCCAGTTGCCAGGTCCTATCTGCAAAAGAATCGTCATAGGCTATGTCATCATCATCTTCCCCGCTTTTTTCTGACACATCGAGGCCATGCACAATATCAGAATTTTTACCCCCAGATGTCCCCCTAGCTCCCCTATCAGAACAACAACCAGTAGTAGTACCACAACCCATGCTATTACTATCTTCACCAAAAACAGTCCTGTCTCCCTCTATTTGCACACAATGCAGACTGTTCTCATCCTTCTCATAAAAAAGAGGAGGAAGATTGCTCTGACTAGGAGAAATAGCAGTACAGCTATGCTCTCAGACCTATGATCTAATCATATCTATTTATTTTCTAACACTAATTTGGCTGTGTAATTGCTGTAATCTGTCTAAATTCTACTAGTCCTCTATTGATTGCTTGCTGCAAGCAAGATTTTTCAGAACTTTGATCTGTATGATACAGTGAGATGAATCATAGATGCATTCATATGTCCACCATGAGAATAACAAAAGGCTGATCACAAGTGCGCAACCTTATATAGTGCAAATGGCATTAGCACTGTAAGGTGATCATCTACCACCCTCTATTGGCTGAGTACAATGGCGTAACTAGGAATGCCTGGGCCCCAAGGCAAACATTTGAACATTTGACTTGCCCCCCTCCGAACCGGTTACGGGTCCCCAAACAGTAAAATATGCTCGACAGTGGCCCCCACACAGCATTATATGCTCCACAGTGGCCCCCATACAGCATTATTTGCTCTACATTGCTCCCCCCACATACAGTATAATATGCTCCCCACAGTGGCCCCACACAGTTTAATATGCTCCACACAGTGGTCTCCACCCTGTATTATATGCTCCCCACAGTGGGCCCCACCCAGTATTATATGCTCCACAGTGGCCCCCACCCAGTAGTATATGCTCCACAGTGGGCCCCAACCAGTATTATATGCTCCCCACAGTGGGCCTCACCCAGTATTATATTCTCCACAGTGGCCCCCGCCCAGTAGTATATGCTCCACAGTGGGCCCCACCCAGTAGTATATGCTCCACAGAGGGCCCCACTCAGTAGTATATGGTCCACAGTGGCCCCCACCCAGTATTATATGCTCTACAGTGGCCCACACTCAGTATTATATGCTCTACAGTGGCCCGCACCCAGTATTATATGCTCCCCACAGTGGCCCCCACTCAGTATTATATGCTCTACAGTGGCACGCACCAAGAAATATATGCTCAGCAGGGGCCCCCACACAGTAGTATATGCTCCACAGTGGCCCCAATCCAGTATTATATGCTCCCCACAGGGGCCCCCACACAGTATTATATGCTCTACAGTGGCCCCTACCCAGTATTATATGCTCCCAACAGCCCCCTCCGCTTCGGTGCTATTATTATACTCTGGGGTCTCCTCAGACCCCAGAGTATAATAATCGGAGGCCCAGGGAAGGTGATTAAAAATAACAAACATTCGTACTCACCTTGCCTTACCTTTCCTTGGCATCCTCGCTCCATCCTTTCATCTTCAGCGTCTTCAGGCCCTCTTCCAACGTCTCTGCTGAGGCCTCTAATTGGTCCTCAGCGGTCACGTGGGGGCGCACTGACGTCATTACATGGCCGCGCCCCATGTGACCGCTGGGGCCTAATCACAGGCCTCAGTCACATGACGGAAGAGTGCCGGAGAGAACGCTGTGCCCAGGAGAGGTGAGAATATGTATTTATTATTTTCAGTCACCTCCCCTGGGCTGCCATCTATTGGAAAGGGGCCTGCAATATGCCAGGGCTCCTTTCCAATAATAGTATGTATAGTGGTCGGGGAATCAGGCTTTCCCCGACCGCTATCATAGTGGTCCGAGACCTCAGCCATCTCCAGTTGGCCACGGGTCCCATATCCTGCTGGGCTCGGTCGCGGTTGCACCCCCTGTGACCGCGATCATTACGCCACTGGTTTGTGGGGTTCGGGGTAGCGGCTGCCACAGGGCTCCAGGCCCCCTAATGTCCCAGGCCCTGTGGCAGCCGCTACCACTGCTACCCTGGTATTTACGCCCCTGGCTGAGTAGTTGTCAGGTGGTGCTACAACATCACAGACACTGTCTGATTCATATACACATGTCTCCTTTGTATTTCCTGGTCAAACATGTGGAGAGCGCCATTTTCACATAGCGGCAGCAATATTTGTTTGTCCAAGACAAATTGCCATTTGTTTGGTTTTGTTAAAATCCAAACAATTTAGAATATTCGGGACAAACCGGGTTGTGACGAAGTGGTTCACACATCTCTAGTTCCAAGGAATACAAAATTGTCCATCACATCACCTGTTGCTCAACTGCCGTGATTTATTACACTGCATGACCCTACCAATTGATTTATGTGGGCCTTACTTCTTGGGAATTAGAAGTAAGAATACTTGAACATGTGAGGGACATCAAGGGAGCATGGAAGTATCAGTATTCCGAGAATATGGGTAAAATTGAGATCCATACAATGTTTTTTCAAGGAACATCATCAAAGAAACTGGAGACCTGTGAAATTCAGAGGGATTGGTAAAGTGACATTGAGCAGTAGCGGTGGTAATATTAAATAAAAATCAAAAAGTATATGTAGTAAGGTAAATACCCTATAGAAGCAATAATGAAAAATTGGGATGTGTGAAAATCCAAATAAAGGGTACCTAAAACTCAAAATCTTTATTGATATATTTTAAAAAGATCATCAATCCTAAAATAATCTTTCTAAAAAATCACTAGAGATAGCCATAAGGTTCAAGGAGGATCTATATACAACATCGTGTCACTGGTCTTCCACCAAACATAACACAAATTCCCCAGTCCCAGATATTCTCACTAATGTGGAAAGGTAATGTGAGGTTAGCCTTATATCTTGTGTAGGCTATTATTTTCAGACCTCCGCCTTCATCAACTCAGAATATCTCATGAGTGCTGCAGGAATACAGGGTTTGATGCAAAAAGAAGCATCAATAGGTTTTTACTACCATCCAGCGATAAATTTCACTCCTGGATAGCATAAAATAGCCTGGTGTAACCTGACATTCCCAGATGGAAACTGGGGAACACTATCTACTCAAAAAAATATGCATCTCATCTCCTAATAATAGCACTCTGACGCGTTTCTAGAGCTATTAATAAACTGCCCTTCCATCAGAGGTAAGTATTTTTTCAGGAAAGTGCTAGTATTCTCTAAATCAATTCAGTTATTTAAAGAGCTATTGTTTCCCCCGCTCCCTGCCGGCACTGATATATGGCCACACGTAGGAGTGTTGGTGCAGGATCTATAAGGCAGAAGCCCCACCTCCCAGATTGAAAATCAACAAATCGGAGGTGTCACATCATTAATCCTGGACAGGAGGTTTAGAAATAGGGGTTATCCAGATGGAGTATTGAGGGATGCCTACCAACATGCAACATCATCTGAGAGAAGTGATTTACTGAGATCCAGAGAGAAAGTAGAGACGAATGAACCCCGTATCATAGAGACTTATGACAGAGCACATGGGGAAGTAAGATAGATTTTGCAACAATTCTGGAGCATTTTGAAATCGGATCCAGACATTGGACCTAGTCTGAGTGTAAAACCGGCCATCTCATATCGAAGAGGGCCTAATGTTCGGGACAGACTGGTGCATAGTCACCTTAAACCTGTCAACTCCACTTAATTGGCTACAGAGACAGACAAGTGATGTGGTGGGCACTTATTGCTGTGGCAGTTGCCGAGCATGCGACTTTATACAAACAAGCAAGTCATTTAGGAGTACCCACATGAAAAAGATATGTAACAAAAATTTCCATGAATTGTAAATCCCAAGATACTGTCTATTTGGCTATTTGCTCCTGCAGAGCACAATACGTGGGGAAAACAATCCGCGAGTTCCGCAGAAGTATACGTGATCATGTGAATAATATTCTTAAGCATGATGATACTCCAATAACTATACATATCTGGGAAAAACATGATGGGTAGGCATCGAACATCAAATTTCAAGGGGGTGAGTGAGTCCATCCATCCCCCCGTGGGGGAGACATTGACCGGAAGGTTTTGCAACGTGAGGCGAGGTGGACTTTTGTTTTACAGACGGTCAAAGCCCTTGGTTTAAATGAGGTGATCTCTTATTCATGTTTTATCTGATACACCAGTTGCCAATTTTCATCCCATTCAATGCGATATTTTGTTGCCGTAATATGTGCCCTTGTTACCGGTTTTCGTGGTCGCCTTTTTGACATCATTATATTCTATTGAGTTGGCCCTTTGTTTGTTATTACATACATTTGGTCCTTAGCTCTCTCAGAAGTGCCAGTATGACACCTTGTCTATTACACCACATTTATAACCTTTTCCCCATATGGATGTGTTTGTATTAGTTTATGTATGGAGATATTTTACTACATCAAGGAGAGAGAGTGGTATATATATCATATTGCTCAATGTCTTTGTAGGTGTCTGCTATATTTATATTTTAACATAGTCCCCCTTGTCTATTCTCATGCCAACGTTCGGCGAACAGATTGTGGGATACCTTTTTTGTTGACAATTATTTGGGTGATGCCTTTCTTGTATCTCCCCTTTCTTCTAAGATTTGGTGATGGAGCTGTAAATTTTTACTTACCTACTACTCTGATCCCCGATGTACACGATATGTCATATAACGCTGTGATTTGTTTACAAAGCGATAGCGGGGTGGTGCTTAGTGACGTCATTGTCCGGATGTCACGCTATTAGTTGGTGAGTGCGCATTCGCAAGATGGCGCTCTAATGAAGACCGTTCCTCTTTTGGGGCAGGAATAATGCCTTCTGCCTTATAAAGCCGGCACCAACGCTCCTACGAGTGGCCATATATTAGTGCCGACGGGGAGCAGAGGAAACAATAGCTCTTTAAGTAACTGAATTGAGTTAGAGAATACTAGCACTTTCCTGAAAAAATACTTACCTCTGATTTATTCTGGTTTATTAATAGCTCTAGAAACACGTCAGGTGCTATTATTAGGAGATGAGATGCATATTTTTTTGAGTAGATAGTGTTCCCCGGTTTCCATCTGGGAATGTCAGGTTACACCAGGCTATTTTATGCTATCAAGGAGTGAAGTTTATCGCTGGATGGCAGTAAAAACCTATTGATGCTTCTTTTTGCATCAAACCCTGTATACCTGCAGCACTCATGAGATATTCTGGGCTGATGAAGGCGGAGGTCTGAAAATAATAGCCTACACAAGATATAAGGCTAACCTCACATTACCTTTCCACATTAGTGAGAATATCTGGGACTGTGGAATTTGTGTTATGTTTGGTGGAAGACCAGTGACATTATGTTGTATATAGGTCCTCCTTGAACCTTATGGCTATCTCTAGCGATTTTTAGAAAGACTATTTTAGGATTGATGATCTTTTTAAAGCATATCAATAAAGATTTTGAGTTTTAGGTATCCTTTATTTGGATTTTCTCACATCCCAATTTTTCATTAATATTCAAAAAAGTCTCGCATAAAGAGAGGGTAAGTAGATAACATTGCTGCAGATGGATCATCCAAAAGGTTGAAATGATATGGTTAGTTTTGCTTCCTTTTTTAATTAATAGAGTTCTAATCACTAAATGTAGCTTTCTGCTTGTTTAGGGACTTTTTTATATTTTACTTCTCCCATAACCTATTATGATTATGTGGGTTGGTAATATTATTCTGGATTTCATTATTTACTGTGAATATATTGTATAGTTGGTAATTAATTGGTTAATTAGGATGTTTTGTATATTATGATTTTTTGGGAATCAAAGTTTTTTTCACATCCACAAGTTATGTAGTATTTGTCTATAATTGAAATGAATTGTATGAATTACGGTATTGATATTCATTATGGATTATCTCATATATATATATATATATATATATATATATATATATATATATGAGTTTCTGTCTGTCTGTTCTTTATGCACGTCCAAACGACTGGGCCAATCGTCATCAAATTTGTCACACAGGTACATCAGGTGTCCGGGAAGATTTTAGACTGGGTCTCAGCTCTCTAGGACATCCCGTTCCTGAGATACAGTATTCCCAAAAAATGACCTGCATTAGCCAATAAAAGCCTGCAAGTCTTTCAATCATATTCCAACTGCCATACACACGGTCACGTGTCCCTTATCAGCCAATAGAAGCTCGCAGGTGCTTAGTCTCCACAGGCACACAGCTTTACACCATGTTTACATAACAACCAAGTTATTTATGATCTGTATTAGTCAATAGCCATTCGCAGGTCCATAAATATTCAGTCATATCATGTGTATCAGCCAATATAAGTTGACATTTAATTTACCAGGTTTCCATAACAACACAGCCATAAATAGACTGTACCTATACTGGACTGCCATACTGGCTGTCAGCATTCGTATAAATTGAAACGTTTTAAAACACATGGCTGCTGATCGAGCTAAATAAAACTCTCAGAAGACCCAAGCCGATCTCCAGTTTGACAAAGCATGTCTCAGACAACAGCGAGCTGCTGAAACTCCCCAGCAGACCCAAGCCCGTCTCCAATCTAACAAGGCATTGTGAGCCACATGCACACAACTACACTCCATGTTTCCATAACAACCCAGCCATTTTGGTTCACTGCTGTAGGTCTGCTTTAAAGGGGCAGGGTGCTGTGGATGACAATGTTACACAAGGTCACATACACACAGCTTTACTCCAGGTTTTTCCATAACAACCAATCACAGGTTTTTCACTGATATCCAAACTGAGATACACACATCACATGACGCTTATGGACCAATGAAAAATCGCAGATTCTTCAGACTCGACATACATACAGCTTTACACCTTTTTTCCATAGCAACCAAGCTATATATGACCTGTATGAGTCAATAGCAGTTCGCAGGTCCTTAAATATTCAGTCATATAATGTGTATCAGCCAATATAAGTTCATATTTCATTTACCAGGTTTCATAACAACACAGCCATAAATAGACTGTATCTACAGTATACTGGACTGCCATACTGGATGTCAAGTGCAAAACTGGCCAATTCTTATGAGGCCACTACACAAACAAAAAAATGAAATATACCTGTGCGAAGCCGGGTCCTTCTGCTAGTGATTTATATTAATTCTATTTCAGTTTGTTTATTATCATATTTTCTGTTGGGAGCCCTCTTGTTTATTTTATTGTATTATCTTATATTATGTATTTATTGGGGTATGTAATGCAATAAATAATAATAATAATAATAATAATAACTTTATTTATATAGCGCCAACATATTCTGTAGCACTTTACAAAACAGAGGACACAAGAACAGACAATATGAGACATTACAATGTGACAAAGAAATAAACATATCAAACAATAGGAGTGAGGGCCCTGCTCGCAAGAGCTTACATTCTATGAGGAGATAGGGGGACACAAGAGGTCAGAGGGCTTGTTTGCTACCATGGTCCAGCCATTTTTAATAGAAAAGGTTGTGTAACTGAAGCTGTATGAACCCATCACCAGCCAGTATCTGTGAATAAACAGATATTAAGTGCAAGGAGTGCAGTGTAACTTCTAGATGGAGGGGCCAGGATCTGAGGAAAGGAGGAGGAAGGATAAAAGGTATTATTGATCTGCACCTCCACACACTACACTGTGATCAGGTCACGTGATAAGCCTGACCATACAGATGTGATTTTAGGACAGTTTTGAAGCTGCTGTAGTTGGGGATTAATCAGATTGTCTCGGTGCAGCTCGAGAAAAGTCTTGGAGACGGGAGTGGGATGATCGGATAACAGGGGATGTACACTATATAATTCTCTATGTGTATAGGGCAATAGTTCGGGCATAGATTGCATAGCATTCCCTTATTGAACATGGCCATTGAACATTCCAGTGAGCTAAATGCATGCACTCCCTTTCTCATGTCATTTTAACTTTAGCATCATGGGACTGGTGAAGTGCATGATGGGATGTTGAGGTACATGTTGTCTGATGCCCATTTTGGGACACAGTGGGTGGCATGGGAGATGCTATACTATAGTACTCTAGGTATGAATAATTATTTGTTTGATTCCATCTCACTATTTATGCTCCTCCTTAGCATTGTTTCTGCACCCCCTGATGAACCTTAGTGCAAAATGACCGTCAAAAGGGATCTTGGACAGTATGAGGGCAAAAATCATGACTGTTGGTGGTAATTTCTAATTGAATGGGGTTTTTATTATTACTTTTTGGTCTGGTAATTATATTTATCCTATCTGTGGTTCATGGAATGAGATATTGTGAACCATTGATCATGTGGTGATAATTTGTTGATTGTTGACCAACTTAGTGCGCTGAATTCCTGGTGCTGGAGATATTAGTGCCATTAGTTTTGGCACCAATTTATAAGATAGGACATCAATTTTTGATTAGCGGTACACTTGTCAAACTATAATGCAGGTGTCCTAAGGAGAGCTCATACACTTCCCCTGGAACGGAAATACAGGTCAGCTGTTTCGTCATGGCAGCATGAGCGACAGTGCTCACTCACTGTACTTTTACTAGCGGTGCTTGTGAACTCTGCAGTGGTGTTACTATTAAACCTATAGGACAATTAATGCTCACAACCTCTACTGTTAAAAGTATGGTTGTAATGTTGGGAAATAACAGTTTTATCTTTGACCCACCCCTATAAAAGAGAGAGCAAGCTTCCATCCTCTCCATCTACTGTATTAAGTTTGAAATTTCACCATATTCCAATTTTCTCAAAACAAGTCTTTTTAGAATACTGCCTGAAGAAAGCACCTGGGGCGACCAGCAGTATCTTTAAACTCTGCCATATAACTCTTTCATACAAATAAAATTCAGATATCTTCAGTGAAGTGGGACACATGCAAAAGAATTTCATATATTCTTTGATAAAAAAGTAAGTTTGAACAGTTTATTTATATATGAAACGTAACTGAAGAAATAAATGCTGTCTGATATCCCATTTGATTTTTAAATAGAAATTTGTAATGGTAGCTTAAATAGATTCTGCATAACTTCAGTCAGCATAGATAAATATGTTCACTGGAACCTTAGAAACTTTATATTTAGTTCTTTAAAAGGTATTTTGGTTTGTTCTTCTTTCTATGTTTAAATGTTTGGTGTATTCAGTTATTATTTAAGGGCTTCAATTCATATTTAATGTACTGTGAAATAGATTCCCTGATGAGGGACTACAGATGAGCAAGTTTGTGGAACACAACATGATTAATATCACCAAACATGTTTTCAACAGCTGAAATCGCTTATGTTTATTTATCTGAGCATGAAATAACTTAAAAATAGCCCAGACTGTGTCTGTCTTTATTCTATTTTTATCATCATTCAAAAGTAAAATAGATGTCCTCTTTTAACATAATGGAATAAAGTTTAAATAGCTACATGCCTAGAGTCGTAATTACTTACATATATTAGATTCCACTTTTTAACTAGTCACAGCTTCTATAAAGTTTTGTACTGGATAATGATTTTCAATATATTTTATAAAGTGAATAAATCAGAATATGAGTAAAAAGGTATAAACAGCTATGCATAAAAACTAAGATTGTGGACAAACACAATATAGTAAGCTGGTCACTTCAATCTTCCTTTGGCCACTTTCACATGATCAGTATTTGGTCAATATTTTGCATCAGTATTGGTGAATCCAATACCAATATCCAATTGGTGAATCCATTTTAATATAAAGATTTGTACAGGTGCATTTCAATAAATTAGAAAACCTTTGAAACGTTTATTTATTTCTGTAATTGAATTAAAAAAGTGACCTCCTATATTTTGTAGATTCTTTACACACAGAGTGTTCTATTTCAAGTGTTTTATTTCTGTAAATGTTGATTATGGATTACAGCTAATGAAAACCCAAATCTAAGAAAATTAGAATATTGTGAAAAAGTTCAGTATTGTAAATTCAGTGTGTCACCTGTCAAGGTTTCCTGAGCCTTTAAATGGTCCCTCAGTCTGGTTCAGTAGGACACACAAGTATGAATTGTATTACTGAATTACTGAAATGAATGAACGTTTCAAAAATATTCTAATTTATTGAGAATCACCTGTATCTCCTTTTATCTCAGTGCTGCTCTACAAATACTGATGCAAAACACTGACTAAATACTGATCATGTAAAAGTGGCCTCACATTGAAACTTGCTTACTAGCAACCTATGGCAATTTTCTCTAGCACTTCCCAATAATCCCTTACCAACCTACTTTTCTACACCAACAATATTGGTATTGTTTCTATACCCCTTTTATCAACACCCCTTAATTGTAAACTTTTTATTAATCGATGTTATATTGTCTTTTGTTTTGGATTGCTAATTATTTTATCAAGACTTTTTCTTGAAAATATGGCTGTTATAAATGTATAAAAATTGCGAAATAAAAATGTGAATAAAAAAAAAAAAAAAAAGAAATTGCCACTTGTGAGATATTGGAAATCATCTGCATCCTCTTCAAGTCTCTTCTGGCCTATGACTTATGTCATGCACCCCAAGGTCACCGCTGAGGCCTGACATCATGAGGCTATGTCCCAGCACCAAGTGACATCCTGAAGGCCTGAAGAGTACGCCAGATTCCGACGGACACTGCAAGGATGCCCAGGAGAGGTGAGGCAAGATGAGTTTAACTCTTTGTTATTTTTACTCAATTCCCTAGTCCTCCACTTATTATACTCTGGAGTCTGAGAAGATCCCAGAGTACAGTTTAATAATATCATTTCAAGTTCATGCGGAACAAACAGAGGGTTGAACCTTAGGAATATTTTAAACAAATGTCTTAAGGTTCGCCCATCTCTATTAGGTACTACCTATTTGTGTGCTTATAGTCTCTCTTTTCTTTATTAATTAGAAAGAAAGGACAACCCAGTCTCCTTGAGCAATTCATTGTGTCCAGCAGAAGTTCCATAGTAGAACTGCCACTGATGCATTTCGCATGACTACTGCGCTGAAAAAATAAATATATGCAGAGGCATATGTAGAAGCTCCAGGGCCCCAATGCAACAACTGTAATGGGGCCACTATCTACCTTGTGCTATTTAGAATAGTGGTATATTTTATGTGGCAAATGGTCCTTTTGGGATCCCTCAGGGTCGGGTAGAGACTGCTGCCTCTGCACTCCCTATAGCTACACCCCCTGAAGATATTTGAGTAAAACATTAAATCATGAATATTAGAAAAGTGCGTGATATCCTGTTCTCTACACATATAAATTAAGTCATGAAAAACATGGTGTCCTTCCACAGCTCTTTGGTCTTCACCATAGTGGAGTTTGGAGTGTGACTGTTTGAGGTTGTGGACAGGTGTCTTTTATACTGAAAACAATGTCAAACAGGTGTCATTACTACAGGTAATGAGTGGAGGACAGAGGAGCCTCTTAAAGAAGAAGTTACAGGTCTGTGAGAGCCAGAAATCTTGCTTGTTTGTAGGTGACCACATACTTATTTTCCACCATAATTTGCAAATAAATTCTTTAAAAATCAGACAATGTGATTTTCTAGATATGTTTTCTCATTTTGTCTCTCATAGTTGAGGTCTACCTATGATGTCAATTACAGGCCTCTCTCATCTTTTTAAGTGGGAGAACTTGCACAATTGGTGGCTGACTAAATACTTTTTCCCCCACTGTATCTTATTAAAGACAATGTTTTCATCTACACTTTTCAGGCAGAGTTGCTTTCTACATATCAGTCTATGAGAAAAGGGTTGAGGTATAGGAATGACACTCAAATTATTGCTGTTTCTAAACTCTATGTGCTTTTAACACTGCCAGGTTGTAGAAAAAAGACTGACAGTACACAGAATGAGGCAATAAATCAATTAACCACCCATCATCAACACACTACTCCACCCCTACCTTCTCCATAGTGCTCTGCATGTTAGGCAGATGAATAAAATGTCACAGTCACATTGACGATAAGGAGCAGGAAAACACCTTAAAAGTGGTGAAGGTGTAAGCCATGTTCCGGGGTGGGCTCCCCAGGATACAGTGAAGTCACGAATAAAGGAAGCGACTCCAAATCAATTTAGTAAAAACAAGATTTTAATTTGTGTAGTAACACCTCTTTACCAACCAAAAAAAAAAAAAACACTCCCACCTATTTACATATACTCAGTCAGGAAGCTGAGGCCCTGGTGTTGTACAGCGCAGTGCCCTCTCATGTGCGGCTCCAATACACTCCAAGCTTTTACCTATCTGCAGGCTGCAACTAACCAGCCGCTTGTTACCTTTTTATCACCCTAGTCACAGAAACAATTCAGTGAGTGTGATAGGGGCACCGGCGGTATAACACAAGAGCTTACAAACTTATCAAAATACCCCTATTCCCCACAAACAACGTACAACCGAGTAAATATAATAGTAGGTCAACTTGCAAGCCAAAGAAATGTGACAATGTATAAAATGTCGCTTCCAGAATTCCTCAGAAGCTCCTATCTGGGAGTTACAAGTCTATAGAATTCTCTGAGTCTTAGTCCTTACTACCGAATAAGTAGATAATTCACCAGTAGTGTGGCCTGTGAAGATAAGTATGCCTAACTAGTCTAACTACAGGCCCTTACTCAGTCCCAAGCAAAACATTGTAATGCGGTGCGTGCACGATTACTTCTCTTACTGATCCAGCTTTGTTGTGTACCTTTTAGCTTTGGTCTGGAACAGCTGGAAGCAGGGCTCATCCAGAAAACATGCAATCTCACTGACAGGGAAACTTCTTAGCTGGGTCCTTGATAGCAATCTTCAACTTAGGATACTGTCTGAACAAACCCTGGAACAGTCTCTGCTTCTGCACCCCCTTGTTATATCTCTGATCCCTTAGGAACCCTTTTTCTCTCACTTCAGTCCTTCTTCTTCTAAAAGCTCAAAAGCACACTCATAAGATGGCTGCCACACACACTCTGCTCCTTCTTGTACCACCTCTGCAGAACACGGTCTCCACGTCACTACTCCAGGGAATTACAAAATTACAGTCCTTCCCATTTCTGAGGTAACAGTGGCCTCTTGTGGTCAAACACACAAATATCAGTTTATAAAAAAAATAAACTTATTTATAGAAACAGGTACATTCAAAACATGAGGGCTGTTCCCCATCTTACAAAGGAAACAAATATCCTTAATGAGAAATATAACATGTTTCTTATATTCATGCACTATTCATTTATGAAAAGTTGTTTATAACTGGAGGTATGCTTTAAGTTTGGTCCCATCTGATTATATGATTAGTCCCATGAAGGTGCTGTGGGACTGGTTATACATTTTCTGGATGGCTTGGATATGTATATTAATTGGTAATGTATGCATTTATTTCTGTTTATTGTTACAAATACTATAGTTAATTTTAGTAGATTAATTTGAGTTTATTCTTCAAATTGATGTTATTTCTAGAGAGCCATTATTTTTATGATTTAAACTGGCAAGAGTTAAAGGGGATTACATGCTAATCTGAATGGAGTGGCAGACTGAGTTTGCACATTGCCACTACATTCACTGTGTATGGGACTGGCAGAGATAGCTAAGTAGTGTGTTTGGTTATCTCTGGTAGTGCCATAGAGAATTAATGGAGTAGAAGTAAGCATGCTCAGTCCGATGCTCCATTCAGATGGATTAATAAGACCCCTTTCTTGTGAACAGTGAGAATCCCAGCAGTCAGACCCCCAACAATCAGCATGCTATCCCCTATCAGTAGATAATAGATGACGCTAAAACTTGTGCCAACCCTTTAAAATTTTCTTGACCCTAGGAGAAAAAGTTTGATACAGATATAGCAGAGTTTACCTTCACACCTGATGCATTAATGACACTGTCTGTCTCAAGGCTCGGTGAGTCAAAAGCAAATTGAGGATCTGTTACATCCAACAGAGGGCGCATGAGCTCCCCAGCTCCTTTCCCATAATGCCTTGTGATATGTAGATGCTAAGTAGAGGGCGAAAGGCAATTAAATCTCTACACACCTTCACTGGTGCTCTCCTCAATGTGAGAGATTCTTGTCCCTAACCCACTCATTGCCTCCCACTAAGCCAGCCAATTCACTTTGCTCTGTACTGATGAAGGACAACAATCCGGAAACAGCGCTGTATGCAGATAAGTGAAATTGGCTTGGCTAAAATCCCTTTTGCTGTCTCAAGGCTCGGTGAGTCAAAAGCAAATTGAGGATCTGTTACATCCAACAGAGGGCGCATGAGCTCCCCAGCTCCTTTCCCTTAACGACACTGTGACACACACTGTGATCTCAGGTGTCTCAAAGAATTTTCAATTACTGTGTCATTAAGATATCATACCGCAGCAAGGTATCACACTGCAAAAAGTCCAGGTTAACTTTACTGCATTTGTGAATCTGTATATAAGGCTGCTCTTATAGGGCATTCCATCATACTTATCAGATGAACAGCATAGTTACAGTATGTATGTGGATCAATTGAAAATACAATCTGGTTTTAGGGTTGCAAGTACTGATGTGATATTATCATACACTAATGTTTTTTTTTTTTGCAAAGTATTACATTTATTCTTGACACAAAAGTAATATACTTTTGGTACCACCAATGGACTAGTGGGGTCATGGTGAATACCCCTACGCCAATGTTTTCAAAACTCGTCCTATCTGTTTATGAAGAAAAATACATGTATAAAGTTTATATAGAGATGTAATATGCATTTATCAATTGTGCAAGATTCAATTAAAACATCAATCAAAACTTAATTGTTAAAACTATCACTGACACCATGTTAAAGAAATCACTCCCTTACAAACAGTTTTTGTGCTTGTGTTGTAGTAACAGTACAGGTCAAAATATTATGCACAGATTCATTTCGATCAGTATATTCCAAATTGTTTGGTGTTTAACTAAACCAAACGGATGTACATATCAGATGAACTAAAAGGGCCATGGCCGCTGCCACATGTATTGTGCAGGAAAAATACAGATGAGACACGTCTTTTGAGTCAGTGTGACTTTCTAGCACCAACTGACATTTGCTGACAGCAGCTCTACCAATAGACAGTGGAAAACTTACTGTGCTGATGTCATATATGTCTTATACACTATATAAGTTGCTGTAAGCTTAAAGGGGTTGTCCGGGCAATATATTATTTTCTTTTAACTGGAATATAATGAATCAGTTTTGACACTGTACATAATATGTCATACTGGCTATTTTATCCAAGTGCCCCATGCCATTCTCATATTTACAAACAGTTATGTACAGGTCAACCATTTATGTCATGTCCCAATACCAAGTATTTCTTTTAGAAAAAAAATAAATCCAACCTATTCTGATCCCTTAAGTTATAGACAAAATAGCACTTGCTCTTAAGTAGACAGCTTGCAAGGTCAGGGTACACTTTATTATAACATAACTGCCAAACAAAGGGTCACTTAAGGCACTGAAAGTACTCAGATCTTTTAAAGAATAAAAGATGAAATGAAAGCCTTGTCACATTTTAGAAACTTTATTTTCTAAATGCTTACATTTCAGGCATAACCATTACTTTACATTTATACACCATTACTGTCAAAAATCCCATCGTTACGCACTTTTCCAGGCTTTCAGCTTTAGATTTCATCTTTGACTCTTTTGTTTCCTTTTTTCACACACTGTATCACGATTATAATTCATTTTCTTTTTGTGCTCAGACTCTAACTCCTCGGGTCTAACCTGAATTCTACTTTTAGATTCACAGTTCGCTCACCTCACAAAACATTCATCTTTGTCACTCCTTGTAATACCTAGTTATTTCAAGAGGTCTTTTTAATCTTCTAGCTATTAAATAGAGGATAGTCTTTATTTTTTGGCACACAATAAGGGTATATTATATATATATATATATATATATATATATATATATAATTTAAACTTTCATAACACAAATGAATGTTCACAATAGAGCATTTAGAAAAGTGTTTATTTTTTTATTTAAGGCATTTTGCATTTAAGACTGTATGCAATTTCAAGTTTCTTCTTTATCCTGTTCCTTTGACATTCTTTCCATATCTTTCACCTGACGGTTCTGTAAGTGTCCACCTTTCCAATAAAAGATAGGAGTGTAAATTGCTATTACATTGTACATTTACATTTGTACAACCTTCCTTTAGCTCACATTTGGTTAAAGGGAACCTGTCTGTCAGTGTCATGTATACAGTATGTGGGACAATAAACCACTCTAAGACTAAGGCCCCACGTAGCGAGCCGCAGTCAAAAAATGCGGGAAAAAACGCGGCGGAAACGTATCATTTTTTTTTCCCCCGCAGTGTTTTTCACAGAAAGTATACAGAGTTTTCTTCTGCGGACTTTCTGCTTCAATTATACCTATTCGGAAAACGCCAGCGTTTCCGTAAGTATAATTAACATGCTACAATTTACAAAAATGTTACAGTTTTTAAATCGTAGCATGTGCACTGCAGTTATTTTTCTGCAATGTGTGGATGGGATAAGCCAGAAACCAGATTATCCAGAATCCCATCCACTTTGCAGGTACTGTAAAATACCGTGGCAAAATCACGGCTTTTACGCTACGTGGAAGACATGGAAGCTATAAAAGAACAAATATGGAATGAAGCAGAAAACAAAAAAGTGTTAAACAGACCAGAATATGTTTTATATTTTAGATAAAGTATCCCCCTTTTGCTTAGATGACAGTTTTGCATTCTTGCAATTAGCTTCACCTGGTTAAAATGTATGCTTTGTCAAAAATGTATTGGTGGAATTTCTTGACATCATAATGTTACATGTATGTCTATAGTAAAATGGATCGTAAGCAGTGAACATAAACTCCTAATTTAACCCCTTCCCACCGGAGGAATTTTTTTGATTTTCGTTTTTCGTTTTGACTCCCCCCTCCCCTTCCAAACCCCATAACTTTTTTATTTTTCCGTTCTCAGAACCATATGAGGTCTTAATGTTTGTGGGAAAAAAATTTTCTTCATGATGCTACCATTTATTATTCTGTACAATGTACTGTGAAGCTGGAAAAAAATTCAGAATGGGGTAGATTTGAAGAAAAAGCATATTTGTGCCAAAATGACATGTCATCTATATTTTATGTTTCATTATGATTCTGGGGATACCAAATTTATATGGTTTTATTAACCCCTTAAAAGTGTGCAACATTTTTTTTCTAAAAGTCGCCATATTCTGACACCGTAACTTTTATTATACATTGTTATATGGGGATGCATAGGGAGTCTTTTTTTTTGCAGGGCCAGGTATACTTTTTAGTTATACCATTTTCAGGAATTGCTATTGCTTTTATCACTTTTTATTCAAATTTTTATCAGAGGTGAAACAGTGAAAAAACTGCGATTTTTTCCCCCCGATATGGCGTTTAATATTTGTAGACTGGGCATTTTCGGACACAGGGATAAGTAATGTTTATGTGTTTCACAGTATTTAAGCAATTTTATATGTGTTCTAGGGAAAGGGAGGTGATTTGAATTTTTTATATATTTTTTTTTACTTTTTTTTTTTGCATTTATTAGACCCCAGGGGGTCTCATCATTAATGCAATGCATTGCAATGCATTGCAAAATAATGACACTTCTATTGCAGGCTGCATAGAGTAGCCTGCAATAGAAGTTAATAAGAGACAGGCCTGGGAGTCTTCAAAAGGCTCCCGGCTTTCATAGTAACGGGATGTCAGCCCCAGAATTTGCTCTGGCTGTCAGCAATCCCTGGCAAAATGACGGTGCACAGGTGCCACCACTGATTGCGGGCATTAGCGGCGGTTGTCTGCTGTGTAATACAGCAGAAACCCAGCGGTTATGGCGGCCACTCATCTCCCGAGTGGCAGCCATATTTAAATACCCGACATCCTCCTTACTATTACGACAGATGTCGGGAAGGGCTTAACAATAGACTGCACTGCCACTTTATGTACTTTAGCATTTAAAACACTCCAAAGATTACCCTATTTTTTGGTGAAAGATGTCTGCCTGTTTTTTTTTTTAGACAAGAATTGAATGCAGAAAAAACATCAACAAAAATGACCCCTCTATGGGCGCACATGCAGCACCAAGTAGTGACAATTTACAGAATTTCAAGAAAAATTTGACATACACCATCAGTGTGCCTGCCACTGCCAATTGTAAAGTAATAAAGAATTGAGTGTTGAAAAAATCCACCAAAAATGACCTATTTATGGGTGCACGTGTGGCACCAAATAGTGACAATTTACAGAATTTCAAGAAAAATTTGTGGCATGCCATTGGTGTGCCTGCACTGCCAATCAAGAAATAATAAAGAATTGAGTGCAGAAAAAAGCCAAGAAAAAGTATCCTGTTATGGGTGTGCATGCAACACCAAGTAGTGAAAATTTACATAATTTCAAGAAAAATCTGTAGTCTACTGTCAGTGTGCTCAGCCTGCCATCCGAAAAAGCTGGATTTTCTTCCAAATGTGACCTAGAGGAAGAACTTGTTCTTCTTCCTGTCACAGTTATCTACTCCATTGTTTCTGTGGTTTGCTGCAAGCAATAATCATTCATTGTATACTGATATTAAATCTGATGATCCAGCATGTTCTACAGTGCCACTCAATGTGTGCTTCACCTTACAGCCATGAAATGAGGGAGATGTGGTGTAAGCAATGGCTTGCTCTGGTGAAGTTGGGGGTGGGAAATGGTCCAGGTATACTTTTTAGTTATACCATTTTCAGGAATTGCTATTGCTTTTATCACTTTTTATTCAAATTTTTATCAGAGGTGAAACAGTGAAAAAACTGCGATTTTTTCCCCCCGATATGGCGTTTAATATTTGTAGACTGGGCATTTTCGGACACAGGGATAAGTAATGTTTATGTGTTTCACAGTATTTAAGCAATTTTATATGTGTTCTAGGGAAAGGGAGGTGATTTGAATTTTTTATATATTTTTTTTTATTTTTTTTTTGCATTTATTAGACCCCAGGGGGTCTCATCATTAATGCAATGCATTGCAATGCATTGCAAAATAACGACACTTCTATTGCAGGCTGCATAGAGTAGCCTGCAATAGAAGTTAATAAGAGACAGGCCTGGGAGTCTTCAAAAGGCTCCCGGCTTTCATAGTAACGGGATGTCAGCCCCAGAATTTGCTCTGGCTGTCAGCAATCCCTGGCAAAATGACGGTGCACAGGTGCCACCACTGATTGCGGGCATTAGCGGCGGTTGTCTGCTGTGTAATACAGCAGAAACCCAGCGGTTATGGCGGCCACTCATCTCCCGAGTGGCAGCCATATTTAAATACCCGACATCCTCCTTACTATTACGACAGATGTCGGGAAGGGCTTAACAATAGACTGCACTGCCACTTTATGTACTTTAGCATTTAAAACACTCCAAAGATTACCCTATTTTTTGGTGAAAGATGTCTGCCTGTTTTTTTTTTTAGACAAGAATTGAATGCAGAAAAAACATCAACAAAAATGACCCCTCTATGGGCGCACATGCAGCACCAAGTAGTGACAATTTACAGAATTTCAAGAAAAATTTGACATACACCATCAGTGTGCCTGCCACTGCCAATTGTAAAGTAATAAAGAATCGAGTGTTGAAAAAATCCACCAAAAATGACCTATTTATGGGTGCACGTGTGGCACCAAATAGTGACAATTTACAGAATTTCAAGAAAAATTTGTGGCATGCCATTGGTGTGCCTGCACTGCCAATCAAGAAATAATAAAGAATTGAGTGCAGAAAAAAGCCAAGAAAAAGTATCCTGTTATGGGTGTGCATGCAACACCAAGTAGTGAAAATTTACATAATTTCAAGAAAAATCTGTAGTCTACTGTCAGTGTGCTCAGCCTGCCATCCGAAAAAGCTGGATTTTCTTCCAAATGTGACCTAGAGGAAGAACTTGTTCTTCTTCCTGTCACAGTTATCTACTCCATTGTTTCTGTGGTTTGCTGCAAGCAATAATCATTCATTGTATACTGATATTAAATCTGATGATCCAGCATGTTCTACAGTGCCACTCAATGTGTGCTTCACCTTACAGCCATGAAATGAGGGAGATGTGGTGTAAGCAATGGTTTGCTCTGGTGAAGTTGGGGGTGGGAAATGGTCCAGTATTGAAGGACTAGAGTAGGCAGATGGGTTCCGCCTGTTGTTGAAAATGGTGAAGTCAGCACTAAAAAGCATGTAACCTTTCTGCATTTCTAGACTGTGGCTGCTTATGCTCAAAACATTAAACCAGTGAGCCATGAATGCTATTTATTGACCCTGCCCATAAATGATGTTCCACATGTTGATGGTGGTGTGCACCTTTACCCACATGGGCATTTACAAGGAGAGACCCACTTGACGATATCAAGGAGGGACAGCTTTCCTAGAGAAATAATGGCAGCTAGGTAATTTCCATCAAGCCTGCATGCATGCAATCAGTTAGCAAAATGCAGTGGATTCCACTAAGTGACACAGCAGCGACTGTACCACCAGTAACTTGGCCACGTGTGAGTTAAAGTTCCAGACCAGTTAGATAACTGGGTACAGATTACTTTTTACTGGACACACATTCCTTTATGAATAATGACCAACGTTGGTGTGGAGGCCACTGTGGACATATGATACTGTGTGGGAGGCCACTGTGAACCATATGATACTGTGTGGGGTCCACTGTGGTGTGGCACTATTAACAGTATTAGGCCCTGTTCACACGGTGGAATCTGACACTGATTTCGCAGCAGATTTTGCCCCTAAAGCAGCAGCAGATTTCTCCCTCGTTCTGCTTCTTATTGAAACTAATTGGAGCAAGAAGCTAGAAAAAACAAAGCGTCCTGCTGGATCTTGCCGCAGATTCTGCAGTTGATTCGGTGGCTGCGGCTTGAGACTCCCCACTGGTTAGACTCATTCATTTGGGCCTATCAGCGGTGGAAAGGCGCAACAGAATGCTGATGGTTTGCACTGTGAGCCAGGGGCAGAAAATAAAGAAGAATCCGAGGCAGATGTCCAGCTCAAATTCCTCTTTACTATCAGAAGTCTGACTAGGTTGTATCTACTTGTATGGAATGAAATGTATTAAACTCCACTGCAGTAGGTCCACTTCAGAAAAAAAAAAACACCTAATTTTGATTGTTGTTTGCTGCAGTGTGCACAAAAGGGGCACACTGAGGCTCTGTCGCTCAAGGGCCCACACAAACCTGGAGCCAGCCCTGACCAGTGCCACCACCACCCAAGCGGTGATAAATGGTTAACAGTACAGAAAGACAGTGCGGTAAATCACATGTTACAACAGAGGAGGAGGAGGAACATTTGTGTTTCACTGCTTTCAAAAACATCTTTTTCCTCAGGGAGTATGACAGCACTTCTTGTTGTTTCCTCCTCCCCCTCCTTTTGCCTGTCCCTGTCTTGATTTTTTCCAGTCATATTACTGCACGCTACTTAATTATAATAGTGATTGGCTACAATTCCAACACTGTGTGTATGTTTTTTTTTGTTATCTTTTGTTTTTTTTTTTCACAAAAACAATTCCAAGAAAAATAGCAAAGCATCAAAAGCACACAAAAAAGGGTGACCTGGTCAGTGAGTATTAGACTAGAAGTGTGCCGGTCAGATTGTTTTTATTTATTTTTTGCCATTACAATGGTGGCAGTTTGATTGTATATTGTTTAATCCCAACTGTGTTTTCAACCAGTAATTTAGATAATTTCATTTGACACCAAAAGCAAGTTTGTATATTTTATAACGCTCAAGATATAACTGTTTGAAGTGACCCTCCCCTACCCTCATTTTCTCTACATGTTACACAGCCCCATACTA
Source organism: Leptodactylus fallax (assembly GCA_947044405.1). Classification (NCBI taxonomy): domain Eukaryota; kingdom Metazoa; phylum Chordata; class Amphibia; order Anura; family Leptodactylidae; genus Leptodactylus; species Leptodactylus fallax. The sequence continues at coordinate 7,850,566 of CAMRHE010000021.1, forward strand.
CCATACTCCATACAAAGTAACATTCATTGAAAGGCAGGAACAGCTCTCAATACAAAAAAAAAAAATTCATTTTCTTAGTCCATCACTAAAAAATTCTGTGAAATCAGTTAAGTCCAACATTGTATTTATTCAAGAAATCACCTAAATATTTTTCTCAAAATGCCCAAGGATGGTACATTGGATTGATCTGTAAAATTTAAAAGGGGTTGTGCAGGACTTGAAAACATGGCTGTTTTCTTCTTCTCAGAGAGTGACCTTTTGTCCATTGGTCACATGGCAATGTCACATCTCCTCCCATTAAATGAATGAGACTGAGCTGTAGCATGGCCATGTGGCCAATGGACATGATGTCAACTCCTCAGAAGAAGAAAGCGGCAATGTTCACAAAGTTCTGCACAACTTGAAAACATGGATGTTCTTCTCAGGAAGTGACCTCATGTCTGTTGGTCATATGGCAACGTCACAGCTCTGTTACATTAAAATGAGTGAGACTGAGCTGCAGCATGGCCATGTGAAGAAGAAAGCAGCCAAGTTTTGGAAGTCCTGCACAACCCCTTTAACAACATAATCATTTCATATTTTAACCCTTTCCCAACATTTTAACCCTTTAAAGCTCTGCTAACTACAAGAACAGAATGTGCTTTTCCAGGCTTTTCACTTGGCAGAGATCTGACTAGATCTGTCCTTGGATTCTATATCTAGGCCAAAAACTCCTCATACTTCTCCACCGTCATGTTTGAACAGACTTTGCATGGTGTGTGTGGAGGAGCCAACATAGAAGAGAAAGGGATTATACATTCTCCAACCTTACTTGTCTTATTCCCAAATTGATTTCTGGAATACCCTAGGACCCTTATGTAGACACAAACGTCCTGTATTGGACATATCAAATCATCTGACTATGTGTCCTTTTCACTCTCATTAGCTGAAAATGTCACTATTCTGACTCCATCTCACCACTCAAATTGCTGCACTACACACCAAGAGCAAAACTGCAAAACTTCTCTCTCCCACACGTGTCCATAAAGCTTCCATCCCTATGGATGAAGTTGCAAACAGTGCTAGCTTCTCAATTTGATGTGGCCTTAAAGCACCTACAACTCCAATCATATGTGCAAAATAAAAGGATGGGCACACTGCTAGCCAGACAAATAAAAACATCTTTTTTCAAGAACATTTATTGCCTATTATCTACTGGACACACTTATCCCAGATGCTTAGCTAAACAGTTCTATGACTATTATAATTCCCTATACAACTTGCAGTTAGATAAGAGTCCATTGGAGGTATCTATCGCATGCCCTCAAAAAAATTGAAGGTCACATTAGTTGGAACTAGTCACAGCATTATTTTATTATTTTACTTACTTATATAGCGCCAACATATTTGGCAGAACTTTACAGACATTGTCATCACTTTATCAAGGGCCCACAATCTAAATTCCCTATTAGTATGTCTTTGGATCTGGAATCTGGAGGCTAGTGTATTGCTGTACACTGGATGTATTGCACTACAAATTTAATCTCTTGTGAAAATTAAACAGGCTTAAATAAAACTACATATTATTGGAAAGCATGGCACTTTGTTATTTCATAGACCAATTTGCATAAATTCTGTGAAACAGCAGTGGGGTCAAAAAGGTCGCAACTAGGGATCAGCAAACTGGTTCCTAACAAGAGGGTTTTGTTAGGAATTTTTGAAGTTTGCCACTCACAAACCACTATAATTTTCTTGGTTTTCTTCAGATCCTAGAGTATAATAAGTGGAATCCCAGGGGGGTGAGTAAACATAGGCCTACTAACCTCTTCTTGACTTCTGGACCATTGCGGCTTCCAAAGGTCCTTAAACTTCCTCTGTATGGGTTCTATGCTGCTGAGGGGTCAGAGTTGTTGGCAGGGCTTAATGCTGTGGCTTGTGTTCAGGCTGTGATCAGATCAGCATGAGAGGATTTCTGAGGCAGTGACCATGGCTGCATTAATCCCAGAAAATAATGGAGAAGTTCAGAAAAGAGGTTATGCTCCTCCATCATATTCTAGTATTAGTGCAGCTATGGACACTGACTCAGAAGTCCTGTCAAGCTTATACACAGCCTGAACAAAAACCACAGTATTAACCCCGACTCCACCCCATCTCCTCAGCAGCAGGGAACTCGTTCAGTATGGGTTAAACATAGAGAAAAACAACTGCATCTATTTTTATGTCACAATCATATCCCTAGATCCCTAGAGACAAAATAAGTGTAACGTCTCTGCCTGTTTGGGTCTCTGAGCCACCCTCCTCTCGCACACTGCGGCGCAGGAGGTGTATTCAGTTTGATTCCTTGCTTAGGGTTCTTGCTGCTCTGTCTGAACACAGCTCTATTATCTCTTCTCTGTAATTGAATTTCTGCCACACCCATCTGCTGCACCTTTGTTTCCCTCTGCTCCTCAAACAGTTAATCTTAGCCTTGCCCGTGTGATTGACAGCCTATCTACCAATCAAGTCTGGGACAGATTCTGGACTTCCTATAAACAGGTCATCTGCTCACACATGTTTGCTGGCTATTGAGACTTGTCCCTTGCTAAGAGCTTCTCTTTATGTTTGTTACGTGTATTCATATTCCTGACCTTTGGCTTACCCTTTGACTATTCTCTTGGATTTTGATTTGGTACTGTTTGTCTATCTGGTTTGAACTCGGCTTGCTGACTCTGCTTCTGTGTTGTTTGTCTTGTCTTGTTCTTTGTTACACTTATTCAGAGAAGGGATTGCCGCCCAGTTGTCTCTGTCATTAGGACAGTTGTGGCAATTAGGTAGGGACAGGGTCTGTATCGAGTTTAGGTCTCACTGTCTCTGACTTTTCCCTTCTTCCCTTGCTTCAGCAGCAGCTCTGAGGAATCGCTCAACTAGCAATTCCCTTACAATATGTTTCTGCATCATACTTTTTTGGCCTATACCTGGAGAACCCCTTTAATTTCCCATAAAATAATATAAAAATATAATGAAAAAAAAATAAAATAAATAATAATAATAATAATGCGAGAATTGCTGGTTTTAGCCAATCTGCCAAAAATAAATAAATAAAAAATTCTGAAGTTATTCTGAAGTTATGAAAAGACATCCTCAAAATTGGACAAATACAAATTAATGTCTTCTTGCAAGGAAAGCCCTCACAAAGTCAAAAAATAAAAAGTTAGGCGTCTTGGAAATCAATAATGCATCAACAATTTTTTATAAGAAAATGTTTTTTTTTATTATGCAAAAGCAGTAAAACTTCAAAAAATGCAAATTGTGTATTACCGTAATTGTATTGAGCCAGAGAATAAATGTATCATGTTATTTAAGTCACATGATTTATAGTGTAAAAAGACAAAGGTGCAATTTGCTGTTTTTTCCCACAGAAAAACTTAACAAATTTAGTAAATAAGAAATATGTGCCATTAAAACTTATCCCACAAAACCCAGCCCTCATACATCTATATTTACAAAATAATTAAAAAGTTATAGCTCTGGGTATATGATAACTGAAAAACACAAAAAATGGCTTAGGCATACTGATCACTAAGGGGTTAAAAGTCAAATGATGGCTTGTTTTTCTTTTTGCAGGATGAGTGGTATTTTTATTGGAATCATATTGGGGTACATATAATATATAAATTACATTTTAATATAAATTACACTTTAATTTTATTCTATTCATCAGTATGATAATGGTGATACCAAATTTATATAGTTTCTCATGTTTTACTATGTTATAGAATAAAGGTATTTCAAAAATGTTTGTGCACTGACTCATTTCAAAAGCCATAATATTTTTTTTTTTTGGAAATGCCTTTTAGTTTTTTTTTCAATTAATACCGTTCTAGGATAGATATGACTTTTTTAGCACTTTAATTTTTTCTTAGGTGTCTTTTTTATCAGTGCTTGTCATTTTTTTTTTTACTAGTGCTATATAATATTTAATAGTTCCACAAGAGAACTTGAACATGTGGTCATTTGGTAGTTTACATAATCTACTACTTTTGTCAGTATTTTACTGACAAACAGTACATTTGACCTTACATCTGGCATAATGTTATCACAGCAATACCTAGTGAACCTAGAAACTAATGGTTTACAGTCATATGAAAAAGTTTGGGCACCCCTATTAATCTTAATCATTTTTAGTTCTAAATATTTGGGTGTTTGCAACAGCCATTTCAATTTGATATATCTAATAACTGATGGACACAGTAATATTTCAGGATTGAAATGAGGTTTATTGTACTAACAGAAAATGTGCAATATGCATTAAACCAAAATTTGACCGGTGCAAAAGTATGGGCACCTCAACAGAAAAGTGACATTAATATTTAGTCGATCCTCCTTTTGCAAAAATAACAGCCTCTAGTCGCTTCCTGTAGCTTTTAATCAGTTCCTGGATCCTGGATGAAGGTATTTTTGACCATTCCTCTTTACAAAACAATTCCAGTTCAGTTAAGTTTGATGGTCGCCGAGCATGGACAGCCCGCTTCAAATTATCCCACAGATGTTCAATGATATTCAGGTCTGGGGACTGGGATGGCCATTCCAGAACATTGTAATTGTTCCTCTGCATGAATGCCTGAGTAGATTTGGAGCTGTGTTTTGGATCATTGTCTTGCTGAAATATCCATCCCCGGCATAACTTCAAATTCGTCACTGATTCTTGTACATAATTCTCAAGAATCTGCTGATACTGAGTTGAATCCATGCGACCCTCAACTTTAACAAGATTCCCGGTGCCGGCATTGGCCACACAGCCCCAAAGCATGATGGAACCTCCACCAAATTTTACAGTGGGTAGCAAGTGTTTTTCTTGGAATGCTGTCTTTTTTTTTGACGCCATGCATAACGCCTTTTTATATGACCAAACAACTCAATCTTTGTTTCATCAGTCCACAGGACCTTCTTCCAAAATGAAGCTGGCTTGTCCAAATGTGCTTTTGCATACCTCAGGCGACTCTGTTTGTGGCGTGCTTTCAGAAACGGCTTCTTTCGCATCACTCTCCCATACAGCTTCTCCTTGTGCAAAGTGTGCTGTATTGTTGACCAATGCACAGTGACACCATCTGCAGCAGGATGATGCTGCAGCTCTTTGGAGGTGGTCTGTGGATTGTCCTTGACTGTTCTCACCATTCTTCTTCTCTGCCTTTCTGATATTTTTCTTGGCCTGCCACTTCTGAGCTTAACAAGAACTGTCCCTGTGGTCTTCCATTTCCTTACTATGTTCCTCACAGTGGAAACTGACAGGTTAAATCTCTGAGACAACTTTTTGTATCCTTCCCCTGAACAACTATGTTGAACAATCTTTGTTTTCAGATCATTTGAGAGTTGTTTTGAGGAGCCCATGATGCCACTCTTCAGAGGAGATTCAAATAGGAGAACAACTTGCAATTGGCCACCTTAAATACCTTTTCTCATGATTGTATACACCTGGCTATGAAGTTCAAAGCTCATTGTGGTTACAAAACCAATTTTGTGCTTCAGTAAGTCAGTAAAAAGTAGTTAGGAGTATTCAAATCAATAAAATGATAAGGGTACCCAAATTTTTGCACTGGTCAAATTTTGGTTTAATGCATATTGCACATTTTCTGTTAGTACAATAAACCTCATTTCAATCCTGAAATATTACTGTGTCCATCAGTTATTAGATATATCAAATTGAAATGGCTGTTGCAAACACCCAAATATTTAGAACTAAAAATGATTAAAATTAATAGGGGTGCCCAAACTTTTTCATATGACTGTATATGCTCAAGATCAGAGCTAATTTAGATCCTGGCCATTATAGCAGGATCTATTTTAAATCTTACATCAGCTGATGATGTGCAGGTTCCGCTACTGAGCCCATACAATCCATGCATCATGTGTTTACCATTAAAGAGACATTTTCATTTAAGATTATTTACAGTGGGTCCACAAACTGCTGCCTCCAGTTGAAGATTGTGCTCTATAAGCAACTAAAAATAAAGGATGAAGGTAGAATTGGAAAATAAACTCAAATGCTGAGCATTACAGTCAATATGAATTCTGGAGCTGTACTTTTGCTCATAGTATGTTTTTTCTTTCAACTCCATTGCTACATTTACTGTATACAATGTCAAGGAAGTGGTGGAAACAACACAAGTGTATATGTCTGCCATATACACATATACAGCAGAAACAAAACAACAAATGAATGTTTGAAATTAATTTTACAATATAAAAATAGATCAGCATGGGGATGTGATTCCCAACTGTTCTCAAATTATGTTAAATTGCACATAGTTTTCTCCCACATACCTTCAGTTAAATTGCAGGCTGAAAAACTTCTGCTGAGTCAGCCACATAATTACCATCCTCTGCTCTGTGGACTGGCTTTTATAGAAGTAATTGTTAGTTACGCAACTTTCCATCTAAAATCCCTTTCATTCTTTGTGTTAAGCAGACTATTTAATTCTATGTTAAAATTCTACTTGGCTAAATGTCCTCTATGAATAGCAGAGGTCATTAGAATGATGAATATGTAACTATCCACCAAAAATAAGTACAGTAACTTTTACATATTATTTTCATCCAGTAAATGTTTATATTACAGCTGAGTTTTGCTGTTTGCTGCAAAATGTAACAGACTGGAGGAAATGTATAGTAGATAGAAATAGTAAATTCAATTGTCAATTGTAATTACCTTTTACAGTACCTCAATATAAATATGTATGCTTAGCCCATTTACATAGACAAAAAAGAAAATAGAAGTAGGAAAAGTTCTAGTAAAACTAGTATTGGATTTGAATTGTCTATATATTTTGTTAATATAAACATAAGCATAATAGTACTCCACCCTAAATTTCAGTAATTTTAAAATAAGGTTATGTCTTGCATTTTCTATCCCTATGTCTATATATATTTTGTGGTAAACAGTGATAAAACATATAATAATAATAATAATAATAATAATAATAATAATAATAATAATAATAATAGTCCTTTAATAGTCCCACAATGGGGAAATTCAGTGTGTTACAGCAGCAAAGATAAGCAGATACAAATACAAATACAACATGTACAGGAATGTTCCAAGGTGAGAGGCATTACATTAATAGCAGACAGACAGATAGGACGTAGCAGAGGGGGGGGGGGGGGGATTTAACAGGCAGAAAGATATTTCAGTTCTCTGTGTGTAATGATCTCCGCTTAGGTCGGTGTTGGTTGTACAGCCTAACAGCGGTGGGGAGGAAAGACTTCCGATAGCGCTCCTTCTCACACCTAGGGTGGAGCAGTCGGTCACTGACAGTACTGCCCAGCGCGATCACAGTCTCATGCATGGGATGGGACTTCTTCTTCTGCATGGAGCTCACCACGGACAGTATCCTTCTGTCACCCACCACCTGCACTGGGTCCAGTGGGCTCCCCAGGACAGAGCTGGCCCTTCTAATCAGCTTGTCAAGTTTATTTCTGTCCCGGGTTGATATGCTGCTCCCCCAGCAGGCCACTCCAAAGAAGATGGCTGATGCCACTACCGAGTTGAAGAAAGTCCTAAGAAGTGCCCCCCGGATTCCAAAGGCTCTCAGCTTCCTAAGCAGGTAGAGCCTGCTGTGGCCCTTCCTGTACAGGGCCTCCATATGATCTGCCCAGTCCAGCTTATTATTAAGGAGCAAACCCAGGTACTTATAGGTGTTGACAATCTCGATGCCCGTCCCCAGGATGTCCACTGGTTTTGGAGGGCATCTGCCTTTACGGAAGTCCACCACCTTCTCCTTGGTCTTCCCCGCGTTAATCTTCAGGTGGTTCTGGTGGCACCAGTCCACAAAAAAACGGTTCAGTTCTCTGTACTCCCTGTCATCATCGTCTGTGATGAGGCCTACTATTGCAGAGTCGTCAGAATACTTCTGTAGGTAGCAGCTAGATGAGTTGCACCTAAAATCAGCAGTGTACAGTGTGAAGAGGAAAGGGGCGAGAACCGTACCCTGAGGTGCCCCCGTATTACAGATCACGGTACCTGACACACAGTCTTGGGCTCTCACGTATTGAGGTCGATTTGTGAGGTAGTCTAGGATCCAGTTGGAGAGGTGGTGGTCCACTCCAGCAAGGCCCAGCTTGTCTCTCAGTAACCTGGGCTGTATGGTGTTAAAAGCACTGGAGAAATCAAAGAACATTATTCTCACCGTGTTCCCTGGTTTTTCCAGGTGAGACAGAGCCCTGTGCAGAAGGTGGATGATGGCATCATCTACCCCAATGCCCGGTCGATAAGCAAACTGGAGAGGGTCCATAGCGGGGCTCACTAGAGGGCGAAGATGTGTGAGAACCAATCTCTCTAAGATCTTCATCAAGTGGGATGTCAGTGCTACAGGTCTGTAGTCGTTGAGGTCCATAGGGTGAGGTTTCTTTGGAACTGGTACCACACAAGAAGATTTCCATAATTCAGGGACTATTTCCTGCCTCAGGCTCATATTATACATATATGTAATTATACCACACAGCTGGTCCCCACAAGTCTTAATTAGCCTTGCACTGATGCACACATTGCTTAATACTGTGTTCACAGAGAATGAAAAAAAAAAAAAAGACTGAAGAAGTTGCTGATTGGGGTAAGTATAAACAAGAAAGAGATAAAGATAATTTTGATGTGATGAATATATTAAGGCTAGGGCCCCACATAGGCAGCAGCAGAAAAGCACTGCGGGGAAAACTGTGGCAGCAACATTATACCTATAGGGAAACTGCTAGCATTTCCATAGATATAATTGACATGCTGAGATTTTCAAAGCCGCAACGATTTTGGAAATTGCAGCATAACCGCTGCATGTATTTTTCCGCAATGTGTGGAGGGATTCGTTAGAATCCCATCCATTTTTCAGGGACTGTAAAATGCAGCGTTTTTTCCGCTGCAGCCAAACCATGGCATTTGCACCACGTGGGGGCCCTGGCCTTAAGGAGTTTTCTGGTTTCTAAAATTGATGGCCAATACTCATCTCTTGGTAATATTTGTATACCGCAACTCATGCTGCTTACTTTCAGTACAAACTGCAGCAATGAGTATATGTAATACAGCACTGTCTTGGGAGCATTTTGGTGTTTTGCCTATTCAAATTGGTTTAGCCATTCCAAAGATATAAGCCCTTTTAGTGTTGATGCAAAATAGGGTGTACCAAGTGTGCCAAGATGGTTGTAACACTGTGGTTTCTCTGGAAAAACGTGGTGGTAATGAAAACACTGTAATAGACTTTTATTGATTTTTGAAAAGTCTAAATTTGCCTTAGCATATTACAAAACAGGGAAAAAAACCCTTGATGGTGGCAAGCCCTCTTATTACCGCCCAACTATTCAATATTCCCAATGTGTAAGGAACAGAATAAGGAAAAATCAATATGGCTGTAACTTTGGCCAGCTATGTAATGTTTGCCTTTACAACAATACATAGGAGGATGTCAACTTACAGATGAATTCTGCAGCAACATATGGAAAATCCATGTTTACCTACAAAGGAGTTTAGAATAAAAACACCAAATATGGCAGCCAAAATTATAGCCAGGACTAGATATGCCACTATGAGACACAGCAGGCAGGAAGCGACACTAACATCAGTGTGCCCAAACATCCAATATCCTACTGAGTTCAACACAATATGTGAGAGATTGTGGGAGAGACAGCATATGACTCTGGTATGAGTAATAGCCCAAACCATGACTCTGGTATGAGTAACCCATAACAGCCCAGAGCTGCTGCTGGATGACTATAAAAGTATACATGTTGACATGCACAGCTGTAATGAATGTGCATTACCCAAAGCTAGTACTGGATGGCTAGAGTGAGAGGTATGTGCACATCAATAGTTACCAACCCAGAGCTGCCACCGGAAGGCTGTAAGGAAGCAGTGCACTGGTGGCTGGATGCACTGATACAACCATACAGAGCTGCTATGTTGTAGCTGTTCGCGAGTGTCTGACCAAAAGAAGTCCCATTCACTCTGAGTTATAGCTGCACTCAAACTGCTAGGTTCAGTAAGAGCCTCATATTCTTTCAGAAATTGCTGTGTGAGGTCATCCCACAGTAACTTGTAACAATCTTTGTTGTACAATTGTCTATTTGCTTCTTTTATGTACATGTCTTGTGGCCAGATCACAATATTACCCCTCTTGTCTGACTCCTTGAATACCACATCATCCCATATTTTATGTTTTTTTGTTGCACTACATTACTCACTAGAGATGTTAAGGGGATTTGTATCTTCAATCACTCACCCTACATACTTCAGCAGTGACTATGTACTGAATTTCCCCATTGTGGGACTATTAAAGGACTATTATTATTATTATTATTATTATTATTATTAAAAAATTAGGACATATTTCCAGTGGTGACATCACAATAGCTCTAAATTTAAGTTTATGTTTATTTCTTTCAGATTCTTCCATGGAGATAGAAGGACCACCCAAAATGTCACTTTCTTTCATAACTACTTGTTCTTCCACCGTGGGTAACAGTGCTTGAGGAGGAGGTTTAGGAACCTATGAAGCTGTGATGTGAAATACTGACAATACTTAGGGAGTTAGGGGCATCTAAGGTAGTTTCCTGCCTCTGCCCCTGAGTGAAAATCTCCCTCTGATTTGACTGGGGTAAACCCATTTCTGCCTTTCCCGTAAAGAAAAAAAGGTTGATGTTGCAGAGTGATATTAGGGTGCCTGTCTTTGTGTTATTCATACCACAAAAGATTGTACTCACAGTTGCAGTATTTTTGTGAGACTGAATTGTCAGTTATATCTTATTCCAAAATCTCAGAATCCATACATTGAGAAATTGGGCCCTTGTATGTAGTGGAGACTGTTTTTTTGTATTATTTGGGTTCCCTCTTGGATGGTTTGGTGGTTTTTGCCACAGACATATATTTTATCAGATTTATGATCTCTAATATACTTGTATATCTTTCTGTCCTTAATCTTACTCTCAATATTGTCAATTGGAATTATTGCAGGAACTACAAATTTTGAACTTTAGGGAAGTCAGGCTGGGGCATTCATCATCTAAATAGAAATATTAGAGGTGGAAACTTTGATAACATACCATTAAAAGAAGAAAGCTGGTGAATTTTTCATCTCAATACTATAAAGCCCCACGGCTTTGGGGATATGTTTCATTTTGGCTGTTTTCTATTAATATGGACCTGTTCCTAGGCATGCATTTTCATTGGATATCCCATCTGTCAATAGAGGTTTCAACACAGAGATGAGGCCAGGTTTCAACCATGGCAAAATACTTGTAGGGTAGAACAAGAATAGAATTCTCCAAGGATATCTTTGTTTATGTAACTGCACCCATATCAACCCTTTTACCACTGAAGAGAAAAAAAAGAAAAAAAGCTGGGAGAATTTAGAGCACTGCAGACACACCCACAGACATCATCCCTTTGGCCCGATGAAGACGCCGGAACGGCGTTGAAACACATAGCCTTTTAAAGCTTTATTTATGTCCTTTTGGAACCAATAAAGTGTGTTTTATTACTCAAGTTTGAAGTGTCTCCATCTAAATTCTCCCAGCTTTTTTCATTTTTTTTTCAATCATACCATTACCACCTACGCCGTAGGTTGGTTTCTGGGTAAGAGCTGCAGCTGGCTTATCCTGCTCCCTTTCCAAAAGCCGACTCCACGATTTTCAGGCTCCAGGTTACGTTTTTTTTTTTTTCTTGTGTTCCTCCTTTTACCACTGATACATGGCAGGAGATTTTATCTCTGCCAGCAGTGTAGCAGCCTTGTATGGTTCTATCAACGCACACAGTTACCTGTGCACCACTTCTTCCTTACCACCTTTCATAACAGATCTAGGTTGGTATCAAAGTGCACATACTTCTGTGCACTGCTCTCACTCTACCCATCCAGTAGCAGCTCTCGGTTGTGAATATCCATTACAGTAGTATAATTTTCACAGCCATCCTGCAGTAGCTCTGGATGAGTTTGATGCGCATATTGAGTCGCTCTCATACCAGAGTCATATACTCTTTCCCTCAATCTCTCACAAATTGGAGGAATTTGTCATTTCCTCTATGCCAGAAAACTGGTGTAGAGGGATGATATTGAGGTGCTCATTTCGTGCATGTCCCATTCTTGTTCCAAACACACACCTCAAGCCCCTTTCCTCACACCAGTTTCTTATCAGTTTCTACCTGGCATATATTTCCATTCTGGTGCCAGGACCTTCGACAGATTTAGAAGAGGCTGTAGCCTCTTCATTAATCTCTTGGTCCCAGCCACCAGTTGCGTATAATATGTCAGTCTTAATAAATTTGACCTATTGTGTCTGTAGCAGTGCTCGGGCACAGTAATGTCATTGTCGCTTCCTGCGTGCTGGGTCTCATAGTGGCAGATCTGCAGATCATTTTGGAAGCCATAGTGGTGTTTTTCTTCTTAACCCCTACATGTCACTAATCTGCCTATTTAAGTCGCTTTATCTGATGCCCCTGCTGCAGTCGTTAATTAACTTCAAACACCTGTGATTTACAGCTGCTTCTGCAATAGTGATAAGTGTAATTATCTCCATGCTGAAGTAACTGTCTTGGAGTTACACTGTGATAAGAGAAGCTTTTAGGACTTTTATCATCACTTTTACCAACAAAATTTAACCCTTTATAGTGATAATAGTAAAGTGAAACTGCCTTTGCATTCACACTGTGCTAGCAGAACTTGCTCCTCTGCCAGCCCCCACCATCACCTACTTTCTGGATGTTTGCTCTGTCTCAGCAGAGAGCCTAGCTAGAGATAACACCAGCAGTTTACAGCTCTCTACTATACTAAACTACTGGTTAATTTACACATGGACCAGGGGTCCAGAAAATAAGCCATACTGAATATAAAACCATATAAAACCTGATTTTTGTTGAAAAACTATATAAATGTGTACCCCCTGTGATCAGAAGAACTAGAAAGTCTAATTTTAATATGTTTATATGCAATAGTATATATAAAAACTATTTTTTTTAGTTAAAAGAAGCAAAATTTACATTTTTTTCACATTTTATAACATTCTTCCGCTTCTAGCGAAAAAAAAATTAAACTTGGTTAACAAATAATACTACTTATTTTAAGCCTTATGTATCCTGAAAAAAACATGGTAAAAATAGTTGAGATATACAAAGCCATTAAAAAGATATTGCGGTGTAAAGCAGTGTATACCAAAGTGATAATTTTGGCCTGAGCATTGGGGCATCAATGACGCTTGGTCCTGAAGGGGTTAATCCCTACTATATAATTCATCTTCAAGTTGGGGTATTCTATGACATCCTCCTATGTATTGTTGCATTCAAGAGGCAAACACAGAATTGCATAGCTGGCCACAGTTACGGTCACATTAATTGTTTCCTTATTCTGTTCCACGCACATTGGGAACATTAAATAGCTGTCCTCAGAATGCTGGGTGGTAATAAATAGGGTTGCCACCCTCTAGGGTTTTTTGTTTCCCTGCTTTATAATGTGCTAAGGAAAATTTTTGGGTGGCATCAGATGATGAAAGTTTTAGTTCTTCTTTAAAGAGAAATACCACCATTTAATGCTCAATAAACATACTTTCATCCAATCATGAAGTTTCCTCAGTTTTGCAGAAGGAATTGCCTGACATTTTTGTTTACCACTTATCACCAATATGCCGCAAGACTGATGTTTACCACCAGCCCCTTTTTAGAAGTTATATCATTCAGCAGCAGGGTTAAAAATGCGTATGTTCAAGTTCTACCAGAGAAAGGAATATAGGTGTATGGGGAGTTAAAAAGAAACAAAATCCATGTTTAATCTAGGTGATCCAGATGAAGGCAAAAACCACTAAATAAAGCATAGGGTTGTGAGGATCTTAATTGATGAACTCTTTGTTTTGTCAGTACCAGTCCCTTAGCAAGATGGCGTTTTGTGTGTTTCCTGTCTGTGGCCATCTTGGTTCCTGCCTGTTGATTATTTGAACTCCTGCACCTGATCCCTCAGAGCCTGAGTATTGTGTTTGAAGTCTGCTTCTGACCAGTGTCGGACTGGGATGTCTAGGGCCCACCAGTGGAATTGTTTCTAGGGGCCCACCATCAGGACCCCTGCAGATCAGCGGTACCGAGACAGGGCGGCAAAAGGTAATAACATGTTGGGAGCCATGTTGCTCACCCACCATACCATGTGCACCACTGCACTACCTAAACCAACTGCTATACCCTGTATGGCAAGTGAACAGCATGGCTCTTAGAATTGTTACCTGTAGCCACACTGTCCTGTAAAAGCTGATCTACAGAGGTCCTGGCTGTTGTATCATCGCAGATGTAATATTGCTGGCCTATCCTAAGGACAGGCCATCAATATTAGAAATATGGATAAATCCTTTGAAGAGGTTGTCCAGGAATTGGCGCAACCCATGTCCCTTGCGGGAGGTGTAAAATAAAAAAAATAAAAAAATAAAAAATCATACTCACCTGTCCCTGGCGTTCCGTTGTCCGCTGCCAGTGTCCTTTCAGTCTCGTGCCGGCGACTCCTTGCTGGGAGTCCTGCACCTCATGTGACCGCTAAGACCAATTAGGTACAGGATTTCCAGAAATGAGGGGCCACCATGAGACCAAACAGATAGAGGCAGGGGACAATGGGGTGCTGGGGACAGGCGAGAATGCTTTTTTTGAAATTTTTTTTAAATTTTTACAACTCCCAGGCGGCCGCCACAGTGGTCGCTCTAGTTTATGGACAACCTCTTTTAAGGGGTTGTCTGGGCCAAATTTTTTTATGGCCACTTCACTGGTCCCCCCATACGATGACCTCTTCACTGGTCCCCCATACTGTATGGGGAACAGTGATGGAGCCATTATATTGTGTGGGAGCAGTGATGGGGGATAACATCCTGTGGAGGGACATTAAACTGTGTGGGACATATTAAAGGGGTTGTCCAGAGTTACCTTTTTTATGGCCTAAGGTCAGGATAGGCCATAAATACCTGATCAGTATGGGGCTGACACACGGCACCATTAGCTGTTCGGAGCCTCTTCCGGCAACCGTTCTGTACACAACACAGGGCCGGAAGCAGAAAGCTCCATCCGCTGTTTAGTTTCCCGGCGCCTTCACTGCAGCTCAGTTCCTACTAACTTCAATAAGTGCTGAGATGCGGTAAAGGTGCCCGGCTAATACACAGTGGTCAGAGCTTTCTGCTTCTGGCCCCATATTGTGTACAGGACGGGCGCAAGAAGTGGCTCCATACAGCTGATCAGTCCGGGGTCAGCCCCGTACAGATCAGATATCTATGGCCTATCCTGAGGATAAACCATAACACATTATGCCTGGACAACCCCTTTAATATACCCCCCTAATGAGCCACACTTTAAAGAGGTTGTCCAGTATAATTTTTGTCTTTCTTATAATTAGTCCAGGAGAAGTTAATCCCCCCCCCCCCCAAAAAAACCAAAAACATACTAAACATACTCACCTGTCCCCGATGCTCCGGTGTCAGCAGGTCTCAACACCGTCCAGTCCTGCTGCTCCGCTGTCTTCTTTTGCCGGAAGTCCTCACTGGCTGTGACGTCCCAGGTCCCTTCCTTTAGGCCGCTGATTGGCTTCAGGGGTCATGTGACGTCACAGGTAGTCACGTGCAGGGGGAACTTGTGCTGGAAGAAAACAGAGCTGCAGGCCGAACCATGCTGGGAGACACTGGGGACAGCAGAGAAAGTTTGTTGTTTTTTTTACCTGCCCCAGTGTAATTAAAAAAAAAAATGTTATCCTGCACAACCCCTTTAATGTCCCCCAGGCTATTGGCCTCCATCACTGCCCCTCCAATGACCCCATCAATGGTCCCCATACAGTATAGGGGACCAGTGAAGGGGCCACTGTACAGGGAGGAATATTGATGTTTATATGCCCATACAGTGGCCCCTTCACTGGTCTCCCCTATAGCAGTATTGGAGTTTCTGCGACTTAGGTATTGTTATGCTGGAGCCCTAGAGCAGGCACCAGCATAACAATACAGTGAGAAATTAGCTGGGGTGGGAGGGGGGGAATTACAACTCTCAACAGACCCAGAGCATCTGGAGTTGTTAGGGGTTGTAGTTATCAGAGTTATCAGTGACGTTGAAAGATTTGGGGGCAAAATAGGGGGGAAAAGTTCTTTTTTTGTTTGCGTGGTTAAGTTGTACTTACCTTTCACACTGCTGGTCTGGGCTCCTATGCAGAAACCCGCCGCCGCGCACAGCGTCAGTACGTCAGTGACGCTTACTGCAACAAGCTGCAACTGGATTGGTTCCATTGGCTGCCCATCAGGATCCCCCTACCCCCTCCCTAGAGTAAATTCTTGATAGTGACGGTTATGGGTGCTGCAGCGATATCTCAGATACTTGAAAGAGATACAGCTTTAGTACCCACAACCGCAGTTGTCAAGAACATGGTGAATGAGCAGCGCAGCACCCAGCATTTAAACAATACTTGGACAGTATAATATGCTCCGCAGTGTCCCCAACACAGCATTATATGCTCCGCAGTGGCCCCAACGCAGCATTATATGCTCCGCAGTAGCCCCAACACAGCATTATATGCTCCGCAGTGGCCCCAACACAGCATTATATGCTCCGCAGTGGCCCCAACACAGCATTATATGCTCCGCAGTAGCCCCAACACAGCATTATATGCTCCGCAGTGGCCCCAACACAGCATTATATGCTCCGCAGTGGCCCCCACACAGCATTATATGCCCTCAGTGGCCCCAACACAGCATTATATGCTCCGCAGTGGCCCCCACACAGCATTATATGCTCCGCAGTGGCCCCAACACAGCATTATATGCTCCGCAGTGGCCCCAACACAGCATTATATGCTCCGCAGTGGCCCCAACACAGCATTATATGCTCCGCAGTGGCCCCCACACAGCATTATATGCTCCGCAGTGGCCCCCACAATGTATTATATGCCCTCAGTGGCCCCCACACTGTGTTATATGCCCTCAGTGACCCCCACACTGTGTTATATGCCCTCAGTGACCCCCACACAGTATTATATGCCCTGAGTGGCCCCCACACTGTATTATATGCCCAAAGTGACCCACACACACTATTAGGTGCTCCACAGTGCCCCCCCCACCCCCAGAGCCGGTACTATTATTATACTCTGGGGTCTCCTCAGACCCCAGAATATAATAAGTACAGGTCCAGGAGAAGTGTTTAAAAATAACAAACACTTATACTCACCTTGTCTTACCTCTCCGGGGTATCCTCGCTCCATCCTGCTGTCTTTCCCATCTTCCTTGGTCCTCTGGTCTCCACGTCCTGTGTCCCAGATGTCACCGCTGGGGCCTGTGATTGCACCTCAGCGGTCACGTGGGACGCGATGACGTCATTACGCTGGCGCCTAATCACAGGCCCCTGCAGGGAGGCCGGAAAAGTGCCGGAGACGATGCTGAGCCCAGGACAGTCAGGTGAGTATTTTTTTTTTTCTTTTTTGTCACTTCCCCTGTCCTGGCATCTAATGGAAAGGGGCCCCTTTCCATTAACAATAAGTATAGCAGTCGGGGAACCAGGCCTTCCCCGACCACTATCATGATAGTCCGGGGCCCCGGCCATTTCCAGCTGGCCGCGGGCCCCGCACCCCTCTGGCCACGATCGTTACGCCACTGTCCATTGGTCAGGGGCCCGACCGGCTCCTGACCATCCCGATCAGAACCTTGACCTTTGCATTGGCAAAATGAGTACTAATAGTCGGGGCTCGGGGCCCACTGGGGGATTCACCGGTTCTCCGGTGGGCCAGTCCGACCCTGCTTCTGACAATCCTTGAGCTGGAGCCTACTGATCTCAGTTGGTTCTATATTACCTGCTA
This sequence comes from Leptodactylus fallax, assembly GCA_947044405.1. Classification (NCBI taxonomy): domain Eukaryota; kingdom Metazoa; phylum Chordata; class Amphibia; order Anura; family Leptodactylidae; genus Leptodactylus; species Leptodactylus fallax. Next base: position 7,868,340 of record CAMRHE010000021.1, read on the forward strand.
CACTGTGTATACCTGCTACTGCCCGCTGCACTGTGGATACCAGCTACTACCAGTGCTCTACAAGTTCCAGCATGCTGCATTGTGGATACCTGCTACTGCCTGCTGCATTGTGGATACCTGCTACTGCCTGCTGCATTGTGGATACCTGCTACTGCCTGCTGCACTGTGGATACCAGCTACTACCAGTGCACTACAAGTTCCAACATACTACCATACTAACATGGCGGAGGAAGGAGAGGCCAAGGGAAATCGCTTAGAACAAGTAGTCCACACCACCTGAGTAAAGGCGATGGGCTCCAGGAGTAGGATGGCAATCGAGGCGGGAGTGCGAGACCACAGAAAAGCATTTGGATGCACAAACCAAATCTCTCAAGGGTGGCCAACATGAAGGACCAGTCTAGGAGATCGAAAGACTTTTCAGCATCAAGGCTAAGAATGAGAGTGGGGGTAGCCAAACGGTTGGCAACATCAATCAAGTCCACAACCCTTCTGGTATTGTCTCCCCCCTGACGGCAGGGGACAAAACCCACCTGGTCCTTGGGGATGAGAGAGGGAAGCCAAGCGTTAAGTCTATTAGCCAAAAGCTTAGTGAAAAGCTTAAGGTCAGTGTTCAAGAGGGCAATAGGGCGGTAATTGTAGCACTCCTGATGGTCCTTACCCGGCTTGGGAATTAAGGTAATATGGGAGTGTAGCATGGTTTGAGGGACAGGGGCCCCTTCAAGGAACAAATTAAAAAGGCGAGACAGCCTTACCATTGGAGAGACCCTTCAAGAATTCATCGAGTTCCTCGTCAGTAATAGGGGCGTTCAGGCAAGCCAGTGCCGAGGATGGGACCCTGGAGAGACAGCAAAATTCAAGGTAGGAATCCAAGTTCGGCAGTGCCACATAAGGGGAAAGAGTTGCAGGAGCAGGAATTTTATATAACTTAGTGTAGTAGTCCTGAAAGAGAGAAGCGATGGTGTCAGGGTGGTGGTGGAGGGTCCCTTGTGGGTTGTGGATCGCGTGGGGGATAGAGGAAGTCTGATGTTCCCGGAGGGTTTTAGCAAGGAGTGTGTAGGCTTTGTTGCCTCTCTCATATTATTGCTGCCTACTATAGAGAAGGAGGCGCTGGGTGGCATGCATAGCAAGATCGAGCAGATCAGCTCAGGCAAGAACTAATTGGCGAAGGAGAATGACAGAAGGGCGAGTTGCTAGACGCTCCATCACGGACCATATCTGAGCCATCAGGGCCACCTCCCTAGCTTTTCTATCTTTCTTAAACCGGGTCGCCATGGCAATACAGTGTCCTCACATTACAGCCTTTTGGGTCTCCCAGAGGGTGGAAACTGAGGAGACCGATCCCACATTAGTATTAAAATAGTCCACCAGATGTGCACGGAGCAACTCACACGATGGTAGAGAGTGTAAGAGAGACTCATTAAAGCACCAGTGACAGCGCCTAGTGGGTAGAGGAGTGGAGGACAGGGAAACCTGGACCGGGGCATGATCAGACCATGATATGTAGCCAATATCCGCACCAGTCAGGAGACGAAGTGCCGGGGTGTTACCGAAAAATAGTCTATCCTGGAGTGAGAGTTATGGGAATGGGAATAGAACGTGTAGGAATAACCAGATGGGTTATCAACCCACCAAAGGTCATAAAGGGCTGCTGATCTAATAAGGTGGCGAAATTCCCTGGCGAGGCAAAGCTGGGGGGAGCCCAGCTGAGTGCCGGCAAGAGACAACCTGTCAGCATGTTCAGAGAAGATCGTGTTAAAATCTCCAATAGCAACGCCCCACCCAGGAAGGCCCTTAATACACGCTTGAGGAAAGGGATTTGGGAGGAATTATGGGCATAGATGTTGCACAAGACAATGGGATGGCCATGGAGGAGACCTTCTAGAGTAATATAACGACCCTGGGGGTACAGATGAGAGGTTGATATAGAGATAGGGCAGGAGCGGGACAGTAGGATAGCCACACCACCTTTCCTAACGCTGCAAAGGTGTTGGGGTAGTAGTGACAAGCAAAGTTAAAAGTGCCTGTATGATCGTAGTGGGTTTCCTGCAGAGAAGCGACATCCACCCGGAGGGACCGGAGTTCACTTAGAACCATGCAGCGTTTAAGATTAGAGCAAAGGCCCTTTACATTCAATGTAACACACTTAGCCCTTGGTAATGAGTGGGGGGGACAATAGCAATGAAGCAAGCAATGTAACATAGGCAGTTCTCATCCAGTGCGCAGCCACAGAAGGAGCATCCAGGAGGGTGTCGAGCCAGGAAGAAGCTACAGCCAGGCAGCCGCAGAGGTCGTGGGACTCCAAACCTAGAAAAAGGGGAGAACAAGAGAGAAGAGGAAGGGGGGGGAGACAAACAAGACGAAAGAACACAAAATACCGTAAAAAACCGTGGTGATAGTTAATCATGGTCAGGACTACATCTCCTGGTCGGGGGCAAAGGGCAAATATCAAGAAAAATATAAGCCAAAGTACCCCGCGGGTCACAGCTGAATGAAGCCCCCATGGTAGGGGAGTAAAGGATGGTAGAACCAATTAGTAAACAGGTCAATTGACCTCACTAGGGTGGATCAAAAGAGAACAGATGGAGAACTGTGCAGGTGACAGGAAGTCAAGCTACCTGCTCTGCCCACCATACAGAGGAGAAAAACAACAGAAGAAATGGCAATAATCCAAGAAAATCAGGGGGGTGAAGGATCTACCCATGGCCACCTGGTCGCAGATCCAGGGGAAGGAAGTTGACGTCTCTTCGGATTCTGGACCGACCACACTTGAGGGGGAGCTGGGGGAGGGGGGCCAGCTCCTAGTCCATCAGTTCCGGAGGAGGAATGTCCAGAGTAGCGCAGAAGGACGGCAGGTCAGCATAGGTGCGCAGGGTGGCTGAGCGCCTGTCAAGTCTGGCCGTCAGTGCAAAAGGGAAGCCCCAGTGGTACAGAATTTGACGATCCCACAGAAGTTGAAGAAGAGGGCGCAGGTGTCTTTGTTTGTGCAAAGTGATCCAGGAGAGATCCTGGTAAAGTTGAATCATAGCTCCATCAAAGTCAAATTTTCTGAGATGTCTAGCTTTAGACAAGACAGTCTCCTTTAAGGCGAAGTCATGGACACAACATATGACATCCCTCGGAAGAGGTCCAGAACCTTTAGGATGCAGGGCCCTATGGACACAAACCAATTTGATCTTGTGTGAGGGAGGAACCAAATTAAAGATTGCCTCCAAGGTGATATGCAGGTCCTCATCTGGAGTAGCCTCGGGGAGGTCCTTGACTCTAATGTTATTGCACCGTCCCCTATTATCCAAATCCTCCAGATGTCGCTACATATCCTTAACCTGCTGGCATTGGGTGGAAACAGAGTCCTGAAGTGGGGAGACATAAGCACGGGTCTGGTCATGGTCACCCTCCAGGGTGTCCACTCTAGATGCAATATGATGGATATCCTGTCTTAGCGAGGAAAGTTCAGCTCGGATCTCCACCTAACATGCCTCCATGACTGCTGTAACTAGGGAGGTGACCAGAGATGAAAAATCTGCCCTGGACGGCAGGTGAGCAAGTAACGACTGCCATTGCGGTGATACAGAGGAGGGGGGTGGCAGTGGTGAACCTTGCCTCTTTGCTGCCTGAGGCAGACTATAGAATGACGCCCCCCCCCCCCCAAAAAAAAAAAAAATAAAAATTGAGTTTCCATGCTACTAGCTTTGTAAGATGGGGAAACAACCCTCATGTTATGAATGTAAGTGTTTCTGTAGATAAGTTTATTTTTTTTTATAAACTGACATTTGTTTGTTTGACCACAAGAGGCCACTGTTACCTCAGAAATAGAAGAGACTGTGATTCTGTAATTCTGTAATTCCCTGGAGTAGTGACGTGGAGACCCTGTTCTGCAGAGGAGGAACAAGAAGAGAGTGTGTGTGTCTGGCAGCCATCTTAGCTGTGTGTGCTTCTGAGCTTTTAGAAGAAGAAGGGCTGAAGTGAGAGGAAGAGACATTATTAAAGGATTACAGACAAGAGGTTGCTGAAGCAGAGACTGTTTGCTCAGACAGCATCCTAAGGTGAAGAATACTATCAAGGACCGGCTGAGAGGTGGCCCAGTCAGTGAGACCGCATGTTTGGATGAGCCCTGCTTTCAGAGGTTCCAGAGCGAAACTGCAAGGTACCCCACAATACTGAATCAGTAAAATAAGTAATCGTGCACGCACCGCAGTAGATTTTTGGCGCAAATTGCTTGGGACTGAATAAGGGCCTGTAGTTAGATTAGTTAGGCATCCTCATCTTCACAGGCCACATTACTGGTGAATTATCTTCCTATTTGGTAGTAAGGACTCAGAGAATTCCATTGTTGTAACTCTCATAGAGGAGCTTCTGAGGAAGTCTAGAAGCGACATTTTACACGTTGTCATATTTCTTTGGCTTGCAAGCTGACCTACTATGATATTTACTCGGTTATACTTTGTTTGTGGGGAATAGGGGTATTTGATAAGTTTGTAAGGTCTTGTGTTATACCGCCGGTGCCCCTATCACACTCACTGAATTGTTCCTGTGACTAGGGTGATAAAAAGGTAACAAGCGGCTGGTTAGTAGCCTGCAGATAGGTAAAAGCTTGGAGTATATTGCAGTACACATGAGAAGGCATCGCGCTGTACAACACCAGGTTCTCAGCATAACTGGCTGAGTGTATGTAAATAGTTGAGAGTGTTTTTCTGGTAAATAGGTGTTACTACTCAAAGTAAAATCTTGTTTTTTACTAAATTGACTTGGAGTTGCTTCCTTTGTTTGTGACTTCGCTGTATCCTGGGGAGCCCACCCCGGTACACGGCTTACAGCTTCACACACTTTTATCGTCGCACAATATACACAATACACAAAGTTATAAAACAGTTTTTAAGAATTCTTCTTACTGCATTACTTCAGTATCAGATCAACAACACGTTATTAACAATGAAAGTAACTTCACACATCTTCTGCTTGGTGGCTGGATGAGCCCACGTGGCCCCCATTCTCTATAATAGAAGCACCGCAGATAGCTGAGTACTGGACTTCGGGTATCTTTGGCACTCCCATTGAAGTGAATGAGAGCCACGCGGGTTCGTCCATCCACCAAGTGACATGCCTATATATATGGCTGCGGTCAGGCTGAATTCCCACCCAATGGGGGGGAAAAACCCAATTCTCAGACTCAGTGGGGGTCTCAGCAGACAGACCCCATCAATCAGGTATTTATCCTCTATCACTTAGGTGAATACAGTGCAGTAACATGCTGTGACTTACAGGTGAGGTCTCTGACTAATCCTTCACATTTCCCTTCTCTTCCCTTTGGACTGCCATAACTACTTCTTCCAGCTGTGACTTGTCTCTGTAAAGTTTGCAACACAGACATCTTTGGCTCCTCACTTTTCCAGGCATCCAACCCACATTGTCCTCACCTGCACACCCATCCTGCTGCTACCCCAATTATAAAATATATGATATAACGTCCTATAATGAATAATACCCCCAAGTGCATCTTTATATTAATAATGTCCGTGTGTACCCTGTATAAATAGTGCCCTTTATTAATAATGCCCCATAGGTTTCCTAATTAAAAGGTTTTCCAGGTCATTAATAAACTAATCAGTGGGGCTCAAAAACCCAGGACCCCCACTGATCAGCTGTTTGAATGGTATCTGTGTAAGTGCTGTGACAGCTTCTCTGTTTACATAGTGTCATTCATCTCATAGCGGCCATGTAATGTAACTATAGCCTCGTCCTACTGTATACACGTCCATGTGACAAGGCTGTAATTACATCACACGGTCACACTGTATTATGCCTCGCAGTGGCCCCTGCACACGATATTATGCTCTATAGTTGCCCCTGCACACGGTACTATGCTCCATAGTGGCCCCTGCACACGGTATTATGCTCCATAGTGGCCCCTGCACACAGTATTATGTTCCACAGCAACCCCTGCACACGGTATTATGCTCCCTAGTGGCCTCTGCACACGGTATTATGCCCTGCAGCGGCCCCTGCACACAGTATGATACCTCACAGCGGCCCTTGCACACAGTATTATGCTCCATAGTGGCCCCTGCACTCTGTATTATGCATCGCAGCGGCCCCTGCACACGGTATTATGTTCCACAGCAATCCCTGCACACGATATTATGCTCCCTAGTGGCCCCTGCACACGGTATTATGCTCCATAGTGGCCCCTGCACACGGTATTATGCCCTGCAGTGGCCACTACACATGGTGTTATGTTCCACAGCAACCCCTGCACACAGTATTATGCTCCTTAGTGGCCCCTACACACAGTATTATGCCCCATATTGGCCCCTGCACACGGTATTATGCTCCATATTGGCCCCTGCACACAGTATTATACTCCATACTGGCCCATGCACACGGTATTATACCTCGCAGCGGCTCCTGCACACGGTATTATGCTCCCTAGTGGCCCCTGCACATGGTATTATGCTCCATAGTGGCCCCTGCACATGGTATTATGCCCTGCAGTGGCCAATACACACGGTATTATGTTCCACAGCAACCCTTGCACACAGTATTATGCTCCCTAGTGGCCCCTACACACGGTATTATGCCCCATATTAGCCCCTGCACACGGTATTATGCTCCATAGTGGCCCCTGCACACTGTATTATGCTCCATAGTGTCCCCTGCACATGGTATTATGCCTCGCAGCGACCCCTGCACACGGTATTATGCTCCATAGTGGCCCCTGCACACGGTACTATGCTCCATACTGGCCCCTGCACATGGTATTATGCTCCATAGTGGCCCCTGCACAAGGTATTATGCTCCATAGTGGCCCCTGCACACAGTATTATGCAACACAGTGGCCACTACACACGGTATTATGTTCCACAGCAACCCCTGCACACAGTATTACGCTCCCTAGTGGCCCTTACACACGGTATTAAGCCCCATATTGGCCCCTGCACACAGTATTATGCTCCATAGTGGCCCCTGCACACGATATTATGCTCCATAGCAGCCCCTGCACACTGTATTATACTCTATAGTGGCCCCTGCACTGGTATTATGCACCACAGTGGCCCCTGCACACGGTATTATGCCTCATAGTGGCCCACCCATGAACTATTATTATACTATGGGGTCTTTTCAGACCCCAGAGTATAATGATCGGAGACCCAGGGGAGGTGACAAACATAAAAACCATTGTTACTTACCTATCCTGGACTCCGGTGCACTCCCTGCAGCTTTCAGCCCTGTTTAATTGCGCACACGCGTTACGTGATCAGGAAGGCGACGCAACCTGATGACGTCACCAGAGGGCCCAAGCCTGCTCGGAGTAACATCAGATCGCAGGAGAGGTAAGCAGCATTGGTTTTTATGTTCCCTCACCTCCCCTGGGTCTTCGATTATTATACTCTGGGGTCTGAAAAGACCCTGGAGTATAATAATAGTAGTATTTGAGGGCCTCACTTACTGATGCCCACGGCTGCTCACAGCGGTATCCACTTATGGGACGCAGAAGAGGAAGCGGAGGCGGCCACGAGCAGATGCGGGGTAGGTAAATAAATAGGCCGTTACCTGCTGGGGATACTTCAGCAGGTTACGGCCTATTTATATAAAAAAAAAAAAAGTTATCCGCGCCTACCTGCGATGCCTTGATGGAGCTTCTTTTCCGCGATGTCTGCATGTCAGCGCAGGAGGCGTGATGACATTGTATCGCCGCCTGCGCTGACATGCAGAGGTCTCGTAAACCAGCCCAGGACAGGCCCCGCTCAGCTCTGTTTTTTTTAAAGTGGCCTGTCCTGGGCTGGTTTACGGTAAATATAAAGTAAAAAATGCTGCCCCCCAGACAGTGACGGACAGTGCCGCCTGAGGCGGCCGCCTCACTTCGCCTCATTAGCGGTGCGCCCCTGGGGGGTGGAGAACTCCTCACAGGATCCTGGGGGAGTGGATGTAAGCTCTGGGAGACCTGGGTTAGAACGGTGTAGGGGGACATCGATGGGGTTGCCCCCAGTTCACCATCAGTGTCCCAGGCAGGTGGTGGTGCCAATTGTGCCATAGGCTGTGGACCCAGCAAGGGGGAGGCACTGCTGAGACTGGAGGAGTGGAGGGGAAGGCAGTAGATGTAGAGGAGATAGCAGGCAGCACAAGGCTGGATGGAGACTGCGGACCAACCTGTAGTTGGGGCTCATCAGGAGGGAGGATGATGCTGGAGAGAGGCAGGGTGCCAGCACCGCACTCCATGTGCAGTGGCGCTATCACAGGATGAGATGCAGGAGCCATTACAGAGGTGAGCCACGTTCATGGCTGCCTCCGCTTCAGGTATGGCATGAGCTGCTGGAGAGATGCTGTGGAGTGGCTGGGAGGCGGTGGCAGGAGCTCCGTGGAGCACAGCTTGCAGGTCTGCCGGCGGGAGCAGTGGAGGAGCAGTAGAAGGAGGGCCTGTGGCCTGGCAAGATGGCCCCCCGCCTCATGGATGTCCGCAGCGGTGAGGCAGTTGGGATCAGGTCGGGCTGAAGTGTCGCCTGTCCAGCCAAAGCAGGGGTCCCAGGAGACACCGATTTGGGTACTTTCTTGCCCATAGGAGAAGCAGTATAGCGCTGTCGGTCCCTCATCAGCGCAGGCACAGCAGGAGCTTCAGAGAGACACGTCCTGCTACATCGAGGTCAAAGGCCACGCCCCATGAATGCACCCATGAGGTTTCCTCCCACACTCCAAATACATACTGTTAGGGAATGTAGATTGTGTGCCCTATATGGGACAATGATTGACCATGTCTGTAAAAGTGCTGCAGAAAATGATGGTGCTATATAAGTAAGCAAAATAAATAATAATAAATAATCTTTTTTTTAAATTAGGCCGGGGAAGGAGAAAAAAAAAAAAAATGCTCCGGTGCCTCCATGCGCGATCCAGTCCTGCTGCCCTGCTGTCTGCTGAAGTCCTCGCTGGCTGTGAAGTTCCGTGTCCCTTTCCTTAGGTAAAGGACATGGGACATCACAGGTAGCGACATCCCGTGTCCTTCCCTGAGGCCAATGACTGGCCTCAACGATCACATTCAGCGACGACTTCCACCAGAAGAAAACAGTGGAGCTGCAGAACCGAATGGCACCGAAGCACCAGGGACAGGTGAATATGTTTTTTATGTTTTTTTTTGGGTTTTTTTTTACATGTTCCTTGGACCAAAATAAAACCTTGACAACCCCTTTAAGTCACGCACCCTTTTCTTGAGAATGCACACCTTCATGTCTAGCAAATGCGCCACTCTGCACCAAATATGTACCATGTTGTGCCAAAGATGTTTACGACAGTGGCTATATTTATCCACAATAGTAATCCTGGGCAGATTAAATGTACAATAAATAATATACCAATTTTATTTTAGAGGTTGTTACGGATGTGGCAATACCAATTGTAAGTTTTTTTTGTTTGTTTTTTTTCCATTAACAAGGGGAAAAAAATTGTCTACTTTTACTTTTTCTGTAAAACCACACATTGCAAAAAAATATCCGCGACGGAAATGCTGCAATTTAAAAAACGCTTGCATCTTTGTAAATCGCTGCATGTCAGTCATACATACAGAAGCAGAAAGTACTTTCTGTGAAAGTGCTGCGGAAAAAACTGTGATGCATTTCCGCCGCAGTCTTTTCTGCAGCGCTTTTTGGCTGTGGCCCGCTACGTGGGGCCTTAGCCTAAAGCAATAAAAGACTCGGGATTTAGCCCCCCCCCACCATGGTTTTGGACTGAGAGCCATTTAAATGACTGCTATCTCTGCAGTTTCACTGAACGTCTCTTATTTGGGGCGAACTGCTATGTAATAATAATAATACATTTTATTTATATAGCGCCAACATATTCTTCAGCACTGTACAATTTGTAGGGTTCAAGTACAGACAGAAAAGATACATTACAAAGAAATAGTCAATTCACACAATGGGACTGAGGGCCCTGCTCGCAAGAGCTTACAATCTATGAGGTAGAGGGGGTGACACAAGAGGTAGCAGGGGCGGCAACAGACGTAGCATTGCTTGTACAATGGTCAGACAATTTTGTAATAGAGGTTACTGTCATTACCCATATATAAAGCTGTATAAGCCGTCACCAGTCGTGTCCTTTAACGTGCAAATGGTGCCTGGATATATAAAGTTAGTCTGATACGACATCATATTCTGTGAGGTAATGTTGGAGCGTAAACAGAGGAGGGTATGTTTTAGGGATTTTAACTATGAAAGGGTTTACATTAGGAGCTGTGATAGACCTGGCTGAAAAGATATGTCTTTAGTTTGTGCTTGAAGCTGTGGAAATTGGGAGTTAATCTGATAGTCCGGGATAGGGCATTCCAGAGAAGTGGTGCAACTCGGGAGAAGTCTTGTATACGAGTGTGGGAGGTTCTGATAATAGAGGATATTAGTCTTAGGTCATTGAGTGAACGGAGAGTATGGGTTGGGCGATAGACAGAGATGAGGGAGGAAATGTAGGGAGGTGCAGCATTATGGAGAGCCTTGTGGATGACGGTGATAAGTTTATGTTGTATTCTTTATTGAATAGGCAGCCAATGTAGTGACTGACACAGACTGGGGGCATCGCTGTAGCGTCTAGACTGATAGATGAGCCTGGGCGCTGCATTCAGAATAAATTGTAGAGGGGAGGGTTTAGTAAGGGGAAGACCGATTAGTAGGGAGTTACAGTAGTCAAGGCAAGAGTGAATCAAAGCAACAATAAGTGTCTTTAGTGTATCTGTGGTAAGGAAAGGATGGTTTCTGGAGATGTTTTTGAGGTGAAGATGACATGAGCGTGCAAATGATTGGATATGGGGGTGAAGGAAAGGTCTGAGTCAAACATAACCCCGAGGCAGCGGATATACTGCCTAGGAGTTATGGTAAGGCCGGAGACTGCAATGGAGATATCAGAGACAGATCTATTAGATGGTGGAAACAGCAGTAATTCAGTCTTTGAGAGATTCAGTTTCAGATAGAGTGAAGACATGATATTTGAGACAGCAGAGAGACAGTCACTGGTGTTCTGTATTAGTGCAGGGGTGATGTCACGGGATGACGTATATAATTGGGTGTCATCAGCATAAAGATGGTACCGGAAGCTAAATCTAGTGATAGTTTGTCCAATGGGGGCTGTGTAGAGGGAGAAGAGCAGGGGACATAGGACTGAGCCCTGAGGAACCCCAATGGCAAGGAGAAGAGGGGAAGAAACAGAGCCCGCAAATGATACGCAGAAAATGCAGTCAGAGAGATAAGAGGAGAAACAGGAGAGAGCAGTGTCAGTGAGGCTGACAGAGCAGAGCATAGTGAGGAGGAGTTGATGGTCAACAGTGTCAAATGCTGCTGGGAGATCTAGAAGAATAAGAAGAGAATAGTCACCATTAGATTTAGAGATCATTGGAGACTTTTGTGAGGGCCGTTTCGGTAAAGTGCAGAGTGCGGAAGCCAGATTGTAAGGGGTCAAGAAGAGAGTTAGCAGAAAGATAGCGGATTAAATGAGAATAGAGTAAGCATTCAAAGATTTTGGAGATGAAAGGGAGGTTAGAGACAGGTCGATAGCAGCACAGGATGGGTCAAGGGAGGGTTTCTTCAATAGCAGGGTTATGACATCATGTTTGAAAGAGGATGGGAAAATTCCAGAAGAGAGAGAGAGGTTAAATATTTTAGTAAGATAAGTCATGACAGCAGGTGACAGAGACTGGAGAAGGTGTGAGGGGAAAGGGTCACTACTGCAGGTTGTAGGACAAGAAGAAGAAGTAGCTGAGATACTTCCTCCTCTGTAACAGGTTCAAAAGATGAGAATGAACAGTCTGAAGTGTGGCTGGTGAGGGGGTCAGTGCCACCTGGGGATTGAGCAGTTCTTTCCTGACAGATCTTACGAATTTTGTCATGGAAATAAGTGGCCAGGTCATCTGTGCTAAGGTCTGTAAAAAGCATCTGCACCTTGGGAGTGAGTAAGGAGTGAAAAGTTTAAAATAGCCTTTTAGGGTTACAGGAGAGAGAAGAGATGAGAGCGGTGAAATAGGCTTGTTCGGCGAGGTGAAGGGTAGAGCTATAGGTTTTAAGCATAAATTTAAAGTGGAGGAAGCCTGCAGGTGTACGTGATTTTCTCCACAGACGTTCAGCACACCTAGAGCACTGCTGAACAAAACGTGTCTGTGGTGTCTGCCAGGGTTGCTGCCTTCTGTGTCTAACTTTTCTAGTGATGGGGGGAGCCGCCTCATCCAATGCACTCTTAAGGGTTTCATTATAGTGACTGGTGGCCAGATTGGGGCAGGAAAGTGAAGAGATGGGGGACAGAGAGGACTGTAGAGTATCTGAGAGGTGCTGGGTGTTAATATCATGTAAATTCCTATATGTATGATGAGTAGGTGTGTTCTGTGAAGGACAGGAAGCACTGATGGTGAGAGACAGAAGATTATGATCAGATTGTGGCAGAAAAGAGTTAGTAAATTTAGAAACTGTGAGGAGTCGATGGAAGACCAGATCAATGGTGTTGCCATCTACATGTGTGGCGGAAGAGGAAAGTTGTGAAAGACCAAAAGACGTGGTTATTGAGAGAAACTGTGAGGCAGCTATGTAGTTTGCTAAAAGCCTGAGCAGGAGACATTCAAAATTGTCAGTGGATTAAGAGCAGGATCCTGTTTAATGTAAAATGTAAGTCAACGACAACAGGATGCAACAGGATAAAGGTACCTTTCTAATCTTTCAACTATGATGCAAAAGCATGGGGTGATTGGGGCCTGACTGAGAACACTAAGATGGTTTTCAACTAGCTAACACATGGTACCAAACTTTTTTTCATTTGTCTTTGTTACTTTGGTTGTGATATCAACAATTCTGGCAGGCTAATAACATTTCTACATATTAAATATGGGATGCTTTATCATTGTTAAAGAAACACTAGATAGGACATACATAACAAAAACATATGCAGCATTTCCTATCATGTTACTCATTTGATATTTTGAATCTGTCTCAAATTGCAGTTAAAACCATGAAATATATTACCATAAAGAGTTATTCTATATGTGCCTCACGAGTTCAACCATTAAGACATCCCCCAACTATCAACATCACCTTCTTACATCTATATCTAACTCTACAAAAACTGGTTCTAGAGGGAGTCCTCCCCCGCTGTTCCTTTAGTAACAAGAGAAATGGCACTCTAAGTCACCTGAGAGGTGGAAAAGAAAAGACCAGGACAAAATCGCCATCTATTCTCTGACCTGCAGAAAACACTGCATACTGAGTAACAGCTTGGGCAGACTTTTCTTCTATCCACCTTTATCAGGTTGCTAGTTTTAGTGTTCTTCAATAGAAGTACAATCCATAGACTGACAAATCAGGACCTATTCATTTTGTTCTCTTGTGCATCAGCATCAGGCATGGCAAGAACTGCTCAGTGTTCCTAGTTGGGGGAATATAAATAAGCCGTGCTATTATTTATTCAATTTATATTTCTTTAAAGAAATCTACCAAGTATATTGAGTAGGTAAGAAGGCAAATGGAGTAGAATGTTAACGTGAAGGTAACCTTTCATTAAATGTGAACAACCTTTGTATCAGAGTTTGGTGATTAGTTCTGGTTTCCTCTAATGTTATAGCAGCTGATTTAATAAGAAGCTCTCATCCAGTCTCTGAAAAATATGTTTCCTGTTATGAAAAGATTTGAATCTGATATTTTTTTCCTCATACTTTATCCTCAAGTGCTCTTGCAATCAGTGTGTTCCTTGTCTATAGATTTAACCCAAAGCATACAGCATAGCACTAACATTCTCATTGTGTAATTTAATATCTGCTATCGGTGTTAAGTGATAACATTCTGACAACAATTTACTAATTGACAGTAATTAAATCTTTGGGATTTCACTGTAGGATTTACTTAATCCAACCAAAAACAACATCTGCAAGGCGTTTGTATGTTCTCCCTGTGTTTGCGTGGGTTTCCTCCCATACTCCAAAGACATACTGATACGGAATGCAGATTATGAGCCCTATATGGGACAGTGATTGACAATGTCAGTAAAGCGCTGCGGAATATGAGGTGCTATATAAGTAAGCAAAATACATAACATAAATATATATGTATACAGTATATATATATATATATATGGGTAAATAATCATGTTTACCAGAGGCGTAGCTAGGCTTTCCTTCCCAGAGTAAAGATTTAGTTTGGTGACCCATACCCCCTTCCTTCTCTCCACTACTGAAACTCAGAAAGAATTGAGTAGAGTACACTCCTATCTCTGTAAATCCCATAGACTTTGAATGGGGCAGTAGTCCACATCCATGACTGCTATTCTATTCAAATATGGTGAAACACTGCGTCTGTAACATAAACATAAAACGACTATTTATATGTACCTAGCATTGGTGAACCTAGCCTCTTTGCTGCCTGAGGCGGACTATAGAGAGGCGCCCCCCCATACTAGCCATATTAGGGCTTAAAGGAGATGTCCGGGATAAAAGCTAATTCCTACACTAATGTAAACACCCTCCCCCCGCCTACTTTCTAAATCACATAATTTATCAAAAATTTATATTTACCCATATTCCTGGGGTGGTCATGTGACCGTCCCAGGGACATTTTCTGGTTATCCGTTTCCCCGTTTCCAGAAATGGAACATCACTACTACTCCTCTCCCCCATCCACTCCATTATACTTACCTCTCTTACTCTGTCCAGGCTTCCTCTTGTGGGACTGCTCCTCCTTCTTTTCTTACTGCCGGCGTGTGAGCAGCTCCCATGCCTACGCAGTAGAGGTGGATCGTCGGCTGCAGAGCACAGAGCAGCACTGGGACTACTGTGTGTGTCGGCAGTCAGAAAAGAGGGAAGAGCCGTGCCGACAAATTGTTGTTCATAATGGTACCATTTATTATTCTGTACAATGTACTGGGAAGCTGGTAAAAAAATTTAGAATTGGGTGGAACTGAAGAAAAAGTGCATTTGTGCAACATTCTTACGGGCTTTGTTTTTACGGCGTTCACTCTGCAGCCAAAATGACATGTCCCCTGTATTCTATATTTCAGTACGATTCCAGGGATATCAAATTTATATGTTTTTTTTACAGTTTAATTCTTTAACAAAGATCTAAAACTTTGCAAAAAAAAAAAAAATTCTTAAAGTCGCCATATTCTGACATGGATAGGGTGTCTTTTTTAGTTAGTGTACTTTTTAGTTATACCATTTTGGGGAAAGTCTATGGCTTTGATCACCTTTTATTCAAATTCTTATCAGAGGCGAAAAAGCGAAAAAAATGGCGGTTCACCACTTTTGATTTTTTTTTCCTGCTACTCAGTTTACCGTAGGGAAAAAATATTTTTATAAGTTTGTAGATCGGACGTCTGCTGAAACTCCCAATGAGCCTGAGAATTGGATCTTTTTTCCCCAGGCTGAAGATAGGCATGTCGCTTGGTGAATGGATGAACACACGCTACCATTCTCTTTAATAGGAGCGCCGCAAATGGCCTATATTGAGCCTGGCTGTGGTCAGGCTGAATTCCATGTGGGGGGGAACCCAATTCTCAAGCCCAGTGGGGGTCTCAGCAGACAAACACCCAAAACGCATCCCCCCCAACTCCCCTGCGCCACCCAATCCAGTCCCCCCCAACTCCCCTGCGCCATCCAATCCAGCCCGCCCCAACTCCCCTGCGCCACCCAATCCAGCCCCCCCCCAACTCCCCTGCGCCACACAATCCAGCCACCCCCATCATCAATCTGGTATTTATCCTCTATCTTATGAATAGGGGATAAATACTTTGAAAAGCAATATTTCATTAATATAAAGCACTTACTTAAGCTGAAAAAGCAGGCCAGCAGTAGCACTTCTGAGAGAAGGGACAAGGAGCCACACTGCGTATCCAATCACGTCAGGTCAATATACTATCAGAGCGACGTGACCTGACGTGATGCATGCAGCCCTGCGTGGGTGGGTGGGGGTGGAGGCGGAGAGTAAGGAGCAGGCCAAGAGAAATTCTGAGGGTGGATCGCGGGAGGAGCGCTGCTGCCAATAGGTAAGTGCTGATTCAGCGCTGTCTCCCCACAGCCTCCCACGAACTACCTCTGTCCTCCCCTGCCTAAAGCTCTAAGCCAGCCCAGGACAGGTCCCGCTCAGCATGTTTTTTAAAGCGGCCTGCCTTGGGCTGGTTTAGATCAGTCATAATGCCGCCCCCTAGATAGCGCCGCCTGAGGCGGCCGCCTCACTTCGCCTCATTAGAGGTGCGCCCCTGGTACCTAGATGGTGTTGTTTATGGGGAGCTCTCCACTGGTGTTTATGGAGGGCTCACTATTGGTGTTGCTTATGGTAAAGTACTCTGCTGATGTTTATAGGTGTGCTCTTTGCTGGCATTATTTATGGGAGCGGCACCCTGTTGCAATTGTGTATATGTGTCACTATACTGGTGTTGTTTATGGAGGACAACTTGTTGTTGCTGGATGTGCACTTCTAATTGTTATGGGAGCCACTCTCCTGGTGTTGTTTATGAGAGAGGACACTTTACTAATGTTAATGGCGTTATCCTACAAATAAAAAAAAAAAACAAAAAAAACTCCAATACCATAATGCATACCATTATCAAAACTACCAATACAAAAAAAACCTTTGCTCTGCAGGGTCAATTGTACTGTTTTTAGTCTCTTTACATTATCTTTACACAATTCTACTTTCAATTTCTGTGGACAGGCAAATACTTGTACCAACTTGTACCATGTGACATATCATATGACTATAAAGCAACTGTACAGTGTCCATATTAGGACATCCTCAGATATCAGAGTCAAACATCAGATTAATAGCAGTTTATAACAGTGATACCTGACTTTGATACCTTACTCTGATACCTGGCTTTGGTACCTGACTTTGATTCTGACACCTGACTTTGATACCTGATTTTGACTCTGACACCTGATTTTGATACCTGACTTCGATTCTGACACCTGACTTTGTTACCTGACTTTGACTCTGACACCTGACTTTGATACCTGACTTTGACTCTGACACCTGACTTTGATACCTGACTTTGATTCTGACACCTGACTTTGATACCTGAGTTTGATTCTGACAACTGACTTTGATACCTGAATCTGACATCTGACTTATTATACCTGACACCTGACTATATGCAGTTTCTGGGCTGGTTGTAAAATTTAGATGACTTCTGACTTTCATATCTGATTGACTTCTGACTTTCTGCTTCCATTATACCTATAGTGAAACCGCCAGCATTTCCGTAAATATAACTGACTTGCTATGATCTCCAAAACCGCAACTGTTTTGTAAATTGCAGCATTTTCACTGCGTGTATTTTTCTGCAATACGTGGATTGTAGGGGTTGTAAAACAAACCAATTGCAGCAATGGCGTGCGGTTCAAATTACCAGTACCAGTTTAACCCCTACAATCCACGCATTGCAGAAAAATACACACAGTGGAAATGCTGCAATTTCCAAAACAGTTGCGGTTTAGGAGATCATAGCAAGTCAATTATATTTACGGAAATGCTGGCGGTTTCACTATAGGTATAATGGAAGCAGAAAGTCCGCAGAGGAAACCTCGCCAGCCTTTCAGCGAAAATCTCTGCGGGAAAAACTGTGATGCATTTCTGCCAAGGTTTTTCCCACAGTGCTTTTTTGCTTCAGCCTGCTACGTGGGGCCTCAGCCTAAAACACTTGATAAATATGGCGCACAACATGTTAGAGAGGTTATTTTGATGTATTTTTGCAGGACAGTGTTGTAGGTCACGCCCCTTTACTATGAGTCCACACCCCTTTTTTTGTAAAAGTAATAAAAGTATTTAATACACTTGATGAATGTGGCGCACAACATGTTAGAGAGTTTATTTGGTGAAAATGATACCAGAATTATGGAGCATTTTACTTGATAAGTCTCCACCATTGTATTTTCTGGCTGGCTTGTATGTATATGAAAAACTCAGATGATGTGTGAGTCTGATCTCTGACTGAGTCAGGTATCAGACAACTTTGTGTCAGACTTTTTATCAGAGCTCATGGAGCTTCTCAGCCTGCAGCCTTATGCAAGTATCTTCTACTCCTGAGTGTGAGCAGTGAGGTCACTCAGAGGTCAGTCATCCTGGCCAATCACAGTGTAATATAGTATGTGCTTCATAGCTGACTGCTGAGTTGTGACTCAATCAGATATGAAAGTCAGAAGTCATCTTTTTTTTAATTGCTAATTTTAAACTCTTATCGTATATTTTATTTTACCCTGCTATATATGTTATACCCTAGTATATATCTGGACCTACACTATGACTACCCTTGCTCTAAAATCTAGCCATTGATTATACATTCTGTGTTTTGTTTATATCTAGTTTATGGCCTGATGAAGATGCTAGTACAGCTTCGAAATGCGTAGCCTATTGTACTTCCGGTGTGGAACCAATAAAACGTGCGTTTTTATTCACAGACATTCTCTTTGCAAATATTTTATTGATATACCCTTACTTGCAGCGCTCAACCATAATATCCCAGTTTTTTTCTCTACTTTTTTCCGTATTTCATTACCAACAAACTAGTTTTGGATGGTCACTGGGTAAGAGCAGCAGCAAGCCTTATTTGAACAGCTTAGTACTGTTCTATTACCTTACTAACCCACCATGTCTCTGCTATGGGGGCGCCAGGATCTACTTTTTTTTCTCTATTAGAAGTCATCTAAGTTTTTCAACCAGCCCAGAAACTGCATATAGTCAGGTGTCAGGTATAAGTCAGGTGTCAGAGTCAGGTATCAAAGTCAGTTGTCAGAATCAAAATCAGGTATCAAAGTCAGGTGTCAGAATCAAAGTCAGGTATCAAAGTCAGGTGTCAAAGTCAGGTATCAAAGTCAGGTGTCAGAGTCAAAGTCAGGTATCAAAGTCAGGTGTCAGAATCAAAGTCAGGTATCAAAGTCAGGTGTCAGAGTCAAAGTCAGGTGTCAGAGTCAAAGTCAGGTATCAAAGTCAGGTGTCAGAATCAAAATCAGGTGTCAGTCAAAGTCAGGTATCAAAGTCAGGTGTCAGAGTCAAAGTCAGGTATCAAAGTCAGGTGTCAGAGTCAAAGTCAGGTGTCAGAATCAAAGTCAGGTATCAAAGTCAGGTGTCAGAGTCAGGTGTCAGAGTCAGGTATCAAAGTCAGGTATCAGAGTAAGGTATCAAAGTCAGGTATCACTGTTGTAAACTGTTATTAATCTGATGTTTGACTCTGATATTTGAGGATGTCCTAATATGGACACTGTACAACTGGATCTCCTAGGAGTGCATGGCAGTATTGTTCTTGGTAGCTCTGTCCCCAAGTTTTGTGAGTTCTATGCACTGCACTGGTTTGTCCATCATCTTTCAGCTGTGGGTGAACAATTCTATTTAAAATCAGATATAGGAAGTACTTCACCCCATTGGGAGGAAGGTGAGTATACATCTTTATTCTGATTTATTTTTAATCATAAACATCTATTTCACATAATAAATTTTTGACTGTATGTTTTGAGGCATGTTTCTTTAAATGGGAATACTCCTTTATCTATTGATGTACTTTGACCAATATGAGTATATTAACGTGGGAATATTGTACAAAAAAATATTTGTCTGTATTTTTACTTAAAGCATCACTAAACTTTCTGACAACTTTTGTTTTTCTGGTAGCATGTGTGTCATTAATGAATTTTGTAATATACTTTATTAACAAATTTTGTCTCTTTTCTGTGAAATCCTGTTTTTTTTACTCTTTCCCTGCTTCTCATTGTTTAACTTTTGGTTTCTTTTGAATGATATTTGCATATACATTTCCCAATCCCGACTGCATTTTTAATCAGTGATAAATCTGTAAATTTTTCAGGTGAGATTCTCCCCTTTCATATTACACCAAAAGAAAGTTTCTACGTTCTTTCACACAGCTTGTACACCATACAGCCCTAAGCATAAAGCATAAAGTATAGAACATCTCTCAATAGAGAAGCAAGGGAAAGAGTGGAAAAAATGCAGGATTTCACAGAAAGGAGCAACAATGTGTTAATAAAGTTTATTACAAAATTCATTAAAGACAGAAATGCTACCAAAAAAAAAGTTTCCAAAAGTTTAGTTATGCTTTAAATGGGTTTTTCCCATGTTCATAACCATATTTATATTTGTAGACAATTAAAAGTTTAACATATTAGAAAACTTAAGTCATTAAAAATTTTGCTGAGTTTTAAAGATTTTCTCTAACCATCTCAGTGATGATGCTCTATTGTCTTAATCGGTTGCCAATTGATACCATGAATGCAGGAACTTTCTATGCTCTGGCACTTGTCTGAAACCCAACCATCATTTCCTTATCGTACACGGGTTATCTTCTCTTGCATGTAATGTCCCTGCTTGACAACCTTTCCACAATATGGAAATTATTGTTATCATCTGAACATGGAAAGGTCCTATTTTCCTGTTCATATTAATATTCATCAAGACAACACACTGTCACCACTAAGATGGTTAGAGAAAATCTTTAAAACCCTGCAACATTTTTTATTACTTATATTTGCAAAAAGATTTAACTTTTAATTGTCTACAAATTTAAATATGGTTATGTTCATGGGAATATCCTGTTAAGCTTTGTTTTTAACACAGAAGCTACAGTATAGCAAGATAAGAAAGGACACTTCTTTTTAAAGCACTCTGAAAATGAAGTATCCGTTGCTGACTCCCATTTTAATGGCAGATTCAAAGCATGTCACATACTGATTCTATGAACTTTTCTTCTTTAGAATAAGCATGAAAAATATCAGTGTTAACATACTCTAAGGAGGTAAAAGTACTTTATACATTTTTATATATATATATATGTAAAACACACATACGCACGCACATATGACCCTTACCTCAGAGTCATTTATGGCAGAGGAAAGTGGCTAGAGTTCATATACAGACTCCCTGACGTGAATTATTAGGGGGTCCAGGTATCTTAAAGGTGTAGTAGGATCATAGTAATTAGACTTCTGCAGTTTCCTAATGTTCTGATAAATATATTGCCTGAAGCACTATTGGGATCTCAAGAACCCAGCCACTGCATGTCCTGAGCATCCAGAAATCCTGCTGGTAATAAACATATGTGCACATAGGGAGATAAGGCACCAATGCTAATTATCATGGATATTGGTGATAAGTAAGTGTGCTGGGGCTTGTGCATCATATGAATTCTTACATTACTATCCTCTGTCTTTTGAGAAAGGATCCTCTATAGTTTATGAAACCATGTATCAATTAGTGAACAGAGAGTCTCTGTATTTTAAGAAAGGAACATCTGTCAGTGTCTGAAATCAACTAGTGTGACAACATGAATCACTTTCCAATTGCTGATACAGTATGTAAGAGTGTTGGGCAGCTGCCATTGACTAGTGTCTACCATTGTGATTTGTCTACCATTGCATTCTAACAGGCCAGTGTTTCCCTCCCAATCTGCACCTAGTGTACATGTCACATTTGCCCCCCATCCCAACTGTTTACTATTCTGCTGGTATTGTCATTATATCTGCAACAATGTTGAATGCCCAGAATAATAGGCATAATTTTGTAAGGATAGGCTCATACCATGCTATTCCATACAGTAGAGACATGCATTTCAACTTTTGCTAAAAAAAATACTGCTACAGTAAGATACAACTGGATGTCTATGCAGTTAGTCTTAGAATCTCAGTGTTTCTGCACCTTCCTGCTCTGCGCCGTACTATGATGTCATGCTGAGCGTGTAGTTAAAGTTCAGAGCCATAATGGTAGGGCGCTGTAATGCTGCGGGCACAGGAGCTGTGCTTGTGGCATTACTTCCAGCACTTGTCTGTGTTACACAGACTAGGCCGGGGACTAGTCACTGAAGATACTCCGACTCCGGTGGATTAACCCCCTGGTTGTCATGAGTAATAGCGATCACAACATCCAGAGGCTCCGGGGGCATGATGGCCCCCTCCGCCATCAGCAGGGTCATGAGCAACGGCCTTCCGACTGCCTATGCACATTCCACATAGTGAGCCTGAGATGTTCTGCAATACTATGTATTGCATTACATTGCACTGGTGTTGAGAGATCCCAGGTTCAAGTCCCGTTATGGGACAGGAAGAAAGTAAAAAAAAAAAAAGTTAAAAATAAACAAATAATAAAAAGTTCAATATAACCACCTTTACATAAAAAAAAAACACATAATGTAAACAAAAAACGAACATTTTAGGTATCCCCATGTGCGTATAAGCCAAAAATAGCATTATTTATCCTGTACGGTGAATGCCGTAAAAAAAAATATATATACCGCAATGCACAAATTAATGTATATTGGTCATCTCACTTCCCCAAAAATTAGCAATCAAAAGTAATAAAGAAGTCATACATACCAAATATTGGAACCAATAAAAAGTTACAACTTGCCCTGCAAATAAAGAGCACTTATCTCCTTCAACAAAACAGTAAAAAAGTTATAGGCATCAGAATATGGTGAACCCGGGAAAATAATTAATTTTCAAAAAGTGGCATTTTATTTGTAAAAGTGGTAAAACATAAAGCCAATATAAATATGGTATCTCTGTAATCGTAGTGACCCACCAAACAAGGCTGCCATGTCACTTTTAATACAGAGTGAACACCATAAAAAGAAAATGCAAAATATTCTGATAGAATTATGGGTTTTTTCACATGGACCCAAAAAAATTAATAAAAGCTAACCAAAACATTTTATGTATCACAAAATGGTGGCAAATGAAAGGACAACTTATCATGCAAAGAATAAGCTCTCACATAGCTATGTCGAAAGAAAAATAAAAAAAGTTTTGGAAAGCGAGGAATGAAAATATGAAATAGTCACTGAGCATTAACAAACAAACTACCCTGTGTCCTTAAAGGGTTAAGATTACCATGCCAACCAGTCAAACTCTGCCTGTGTCTTCTCAGCCTTCTGTTTCACCATCCAATCTTGGGTTGAAGCAAGGTAATTAAACTTGGCTTTAGCTTTATACATTTGCCTGAGATTGTTTCTGTAGCTGGGCTTCTTGTTTTTCTGTGTTTACTCCCTGAACCTCTCCCTGACTTTGCAGATCTTCTGGTTATTGACAATTGGCTTGCTCTGATGGATTATCCCTCTTTTTCTGATTTGGCTGTATCTGTGACCTCTTGGTTTTAAACCTTGATACAGTGGGGATGTGGCCTAGCTGTGGACTGCAATGGCCGCATAGTCTCAGAGCTCTTGGTCTGAGTCCTATATAGCAACATTCTAAGCAATGGGCCCGTGGCCTTTGGGTACAGATTCTACCAGCAAAAAGTGTCTTACCTTCGGGGATGCCGAGAAGAAAGAAGTCAGCGGTGAGACCGCAGAGGATTTCCGACTTCTATTTCCCCCCCATGGGGGGGGGGGACCAGCATGGAGAAGGCCCGCGCCGAGAAACGGAATCTAGGGCCTCGACTCCACCTCGCGACCCTCCGGAGGAAACAAGCGCGCTCTCCGCTCACAAGAGAGCGCTCTCAGCCCCATCCTTACCGCGGCTGCTGGACGGCGCGGCCGCTGAGCTACCTGGGCCTTCTCCCCGGCAGGCCGGGGCCTACAATGGAAGCGGGCCTCCGCGGGTCGGCACTTCGGGATCTGCGGGCCTATCCGGTCTGGAGACACACCAGTCGCCTACCGCCAACCCGGTTAAACAGCGACCCAGGCTCCAGGACAGTGACTCCCAGGATGGCGAGGTGAGCAACAATGTGCAGCCTACCCCCCCACCCACTGATTTTTTTTTGCAAAAATCCCAGAGACAGAGAACCCACTCACTGAGGTCTCTATGAAATATATGCTCATGGCTTTCTGCAAATCACTAAAAACGGACATGTCTCTCATGGTAAAGCCGCTAGATAGAGATCTTCAGGAACTGAAAAACCGTACCATTCATGTTGAATCCAAAATGGCGGAATTTGCGACATCACACAATGCATTAATAGATGCTCACTATGAGATGGAGTCGGATGTGTCGTTTTTGAAAGCTAAAGTAGCAGACTTAGAAGATCGCTCACGGAGAAATAATTTGAAATTTAGAGGGATTCCGGAGTCGGTCTCCGCGAATAATTTGACGACGTTCCTCCAAGATCTGATCCGCTCGCTCCTGTCGAATCTTACAGAGATGGATTTAATTATTGATAGAGCTCATAGAGTCCCCAAGCCATCTCATCTAGATGAAGCAATACCCAGGGATGTTCTCGCTAAAATCCACTTTTATCGCACTAAGGATCTGGTTTTGATGACTTCCCGAAAGGTGGGTCACCTACCTGAACCATATCACAAAGTATCTATTTACTCGGATCTGTCAGCCACGACACTGCAATTGCGGCGGCAATTCATTCCTATTACAGCAGCTTTACGCCAGCACCACATTTTGTACAAATGGGGATTTCCGGTCCGTGTGATCATTACCCGAGACAACACGGTGTATGTCGTTAAAACTTTGGAAGAAGGAACTCGTCTGCTTCACAACTGGAACATTCCGATTGTCGAGATACCACCCAAACAACCACCTGGTCCTGTGTCGGATGGATGGCACCAAGTGAGGGCCCAAAGACGTCCACGCAAAGGGCTACAAAGCTAAAGACTCACCTTTTCTTGGATTTCGTATGTCCACTGTCGTTGAACTTATCCCCCCAGGATTACGACAGCCGCTGGTCCGCTGTACCATACTCTTTTTTTTTTCTCTTTGGTTTTGCCACGAAGGTTTATCCATTGGTTATGTAATTTGCATGGTTTGTTTTTCTTTTTATTATTGGTTCTGGCACATTGGGCGTAGTGAATATGAAGGGTGGAAACAGTTTCTCTTCAAACCAACAGTGACACCTACTGGTATTCGTGGTTGTGGTAAGAATCTCAAAGCATTTCTAACTGTGTATCATGGTACTTAAGATTATGTCCATGAATGTCAGAGGTTTGAACTCTCCTCAGAAAAGAGCCAATTTATGGAGTGAGGCCCGAGGGCAGAACTGTGACATTCTTGCACTACAAGAGACACATCTTTTAAGGGCAGACGCTTTTCGCATTAATCACCCAGCATACCCACATGTGTTTCATGCTCACTACTCCTCAAAACGTAGGGGCACATTGATTGGGATTAAGGACTCGGTAGCGTTTCAATTGTTGTCCCAATACGCTGACCCGGGAGGGCGATTTGTTATATTAGTGTGTATTATTAACAATGTCACCTATACGCTGGTATCAGTTTATGCCCCAAATAGGAAGCAGGTGGCGTTTCTAGGGAGACTGGTGAGGGTGGTAGGAAAGAGGAAGCAGGGATGTTTAATATTAATGGGAGACTTCAATATGGCCCCGGACCCGCTAGTAGATACCACTTCTGGCATATTAACACGTCACCCCTCCTTATCGCAGGCTATATGGCGCTATGAATTATTTGACGTCTGGCGTATTTTGCATAATTCTGAAAGAGATTATACGTATCATTCCACGGTACATAATAGCTATTCACGAATAGACTTGTTCCTGGTTGAGCAGTCTAGCATTCCCCTTGCTAAGCAGTCCGAGATATCTCAAATAACTTGGTCAGACCATGCAGCGATAACCTTGTCCATAGCTGAGAAATATGAATCTGCTAGAGCATATATGTGGAGGTGTAGTGACTTTTTAAAGTCACAACCAAAGTTAAAAGCAACGATAGAGAATGACCTGAAGGAATTTTTTCAGATTAATACCCCCTCTGCTCCTGGCCCTGAGATACTGTGGAATTCTCACAAGGCCTTTATTAGAGGAACATTTATTCGCCTAGGGCATATCGAAAAGAAAAATAGGATGGCAAAAATAGATTGTCTACTCCGTCAGATAAGAGCTATAGATACCAGCAATAAACAATCTCCGTCTCCCTCACTTGCGACAAAATTAATAGCTTTACGCCAACAGTTAACCGCTTGTTTATTGCATAAATATGAGAAAAACCTGAAAAAGGTTAGAGCTACATACTACTCTCAATCTAACAAAGCGGGCAAACTTCTAGCATCCAAGCTTAAACAAAAGCAGGCAAAATCCAGGATTCCATTTATGTATAGCAAAGATGGTACATACAAAATCTATGACCCTAATGGCATTGCTAACGCCTTTAAACATTTTTATGAAGGCCTTTACAACCTAGCGGACAACTCTTCGACAGTCCCCCCAACAGCCCAGGATATTGAACGATTCCTCAAGGCGGCTCAACTACCCGCACTCACGGAGTCACAGCTGGACTCCTTGAACGCGCCTATTACCTCAGCAGAATTACTGTCTATCATCAAATCACTGCCATCACATAAGTCTCCGGGCCCTGACGGCCTTACTAATGAATATTATAAATGTTTCTTCCCAGCCCTGATGAGCCCACTGCTGTCATTTCTGACGGCCATGGTAGATTCTGGGGTCATCCCAAAAGAAAATCAAGAAGCCCTAATAGTTACGTTGCCAAAGCCTGGCAAACCCGCCACTAGCCCCCAGAACTTTAGACCAATATCATTATTGAACACAGATTTAAAAATTTACGCTAAATTAATAGCAAGCAGACTGGCAGTCTGTCTCCCAAGTTTGATAAATTACGATCAAGTGGGGTTTGTTAAAGGGAGACAATCGTATGACAATACTAGACGTATATTGAATATAATACACCATGTCGACTCTAGAAAGGAACAGGCGGTGATCCTTGCATTGGACGCAGAGAAGGCATTCGACCGCATTTGCTGGTCGTATGCCTTTTCGGTGCTTAGAGGTATGGGGTTTTCTGGAGCTATCTTAAGAGCGATTGAGGCGTTATACTCAGCACCTTCTGCGAAAGTGTTCACTAACGGAGTAGTCTCGGACCCATTCCTCATTACAAATGGGACCAGACAGGGGTGCCCCCTGTCGCCCCTGATATTTGTTCTTTCTATAGAGCCTCTAGCCCAAATACTTAGATTAGACCCGAGAGTGGGAGGCATTGACATAGGAGGTAAATCTCATCTTATATCATTATATGCTGATGATATTATTCTCACTCTGTCTAATCCGCAGACATCTATTCCTCATTTTATGGACACTATTAGTACTTTTGGGCAATTGTCATTTTATAAATTAAACATGGCCAAATCGCAGGCATTACCTCTCAATGTCCCTCCACCCTTGCTTCAACATCTGCAATCGACTTACGATTTTGATTGGAGGAAGGACAGTGTTCAGTATTTGGGGATACAGGTGACATCATTAGGAACCCTCTACAAAAGTAACTATATCCCAATGTTAAAAATATTGCAAGAAGAGACCGAGCAAATGTCTAAAATGGATGTTTCTTGGATAGGACGGGTAGCGGCTTTTAAGATGCTGCTATTACCTAGACTATTGTACCTGTTCCGTACGCTCCCAATATCCATTCCTGTTTCCTTTTTTGAGACAGCACAAAGGGTGATTTCAAAATATGTGTGGAATGGTAGGAGGCCTAGAATCAATAAAAGCTTTTTATTTAAGCAACGAGAGGCAGGAGGGCTGGGAGTACCTGTGGTGAGGAATTATTATATAGCATCACTGGTTACTCAGTGTGCAAGGTGGAAGTCAATAGATACCTCAGTTCCATGGCTACATATAGAGCAGGCGTTTATATCTCCCCTAAAGTTGGAGGATGCGCTGTGGCTGCCCTTCTGGAACATTCCGGCTCCGGGATCCTTCTCCCCCAGTCATGTGCGCTTTGCTAATGGCATGGAAGCTAATACATGGGAAAGCAAACCCAGTTTAACATTTTCATATTGGAGAAATGCCTCTGTTATCGATGGCCTGGATGATTGATGGCATGGGGGTTTCGGGTTGGGAATTGAGGGGGATCACGCAGATTTCTCAACTATACTCTGACTCTAAACAGCCTATACCGTTTGTGGATCTTAGACAAAAATACGGAATCCACGTAGGGGATTTCCTTAAATATTTTCAGATATGACACTTCATATCTAAACATCCTGTGACGACCCTGCCCCATAACGGTTCACTTTTTGCTTTGTTGTCGACCAATGTGAGGGGATTACGATTCCTTTATGATAAAATGGATGGAATTTCGACTTTTACTAGATCCACTCCGTTTCGTTGTTGGGAGAGAGACTTAGGAATGGTCATTACTTCAGATGACTAGCAACGAACGATTAAACTGATCCATCTGTCTTTAAAATGTAGCACCCACATAGAGACAGCAATGAAGGTCATTTTACGGTGGTATAGAACTCCATCTACTTTGCAGTTAGTGTATCCCTCCATGCCTGGGAATTGTTGGAGGGGCTGTGGAGACAGAGGAACCCTTCTTCATATTCTGGGAACCTGCCCTATAATTCGTGATTACTGGGATAGTGTCTTTGAAATGCTCTCTGAACTGTTTGATGTACGTCTCCCCCCTACTGCACATATGGCGATTTTGCTACTTGGAATTCCAGGAGAACTGAATAGGCATAAGCAACTTATTTGTAAAATTCTAACGATGGCTAAACTAATGTTGGTACAGAGATGGAGGGCAACAGCCTCCCCACCTATGTCGGCCCTGTTACTAGCCATTAACAACACATATTCCTATGAAAGGGTGATCGCAATGGGTAACTACTCTTTTCACAGATTCGAAATAATTTGGGATGCGTGGATACATTCTAGATTTGTCACGTAAAAAGAACGGAATGGTATATGAAACCCAATAGAGGGGGCTGAGACAGAAATAGGGTTGGATGTGAGGCTCGCCAACCCCGTCGAAAGGGGAATCAGGGAGGAATAACCAATGCTGCGGGTACGAGTCAAATGTCCTCTGCGCAACTACACATCTCATGTAGAAGAGAAAAATGTTTACAGAGAATATACCCTAGATATAGATATCCACAGCCTAGTATATGTGCCTAAATGTTATTTCTAATGTTCACTTTATAAGTAATCTTCATATTTGGTTTTAAAGATATGCGGTTCTAAGAATGTATTTTGAAACTGTATTTCAATGTATATTAACTGTACATCGCAATATCTATTCATTTTGTTCTTTGTTTTTGTAGTCTGAAAATTTTGAAAATTTGAATAAAAAATTTTTAAACTAAACCTTGATACATCTCTGGTTACATTTTGCCAATTTTGCACAGTTTTGGTTTGACCTCGGCTTGTTTACAACCCTCTCAGACTGCCTTAAAGTTACTGGTTTGGTTATCTCTTTCAAAATGTGCACTTACAAGTTTTGGCTTTGAAACCTGGGTTCTGAGCAGCCAAGTCTCTCTTGCGACCAGCTCTATGTCGGGGGGGACGCCTTAGACTCTAAGAACCAAAACAGTATTGGAATATATGTAGAAGCTTACTTGCCAATAGTAGACCATATCTCTTTCCTGCTGTTTTGCCAAATGAAAACAGATTCTTTGGATTCCGTGTAATAGAATAAGTTATAGAATAAAACACTAGACTATCCCCAAATGGCTTAACATTTTATTAAGAAGAGTATAAGACGATAGTAAAAGGTAAGAAGATATCAAAAGGTAACATTTCACTAAGAAGAGTATAAGAAGGTCTTACAACAAGGAAAAGTATAACAGATATTAGACAGTATAATCAAACCTTGCAATACAGCAGGTATTTGCAAGGTACAATCAAATATCAAAGTCGATTAAACTGTGATATTATCCAAGCTTGCAATACAGCAGGTATTTGCAAGGTACAATCAAATATCAAAGTCGATTAAACTGTGATATTATCCAAGCTTGCAATACAGCAGGTATTTGCAAGGTACAATCAAATATCAAAGTCGATTAAACTGTGATATTATCCAAGCTTGCAATACAGCAGGTATTTACAAGGTACAATCAAATATCAAAGTCGATTAAACTGTGATATTATCCCAGCTTGCAATACAGCAGGTATTTGCAAGGTACAATCAAATATCAAAGTCGATTAAACTGTGATATTATCCAAGCTTGCAATACAGCAGGTATTTGCAAGGTACAATCAAATATCAAAGTCGATTAAACTGTGATATTATCCAAGCTTGCAATACAGCAGGTATTTGCAAGGTACAATCAAATATCAAAGTTACTTAATCAAAACTTACAACATTGCCAAGCTTCATTGATGAATTCTGATAAGGGTAGCTTCAGGAAAATATCATCAAGCCATTGCGTTCCCAATCTGCTGTGTAGATTGCAACATATGGCTGGGGGATATCATCCGTCTTTATATACCCTTTGTGTGTGTCATAGAGTGGGTGGGTTACAGAAGTGTATACATCTCTATAAGGCTTTACTCATCTCCAAGCTCACATTCTTGCGAAAGAGGCCAGTTTTCACCAGAATATGTCTTGTGACACTTAGCTTCATACAGAGTTAATCTGTAAGCTGGCGTTTAAGTCTATGTAAGCATAAAGTCAAAAACTTGCACTGAGTTGCACTTTTGAGTTGATTTTTATGTCTTATGTAGACATTAAGTCAAACAGAGCTGAACCTTCAAGCTGTCCATGTAAACATCACATAGAACAGAGTTGAACTTTGATCTGGCTTCATGTCTAGCTAGACATTAACTAAGGTTACATGATTTGACTTCTATAAACATCTTGTCAGCCATTTTATCAAGGGCAGTCATTTTGGTTTTTAGCATTACACCTGCATATCGGTGAATTGATCAAGTAGCAATTCCAATATAGATCAGGGTATTATGTATATACCAATTCCATAACAGTTAGAATCTGCTGCTACTCACTGTAATAATAATAATAATAATACAATTTATTTA
Source organism: Leptodactylus fallax (assembly GCA_947044405.1). Classification (NCBI taxonomy): domain Eukaryota; kingdom Metazoa; phylum Chordata; class Amphibia; order Anura; family Leptodactylidae; genus Leptodactylus; species Leptodactylus fallax. The sequence goes on from CAMRHE010000021.1 coordinate 7,899,009, forward strand.
TATAGCGCCAACATATTCCGCAGCACTGTACAATTTGTAGGGTTCAAGTACAGACAAAAAAGATACATTACAAAGAAATAGTCAATTCACACACTGGGACTGAGGGCCCTGCTCGCAAGAGCTTACAATCTATGAGATAGAGGGGGTGACACAGGAGGTAGCAGGGGAGGCATCAGAGATAGCATTGTTTGTACAATGATCAGACAATTTTGTAATAGAGGTTACTGTCATTACATATATATAAAACTGTATGAGCCGTCACCAGTCATGTCCTTTAACGTGCAGATGGTGCCTGGACATATATAAAGTTAGTCTGATACAGCTTCACATCCTGTGAGGTAATGCGGGAGCGTGAACAGAGGGTACGTTTTAGGGAATCTAACTACGGAAGGGTTTACATTAGGAGTTGTGATGGGCCTGCCTGAAAAGATGTGTCTTTAGTTTGCGCTTGAAGCTGTAGAAATTGGGGATTAATCTGATAGTCTGGGGTAGTTCTGATAATAGAGGATGTTAGTCTTAGATCATTGAGTAAACGGAGAGTACGGGTTGGGCGATAGACAGAGATGAGGGAGGAAATGTAGGGAGGTGTAGCATTATGGAAAGCCTTGTGGATGAGGGTGATAAGTTTACTGTATCACTGTACTTCTATTGCCAAAAACGTACATGTTTGGATCCTGTTCTTGAGAGAAATGCAGCCTGCAATAGTTTTCTGAATTGTTAAAAAACAGTTTCCAAGTTTTCCAAGAAAAGTTAATAGCAATAGGATTATAATGTACATGAATACACTTGCATCCTCTTGTGGCAGTATACAGGAGTTTTTTGTTTTTGTTTATTTTATGGTAAGCATTAAAAATAATGCATGCCTCACTTGTATGGCAAAAACATGGGGTGACTCTAACCTAACAAAGAAACCAATATTCCCTGGTGAGTTTCTTGACTTTAAGTATTTGGACTAATAATGCAAACGAAAAGTAATTATGCACTGGGCTTTATCACAATCTTTTCTGTATCAGCATGGAATCTTACTATGTCTTTTCTTGGCAAACTTTAACTGATTGACAGAATAAAGCTGCTTACCAGAGTCAAAATCATAATAAATGTATTAAGTTCTTAAAAAGGGAAAAAAATTGCAGATAATTCTATAAAAACCTGGTGTACTAGACATAGTGCACCTAGTGACAGGGGTCTCTGAAGAGACTAACTTAACTCAAAGCCAAGATGACATCACTTTTCCTTTCAAAAGTGACATTCTCTTTGCTATTCTTCCACAAAACAACATACAAGAGGACAAGCAACTGAGCATCCTACAATACTTTTTAGTTACAGATACTTCAGACCTCTTATAAACTTTCCTTATTAATGCCTATATTATATAGAATATTAGTCTTTGAATATAGCTCACTGTAGACAGATTTAAAGCTACACCATACTCTAACAAAGAGGATTTCGTAAATATTAGTAAACTTTTCTTTAAACTTTCCCCTATCAAGAGCTTTATCTGTAGCAGATTTGGTAGGAGTTGTATTTCTTCATTGTATCTTTACACCATGCTGTTCTTAGGCCGGGGCCCCGATTTGGCCTCAACATTTTACAGTGCCTGTAAAGTGGATGGGATACTGGCTAATCCCATCCACACATTGCAAAAAAAAATAAAAAATCTGCAGCGGAAATGCTACAATTTTCAAAAAACATCACGTTTTTGTAAATCCCATCATGTCAATTATATCTATGGAAACGCTAGCGGTTTCTGTATAGGTATAATAGGGACAGAAAGTCTACAGACGACAGACGAAAACTCTGCTGACTTTCTGTGAAAAGTGCTGCAGAAAAAAATACAATGCATTTCTGCCATGGTCTTTTCCACAGTGCTTGCTATGTGGGGCCTTAGCCTAAAATTGGATTCCCCACAAATATAACCATACTCAATTTTGTAGACAATTGAAATTTAAACATTTTTGTTAATATAAATAATTAGAAGTTTTGTAGAGTTTTAAAGATTTTCTCTAATAATCTTGGTGGTGACAGTCTTTTGTCTTGATACCTTGCAATTGGATATGACAACGAATGCAGGAACTTTCTGTTTTCTAACAAGCTGAGTAAAAAGCTCAGTCATGATTTCTTTATTGTGGCCAGGTATCTTCTTGTGCATGCACTGTACTTGCCCGTTTCTGTGCGAGTAATATGGAGATCCCGGCTGGGTTTGTGACAAGTGACATACCATAGAAAGTTCTTGCATTCATGGTCGTATGTATTGGCAACCTCTCAACCACTTTAATGTTCAAATTTCTATGTTAGTTACGGCTAAAGCAACGTTTTTGTAGCAGATTTTTTTGTGTTTTTTTGAGCCAAAGCCAAGAATGGCTACAAAAAGAATGGGAAATATATAGGAATTACTTCTACTTCTACCGTCCACTCCTGACTTTAGCTCAAAAAAATGTAGCAAAACGCAGCATTTCCTCAGTTATAATTGACATGCTGTGGTTTTCAAAAACGTTCACAGCTTTTCCGCTGCAGATTTTTTTTTCTGCAATGTGTAGATGGGATTAGCCAGAATTCTATCCACTTTGCAGATACTGTTAAATGCAGTGGCAAAATGCTGCATCTTCGTATCATGGGGCTTCAGCCTTAAGATAATTTTTCAAACCAAATTGGAAGAATAACTTTACTTTAAGAAAAATATAAGATAAAATAAATTTAGAGTATTGTGGTGAGGGAATTGAAATAATTAAGTTTGACAAGTTTGATCTTTTTCATTATGTGCGTTCTAGCGAAAACCCATCCACACATTGCATTGCACACATTTGCAGAAAATACGCGCAGCGGAAATTGCAGCAGTTCAAAACTCCTAGGGGGTCTAAAAGTAACATTTAAAAAAAAGATAAAACTTATATATATATATATATATATATATATATATATATATATATATTGTGACAAGACCAGGGGCAAAGTGGTAGACGGAGAATACATTTCTCCCAGGTTCTTGTCATATTCCTTCTAAAAGCACCTGGGAAAGGTGTGTTCCTTGCTGGAGGGTTTTATCTAAACCCTGGTAAAAGTTCTGGCTGCTGGAGTAGGCAGAGTTGGGTGTGGCTCTACTCCATTCAGCCACTTCAGGTTTTGGGATGTCTGGGGGATAATTCCTTGGTTCCTGAAGTGTGTATATAAGGGCAGACAGCACACAGTTATTTCGCTTTCTCTGCTCCTTGGAAATCACTGTGAGTTACACTGCTGTATGTTGTGTTTAGGGAACTGTGCAGTAGGCCCAGCTCTCTCTAGTTAGATACCTGTATTGTGTATTGTAGGTAGTGGCCGAACGGCTAGGATTTTATTTTGTATTTTTATTGTTTTGTTTTCCTTAAACCTCTAATAAAACTGGTTGCGGCCAGTTGCACCATACTTGGCTGGACTGGACTCTAATTGCTGTGCCAAAAAGTGCTCGTCTATCTGAGGAGATGACGATCCCTGAGCTAATCCCATTACAATATATTAAAATCTCAATCACCCCCCTTTCTCTTGATCAGATATAAAGTAAAGCCTCCCATAAAAAGTTTAATAAAAAGCAATCAAAGCATCAGATATTCCCCAAAAAGGTGCAAATAAAAAGTACATCTGGCCCCACATAAAAATAACACTTTATGCAGCCCCATGTATGGAAATATTAAAAACTTATGGTGTCAGAATGTCGTGACTCCAAGAAAACTATATATATTTGGTATTGCCATAATTGGACTGACGAAATTCAGGTAACATGTCAATTTGGCTGCAAAATGAATGTTGTAAAAATTAAGCCCATAAGAAAGTCACATAAACGCAGTTTTTCTCTAACTCCACCCATTCAAATTTTTTTTACACCTTACTTTTAAGTTCAACATGTCTTGCAAAAATTAAGCCCTCATATGGCTCTTTAAATGCAAAAATAAAAGTTACGGCTTTTGGAAGGTGGAGAGTAAAAAAAATTAAAAACAAAAATTAAAAAAGGGCTGCGGTAGGAAGGAGATAATTGATATTGTTAAATTTATGAAATATTACATAAAAGACCATGTTGTACATCATTAAAAAAGTACATACAATATCTGCTTAATAGGATCTCATTGCAGCACTTCTGTGTTCATTATCCATCATAGAAAGTAAAGTAGAGCCTATTCTGTTGTTGGAACTAGCGAAAAGAACAAAAAACATTTATAAAATGCACCAAATACTGGACATTTTTCATTTTTAACTTCTCTACCTTTCAAACTTTTTTATTTTTCTGTAAACATAGCTAAGTGAAGCCTTATTCTTTGTGTGGCAAGTTGTACTTTCATTTTGCACCATTTTGGATTAAATATAATCTTTTAATTAGCTTTTATTAATGTATTTTGGGGGAACAGAATTCTATCAGAATTTTTTCAGTTTGTTTTTACAATGTTCACTATGTATTAAAATGACATGGAAACTTTGGAGGGTCATTATGTTTTACTGCTTTTACAGACCTACTGTAATGGAACCCTTAAGAACATCCCTCTCTCCAACAGTCCCACCAAGAACATGGTAACAAATAATGACAAAAGCCAACTTGTTGGGTAAAAATGTGGGGGTCAGTCACAGCTTTATTAAATAAATGATAACATTTAAGCAGAAACCTTGCTACCCCTTGACCACCTACACGGTGGGCATGTTTTAGATGTTCCACGGGTGACACGTCTGTACTCCTCTCTACAGCTGAAAGGGGACAAGGTCCTGCCATATGTCACTGGAGCTCAGTGTACCCCTACACCGGGGTCCAACTCCCCCCAAGCAGCAGGAACAGAGTCCTTTCAACCCCGTCCTGAATACCTGACAGGAAAATATCCAAACCTATATTAGTCAATATTTGTTCCCAGTCGTTAAGTGTGTTTTCCTGATTGTTTGTACCTTAAATGAATAGAAAAAAGTTATTATTCCCTGTAAACTTTGCTGTTGTGATCAGCATAATGATATTTTGAAATTGATATATTTTTAAGGATATTCGCAATATTTCAAGATACTTAAGAAGCTTCTGGAATTGTGAGAACTATCAAGAAGTTTCTAGAACTGCCCAGAATTATCTAGAACTTTCTGGGACTGTACAGAATTGTAGGTAGCTGTATAACTACAGTTATATAGGGCCACTATAGCCCTTGCTGAGAGACGGAGAGACAGGATCTAATTGATTGGGATTGCATAGTAAGTGGCAGGGGCGCACCGCTAATGAGGCGAGGTGAGGCGGCCGCCTCAGGCGGCACTGTCCGGGGGGCGGCATTTTTACTATTTAATGTAAACCACCCCAGGACAGGCCGCTTTAAAAAAAAAAAAAAAAAAAAAAAAAAAAAAAAACAGAGCTGAGCGCGGCCTGTCCTGGGCTGGTTTACAAGACGTCGCATCTCAGCGCAGGCGGCGATACAATGACGTCATCACGCCGCCTACGCTGAGACACAGACGTCGCGGACAAGAGGAGGAGGCGGCAGCTGCATCAAGGCATCGCAGGTGAATATAACTTTTTTTTTATCTATATAAATAGGCCGTAACCTGTTGGAGTATCCCCGGCAGGTAACGGCCTATTTATTTACCTACCCGCGTCTGCTCGTGGCCGCCCCCCGCTTCCCCTTCTGCTATGGGCCGCAGAAAGGGAAGCGGATGCCGCTGTGAGCGACCGCGGGGATCGGTAAGTTAGGCCGCGGGCCGCAAATACTACTATTATTATACTCCGGGGTCTATTCAGACCCCGGAGTATAATAATCGGAGGCCTAGGGTTGGTGAGGGAACATAAAAACAGTGTTACTCACCTCCTGCGATCCGATGTAACTCCGAGCAGGCTTGAGGCCTGTGGTGACGTCATCAGGTCGCGTCGCCGGCCTGATCACGTGACGTGTGTGCGCAATTAAACAGGGCCGAAAGCTGCAAGGAGTGCACCGGTGTCCAGGATAGGTAAGTAACTCTGATTTTTATGTTTGTATTCTCCCCTGGGTCTCCAATCATTATACTCTGGGGTCTGAAAAGACCCCAGAGTATAATAGTTCATGGGTCGGCCACTATGGGGCATAATACCCTGTGCAGGGACCACCGTAGAGCATAATACCCTGTGCAGGGACCACCGTAGAGCATAATACCCTGTGCAGGGGCCACTCTGGAGCATAATACCGAGTGCAGGGGCCACTATAGAGCATAATACCGAGTGCAGGGGCCACTATAGAGCATAATACAAGTGCAGGGGCCACTATGGAGCATAATACCAGTGCAAGGGCCACTATGGAGGATAATACCAGTGCAGGAGCCACTCTGGAGCATAATACCAGTGCAGGGGCCACTATGAAGCATAATACCGTGTGCTGGGGCCACTATAGAGCATAATACAAGTGCAGGGGTCACTATGGAGCATAATACCAGTGCAGGGGCCAATATGGGGCATAAAACTGTGTGCAGGAGTTGCTGCGGAACATAATACCGTGTGCAGTGGCCAATGTGGGGCATAATACCGTGAGCAGGGGCCACTATGGAGCATAATACCGTGTGCAGGGGCTGCTGAGAGGCATAATACAGTGTGCAGGGGCCGCTGCGGGCCATAACACTGTGTAATACTGTGTGCAGGGGCTGCTGTGGAACTTTATAGTGTGTGTAAATGGGGCGCTATAAACATGGGCTATGGCACCTGTTTATATTATACGCTGTCTGTTTATAGTGACCGTGTGATGTAATTGTAGCCTTGTCACATACTGTAGACATGTACAGGACGAGGCTGTAGTTACATTACATGGCCGCTATGAGATGAAATACACTATGTAAACAGAGAAGCAGTCACGGCGCTTACACAGGTACCATTCAAACAGCTGATCAGTGGGGGTCCTGGGTTTTTGAACCCCACTGATTAGTTTATTAATGACCTGGAAATCCTTTTAATTAGTTAACACCTGGGGTATTATTAATAAGGGGCACTATTTATACAAGGTACACACGGACATTATTAATATAAAGATGCACTTGGGAGTATTATTCATTATGGGGGGTTATATCATATATTTTATAATTGGGGGTAGCAGCAGGATGGGGGCTTTGTGTAGGTGAGGACAATGTTTGTTGGATGCCTGGAAAAGTGAGGAGCCAAAGATGTCTGTGCTGCAAACTTTACAGAGACAAGTCACAGCTGGAAGAAATGATCATGGCGGTCCAGAGGGAAGAGAAGGGAAATGTGACCGATTAGTCAGAGACGTCACCTGTAAGTCACAGAATGTTACTGCCCTGTATTCACTTAAATGATAAAGGATAAATACCTGAGTGATGGGGGTCTGTCTGCTGAGACCCCCACTGAGCCTGAGAATTGGGTTTTTTTCCCCCCACTAGGTGGGAATCCAGCCTGGCTGCAGCCATATATATAGGTGTGTCACTTGGTGGATGGACGAACCCGCGTGGCTCTCATTCACTTCAATGGGAGTGCCAAAGATACCCGAAGTCCAGTACTCAGCTATCTGCGGGGCTCCTATTATAGAGAATGGGGGCCACATGGGCTCGTCCATCCACCAAGCAGAAGATATGGGAAGTTACTTTCATTGTTAATGCTGTGTTGTTGATCTGATACTGAAGTAATACAGGAAGAAGAATTCTTAAAAACTGTTTTAGAACTTTGTGTATTGTGTATATTGTGCGACGATAACAGTGTGTTAAACTAGTAGCATGGAAACTCAGTTTTTTTTTGTTTTTTTTTTGGGGGGGGGGCGTCTTTCTATAGTCCGCCTCAGGCAGCAAAGAGGCTAGGTTCACCACTGCATAAGATTCATTATTCTTACCAAACTGTACTTTCTAAATAAAGATTGTAATAATTAAATGTTCTCATCCCTGTTTCCAAAAGTCTTAATTCTAAATTTGTCCCGTAGTTCAACTTCTATTTTGCTATTCATTATGATAAATTTAATTTTTTATTTTACTATTTTTATGAAAAAAATCTGTACCATAAAGAATTAAAGGGGTTTTCTGGGCAAAAAAATAATTTTCAGAAAAGGTCTGTTAGTGCTATTAACACTTTCGCTTCCAGGGGTTTTCTGGATATTTTGCACCTCTGGTAGCCAGGGCAATTTTCAAAGTTTTGAGATGGACAAATAAAACCTAAATTGCAACATTAAAAAAAAAAATTATACTTACCTCCATACCTATATATTTCCTCAAAGTAGACACCTGTAGCATTGTCAAAATGCCATTTGGTACTGTATACAAACAGGCACCTTCATGCAATTTTGATTAAAAGTGTATGTTTTATTAAAAAAAAAAATGCAAATAAATTTACATTAGTTGCTAAAAGTGGAAACCAAACAAAATGTTTTATGTACCAAACCTGCTAAAAATAAGAGGTCAACATGTGCAAAGTTCATTAATATTACTAAGGGCTACATCTGCATGCACATACAGTTGTGCTAAAAAGTTTACATACCCCGGCAGATTTTTTGTTTTTTTTGGCCTTTTTTCAGAGAATATGAATGATAACACAAAAACTTTTTCTCCACTCATGGTTAGTGGTTGGTTGAAGCAATTTATTGTCAAACTTCTGTGTTTTCTCTTTTTAAATCATAACGACAACCAAAGACATCAAAATGACCCTGTTCAAAAGTTCACATACCCTGGTGATTTTGGCCTGGTAACATGCCCAGAGGTTGACACACAGGGGTTTGAATGGCTACTAAAGGTAACATCCTCACCTGTGACCTGTTTGCTTGTAATCAGTGTGTGCATAAAAGCTGAGTGAGTTTCTGGGATCCAGACAGACTGTTGCATCTTTCCTCCAGCCACTGACGTTTTTGGATTGTGAGTTATGCGGAAAGCAAAAGAATTGTCCACAGTTCTACGGGAAAAGGTAGTTGAACTGTATAAAACAGGAAAGGGATACAAAAAGATATCCAAGGAATTGATAATGCCAGTCAGCATTCAAACTTTGATTAACAAATGAAAACTCAGGTAGACCAACCAAAATTTCGTTCACAACTGCCCGGAAAATCGTTCAAGATGCAAAGAAAAACCCACACATAACATCAGCTAAAATACAGGACTCTAAAAACTATCGGTGTGGCTGTTTCAAGATGCACAATAAGGAGGCACTTGAAGAAAAATGGGCTGAATGGTCGAGTTGCCAGAAGAAAGGCATTACTGCGCAAATGCCAAAAAGAATCTCGCCTTCAATATGCCAAACAGCACAGAGACAAGCCTCAAAACTTATGGAACAAGGTAATTTGGAGTGATGAGACAAAAATCGAACTTTTTGGCCAGAACCATAAATGTTACATTTGGAGAGGTGTCAACAAGGCCTATGATGAAAAAAAAAAAACACCATTCCTACTGTAAAGCACGGAGGTGGATCACTGATGATATGGGGATGTGTGAGCTTCAAAGGCACAGAAAACTTGGTCAAAGTTGAAGGAAAGATGATTGCAGCACGTTATCAGCAAATACTGGAGGCAAATTTGAATTCATCAGCCAGGAAACTGTGCATGGGACGTACTTGGACATTCCAACATGACAATGATCCAAAACACAAGGCCAAGTCGACCTGTCATTGGCTACAGCAGAAGAAAGTGAAGGTTCTGCAGTGGCCATCTCAGTCTCCTGACCTCAATATCATTGAGCCACTCTGGGGAGATCTCAAGCGCGCAGTATATGCAAGACGGCCCAGGAATTTACAGGAACTGGAGAATTTTTGCCAAGAAGAATGGGCAGTTTTACCATCTGAGAAAATAAAGAGCCTCATCCACAACTACCACAAAAGACTTCAAGCTGTCATTGATGTTAGTGGGGGCAATACACGGTATTAAGAACTGTGGTATGTGAACTTTTGAACAGGGTCATTTTGATGTTTTGGGTTGTCATTATGATTTAGAAAGAGAAAACACAGAAGTTTGACAATAAATGGCTTCAACCAACCACTAACCATGAGTGGAGAGTTTTTGTATTATCATTCATATTCTCTGAAAAAAGGCCAAAAAAAACAAAAATCTGCCAGGGTATGTAAACCTTTTAGCACAACTGTATCTTCATAAAATCACCAGAACTGGAAGGAACAAAAAGCTGTTTTGAAGCTGGAAATGTTAAAAAAAGGATCACCCTATAAAATGTAGGGATTTACACACCATGAAAAGCAAGTGCACCCCTAAACCCTATATATTTCTTGAAAGTAGACAACCTGAAAATTACATGTGTCTCAATGGGTTATCAATAGCCATTTCCACCTTCATGTAACTTTGTGACAAACACAAATAATGTTTTTTTTTTTTAAAACAAAAAGGAACAAAAACATAAATTTGCACCTAAAACTCCTATTTAATTGTACATTCACACGCAAAACACATATAAAATATATAAAATAATAGAGCAAGGTGTACACAATTTATATATACTGATAAACATCAACTACTATAAGAGCTCGTATTCTCAAAAACACTGATACAGAAGAAATGCAATATTTTGCTGTTGTTCACTAATATGCTAAACATCTAAACTGCACATAGCAAACTGTGACTGTGATACCAAAATGTAATTTTTTTGAGATTGTACAGCATACCATATATAAAAACACAACTTAATATTTCATCAACCACCTTCATGCAAATTTGCAGCAGAGATTACAAGCAAAAATTGCACAAAAAGTCAATTTTGCCACTCAAGCAATCACTTGCATGCTCAAGCAATCACTTTCTGCAAACAAAGTGTACTTTCCTAGAAACTGCAAGATGTGAGGATTTCATACATAATATATATATATATATATATATATATATATATATATATATATATATATAAATTTTTTTTTTTAAATTTATTTATTTATATAGCACCATTAATTCCATGGTGCTTTACATATGAGGGTTTACATACAGTACACAGAATATAAAAAACAAACACAACGCTAACAGTGACCAACTGACACAGTGGGATAGAGGGCCCTGCCCGCAAGGGCTTATAATCTATGAGGGAAGAGGAATAGAGACAGAAGGTCAGGGGAGTGACTGTTCACAAGCTGGTTTGGTGGCAGTAGCGTTATTGGAGGTTGTAGGCCTTCCTAAATAGCTGAGTCTTCAGGGCCTTCTTGAAGCTTGTGATTGTGGGGGACAGTCTTATGTGTCTTGGTATTGAGTTCCAGAGTATGGGGGATGCAAGGGAGAAATCTAGGAGACGGTTGTGTGAAGAGCGAATAAGAGCAGAGCGGAGTAGGAGGTCTTTGGAGGATCGAAGGTTGCGTGCAGGCAGGTAGTGGGAGATATATTAGGTCGGAGATATATGGAGGGGACAGGTTCTGGATGGCTTTGTATGTCAGCGTTATCATTTTTAACTCTATTCGCTGGGCAACAGGTAGCTAGTGAAGGGATTGGCAGAGAAGAGCGGCGGCTGAAGAACGTGGGGAGAGGTGTATTAAGTGAGCAGCACAGTTTCGGGTGGGCTGGAGGATTGCGAGAGTATTTGCTGGGAGGTCATGGAGAAGGGTGTTATAGTAATCTAAGCGGTAGATTATGAGGGCATGGACTAGCATCTTTGTAGTTTCAGGGGTGAGGAAGGAGCTGATTCGATGGATGTTTTTGAGTTGGAGTGGGCAGGAGGTGTTGAGGGTTTGGATACACACCACACATTTATATATATTTACAGGTGCAGATGTTAAAGAAACACCAAAATCGCAGAAATGCGACAACCAATTATGTGCATGTAAATTAAATAGGAGCTTACATAGAAATATAATTTTCTATCACCCTATAGAAATTGTAAATCTAATGAATAAGTATAATCTCTATACCTAACTAATGTGATAAATAGGTCCAGTTTCAGATTAGAGTAACACAGCCACTTTATTGCTCACATATTATGAACGCAACCTCTGAAGTTCCTGTGGTTCATCATTACTGGTGTTACAGAATCATAATTCTAGATCTCATGACTACTGGAAGTCCAGGTGTTTTGTGAAAGTGTTTTGTGTAAGTGTTTGGTGCAACTTTTTTGGCATTGTGATCTGGACGATGGTAAATGCCCGTGTCGCAGCGCCAATAAAATTCTGAGATTAGGCTCAGACAGGTATTACATTATCCCTCTAACAATGGGAGCAAAAGTATAGTATTCTCTCTGATAAGGAGAGGGGATAGCAAGAACAGAAGTCCACGCTACCCCCCCAGGTCACATACAGGTTATACACAGACTTATCATTGTCTCTGCAGTCTGCAGCTCTTCTCCTTCCCCCTCCTCATCATCCTTCACACAGCTCCAGGATGTTGCCTGAGGCAGGCGGGGGGGAAGAAACTTTAGAGCCCCATATCTCAAGATCTGTGAGGGCTACGAAGATGAACTTGGATTCATTTTGAAGATTCACCAAGATCATTATAATAGACCTTACAGATTTGGATCGATTTGCTGTTAAAAATGCTGTTGGGAATTGAGATTTGCATTGGGATCTCAAAGACGAATAGCGTTTTCACCAGTGAATCTGGATCTGTAAGGGCTATCATGATGATCTTTGTATCATTTTAAAGATGAGATTCTTCATAGCCCTAACTGATTCTGAGAAATCAGTATTAGTAGTAAGGACATACTACATATATCCTCCACTACAGAAGTGCCATCCTGACCGGACGTGTATATATACGTGGGTGGCAGAGAAAGCGCTAATAGGTTAATAAGTGCACCCAAATACCTTTAGCAGTGTTTTGAGTGATGTATGGGCTCTCTGGGAACTCCTGGCATCATCTGCATTTGTTTTTCATCTGCATCTTCCTGTTTTGTGCCTTTCCTACAACTCCCATGAGTCCGTGGGCTGCACTCAAAGATGACCTGCCCACTACACCCTCAGCAGCCATCTTTAAACTCCTAGTTCCTCACTCAATAACCTCCTCTTTTGGCAGTAATATTCACTTCCGTATATATCATCATTACAGTCACACAGGGAGCTTCAGGATAACTCCTTCTAGATGCTTTTTTGGCATTTGGTATATATATAATATTATATATATATATATATATATATATTATATATACATACATACATACATACATACATACATACATACATACATATACACATATACACACACACACACACACACACACACACACGTATGCATACACACATGTATCTCTCTCACAACTAGCTCTCTCTCTCTATATATATATATATATATATATATATATATATATATATATATACACACACACTGGTTCCCTGTCTCCCTGCAGGTCTCCACAGTACACTCTCCTGGTGCAGACACTCCGTCTGGAGTTGGTGCCCCCAACTATGGGTGTGGCTGAGGAGCTTTTCAAGCCTGGCTCTGGGTCACTCACTAGCGCCCTCTGGGTTCACACTCTCACATACCCTCCCCCTCAGCTCACTACCCATGGGGTGAGCTACAATGGGACAAGACATATTATGTCGACGTCCCTCTTCAATCCTGTACACTTGTCCAGTGTCTCTCCAAATGTCCCCATCTGGCGGTCTCAACCTCCAAGTTCCAGTCAGTAGATTTTTCCGGTTTCTCATCAATTTAAATGCTACGCCAAGATCCTGGCCATTCTGTGCAAAGGCAAGTTCTACTTTATCACCTTCAAAATTTGCTGTACAGGGGATCACATCATTTTCATCACATTTCTCGCCATAATCTTCAGCCATTCCATTGCATGACTTTGATCCCTTTAGTAAATAGCCGTAAGAATCTTCATCTTCACCTATCATGAATCCACAGGAGCTCAGAGACCAACTAACACGTACTTCATGCACATCAATGTCTTTAGAGTATAAATGTTTCACGGGTACCTTTTCTGTAACCTTCATGTCAAAGCAAACTTTGCCATCATCATCAAGGCTTAGAAGTTTAGGAGACATAGGCTGCTTGCTCTCCTCTTTGTTTGAGATACACAAGCTCTGTACTGCAATATCTTCTCCTTCTGCACGAGGGCCATATAGTACACCCTCACAAAATAGATCACGCTGAACTACATTTTCTGGTATGTCTTTAACAACTGCTACATCATATATTGGAATGGTTTCTTTATAAGACTTCCACATCTGTACGACAGCAGGAGAACCACTTCCATACTCTATTCTTACCTCCTCTTTCTCATACGCATAACTTCCTGGAGGCATTTTGCTGTACTGTGATAGATTGCAAGAATTTTTGTGAAAATCCCTTTCTGACAGTACAGGAGCTGGTGATATCATCATCTCAACATTCTCCAAGTTATTTTCATTCTCTGTGCTAACACCAGAGGACTGGGATACCAAGTTTCCAACATCACAGTCTTTACTGTCAGTACCCAGATGCTTTTTGGTTACATGTTCTGGCTGCCTTAATGGCTCTGCTTTCTCTGCCTCTATGCTGGCAGCTTTCTTCATTGCCACCTTTTTCTGCACAGCCTCCATCTCAGTTTTTACTATTGCAACTTGCAGATCTTCCTCAGTCCTTCGCACTGCATCTTCTATGGCAGCAGATGTAGATGCCATCTCTTTATCCATCATGTCTCCTAGTTCTTCCTGCTTGATATCCAAGCTCTTAGGTCTCAACTCTTCTCCAAGTCCTAGGATATTCTGCAGTGTTCTTCTAACACTTGTCAGGTCAGCAGCCATCAAAGGCTGCTTATCCTTCAGATCATTCAGATACTGTAAACTCTGGCTTCCACTTTCCCTGCAGTTGTCTACAAGACGATCTCCATGGTCTGGTGGTGCCAAGTGAGACGTTGCACTGCCATTTACAATTGTATCTGCTGTTAAGTGTGCAAACTGTGCCAGTGCTCCAACTAAGTCAGAGGCATCTGTCATATTCTGTATGTATTTGGAGTGCCCATTCGAGAGGGAGGTTAATGAGTCTATAGCAACTTTTGCTTATTTTACCAGGTAATCTGGTGAACTAGTGCAGCGGATATGTAGAGGATCATCAAGTTTAGCAACTGCATCCTGGATGATATTTTCTGCTTCCCCCACTGTTCCCTGAATTATCTTGAACTGATTCTCCAACATCTTCTGATAAAGCTTCTGCTCATCTGCAGACTTTTTGTCAAGTCTTTCATTCAAGTCCCGTATCTCAGTGGCTCTCTTATCTTGCTCTTGGTTGAATAAAGACTCTATCTCTTGAGTCACGTTTTTCACGGACAGCAGCTCTGATTCTTTAGAGGTTAACAGGCTCTGCAATGAGTCCTTCTCAGCTTCTAGTGCTGCAAGCTTTGAAGATTGTCCAATACTGAACAGTCGGCATCTGCACTAAGACTGCTGCAATTGATCCAATTCTTCTCTTTTAGATTCAACTTCGGTTTTTAACTGTTCTATCTGAAACTCCATCTGTTCCTTGATGCTTGCAACTTCCTCCTGTTTGTCCAGTTGCACCTTTAGTTTAGCAACAAGCATTTTTAGATCTACAATCTCAGCAGATAAATTAGACAGGTTTTCCTCAAACTGAATCCTCATGTCTTCTGTCTGGAGTTCCAATTCTCTCTTGGCCTTTTCCAGCTTGTCATAAGCATTGGCTTTGTCCTCATACAATATCTGCACAGATTCCAGGTTTTTCTCAACTTCCTTGTGACTCTCCGGTAAGGTTTGTAAATTCTGAGCATGGACAGACGACATCTCCATCAATTCTTTGTTTTTATTTTGCACCAAAACAGACAATTTCTCATTATCTTCACAAGATCCTGACAGCGCCCTCTCCAGGCTACATATTCTAGCTTTGAGTTCCATTTCTCTTTGTTCCAGAACTCCAGTTCTGCTCTGCCATTCCTTCACTTCATTGGTTAGCCGAACCTGCTTTAGTTCATGCAAGTTTTGCTCTGACTGCAATGTCTGCACCACATATTCTAAATCACTCTCTGTCAGACACATACTTCCTCAGCTCTACAAGTTCATTTTCTTTATCAGTTAACGCAGCCAAAAGTTTTTCACACTTCCTGACGTGGTCATCCAAACATTCTGACTGACACTGCAAAAATTCACTTCTCTCACGTTTAGCAGTTTCAAGGTCATCTCTTAATTTTTCAATGACACTCTCTTTAGCAATGGAGTCTTGGACATGCTGTTCCTTTAAATCCTGCAATTGCTTCTCAAGCACTTGCTTTTGCTCTACACTCTGTATAACTTTATTAGAGCACATTTCATTTCAGCAAACTCCTTCTTAGTGACACAGTCCATTCCAGGCAAACCCAGCACCACATTTTCACAATGACTAGGATATGAACTCTTCATAGAGTCAAGCTCTTTCTTTAACTTAAGGTTCTCTTTTTCTGATACCTCAGCAGGGAGATATTCATTCATAGTTTTTCTTAAGCACCTCTGTTCTAAGTCACTCTCATGTAACCCATTATCTTTACTTGCACTCCACATGCTCTGTTGCGGGTTTTGTGTCTCTCTGCCTTGAGACTGCTGCACTAATAAACCTGTGCACAACTTCTCTGCTTTCTTACATGCTGAAATTTTCTTTTTCTTGCCCATGGTTTAATAGCAAGATTACACAATATTCCACAGCAACCTTGGGTTCAACCGGCAGCAACGTTTTGCTATCTTCTGCAGTCACATGTATTTAAACAGTTAACTTATGTGGCACTACAACAACCAGCATTTTCTTCTGTCTTCCACAGAAAACACCAACATGGCACCATAGCCTTTCACATAGACTGTTTGCAATATCCAGCTTCTACACACATTGCTTACTTTCTTGCCATCAGCAAGCACTTTACAGACTTCTGAGCCACAGTATACACAAAGTCCATTCCCTGGATTCCTCTTCCAGAGTTTTACTTTCACCAGTTTTTGCACACAATTTGCTATTTTGCAGTTCCACTCACCCCTCCTGGGTTTCTTAGTTGAAATCACAGATTTCTTCCTGCTGTAGGCCACAATGCACATTTAGCAGTACTGCAGTTAGCAAACACTTGTCTTCCAGGATTTACGTGGATCTCTTTATGCCCGCATCCGAAGCACCATATATGGTAATTTGGGGGGATTTAGCCTCAAAGGCGGAAGCCTCCTGGACTCGACAGCGGTGTAGGTGGTAATGGGTGCCGAGAAAAGCAGCATTCAGACGGTGCTAATCCAAAGTAAAATGGCTTTTATTCAGCTTACAAATGGAACAAAAAATAACAAACAGCCTGGCTCAGTTAGTCCTTTCAGGACCCCAGTCCTCTTGGGACAGACTGCCCGTCCGTCTCCAGCTGGTTCCCCATCTCCTTGCTTCCTGCAGGTCTCCACAGCACTCTCTCCTGCTGCAGACACTCCGTCTGGAGTTGGTGCCCCCACCTATGGGTGTGGCTGAGGAGCTTTTCAAGCCGGGCTCTGGGTCGCTCACTAGCGCCCTCTCGGTTCACACTCTCATTATGTGTGTATATATATATATATATATATATATATATATCTCCTTGTTAGAAATGTATGTCTCTCTCTTTCTCATATACATACAGTGTCGGTCTGAAGGGCCTAGGGCCCACCAGAGGAACTTGTTCCGGGGGCCACCCAACAGTTTCCTGCTAACAGCCTACACCACAGCTCCTTCACTGAAATCTTACATATGTGCTGACTATCCTGAGTATTTTCCCAGTATTGCCACCTGTGCCCTATAGTACTGTGCAGGCACCAATAGCTCAATGGCTGATTCATACATAGTACTGTATGGGGATTGATACAGCCTTGGCGTACTACACGTATGTGCAAAATTATAGTGAGGGAGCTGAGTCCCCCACAGTATAATACACCACATGGTATATAATGCTCAACAGTGCCCTCCACAGTATAATATATTCCAAAGTGGCCCACACACAGTATAATATGCTCCATATTGGCACCTACACAATATAATATGTTCCACAGGCCTCCGCACAGTATAATATGCTCCATAGAGGCCCCCACACAGTATATGCTCCAGAGTGGCCCCCGCTCACTATAATATGCTCCACAGTGGCCTGATGAGTATAATATGCTCCACAGTGGCCTTCACACAGTATAATATGCTCACAGTGGACCCTGCACAGTATAATATGCTCCACAGTGACCCCGCACAGTAAAAATGACGCTTTCAATCTGGGCTCCTGTCCCAACTCTCCCTCCTCTTCCCTGTCTTGCCCTCTCAACTGCACACATGATTGATAGCTCTGCATGTATATATGCCTGGCCGCAAGAGTCAACAGCCTGCTCAGGGTATTGGATTGGCTGGCAGTCTCTGGCGACATCAGAAACTGATCAGCTGTTTGCAAGCTGAGTTGAACAACAACAAAAGCCTGTGGCCAGCTCACTTGTAACTGCTTACAGGTGATAAACTACTTCAGTAATGTTACTGGACGTGGTAACGTACAAATGGAGGTGCCAGATGCCCAATACAGCTGGAATGCTGGCAGCTGCACATGACGGTACTCCGGCTGTATTGCGCAAGCACAGGCATCTGCCACCTACAAGAAGAAGTGACGTCCCATACCCTGATGCTCTGGACCAGATGGAAGTTAGGTATTGTGGGTTGGGGGTATGGAGCACAGATGATATCCCGTGCCCAGAAAGGAAAATTTCCATAATCCCCGCAACGTAAGTGGAAGGACTAAAAATGTGCTTGGGGCGGTCACATGACCGTCCCAGAGATAGGAACATTTTGGAAAAAGTGAGTAAATTACAAATTTGGAGAGGGGGCATGGGGAACTAAAGGTAAAATTATAGATTTATCCTGGACAACCCCTTTAATTATGCTCATTTCACGTATAAATGTATATGAAGCCTAATGTTAACTTGTGATTTGTATCATTTAAAGAAAATATTGAAAATGAGTTATGTCCATTAGATTAAAGGGGTTGTAATAAGAAATTGAGAAATGCTTGTTTATTTTTCCCAGAAACAGCTTTATGTTTGTCTGTGGGTTGTGTTTCAGTTTGGCTCAGTTCATTTCACTTTCTGTAAGAAAGAAGACATGATTTTCTTGTTCTGGCAAGAAAATTCAACATAAAGAAGCCAGATTTTTTAATAGGCTTTACAACCTCATTATGTACAGACTTGAAGCTAATACATGCTACAATATTAGATCTGAAATAAGTTACGATACTTCTGTTTTTTCCTTTGCTTCTGACTTAATTCCATATGAATTCAACAGGAAAATATGTGCCTTGTTCCATTAGATGCCACATTATTGAGAAATTGGCTTCTAGGGGAGGATATCACCAAATACAACATGATACAGTGGCAAGATATAGCAGCACATGGAATGCTGATATCTATAAGCACTCCATGTGCCTCTAAGCAAGCCATATGCCAATCTAAATGTCTGAAACAATTGCAAACACAATTTAATAATAGTAATAATAATAGTCCTTTAATAGTCCCACAATGGGGAAATTCAGTGTGTTACAGCAGCAAAGATAAGATAAGCAGATTAAAATACAAATACAACATGTACAGGAATGTTCCAAGGTAAGAGGCATTACATTGATAGTAGACAGACAGATAGGACGTAGCAGAGGAGGGGGGGCAGAACGATATTTCAGTTCTCTGTGTGAATTGATCTCCGCTTAGGTTAGTGTTGGTTGTACAGCCTAACCGTGGTGGGGAGGAAAGACTTCCGATAGCGCTCCTTCTCACACTTAGGGTGGAGCAGTCGGTCACTGACAGTACTGCCCAGCGCGATCACAGTCTCATGCATGGGATGGGACTTCTTCTTCTGCATGGAGCTCACCACGGACAGTATCCTTCTGTCACCCACCACCTGCACTGGGTCCAGTGGGCTCCCCAGGACAGAGCTGGCCCTTCTAATCAGCTTGTCAAGTTTATTTCTGTCCCTGGTTGATATACTGCTCCCCCAGAAGGCCACTCCAAAGAAGATGGCTGATGCCACTACTGAGTTGAAGAAAGTCCTAAGAAGTGCCCCCCGGATTCCAAAGCTCTCAGCTTCCTAAGCAGGTAGAGCCTGCTGTGGCCCTTCCTGTACAGGACCTCCATATGATCTGCCCAGTCCAGCTTATTATTAAGGAGCAAACCCAGGTACTTATAGATGTTCACAATCTCGATGCCCATCCCCAGAATGTCCACTGGTTTAGGAGGGCGTCTGCCTTTACGTCTGCCCGCGTTGATCTTCAGGTGGTTCTGCTGGCACCAGTCCACAAAATCCCGGTTCAGTTCTCTGTACTCCCTGTCATCATCGTCTGTGATGAGACCTACTATTGCAGAGTCGTCAGAATACTTCTGTAGGTAGCAGCTAGCTGAGTTGCACCTAAAATCTGCAGTGTACAGTGTGAAGAGGAAAGGGGCGAGAACCGTGCCCTGAGGTGCCCCCCGTATTACAGATCACGGTATCTGACACACAGTCTTGGGCTCTCACGTATTGAGGTCGATTTGTGAGGTAGTCTAGGATCCAGTTGGAGAGGTGGTGGTCCACTCCAGCAAGGCCCAGCTTGTCTCTCAGTAACCTGGGCTGTATGGTGTTAAAAGCACTGGAGAAATCAGAGAACATTATTTTCACCGTGTTCCCTGGTTTCTCCAGGTGAGACAGAGCCCTGTGCAGAAGGTGGATGATGGCATCATCTACCCCAATGCCCGGCCGATAAGCAAACTGGAGAGGGTCCATAGCGGGGCTTACTAGAGGGCAGAGATGTGTGAGAACCAATCTCTCTAAGATCTTCATCAGGTGGGATGTCAGTGCTACAGGTCTGTAGTCGTTGAGGTCCATAGGGTGAGGTTTCTTTGGAACTGGTACCACACAAGAAGATTTCCATAATTCAGGGACTATTTCCAGTCTCAGGCTCATATTATACATATATGTAATTATACCACACAGCTGGTATAATTTGCATATTAAAGCAACCCATAAGGTCCTTAACCCTTATCTTAATATTATACAATACTTAACTAACCCAGACTAAATGTATAGCCCTCAAACAAAGCAATATAATTCATCCATATCCTTCTTTGGCTATAATGACTTGCTTATTTTTCCCCAAACCTCATTCATACTGAAAGTTTGAATTGAACTTACAGATCACTTCTTACCAAGATGGAAAATTTTAAGACTTCCAAACATCCAAGATTTCACTTCAAGCTGTAAAGAGAATTCTATTCACTCCATCTTGTCACACACTGTTGCATCTTAAGCATTTTGCTTTTTCATGCCCCATGTCTAGCTGGTTAGAAAAATAAAATGTGACTAAATGTGCCAGAAAAGTGCGTTCAATTTAATTATTTTAAGAAAGAATTCAGGCACAGCCACTATAGTACCCCCCCATAATCTGTAATAAATTATGGTTAAAACCAGGATGTGTTCTCCAAACAAAATATCTTGCATGTTTTGGATAGGTAAAATCTTTGCTCATAGACAATAGATATAGCTTTTTTGTGCATGCAAAACCTGATTTAACTTTTTTCCTAAATATTATGTATTTGCTTGACTGACCTGGAGAACTCTAAAATTTGCAAGAGTTACTTAATGTGGTTGGTGATAACACTGTTAAGGTGTTTAGCCCCTTATGTGCTATGCTCAAAAGCAACTGTGGCATCTAACCAGATCACCTCACTCAATAAGGTTACTATGGTCCACCTCGCTGCCATCTTGTTACATCTCTTTGATTGGACACCCTTAAATAGTACCAATGAATCTGTAAAATCATGCCACAAAAACAAGCTCCATAAATGGAAAAAATACAGCTCCATAAATAGTAAAATAAAAAGGATATGACTCTCTGAACATGTTGCCTCAAGAACTTTGCACAAAAGTAGTAAAACAGAGGAAAACTATACATATTGGATAATCGCCATACTCTCTGACCCACAGAATATAGCTAATACCTGATTTCTATTGCATTGTAAGCAGGGTAAAATTTGTAATTCATTTGCAAAAAACAATAGCAATTTTTCTCCCCATTCCCTCTCAGACTTTAATAAAAGTTAATCAATAAGCTATATGTACTCTAAAATTGTGTCAGTGACAAATAAAACTCATCCCACAAAAACAAGACGATCCAAAAAAATTTTAACAATTTTTAGACTCATTGAAAATACCAATAAAAAAATAAAATATAAGCTAAAATAGAACCTGTCCTTAGTGGTTAAGATCTCCACATGATTAATGCAATAGGTGTTTTGAACTGTCCATTTTACAGTCCTCTGACAATCGATTAAAGAGTATTTTTAGTTGTTCCCACTCCCTCACACTATATATAGAAGTTTTGAATTAGATCCACCATAGATTATTTCTTTGTAAGTAAAGGAAAAAACTTTGTTAATCCTTGTACTATTCCTCCTTTTAAACTTTCTCCGTCTAAGAAATGTCATACTTTAATTTAATCTGCTCCTATTGTCATTCTAATTGATTAATAGAACAAAATCTGACACTTGTGATTCTTAGTTTTTATAAAGAAATCTTAAAAACATGCCAATGTTTTTTGTTTTTTTTTGGCTTAGGAAACTAATTGGGTTACACAAGCGATAATTATATAATTTGCATATAAAGTTACAGACAATTTATTATTACTTGGAACACAGCAAATATTTTTATTTGCCCTTAAAGTATTGGATAGTGGCACTATCAGTAGGTTGAAAAATCATTGCTCAAACAGGGCAGCCCTGCCTAGTGTCAATGGTAATATTAAAACCATTCAGTTATCAATCCATTATAGCAAGTCTTAGCACTAGATGTTGCCTAGACAAGTAATATGGCACTAATATCTGTACATAAAGACCATATCTCTCTAAAGTTATATGCATGAAAACCTAGTCTATCTTGTCAAAGGATTTTTTCCACACTAAGGAAAAAAAATGGGATGATACCTAGCAACACAAATCAAATCTCAGTATAACCCATCCAGTAGTGTCTGTGGTCTGTCTTCCTGGCTTAAAGCCTAACATATCCTGAGAGACCAAATATCCAATGACCTCCCTCAAATGGCATGCCAATATGAGTGTGAAGACATTAATATCACTATATTTAGAAGTGATATAGAGTCATATTCTTTAATTTAGTCTGTACTTTACCTGCTTTTAAAATAGTTATAACTGATGCCTCCAACATTTCATTTGGAAATGGAGCATTCTTATAGGCACAATTATACACCTGGCCCAAATATATTTGATAAACTCTGAAGAGTTCACTTATAAAACCATCCAGTCCAGGAGTTTATATCTTCTATGGTGAAGGACAGATCCATAACATATCAAAAAGATAAATAAAACTTAACATTTAATATAATAGTTAAAAATTCAACAAGGTCCTAATTTGCATGTAAATAGACAAATAATCGGAACAATCTTACCGATTTCAACAGTGGACTGTAGTGGGTCCAAATGTGGCAGGGATTGTACCAAAGAATGGGTATAGGGAACTGACGGAATCATAGGAGAAATATCTAGCTCTTTCCCTAATACCCAAAGGTATAGAGCTTCCGCCCTGACAAGGGAAGTCCTGAAGCTTTCCCTAAAAAAGCCCAATATGCACCTCCTCCCGACGTGTTTCACCACCCTGTAACAGGTGCTCCTCAGGGGAATATGGAGGAAGAATCCGTTGGTTCAAAGTGAAGGTTGTCCTACAACCCCTTGTATGGGGGAGCTTGCAGCAGTCCCTCAGTGAAGAGCTTCGGGACTGCCCTTGTCAGGGCGGGAGCTCTATACCTTTGGGTATTACGGAAAGAGCTAGATATTCCTCCTATGATTCTATCAGTTCCCTATACCCATCCTTTGGTACACTCCCTGCCACATTTGGACCCACTACAGTCCACCGTTGAAATCGGTACGATTGTTCCGATTATTTGTCTAGTTACATGCAAATTAGGACCTTGTTGAATTTTTAACTATTATATTAAATGTTAAGTTTTATTTATATTTTTGATATGTTATGGATCTATGCTTCTGGTAATTAATTAACTGATCCGTGAGGAGCTAGTTATTTTGTTCTCCTTTTTTGTGTTCTATGGTTAAGCACCTAAATCTTTTCAATTGTATAGGTTCTTATAGTAAGCACCAATAGAGGGGAATATTTTCATTCATCTGCAGAATTTTTATGTTTCACTTATTTTATTTAAAGTGGTTACTTAAGATTTGACTTGCCTTATTCCCCATATAATAGAATTTTATTTTTTTAATTTATATTAAAGCCATGGATATGGAATTATATTGTGCTCCTCTTACAAACTGTGTAGATACTGCAATTCAGCCTAGTTTCATTTGTCTAACTGAGCTGTCAGCTGAATACACTTACCCCTTTTTGCCCACTAGTAGAATACCCATGGCTTTGCTCGCGGAAAATATGTTAAATTGTTGGTTATGCTAGCTAAAGTAAAATTTTCAGTGTCACACTGAAATTGACATTTTCAGAGTGCTACAGTAAATCTTTTTTTTCCACTTGAAATTTTTCTTATTTTCGCATTTTACTTATGTCATAACATTTATTTTAACAACTTTTTTTTTTAATTTCAACATTTTTATTGAATTTACATATTCAATACATATTATGTAGTATAATATAAATAGTATAAATATAGTTATATATTACAACTATTTTTTTAACTATTTTTTAACAAAAATTAAGATTTATGCACCCTACACAAACATAGAATTCATTTACACCCAATTAACAATATAGTGCAATCCTTCCCCCTCCCTCCAGTGTAATCTATAAGTAGTTCACGGACAAAAGAGTAAAACTGGTTTACAGTTAAACAAATATCTATTGTAGTGCTTTTTGGTAAACAATGTTTCTGGTTTTACCTTAAGGTGCATATATGAAAAGATTTTTGGGGTTACCCACTCTAGAGCAAGCAACGTACAACTGTCCATGGGAAAATCTCTCCAAATTAATGCCGGCTACTGTAAATAATTGACCTTGTGCTTTGTTTATAGTCATAGCAAATGCAAGTCGGATTGGGAATTGCAGATGCTTAAAATTGAAGGGCATGTCGCTTGGTAGCAAAAGAATACGCGGAATGAAAACATTTGCTCCCTTAGAGTTTCCCATAAGAATAGTGGCTTCAATAACATTGGGCATGAGACTTTTAATGCTCAATCTTGTGCCGTTACACATTTTTGGTGGGTCAAGGTTCCGAAGCAAAATTATTGTGGCTCCTATTTTTAAAGTGAGCTTATGCGGTGGCATTCCAGGAGGCTCCAAAGAATTCAGGAACTCCAATGGATACATTATGGCTTGTTCACTCTCCATGACTGAATCAATGGACATGTATGTGGTCGTTAGACCAGGCAGCCTTCCCTGAATTAGTAGATTTATGGAGCTGACACTATCATTTTTAGGCACTAGGATTGCACATTCACAAAGCCACTGATGGTTGTTAAAATTGTTACAAATATCAGGGAAAACTTGGTCAATAAGGTCCATTACTGAAGATGTCATTTCACAAAAATCTTCCAGAAAGGAAATGAGACCAGTAGTGGAAGTCTAAGTCTGGATTAACAATCCTTTGCACTCTAAAAATATCTTTACAAAGATATTCTTTGTATTTGTCCCAAAGCGTGCAGGGATTGGAAGGTGCACAAGTTGTAATTATTATAGCGAACAGGTCTCTTAGTTGAGGTGGAAAGCAAGTGAAAGATACTTCCTGCAATGTCATGTCCCAGTGTTGATCGTCTTTGATCAGACGATGCTTTTGGTATGCTTCCCTGTAAGTTTGACACAGCTCTCCATCAACTATTTTCAAATCTGTGAAAGAAGTTGTCCCACGGACAGTGTGAAGCAGTAATCGGAGGTAGTAACACTCTGCGTTGTTTGGGTGCACTGTATATACAGAGCATCACTGGAACGTCCGTCCCATCCTGGGACCCTTGCACCTTGGAACATCTGAATATAATAAAGTCCTTGCAAATGGATTTGCTTGACATGGGAGAAAGAAAGCTGTCAATGTTGTACTGGGTGGTCGAGCAGCTCTTTCCTCTGCATTCTTGGGAGTAAAATAAACTTGTCCATTTTCAAGATGGACACTGAGATGAACTACAGTTGGATGTCTTTCATGGATGGGAAAATTTAGTAATCGCCACACGGCTTCATTACTACTTATATACCTTCCCATCTGATACAGCATAATCTCATCAGATGTACATTTTTGATTCTCTAGCTGGGAAACTGCCATATCACTGCCCTTGTTAACATATTTGCAAATGTATTTAATTGACTTAACAAAGTTACAATATTCTACGTTAATGTGTGCATCAAACATTTTTGAAAGCAGTGGTGTGTAAGGTACAACCCATCGATTATCTATTTCAAGATCTGTGTTTTGTTTAACCCGTTTTAATCTGATTGTTGCAGTATATCCTCCCTGTTCAGGTTTCCGTTTTCTGTAAAGAGGATAACCATCATCTCCTGTTTGTGTTTCTACAATCAAGTTGCGAGGATACTTTTTAGTACATTTTCCTTCCTTCATACATGGCGATCTTGGGTTAAGTGGCCCACATGGCCCATGGATCATATTTTTAGAAATAGTTTCAAAAAGTACCGGATCCTCTTCTGAATTTGGAAGTTCAGCAGAAATAACACTGTCAATTTGATCAGGGCGTATCTTATCCTTTAGCCATATCAGTAAATGAGCATGTGGAAGACCTCTTTTTTGTCACTCAATTGAATACATCCAACACTGACTTTCACCAAAAATGTAACACTTTGTAATTACGTCCATGAGCTTGATCAGTTTTTGTTTAAAAACCCTTGCTATTAAATCATGTCGATCAGAGGGGCCCTGACCATTCAGAAGCTCTTCCTTTATCTCTGGCCAAGTTAGATTACATGTAACTGTAATAAACAAATCAGGACGACCATGTATCCGAACTTATGTCATGGCATCCTGAGCATACTCATGCATGTGTCTGGGACTTCCAGTAAATGTAGCTGGTAAAATAAACATACGCCCAATGTCAGCCACGTTGCCATCATTAGCAACAGCATCCCTTAAATGAATGTATTCATCCACTCTAAGTTTTTGTTGGTTTAATGGTATGTACAAAAGATGCTCACTTTCCACCTTGGCATACATATCAACTATAAATTGATGAAAAAGTTGCCTACATTGTAAAATGTGGTTAGAAGACCCATGTCTGATCATTATTTGGTAGGCATAAAAGTCCATAGCTGATATTTTTTTTATTGGTTGGCCTAGCAGTCTTGAGAACAGTATGTGTTAGATTAAAGTGATAGCCATCTTAGCCATTCCAAAATATTATCGGATATTGAAGAGCATCATATGATCTATGTGTTTCTGCAATACGTTGAAGATTGTCCCTTCGTCGCTGAATAATTATATCTCGGCTTTGAAAGTCCTGTCCAACCAGTATAATAGCTACTTCATTAACAGTGGGAGAATTAAATCGCCTTTCATGCTCACCAAACGGTGTCTTGTCTGCTCTTATTACAACTTGATGTTCATCACGTGGCATTCTTTCTAAGGCTGTTTTGAAAAGGTTTACTAACTGATTGTGCTGATGAAAAAATCTTTGCAAATTCAACACAATCTCTTTTTTTTGACTCATGTATAGCTTCACAACATCTATCAGCTTGCATTTGTTCGTCTCCCAAAAAATAAATTTGTAAAAACTTTGCATCTTCATTTGCTACAGGAAGCATTGAACCAATTTTGTGATATATTTGGACCTGGACTTTAAAAGTTGGTATAAATCCTGCTTCCTGGAGTCCAGCTGTTGTACCAAAGGATGTCATCTGGAAAGATGAATTGTATCTCCTAATACTTTGCAGAAAATGCTTTGACTAGGGAGTTGTTCCTGACATGTATGAAAGAAGTGGTTCAGGAGGTAGATCTAAAGGTGGCAAACTGACTTTGCCATTTCAGCAGCACATACCAGGCGATTCCAAGTTAAACTTTTTTGCTTGACAATGCTTGCATATTATGTCCATTTTGCCAATTATGACTTTCTAATGTGACCTATAGTCTTGAATTGGGTTGCAGTTGAAATGCTTCCAAACACAAATCAGCCTGCCTACATCTTTGCACACGTTGCATATGTCATATGCGGTCATTTTCAGAACGTTCATCCTTTTGTTCAGATGTTTCCATATTCCTTGCTTCAGCCTGCTTTATCCGATTCTTGTGAAGACGACATTCCCATTTCTCTGATGTCTCAGCTGCCTTACATTTAGCCTGTCTCATCCATTTCTTTTCAAGCTGTGAGTCACGTTGTTCACTTGTCTCAGCTCTTTGACACAATTTTGCATTCTTAGCTTTTGTATGAACTTGCCCAATAGATGGTCGTTTTTTGGACGGCATTTTAAAAAACAGTCCTTAGTATTATGACCCTTTAGTCTTCACCTGACACTGATAAGAGATGTAATAGGATGAATAGTAAATACAGAGCAGCCCTCACACAGTATTACTATGACCTGAAGGAGCTCACATCTCAGTAATGAAAACCGCCTCACAGGCAGACTTGTGTAGTTGCCCATAGCAACCAATCAGAGCTCAGCTTTCACTTTACCTCAGCAGCTTCAGTAATGAAAGTTCCCTGTATAGTAAGCAATAATGACAATCTTACTATGAGGCAGTTTTCGCCTGACCAATATTGCTGCTCAGTAAGGCTGCTTGCACACTACAGTATTTTTCATGGGTCTCCGGGCCGTGGATTCTACAGCTCCATAAACATTCTATGGAGCCTGCAAAATTCACAGCTTTGCGCACAAAGAAGTCTATGGAACCGCTAAATCCATGGCCCGGAGGCCCGTGAAAAATACTGTAGTGTGCAAGCAGCCAGTAAGGACACCAGACGTGTTTTGTCAGTGCGTGAGTGTATGTGTGTGTGTGTGCATGCATGTGTATGATCCATGTGTATGTATGCATGTGTGCATGCACGTGTGTGGTCCGTGTATATTTATATGTGTGTGCGCATATGATCCATGTGTTTGTGCGTGCGCAGTGCAAGTGTCCTTGTATGTGGTAGGTTTGTGTGAGTACGCATGTGCTCTGTTGGTCCGTGTACGTAGGGTGCATCCATCTCAGTGTGTTTGTGTGCAAGTCTGGTCCTTACATTCATGTGTGTGGTGTGCATGTGGTAGTTATGGAGTGGTGTTGTGGTATTTGTGGGGTGATGTTTGTGTTGTGTGTGTCTAGTATGGTCTGGTGTTTGTGTGGTGTGTTGTGGCATTTGTGTGGTGTTGTGCTTGTGGGTTGGGATATGTGTGCTGTCTGTGTGATGTTTGTATGGTGTTTGTGAAATGTTTGTGTGTTGTGTGTGGTGGTGCAGCTCCTTTAGCAGCGACTCTTTGGCGCCGTTGCTATAATCCGCCCCTGTCAGTCACAACTGTTGTTTTCCCCTCAGCACTGTCACTTTCACTTCACATTTCCCCATTATATGTATAGGGCCTAACTTTGGGGGCCCCAATCTGATGATTGGGGGACGCTAGCAAGATTTAAATGTGCAGTTGTCTGCTCCTGTGGGTGGAGAGGGGGCGTGCCAAATTTCACCCAAATCAGGCGAGAACTGTGGATTTGTATAGAGTGGGCTACTACAGATTTCACATTTCCCCATTATATGTATAGGGCCTAACTTCTTCCAGCAGGAGACTACCGTTCCTCACAGTAAAATTTTGGTGGACACTTTACAGTTTTTTGGAGGTGGCACTTTCTTTACAGCTAGCATCAATGTGCCAGAGACACAACTGTTGTGGCAGATGGACGGTCCAATCAGCCACTGAGAGAGATCTGAGGATGAGCAACAGGTACAGGAGGGACACTGGATGTTCAGTGTTTTTGTAATGTGGCACTTCTGATTTTCTAGGGGGTCCTTCTCTCATCACTTGGCAACAGCTAGTGAAATGATCAGAACCGGAAACACCGGCAAAATACTCCTGCTATAGCATCAGAGCACTGTCATTGGTTATCTAGTACCAGATGGCCAATCACAGCTATCGCTAAGCAGGGACCATTGTAATTGTATCCTGGTCAGCTTCCCTTGTTGCTGTTTGCAATGATCAGTTCGCAGTTCTCTTGTCCCGATGTCAGTTCAACTGTATCATGTAGATGTACGTTGGGATGCGGTAACTAACCATGTTCCCTTTTGGTACCATGCCAAATTTTGTGAAGATTTGACTTGGCAATTAGAGATAAGCGAATCAATTCTGCAGAAGTGGAATCCGATCCTAATTGCTGGAAATCTTTGATTCACCATGATTCCGGATTTCCTGATGTTTCACGGTAACACATATTTAGTAAGGACCTTTGTGACATCAGACGGTCACATGATGTTCTCTAGTGATGTGATTGGGTAGGCGTGTCTTTGCTTGTTAGCAGATCCTTCAACATGAATAAAACTTATCCGTGCTGGAGAGAGAGAGACATGACCGTGGCATCCAAGGGCTTTCGCCATTTTACCGCCCACCTGCCCACCCCGGCTATCTGAAGACCGGAAATAACTGTTTATTTGCCGTGAAGTAATTTGGATCGAAGCAAATTTTTTTGGAACTTCGAAACGAACTGCCGAATCGAACTTTTAAGAAATTCGCTCATCTCTATTGGTAATCATTCCGCCATTACCCTTCTTACAGTAACTGGAATTTAATTGCCCTTTATTTTGCACATAGTAATATAAAACATTTTAAATTAGAGAGAAACTGTTCCATTCTAGAAAGAAACTAACATGATGCTATGAAAACTATTCTTTCTGAATTTGTTATGGAGTATAAACAGGTAAACATTGCAATGGACTTTTCACTAGCATTAAAATTGTAAAAAAAAAAAAAAAATTCTATATCAAGATGAATATTTAAAACAGATTTTGAATTAGGAATGTATGTTTGTTGCTAGGAGACCAATGACACTGGGGAATCTCCTATCTCCAAGTATGTTCAAACAACAAGCTGCTAACACAAAGTGGCTATCATGTGGAACTAACAAATGCAAATGCCAAAAATTTTTAGAGAAAAATAAAATCAATTTTTGTCAGTAAATATGAATGAACTAGTACTCAGACATCTATACCTCTCATGTTTTTCATTTAGTTATTTTTATGTTGGTCATATGTGCAATTAAATATAGAATGTACATCCTGCTGCTTAAAAGATAACTCTTCAAAAGATTCTTGATATCACTAACTAATAATAAACATGCAAATATCGGAGAAAGCTAACAAAACCAGTGCAGAGATAAAAAGCAGCAATATAACCAATTAGGTTTTTCATTTATTTTTCAAAAGTCCTCTAAAAATTTCCTACAAAAATTTTTACAGCTTAATACTCAGAAATCAACTTATTTTTAGGAGTGGGCTTCAGTCAAAATGTGATTTTCAAAGCAAAAATTAATTTAAGGTGAATATATCACATTGTACATGATGTCCTACCATATCAGCGGGCAACATGGTATAGAGCAGGAGAAACTAGGAAGATTGAATACAGTTTTTATGGGAAAATATTTTGCATAACTTGTGTTTAATTCATTTGGATCACTGATATTCTTAGGAGTCAAGTTGGCAACCCTACTTTGTCACTGACACTATGTTCACAGTTACGTCAAAGCTTCCTTTCTTCTGGTCCATCACAGGACCATAAGAATAAAAAACAGTTTATCTAATGATGGATGGCAACTGATCTCAAGGGACCCTATTGACTTAATTTATTGGGTATTTTTTAGCAGACATCGCCGGATGAAAGAGTCAGCCTTGCAGGACTTTTTCAACAGGGATTACAACCTACTCTGCACTGGAGTCAGAGACAGCTGACAGCTTTCTCAGTATGCACAGTTATATGGCAGGGGTAGCTGTCAATCATTGAATTGGCTCACCTACTGCAATTCTAAGCATATAAAGAGCGGTGATTTATGTCTTTTGCATCAATTATATAAACCAAGAGGTGAATGGCTACTTGATTTATTACACCATGATAGTATTGGAACACCTGCACATTACACCCGTAGGATCTTTTATTTTCCATTACTGGAACGAAGCTGTGTATACCAACCCCTGAAAACAACCCTATAGCATTATCCCACCTCCATCAAACTTTACAGTTGGCGATGTAAGGCTTGCATGCGTCTCGGCTACGGAAACATATACCTTGAAACTCCTGGTACACAGTTTTTGTGCTAATATTAAAGGTAATCAGTTAGCAGGAAAATCAGTATCAAACTAATAACATTTAGAACTGCTTCTAAACTTTCCAAAGATGCCATTCTTATCCTGCATTGAAGCTCCATTTTTATGAAAATCAGTATTTTATTCTTATGCAAATTAGATGAAAAGAGCTTTAGGCCAGGGCCCCAGGTGACGTAAACTCCATGGCAAAAACCGCAGCATTTTACAGTCCTAGCGAATCCCAACCACTGTTGCGGTTTTGGAAATTGCAGCATGTTAATTATACCTATGGAAACGCCAGAGGATTCCCTATAGGTATACTTGAAACCTCTGCGGACTTTCTTTGAAAAGCGCTGCAGGAAAAACCGTGATGCATTTCCGCAGCAGCCCACTACATGGGGCCTTAGTCTTAAGGTAATTTCTTCTCCTCTACTCTAGATAACTGTCCTCTAACTGCAGGCAAAGTGTGATAAAAGTGGAAGATGTTACTCAAGCAATGAGGGACAGCAGTTAGGAGCTATTTATATAGAGTGGTGAGTGAAGCTCCACTAAGAGAAGAAATGCCCCTAAAGCCCTTTTCAGCTAATATGCATAAGAATAAAATCCTGATTTTCATGAAAATGGAGCAGCTATGCAGAATAAGAAAATTATCTTTGGAAAGTGTAGAAGCAGTCCTAAAGGCACTGTCATTAGTTTGAAAGGAGGAGGATTGGAACTTAGCAGTTATTGAGTCCATAGAGAGTTGGCAACTTATATGCACTATGCATCTTAGCATGCAGCAACCTTACCCTGCAACTTTACATGGTCTCCACATGTCTGAGTTGTTGTGGTTTCTAAATGCTTCTACTTTTCAATAATACCAATCACAGTTGATGGTGTATTTA
Source organism: Leptodactylus fallax (assembly GCA_947044405.1). NCBI lineage: Eukaryota > Metazoa > Chordata > Amphibia > Anura > Leptodactylidae > Leptodactylus > Leptodactylus fallax. The sequence goes on from CAMRHE010000021.1 coordinate 7,931,847, forward strand.
GGAGGAAAGAAATTTCAAATTCATTGAGCTCTTTAGGATAAGCCATTCTTTCACAAATGTTTGTAAAGGCAGACTGCATGGCTAGGTACTGGGACTGAATAAAACTGTTCAATTCAAGTAGTATGTCCCAGTACTTTTCTCAATATAGTGTGTCTCTTAAATCCTATAGCTGTGTTTTAATAAAACACAGTTTTGATGCTTTGGTTTAACTGCATGTTTGAAAAATTAGACATTTTGTGCTGTGACACTTTATGGGTTAAGACAAGGAGGTGCTGAATTTTACTTGTGATTGTTTAGTCCTTGCATTCCTAAAAGTAAGATACAAAATATTAATTTACATTAATTGCGATTGCTCACTCTTAGATTCTTCAATACTGTGAGGTTGAGAAATTTATGGTTGAATAGAAAAAAGCTCATGTTTATCCTCCACTAACCCTGATGCAAATGTATTTAGAAAATACAAAAAAATGTAATTTTGCTTGACCTTCAAAATGCTATAAAATAAAGCTAACAATTGACATATTTGATGCAAATTGGATTTTCAACTGACATATGAAAATACCACAGGAAGACTAAGCTTGGAGCTCAACAAAAAGCATTCTAGACTAATGTTATTAGGAAACATAGTGACCACTGATTGTCTGGCAGATGTCCTAGTTTCCTAGTGAACTCTACAACAGAAAGACATGTTTTTGAGCCATTGCATATCTAAAGTACAGTGATACTTGATAGAGGCTCCAAAGAATAAAATGATTGAAGAATCAAAGTAAAAAGATACAGATGCCAATGAGGAAGTGTTGGATTTTGTGCCAGCCTGGACTGCTGCTTCATAATGACTCCATAGTGGAGCCAGGAATTAAGTTAAAATGTAAGTGCTTGGCTACATAGCAAAGGTATTACCAGTGGAAAGACAGAAGTTGTGCACTGTATCTAATGTTTTTTTATCTGAAATACTTTGTTCAACTCTGGAAGGCTTCATCTACAAAAGGAATTGAAAAATAGTAAAGATCCAAAGACGGGCTACAAAAATGGTGAAATGTCTAATGAATAAAACATAACATGGTTTACAAATTTGTAAAACTGTGAGGAAAGAAAGCAGGATTTGAATGATACCTTTAAATATGTTATACATTTAAATAAGGTTCACAAGGAATGAACATACTATATTGTATCTATTATAAGATCAACATAAAAAGAAAACAACAATTCCAGACCACAGTAGACCAACAACATGGCGAATGTATTATCCCCCGAATCGGTGCTACACATTTTATTCCCCTTGTCACCAGACTCACATTTGTATTGACTATTTTATTTAGGAACACTCCTGCCCTGCGACTCTTTCAGGGAGCCTCTATTATGTGGTCTGATCATGCCCCTATCATCGATCTTTCCACTACCTGTACCTGCCACTGGCTTCTTAATGAGAGTCTCCTCGGGAGAATGCAGATGCGGGAGCAGCTTAAGATCCATTTTTTCAGATAAACAAGAACTCAGTCTCGTTGGGAGCAGTTCTTTGGGACGCCCATAAGGCCATTATGTGGGGACACTGTATCACTATAGAGCCTAAGCTAAAATGCAAGGCTAACCTACACCTTATTGAGTTTTGTGCTTGCTTGAGGCGGGCTGAACAGCGGATGTCGAACCACCCGAATTGGCCCCTTCTCAAAACCCTGATAGATTTATGAGCACAAACAAGGATTCTTTTCCAAAAAAAAAAGCCCCGCTGTACACAAAAAAAAAAAATATAAAAAGGGGAAAAAACATCAAACTCTATTAGGAGGTGGGTAGGCGGAGGGGGGGGGGGTCTCATAGCCCGCATGTTCCATGAATTTTACTTCAAACTGTACTCTCTTCTGTCAGGTCTCCCTGGTGACACAGCTGAGAGGGATGCAATTTTGGGAGATTACTTGCAATCCTGTCATCTACCTGTTCTCTATCCACATGCTCTTTCCCTTCTTAATGAACCTATCACTGCTGAGGAGTTGGAGCAAGTCCTTAAAGATCTTCCAACTGGGAAGTCCCCTGACCCAGACAGCTTTACTTATCTTTACTATAAACTATTTGTTTGCCTCGATTCCCTGTTTAACGCGTTTATGACTGGTACACCTATACCTGACTCTACTCTCCATTCATTCCTCACACTTATTGCCAAGCCAGGTAGAGACCACATGTACTGCAAAAACTTTAGACCCATTGCCCTCCTGAATACGAATCTTAAGCTGTTCACCAAGATACTTGCTTCTAGACTAAATATGTTGCTCCCAAATCTGATACTTACAGACCAGGTTGGCTTTGTTCCTTGCCATTCTTTGGTGTTGACTCCAGGTCTGGTTCAAAGCTCCTGCTGCTCAGCTTAGATGCTGAAACGGCCTTTGACCACCTGGGGTGGCCTTTCATGTTTGCTATTGTACAGGCCTTACTGCGATCCAAGGTCTCTACTCAAATCCCTTGGCCACCATCAAACTCCCTCATGCCTCCTCTTTCTCCTTTCCTCTACATAATGGGACATGATAGAGATGTCGTCTTTCCCATTTCTTATTTGCCCTCAGCATTTTACCCCTCACGGTGACCATCCAATTGAACACAGATATCTCGGGAGCAAATTTTAGGGAGAGGGAGTTTAAGCTGCCACTGTTTGTAGATTATATACTTCTCAACCTTACCAACCACTATATTACCCTCCCTAACCTACACGCTCAGCTGTGGCACTTTGGTCACCTCTCGGGCTATAAAATTAATACATACAAAACAGAAGCCCTTCCCATTCAAATCTCTCAGACCCAACTGTCACAACTGAGAATTACCTTTAAGTATAGCTGGCAGGAGACTTTCTTGAAATACTTGGATATAAGGCTTACAGTTTCCTTCTCCTCATTGTATCAGGGCAACTTTATCCCCTCTTTCGATAAATTAGGGCCCTCCTTACCAATGGTTAACACTTCCACTCTCTCTCTTCGGCAGGGTCTCTGCAGTAAAAATGACCAATGACCTAAGCTTCTTTACTTGTTTGAGACCCTACCAATTCCTGTCCCCTTGCGGAATCTTTGATCCCTACAGGGCTCCATCCTTCAGTTCATCTGGGCCGGTGGGAGACACTGACTATCTCGATCATTGTTAGTGACTCTGAAGGCCAAAGGTGGTCTAGCTCTTCCCAAACTAGTTTTATATTATTGAGCTGCCCAGTTGTGGATAGTGCCAGCGTGGTCCATGCTTTTGGTCTATTCTAAATGGATGGAAACTGAGAAGCTATGGTTAGCCACTTATCTTTGTATCTCACTTCTTTGGACAAACCCTTATGATCTCTCATCTGGCTCACTCTTGCGCCTTATGGCACTACCCAGAGATGTCTGGGGCACATGCACTGCTCATTTCCCTGTCCTTCCCCTCCTCCTCCATGTCAGCCTTTTTGTTTCACACCCAATTTCTCCTGGGGTTGACAGCAGCAGTATCAGGTTTGTATCCATGGGTGGGCTTGGCTTATTTCGCTTTGCTTACCTCAAAGATCATTGCATCTGTTTCCTGCTCCCATTTACAATCTAGATTTTCTCTCCCTCCCTCTAGTGAATTTACTTATTTACAGATAGATCATTTGGAGAATACTATTTTCCGAGGCTCTCAGGTGTCCCTCCCCACCCAGTTTGAAAGATTGTGTAAGTCTGATTGCTCCACTGCTGGTTTTATATCTGATATCTATGGGATTCTCGCTGATCCAATCCCAAGAAGTTTTCCACTTATCCCTGTATGCACAAATGGGAGAATTACTTGAGTTGACCCATATCCGACCAGTCATTGACTATTATCTGTAGATGAGTGGCTAAAACCTCTGGTTGTATCATGTTCAAAGAGAACATCTATAATACAATGATGCAATGGTATCACACCTCAGCCCTCCTCCACTCTTTTGAACCTGCTGTTCCAGATAATTGCTGGAGTTGTGGTGCCCGTCCATCTCTTCTGGTCATGCCCAATTCTTCAGCCATTTTGGCGACAGGTTCAGATGCTGGTTGGGAAGGTGTTGGGGGTTCACCTCCCCCTGCTTCCTAAGACGCTCTTACTGAATATGCCATCAGAACGATTTTGTTAACACTCTCTTCAACTCCTCCTCTTCATCCTCATGGCTGTTTGTTGCCTCATTGCTAGATACTGGAGGCGTTCCTCTCCTCCATCCCTGGAGAATTTATACTCATGGATTCAGGAGATTAGAACTCTTGAGCACTTGATGGTCCTCATCCACAATGAGAAGGGGAAGTTGGATAAGATCTGGAAGCCCTGGGATACTTTTTGGGCCCTTCACGACGTTTTAGGTCTAGGAGTGGGGCCCTATACCTACTTAGCTTTGTTTTTGACTGAGTGTTCCCCCCATTTCATATAATTGCCTCTTTCTTTGCGTGTTCTAATTTGACCTATGTGGCTCCATTATTGTTGGCCTCTTTATCTCACAGATACTTCGTGTACCCTGTTTGTAGATTTGTTATGTTGCAAAAATTTCAATAAATTACAATTATAAAAAAAAAAAAAATGAAATCTAGCTCACTATGAACATAACAGTCTTTGGCTAGGAGGCTATGTGCTGGATGCACAGAGTGCTATGTTCAAACAGTGGCTTAAGTGAGCATAAAGAGTAGAGAGTAAAACAGATAAACTTCTATGTTTTGGTCCTATATTATTTTTACCTGTATAGAATACTATTTATGGCAATGATGGTAGATCAAATTCTGTTAATATTTCTGCTACAGTGATAACTCATGAGCTCTTAAAAACTATACCTGTACACATGAACCTAGATTGTTCTGCAATTATAATTTTAAATTGTGCATCAATTTATTTGATTTTCAGAATAGTTAGTAAACTGAAACCCAAATATATATTAGTGAGCACAATCTTAACATTTTATTATCTATTGTAGCTGTTTAGCAACATTTCTCTCTTTAAGGCTAAGGCCCCATGTTGCTGGCTGCAGCGAAAAAGCTCTGCGGGAAAAACTGTGTTTTTTTCCTTCAGCATCTTTCACAGAAAGTCTGCAGAGGTTTCCTCTGCAGACTTTCTGCTTCTATTATACCTATAGGGAACAGTGTTTCCGTAGGTATAAATGACATGTTGCGCTTTCCAAAACTGCAACGGTTTTGGAAATCGCAACGTTTACGCTGCGCATATTTTCTGCAATGTAGGAATGGGATTCACGGTAGATAACAGTGAGAGCACTCAGCATCCCCAGAGAGCAGTGACTGACATCATTTGTCCTATCTTATCAGACAGGTCCTGTTCTATGGAAACGCTATGTAAACAAATGGGAGGAATAATTTCATATAGCAGGCAAACAAAGCAGCATTGCTATAGCAATATATTTAGGAAAACTCTTGAATTTACATAAACTAGCAGTTTAGATTAAGATGGGAATATCCCTTTAACCCAAACAAGAAAATAGGGTTCTATTCTTGAAATAACATTCTCTATTGATAATATCCCACTAGTCTCTTCTACTAATTGCTAACTCAAAAAATATTTTTGCATGCTTAATCTTTGGACTCTAATATTAAGGCCCTGTTGCTCATAAATCCTCTTTATCATAGCATTGAACAGATTAATGCTCTTCTATTCCTTCAGAAATTGTGACAGTTCATCTCTTATTCCTCAAATGCCACTGATCCTTGTCAGTCTCACCTAACCAATGTCTGTAATTTTGACAAGTTCTATTAAATCATTATAAGACTGAATTACTGTATTACTAAAGAATATGCAAATAAGTTCTCCTTGATGGAAAAAGGAAAACTTACTCTCTGCAGGCCATATTTTGGTCCAGATTTCTTTGAAAATCATACAGGTTTTTTAAGAGCAGGTTTTTCTTTTTTCATCAAGAACTCATTTGCACAGTCTTTCTCCTGAAGTATTCACAGAGCATGTATAGTCTGTAAGACTCTGCAAACCAAAAGGTGGCCTGCAAATGAAGTCTTCAATGCATTCTGCCCTTCAGAATTAAGTTATACCAGTGCGTACACCAAATCTTTAACCTAGCACTAGCCCTCCACACATTTAACTAAAAATATGTTTCCATGCATGTGCACATAGATAAATTAATATTTCATGGGAGGAATAGCACTGCATGCAATGTTATTCTTGCAGTCAGAGCATTGGATGTCATTGATAGAAATGAGCGAATCTCTCGAAAATCATTTTGATTCAGATTAGCTCAAATGGGCCTGAATTTAGTCTGAATTGAAAGAACTCCAATTGCCATGAAAATTTATTAAATGGCATCAAATTTTTAGTCACCTTACCTCACCTCTCCTGGGCAACCTCACAGCGTCTGGTGTTCTCTTCCATCCTTTGGGTGACGTTATGTGACATGGGTCAACGTGAAGGGCTATGTTTGAGCCTCAGCAGTCACATGGGTATGTCGATGTCATGATGCTGGGTTAAAGTGTCATGATGTTGGCATGTACTGTCAGCCAGAGACCTGAAGGGAATGCTGAGGGACTGCCAAGGAGAGGTGAGGCAAATTAAGTATGAGTTTGGATTTATACTCACCACCCCTTGGCCTCCACTCATTATACTTTGGGATCTGAGGAGGCCCCAGAGTATAATTATAGCACTTCCGTTTTTTGCTGAACAAATTTGGCCTGAAACAAACTAGAGGACAGAACCTCACAAGTAATCATCGAAACACATGTAGGACCAGTTTAAAAGCATTTCATCCACCTTTTCTACAGGTGTGTAAGTGAGGAGGATGGTACTCAGCAGCTGTACAGTAGATGCATGTATTCTTCCCTTTCCCGTCACAACAGGAAAGGTCCAGGAGGATCAAAACATCCATTGAATTTGTTGCATGATTACTGAAATTGTTGCATAATAATCATTTGGAAACTACTGACAAAATACTGTGATATCTTAGTTGAATAAATATACTTACCTCATTACATATAAATTCTTCTGAGTGCCGTCCTCTTTTCTTATATTACTGCATGTTGTCTCTGTTGACTGGCATCTCCTAGACCTCCTCAGTGTGAACTGTATGAACTACAGTGGGGAAAAAAGTATTTAGTCAGCCACCAATTGTGCAAGTTCTCCCACTTAAAAAGATGAGAGAGGCCTGTAATTGACATCATAGGTAGACCTCAACTATGAGAGACAAAATGAGAAAACATATCTAGAAAATCACAGTCTGATTTTTAACCCCTTAACGACCTTGGACGTACTATTACGTCCTGGGCGCTAGGTACTCGCGCACCAGGGCGTAATACTACGCCCGAGGCCGGCGGCCCGCTCACTATCTGAGCGGGCGGTATCGGAACCGGGTGTTAGCTGTATCTGACAGCTAACACCCTTCTCCGTAACCCCCGGTCGGAACTGAGTTCCGATCGGCGGTTTTAACCCCTTGGATGCCGCGGTCAAACATGACCGCGGCATCCAAAGGGTTCCGCCGTCTTGCCGCCCCCCCACCGGCACCCCCCGCTGCGAGATCGGGGGGTGCCGATATCTCTAATCTGCAGCCCGGGGTCTGCCCAGTGACCCCAGGCTGCCTGGAGCCCCCAGTACCTGGTTGATGCTGCCGAGACCTCAGGAAGTCAGTACTGTGTTTCCATAGCGCTCACTTCCTGTATAGGCTGCAAGAACGCTCGTGTCTTGCAGTCTATGTCTGAGCCAGGTCAAAGCATCTCTGGCTCAGGTGTCCTAATGGGACACAAGAAAAAGTAAAAAAAAAGTGAAAAAAAAAATAATAAAGTATGTGAAAAAAATTAATAAAAGAATAAAGCCCCCAAAATTCCCTTTTCCTATATAAAATGAATTATATAAAAAATAAACCTAAAAATAAATAAAAACAATACATATTTGGTATCGTTGCGTCCATAACAACCTGTACAATAAAATTGAAACCATATTTAATGTACACGGTTAAAGTCGGGGAAAAAAAAACGGAAAAAAACCACCAAAAGTAACGATTTTTCGCCATCTCACCTTACAAAATATGCCATAAAAAGTGATCAAAAAGTCACATGTACCCCAAAACAGTACCAATAAAAAGCACAGGTTGTCCCGCAAAAAATAAGCCCTAAACCAACTCTCTAAACTGAAAAATAAAAATGCTACGCATCTTATAAGATGGTGATGCAAAAAAAATTGATTTATGTCCCCAAATGGGTTTTTGTTCTGCAAAATTGGTATTGCATAAAAAAACAGTATAAATAAGGTATCGCCGTAATCGTAGTGACCCGCAGAATAAAGGTAAAATGTTACTTGCGCTCTACGCTGCATGGTGAAAAATTTAAAAGATAAAACGCAGTGCCAGAATTGATGGGGTTGTTTTTTAATCCACCAAGAAAGAGTTAATAAAATTTATTTAATAAGTTGTAAGCACCTAAAAATGATGTCATTAAAAATACATCTCACCCTGCAAACAACAAGCCCTCATATGGCTACATCACCAGAGAAATAAAGAAAATATAGCTCGTACAATGTGAAGACAAAAACCCCAAAAATCGCCAAATCATTAGAACATAACTGGCTGCGGCAGGAAGGGAATGTATAAGCTGTGCGAGCGTATGTTAGGGTACACCCCAGATTTAGAGCTTACGAGGGATAATAAACCAGAAGTGACCCCCAGAGTGACCTCCCCAATAATAGGAACTACTGGGGAAATAGTAGGGAATTTAGTGTACCCAATGTACTACGCACAGCTTACATATTTATTCACTTTTCCCCATCCGCTGTGCAGTCACATCTGGGATACTAATGCTCACTACACCCCTTGATAAATTCTTTGAGGGGTGCACTTTTCAAAATGGGGTCATTACCTAGGGGATTCCACTTTACTGGTACTTTAGAGGCTCTGCAAACATGACATGGCGTCCAGATCCCAAACATCTGAATCTGCGCTCCAAAAGCCACATAGCGCTCCTTCCCTTCTGCGCCCTACTGTGTGCCCAAACCGCAGTTTATACCCACATGTATGACACTGGTGTACCCAGGATAAGGTACTTAATGTCATATATGGGTATAAACTCCTGTTTGTGCACAGCCGGGCACAGAAGGGAAGGAGCGCTATTTGGTTTTTGGAGCACAGACTTGGACGGTTTGATTTTTGGACGCCATTGCACTTTTGCAGTGGAATCCCCTGACAAGTCACCCCATTTTGGAAACTGCACCCCTGAAGTAATTTATCCAGGGGTACAGTGAGCATTTTTAACCCCCAAGTGTTGCTATAATTTATTATCCATAAATGAATACGCAGCTGATGATGAAAGGTGAAAATGACAATTATTCCAGGAATACATCATTTCAGTGCGTAATATGTTGTGCCCGGCTTGTATCAGAGATGAACGCTCCAAAAGCTGTTGTGCCCGGGACCCCCACTCACCAGTTTTTGGAGTGTGTGTCTGTGCAGACATAAACTGGGCACAACATATTGGGCACTGAAATGGCGTATCTATAGAAAAATTTCATTTTTAACTTTTCATTATCAGCTGCGCATTCATTTTTGGAAATTAAAAGAATGCAACACTTAAGGGTTAATAATGCTCACTACCCCACTTGATAAATCCCTTGAAGGGTATAGTTTCCAAAATGGGGTGTCATGTCTGCGGATTCCACTTTACTGGCAATTCATGGGCTCTGCAAAAGTGTCATGGTGTCCAAAAAGCAAACTGTGCTCTAAAAACCAAAATAGCGCTCTTTCCCTTCTGTGCCTGGCTGTGCCCAAACAGCAGTTTATACCCACATATGGCATTAAGTACATTATCCTGGGTACACCAGTGTCATACATGTGGGCATAAAGTGTCATTTGGGCACACAGCAGGGCGCAAATGTGAAGGAGCGCTATGTGCTTTTGGAGCGCATATTTAGATTGTTGTTTTTTTGGATGCCATGTCACATTTGCAGAGACCCTAAAATTGCCCCTACAAAATGAGGGTCACTTCTTGGGGAATTCCAATTTACTGGCACCTCCAGGGCTCTGCAAATATATCATGGCGACCAGAAAGTCCCTCTAAATCTGTACTCCAAAAGCTAAAAAAACCCCACAGTGTTCCTTCCCTTCTGAGCCCTGCTGCGTGCCCAAGCAGCAGTTTATACCCACATATATAATTTTTTTGTCCCCGGGATAGCCCACATAATAGTTTTAGGAGTTCATGTCTCTGATGCCACAAAGTGGCCGCAACGTATTAGGCACTGAAATTGGATATTTCTTTAAAAACTTTAATTTTCACTTTGTACATTAATTTTTGGGAAGCATTTTTAGGCTCTAAATGATAATACCCCTTGATACATTCCTTGAGGGGTGTAGTTTCTAAAATGGGGTCACTTTTGAGAGGTTTCCATTATATTGGTACTTTAGGGGTTCTGCAAATGCGACATGGCGTCCAAAAACTATTCCAGCAAAATCTGCCCTCCAAAAGCTAAATAGCGCTCTTTCCATTTTGAGCCCTGCCATTTACCCATGCAGCAGATTACAACCACATATGGGGCATTTCTGTGTTCAGGAGAAATTGTGTAACGAACTTTGGGGTGCTTTTTCTCCTTTGTCCTCTTGTGAAAATGAAAAATTTGGGGCTAAATTGACGATTTATTGGAAAAAAAGTAATTTTTCATTTTAATGTCCCAATGTTAATAAAATCTGTGAAACAGCTGTAGGGTCAAAATGCTCACTATACCCCTTGACATGTTCTGTGAGGGGTGTGGTTTCCAAAATGGGGTCACTTTTAGGGGGTTTCCACGGTATTGGTACTTTGGGGGCTCTGCAAATGCGACATGGTACCTGAAAACTATTCCAGCAAAATCTGCTCTCCAAAAGCTAAATAGCGCTCTTTCCATTCTGAGCCCTGCCATGTACCCATACAGCAGATTACGACCACATATGGGGTATTGCTGTGTTTAGGAGCAATTATTTTGCAAACTGTGGGGTGCTTTTTCTCCTTTAACCCACTGTGAAAATGAAAACTTTGGGGATAAAGTGACATTTTAGTAATGTTTCATTTATACATCCCAGTGTTAGCAAAATCTGTGAAACGAATGTAAGGTCAAAATGCTCACTATACCCCTATATGAATTCTGTGAGGGGTGTAGTTTCCAAAATGTGGTCACTTTTTGGGGTTTTCCTTTGTATTGGTACTCTTTGCAAATGAGACATGGCACCTGAAAACTATTCCAGCAAAAAATGCTTTTCAAACGCCCAGTGTCACTCCTTCCCCTTCTGTGCGCTGCCATTCGCCCAAACATCAGTTTACACCCACTTGTGGGGTATTTCCGTGCTCGGGAGAAATTGCATAACAAACTGTGAGATGTATTTTCTCTTTTAACCCTTTGTGAATGTGTTAATTTTAGGGCTAAATTAAGGAATTAGTGGGAAAAAATTAAATGTCTAAATTTCACCTCCATATTGTTTTAATTCCAGTGAAATGCTTAAAGGGTTAACAAACTTCCCAAATATTATTTTGAATTATTTGAGGGGTGCAGTTTTGAAAATGGGGTGATTTATGGGGGTTTCTAATATAGAGGCCATTATAATCCTCTTCAGAACTTAAGTGGTCCCTAAAAAAATTAGTTTGGGAAATTTTCTTGTAAATCTGCAAAATCACTTACACTTGTAAGCCTTCTAACATCCAAAATAAATTACAGGACGATTAAAAGATGATGCCTATATAAAGCAGAGATATGGTAGATATGTATTAATGTATTTGGGTGGTATGACTATCTATCTGAAAAGCAGAGCATTTCACATTTTGAAAATTGCAATTTTTTTCCAAATTTCCATCAAATTTCCTATTTTTTTATAAATAAATACAAAAATATTCATTAGTGTTTCCACTAACATGAAGTACAATGTGTCACGAAAAAACAATCTCAAAATCACTTGTGTAAGTTAAGACGTCTCAAAGTTATTGCCATATAAAGTGACATGTCAGTTTTGAAAAACGAGGCCTGGTCCTTAACGCACTTTTGGGCTGGGTCCTTAAGGGGTTAAAGAATTTATTTTCAAATTATGGTGGAAAATAGGTATTTGGTCACCTACAAACAAGCAAGATTTCTGGCTCTCACAGACATGTAACTTCTTCTTTAAGAGGCTCCTCTGTCCTCCTCTCATTATCTGTAGTAATGGCACCTGTTTGAAATTGTTATCAGTATAAAAGACACCTGTCTACAACCTCAAACAGTCACACTCCAAACTCCACTATGGTGAAGACCAAAGAGCTGTGGAAGGACACCAGAAACAAAATTGTAGACCCGCACCAGGCTGGGAAGACTGAATCTGCAATAGGCAAGCAGCTTGGTGTGAAGAAATAAACTATGGGAGCAATAATTAGAAAATGGAAGACATACAAGACCACTGATAATCTCCCTCGATCAGGGGCTCCACGCAAGATCTCACCCCGTGGGGTCAAAATGATCACAAGAACAGTGAGCAAAAATCCAAGAACCACACGGGGGGACCTAGTGAATGACCTACAGAAAGCTGGAACTAACGTAACAAAGGCTACCGTCAGTAACACACTACGCTGCCAGGGACTGAGATCCTGCAGTGCCAGACGTGTCACCCTGCTTAAGCCAGTACATATCCAGGCCTCTCTGAAATTTGCTAGAGAGCATTTGGATGTTCCAGAAGAGTATTGAGAGAATGTCATATGGTCAGATGAAACCAAAGTAGAACTGTTTAGTAGAAGCACAACTCGTTGTGTTTGGAGGAGTGTGAATGCTGAGTTGCATACAAAGAACACCATACCTACTATGAGGCATGGGGGTGGCAACATCATGCTTTTGGGCTGTTTCTCTGCAAAGGGACTGATGACTGATCCGTGTACATGAAAGAATGAATGAGGCCATGTATCGTGAGATTTTGAGTGCAAACCTCCTTCCATCAGTAAGGGCACTGAAGATGAAACGTGGCTGGGTCTTTCAACATGACAGTGATCCCAAGCACACTGTCAGGGCAACGAAGGAGTGGCTTCGTAAGAAACATTTCAAGGTCCTGGAGTGGCCTAGCCAGTCTCCAGATCTCAATCCCTTAGAAAACCTTTGGAGGGAGTTGAAAGTCCGTGTTGACCACCGCCAGCCCCAAAACATTACTGCTCTAGAGGAGATCTGCATGGAGGAATGGGCCAACATACCAGGAACAGTGTGTGCCAACCTTGTGAAGAATTACCGAAAACGTTTGACCTCTGTCATTGCCAACAAAGAATATATAACAAAGTATTGAGATGAACTTTTGTTATTGACCAAATACTTATTTTCCACTGTAAGAGACAGCCAATGTTGTCCTAAGCTTCATTTGTCTGTATAAACTGTTAATGTTGAATGTATTTCTGTGATTCTGTTCCTTTAAGACAGCAGCCATTGTAATTGTGACATGATGCTGGAGTGACTCCCCCCCCTTTTATGTCAGCTTGCCTGTTCTGCAGACAGAATGTGAGCAGAGAAGCAGGAAGTGACGAGACAGAGAGCAGCAGCCATCTTAGCAAGTGTTGTATTGAACTGGTGTGGAGATTTTTCTGTACAGCTAAGCTGTATCTTGGTCCAGAGACAAACAGAGTGTAAAGAGACAACAGGACTAGTGAGTCCACGTGAAAGGAACTGTGCTCAGTGGCTGATCAGTGAGACTGACATTGTGACTGTGTATATGGATACCACAGATAGAGACTCGCAGTGCTGTTGATGTACTGGACAGCACCTGCTAAACCCCGGCTTACATCCCAGCTCAGTGTATGGATTCGGCAGGACTGTCAGTGTGCTGAGTGGAATCTGCTGTTGGATTACATTGCATTCATTGGGTTTCCCTGTTAAAGAGGACTTCATTTCTCCCAAGATCCTGATAACCGTGAGGAGAGGACGTTTCGCTATAAAAGAAAGGAACGACTTTGGGCCCCACCGCGCGCTTCTACAGACTGTAAGCGGTCCACCTGGACCACTGGGGAAAAGGGGGTGCACCCAAATGTGAAGTCAGGGTCAGTTAGGGATAGTTTTGAGTATATTGTTCATTCAGTGTCCATACTGCAGAAGTGGACAGAGTAAAAGTAGAAACCATTGCAGAATTTGCCTTGAAATTGTTCATGCTATATTGTATATTTTGCTTGTCTTTAGCCCTGTCATTTTACCTTTAACTAGCCTTTATTAACTTATAGTAAATATATTTTTTTTTCTTGAACTACCGCGTGTGCGTTCATTTCTGGTTGCGGAGTCCAAACCACCTGCCTTGCTCTCGGTTCACAAATTGGCGTAGTCGGCAGGATCCGCTTACCAGAATGGACGGTGACGCACCCGTTCGGGAGAATGGTGCTGGAGGAAGAATGCCAGCAGGGGCTATAATGAGTCAGTTAGCTAAATTTGATGGCAATAATATGTCAGTGAGTATGTGGGTGGAACAGATACGAATGATACAGCGAATGTACCAGACCGCACCAGAAGTACTAGTAGAGCTAGCAATATTGACATTACAAGGGGATGCTAAGACCACGGTGATACTGAGGCCATTTGAACAAAGGCAGACATTTGAGCAAGTAGTCCAGATTCTAGAAACCATTTATGGAGAAACTGCATTGCTGGGGTCTCTGCAGGCTCGGTTCTTCCAGAGGGTACAACAGGAGAATGAAAGCCTTCCCCAATATGCAAATGCCCTACAAGAACTGCTCCGAGATATTCAAAGGAAGGAAAGAGGGGGCTCGCCAGCCTTCTGTAACCCTGATCGGACTCTCCGTGACCAGTTTGTCCTGGGGATACGTGACGGCAGTTTAACTGTGACTATGCAGGATTTTATACGACGAGAGACTGATGCTAAATTCCATGATGTACAGGTAGAGGCCATCTCCCGTGCCAATAGTATGGTCCCGAGGCCGCAGACCGCAGTTGGAGTTACTTTGTCACAGGGGGGCTAGTTCTGGCTCAGAGACAGTAGAAAAGGGGACGGTTAAAGAAATTCTCACAGTAATGCAGAAACTGCAAGAGCAAATGGAACACTTGCACACCCGTTGTGATGAATATTCTATGAAAATTGCAGACTTCCAGAAAACTGGAGGTGAAAGGGTGAGCCGTCCATACCCAGAAAATCAGAATCACCCACCACCCCGCTGGAGGGGTGAGGATAGGACCTACCGAAGGGGTCCAAATCATTTAGTGCAGTGCTCAGGAGAAATCGAAGGGGCTTACCGAAGGGGCCCAAACAGATGGCCAGAACGACGGGAGATACGCTGCTGGGAGTGTGGACGGATGGGCCACTTTGCTGCTAGATGTCCAGAGCAGCGACAAACTTATGAGAGACCGCCGTTAAACTGAAGTCCCCTGCTGCTGAAGGGCGTGTAGTAGGGGAGACTGACAAGGAGACTATGTGGGGAGAATGCCCTGATGATGACCTGATCGCTGCAAGTCCTGTCATACAGGTGGAAATGGAGGGTATTCCGGTTACCGGGATGATTGACACGGGTTCCCAAGTAACGACCTTGAGTAGAGACTGTTATGAACGGTACTTCCGGCAACATGTGAAATATGATCCCCATACATTCGTACGAGTGGTCGCAGCTAACCAGTTACCAGTTCCGGTCGTGGGAGTGGCCTGGATGAATGTCCGGGTATGTGGCCAAGATCTAGGTAGGAAAGGCATTGTGGTGGTACAGGAGTCACATGAAGTAAAGGTCCCTGTCATTTTGGGGATGAATGTGTTAAAAGAATTAGATCAGATCCTCTTTGAAAAGAAAGGTCACGGTTATTGGAAAGAAACCACCACCCATCGGCCTACTCAAACAGCTTTCCAGCGGCTGATCCGGACATGTGGCTTACAGAAAAGTTCGGATGCGCAGCGTCCTCTGGCTCGAATTTCAGTTCCTTTGCATACAAAAGTTACACTGCCACCCAGTCGGGAGACAATAGTGTCTATGCCCGTAGGCACCTGTCGGAAACTAGAGGGCATAGCTGTGTTGGTAGAACCACTGCAGGCAGCCGAAGGAGGTGTTGATCCGCTAGTGGCCCGTTCCTTGGCAATAGTTCGCAATGGAAGAGTACCACTTCGATGTGTAAACACTCAGGACCAGAGTGTGGACCTGACCCCAGGGAGGCTGCTGGCTAACATCTATGTGACTCCGGAGGAAGTAAGGAAAGTAACTCCAATGCAGCTGAAGCCGACTGAAAGGGATGAGTGGACCGTAACTGTGTCCATGGGAGAAGATGAGGAACCCACCTCTGAATGGAATGGCCGTGCAATTCGAGAACAGATGAAGATGGATGCAAGTTCATGTTCTCTGGAATGTGTGCAGAAGGTAGATGAGCTGTTGTGGGAGAACCAAGCCACCTTTGCACGGTATGCTGAAGATTTTGGATGTACCACAGGGATCTACCATGAGATTCCCACAGGAGACACCCCTCCAATTAGAGAGCGCTACCGACAAATTCCTCCACAGTTGTATCAGGAAGTGAAAGAACTGTTAGCTAAGATGCTACAGGGTGGGATCATCCAAGAAAGCCAGAGTCCCTGGGCGGCTCCTGTGGTGGTAAGAAAAAAAGATGGGTCCATCCGATTTTGCGTAGACTATCGGAAGTTAAACGCTTGCACCGTACGAGATTCCTACCCCTTGCCACGGATTGATGAGTCCCTCTCAGCGCTAGGGAGAGCCCGGTACTTCTCCTCACTAGATCTGGCTAGTGGGTATTGGCAGGTGCCGATGGCCACAAAAGACAAGGAGAAGACGGCATTCATCTTGCCCATGGGACTATACGAATTTAACCGGATGCCCTTCGGGTTGACAAATGCACCCGGAACGTTTCAGCGGTTGATGGAGAAATGTCTCGGTGACTTCAACTTTGAGTTCACTCTCATCTACTTGGATGACATTATAGTGTATTCTGCGACCTTTGAAGACCATCTCCACCAGTTGGGGCAAGTATTTCGAAGATTGCGGGAACAAGGGCTCAAATTGAAACCCAGTAAATGTCGGTTGTTCCAATCTGAAATTGATTACTTGGGTCACCGCGTATCAGGAGAAGGGGTGAGACCATCAAGAGACAAGATAGCGGCTGTTCAAGATTGGCCAATACCGACTACCCTGCGAGAAGTGAGGGCGTTCCTTGGAGTAGCCGGTTACTATCGACGGTTTATTAAGGATTTCGCCAAGGTAGCGGCACCACTTAATGCTCTCCTACGAGGCACATCCGGTGGTCCAAAGAACCGGTCCGTGAAGTGGGGACCTGAACAGGAACAAGCCTTCCAGGCATTAAAGGATGCACTGACAACAGCCCCAATCTTGGCATATGCTGATTACCACTTGCCGTTCCAGCTGTATACGGATGCAAGCCTGTATGGTCTTGGAGCAGTGCTTTCCCAGCTTCAGGATGGTCAGGAGAGGGTCATAGCGTACGGCAGCCGGTCTTTGAGAGATTCTGAAAGAAACCCCGAGAATTATAGTTTATTTAAGTTGGAGCTGTTGGCACTGGTATGGGCCATGACCGAGAAATTCTCTGAATATTTGACCGGTGCTGAAGTTTTAGTACTGACTGACAACAACCCACTAGCTCACCTGGAAAATGCCAAGCTCGGGGCGTTAGAGCAGAGGTGGATAGCCCGAATGACTAAGTTCAATTACCGCATTAAGTATCGGTCCAAGACAGAGAACCAGAATGCTGACGAGCTTTCTAGGGTAACCGCCCAGACCCCCACAGAAGACGTGGATCATGAGTTGGAGCATGTGGAGGTGCCCGATTTCAGCAGATTTTCACAGGCCTTGACCGCCACTAATCAGTTTGAGATGGAGGGGACTGAAATGGCTCCTTTCTTTGGTCCCTCACGACAGGAATGGGCACAGATACAACAGACCCATGAGGGGCTGGCACAGATGATCAAGTGTGTTGAGAAAGGCCAGAAGCCCTGTAGAGAGGAAAGAGAACGACTGACACGTGAGATATTATCTGTTCTGAGTCAGTGGGAAAAGTTGGAGATGAAAAATGGAGTGCTATGCCGAAAGGTCTATTTACCTTCTGAGATCGACATTCGATACCAAATTGTGGTGCCTAGTGAACTGGCTCGCTCCTTGGCAGTTGAGGCTCATAATAAGAATGGACATTTTGGTCATGAGAAGACCTTTCGTTGGTTACAGCGACTGATTTACTGCCCTGGTCTTCGTCAAATGGTCGAAGAAGTATGCCGCAGCTGTCGAACTTGTGAGATCCATAAGGCAATAGAACAGAGAGCTCCCCTGCAAACCATCGTGACCCAGGAACCTTTAGAAATCGTCATGATAGACTATCTAATGGTGGGCCCATCCAATAGCGGACACCAGTATTGCCTCGTAATGGTGGATCACTTCACCAAATTTGCGGTGGTAACCGCCACCAAGGACCAGACAGCTGAGTCAGCAGCTCGTGCTCTGTGCCAAGATTTCATTCGAGTATATGGGTGCCCTAAACGCATCCACTCCGACCAGGGTGCCTGCTTTGAGGGACACGTAATGAAAGAAGTTCAACGTATCTACGTGATAAAGAAGTCGCACACGACTCCATACCACCCTCAGGGAAATGGGGCCTGTGAAAGATTCAACAGAACTCTGCTACAGATGCTGCGGACTCTGGAGGAAGACAAGAAGTTACAGTGGCCTCAGTTCTTGTCTGAAATGGTGTGGGCCTATAACAATCAGGTCCATTCTACAACGGGGTACTCTCCTTATACACTTCTCTTTGGGCGGTCTGGGCGAAGTATAGGAGAATTACAGTTGAATGATGTGGATGGGTTCCCTCCGAGGGATCCAACCTCTTGGGTGCGGGCGCACCGGCAGAGACTTGAGACGATCCATCGATTGGTGCGGCAGCGCCTGCAAGAACATCCCCATCCTGATAAGACCCCAGTGCAAGAAGCACCATTGCAACCAGGCGACCTGGTGCTAGTTCGTGTCAAGAAACCCCAAGGGAAATTGGAAAGCCGATGGGAGGCTTTGCCGTATCGTGTTGTTGGCCGCAAGTATGCGAATGGGCCAGTGTACCAGGTCCAGAAAGAAGGAACTGATTTGTGTTCGAGTACTTCACCGAAATATGTTGCGCCTGTGTCATTCTGAAGGGACAAATCATGATGGGCTTGCCAATGTGAATGAGCTCCCACAGTCAGAGAATGGAGGTGCGGAATGGGCCTCCGACGAGGAGGATGATTGTTGGCCGATCCCTGCTCCTGGGGATGTTCCACCTGTGACTACTGTATCTCCGGCCTGTGCCCCCTCTGGTGCGGAATCCGCTGGTCCTTCTCAGCCCATAGCTGCAGCACCCCATAATATACCACCGGTCCTCAGACGGACCACTAGACCAAATGCTGGTATTGCCCCTGTTCGGTATGCACAGGATGAGTTTGTTTGGCCTGCCATACATCGGTATACTACCACCCTGTGCATAAAAGTACAACCCTCTGGATATACAGTCATAGGCAGGGACTGCCAATCTTAAAGTGGGGGGGAATATGTAAGAGACAGCCAATGTTGTCCTAAGCTTCATTTGTCTGTATAAACTGTTAATGTTGAATGTATTTCTGTGATTCTGTTCCTTTAAGACAGCAGCCATTGTAATTGTGACATGATGCTGGAGTGACTCCCCCCCCCTTTTATGTCAGCTTGCCTGTTCTGCAGACAGAATGTGAGCAGAGAAGCAGGAAGTGACGAGACAGAGAGCAGCAGCCATCTTAGCAAGTGTTGTATTGAACTGGTGTGGAGATTTTTCTGTACAGCTAAGCTGTATCTTGGTCCAGAGACAAACAGAGTGTAAAGAGACAACAGGACTAGTGAGTCCACGTGAAAGGAACTGTGCTCAGTGGCTGATCAGTGAGACTGACATTGTGACTGTGTATATGGATACCACAGATAGAGACTCGCAGTGCTGTTGATGTACTGGACAGCACCTGCTAAACCCCGGCTTACATCCCAGCTCAGTGTATGGATTCGGCAGGACTGTCAGTGTGCTGAGTGGAATCTGCTGTTGGATTACATTGCATTCATTGGGTTTCCCTGTTAAAGAGGACTTCATTTCTCCCAAGATCCTGATAACCGTGAGGAGAGGACGTTTCGCTATAAAAGAAAGGAACGACTTTGGGCCCCACCGCGCGCTTCTACAGACTGTAAGCGGTCCACCTGGACCACTGGGGAAAAGGGGGTGCACCCAAATGTGAAGTCAGGGTCAGTTAGGGATAGTTTTGAGTATATTGTTCATTCAGTGTCCATACTGCAGAAGTGGACAGAGTAAAAGTAGAAACCATTGCAGAATTTGCCTTGAAATTGTTCATGCTATATTGTATATTTTGCTTGTCTTTAGCCCTGTCATTTTACCTTTAACTAGCCTTTATTAACTTATAGTAAATATATATTTTTTTCTTGAACTACCGCGTGTGCATTCATTTCTGGTTGCGGAGTCCAAACCACCTGCCTTGCTCTCGGTTCACACCACCATAATTTGCAAATAAATTCTTTAAAAATCAGACAATGTGATTTTCTGGATTTGTTTTCTCATTTTGTCTCTCATAGTTGAAGTCTACCTATGATGTCAATTACAGGCCGGCCTCATCTTTTTAAGTGGGAGAACTTGCACAATTAGTGGCTGACTAAATACTTTTTTTCCCCACTGTATGTCTCTTCATTCTCACATGGAAAGGCATCACAAGCTGATGTGACAAAATAGAATTGCTAGTGATAAGCAAAGTGAGCAAGACCATCTTACTGCTCCAACTAGCACATTGTTTATAATGCTTTCATAAATATGTTTATAAATTTGTTGATGCGCCACTTTATAAACACATATAATGGCTTAAAGGAGATGCTCCTCATGGCAAGAAGAAAGTCTGAATATTTCAGTCATTTCAGTGGCTAACAACACTCAGCTGGATTTGCAGGGACAAAATAGCCTTCACTTGCATCACTTTATCCATGCTGCACATGCTGGACTGTCTGTGTGAACTGGAAAGGGTGGCAAATGATTACTGTATGCAACAAACTTCAGGGACAATGAGGCAAATTTAGCAATTCTGTCGAACTTTGCACTGCCTTAAACTATAAATCCCCATAGTTTTAGACATATTTATGAATCTGTCATACAGACCTTTTTAAATATGGAGTGTTTCTAGAAGCTCCAAAATTCTGACTAAAATACCATAGGACTAAAAGTGTCGAGCTTCACCATGAGATAAATATTTGGCACAAAGCATGTAGACAAATATTTGGTGCATAACATATAGACAAACTATCTAAACAAAATATTTAGTGAAAATATTTAAAGTGGTTGTCCAAAATAAGCATTTTTTGCAAGGTGGTCAGTGAAGGTAAACAACAAAACAAAAAAAGAAACGCTCACCTGTCCCCAGTGCTCCCACTGTGGTCTGATCATGTTGCTTCGGGGTCTTGTTTTGGTGGAAGTCCCCACCACACGTGACCGCTGAGACCAATCAGCAGCCTCACAGGACCAAGGAAAGGACGCAGGATGTCACAGGTAGTGATGTCCCTTGTCCTTTAGGCTGCTGAGGAAAAGAATATCTGCACCATATTTGTTCTGCTTCATAAATGTGTCTAAATAACACCCATTCTGGTGCACATATTTCTGTTCTTTCTGGTGCACACTGTTCACAAATATGTCATAAATCCCATGCACTATAAATTTTGTTGCAAATGTAGACAGAAAAGTGCTGGGCTTCTATTGATAAATATGCCCCAATCAGTTATCATGAAATCCACCACTGGAGGCGCATCATAGAAGTATATCCTCTCCTGAGGCTGTTTGCAAGTAGGGACAACATAAGTGATGTCATCCCTATAATATTTATATTATCGGAAACACACTCATGCAGTGAAGGATGGAAGAAGAACAGCAGCTTCCACATCCAAGAGACAAGCCTGATCCTTAATTATGTGGAGATGATGATGGCGATGATGATGACCAGGCTGGCAGCCAATCATGGCACATGCTGGCAAATATGGAAACTTGCATACTTCATTGCTTACATAGTATTGTTGGCATCAAGCAAAGGGAAAACTATTCGATCTTCATGCTTTTAGATAATTGCTATAAAGACAAAATGGGGGAAATTGTATCTTCTTCCCAAAAGGAGGGAAATTGTCATATTATACTCTGTACCCAAGGTGTGTAAGGAGATAATTGCTATTGCCAGCAGCATGTATGCCCTGGAGACCCCTGTCTGCTCCCAGTATTCCTCACCACCCCCCACCTCTGCCAGTGTCACTGTTACAAGTAGCATCTATAAAATCAGCACCAGCAGAAGACAGTAAAGTATTTGGAACATAAGAAGCCAAAAATCTCCTATCAGACTCAGTAGCGCGGCAATATATTTAACAGTGAAAACGTTTTGTGCCACTTCATGCCCTTCCATGTATTTTAGATATATATCAATAAACTATAATTTTAACCATTTTATTCAGGATTATTTTTGGAATTGATAATATTTATGGAACAGTAATTTATTTCTCACCTTATTTTGGGTTATTTATTCCATTATATACAAAACATATATTGTGCAACATTTAGAAATGATTTTAGTTATTTTGTATAGGTATTATGACATCCTGTGATACATTTACCTGCACCTTACATGTCTTTACCATACTTGTCTGTGTTAAACCACTAAGGCTGGATTCACACCATCGCTTGGTCTCCGTTGGAGAATTCTGTCCCCATTATGGCCTGAAAAATGCATTTCCGGGCAGAAACCTGGCGGACCCCCTTATAGTCTATGAGGTCCATGGGTTTCCATGGGTAGCCGCATTTTAAGCGGATTGGGTTTCCCTTTTTCAGAACAGAAACCTGGGCGCAGGTGCGAACCTAACGTAATAGTTAACCAGTGTCAGGAATCATTGACCATGTATACTATGGGTGATAACATGTTACCTAGGGAATTATTTTTGGTTACTGCATCAAGATCTAATTTTAATAATATCAATAATCTTATAATAATATTAATGATCTTGTGCAATAGAATACTGCATATAATATGAGAGTTTGACATTACATTTCCTGTATTTTGCTTATTTTGTTTGCTTATCAACATACAGTGGTTACGGAAAGTATTCAGACCCCTTTAAATTTTTCACTCTTTGTTTCATTACAGCCATTTGCTAAAAGCAAGAAAGTTCATTTTATTTCTCATTAATGTACACTCAGCACCCCATCTTGACAGAAAAAAAAAACAAATGTAGATATTTTTGCAAATTTATTAAAAAAGAAAAAACTGAAATATCACATGGTCATAAGTATTCAGACCCTTTGCTCAGTATTGAGTAGAAGCATCCTTTTGAACTAGTACAGCCATGAGTCTTCTTGGGAATGATGCAATAGAAAAATATGAATTTTGGAAGGAAAATATGAAAAAAGCCGCTGAACATTAACATGCAAACTACTCTGCGTCCTTAAAGGGTTAAGCTTAAACAAGTGTTACTTTTTTATTGTATGTTTTATGGTGTTTTATCTTTAAGATTGCTAATAATTGTTTGCAAAATATTGATTAACAACAATAATATTTACTATTGATTTTTGAAGTATTCATAGACCACAGCTATAAAAGTCCGGGGCACCATTAGTTTCTTTCTCAAAAATGATCTTTCAGGCAAATAGTACAAGATACATATAACTGTAAACTGAAAATATATTTTAGGCCAACATTTCTCATCACGGGTATAAATTATAATATATAAATGTGTTTTATTATTATATTGTCCGTTTTACATTAGCATCTTTGTTGCTTTTATTCAAAGCTAGATAGTACTGTACATTCAGTTGTCGTATTAAAAGTCAACTGAAAAATCTCTGCACTCAGAAAAGACCTTGATGATTCATGAATACATTTGTACAGCAATACACGAAAGTCACTGGAATATCATAGAGAACACAAGAACAAATATTACAATGTTTAGTTCTTTTGTGAAAAGAAAAAAAAGGCTCAATTAGACAATCACTTTTTGACATTGCAATCAGTATACGTCAATACATCCAAAAGGATGAAGCAAAATCAGCATTACAACACAAAATTAGACAAAAGACTTAATAGCTTATCACATTCTGTAATTCTGATATAAAAAAGCCAGAGCATACGGCATCCCATTATCCAATCAAGGTTACCACTATTAAGCTTTTTTTTCTTTTTGCTAAATTATTTAAAATTATTTAAACCCCTACCCATAATTAAATGAAAATATACTGTACATTAAAATGTGTATTCTTTCTGCAACATGCCATATTATCACTAAAGCGGTCACTGTCAAGTCATCTTGTGAGATCACATGGTGATGATGGCAATAACATCTGTAGTGAATAGCTAGCTGCCACTGATAAAATCCCACTATTTTTGTGCATGAGAAGCCAATGGTAACTGTAAGAGGGTCAGAAACGTATGGGTGTGACCAGAGGCGTAGCTAGCGGAGGGGCAGAGGGGCGGTTGCCCCGGGCCCACTGACTCTTTGGGGCCCACCCTGGGGCCGCCATTAATACATCCTATTTGTGTAACTAGATCCGTGTCTGTAGACACCGATCTAGTTACAATGCTTCCTGGTTCTTAACTGTTTTGTAAACTGCATGCCACTTCAGGCCTGTGGTTTACAAGACCCTGAGACCACAGACGGATATCTTCTTCTCAGCACAGGCGGCGTGATGAAGTCACAACATCGTGCCGCCTGCGCTCAGACACAGACGTCCTGTGCATGGACAAGGAGGAAGCGGCGGCTCTATTCATCAGCATCACAGGTGGGTGAATATGACTTTTTTTTGTTTTTTTAGTGCAGTTGTGTGTGTATTAATAGTATAAGGGGTGGTTAGGAGGGGGAAATATAACTACAGTGCCTTGCGAAAGTATTCGGCCCCCTTGAACTTTTGAACCTTTTGCCACATTTCAGGCTTCAAACATAAGGATATAAAATTTTAATTTTTTGGTGAAGAATCAACAAGTGGGACACAATTGTGAAGTGGAACGAAATTTATTGGATATTTTAATTATTTATATTTTCAAAAAAAAATAAAAAACTGAAAAGTGGGGCGTGCCAAATTATTCGGCCCCCTTAAGTTAATACTTTGTAGCGCCACCTTTTGCTGAGATTACAGCTGCAAGTCGCTTGGGGTATGTCTCTATCAGTTTTGCACATCGAGAGACTGAAATTCTTGCCCATTCTTCCTTGGAAAACCGCTCGAGCTCAGTGAGGATGGATGGAGAGCGTTTGTGAACAGCAGTTTTCAGCTCTTTCCACAGATTCTCGATTGAATTCAGGTCTGGACTTTGACTTGGCCATTCTAACACCTGGATACGTTTATTTGTGAACCATTCCATTGTAGATTTGGCTTTATGTTTGGGATCATTGTCTTGTTGAAAGATAAATCTCCGTCCCAGTCTCAGGTCTTTTGCAGACTCCAACAGGTTTTCTTTCAGAATGGTCCTGTTTTTGGCTCCTTCCATCTTCCCATCAATTTTAACCATCTTCTCTGTCCCTGCTGAAGAAAAGCAAGCCCAAACCATGATGCTGCCACCACCATGTTTGACAGTGGGGATGGTGTGTTCAGGGTGATGAGCTATGTTGCTTTTACGCCAAACATATCGTTTTGCATTGTGGCCAAAAAGTTCGATTTTGGTTTCATCTGACCAGAGCACCTTCTTCCACATGTTTGATGTGTCTCCCAGGTGGCTTGTGGCAAACTTTAAACGAGACTTTTTATGGATATCTTTGAGAAATGGCTTTCTTCTTGCCACTCTTCCATAAAGGCCAGATTTGTGCAGTGTACGACTGATTGTTGTTCTATGGACAGACTCTCCCACCTCAGCTATAGATCTCTGCAGTTCATCCAGAGTGATCATGGGCCTCTTGGCTGCATCTCTGATCAGTCTTCTCCTTGTTTGAGATGAAAGTTTAGAGGGACGGCCGGGTCTTGGTAGATTTGCAGCGGTCTGATACTCCTTCCATTTCAATATGATCACTTGCGCAGTGCTCCTTGGGATGTTTAACGTTTGGGAAATCTTTTTGCATCCAAATCCGGCTTTAAACTTTTCCACAACAGTATCACGGACCTGCCTGGTGTGTTCCTTGGTCTTCATGATGCTCTCTGCACTTTAAACAGAAACCTGAGACTATCACAGAGCAGGTACATTTATATGGAGACTTGATTACACACAGGTGGATTATATTTATCATCTCACAAGGCATTATGGGAAAGGAGCTGGGGAGCTCATGCGCCCTCTGTTGGATGTAACAGATCCTCAATTTGCTTTTGACTCACCGAGCCTTGAGTCAAAAGCAAATTGAGGATCTGTTACATCCAACAGAGGGCGCATGAGCTCCCCAGCTCCTTTCCCATAATGCCTTGTGATATGTAGATGCTAAGTAGAGGGCAAAAGGCAATTAAAATCTCTACACACCTTCACTGGTGCTCTCCTCAATGTGAGAGATTCTAGTCCCTATATTTATCATCATCAGTCATTTAGGATAACATTGGATCATTCAGAGATCCTCACTGAACTTCTGGAGTGAGTTTGCTGCACTGAAAGTAAAGGGGCCGAATAATATTGCACGCCCCACTTTTCAGTTTTCTATTTTTTACAAAAGTTTAAAATAACCAATAAATTTCATTCCACTTCACAATTGTGTCCCACTTGTTGTTGATTCTTCACCAAAAAATTAAAATTTTATATCCTTATGTTTGAAGCCTGAAATGTGGCAAAAGGTTGAAAAGTTCAAGGGGGCCAAATGCTTTCGCAAGGCACTGTATAAAGGGCAGATTCATTAGGGGGCATTTGACGATGGGGGGGTCATTTATATAAGGGTTATTATGGGGTATTATGAATGCAAGGGGGGAGGTTATTTATATAAGGGGCCATTAGGGGGCATCATTTATATTAGGAGGCATTATGAACATAAGGGGGTGGTCATTGATATAAGGGGTCATAAGTAGAGATGAGAAAATCGATTCTGCAGAAGTGGAATTCGATCCGAATTTCAGGAAATCTCCGATTCGCCACGATTTCGGATTTCCTCATGCTTCGATGCATCGAATCACATTTTTTTATAAAATGGTCGCCACACATGTTAGGACAAGGGGGAAGGGACTCTGGGAGCACGGGATCACCCACAATGCCAAGCATGCAGCTAATCAGCAGCCAGCCAGACCTGTGATGTCACAGCCCTATAAAAACCCTCGGCCATTTTAGGTACAGTCATTCCACATCGCTCTTACTGTAGGGACAGACATCGGCAGGAGCTAGGGAAAGACTTAGAAAACATAGAAGTTCAGGGAAAGAGGTTGAGCCTTAGAACTGTAGGGAAAGCATAGGGAGGAATTGAGAGAAGAATTTGGGGTGGTTGCAGGGTCATTTACAGCAAGATTTTGCAGCATAATTTACATTGCCATTATACTGCTGCTCATTACTCATATCTGTGTCTTCAAGGTGGAACACAACAAGCCTTTTGCAGTGCACTGCAACAAAAAAAGTGAAATATCATACACTAATATCTGCACGTATCTGTAAAAAAAATCCTTTTTAAAGGCTTTTATTATAAGGGGCTTATTCACTGTTCTTACAAGGCATAACATAATTCAGTACTATTGTGCCAAAGCTATAGCTGCACGTATCTGTAAAAAAAAAAGCCTTTTTAAAGGCCTTTATTATAAGGGACTTATTCACTGTTCTTCCAAGGCATAACATTATTTAGTACTATTGTGCCAAAGAAAACTGAATCATCCAATAATATCTGCACTTATCTGTAATAAACACCTTTAATGTGGGGAAAGACATAACGACCATATTCGCCATTTTGTTACCAGTATAAAGTTGCAGGCCATTTTTCAATACAGTATTGTCAATAATAATTCAATAATTCTTAGCGGTTATCACTTATTTAAAGGTGTTTATTAGTGTCAAAACACATAAAAAGGATCATATTCACCATTTCGTTACCAGTATAAAGTTGCAGGCCATTTTTCAATACAGTATTGTAACGCCCTTGCCTGTCCGGGCTTTGGCGCCATCCTCCGGGCGCACGCTGTGGAGCAGGAGGCGTGCCCGGTTGTGATTCTTTCCTTTGGGTTTTTCTTGTATTGTCTGAACACTGTCCTATTCCCTCACCTCCTTAATTGATTTTCCACCACGCCCTTCTCCTTCACCTTGCTCTCCCCCTGCTCCACTAAGAGTTAACTTTAGTCCTGCCTTTGTGATTGACAGCCTATCCTCCTATCAAGTTTGGGGCGGGTTCTTTCTCTCTATTTATTGTTTGCTCACTTTCCCATTGGCGCCTGCTATTGCATTTTGCTTACTGGCTATACTCTTTGTTGCTTGTTACCTGCTCTTCTGATTTTCTGACCACTGGCTTACCTTTGACTATTCTCTTGGATTTTGATTCTGTACTGCATTGCTCGATTGTTACCGACCCCTTGGCTAGCTGACCTCCCTTTGTTGTTGCACGTCTTGTCTGCGTTCTGTGTTATCACTTATTATAAGGAGGGACTGACGACTAGTTGCTGGCTGTCACCTAGGACAGATCGGGCAAGTTAGCCAGGGACAGTGGGGGGATTCAGCTTACGGTCCACTGTCTTGTTGTGCCCCTCCCCCCTAAGTTCTCGAGCAGCTACTGGGGAATCGCTCCTCTAGTGATTCCCTTACAAGTATTGTCAATAATAATTCAATAATTCTTAGCAGTTATCACATATTTAAAGGTGTTCATTAGTGTCTAAACCCATAAAAAGGACCATATTCGCCATTTTGTTACCAGTATAAAGTTGCAGGCCTTACTGTAGGGATAGACATCGGCAGAAGCTAGGGAAAGACTTAGAAAACATATAGAAGTTCAGGG
This sequence comes from Leptodactylus fallax, assembly GCA_947044405.1. Taxonomy (NCBI): domain Eukaryota; kingdom Metazoa; phylum Chordata; class Amphibia; order Anura; family Leptodactylidae; genus Leptodactylus; species Leptodactylus fallax. The sequence continues at coordinate 7,960,607 of CAMRHE010000021.1, forward strand.
AAAGCGGCTGAGCCTTAGAACTGTAGGGAAAGCATAGGGAGGAATTGAAAGAAGAATTTGGGGTGGTTGCAGGGTCATTTATAGCAAGAATTTGCAGCATAAATCACATTGCCATTATACTGCTGCTCATTACTCATATCTCTGTCTTCAAGGTGGAACACAACAAGCCTTTTGCAGTGCAGTACAGCAAAAAGCAGTGAATTATCATACACTAATATCTGCACGTATTTGTAAAAAACGCCTTTTTAAAGGTGTTTATTATAAGCGGCTTAGTCACTTTTCTTCCAAAGCATAACATTAGTCAGTACTATTGTGCCAAAGAAAACTGAATTATCATCCAATAGTATCTGCCCGTATCTGTAAAAAAAAGACTTTAACGTGGGGAAAGACATAACGACTATATTCGCCATTTTGTTACCAGTATAAAGTTGCAGGCCATTTTTAAAACAGTATTGTCAATAATAATTAGATAATTCTTAGCAGTTATTATCACTTATTTACAAGTGTTTATTAGTGTCTAAAACCATAAGGAGGACCATATTCGCCATTTTGTTCCCATTGTGCTGATGGAGCCGATACTGCTCCTGCCACCCCCACCCCCTCCCACAGCTGCCATGCCAGTGAAATTTGAGCTCCCAGGGCCCCCCAGTCAGACATGCGAGAGGATGGACGATGGTGCAGATAGGCAGCGGCTAACTTGCTACATAGCATGTCTCTATAATGTGTAGGTAGGTAGCGACAGCCTTAGGAGGCTATACAATGAACCAGCGGTAGAGACTGGTGAGGCAGCATGGGTCATTTAATCTGATGCATCAGGCATTGGTGGGTGGAAATCCTGGCTGATCCACACCTGATTCATCTTCACAAAGGTCAGTCTCTCCAAATTTTGGGTGGACAGGCGCTGCTCTGATGCCACCCACCTGGCCGGGCAGGACAGCTTTTCCAGGGCAAACTCGGCTAGTTGCGACCACAAATCCAGTTTGGCTGCCCAGTAGTCCAGCAGATCTTTGAAGACAAGTGGCAGGGTGCACTCTAAGTATGCCACCACCTGCTGGTTCAGGTTCTTCTCTGTGTCTAGCTTCTGATGAGCAGTTTCTTCACTATGCAGGTGAAGAAAGCTGCTCATCAGCGACTCTAGGCTCAGGCCAAGTCGACCTGTCATTGGCTACAGCAGAAGAAAGTGAAGGTTCTGGAGTGGCCATCTCAGTCTCCTGACCTCCTGACCGTTGTCTTGCAGATAGGTGGAACACTTAAGGAAACGCTTGACAACCAGATTGAACACATGCGCCATGTCGGGCACATGGCTTAGCCCTCCTCGATGAAGCGTCGACACCATGTTCTTCCCATTATCGGTCACCATGGTTCCGAGTTTGCGGTGTCGCGGAGAAAGCCAGGATTTGATTTCTTGAGGAAGGACACAGAGTAGTTCCTCCCCTGTGTGACGCCGTTCGCCTAGGCAAACGAGGTGTAGAACAGCGTGACACCACTGTGCCCTGTACATGTGATATGCTGGGGGAGCACTGTGAATTGTCCCTACAGTGGAGGCTGAGGAGGCAGTGGAGAATGGAGGCTGAAGCTGCTTCACCTGTCCAAGTTGCTGGTGTGTCTGGGCAGGCACCACATTAACCCAGTGGGCCGTAAATGAAATATATTGTCCTTGACCGTAGTTACAGCTCCACAAGTCGGTGCTGCCGTGCACTTTGGCAGACATCGACAGGCTCAAGGACTGGCCCACCTTCTCTTCTACATATTCATGCAGGGCTGGTACTGCCTTTTTGGCAAAGAAATGACAGCTTGGGACTCTCCAACTCGGCTCGGCACAAGCCATGAGTTCTCTGAAAGGTGCAGAGTCCACCACTTGGAAATGGAGTGACTGCAGCACCAGCAACTTGGACAGGAGCACGTTCAGCTTCTGCACTGTTGGATGAGTGCACGCATACTGTTGTCTGTTCGAAATCGCTTCTGTGATGGATTGCTGATGCAATGACTGACTAGGAGGAGGAGGAGCATGAGCATCATGACCAGCAGATGATGGGAAGGACACACAGCTTCCTTTGGCTGAGGTGGTGGAGCCTTGACTGCCTGAATTGGCGTGCGTGCCTCTGGGTGCTGCAGCGGTTGCTCGGCAGACTGGACCATCACATTGGAGCCACAGCTCTCCCAGGCCACTTTATGGTGACGCTGCATATTTTGACGCAGGGCTGTGGTGTCAACATTGGAACCCTGGCCTCGCTTCACCTTCTGCCCACAGATTGAACATATGGCCATGTTGACCTCCCTCCCCCGGCGGCTTTACAAAAACTGCCACACGGCCGAGTAGGTGATTTACCCCCAACACTCCGTGCTAACTGCTACCGCCACTGCCTCCATGAACCCCTGCACCACTGCTTTCCAGGCAGGTAGGCTGCTGTGAAGTGGGTGGTCTACCCCAGGCACGTTTAGCTCCTGACCTCCCACTGCTGCCACCCTACTGACTTCCCCGCTGCCTCATGCGCAAACTGCAACCCTATTCTCCTTATGACGATGAAGCCCCTCCCAATTATGATCGGCTACATCGTCATCCACTACACTCTGCAGTTCACTGATGTCCTCCTCAACACCAGCTCCCATGCCACTCTCCTCATCACTACTTGCCCGCCTACCGGATGAAGCGGCGGATGTCTACTCCAGATATTAGCTGAGCAGTAGCTGCTGACTGTCCCATGGGAATGCTGCCTTGGGATAACCTTGGACTCTGACCTATCCTTCAAGCCGCACATACAAACCCTCAACACCTCCTGCCGCCTTCAACTCAAGAACATCCTTCAAACCTGCTCCTTCCTCACCCCAGAAACTACAAAGATGCTAGTCCATGCCCTCATAATCTCCCGCTTAGACTACTGTAACACCCTTCTCCATGGCCTCCCAGCAAATACTCTCACCCCCCTCTAGTCCACCTTAAATTGCGCCGCTCGCTTAATACACCTCTCCACCCGTTCTTCATCGGCCACTCCCATTTGCCAATCCCTTCACTGGCTACCCATTGCCCAGCGAATAGAGTTCAAATTACTAATGCTGACATACAAAGCCATCCACATCCTGTCCCCTCCATATATCTCCGACCTAATCTCCCGCTATCTGCCCGCACATAACCTCCGATCCTCCAAAGACCTCCAACTCCACTCTGCTCTTATCCGCTCTTCACACAACCGTCTCCAAGACTTCTCCCGTGCATCCCCCATACTCTGGAACTCATTACCAAGAAACATAAGACTGACCCCCACAATCAAAAGCTTCAAGAAGGCCCTGAAGACAAGACTCACCTATTCAGGAAGGCCTACAACACCCAATAACGCTACTGTCTCCATACCACCACCTGAACAGCCTCTACCCCCACCTTCTGTCTCTATCCCTCTTCCCTCATAGATTGTAAGCCCTTGTGGGGAGGGCCCTGTATCCCACTCTGCCGGTTGGTCACTGTTAGTATTATCTGTTTTGTATATCTTGTGTACCATATGTTAACCCTCAAATGTAAAGCACCATGGAATTAATGGTGCTATATAAATAAATAATAATAATACCTCCTCCTCACTGTACAGTGGATCTGAGCCCACAGCATAAAGTACTTCTCTAGCTGAGGGAACAGAAAAGGACAGGCAAGTTCAGGACAGGAGAGGGCACAGGGCCTGCTGTCGGGCCATGCCAACTAAGGGTTGTGTCTGATGAACCCACCAACTCTTGGGTGAGGGTGTCTGTTGTGACTTGGCGTGAATTGGATGACCGAGTCAGCCAATCTACAACCATTGGGTTGCTGGTCAAGACACGATCGCTACCTGACACTGGGAGCTCAGGCCTCTGTAACTGATCCCTGATGCCACGCCCCCTTACTCTGCTGCGACCTGTGCCTGCGTCAGAAACATTTAGGCCTGCAGCCCTCCCCTGTGCATGGCCTCTCGCTTCTCTGTCTGACATACTATTCGATGAAAAAACGTAATTGCAAAGGGCAAAAAGGCCTGTTATTTTCTACTTCGATGAGAATGGCAAATATGTCCCTTATTTCTTTCCCCACTAATGAACAGCTATAGCAAAAGCGTGATAAAGGCAGAGATTTGTGGCTCCGAATGATTGAATTATTGACTGGGAACAAAATGGCGAATATGGTCCTCCTTATGGGTTTCCACACTAATAAACACCTTTAAATAAGGTGTATGCTCCTCCAGCATACCACATGTGCAGGGCACAGCGGTTTCACGCTGTTCTACACCTCGTTTGCCTGGGTGAACAAAGTCACATAGGGGAGGAACTGGGTCACTGTATGTCCTCCTCATGCTGCTTCCCACTGGGTCATTCTGTATACTCCTCATGCCGCTGCAACTTGGTCACTGTATGCCCTCCTCATGCCGCAGCCACTGGGTCACTGTATGCCCTCCTCATGCTGCAGCCACTGGGTCACTGTATGCCCTCCTAAGGCTGCTGCTACCTCCACCTCTGCCACTGGGTCACTGTATGTCCTCCTCATGCTACTGCCACTGCTGGGTCACTTTATGTCCTCCTAATGACGCTGCCACTGGGTCACAACTCCACATTATGTCGCCTTGTCACTCTGTACACATCTATGTGGAATCTGCAAACGAGGGTGTAAAAGGAGTGCGCTCTTTCACTCTACAGTAGGATGTTGGGCCTCTGCATGGTTCTTTCTACCATGGACCTGTAGGGCTGGGTTCACACTTGAGTTAGTTGGACAGTTTTGGTCCCGTAACTGTCCAAATAAGGGAAGTGTGCATCGGTTCTAAAAGCGACACCTGTCATGTGCGTGTCATTCGGACTCACAGTATTGTTTGACTACCACAGTAGGCTCCCTATGCATGTTACTGCAAGGCACAGTGTTCTACACCACTATACAGGCTCTCTGAAGCTAGGAAATAGGTGTTTTTTAGCGATATTCGCCGCAAAGTAATTCGGATCAAAGCAAATTTTTTTTGAACTTCGAATCGAACTGGCGAATCGAACTTTTGAGAAATTCTCTCATCTCTAGTCATAAGAGGTGCAGTATTTATGTCAGGGGTAATCAGGGGCATAATATGGGGGTCAATTAATTTAATTAAAGTGACACTTGGGCTTTATTACACGTAGCTGGCTGCAGCAAAAAAAGCACTGCAGGAAAAACCATGGTGGTAACATTGTGGTTTTCCCCGCAGCACTTTTCACAGAAGGTCCGCAGAGATTTCCCCTGTGCACTTTCTGTTTTCAATACACCTATATGGAAACCGTCAGTGTTTCCATAGGTATAACTGACATGCTTCAATTTCCAAAACTGCAACGGTTTTGGAAATCACAGTGCGTCTGCTGCACGTATTTTTCCGCAATGTGTGGATGGGGTTTGCTAGAATGCCACATTTTTTTTCTGTGGGTTTTCGCCACATGGGGCCCCCAACCCATCCCCACTTTGCAGTAAAATATGCGCAGTGGACACGCTGCGATTTCCAAAACAGTCGCAGTTTTGGAAATCGCAGAATGTCAATTATACCTATGGAAACACCATCGCTTTCCCTGTAGATATAATCGAAGCATAAAGTCTGCAGAGGAAACCTCTGCGAACTTTCTGTGCAAAGTGCTGCAGGAAGAACTGCGATGCATCTCCGCCGCGGTTTTTCCCGCAGCTCTTTTTTCCTGCGGTACACCACATAGGGCCTTAGCCTTAAGGCGTTTTCCAGCTCATTTTTATTGATGATCTATCCTCAGAATAAAACATCAATAAGAGATAAGGGAATCCCCACTGATCAGCTGTATGAAGTGGCCATGGTGCCTGTTTATATGACACCTTGTGTGTTTATAGTGACCGTATGATGTAATTCCAGCCTTGTCACATAGACGTGTATAGGACGAGGCTGTAGTTACATTACATGGCCGCTATGAAAAGAATGACACTATGTAAACAGAGAAGGTGTCATGGCGCTTACACAGGTGCCACGGTTCATTCAAACAGTTGTTCCAGGTGGTTCCGGGTATTGGAACCCCAATATTTTTTTTTTTTCCTTTTTTTTCCTTTTTAATTAGAAAACACCTGGGGCATTATTAATAAGGGACAAATTATTTAAAGGGTTGCACAGGGAAGTTATTAATTTAAGGATGCACTTGGGGGTATTATTGATTATGGGGGGTTATATGATATATTTTATAATTGGGGTAGCAGCAGGATGGGGGCTTTGTGTAGGTGAGGACAATATGGGTCAGGTGCCTGGAAAAGTAAGGAGCCAAAGATGTCTGTGTTGCAAACTTTACAGAGACTGGAAGAAGTCTCACAGCGGGTTCTACACCATTCCCTATTACTTCATATCTCACAGAAAATAAATGGTTTCAAACGATGAAACTTAACTTTTAATATATTAAAATAAAAAATACACAAAGGACGTCCTCTAGTCTACTAAAAGACAGATCAATGTGGTCTGTGCCTGTCTATTCAAAGTTTATTCAGGGTTTAAATGTTAGACAGTATTCACACTCTCCAACTTTCTACTAGACCTAGGGTGTAATTAGATACTTTCACCACCCTTAGACTAAGGTTATATTATCACGACTGCGTCATGCAACAGGTCAGTATTTTATCAGTTGCTCTTAGTGCTTGGAAAACCCAAACACCTGGTCCCCACACACAAATTGTAAAGCATCACTGACTAGACTCCCGCACAGCCATCATATACCTCCACAACCCGAGTCTGTAGTAAGTACATATGCCAGTAATCTAGGTACAGGTCACAGTAACTTCATTTCCTGCCATTAAAATGTTATAACCATAAGGGAAACCACGATATTCTGACCCTTATGCTCAATAAACACCTATATTGCAGCCATTACTGATATCACCTATGTTGTCTCCAGGGATATACAGCTACCATTTCCATTAGTGACTCAAATTCCACCAACTAATCTCCATGCTACTCAGACTGCCCCAGTCTCCTGTCAGTCCTTCATGCCCCCAAGTAGTATGGCTCGTGGTCAACTAACTCAAAAATAGAAAATAAACTTGCTCTACGCGTTTCCCCTGTGTTATCTGTATCACGTTCATCAGGAGCTAATACTAATAAACTTATAGATTGGTCTAAGCTGCTCTAAATTTCAAAAATGCAGTTACAACTGCAGTTCCTGGCGCACTGATGGTGTGCTCCAGTGCATAGAGTAGCCGACACCACACTGAGCCTTGCCTGCTTTATAAAGGTCAGCCCATTCATTCGGTGCCACCCCCTTTCCTGATGCTATCTGCAGTGAGCCAATAGAAATCACTAGCTCACTCCACCTGTCATGCCTCCTAGGAGGTGTGTCCACCTCAGTCCTCTGCTGTGTTCATGTGACTGCCGATCATGTGACCACTGAATGTAAACAATTCCAGTGATCCAGCGCTAGACGGTGAATCTACTGATTCACATTTGATCTTCACCTACTCTACATAAGCTGCTGATCATCTGGCCACTGCGTCTCAGCAATTCCGATGATCAAGCGCCAAGCGGTAATTTTGTATACTTAACCTCCATTCCTCCATATACCAGGTCATGAAACCAGAGGGGAGATATCCAAAACAGAGTTAAATCCTGATCCATATTCTCCTATTACAACCGTACTCTAAAGGAGCCGGAGGTTAGGTATAACCCCAGACCGTGACAGCGGATGGATCATAAATCTACCTATCATAGTTCACATATAGTGGGCTCTCCCTTATTGTTCCCCATCAAACTATAGATAACCTAACCATCCCCACTCAGATACATTTGCATACCTCCTAATGGTCAACCCCTCCAACTGTATAACTCTTTTCTATTTCTGAACCCTCTGATTTCGTACCAAAACTACCGTACATCATAACTACGACCCCCGTACATCATAACTACGACCCATCAATCACCACAAAATTATATTGTAAATCGTACTTCGCCACCTCAATTCAGGCAATGCAATAGATAGCAGAAGAGAGACCCCTTAACATCTACCCATCTAAATACCGGGCAATAAATGACACGATGCTCCTCCCATATGCCCCACCCCTATTCATCTTTCTTCAATAAATGGCGCAAAGGATATCAGATCATTGAGGCCTCTAGGTTTGACACAGTCAAACTTAAATATCCATTCCGCTTCCTTCCTCAAAATTGCCCTATCCCAATCTCCTCCTCGTGGTGATTTGCGTACTAACTCAATGCCCTGAAATCTCAATGTAGATGGGTCACCTCCATGTTTGCTCCAGAAATGTAAACTCAGGGGGCGTTCTTCTCTCCTGTTAATATATCCCACATGATCTAATATCCTACGACGTAATTCCCTTTTCGTTTTACCCACGTAGTTCACTGGGCACGGACAGGATGCGACATATACCACACCCATAGAGCGGCAATTGATGAAATCTCTAGTATAATATTTTTTACCCGTAGCTGCCGCCGTAACTTTACGTCCCTTCAAAATAAATTCACAGGCCCTACAACCACCACACCTAAATGTGCCTGCCAGTCTTTCACTCCCCAACCAGGTATCCCCAGACTCCTCTGGTTCCAGATGACTATGAACTAGTCTGTCTTTGAGGTTACGGCCTCTCCTGTAGGTGATTGATGGATATTCAGATACCCTATCCCTTAAATCAGGGTCCTGTCGAAGGATATCCCAATATGATCTCAATAAATCAACCACCATTCTGGAACCTTGATCAAATGTCCCGATTAATCTAACGATGTTTTGGGGAGGCGGTTCATCTTTTGGTATCAGTAATCTTTGTCTGTCACATTCTGTCGCCAAACGTCTAGCATCCTGGAGCACATTTTTCAGGTACCCTCTACTCCTAAATCTTTGCTCTAATAACTGAGATTGAGTATTGAATTCCTGGACCGAAGAACAGTTTCTGCGTACACGCAAAAACTGTCCCTTGGGGATCCCACTACGAAGTGGTCTCGGATGGGAGCTTTCCCACCTCAAGAGATTGTTTGTTGCTGTCTCCTTACGATGCAAAGTGGTGGATATATTCCCATCACTCCCAATTGATATACTAAGGTCCAGGGTTGGTGGAATTTGAGTCACTAATGGAAATGGTAGCTGTATATCCCTGGAGTCAACATAGGGGATATCAGTAATGGCTGCAATATAGGTGTTTATTGAGCATAAGGGTCAGAATATTGTGGTTTCCCTTATGGTTATAACATTCTAATGGCAGGAAATGAAGTTACTGTGACCTATACCTAGATTACTGGCATATGTACTTACTACAGACTCGGGTTGTGGAGGTATATGATGGCTGTGCGGGAGTCTAGTCAGTGATGCTTTACAATTTGTGTGTGGGGACCAGGTGTTTGGGTTTTCCAAGCACTAAGAGCAACTGATAAAATACTGACCTGTTGCATGACGCAGTCGTGATACTATAACCTTAGTCTAAGGGTGGTGAAAGTATCTAATTACACCCTAGGTCTAGTAGAAAGTTGGAGAGTGTGAATACTGTCTAACATTTAAACCCTGAATAAACTTTGAATAGACAGGCACAGACCACATTGATCTGTCTTTTAGTAGACTAGTGGTCGTCCTTTGTGTATTTTTTATTTTAAGATATTAAAAGTTAAGTTTTATCGTTTGAAACCATTTATTTTCTGTGAGAGACTGGAAGAAGTGGTCATGACCATTCAGATGAAAGAGATGAGGAATGTGAACGATTAGTCAGAGACATCATCTGTATGTCACTAAATGTAACAGCACAGTATTCACCTAAATCTTTTGCAGAGCCCTGTGTAGAGCTGCTATATACCATTATATGCTCACCGTATACTGATAGTATCGGTATACGAACATGTCCAAGTAAGGGGCCCACTTGGACATGTTTGACCCCCCTGTGCTGAACCCCTAGTTACGCCTCTGGGTGTGGCCTATGACCTTCACACAATATCTTAATTAAGGAAAGCACAGTGACTCACAACGACTGAGCAAGGTTTAACTTGAGCACAGATTTACCCAGATTGGAACAACAAGCATATGGTTACAGATTCTCACAGATGGCACAGACTTGATGTTACACAGTATTCCAACGCAGGGGTGTAGTTAGAGGTGGCAGGTACAGAGGTAGCAGTCACTGCCGGGCCCTGGACTCTGAGGGGTCCCCAGCAGTCCCTCTTCCACACAAAATATACCACTATTCTAAATGTTATAAAATATATCGGGCCCCATTGAAGATTTTGCATTGTGGCCCAGGAGCTTGAAGTTACACCAGCACAAGGCTTAGCAGTTGCACACAGATGTGAGACAGAACAGTCTCTGTATACAGTTTGTAACTCCACAGACAGTTGGCAACAGTTACAGGACTGTGTCTATATCTCCTCAGTTGGTTGCCAATAGTAACAGGACAGTGTTTAACCCTAATACACAGTATACTTCCAGTAGATATCTAGCAACAGTGTGGCTGGCTGAGTCACAGTCTATAATCAAATGCCTTATGGCATACCCATTTTTTTCCATACACTTCCTCACTGACCCCAAGGCACTCTCATTGTGGCCACTTTAGCACAGCATTTTATCATCTGCACATGTGACCACTGAGCCAACCCATGTCCTTACCACTACAGCATTATTATTGAGACATAGTGCACACGTTAAACCAGCAAACACATTCACATATATAGTACAATGGCTGAAATAAAGTATCTTTTAATCATCACATATAGCTGGGTCCAATCTCTCCCAACCACTCAATTTAATATTGCAACATGCTAATAAAACCTTTCAATGACTACACAACACAACAACTGAGTGACCACACAAAGAAAAATATAGAAGATAATGTACGTGACACTCAATTTCTCTGTTTTAGTATCCAAGTGTAGAAGTAGGGACCCAACCGATATATTCACAGCAGAGAAGAGACACACTTTTGCAGATTAGGGTAAATTCATTGTATTTATTCACCATTCAGGTATGTAGGCCTCCAGATGGTTTAACCTGCACACTTAATACGAGTGGACAATATTTGTTTTCATATTTTTTTTAATTGTTATTGTTCAATTATACAATTTGCTAAAAGGGAAGTAGTTAAGTACTCAATATACCTTGTCTAAACCTCCCTTATAACCTGACTAAAAACAGGATATGTAAATGTTAAAAAGCAGATTCCTGCTGCTCTGAACATTTACTGCAAGTTATAGGGTATGCCAGGAAAGGGTAGGGGCCCCATTCCATATTTTGCATTGGGTCCCATAAGTTTCAAGTTATGCCTCTGATTCCAGGTAAGCTAAATACATAGGTATGCATTAACTTTTTTTTGCCATCAGATCCAATAAGTTATTCTATTAGTCCACTATTCTTTTAGTATTCAAGGGTGCTTTGAGATACTAAGTTATATTGGTATAATGCTACAGTCAAATTCAGCAGAGCTGATTATGTTCTCGAGTATGTCTTTGAGGGACAATGGTTTATTTTTTAAATATTTTAGTTGATTCTTCCTTATTATACCTACAACTTTAGCATTTCTATGTGGCACTGATAGAAAATCGGTGGTCTGTACTATATGTGAAAACTTGAATATTTCATCCATTAAAAAATTGTGATAGTGATGTAGAGAACACTTAATAGTAAAGTAATGTAAGAAGAGTCCCATTATTTATATGCTTCATACTCATTGGAAGTGGTTAACCATCATTCTGTATAGTCAGAAAGTAAAGAATATTTCAGAAAGCATTTGAAATTGGCCATGGATTCCCTATATAAATGTATACTTATATATGAATATATTTAGCAAAGCTACTACTTACTGCATTGAAGGCAATGCTGAGTAGAAATCATAACACAAGATCAGATGGAAATAAAAGTTTCAGTCGCCTCTGAAGTAATACTGCCAACTTTTCTTACACAATTAAAATGTAAAAAAGCCTCCTTGCAGTTCAAGCATTTTACTAACTTTCTACAAGTTAGTTTCTACAACTTTCTACAACTATATTTAAGTGTGTAACATTTTGTACATGCCCATGCCCTACTGTATACAGAGTAAAGAATGTTGTGTTTTGAAAAAAAAAGCCACTGACCCCAAACTTTGTAGTCTCCTCTTATTTATAAAGGCACATCACAAGCCTAGGCAAATACCCATAGTCATAGATCCGCCTATTAGCTAAGACCAGTGTTGGATTGGGGTGCCTAGGGCTCATCAGTAAATTTATTCTTGGGTCTCACTATACTACAACTAAGAATGTGCCAGCTACCTTTTTTCACACCTTGATGCCTAGTTCTTTCCTCTGACTGTTTCTGTCCTGTGGGCCCTACCAGTAGTCTGCTATATGGTTTTTACCTCACAGTAGGACCATTATAGTTTTGTGAGCCACCAGTACATGCTTACAAAACAAATGAACCCAGGGAGCAGTGAGATGATTTACTGGGACCTCCGCAGCAACGCTGAGAAGGTGGGGCCTGGGGAATGAGGATACTGGTCTGCCTGCCTCTGCACATAGATGTCACCTCAGCCATTGATACATCACTATGATAATAAATAAGGGAGTTTTAAATAATCTACCCAGTTCATTATATGGTTGCATAGGTTGGTTAAGATGCTGTATGCTGCCTGCTATCTGTATGAATGTACTGTTCTGGGGGCCCAACCTAGCCCAGGGGCCCACTGGGGGATTCACCTTTGGGCCAGATTGAACCTGGCTATATGATTGTGTAACTTCATGATACTGGAATATTTATTCTCTGATCTTCTGGTCAGTAACTGAACGTTCATACTTTTTTTCTCCATGAATTCTATGTCTTCACTGACAGAGCTGTTACTCACCTTATTGGACTTAACACATTATTGTTCACTGTATTTAACCCCATGCTCTGTGCTGTGTATAGTACGGGTGTCAGAAGCAGCCCCGTACAACTGATCCATGCAGGTGCTGACTGTCGGCCCTTCACCAGACACAAATTTATAGCCTATCTTAATGATAGATCATAAAAGTTAAATCCTGTACAACACTTTTAAAAAGAAATTCTTGTAATATATAATAACACAGCATGCAGTTGTTTCCCCATCCCCCATACCACCAAGCTCCAGCACAAGTCAATGCTGCTTACTTCTCCAGTAAATAATCAACAATATACAAATGTGTCTTCCTTTATGTGTCCTCATGTTTGGACATGTCCAGATACATGTATCACAAATTATCCTTGCTTTTCTCAACATAACATTGTTTCATGACAAATTATCACACAGTGATATGTTAACTACTCTATTTGTATCCATTTGTGACCAACCAGTTGGGGAGGGTGTGAATTGCAGACTTTTAAGGCTTTTGTTAGCATGTCATGATATTGTGTTGAATTGGTTTCAAAACACATAGGAATCTTTAACCAAATTGGAGATCAGTTACGTTTAGGCATATCTGTATAAAGAATAGATGGTCTTGTGACCATTCATTATGTGTCTGTGTTTGTTATCACAGTGGCAGGTCATCTTTATGAGATGCATAGCAAATACATACCAATTTAAACCTGCTGTGAAACCTGTATAAAACAGACTGGAAAAAAAAAAACATTTTTTTTGCTACAGTTTTTCTTTTAGTTGTGGTATTGTAAAGGTTAAACACACTTATTTAAAGCATAACTAAACTTTCGGACAACTATTGATTTTCTAGCAACATTTGTGTTGATTATAATTTTTGTAATATATTTTATTAACAAATTTTGCCTCTTTTCTGTGAAATCCTGCATCTCTTTATTCTTCCCCTTTCTTCTGTAGTAAGAGCTGTTCCTGCCTCTCACTCAGTAACTGTATATGAAGTGCTAGCTTGGAGTAGAGGGCTGTGTAAGATGCAGGGAAAATGAAGGTGGGGGCAGGGTCAATTCAAACAGTGATATCTCCAGTGTTATAAAACATAGAAACGTGCTTTTGGTGTCATATGAAAGAGATATCACTGATTGAAAACACAGTCTGGATTAGGATATTTACAATATATGCAGCTGTATAATATATATGATAGTAATATACCAATCCCGAGTGTGATATATATATAGAAATATAATAAATAATAAATAGCACTGAGTCTGCAACCTTAGTGTCATATGAAATAATATGAAAAAAGAGAATCTCCTGTTTCATATGACTCCAAAAGCAAGTATCTACATATCATAAAGCCAGAGATATAACTGTTTGAAGTGACCCTCTCCCACTGTTATTCTCTCTACATTTTACAAAGCTCCGTCCTCCAAACCCATACTCCATACACAGTTACTCAGTGAGAGGCAGGAACAGCTCTCAATACAGAGGCAAGGGGATGAATAAAGAGATGCAGGATTTCACAGAAAGGAGACGACATTTGTTAATACATTACAAATTTATTAATGACATTATAATATGTACTGTATATAATGATGTTGCCAGAAAATCAAAAGTTGTCTGAAAGCTTAGTTATGCTTTAACACCTGTAAAGACACCAAGTGCACCTCAAATGTTATGTGCAAACATACTCTTTCTGCAGGTTGTAGACTGTTCTAAAAATGATGGTGTGGGTGAACCTGATCTGTTGTTTTATCAAGTTTCAGTATATGCAGAATGGATGGGAGAAATCTTGGATATGATTGTGTAAAGAAGGAAAGGAAAGAAGGTTTTGTTAGGGTTGGACATAATGATAAGTAAGTACTTTTCTAAGATTAAATAAATGGTATTGGAAATATTTTTTTCTGACCCTACTACCTGTGTTTTCCTGTTTTAATAAAACAAAATAAGGGTGCAAATATAACTCTCAATTATACATAAAATTGTATTAGCAATACCTTTTTAGCTCCTTAATATTAGCACTGAACACCTCTGAGGCATTTCACTTTCATACTGGGAAATTCAAAAGCTTAAAAATACAAATAATTACCTGGGAAAAAAAGCAGTTAAAACATGACTAATTGGAATTGCAAACATGATGCTGTGAATACTGTACACTGCAACTGTGGTAATTCGGAAGTTCACAGCATCATAAAACAGTATGATGCTTTGAGTTCCTTTCATATAAGCTGTGGTTGGGCCAGGAAATGTGGTTGACACACAGACTATATTTCTTGGCCCCATTACAGTCATGTGAAGTGACCCTTAATAAAGTGTTTCTAGTTTCTTTTTTTTTTTTTTTTTATTGTGGCTAAAATTCTTAGATTTAAGGCATACTTCAGCTTACCTCATACCTGTATCAAAATTGTTAATTGTTTCTATTTTCTGTAAACAATGGGTATGTCTATTTACTGACAGAAATGGTAAAATGGTGAAATACTGAAACAAAATCATATTACAGTACATTGCTTCATGATGCGATCAGGAATTAACAATCACAATTAAAAAAAAAAAAATAACATAAAAATAAAATGGATTCTTATTTTTAGTAGGGAAGTGATCCATAAGGTTTCAACAGTGAAAGAATATAGTATACACATTGTATAGGGGGTGTACATTGCAGTTGGGGATAGGAACCCCATGGTATTGACATTTCATAAATTTACAGTAAGATACTAGTAAGTTTCCCATCAATAGTGCTGTAGATGCTGTTAGCAGAATAAACACCATACCTTTCATAAGATTCAGAGCCCCAGGGATGCGTAGAAAAAGCACGTTTATTCTTTATTCAAATGAGGATCTTGGAGCACAAGGAGTGTTATGTCTCTGCCTGTTCAGGTCTCTGCGCCACCCTCTGCTCACACGCTGTGACGTAGGAGGCGTCTTCAGTTTGATTCTTTGCTTAGGATTCTGGATGCTTAGTCTGAACACTGTCCTAGTTTCCTTGCTGTGTAATGGATTTCCAGCTATACCCGTGTTCTGAGCATTATTTCTCTCTGGACTGAATAGAGTTAATCTTTACCTTGCGTGTGTGATTGACAGCCTGTGTACCTATCAGGTCTGAGGTTGGGCCCAGACTTTCTATATACGGTATGTCACTTTCACAGCAAGTTGCCAGTTATTGCACTGACTTTGCCTGCTTTCTTTGTACCTTTGATATTTACCTTGCTATTTTCTCTGACCTTTGGCTTGCCTTGTGACTACTCTCTTGGATTTCGATTTGGTACCACTTTTGCTTCTCTGGTTGTGACCCCTGGCTTGTTTACCATTCTTCTATGTTGTTTGTCTTGTTCTGTGTGTCACTTTACTCAGTATAGGGCTTGTCTTCGAGTTGTCCTTTTACCGTTTAGGGTAAACTGAGGCACTAGGAAGGGACAGTGGCTGGGGTGAGATTAGGGCTCATTTGTCTGTCCTTCCTCCCAGACCCCTGCAGTAGTGTGAGGGTATTGATATGTCTGGCAAGACCCTAACAGGAAGTTTTCTTCTATTACTGAGCACTGCTGCATCATCACTAAACACACCCATCCTGCCTTCAGATCATCCTTTCAGTGTCAACTGATCCTCCCACTGTCCAGGGAGATGAGCTGAATGCAGGATGGGTGTGTTTAGTGATGATGTAGCAGTGCTCAGTAATAGAAGAAAACTTCACCTGTGCTCCAAGATCCTCATTTGAATAAAGAATAAAAATGTTTTTCTATGCATCTCTGGAGCTCTGAAACATAAGAAAGGTATTGTTTATATTCTGCTAACAGCATCTACAGTACTATGGGAGTGGTTTAAAGTAGGTGGGGGCAGTGATAGACTCCCTTTAAATAGACTGTCATTTTAACAAACATTGTATAAATGAATAGGATAGGGAATTTTAAGAAACTTTATAATATATCATATCATAATGCCACTTTCTGCTATTGTAAAACTGTTTAATCTCCCTTTGCTAAATTACCTTTCACACTGAAACTCACTCATCTATCCATCTTGAGACAGACTGTACGTGATATAATTCAGATGACTCATGTCTATAGAAATCCATGGAGAGAGGATAGTAGGAGTGAGCAGAAAATAAGAGAAGAAAAGAGACTTAGGCTTAATGCACATGAACATGTGCATTGTCAGTGTGCTAACCGTGTTTTTCATGGCTAGCACACTGACCCATTATATTGTAATAGTCCCATGCACACACCTATACAGTATATTATCATGAGCGCCCAGGGCAAAAATCAGAACAGGTCCTATACCTATCCATTTTATGGCCCAAGCTCACTGAAGAATATTAAAGGGTCTATGGAGGCCATTCAGCCACAGACCCGGAATATGCACACAGTTGTGTGCATGTAGCCTGAGGTTAATGTTGGAGCTGAACAGAAACTATAACAGCCAAAGCACTTTACTCACATTGGTACAGGTTAGTACTTGTCTATACAGTTGTGCTAAAAAGTTTACATACCCCGGCAGATTTTGCTTTTTTTGGCCTTTTTTCAGAGAATATGAATGATAGCACAAAAACTTTTTCTCCACTCATGGTTAGTGGATGGTTGAAGCCATTTATTGTCAAACTTCTGTGTTTTCTCTTTTTAAATCATAATGACAACCAAAAACATCAAAATGACCCTGTTCAAAAGTTCACAGACCCCAGTTCTTAATACCATGTATTGCCCCCTCTAACATCAATGACAGCTTGAAGTCTTTTGTGGTAGTTGTGGATGAG
The DNA here is from genome assembly GCA_947044405.1 of Leptodactylus fallax. Classification (NCBI taxonomy): domain Eukaryota; kingdom Metazoa; phylum Chordata; class Amphibia; order Anura; family Leptodactylidae; genus Leptodactylus; species Leptodactylus fallax. The sequence continues at coordinate 7,978,093 of CAMRHE010000021.1, forward strand.
GCTCTTTATTTGCTCAGATGGTAAAACTGCCCATTCTTCTTGGCAAAAATTCTCCAGTTCCTGTAAATTCCTGGGCTGTCTTGCATGTACTGCACGCTTGAGATCTCCCCAGAGTGGCTCAATGATATTGAGGTCAGGAGACTGAGATGGCCACTCCAGAACCTTCACTTTCTTCTGCTGTAGCCAATGACAGATCGACTTGGCCTTGTGTTTTGGATCGTTGTCGTGTTGGAAGTCCAAGTACGTCCCATGCACAGCTTCCTGGCTGATGAGTGCAAATTTGCCTCCAGTATTTGCTGATAACGTGCTACATTCATCTTTCCTTCAACTTTGACCAAGTTTTCTGTGCCTTTGAAGCTCACACATCCCCACATAATCAGTGATCCACCTCCATGTTTTACAGTAGGAATGGTGTTCCTTTCATCATAGGCCTTGTTGACACCTCTCCAAATGTAACATTTATGGTTGTGGCCAAAAAGTTTGATTTTTGTCTCATCACTCCAAATTACCTTGTTCCAGAAGTTTTGAGGCTTGTCTCTGTGCTGTTTGGCGTATTGAAGGCGAGATTCTTTGTAGCATTTGCACAGTAATGGCTTTCTTCTGGCAACTCGACCATGCAGCCCATTTTTCTTCAAGTGCCTCCTTATTGTGCATCTTGAAACAGCCACACCGATAGTTTTGAGAGGGTCCTGTATTTAAGCTGATGTTATGTGTGGGTTTTTCTTTGCATTCCGAACAATTTTCTGGGCAGTTGTGGCCGAAATTTTGGTTGGTCTACCTGACTGTGGTTTGGATTCTGAGCATGTTATCGGGCCAAAATCACCAGGATATGTGAACTTTTGAACTGGGTCATTTTGATGTTTTTGATTGTCATTATGATTTAAAAAGAGAAAACACAGAAGTTTGACAATAAATGGCTTCAACCAACCACTAACCATGAGTGTAGAAAAAGTTTTTGTGTTATCATTCATATTCTCTGAAAAAAGGCCAAAAAAAAAAAAAAAAATCTGCCGGGGTATGTAAACTTTTTAGCACAACTGTATATATCCTGAATGATCCTGGTGCTGTTTCTGAGTAAGACAGAGAGACATTTATTGAACAGAATTTCCTCTACATAGTGTACGCAGAGTATGGCAGCTAGTCTCCAAACACCACTTTAGAGAGAACTTGCTAAAATCTTCAGAATATAGGTCATATATTGACCAGAAATAGTGTTACTTACTCCTCATCTACACACACATAGCAAAGTCACCTGAAGCAACATGTACACTTTAACCTTCCTAAACATGATGGAACATTTCCTTTAGGCTCAGACAACTGTCTGTTTAGCAGCTAACAACGAAAGAACATAGTAGTCCAAGTAGGGACAAAGTAAATTGGGCATATTTAAAGTGATGGAGGACTACCCAAAGATTCAATGAAAAGATTAGTCTATACACTGCAGATCAGAATCAAACCAGTTTCATACATGCCATCAAATATGGAGTATGCCAACATGGTGTCCTTAGACACAGACACAAAAATGAGAGGGAATACTATGGGCTATATGAGATAGCATAGTGTACCAACGTATTAGTACATCAGTATGTTGGTAGAAAAAGAGGAAACATAGGACCAGAAAAAGTTCCAAATTATCCATCACTCATATAGATTCCAGCAATTTATTGATGTTTGTAAAAAAAAAACTAAAAGTCAACAGCACCAATAACACACCAGTAGATAGAGTATTACATTGTGCCCTGGAGCACTGCAGGTTTACCAGGGTATGATGCAATACCCTTTTTACTAGTGCGTTATTGCTGTTATTGGCTTTTGGCTGTTTTTGGAAAAAAATATTAAAAATAAATAAAATTGCTGGATCTTGAGTGCTGAATCATTTGGAGCTTTTACATGTCATGCATCATCTAATACAGTGAGCTGACTTTTCTTGTCCTTCTTTGTTTAACATAGGACTAAGCCCGATACCTTCACATCAATGGACCTGTCCAGTTTAAGTTCCCACCTCTTAACATATGTATGCATAGTGTGAGAGTGTTATTCTTAACATATTTAGTACAACTATAAGTCTCAATGAGGTTAAGGCCCCACAAAGTGAGCCACAGCAAAAAAAGAGCTTTGGTAAAGGCTGCATCGAGAAACACATCACGTTTTTTTCCGCAGCACTTTTCACAGAAAGACTGCAGAGTTCTCTTCTGCGGACTTTCTGTCCCTATTTTACCTATATGGAAAATGCCAGCGTTTCGGTAGGTATAATTGATATGCAGCGATTTACAAAAACGCAACGTTTTTTGAAATCGTAGGATTTCCACTGGGGATATTTTTCTGCAATGTGTGGATGGGATTAGTCAGAATCCCATCCACTTTGCAGATACTGTAAAACACTTTGGTTTTTACTGAGGTGTTTCCACCATGGCGAAATCGCGGTGTTTTCGCTACATGGTGTGATTTAGTGCAAAGGCTGCATGACTAGATAAAGCTATGTATGCTTCAAAGCTTTGCTTCAAGAGTCTCCATACACAGTACACATGTTGCTTACAGGTATTTAATACAGGGAGTGTGTGTGACGTCATAATGGGTCCATATAAGAGCTGCAATAACTACAAAATATATCTAATTTATTACAAAGGACATTATATGGGCAGGGTTTTGGCCTTGCAGTACTGGAGTCCTGGGTTTGAATCCAGCTAAGAGCAACATCTGCATGGACTTTTTATGTTCTCCCCATGTTTGCCGGGTTAACTCCGGGTACTCCAGTTTCCTCCCACAGTTCAAAGACATAGTGATAGGGAATTTAGATTGAGAGCCCTTAATGGGGCAGTGCTGATAATATCTGTAAAGTGTTGCGAAATATGTTAGTGTATATAACTTAGTAAAAAACAATTTCAATTCAGCCAAAAGTACTGGAAGAAGGCAAAAATACGATGCCAGACTCCTTTGGCAGTGGCTTATCTCCTGAGGGATCAGACATATAAAGTTCAATGTTCCCCATCTTTTTTTTTCCTGTCATCACTGGGGGAAGCAAGGCTAGACTAGGTAGTCATTCAGCCAGTTGGTTTTCTTCAGCCAAGTTGTCTCATTTTGCAACAGTCTTTTATCTTAGAATTGTTTTGTAAGGTAGGCATTTTCTACATCTACAATTTGTGAATCATTTTTTGCTGATATCAAAATCTGTGAATAATTAATAGGACTTGTAGACTAAAAAGCTGTTATGACTAATGAGCAGTTATACCGCTCAGAATACAGATAATCAACCTAGAGCTGCAATGTATCCATCCTGTAGAATTATTTACAATGGTTTAAAGCCTTTATTCATTACCTACCAATTTTGTCATAGAATGGTATTGAACTGTATCTACTATTAGCATGTATATGCTCTTTATATGTGCTGTTAAATGTTTATGCATATATGCATTTACTATTTTTAAAATCATAAGTGTGAATTATACATGAAAATAATCAACTAGTATCCCAAGTTCTGCATATAACTTAGTTGCAAAAGTACTTTTTATTTTGCAGTCAATACTTGTATGTACTAGTTTGTATTTGTTGAATTATGATGTTTTTGTAAATTAATACTTATTTGAATTTTAAATTACATTTTAAATAGTCATTTATGATTGAGACTAGAGTACATAAAATGCACCTGTGCACTCAGCTCAAATTTCATTTAAACCAATTGAATGTGCAAAATTCATTATGGTAATTCCACAGAATCTGCATGACAAATTTTTTTTTTCTTCCCAATGTTATTTTATTTTTTGTATTTTTATGATTTACAGTATGCTACAACTTCCATTAGCACCGCTGATCTGATATAACATTATTAGTCATTTTTTGCATAAATGATTACCAATCATTACATCTCAGTAATGTTATAAAAAAAAGCTGCATCAAATCTGGATTACATATGCAGAAAATTATATAGCATAGTGGAAAATAACATGTAATGATAGACCAACCACCCATTACTTGAACTATTCCACTGTATGTTTTCAGTAACGGATGCATTTTAATTTAAAGGTATGTTAGCATAATATTAACCATTGCTGGATATAGAGAAAGTTGGCCCCACAAATTAAGTAATAGTTGAGAGGTTGTTATCTCTCCCAAATTACCATGAATATACATGCTTGGTTTGGCTCCCTTCCTATTTTGGTATTCCTGTCTCTAAATTTTGTTATCCAGTGTTTTCCCATTTTAAGTGTATTGCAGTGCATTGAGGTTGTATGGCTCCAGTCCCTAATATGGAGCAGCACAGCCTCTGTGTGCTGCCAAACCGGATCCATTGGGTACTGAACTGTATGTACAAAATTATTCTCCTTTAAAAGCGACACTTCTAGGGAAGAATACCTCCATACATAAGGTGCCCAATAAAGCATCATGCCATATTTTTTTTCCTCTAATATCTATATAGAATCTCTCAGAAAAAAAAGGTAATTTGTATGCATTTGTATGAAATGGAAGGCATACAAAGGTACATTAGAGGACATATGCCCCTTTAAGGGAGGCCTAACTGTCTTTCATAAAGGTCCATTAAAATATCTTTTACTATAACTGTTGCATCTGCTTTACATTTATGTATACATATTATATCACAGGGCCATTTTTCAATTAATAAATAAAATATAGATGATCAGTATAGATTTGGAAAAATGAATATTTCTAATCCTAAATGGACTTGATTTTCATTGGAATAAAAGAGTAAGAAGGTTGTCTAATTTATTAAGCTATATAGTATTGTTTAAAATGAACCAAGGAATAGAGGCAGAATCTAGAGGTAGATGACAGAGAGAGAGATTTCTGTGTATAATGTGAAAACTCAATAAATTCTTATTTTGAAAAACTGTCACAAGAACTGTAATATCCAAATGCTTTAAAAAAGTCAATGTTGTATTTCACACCAAAGGGGCACCCATTTTCATGGATCCACCATACATTTCAGTGTATGGAGGGATCTGTAAAAATGGCCAAAAATAGGATATGACGTATATATAACAGACCGTCAATATAATGATCACGTGAATAGTCCCCATTCACTGACAGTGACATTAATGCTGCCGTGTGACGTCCGTTAAAAAAACAACAAAGGATTAAGCAGAAGGAACATACATAAAGGAGAGAGGCTCAACCAATATATATATATATATATATATATATATATATATATATATATATATATATTTTTTTTTTTTTTTTTTTTTTTTAAAGGTCAAAAAATAAATTTTATTGGCATAGTTACATAATAGGATATAAATCTATTATGATTGGCAAATTTATCAGATATTAATATATAGGGCAGTGGTAAAAAGAAATAAAGTGCTTGAGTGCCAATGAATAATGTAAGGGACAGAAAAAAAAAAAGAAAAAAGAAAAAACTACATGTGTTACGGTGAGTATAAATAACCCTCAACCTGTCCCTATTCTCTAATGTGTGTATACATGACAAAAAGATCTGTGAAACACAAAAAAGAGATAATGAAATGTGGTAAATACCATGTACAAGATAAACAATGATGCATAATGAAGGAATTACTAAAATAATGAAAAGCACAAAACAAAATATATCAAACGTGCCTTTCATATAACAAAGGCATATATGGGTCCAAAACTACTCCCCAAATAGTGTGCTAAAAAACCTGATGATCAATGCAGATAAAGAATGGCACTATCTGCAAATAACAAAAGAGTAGCAAGGAGGAACAAAATAATAATGATTACCACTGATGACAATGTCTTATGTAAACAGGGTACAAAATTCCCACGCATTTCGCCCTTGACAGGGCTTCCTTAAGGGTATCTGAAAACACCTACCGAATGATATGTATAGAACAATACAAAGTATCGCGAGACAGACAAAGGCCAATCACTTCAGTCAGATAATGTTTTATACCATACAAGTAAATTGGAGTTGCTCAAAACAAAACAAGTGGCACTAAGTGCACACGTAAATGTATAGATGGCAACTTAGCCGTCTATATGCTGTCTATATGATATTCATATCATATAAACAGCACATTCCCAATTAGTACATTGCGCATAAGCGCAGATCATCTCCAGGAAATGTAAGTCACACAAAGCCGTACTGGAGATAGAATAGGAAATGAACAACACATTCACAAATAATCTACTATGAACACAATTGCCACTACATACAGTGGGGAAAAAAAAGTATTTAGTCAGCCACCAATTGTGCAAGTTCTCCCACTTAAAAAGATGAGAGAGGCCTATAATTGTCATCATAGGTAGACCTCAACTATGAGAGACAAAATGAGAAAACAAATCCAGAAAATCACATTGTCTGATTTTTTAAGAATTTATTTGGAAATTATGGTGGAAAATAAGTATTTGGCATTGAAGATGAAACGTGGCTGGGTCATTCAGCATGACAATGATCCCAAGCATACTGTCAGGGCAACAAAGGAGTGGCTTCGTAAGAAGCATTTCAAGGTCCTGGAGTGGCCTAGCCAGTACTGGATCTCAACCCCATGGAAAACCTTTGGAGGGAGTTGAAAGTCCGTGTTGCCCAGCGACAGCCCCAAAGCATCACTGCTCTAGAGGAAATCTGCATGGAGGAATGGGCCAACATACCAGCAACAGTGTGTGCCAACTTTGTGAATACTTACAGAAAACATTTGACCTCTGTCATTGCCAACAAAGGATATATAACAAAGTATTGAGATGAACTTTTGTTATTAACCAAATACTTATTTTCCACCATAATGTGCAAATAAATTCTTTAAAAATCAGACAATGTGATTTTCTGGATTTGTTTTCTCATTTTGTCTCTCATAGTTGAGGTCTACCTATGATGTCAATTACAGGCCTCTCTCATCTTTTTAAGTGGGAGAACTTGCACAATTGGTGGCTGACTAAATACTTTTTTTTCCCCACTGTATCTCTGCCACTAGTGGAAGAGTGAAGAAATCAGGCGATACCTTTTAGAGGCTAACTGAGTATATTTATAAGTAAGCTTTCAGGAGTGCTCGCTCCCTTCATCAGACATGGTGTGATACAAGAACTGAAAATTAACAGATTTTTATACACATGGTTTTCAAAGCATTTTAGAATCCTTAAAAAAATTGCAATCTAAGTAGAGAAGTTATTTACAACAGGTCAAAAAAACAGTCTGGAAACTTGTGGTGCGTGACGGAGGGATCAGTAATTCTTGCTGTTATCTGTTTGCTATCAGGAGGTGATTTGTGTCCCTCACAGGTCATACATAGTGTGATTTGAAGTTGGCATGAATATTGAGTTCAGTTCATGTTTCATACATAGTGTGACATGAAGCTGGCATGAATATTAAGTCCAAATTGCAGAGTATGAAATTTTTGCATAAATTTGTACTCTATTTCTTTCCTTTTCTCCTGTGTCTTAAAATGTCCCATTAAAACCACAACCCGCAAATCTTCAATAGAGTGGTTTTCTCCGGAGAAATGTGCGGCCACTGGGAGATCTGTTCTGCTGTTATTAATGGTGGATCTGTGTGAGTTCATTCGTTGACTGAGTCTCTGCCCTGTTTCCCCCACATAGAGGCCTGTGGTGGGACATTGCACACACATTATAAGGTACACCACATTGGAAGACCTGCAGGAAAATGTCCCCCTAATTCTGTGCACCTGTTGTGACTATGGGATAGGTACACTGTCAGCGGTGTGGATGTGCTTGCAGGTCATGCACCTTTTATGTAGGCAAGGTGAGGTGCCATTTTCAGTTGGGCAGAAATGGAAGGAACATATTTATCAACATGCACCACCAAACCTATGATTTACCTTCGTTATATCGATGATATCCTTGTCATCTGGACTGCAGGTGAGGAGGCCCTACTTCAATTCCATAATGACTTCAATGACTTTCACCCGACCATCAACCTTAAACTTAGCTATTCAGGGAGTGAAATTCACTTTCTGGATACCACAATATACATTAAAGACCACCGGCTACTCACATCAATATACCACAAACCCACAGACAGAATGGCCTACCTGAGAAACGACAGCTTCCACCCCAAGCACACAAGACAATCTATAATCTACAGCCAGGCTATACGATACAATCGTATTTGCTCCGACAAAACAGACCTGGACAAGCACCTCCTGGATCTGAGGATGAAATTTCTCAGATTGGGATACAAACCAAAAGTGACAGACAACCAATTAAACAAAGCAGCAGCCATTAACAGAGACAGTCTGCTCACATATAGAGAGACCCAGAAAGATGCCCGAGTGCCCCTAGTTGTCACCTACAACCCACAGCTGGAGATCCTACGAAGGATTGCCAAGGAGCTCCAACCTGTGCTACATAGGGACAACAGACTCAAGGACATATTTCCAGTCCCCCCTCTCCTCTCCTTTCGACAACCACCAAACCTGAGGCGCATTATCGTCCGGAGTGCCCTGAAGGCCCCAACTGAAAATGGCACCTCACCTTGCCTACATAAAAGGTGCATGACCTGCAAGCACATCCACACCGCTGACAGTGTACCTATCCCACAGTCACAACAGGTGCACAGAATTAGGGGGACATTTTCCTGCAGGTCTTCCAATGTGGTGTACCTTTATAATGTGTGTGCAATGTCCCACCACAGGCCTCTATGTGGGGGAAACAGGGCAGAGACTCAGTCAACGAATGAACTCACACAGATCCACCATTAATAACAGCAGAACAGATCTCCCAGTGGCCGCACATTTCTCCGGAGAAAACCACTCTATTGAAGATTTGCGGGTTGTGGTTTTAATGGGACATTTTAAGACACAGGAGAAAAGGAAAGAAATGGAGTACAAATATATGCAAAAATTTCAAACTCTGCAATTTGGACTTAATATTCATGCCAGCTTCATGTCACACTATGTATGAACCATGAACTGAACTCAATATTCATGCCAGCTTCAAATCACACTATGTATGACCTGTGAGGGACACAAATCACCTCCTGATAGCAAACAGATAACAGCAAGAATTACTGATCCCTCCGTCACGCACCACAAGTTTCCAGACTGTTTTTTTGACCTGTTGTAAATAACTTCTCTACTTAGATTGCAATTTTTTTAAGTACTCTAAAATGCTTTGAAAACCATGTGTATAAAAATCTGTTAATTTTCAGTTCTTGTATCACACCATGTCTGATGAAGGGAGCGAGTACTCCTGAAAGCTTACTTATAAATATACTCAGTTAGCCTCTAAAAGGTATCGCCTGATTTCTTCACTCTTCCACTACTTTCAATGGCTAACACGGTACAACATTATACTACTATCTCCGCCACTAGGGCAGTCAACATATCTCTGTGCTTCTAGTTGTAATACTTATTTATCTAATGGAACCTGGCTATTCACAGAACAATAATGATAAATAAATAAAGTGTCAAAATGATCAATCATATGAAAAACAATACTATAGTTGCCAGAATACCGCCCAATAGAAAAGAATGTATACAAGGCACAAAAAAAAACAAGGTAATAGTAAATGGAAATTAATAATATAATGACCAATACTTAATAGTAAATAGCAATACTTCCTAAGAAAAAAAAAAAAAAACAGCTGTCACACAGCCATTATCCACTGTTGTGTGAATGTAGCTTAAGGCTTATACACTGGTTTTATCTTACAGTATCCGAAATCCAGAAGTGCCCACTTTATCTGTCCTTTTGGATGTCCAGATACTGTATCTCAAGTAAAAGAAGTTTTCAGGGACTTAACCAATGACCTATCCTTTGGATAGGCCATCAATTGAAGATCAACAAGGTTCCAATACATGGAACCCCCATAATTCAACTCAGCGGTGCTCCCTGATAATCTCGCTTCTGCTTCACAGGCCATGTGACATCACATTCATTGGTCACGTGGCCTGTTCACAGTTCAGTCCCATTCAAGCACTGTGTATGGCACTGTGAATGCTTCAAACAGTTGATTGGAAGGAGGGCATGGCTATCTTCAATGGATGATGTATCCTAAGCCTGGAAAACCCCTTTAGGCTAAGGCTACACATAACAAATCACAGCTAAAAAAAATGCTGTGGAAAAAATGCAGCAAAAACAGCATGAATTTTTTTCCTAACATTTTTCATTGCATTTTTACTGTATTTTTCTTCTGTGTTTTGTCTTCCCTTATTAAATCTATGGGGTAAATACTTCCAAATCCGCAGCTAAAATTAACATACTGCATAACTCAAACACTCATGCATTTTTGAAAACATAGCTCTTGCACAGCTTTTTGTTTCCTACAACATATGGATAAAATTAACCAAGATCTCATTCTCACTTTGCTGGTACTGTAAAATGCAGTGTATTTTTTTCCGCTGCTTTTCCACAACAGTCAAAAATGCTGCATTTCTGTAACGCTGAACCTTAGCCTTTAGAAGGTTTTCTAAATTCAACATGTTTTTTGTGACAAATTATCATAAGGTGAAATTATCAAAAGATGATATGCTAACTATTATCATATATATGCGTCTACGTGTGACAGTCTAGTGGGGAAAGTTGAACTGTAGCCTATTAAAGCTTTTGTTAGAATGTTGAATTGGTTTCAAGACAAACTGGAAACCTTAACCAAGCTAGAGACCATTTAAGTGTTGTTACATCGGTATATAAATACATATATGTATTTTGGTATAATGAAGATTATCATAAAGAGAATGCAGGAGCAAATTATTCAATGTAAAACAGAATTTAGAAACAGAAGGAATAGTTTCCTCCAAGCAATGTAAGCGATCTTCCCTAATGAACTATGCAAATGTTGGGAAATGAGGCAAACACTAGTAATATGAGAAAAATCATGGAAACTTGTTATATATGCAGAAGATTCCTTTATTATAAGAACAACAATTATAAAGTAATTATGAACCATTTAGGCATGACATCCCTTAGATGAAGGCACACTATAAGATTCTCTTTTTTCAGTTTTGTTCAATGCCTTTTTTCAATGTTAAGATGGAATTTGTAATATGAGTCAACAATCACAGGAATCATACAATATGATAAACAGAAAGTTTTGCTGAGTTCAACATTCATGGTAAAATAATGCAAAAATAGAAAATGTAACAACTAAACAGTGAAATAGCAATGATGCTCCACATCAGCTGATGCATGGCAAAGCCCACTATATTGTTATTCAGTGATGCCACTTTCTAGTGTTTAAAGGGAGCCAATGAGAGTTTAGCTTAGTTTAGCGTAGTTCTCACCCTTATGGTCTCTGTAAAGGGTGCAATCCTAGTCTTACGTTACTCTAAATAAAATCAGTTCTTATATCCAATTACCATAACTCTTTTTTCATTGGTATTCCACTTAACAGACTGACTTCACTTCAGAAGCAAGAGTCAGGTTGATTTTTTTTTTCTGGCTTTAGGTCTTACTAATGCAACTCCATTCTGTCACCTATAATGCTGGTTATCAGCTTCTTGAAGAATTAAATTCAAAACTTTCATGCCTCTGTCAATTTTTTTTTTGCATTTCCGTATTTCCTTCTCCCCATTCCAAGAGCCATAACTTTTTCATTTTTCAGTTCACAGAGTCACATGATGGCTTATTGTTTGTGGGACAAATTGTACTTTGTAATGGCACCATTCATTATCCTCTACAATGTACTGGGAAGCTGGAAACAAATTCTGAATGAGGTGGAATTGGAAAAAAAATGCATTTGCGCCAAATTCTTATGGGTTTAATTTTTATGGCATTCATTATGTGGTAAAAATGACATGTTACCTGTATTCTGCAGGTCAGTATGATCACGGCGATACCAAATTTATATAGTATTTGTAATGTTTTGATATTTTTTTAAAAATGTTAAACTTTGCAAAACAGAAAAAAAAATTTTGTGTCGCCATGTTCTGACACCTGTAACTTTTTCATGTTTATGTGTATAGAGTTGGGTAAGGCGTCTTTTTATGCGGGACAAAATGGCGTTTTCATTGATACCATTTTGGGGAAGTTCTGATGGTTTGATCTCTTTTTATCATTTACCATTTGGCCATTTTGAATTTTTTTTCCCCTCTACCCCGTTCACCGTATGGAATAAATATTTTAATATTTTCAAAGTTCGGACAATTTGGTGCGCGGGGCCGCCTAAAGTGTTTGTTTATTATTGTTTATTTTTATATGTGAGCTAGGGAAAGGGGGGGTGATTTGAACTTTTATATTTTTTGTGTTTTTCTTATACTTTTAAAAACTTTATTTTTTCTTTTGCTTATATTTTCAGACCCCCTAGGGACCTTGAAGCCTAGTGGGTCTGATCGCTCATACTATTCACTACAATACTAATATATTTTAGTGAATAGTAAAATCCGTTCACTTCTATTACACGCTGCCAATGGCTGATGTAATGACAAGCCTGGGAGCCTTCAATAGGCTCCCAGTTGTCATGGAAAGCGAACGCCACCCCCTGGATCTTCTGCCATCCTCTTCGCTGCGTCAGAAGCATGCTCCTCCAGCCATATTGCTTCGAAAAAGAACAGAGCATTGGCTGCTGACGCAGCAAAGAGGATGGCAGAAGATCCAGGGGGTGTTGTGGGAACAAAAAAACTACATTTAATCAAAAACGGCGCCAAAAAGAATACAAAGAAAGGTAGGATTAGAATAATGTGGGGTCAGCTAAAAATCGATTATAGCAATGATAAACTCCCTTTAAGGTGTACAGTAGGTGATGGTAGAATGTACTAAAGTGTTAGAAACAACTAAGTAATATGCCCTGCTATAAAAAAAAATAGACATATTTAGAGGTTGATGGCAATGAGAACAACAATGGAACTAAGTATAAAGAGAGGGTAGAGTAAGTGTTTACTATTTCCCTTTTTCATATCCTAATGGCGTATTGGCTGTGCCTAGGTAGCAACCACTCCCTCTTCCCCTTTTATCGCCTTGTTATTTCTGGGCTACACTTTCTCCCGTTGTTTGTCTTGTCTTTGTTGTTGTAGGGGTTTTGTTCATTTTCTTCCTTTTGATGTTTGTTTGCTGTTTGATGTTTGTGCCTCCTTTTCCGCAACCAATGGGCCTTGTGTCAGGATCTTAATTGATGAACTCTTTGTTTTGCCAGTACCAGTCCCTTAGCAAGATGGCGTTTTGTGTGTTTACTGTCCGTGGCCATCTTGGTTCCTGCCTGTTGATTATTTGAACTCCTGCACCTGATCACTCTGTATTGTGTTTGCTTCTGACAATCTTTGAGCTGGGGCCTACTGATCTCAGTTGGTTCTATATTACCTGCTACACTGTGTATACCTGCTACTGCCCACTGTACTGTGGATACCTGCTACTGCCAGTGCACTACAAGTTCCAGCATGCTGCCTGCTGCACTGTGGATGCCTGCTACTGCTCGCTGCACTGTGGATACCAGCTACTGCCAGTGCACTACAAGTTCCAGCATACTGCCTGCTGTATTGTGGTTACCAGCTACTACCAGTGCACTACAAATTCCAGCATACTGCCTGCTGCATTGTGGATACCTGCTACTGCCTGCTGCATTGTGTATACCTGCTACTGCCCGCTGAACTATAGACAGCTGCTATTGCCAGTGCACTACAAGTTCCAGCATACTACCTGTTGCACTACAGATCCCAGCCATTGGTCTCTGAAAGCCCGGAAAGAGAGTCTTGACACCTTGGGTCATCCAATGGCAAGGATTATAGTTATTAAAGCATAACTATAATTTTTTTGATTTTCTGTCAGTATTTGTATCAGTAATAAATTTTGTAATATACTTTATTAACACATTTTGTGTCCTGTCTGTGTCCTGCATCTCTTTATTCTTCCCCTGTCTTCTGTATTAGGAGCTGTTCCTGCCTCTCACTGAATGTTACTGTGTATGGAGTATGGGCTTGGAGTAGGGGCTGTGCAAAATGTAGAGAAAATGAGGGCAGGGAGGATCACATAATATATATGATACAAAAATCCCAATCCTGACTGTGATATCCAGTGATATCTTTGAAAATAATTTATATAGCATTGCAACCAGGTTTGTATATTTTATAATGTCTGAGATATATGAAGTGACCCTAATTTTCTCTACATTTTACACATTCCCATACTCCAAGCCCATACTACATGCACAGTAGCATTCAATGAGAGGCAGGAACAGCTCTCAATACAGAAACAACGGAAAGAGTGAAAAAATGCAGGATATCATAGAAAGGATTCCACATTTTTGAATAAAGTATAATACAAAATTTATTAATGACACAAATACTGCCAGAAAATCGAAAGTTGTCCGAAAGTTTAGTCATACTTTGATAGATGACACTTGAATGTTTTGAAAAATGTTTTAGCTTCATAGGAAGGCCTGTTAAAGTATGATATTACTATTATGTTTTGGATATCACTTTGCATTGCCATATACAGTCATATGAAAAAGTTTGGGCACCCCTATTAATCTTAATAATTTTTAGTTCTAAATATTTGGGTGTTTGCAACAGCCATTTCAATTTGATATATCTAATAACTGATGGACACAGTAATATTTCAGGATTGAAATTAGGTTTATTGTACTAACAGAAAATGTGCAATATGCATTAAACCAAAATTTGACCGGTGCAAAAATTTGGGCACCCTTATCATTTTATTGATTTGAATACTCCTAACTACTTTTTACTGACTTACTGAAGCACAAAATTGGTTTTGTAACCTCACTGAGCTTTGAACTTCATAGCCAGGTGTATCCAATCATGAGAAAAGGTATTTAAGGTGGCCAATTGCAAGTTGTTCTCCTATTTGAATCTCCTCTGAAGAGTGGCATCATGGGCTCCTCAAAACAACTCTCAAATGATCTGAAAACAAAGATTGTTCAACATAGTTGTTCAGGGGAAGGATACAAAAAGTTGTCTCAGAGATTTAACCTGTCAGTTTCCACTGTGAGGAACATAGTAAGGAAATGGAAGACCACAGGGACAGTTCTTGTTAAGCCCAGAAGTGGCAGGCCAAGAAAAATATCAGAAAGGCAGAGAAGAAGAATGGTGAGAACAGTCAAGGACAATCCACAGACCACCTCCAAAGAGCTGCAGCATCATCTTGCTGCAGATGGTGTCACTGTGCATCGGTCAACAATACAGCACACTTTGCACAAGGAGAAGCTGTATGGGAGAGTGATGCGAAAGAAGCCGTTTCTGAAAGCACGCCACAAACAGAGTCGCCTGAGGTATGCAAAAGCACATTTGGACAAGCCAGCTTCATTTTGGAAGAAGGTCCTGTGGACTGATGAAACAAAGATTGAGTTGTTTGGTCATACAAAAAGGCGTTATGCATGGCGTCAAAAAAACACAGCATTCCAAGAAAAACACTTGCTACCCACTGTAAAATTTGGTGGAGGTTCCATCATGCTTTGGGGCTGTGTGGCCAATGCCGGCACCGGGAATCTTGTTAAAGTTGAGGGTCGCATGGATTCAACTCAGTATCAGCAGATTCTTGAGAATAATGTACAAGAATCAGTGACGAATTTGAAGTTACGCCGGGGATGGATATTTCAGCAAGACAATGATCCAAAACACAGCTCCAAATCTACTCAGGCATTCATGCAGAGGAACAATTACAATGTTCTGGAATGGCCATCCCAGTCCCCAGACCTGAATATCATTGAACATCTGTGGGATAATTTGAAGCGGGCTGTCCATGCTCGGCGACCATCAAACTTAACTGAACTGGAATTGTTTTGTAAAGAGGAATGGTCAAAAATACCTTCATCCAGGATCCAGGAACTGATTAAAAGCTACAGGAAGCGACTAGAGGCTGTTATTTTTGCAAAAGGAGGATCTACTAAATATTAATGTCACTTTTCTGTTGAGGCGCCCATACTTTTGCACCGGTCAAATTTTGGTTTAATGCATATTGCACATTTTCTGTTAGTACAATAAACCTCATTTCAATCCTGAAATATTACTGTGTCCATCAGTTATTAGATATATCAAATTGAAATGGCTGTTGCAAACACCCAAATATTTAAAACTAAAAATGATTAAGATTAATAGGGGTGCCCAAACTTTTTCATATGACTGTAAGCTTACATTTGAGCTGCATCACAGAGCTCAATGTATTTTTTTTTTCTTTCTTTGTATTTCTGGAAAACCTTCAATAAAACTTTTGAGAACTAGAATAGGGAAAGAGATCACCTTCTCTTTCAAACTGGCACTTGTCACTATTGTTGCTGATGGGTTTCAGGATGCCCAAGCTATTAAAGAATTAGTGGAATTATCATTCTCATTAGAAGATTTATGAATGGTTATCTGCTTATTATACAAATGGGATTTATAAACACAAGGTCTATAGCCTTTTTGGTACATTTTTAATTATTATACAATAGCCCAACTCTGGTTTGAAGATAAATCTGAATTTTGTTTTTGGCCCCTAAATAACCTTTTACTTCTAGAGATTAGCTTATCACTTTAATGGATAGGTTGATGGTGTTACAGACTCTTTTATTTCATCAGGAAATTTCCTTCCCTCTCCTAAAGTTATAAGAATACTAAACTAAGCAGATTCACCAAAAATAACAAAAGCTAAGCCTTCAATCTTTCAGGACTTCTCCTCTAAATCATTTGTTTAAGATTTCTATTTTAGATGTTACTTTTCATCTTGTTAACTGGCAAAAAAATAATATTAACACTTCTATTTTTGAAAGCATTCCTACTTTTCAATATTTTTACAACCTGCCTAAAATGTTTGCCCAGCCAGTTATACTGCATAAAGAACACAAAACAGGATGTGCCTGAGTTTTATTTGAAAATCCATAAATGAATTAGACTTGTCTGGCAAAACAGAAAAAAAAAACATGCTTGTTTGATCACTAACTAACAACGCCTGTGACTAGTCCAAGTGCCATTTTACCAGGCACTGGACACACAGCAATTACCAGCAAGTTTTAATTACAGATTTTGCAGTTCCTGTTCACATGCAATACTGAACCCTGAAACACTGGGGTACATTTATTAAGACTGTTGTATCGTATCCAGTCTTAATAAACAGCCCGACTGTCATAGGAACCAAGAGACTTATGAAGAGGCTGTGGCCTTTTCATAAATTTGTCTCAGTTCCCAGCGTAGATTGAAATCTACGGCAGGTAGAATCTGGCATAGATTTCCATCCTTGGCCTTGGCCTGTCCCGATCCCCGCCTTCATTCACAGAATGTGGTGGGCGAGGCACATATTGGGGATTGAGTAGTATGTTTGAAGTTACACAAAACAAGTACCTAGATATCATCCCTCTACTCCAATTTTCTGGCATAGTGGAAATGATAAATTCCCCAAACTGTGCATACATTTTTTTATCCACTATAAACCACACATTCCCTAAAACCTAAGACACATATCATAGGAACCTCAGAGATATATATTTTCCCTCCAACACTTTTCCCATTACTGTCTCACATCGGGGTTATTTGTAATTAATTTAACTGTTTAGTATTACTGTCACGGTCCAAGTTTAAGATAGAAGTTTAAGATAGATTTAAGTTTAAGATAGAAGATTTAAGATAGAAGATTTAAGTTTAAGATAGAAGATTTAAGATAGAAGTATAAATCAGAGGATTATTTATTGTATGCATTGTTACACTATTGTATCTATAGATTATAATTACTAGTTTAGTGATTTAAGTCATATTTAGTACTGTTGGTTGAGAACCAAAGCAAGTGTTGTAGGTTGTGAGTCTTAACCCAGTAAAAAAAGTGTGCCTATGTATACACACATTCACACTATGCATGTTTTAAAGATATGATTATTTTATTACCATAAACATGCTCTGATTATTTGTCCATTTCTAAATATTCTTAGGATGAGTTTCTTTGCAGTCAAATTGTTAAATATTATTTTAATTGGATTTATGGGACAGTAAAAATTAGAAACATTGAAATCAGTAGTTACTATGTTAATCTTTGCAATAAAACTAGAGAATTTATGGTGTTAGTACAAAAACAACCAAGTCAACAGATTTCCAAAGTCTAAATAACATTATACTGGCACTGATGGATTGGTTTGCTTAGTTTGTAAAAAGTACACCATCCATTATAGCCCTGACAATAATGAAGATGCCTGACATGACTTCTCTTCAATTGATTAATTTGAAAATTATAGTTAAATTAGCCTCTGCTATGTTCTTCAACGTGAAGTATATATCACAATTTTATACATACTTGTGATTAACACACCATTTAGTTACTGCAGAATTTATTGCATATGTAGTTGAATGCCTCAGCGTGTTTACAGGTCATAAGTGTTTTTCAACCACGCAGTATTAGTCACATAAATATATTTTTGTATAACAGTGTGTTTTCAAGAAATGGAATTAAAACAATATGTATTGGAAGACCTAGAGTAGGTCAAGTTTCAGTCTTTTTAGAAAGTTCTGTTTCCTTAGAAGTAATCTTTAAGAAACTAAAAATAGAAGTAAACTAAAAAAAAGGAATCCTTATTCCTTGACTTTGTTATCCTTAAGTTTTCTTTGTTTCTTTTAGAGAGGAATGAATTGTGACAAACACATTGTGTAAACACCTGTTTATTTGGATGTTTGAAATATTTCACTTCTGGAAACAGAGTTCCTGTACTTGGCAGTTCTAGTCCTAAAAATATTGTCTGTATATCAACCATGTTTCTGAGACTTCACTGCACTAGTATTATACTTATTTTTTATGCTGTCTTATAACTACACTGTCTAACTGTCTAAACTATTGGACCTACGCTTATGTTTGGCAAATACAGTAACTGCATCAAAAACCGACACAAAAGCTGCATGTATGATTATATCTTAAGCAATGCTTAGCAATATATTAAAAACAAACTTCAAACCATCCTGAACACACATAACAGTATACAAAATGTTGCACTGGTTAATTATAACATACCAAACCAAGATTTTTATATTAACTGGAATGAAAATGTGAGCTCTAGAAGTAACCTTTCTATGTGTGGAAGATAAAAATAAGCATATGCCAGTTAAAAGTAAGCATAATAAGAAGAAAACAAAGTGCTATTATGCAGTGTACAGTGCCTCGCAAAAGTATTCATAGTCCTTAAACTTTTTCATATTTTGTCACCTTACAACCACAAACTTCAATGTATTTTATTGAGATTTTAAGTGATAGACCAACACAAAGTAGCAGATAATTGTGAAATGGAACGAAAATGACACATGGTTTTCAAAATTTTAATCAAATAAAAATCTGAAAAGTGTGATGTGCAAAACTATTCAGCCCCCTGTACTCTGATACCTCTAAATAAAATCCAGTTCAATTAATTGCCTTCAGAAGTCACTTAATTAATTAATAGAGTCCAGCTGTGTGTAATTTATGCTAGGTTCACACTAACATTCGTTGGGGACCCAAAAATGGAAAGCTAACCTGTTTAAAAAGCAGTCACCCATGAACCCCATAGACTATAATGGGGTCCGTCTGGTTTCTGCCCAGTTTCTACCCAAGCGGGTTCAAGAACGGAAACTCCGAACGTAGATCAGGCACAGGTATGAACCTAGCCTTAGTCTCAGTATAAATATACCTGTACTGTGAAGTCCTCAGTGGTTTGTTAGAAAACACTAGTGAACAAACAGCAACATGATGACCAAGGAACTCACCAGAATGCCTTATTCACAATGCCTTATTCAGAATGCCTTATTCACACGTCTATGTATCATGTACATGTGGGTCCACATTTTTCGTGGACGCCATATGTGGCTATTAATTTAAATTACTCATGTTCATAATCAGACATTGTTGTACTTTTTGGACCACAGGATGCAGATGTATAAATGAGGCTTAGATTTACTTTCACATGGTCAGTGTTTGATCATTTTTTAACATCACTAATTAAAAGTCTAATATTGAAAAAAGTACTTGGACACCTATACATACCTGGGACGCAGGTATCAAAACAGCTTTTATGACATCCCATTCTAAATCTATAGTCATTAATATGGAGTTGGTCCCCCTTTGCAACTAAAACAGCTTACACTCTTCTGACAGCATTATCCCTTCTCCCCGAAACTCTACAATTGTCCCAATGCAGTCATTCAGGTAATGTTTTCCTGGAAATCATCAAGCCTAAACCTATCCCTCAGACTGTCAGATGCATGGTCCATAGCTCCACAGAACACATTTAAACTGTTCCAGAGTATAGTGGCTCCAAAAAGTACTCCATTGTTACTCCCAGTCATTAGACTACTTTTGTGAGTAAGCCTATCACTGCAAGTGACTCATTTGAGACACAAATACCTTGACAAACATCCATGAACTAGAAAATAGAGACTTAGTGTCCTGTCAGAAACTCATTTAGCAAAAAAGGACTGCACTGAACAACTTTTGAAAGTAGAACAATTGGATCACCTTTAATTTGGACTCAATTCAGTCCAAAACAAATGCGATGCCTCTATGGCCAGGTGCTTTATTTTACCTATGGCAATAGCACTGAGTGAAACCCCTGAATTCAATAATTAAGAGATGTATTCCGATACCTTTGTCTATATATTGTATCTTTCCATTATAGCTTTTCTCTGTGCAAGTTTCATTTCTAGTTTACATTACAGTTTTTAAGCCAAAATCAGGAGTGAATAAAAAAATAAGAGAAGTATCATATGTCCTTTAAGTTTTCTCCCCTTTTATACTCCACATGTGATATTGGCTTCTAAAATACATAAAAAAAATTGAGCAAAGCCTGATCTGAACATGCACATGTAAAATCACCCTAAAGACCCTTTATCAGGCTATCTATCATGAACTATACACTGATTGTTCCATGCAAATGTGTGATTATGGAATGAACACTCCTAGGAATGTTCATTCCTGATCATTACCTTTCAGGTCAGTCTGTGTAAAAGGACCTTAAGACTAAGGCCCCACCTAGCGGCCTGTAGCAAAAAAAAAAAAAGTGTTGCGGGAAAAACCGCAGTAGCAACGCATTTGCAGTTTTTCCTGCAGCACTTTTCACTTTATGCTTCCATTATATCTATAGGGAAACCGCCGGCATTTCCGTAGGTATAATTGACATGCTACAATTTCCAAAACTGTGACGGAAAAAAATGTGGTTAATCCCATCCACACATTACGGAAAAATACGCGCAGTGGACATGCTGCTATTTCCAAGACCTTTGCGGTTTTGGAAATCGCAGCATGTCAATTATACCTACAGAAATGCTGGCGGTTTCCCGTAAAGCTGAGCAGTGATCAGCGCAGCGGACTGCCAGTATTTCCCCGTGTTGATGTTGTTTAACAATAGTACACTAGGGATAGGCAGGACTATGAAGTTGCTTGCAGTGACTCCTCCTTTCTGGGAGTCTCCTGTATGACGTTGGTAAGTCAGCAATTTGGATCAACTGCAGAGCGGGTTGTGTGTGCTCTGCTCTACCCGTGGTTGGTGATGACATCAGACAGAGGAGGGGTTTGGTCTGATATAAGAGCAAAGGTTTGTGCGGTCTATATCAGATATCAGAGCAGTTACACAATACCACCACCGTATTGTGATATATCGTATATAACATTTTCATTACTGTCTATACCTAGACAAACTCCTGAAAATTAATTTAATTATATGAAACGCATACGGTTCAGTACATACATTAGAACTTAGCCAATATGGAGTAGCAGTGGCAGCACTGCCAACAGCAGCTAGTTTAGTCTTTGTCCCTGTTGACGTGGCATAAAGCCAGAAGCCTCAGGTGACAAAGACTGACGATTTATTCTAGCTTGGCAGCAATTGCTTAAGTCTTTGAAAATATCCTCTGCTTACTCCTACTGATATGAGTTATTATTAGGGAGATTATTTGGTTAGGAGCATTATTCAGGTGTCAGGGTTTATCCCATTGTGTCCACACATTAATGATTATATTCAGGGGCACTATTTGGAACAACTGTTGCACTACAGATCTCTGTATATATAGCTGCCTAATACTTGGGTGTATATTTTATTTTATTTGGCCCTTGTGGATCTGTTTTTTAATAATTATCAGTGTCTACACACTCGGCTTCTGTGAATTTACTTTTTTGTTGAAGACTTCTATATTTTGAATCTGTGAATAATTGGTTTCCCTATAGGTATAATGGAAGCAGAAAGTCTGCATAGGAAACATCTTCAGACTTTCTGTGCAAAGCGCTGTGGGAGAAACCATGATGCGTTGCCGACGCTGCTTTATTTCTTGCAGCACTTTTTTGCTGCAGCCCAATACGTGGGGCCTTAGTCTTAAACCGAAAGCCTCTGGTGTTCTGGCTGTTAGCATACAGGTGAGATGCACAGTAACATATGCTACTCATTACTGCAAATAAAAATCGCATGCAGCTCTTCAGCGAAAAAGACCTGTGTAAATCCAGCTTCAAAGTAGCTAGTTGATGACAAATAAGAAACACCTGCACATCTTAAAGATCTTCCTGTAGTTAAGAGACTTGGTGTTGAGAAGAGGATAAGGCTGTATTAGTTTTCCTGGAACATATGGTACACATATTCAGATTTTTTGATGCAGCTTTGTATGTAAAACCAGAAGTGGAATGAAGAAAGAGGAAAAGTACCATTTGTCATTTATGGGTTCTTGTGCTTTGTATTCCACATCTGCTTTTGGCTTTACAAGTTGCATCAAGTATCTGAATGTGTGCTTTTTACCTTTAAATCTTTACCTTTTTACCTTTATCTCTAATTATAACACAACTTTCACAAATATTACATGTGAATAAGGGAAACTTTGCATATTGTGTTCAAGAAAAATGTTTTCTAAGTCCATTTATCAGGCTAAGTTAGATATGAGTATAGATATGGAGATATCGCAGGGGAAAGGTGTCAGTTGCTGGAAAAAGACACATATAATGCAGCTTCTAAGCTCTGGTATATAGCTTATTTAAAGGGTTTGTCTGGGATTTTTTTTTCATGGCCTGATCGTAGGGAGTCCAACAGCCAGACCCCACATGGATCAGCAGTTCAGGGCTTCATTGGATCCACATATCATACAATCCAAGAAATAACCAAATACTACACTATATAGCATCACTAATGTTAATGGGAGCTGAGATGCCAGTCAACCACTATACAGCGTACGGAGCTATTTACTTCTGGCTCCATGTATTGTATAGTACGGGGATCTGATGCAGGACTGAAGAGCTGATCCATGCAGGGGGTGCCTGTCGGCCTCCTCACTGATCAGATATTTATAGCCTGTTCTAATGTTAGGCCATAAAAAATTTCTAGAAACCCCTTTAACTCCACTATATTTTATAGTATAAGATATAGTATAATGTTAATAATTAGGAAATATATGAATTATCAAGCCAGCAAAAAGGAGGACAAGAGGGGTGGGATTAAAGGATACCCTACAGTTGTGCAGGTATGTTAGAGAAGTATAGAGAAGAGGGGAGGAAGGCATAGTCCAGAAGTGACACCCAAGAGTAATGCAGGCATGTTGAAAGTATTAATGGAGGGGGTAGTTACAGTAGGCAATGCCAGGGGAGAGGAGAGTATTGACAGGTATAATGGGAAAGTAGTTTCACAAACTGTGGCTGAATAAAGGGAAAAAAAGACTGCAAACTGGCACCATGCAGGCTTATAAGCAGGCAATAGAAATGTGAGGTGTAGCAGTGGTGAGCATGGAAGGGATGCCTGTGGCAAGGTATATCCATGGCATGACGTGTACCATTGCGTCAGTGTCATCACGCAGTGTTGTCTCTCTGTGCAACTTAACTAGCTTCACATTGTTGGATATGTTAGCCTCTTTTGCTCCCTCCCCTCTATCTCCCCCATTATTTTTCTTCTCTCATGGTATGGCCTATATATATTAAAAGGCACATATTGAATTAACATAATTTCTGTTCATGTAGCACATACCCCCTTCCCAGCAACTCTCTGGAATTTGCTCAAACTCACCATGGAGTCATGAATTATACTGTATTGAAAAACCTGATGAAGGGCTTTCACCCAAAACATTGCACTGAACATTAACACCAAAAACGTTTCACTTATGCAGTGTTTGATGAGACCATAAAATAAATAAGAAGCAAAACCATTACTGGATTGCTGGCTTCTTCTTTCCTGCACACCAATATGCTGAGTCATTATACATAGCAATACATGAATACTACAGTGTATAATGATTGGATGATTTAAGTCCCATAGTGGGACTACATAGTTACATAGTAGATGACGTTGGATGAAGACATCAGACCATCAAGTCCAACCTATAACCCTACAGTCCCCTACAGTGTTGATCCAGAGGAAGGCAAAAAAAAAACCCATGAGGCTTATGCCAATTGCCCCATTTCAGGGGAAAAAATTCCTTCCCAACTCCAATCTGGCAATCAGTATAAAACCCTGAATCTAGAACCCATAACCCGTAATATTGTTCTGTTCGAGAAAGGCATCCAAGCCCTCTTTGAACTTATTCAATAAATCCATCACTTCCTGGGGCAGAGAGTTCCATAGCTTCGCTGTTCTTACTGTAAAGAATCCCCTTCTATGCTGCTGGTGAAACTTTCTCTCCTCCAGACGTAGAGGATGTCCCCTTGTCACTGTCACTGGCCTAGTAGTAAAAAGATCATTAGAAAGTTCTTTGTGCTGTCCCTTCATGTATTTGTATATTGTTATTAGATCTCCCCATAGACGTCTTTTCTCTAAGCTGAATAACCCCAACTTTGTTAATCTATCATTGTACTCCAATCCTCCCATTCCCCTAATAATTTTGGTTGCCCTTCTTTGAACTCTTTCTAGTTCGATTATGTCTTCCTTGTATACTGGGGCCCAAAATTGTGCACAATGGTCTAAGTGTGGCCGTACCAGTGATTTGTATAGAGGCATAACTATGTTCATGTCATGAGAATCTATACTTCTTTTGATGCATCCCATAATTTTATTTGCCTTTACAGCCGCTGCCTGGCACTGGTTACTAAAGGTAAGCTTGCTGTCCACCAAAATCCCCAAGTCTTTTTCACTGGCAGTCTTACCCAGTAATTTACTATTAAGTACATAATCATACATTTTATTTTGTCGACCAAAATTCATAACCTTACATTTGTCAACATTAAACTTCATTTGCCAAGTCTCCACCTATGCTTCCAGTTTCCTTCGATCCCCTTGTAATACTCTACTATCCTCCTCATTTTTTATTACATCACAAAGTTTAGTAATATCTGCAAATATGGAGACCCTGCTTTGTTAACCCTCTACCAAGTCATTAATAAAGATATTAAACAGAAGAGGACCCAATACTGACCCCTGTGGCACCCCTCTGGTGACTGTGCCCCAGTCTGAGTGTTTACCATTAATAAGCACGCTCTGTTTCCTATCAGTGAGCCAGTTGCGAACCCAAATGCATATATTTCCCCCCGTTCCCAACATTTTCATTTTCATTATGTGGTACAGTATCAAAAGCCTTTGAAAAGTCCAGATGCATCACGTCCACTGCTTTACCCATGTCCAGTCTAGAACTGACCTCTTCAAAGAAGCTGATCAGATTAGTCTGACAGGACCGATTCCTCATAAACCCATGCTGATTGGTTGTTATAAGATTATTTACATTGAGGTATTCCAGGATAGCATCTCTTATAAAACATTCAAATATCGTACCCACCACAGAAGTCAAACTTACTGGCCTATAGTTTCCAAGCTCACTTTTAGACCCCTTTTTGTAAATTGGCACCACATTTGCTATGTGCCAATCCTGTGGAACAGACCCAGTCATTACTGAATCCTTAAATATTAGATATAAGGGTCTCTCTACCACGGTGCATAATTCCCTCAGAACTCGGGGGTGTATATGCCATCTGGACCTGGCGATTTGTCTTTTTTAGTGTTTTGAAGGCAGCGCTGCACTTCTTCCTGGATTAAACAGGTGACATTTAATTGAGAGTTAACATTACCGCTAATCATGTTGCTAGCCATTGGATTTTCTTGTGTAAACACCATAGAGAAGAAGGCATTTAATAGCTGTGCTTTTTCCTCATCCTCCTTGACCATTACACCCAGATTATTTTTGAGAGGGCCCTGTGATGATGAGACCCTCAATTTATGTATCTTTCTTGGACATGTATCATTCTTTATTCGTATCAGTCACCTATCTGTAGGAATGTAGAGCTGTGTTTACATTGGTGGTCAATTCGCTCCAGTGGTTTTATGTGCATACCATCGTCAATGTGATATCCCAGATGTCCAAAAGGGGGGTGAAGGGTGGAGCTGAAGAGGGTCTCAGACTGAGGTGGAGAGAGGTCTTTTGTCTTTGTGTGGAGCCTGAAAGAGACACAGCTAAGAGACTTAGGTCTGGTAATACTCTATACTTTATTTCCATTTTTGTTTTATGTGCTGTATCATCGTATTTTGCTCGTATGTTTATGCTTGATCATATTAATATTGTATATTTCTGTATATGCTATTAATTAGTACCGACCCACTTGGGTTATTAAATATATAAAATTTATAAAGCTCGTTTCATTCTATCCTACGAACTCTGTCCGCTCACGGGTTGTGAGTGGAAGGTTATGAAGGGTGATCGCAGGTACGCCAAGAGGCTTGGCAAGGCGATATTCTTCACAGGCCCACATTGTAAGTTTTTATTATCTTATTATTTATGTAATTGGTTTTCTATGATTTCTGGCCCGCTTATTCCCATAAGGTATATGATTTTTAGTGGTCCTATTCAGAATGCTTTTGAAAATGTCCCATTTTGTTCCCGTCACTTTGAGGACATTGTCCCAGTTTATACTGCTAAGCACCTCTCTCAGATGATTAAAATTGGCCTTCCTGAAGTTTAGTGTTTTTGTTCCCCCTCTACTGAACATCTTTTTAATGTGTACAAGAAAACTTATTATGTTATGGTCACTATTGCTCAGATGACCCCCTCCACTTTTGACAATGTGTCAGGTTCATTTGTTAAAATTACTATATATGTTGGGAAATACACCTTGCCCACATAAATCTTGTGACATAAACATTGGGCTGCATACACCAAACCAGATGTATGATGAGTGGTAAACTGTCAAATTCCATATTCCTTACCATCTATCTGATTAAGAAAGCATTTCATCTTTGGCAAAAATTTATAAAAGGTGCAGTTCCCACACGGGAAGGAACCTGTCAAGGTCATATTTAGGCTAAATTTTACAGATAATTTAAGTCTCTGGTAATGACTGTTTACTAATGTCTCTCTAATATTGGGACCTCTGCTGTATGTAATACTGGGTCTCTCAGGTAAAACTTCTTGAGGCCGGGGCCCCATGTGGCAAAAACACCACAGTTTGGCTGCAGAGGAAACACTACGGCAAAAACCACAGCATTTTACAGTCATCCACACATTGTGGAAAAATACGCGCACCGTCTGGGTTTTGGAAATCACAGCATGTCAATTATACTTACGGAAACACCGGCGGTTTTTCTATAGTTATAATGGAAGCAGAAAATCCTCTGTGATCTTCCTATTAAAAGTGCTGCGGAAAAAACTGCAATGCATTGCCACTACTTTTTTTCCCGCAGTGCTTTTTTTGCTGTAGCCTGTTACGTGGGACCTTAGCCTTAAGATCATTATCAGCTAATAAGAGTGGCCAGTAGCTGAGCATGATATCATATATTTCTCTATACATCTAACCATTTTTTGTTGTAGTATTGGTAATTAGAAGTTCAGAACATTCCATAGTTTTCCCTCTCATAAAAACTCAGTGAAAAAATTTTTTGGGGTAGTTTCAGGCCCTAAAACAATTATACATGATAGCCATTACAATGTGCTCGCAAATACTGGCCCACTGATATTCCTCTTTTTTAAAACTGGGAGGTGAAAGCTTAAGGCATGCCAACAGACCCATCATGTAATGTATTTCATTTTTATAACTTGTAAATATTTTCTCTAGGTGTTCTTTCATTGAGAAAGGCTATTTTAAAATAATTTTATACATTATAGCCCATTGATTTAAACAGGAACAGTGTATGTAATGCGTAATTTCTCCTGTGGCAGAAGTGTAAGAAAATGAAATTCTCAACACTGCTGGGTTTGTAACTTATTTTACGTTTAATATTTGGGAATTTCAGCAGTAGGAAACCCTGTGATAAGCTTTCCATCAGATGACTTTTCTAACACAAAGGAATTGTCCAAAGCAGATAACCCTGATTTTCTAGAAAAAAAAAAGTTAAATCAATTTGATGAAGACTTCATATACTCTGGAAACCTACAGCAAGTTACAAAAATAGAATGCTGAAGTTTATTGATTTGTAGAATTCAAGTACTCTTTTTCCAGTCACATTATTACCAGAATGTAATACAATTGTTCTATACTATTCAATACCTTTCTCTCTGATCTATTGAGGCAGGAGAAAAACACAATTTACTTATTAGAGAAATATCTCTTAAGATTTGGGATCAAAGAATACATGACTTTAACTGGATTTATACATGTTCTATGTACTTATATATATATATATATATATATATATATATACACACAAAAGAAAATTCAGACTGCACATCCCAGTGTGAACAGATGCAAACTACCATGGCAATATACAAATGCAAAAATTGCAGCAGCACTCTCCACACAGCACTAGGACATATAAAAATAGAGATCCAAATGGCATCACTGCTATTGTTAAAATCAACTAATATGATCTATAAGCTACATAAATTAGAGGTTCTTTGTTATACATATTTGATCAAATAAGGAATGGCTGTCGTCCATGCGGCAAATGTGTCGCTTGCACCAATGTTGACTCTGGTTGGGAATTTGTTGGCAGTGATGGGATACGACGATATCGTATTCTCTCCCATTTTTCTTGTCACTCAATGGGAGTGGTGAATCATGCGACATGCCCATGTGGCCTAATTTACATTGGTCTTACAACTCGTGAGCTTTGTAGACGTGTTCGCGAACACGTGTTGGGCATTGTCGCATCCTAGAATTGTGAGGATGTTGGTTCCCTTAAGACCATTCCCAAAGACTTAAGT
The DNA here is from genome assembly GCA_947044405.1 of Leptodactylus fallax. Lineage (NCBI taxonomy): Eukaryota > Metazoa > Chordata > Amphibia > Anura > Leptodactylidae > Leptodactylus > Leptodactylus fallax. The sequence goes on from CAMRHE010000021.1 coordinate 8,006,937, forward strand.
TGTTTCATGATTTTGATCCTACTGGATTTAGGATATTGGCCATTGATGGGATAAAGATGGGACCTAGGATGGGTAACTGGAAACAGCTACTCGCACAAAAGGAGTGTAAATGGATTTTTACACTCAAAACTACACAACCCTTTGGCCTTAATGAACAAATTAGCTTTGCGTTATTCTTGTAGTTATTTTCGATTGCTTTATTATTTTGGTCACTTGAGTTCCCAGTTGACCCATTGTGTTGTATGGTCTTTTATTTGTTTTTAATATTTTTATGTTTTTTTTTTTGTAGATTTGTTATGTTGGTTTGTCCTGAGCGCCATATGAAGATTCGTCTCTTTTCCACATTTTATGCACATATTTATTTAAGAATGTGAAATAAGGGGACAAGAAAAGAAAAGGATTAAGAAATATATATTTTTATGCATATTATTATTATTATTATTATTATTATTATTATTATTATTATTATTATTATGTGTGCATTACGGATGCATGTTTACACTTGCATCATTATTATGTATATTGTCATTGTACATTTTATCACATTTTATATCTCTTATATATATAAAAATGAGTTTCTGTCTGTCTGTTCTTTATGCGCGACCAAACGACTGGACCGATCCTCACCAAATTTGGCACACATGTACATCAGGTGTCCGGGAATATTATAGACTGGGTCTCAGCTCTCTTGGACGTGTACCGTTCCTGAGGTACAGTATTCCCAAAAAATGACTAGCATTAGTCTATACAAGCCTGCAAGTCTTTCACTCATATTCCAACTGCCATACACACGGTCACATGTCCCTTATCAGCCATTAACAGCTCGCAGGCGATTACTCTCCTCAGGCACACAGGTTTCCATAGCAACCAAGCTATGTATGACCTGTATTAGTGAATAGCAGTTCACAGGACCTTAAATATTCAGTCATATCACGTGTATCAGCCAATATAAGTTCACATTTAATTTACCAGGTTTCCATAACAACACAGCCATAAATAGACTGTACCTATACTGGACTCAGTGGCGTAACTAGGAATGGCTGGGCCCCAAGGCGAACATTTGACATGGGACCCCTTCCCGCACAAACTGCATTCCTGCACACACTATTATGCCCCATACTCTCCTCAGGCACACAGGTTTCCATAGCAACCAAGCTATGTATGATCTGTATTAGGGTGGGTTCACACCTGCGCTTCAGTCCGTCCGTTGCCAATCTGAGAGAAAATCTCGGCAAACGGGATTGGCATCGGATACAGACAGGTCAGCGACGCATTGGTTAAAAACCCATTCATTTGAATGGGTTTTTAAAGCAATGGAAGGGTGTCCGATTGCACCCTCTGCGCTGCGAAACCGTTTTTTTTTCCTCGGACACGAAGTCCTGCATGTCCGACTTTGTTTCCAACGAAAAAAAAAGGATTCGCAGCGCAGAGGGTGCAATCGGACACCCTCACATTGCTTTAAAAACCCATTCAAATGGATGGATTTTTAACCAATGCGTCGCTGACCTGTCTGTATCCGATGCCAATCCCGTTCGCCGAGATTTTCACTCGGATTGGCAACGGACAGACTGAAGCGCAGGTGTGAACCCACCCTTAGTGAATAGCAGTTCACAGGACCTTAAATATTCAGTCATATCACGTGTATCAGCCAATATAAGTTCACATTTAATTTACCAGGTTTCCATAACAACACAGCCATAAATAGACTGTATCTATACTGGACTCAGTGACGTAACTAGCAATGGCAGGGCCCCAAGGTGAACATTGGACATGGTACCCCCCTTCCCGGCAACCCCCCCACGCACACAAACTGCATTTCTGCACACACTATTATGCCCCATAGTGGCCCCTGCATACACTATTAGGCCCCATAGTGGCCCTTGCACACAGTATTCTGCCCCATAGTGGCCCCTGCACACAGTATCATAGTGGCTCCTTCATATAGTATTATGCGCACTTCCCGCTACTTCTTCAATGTTGGACCAAATGTCATGTGAGCCAGGCATGTATCGCAACGCATAATGACGTCGGACTGGCCCACTAACATCTGGGACGCCACCAAGGAGGCCCGAAGTCTGCTGAAAAGACCCCAGAGTATAATGATAGCAGTGTTTTTGGGGTTCACGGCCCACAGGCCTTACTTACCAATCCCCACTCCTGCTCACAGCCGCCTCTGCAGAAGATGAAGTGCAGGTGGCCGTGAGCAGGAGTGGGGATCGTTAAGAAAATAGGGCCCGTTACCTGCTGGTGTTAAAAAAAAAAAAAAAAAAAACATCAGAGGCCCGCCGGGTCCCCTAATGTCCCGAGCCCTGTGGCAGCTGCTACCACTGCTAAACCGGTATTTACGCCACTGACTGGACTGCTATACTGGATTTCAGCATTCTTATAAATTGAAATGTTTTTTAAACTACTCATGTCCCCTGCAGCAAAACTCATGGCTGCTGCTCAAGCTAATGAAAACTCTCAGCAGACCCAAGCCTGTCTCCAATCTGATAAGGTATGTTACAGACAACAGCGAGCTGCTGAAACTCCCCAGCAGACCCAAGCCCGTCTCCAATCTGACAAAGCATTGTCAGCCACATGCACACAGCTGCACTCCAGGTTTCAATAACAACCCAGCCATTTTTCTTCACTGCTGTAGGTCAGCTTTAAAGGGGCAGGGCGCTGTGGATGACACTGTTACACAAGGTCACATACACACTGCTTTACTCCAGGTTTTCCATAAAAAACGATCGCAGGTTTTTCACTGATATCCAAACTGAGATGCACATGATCACATGACACTTATGGACCAATGGAAAATCGCAGGTTCAGTCTTGACATACACACAGCTTTACACCAGGTTTCCATAGCAACCAAGCTATTTATGTCCTGTATGAGTCAATAGCAGTTTGCAGGTCCTTAAATATTCAGTCATATGACGTGTATTAGCCAATGTAAGTTCACATTTCATTTACCAGGTTTCCATAGCAACACAGCCATAAATAGACTATACCTATACTGGACTGCCATACTGGATGTCAAGTGCAAAACTGGCCAATTCTTATGGGGTCACTACACAAACAAAAAATGAAATATACCCGTGCGAAGCCGGGTCCTTCCTCTAGTATATTATATATTTTATATATCTCATTATGTATTGTTCTTTTTATTCACGTGTCTGCACTGCTGTTTTCCACTTCACGGCATGCTTCACTTGCACTTTTATTCACTTCACAAATTTCACTATCCCATTTGGGTATTTTATATGCATAATCGTTATTTGTTTATGATTTTTATCCAGTAGTTTTAGATAAGATCCTTTTATTTTTCTTTCCATGTGATTGCGCATGCGTGAATTATACATTCTGGTATTGAAGAGTGGTGCTTTTTAGTGCATGCACGGGGTTGGATTGCTGTGATGCGAGATCTCGCAAGTTTAAGCAACAAACTTCGCGCATGCGCTTTAGACTCTATGATATCGCGTACTCTCACGATAAGCGGGATTTGTACTTAAATGCACTTCATTATATGGCGCTTAGTTTCGCGTTACTTATAATCACGTGTTGACGTTACCATGGAGCCCTACTCTTCCGGTGATTCGCCATTTTACTTCTATATATCATTATAGATTCAGGTGTGTTTTTACATGTGATTTGTGCTTTTCTCAGTGGATTGGATATCATTGTATATTTAAACCAGGTTGTCTGACCATGCCACAGGCCCCCTTGATGAAGCTGTTTGGCAAAACAATCGTTGGGGTGAAGTGTGTGACTAGGTGAGGATAATATGGTGGCTTGTTACATTGATCTTTCTAGCGTTTACTAGGTATATAGGGTCTTATTACTGTTTTGCAGTATGCATATGTATATACTGACATTTATAGCTTAGGTTGTTTTCAACCATTACCATTGATTTATTTATGTATTAGTACTAGCAGTATATTCCCTATCTTAACATTTATACCGTTACTGTGGCCCCTATTATCTCTCCCTGTCTTTATTATGGTGTACCTCTATCATTTATTTCCCCATATATGTTTGTTTATTAGTTATTTATGTTAATAAAATGAAATTATTTTCTTTATTTGTGGTCATGATATTTTGTTGTTCTATATTTGATCAAACAGTAAGAAGCCCTGTACCTGCCACGACAAGGTGACCTCATTCAGATGGGACCCTGCACTAAATAAACATACCTCTCTTGGACCTAGAATAGGTCTACAATGTGAATACATGGCAACTAGGATCCAGAGCCATGCTATATTTAAAATAGCCTAAGGCTAGTTGCAGACGACCATGTGTATTTTGCAGTCAGCAAACTAGTAATTAATGTTCAGTTTTTGCGGACAGAGTGTCTTCAGTGTTACTTCAGCATCAGTGAAATAGGTCCGCAATAACGGATAGAGTGTCTTCAGTGTGCCATCAGTGTGTGATTCTAGTTTGCAGATCTACCATAAAAAAACACAGGAGACATCTAATTATATCCTTAGCTTGTCCGCGAAAACGGACAGCACACTGATGACACACTGAGTACATCAATGTGCCGTCCTAGGTTTTTAGTCTCCCATAGGCTTCTATGGACGAGTCCGTTTCGCAAAAACTGAACAGAATAGAACCTGTTCTATCTGATGCAGAGCGAAATCACAGCTCTCACACTGATCAGTGAAAAACATGGTCGTGTACATGTGCCCCATAGAAATGAATAGGTCATTGTGCTATCCGCAAAAAACACGGATAGCACACGGATCTCGCTCACGGTCGTCTGCAAGGGGCCTTAGGCAGATGGGGGACTTAAAAATATATGTACTCTATTTCAATTAAGTAAACCTGTGCAATTAAAAGGAGTGCTAGTGCAATATATATATACAGTGCCTTGCGAAAGTATTCGGCCCCCTTGAACTTTTCAACCTTTTGCCACATTTCAGGCTTCAAACATAAAGATATAAAATTAAAATTTTTTGGTGAAGAATCAACAACAAGTGGGACACAATTGTGAAGTGGAACGAAATTTATTGGTTATTTTATACTTTTGTAAAAAATAAAAAACTGAAAAGTGGGGCGTGCAATATTATTCGGCCCCTTTACTTTCAGTGCAGCAAACTCACTCCAGAAGTTCAGTGAGGATCTCTGAATGATCCAATGTTGTCCTAAATGACTGATGATGATAAGTATAATCCACCTCTGTGCAATCAAGTCTCCGTATAAATGCACCTGCTCTGTGATAGTGTCAGAGTTTTGTTTAAAGTGCAGAGCGCATCATGAAGACCAAGGAACACACCAGACAGGTCCGTGATACTGTTGTGGAGAAGTTTAAAGCTGGATTTGGATACAAAAAGATTTTCCAAACTTTAAACATCCCAAGGAGCACTGTGCAAGCGATCATATTGAAATGGAAGGAGTATCAGACCACTGCAAATCTACCAAGACCTGGCCGTCCCTCTAAACTTTCATCTCAAACAAGGAGAAGACTGATCAGAGATGCAGCCAAGAGGCCCATGATCACTCTGGATGAACTGCAGAGATCTACAGCTGAGGTGGGAGAGTCCGTCCATAGGACAACAATCAGTCGTACACTGCACAAATCTGGCCTTTATGGAAGAGTGGCAAGAAGAAAGCCATTTCTCAAAGATATCCATAAAAAGTCTCGTTTAAAGTTTGCCACAAGCCACCTGGGAGACACACCAAACATGTGGAAGAAGGTGCTCTGGTCAGATGAAACCAAAATTGAACTTTTTGGCCACAATGCAAAGCAATATGTTTGGCGTAAAAGCAACACAGCTCATCACCCTGAACACACCATCCCAAATGCCAAACATGGTGGTGGCAGCATCATGGTTTGAGCCTGCTTTTCTTCAGCAGGGACAGGGAAGATGGTTAAAATTGATGGGAAGATGGATGAAGCCAAATACAGGACTATTCTGGAAGAAAACCTGTTGGAGTCTGCAAAAGACCTAAGACTGGGACAAAGATTTATCTTCCAACAAGACAATGATCCCAAACATAAAGCAAAATCTACAATGGAATGGTTCACAAATAAACGTATCCAGGTGTTAGAATGGCCAAGTCAAAGTCCAGACCTGAATCCAATCGAGAATCTGTGGAAAGAGCTGAAAACTGCTGTTCACAAACGTTCTCCATCATCCAACCTCACTGAGCTCGAGCTGTTTTCCAAGGAAGAATGGGCAAGAATTTCAGTCTCTCGATGTGCAAAACTGATAGAGACATACCCGAAGCGAGTTGCAGCTGTAATCGCAGCAAAAGGTGGCGCTACAAAGTATTAACTTAAGGGGGCCGAATAATTTGGCACGCCCCACTTTTCAGCTTTTTATTTTTTACAAAAGTTTAAAATATCTTATCTTATATCTTTATGTTTGAAGTCTGAAATGTGGCAATAGGTTGAAAAGTTCAAGGGGGCCGAATACTTTCGCAAGGCACTGTATATATATATATATATATATATATATATATATATATATATATAATATAAATATGTAGCAGAGATAACCCAAACTTCTGCAGTTGGTAAAACTGTTGCAGTGTGATATTTTATCACAGAAGACAACAGAAACCAATGATAAGATTGAAAAATGTTTTTTTCCAATAACTTATCATTGGTTTTTGTAGTAATAAGATCTCACGCTGCAGCCATTTAACCAGTTGGATAAGTTCAGGTTAACTGATACATCTGTATGCACACACAAGCACACACACACACACACAAACACACAAGCACACATCAAATATAGTAATGTGCACAAGTTGTAGGCACGTGTGAAAAAACTGCTGCAAAGTAAGAATGTTTTCAAAAATTGAAGTGGTGATAGTTCACTTTGGTCAACAAAGATTAAAATGCAAAATACAGATGTTTATCAAACCACTATTTAGTGTGACCACCCTTTGCCTACAAAACAGCATCAATTATTCTAGGTACACTTACATACAATCTTTGAAGGGTAGCTAACCACAGATCTTCTGGGGATGTGGGTTTGCTCAAATCCCCTCTGTCTCTCCCTGTGGACTTGATGATGTTGAGATCAGGGCTCTTAAGGGGCCAGTAGTTAAAAGAAATTTGGCACTCCAATGAAAGTATGCTTTAATGCTCTATAATTTCATAAATTATAGTGCATAAACATGGAATGCTTCTATAAATATAAACAGCGCCAATGGAAACGCTAAATGAAGAATAAGCTAGCTCTCTTATGCTCATTCCCATTGGCGCTGTTTATATTCATATTTATTGCTGCAACCCTTGTCTGATGAAGGAGTTGCTGCTTCCTTCTTTGGAACAATGGAAACACCCTCATTGTTGATAAAGCTTCTTTGCATATTGACAAAAGATGCAATATCTTGGCGATGGGGGCACTAATTCAAAATAGGAAAAGATCATTTGATTCAGGTGTATCTGTGGGGTTGATATGCTGAGCTTTGCTGACAGACTCCCTTTAACCTCTTAAGGAACGGGCCTAAAAGTACCTTAATGACCAGGCCTCATTTTTCAAAATTGACATGTGTCACTTTATATGGCAATAACTTTGAGACACTTTAACTTACACAAGTGATTTTGAGATTGTTTTTTCATGACACATTGTACTTCATGTTAGTGGTAAACATTGATCAATATTTTTGTATGTATTTATAAAAAAAAATAGGAAATGTGATGGAAAATTTGAAAAAAAAAATTGCAGTTTTCAAAATGTGAAATGCTCTGCTTTTCAGACAGATAGTCATACCACCCAAATACATAAATAAATATTATCTACCATATCTCTGCTTTATATCGGCATCATCTTTTAATCATCCTTTCATTTATTTTGGATGTTAGAAGGCTTACAATTGTAACAGCCAGGGGCGTAACTACCAGGGTAGCAGCGATAGCGGCTGCCACAAGGCCCGGGACATGCTTTTTTTTTTTTTTTTTTATAGGCCGTTACCTGCAGTAACCCCAGCAGGTAACAGGCCCTATTTACTTACCAATCCCCGATCCTGCTCATGGCCACCTTCACTTAACATTCTGCGGAGGTGACTGTGAGCAGGAGCGGGATCAGTAAGTGAGGCCGCGGGCCGCGAACCCCACAAACACTGCTATCATTATACACTACCTTTCAAAAGTTTAGGGTCACTTAGAAATTTCCTTATTTTTGAAAGAAAAGCACAGTTTTTTTCAATGAAGATAACATTAAATGAATCAGAAATACACTCTATACATTGTTAATGTGGTAAATGACTATTCTAGCTGCAAACGTTTGGTTTTTAATGCAATATCTACATAGGTGTATAGAGGCCCATTTCCAGCAACCATCACTCCAGTGTTCTAATGGTACATTGTGTTTGCTAACTGTGTAAGAAGGCTAATAGATGTTTAGAAAACCCTTGAAAACCCTTGTACAAGTATGTTAGCACAACTGAAAACAGTTTTGCTGGTTAGAGAAGCTATAAAACTGACCTTCCTTCTAGCTAGTTGAGAATCTGGAGCATTACATTTGTTGGTTCGATTAAACTCTCAAAATGGCCAGAAAAAGAGAACTTTCATGTGAAACTTGACAGTCTATTCTTGTTCTTATAAATGAAGGCTATTCCATGCGAGAAATTGCCAAGAAACTGAAGATTTCCTACAACGGTGTGTACTACTCCCTTCAGAGGACAGCACAAACAGGTTCTAACCAGAGTAGAAAGAGAAGTGGGAGTCCCCGCTGCACAACTGAGCAACAAGACAAGTACATTGGAGTCTCTAGTTTGAGAAATCGATGCCTCACAGGTCCTCAACTGGCAGTTTCATTAAATAGTACCCGCAAAATGCCAGTGTCAACGTCTACAGGGAAGAGGCGACTCAGGGATGCTGGCCTTCAGGGCAGAGTGGCCAAGAAAAAGCCATATCTGAGACTGGCTAATAAAAGGAAAAGATTAATATGGGCAAAAGAACACAGACATTGGACAGAGGAAGACTGGAAAAAAGTGTTATGGACATACGAATCAAAGTTTGAGGTGTTTGGATCACACAGAAGAGCATTTGTGAGACGCAGAACAACTGAAAAGATGCTGGAAGAGTGCCTGACACCATCTGTCAAGCATGGTGGAGGTAATGTGATGGTCTGGGGTTGCTTTGGTGCTGGTAAAGTGGGAGATTTGTACAAGGTAAAAGGGATTTTGAATAAGGAAGGCTATCACTCCATTTTGCAACGCCATGCCATACCCTGTGGACAGCGCTTGATTGGAGCCAATTTCATCCTACAACAGGACAATGACCCAAAACACACCTCCAAATTATGCAAGAACTATTTAGGGAAGAAGCAGGCAGCTGGTATTCTATCTGTAATGGAGTGGCCAGCGCAGTCACCAGATCTCAACCCCATTGAGCTGTTGTGGGAGCAGCTTGACCGTATGGTACGCAAAAAGTGCCCATCAAGCCAATTCAACTTGTGGGAGGGGCTTCTGGAAGCATGGGGTGAAATTTCTCCAGATTACCTCAGCAAATTAACAACTAGAATGCCAAAGGTCTGCAATGCTGTAATTGCTGCAAATGGAGCATTCTTTGACGAAAACAAAGTTTGAAGGAGAAAATTATTATTTCAAATAAAAATCATTATTTCTAACCTTGTCAATGTCTTGACTATATTTTCTATTCATTTTGCAACTCATTTGATAAATAAAAGTGTGAGTTTTCATGGAAAACACAAAATTGTCTGGGTGACCCCAAACTTTTGAACGGTAGTGTACTCCGGGGTCTTTTCAGACCCAGGAGTATAATGATTGGAGACCCAGGGGAGGTGAGGGAACATAAAAAACACTAACTCACCTTTCCTACGCTCCGCAGGCTTCGGGCCTGTTTGGTGATGTCACGTGGGCAGGGCCTGCGTCATTATGTCTTGCAACGCCGGCCCGGCTCACACGATATCTGGTCCAACATTGAGGATGGCCTAAGTAGCGGGGTGTGCTCCAGAGCCAGGGAGAGGTAGGTAACATTGTTTTTTTGTTTGTATCCTCCCCTGGGTCTCCGATCATTATACTCTGGGGTCTGAAAAGGTAATAATTGTTCATGGGTGGTCCACAATGGGGCATAATACTGTGTGCAGGGGCCACTATGGGGCATAATACTGTGTGCAGGGGCCACTATGGTGCATAATACTATGTGCAGGAGCCACTATGGGGCATAATACTGTGTGCAGGGGCCACTATGGGGCATAATACTGTGTGCAGGGGCCACTATGCTGCATAATACTGTATGGAAGGGCCACTATAGGGCATAATACTGTGTGCAGGGGCCACTATGGGACATAACACTGTGTGCAGATGCCACTATGGGGCATAATACTGTGTGCAGGGGCCACTATGGGGCATAATACTGTGTGCAGGGGCCACTATGGGGCATAATACTGTGTGCAGGGACCATTATGGGGCATAATAGTGTGTGTAGAGGCCACTTTGGCGCATAATAGTGTGCGCAGGAATGCGGTGTGTGGGGGGGGAGGTTGGAGGGGGCGGTCCAGGTGGGTTGGGGGTAGCGGTTCGTGGGGGCCATGTCAAATGTTCACCTTGGGGCCCAGCCATTCCTAGTTATGCCACTGGTAACAGCGATTTTCCAGATTTACAAGAAAATTTTTCAAAAATACATTCACTTAGCCCTAAAATTAACACATTAACAAGGGGTTAAAAGAGAAAATGCATCTCACAGTTTGTTATGAAATTTCTCCCGTGCACAGAAATACCCCACATGTGGGTGTACACTGTTGTTTGGGCGAAGGGAAGGAGTGACACTGGGCATCTGAAAAGCAGAATTTGCTGGAATAGTTTTCAGGTGCCATGTCTCATTTGCAAAGCCCCTAGAGTATCAAAACAATAAAAACCCTCCAAAAGTGACCCCATTTTGGAATCTACACCCCTGACAGAATTTATCAAGGGGTATAGTGAGCATTTTGACTAGAGATGAGTGAAGTATTCAAAAATTCGATTCGGCAACTTTGATCCGAATTAAGTTGCGGCGAATCGCGTAACAAAAACAACTATTTATTGGCTGCAGAGAGCCGGGGTGGGCAAAATGGTGGAACCCCTTGGATGCCGTGGTCATGTTTGACCGCGGCATCCAAGTTGTTAAAACCCTGGATCGGTTATGGAGCAGGGTGTTAGCTGTGAGTTACAGCTAACACCCTGCTCCATAACCGATCGGGGGATTTAACACCTTGGATGCAGTGGTCAAACATGCCGTGTGTGCTCGCGAAGGGGTTAAAGGGATGTGAAATCACAGGGCTAGCTGCTGATTGGCTGCACGCATGGCATTGTGGGTGATCCCGCGTTCCCAGAGTTCCATGCCCCATGTAGAGCAGCCATTTTGAACTAAATGCAAATCGCTACCTCGAAGCGTGAGGAAATTCGGATTCGATGCGAATCGAATATTTCCTGAAATTCGGATCAAATTCCACTTCTGCAGCTTCGATTCGCTCATCTCTAATTTTGACCCTACAGCTTTTTCACAGATTTTATTAACATTGGGATGTTTAAATGAAAAATTACTAAAAGGTCACTTTATCCCCATAGTTTTCATTTTCCCAAGGGATTAAAGGAGAAAAAGCACCCCACAGGTAGTTACACAATTTCTCCTGAACACGCGAGTACCCCATATGTGGTCGTAAACTGCTGTATGGGTACATGGGGGCTCAGAATAGAAAGAGCGCTGTTTGACTTATGGAGGGCATATTTTGCTGGAATAGTTTTCTGGCGCCATGTCTCATTTGCAAAGCCCCTAGAGTACCAATTCAATGGAAACCCCCAAAAGTGACCCTATTTTAGAAACTACACCTCTCAAGGGATTTCTTAAGGGGTATGGTGAGCATTTTGACCCCACAGCTGATTCATAGATTTTATTAGCAATGGAACATAAAAATTAAAAATTCCTTTTTTTTCCAATAAACAGTCCATTTTGCTCCAAATTTTTCATTTGAACAAGGGGTTAAAGAAGAAAAAGCACCCCACAGTTTGTTACACAATTTCTCCTGAATACAGGAATACCCCATATGTGGTAGAAAAATGCTGTATGAGTACATGGTGGAGCTCAGAATAGAAAGAGCGCTATTTGGCTTTTGGAGAGCAGATTTTGCTGGAATAGTTTTCTGGTGCCATGTCCTATTTGCAGGGCCCCTAAAGTACCAGTACAATGGAAATCCCTTAAAATTAACCCCATTTTAGAAACTACACCAATCAAGGAATTTCTCAAGGGGTATTATCATTTTGAGGCCAACAGTGCTTCCGAAAAATGAATGTACAAAGTAATAATTGAAATTTATAAAAAAAATATGCCATTTCGGTGCCCAATATGTTGTGCCCACTTTGTGTCATCAGAGACACGCACTCCTAAAACTATTAGGTGGGTTATCCTGTTTACAAAGAAGTTGTATATGTGGGTGTAAACTGCTGCTTGGGCACACAGCAGGGCTCAGAAGGGAAGGAGCACTGCGCTTTTTAGCTTTTGGGGTATACATTTAGAGGCATTTCCTGCACACCATGTTGTTTTTGCAGATCCCTGGAGGTGCCAGTAAACTGGAATTCCCAAAGAAGTGATCCCATTTTGTAGGGAAAATTTTAGGGTCTCTGCAAATATGACATGGTGTCCAAAAACCAACAATCTGAATTAGCAGTCCAAAAGCACATAGGGCTCATTCAGATGTGCGCTCGGCTGAGTGCACAAACAGCAGTTTATGCCCACATGTATAACACTGTTGTACCCCGGATAACGTACTTAATGTCATATGTGGGTATAAACAGCTGTTTGGGCACAGCTGGGAAGGAGTGCTATTTTGGTTTTCAGATGTCATGCCACTTTTGCAGAGAAACTGAATTGCCAGTAAAGTGGAATCTGCAAACATGTCACCCCACTTTGGAAACTACACCCTTCAAGGGATTTATCAAGTGGGGTAATGAGCGTTGCATTAATTTAATTTCCAGAAATGAATGTGCAGCTGATAGTGAAAAGTGAAAACTGCAATGTTCTAGAGATATGCCAATTCAGTGCCCGAAATGTTGTGCCCAGCAGAGACACACACTCCAAAAACTGTTAAGCAGGTATCCTGGACACAACAGCTTTTGGAGCGTTCATCTCTGATACAAACCGGGCACAACATATTACATACTGAAATGGCATATTGCTGGAAAAATTGCCATTTTCACCTTTCAACATGAGCTGCGTATTCATTTCTGGAAATTAAATTAATGCAACATTTGGGGGTTAAAAATGCTCACTGTACCCCTGGATAAATTCCTTCAGGGGTGTACTTTCCAAAATGGAGTCACATGTCAGGGGATTCCACTTTACTTGCATTTCAGGGCTCTGAAAAAGTGTCATGACATCCAAAACCTGCCTCCCTTCTGTGTCTGGTTGTGCCCAAACAACAGTTTACACCCACATATCACATTAAGTATGTTATCCTGGGTACACCAGTGTCATACATGTGGCCATAAACTGCAGTTTGGGCACACAGTAGGGCACAGATGTGAAGGAGCGCTATGTGGCTTTTGGAGCACAGATTTAGATGTTTGATATCTGGACACCATGTCATGTTTGCAGAGCCTCTAAAGTACCAGAAATGTGAAATTCCCTAAGGAGTGTCCCCATTGTGAAAACTGCACCCCTCAAAGAATTTATCAGGGGGTGTAGTGAGCATTAGTATCCCAGACGTGAATGCACAAAGGATGGTGAAGAGTGAATATGTAAGCTGTGTGGAGTACATTGGGAACACGAAATTCCATACTATTTCCCCAGTAGTTCCTATTATTGAGGCTTTCACTCTGGGGGTCACTTCTGGTTTCTTTTCCCTCATAAGCTCTAAATCTGGTTTGAACCCTGATATACACTTGCACAGATTATACATTCCCTTCCTGCCGCAGCCAGTAGTGTTCTAATAATTTGGCGATTTTTTGGGATTTTGTCTTCACATTGTACAAGCTGTATTTTCTTTATTTTTCTCATGATATAGCCATATGAGCGCTGTTTTTTTGCAGGATGAGATGTATTTTGTAATGACACCATTTTTGGGCGCCTATAACTTATTGAATAAACTTTATTAAATCTCTTTTTTAGCAGATTACAAAAAAAACATCAATTCTGGCATCGCGTTTTACTCTTTAAATTTTTTGCCATGCAGCGTACAACATAAGTATCATGTTACCTTTATTCTGTGGGTTGGTAAAATTATGGCGAAACCTCATTTATATTGTTTTTTTATGCGATACTAATTCTGCAGAACAAAAACCCATCTGGGGAAAGAAATCAATTATTTTGGCATCGCCATCTTCTGAGATGGATAACTTTTTTTATTTTTCAGTTGACAGAGTTGGTTTAGGGCTTATTTTTTGTGAGACAACCTGTGCTTTTTATTGGCACTGTTTTAGGGTACATTTGACTTTTTGATCACTTTTTATTGCATATTTTGTAAGGTGAGATGGCAAAAAAATCATTACTTCCGGCGTTTTTTTTTTCATTTTTTTTCACAATGTTCACTGTGTAGGTTAAATATTGTTTCAGTTTTATTGTACAGCTTGTTACATATGCGGAGATACCAAATATGTATTGTTTTTATTAATTTTTAGTTTTTTTTTATATAATTCATTTTATATAGGATAAGGGAATTTTGGGGGCTTTATAACTTCATTATTTTTTTACACACTTTATTTTTTTTTTAAACTTTTTTTTTACATTTTTTACTTGTCCTATAAGGACACCTGAACCAGCAATACACTGATCGCTGGTTCAGTACTATAGACTGCAATACACAGCATACACATGTATTGCAGTCTATAGAGGAAGTCAGTCTATGCAGACGCATAGACTGACTTCCTGAGGTCCCGGCAGGATCAACCAGGTACTTGGGGTCCAGGCAGCCTGGGGTCACTGGCCAGACCCTGAGCTGCAGATAATAGATATCGGCACCCCCTGATCTCGCCGGGTGGGGGATGCGGCAACATGGCGGAACCCTTTGGATGCTCAGCCGAGCTCTGCTATTGCTTACAGCTGACACCCGATCTCGATGTCACCCACTCAGCGAGTGACATTACAAAATGACGTACTGGCACGTCAGTTTGCGGTAGGTAGTGATACAGTACGTCATTTTGCGTTAAAGGGTTAATAACATTGGCTGTATGTTTGGGCTCATTGTCCTGCTGTAGAATTAATTTGGAACCATGCATTGTTTTGCATGCATCACATTCTACGCTAAACCTGATTACAACATTAAACATTTCGCATTCAGCTGACGATACGATACAGTTTTTATACTAGGCATTGTGCATGTGTAAATGGAAGAGTGATAATTTTACATTCTCTAATTTTAAAACAACATTATGCAGAAAATTTGTTTAATTTAAGATTATTTATTTTACATTGTTTTCTTTAAGGTTACAACCTAATAATGCCAAACCAGCATATTATAATTTGTCATTATAATTTGCCCAAGAAAGCCTAGCTTAATTGGATTCTATAAATGATGACTTCTTTTATCTTGGAAAAGTGAACAAATCCTCCACTTTATTTAACCCTTTCAGGAACATACAACGATGTTCACTACAACATTATTTTTATTGTTTCCTTTATTTTTTCTTTTGCTACACATCCAGATTATTATTATTATTATTATTATTATTGTTGTTAATAATACTTTTAACTATGCATTTGACACATTTTCTTTTTTTTTCTACCACTATATTTAATACAATAGTACTTAGCATGTAAGATTAGCTTGGGAATCACTCTTTATTTCACTGTATGTGCACTAGCATAGCAGAACCCCTACATGTCAACCATGTGATGAATGCGTATTGTATGGCAATATGAAATTATAACAATAACAATATTATTGTTTGACCTCATATTTTCTTCTTTGAATTTGGTGCTAATGATTTGGTCTGCCTTCTGATACTAAACTATACACAACTGTTGTTGGAAACCCACTTAACCATTCTACTGTTTGCCACCGTCATTTTTCTTTCCTATCTCTATGTAACCCTGCTCTAACCCTATATGAAAATACGTTGACTACAGCAGGTTAATCGCAAATAATCATTGCATTATTTGTGTGTGATTGGAAAGGCACTCCAGTCATTAACATAGGAAAATATTCTTTTTGGCTCAGACCCATTACTTTGTGCAAGTGACAAATATTTAGTATGAAAGTTAGATCAGATCCCGTCCTTGGAGATTACAAAACCTTACCCAGAGAAAGACTTAGGCTACGGTCCCATGTTGCGGAAACGCAGCTTTTTTTGTTGCAGATTTTGCTGCGGTTTTTTGAGCCAAACCTAGGAGTGGCTACAAAATGAATGAGAAATATACAGTGCCTTGCGAAAGTATTCGGCCCCCTTGAACTTTTCAACCTTTTGCCACATTTCCGGCTTCAAACATAAAGATATAAAATTTTAATTTTTTGGTGAAGAATCAACAACAAGTGGGACACAGTTGTGAAGTGGAATGAAATTTATTGGTTATTTTAAACTTTTGTAAAAAATAAAAACTGAAAAGTGGGGCGTGCAATATTATTCGGCCCCTTTACTTTCAGTGCAGCAAACTCACTCCAGAAGTTCAGTGAGGATCTCTGAATGATCCAATGTTGTCCTAAATGACTGATGATGATAAATATAATCCACCTGTGTGTAATCAAGTCTCCGTATGAATGCACCTGCTTTGTGATAGTCTCAGGGTTCTGTTTAAAGCACAGAGAGCATCATGAAGACCAAGGAACACACCAGCCAGATCCGTGATGCTGTTGTGGAGAAGTTTAAATCCAGATTTGGATACAAAAAGATTTCCCAAATTTTAAACATCCCAAGGAGCACTGTGCAAGCGATCATATTGAATTGGAAGGAGTATCAGACCACTGCAAATCTACCAAGACCCCGCCGTCCCGCTAAACTTTCATCTCAAACAAGGAGAAGACTGATCAGAGATGCAACCAAGAGGCCCATGATCACTCTGGATGAACTGCAGAGATCTACAGCTGAGGTGGGAGAGTCTGTCCATAGGACAACAATCAGTTGTACACTGCACAAATCTGGCCTTTATGGAAGAGTGGCAAGAAGAAAGCCAGAGACACACCAAACATGTGGAAGAAGGTGCTCTGGTCAGATGAAGCCAAAATCGAACTTTTTGGCCACAATGCAAAACAATATGTTTGGGGTAAAAGCAACACAGCTCATCACCCTGAACACACCATCTCCACTGTCAAACATGGTGGTGGCAGCATCATGGTTTGGCTTTCTTTTCTTCAGCAGGGACAGAGAAGATGGTTAAAATTGATGGGAAGATGGATGAAGCCAAATACAGGACTATTCTGGAAGAAAACCTGCTGGAGTCTGCAAAAGACCTAAGACTGGGACGAAGATTTATCTTCCAACAAGACAATGATCCCAAACATAAAGCAAAATCTACAATGGAATGGTTCACAAATAAACGTATCCAGGTGTTAGAATGGCCAAGTCAAAGTCCAGACATGAATCCAATCGAGAATCTGTGGAAATAGCTTAAAACTGCTGTTCACAAATGCTCTCCATCCAACCTCACTGAGCTCGAGCTGTTTTCCAAGGAAGAATGGGCAAGAATTTCAGTCTCTCGATGTGCAAAACTAATAGAGACATACGCCAAGCAACTTGCAGCTGTAATCGCAGCAAAAAGTGGTGCTACAAAGTATTAACTTAAGGGGGCCAAATAATTTGGCACACCCCATTTTTCAGTTTTTTATTTTTTACAAAAGTTTAAAATATCCAATAAATTTCGTTCCACTTCATGATTGTGTCCAATTAGTTGTTGATTCTTCACCAAAATATTAAAATTTTATATCCTTATGTTTGAAGCCTGAAATGTGGCAAAAGGTTGAAAAGTTCAAGAGGGCCGAATACTTTCGCAAGGCACTGTATGAAAAGTTCTTATACTTCTCCCTTCTGTTCAACCCACTGGCTTTGGCTCAAAAAACGCAGCAAAATCTGTAACAAAAAAAGCTGTGTTTCCGCAACGTGGGGTCTTAGCCTTAAGGATAATTTTCCTGATCTCTTAAAGCTTGATCCAGTCCCCTCCAAATCACTAAGTAAGGCTGCGGCCCCACCCTCACTTTGTGGACATCACTGTGTGGAAATCACAGCATGTCAATTATACCTCTGGAAACGCTGGTGGTTTCCCGATAAGTATAATTGAAGCAGAAAGTCTGAACTTTCTGCTTCTGCTTCAACTGCGGACCTTCTGTGAAAAACACTGAGGGAAAAACTGTGATGCGCTGCTGCGGTTTTTCCCGCAGCGCTTTTTTGCTGCGGGACGCTACGTGTAGCCTTAGCCTAAAATGGGTTTGGCACGAGCTGTTGTAACATGATTTGTTAGTTTTAGAAGGCCAGACCACAATAAGTACTGTAGCAATGGAAAAATCATAATATAAAAATTAGACTGAACACTTATCTTATGGCTAAATGTATTAATGTGTTCTTTCATTCCAGTCCTTGCTTTGCTTTTCTGATTACCCCTGGCGCAGGTAAAGGGATGGTAAACTAGAGAAGCGCTAACTAATCACCATGAGGAAAGGCACAGATAGAAAGAAGTGGCTCCAACATCTCTTTCTGACCGTAGCTAAGCCACTGATGAAGTCTTTAAAATATATACCTCCACTGAATCAGTCTTGTGAGTGTTCAGTCCTATCTGTTTATGCTACCTTTAAACTTCAAGCTTTTTGAATATTTAGTTTGTAGTTTTTGGAAATATGTTTTTAGAGTAAATGCAAAGCTGTACCTCTTTATTTAGTTATGTTTTTAGCTAAAGTATGCTCTTAAGGGTCATTCACATGGGGAAATCTGGCACTGATATTGAGGCAGATTCCATCCCCAAATCAGTCGCAGATTCCACCCTGTATTCAATGGGAGGCAGAGACTGAAGCAGGATGCTGAAAAAAGTCTGATGGTTAAGGCTTATACATCTGAACCTAATCAGCATTGTAAAGCCACTGATCTTCTTTGGCTGTATGCCGTGGGGAGCCAGGGGGTCATAAAATGAAGAGAAATCTGAGACGGATGTCCGAGTCACTTTCCCCTTCATCTTCTTCCGTCGTCTGAACTTAGCCTAACTGCTTCATAAGAAACAGCTTTTAAAAAATAAAAAAATTAAATAATACAGCTATAGAATCATGTTTTATAGTGCAACCCACAATTAGCTGGTGTCAAAAAGTTGTTATTTGCTAAGGTAATATATTTGGAAATCTTGACCTTTGCTAATAGGTTTAACATTAAAAGCTATGTCCATTAGAAATTGCACATTCATTTTCAAAATAGACAGTACATTTATTACTGTTTATTGCTTTACAATGCGGTAATGGCACTCTGTTGACAGAAAACGAATGTTGGCAATGACAAAAAGTGAAGTGGTAAAACTAATAAAATTGGAATTTATTATTATATCATTCTTATATTAAACAATGTTGAAAAGTCAACAGTATGTACTTCTGATTCTTATTAATTCTGATGTTTATGCCAATTGAGGAAGTATTTTTGCAGTATACTGATTTATTTTTATTTCCTGATTACTTGGGCAATACATATTCCTATGGTAACCTATTACTACTAAATACATATCTTATTTTAACATAAATAATTAATGCATGATATAAAAAAAATCATAAGCAACAATTGAAAATCAATCTACTTTACTATCACATTTTGTACTCATTACAAAATAGATCTATTATGCTAAAAGCCTTACATGATAAATGAACCTAGTGACACAAAATGACACAAAATATAACAAAAAAGGTCTGTCTTACAGCATATTCCTATTTTGTTGAAATTGACAGCAAATGATAAACTTGAAAAATAAGTCCAATCATTTCAATTGTCTGTATCGTGGATTTGTGTAAAGTTTGATTTGTACAAATCTGTAATATATAACCACTATTGTATGTGTTATATGTAATTAAGATACTATAAAGATAATATATTATTATTATTATTATTATTATAGAAATTTAAACATACTGAATATATAGTCTCTATTGTCTTTTCATTCCTGTATTGTACAAATTCACATAATTAGAAAACAAATGGCTTTGTGTTACTAGAGAATGAATACTAGCAATGTTGACGTAGAGTGTTTAAAATCCACCATAAAAGTAAATCTGGGGGTCGACTCTTCAGTTACAAGAAAATCTACCTGATCCCTGAATACCAATTCCCAACAACTACATCCACCATATACATCAGTGGAAAGCTGGTTGCATTTGTGTGTAACATGTCTCCACTAAATAACTGTATATGAAAAAATGAAGCAATGAGAATAGCTTGGTACAGAGTTAAATGGTTCCAGGGGCTCTGAGTGTGGAGGGAGGGGGGCTAAGGGAGTGAAAACATAGAAGGGGCTCTGTTAGAGTCAATGGACGTAAGAATATGACACAGGCTCAGTGATAATAGGCCCAACTGGCAATAATAAAATAACTAAATATATTGACAATGAATGACAGCTACATAGATATAACAATAAATGTGCAACCTATATTTGTTCACAATAGTGATTAGTAATTTATAGTAACAGGCTATTAAAGTAGTGGGAGTTGGATGGAAAATAGTGACTTCAGCTGGTTGAGCTGCACACTTTATGCAACAAACCACTTCACTGAGCATCCTCTGTTTCTACAGCTGCTGGTTCTAGGTATATTCCTTAGGATTCAGGTTCTATTCAGACCTTTTTATTGTTCTTCCTCTATAGTACCTCAGAGAGCCCTTCACAAAGACTAGACCCCAAAATTAATTTAGATCCTAAATTAATTTATACCCCAGACCAATGTACATGACATTATCCCAAGAAAATAGTGGTATTAGTTATATAGTAATTATTGGCAATGCAATTCTATATGGGACTACATATTGGCAACTTGTCTAACCACGAGGCTAATACTTCCAGCTGACCATACAGTACCCACTGCCAAGAACAAGATCATCTGCCGTTGAACAACAGATTGCCTACAGATGAAAGGACAAAGTTGACACTGCCTACACCACACACAAGCAACAATGTACATACAGAATCTGTCCAACCAGACACGTTGCCCCACACACAAGGAAAAGAGGTACCTAGCACACACCTCCTATAATGGTACTCATGTGCAAAGTAGATTTTTTATGAATGAATGAATGAGGACTTCAGCAAGATATAAAGAGGGGTAGCATAAGAGAGGAGTCAGGCTTAAGGAAAAGGGTTATTAGATATGAGTGAACAGATACGTAGGGAGCCGGTTTTGACACAAATTTTCCAAACGTTAAACCTTTGCGATTCATCTCGTGCTAACTAAAATGGATGCCGTAATATGCAATTAAAATAAAGAGGAGAAGAATGATCACATGGTCTGTGTTTACTAGGCGAGCTACTGGCATCACCTGACAACTTCTAAGCCCATCATGAGTGGTAGGTGGAGAGGTTATAGTGCTGATATCACATGCAGAATATAATGCTCTAGGCAGCAAGAAGATTCATGTTGGGATATTCCAAGCTAGGGGACAGGTGTGTTATCATCACTGCATAATCCAATTGCTGCTATTGCTAGTGGGAAACCTACACTGGCATTGCAATAGGATTACAGAATCATTGGAGACGGACTAGTGGAGCACAGAATAGTTAGATTTAATCAATTTTAGACAGGTAGGCAGAAAAATCATATGAGTTGGAGAGTGATAATTTGTTCACTGTGTGGTGTGTGAATGCAGTTTTCATTGTGTTACACAAACACTGGACACCATTTCATTGCCAAGAATATTATTTTAAGTCTTTCTTGCAGTAGAGCATTTTTTAATACAGGATCAGATTTGCCCATGTCCATTACTATTACTGTATCTTGCTGCAGTATGATCTTTGACTGTCCACAGAATGTCTTGCATTGTTTTTCCTTTTAGTGCACGATCTCATTCTGTTAAATGTGTTTTTGGACATAATGTTATTTTTTTATTCCAACACAGAAAAAGTGATGTTATTAGGGCAAAAAAAAAGGTAACTTACACTGCAGTGTGTTGTCGAGTCTATAGTGCAAAACCTCATTTTACTTAATTTTTTTTGTTAAATATAGAAAAAGTACCGTTATCACAGCAAAAAAAAAAAAAAAAAGTTGACCCACACAGTGTGTTTTAGTCTAAAATTGTACAGGTTATTCTTTAGAGGCTAAATTTAATTGTATTTCCTAATTTTCTTCAACTAGAGTTGGGGACAGGCTAAAGTAGTAGTAGGAAACACTTCTAGTACTGTCACATCATCCACCAGTACTAATACTAACAATAAAAATGTAGACGGCCCCTATCTCTCTCATCTCTTGCCATAAGTTTTTTGTACAGAAAATTAACTATAAAATTCTCTCGACATAGTACCACGTTCCGTCGGTTCTCCATCAGATCTTTCCCACCATCTCTGCTGAATGTTGGGCGATGCTCAGCAGGATGAGGCACTATGTTACATGTTTAGTGGACCTGCTCTCACCTCTCCTGGTTACACTCTCCTGGTGACATCCAGCACTCTTCTGTGACATCATCATTCCAGGGGTCACTGGAACTGCAACTTGAACTGATCTCACATCCGCCCCTTCTGGCACGAGGTTCGTAGGGTCATTAGGGATGTGACTGGTGTTTCATTGGAGGACGATCCAGCTCCCCTTCTCCTATTTAATTTCCCTCGCAAGATCCAGAATCATGTACGTCGGCTGATTGGCTTTATGCTGATTGCAGCGAGGTCTGTTATTCCCCGCCTCTGGAAATCTACATCCCCTTCAACTTTAGCAGATTGGCTACAGAAGATTCTGCACATTCGCCAGACCTTATCACAGCACAGAATGATAGCACTCACCAAAAAGTATGACTGCTCTGGAATACCTTCTATTACTTTCCCACTTTTGACTCCTCTTTCTTTACTTCCCCTCCAGGAGCCACCTTCAACCCCCTGTAGGGTCTCAGTACTCTCAGGTCTCTCTTGCTTGTATTTTCTCTATACCTTTCACATTGGACTGCATTATTAATATGTTGTGCATTGCCCTCCTGCATCAGAAGAGCTCCCCTTACCCTTCACCCTCTGATACCAGTAGTTATTTTGACTGTTCTCCCTTTTTTCTTTTACTGTTTGTATATTTGTGGTTTTATTGTTATTTCTGGAAAATTCTTGATAAAACCTTTTGATGTTAAAAAAAAAAAAAAAAAAAGTGAGCGGCAACAGCAGCAGTACTTCTGGCTCCGCCATTAGCCACAGGGTTAAGGTACTTCCTGAAAATAAAGATCAAGTTTTTGAAAGCAGTGAAACACAAATGTTGAGTCTGGGTTCTGTTTCTTCCTCTTCCTCTTCCTCCTCTGTTGTTGTAATGCATAATTTACCATGCTGCCTTTCTGCACTGTCAACTATATCTTCATTGACACAGATATAGTAGTCATGTGGCATCTGCTGATAACAAATATTCCTTATAACCCAAGTTGTCCTCTTCCTCCCCTTCTTGATGTGTTGGATGAGAACAGATTTTTGGATGTAGAGGAGGCAGAGGTTGAAGACATAACTGTTGGTGGTGGTGGAGGTAGTAGTGGCATGCATACTGGTAGTCATGCTGAAAGGCGAATGAGGGGGAAATGTGGAGGTGAGAATTATGAGAGTTTAGAGGAATCCCATTGCCATGATGAGTCAAAAAAAGTGGGGGAGATGATTATATTATTGAATACAATGATGATACCATTGCAGCTAGGACCTGGCAACCGGGTCAGGGTGACAAGGTAACAGAGGAAGAGGGCGGTGGCTTCTGCAATCGCAAAAATTCCATTTGATGTGCAGCCCCAATGTCCAAAAATCCTGTCTGGGGTATATTTGCCTGGGGTACATTCTCCCCATGATCTTCTTTGTAGACAGGCCACATCCACACTTAGCACATGGTCCTCATTGTTATCATTATCATCTCTGTCTGTTTCTCCTCCTCCTACTCCAAGCCAACATCAGTCATCCTTAAGGAAATGTGTATTCAGAAAACAGCAATATGTAGCCAGTCATGCGGCTGGTCGGCAAATTAAATTCACACCTGGTTACTGGCACTATAACATTTTGCGGATTCCACTTCATTTCACTAAATGATGGAATGCGCACAGTCTCAATGGAGAATACCTAGCCGTTATTATTTCTCTAGGAAAGCTGTCCCTGCTTGATATGGCCATGTGGGCTTCTCTTTGTAAACGACCATTTGGGTAACTGTGCAAGCCACTATCAGCAGGTGGAGCAGCAATTATAGGCAGGGACAATACATAGTTTTCATGGCCCACTGGCTTAGTGTTTTGTCCAGAAACGTAGCAAGGCCAGGTGCTAGTACTGACACCACCCCGTGGGTGCAGGCCCATTTTCAACACCAGACAGGACACATCTGCCTCCTCCAGTTCCTCTTTACTGGACCATATTCCACTCCCAACTTTACCAGAGCAAGAAATTGCTTCCGCCCTTCCCTTATTTCATTGCTGTAAAGTGAAGCATACATTGTTTTGCATGGTGGCAGATCCTAGAGCGTCTGTTTGAGCAGCAGAATGCAGTGAATGATTACCTCATGCAGCAAACCTCAGGAACAATGTGTTATTTTAAATTCCTCCATTGGAACCTCATGAGGGAAGTGAGTCACATTCTGAAGCCATTTCAGGAGGCTGAGGCCACCAAATGTGTCTGCAGTAGAGATGGGTGAACTTCTCAAGATTTGTTTCCTGTTTGGGTTCGGCAACTTGGATCCCTGATTTGTTTCATATCGAACAAGTTTGGTACAAACCATACTTTAAATTGGCTTAAAACATAGTGTAGAACACTCTTATGGCTCATAAGAAACTATTTATTTCTAGTTCTCTAGGGCAGACACAGCCAAAGTAATGTCAACGTGAAAGTGACATTATTATACTCTGGATTCTCTTCAGACCCAGAGCATAATAGGTAGAGTCCCAGGGAAAGTGTAAAAAAAAAAAAAAAAATCATACTAACCTTCCATTACCTCTTTTGGGCCTCCTCATGACGTTCTATGCTCTCCTGGTGATGTCCAGTACTCTTCTGTGACATCATCGTTCCAGGGGTCGTTCCAGGAGTCATATGGGCACGCCGAGTGTCATGATGTCATGACACTCGACGTGCCCAGGTCACTGCTGAGGCCTAATCACAGACCTCAGAGCTGAGACGAGAGTATAATGTGGTGGCCATTTTAGTTCGCCTGAGACAAATCTCCATTTGTTCGGTTTCGTAAAAAAAAACGATAAATTTGGAATATTTGGGTCAAACTCGGTATGAACCGATTTGCCCATCTCTAGTCAGCAGCAAGGACAACTGTAGCATCAGTGATGTCTTCCCTTTGATATATATCATACAGCAAACTTTTACGGTTAGGCAATGAGAAGAATAACAAATTCTACATCTTGATCACTCTTGGAAGATAGTCCAGCTTTATCAGCTGGCAGACTAGGCAAACTGACAATGTACCAGAAATTTTTCTTGAAATTATGTAATTGTCACTTTGCCAACATTGTGTTGCTGTTAATATTTGCTCCCATACAACCGGCAGGATAATAAAGGATCTCTTCTGGCTCCCAAATGCTGTTCTCATGGTCAGAGAACCTTTTCTATTTCAAAAGATACTCTAGCTTTTTCAGATAACAGGCCAGGTATGCTGACAGTGTGCCAGGAATTATTCTTGACATTCTGTAATTGTCACTCCTTGATGTCACATCTGCTTTCATAAAGGGATAATTGTTGGTGGCCTTTTTTTTTATAAAGTCAACTCTTTATCGCTCTTCAACTGCCAGGCACAGTGACACTGTGCCACAATTTTTTCTTCAAATTCTGTAGTTGACAATTGCCACGCCACACTATTGGCATAACAACAAAAAAATAAAATAAACAACCCCACCATTTCTTCTTCCAAAACCAACACCATGTTGGAGTGGTATTCTGCTTCCATAACGGGATAATTTTTCTTTTTTCTTTTTTTTTGTTTTGGAAAGCCACTTTTCAATCAGGCACACTACCATCAGGGCCGTTTTAACACATTGGTGGGCCCAGTGCAAAGGTTTCATAAGTGCTCCTCCATCACCACCCACTATTATACCCATCTGAAAGCTGCCAAAAACTTGGGTTTTATATGGTGACCATTTTCTATGCTTGAAAATGTGTTATCTGAGTAATGGAACTTTTCCGCCTGTCAGAAATGTTTTATACGTTCATCACTAGTGATAATGTTATTGCTGTTATTTTAGCGTGTAACGGATATCGCTAGAGAGGCGGTCGGCGTATTTTACTCTTTAAAGATCAGGTATGGACAGGACAGAGACAGCGAAAAAATGTAAACTTTATTGATGACTTTGTGTATGTGTTGTGTAAGTTTCGTGCAACTCTTGGCACTGTGACCTCGACGATGGTAAACCCCTGGGTCACAGTGCCAATAACTTCCTGGTTATGTTATATTCAGAGGAGTATTTCAAAAGATACCCCTTTGATTAGGCTCAGAGGGGTATTACATTATATCTCTATGTGACAATTAGAGAGCAAAATTATAGTATGCTCTCTGATTGATAGGAGAGGGGATAACATGGACAGAAGTACAGTACACGCTACCCCCCCCCCCGGGGTCACATACAGGTTATGCACAGACAATCATGATTTCTCATTGTCTCTGCAGTCTGCAGCTCTGCTCCTTCCCCCTCCTTTCTCCTTCACACAGCTGCCTGAGGCAGGAGGGGGAGGACACTTTAGAGCCCCATATCTCAGAATCTGTTAGAGCTATGAAGATGAGCTTGGATTCATTTTAAAGATGAGATTTTCATTGTTAAAAACACTGTCAGAAATTGAGATCTGTGATGGGATCTCAATGCCGAATAGAGTTTTCACCAGGGAATCGCTCTGGATCTGTAATGGCTATCATGATGACCTTGGAATCATTTTAAAGATGAGATTCTCATCTTTAAGATGAATCCAAGGTCATCTTCATAGCCCTGCAATTGTCCCCACAGTTTAATGTCTCTCTCCTACCACACACACACACAAAAACCCACTAATACTCACCTCTCCTCCCTTCCTTGCTGTCTAGGTCCGGAGTCTTGAGGGAGCTGCAGCTCCCGGGGGAAGAGAGAATGAATGGTGAAGCAGGGAATGGATGACTTCCTGCTTCATCATTGTATGCAACTGGGGCAGCCCCGCAGGACAACATATGAAGGCTGTCCCAACTGCATACCTCCCAACTTTCAAAGGATAGAAAGAAGGACAGAATGTGTGGCACCCCACCAGCAAATTTAGCTCCACCCACTTCTACATTGACTCTGCCCATTTTCATCCATTTTTCTATGTGCCTCCACACAGTATAATCCTCCTACAGTCACCCTAACATTATATGCCCCCACATTATAATGTTCCCCTCCAATTGCCCCACAGTATGAAGTCCCCTCTCCTGGTTTAAACTGGGGGAAACTGGAAGAGGACATTAAACCATGGGGTCAGTTGGATGGGGAAGTTAAACCAGGGGCTGCTGGAGGGGGACATTAACCTGGGAGCAACTAGAGGGGACATTAAACTGGGTCAGCTGAAGGGGGACATTAAGTTTGATGCCCCTCTCCATCTGCCCTAGTTTAATGTCCCCCTTCATCTGCCCCTAGTTTAATGTACCCCTTCCATCTGCCCCCAGTTTAAGGCCCCCCTCCATCTGACCCCAGTTTAATGTTCCCCTCCATTTGACCACAGTTTAATGTTCCCCTTCCATCTGCCCCCAGTTTAATGCCCCCCTCCATCTAACCCCAGTTTAATGTCCCCCTTCAGCTGCCCCCAGTTTAATGTAACTCTCCATCTGCCCCCCTAGTTTAATGTCCCCCTTCTTCTGCCCCCAGTTTAACATAATAAAACACTGATACTCACCTTTCCTCACTCCCGTTTTTCTCTCTGCATTCTCTTCTCCTGGATTGTTCAGGGAGGTGCAGGCATGACGTGAGAGCAGCGGAGATGCACAAGCTGTCTGCAGATGGCTCCTGCTTCACCATTATATTTATTTCATCTGTGTCTGGAGAGGACGCAGATGAGTTGATACCAGGACATACCTCCTGCCGACCGGGACAGCGAGACAGGACCCAGAATCCAGGACTGTCCCGCTGAATCTGGAATGGTTGGGAGGTATGCAAGTGCACCGTTGGCTACCATAACTTCTTCAAAATAACACGCCTGTTGCACTTACATGTCCCCAAAACAGGATAATTTTAATATAAACACATTGCTCTTTGCAACATAACAGTATGTGTAAAAAACATGGACAAGCACATTCATCCAAAAAAGGTAAATTAGTAGCAAGTGCAGTATATGGTTAAAGCTAGTTTCACACATGCGCTCAATCACACATGCGTTCAGGGATTCTGTCCTCCATTCTGCTTGACAAATGCAGAGAGAAAAGTCCAGCAAACAGGACTTTTTTCTCTGTATTTTTAGGGCGGAAACCCAGTGGATCCCATTAGAATCTATGTGATCTGTGGGTTTCCGCGGGTAACTGCATTTTAAGCATTCCCCAAGCGGACCTGAAGAACGGAAAACCCAGTGCAGGTGTGAACACAGCTTAACAAGCAGTTTGTATCCACTGCTTACCATCCGTTTAACCATAGACACTTTCACTTAACTTTGACTGCCTTTACCTTAAAGAGCTGGGAATTGGCTAGATAGGGTCCTAGGAGCCCTAACAGTGTCATACATTGTGTTTTAAGACAGTTTAAGCTCTTGTTTTTGACAAACATATACAACTTGAAAAATCTCTTGACTGAACTACCCAACCTCAAAGTGAAATGAATCTTCAGAAGTTTACCCATTTCCAATGGTTATGAAGAGCTCAGGAAAGAGAAGTTGTGCGGGGACTGAAATTTGGTGCTCAAAATGGGTTTAAAGGGGTAGTCCAGTTTCAGCAAATAAATGTTATGGTTTGTGTAATGAAAAGTTATATAATTTTCTAAAATGCTTTCTGTATCAATTTATCAATTTTCTATATCTCTGCTTGCTGTAATTCATTCTGCTTACTCCCAGTAAATAAAAATCAGTCCATGATCATGTGATACACAGTCGAAGGTCATGTGATGAGAAAACAGGTGCACAGCTCATTACCAGTCAGATGTCTGATTACTGTTCTGTGACTATAACGAGCTGTGCACCTGTGTGTTCATCACATTACCATGGACTGTATATCACATGACTATGGACTGATTTTTATCCACTGGAATTAAGCAGAATGAATGACAGCAAGCAGAGATCTAGAAAACTGAGAAGAATTGATACAGAAAGTATATTGGAAAATTGTATAAATTTTCATTACACAAACAATAAAAAATTTTTTTTGCTAAAACTGGACAACCCCTTTAAGTGTATCTTCACACTGTGGAATAAGTGCACACTGAAGGTATACCACTGTTTTCCCAATGTATCGCTCCAAAAGATGCTACTATGTAGGCTTACAGTGTCATCAATCACTTTTTCTGAATGGATAAATCTTATTGGATACTTCTTCTTACTGGATAGTTCTGGACAGAATAATATCCTACCTATTTTATCCTGTGGAAAAAAACAAACAAACAAGTATACATATAAAAACAAGTATATGCGTCATTACTATGCTGGACTAATTATTTTAACTTCTTTGGATGAATGAAGGCCTATGGTTATGTTAACATATGAGCCAGAATATTTATTGATGCATATGTTAAACAAACACTGCAAACAGTGTGAATATACAGGTTTCGGCAGCTGCAGAGTTTTGCAATCTGGGAAAGGGTGCTGCTTCCATTTCTGCCTCTGGCGTTGGATTGTGCTACATATTGTGTAAATAAACGGCCAGAACTGCCCTAAGTAAAAATAAATAGCTGAGGGAATACCAGTGTGTGGATAAGGAACATTAGGAAGTACAGTTTGTCCTTTACTAAAACAACCCCTCATATGGCTCTGTGGATGGAAAAGTAAAAAAGTTGTAGATTTCGGAAGTCAGGAAATAAAAAAACACAAATGGAAAAAACAAAAACTGGCTGTTTATTGAAAAGCTTACAACATGGACAGGGGAGAAAAGCACTGGGCTAACACACTGTCTGTAGGGGGTACAAACCATGCTAGTGTTATACAGTCTGCTGCCATTTCAGGGTGGCTAGTCTGGCTCTGATGCTACTTCCTGTGGGGCTCCTCTTTATAAGACCAGCCTGTTACTGCATGTGAAGAGGAGGAGCAGACACTGAGAACTTGAAATGGCTCCAGGTCACTACATTTCATTCTATTCCTGGGATACAGTGCTGCCTACTTTTGCAGTAATAATAATAAATTTTATTTATATAGCGCCAACATATTCCGCAGCACTGTACAATTTGTAGGGTTCAAATACTGACAAAAAAGATACATAACAAAGAAATAGTCAATTCACACACTGGGACTGAGAGCCCTGCTCACAAGAGTTTACAATCTATGAGGTAGAGGGGGTGTCACGAGGTAGCAGGGGCGGCAACAGACGTAGCATTGCTTGTACAATGGTCAGACAATTTTGTAATAGATGTTACTGTCATTAAAAATATATAAAGCTGTATGAGCCGTCACCAGTCATGTCCTTTAACGTACAGATGGTGCCTGGACATATAAAGTTAGTCTGATACAGCATCATATCCTGTAGGGTAATGTTGGAGCATAAACAGAGGAGGGTATATTTTAGGGATTCTAACTACGGAAGGGTTTACATTAGGAATTGTGATAGGCCTGTCTGAAAAGATATGTCTTTAGTTTACGCTTGAAGCTGTGGAAATTGGGAGTTAATCTGATAGTCCGGGATAGGGCATTCCAGAGAAGTGGTGCAACTCGGGAGAAATCTTGTATACGAGCGTGTGAGGTTCTAATAATACAGGATGTTAGTCTTAGGTCATTAAGTGAACGGAAAGCAGGGTTTGGGTGATAGACAGAGATGAGGGAGGAAATGTAGGGAGGTGAAGCATTATGGAGAGCCTTGTGAATGAGGGTGATAAGTTTATATTGTATTCTGTATTGAATAGGCAGCCAATGTAGTGACTGACACAGACCGGAGGCATCGCTGTAGCATCTAGACTGATAGATGAGCCTGGCCGCTGCATTCAGAATAGATTGTAGAGTTTAGTTTAGATTGTGGAGCGTTTAGTAAGGGGAAGACCAATTAGTAGGGACTTACAGTAGTCAAAGTTGGAGTGAATCAGGGCAACAATAAGTGACTGCCTAGGAGTTATGGTAAGGCCAGAGACTACAATGGAGATATCAGGGACAGATCTATTAGATGGTGGAAACAGCAGTAATTCAGTCTTTGAGAGATTCAGTTTCAGATAGAGCGAAGACATGATATTTGAGACAGCAGAGAGGCAGTCACTGGTGTTCTGTATTAGTGCAGGGGTGATGTCACGGGATGACGTATATAATTGGGTGCCATCAGCATAAAGATGGTACCGGAAGCCAGATCTAGTGATGGTTTGTCCAATGTGGGCTGTGTAGAGGGAGAAGAACAGGGGACCTAGGACCGAGCCCTGAGGAACCCCAATGGCAAAGTGAAGAGGGGAAGAAACAGAGCCCGCAACTTATACACAGAAAGTGCGGTCAGAGAGATAAGAGGAGAACCAGGAGAGAGCGGTGTCCGTGAGGCCGACAGAACGGAGCAGTAGCCCTCGTACAAGCATTGTCCAAGGACCCTGTAGTCTTTCTCGTTCTATGTCCTCTTCCTGCAGATCAGAAGAAGGTTTCTTCCTCCCTGTATGGCAGGGCATTGGCACCATGGCATTATGTTAATCTTGATGCACTGTCACAGTCCTCAACTGTACCCACTCTTTCCCTACACACTAGTAAGGGGGGTACTTAAATGAATAGTGTAACAATCCACATTCATTACACTTGTTTAGAGAACAAGGACCAATAAAAAAAATATATATACTATATATATATATACAGTACAGACCAAAAGTTTGGACACACCTTCTCATTCCAAGAGTTTTCTGTATTTTCATGACTATAAAAATTGTAGATTCACACTGAAGGCATCAAAACTATGAATTAACACATGTGGAATTATATACTTAACAAAAAAGTGTGAAACAAGTGAAAATATGTCTTATATTCTAGGTTCTTCAAAGTAGCCACCTTTTGCTTTGATTACTGCTTTGCACACTCTTGGCATTCTCTTGATGAGCTTCAAGAGGTAGTCACCTGAAATGGTCTTCCAACAGTCTTGAAGGAGTTCCCAGAGATGCTTAGCACTTGTTGGCCCTTTTGCCTTCACTCTGCGGTCCAGCTCACCCCAAACCATCTCGATTGGGTTCAGATCTGGTGACTGTGGAGGCCAGGTCATCTGGCGTAGCAACCCATCACTCTCCTTCTTGGTCAAATAGCCCTTACACAGTCTGGAGGTGTATTTGGGGTCATTGTCCTGTTGAAAAATAAATGATGGTCCAACTAAACACAAACCGGATGGAATAGCATGCCGCTGCAAGATGCTGTGGTAACCATGCTGGTTCAGTATTCCTTCAATTTTGAATAAATCCCCAACAGTGTCACCAGCAAAGCAGCCCCACACCATCACACCTCCTCCTCCATGCTTCACGGTGGGAACCAGGCATGTAGAGTCCATTCGTTCACCTTTTCTACGTCGCACAAAGACACGGTGGTTGGAACCAAAGATCTCAAATTTGGACTCCTCAGACCAAAGCACAGATTTCCACAGGTCTAATGTCCATTCCTTGTGTTCTTTAGCCCAAACAAGTCTCTTCTGCTTGTTGCCTGTCCTTAGCAGTGGTTTCCTAGCAGCTATTTTACCATGAAGGCCTGCTGCACACAGTCTCCTCTTAACAGTTGTTGTAGAGATGTGTCTGCTGCTAGAACTCTGTGTGGCATTGACCTGGTCTCTAATCTGAGCTGCTGTTAACCTGCGATTTCTGAGGCTGGTGACTCGGATGAACTTATCCTCCGCAGCAGATGACTCTTGGTCTTCCTTTCCTGGGGCGGTCCTCATGTGAGCCAATTTCTTTGTAGCGCTTGATAGTTTTGGCCACTGCACTTGGGGACACTTTCAAAGTTTTCCCAATTTTTCGGACTGACTGACCTTCATTTCTTAAAGTAATGATGGCCACTCGTTTTTCTTTACTTAGCTGCTTTTTTCTTGCCATAATACAAATTCTAACACTCCATTCAGTAGGACTATCAGCTGTGTATCCACCTGACTTCTGAACAACACAACTGATGGTCCCAACCCCATTTATAAGGCAAGAAATCCCACTTATTAAACCTGACAGGGCACACCTGTGAAGTGAAAACCATTTCAGGTGACTACCTCTTGAAGCTTATCAAGAGAATGCCAAGAGTGTGCAAAGCAGTAATCAAAGCAAAAGGTGGCTACTTTGAAGAACCTAGAATATAAGACATATTTTCAGTTGTTTCACACTTTTTTTGTTAAGTATATAATTCCACATGTGTTAATTCATAGTTTTGATGCCTTCAGTGTGAATCTACAATTTTTATAGTCATGAAAATACAGAAAACTCTTGGAATGAGAAGGTGTGTCCAAACTTTTGGTCTGTACTGTATATATATATATATATATATATATATATATATATATTGTAAACATACATTCTCTCATTGTACTGACTTGAAAAGAGAAATATTTTGAATAACATCGTGGTGGTAAAACCAAAATGCGCACAGCCAGGTCTTGACACTTTCATAACTATCACTCTTTATTGATGGTACTGGACATTTTTAATCCTGCAACAAATAGCAATTTAAGGATTTTAATGTTATCCCTTGTGATGTCTGATCAAGACTGACATACTTTCATCACTCGTAACTCCCAAATGGATTCTTGGGAAACTGTAATAAAGTTACCTGCCATAATACTTTCTCAGCATATTGCTGACTATACAGTACCCGAGCAGCTGCAAGCACAGATGCTAAGTGAATATAATGTTTATACACATTTACATACATGATCACATATATTTAGTCCATGAGAGACTAATGTACACTCCCCTGTGAATTGTGGGAAAAGGTATCCAAAGAAATTTTCCTTAATGGAAAAATTTAATCTTCAAGTAGCACCAGGTATTGGAAGGTCCCTATAAGTGAATGCTGGACTTTGAAGATGCCTTGTGCCAGGAATATAATCCAAACCACAAAATTTCTTTCAAAAGCAGAAGGAACCCATCTGCAAACAACTGTTATAGGAGCAGAGCACTGGTTGGGTAGGTGATACGCTATTGATGTGGGTCAATAAGACAATGTACGAACCATGCTAATATCTCCTCATCTAGCCAATGATGTGTTTGCATGCAGTATGTGGCTTTGAGGAAATTAAAGAAAATTTCTATGAGAATTTAACTAGTTTATATTATACAAAATATAATACAAAAGATGGTTGCTAGTAGAGATGGGCAAATCTCTGAAGATTGGTTTCGTTCTGGCTTCGGATGAAGCGATGCTCTGATTTGTTTCAGTCAATACTTGTTCCGATAGAACCAAAAGTGAAATCTTCAGACCCCGGAGTATAATAGGTGTAAGCCCCGGGAAGGTGTAAAAAATAAAAAAAACATTTGTACTCCCCTTACATTTCCTCTTTTGGGCCTCCTCACAGCATCAGGCACTATGCCTCTGCCTACTCAGTGACTTCTGGTGCTCTCCCGTGACGTTATGTCCCTGGGGTCTCCACTAACACACAATCACAGGTGAAATGGGCACGCCGAGCTTAATGATGTCATCTGGTAACAGAAGGTGAGTATACAGTTGTGCTAAAAAGTTTACATACCCCCCCCCCCCCCCGGCAGATTTTTAGTTGTTTTGTCCTTTTTTTCAGAGAATATGAATGATAACACAAAAACTTTTTCTACACTTATGGTTAGTGGTTGGTTGAAGCCATTTATTGTCAAACTTCTGTGTTTTCTCTTTTTAAATCATAATGACAACCAAAAACATCAAAATGACCCTGTTCAAAAGTTCACATACTCCAGTTCTTAATATCGTGTATTGCCCCCTCTAACATCAATGACAGCTTGAAGTCTTTTGTGGTAGTTGTGAATGAGGCTCTTTATTTTCTCAGATGGTAAAACTGCCCATTCTTCTTGGCAAAAAGTCTCCAGTTCCTGTAAATTCCTGGGCTGTCTTGCATGTACTGCGCGCTTGAGATCTCCCCAGAATGGCTCAATGATATTGAGGTCAGGAGACTGAGATGGCCACTCCAGAACCTTCACTTTCTTCTGCTGTAGCCAATGACAGGTCGACTTGGTTTTGTGTTTTGGATCGTTGTCATGTTGGAACGCCCAAGTACGTCCCGTGCGCAGCTTCCTGGCTGATGAGTGCAAATTTGCCTCCAGTATTTGCTGATAATGTGCTGCATTCATCTTTCCTTCAACTTTGACCAAGTTTCCTGTGCCTTTAAAGCTCACACATTCCTACATCATCAGCGATCCACCTCCGTGCTTTACAGTAGCAATGGTGTTCCTTTCATCATAGGCCTTGTTGACACCTCTCCAAATGTAACGTTTATGGTTGTGGACAAAAAGTTCGATTTTTGTCTTATTACTCCAAATTACCTTGTTCCAGAAGTTTTGAGGCTTGTCTCTGTGCTGTTTGGTGTATTGAAGGCGAGATTCTTTGTGGCATTTGCGCAGTAATGGTACTGCATTCACCAGACATCAACACAATGTCTGTCCGCTCCTCGTCGGTTAACCTCTGCGACATGTCAATGGCTGTAACAATAAGAAACATGTCAATAACTCGATAATGAATAAAGCTACATTAAAAATGAGCACACCATTGTTTTTCTTCTGCAATTCTCTATGTGTTTGATGTGTCACATGACCCCTTCCCATTGAAAAAAGTAAAGTTGAATCCAAAATGGAGGCTTTGCAGATGGCCACCATGGGTGTCACCCGGCCTCAAATTTTTTCCCCCTCCCATGTACTAATATGCCACAAACGATAAGGTGATATCAGCAACCACTTCCATTTTATCTGGGTGTATCCATACTTATGGCCCACCTTGTATATACAAATCATAAAAATAGGTGAAACCAAGCCTCAGGTGCATCAAACAGCTAATTTTAAAATGAATTAAAACTTGATTTTCACAGCAGCAAGATTGCACTTTAACACAAAATAGGTATGCTCACTATGTCTCTGACTGTCCCTACAACAGTATATAAGTGATTTAGAAGTGGTTTGGCATCCCCTGAAACCCTGCTTGCTGGAGGTACCTGTGGAGGTAGGTGGAGGTCATTAATCTTAGTATTATTTTAATATGCCTTGTACCGCTGATTGTTTGCTCTGATTAAGTGTTCACACTGAATTTCATTTATTCTACATTATGTGGAGCCAGTACATCTTGTACTTTGTGCTTCAGGAGTAATACGGCTCCTACTTATGAGTGACAACAGTTCATATTGGGTGAGCTGATTTGCTTACTATTGTTCTTAGCTTACTGTATTGTAGTAAAGTGCCTGTGAGACTGAATACAACACCCATTCTATATGTTGATCAGTGTCCAGACACAATAATTAATATATGTGAGTAGACGTTCTATGTGAATACTAGGATATTTTTTTTTCCGTTATTTTCCAATGAGGACTAAAATGAACTGTCAGTGAAAGTGGAGCTTCATTTATATAAAATGTATGAGTTATTTTTCCTAATTAAAATAAGAAATCTACAATTTATATGAGATGATTTCTTCTAAAGATGTTCTAATTTAAATTCATGTTTGCCACATGCGGAAAAACACTTTTTACCACTTTGCTAGCAGTAAATCCTTTCCACAGATGCCAGTACAACAGTGCCAACAGCTGTAAGAGCTAATTAATACAAAGCATACATCCTTGAACTCCAGTAGCTCTAAAATAACAATGTGATGCCAATTACACAATAGTCCTTACTCTAAGTCTATATTCACATCTGCATTAGACTCTCTGTTTGATTAAGCATGCAGTGCAATTTTTTTTTATCAAAATGAAGGACAACAGAATTCAATGGACCACACTACAAGTTGGTCGCCTTTGGTGTCCACTGTGTATAGATCTGGCACTGGGTAGTAGTTTCCATTTGTGATGGACCATTATAATGAAAGACTTTTTACCTCACCATAGAATTCAATGCTTGCTATCAGCAATAGTAATATTCCATTACGCACAGTTCAATAATTTGTTTGTAGAATGGCTGCTTAACTTTGATGAAAAGCAGGTTTTTATACAGTACCTATGCAAATGAGCTAAGAGTGCATCAGGGGCATATTCCGGGGCCACTGAGCATTGCAGCAAGATATTCCTTTTTTTCAGGAGGAATTACGAGAAAGCTATGATTATGTCAATTGCACTGTCCTTGCGATCATACATTATGGTTAAATTCACCTAGTACATGTATCACATTATTTAGCAGTCACTAATTTCCTATTAGTTATATATATATATATATATATATATATAAACCACTAAACATGATTGTTGTTGAGGCACATACACGTATATATCTGCAAAATAGTGAAAATCAAGATTGTGAGCAGGTCTTCCCATGAAGCCTTGGAAACTTGTATTTTCACTCCAACTGAATAAAATGACTTAATTTACATAATCACTAAAAAAAAAAAAACATGGCGGTTATAGGTCATATCTTTGCAGTTTTATTCTCCTACTGCTAAATACTTTAGGTGCTGGAGAAACAAGTCCCCATGTTTACAATCATAAAGTAAGCCTATCTGAGAAAATGAATGTCCATTCACTTATACCACTTAACGTGTGAAGTATCCTAAGTTATCAGCAACAGTCCCTCCCAAATTCCTCACTTTCAATTGTGATAAAGACTGGGGCCCCAAGTTGTTAAAATACATAATAAAAATAGCTGCGTTTTACAGTACCTGCAAAGTGGATGGGATTCTGGCTAATCCCATCCACACATTGCAGAAAAATATCCGTAGCAGAATTTTTGCGTTTTTGTAAATCGCAGCATGTCTATTATTATTATTATTTATTTATTTATTTATAGAGCACCATTAATTGTGCTGGTGCTGTACATTATTATATTAATTCAATGGTACTGTATATTTGAGGGTTTACATACAGTACACAAAATATACAAAACAAATACAATACTAACAATGACCAACTGGCACAGTGGGATTGAGGGCCCTACCCGCAAGGGCTTGCAATCTAGGAGGGAAGAGCGATAGAGACAGTTTGGATAGGGTAGAGGCTGTTCAGATGGTGGGGTGGGGACAGTGGCGTTATTGGAGGTTGAAGGCCTTCCTGAATAGGTGAGTCTTCAAGGTCTTCTGTAGCTTATGATTATGGGGGACAGTCTTATGTGTCGTGGTAGTGAGTTCCAGAGTACGGGGGATGCACGAGAGGTCTTGGAGAGGATTGTGTTAGGAGCGGATAAGAGCAGAGCTGAGTAGGAGGTCTTTGGAGGATCGGAGGTTACGTGTGGGCAGGTAACGGGAAATTAGGTCAGAGATGTATGGAGGGGACAGGTTGTGGATGGCTTTGTATGTCAGGGTTAACATTTTTAACTCTATTTGCTGGGCGATGGGTAGCCATTGAAGGGATTGGCAGAGCAGAGGGGAGCGGCCAAAGAAGAATGGGGGAAAGGTGCCGTTTTCCGTATAGGTATAATAGGGACAGAAAATCTACAGAGGAAAATTCTACGGACTTTCTGTGAAAAGCATTGCAGAAAAAAATACGATGTGTTTCCACCGCAGTCTTTTCCACAGTGCTTTTTTGGCTGGGGCCTTTGCCTAACAAGGACGTTGAATGACTTCAGTCAAATGTAGCCTTAAAAGGGAAATAGAGCAATACAAGATAATGGTCTCACTCGCATAAGACTGTAGTTCTTAAAAGCAACAGCTACAGACAATTTATTAAATGTGTAGGGAAAATGCCTTTAGATATTGCAGTTTTATAACACCTAATATGTTTTATAAGTAACTTTAGATTTAGTCAAGCTACATTATTCAAAAGAAAAGAAGAGTATCTGTTTATTTGCTTCAAGGGCTAAATATAGTATATAACATTTGACATGTAGTCAGGAGCAGGTGTTGTCTGTAGTTGGCACAAGTAATGATATTCCATTACAGATCTCCATTTATTTATAAAATTTCTGCAGCATCTTAACAGTCCCATCACTACCAAATGCCTGAGTCCAAACAAGGCATGTAACTTCCTGTCAATGTGTGAAAACCTCTTACAAAAACAAATGAAGAATTATCAAGCAATGAGGATAAGGTCATGTGTACAAACAAGATCTTTGCAGAGGAATATAGCATCTCATTCTGTATAGATAGATGTCCAATAAAGTTGGATATTGTCATTTTCAGATGTTAAAATGGCTATTTTACAGAAATTATAAATCTCTACAATATTTGTTAAAATGGATAGTTAAAAAGAAAATGTGGGTGCTGTTTTGTATATCCTGTGTGTATGATTGTTTTGACCTCTCTGCATTCTGAAAGCTATATTTTTACATTTTGCTATAGTATGTCTGGCCTTCATTTTTGTGTTTTAAGTTAAGGCCCCATGTAGCGAGCTGCAACCAAAAAACGTTTCGGAAACAACTGTGGCAGAAAAGCATTGTGTTTTTTTACCCAGCGCTTTTCACGGAAAGTCCGTAGAGTTTTCCTCTGCAGACTTTCTGTCCCCATTATACTTATGCAGAAATATAATTGACATGCTGCAATTTACAACAACTAAATGGTATTTGAAATCTCAGCATTTTCGCTGCAGATTTTTTTCTGCAATGTGTGTTATTATTATGGCGGATGTCGAGTCTTTAAAGATGGAGGCCGCTCTGCAGAGTGGCAACCATAGCTACCGGGTTGCCCCCAAAAGTATAAAAATGCTCCCCAGGACTATTCCTCGTAGGGGCCCCTATCTTTCTAGGCGCAGGACGGCTTCCACACAGCAAGAGTGCGGGAGCTGTCCTGTTTCTATGACAACCAGGAGCCTTATGAAGGCTCCCAGACCTGTCATAGTAATATAGCTTTTGAGGCTGGTCTATGACCAGCCTCAATAGCTATGCAGCAAATTTTCCATAGACTGCAATACAGTTGTATTGTAGTATAATGGGTTTTCAATCAAAGGATTGCAGGTTCAAGCTCCCTAGGGATGGGGCTAATAAAATATATTTTTTTTAAACTTTTTTTTAGCTAATTAAATTCACCCCCATTTCTATAGATTTGAAACAAATAAAAACAAATAAAAAAAACAAACATAAACAAATTATACACCCTCACATCCTACAATGCCTGGTCTACAAACATAAAAATATTTTTCCCATATGATCAACAACAGCGGGAAAAAAAAAATCAAAAGCACCAAATTGCCATTTTATTTGCAGCTTTGCTTCCCATAAAAATTGAATTAAAAGCTATCAAAACATGAGAAAATCCCTAAAATGGTATTATTAAAAAGTATATCTGGCCCTGCAAAAAAAATATGCCTTATGCAACCCCAAATACAGGAATATAATAAATTTACAGATGTCAGAATATGGTGACGCCAAGAATGTTTTTTTTTGCAAAGATTTTGATTTGATTTTTTTAAGGGGTTAAAATGTAAAAAAACCTACATAAATTTGGTATCCCAGGAGTCA
Source organism: Leptodactylus fallax (assembly GCA_947044405.1). NCBI lineage: Eukaryota > Metazoa > Chordata > Amphibia > Anura > Leptodactylidae > Leptodactylus > Leptodactylus fallax. The sequence goes on from CAMRHE010000021.1 coordinate 8,047,508, forward strand.
TACCGACCCATATAATACAAATGACATGTCATTGTGGCTGCACAGTGAATGCCGTAAAAACAAAGCCCATAAGAAAGTCGCACAAATGCAGTTTTTCTCCAATTCCACTCCATTCTGATTTTTTCCAGCTTCTCAGTACATTGTATGGAATATTAAATGGTACTTTTACAAAGTACAATTTGTCTCCCAAACATTAAGCTCTCATATGGCTCTGTTAACAGAAAAATAACAAAGTTATGAAATTTATAAGGCAGGGAGTCAAAAACGAAAATCAAACTTATTTTGGTGACACTTATTGTTGTATCGCTGGGGTGGGGCTAGAACCTGTGATGGAGGCATGGTAATGGCATGCAGGTTACCTTATTTTTTTATATTATTATTATTATTTTTTTTTTTTTTTACACATTGTGCTCCCTTATAAGGTCATAATAGACCTTTGTGGGTGCATTTTAACTTTTTTTTTTTTTGATGATTTCTCCTGTAGCTGAGGCTGATACATACAGCCCCAGTTACAGAAGGAATACAGCCTATGCTATACTCCTGAGCTTATATGGGTCCTCTAGGACCCAGCAGCTCTCGGAGTTGCTTTCTCCATAGCGGTCATGTGAGCAATGGGTTATTAGAGGGGAAACACATCATGGCTGCTCCCACAGCTGTGCACACACAGATGAAAACCAAAATGGTACCAATAAAAAGCACAGGTTATCCCGCAAAACATAAGCCTTCAACCAGCTCTGTCAACAGAAAAATAAAAATGTTATGTCTTTCAGAAGATGGCGATGCAAAAATAGATTTTTTTTTCCCTAAATGGATTTTATTCTGCACAATTAGCAACGCATAAAAAAACAACATAAATTAGGTATCTACGTAATCGTATGCACCCGCAGAATAAAGGTAACATGTTACTTATGCTGTACACTACACAGCAAAAAAAATTAAATGTTGAAAAGCAATTATTAATTTCTGGGATACTAATACTCACTACAACACTTGATAAATTCTTTGAGGGGTGCAGTTTCCAAAATGGGGTTACTTTCGGGCGGATTCCATGCCACTTCAGGGACTCTGCAAACATGACATGGCATCCAAAAACCAAACCATATAAATCTGCGCTCTGAAAGCCAAACAGCGCTTCTTCCCTTCTGTGCCCTGCTGTGTGCCTCAACAACAGAATATACCCACATATTTAACATTGTTGTACCCAGGACACCCCACTTAACTATCATATGTGGGTACAGAAGGGTGCAGAAAAGAAGCAGCACTATTTGGGTTTTGTAACAACTTGGTTTTTGGATGCCATGCCACTTTTGCTGAGTTCCTGAAATGCCAGTAAAGTGGAATCCCCTGACATGTGACCCCATTTTGGAAACTACACCCCTCAAGGAATTTATCCCAGGGTACAGTGAGCATTTTTAATTCCCAAGTGTTGTATTAATTTATTTTCCAGAAATGAATGCACCATCAGCTGTGCAGAGTGAAAATGACAATTTTCCCAGGAATACGTCATGTCATTGCACAATATGTTGTGCCCAGCTTGTGTCAGAGTAAAACACTCCAAAGGCTGTTGTACCAAGGATAACCCACTTAAATTTTGGAGTGTATGTCTCTGCTGATACAATCTGGGCACAACATATCAGGCACTGAAATAGTGTATCTCTGTAAAAATTGCAATTTTAACTTTTCACTGGGCATTTATTTCTGCATGACCCTTCATACATTCCTTGAGGGGAGTAGTTTTTAAAATAGGGGGTGCATTTTTTATTTTGCCTCAGACCCTCTGCACTTGCTCACCAATGCAGTGTAAATAACCCAATTAGGCCTCAAGTAAGTATGGTGCTTCTTAATTTTTGAGCCTTGCCATATTTGTAGGCAAAAAAGTAGGGCCACATATAGGGTGTTTCCAAAATCAGGTGACAGAGCATAATAACTGGAGAGCTGACATTTCATAGTGCCGTGATATGGGCAGGACCTATTGGGCACTGAAATGGGAAAATGTCAATTTTCATTTTGGACAAAAGAAGAAAAAAGCTTAGAAATTGGTAGAGCACTGCTGGTACAATGAGAGAGAAACTTTGGCTTTAGTGATATACACACTTTATTGGTTACACAGGGACACAATTAAAAGTAAAACGGGCTACGTGTTTCAACGCCGTACTGGCATCTTCATTAGGCCAAGAGCTATGATGTCCACAGGGAGTTTAGGAACCAACTTTAGGAAACAATTTTCATTTTGCACCATCTGTTGCGTATTTCTATTTAGAAAGCATCTTTGGGGTCAAAATGATCACTATACCCTTTGAGGGGTGCAGTTTCCAAAATTAAGTCACTTCTTGGTACTCTCCACTGCATTAGCACCTTAGGGGCAAATGCGTCATGCACCAGAAAATGATTCTGCCCTCCAAAAGCCTGTCTTCTTTTTCCATAGTCAGGAGAAATTGCGTAACAAATTGTTGGATACATTTTCTCCTTTAACCCCTTGTGTGATGATTCTGCTTAAGTGTGGCTGTGGCTCAGGGATGTATTTTGATCTCTGGGTATAGTATCTCCCTTCTTACCTGCATTTGTTCATAAGGTGCGCAGCTATAATCCTAGGTGTATGTTGTTATAATGTGGCCACACTGTAACCATAGGGCTCCATTGTATTCCTATACAGCCCTGAGTGATCAAAGAAACAATAGTGCATTGTTCAAGCCTGGGCTGTTGATCAGACCTGGCTGATAACATTGTATCATTCCACTTGGTCTCAGCTCTATACAAAAGATCTGGACTTGATTGCATTAACTCATCAGACTTGCTGTTGCCGGTGACCTCATTCTGGGAGGTGGCATAAAGGGTATAAAAGATGAGGTAAGAGGTCTGTGGGGGGAGATTATGCTATGGAGTTGACACAGACCATCACAGACTACAGGATATTACAGACTTTGACTGAGATGCTACTATGAGCAGGCAGGTTGGAATGCTGCTGCTGACGATGATGAGCCTACAAGAGACTGAGAGAGATTACAGAGAGACTATGACTGAAAGACTGTGATGAGAGCATGCAGGCTGGATTATTGTATTAATGTCACATGCTAGGAGTTAATGCCACTTGCCAAGAAGCCTCCACTGGTTATTCACACATGACAGAGCATGTGTGAGTGTTGGACTACAGAACCACATCAAGGACATGTGTGGTAAAGTAATCATTTCACCTTTATCCCTTTTATTTTATTTGTACTGTATCTTGTAACTAGTAACTGTTAATGCTTGTATATATCTACATATCTGTTCTGAACTGTATATGTTAGATGTTAATACCGACCCATTTAGGGGTTAATAAATATATAAAATTTAGAAGGCTTGTCTTGTATTTATCTTGTGGACCCAACACTCACTGGAGGTGAGTGCGGTTTTATATGAAAGAAGACTCAGGTAGGGCCACAGCGGTGTTGGCGCACCGAGGATCTTTCACACCTTGTAAAAATGAAAAATTTGTGACTAAAGCAACATTTTATTGCAAAAAATATAATGTTTCATTTTCACTGCCCAATGTTAATAAATCTATGAAACAGTTGTTGGATAAAAATGCTCAGTATAGCCCTTGATAAATTCCTTGAGGGGTGTAGTTTACAAAATGGGGTCATGATTTGGGGTTTCCATTGTACTGGTACTTTAGTGGCTCTGCAAATGAGACATGGCACCTAAAAACTACTCCAGCAAAATTTTCCCTCTAAAAGCCATATACCCATAGAGCGGTTTATAATCACACAGGGTTATTGCCGTATTCAGAAGAAATTGTGTAACAAACTGGGGGGTACTTTTTCTAATTTAACCTTTTGTGAAAATGAGAAATTTGGGTCTAATTTTATTGGAAAAAAAGTAATTTTAAATTTTCACATCCCATTGGTATTAAATTTGGTGAAACAACTATGGTTTCAAAATGCTGACTATACCCATTGAGGTGTCTAGTTTCCAAAATAAGGTCATTTATTGAGGCTTTCCATTGCGCTGTTACCTCAGGGGCTCTGCCAATGTGACATGGCGCCTGGAACCAATTCCAGCAGAATCTGCCCTCTGAAAAGCTCAATGGTGCTCCTTCCTTGCTGTGTGCCAATACAGAAATTTATATCCAAATGTGGTTTCTTTCTATAGTCGGGAGAAATTGCTTAACAAATTGTGGGGTGCATTTCTCCTTTTACCCCTTTGTAAAATGAAACATTTTGGGTTAAAGCTACATTTTATAGATAAGAATGCAATTTTCAATTTTTATGTCCCAATTCTGTGAAATACTTGTAAGGTCAAAGTACTCACTATACCCCTTGATAAATTCATTGAGGGATCTATTTCCAAAATAGGGTCACTTCATCATTTCTGCACTGCTTTTGCGCAGTAATGGCTTTCTTCTGGCAACTCGACCATGCAGCCCATTTTTCTTCAAGTTTCTCCTTGTTGTGCATCTTGAAACAGCCACACCAATAGTTTTGAGAGAGTCCTGTATTTCAGCTGATGTTATGTGTGGGTTTTTCTTTGCATCTCGAACAATTTTCTGGGCAGTTGTGGCCGAAATCTCGGTTGGTCTACCTGACCATGGTTTATTTTTTACAGAGCCCCTGAGTTTCCATTTGTTAATCACAGTTTGAACACTGCTGACTGGCATTATCAATTCCTTGGATATCTTGTTGTATCCCTTTCCTGTTTTATACAGTTCAACTACCTTTTTCCCGTAGATCCATGGACAATTGTTTTGCTTTCCCCATGACTCATAATCAGTGGCTGGAGGAAAGATGCAACAGTCTGTCTGGATCCCAGAAACTCACTCAGCTTATATGCGCACACACTGATTACACACAAACAGGTCACAGCTGGGGATGTTACCTTTAGTAGCCATTCAAACCCCTTTGTGTCAACTTCTGGGCATGTTAACAGGCCACAATCACCAGGGTATGTGAACTTTTGAACAGGGTCATTTTGATGCTTTGGTTGTCATTATGATTTAAAAAGAGAAAACACAGAAGTTTGACAATAAATGGCTTCAACCAACCACTAACCATGAGTGGAGAAAAAGTTTTTGTGTTATCATTCATATTCTCTGAAAAAAAGGCCAAAAAAACAAAAAATCTGCCGGGGTATGTAAACTTTTTAGCACAACTATATTTCAGCAAAATCTGTCCTTCAAAAACCAGTTAGTGCTCTTTCTGTTTCAAGTGCTGCCATGTACCTGTACATCAGTGTACCAGCACATATGGGGTATTGTCGTGTTCAGGAGAAAAAAGTTAGTTGGTTATTCTCCTTTAACCCTTTGGAAAGATGAAAAATTTTGGGCTAAAGAGATATTTGATTAGAACAAAGGTAATTTTTCATTTTCACGTCCCTATGGTAATAAATCTTTGAAAGTCCTGTAGGGTCAAAATACTCACTATACCCCTTGATAAATTCCTTGAGTGGTCTAGTTTCCAAAGTGGGGTCACTTTCTAGAGTTTTCCACTGTTTTGGCACCTCAAGGGCTCTGTAAATGTGACATGGTGCCTGAAACTGATCACAGCAAAATCTGTCCTCCAAAAGCCCATTGGCGCTCCTTCCCTTCTGCGTCTTGCTGTGTGTCCATACATCAGTTTGCATTCACATGTTGGGTACTATGGTAGTCGGGAGAACTTGCATAAGAAATTGTGCAATGCATTTTCTTCTTTAACCCCTTGTGAATGTGTGAATATTAGGGCTAATTGAACATAATAGTAAAAGAAAATGAAGCGTGTAAATTTTACCTCTATTTTGACTTAATTCCTGTGAAACGCTTATAGGGTTGAAATACTTTGTATATGCTCTTTTGGTTTACTTAAGGGGTGCAGTTTTGAAATGATGATGGGTGATTTGTGGGGGTTTCTAATACAGAGGACTTTCAAAACCCCTTCATAACTGGATTAGTCCCTTGAAAAAAAGGTTTTGGAAATGTTCTTAAAAAATATTGAATATTGTTGTTTGACTTGTAAGCCTTATAACGTAAAAAAAAAAAATTAAAGGGTGATTAAAGTTTGATGCCAACATAAAGCAACATAAAGAGATCTTGTATATTAGATTTATAATCTATTTTGGGTGGTATGCAAAGCACATCATTTAAAACTTTTAAAAATGCCTATTTTTCAAAATTTCCACCAAATTTTTAATAATTAAACACAAAACATATTGACCAAAATTTACAACTAAGACGAAGTACAATGTGTCACTAAAAAACAATGTCAAAATCACTTTGGTGATTTAAAGTGTTCCAAAGTTATTACTGCATAAAATGACGTCAGATCTGAAAAACTGAGCTCTGTCCGGAAGTCAAAAACTGGCTTCAGTGGGAAGGGGCTAAATATACAGTGCTGACTGATTTGAACTGGATCTTATAATATGCTAAGGGGTTAAAAAATAATCATTGTCATAATATGCAGGACATTAGTAATACTAAATAACCATAGCAAACTAATAGCAATTGATGATGAGCTGAGAGTATATTTTTCTTGTCTTGTCCCAATAATAATTAATACAATTATGCTTTAAGAGGCTAGAATCTCTGTAATATAGGATATGTAGCTGTATTTTATTTCTTGCTGCAAACTATTTTCATTGCAAAAGATCAGTTGTTTTGTTTGTAAGCATTATATTCCCGGAGCAGTGATTTGTTGGTGACCATAGCAACCACTGGCAATCTTGCTGCTAATATTTTGTCATTGTAACCTGCCTCTATGAATTTCACAGAAATCATCAAGGCAGACTCTGTTACTGAACCTTGTGCTTATAGAAGTGTTTTCCAAATCTTTTTGAAATAAATGGACATTGTTGTTATTTTTTATTTTGTTTTAATGCTTTTCAAGGTCCAAAAACCACTGTATGACATATCTGGTTAAATACATACTATAAATACATGTATATGTTATGCAGAAACTCTAATGTATGCATCATGTTAGAAACTATAGACTAGTGATGGCCGAACCTTGCAAGATTCGTTTTCCAAATATTCAAGGGGTTCTTCAGGAAGGTTAGTTTCAGAAAATGCTATTGTTATACTCTGGAGTATCTTCAAGAACCAAAGAATATTAATAATTGGCCAGGGAAAGTACATCAAAATAAAATAATAATAATAATAATAATAAACACCTAGGAAAGGTATAATGTTTTTCTTATTTTTACATGTCCTCCCTAGTCTTCAATTATCATACCTTAGAACATGAAGAAACTTCAGAATATAATAATCAACTTTAGTAGATTTGTGGGTGGTGACCCCCAAAAACTTTAGATTTGTCCAAATTTTACTGTGGTAACTTAGATATACTTAGCATTCAAAAAGATATATGTTATTTAATATATATTATATTATATGGCTTTAAATGCTTTTTTTTCTGACTAGAATCTGAATAGAATCTTAAATATTGGTATCATATTAATGTCCTTAACATTCAAATGATAACAGGGAGTAGCATGAAATATATTCCTGGCTGTATATGTTAGGTGTTAATCGATTTGATGTGTCATAATTCCAGATCTCTTAATAAATCAGGTACATTTCCATGCCCCAGAATGGAAATCAAGAAGTGGTATTTATTTCCTGTATAACTCACATCTGTAAACTCGCATACATTTGCAGAAAGTGGTGAAAGTGGTGGTGAAATACACGGATGGCACACTGACCCACACCATGGTCCTCTGCAAGGGGCCTTAATGAGCTAGAAATTAGCTAGAGTCCTAGAAGTCCTATTTGACCCTAAACAAATCTTTTCAGAGGTTTGCACATCTCTATTACAGATAGCACAATAAATGAGGTCACATGTATGGGTTCTAACAAACAAACAAACAAACCCACAAATCAAGAGAACCATAGGAGGCCTACAGGGATATTAATACTAACTACTAATACTAATATATATATTGAGACCTTAAGATTAACTGATGACTCTGCTAGGACGTGTTGTCTTCAGAAAACAGTTCTAGTGGACTACATTGTTTTAAGAAGCTGTAGTTGGTTCACAATTACTTAGTAATTGAATCAAGTATTGTTTTCAATTGTGTTGTGAACTGTTATTCTATAAGTATAAAATACTTTTTTACATGAACGTGAAAAATGGCTGTTTGCCAGACGTTTTTGTAACAGACATTTTTAAAATACCTTGATTTCAATGGGGCTATTCACATGTCCTTTTTTAATCTTTAATGTCCATTTTAACAGACCGTTAAAAAGTAGGGCATGTCATATTTTTGTCTGTCTTGAGAGATCAAGTGTATGCTGGATATGTGAAAATGGCTTCCCCACAGATTCAAAACAGTTGTGAAAAAAATCTGGTCATCTCATATGTTTTTCATAATCCGATAAATATAGCCTTATTCTTGAAGGAACATTACCACCAAATGTGTTATAACATTTGCAGCTGCTACAGTGTCACCTTAGCTGAACCTTCACCAGTCTAAAGAAGTGGTATATATCCTCTGAACATTTTATCAAACATTCTAGTTTGGTGCTAAGGGTTAAAAGTAAGTACAAATGGTAAAAAGTACAAATGGTAAAACATTTTTTTAAATAATCTTATTGAAATAATATATATGCATATTTCTCCATAAGTACTAAGTAATTAAATAGGTTAATTGAGTTTATTTAGATATAAACTGAATGGGTTGTATATTGGAGGACGTATCTGTTAGTTGGTTAGAATAGAATTGATTGATCGGTTTTGTGGTAATGTCTTTAACAAAATTAGTTTGAATATTGATGTTAACAAATCAAACATATTTTCATTAGCCCTTAATGTCACCTTTATGTGTCATAATTCTTAACTAATAAATCTTGCCCCCAATGGTACTGCTTGTAGTAAATTCTGTATTTAATTATTTTATTTATGCAAGGGTGGACAATGACAGCAAAGGGTGCTGTGCAGGATGTATATCTGGGCCTCTTCCGTCCTTCATGTCCCCGCTGCGTGCATAAAATACACACATATACACTATATGTTTTGCCCACATCTATATGGGAGTTTCTATTGCAGAGTCTGTCATAAACGCTTTAATAAAATTATACAGCATGCTGCACAATTCTCTTAACCACTTCCAGACTGCACGTAGACTATATACGTTCATATGTCCCTGCAGTTTTAACTCCAAAAAATATCTGTGTAGACAGGAAAAACTCGGCTAGTATGTGAGTAATTTCAAATGGCATACAAAGATAGGAATCAAATAGAAGTGTAGTACAATACCTATAATACAATCATAATGTGCAAAGGGCCACTGCTAGAGAGGATAAAAAAAATACCCCAGAAAAATATTATAAATGATAATAGTAAATACTGTACACCTAAAGTCTTAAACAGGGTCACAATTGCACAATAAGTAAATATAGGATAATAATCCCCTAAATGCACACAACCATATCAATCATAAAGATGTATTAGAGACTACCTGTAGCCATAGAGTGACAGTAAAAATGGATACCGAGCCTTGCTACACAAAGAAGGGTACACATGAGACGCACCTCACTAACGCACCTTTAATAACTAAAACATACACATGGCCTCACAAAAAAGACTTCTATGCATCCCTGTAAACAGAAATAAGAAAATAATTTAAAAAATAATAAAAAAAAAGTTATGGTTGTCAGAATATGGCGACTTTTAGAAAAAACATTTTTTGCAAAGTTTTAGATCTTTGTTAAGGGGTTAAAATGTAAACAAAACTAAATAAATTTGGCATCCCTGGAATCGTATGGAAACATAAAATACAGGTGCCATGTCATTTTGGCTGCAGAGTGAATGCCCGTAAGAAAGTCGCAGAAATGCACTTTTTCTCCAATTCCAGTCAATTGAGATTTTTTTTTCCCCAGTATATTGTACAGAATAATAAATGAGACCATTATGAAGAATAATTTGACCTGTAAACATTAAGCCCTCATACGGCTCTGTGAACAGAAAAATAAAAAAGTTATGGGATTTGGAAGGCAGGGAGTCAAAAACAAAAATCGAAAAATGTCACCAGTAGGAAGCAGTTAAGTAGCTGCATTAAATTGTGCAGCTGCAGAAGCGAGGAGTCAGCTTGTTACCAACCCTGCCTTTCCAATCGCTGTATACACAGCACTCAATGAGCACTGTATACACAGCTACAGGAGCTGCCATGATGCAGGTCCCCTCTGACCCGGCAGTCACTTGATCAGCCAGGGATCAGAGACTGTTAGAGCTGCTGGGTCCTAGAGGACCCACATCAGCTTAGCAGTTATGGGCAGGAGGCTGTATTCCTCCTGTAGGCCAGGGCCACACGTGGTGTAAACGCTGCGGGCCCTCCATGGCGTTTTACAGTCACAGCAAAGTGGATGGGATTATAGCGAATCCCATACCCACTTTGCGGTAAAATACGTGCAGTGGACTCACTGCTATTTCCAAAAACGTTGCGGTTTTGGAAATCACAGCATGTCAATTATACCTACAGAAACACCGGCGGTTTGGCTATAGGTATAATTGAAGCAGAAAGCCCGCAGAGGAAACCTTTTTTCCCACAGCGCTTTTTTGCTGCAGGACGCTATGTGGGGCCTTAGCTGTAACTGGGGCTATAGGTATCAGCCCCAGCACCAAAAAAATTGTGTCTATTATGACCTTATAGGGACACAAGGTAAAAAAATTTAAAAAATAAATAGAAAAGTAAAAAAATATAAGTAAAAATAAAACAATTTAAAAAATATAAAAAATAATACGCCAATACCATGCCAACATCACAGGTTCTAGCCTCACCCCTGATGACACAATACAAAATAAAAATTATTTTAACATAGAGGGAAAACTAGTTTAGGGCTAAGGCCCCATGTTGCGGAAATGCAGCATTTTTTGTTGCCGATTTTGCTGCGGTTTTTTTGAGCCAGGTGTGGATTTAACAGAAGGGAAACAAAGAGATTCCTTTATATTTTCCATTCTTTTTCAAACCACTCCTGACTTTGGCTCAAAAAAACGCAACAAAATCTGCAACAAAAAACACTGCGTTTTTGCAATGTGGGGCCTTAGCCTTAGGCTAAAGCCCCACGTTGCAGAAACACAGCTTTTTTTTGTTGCAGATTTTGTTTTCCCAAATATAAAAAAAAACATGCAAAAAAAACCCCAAAAACATAAAAATAAAAATTATTTGAATAACCCAAATGATAAAAATGTTATAGCCCTCAAAACCACATATATACGAAAAAAACTTAAAATGTAACTGGTCCTGAACCAGAGAAATTGGCTCAGTACTGAAATCGTTAAAATTACAAACAATATAATGGAAACCAGTATGGACATCAATTAAATTGTTCCACACCTATGACTGAGCAGGACAATGTCAGTGCCTAAGGCTAGATTTAACTATTGCTACGGCTCATGCATCTGTTTAAAAGAAAAAAAGTATATGGAAAAAAAACGGATGCAAAAGGATGTCATGAAAAAGGCATCTGTTTTAGGCTAAAGCCCCACATAGCAAGGCACAGCATCTTATTTTTTTCAGCAGCAATTTTCATTGCGATTTTGCTGAGTTTTCCTCTATGGACTTTCTTCCCCTATCATACCTATATGCAAAATACCAGCATTGCTGCAGGTATAATTGACATGCTGCGATTTTCAAAAACTAACGCAGCTTTTCCACTGTGGATTTTTTCCTGCAATGTGTGGATGGGATTAGCCAGAATCCGATCCACTTTTCAGATACTGTAAAACGCAGCATTTTTTTGCCAAGGCGTTTCCACTACAGTCAAAATGCTGAATTTTCGCAATGGGGAGCCCCAGCCTTACATAGCATTCAATGCTTAAAAAAAAATATACATTGCTGTCAGGGTCTATTTTGTGTCCTGCAAAAAATGGACAGAGACTTTTTTTTTTTTTTTTAACATTGAAGTTTATGTAAAACAAATACCTGTTTTTTGCTAAACGCTTTTGGTTTTAAGGCCGGAGCCCCATATTGCGAAAGTGCAGCATTTTACATTACTTGTAAAGTGGATGGGATTCTGGCACAAATTGCATAAAAAAATCCGCATTGGAAATGCTGCAATTTCAAAAGCACAAGCGTTTTTGTAAATCTCAGCATTTCAATTATACTTATGGAAACACTGGCGTTTTCCATATAGGAAATATTTATTATATGTCTTACAGGAAAAACTAAGGCCGGTTGCACGGGTGTTCTGGCTGGCGGTGAATTAAAGGCACAGGCGATGCACGGGGAACTCGTGGATGTCACCCTTGTGCACCGTCCGTGCTTCCGCGGCCCCTTTCATTAAATGAACAGGAGCCACAGAAGCAGGGCAACAAAATAGGACAGGAATAGGACCTGTTCTATATTTTGTGGCCCAGACTGTCGGCCCGCACACATGACTGTGTAATTCACGGTCATGTGTACGGGCCCATAGAAATGAATGGGTCAGTGTGCTATCTATGAAAAACACGGATAGCACACTGATCTCAGCCACAGTCGTCTGCAACAGCTGCCACCTCTTGATCAACGCCATCACCCTGGGTTGATGAAACAGGAACTGGAGGAGGATGAAGGTCTGGGTCAGGGTCATTAAGGTGGAGGAACAGGGACTTCTAAACTGGAAGAGGAGGAGGAGAAAGAAGACTCTCCCTTGGAAGTAGAGGGGGCCCTTGATATGTCAAGGCGCCAGGGGAGGAGACTAACCCTTATTTTATTCAAGATGATGATGATGATGATGACCACGCTAACCAAAAAGACTAATCATGTCAATCCCCTGGGTTAGTGCACACTCTTAAAAGCAAGGAAGACTATATGTTCCACTGCTTACACAGTCACAAGCAAATTATTAGCATCAAGCAGAGGGATGAGCACTGGATCGCCATGCTCTTAGATCCTTGCTATAAATCCAAAATGGGGGAATTCGATCCTGCCTTCCAAAGGAAATAAAAATTGGTATATTATGAGGATAAGATTGCTACAGCTTTTAGGGAGACCACTGCAAGTGACAGTCACACATGTGACCAGTTGGCCTCTGCCTACTCCCAGTCCACCACAATCAGTCCGTGTTCCACTTCCTCTGCCAGTGCCACAGCTACAATTATCATGATAAAAAGCATCAGCAGCCAGTACAGTATCTGGAACATTATGAACCAGAAACTCATAGCGCCAACCAGACCCGCAACAGACAACTGAGTGCTCCTATATTCTAGCAGATAACTTTGACCCCATGGAATTTTGGGCCAATAGGTTAGAGCTTTGGAAGGAGTTGGCCCAATTTGCCATAGGAGTTTAATCTTGTCCACACTTAAACAGCTGAGAGGCTGTTCAGTGTTATCGGTGGCATTGCAACACCTGGAAAGACCAAATTGTCCTTCGCTAGTTTGGAAAAAATTACTTTTGTACAAATTAATCAGGCATGGATCTATGAGGATTTTCACAAACCTCTGGTTGATGACTCCAAATAGAGCTGCCACTGTCTCCCTGTGTCATGTATCGTGTACTCTACTGCTGATGCTGCCTATTACTCCTAAACAACCAAACATCATCTATTGTGGCCCAGTTCATTACATCATTTCATACCGTACTGCCACTCATGTTGCCACAGCTACCACTGCCACCACTGAGCGAGAGATTCTCTGTGGCCTACTCTATCACATTCTACTATACTACAGTATTGGGGCCACAGTGTTGGCATAAAAAAAGGAAGGTAATATTGAAAAAGGTCCCCACATCAATAAAGCCGTGCCATTGGCATTTTGATTTCTCAGCTGCTGCCATCAATGTATAACTTTTGAAGGATTTTTGTTTAGGAAAGCTACTTCTTCATCACTTTTAAACTAGGCACACAGTCACAAATTTGTCTCCCAAATAACAAGCCCGAAGCACTTTTAAATCGACAAAACAGCTAATTTTTACATAAAACCATTGCTTTAGCAAAAACCACGATCAAGCACCTCTCCTCAAAAAAAGGGTAATTATAGAATCTTTTAAATGTTAAAATCAGTAAAAGCAAGAGCATCGCAGAGTATGGTTAAACTAGAAGTTTGTATCCACTGTTTACCATTCGGTTTTCCATAGACATACATGTCACATAACTTCGGCTGTGTTTGCCTTAGAGAGCAAGAAATTCAATAGATAGGTTCATAGGACCCTGACAGTGTCAATTTAAGCTATTGTTTGTACTGAACTTATTCAACCCAAAACAAATTTACGGACCGAACCACCCGAACCTGAAACAAAACAAATCTTGGTTCGTCCATCTCTACTCCAGACATAAGCTTAAAAAATGCCTCAAAATTGCACACAATATGATATTGTAAATTTATAATGTTTCTAAATCATGCGGTTAGTCTTTAGGAACATATGAATGTACTTAACCACAAAAAAGTCCCTGCACCCTACATTCTGACTCTATTCCGATTTTCAGCTGTAATCAACCTCTATTCTCCTGTATTTTGCCTCTGTTCTGTTTTTCAGTTATATTCAGCCTCGTTTTTACTGCAGGCTTCATGCTCTAATGTTCTCAACATGTAGGCTGCAAGCCTCTTTAGGCCTGTAGACTATAAGGCACCATGACTGAAGCACATCTACATTCGCGGATGGGTGCAATGCTGTCACTGTGCTGGGACCTAGACATGTTGTGCTTATGGTACCTTGTTAGCTGCAGGCCTGAGTGGTCTGAAGCCTACATGTTAGAGCAACTAGTAGTGACAGCATTGGCTTCGAATCCGACTCCGTGCATTAGGGGATCAGAGGTAGGTAACTATAACTTATTTTTTCTTCCACACTTTGGAGGACATTATTTATTATGCTGTGAGGGTAACTGAGGCCAATAATGATATGAGGGCAATATTGAGTTAGGGTACCTTAATAATATAAGTGGCTCAAAAGGGGGCAGTAAAAATTTAAAGGGGTATTTCAGAGACATTATTAAAGGGGTTGTTAGAGATTAAAAAAAATTTGCAGGCAGCAGGAAAGGTGTAAAAAATAAAAATGCATTTATACTTATTTGCATCCACCCCTCAATTCCAGCTGTGTGTTGCAAGCTTTACATAGACAAGTTACAGCTGGAAGAAGTGGTCATGGCAGTCCAGACAGAAAATGTGAATGATTACAGTCAGAGACATCACTTGTAAGTGTAACTATATGTTTCCTGTACTATATTAACTTAAATTGTCTGCAGAGCTGTGTGTAGAGCTGATATCTAATACTATATGGTCACCGCAAAGTGATAATATTTGTATACCTAAGTTGGACGCCCACTCGGATGTGCTTAACCCCCCTTTGCAGAACCCCTTGCTACGCCTCTGCTCCTGTCCTATTCTAGAACAGATATAGCAATTTCTTTCAATACATATATTGATAGTGGTTTACTCCTTGAAGAACAGTCACCCCTATTATAGTGGCTTCTCTGTGCAGGAAAAAGCAAGAGAGTAAGAAGTCCATCATGTGAGTAGCAAGAACCAACGTTAATTGGCTTTTACTCCCAGCCAGGTGGGCAAGATATGATCTGATTGGCAACTGGAGGCCCAGCTTCTTCTCATTGGCGCGGCCTAACGAAGGAGGCCACAAAGGCAAGACATATGCTCATTGGCTAATATCTGGAAGGAGGAGGGGGGGTTATTGTAAACTCTACATACAGTGGGGAAAAAAGTATTTAGTCAGCCACCAATTGTGAAAGTTCTCCCACTTAAAAAGATGAGAGAGGCCTGTAATTGACATCATAGGTAGACCTCAACTATGAGAGAAAAAATGAGAAAACAAATCCAGAAAATCACATTGTCTGATTTTTAAAGAATTTATTTGCAAATTATAGTGGAAAATAAGTATTTGGTCAATAACAAAAGTTCATCTCAATACTTTGTTATATATCTTTTGTTGGCAATGACAGAGAT
The DNA here is from genome assembly GCA_947044405.1 of Leptodactylus fallax. NCBI lineage: Eukaryota > Metazoa > Chordata > Amphibia > Anura > Leptodactylidae > Leptodactylus > Leptodactylus fallax. The sequence continues at coordinate 8,063,326 of CAMRHE010000021.1, forward strand.
CAAACGTTTTCTGTAAGTCTTCACAAGGTTGGCACACACTGTTGCTCGTATGTTGGCCCATTCCTCCATGCAGATCTCCTCTAGAGCAGTGATGTTTTGAGGCTGTCGCTGGGCAACACGGACTTTTAACTTCCTCCAAAGGTTTTCTATGGGGTTGAGATCTGGAGACTGGCTAGGCCACTCCAGGACCTTGAAATGCTTCTTATGAAGCCACTCCTTCGTTGCCCTGGTGGTGTGCTTGGGATCATTGTCATACTGAAAGACCCAGCCACCTTTCATCTTCAATGCCCTTGCTGATGGAAGGAGGTTTGCACTCAAAATCTCACAATACATGGCCCCATTCATTCTTTCATGTACACGGATTAGTCGTCCTGGTCCCTTTACAGAGAAACAGCCCCAAAGCATGATGTTGCCACCCCCATGCTTCACAGTAGATATGGAGTTCTTTGGATGCAAATCAGCATTCACTCTCCTCCAAACACGACGAGTTGTGTTTCTACCAAACAGTTCTACTTTGGTTTAATCTGACCATATGACATTCTCCCAATACTCTTCTGGAACATCCAAATGCTCTCTAGCAAACTTCAGACGGGCCCGGATATGTACTGGCTTAATCAGGGGGACACGTCTGGCACTGCAGGATCTGAGTCCTTGGCGGCGTAGTGTGTTACTGACGGTAGCCTTTGTTACGTTAGTCCCAGCTTTCTGCAGGTCATTCACTAGGTCCCCCCGTGTGGTTCTGGACTTTTTGCTCACCGTTCTTGTGATCATTTTGACCCCACGGGATGAGATCTTGCGTGGACCCCTAATTGAGGGAGATTATCAGTGGTCTTGTATGTCTTCCATGTCTTCCATTTTCTAATTATTGCTCCCACAGTTGATTTCTTCACACCAAGCTGCTTGCCTATTGCAGATTCAGTCTTCCCAGCCTGGTGCAGGTCTACAATTTTGTTTCTGGTGTCCTTCCACAGCTCTTTGGTCTTCACCATAGTGGAGTTTGGAGTGTGACTGTTTGAGGTTGTGGACAGGTGTCTTTTATACTGATAACAATTTCAAACAGGTGTCATTACTACAGGTAATGAGTGGAGGACAGAGGAGCTTCTTAAAGAAGAAGTTACAGGTCTGTCAGAGCCAGAAATCTTGCTTGTTTGTAGGTGACCAAATACTTATTTTCCACCATAATTTGCAAATAAATTCTTAAAAAAAATCAGACAATGTGATTTTCTAGATATGTTTTCTCATTTTGTCTCTCATAGTTGAGGTCTACCTATGATGTCAATTACAGGCCTCTCTCATCTTTTTAAGTGGGAGAACTTGCACAATTGGTGGCTGACTAAATCCTTTTTTTCTCCACTGTATATGTAGTGCTATAATCCCGATATGGATTCTGATGGAGGTTCATGTGACCCACCTCATCCATCAACAGCCATATCAGAACTATAGCGCTGCATCATATCTATGAGTGGTTCACAATCCCCCATAGGTCTTTACACGAAACCCGCAGGAGGCCGCAACAAACACTTTGGGAAACAGTGCCCTAAACAAAATAATAATCATACTCTAAAAAAAAAAGTAAGCATCCTAAAACAACTTTAGAAAGGTGTCGTTGAAAGCATTTGGGATGTGGTTTTAAAGAATAATAAAATATATGTAAACCTGGAGACTAGTTTAGAGATAAAACCCACAACTGTTTTTCTTAATTTATATTCCTTCCTATTATTTCTGTAAAATATTGCTGCTCCGAAATAAAACATTAAAACCAGCAGCTTACCATATGTTAATACGGTAACAGTGCTCAGGGTGGCCATCCTTTGAAAACATGTTTATGTTTCATTAAACTGTTACTGAGGGTTTTCAAGCTTTACTTTTATAATACTTCAAATCTTGGCCATTTAAGCAAACTAATTCTGTAACTTTTTTCCTCATTCTAAATGAAATTAAAATTCTGCCATAATTAACTATCATAATGAACTCACTCCTCCACATGACTATCACTTCCCTGAGGTTTTCCTTCTCATTACTACTGGCATATAATGCTGAGCTCCACTCACCTACTACTACAGAGTAGTGAATAATTAAAAATCTGCTATATTGGTAATTTGTGGAATTTGACACTTCAATCCATTTGGTTCTTATTTGTGAGTCACTAATTATAGAACATTAAACAGGTAATGTAGGTAGGCGATAGGAATCAAAATGATTAAAAATACTCAACACAAAGTTAGATTAAAATACTAATTTTAAACCAGACAAATGGTAAAATTAATAAATTAAAATGTAGTATTAATTATGTAAAAGTATCACTGTGCATTTTAGTATAGCCAGACAAGTTCCTTTAATCTGGCATCTGTTTTTTACTAGAGGTCTAATAATCCATAATGCTGGAACACAGAGAAACTTAACTAGGAAAGTCTTCTTATTCAAAAGCAAACTTAGTGATATTAGCAAATCTCTTGTTTAACCCTTTAAGGATGCAGGATAGTTTGGTTGTTTAAGGGAGTCTATCATTGGGGAAACATGTTTTTAACTGAAGCCACGTTGGAATAGCCTTTATAAAGGCTATTCTAATCCTACCTTTACTTCTGTTCTCCTTGCCACAGTTTGTCCAAAAAAGTGTTTTATTTTTTGTGTTTTGTTTTTATGATTTCCACTCTGCAATGGAAACTTTGTTGAATGGTCATTTTAACTATGGCGATATCATATTTATATTGGTTTTTACTAAATAAACCACCATTTTGTGGAAAAAAAAATGTTTGAGATCTACATATTCTAACCATAACTTTTTTACCCTTTTTTTTGTGAGGTAATATTTATTGGCACCATTTAATGATCACTTTTTTATTATTTTTTTTTCGGGTGATGGTGAGATGACTAGCTCATATTAATTTGCTCATTATTTTTTTTATTTTTGGATAGATATATACAAAATGGGATACCTAAAATGTGACTTTTTTATTTTTTAGACATTATTCGAAGGACGATATCCTGACAATTTTGGAATTCTTATTGATATTCATAAAAGCTAATATTGTATCTTGTTTTATATTATAGAACAAAATTTGAACACAATATTGGCAGATCTAATATCATTTTTTCACTTTGTTCACTTATCGTTTAACTCTTAGTTTGGGTCCATAGATCATAGTCATTGACATAAATATTGTACTTAGTTGTTGGTTATACAACATTTACTAGACTGAAGAGTACTATGTAGTTCAGGTATAACTAAATAAATGATTAACAAATCGGCATAGGAGAACATATAGTTTGCATAGCATGCTATAATGAGCATGTGTGGTCCGTGGCATTGGCTGATGCCATGTTGAAGCATACCCGACTCTTTAACTTTCCAAGAATGCACAGACTTCAGCAAGTATTATGCTGTTCTGACGCATACCCTGCGAATAAATGATCATGTGATCACATGGATGTGACCGGAGTGACGTCATCTGGATGCCTTAAACACGGTTATATAGCGTGGGTTAGCAGTGGGACTAATATGGTATCGTTCCTTGTTATACAGTACATTACTGGAGGCTAAGGTGACATTGTGATATGTTGTCTATTAGTATTGTTATAAGACTGTTAAGGAGATGCTTTTCATGACTAAGCTTTAGAGGTGAGATGGGACTCTCGATTGAGAGATTTTATAGATATTTCATAGAGGTTATAGAGTATACAAAAGCTTGAGAAAGGCAGTAGTTCTTCTGCCGAAACACGTTGTCATTTTATCTTTTTATGTCAATTATATTTTTAAAATAAATTGTATTCTGGCAGAGCTTGTTTTAAGTTTCTTTTTTCTTTATTATGATATATGGAGATTATAGAGATGATTGTACTTCTAGCAGTATAATGTTATGTGGGGAAGGGGTGACTATACTATTATATATGGATTTTCCATATGGTATATATGTATAAATATATATATGGTATATTACTGTGTGATTACAGATTGCTAATAAGTGAAGTAGCCCTATTTGTTTTTTGTTTTTATTGTGTTAATTGTATATCTATATAATTACTGATATGTATTACTAGTAGCATACTAATAATGTATTTATTTATTATAGATGTCAGTTGAAAAAGGTCCATGTTGGACACAAATGTCCATGTTACATGAATACATGTTATTCTACTAACCTACCAATGCTGCCGTTATACAGAATTTTAATATATGCTATTAATGAGATATAATAAAATTTAACACTTTGATATGAAGATTGAGAGTACAGTGGATTCTTCTATTTTTCTTGGATTATTGTTTCTCCACGAGCAACAGGACATTTAAATCGTGAGATTATGATGGGGAGTGCATAACTTGTTACAGTTTGCCAGAAGGGTGAGCTGACCCGGTTTTGCTATTTTGTAGGACAGATAGTTATACCACACAAAATAGTAAATGTTTAATATTTAACAAATATGTAGTTTAGGTCGGCATGATTTTTTTGCACATTCCTTTTTTTTTTTTTTTAGGAAATTAGAAGGCTTATAAATTCAGCACCAAATTTTGAAATTTTAAAGAAACTTTACGAAACCTATTTTTTTAGAGACCATTTCAGTTCTGAAGGGACCTTGGGGTTTTAAATATTACAAACTTCCTATAAATCAGCCAATTTCAAATACTTTATTATATAATTAGCAATTAATGGGAAGCCATTAATGGGAATTAGTGTGTATATATTGAATATTCTTTATCAGGGGTAGGCAACCTTTTTTGTTCGGCGTGCCGATTTAAATTAAAAAATCAAAGATGAGGTACTCAGAGTGCCGGTCAATAATTGTAAGTCTGACGACCCCTAAACTAAAGTTATACACCACAAACCATAACACAGAAGTGCTGCCACCAGATGCTTTAGGACACATGCGTTTACTGCTATTCCTGGGACGCTCCTGTACTTTCCGATTAGAAGCAATGAAAGTACATGTGCAGCCCCCAATTAGTGCTAAATGTGTCCAGGAGCACCGTATGGCAGCACCCTCAGGGTGGTGACACACTATGTATCTGGATACAGATATAGTCTTAGGCCACTGGAACTTTTACTTCATTGTAAAACTGCGTTCACATGGTGCATTTTTGCACAAAAAAAAATGCCTGTGTTTTCTGTGCAAAAACACATCCTTAATGCAGAAAACACACCGTTATACAGAATAATGTCCCATAGCGGCCCCTGCACATGGTATTATGTCCCATAGCGGCCCCTGCACAAGGTATTATGTCATATAGCGGTCCCTGCACACGGTATTATGTCCCATAGTGGCCCCTGCACATGGTATTAGGTCTCATAGCGGCCCCTGCACATGGTATTAGGTCCTATAGCGGCTCCTGCACATGGTATTATGTCACATAGCGGCCCCTGCACAAGGTATTATGTCATATAGCGGTCCCTGCACACGGTATTATGTACCATAGTGGCCCCTGCACATGGTATTAGGTCCTATAGCGGCCCCTGCACATGGTATTAGGTCCCATTGCGGTCCCTGCACACGGTATTAGGTCCCATAGTGGTCCCTGCACATGGTATTATGTCACAAGCGTTCCCTGCACACGTTATTATGTCTCATAGCAGTCCCTGCACACGGTATTGTGAACCGAGAGCAAGGCAGGTGGTTTGGACTCCGCAACCAGAAATGAACGCACACGCGGTAGTTCAAGAAAAAAATATATATTTACTATAAGTTAATAAAGGCTAGTTAAAGGTAAAATGACAGGGCTAAAGACAAGCAAAATATACAATATAGCATGAACAATTTCAAGGCAAATTCTGCAATGGTTTCTACTTTTACTCTGTCCACTTCTGCAGTATGGACACTGAATGAACAATATACTCAAAACTATCCCTAACTGACCCTGACTTCACATTTGGGTGCACCTCCTTTTCCCCAGTGGTCCAGGTGGACCGCTTACAGTCCGTAGAAGCGCGCGGTGGGGCCCAAAGTCGGTCCTTTCTTTTATAGTGAAGCGTCCTCTCCTCACGGTTATCAGGATCTTGGGAGAAATTAAGTCCTCTTTAACAGACAGGGAAACCAACTGAATGCAATGTAATCCAACAGCAGATTCCACTCAGCACACTGACAGTCCTGCCGAATCCATACACTGAGCTGGGATGTAAGCCGGGATTTAGCAGGTGCCGTCCAGTACATCAACAGCACTGCGAGTCTCTATCTGTGGTATCCATATACACAGTCACAATGTCAGTCTCACTGATCAGCCACTGAGCACAGTTCCTTTCACGTGGACTCACTAGTCCTGTTGTCTCTTTACACTCTGTTTGTCTCTGGACCAAGATACAGCTTAGCTGTACAGAAAAATCTCCACACCAGTTCAATACAACACTTGCCAAGATGGCTGCTGCTCTCTGTCTCGTCACTTCCTGCTTCTCTGCTCACACTCTGTCTGCAGAACAGGCAGGCTGACATAAAAGGGGGGGGGTCTCACTCCAGCATCATGTCACAATTACAATGGCTGCTGTCTTAAAGGAACAGAATCACAGAAATACATTCAACATTAACAGTTTATACAGACAAATGAAGCTTAAGACAACATTGGCTGTCTCTTACATATTCCCCCCCCACTTTAAGATTGGCAGTCCCTGCCTATGACTGTATATCCAGAGGGTTGTACTTTTATGCACAGGGTGGTAGTATACCGATGTATGGCAGGCCAAACAAACTCATCCTGCGCATACCGAACAGGGGGAATACCAGCATTTGGCCTAGTGGTCCGTCTGAGGACCGGTGGTATATTATGGGGTGCTGCAGCTATGGGCTGAGAAGGACCAGCGGATTCCGCACCAGAGGGGGCACAGGCCGGAGATACAGTAGTCACAGGTGGAACATCCCCAGGAGCAGGGATCGGCCAACAATCATCCTCCTCGTCGGAGGCCCATTCCGCACCTCCATTCTCTGACTGTGGGAGCTCATTCACATTGGCAGGCCCATCGTGATTTGTCCCTTCAGAATGACACAGGCGCAACATATTTCGGTGAAGTACTCGAACACAATCAGTTCCTTCTTTCTGGACCTGGTACACTGGCCCATTCGCATACTTGCGGCCAACAACACGATACGGCAAAGCCTCCCATCTGCTTTCCAATTTCCCTTGGGGTTTCTTGACACGAACTAGCACCAGGTCGCCTGGTTGCAATGGTGCTTCTTGCACTGGGGTCTTATCAGGATGGGGATGTTCTTGCAGGCGCTGCCGCACCAATCGATGGATCGTCTCAAGTCTCTGCCGATGCGCCCGCACCCAAGAGGTTGGATCCCTCAGAGGGAACCCATCCACATCATTCAACTGTAATTCTCCTATACTTCGCCCAGACCGCCCAAAGAGAAGTGTATAAGGAGAGTACCCCGTTGTAGAATGGACCTGATTGTTATAGGCCCACACCATTTCAGACAAGAACTGAGGCCACTGTAACTTCTTGTCTTCCTCCAGAGTCCGCAGCATCTGTAGCAGAGTTCTGTTGAATCTTTCACAGGCCCCATTTCCCTGAGGGTGGTATGGAGTCGTGTGCGACTTCTTTATCCCGTAGATACGTTGAACTTCTTTCATTACGTGTCCCTCAAAGCAGGCGCCCTGGTCGGAGTGGATGCGTTGGGGGCACCCATATACTCGAATGAAATTTTGGCACAGAGCACGAGCTGCTGACTCAGCTGTCTGGTCCTTGGTGGCGGTTACCACCGCAAATTTGGTGAAGTGATCCACCATTACGAGGCAATACTGGTGTCCGCTATTGGATGGGCCCACCATTAGATAGTCTATCATGACGATTTCTAAAGGTTCCTGGGTCACGATGGTTTGCAGGGGAGCTCTCTGTTCTATTGCCTTATGGATCTCACAAGTTCGACAGCTGCGGCATACTTCTTCGACCATTTGACGAAGACCAGGGCAGTAAATCAGTCGCTGTAACCAACGAAAGGTCTTCTCATGACCAAAATGTCCATTCTTATTATGAGCCTCAACTGCCAAGGAGCGAGCCAGTTCACTAGGCACCACAATTTGGTATCGAATGTCGATCTCAGAAGGTAAATAGACCTTTCGGCATAGCACTCCATTTTTCATCTCCAACTTTTCCCACTGACTCAAAACAGATAATATCTCACATGTCAGTCGTTCTCTTTCCTCTCTACAGGGCTTCTGGCCTTTCTCAACACACTTGATCATCTGCGCCAGCCCCTCATGGGTCTGTTGTATCTGTGCCCATTCCTGTCGTGAGGGACCAAAGAAAGGAGCCATTTCAGTCCCCTCCATCTCAAACTGATTAGTGGCGGTCAAGGCCTGTGAAAATCTGCTGAAATCGGGCACCTCCACATGCTCCAACTCATGATCCACGTCTTCTGTGGGGGTCTGGGCAGTTACCCTAGAAAGTCCGTCAGCATTCTGGTTCTCTGTCTTGGACCGATACTTAATGCGGTAATTGAATGTAGACATTCGGGCTATCCACCTCTGCTCTAACGCCCCGAGCTTGGCATTTTCCAGGTGAGCTAGTGGGTTGTTGTCAGTCAGTACTAAAACTTCAGCACCGGTCAAATATTCAGAGAATTTCTCGGTCATGGCCCATACCAGTGCCAACAGCTCCAATTTAAATGAACTATAATTCTCGGGGTTTCTTTCAGAATCTCTCAAAGACCGGCTGCCGTACGCTATGACCCTCTCCTGGCCATCCTGAAGCTGGGAAAGTACTGCTCCAAGACCATACAGGCTTGCATCTGTATATAGCTGGAACGGCAAGTGGTAATCAGCATATGCCAAGATTGGGGCTGTTGTCAGTGCATCCTTTAATGCCTGGAAGGCTTGTTCCTGTTCAAGTCCCCACTTCACGGACCGGTTCTTTGGACCACCGGATGTGCCTCGTAGGAGAGCATTAAGTGGTGCTGCTACCTTGGCGAAATCCTTAATAAACCGTCGATAGTAACCGGCTACTCCAAGGAACGCCCTCACTTCTCGCAGGGTAGTCGGTATTGGCCAATCTTGAACAGCCGCTATCTTGTCTCTTGATGGTCTCACCCCTTCTCCTGATACGCGGTGACCCAAGTAATCAATTTCAGATTGGAACAACCGACATTTACTGGGTTTCAATTTGAGCCCATGTTCCCGCAATCTTCGAAATACTTGCCCCAACTGGTGGAGATGGTCTTCAAAGGTCGCAGAATACACTATAATGTCATCCAAGTAGATGAGAGTGAACTCAAAGTTGAAGTCACCGAGACATTTCTCCATCAACCGCTGAAACGTTCCGGGTGCATTTGTCAACCCGAAGGGCATCCGGTTAAATTCGTATAGTCCCATGGGCAAGATGAATGCCGTCTTCTCCTTGTCTTTTGTGGCCATCGGCACCTGCCAATACCCACTAGCCAGATCTAGTGAGGAGAAGTACCGGGCTCTCCCTAGCGCTGAGAGGGACTCCTCAATCCGTGGCAAGGGGTAGGAATCTCGTACGGTGCAAGCGTTTAACTTCCGATAGTCTACGCAAAATCGGATGGACCCATCTTTTTTTCTTACTAACACCACAGGAGCCGCCCAGGGACTCTGGCTTTCTTGGATGATCCCACCCTGTAGCATCTTAGCTAACAGTTCTTTCACTTCCTGATACAACTGTGGAGGAATTTGTCGGTAGCGCTCTCTAATTGGAGGGGTGTCTCCTGTGGGAATCTCATGGTAGATCCCTGTGGTACATCCAAAATCTTCAGCATACCGTGCAAAGGTGGCTTGGTTCTCCCACAACAGCTCATCTACCTTCTGCACCCATTCCAGAGAACATGAACTTACATCCATCTTCATCTGTTCTCGAATTGCACAGCCATTCCATTCAGAGGTGGGTTCCTCATCTTCTCCCATGGACACAGTTACGGTCCACTCATCCCTTTCAGTCGGCTTCAGCTGCATTGGAGTTACTTTCCTTACTTCCTCCGGAGTCACATAGATGTTAGCCAGCAGCCTCCCTGGGGTCAGGTCCACACTCTGGTCCTGAGTGTTTACACATCGAAGTGGTACTCTTCCATTGCGAACTATTGCCAAGGAACGGGCCACTAGCGGATCAACACCTCCTTCGGCTGCCTGCAGTGGTTCTACCAACACAGCTATGCCCTCTAGTTTCCGACAGGTGCCTACGGGCATGGACACTATTGTCTCCCGACTGGGTGGCAGTGTAACTTTTGTATGCAAAGGAACTGAAATTCGAGCCAGAGGACGCTGTGCATCTGAACTTTTCTGTAAGCCACATGTCCGGATCAGCCGCTGGAAAGCTGTTTGAGTAGGCCGATGGGTGGTGGTTTCTTTCCAATAACCGTGACCTTTCTTTTCAAAGAGGATCTGATCTAATTCTTTTAACACATTCATCCCCAAAATGACAGGGACCTTTACTTCATGTGACTCCTGTACCACCACAATGCCTTTCCTACCTAGATCTTGGCCACATACCCGGACATTCATCCAGGCCACTCCCACGACTGGAACTGGTAACTGGTTAGCTGCGACCACTCGTATGAATGTATGGGGATCATATTTCACATGTTGCTGGAAGTACCGTTCATAACAGTCTCTACTCAAGGTCGTTACTTGGGAACCCGTGTCAATCATCCCGGTAACCGGAATACCCTCCATTTCCACCTGTATAACAGGACTTGCAGCGATCAGGTCATCATTAGGGCATTCTCCCCACATAGTCTCCTTGTCAGTCTCCCCTACTACACGCCCTTCAGCAGCAGGGGACTTCAGTTTAACGGCGGTCTCTCATAAGTTTGTCGCTGCTCTGGACATCTAGCAGCAACGTGGCCCATCCGTCCACACTCCCAGCAGCGTATCCCCCGTCGTTCTGGCCATCTGTTTGGGCCCCTTCGGTAAGCCCCTTCGATTTCTCCTGAGCACTGCACTAAATGATTTGGACCCCTTCGGTAGGTCCTATCCTCACCCCTCCAGCGGGGTGGTGGGTGATTCTGACTTGCTGGGTGTGGATGGCTCACCCTTTCATCTCCAGTCTTCTGGAAGTCTGCAATTTTCATAGACTGCTCATCACAACGAGTGTGCAAGTGTTCCATTTGTTCTTGCAGTTTCTGCATTACTGTGAGAATTTCTTTAACCGTCCCTTTTTCTACTGTCTCTGAGCCAGAACTAGCCCCCTGTGACAAAGTAACTCCAACTGCGGTCTGCGGCCTCGGGACCATACTATTGGCACGGGAGATGGCCTCTACCTGTACATCATGGAATTTAGCATCAGTCTCTCGTCGTATAAAATCCTGCATAGTCACAGTTAAACTGCCGTCACGTATCCCCAGGACAAACTGGTCACGGAGAGTCCGATCAGGGTTACAGAAGGCTGGCGAGCCCCCTCTTTCCTTCCTTTGAATATCTCGGAGCAGTTCTTGTAGGGCATTTGCATATTGGGGAAGGCTTTCATTCTCCTGTTGTACCCTCTGGAAGAACCGAGCCTGCAGAGACCCCAGCAATGCAGTTTCTCCATAGATGGTTTCTAGAATCTGGACTACTTGCTCAAATGTCTGCCTTTGTTCAAATGGCCTCAGTATCACCATGGTCTTAGCATTCCCTTGTAATGTCAATATTGCTAGCTCTACTAGTACTTCTGGTGCGGTCTGGTACATTCGCTGTATCATTCGTATCTGTTCCACCCACATACTCACTGACATATTATTGCCATCAAATTTAGCTAACTGACTCATTATAGCCCCTGCTGGCATTCTTCCTCCAGCACCATTCTCCCGAACGGGTGCGTCACCGTCCATTCTGGTAAGCGGATCCTGCCGACTACGCCAATTTGTGAACCGAGAGCAAGGCAGGTGGTTTGGACTCCGCAACCAGAAATGAACGCACACGCGGTAGTTCAAGAAAAAAATATATATTTACTATAAGTTAATAAAGGCTAGTTAAAGGTAAAATGACAGGGCTAAAGACAAGCAAAATATACAATATAGCATGAACAATTTCAAGGCAAATTCTGCAATGGTTTCTACTTTTACTCTGTCCACTTCTGCAGTATGGACACTGAATGAACAATATACTCAAAACTATCCCTAACTGACCCTGACTTCACATTTGGGTGCACCCCCTTTTCCCCAGTGGTCCAGGTGGACCGCTTACAGTCCGTAGAAGCGCGCGGTGGGGCCCAAAGTCGGTCCTTTCTTTTATAGTGAAGCGTCCTCTCCTCACGGTTATCAGAATCTTGGGAGAAATGAAGTCCTCTTTAACAGACAGGGAAACCAACTGAATGCAATGTAATCCAACAGCAGATTCCACTCAGGACACTGACAGTCCTGCCGAATCCATACACTGAGCTGGGATGTAAGCCGGGATTTAGCAGGTGTCGTCCAGTACATCAACAGCACTGCGAGTCTCTATCTGTGGTATCCATATACACAGTCACAATGTCAGTCTCACTGATCAGCCACTGAGCACAGTTCCTTTCACGTGGACTCACTAGTCCTGTTGTCTCTTTACACTCTGTTTGTCTCTGGACCAAGATACAGCTTAGCTGTACAGAAAAATCTCCACACCAGTTCAATACAACACTTGCCAAGATGGCTGCTGCTCTCTGTCTCGTCACTTCCTGCTTCTCTGCTCACACTCTGTCTGCAGAACAGGCAGGCTGACATAAAAGGGGGGGGGTCTCACTCCAGCATCATGTCACAATTACAATGGCTGCTGTCTTAAAGGAACAGAATCACAGAAATACATTCAACATTAACAGTTTATACAGACAAATGAAGCTTAAGACAACATTGGCTGTCTCTTACAGTATTAGGTCCCATAGTTCTCTTCAGAGGTGACAAACATAAAAAAACAATGTACTCACCATTCCACGCTCCACAGCTGCTCTGTTCTCTTCGGCGCTTCTGCCTGAAGTCAGCGACCGCAGATTGAGTCTCTGGGGTCACGTCGCGTCATTATGCGTATTGACGTCAGACGCAGACGTGACCTCTGAGGCCCTGTCAGCTGTCGGAAGTGCCTGCTGATCTCACAGCCGCCGCGGAGCGCAGGGAGCAAGGTGAGTATCATTGTTTTTTATGTTTCATCACTTCTCCTGAGTCTCCGCTTATTATACTCGGGGGTCTGAAGAGACCCCACAGTATAATAATAGCAGTTTCGTTTCGGCCGTGTTTGGTCCGATCAAATCTGCTGGGTGAGGACTCAGTCTGCCATGCCAGTGAAATAAGCCTCGCGTGCCACTCTTGGCACGCGTGCCAGGGGTTGCCGACCCCTGTTCTATATAAACCAACACCGACAATAAGACTAGCTAAACTAAGATTACCTGCTTTCTCTATACTACCTATGGGGAGGTAGCTGAGTATTTTTTGATCACTTTTATGTCTTTATGACTGACCTACTACAGCTGCTTGGCACAGTGACTCTTCTCTCTCATACAGTGTGCAATGTCATGAGAACACTTACATTAATGGGTGGCAGACACAAGGACCATCTCAGCAGCCCATTAATTTAAGTGAGCTGGTTGTGAAGGGGTTAATAAATTTCACCAAATATCTTCTATTTGAAATGCAATGGATCACAAAAGAATAAGAAAAGAATCATATTATAATTTGAAAATGATAGTAAACACTTTTACAATTTTCTATAAATGTGAATTACATAATTGAACTAAATTAATACACAAAGCTTTCACTTTCTAGTTAATCACAGTGTGATTTATGTTATTAAATTCTTTTTTTTCTTGTTATGCTATTATATTACATGTTATGTTACATGTTTTTTTCAATGCACTCATGCTTGTAGCTTCAAAAGTTGCATCTGATAACCTGAACAGACACTCATGTGGACCAATTACCTGTAACAAGCATTTCTAGGCATGCTCATTCATTATAATTGGCCAGATTATTGCATTGTATAAGGCTGTGGAAATACAGTCTTCTTGCCTGCTGTGAAAATAAAATTAAAAAACGCTGCATTTTACAGTAGAGTCATTCCGTGTCAAGTGGACCAATTTTAAAGGTCGTCCCCACCTCACCATCTCAGATTTTGATGAAATTTGGTACATAGTTTCTCTATGATATAAAACTAAGCTGTACAAAATTTAGTTCAAAAGACTAAAAATTGGAGGTTCTAGGGGACCTCAAGTAAAGGATTGCAAAACGGCACCTGAGCAAAAATGACATTTTCAGCCAACTTCCAGAAGCTGTAAACATGGAAGTTTTAGTAGTATAAGAAGGATATTTGGAGAACCTGCACAACTTTTAGGGCTTAATGAACTGGCAAAACCCCATGTTCCTAGTCCTCTTACTTTTTGCATGGTTTAGGCTCAAAAAACTGCAAAAATGAATTTACAGCGATGTTCAGGCTGCTGTTGTGTCAAAACTAGTTGAGCTTTCAGGTTGATTTTTGGTAGGTGTACTAAACAAACAGCTGTAATGAGGCCTTCCAATTTGCAGCACTTTCCTTCAAGTGGTTGAAAAAATATAAGCGTTCAAATTTGGTATAAAAACATTCTTTGATGCCCTATATCTCCAGTGGGACAGCTTCAATCTTCTTTCTTTTAGGACCATTAGAAAGAGCAGCTTTCCTTCTATCAGAATATGTTGTTTTCATTTTGGAGTCTCTTCATATAAGGATTGAAAAAAATGCCCTCAAATGTTTGCGGGCAGTAGCCTGTGATTTCTTCACTACACCCTTGATACAAGTGTAGTAAAAGTAATTCTTCTTTCAATAAACACCAATTTTTTAAATAAATAACACATTATGTTCTAAAACTGTAATCAAGAAAATGAAAAAACAGGAATGTTTTTTAGGATGTGGAAGGATGAGGCCTGGTTTCATAACAGGTTTGAAGAAAACTGCAGTCAGTTAGGATGACCAACTTGGCCAATTATGATTGGTGGACCCTGTTGCAAGGCGGAATTGTTTGTTTCATTGCCCAATTGTATGCTTCTGGTACCTCCTGCCTCCTGAGTGTCTGTTACTAGGCTTACTTTGATGCCTACAGTTAACTAAGAGGTCAAACTGTAGCAAGGGTGCAGTGAAGAAACACAGCAACAGACACTCATATCCTTATATGAAGAGACTCCAAAATGAAAACAACATATTCTGATAGAAGGAAATCTGCTCTTTCTAATGGTGCTAAAAGAAAGAAGATTGAAGCTGTCCCACTGGAGGTATAGGTCATCAAAGATAGCCAAAATTAGGCAAAAATGTTTTTTATACCAAATTTGAACGCTTATATTTTTTCAACCACTTGAAGGAAAGTGCTGCAATTTGGAAGGCCTCATTACAGCTGTTTGTTTAGTACACCTACCAAAAATCAACCTGAAAGGCCAACTAGTTTTGACACTACAGCATCCTCAACATCACTGTAAATTCATTTTTGCAGTTTTTTGAGCCTAAACCATGCAAAAAGTAAGAGGACTAGGAACATGGGGTTTTGCCAGTTCATTAATCCCTAAAAGTTGTGCAGGTTCTCCAAATATCCCCCTTATACTACTAAAACTTCCATGTTTACAGCTTCTGGAAGTTGGCTGAAAATGTCATTTTTGCTCAGGTGCCGTTTTGCAATCCTTTACTTGAGGTCCCCTAGAACCTCCAATTTTTAGTCTTTTGAACTAAATTTTGTACAGCTTAGTTTTATATGATAGAGAAACTATGTACCAAATTTCGTCAAAATCTGAGATGGTGAGGTGGGGACTCTGGTCCACTTGATATGGAATAACTCAGTACCGGCAAAGTAAAAAAGATTCTGGTTAAGCTCATTCACACATTGCGGAAAAAAAGAGCTACAGAAAAGCTGTAATTTAAAAAACGCAGCAGCATTTTCTCTATAGATTTAATAGGGGAAGAAAAAAACCCAGCAAATCTCAAAGAAAAAAACTGTGGAAAAAAATGCAATGCATTTTTACAGCAGTTTTTTCTGCAGCGTCTTTTAGCTTAGTTTCACTAAGTGGGGCATTAGCCTTAAAGAGCCTTTAAGCATGTGTCTATGTGAAGAAAATGTTAAGTTGCACTGTTTTTCATGCATCTGTATTTTGTCTTATCCGTTTTTCTTATCTGTGAAAAGCAGATCAACTTTTCTTCATTTCATATACTTTCTTTGTCTGTGAAAAGCGCATGACACATGGACGGAAAGCTAAGAAGGAAAATGTTCAGTTTTCTCAATAACTATATATATAGTACATGATTGCGCTCAACTGGTCATTACCACATAATAACCACAAGAGAACAAATTCACTCCACTTCAGGTCCCAGGAATAAATGCTAGTATGCTACCCAAAGTGATAAACCACTGTACAGACATGCATTCTAACAAAAAAAAAAAATCACTTTTTGGTTCTTCTTAAACTAATTCTTCATTATTCAAAAGAATAGAATTATGGGCATGTTAGCAATAATGCAGTTTTAAAAGGTCTAACAATATACTTTTTATTTATATTCACAAGCGATCAGAGTATAAAATCCATAAAATCCATTATTTATTTATTTATTTATTTATTTATTCATTTTGTTTGCTTATATACATGTCATTTCACATCATTACACTGACTTTGCATAGGAATGGCTTCTTTTGGGGCAACTCGCCATTCCAACACTCGCATAGTTGCGTACAGTTCGAGGAAATAAACAGAAAGTGGCATGGTCAGTTGCAATATGGAGGGGTTTGGATAAAATTAAACATCCTCCGAAGTGGGCAAGTTTTGGATGTTTCTAGGCTGCAAAGGTGCATTCCAGGCAGTTGTGGGACTAAACTGTCCTGGTATTTTGTTGGCAACTATACCCTGGCTCTTTAATAAGGAATAGCCTAAACTTCCTTTTCCACTATTCCCTTTCATCTCTCTTCTGCACATACTAATCCAATAATGACTGACTTCAGTGTATTGTCCAATCTAGGTCAGTGGTCCTCAAGGCATGGCAAGCGTACCACAAAGGGTACATGCCATGGCCACTAGGGGTATATGTCAGTGCACTTTGAAAAAAGAGCTTCCCTGCTCTCTGATTTTCCAAGCTTCGTTCCTTTGCTGGTTTCTAGGGAACAGTAGACGTCATCACGTAAGTACACCATTTCTCAGTCTTATTTATAACAATGCCTTATCTTGTTGCTCTGAAGTTATCTGTTGATGTTAGGTGTCTTTACATTAAGAAGACTGAAAGGTCTTAAGGTCAGTGATGAAGGAGAGCATGGGAATCAGAAGGGTGAGGGAACCCAGCAGGGTGACCATGTCAGTTTGTTGTTCCTCACCCTTCAGTATGCAGCTTTGCTCACCACCTCAATAAGGAAAGCAGATGCCAAAGGAGAAGTAGTGATGTATCGTTCACGAACGAGCTGGCTCTGTGTGCCGGATCTTTGAAGTGAACGACAAGAGTTGATTCCTGACTGGGATCCAACAGCTCACTTAACCATATCCCTTTGTACATAACCCCGTCTATATGTTGATACCCATGCCCCTCCCACAGCTAACCCCACCTACAAATGAGTCACTCATTTTCCTTATAACGTAATAGTATGACATCCTGTGGCTGGCAACAGCCAGTAGGTCCTAATCTTAGGTTAAAAGGAACTCAGATGGGGGTTTTTGAGTGTCTACAAATGGTAGACAGTAATGATTTATAAGGAGCTCACCAAGAAGAGCTGAAGTTCCCATCACTAGGGAGAAGGACCGTGCAGAGGTAGCAGGGGGACAGGGGAGAGTAAGAGGTATGGCAGTTAGCAGCACTTTTTCTAATGTGGGGGTGAGTAGGTATAATGTGAAACACTATTAAACAAGCTGTGTTTGTTCCTTCTCACCTCCATATCAGTGACAGCTCCTACCTCTCACCACTATACAGAACAGCTGCAGGTTTTTTGATCAGTGGTTATAATAATATCATTCTGAACTGGGCGGGCAAGTGCTAAGGCAGTTATGCATAATGTTTGCACATTGACCATTTGGAGTGTGTGGGGGATGGGACTAGAAAGCAACACTATTAGGCTAAATGTATACAAAATAGAAAAAAGCGAAGCGGCACTCACGATTCTCTAAAACCTTCTCTTTCTTTATTAGTAGCTCATCACAGGATAAACGATATACAGCAGCATGCCATTGACACAAACTGTTTGGGCAACGGCCGTTTCGCGCTACCGCGCTTCCTCCGGCCCCATGTTGCGGAAACACAGCTTTTTTTGTTGCAGATTTTGCTGTGTGTTTTTTTAAGCCAATGCCAGGAGTGGATTGAGCTGAAGGTAGAAGTATAAGATCTTCCTATATATTTCCCATTCCTTTGGTAGCCATTCTTGACTTTGGCTCAAAAAAACGCAGCAAAATGTGCAACAAAAAAAGCTGCGTTCCCAGAACGTCGGCCTTAGCTTTATAGGGTAATTTTACATGGTGGAACTTTAGCGGTGGAATCCACCACAAAAAATGCCACCTTCCTTTCATTTCAATAGGAGGCAAACACTACATTTTTTACTAGGTAAAAAGAAAATCAACTAGCAGAAAAATAAAGTGTCCTGACCAGTCTTCAGGTGAACTCCACCCCAACCTCCCACTGAAGTCAAGGGCAGTAGGAAATCTTTCTGCTGCCAGCAGGAAGATTTCCATGGAACATACATGACATGTTCTGCCAGAAAATATATATTCAGTATATTTAGTATGTGAAATGGTGCTACTTTCTTACATCTCCACCCTTGTTCAGCATGTAAAATCATACTTGCCAACTCTCCCAAGACATCCTGGAGGCTCCCAAAAAAAGGGGTATCCTTCCAGATTCTCTGAAGAGTTGGCAAATATCCTGGGCCTGGTGGAATGCTGCTTCATATGCCAGGCTAGCAGTCATTTTATATATGACTTGTTAACTTTATGTGCCAGTCACGTCCGAAATTGGAGTGTGGCCAGCACATTTCATACCAACATCACAAGAAAAAGGGGTGTGGTGATGTGTCCAAAGATTTGTGTCCTAACAAAAACTTTAGTGCTGTGGTGCACACATCACTCTTCTGAATGTTGGCAAGTATGTATAATTCCACTTTTTAAAAATAGTATTTGTGGTAATACATAACTTACTTAACTGTATTCTATCTATTTAGTGCTTATTTCATTATTGTCAATGTGGATCATTTCCCTGGGGTTACTCAGCGACTCAGTAGGGGGTACTTGTCTTACAAATATTGAGAAACACTGATCTAGTTTATTCAGTGAAAATCTCAAAGTCTAAAGAAGGGGTTTTAGCAAGAGAGATCTATATCAATCATCAGGACTATCAGTTCTGCCTCACAAACTGCATATCCATACTCTGTGATTAACAACTTGGCAACATGTGTTGAATATATATAGAACAACTTCCAAGGACTTAGCACAATTCACTGTACATGTATAGCAAAGCTGTAAAAGGAATCTATCACCATGTATTTATTTATTAAAACCAGATAGTGGGGGGCGTGGCCTGGACGCGCATGGAGTAGGTCGCGTGCAGGACCTTCTCTGCTCCACCGCTTGCAGCTGAGACCTGTGGACCCTTCAATACAGCGATTATGGGCAAGCGCTTACCGAGGAGGGTGGCCCCAGGCACTCCAGCACCTGTGGAGAGGTCTGGGAGAGCCACCCTGGACGGCTTCCTCACTCAGCAGCCTTCTCTGCCGGGCCAGGCTGGTGCGGGGCGGCCATCTTGGATTCCCTCCGCTCTTCAGGCACAGGGGTCGCAGCGCAGCCTTTCTCCTCCCGCGCTCCCCCTGTCAGCCAGCGGAGCACCGCTCCAGCAGAGATCCCTGTCGGCGCCTGGGCAGCCCAGAGCTTCTCCAGCACGAGTACTCCCACAGTCTCCTCACCCTGGGATGTCCCAGCAACTACACTTTGCTTCACCAGCACTTCTGGCAGAGCGGCATGAGAGGACCCCGGATGTCTCCAGCTCTCCAAGGGGCTCTGAGGTCAGTGGCTCTGCTCCCTCCCACACCGCTGATGAGTTACAGCCTGTGGCCACAGAGCTGGTCTCTGTGGCCCCCCACCTACTATCTTCCCCCATCGCCCCTCCCCTCCATAGCTCAGGGGGGGATGGCGCGGTGGAAGGCGCTGGCGTAGGGGCTCCTCCGCCCCACACTCCCAAGGATTATGGCTCCCCCCCTCCAGTCCTGTACCCCCAGAGCTGCCTCCCAGGTCCATCTTCAGCACTGCCACCTTTGGTGGACCTCCTTCCTCAACTACCTACTAAACAAGACCTTAAAAGTATGGTTGCGGAAATCACAGCATCCTTCCGATCTGAAATTGCTACCCTCCGCACTGATTTACACTCTATTGCTAATCGAATGGATACGCTGGAGAATGACCATGACACTACCAGGGACTATGTTGCCTCGCTGCATGATACTACCGCTAACCAGGGATCAGCTATACGGGACATGCAACGTCACTTAGAGGATCTTGACAACAGGGGTCGGCGCAACAATATACGCGTCAAGGGACTCCCGGAAGCTGACCAATCTGAGGATCTGCCTGCTCTGCTGGAGGCTGTCTTCAACACTATACTGCAGGAGCCCCCGTCCCACAAAATTAAGTTTGACAGGGCACATCGAGCCCTTCGACCCAGAGGATCCTCCGCTGCACCCCGTGATGTCATCTGCTGCCTCCACGACTTCACCCTTAAAGAGGCTATAATGAGCAAGGTGCGCAAACTCAAAGACTTTGAATTTGAGGGAGCTCAACTACAACTTTATCAGGACCTTTTGCTAATCACCCTCCAGAAACGCCGCCATCTCCGATCCCTCCTCCAGATCCTTCAGGAACACCAAATTCCTTACCGGTGGGGTTATCCGTTTGCTCTCATTGCACGTAGGGATGGTCGCTCCGCTACGCTTCGCTCCTTCTCGGATTTACCTCTCTTCTGCGACCTGCTGGATGTCCCCTTGCCGGATTTAACAGACTGGGAGCTAATCCCTCCACCCCCTCCCCCACCACCGGTTTGGCATCGACTGGAGCCCAGACGATGTCATGCACCCTCCGCGGCGGTGACCGCTCGGAGGCCCCGACTGGAGACTGGTTCCTGAGGAGGATGCTCCTCCTTGAGACGTGTTTTTTTTTTTTTTTTTTTTCCGGTAGTGCTTTGAAAACTGCAAGCCTTAGCGTTATGTTTGCTTCTCTTTTTCCTTTTCTAGGTCTACGGGTCTCATCTATTATGCTTATTATTGGATTGTTTTAGCGGAGTGGGGCGGGATGGGGTTCCGGTGACTCCCCTTCCATCCTTCTTTTTACTGGTGGTTGGGGATCTGCCGCCTCCCCTCCGACCTCTTGTCCACACTCTCCCCCCTAAGGGGATACTTGGACTGTGCGGCCATTGATCCTGGTTGGACCTCTGGCTGTCCTCACTGGTCCCCAGGCGAGTGACTTAGCCTCGCCCACAAAGTATTGTTTAATTGTTATACTTCTTACTTTGTCATTTATGTTGTCTTTTGCCTCCCCCCCTTTTCCACCCTCCCTCCCTGATCTAGAGACCTTGCCTCGACTTTGGGTTCCTGTTTGTGGATCGCCCTTCTGCCTCTTCGAGGGAAACCTGCCAGCGTCATGTGAGATGGGTGAGCTTATTACAATCCGCCACTGTCCTCCAATCCTGAGTCCCAATGGTTAGGTGCGTGACAATTAATGTCAAGGGCCTGGGTTCCAACACTAAAAGGCGCCATGTCCTTAGAGAACTCCGCTCCTTACGAGCGGATGTGGCGTTTCTTCAGGAGACTCATTTTGACCGCTCCGGTACCTTTGCCTTCGCTAAGCACTACTTTCCCATAGCCTTTTCGGCCTTCCACGATCGACGCAGAGCTGGGGTGGCTATCCTTCTTTCCCGTTCCTGCCCAATTACAGTGACAACCTCCCACATAGACCCAGGGGGCCGATTTGTTATTCTGGAAGGGCTCCTTCATGGTGCCCCGATTGTTTTATGCAATGTCTATGCCCCTAACGCAGCGCAGATCCCATTCTTGCGTCGGGTATTCTCCCGCCTGCGCGCTCTCCCGGCATCAGCTTGGCTTGTGGGGGGAGACTTTAACATGGTCTTCTCTGAACGGGCGGACCGATTGGCGTTACCCCAGGGTCCAACCCCCCATAGGATGGCTCAGCTTGCACGGGAGTTCCGTAAGCTGATCCGCGCCCATTCTTTGTACGACCTTTGGCGAGTGGACAACCCTACTGCACGCTCTTACACCTTCTTCTCTCACCCTCATAACACTCACACCCGCATTGATTATTTCTTTGGTAATGCTCCCGCCCTTCGTTTGCTCAGGGACACGAACATTGGCTCTCTCACCTGGTCTGACCATGCCCCAGTTGTGGTTACTCTATCTACGACCCCAGTGCCTACTCGCCAATGTCATTGGCGTCTTAACGAAACATTGCTCAAATCACCGACTTCCCTCGAGATCCTGCGCACACACTTGATGGATTATTTTAGGGACAACTTAGGTTCGGTAAACTCTCTTGCTATTCTCTGGGAAGCCCATAAGGCGGTCATGAGAGGACATTGTATCGCATTGGCTTCTAGGCTTAAAAGAGACAGACAGGCCCAGGAACAGCTTCTCCAAGCTCGTATTCGGTCCCTTATGACAACTTTGGCAACACATCCATCCCTGGGGGTTCTTCGCCGTTTGGTTTTGGCACGGGCTGACCTCCGTGATTTGGAGACCCGCCATGTGGAACGACTTCTCCTTTATACTCGCCAGAGGTTCTTTGAACGAGGTAATTAGTCTCACACCCTCCTGGCAAGAACCCTCAGGGATCATCAGGCCTCCTCCACACCACACTCTGTCCGTGACTCCACGGGTACCCTTCAACACCACCCTGACGCTCTGGCGCTGGCGTTCCACTCTTACTATTCTAAGCTGTATAACTTACCCCCCCCCCGTGAGCACTACCCCCTGGGGATGACTCAACACTGCTAGAAGACTATTTAAAGGATTGTTGTCTCCCACGCCTGCCTCCTGAGGCCTTGACTTCCCTAAACACTCCCATCACCAGGGAGGAACTAGAGGGGGTCCTGAGGGACCACCCAAATGGGAAAGCCCCGGGCCCAGATGAGTTCACCTACAATTATTGTAAGGTTTTCCAGGGTGAACTTTCTGCTCATCTATTGTCCCTCTTCAATTCCTTCCTCTTAGGCTCCCCCATACCCCCGACTATGCTCTCCTCACTGCTCACATTGGTCCCTAAACCGGGTAAGGACTTGCAGGACTGTGCTAATTATCGACCGATTGCTTTGCTGAACGCGGACCTGAAACTCTTTACCAAACTCCTAGCCAATAGGTTAAATGCTTGGCTCCCTCTGCTTGTCCATAAGGACCAGGTGGGATTCATCCCCTGTCATCAGGGTGGTGACAACACCAGGAGGACTGTGGATTTGGTGGAGGTGGCCAATCATTATTCTACCCCGGCCCTTCTCTTGAGTCTGGACGCTGAAAAGGCTTTCGACCGCATAGATTGGTCGTTTATGCATGCTACGCTTATGGCGTTTGGGCTCACGGGACCTTTCCTCACAGCTATCCAGGCCCTCTACTCCCTACCCACAGCAGCAATCAAGCTTCCCCATGCATCCTCACCCTTCTTCCCTATTCGAAATGGCACTAGGCAGGGTTGCCCCCTGTCTCCCATCATATTTGCCCTCTGCATTGAACCGTTGGCAGCCAAGATTAGGCGAGACCCTAATAGCAAGGGGATCATGGTCCAGGATAAGGAATTTAAGGTCTCTCTTTTCGCAGATGATGTACTCCTCACTCTCACCTCCCCTCATACTACCCTTCCAAACTTGTTGCGCTTGCTGGAGACCTATAGCGATCTCTCAGGATACAAGGTGAACCCTGCAAAGACTGAGGCACTCCCACTCAACATTCCACAGGACCTTCTCCTCCGCAGTAATTACAATTTCCAGTGGCGGGAGTCCTCTATCCGCTACCTGGGAGTCCATATATCCACCTCCTACGCGACCCTCTATTCGGCAAACTACCCGCGGTTGTTTCGTGAGTTAAGAGCCCTATTGGACAAATGGCAACCCTTACCCATCTCCCTTTTAGGGAGAATTGCCGCGGTCAAGATGACTCTCCTTCCGAAGCTACTGTATTTTTTCGAGACACTCCCGGTTGCGATTCCTCGGGGAGAATTACGGAACCTGCAGAAAGCTATTTTTCAGTTTATCTGGCAGGCAAAACGACACCGAATACCCAGATCTGTTATGCTGGCGGATAGGGGGTCTGGGGGTATGGCCGTCCCACATCTGCTACATTACTATTGGGCGTCCCACTTGCGCCATATCCCACTTTGGGCGGCTATGCCAGCATATACTAGATGGGTGCAGATAGAGAAGCTCTGGCTGGCTCCCATGCACCTTAACGCGCTTCTGTGGGTTGGCTCTCCCCCCGCTCCCCCTGCCTCGTACCTGCTGGGCCCTATTCGGTTTACTAGATCTATTTGGTCTGCCTGTCGTACTAGATTCTCCCTGATGTCCCAGCACTCATCTATGGTCTCCATATTATACAACCCCCTTCTCCCGGAAAGCCTGACCTCTGCCATGACTAAGGTGTGGTCTAAAGCTGGTCTTTACCGGATTGCGGACATGGTTGATCCTGGAACCTTGGAACTCAGGTCCTTTGCCTACCTTATAGCTAACCAAAACCTGCCAGGTACTGAATGGTTCCATTATTTACAGGTGGTTCACTTTGTCCGCTCCCTCCATGGGTCCCTTAAAGTGTCACTGCCCACCGCTTTTGAAAAGATTTGCCGTGCAGGTACGTCCACTAGGGGCCTTATATCCTCGATTTACCAACTTCTTACCTCACAAACTACAGGCTCCCCAGTTACCCATCGCTATATGCTTAAATGGGAGGAGGCGGTGGGTAGACCCATCTCCCAGGAACAGTGGCGGATTGTATGGTCTCGGGCCCAGAAATCATCTCAGTGCATTACATTTCGGGAAGCGCAGTATAAGTTGTTGATGCATTGGTATCATACCCCAGCTCTCCTCCATGCTTTAAATCCTTTGGTTCCCCCATGGTGCTGGCGCTGTGGAGCTGCGGTGGGTACCCTGCACCACATCTTTTGGACGTGCCCTCTCATCCTGGGTTTCTGGAGGGAGGTCAGGACTTTGGCGACTACTCTCTTTTTGCAAGAGGTCCCTCTTGACCCTCTGGTCTATCTCCTGAACCTTCCCCCCAGGCACCTGAGCAATAAGTCATCCAGGCTTTTCTTGCACCTTTGTACTGCAGCTAAAATTCTCATAGCTAGAAACTGGAAGAAAGTGAGTCCCTCATCTGGTCTTGAACTTGTGGCTAGAGTGAAGGATGTGAGGAGTCTTGAATGCCTGACCGCGGGCCTAAACAACTCACAGGAGGCCTTTGGGGCTATCTGGGCGCCCTGGGATATGTATTGTACATCACAGGGTCTCTGATCTCTAGTCCTCTTCTCCCCTCCCCTCCTTTCTTCTGCTTCTACCCTTGTCTTCTTAATCCCTTCATCCCTCCCCTCCCTTGTTTACTGTCTAATTTGAATGCATATTGCTTAAGGGAGAAGAGGCGGATAGCCTCTACCTACCTCATTGTTTTCTGCTTGTTTGATCTTTTTTCTCTTTATACCTTGTTAATTAAAAATTTTTTCAATAAAAATTACAGTTAAATAAAAAAAAAAACAGATAGTGAAACATATCATTTTTTTCTAAGTGATTATGGGAGCTGTCATCTTGCCTGAGCTTTTTCTCTGCTCTGTTAACAGCATTTAGTGATATGAATTACAGCATAGTCATGACCATAGACAGCAATGGTCTGGAGCTGATTCAACAAGTTCTATGGGAGAGTTTTCTAGACGATCCCTGTGAAGGGAGGAGGAGTAGATAGGCTGTGATATCATCTATTGTCAGTACTAGATGCAATGATTATGCACTATGGTTGTTATCTGTAGATGTATCAACTTCTGTTGTGATCTTGTATGTTGTGTTTGTGATGCACATGAGATGACTGCAGCAATGTAAAATCTTACAGATTTGGCAAGTCACAGTCTATTATTAGAATTATCAGCCAGAGTGAAAATTGCAGGATACTGTACTTTAAAAAAAATATAGATAGATAGATAGATAGATAGATAGATAGATAGATAGATAGATAGATAGATAAATGGAAAATTAAAAATATATCATCAAAAATTCATAGTAATATGTTTCACATAAAAACTTGGTTTAAGAAATAGATAATTTTTGGTGACACATTCCCATTAAAGTGGTCACTTTTCCTAGTAATAGTGACCAAGTTAAGGTACTTGCTGTTCATGGCCACAGGTTATCTTAACATGTACTGTAGCAAATGGGGAAATTATGACATCCACCATTTCAATGATTGATGATATTTACCAGTTAATTCTGAATTGACAGTCACAGCTTAACTGGGCACCAGAGGCATAGCTAGGGGTTCAGCACAGGGGGGGGGGGGCAAACACATCCAAGTGGGCCCCCAACTCAGGTATACCAACACTATCACTATACGGTGACCGTATAGTGGTAGATTGTGGTTCTACACAGGGCTGTGAAGACCAGTTACGTAAATACAGTACAGGAACAATGTTGTGACTTACAGGTGACATCTCTGACGGTTTACATTTATCGTCTCTTCCATCTGGACCGCCATGACCACTTCTTCCAGCTGTGACTGTAAAGTTTGTAACACAGACATCTTTGGCTCCTCACTTTTCCAGGCACTTGACCCACATTGTCCTCAACTACATAAACTCTCCATCCTGCTGCTACCCCAATTATAAAATATATGATATTAAATCCCCTGGAAATGAATAATAACCCCATGTGCCTTTTTAATTTAATACTGCCCCTCAATTAATAATTCCCCCTAATTAATAATGCCCTGTTTACCCCCTTAAATCAATTTAATGCCCGAGTGCCACCTAAAATTAATATTGCCCAATTCCTCTATTATTAATTACACCCTCTTATGTCTCCTTGTATACATTATGCCCTCTTACATAAATGCCCCTCTGTATTAATAATGCCTATTAATAACCCCTTTGTATTAAAGACGACCTTTCATGTTCTCATGCATATGCGGTTTTATATACCACTAGAAAGCTGACAGTGCACTGAATTCAGCACACTGTCGGCTTTCCCGTTATGTGCCCCGGTGGAGGAGATATCGGTGCCGTTAGTTTCGGCTCTGATCTCTCCTCACCGTTAGAAGGGCGTTCCTGATAGTCTAGCATCATCGCTGGGCTATGAGGAACGTTCCCCCCCCCCCAAGACTTGTACTGGGGGAGGAGACCTTCCTCATAGCTCAGCGTCATCACAGGGCAGTAAGGAACACCCCCTCTGACAGTACAAGGCTATGTTAAAGTACTGTCAGGGGGGCCTTCCTCACAGCCCAGCGATGACGCTAGACTGTCAGGAACGCCCTTCTGACAGTGGGGACAGATATGTGCCGAAACTAACGGCACCAATATCTCCTCCATCGGGGCACATAACGGGAAAGCCAACTGTTGGCTTTCTAGCGGTATATAAAATCACAGGTTCATGAGGACATGAAAGGTCCTCTTTAAAGGGGTTGTCCAGGAAGTGGACAAATCACAGTGGAGGTGGGGTAGGTGATAAAAAAATCATACTCAGGCTGGGTTCACACCAACACTTGAACCCCGTTGAGGGATTCTGTTCCTCATTCCGTTACAAAAATGCAGGCCTTTTTTCTCCGCATTTTTCAGGTAGAAACCACACAGAAACCCAGCAGACCCCATTATAGTCCGCAGGTAACCGCTTTACAAGTGAATTGGGTTTCCGTTTTTCAGGTCCCCAAGTGGACCCGAAAAACAGAAACCGAGCGCTACTGTGAACCCAGCCTTAGCTGTCCCCAGTGCTCTGGTGTCTGCCGCCACTGTCTGTTCAGACACGTGCCATACGTGACTGCTGAGGCCATCAGTGGCCTTAATATTGGCTGGAAAGGACCCAGTTATGTATATGAGTGACATCACCGAGTCTTTTCCAGCCACTTCTGAGATCAATCACGTGCAGTGCAGGACTTGTGGCAGGGAAGCGGCGTGCGTGTGCCTGGACAGACAGCAGCAGACGGCTGCGGACATCGGTAGCCCGGAGACAAGTATTTTTTTTTTTATGTTTCACCTTCCCCGCCTCCTCTCCAATTTGCCCAATACAATCCTTACCAGTAAACTTTATTATTCCCTAGAAAACCCCTTTAATACTGTCCAATGCCCCCTAATATTATCTCCCCATTGACCTTTCACTATAATTTATATCCTCTTTTATTAAAGCCCCCTAATACCCCTTATATTAGTTATGGCCTCTTATCTAAATTCCCAGTGCTCCCAATTGACCTCCTCTATGTATTCCCCCCACCCCCAATTACAATGCCCAAAGTGAGTTAATAAAAAAAGTGGATGCTACTCACCTACCTCCGATCCCCCGAGGAGGAGCCTCAGCCACCAATATTGCCACCGCTTACTAAAGAAGCAGGACCTGCGTCCTGGCGCGGACGGCGCAGGACAATGATGTCATCGCGCAAACGTCTGTGCCAGGATGCAGACGTTTTAGGGCAGCTCGTAGGCCACAGGCCTGAAGTGGCTTGCGGTTTACGAGCTACGTACGTGTAGATAATGTATTTTAACTGTATCGGTGTCATGCAGACGCCGTTGCAGTTAATATGTGAGGTGAGGGTAACCTGTGTTGCGGCGGCCCCGAAGTGGGCCCCCGAGATTCAGTGGGCCCGGGGCCACCGCCCACCCTGCCCCCCCCGCTAGCTACGCCTCTGCTGGGCACAAAACAATACATTTCCCCACAGATCACAGTGAAATTTGTATTGATTGGTGCTGTGGATAGTGGTGCTGTGCACCAATCATTATCCTGTATCGGAGGTGGTCTCACATCTTTGCTGAACTTAGTTGGTCTGTACAGAATGACTAAGTGCAATTGAAGCAGCCATTTTAAAATAATGTTACCACTTTGCTACCATAGTCTGGTTAGCAATGATGATAAAAATGGATGTATACTTATACTGTCCTGGGGATGTAGTGTGATCTGGAAATATGAAATATCAGTGATTGGATTGCAGTTTTTTTAACCTCCTCAATTCCCTCTCTCCCACTCTCCATTGACTGTCCCTCTTCAGCACAGCATCCATCTGTCTGTGTGCACCTGCCTAGTGCTGAATAGTGACACATTACTATTCGTTATCATTATGTGTAATTTTGGGGGATGGTTCAGGGATAATTCTGTTCTTTTTTTTTTTTTTTTTGCACTCATGGAGTTTATATGTGCACCGATCAGCATCTTTGCTGCTTTTTTGTTTCACGAGTTTTTTTTTAAATTATTTTTGTCATTTTCTACCCTCCCCATCTGTTTGCATGCATCGTGAAGTTGCTGAGCACTAATTATTGACACAAATCTGTGCTCAATTTCTGGCACTTTTTTCATGTAAAAATAAATAAAAATAATAGTGGTTAGGAGCCCTTATTTACCTACTTAGGCAGAGCACTAGTGTATCGAGGGTGGCATTTAAGGCAGTTTTATATGGACAGAAGTATTGGGACACCAACACATTAGACCTACAGTTTTTATGAAATCCCATTCTAAACTCATAGGCATTAATATTGATATTAGGTTTCCTCTGCAGACTTTCTGCTACCTTTATACCTATAGGGAAACCGCTGGCGTTTCTGTAAATATAATTGACATGCTGCAGTTTCCAAAAAAGCAACGGTTTTGGAAATTGCAGCGTTTCTGCTGCGTATATTTCTTTACAATGTGTAGATGGGATTCACTTTGCAGTGACTGTAATTCCGCTGCATTTACGCCATGTGGGGTCCCGGGCTTCAATAGGGTTTAATAGCAATTCACTAATGATAGGCCTGGAAACTATTGCTGTGGGAGAAAAAGGGTTACATTTAGCTGCCAGAAACACATGTGAAAATATCCTCAAAGATGGCAAGGTCATAATAAATAATAATAAATGGAAAAATAACACTGCCCATAAAAACTGCAAACTTTCCCCACAACTATACTGTACACATATATATCAAAATGACCCCAAATGGTTAACCCTTTTTAATTAAACCTTTAATGCAGAATCACATAAATGTACGTCATCTGCAAGAGGTACTGTAACTGACAGTCAGTAGATGTTTGACTTTTTAGGTAATGTGGTCAATGGTGATCATGACATGTATGGCTTTGCATACCTATCTGTGACATCCAATGTGTCCCCCAAAGAATTAAAATACATATATTTGGTATTGCTTCAACCATAACAACACAATCTATTAAATTACCATACAATTTAACCCATACAGTAAATGTTTTTTCTAATGAGTAAAAGTATCGTAACAAGAAAATCATATTGGGCATCACCATAATTGTGCACACCTGCAGAATAAAGTTGACATACTGTATATGCTCTATGGTCAACATTGCAAAATTTATCATGCATAAAACAAAGGCAGGCTTGCAGTTTTTTTTCCATTCCTCCCAATAAAGAGTTAATAAAAATTAATCAATTAATTATATGTACCCCACAATGTTACCACTGAAAAATTCAACTCATCCTGCAAAGACCAAGCCCTCAATAAGCTATATTGATGGAAAAATAAAAAAGTAACTACTCTTTGAAAGTGATGATAAAAATATGAAAAAAAAGACTTGGCTATTAATGCCCAAATATGTCCAGTCCTTAAAGGGATAAACACTGACAATTTTGTATGTATATTACTGTTGTTTAGACGCTTTAGAGCAGTATTATCTGGGCAATGTAAAAAGTATTACATATTCTGCAAGGATTGATTTATTTATTTAGAGGGTCAACTTATGCTATAGATGCTTGAGATCTATATGTGCTGTCCCAGTACTTATTTCTCTAACAAGAGTCTATCAAAGCAAACTGTTTAGTGATAGGGTGCCTATTATCAGCAGCAATTACACAGCATCATAGCAACAAATATCTCATAAAGTCACAATTAAGAAAAAAACATAAAGTATAGTAAAGTGTGTACTCATTTACTGTATGTATGATAGCGATTATATGAATTTCAATTAATTGGTTGTAAGCCAGCGCTGTCAATTTATCATGTGACTGGCACTTGAAATAAAGCTTTATTTGTTTGCATTTGAAATGCTCGCATCCACCCCCCTTGGATTGTAGGTGTGTGAGTTGTTGCATTATCAGCATTCTGCACCTGTGCTATCTTCACCAGAGAGCCTGTCTGCACCCTGCATAGAACTATGGTTTAATCTGATATCAGGCAAGTGTGGCCCCTTTTTCAATTATTTGATTATAAATTTTTAGATACATGTCTATGAAATATTATCTTTCTTTCATTCCAGAATGTTTAAATGGTTATGTAATTAATTATTCTTTTTGAACCTACACATCAATCTGTATTCACTGACAAAACATTGGGAAATTAACAACTGCTAAAATCTTGTGTAGAATTTTAATCCCTCAAGGTTCAATGTATGAATTAATGAATTGACTTACATAAGACCTGAGAAAGTTTTACATTAGCAAGTCTAAGGACAAAGGAAAGCTAAGAGAAGACATGGACTGATGTAGAGAACAGTACATGATTACAGAAAGAAGAAAAAACCTTTGTCAAGGAGAAGAATCCTCAAGACACCCATTAATTTAATTCAGTGAAAAAGAATACAGCTTAATTGTAAAAAGAGGAAGGGCTTGAAGCATAGCTATTTCGTAAGTAGTAGCTAGTAGAACTAAGCAAGTGTAACCATACAAAATATGAAAGGCTTGCTGATAAAAAAGGGGATACAGCTATTTTAAATAACTCAAAATATATTAAATAAAACCAGTTTTGCAGAAATACAGCCTTTTTGATGCAGATTTTGCTGCATTTTTTTTAGCCAAGAAAATGGCTACAAAAGTTAATGGGAAATATATAGGAAGTACAAAAAAACAAAAAAAGCTGCATTTCCGAAACATGGTACCTCAGCCTCAAACATTATTATTATTATTTATATATATACGTATATATATATATTTTTTTTAATAGAAAGCTTCACACTGGCTCTGAAGACAGCATGTGTGAAATTTAAGGCAGAAAAAAATGCAGCTTCCTGGAAACAATCAACAAGCTGTTTGATTTGGTAGGCCTTATTCACATGTCTGCATTTCATGTATGTATGATGTCCAGATTTTTTGCATGAATAACCTACAAATGAATAACCTACAAAACTCTATACTAGGTAAAGGTATAGGGTGCTCACTCCTCCTAAATGTTTAACACATGCCAGGAATGACGTAGCTCACAATAACAATAATTATACCACAAATGTATAAATAAATCCAAATAATTTTATTATAAACACAAAAACAAAATTAAAAACATAAAAGGTTGAGGTTGCAGTTCACAGTTCTGGGTATAAATACAATGATGTTCAATAGTGTACAAGTCATATTTATATTATCTCACCAGAAATATATATAAAGTGCACTATATATATAAATAAATGTGTACCAATTCAGAAAACAAACCCCAAAATAAATAAATAAATTGTACTTTGCATAATTAATTAATCAATACAAAATTGCATGTACCTGGGAATCTTGATTATAGCATAAAGCTAATGTGCTAATATTCATATAATGGAAACTATAATAGTATGTAGTGATTGCACAGCAAGGGAATTCCCCACGATATTGATCCCAGGATCACATTATACGGATCAGGCAATAGAGTATAAATAAATAATATATATCAATCACCATGATAATATACACCAATCCAAATAAAAATGCTGATCCCAAGAGGGGGGAAAAAAACTTCCTGATTGCATCCATTTTTCACGGACCCAGAGACATAAAAAATATACAAAAGTAAACAATAAAAATATTGATCTGCTTTTCACAGATGTGAAAAGTGAGTCAACCATAGACAGCACACCATCCGCAAATAAATAGGGTGGGGTGCTGTCCGTGAAAAGGACCTTGCATATCCGTGAATGCAAATGCGTGAATAAGGCCTTATTTGTCCTTTTAGTATATAAAACTATATAAAACTAACAGCCATAATATGGTGAAGTGAAAACCATTCATTATCTTATGACAATGGCACAAATTGGGGTACAAATTGCTGTTTGAGGCTAAGGCCCTACTAGCAGGCCACAGCGAGAAAGTGCTGTGGGAAAAAACATGGCGGAATCGCATCACGGTTTTTCCCACAGCACTTTTCACAGAAAGTCTGCAGAGTTTTCCTCTACGGACTTTCTGCTTCAATTATACCTGTAGGGAAACCGTTGTCATTTCCGTAGGTATAATTAACATGCTGCGATTTCCAAAAACTGCAGTTTCCAAAACCGCTGCGGATTTCCGCTGCGCATCTTTTTCTGCAATGTGTGGATGGGATTCGCTGGAATCCCACCCATTTTGCAGGGACTGTAAAACGCTGTGGTTTTTGCTACAAGGGCCCCAGCCTTAGGCCACTTAGACATACAGACTTACAAGACCTTCATGAATGGTAGGTTATATATAATCAATTACTATATACCTTTATCCCTGTAGACTCCCAAAGGTCTGGCAGGACTTGGTGGATCTATTTATATAGATTATAATATCCAGACAATAACATCTCCTCTCTAAAAGACAAGTGGAGGAATTTTTTTGAGAATACAAATATAAATTCAGCATTTTCTGTCTTGCTCTTAAATGCCAAAGGCTATAATATCTTGACCTTTCTCTATTTGAGATCTACTTCCAATCTTTATTTTACTTTATAGGCTATTACTAGCAAAATATCAAATTATTGCTCCAACTGATGACATAGTGCTGGTATTTTTTAATCAGCTCACTATACAGTAAGGCTAGTTGCAGATGACTGTGTGGATTTTGCAGTCTGCAAACTACTAATTAGTCTTCAGTTTTTGTGGACAGAGTGTCTTCAGTGTGTGTTCAGTGTTTCTTCAGCATCAGTGATTTATGTCCACAAAAATGGACAGAGTGTCTTTAGTGTGCCATCAGTATGTGATCCTAGTTTGCGGATCCACCATAAAAAACACAGTTGACATCTAATTATATCCCTAGCTTGTCCGTGAAAACGGACAGCACACTGATGACACAGTGAGTACATCAGTGTGCCGTCCTAGGTTTTTAGTCTCCCATAGGCTTCTATGGGCAATTCCGTTCCACAAAAACTGAACAGAATGTTCTATCTGATGCGGCGCAGAATCATGGCCCGCACACTGATCAGTGAAAAACATGGTCGTGTGCATGTACCCATAGAAATTAATGGGTCAGTGAGTAATCCACGAAAAATAAGGATAGCACACAGATCTCACCCACGGTCGTCTGCAAGAGGCCTTAAAGGTTGTCATATTGTCAATACATTACAATCATTAATGGGAAATTTTTGCTTCTGCTAATAGGCATATGTTAGCTACTTAGAGAGCATTACTTTTTTATTAACCCCATCCCGACATTCGGCGGATGTCGGGTATTTAAATGGTGGGTGCTCAGGAGCAGAGCGGCTGCCATAGCTGCCACACTGATCTCAGGCGTTAAGGCCCCCGGCATCTCGGTCAAAGCTGACAGAGGCACCATTTTCCATGGGGCGCATGGACACAGTCATTTTGGCGAAGAACGCCAGCAACCGGAATGAGATCCGGGCCCAGCGATCCGTTGCCATGACAGCTGAGAGCCTATAGAAGGCTCCAGGTTTGTCTGTCATATAAATGCCAGTATTTTGCAATACATTAGTATTACATTTGTGATCAGACCCCTGGGGTTCAAGCAGGGCCGGTTTTAGACAAAGTGGGGACCTGGGCAAAATTAAAAGCAGGGCCCCAAATGCTGAAATGCAAACAACACCATCATCTTGCAGTGGCAACCCCTATAATAACGCCTCCTTTCTGCCAACAAAAAAGTAATAACAAGCCCCATTTTACCACACACAATTCAAATGAGCACCTTTGTACCACCTAATAGATTTTTGCACCCAGTCATCAATTATTATTGCGCCTCTTTATAAATAATAATCCCTGCTTATAAATAATATTACACTTTATCAGTAATAGCTCCCTTATAAATGATAAATAGTGCCCTGTATCAGTAATATTCCCCCTTATCAGTAACAGACACCCCGTAAAAATAATACTGCTCCCTTATAAATAATGGCCCCCTCATAAATAATAGTTACCCTTATAAATAATAGTCCTCATTATCACTAATAGCCCCCTTTATAAATAAGCCCATTTAACAATTATACCCCCATTAAAAACAGTTTCCTCTTATAAATAATAGCTCCCCCTTATAATGGATGCCTTACATATAATACTGTAGTTCCCCTCTTATAAATAATAGCCCGTCTTATAAATAATAGTTCCCCATTATAATAGTCCCCCTCATATTTAAGTTTCCCAATTATATATAGTAACCCACCCTTATATATAATAGTTCTCCGTTATACAGTGTCGGACTGAAGGGCCTTAGGCCCACCAGTGGAACTTGTTCTGGGGCCCCACCCAACAGCTTCCTGGTACTAGCCTACACCACGGCTCCTTCACTGAAGTCTTACATATGTGCTGACTATCTGGCATTACTGAGTATGTTCCCAGTATAGTCAGCCCCTATAGTACTGTGCAGGCCCCAATAACTCCATAGCCGGTTCATGCACAGTATTGTATGGGGAATGACATGGCCATAGAGCACTACACGTATGTGCAAGATTATAGTGAGGGAGCTGTGATGAAGATATAACACACAGGGCTGCCAGCAGGAATTTTGAGCTCCCCCCATAGTATAATGTTCCACATGGTATATAATGCTCCATGGTATAAAATGCTCCCCTGAGCCCTCCACAGTTTCCCCACATGGTATATAATGCTCCACAGTGGACCCACACAGTATAAAATGCTCCCCTGAGCCCCCCATAGTGGCCCCACATGGTATATAAGGCTCCACACAGTATACTACCTTAGTGCCCCCAGACAGTACAGTATGCTTCCCAGCAGCCCCACACAATATAATATGCTCCATACAGTATAATATGCATCCCACAGTGCCCCCCCGGGTATAATGCTCTACAGTGGCCTAACACAGTATAACATGCTCCACAATGGCCTCCACATAGTATAATATACTGCCCAGAGGGGTTCCCTCAGTATAATGCTTCACAGTGGTCCCTCACAGTATAATATGCTCCCCACAGTCCCCCCCAGTATAATGCTCTACAATGGCCCCACAGAGTATAAAATGCTCCCAAGAAGCCCCACACAATATAATAAACTCCACAGTGGCCCCACACTGCCCCTCCCCCCAGTATAAAGCTCCACAGTGGCCCATAGTATAATATGCTCCCCAGAGGGCCCCCTTTAGTATAATACGCAACAGTGCCCCCCAGTATTTTGCTCCACAGTGGACACACGCAATATATTATGCTCGCCAGAGTGTTCTCCCAGTATAATGCTCCACAGTAGGCCTCAAGCAGTATAATATACTCCCCAGAGGGCCCCCTAGTATAAAGCTCCTTAGCTCCCCCCGAATAACGCCCCACAGTGGAGCCATGCAATATAATATGCTCTGCAGATGGCCCCCCCAGAATGATGCTCCACAGTGACCCTACACAGTATAACCTGCTCCAGAATGGCCTCCACACAGTATAATATACTGCCAGAGGTGCCCCCCCCCCCCAACGCCTGCCCTGGGTTCAAGAATCCTATGGGGTCTAATAAATAAAGTATTAAAAAAAACTATAAAAAAAAATCTAAAAAATTCAAATCACCCCCCCCCTTTCCCTAGATTACATATTATAAATTTTGGAGTTTTCTTATGATCCTATATTGCTCTGACCCAGTAACCCTTGTTTCTTTGTTTTGTGGTTGACAGGGTTACTTTTTAAATTTTGTAACTTCGTGTTTTTTGATATGTGTTATTTATCATTTTTTGTCTTTGTCTTTACTGAAGTAAGTTATCTGATGGTGATATTATGATCTGGAACTCCATCTACGCCATGGCATTCAGCCATCCTACTTGGAGAATGTGGCAACTATGGATTGTCTACAAATATTTTAATTAATGAAATTTTTTTTTTCACACTTATGTAATCTTTATTTCATTCACCTGCTCACATTTATCATATACTAGCAGAAGGACCCGGCTTCGCACGGGTACATCTCATTTTTTTGTTTGTGTAGTGGCCCCATAAGAATTGGCCAGTTTTGCACTTGACATCCAGTATGGCAGTCCAGTATAGGTATAGTCTATTTATGGCTGTGTTGCTATGGAAACCTGGTAAATGAAATGTGAACTTATATTGGCTGATGCACATCATATGACTGAATATTTAAGGACCTGTGAACTGCTATTGACTCATACTCATCGGTTGTTATGGAAAACCTGGAGTAAAGCTATGTGTATGTGACCTTGTGTAACAGTGTCATCCACAGCGCCCTGCCCCATTAAAGCTGACCCACAGCAGTGAAGAAAAATGGCTGGGTTGTTATGGAAACATGGAGTGCAGCTGTGTGCATGTGGCTGACAATGCCTTGTGAGATTGGAGACGGACTTGGGTCTGCTAGAGAGCTTTCATTAGCTCGAGCAGCAGCCATGTGTTTTGCTGCAGGGGGCATGAATAGTTTAAAAACGTTTCAATTTATAAGAATGCTGACATCCAGTATGGCAATCCAGTCAGTGGCGTAAATACCGGCGTAGTTGCGGTAGCGGCTGCCACAGGGCCCGGGACATTATGGTTCCCGGCAGGCCCCTGATGTTTTTTTTTTTTTTTAATAGGCCATTACCTGCTGGTGTAACACCAGCAGGTAATGGGCCCTATTTTCTTACCAATCCCCGCTCCGGCTCACAGCCGCCTGCACTTCACCTTCTGCGGAGGCGTCTGTGAGC
This sequence comes from Leptodactylus fallax, assembly GCA_947044405.1. Classification (NCBI taxonomy): domain Eukaryota; kingdom Metazoa; phylum Chordata; class Amphibia; order Anura; family Leptodactylidae; genus Leptodactylus; species Leptodactylus fallax. The sequence goes on from CAMRHE010000021.1 coordinate 8,101,110, forward strand.
AGGAGCGGGAATCAGTAAGTAAGGCCTGCGGGCTGTGAACCCCACAAACCCTGCTATCATTATACTTTGGGGTCTTTTCAGGAATTTAGAAAAGCAGTTTGTGTGGGGGGGGGGGGCGGTTGCCGGGGGGATCCCATGTCAAATGTTCGCCTTGGGGCCCAGCCATTCCTAGTTACGCCACTGAGTCCAGTATAGGTACAGTCTATTTATGGCTGTGTTGTTATGAAAACCTGGTAAATTAAATGTGAACTTATATTGGCTGATAGACGTGATATGACTGAATATTTAAGGACCTGCAAACTGCTTTTGACTAATACAGGTCATAAATAGCTTGGTTGCTATGGAATCCTGTGTGCCTGAGGAGACTAAGCGCCTGCAAGCTTCTATTGGCTGTGACCGTGTGTATGGGTGAAAGACTTGCAGGCTTGTATTAGCTAATGCTGGTCATTTTTTGGGAATACTGCATCTCAGGAACGGTACATCCTTTAGAGCTGAGACCCAGTCTAAAATCTTCCCGGACACCTGATGTACATGTGTGCCAAATTTGGTGAGGATCGGTCCAGTCGTTTGGTCGCGCATAAAGAACAGACAGAAACTCATTTTTAGATTACTAATTATTAATTCTTGTTTATTAACATATAATATAATATTATCACATATTATATTATCACTTTATATGAATTTATTCATTTTTGTATTTCGTGTATATGCAGTCACTCACATCAACCCATCTTTCTCACTTTTATTTCATTGTTTTGTATTTATCACTTGTGTACATACGTGTATTTTTACCACTATCATCTCACTTTTTGCTTTCATTAATATATTTTGTTATTTTTATTTTTTGTATTCTATTGTGACAATTTACTCTCTCGTTCTGGCGTGTATATATATGCATTGTGTCGGCTGTACATTGTTTAGCTATATACAGTATACAGTAGTTGTATTATTATAGCACTTCGCCCGTATACTCCTTGTGCACATGTCCGGCTGGTGTAGTGTATAGGGATATGGCTGCTCCATGATATAGCGAGTGAAGACGCGATTTGCGCAATGACATCAACATCACGTTTGCACACTCGCGTCGTCACGTTCAAGCACCAGAGAGGTATCTGTTTACTCCGGGGCTCTCTATCAACTTGCGATCTGGACAGCCCACATACACCTGATTCTTATTATGCACCACTTATACATCGAAGCCTGTTACCACTGGCACCACCCCCAGACAAAAGCATTTCGCCGAAACGCGCGTTGGGTGTGTGTCAGCGGTATGGAGGTCTCTGTAATATACACAGCATTATGGGTATGTTTACATTCATTTACTTGATACTTTCCATTTACTGCTACATGTTTCCTTAGATGTTCAACCTATCTTTAGGTATTGGTAAATTTTTCATGTTTTTAAGGATTCTATATAGTGGGCTTTATTGCCATATCTTTAGATAAATATATCCATTTTTATTCATTTATTTATTTATAAACTTACGTGTGCGATGGTTATTTATTACTGATGGTATAAGTGTATTAGGCCTCCGATATCTGTCTGACACTATTTTGCTGTTTTGTTACATTCTCTATGTGAATTTTTTACCTTTAATGAAAGATATATATTTTGTCATATTTTCATTTGATTGTTTGTGCCACTCCCATTTTTCTTGTTTGGTTTTTTCACTACATATAAAGGTAGAAAATTACTGTGAAACATATACACATTAGAGCTCTAAAAAAATTATAAAAATATTTTTCCAGTGCGGTGAATGTCGTAGGGGAAAAAAAAAAATCAGAAGTGCCGCTGAAATTTTTATTTTTTTTTCCATTGCTTCACCTCTAATAAAAATTTGAATAGTAATCAAAGCTATAGACATTCCCCAAAATGGTAGAACTAAAAGTACACCTGGTCCCGCAAAAAAAAAATGCCCTATGCATCCCAGTACACAGAAATATAAAAAAGTTATGAATATGACAACTAGAGATGAGTGAAGTTTTCAAAAATTCGATTCGGCAACCCCGCCGAATTTTCAAATTCTATTCGATCTAAATTAATTCACAGCGAATAAACAGCTATTTCCTGGCTGCAGAGAGCCGGGGTGGGCGGCAAAATGGCGGAAGCCCTTGGATGCCGCGGTCATGTGTGTGTCTCTCTCTCTGTCTCTCTCTCTCTTTTTGTCTCTCTCTCTGACAAATTTTATTCATGTGGAAGAATCTGTTAACAAGCAAAGACACGCCTACCCAATCACATTACTAGAGAATATCTTGTGACCGTCTGATGTCACAAAGGTCCTTATTAAATATTCGTTACCGCGAAGCATCAGGAAATCCGGATGCAATGCGAATCGAAGATTTCCTGAAATTCGGATCGAATTCCACTTATGCAGCTTCGATACACTCATCTGTAATGACAACTTTAAGAAAAAAAAAATTCTTTTCAAAGTTTTGCATTTTTGTTAAGGGGTCAAAATGTAAATAAAACTATATAGCTTTGGTATCCACGGAATTGTACCAAAACATGGACTATAGGTGACATGTCATTTTGGCTGCACAGCAAACGCTGTAAAAACAAAGCCCATAGAAAAGTCACACAAAAGCACTTTTCCTCTAATTCCAACCCATTCTGAATTTTTTTTCCAGCTTCTCCGTACATTGTACAGAATAATAATAAATAGTACCATTATGAAGACTATTGTCCCGCAAACATTAAGCCCTCATATGGCTCTTTCAACAGAAAAATAAAAAAGTTATGTGGTTCAGAAGGCGGGGAGTCAAAAAAAAAAAAAAAGAAATTTGGAGCATTATTACTTTTAAATTGGGCACTCAGCATTATTACTTAAGTGGGGAAAAGGGAGCATTATTTCATGTTAGGGGCATTCAAGAAGGCACTATGAGCTTCTAGTGGGCATACAGGAACAATATTAATTTCACAGGCATTTTGTAGGCATTAATACTGTCTAGAGGTGCATGGGGTGATATTAAATTGAAGGAGGCCCAAATAGGGAATTTTACTGTGTACTGTGTACATTTTGCTTTTACATTGTAAGGGACACAGCAGTGTACTATATTTATATTGAGTCATAAAAGGAAAATTATAACTGTTGGGCACTTTTACTGTATGGGGCACAGAGATGATCACTATGTGGGGTACAAAGGATGTCACTATTACTATTTAGGATACAAAGGTGGAGATTTTACGGCATGGTGTACTGTTATCATCTGGGGTACAATATTGCCTGTTTTCCAATGTTATCTTTAAGTGGAATATTTGTCAGGCACTATTGATTTTATAGTGCTGCTTGTGTGACATTTTTGAGCAATGAGTTATGCCACTCTTATCTCTGAAGTACAGTATTTGGAGGCATATAAAGCAGAAATTTGCACAGAATCGGAGGTAACAGCAAGATGTGTGTTTGTAAAGTCACAATACAGGGATAATAACCACTGTAATATAATAGCACGGGGGTAATACATACACACAGATCACTATGTACACTGTGGAATGCATATGAAGATAGTAGTTTTAATTATGTCAAATATAGGCATTATGATATCCTAGTAACGTTATCATTAGCTATCACTAATTGCACCCTAGGCCGCAGTGGAAATGACCCCCTTAGGTGTTGTGCCCCATAGCAGGTGCTATGTCTGCTACCCTGGCAGTTAGCCCATGTTTATTGGTTAGCAATGTGCTGGAAAAGTGAGCCAAAGATGTTGGAAACTTTGTGAATACAATTCATGACAGAACAGGTCTTTATGGCAGCCTAGCCAAATGGAAAAAAAAGTGAAACCAAAAAAAAAAAAAAAAAGACAGCTACTTTAACAGAAGACATTACCTGTGAGTCACTAAAGTATAAAAGGGATAAAGGGAACTTCAGATAACCAGAGGTCTCCAGTAAAAAAGTTTTTGAAAATATAAAAAACTAAAAAACCTAAAAATTCTAATTACTCCTGTTTCCCTAGATTTGAAATAAATCGCTACCACGAACCCCACAAACCAGGCAGGGTACGGGGCCCGCGGCCAGCTGGAGATGGCCGGGCCCCGGACCACTATGATAGCGGTCGGGAAAGCCTGTTTCCCCTACCGCTATACATACTGTTATTGGAAAGGGGCCCTGGCATACTGCAGGCCCCTTTCCAATAGATGGCAGCGCAGGGCACCCAGGGGAGGTGACTGAAAATAATAAATACATATAACTCACCTCTCCTGGGCACAGCGCTCTCCGACGCTCTTCCATCATGACTGAGGCCTGTGATTAGGTCCCAGCTGTCACATGGGACGCGGCCGCGTAATGACGTCAGTGAGCCCCCACGTGACCGCTGAGGCCCAATCACAGGCCTCAGCAGCGACGTCGGAAGTGGGCCTGAAGACGCAGAAGATGGCAGGATGGAGCGAGGATGCCAAGGAAAGGTGAGGCAAGGTAAGTATGAATGTTTGTTATTTTTAATCACCTTCCCTGGGCCTCCGATTATTATACTCTGGGGTCTGAAAAGACCCCAGAGTATAATAATGGCACCGAAGCAGAGGGGGGCTGTTGGGAGCTTATAATACTGTGTGGGGGTGACTGTAGAGCATATACTACTGGGTGGGGCCACTGCAGAGCATATACTACTGGGTGGGGCCACTGTAGAGCATATACTACTGGGTGGGGGCCACTGTGCAGCATATAATACTGGGTGGAGCCCACTGTGGGGGGCATATAATACTGTGTGGGGGCCACTGTGGGAAACATATAATACTGGGTGGGGACCACTGCGGGGAGCATATAATACAGGGTGGCGGCCACTGTGTGGAGCATATTATACTGTGTGGGGCCACTGTGGGGAGCATATTATACTGTGTGTGGGGGGAGCAATGTAGAGAATATAAGGCTGTATGGGGGCCACTGTGGGCTATATAATGCTATGTGGGGGCCACTGTCGAGCATATTTTACAGTTTGGGGACCGTTTCATGTCAAATGTTCGCCTTGGGGCCCAGCCATTCTTAGTTACGCCACTGTCTGCAAACATATAAAAATATTGGCAAAAATATGGCAAACACCATAGTGGGGGAAAAAAAAAATCAAGAGAGCCAAACAGCTGTTTTTCACCATTTTGCTTTTTTTTTTTTTTTTTTTTTTTTAATGGTGTTAGGACAGGGCCCAATGTGGCGAATCCCATCCACACATTGCAGAAAAATAACCACAGCGGAAATAAGATAAGATAATCCTTTTTTTTTTTCTTTTTTTTAATAAACTAATTTTTATTTAAATTTTAATAGAATACACAACAATGGAAACAGAAATGTCAAATAAAATTGAGATAACCAAACAGAAAAATTGTCAACAGCACTGAAAGTATGGTGGGTAAGTCAACAAAGGAGAAGGGGAGAGAGGAGGGGGGAGAAAGAGGAGATGGGGGAGAGATCAAAGGCCATGTAGAATACAATATGCATCCCAAGACGACCAAATAGCATTGAAGGCCTCCGCATTGATTAAGGGAGGCAGTCAGGAACTCCACACTACGGACATCTTTAAAGTGGGGGTAGGTCCCAGTCAGGCATATCCAAGGTGGGAGTAATGTCCAAGGCTGAGCAGAATGATTGCAAGTCAGCATGACAAAGTAGGGTAGCTGAACGTCCATTGAATCTAGCGGTTAAGGCAAAGAGGAAGCCTCACCGGTATGGTATCTGACGGTCTTGTAGCAGCTGGAGGAGGGGACGTACAGTAGATGTCTTTGTTTCTGCAAAGTAATCCAGGAGAGGTCCTGGTAGAGTTGTATCTTGGCCCCACCAAAATCAATGTCCTTAAGGGCTCTGGCCTTAGATAGGATTGCCTCTTTGAAAGTGAGGTCATGCACGCAGCAGATGACATCACGCGGGTTGGGCCCAGAGCCCTTGGGGCGCAAAGCTCTATGCGCAGAATCCAGCTTAAACTTATGTGTGGGAGGTTCCTGAAGGATGGAATTGAAGATCACCTCCAAAGTAACATGCAGGTCCTCCTCCCGGGTAGCCTCAGGCAGCCCCTTAATTCTGATATTGCTATGCCTACCTCTGTTATCCAAGTCCTCCACATGGCGCTGCAAATCGTTGGACAGATGACATTGAGACAGAACAAAGTCCTGAAGTTGAGAAATGTAGGCACGGGTCTGATCATGATCATCCTCCAGAGAGTCGACCCAGGATGCAATACGGTGAAGGTCTTGCCATAGCGCAGAGATTTCAGCACTGATTTCCATACGGATTTCCTTGGAGCATGCCTCAGTGACTTCAGTAACCAGGGAGCGAGTGAGGAACTGAAGCCATTGTGGTGGGAGGGAGGATGAAGGCAAATCAAACACTTTTCCTATTGCAAGTGCTGAGAGGCAGGAGGAGGTGAGTAAGGAGATAACGTAGCATAGGGGGACATGGAAGGAGTAGCTCCAAGGTCCATTTCACCCCCCCAGGGGTGCACAGGAGAGGCATTACCAGACAGAAGGCAGTGTGCTTGTGTGGAGGACACAGGGGGGGGTAAGGTAATGGAGGGGCACTCTGGAGTGTGAGCAGAGGCTGTAAGAGAGCCAGAAGCAGGAGCTGAGGTAGAAGGCACAGAGGAGGTTGGCAGCATATGGAGAGGCTGGGGGCTGAAGCGCTGGAGGGATGAGGCATCGCTAGAGCCCTGTAGCACTGGAGAAGCAGCGGAGAGAAGCGCTGCTGATGGCGCCATAGCAACCAGCTGAGGAGCAGAGGGGAGGGCATCGCTAGCCGGGGCTCCAGGAGATGGAGGAGGCAAACCCACCTGGGTAGGCAACGGAGGCTTAGGAGGCAGTGAGGATATCGTGGATCCACTTGGAGGAAGCAGAGTGGCTGTGAGGAGCACTGAGGAGGAAGGTAAGTCAGCAGGAGCAGCCAGGGAAGATGGCCACCGCCTCATGGAGACCCAAATGAAAGCCATGGCAGGGACCAAATAAGAGGCAATCCTGGGCTGTGCCAGGCGATCCATGGGAGCAGGGGTCTCTAGGGTAGAGGTCCCTGCAGTTTTTTTCCTCATGGGGGGAGAGAATAAGCAGATTTAGATTCCTATGCAGACGGGCAGGGCAGGAGCCACAGGGAAGTGCGTTTTGCTACATCGAGTCATAGGCCATGCCCCCCTAAGATAATCCTTTAATAGTCCCACCATGGGGAAATTCAGTGTGTTACAGCAGCATAGATTTGACAAAGGTCCTAAGAAGTGCCCCCTGAACTCTAAAGGCTTTGTGTCTCCTAAACAGGTGGAGCCTGCTGTGGCCCTTCCTGTACAGTGCATCCAAGTGATCTGCCCTGTCCAGCTTATTATTGAGGAGCACACCTAGGTACTTATAGGTGTTGACTCAATCTCAATGCCTGTCCCCTGGATGTCCACTGGTTTTGGAGGCAATCTGCGCTTGCGAAAGTCCACTACCATCTGCTTGGTCTTCCCAGCATTAATCCTAAAGTGGTTCCGCTGGCACCAATCCACAAAATCCCAGTTCAATTCTCTGTACTCCCTGTAATCTTCGTCTGTGATGAGGCCTACTATTACAGAGTCATCAGAATACTTCTGTAAGTAGTAGCTAGATGAGTTGCACCTGAAATCTGCAGTGTACAGTGTGAAGAGGAAAGGGGCAAGAACTGTACCTTGAGGTGCTCCCGTATTACAGATCACGGTGTCTGACACTTAAGTAGTCTGGTACTGATGCCATCTGGCCCTGCGGCCTTCCCCGCTTGGATCTTTCTGAGCTCCTTTCTCACCTGGGCACGTGTGAAAATCAGACTGTAGCCAGATGACTGATTGCTAGAGTTACTGATCTGGAGGTGAGAGCTAACAGCAGGAGGTGAGGTCAGTGTGGTAGAGAGGATTGAATGACATGCTGGGGTAGGAGGAGCTGGTGTGTGAGCAAATCTATTGGAAACCGCAGCATGTCAATTATACCTACGGAAATGCTGGCAGCTTCCCTATAGGTATAATTGCAGCAGAAAGTCTGCAGGCGAAAACTCTGAGAAAAACCGTGATGTGTTTCAGCCACGGTTTTTCCTGCAGCGTTTTTTGGCTGTGGCCCGCTACATGGGGCCTTAGCCTTAAAACATAAAAAAGTTATATAAATTTAATCTGATGCCTTGGAAGATTGGTTGCCCAGTGAACGCAGTTAAAATGAAGCCCCTAAGAAAATCGAACAAACACAGTTATTCCCTAATTCTATCCTAGTGTGAATGTTTTTCCAACTTCCCATTACAAAGGACAATTTGTCCCACAAAAATTAAGCACCCATACACTTCTGTTAAACGGAAAAATAAAGTTATGACTTTTAAAGGAGGGGAGTAAAACACAAAAATCAAAAAAAATTACAGCGGTGGGAAGTGGTTAAATTTGGCTAATTTCAATCCCAAGATTCATTTCTCTCCTAATAAATTTGTTCCGAATCTGAGTTTTATTTGTCTTTATCCCAGCCACAGTCATTTTTTACTTTTCACGTTTTTTTTCTTTTTTTCTTTTTAAAGAGCTGTATGAAGCCTTAATTTTTGCAAGACAAGTTATATTTCATAATGGTACCATTTAATATTCTGTGTGATGTACTTGGAAGCTGAAAAAAGTTAGAATGGGGTAGAATTAGAGAAAAACTGCATTTGCGTGACTTTAGGCGCTTAACGGGCTTAATTTTTACAGCATCCAATGTGCAGTCAAAATTACATCATATGTGTATTCTGTGGGTTGGCATAATTACAGTGATAGCAAATTTTATGTAGTTTTTGATACATCTAAAAACTTTAAAAAAGAATCCAAAAATCTTTATATCGGGCTGTATACGACATCTTTTTTCCCAGGGCCAGATGTACTTTTTTATGGGAAATGTCTGATGTTTTGATTGTGTGTGTTTTTTTTTTTTTTTTTTTTTTTGGATACCCAAAAATTGACCCATTTTGGAAACTACATGCCTCACAGAATTTATCAAGTGCTATAGTAAGTATTTTGACCCCACGGCTGTGTCACAAATTTTATTAACACAGGAACGTGTAAATTAAAAATAACTTTTTTTCCCCAATAAACCATAAAATGAATCCTAAATTTTTAGTTTTCACAAGTGGTTAAAGGAGAAAAAGCACCCCACAGTTTGTTATACAATTTCTCCTGAACAGTGCAATACCCAATACCCAGTGCAATAGTTTTCGAGTGCCACGTCGCATTTTCAGAGCCCTAAAAGTATCAGTACAATGGAAACCCCAAAAAGTGACCCCATTTTGAAACTTAAACCTGTCGCAGAATTTATCAAGGGGTATAGTGAGCATTTTGACACAAGAGATGATTTCCAAAAAAGAAATGTGCCATGGATGATGAAAAAAGAAAAATTAAAATGTTCCCGGATGAATTTTATTTCAGTGCCGATATCTCATGCTCAGCTTGTGGCACTGTGAAAAGTCCACTCTCCAGTTATTATGCTCGATTTCCTGATTTTGGAAACACCCTACATACGACCCTAATCTTTTGACTGGAAATACGACATAAATATAGTGAATATGTCACTCAGTAGTCCAGAGGTGCTCAGAGAGGGACTCAATCCGTGTTACAATGTATAAAGAAAATTCCGGCATTCTCTTTATAGTTTTTGTGAAAGCACTCCAATATGTTTATTTTACATCCATAAGCAAAAACGTTTCAGTCTTGTATCAGACCTTATCAGATGCAGTCAGGAATAAGGAGCAGAATAAGTCATGGTGATAGAAGTGATAGAGCACTATGCTCATTTGAGGTCTAATTTGGACATTTACACTGCATTGGCTGGAAATTTTTTAAAAAAATACTGTATGGCTAATATGTTGTGCCCAGTTTTGTATCAACACAGACACATGTTCTGAAAACTTTTAAGTGGTATATGTTGTATATTTGGCGTAAGCTGTTGTTTGGTTACACAGCAATGCTTAGAAGGGAACTTAGCACTGTGCTTTTTAGCTTTTGCAGAATAGATTTAGAGAGACTGGTTTCTGAACACCATATTGATATTTTCATACCCCTGATGTTGCCACTAAATTTAGAATTGCCCAAGCAGTGACCCATTGTGTAGGGGCCAGTTTAGGGTCTCTGCAAACATGGCAAGGTTTCCAAAAACCAGACAATCAAAATCTGCACTCCAAAAGCCACAGCGTTCAGCTCCAAAAAAGCTCCTTTACATCTACACCCTGCTGTGTGTCCAAGCAATAGTTTATGCCCAAATTTATGTACCCAGGATAATGTACTTAATGTCATAAGTGGGTATAAACTGCTGGTGGGCTCAGCCAGGTACAAAAGGGAAGGAGCCCTATTTGGTGAGCACAGTTTGGTTTTTGTACACTGCCACATTTGAAGAGCCCCTGAATCTGAAGACAAGTGACCACATTTTGGAAAGGACATCCCTCAAGGGATTTATCAAGTGGCATAGTGAGCATTTTTAACTCATGAGTGTTGAATTAATTTTATTTCCAGAAATGAATGTGCAGCTGAAAATTGAAAAGTGAAAATTGCAATTTTTTCAGAGATCTGCCATTACAGTGCCAGATATGTTGCACCCTGCTTGTGTCAGCAGAGACTCTCAATCCAAAACTGTTAGGCCATTATCTCAGGCACATCAGCTTTTGGAGTGTTCATCTCTGACACAAGCTGGACACTGAAATTATATATTTCTGGAAACATTGCCATATTCATCATCAGCTGCGCATTCATTTCTGGAAAATAGATTAATGTAACACTTGGGAGTTAAAAAGTTCACTGCACGCCTGGGTAAATTCATCCACGGGTGCAGTTTCCAAAATGGGATCACATGTCAAGGGATTCCACTTTATTGGCATTTCATGGGCTTTCTACAAAAGTGCCAAAGTGTGCAAAACACAATCCATCTAAATCTGTGCTTCAAAAATCAAATAGCGCTCCTTCCAAATAGAAGTTTATACCCACATATGACATTGTTACATACAGTACATTATCCAGGGTACAATAACGTCATACATATGGGCATAAACTACTGTTTGGGTATACAGCAGTGTACAGATGTGAAGAAGAACAATGTGGCTTTCGGAGTGCAGATTTAGATTGTTTGCTTGGTTTTTGGACACCTTGTCATGTTTGCAGAGCCCTTGAGGTACCAGTAAAGTGGAATCCCCTAGGAAGTGATCCCATTTTAAAAACTTCTCCCCTCTAAGAATTTATCAAGCTTAATTTTTCCAGATATGAATGCACAGTGGATGGTGAAAAGTGAATAGTTAAGCTTTGTGGAGTACGCTTATGTGTTAGTTGTGGATCTGGCCTTGTTAAAAGAAATACCACAGGACTGGGACTGTCTTGGTCACTTTGCTTACTAATTGGAACTTTATTTTGCCAAATGAGCAGGTGATGAGTTTACATGTGAGTATGAAGAGATATGGCTCCTACATTTGTACCTGCATGGTCATAGCATATTTTCTCATTGTAGATCTTGCACAGTGCCATTGATTTGTTATTTGGTAATGTACAGAGAAAGTCCCTCATGAAAGATGACTGCACGAAGTCAGCACCACCAGCAGCTCTGGAAACGTGTCTGCCAGTGCCCCTGCCACCACCACTCAAGCTTGCATTTGGTCTACCCCTGACAGGTTACTTAATGTTATGACTATGTATTGGTTGAGCTTATTATTATCGCCACCACCAGCACCCTTTTTGCCTGAGTGGCTGACATATGCCAAATTTGGTAAGAAATAGTTAAATACACCTCTGCCAGTTGATACATTTGGTAATGAATGTGGTTTAGAACTGGCAATACCACAAGAAATGATATAATGCATCATTGCTGCATGACAAATTTAGTAACAAATACGGCTTACAAGTTGCATGCAGGACCTTTTATTCCATTTGAAAAGTAAACAAACACGACGGAAAAGAAAGCTTTTGTCATATTTTTTACATTAGAGTGAATGCAGATAGAGGGGGATGCGTGCAATGGATTCTTAAAACGGTTATGTAAATTTAGCCTTAACAGATATTACTTAGACCTATATACCACAATTTCTTAGGTGAAGAAAAGGCTCATTGCTGTAAGGAACTATAGAAGTGATTTTTTTTTTCCATTATGTTGGATATGTCTCCTTTTAACAGCTTTTACTGTAGGTCTGTTTATTAATTCAAAGATTGAATTATAAACTGAAGATTATTTTCTACAACCTTTTATCTTTGCACAACAGTCAAGTAAACCACTAAAAAGTGAACTAAATTACTAGCATTACTACTTCTACATTACTGTATAACATTTTTACAACTAACAACCCTGAGATTGTGTATGCTGACAGACCTGAGGCAATACCATGAAACTGCTTGACAGGGAAAACATGTCTTTAGGCTTAATTTACATTACAATGCTGTCTATATGATTTAAAATCTTCCAAGCATTGAAGTAGTAATATTTTACTCTAGTAGAAATTTCCCAAATATGATTTTATAGTCAATTCCATAGAAAAACAAAATAATCATGAATAAGCAAATGACAATTCAAAGACATTTGTTTCAACATATTATCATTTAGAACAGAATTTTTGATTTGGCAGATTAAAAAAAAGTAAAAGGATGCATAAAATAAAGCTCTGTGGCTTTTATTTTCCAGTCTTTATTATGCAAGTGGAAGTTACCATGGAAACAAAAAAATTACAGATGTTTTCTTCTTCTACAGTCTTTGTAGAAAGATAAAATACCAAAAAAAGCACTTAAACACACAATTACACTAGACTGTTAATACAAAAATCAATAAGTAAAATTGATCTTTAGACACAAAAAATATCAGGAGGGTTAAGCGATTATCTATATTCTTCTCTGTGTAATGTGCTATGAAACGGCAAGTATATTTTACTCAATTCTCATTATTACCAATATACGTGTATTGATAAACATATCCGTTTTTGTTAACTGAAGAAAAGATTCTGTTTTCTCCCTGGGGAAAGTAGAGCAGCTTTTCCTTCCCCTTCCTGGCACCCAGAACACAGAACTTTTCACACGAGTGGTCATCCTTAAGTAAAATAATCTCGGCCTGTTTGGTTTCCTATTGTCTCTTATTGCTTTCGGCCTCCCTAGCTCAATGGGCCTTTAGCATTACAACTGTCTATAACAACCAATTAGATTCTGGTTCTTATAATTTCAAATATATTCTACAAAACTGAAAGTTGGAATCATATTGGTTGCTATGGGAGACACAAACACATTTTATTGGAACAGTTTCTATGACCTAAGGCTATAGTGTTTATTCATGCATAAAAAAGAAACAAGGCCTATACCTTTATTAATATAGATGTAATAATAGTCTTTGGTTAGATAAATTATGCATGCTAATTTTGATGTGTAATATGTAAATGGATAGATGCGCCATTTAACTCAAATCACATTTTTCACACATTGGTTATTCCTTTGTTCTTTTTATGTATGAAACAGGCACATTACTTTTCCATGTCCTTTTTGCTGACATGCAATTAAGCTGTCTTTGACATTCCTATTCTTTCTAACTATATATACACAGTATATCCTTTTGACTTAAATATAATACTTTTTAAAAATGAAAGTACAGATTTTAACCAACATAAATTAAAAAAAAACAAGCTTTGGCTCAATGTATTTTTATTTATTTATAATTATTATATATGATTATTATTTATCATCAACAGAAACCTTATGTATATAGTATAAATGATTTAACCCCTTGTCACTATTGAGCCTAATGTCCCAACCTTTCCCTCATTTTTTCATTGACACATTTTACATTCTATAACTTTTTAGTTTTTCCATCCTAGCAGCTGTATGAGGGCTTGCTTTTTTGTAGGATAAGGCCAGCTCCACATGGGTGAGTTCAGTCCATGAGTTATGGACCTGATATAAACCTTATTTTCTGGACCGAACCATAGACCTGGACTCCCAGCATCATAGTCATCTATAATGACTCTGCTGTCCTGTACAGTAATCATATTTTTAGTAACAGAAATCCTAGCATCCCATGTCAGGGTTCAGTTGTAAAAAATATGGCCAACATCCTTTTGTATCTCAAGTACAGAGTCAGCCCATGTGAGGGCAACCTAAGTTTTATTTCTTCAATTTCACCATTTTTGTGTGTAAGTAACTTTTTTTTAAACCATTTGTTTTCACATTATCATCTTAGCTTCTTTTTGCCACTCACAGAGCTAGATAAATTTTTCACCTGTTGCAATATTTCACTTTTATTCCATTTTTTGGTGGGAAGAGCTGCAAAAAGCAGATTTTCTGTTGTTTAACAGTTTTATGGTGTCCACCAAGCATGATAAATGCAGTTGTTTTATAGACCAGATTTTTATGGATGAGGCAATACCAAATATATTAATACAATATAATAGCATGAATAAAAGACTAAATTGATTCTTGGAATGTGCAGCTGTTTTATTACATCTGGATTTGGAGTCTACTACCTGCACCTAAAATACTACAATGAGTTCTTCTTGCATATCAGTCTGATACTGCAGCTAATCCCTTCCACTTGAATAGGACAAGGCCGGCATAACTACATCTATGGAAGAACTGCTCTGACTGTGTAAACATTGAAGGAAGCCTGGCACTCACAGGAATCTCCAAACATGCTTCACCATTGGGTAGAGATGTCCATCCATGTTTTGCTCATACAGCTCTTGTACAGATAAGCAGCCCTCAATTTCAGCCAACCATCTAAAATTTTGACTGATTGGGTTGTTTTTGTCATTTATGAATCTGATGAATTTGTTCAAATTTTGAAGAAATTGAATTTTAGAAAGGTCTCTTTAAAGTCAAACTCAAATAAATACAGTTGATTGTACAAAATGGATCTCACTTGGGTTAATGAACATACCTAATTTGCTTTTTAAGCATTTGTCACCTACATGTTAACTTTGTAAGGGCATTATAACAGTAGTCAACTTTGACAACTGCTACCAAATATGTTAGATAAAGCAGCAGCAGTTGTCAAAATTGAATACCCCCTTAGTCAGTTTCATGTAGCTTTTTAGTGTAGTTGCAGGACACTGACTTTATCACTGTAATGATCTTTTGTGGTCTTTTTCTTTTCAATTGATTTTTATTAACATTTAAAACAATGTGAAAAGCGTATTTGTTTATTTACTAACATAACAAAGTAATAGAACATAATTGATATGACTCCACAGTCGGTCCTAGGACTAAAGAGGGAGATGGCCCCGGGAAGTACAATTGGAAGTCTCCTTGTAGGATTCCATACACATGATTGACAGTTTAAAGAATAATAATGTGTATAATGTCTAAGGAATAATGAAGATAGTGAATGAGTGGTAAGGGGTTGGTAGTGAGAAGCAGTAGCTGCTTCAAGAGTAGGAGTGAATGATAAATTGTGAGAAGTTTGCTAGCAGGGTGGGATGCCCATGAGGTTCATTCTGTCTCCATGGAGATGTTCTGAAACACAATAGGGGCTAATATCAATTTGTAACTGTATATCATGTTGATCTTGAAGATCACCTCTTCTATAGCTGCGATTGTTGCTTGTTTCCAGCAGTGCGTTAACCCCACCTTTGCAGATAAGAGGATGTGACCTCTTACTAGTCTCAATGTAGAAGGAAAAGTGTGAATATGTATAAATAGCAAAGTCAATTCAGGGGCTGGCTCAATTGGAGCTTGTATAACTTCTAAGAGCAAGAGAAACGGCTTTTTCCATTAGGAGTGCAGCATTAACTGCCTTAAGGATGGGGCTCCATGTTGCCAAACGCAGTGTTTTACATTACCTGCAAAGTGGATGATATTCTGGCTAATCCTATCCACACATTGCAGAAAAAAATCTGCAGCGGAAAAGCTGTGATTTCAAAAACGATTGTGTTTTTGTAAATCGCAGCATGTCAATTATACCTACAGAAATGCTGGTGTTTCCTGTATAAGTATAATAGAGGCAGAAAGTCCACAGAGGAAAACTCTGTGGATTTTCTGTGAAAAACGCTGATGAAAAAACGTGATGCGTTTCTGCTTTGGTCTCTTCCGCAGTGTTTTTTGGCCTTTGCCTAAGACTGGGGGTTTTGGGATTTATTTTTATTAACCTGTTTGCAGTGTAGTACCACAGCAGTACTGTTCTATGTTTAATAGTTTTTATTGAGTTTTTTTTTATATATAACAAGAAAGGAAAAGCAGTACAGAATATAAAGAGGTGTGCAAGCATCAGAAACATGAACAATGTTATCAAGCAAAATAGATGCCTTTCAAACCAACACTGGCTAGAGGCAATTGGAGGGTTCAAGTTGGGGAAGAGAGAGGGGCGCGGGGGCCTGAGATAGACACAGCTTCCAGGTGGAATGAGAGGCCCATGTGTGGTGAAACCAATACAGTGCCATTAACAAAAACACAGGAAGGGAACAAAACGACAGAGAACTGGAAGACAGGGAGAATAAGAGGAAAACGGACAAGCAAAAAGACATACATGAGGGGAAGAAATGAAGAGGTAAGGCAAGGGGGTAGTGGGATGACAAAGCCAGGGGAATGGGTCTTTCAGGAGTCAAAGAGGCCTCCGCAGGTCAGGAGAGAAAATAGGCAAATTCAGTGGTAAAACATCACCCACGGCCACCAGAGAGATTCAAACTTGGAGGAATCGGGAGAGTCCTCTGCCACCAGGGCTTCCATTTTCTGGATAAGGAAAAGCTCCAGTAAAAATTCCACCAGAGTAGGCATGACAGAGCTTCGCCAATGCCTGGGAATGACTGTTTTGGCGGCCATGAGGAAATGCCACAGGAGTTCACTCTTCACTACAGATATTCTTACAGGAATAACTGAGAAGAGAGCCAGCTGAGGTGAGAGTGTAAGGGACCTGACACTCACTTTAACCCCTTCACGCATTCTCACGTACATGTATGTGGGAGAATGTGGTTAATTACCGCATCCCCACGTACAGGTACGTGACGGTGATCGAGTGGGCTCAGAAGCAGAGCCTGTGCGATCACCACGGGAGCCCGGCTGTATTTGACAGCCAGGCTTCCGCTGCAACAGCGGGGACCAGTGATAACACCAATCCCCGCTGTTTAACCCTTAAGATGCCGCGGTCAATAGCGACCGCGGCATTTTAAGTGTTTGCTAGCGACACTGAGTGCCGCGGGCAGCATCAGGAGAGGGTGTTAGCTGTCAGTTACAGCTAACACCCTGCTCCTTAACCTCCGATCGAGCGCCAATTGGGGTTTTAACCCCTTGGATGCCGCTGGTCAAACATGACCGCGGCATCCAAGGGGTTCCGCCATGTTGCCGGCACCCCCCGTGGCGAGATCTGGGGGTTCCGATATCTATAATATGCAGCCCGGGGTCTAGCCAGTGACCCCAGGCTGCCTGAAGCCCCCAGTACCTGGTTGATCCTGCTGGGACCTCTGGAAATCAGCCTATGTCTACATAGGCTGAATTCCTGTATAGACTGCAATACACATGTATTGCAGTCTATAGTGCTGAATCAGCGATCAGACTATCGTTGGCTCAGGTTTCCTAGTGGGACATATAAAAAAAAAGTAAAAAAAAAAAAAGTAGTAAAGTGTATGAAAACAATTAATTAATTAAGTAAAGAAATAATGATTTTTCGCCATCTTGCCTTAAAAAAATGCTATAAAAAGTGATCAAAAAGTCATATGTACCCCAAAACAGTACCAATAAAAAGCACAGATCGTCCTGCAAAAAAAATAAACCCTCAACCAACTCTGTCAATCGAAAAAAAAAAAAACGCTACACCTCTCAGAAGATGGTGATGCAAGAATAATTGATTGCTTTCCCCAAATGGGTTTTTGTTCTGCAAAACTAGTAACGCATAAAAAAACCCATATAAATGAGTTATCACTGTAATCGTACCGACCCGCAGAATAAATGTAACATGTTACTTATGCTGTACACTGCGTGGAAAAAAAATTAAAGATAAAAAGCATTAACAGAATTGATGTTTTTTTTTTTAATAAAATTTATTCTATAAGTTATAGTCACCCAAAAATGTTGTCATTACAAAATACATCTCACCCCGCAAACAACAAGCCCTCATATGGCTATATCACCAGAAAAATAAAGAAAATATAGCTTGTACAATGTGAAGACAAAAACCCCAAAAATCACCAAATCATTAAAACAAAACTGGCTGCGGCAGGAAGGAAATGTATAAGCTGTGGGAGCGCAAATCAGGAGACACCCAAAATTTAGAGCTTACAAGGGAAAATAAACCAGAAGTGACCCCCCCAGAGTGACCCCCCCAAATCATAGGAGCTACTGGGCAAATAGTAGGGAGTTTGGTGTTCCCAATGTACACCGCACAGCTTATTTATTCACTTTTCACCATCCACTGTGCATTCACGTCTGGGATACTAATTTTCACTACACCCATTGATAAATTCTTAGAGGGGTGCAGTTTTCAAAATGGGGTCACTCCTTAGGGGATTCCACTTTACTGGTACTTTAGAGGCTCTGAAAAGATGGACATGGCGTCCAAATACCAAACATCTGAATCTACACTTCAAAAGTTACACAGCGCTCCTTCACATCTGTGCCCTGCTTTGTGACCAAACTGCAGTTTATACCCACATGTATGACACTGGTGTACACAGGGTAACGTGCTTAATGTCATATGTGGGTATAAACGGCTGTTTGGGTACAGAAGGGAAGGAGCGCTATTTTGGTTTTTGGAGCACAGATTTAGACGGTTTGCTTTTTGGACGCCATGACACTTCTGCAGAATTGCTGAAACACCAGTAAAGTGAAATCCCCTGACATGTGAACCCATTTTGGAAACTAAACCCCAGAAGGAATTTATCTAGGGGTACAGTAAGCATTTTTAACCCCCAAGTGTTGCATTAATTAAGTTTCCAGAAAGGAATGCGCAGCTGATAATGATAGGAGAAAATGACAATTTTTCCAGGAATATGTCATTTCAGTGTGTAATAAGTTGTGTCCGGCTTGTATCAGAGAGGAACGCTCCAAAAGCTGTTGTGCTCGGGATACCCGCTTAACAGTTTTAGGAGTGCGTGTCTCTGATGACACAAGCTGGGCGCAACGTATTGGGCACCGAAATAGCATGTTTATTTAATAATGTCAATTTTCACTTTGTACATAAATTTTCTAGAGGCACTCTTGGGCTCAAAATGATAATACCCCTTGATAAATTCTTTGAGGGGTGTAGTTTCTAAAATGGGGTCACTTTTTTGGGGTTTCCATTGTACTGGTACTTTAGGGGCTCTACAAATGCAACATGGCACCTGAAAATTATTCCAGCAAAATCTGCCCTCCAAAAGCCAAATAGAGCTCTTTCCTTTCCAAGCCCCACCATGTACCCATACAGCAGTTTACAACCACATGGGGGGGTATTGCCGTGTTCAGGAGAAATTGTGTAACAAACTTTGGGGAGCTTTTTCTCCTTTATCCTCTTGTGAAAATAAAAAAAAATTGGGACTATATTGACGGTTTATTACAAAAAAAGTAATTTTTCATTTTCAAGTCCCATTGTTAATAAAACCTGTGAAACAGCTGTAGAGTCAAACTGCTCACTATATCCCTTGATATGTTTTGTGAGCGGTGTAGTTTCCAAAACGGGGTCACTTTTTGGGGTTTCCATTGTATTGTTACTTTAGGGGCTCTGTAAATGCGACATGGCACCCAAAAACTTTTCCAGTAAAATCTGCCCTCCATAAGCCAAATAGCGCTCTTTCCATTCCAAGCCCCACCATGTACCCATACAGCAGCTTATGACCACATATGAGGTATTGCCGTGTTCAGGAGAAATTGTTTAACAACCTTTGGGGAGCTTTTTCTCTTTTAACCCTTTGTGAAAATGAAAATTTTGGGGATAAAGTGACATTTTAGTAATTTCTTATTTACACATCCCAATGTTAATAAAATCTGTGAAAAGGCTTTTGGGTCAAAATGCTCTCTATACCTCTTGATAAATTCTGAGAGGGGTGTAGTTTCCAAAATGGGGTCACTTTTAGGGGGTTTCCATTGTATTGGTACTCTAGGGGCTCTGCAAATAAGACATGGCACCTAAAAACTATTCCAGCAAAATCTGCTTTTCAGATGCCCAGTGTAGCTCCTTCCCATCCGTGCGCTGCCATGTGCCCAAAGATTGATTTACACCCACATGTAGGGTATTTCTGTGCTCGGGAGAAATTGCATAACAATCTGTGAGATGCATTTTCTCCTTTAACCCTTTGTGACTGTGTTAATTTTAGAGCTAAATGAATGTATTATTGAAAAAAAAATTAAATGTCTAAATATCACCTCCATATTGTTTTAATCCTCGTGAAATGCTTAAAGGGTTAACAAATTTCCCAAATGCTGTTTTGAATTATATGAGGGGTTTAGAAAATTTGGTGATTCATGGGGGTTTCTAATATATAGGCCTTTATAATCCTCTTCAGAACTGAAGTGGGCCCTAAAAAATTAGTTTGAGAAATTTTCTTGTAAATCTGGAAAATCGCTCTTACACTTGTAAGCTTTATAATGTCCAAAATACATTAAAGGACAATTAAAAGATGATGCCAATATATAGCAGAGATATGGTAGATAATATTTATTAACTTATTTGGGTGGTATGACTATTCAATTTTGAAAAATGCGATTTTTTTTTTTCAAAATTTCCATCAAATTTAATATTTTTTCTATAAATAAATACAAAATTATTGATCAATGTTTACCACTAACATGAAGTACAATGTCTCACGAAAAAACAATCTCAAAATCACTTGTGCAAGTTAAAGCATCTTAAACTTATTGCGATATAAAGTGACATATGCCAGTTTTGAAAAATGAGGCCTGGTCCTTAACACACTTTTGGGCTCAGACTTGAAGGGGTTAATGTAAAAAGCAAACACCAATTCTGAGAAGGGCTTAATTGCCCCACATTCCCACAAGATATGGAGGAGTGTACCCTTTTCAGAACCACAGCACCAACACCGGTCAGAAACGCCAGGGTAAAATCTGTGGAGGAAGTCAGTACAATGATACCATTGGGTCAGGATCGTGAAGTTATTTTCCTGCGCACTGCATGGCATCGGTAACTTGTGGGCGAATAAAAAGGGCCTATCCCAATCGGCAGGGGAGAAACACAGGTGGAGGTCAGTTTCCCAGGAGCCTGTGTAGGAGGGACTGTCAGGCGCCGCTGCCCTAAGGAGAATACTATAGAGAGTACACGCATAGTGGTGTCAGGATGGGAGAGGACAGATTCTAAATCAGTCATGGTAGAGGCAAGCAGCGGGAACAGGCAAAATTTGCGGAGGAAGGCCGTGAATTGACCATATTCCGGCCAGGACAGGTAGAGTTCTGGGTGGTAGGTGCGCAACTAGCCTAGAGAAGGAAGGGGAGGACTTGGCTTAGTCTCATGTTGTCGGCAGGGGCCACTATGGGACATGATACTGTGTGCAGTGGCCACTATGGGGCATGATACTATGTGCAGGGGCCACTATAGGACATGATACTGTGTGCAGGGGCCACTATGGGACATGATACTGTGTGCAGGGGCCACTATGGGGCATGATACTGTGTGCAGGGGCCACTATGGGGCATGATACTGTATGCAGGGGCCACTATGGGGCATAATACTGTGTGCAGGGGCCACTATGGGGCATAATACTGTGTGCAGGAGCCACTATGGCACATAATAGTGTGCGCAGGAATGCGTTTTTTTTTGGGGGGGGGTTGGAGGGGACGGTCCGGGGGGCGATTGGGGGCAGCGGTTCAGGGGGGGCCCCATGTCAAATGTTCGCCTTGGGGCCCAGCCATTCCTAGTTACACCACTGTCCCCAGATATTTGATGGAGGTGGAGTGCCATTTAAACGGGAAGCTATCAGCGAGGTGGATGAACCTCAGACTGGGTTAGAGTAATATTAAGAGCTTTGCTCTTAGAGAGATTGCCCTTGAAGTTGCTCGGGTGTCCAAAGCGTCTAAACGTAATATCATAGTATCGATGGAAAGGATATTTGTGGTTGGGTGAAATAGAGAAGAAGGTCATCGGCATAAAAACCTGCCTTAACCTGCCTGCTGCCCAGCTTGAAGCCATGAAGACTGAGTTACTTCCGTAGTGCCACTGCCAGATGTTTCATGATAAGTGCTTATAGAGGGGCAACAGGGGGCAGCCTTGGTGAATGCCATTTCAAACCAGAAAGGAGTCAGAAATATATACGTAACTGTATAATGATAGGATTTTACCCAGGAAACCCGAACCCACCCCCACATGTGTCAGTGTAGCGCACAGGAATTCCCAGTGCACAGGATCTAACGCTTTCTCAGCATCGATGGAGAAGAGGCACAGGGGAAGCCACCAGCGTGTGCTGCTGAAGTTGTCATGAGAGTTTTACAAACGTTGTCTCACGCCTAGTGGCCCTTGATGAAGCCAACCTGGTTGTTGTGGACCAGCCCCGGCATCAAAGGGGACAAACGGTTGGCCAATAAATTAGAAAACAACTTAACATTGACGTTGATGTGGGAGATCGGATGGTAACTTGCACAGCAGGTTGGATCCTTACCAGTTTTGGGAGGACTGTAATCAGAACGGACAAGGATTGGCTAGCGAATGGTATGGTGTTGTCAACACTTAAATATCCAGGCCATAGTGGGGGAAAGAAGTTCCCCAAAAGCACTTCTGAAAGCATTTATAAAAACACGTAGTCAACCCGTCTGGGCCAGGGGATTTGCCCAATGTAGAGGATTGGATGACCGCGGAGACTTCCTCCTCAGTAAAAGGCTCATTCAGGAGAGCCTTATTTGAGTTGGAAATGCTGAGGAGAGATGTTTCCATGATGTAGTCCCTAATTTTTTCCCCAAGGGAATCTGGGTTGAGGTTGGCATATTGACCATGGCTATTGTAGAGGTCTTGATAGTAAGTCAGGAAAGTCGCAGCAATGTCCACTGGATTGTGGACGTCGCATCCCATTCTGTTGTGCAATCGACGGATATATGTCAGATTGGTACGGGTATGGAGGTGATGAGCAAGGGAATGCCCGCACCTATCTGCAAACTCGTAATAATGTTTTTGGGTATGTTCCCAGATAAACGTGGAGTTCCTCTCTAGCATTGAGAAGTTCACTAAGTGTAGATTGGGAATGTGTTTGTGTGTTGTCTCGAGGGAATGAATCGCAGCCAGTCACGACACTACCCGTGCAGACCTTCTTTTTAAGGCGCGCACCATGTTTAATCAAAATGCCGCAAATTACGCCCTTCAACGCTTCCCATTGGAGTGGAAGGGGCATTGTGTCCTGAGCATTAGGCAAGCCAAATTCAAGGATTGCAGTATGCATGTTAGCCTTGCAAGTAGCGTTTTTAAGTAGGCTGTCGTTCAAACGCCAGGTGAAAGGATGACGTCCAAGGTCCAGCACCTCAAGGGACAGGAACATGAGAGCATGGTCAGACCAAAGACGAGCCAATCTGAGCCACAGGGGACCAGGAGAGAGTGTGATGACTGATGAGGAAATAATGCGGCCATACGAGTTGTGGGCAGGAGAGTGATTGCTGTAGTTGAGTAGTACTGTTTTAATTGTAGATTCATAGTGTGAGGCACAGTGAAAGTTTTTTGGGATATTTCAGGTCCTTTTTCCATTGAAAGGATGAGAATTTATGATGTAATTCATACTCCTCTGTAATCAGGCAGTCTTAGCAAATATGTTTTATGACCAAGACTGTCATATATTGGATGAGCTAATTTAACTTTATTAGCGGGAATCAGAAATAACTGGAACATTTTTATATTAGTTGTTGCTGAAGGGGGTTGTAAATCTGTCAAAGTGTCTGATCCTTAAATAATTATAGAAATCACTATTATGGAGATCTGAAAATGAGCAGAGAGGTTGGATGCAACCCTCCATTAGCAAGTGGAAAACTGTTTTGCATGCCCCTTGATATCTATGTATAGACATATTGCTTTGCTCTATTCCAAGAACTCCAACAAGGTGTGTGCATTAAGACTATGGATCTCAGCCCTGGAGGAAGAATGTAATGTTTACCATAAATGTGTCATGTACTGTTGAGGAAGTGTACGGAGTCCCCATAAAGGGTGGATAAGCCAGCTTTTCAAGTCTTTTTTGGTATAAAATAACTTAAGATTTGTGTCCAGGTTTTATCTGGATTCTTACGTTACCGTTCCTTTAATGTGGTGATATGGATTGTTATAGCAGCAGTCCTTAAAGGGGTTGTGCTATTAAAGACACTTGTCCCCTATTCTGTTAGATTGCTAGGGGTGGATTTGGGTAGAATTTAGAGGGTTTTTGCTTGTTGATTTTATGGTGATGAGGCTCTGTTTTCAAGAGGTCATCTAGCTGCCAAACCACACTCCAAACTTTGTATTTTTTTATGATCTTTCATTGTTTATTCCTCCAATATTTAGATGCATTGAGAGTTAAAATTGGCTTAATTAATGAAGTGATAACCTAAAAAGCTTTATTTGCTTCATATTAGACAATGGATACTTCACTGAATTTTGTCTGGATAATTCTGTTGTATTGAATAGTGAATTCAGCTACCAACTTAATGCAGATGAGGACACCTTTCACTTCTTTCCTTCTTTCTACCTAGGATTATTTGTTTATGGGATAATAGTGCAATGGAAGCTGAAGATTTAAGTGACCAGATAAAACAGAAATAAGCTATATCTCTATATACTCTGGTTTCTAAAATCTACATTTTAAATTGTTAAAATCTTAATTATTCATTTCAGTCTATAAAAAGTGAAAATGAAAAACAAATTCAGATGGATATGCATAAGAAATAGCCCTGGAGCTACTGTACGTCTCTGCTATAAGTGTAAGTAAAATATCTGTGTGATGTTAATTTAATAGAGATAGTCCTTGAAAGCCCTTTACTAGGGCTGATGTTTTTGGAATGTCATTAATTCACTTCGAACCATAAAGATTGGATTTAAGGTCTAATTAGTGACTCACAATGATTGAACTTGACCACCCTTGTCAGATATAAGTGAAATTAAATGCATAAGTCAACAAGAATAATGCCATTGGACATCATTTTTTTTTATCATCGCAAGTTTTGTTAGAGTTCTTTGAGTATTTAAAGTCAATATCTTCTTCCTTTGAATATCAATGAAAAAAATTCTTTGTCCTGACATTTACTGAGGACATAAAATGCTGACATTTCCATGGTTATCTTGTGTTCTTTCAAGCACAACACTTATGGCATATAAGTCATATTTGCAGAGGTAAAACTTTCTTGACTAAATTTAAAATCCTATAATTCATATTATAATACTGATGTGTATCAAAATATTTTCTACAGTTAGCTAATATGATTATAATTACAATTAAACAAATCACACCAAAACAAATGTGATATACTTATTTTATTCATTTCTATTTTCACCAAGTATGCTTTATTTGTGAAATAATTTAGCAAAGGTTAAAATCTAAATAGGACTTTTGAAATCATTCTGAAAAGCCAACTATTAAATTTAATATTGAAACATTTTAAGCTGAAGAAACACATTGGGTGAATTTATCATTATTTTACACCATTTTTTGATGTAAAATACTTGCAAATCAGCTGGCTTTGCCATATTTCAGAAAGTGGGTTGGGTGTAGGGGGACCATCACCTGTGCCACATTCATTTTAATTTATGCTACTTTGGTGGCATTAACGACAGCAAAATTCATGCCAGCAATGTGCTGGCATAGATATTTGCCTAGGTGCAAGGACAATGGAGAGTATATGCCAAACTTAGATGCAGCCTCATCATGAATTAAGCATTAAGTGCATCCTCCACTGGCACAGGGGAAATGAATCCCCCCTCACTTCCCCTGGTTTTTGGTGCAGAATGTTGAGCAGAATCCGGGATTGGATACAAAAGAAATGGGAAATATCAAGATAGGACTTATACTTCTTCCTGCTGAATCCTGGCTTTGACTCAAACAAATACAGTCATATGAAAAAGTTTGGGCACCCCTATTAATCTTAATCATTTTTAGTTCTAAATATTTGGGTGTTTGCAACAGCCATTTCAATTTGATATATCTAATAACTGATGGACACATTAACATTTCAGTATTGAAATGAGGTTTTATTGTACTAACAGAAAATGTGCAATATGCATTAAACCAAAATTTCACCGGTGCAAAAATTTGGGTACCCTTATCATTTTATTGATTTGAATACTCCTAACTACTTTTTACTGACTTACTGAAGCACAAAATTGGTTTTGTAACCTCACTGAGCTTTGAACTTCATAGCCAGGTGTATCCAATCATGAGAAAAGGTATTTAAGGTGGCCAATTGCAAGTTGTTCTCCTATTTGAATCTCCTCCGAAGAGTGGCATCATGGGCTCCTCAAAACAACTCTCAAATGATCTGAAAACAAAGATTGTTCAACATAGTTGTTCAGGGGAAGGATACAAAAAGTTGTCTCAGAGATTTAACCTGTCAGTTTCCACTGTGAGGAACATAGTAAGGAAATGGAAGACCACAGGGACAGTTCTTGTTAAGCCCAGAAGTGGCAGGCCAAGAAAAATATCAGAAAGGCAGAGAAGAAGAATGGTGAGAACAGTCAAGGACAATCCACAGACCACCTCCAAAGAGCTGCAGCATCATCTTGCTGCAGATGGTGTCACTGTGCATCGGTCAACAATACAGCACACTTTGCACAAGGAGAAGCTGTATGGGAGAGTGATGCGAAAGAAGCCGTTTCTGAAAGCACGCCACAAACAGAGTCGCCTGAGGTATGCAAAAGCACATTTGGACAAGCCAGCTTCATTTTAGAAGAAGGTCCTGTGGACTGATGAAACAAAGATTGAGTTGTTTGGTCATACAAAAAGGCGTTATGCATGGCGTCAAAAAAACACAGCATTCCAAGAAAAACACTTGCTACCAACTGTAAAATTTGGTGGAGGTTCCATCATGCTTTGGGGCTGTGTGGCCAGTGCCGGCACCGGGAATCTTGTTAAAGTTGAGGATCGCATGGATTCAACTCAGTATCAGCAGATTCTTGAGAATAATGTACAAGAATCAGTGACGAATTTGAAGTTACGCCGGGGATGGATATTTCAGCAAGACAATGATCCAAAACACAGCTCCAAATCTACTCAGGCATTCATGCAGAGGAACAATTACAATGTTCTGGAATGGCCATCCCAGTCCCCAGACCTGAATATCATTGAACATCTGTGGGATAATTTGAAGCGGGCTGTCAATGCTCGGCGACCATCAAACTTAACTGAACTGGAACTGTTTTGTAAAGAGGAATGGTCAAAAATACCTTCATCCAGGATCCAGGAACTGATTAAAAGCTACAGGAAGCGACTAGAGGCTGTTATTTTTGCAAAAGGAGGATCTACTAAATATTAATGTCACTTTTCTGTTGAGGTGCCCATACTTTTGCACCGGTCAAATTTTGGTTTAATGCATATTGCACATTTTCTGTTAGTACAGTAAACCTCATTTCAATCCTGAAATATTACTGTGTCCATCAGTTATTAGATATATCAAATTGAAATGGCTGTTGCAAACACCCAAATATTTAGAACTAAAAATGATTAAGATTAATAGGGGTGCCCAAACTTTTTCATATGACTGTAATTAAAATCTGCTCCAAAATAGCAACAAAAATTCAGTGGGGGTGGAATTTATTAGGATTGGTGTATTGTATGCCAGACTTAATTTCTCTGCTGGTGCTAGATGTGCCTGAACTACAAAGAGGCTATTGCTGTTGAGAGAAGGTATAGGATTAACCCCCCTCCCCTTGTGCCACTGCAACTTCTCAGTGCCACTTCTCTCTGAAACCCCTCCACAGTTAGTTCACTGTATATAATGCTCTTCCATCTGCAAGCTTAAAAGCAGTTGTCAGAGTATACAAAACAGGAAAGGGGTAATTCTCAATCATTTTATTTAAATTTGTAAAGGTGGGGAATGCCTAGTGGTTCCTGCCTTTTACTTGTCCTGCAGGCATGTGCATGTGACCGATAGAGCCAATCATTAGCTTTAGTGTTGATGCCAGCATTTACAGAGAAAGACCTCCAAATCCAGTGGTTGATGACATGTCATTCATGCACACATGACTGCTGTAATCACTTTAGGACAAGTGAAAGAGAAGGGGGAACTGGCATGACTGGAGCATAAGGTGGCATGGGATTTACCAGGTTTGTATTTTTATTTTTTTATTTTAATGCATTCCTTGCCTTTACTCCATTTTTTACTCTTGGAAAACTCTTTCATTTACTCATTTGATCAGATGAGAACATGGACCCTTGTGGAATACATATGTGTTCACCATATACCTGCACTGTTCCATCAGTAAGTGTAATGCCCTGTGTACATGTCTTGTGTACACCCCTGCTCTCCTCTTTATGACATTCACTGCATTAATCATCATAGTGTATGCCAATGTCTTCAAAATAATCCACTACATAGAGAAGAAGCATTACTCCACAGATTAAAGAGCGATTTGTAGATTTTATTCAACTAGTCTACATTTCAGCTCCTGTATGTAAGTATTTTCAAGCAAAGTAACAAAGTGTTAATCCATATGAATATACCCTCCCTCATTAACAAAAATAAATGATATTTTAGCATTTTTTTAATTTTAGCTCCCTGTTTTCCAAAAGCCATGACTTTTTCCCCACTTTTCCATTCACACATCTGTATATTGACTTTTTTTGCAGTTTTTTTAATTGGTAATTTTATAACACTTTTACAAAATAAAAGACCATTTAGTTAAAAAAAAAATGCTTGGTGGTTACATATCCTGACACCTGTATATTTTAATTTTTTCACTGATTAACTATTTTTTCTTATTGATAACATTTTGTGATACACACAACTCATTGATCATTTTGTATTCCTCTTTGGAGGCAAGCCATTGTGGAATCGGCACTGATTTTTTATTTTTTTTTTCGCTTTATGTTAGTTGCAAGTGTTACTGATGCATTTATTTACAAAAATAGAAATTTAAAAAAAAAAGGGATTCTTTGAAATGATATATTACGTCTTCTTTGTATAATACAGCTTTAACTTGTATTTGTGGATTGCATGGCAAACGTTGTTCACACACAAAGATTTGTGGACATTTTCCGGAGCCCATGCAGGGATTTGCATAGCTGACTCATGCCTCTTTTTAATGCAGCTCTACCTGAGGGCCCATAGAGCACAAGCATCCAATATTAACTGTCTGCCTTGACCTTTGTGCATGTATGCTCTACAAATTACCTGAATGGATGATGATATGTAATGTAGATGGTGGGATATTCAAAATTTTTGCAATTTTATGTTATTTAAATTGTTCCACAATTCTTAGACTCACAGATTGGTGAACCCCTGAACATCTTTACTTCTGACATACTCTACCTCTCTAAAATGCTGTTTTATACATCATTATGTGACTTGATGAAAACTGACCCTCCAGCTGTTTTTCATTTGTACCACTTGCTTTTCCAACCTTTTTCTAACACTGACCCAACTACAGATGGGCGAACCACTTCATAATGAGCCTCATTCCAAATATTCACTTTGACCGAACAAAAATGAGAAAATGGCCGCTGCCACATGTTTGACCAGGAAATACAGAGAAGATGTGTGTATGACTGAAACACTGTCTGGAATGTTAAAACAACAAAAAGAGCCAATGTTATTATTACTTATAAGGTGTGGAATATTATATATATATATATATATATATATATATATATATATATACATACACACAAACACACACACACACACACACTACCAATCCAAAGAAATCAGGTCCACAAATGCATAAAATAATTTCATGTTTAATAAGTAAATCAATAAATAAAAACATAATAAAAATTATTGGGGGAGATACAATAGGGAAAAATACCACAAGGCAAAATGACCAGGCAAGAAGTGAAAGGTAGGAATGTCAGAATAAATGCATATATAGAGAGACATCACAAAATTGAATCAATGTATCAAAACAACAACACTAATGAAAAGTTCATAAAATGAATAACAAGCAAAGTGCTACATAGTAAATAGTATACATAATAAGGTGCTGGATGATCCAAAACAAACAATAGAGGAAAAGGTCAATTAAAAAGGTAATGAATAAAGTAGAACCCGATACTAACTCACCTGGCCAAACACTGAGCCCCATAGCGCGTTTTGCTGCAAGGCTTCGTCTGATACATTTATTCAATTTTGTGATGTCTCTCCATTAATGCCTCATGGTATTTTTCCCTTTCGTATCTCCCCCAATCATTTTCATTACATGTTTTTATTTATTGATATGCTTAATAAACATTAAATTATTTTATGCATTTGTGCACGTGATTTTTTTGTATTGGTACTGTCTGGAATGTTGTAGCACCATCTGACAGCCTCTCAGCCAATAGACAGTGGTAGGTGGACCTTACAGTGCTGATGTCATATGGAGTATAAAAGCTTGTGCATTCATTCTCAGCCTCTAGTTCCTAACTGTACTGGTAGACATGCAAAAAGATATATGATCCATCTCACTGCATCATAGGCTATAGCACAGTTCCAAAAAAAGCAATAGGAATTCCAGCTATAGTCAGAGGACTAGGATATCCAAACATTTGCACAGGCAGATTAGTGGTAGAATTCAAAAGATAAATGATAAGATCATATAGTAAGGATAATCTGTGCTGCTTCTGCTTACACACAGACATTTAACCATTTAATTTCCATTAGTCAAATTTTGTAATACAGTGGGGGGAAAAAGTATTTAGTCAGCCACCAATTGTGCAAGTTCTCCCACTTAAAAAGATGAGAAAGGCCTGTAATTGTCATCATAGGTAGACCTCAACTATGAGAGACAAAATGAGAATTTTATTTGCAAATTATGGTGGAAAATAAGTATTTGGTCAATAACAAAAGTTCATCTCAATATTTTGTTATATATCCTTTGTTGGCAATGACAGAGGTCAAACGTTTTCTGTAAGTCTTCACAAGGTTGGCACACACTGTTGCTGATATGTTGGCCCATTCCTCCATGCAGATCTCCTCTAGAGCAGTGATGTTTTGGGGCTGTTGCTGGGCAATATGGACTTTCAACTCCCTCCAAAGGTTTTCTATAGGGTTTAGATCTGGAGACTGGCTAGGCCACTCCAGGACCTTGAAATGCTTCTTACGAAGCCACTCCTTTGTTGCCCTGGCGGTGTGCTTGGGATCATTGTCATACTGAAAGACCCAGCCACGTTTCATCTTCAATGCCCTTGCTGATGGACGGAGGTTTGCACTCAAAATCTCACAATTCATTCTTTCATGTACACGGATCAGTCGTCCTGGTTTCATTACAGAGAAACAGCCCCCAAGCATGATGTTGCAACTCCCATGCTTCACAGTAGGTATGGTGTTCTTTGGATGCAACTCAGCATTCACGCTCCTCCAAACACAACGAGTTGTGTTTCTACCAAACAGTTCAACTTTGGTTTCATCTGATCATATGACATCCTCAAAATACTCTTCTGGAACATCCAAATGCTCTCTAGCAAACTTCAGACAGGCCCGGATATGTACTGGCTTAAGCAGGGGGACACATCTGGCACTGCAGGATCTGAGTCCCTGGCGGCGTAGTATGTTACTGATGGTAGCCTTTGTTACGTTAGTCCCAGCTTTCTGCAGGTCATTCACTAGGTCCTCCCGTGTGGTTCTGGGATTTTTGCTCACCGTTCTTGTGATCATTTTGACCCCACGGGGTAAGATCTTGCGTGGAGCCCCTGATCGAGGGAGATTATCAGTGGTCTTGTATGTCTTCCATTTTCTAATTATTGCTCCCACAGTTGTGCAGATCTACAATTTTGTTTCTGGTGTCCTTCCAAAGCTCTTTGGTCTTCACCATAGTGGAGTTTGGAGTGTGACTGTTTGAGGTTGTGGACAGGTGTCTTTTATACTGATAACAATTTCAAACAGGTGCCATTACTACAGGTAGTGGAGGACAGAGGAGCCTCTTAAAGAAGAAGTTACAGATCTGTGAGAGCCAGAAATCTTGCTTGTTTGTAGGTGACCAAATACTTATTTTCCACCATAATTTGCAAATAAATTCTTAAAAAATCAGACAATGTGATTTTCTAGATATGTTTTCTCATTTTGTCTCTCAAAGTTGAGGTCTACCTATGATGTCAATTGCAGGACTCTCATCTTTTTAAGTGGGAGAACTTGCACAATTGGTGGCTGACTAAATACTTTTTTTCCCCACTGTAGTTACTATCACCACTACCACCACCCTCTTCATCTAATGTCATGTTGTCACCCTGACCAGGTTGCAAGTTCCTATCCGCAAAATAATCATCATCAACAAGATCTTCACCATCTTCCCAACTTTTTTCTACCACATAATCATGGCCATGCACACCCTCAGAATTTCCACCCACGGATGTTCAACAACTGAAGTAACTCTTTGATCAGGTTACTCTCAAAATCCCGGCCTTGATCAGAATGCAACCGGTGTGGTAAGCCATAATGGATAAAATACTTTTCCCAAAGCACTCTTGCAACGGTGACTGCTTTTTGATCCTTAGTCGGAAGGCTTGAGCATATCGTGTGAAGTGGTCAGTCACCACTAATACATTTCCAAATCCTCTGGAGTCGTTGTCAATACAAAGGAAGTCTATGCAGACAAGATCCATGGGGCCCGAACTCTTCAAGTGTCCCATGAAGTCCGCTCGAACCAGGACAGTCTTCTTCTGCAAACATCTGCAACAGCACCTACACGGACGAGTCACGGTATCTCTCATTTTGGGCCAGTAGAATTGGTCTTGTATTTGGCCATAAGTCTTCTCAGGTCCCAAATGACCATGATAGTCATGCAGAGTTCGGAAAATCATCTTCTGAAAGCAGCTTGGAATAACTAGTTGGTGCCTTCCAGGGTGATCATGATACAGCACTACATGATAAAGTAGGCCGTTGTCTATTTCAAACTTCTCCCAATCTCGTAGAAGTTGACTGCATTCAGAGGGTAGGGATGTCTTTAACATTTCTCTGTCTTGAGAACTCACTGCTTGATAAAGAGGTCCAATTAAAGGATCAGTCTTTTGACTCCAGATCATTTGCTTTGAAGATATAGAGCAACTCTCAAAGGATCCTAAAGCAGCAGGGTATGCAAACATGTCTGGTACAGCTTCGGGACCTGCCCCAAAAGAGTCAATAAGCCGAGTTTCAGAAAAGGCTACTCGGTGTTCAACTACAGCAGCCATGGCACACAAAGCTCCTACTCCAGGACTTGGCACTTCTTCTTATTCATCCACTACTTCCGGACTAGGTAATCCAGGCCGTCTCGATAGAGCATCTGCCCCAATGTTCTTAGGCCCCGGTTTATACTTGAGTGTGAATTGGTAGTTGGATAAAGCCACCAACCAGCGATGTCCTGTAGAATCGAGTTTAGCGGTTGACAAAACGTATGTCAGTCGATTGTTGTCTGTTCTTACTTCAAACATGGCTCCGTATAAATAGTCATATAATTTATCAACAATGGCCCACTTGAGCGGCAAAAACTCCAATTTATGCACTGGATAATTTTTCTCGCTGGGAGAAAGACTTCGACTTATGAAAGCTATGGGCCGTAACCCGGCCGGGTATTCTTGTTGCAGCACGCCATCTAATCCTTCAAAGCTGGCATCTACATGTAGCACATATGGCTTCTGTGCATCAGCATAAGCCAAAACGGGAGCTTCTGTCAATTTCTTCTTCAACAACTTAAATGCTTCTTCACAATCCGCAGTCCACCTATCGCCAAAAAGGTTTTTGGAAGACCCTTTCTTCTTTCCCGGATCTCCTGCATCACTCTTCAAGAGGTTGAGGAGGGCTCAATCCACAAAACCCCAAGAAAGATTGCAACTCCGTAATATTTTGCGGTCGGGGCCAATTCACCACAGCTTCAATCTTACCAGGAACGGTAGCAACTCCTTCAGCAGAAACAATATGACCTACATAAGTGTCCGAAGATCTATAAAATTTGTATTTGTCAGTCGACAACTTCAGCCCCTCTTCTTTTAAGCGTTGAAGTACTCTCATGAGTCGTTCTTCATGTTCTTCCAGCGTCTTTCCAAACACAATAATGTCGTCAAGATATACAAGGCATTCCCGAGGCACTAAGTCACCTAACACTCTTTCCATCAACCTTTGGAACGTTGCAGGTGCACCTTTTGTACCTTGCGGCATGCGAGTGAACTGAAAGAAACCCAAGGGACATATGAAGGCTGTCTTTTCCTGATCTTCAGGTGCCATTGGAACTTGATAGTATCCCGATCTTAGGTCCAGCACTGTGAACAAACAGTTTCCATTCAGAGCTTCCAGAGCTTCTTCAATTCTCGGCAGTGTATACTGATCAGGTAAGGTTCTCCGGTTCAGAGTTCTGTAATCCACACATAGGCGAATTGCTCCAGATTTTTTTCTTACCACCACAATAGGTGAGGCATAGGGGCTCTTTGTGTCCACAATGATCCCCTGACCTTTCATTTTCTGTAGAGTCTGTCTTAACTCAACATCCTTTGGAGCAACTCTCCGTGGTCGCTCCCGGAAGGGAGTAGAATCGGTCAATCGGAAAGTGTGTTGAGCACTTTTAGCACAACCTACATCCGTATCATCAATGGAGAACACTTCCGATAATTCAGACAACTTCTGTGTCAGTCGCTGATTCTAGGCCTCTGGTAAATGTGGGTCACTCAAGTCAAGATTGAGATTAGGGATTGCATCTCGGATTTGAATCCTGCACACTTCAGCGTATGGATTTACTCCAAGCACAGGGTAGCAGTGGGCCACATTCTGGTATGGTCCAATTACAATCGGATGCGGTGAACAGTTCCTCACTGTCACACAGGTAGATAACTCCACTTTATTTCTCCAGTCCTTTCTCTCTGGGATCACCATCCAGCCATTCTGGTTAATCATTACTTCAGGGGTTTCCATAAGGACATAACTCCCCCCTTCAAGAAAATCGGGAGCAATGCTGGAGGTTACTCTCAGAACTCTCTCCCCACCGGCAGGAACTTCCACGGTTCTCTCACCGATATGATATACCATTCCATGTCGATAGCCAGTAGACAGGGCATCACAGAGTTCTCTAAGATCAGAAGATATTTTCACCAGCTGAGCTGCAGGGTTCCCATCTCCTCCAAGAAACTTCTGAAAAGCATAATGCACTGCGGGACAATTAGTGCCAAGTATCACAGGAGCTGCACAAGAATCCCCTGTATCAGGACAGACAAGAGCCGTAATCTTCATGGGAGCGACACTCTGATCTTCTAATTTAGGGACAGATATAACTACTTGTAGGCTACCATCTACACGATATGATTCTGAATTAAGCCCCCACAATTTCAGTTGTCCCGTAGACTGAAGAGGTATATCCCTCAGATACTTTTGGTAGAACGAACGGTAAATCAGGGTCACTTGAGATCCTGTATCAAACAGGGCAGGAGCGGCATGACCATTGACAGTAACTTTTGACAACGGACCTGGAGCCCGCGATAGCGCCTCTGGTCTTTACTCGGCTCGCCTTCCTTCAGTGTCTTTGATTCTGAATAGAGAAGACAGCACTGTGTCCCATTCCCTCACTGTCCTCCGTGCACAGTCTGGCAGTATGGCCGTCTGACCACATTTATAACAGGTTCTAGCATCCTTCCTCCATTGAGTGACAGTGGGTGGGGTGGCGGACTGTCTAGGTTCTGAATGCTCTGCTGGTTTGTTCTTGTTTGAACTAGGAAGAACATCTTCTTTAGAGATGCTTTTCGCTTTCTTAGGGGTACTAAAACTAATGTCAGCTTCTTGTTTCTTCACTAACTTCATTAAGTCAGGAAATGGAAGAACTTTGTCAGATAGTAAGACCTTGAGTACTTGAGAAAGAGGATTATGAGGTTGTAACCCTCTCACCAACTGACTGGTTCTCATAGCGTCTACCTCTGCAGTAGATATAGCTGCGTGGTACACCAGACGTAAAAAAGAAGTAGCTGTAAACGGTTAATAAAAGTAGAGACATTTTCCCCTTCTTTTTGAAGAACCATTCGGTAATCAGCGACCATCTGAGCAAGGTCATAGTATGGCTCAAAGTGATCAGACAGTACTTGTGTATAGTCCAATGCACTCACTCCTTCATGAGAGTCTCTGTACAAGCGGATCAATTCTGCAGCAGGAGACCGCAAACTTTCACTGATACACTGGCGCTTGCCTTCTTCAGAGCAAGACCATTCCTTCAGGCATTGGAGAGTATGTTCTTTCCATATCTCAAAGTTTTCCTCCCCTTGTGGTACTGGGACATTACCAGAGAATACCTTTAGTTTCTTGTAGTGAGTGGCCTGCAGGCCCTGAGCTAACATTTCAGTCAGCTTGGCTAAAGTGCTAATAGCACTGTCACTAGAGGAACTGCTAGTGACGGCCATACTGTGGGGGTAACTGGCTGAGCGGGGTTCTTCCTTTACCTGAACCAGGGGAGGAACAGGAGGTCAGTAATCCCATGTAGTAGCTAGTGGGAGGTTCCCCTCTGAGCTATATCGCTTCTCCATATCAATGACTATTCCCACTTCTAAATCTCAGCAGTGCCTCCAAATGTAGCCCTATTTGGAGAGGGAGAGTAAGAGTATTATCCCTCCCGCAACAGACTCTGGCGCTGACCTGTGTGTATAATGGGACCTGAAGCCTTCGCTGAAGGGAAGAGTGGGAACATATATGAAATATATCAGTGCCTCCACCCAGGATAGAGCCTCTGTATTACAGGGAGGATCTCTTCCTGGGACTTACCCATGAAGTACAGTTAATAGCCTTAACAAGGATTACTGTACTAATCTCACAGTCTGAAGAATAAATACAGATACCACATAAGGGTATAACAGTAGCTTTATAAGAATCAAAAGGGTAATAGTACATACATACAATATACTCAGAACACAGCAGTACTACAACAACCAGCAAGTCCACAACAGTCTTAGGTTATATACCCGGGTATATATATATATATATAGATATATAGTAAGAGTCCGGTGCACAATACCTCCAGGCAACAGAAGAGATGCAGGGGTCCCTGTGGATGACTGTGGATCCTCGGATTCTTCCAGGAGATGACAGACAGCCGATCAGGGTGATGATGATGATGATGATGAGATTCTTCACAGGCAGCAGATAGGGCGGACAGTAACGGTAGTAGATGCAGGCCTGACTACCCTAACACAGAGTCCTTAACCTGCCAGCTAAACTACTAGTGCAACCGGGCCTCTAGCTAGTTGGCCGTCGGAAGCCTAACCTATCACTGCCCTGAACTATATATATATATATATATATATTAATCCCTAA
The DNA here is from genome assembly GCA_947044405.1 of Leptodactylus fallax. Lineage (NCBI taxonomy): Eukaryota > Metazoa > Chordata > Amphibia > Anura > Leptodactylidae > Leptodactylus > Leptodactylus fallax. Next base: position 8,138,265 of record CAMRHE010000021.1, read on the forward strand.
CTACAGTTACTAGGTAGGTCCTGTGAGTATATAGGGGGTAACACATACCGAACTATATACTCTGAAATAAAGTGGAACAGGTGGTTCTGAAATAAGGTAGAGCAGCTTCACTAGCTGATCTGAAGGATATAGATTCTTAAATATCTACTTATCTATTCCTTAGAATTACACCTACCACCTGCCTTAGACTCCCACAGACATAACATGTCTGTCTCACAGCAGCTCTGCCTCACATGTCTCTGACTCACTGTATTTACAAAACAAACCCTGCACTGAATGCCTGGGGTCTCTGAAGCCAAACTGCAGGGGCAGAGAAGCTAGATACATTATATACTAGTAGAAATGGCAGTTCCCTACAGATATGTTCACACAGCAGAATTTGGAGAAAAATTTAAGGTGGTCTTCCACCTTGGCTTCCTCTCCAAATTCTGAACCTGTGCAATCTGCATGGGAAAGCTGAAGTATAGCTTGTAAATTAGCCTTAGACACAATAGAACTAATCAGTGGTAGCCTTGCGACGTGAGTTCTGAGGCTGAATCAGCCTCAGAATCTACGGGAAGATCGAGCAGGATGCTTCTGTTTTTCGGTATTCTGGGAAAAAAAGGATTGTCTGTCACTGTCTCCCATTGTTTCCCATTGATTTGAATTTGGAGCTGATTCCTCCAGGAGAATGGCCCCTATGGAAAAAAAGAATGTTTCACAGTCATCTTCCTCAAGGAGTATTGTGTTACTATGCTTACAAACATTGGAAGCATTGTTCTGGAAATTTATCCTCAATTATGGACCATTTTGCTGTTGACATCAGTGGCTTATGGATCTACAGGCCATCTGAGGCTAAACAAAACTATTTCAATGACAACTACTATACAATACTATTCTCTAACTTTACTTCAAAATACTATACTGTACAAAGTGCAGTTTTCAAAGCTTTTCAAAAAGAACGTAATATACCGTATTTCTAGAGGATTGGATTTAATGAAAGGGCAAAAAGTAATTGTGTATTAAATGTGACATGCAAGGTTTGCTTGTAGCTAATAACTGACATAGTAAAGAGACTAAGAAATCTATGATTTCGCTTGTAAAACATTAGTTGTACACACTGTTTCCGATTTCAAACCTAGATAATAATCTGCTCAGTATTACTGAAACATTTAGCATAATACTTGCAATGATTTAATTATTTAATATATTAATGTCGTATTACATAATGTGATCAGTGAGGTATATACTGATTGTCTATTTACCCATTGTATGTAAGTAGGTTTGGTCTCTTTGGGACAATGTATTCCTGCCAACAAACTTTGTTGCCATGGTGATCTGACAGGCAGTGGTATTGTGCAGAGAAAAAAGAGAACAACTGTTAAAATATAAAAGATTTAAAGACGAAAAATTTTAGACATAAAAATCTATGCACAAATATAGGATAAGAAAAATATTCACATAACCATTTTCCTCATATAGCTTATATGCAAAACATAAAATTTTGAACATTTTTTAAAAATCTGTTCTAGGTAAATTTTATAGTATTAACACTGTTCTTGAATTTGTAGACAATGAAAAGTTAAACGTTACACAGCACAGTAAAAATGTTGTGACTCACAGATTGTGAGTCTGACTGACTGTAATTCATCTTACATCATCATGATGTTTTCTACCAGCTGTTGCGTGTCTCTAAAGTTTGCTGGTCCTGGAGACGGGAGGTCACCAGTATTCCTCTCTCCCCTTCCCCGTTCCCATCATACCCACGTCTTCTTCTAATGAGCATCGCTTCCTTCACAAGGAATTCGGAGCTGGCGCCTGCGCAATAGAATGCTGGCAGAAGCGAAGAGAAGCAGCATGCTATTGCGCATGCGTGGTAGGCCTGCTGCTTCTCTTCGCTTCTGCCGGCGTTCTATTGTGCAGGTGCCAGCTCTGGCTCCCAGGTGAGGGCAGAAGAGGGGACAGCGGCACCGACAAAAGTCATCTCCAGGACGAGAAGACAGGTAAGTATGATGGGGTGGGGAGGTTGGGAGGACTGAGTTAGCTAGGTAGGGCTAGTAGGTCGCGGGCTAGCTAGGGAAACGGGGGGGTTGTGAGGGAGGAAGTGAGAGGGGGAATCTGAGTGAACTGCAATGCATCATGGTAGTTATAGGCTAAGACAGCAGGAAGCTACCCATGTAAACAAATGCAGAGGATACCAGGAGCTCCCATAGAAAGACGGAAATCACTCAAAACACTGCTAACGGTATTTGGGAGCACTTATTAACCCATTGATAGCACTAACAGACCTTTCTTAAAAATATTTTTTTTGCCCGGAAAACCCCTTTAATAGTGCTTCTTGAGTATTCCTTATAAGTAATGCCACTTCAGTAGCCCTGTAATGTAATAATGCTCCCTGAGTTCTCCATTAACCCATTAATGCTCCCCCCTCCTTTAAGGGGTTTACCAGGCTAAAAATATTGATGATCTACCCTAAACATAGGTCACTAATATCAGATCTGTGGAAGTTTGATACCAGTAGCTGATACACAAACAATGGAGCAGGAAGCAGACAGCTCTGTTCTCTGTTTAACAGTTGAACTGTTTGTAACGATGCTAGTTATCTGATCTGGAGTCCAATTGGTGAGGCAATGGCACAATTCTTAAACAGTAGTAAATGAGGATTTAAATAGCAGGAATGGTACCTTAGGAGTAAGAAGCAACTGTGGAAAGACGTATGCAGGAGTTGGTACACGGGAGTAGAAGATCAATCATAGTCAGACGTATGCAGGAGTCAGTATAAGGGAGCAGAAGATCAATCGTAGTCAGACGTATGCAGGAGTCGGTATAAGGGAGCAGAAGATCAATCGTAGTCAGACGTATACAGGGGTTGGTACACAGGAGCAGAAGATCAATCGTAGTCAGACGTATACAGGTGTCGGTGCAGAGGAGCAGAAGATCAATCGTAGTCAGACGTATGCAGGAGTTGGTACACGGGAGTAGAAAATCAATCATAGTCAGACGTATGCAGGAGTCGGTATAAGGGAGCAGAAGATCAATCGTAGTCAGACGTATGCAGGAGTCGGTATAAGGGAGCAGAAGATCAATCATAATCAGACGTATGCAGGTGTCGGTATAAGGGAGCAGAAGATCAATCGTAGTCAGACGTATGCAGGAGTCGGTATAAGGGAGTAGAAGATCAATTGTAGTCAGACGTATGCAGGAGTTGGTACACGGGAGTAAAAAATCAATCATAGTCAGACATATGCAGGAGTCGGTATAAGGGAGAAGATCAATCGTAGTCAGACGTATGCAGGAGTCGGTATAAGGGAGCAGAACATCAATCGTAGTCAGACGTATGCAGGAGTCGGTATAAGGGAACAGAAGATCAATCGTAGTCAGACGTATACAGGGGTCGGTACACAGGAGCAGAAGATCAATCGTAGTCAGACGTATACAGGGGTTAGTACACAGGAGCAGAAGATCAATCGTAGTCAGACGTATGCAGGAGTCGGTATAAGGGAGTAGAAGATCAATTGTAGTCAGACGTATGCAGGAGTTGGTACACGGGAGTAGAAAATCAATCATAGTCAGACGTATGCAGGAGTCGGTATAAGGGAGAAGATCAATCGTAGTCAGACGTATGCAGGAGTCGGTATAAGGGAGCAGAAGACCAATCGTAGTCAGACGTATGCAGGAGTCGGTATAAGGGAGAAGATCAATTGTAGTCAGACGTATGCAGGACTCGATATAAGGAAGCAGAAGATCAATCGTAGTCAGACGTATGCAGGAGTCGGTATAAGGGAGCAGAAGATCAATTGTAGTCAGACGTATACAGGGGTCGGTACACAGGAGCAGAAGATCAATCGTAGTCAGACGTATACAGGGGTCGGTACACAGGAGCAGAAGATCAATCGTAGTCAGATGTATACAGGGGTCGGTACACAGGAGCAGAAGATCAATCGTGGTCAGACGTATACAGGGGTCGGTACACAGGAGCAGAAGATCAATCGTAGTCAGACATATGCAGGAGTTGGTATAAGGGAGCAGAAGATCAATTGTATTCAGACGTATGCAGGAGTTGGTACACGGGAGTAGAAAATCAATCATAGTCAGACGTATGCAGGAGTCGGTATAAGGGAGAAGATCAATCGTAGTCAGACGTATGCAGGAGTCGGTATAAGGGAACAGAAGATCAATCGTAGTCAGACGTATACAGGTGTCGGTACACAGGAGCAGAAGATCAATCGTAGTCAGACGTATACAGGGGTCGGTACACAGGAGCAGAAGATCAATCGTAGTCAGACGTATGCAGGAGTCGGTATAAGGGAGCAGAAGATCAATTGTAGTCAGACGTATGCAGGAGTTGGTACAGGGGAGTAGAAAATCAATCATAGTCAGACGTATGCAGGAGTCTGTATAAGGGAGCAGAAGATCAATCGTAGTCAGACGTATGCAGGAGTCGGTATAAGGGAGCAGAAGATCAATCGTAGTCAGACGTATGCAGGAGTCGGTATAAGGGAACAGAAGATCAATCGTAGTCAGACGTATACAGGGGTCGGTACACAGGAGCAGAAGATCAATCGTAGTCAGACGTATACAGGGGTTGGTACACAGGAGCAGAAGATCAATCGTAGTCAGACATATACAGGGGTCGGTAGACAGGAGCAGAAGATCAATCGTAGTCAGACGTATACAGGGGTTGGTACACAGGAGCAGAAGATCAATCGTAGTCAGACGTATGCAGGAGTTGGTACACGGGAGTAGAAAATCAATCATAGTCAGAAGTATGCAGGAGTCGGTATAAAGGAGCAGAAGATCAATTGTAGTCAGACGTATGCAGGAGTTGGTACACGGGAGTATAAAATCAATCATAGTCAGACGTATGCAGGAGTCGGTAGAAGGGAGAAGATCAATCGTAGTCAGACGTATGCAGGAGTCGGTATAAGGGAGCAGAAGATCAATCGTAGTCAGACGTATGCAGGAGTTGGTATAAGGGAACAGAAGATCAATCGTAGTCAGATGTTTATAGGGGTCAGTACACAGGAGCAGAAGATCAATCGTAGTCAGACGTATACAGGGGTCGGTACACAGGAGCAGAAGATCAATCGTAGTCAGACGTATACAGGGGTCGGTACACAGGAGCAGAAGATCAATCGTAATCAGACAGATGCAGGAGTCGGTATAAGGGAGCAGAAGATCAATTGTAGTCAGACGTATGCAGGAGTCGGTATAAAGGAGCAGAAGATCAATCGTAGTCAGACGTATGCAGGAGTCGGTATAAGGGAGCAGAAGATCAATCATAATCAGACGTATGCAGGAGTCGGTATAAGGGAGCAGAAGATCAATCGTAGTCAGACGTATGCAGGAGTCGGTATAAGGGAGAAGAAGATCAATCGTAGTCAGACGTATACAGGGGTCGGTACACAGGAGCAGAAGATCAATCGTAGTCAGACGTATACAGGGGTCGGTACACAGGAGCAGAAGATCAATCATAATCAGACAGATGCAGGAGTCGGTATAAGGGAGCAGAATATCAATTGTAGTCAGACGTATGCAGGAGTTGGTACACAGGAGTAGAAAATCAATCATAATCAGACGTATGCAGGAGTCGGTATAAGGGAGCAGAAGATCAATCGTAGTCAGACGTATGCAGGAGTCGGTATAAGGGAGAAGATCAATTGTAGTCAGACGTATGCAGGAGTCGGTATAAGGGAGCAGAAGATCAATCGTAGTCAGATGTATGCAGGAGTCTTTATAAGGGAGCAGAAGATCAATCGTAGTCAGACGTATACAGGGGTCGGTACACAGGAGCAGAAGATTAATCGTAGTCAGACGTATACAGGGGTCGGTACACAGGAGCAGAAGATTAATCGTAGTCAGACGTATGCAGGAGTCGGTATAAGGGAGCAGAAGATCAATTGTAGTCAGACGTATGCAGGAGTTGGTACACGGGAGTAGAAAATCAATCATAGTCAGACGTATGCAGGAGTCGGTAGAAGGGAGAAGATCAATCGTAGTCAGACGTATGCAGGAGTCGGTATAAGGGAGCAGAAGATCAATCGTAGTCAGACGTATGCAGGAGTCGGTATAAGGGAACAGAAGATCAATCGTAGTCAGACGTATACAGGGGTCGGTACACAGGAGCAGAAGATCAATCGTAGTCAGACGTATACAGGGGTCGGTACACAGGAGCAGAAGATCAATCGTAGTCAGACGTATACAGGGGTCGGTACACAGGAGCAGAAAATCAATCATAGTCAGACGTATACAGGGGTCGGTACACAGGAGCAGAAGAGCAATCGTAGTCAGACGTATACAGGTGTCGGTACACCGGAGCAGAAGATCAATCGTAGTCAGACGTATGCAGGAGTTGGTACACGGGAGTAGAAAATCAATCATAGTCAGACGTATGCAGGAGTCGGTATAAGGGAGCAGAAGATCAATCGTAGTCAGACGTATGCAGGAGTCGGTATAAGGGAGAAGATCAATTGTAGTCAGACGTATGCAGGAGTCGGTATAAGGGAACAGAAGATAAATCGTAGTCAGACGTATGCAGAGTTCGGTACACAGGAGCAGTAGAGTAGTGGTGAGGAACAGGGCAAACAGGAAGCAAACAGCCAGAATAATCAGGCACAGGATGAAGTAAGCTGTGGGTTTATACAGGGATTGCTATACTGTGATTGGCCACAGAGCAGGTGATATCCATAAGCTAATCATTCCAATAGAAAAGTCCAGGCTAAGCAAGGCAAAGAACAAACAGGCTTCTTCAATGGCTTAATGGTCAAGGCTGCAAAACATGGCCGGGAAGTCATGGCTTCAAGACCCAGTGAGCTCAGCTCCTGACACTGTGTCACTGAAGCTTAGTTCTCATTCAAATCAATGGGAGCTGATCTATGCTAAATGATGTTTTCCACTACACAGAGAACAAAACTGTCTGCTCCCTGCTACATTCTCTGTGTATTTGCTTTAATATTTAATTTAATATTTTTAGCCAATAAAACTCATTTAACCTAGTAATGACTCTATGATGATGTGTCACAAAAATTATACTCTGATAACTCTGATTCCCCACAAGCACAATCTCTTCTTGTATGCAATTACCACAAAACTTTGAGAATATGAAAAAGACAGCATCCTAGCACAGTCATCACATCATTTTGCTGCCTGCACTCTTGGGAGCTTCAGGCACTTTAGTTGGAGAATGGTAGAGTAGGAATCCTAAGTCTCTTGCTATACATGGACTTTGGCTTCCTAGTATTTGCAAAGGTCCTGGGGTATTCCCAACACCTGGGGCCACTATCCCTCTTTCCAATAGCTACACATATTCCCACCCTTAAGTGAACTCCAGCTTGGTTAAAGATTCCAATTTGTCTTGAAATCAGTTCAACACAATATCATAACATGCTAACAAAAGTCTTAAAAGACTGCAGTTTATCCTCCCCCACTTCATGGTCACACATAGACACAAATAGACTAGTTATCATATCACTTTGTAATAACTTGTCACAAATCACATGTTTCTGTGATATGCATATCTGGACATTTCCTGCCAAAATGATGGGTAAGGAACAATACAGCTGTAAGGATGGGTAAGGAACAAGTACAGCTGTCTTGTTTTGACCTGGTTATGTTCCTGAGTATGACTATTTACCAATAAATCAGCACTTTTCAGTTAGCTATTCCGTTTGCTGCAAACTAGAAATTACCGTGTCAAAAAATTCTACCAAGATTTCACGAGTAGAGGATGAAATAAAAGAATCAAGATTTAGTCCTTAACCGTGCCACTTTTCACAGACCTAACATATGTGAAAAATGTAAGTGTCAGTCCTTTGAAGGTGTTGACTCTTTTTTGAACGGCCATCACATGACCATTTTAAAACCCATCATTGTCTTTTTTGATGGCTGTGAAAAACTATTCATCAAAAAACGTGAATGTGAAAACGTTAATAGGCTTAGACCCAAGACATAGTCATGGCTTTTAAAAAGACCGTGTGAATGAGTCCTAAGTCTAGTCAGTATTACTCCAATTGTAGCATAGAAAGAAGGTCCATAATAAATATGTTGTTAATGTGTCTCTAACATACTGTATAAAAATAACCACAATGCCTTACTAAACTATATTATACTTAAAATGACACTCCAGTAATAATCCATAGTAACTAAAATAAATGATTAAAAAAGCATGACAAGCAATTTTTTTGAAAAAACTGCTTCTATTCTATAAAATTAAACATAAATTATATAAATTAGGTATCAACATAATTATATTGACCTGCAGAATAAAGATAACATTATTTATGCTGTATGATCATCAAAAAGTGATTAGCAGGTGTTAAGAGCAAACACAGTAAAAACTCGGACAGGCAAAGTTAGTTCCAGAAACCAGGTACTTACTAGAAACTATGGTTTAGCACCTCCAAGCACCCTGTGCCTCACAACAGAGCCGAGTCCAGCCTCCGGACGTGTTCATGAGAGCCCCTAGTGGTGGGGATGGACTTGACAGATTCCTTCAGCCAGAGTTGGCATCAATTGAGAGGGTGCAGCACGCTCGGCGCACCACAGGTAACAGCAGAGCCAGAAGATCAGAACAACTCCCAAGAACGGTGTTGGAGCTGACAGAAGGCCTGTAAATGTCCATTGTTGCAGGAGGGCAGGCTAGATGATTGAGTAATAATCGTGGTCGTTGGTCCAGTCGTTAACGAGAGGTCAGCGCAGTACAAGAGTATTAGACAGGAGACTACTCGACAGTCCGGTTGTCAACATGATATCAGTGTGCTACAAAATCATTATCAGTGGAGATAAGTCTAGGAGGCAAGCAGGGGTTGTAACAGAGAGGAGCGTAGAGGCAGAGTCGGAAGGCAGAGACGAGGTCAGATAACGGAGTCAGAGGTCAGACACAAATAATGAGCAGGTACAAGTTCAAACAGCTAAACCACCAGGAATACTGAATAGCCAGCAGAGAAGAAAAGATGGAAATCGCCTAATAAAGACTCGGGACAGACAAATGAACATTTCTTAAAGGGGAACACACAAAAATACAGAAAGCGTTAAGAAAAGTAACTGTCCCAGGTCTATTTCTAACAGCAGGAATCCAACACTCTTGATCGGCTGTGTGAAGGGGCAGTGAACCCTTCACCTTTTACATTGCACACCATTTCTTTCATAGGGGCCATGCAATGTAATTACAACCTCATACCATAATAAATTGCACAAATCTGATCTTGGACTCCCACTAATCTGTTTTTGATGACCATACAGCACATAAAACATGTTACTTTTATTTTGTGGGTCAGTATAATTATGGTGATACCTAATGAATCACAACTTATCTCTTATTAATGACCTATCCTGAGGTTATCCATGAAAATAAACTGAAAAGTTCATTTGATTCCCACACACAAAAGATGAGTAATAACTAAAAAAAATTAAAAAAAATAGTTTATTAACTTACATTCCTCTCCCCAACCCACTGTTGCATAGGGATCTTGCCACACATACCGCTTTTTGTAGAACTTCCTATCTGGAAGATGACTCTTCTCCAAGAGCATACACTTGCCATAAACATAGCCCTTGATTGGAAAGCTATTCACCATAACACAATAAGACTAGCTATAAATAATAATTGAATAATTTTATTTTTATTACTATGGGGACAGATGAACCTTTCTTTTCCCTCAAAGCATCACAACTGAATTAAAGGATCATCCTTCAAATATATGTAATTGAAAATAAATCCTTATTGTTTACTTACATTTTTGTTGTGTGAGCTTTCTATGGATATGATTTGTGTATGTACTCACCAACACAATTTTGTTTGACATGCATTTATTTTCTTGTTTTTTTTGTGATTTGGTAAACACACAGCACAGTCAGAAATGGTCCAAAATGTTTACATTTTTAAGGGTAGATGCCTACTGGTGTATAAATACACACAGCAGTATCAGTAGAAGCAATGGCTTTTACAAGTGGTCAAAAAAAATCTTCCTTTTTGGGTATAGCAACAGGTTTAGTACTGGTGCACTGTATGCACCAAATTGAGTACCACCGTAAATGCTGACTGTTCACATCAAACTCAACAAATCCTGGAACACTATCTTCAGGAATATATTCCTCTGCACTTGTTTTTTCCATATCTTTTTCAATATACTTCATGCAGTCTTGCAGTCTCCCTAATTTCATACCATAATGCCTACTGCAGGTGCCAGACAACTGTGGTCTATTGCAACTACTAGTTGCTGGGTGACTGACACCCACATTCCCCTGTTATGCTTTATTTATCAATAGGTTTTTATTGAATTTTTACATAAGTATAATACAGTTAAAAAAAACTGAAAAAGAAACACAGGATATATTCATGGCTACACAATCTGCATATATCAAGAGGAGTACAAAATACTCAAGAGAGTACAGCATGAACAAGGATGCATATTGAGATGCACACTAAAAATATGAAAATCCATCCATACTTAGAAGTAGCCAAACTTGGTAGAGTGAAAATAAGAAGCATTATTGAAGTCATAGCCATGTAGGTGGAAGGGATACATCAGAACAATTAACAAGGGAATATGTGAACAGGCCTAAGGGACAAGCGGATCACTCTATTACGACCCATAAAGCTAGTAGTCTGCCACGTAAACGCGTTTGCAGAACATCAGAAATAGTTGAGAGGGTATTCTAAGAATATTCAAATATGATATCCCATAGTTGATTAAAAGGGGTATATCAATAGCACTAGAAATGACCAAGACACATAGGCTGTCAATGAGCATTCAGTGGGGGGAACAAGGTCGCCCATATCTCCCAATTTTTCCTGAACTTGTCCAGGTTTCTACCATTGCATGCATAAATTTGTTCATATTGGTTGTTCAATGATACCTTGGAAATCAGCTCCGTCAATGTTGGACAGGAGGTAGACTTCTACCTACTTGCAATAAGTAGGCGAGCAGCCCCAAGAACATGGCATATGACGGTCCTATACCTTCTCGGTGCTCCAATAGGAGCAACGCCATCTCGGGTGTAGATCCCACCCACCGTCACATAGTTTATTAATCAATGGGAGAGCAGATACTCAAAACGGCTGGATGAACGGACAGTGCCATAATACATGGAAGAATGAGCCAACCCTTCCGCAACCTCTCCAACAGCAAGAGGGACATAGAGGATAGAACTTAGCTAGATGGAGGGGAGGGTTATAACAGCACAAGAGCAATTTGCTATATTGCTCCCAGTGTGAGGCGCATACCGTGGATTGCTTAGCCCATCTAATTGCCTCCCACCAGCAACTGGCCTCAAAACTGCAGCTGAAATCGTCTTCCCAAAGTTGCATATTTTTGGACTTCTGGAAGGCGCAATCCATGTTCAAAGTGCAGTACAGAGTTTTCGTGGAGAAGTCTGTGGGTGTAGGAGGTCAGCAGCCGGCTGTGGCAAGCAAATATGAGCCGAGGGACTGTCTGAAAGATATGAAACTAATCTAGTATAGGTAAATGTCTCCCTTGCGGGCAGGTTATGATTCTCCTCTAACGTGGAGAAGGGCACAATGGAATCACCCCTGTAGAGGTCAGAAATGTACCTTATCCCACAGCTGCGCCACATATCTAGAGATAAGTGTGGGATCTTGTGGGGGAGCATTGTAAGAGACAAATTCAAGGTGACCCCAGGAATGTCACTTTCTGAAATAGCACAGAGGGCACGCCATGCCTCAACCGTAGCCTGTACAGCTGGCGGAGGAGACAGGGGTAGGCGTTTGCTGGGTCCTGATGCTAACAAGAAACCCTCCCAGTCAGTAATCTGAGCCATTTGAGCCTACATAAACAGCCATAGTTTGTCGTGGTTCGATGCAAGCCAAAATTTAAGCTAACCCAAAGTTATGGCTAAATGGTAGTTGTACAGATTTGGTACTCCCATACCTCCATTGTCTCTTATCTTAAAAAGTGTTTGCAAAGCCACACTGGGTTTACAGCCATTCCATATAAAGGCCATCATCTGTTTTTGGAAACCCTGGAAAACAGACTTGGGTATTGGGATCACCAAAGTCCTTAAATAGTAAAGTATTCTAGAAAGAATCAACATTTTATATAATACTATTCTCACCATCCAGCCGTGCTCAAATTTAGTTAGAACATCAAGCTCCTTCTGGAGGGTAGCCAACAGACCCGGAAAGTTGGCCTTAACCAAATCTTTCGGGTTTGAGGTCAGCTGAACTCCCAGGTAAGGTATAGATTGTGGGCACCATTGATAGGGTGATGAGTCTTTAATATGACATATATTAGTTTGTGTTAGGCCAATCCCCAAAATCTGGAACTTGGATTCGTTAACTTTGTAATATGATAATGCTCCAAAATCCGACAAAGTCTGGGATACAGTACGCAGTGTGCTATCGGAATAAGAAAGGGACAGGATCACATCTTCTGCAAATAAATTAATTCTATGGTCAGTCTGACCCAGCTTGACTCCACTAAGGCCTGGGTGTGACCAAATTGTTTCAGCTAAGGGCTCCATCATTAAAGAAAATATTAAGGGGACAGCGGACACCCCTGTCTCATACCATTTGTGATAGGGAAGGGGCGGGATAGTACCCCATTTGCCAGCACTAATGCGGATGGACTAAAGTAGAGTGCAGATACTGCAGTACCTACGGGGCCCACGAGACCAAATTTATGTAACATCTCAAAAAGGTATCCCCAATGAACCCTATCGAACACCTTCTCTGCGTCCCAAGACAGGAGCAGAGAAGGCGTCCGTTGGACCCGAGCCGCCGCAATCAGTGTGATCACACGTCTCGTCCCGTCTGGGGCGTGTCTCCCTTTAGTGAATCCCACCTGGTCACGCCCTATCAATGTAGGCATGACGTCGAGGAGTCAGTTTTCAAGTACCTTGGTGAATAACTTAACGTCTGCATTTAATAACGATATTGGCCGGTAGTTAGAAGGAAGTGAGGAATCTTTGCCTGGTTTAGGTAACATCACAATCGTTGCAGATAACATCTCTAGAGGAAATATAGCTGTCGACATAGCCAGGTTAAACATCTCTGTAAGATGAGTAAGGATGAGTGTTTTGAACAGCTTATAATATTCCCCAGAAAATTATTCCCCGGGGGATTTATTAAGTTTCAGACCATTTATCACCTTAGCCACCTCCTGAGTAGATATAGAGGCATTCAAGACCTGAAGCTGCGAATTGGTGACAGAAGGAAGGGACAAAGTGTTTAGGAACTGATTAATATCTGAACTAGAAGGCTATGCGACGTCCGGGTCTTCCCTCTGGTTATATAGTGGGTAAAAAAAGTATTTAGTCAGCCACCAATTGTGCAAGTTCTCCCACTTAAAAAGATGAGAGAAGCCTGTAATTGACATCATAGGTAGACCTCAACTATGAGAGAGAAAATGAAAAAACAAATCCAAAAAATCACATTGTCTGATTTTTAAAGAATTTATTTGCAAATTATGGTGGAAAATAAGTATTTGGTCAATAACAAAAGTTCATCTCAATACTTTGTTATAAATCTGTAAGAGACAGCCAATGTTGTCCTAAGCTTTATCTGTCTGTATAAACTGTTAATGTTGAATGTATTTCTGTGATTCTGTTCCTTTAAGACAGCAGCCATTGTAATTGTGACATGATGCTGGAGTGACTTCCTCCCCCTTTTATGTCAGCTTGCCTATTCTGCAGACAGAATGTGAGCAGAGAAGCAGGAAGTGACGAGACAGAGAGCAGCAGCCATCTTAGCAAGTGTTGTATTGAACTGGTGTGGAGATTTTTCTGTACAGCTAAGCTGTATCTTGGTCCAGAGACAAACAGAGTGTAAAGAGACAACAGGACTAGTGAGTCCACGTGAAAGGAACTGTGCTCAGTGGCTGATCAGTGAGACTGACATTGTGACTGTGTATATGGATACCACAGATAGAGACTCGCAGTGCTGTTGATGTACTGGACAGCACCTGCTAAACCCCGGCTTACATCCCAGCTCAGTGTATGGATTCGGCAGGACTGTCAGTGTGCTGAGTGGAATCTGCTGTTGGATTACATTGCATTCATTGGGTTTCCCTGTTAAAGAGGACTTCATTTCTCCCAAGATCCTGATAACCGTGAGGAGAGGACGTTTCGCTATAAAAGAAAGGAACGACTTTGGGCCCCACCGCGCGCTTCTACAGACTGTAAGCGGTCCACCTGGACCACTGGGGAAAAGGGGGTGCACCCAAATGTGATGTCAGGGTCAGTTAGGGATAGTTTTGAGTATATTGTTCATTCAGTGTCCATACTGCAGAATTGGACAGAGTAAAAGTAGAAACCATTGCAGAATTTGCCTTGAAATTGTTCATGCTATATTGTATATTTTGCTTGTCTTTATCCCTGTCATTTTACCTTCAAATAGCCTTTATTAACTTATAGTAAATATATATTCTTTTCTTGAACTACCGCGTGTGCGTTCATTTCTGGTTGCGGAGACCAAACCACCTGCCTTGCTCTCGGTTCACAAATCCTTTGTGGGCAAACGTTTTCTGTAAGTCTTCACAAGGTTGGCACACACTGTTGCTGGTATGTTGGCCCATTCCTCCATGCAGATCTCCTCTAGAGCAGTGATGTTTTGGGGCTGTCGCTGGGCAACACAGACTTTCAACTCCCTCCAAAGGTTTTCTATGGGGTTGAGATCTGGAGACTGGCTAGGCCATTCCAGGACCTTGAAATAATTCTTACAAAGCCACTCCTTCGTTGCCCTGGCAGTGTGCTTGGGATAAATTGTCATGCTGAAAGACCCAGCCTTGTTTCATCTTCAATGCCCTTTCTGATGGAAGGAGGTTTGCACTCAAAATCTCACAATACATGGCCTCATTCATTCTTTCATGTACACGGATCAGTCGTCCTGGTCCCTTTGTAGAGAAACAGCCCCAAAGCATGATGTTGCCACCCCCATGCTTCACAGTAGGTATGGTGTTCTTTGGATGCAACTCAGCATTCACTCTCCTCCAAACACGACGAGTTGTGTTTCTACCAAACAGTTCTACTTTGGTTTCATCTGACCATATGACATTCTCCCAATACTCTTCTCGAGCATCCAAATGCTCTCTAACAAACTTCAGACAGGCCCGGATATGTATTGGCTTAAGCAGGGGGACATGTCTGGCACTGCAGGATCTGAGTCCCTGGTGGCATAGTGTGTTACTGATGGTAGCCTTTGTTATGTTAGTCCCAGCTTTCTGTAGATCATTCACTAGGTACCCCCGTGTAGTTGTGGGATTTTTGCTTGCCGTTCTTGTGATCATTTTGACCCCACGGGATGAGAACTTGCGTGGAGCCCCTAATCGAGGGAGATTATCAGTGGTCTTGTATGTCTTCCATTTTCTAATTATTACTCCCACACTTGATTTCTTCACACCAAGCTGCTTGCCTATTGCAGATTCAGTCTTCCCAGCCTGGTGCAGGTCTACAATTTTGTTTCTGGTGTCCTTCCACAGCTCTTTGGTCTTCACCATAGTGGAGTTTGGAGTGTTACTGTTTGAGGTTGTGGACAGGTGTCTTTTATACTGATAACAATTTCAAACAGGTGCCATTACTACAGGTAATAAGTGGAGGACAGAGGAGCCTCTTAAAGAAGAAGTTACAGGTCTGCGAGAGCCAGAAATCTTGCTTGTTTGTAGGTGACCAAATACTTATTTTCCACCATAATTTGCAAATAAATTCTTTAAAAAACAGACAATGTGATTTTCTGGATTTGTTTTCTCATTTTGTCTCTCATAGTTGAGGTTTA
This sequence comes from Leptodactylus fallax, assembly GCA_947044405.1. NCBI lineage: Eukaryota > Metazoa > Chordata > Amphibia > Anura > Leptodactylidae > Leptodactylus > Leptodactylus fallax. The sequence goes on from CAMRHE010000021.1 coordinate 8,153,971, forward strand.
CCTATGATGTCAATTACAGGCCTCTCTCATCTTTTTAAGTGGGAGAACTTGCACAATTGGTGGCTGACTAAATACTTTTTTCCCCACTGTACAAGTCCTGATAATAATTACTGAATTCGTTGTCAATATGCTGAGGATGGTAAAGTTTGGCATTGGTCGATTTAGAAAGGAGAAATGGAATTCTGGATTTAACTCTTGCTGCTTTAACTCGTTGTGCCATTAATTTGCTCGCTTTGTTATTTGACTGATAGTAAGAGGCTTTCAGTTGTTTGGAGTGTTATTCAAAGTCCACCAGTAGGTGGGCACTTAGGTCATCTCTAGCTTTCTTCAGAGCAGCCAATAGGGTGGGGCTAGGGGCAGTCTTATGTTGCTGTTCTAGAGTCGCAATAGAAGTAAACAGCTCCTTCATAGTTTGCAATCTCTTGCGCTTAAAGCACGAGGTGTGCTGTATCAATAGGCCCCTGACAAAGGCCTTATGGGAATTCCAAAGGCAAAATTTATCATCTACCGAGGGGTAATTAATAGTAAAAAATTTGGATATGTCAGCAGTCAATTCCTAAGTTACTGATTTCAAGGATATAACATAGGTATTATTGCGCCAAGACACAGGAGGGATGGGCATGGCAAGTATAAGTGTAATGGGCGCGTGATCAGACCACGTGATGTTACCTATTTCGCAACCTTGCACTCTAAGGAGCAAGTCAGTCTGAACCAGAAACATGTCTATTCTGGAGTAAGAGTGGTGACTAGCAGAATAATAAGTAAAGTCTTTCTTGGAGGTGTGAAAACACCTCCAGGCATCATGTAGCGCTTCTTGTCGGAGCCAGGGTCCTTATTGCTGGGGTGTATGTTTGCCGCGATAAGTAGAATCAGCAGCAGCATCGTGCACAATATTAAAATCACCATATAAAATAATTTGGCCCTGTGCTTGCTTCCTAACCTTCCTCAGAACCGAGTTTAGGAAGGATATTTGGGATGAATTAGGACAGTACAAGTTCAAGATAGTAAAATGACAGTTGTCAATCAAGCATATAAGAGCTACATAACGGCCCTTATGGTCTGTAAGGACATGTGTCAGCTGAAAGGAAACCATATTTTTAACTGCTATGAGGACACCTGCAACCTTCTTAGTAACATTTGAACAGTAAATGTAAGGAAATAGTTTATGAGAGAACTTTGGTGGATGAGGGTCACAGAAATGCGTTTCCTGTATACAAAATACATCCGCTGCAGATCTGAGAGCCTCCCTCCACAACAGTGAACGCTTAAAGGGACTGTTCAGGTCCCTTGCATTAAGTGACAACATTTTTACGCCCATTAGTACATTCAAAAATTAAGAATACCTGTACATACTAACAGCAGAAGAACTTAAGTGATAGAGTGTCTCCAAGAATAAACTCGTTAGGCCTAAGGGAGAAAAACTGGATAAGGACATTATGTAATATACAACTTTTCAGCAGTAAGAAAAACAGTCGTAAAAGACCGGGCAGTATAACACTGCGCAAACTTGGGGGAAAGTTTGCCATAGGGTAGAAACACATATCTCACCACGAGTGACTCACAGTGTGTCCATTGTGGGCTTTTTACTCGGCTGAGACAGTAGATTTCCATGGAGGATCCAGTTTGTGGGACTCAGGTTTTGATGATTTCTGAACATCAGGTGCAGGCGGTGGCAGGTTCCATTGTAGCAATAGGCTTTTCCCAGTATCGAAGGAATTAAACGTATAGGTCACTCCATTTTTGATGATAATGACTTTATTAGGAAATCCCCATTTGTAGGGAACATTGTGTTGACGTAGGACCGTTATAGGAGCAAGCTTCCTTCTGGCGGCGATGGTAGCCTGGGAAAGGTTGGCAAACAGATGAATTGCCTTAAACGGCTCAGGTAGAGAGGATCTTTTCCTGGATTCAAACATGAGGTGATCTTTGACATGGTAGAAATGTATGCGGGTGAGAGTGTCCCTGGGGATGTGATCAGGCATACCTTTCGGCTTGGGTAGGCAGTGAGCCCTATCTATAATCAGGTCTGCTTCAGAACTGTGCGGCAGGGTTGCTTTCATTAACTGTTGCAAGAAAGGAATTAAGTCCCTGGTGGCGACTGACTCCGATATGCCACGGAACTTAACATTGTTCTTTTTATTTCTGTCTTCCATATCAGCAATCTTAAGTTTAACTGCCGCCAATTCCTCCTCAAGATCACTATGGGTGTCCACTATGGTATTATGTGCTGAAGCAAATTCGCCCATTTTATTCTCAACATGGTTACGTCTGTCTCCCAGAGAGTCGACCGTGGAGGAGACGGACGTAATCGCCTTGGTGATATCTTTCTGGATAGACCTATGCAAGGCTAACATTATATCTTTTAAGAAGGACTCAGAAGCAGATTGAGTACCTGCAGGGATAGCCTGTAGCACATCAGAATCACTCAGTTGGGGTTCCTCTGTAGTGGGATGGGAGTCAAAGCAAAATGTGGTTTCTCACCTCATCCTTTGATTAACAGGGCTCTGCGTAGGAGTAAATGCTACCTGCTTGGGATGAGGTTGCTGCATGGGAGGTGTCAGGTTGGCAGGTTGGAGCTAAGTTGGGAGATGATGGGGGTTGTAGTCCCCTCTTATGGGCCTGCTTTGGGCTCTCATTGCCACTCTTCTGATTCCCTTGGAAGTCACTACCGTCCCTAGGTGGTCCCAGATGCAATTGGGTCGATTGCTGCCCTTTCTCACCAGAAGCGCTGCTAGTCTCTGCACCCAGGTTACTGGCAGCGTGCTGGAGAGGGAGATTAGGAGAGGCGCCGGCGCCATCTTGGACTGAGGCCGGCGTGGCAAAGAAGTCTGTCAGCCTCTTTGGGGGGCCCTTTTTCCCCTGTTTCTCCATCTCCCCAAGGTCCACGAAGGCTGAGGATCTCCGGTGGGTAATTTTTAAAGCTGATTGCTGGCGCCGAGTGCTGCTATGAGCCGTTGAGGTATGTGGAGTCACGGAGCTCTCCTTACTAGTGGCCATCACATATAGCGTCAGGACACTACCCCCTGTTCTGCTTTAAAGTTATGCTTTAAAGGGGTTGTCCTGCCCTAAATTGAAATGTCATACTGATGACCTATTCGTAATATGTGATCTGTGGGAGTTCAACACCCAGACCATGCACAGATTAGCTGTTCCAGAAGCCTCTAGGTACCAAAAGCTGATAGTGGATGAGGAGCACAGGAAAGTAATAGGAGCAGCGCTGCAAATCCCCCAGAATCACCAATATGCAGCAACTAGGGCTGCTGCACCACTTATATTACTTGAATAGGAGCGGTGCTGCACACACTCCCCATCCACTAGCAGCTTCTGGCACCCAGAGGCTGCTTTGTCATCTGACCTGTGAGGGGTCCGTTGGTTGTACCCCCACAGATTTCATACTGATGTCCTATCCTGTAGATAGGTCATTGATATGAAAAATAAATTTGGGGCTGGACAACCCCTTTAAGTGTGGACACATCTGTATTTATAATTAACTACATTAATCAATAGGTGCATTATAAGAAACTGATCTAAGTTATTACTTTCCATTGTATAGTCACAATGGGGCTAATATTCTAAAACCATTTCTACTGACTCCTATTCATTGCAGTAGCTCTTTTCCTTGGTAAGATATATACAGCAGATATTACACTCTTCCTATTCACTTTTCTTTGCAGTAACTCATATATAGTGAAATAAACCTTTTTACTGTATAGTCAATCCCATTCTGCATAGCCTTAACAGCATGTTATTTTTGGCAATAATAAAACACCTCATATGACAGAATATTAAATTCCCAAGTCAAAGCTTTGAAACTCTTTAATGTACCATTTACAAATGTGCAACTATCATAACTCCATATTTTTTCAGGAAAGTGTAATCTGTATACCTTCAAAAATGTTCAATAAACCACTTACTTCTATACATTTGACCATATTGCTTACTTTTTAGTGCATTTTATAGGTTTGCATATTTAGATATGTTAAACTATAAACTTCCAGCCCCCAAAAAGTAAAAACATAGTTCCATTGCCCACTACTTAGTCACTGAAGGATGCTGCATTCATTCTTGCATATTTCCAATCTACAAAATGCTACTTTTGAGCTGCACAGAAATGTAATTCAAAATCTGTAAAGAGAAAACCTTCATTGTCCATATGAAAAGTCAGATCTCTGTTTATTCTTTTTTTCACTTTACCAAATAATCTCAACTATTATAGACTGGATTATCCTAAATATTGATTTAGGAATCTGTACTGATAAGCTTAATAAAAAAAGCCGGAACCTACCCACATAAAATCTAACTGCTTCTGTACCCTATCTTTGGACCTTAGAGAAACCAATAATCAATAATCGTTCACCATTTCAGGGAAATAAAATCCAAAGCCAGAAAAGCACAAATTTTTATAGTCATGAAAATACAGAAAACTCTTGGAATGAGAAGGTGTGTCCAAAATTTTGGTCTGTACTGTATATATATATATATATATATATTTTTTTTTTAAAGTATTGCATTTTTTAAGGGGTTTATATGTAACAAAAAATATAAATTTGGGATCGCCATAATCGTACCAACCACAGAATACAGATGACCTGTCATTTTGGCTACACAATGAATGTCAGAAATATGAAGCTCATACGAAAGTCTTGCAATGCAGTTTTTCTCTAATTCCACCCCATTCTGAATTTTTTTCAGCTTCCCAGTACATTGTACAGAACAGTAAATTATATCATTACAAAGTACAATATTTCCCAAGGGATATACATTAAGTAGCAAAAGCCAACTATGACATATTAAGTCATAGACAAAATGCATTGGCATCTGGAGTCACTGTGGGAATGATGCCCAGGAGGAGTGCTTTTATACTGGGTAAGTTTGTCAGACTGTGTAATAGGGCCAGAGGAAGCGTATCAGTGTGCAAAATGGCCGTCACCTATGCGCTGCTCGTGCCTCACTCCATTTGCTACTGTTTTATGTCCATTAGAATAAAGCTGGAAGTTTTTTACTGCACATTGGTAAGTGTCCCCTCCTCTTTTACTTTACTACATTGCATCATTGTTGTTGATAGAGGTTGAGCACCCAGTTCATATAATAGTCCCTCCATGTGATCCTCTAAAGTGAAAGTGGATTATACCTTGAGGATTACCATCTGTACCATTCTATTTTCTCTGGATGGTTGTTGTATGCAAAAAAAATAAAGCAATCTGGCTCTATCAATGGAAAAATGTAAAAAATTATGGCTTTTGGAAAGTAGGGAGTAAAAAATTAAAATTGAAAATAAAAAAATGGATCCAACATGAAGGGTTTAATATGGAAAGTCTTTTAAAAAAGGAGATCAGAATTTGAGCAGCACATACCACTGGGGCTTCCCTTTCGCTTTGACAGCCAGACTAAACGGGCGCTCGGCCACTCTGCACACCTATGCTGACCTGCGGTCATTCTGCACTACATTGGACATTCCCTCTCCAGAACTGTTGGACTGCCTCTCCCTCCCACCTGGCTCCTGCTCAACTGTGGTCCGTCCAGAAGCCTAAAAGACAACAGCTGCCTTCTCCTGGATCTGCGGCCAGAAGGCCATGGGTGGACCCACCACCCACCCCCCCCCCGATTTCCTCGGACAGTTGCCACTTTATTCTGTTCTTTTTTTCTAGGTTCCAGAGCAGCTCCTGTCCTCCCTGTACTTGATTGCTGATTTTATCCCATGTAGTTGTGTTTTATTGGTTCTTTGTTTACCTGTTACTGTTTATAGCTTTAGCTGTTTTTTTTTTCTACTCCAGGAAGAGTAGGTAGCTAACTTTTCTGATACCTACACAGTTTACTTCACTCCACCTGTTAGTTTACTGAGGTATGATCAGTTGACCTGTCTACTGATTGGTCCCCCCTCCCCCACCCCCCTACCATGGGCTTCATCCAGCTGTGAATCCAACCTATGGACCCATGTGGTACTTTGCCCACATTTATTTGGATATTTGCCTCCGGCAAGGAGATATAGTCCTGACCATGATTCATTATTAACTTGTTTTTTTGTTATTTTGTGTTTTCTTTTGTCTCTTGTTTGTCTCCTTCCCTCCCCCTCTTTCCTTCCCCTCTCTTTTTCTTCTTCCCTTATTTAGGTTTGGAGTCCCACAACCTCAACTGCCACTTGGTTGGTCCATATTCCTGAATCTACTTCTCCTGGGTCCTCCTCCTTTGGACGTGTGTTGGGTGAGATGTGCCTATGTCACATTAATTGTTTCATTTGCTACTGCCCCTCCATTCATCCCCAATGGCTAAGTGTATTACATTGGATGTGAAGAGCCTGGGCTCTAACCTTAAACGGCAAATGGTTTTGCGTGAACTTCAGTCCCTCCAGACAGATGTCGCTTTCCTACAGAAAGCCCATTACGACCATACAGGACCTTTTAACTTTGCCCGCCACTACTACCCTAATGCCTATTGGGCATATAACAACCATAGGAAGGGTGGTGTAGCTCTTTTATTGCCCCGCTCCTGCCCCATCTCTATATCGACCTCTCACCTGGTCCCCCAGAGCCGTTACATTATTTTGGAAGGTCTCCTACATGGTCAACCTACAGTCCTCTACCCCTCTCCCCATCAAATGCTGCCAATGGCATTTTAATGAGTCCCTCCTACACTCCCTCCCCTCTCGTGAAGTGCTCCACACACATCTTTTGAACTGCTTTAGTACCAATGTAGGCTCGGTCTCTTCTACCTCTACTCTCTGGGAGGCCCACAAGGCTGCTATGAGAGGGCACTGCATTACCATGGCAAACCAACTTAAAAAGGATAGAAACGCTAGGGAGGTGGCCCTGATGGCTCAAATATGATCCTTGACGAAGCGTTTGACAGCTCGCCCCTCCATGTCCTTCCTCCGTCAGCTAGTTCTTGCTCGAGCTGACCTGCGCGATTTTGCCACGCGTGCCACCCAGCACCTTATTCTCTATAGCAGGCAGTGATATTATGACAGAGGTAACAAGGCCCATACCCTTCACATCCGAATGGCTTCCTGTGGTCCCGCTCCTCTCCCTCACTTGCCACCCCACTACTGGGACTTATTCGCTTCACATGGGCAGGGCAGTATGGATTACATGCTCTAAGCTATTTTCCCTGGCCTTCCATTCTTCCTCAATGGTTTCCTTCCTGTACAATCCACTCCTACCAGGGGGACTGTCTCCTGCTATGGTGTGTCCTTGGAGCAGGCTGGGCCTGTTCCATATCGCAGATCTAGTCGACCCTTTGACTAATTTACTTCTGTCCTACACTTGCCACTTACCAAATTATTTCATTATAAACAAATATCTAAATTTGTCCTAGCCCAGTTTGGATCCACACGGGTCTTGCTTCCGACGGCCTTTGAGAAACTGTGCCATGCTGGCACCTCTGTTAGGGGGCTCATAACCAGTATTTATAGGCTCCTGTCTTCCCCTGAGGGCTGATCTTCCCCTGAGGGCTGAGGCTTTGAATAGGCAGATCTCGCCTGGGCAGTGGCAAATCATATGGTAACGAGCAGCTAAATCCTCGTCCTGTTGCACATTCCGGGAAACCCAATTTAAAATTACTATGCACTGGTATCATACGTCAGCACTGTTCCACATCCTTAATTCTACTATTCCCTCTTCATGTTGGCGCTGCCAGACCTCGTTGGGCACGGTGCACCATATTTTCTGGGACTGCCCCATACTCCGCCCCTTTTGGACAGAAGATAAAATCCTCACTGATGCCCTCTTTGTGCAGGGCGTCCCTTTGGACCCCCTCACCTACCTACTTAACTTGCCTCCCAGACATCTAGGCAAGAAGACGTCTAAGCTGTTTCTCTTTTTGTGTACTGCAGCAAAGACCCTTATTGCCTTCATTGGAAAGAGGTGTTCCCTCCCATGGGGTCTGAGTTGGTTGCCCGCAAGAAAGATGTCCGTAGCCTGAAACTCTCAACCATACTATGGATACCTTTAATGCTGTCTGGTTGCATTAGGACACCTACTGCATTGTACATGGTCTCTGACTCCTGTTTTCCCTGTCCCTTTCCCCTCTCCCCTCCCTGTCTCGTCTTTTGTCTGTAATAGATAATGGACTCCGTACTTCAAACGTTTTGTATAGTGAAATATGTTTTATTTATTTCCAAAACATAGTGCGTAGAGTACAATTATAGTTGTGACGTTTCGGTCTAATTGACCTTCATCAGACTCTACAATAACAATAAATCATACAGTGATAAATGTGAAAGAATACAATAATATACATCAAATATACATCAACAATAGTTGCATCACATTCAATACATGGTATAATCAAGAGACCACATAACAAGGCTGAGGTGATGACCTGGAACAGTATTACATAATGCATCATTATCATATAATATAATATAAGCTGTAACCAAGGAGTGTGGAGGAAAGAAATAGTGTCCATATAAGTTCTGTATGGAAAGTCAAGGTAAAAAATAGTATGCAAACGGTAAAGAAATAGCATTCAAACAGGAAAGGGTGTAAAATCTAAGGTAGTAATCACTGTATGCCTGAATAATATAGATTATAGGAGGTGAACAAGGGATAGATTATAGGAGGTGAACAAGGGATGAACCTGCCAACTAAACAGCCCAAATATAACATAAAATAGCGGAGTATGGTTTAAAAGTAATATAGTAGACCCACCTTGCAGAATAGTATGCAGGAGATAATCCCAAAACTATTTAAAGCACATGAGGTGCATCAAACAGCAAAATTCTGCTGTGTAAGGCGCTACTGCCGCTGTGTAATGTTTGAATACATATAGTATGTGCGCGAGACACCAATGATGTCATCACTCTTCGCGTATGCGCAGTTTGTCATTCCCGCCGGAAGTGGGGCATATTGCACAGGAAGAATGTCAAAAAAGGTCTATACGGCAAGTTAGAAGGGACAAACCTAGTATAACTTCTCTGCCTGTTTGGGTCTCTGCGCCACCCTCCGCTCAAACGCTGCAATGAAGGAGGCGTGTTCAGTTTGGTTCCTTGCGTACGTTTCTTGCTGCTCAGTCTGAACACGGTCCTAGACAATGTAATTGATTTTCTGTCACACCCGTTTCCTTCACCTTGGTTTTCTCTGTTCCACTAATAGTTAATCTCAGTCTTGCCTGTGTGATTGACAGCCTGTCTACCAATCCAGTCTGGGGCTTGCCCAGACTTTCTATAAACAGGTTGTCAGCCCTCACATGGTCGCTGGTTATTGCTTTTGCTTTCTGGCTAGTATTCCTTGCTGTCTTGTTACTGGTATTCGTATTCCTAACCCCTGGCCTTGACTTTTACTATTCTCTTGGATTTTGATTTTGTACTGCATTGCTCGTTTGTTACTGACCCCTTGGCTTGCTCACTCTGCTTCTGTGTTGTTTTGTCTTGTCCTGTTTTGTGTGTCACTTACTAAGTATAGGGCTCGTCTTCAGGTTGTCCTTTTACCGTTTAGGGTAACTGAGGCAATAGGAAGGGAAAGTGGCTGGGGTGAGATTAGGGCTCACTTGTCTCTGTCCTTCCTCCCAGACCCCTGCAGTAGTATAGGGTATTGCTATGTCTGGCAAGACCCTAACACCTAGTCAGTTCAAGTAAATAGCGCTAGTAATTGCTGTATAAACGAAAAGGACGCTGAATGTAAGGTCTAAACTATACATATGGTGAAAACCTATAATTTATTGAGGTGGAATACATATATAAACAAATATAGATCAATGAGGGACTACTACTAACCTAAATAAGAGCTGAAAAAAATAAAAGCTGAAAAACTAATAACTCAGAGACAGCTACGGGAGGGATGAAAAGATAATTAACTATTAATAAAAATGAATCAAAAGAGAAAAGGATAAGAGAGAGTAAGGCATTAGGTAAAAGCTATGGAGAAGTCACAAGATGGACTATAAGAGGACTACAAACCCATATAGTGTGAAGAAGGATACTGTAGTAGAGATTCCAGATGAAGATAGTGTAGAAATTCCAATCAATCAACGAATCTAGAAAGTAGGACATACTGTTAAGCAATTTAATCACAGCACCGTTTAGATAATACAGTTAACAACAGTCCACTTAGATAAATGCCGAAATTTCATATTCACGGTTTAACCCTTGAGGCTCCAAGGTCTGCAATCTGTGAATCCAATATGGCTCTCTCTTTTTTAGAAGCATGATCCTATTGCCACCTCTCCTAGGATAAGTGACATGTTTCAAAACCTGAATTCTGAGCTGTGCCACTGTGTGTTTGCATCTGATAAAATGGGCCGGTATGGGTAATAGTAAATTCTGACAACGTATGCTGGACTTATGATGTTTTATGCGGTCTCGCACATGTTGGGTAGTTTCCCCAACATAGGCAAGACCGCATGGACACTTAATTAAATAAACCACGAAGTTGGAATTGCATGTAAAAAAATCCTTAATTTGAATTCGTTCTCCACTGAGAGGATGATACAGACTGTCGCCCTTAATGATATTGGAACATTGATTACATGAGAGACATACATAAGTCCCATTTCTTGGGGTACTCAAAAACTCTTGTCTCAAAGGTCTGACCTGAGAACCTATGTCTGCTCTGACTAGTTTATCCTTGATGTTTGTTGGTCACATGTAACAGGGTAGAAATGGAACCTGAAACTCACTTATCTGTGGGTAAGCCACACCTAACAGGTTCGAAAGTTTCCTGAGTATCTGATGTATGCGATAAGCAAATGGATGATAAGTGTGTACAAAAGCCAGTCGTTTAAGTTTCGGGGTACAGGAGGTAGTATGTGGTGTGCTGATGTCCCTCAGTGACTGTTCCAGCACTGATGATGGATAGCCACATTCTAGAAATTTATTGCTGGCTTGCGACAGTTTTACCTTTCTTTTAATGGGATTGTCTACAATACGGGAGATGCGAGAAAATTGGGATTTAGGTAAGGACCTTTTAGTGGCCACTGGGTGGAAACTGGCATAATGAAGAAGACTATTTCTATCCGTATCCTTAGTGTAAAGGTCCGTACCAAGATAATTATCTGCTTTTTTGTATACCATTGTGTCCAGAAAGCTAATATTGGTAAAATCAAAATGCAAAGTAAATTGTAATTCCGGTCAAATCTTATTTAAGTATTCTGTGAATTCTAATAGGGTACTCTTTGGACCTGTCCAAATGCAAAAAATGTCATCAATATATCTCTTCCAAGTCAGAGAATATAGAGAGAAAAGAGAATTAGTATAAATAAAATTTTCCTCAAAAAAGGACATGTACCCATTTGCATATGGTGGTGCCATGTTTGAAACCATGGCAGTTCTCTGTTTCTGGATATAGAATGTGTATTGAAACAAAAAATAATTCTCCTCAAGTATTAACTGTATGAGGTCCAGACAAAACTTGATGACATTGGGATGTAGGTCAGATGATTCAAGTAATGTCTTAGTTGCATGGATACCCTTTACATGCTGAATGGAGGTGTACAGAGATACCACATCCAGTGTTACCAAAATGGAATTGGGTGGTAGTATACCATGTTCCCTAATAACGGATAGGCACATGTTGGTATCCAGAAGAAAAGACTTTGTTTCTCTAATGAGTGGGATCAGGATCTTCTCCACAAAAATGGTCAAGGGAGAAAGTACCGATTCTATAGAGGCCACGATTGGACGACCCGGAGGTTTATCCAGCCTCTTGTGAATTTTTGGGAGGATGTAAAAAACAGGGAATATAGGATGTACTTTAGTCAGGTATGTAATTGTGTCTAAGTCAATCGTGCCTATATCCCAATGTATCTGTAATAATAGTTGTATTTTTTGATTAATAGTATGAGATACATAATAGTAAATAGGTTATGGGATATATAAATGTATATACCATATACATTTCTATCCTCCAATCGTCTTTTAATCTCAGAAATGTAACCTTTTTTGTCCATAAGAACAAGGGCACCACCTTTATCTGCCGGTTTGATAACCACCGATTTATCTCGTGTGAGGCTCCTAAGAGCGTCTATATCCACTTGGGATAAATTAGATTTACATGTAAACTGGCCTTCTTCTACTTGATGTCTAAAGGCCTTGACGTCATTTTGGACAAATGAGATCATGGTTTCAAGCGGAGGGGAATTTCTAGGGGGAGTATATATACTCTTGTTCCGAAGACCTAGGTCTTTTGCTGTTATTAGGCCTTCCGGGGATTTAGGAGGACGGGTCTCAGGAGTTTGGGGTGCATTAGAGAAATGAACTTTCAATCTTAATGACCTGTAAAATCAGTGAAGATCCAGGTCTAATTGAAATAAATCATATTTATAGTTGGGGCAAAAGGATAGACCTTTTTGTAGAACCTGATACTCGGCCGGCCTTAAGGTACGGGATGAAATGTTAACCACTAATGAAGGGTTGGACACTTCCTTTACCTGAGAACGCGTGGTCATAGTGAAAATGTCAAAACTATAATTGTACTCTATGCACTATGTTTTGGAAATAAATAAAACATATTTCACTATACAAAACTTTGAAGTACGAAGTCCATTATCTATGACAAGTTAAGGATTAGGACCCTACTCTGCAAGGACTGGTGGCACTATCCACATCCACTAAGAAATAATCTGTCTTTTGTCTGTTGTTATTTGTTTTATTATTGGTTCTTGTATTTTCTGAAAGAGATTTATACTGTTGGACTGTCATGCCACATGTTGTGGCCCCTTAATTTATTTTTTCTGGTTGATGTACTGTATGTTATATTGTAAAACTCCTTAATAAAAATTACAGTTGAAAAAGAATTTGAGCAGCAGATTTATGAAATAATATACTCTTAATAGTTTATCATCAAAATTATTATTATTATTATTATTATTATTGTTTATTGGCACAAAAAATTTGTCTCTGGATCTAGGAAGAATTTAGGCATTCAAATCTGGTTCACAGAACTTTAATGAAGAACAAAAAGCTACAAATATATTTATATAAATATTCATATTCAGTTATATTTGTTGTAGCTAAGGTGATTATATTTGAGATATAATGAAATTATAAAACACACAGTACATTTCAATTCCTGACTATTGTTCATTCTGAAATGGTTCCAAGGTTGTTTCTAATTATCTGGCTGTTGTATGTATTTAAACAAGTTCAGGTAATATTCATTGCAAGTTTAGTTTTCTAAACAGCTTCTTTTCATTATTAAAAAAAGATCTTAAAAAAAAAATCCGAATGTCATAAAGAGAATAATCTCTTTTTTTTAAATCCTTTAATTTATGTAACAGCAAGAGACAGGATATTCGATGTTTGGAAATGGAATAAAGACAATCTGTTATTAATTTATTTAGGTATTGTATTAAATACATGTTACTGTTTCAATAAATGTTCTAAAATAATATTGTACTGTAATATTGTAAACTTTTAGTGACTAGCTCACTTAGGCCTTAATATTCAAGCAATTTTTTTTGTTGTTGTTGCATGCCAAGAGCCATATTTTTTATTTATCCGTTAATGTAGCTGTATGTGGGATTGCTTTTTTCAAGAAAAGTTATACTGTTTAATGGTACTATTTTGGGGTATGTATGCATATCACTGATTATGTTTTTTCCACCATCATCTTTTTACAATATATAATTGCACCATTATGCGTGTAGCTTAAATAACAATATAAGTTTATTCTAAAGGTCGCAGTTACTTATAATAATTAATATACCTGGTATCTGTTTCTGGTGACACAAAATAGGTACAATCTATCTGAAATCTGTGGATAAATTGCAGTTTTCTTTTACAGCATTCACTGCATATTAAATTCTTGAAAACACTTGTGGGGTTAAAATGTCTTTTTTTTTTTTTTAAAGGGTCTATTTTAAAGGGTTTCCACTCTGCTGCTACCTCAGGAGCTGTGCCAAATTTGCGTTAAAAGCCAATTGGCATATTTTTCCTTCTGAACCCAGTCATGTGTCCAGACTGTACTTTATGATCACATACAGTGCCTTGCGAAAGTATTCGGCCCCCTTGAACTTTTCAAACTTTTGCCACATTTCAGGCTTCAAACATAAAGATATAAAATTTTAATTTTTTGGTGAAGAATCAACAACAAGTGGGACACAATCGTGAAGTGGAACGAAATTTATTGGTTATTTTAAACTTTTGTAAAAAATAAAAAACTGAAAAGTGGGGCGTGCAATATTATTCGGCCCCTTTACTTTCAGTGCAGCAAACTCACTCCAGAAGTTCTGTGAGGCTCTCTGAATGATCCAATGTTGTCCTAAATGACTGATGATGATAAATATAATCAAGTCTCCGTATAAATGCACCTGCTCTGTGATAGTCTCAGGGTGCTGTTTAAAGCGCAGAGAGCATAATGAAGACCAAGGAACACACCAGGCAGGTCCGTGATACTGTTGTGGAGAAGTTTCAAGCCAGATTTTGATACAAAAAGATTTCCCAAACTTTAAACATCCCAAGGAGCACTGTGCAAGCAATCATATTGAAATGGAAGGAGTATCAGACCACTGCAAATCTACCAAGACCCGGCCGTCCCTCTAAACTTTCATCTCAAACAAGGAGAAGACTGATCAGAGATGCAGCCAAGAGGCCCATGATCACTTTGGATGAACTACAGAGATCTACAGCTGAGGTGGGAGAGTCTGTCCATAGGACAACAATCAGTCGTACACTGCACAAATCTGGCCTTTATGGAAGAGTGGCAAGAAGAAAGCCATTTCTCAAAGATATCCATAAAAAGTGTCATTTAAAGTGTGCCAAAAGCCACCTGGGAGACACACCAAACATGTGGAAGAAGGTGCTCTAGTCAGATGAAACCAGAATCGAACTTTTTGGCCACAATGCAAAACGATATGTTTGGCGTAAAAGCAACACAGCTCATCACCTTGAACACACCATCCCCACTGTCAAACTTTTCTTCAGCAGGGACAGGGAAGATGGTTAAAATTGATGGGAAGATGGATGGAGCCAAATACAGGACCATTCTGGAAGAAAACCTGTTGGAGTCTGCAAAAGACCTGAGACTGGGACGGAGATTTATTTTCCAACAAGACAATGATCCCAAACATAAAGCAAAATCTACAATGGAATGGTTCACAAATAAACGTATCCAGGTGTTAGAATGGCCAAGTCAAAGTCCAGACCTGAATCCAATCGAGAATCTGTGGAAAGAGCTGAAAACTGCTGTTCACAAACGCTCTCCATCCAACCTCACTGAGCTCCAGCTGTTTTCCAAGGAAGAATGGGCAAGAATTTCAGTCTCTCAATGTGCAAAACTGATAGAGACATACCCCAAGCGACTTGCAGCTGTAATCGCAGCAAAAGGTGGCGCTACAAAGTATTAACTTAAGGGGGCCGAATAATATTGCACGCCCCACTTTTCAGTTTTTTATTTTTTACAAAAGTTTAAAATAACCAATAAATTTCGTTCCACTTCACGATTGTGTCCCACTTGTTGTTGATTCTTCACCAAAAAATTAAAATTTTATATCTTTATATTTGAAGCCTGAAATGTGGCAAAAGGTTGAAAAGTTCAAGGAGTCCGAATACTTTTGCAAGGCACTGTATGGTGTTCGGCCATACTCAGGAGAAAATGCAGAACAAATTGTTTAGTGCATTATCACCTGTTACCACTTATGAAGATTAAACATTTTGAGATAACACTGCTTATTATTGGGAAAAAAATCATGTCCCAATTCAAATAATTTCTATAACAAATATGTTGGGTGAAAATGGTTACCACACCATTAAATTAATTCCTTAAGGAATGTAGCTTCAAAATGTTGTGAGGATTTTGTTAATATTTTATTTTCTGAAGCGTATTCTAAAGGCCACAAGATCCATAAGTTGCTCCTTTATTTCAAAGACATGTGTTTCAGTCAAGTTGCTCCCATACAAAATATTTCTAAAAAGTGCAGAATCAAAGCAATAAATATTGAGTAATAAACAGTCTCTGCTTACTCCTTCGGGAGTCATGCTATCTCTGATAGCTACTGTCTCCTGTAGCTGTATGATTTTCATGCAGCTGCAGATTTTGCAATGATACTTTTGCAGACTTTCTTACTGATCAGCTGGATGTTTACTAGTTCATTGTAGCTAATTGATTAAAAGCATAGATGCAACCTATTAAAATTATAAACTGCTATTTATACATAGCAGGACTGTATGGCATGAATTTATAGGACCTTCTATGACTAATTCTGTTGGGTTTAAGGCCTTTATATGGAGTATAGGTTGTGGAAAAATAGCACATTTCCCTCCATTGTTGCCTTTATCTGAACCACTGCTTGGGGCATATCCATACTAATGTTTTTTCACTGCATTTTTTTTAAACAAATGATCATGTTGGATCACTTAACATATACTAACATATAGCTTTCAAAAATTATAGTACAAAAACTCTATTATAGTTGTGTCGTCACTGTAAACTTTGAATATTTAACTCCCCTATAACATCGCTATGACAAATATCTTTTCGGTCAAATATTTTAATATTATTAGATGATTAAATATTTTTAACCCAAAACATAAGATTTTTATTATAATTAAACCACTATCAGCATTTAATTATCCAAATTGGCATTAAATAATTCAGGTTGTTAAATACTAATGAAACTGATTTGTAATTTACATTCTAGCTCAACGTTTTTTGAACTCCAGTTCTCTAAAACCACTAACAGTGCAAGTTTCCAGATGTCCTAACGCAAGCCAAGGTAGATCAGTGAATTAATCATTTTGACAGCTCTTCTTGTATTAATCTTAGAGCCACCTGTGCTCTTATGAGGATATCCTGAAAACTAACGCTAAACAACCAGATTTTGAAATGCTAAAAACATTTTATTAAACTTACTGTATGTAGTTATATACACAAATTATTATCTATCCTTCTTTATATCTATTTAATTCATTTACGTTTGTAGAATAGAGTTTGGAATTGTAGAAGAGCTGGATTTGTAATATGGTTATAACCATAACATATAACTAATTGTGATATTATGATTTGTACAAAAAAACTGGTTGGGACAATCATAACTATGTCTGTGATATCTGTGTCTATGCTACAGAATAGCATATTGACTTACATGTACAGTACAGACCAAAAGTTTGGACACACCTTCTCATTCCAAGAGTTTTCTGTATTTTCATGACAAAAAAAATTGTAGATTCACACTGAAGGCATCAAAACTATGAATTAACACATGTGGAATTATACACTTAACAAAAAAGTGTGAAACAACTGAAAATATGTCTTATATTCTAGGTTCTTCAAAGTAGCTACCTTTTGCTTTGATTACTGCTTTGCACACTCTTGGCATTCTCTTGATGAGCTTCAAGAGGTAGTCACCTGAAATGGTTTTCACTTCACAGGTGTGTCCTGTCAGATTTAATAAGTGGGATTTCTTGCCTTATAAATGGGGTTGGGACCATCAGTTGTGTTGTTCAGAAGTCAGGTGGATACACAGCTGATAGGCCTACTGAATGGAGTGTTAGAATTTGTATTATGGCAAGAAAAAAGCAGCTAAGTAAAGAAAAACGAGTGGCCATCATTACTTTAAGAAATGAAGGTCAGTCAGTCTGAAAAATTGGGAAAACTTTGAAAGTGTCCCCAAGTGCAGTGGCCAAAACCATCAAGTGCTACAAAGAAACTGGCTCACATGAGGACCGCCCCAGGAAAGGAAGACCAAGAGTCACCTCTGCTGTGGAGGATAAGTTCATCCGAGTCACCAGCCTCAGAAATCGCAGGTTAACAGCAGCTCAGATTAGAGACCAGGTCAATGCCACACAGAGTTCTAGCAGCGGACACATCTCTACAACAACTGTTAAGAGGAGACTGTGTGCAGAAGACCTTCATGGTAAAATAGCTGCTAGGAAACCACTGCTAAGGACAGACAACAAGCAGAAGAGACTTGTTTGGGCTAAAAAACACAAGGAATGCACATTAGACCTGTGGAAATCTGTGCTTTGGTCTGATGAGTCCAAATTTGAGATCTTTGGTTCTAACCACCGTGTCTTTGTGCGACGCAGAAAAGGTGAACGAATGGACTCTACATGCCTGGTTCCCACCGTGAAGCATGGAGGAGGAGGTGTGATGGTGTGGGGGTGCTTTGCTGGTGACACTGTTGGGGATTTATTCAAAATTGAAGGAATACTGAACCAGCATGGTTACCAAAGCATCTTGCAGCGGCATGCTATTCCATCCGGTTTGCGTTTAGTCGGACCATCATTTATTTTTCAACAGGACAATGACCCCAAACACACCTCCAGACTGTGTAAGGGCTATTTGACCAAGAAGGAGAGTGATGGGGTGCTACGCCAGATGACCTGGCCTCCACAGTCACCAGACCTGAACCCCTGGTTCGGGGTCAGCTGGACAGCAGAGTGAAGGCAAAAGGGCCAACAAGTGCTAAGCATCTCTTGGAACTCCTTCAAGACTGTTGGAAGACCATTTCAGGTGACTACCTCTTGAAGCTCATCAAGAGAATGCCAAGAGTGTGCAAAGCAGTAATCAAAGCAAAAGGTGGCTACTTTGAAGAACCTAGAATATAAGACATATTTTCAGTTGTTTCACACTTTTTTGTTAAGTATATAATTCCACATGTTTTAATTCTTAGTTTTGATGCCTTCAGTGTGAATCTACAATTTTTATAGTCATGAAAATACAGAAAACTCTTGGAATAAGAAGGTGTGTCCAAACTTTTGGTCTGTACTGTACATCATAACCATATTTATAGTATATTTATATTTATAGTATACTAGCAGAAGAACCCGGCTTCGCACGGGTATATTTCATTTTTTGTTTGTGTAGTGGCCCCATAAGAATCGGCCAGTTTTGCACTTGACATCTAGTATGGCAGTCCAGTATAGGCACAGTCTATTTATGGCTGTGTTGTTATGGAAACCTAGTAAATGAAATGTGAACTTATATTGGCCGATCCCCTCATATAACTGAATATTTAAGGAACTGCGAACTGCTCACACAGGTCATAAATAGCTTGGTTGCTATGGAAACCTGGTGTAAAACTGTGTATATGTCAAGACTGAAGAACCAGGGATTTTCCATTGGTCCATACGCATCATGAGATCATGTGTATCTCAGTTTAGATATCAGTGAAAAACCTGCGATCGGTTTTTATGGAAAACCTGGAGCAAAGCTGTGTGTATGTGACCTTGTGTAACAGTGTCATCTACAGCGCCCTGCCCCTTTAAAGCTGACCTACAGCAGTGAAGAAAAATGGCTGGGTTGTTATGAAAACATGTAGTGCAGATGTGTGCATGTGGCTGACAATGTCTTGTCAGATTGGAGACAGGCTTGGGTCTGCTAGGGAGTTTCAGCAGCTTGCTGTTGTATGTGACATACTTTGTTAGATTGGAGACGGGTTTAGGTCTGCTGAGAGTTTTCATTAGCTCGAGCAGCAGCCATGCATTTTGCTGCAGGAGGCATGAGCAGTTTAAAAACGTTTCAATTTATAAGAAGGCTGACATCCAGTATGGCAGTCCAGTCAGTGGCGTAAAGACCGGGGTAGCAGTGGTAGCGGCAGCCACAGGGCCCGGGACATTAGGGGGCTCGGCGAGCCCCTGATGTTTTTTTTTTTTTAATTGGCCGTTACCTGCTGGTAAGAGTATAATGATCGGAGGCCCAGAGGAGGTGAGGGAACATAAAAAATAATGTTACTTATCTCTCCTGCGCTCCAGCAGGGTTCGGGACTCCTTGGTGATGTCCCAGACATTGGTGGGCCAGTCCAACATCATTATGCGTCGCGATGCATGCCTGGCTCACGTGATGTCTGGTCCAAAATTGAAGAGGTAGCGGGGAGTGCGCCGGAGCCAGGGAGAGGTAAGTAACATTGTTCTTATGTTTGTATCCTCCCCTGGGTCTCCCATCATTATACTCTATAATAACAATAATAACAATAACAATAATAATAACAATAATAACAATAATAATTGTTCATGGGTGGTCCACAATGGGGCATAATACTATGTGAAGGGGCCACTAAGGGGCATAATACTGTGTGCAGGGAACACTAGGGGGCATATTACTGTGTGCAGGGGCCACTATGGGGCATAATAGTGTGTGTAGGGGCCAATATGGGGCATAACAGTGTGTGTAGGAATGCAGTTTGTGCGGGGGGGCGGTTGCCGGGGGGGCATGTCAAATGTTCGCCTTGGGGCCCAGCTATTCCTAGTTACGCCACTGAGTCTAGTATAGGTACAGTCTATTTATAGCTGTGTTGTTATGGAAACCTGGTAAATTAAATGTGAACTTATATTTGCTTATACACGTGATATGACTTAATATTTAAGAACCTGCGAACTGCTATCGACTAATACAGGTCATAAATAGCTTGGTTGCTATGGAAACCTGGTGTAAAGCTGTGTGCCTGTGGAAACTAAGCGCCTGCGAGCTTCTATTGGCTGATAAGGGACATGTGAGCATGTGTATGGCAGTTGGAATATGAGTGAAAGACTTGCAGGCTTGTATTAGCTAATGTAGGTCATTTTATGGGAATACTGTATCTCAGGAATGGTACGTCCTAGACAGCTGAGACGCAGTCTAAAATCTTCCAGGACACCTGATGTACCTGTTTGCCAAATTTGGTGAGGATCGGCCCAGTCATTTGGTTGTGCAAAAAGAACAGACAGACAGACAGAAACTCATTTTTATATATATAAGAGAGAACAGCTATGAATGTGGCCACATTTAACTCCAATTTGGTTAAGGACTCCAATTTCTCATGAATCAACGTAGCACAATATCACAACATGCTAATAAAAGCACTGAATGGCTACGATTTATAACCCTCCACACACACAAACACACACACATTGTACATAGACACATATAGGGCAGTGATCCAATCACTTTATTATTAAATCATGTTGTTTCTTTTTTTAAGAAAAATTGTTTAACTTGTGATGCTCGCATGTCCAGCAAGAGGACACATAAGGAAGGATACATCTGTATGTCACAAAGTCTTCCTCTTTTTCTCCCTTTCTTTCTTCCTTTTATCTTCTCTTCCTTTATGTTCCCTTCCACTATGGTACTTTCATACTGAACAAAAAAAAAAAAAAATTATAATGGTTTTAAATCAATTGTTGTTTTACTATATCCTGCAATACAAATATGCACTGTACTGCTGTGCCTGAAATCAACTTGAACATGACAGAATATATAAATTTGACAAATGAATCTTAACCCTGAAGAATTTATAATATCATTTCACACTGATACCCTGCTGTTCACCTTTTCTTGACTGTCTAGTTTGATTTTATATACAATCTATGATACTAAAGCATATTAAAATCTGTGGTCTGAAGTTTGCATTTGATTTAAAATTAAAATTTAATGCAATTTATTTGGCTGTATATATAGTACATACATTCAAATAGGTGATGTGTATTTTAATCTGACTTAAGCAAGTAATAGCATTTCTTAATAAAATGGCTAAAATACCTTAAATTTATGCTACTAACTTTGCAGTATGTTAGACTTTAAAAAGTGTTAGTTGTAACATGCAATTATCCCTATTCTTTTTGTTTTGTCAAAGCTAAAGCTTTTTTTTTTTTTAAGTTTTATCAAAATTACTATTTTCCAAGTAATGTCTTATTTTATAATTATTATTTTTTTTACCATTGCAGATTTAAGTAGGTTTCAATTATTATATATGGAGGAGAAAATATACCACTATTTTGCATAATTTCTACTTTCTGGGATAGAAATATACATTTTTAGATTGAAATATTTTCACGTAATGTAAATGCATTGATTTACAGTTGTGTTCACATTTAACTGCTCTCTAAGTTGGTTAAGGATCCCAATTTCTCATTAAACTAACTCAACACAACATCATGAAATTATAACTAGAGATGAGAGAATCGAATCTGCAGAAGTGGAATTCGATCCGAATTTCAGGAAATACTCAATTCGCATCTAATTCAAATTTCCTCATGCTTTGTGGTAATGATTCGCATTTAGTTAAAAATGGCTGCTCTACATGGGGCAAGGAACTTTGGGCACGTGGAATCACCCACAATGCCATACATGCAGCCAATCAGCAGCCAGCCCTGTGATGTCACAATCCTTTAACCCCTTCGCAAGGTTGGCACACACTGTTGCTGGTATGTTGGCCCATTCCTCCATGCAGATCTCCTCTAGAGCAATGATGTTTTGGGGCTGTCGCTGGGCAACATGGACTTTCAACTCCCTCCAAAGGTTTTCTATGGGGTTGAGATCTGGAGACTGTCTAGGCCATTCCAGGACCTTGAAATGCTTCTTACGAAGCCACTCCTTTGTTGCCCTGGTGATGTGCTTGGGATCATTGTCATGCTGAAAGACCCAGCCACGTTTCATCTTCAATGCCCTTGCTGATGGAAGGAGGTTTACACTCAAAATCTCACGATACATGGCCCCATTCATTCTTTCATCTACACGGATCAGTCGTCCTAGTCTCTTTGCAGAGAAACAGCCCCAAAGCATGATGTTGCCACCCCCATGCTTCACAGTAGGTATAGTGTTCTTTGGATGCCACTCAGCATTCACTCTCCTCCAAACACGACGAGTTGTGTTTCTACCAAACAGTTCTACTTTGGTTTCATCTGACCATATGACATTCTCCCAATACTCTTCTGGAACATCCAAATGCTCTCTAGCAAACTTCAGACGGGCCCGGATATGTACTGGCTTAAGCAGGAGGACACGTCTGGCACTGCAGGATCTGAGTCCCTGGCAGCGTAGTGTGTTACTGACGGTAGCCTTTGTTAGTTAGTTAGTTCTTAAAGAAGAAGTTACAGGTCTGTGAGAGCCAGAAATCTTGCTTGTTTGTAGTTGACCAAACACTTATTTTCCACCATAATTTGCAAATGAATTCTTAAAAAATCAAACAATGTGATTTTCTAGATATGTTTTCTCATTTTGTCTCTCATAGTTGAGGTCTACCTATGATGTCAATTACAGGCCGGCCTCATCTTTTCAAGTGGGAGAACTTGCACAATTGGTGGCTGACTAAATACTTTTTTTCCCTACTGTATATGCAGAGAGAACAGCTGATTAGAATAGCTGCCTAAGGTAAGATTAAGTAAAATATAGCTTGGACAAAGAATTCATAGGAAATATTTAGCCCAACAAGTAGTTCCTGACCACCTTGTGCTCTTCAATAAAAAAAAAAAAAAAATCTACTTGGGTCTGCTCCTTTTTCCTGTACAGAACTTTTGTGCCACCTCACCTCTCTGTGTATGAGGTTAATTCCGACCTCCACCTCTACAGGGTGGGCCATAAGTATGGATACAGTCAGATACCATTGTTTTTCTTGTGCAATTCTCCATGTGTTTGATGTGTCACTTGACCCTCTTCCCATGTACTAATATGTCACAAACGGTAAGGTGATATCAGCAACCACTTCTATTTTAGCCGGGTGTATCCATACTTATGGCCCATCCTGGGTGTATCCATACTTATGGCCCACCCTATACATCCCATTTGTGTGTTGTCAATCCTGTGCAAAAGGGAAAGTAATTGTTACTACTATCACCTTATCTAACTTTCTATTCCTCTTCTGTAACCAAATTTAGTAAAACTCAAACAATCTATTTAAGTTTGGTATTGCTATAATTGTAATGTTATGCAGTGTAAATTTACAATGTTATTTATACCACATATGGAATCCTGTAAAATATAATCCCCAAAACCAATGGAATTGCTACTTTTTTTTTCTATCCTTCTGCCCATAAAAATATTAAAAGTTGTTATTAAATGTTATTATTCAACACATAATTACGTGTCCCTTGCGCACGACCGGAAAAACTCGGATAGCACACTGACCCATTTATTTCTGTCAGCCCACGCACACAACGAGGCCTCAAATCTCAGGATAGGCCCTATTCCTTGTACTTTGTAATGGCACCATTCAATATCTTGTACAATGTACTGGAAAGCTGGAAAAAAAGTGAGAATGAGATGGAATTGGAAAAAAAAAAACGTTTTCGCCAATTTCTTATGGGCTTAATTTTTATGGCATTCACTATGTGGTAAAAATGACATGTTACCTGTATTCTGCGGGTCAGTACGATCACGGCAACACCAAATTTATATAGTATTTGTAATGTTTTGATACCTTTTACAAAATTAAAAACTTTGCAAAATAGAAAAAATATTTTGTGTTACCATATTGTGACACCTGTAACTTTTTTATATTTATGTGTATGGAACTGGGTAAGGCATATTTTTATGAGGGACAAGATGGCATTTTTATTGATACCATTTTGGGAAAGGTCTGATGGTTTGATCACTTTTTATTACATTTTTTATAGGAGGCAAAAAGTTGAAAAACAGCCATTTGGCCTTTTTGATTTTTTCCCCCTCTATGCCGTTTAATAGTGTGGGCATTTTTGAGCATATGAACCCCTTAAAGTGTTTATATCTACTTCTGTTTATTTATTTTTATTTGTGTTCTGGGGAATGCGGGAGTGATTTAAACTTTTATATTTTTTTAAGTTTTTTAATATTTAAAAAAACCTTTTCTTTTACCTTTATTTTCAGACCCCCTAGGGACTTGAACCTTAGGGGGTCTGATCACTCATACTATTCACTGCAATACTAATGTATTGCAGTGAATAGTAAAATCCCATGACTTCTATTACTCTCTGTCTTCAATAGGCTCCAGGCTGTCATGACCAATCGCCGCTCTCTGATGACGTTCTGGAGGGCAGCGATCAAGTAAAGATGGTGATGCCCATGGCACCTGTGCACCTTAGATGCCGCAGTCACGTTTGACCGCGCCATATAAAGTGTTAACAGCTGCGATCAGTGTCAGCACCGTTCGCAGCTGTTAGTGGCAGGTGCTGGCTGTATTAACCCCTTTTGCATGAAGGGGTTAAGATATACCTTATTATTGTAAATCTGTTGGCTGTTCATGCTATGGAGTGTGTAGCTATCGTAACTTGTGAAACTACTATTTGTCATTGCTTATCTTCAGTCATAAAGGGCCTCTAACATCTCATTAGCTGCTCTCAAGTTATTGCTGCTGTAAATTTCTAATGCTTGCCACTGATTTGATAATAATGTAATCTATTTCTGGAGATAAGCTGTTTCTCACCTATTCAACACAATTAGATTAGAACATTCAATATTTAAAAAGTCAATCAAATCTGTTCCTAACACATATTTTACAGTCAGTTCAGTTTTAACACCTGTATTAAATTATTTAAAATGAGCACATTGAAAAAAAATTGGAAACAATTGTGAAAATGTAGTACAATAAATATACTTATATATGACTATAAATAATACTAATGCTATATGTAAATGAAAAAATGGAAAACCAGGACTCTTTATATTTTAGTTTACTTCATATCACCCCACTTCTGGATTGAAAATGTATCTTTTTTTGTCATACTAACAATATTACTCTGACAGATCTCTAACTCTATGGTTAGACATTTTTATGCATTGTTATCTCTATTTCATTGTCTAAGCTGACTCACGAGTTTCAGCCCTCTGGTTTATTTTGTACTGCACTTGTTCGAATAGAACCAGAAATGCTAATATTATCCTTTGGAGTCTCATCAGACCCCATAGTACAATAAGTGGAAGCCCAGGGGAGGTGATGAAAAAAAAACTAAACAAAAAAAAAAAACTCTTTTGGACATCTCTGCTGTGTCCAGTGGTTCTTGGCATCCTCTTCAGGCCTCGTCATAGCACTTGGAGCACTCCATGTAACCACTGAGGCTCAATCACAGGCCTCAGAGGTGATTCTGGAGTGCATGATATCAGCCAGAGACCTCAAGTGGATGCAGGGAACCACCAGATGCCCAGAAGAGGTGAGACAAGGAGAGTATAATTGTTTGTTATTTTCCCTTACCTCCCCTGGGCCTCCATTTATTATTCGCTGAGGTCTGGAGACCCAAGAATATAAGTGTTTTGTTGGTAATAAATCTTAAAAGTTTTGTGTTTGGGCAAAGCTGAAACTTTGGGAAATTTTAGAGTCAAATTCGGTTCAAAAAATTGATTCACCCACCCCTACTTTATTTTGGTAATATTATAAACAGATGTGTATATGAATGTTAGCCTAATTGTTCCTCAGAGGCAGGGTTGGTTTTAGACAAAGAGTAGACCTGGACAAAATTAAAAGTAAAGCCCTACAACATAGTCACATGCAGTTAATTCAGTAGATTGTGTGCAGATAGTTGTAGCACAGATCTTTGGAGATTCCAGGAGTGTTGCCAGGATCTTAGGGGCATATTCACAACTCAGCTGTTTAATCTCCATCATGTGTTTTGTGAAAGTCAATGGGTTGGTTGTTGCAGCAGAATTTCTGCAAGGATCAGTGGGTCCTCCACTGCTATCAAACTTGAAGATTAGCAGCACAAGCCCCAATGTACACACATTACGCACACACAACATAGCTAGCTATCTATCTATCTATCTATCTATCTATCTATCTCTCTGTCGATTCAGATAGAACCATATTCAGTCCATCTCTATGTACAATTCAAAGACAAATATTACCAATAATATCACTATAAATAGCCTAAAAATGATCACCACACCATGACCACTAACATTAGAACTATACATTGACATAATAATATTACCATATTGTTACAGAATAAAAACCACTATACAGAGATCAAAATTACTCATAGATTGTAAACCCTTCCGGGCAGGGCCCTTAATCCCACTGTACCAATTGGTCACTGTTAGTATTGTATTTGTTTTGTATATTTTGTGTACTGTATGTAAACTCTCAACTATACTGCACCATGGAATTAATATAATAATGTACAGCACCAAGGAATTAATGGTGCACTATAAATAAATATTAATAATATTAATAATAATAATAATAATAATAATAGATTACCAACATACAGTAACTATATAAGGTTCTACTGTATGAGCATCCTGAAGAGGCTGATAAATCTGAATGTGGTACTTCCCTGAGGACCCAGGACAAAAATCCAGGCCTTTTATCATAGATACAGTACATCATTACTTGTAGGGTCAGCTGTATGATAATACAGCTGATACCCAACGCTAAGGGGTTTGTGTAAGTGTAAATGTCATCATGAAAAGCATTTACATTTATTGATAAATTTTACAGTGGCACAACCATTCAAAATCAACAGCAAATGATTGTTTTATGATTTATAGCTGATTTTTTTTCACCATAATTTACACAGATCAATAACTGTTATGATTTCTCACATATGAGTGGATGGTAATGCTAATTAGCCAGTGTAAAGACCCCTTGATACCTCAATATGCCAGGAAAAAAGATGAAATCAGTGTATGCAAGTGGATCCTTTATTCACCTGCACAATGTTATGCTCCATCTCAATGATACCTTTCGTAAGTAAGGTCTCACTTAGTTGGACCAAAATATAACATGGGCAAATAATGGATCCACTTCCTTTTGTCAGAATATTTTGCAGTGCTGCTTTTTTTTTTTTTTTTTTTTTTGTGTTCACTGGGACCCTGGTTTGGTAGTCCCTAGATGCTTCCACACCATTTCTTTTGCTGTGTTGATATCTTTCTGGATATATACAGTTGAAACCAGAAGTTTACATGCACAATATAAAAAGACACATATGCATGTTTTTCTCACTATCTGACATGAAATCAGAATAAACCTTTCCCGTTTTAGGTCAATTAGGATTACCAAAATTATTTATATTTGCCAAATGCCAGAATAATGAGAGAGAGATAATTTTTTAAGGCATATTTATTACTTTCTACAAAGTCAAAAATGTACATACATTTCATTAGTATTTGGTACCATTGCCCTTAAACTGTATGACTTGGGTCATACATTTTGGATATCCTTCCACAAGCTTCTCACAATAGTTGGTAGGAATTTGGGCCCATTCTTCCTTACTGAACTAATGTAACTGAGCCATGTTTGTAGGCCACCTTGCTCGCACCTGCCTTTTCAGCTTTGCCCATAAATTTTCAATAGGATTGAGATCAGGGCTTTGTGATGGCCATTCCAAAACATTGACTTTGTTATCCTTAAGCCACTTTGTAGCCACTTTGTAACCAGTTTGGCAGTATGCTTCAGGTCATTATCCATTTGGAAGACCCATTTGCGCACAAGCTTAAACTTCCTGGCTCATGTCTTAATATGTTGCTTCAGTATTGCCACATAATGTTCTTTCCTCATGATGACATCTATTTTGTGAAGTGCACCAGTCCCTCCTTCAGCAAAACAACCCGACAACATGATGCTGTCACCCCCGTGTTTCATAGTTGGGATGGTGTTCTCAGGCTTGCAAGCTTCTCCCTTTTTCCTCCAAATGTTACGATGGTCATTAAGGCCAAACAGTTCAATTTTAGTTTCGTCAGACCACAGAATATGTCTCCAAAAATTAAGGTTTTTTTGTTCCTGTGTGCATTTGCAAACATTAATCTGGCTTTTTTATATTTCTTTTGCAGTAATGGCTTCTTCCTGGCAGAGTGGCCTTTCAGCCCATGTGGATACAGTACTCGTTTCACTGTGGATAATGACACACTCTTACCAGCTTCAGCCAGCATCTTCACAAGGTCTTTTGCTTTTGTTCTTTGGTTGATATGCACATTTCGTACCAAAGCACGTTCATCTCTGAGGCATAGAACCCATCTCCTTCCTGAGCGGTATGATGGCTAGACATTCCCATCTTGTTTGTACTTGCGTATAATTGTTTGTACAGATGAATGAGGCACCTTTAGGTATCTGGAAATTGCACCCAAGGATGAACTAGACTTGTGCAAGTCCACAATTCTCTTCCTGATATCTTGGCTGATTTCTTTAGACTTTCCTATGATGCTACACAAAGAAGCAGTGTGTTTCAGGTGTGTATTAAAATACATCCACAGGTGTGTCTCTAATTAGCTCAGATGTTGCCAATAAACTTATCAGAAGCTTCCAAAGACATGACATCATCATATGGGCTGTCCCAATTTGTTTAAAGGCAAAGTAATCTTAGTGTATGTAAACTTTTGACTTTGCATAAAGTAATAAAAATGCCTTAAAAATTCTCTCTCTCTCTCATTATTCTGACATTTGTCAAATAGAAATAATTTTGGTAATCCTAATTGACCTAAAACAGGAATGGTTTATTCTGATTTCATGTCAGATAGTGAGAAAAACATGCATATGTGTCTTTTTATATAGTGTTTGTAAACTTCTGGTTCCAACTGTAGATGTAACAGAGATTACCATGACTCTTGCTTTTTCTGTGATTTTATTTAGTTTCAGCTGTGTACAATCATGCTGCAATAAGTTATCACATTCAAATGAAAGACTGTTACATCTGTATACATACATCACGACATATACAAATGCAACAAATGTTTTGCCAGCTTAAATAAAGTGCTGGCAAAGTAAAGGAGGGAATGCAGCTTTAGATTTCCATGGGTTCCAGACTTCAGGCTGTCATTTCTTGCAAAGGATTATCTACATAGTATTAAAAATGAACATTTTATTTATGGTAATGTTAATTTGTCCAATTACTTTTGAGCCCCTGAAATGAAGAGGCTTTGTAGAAAAATGGTTGCAATCCCTAAATGTTTCAAAGAAAGGTGACATGCAAAGTCCAAATCATGTAGACTGTGTCACTGTCCAATTATTTCCGGACCTAACTGTATGTATAGATGTAGCAGAGTTAACCCGAACTTCTACAATTGGCTAAGCTGCTGCAGTGTGATATCTTTTCACAGAAGACAACCAAAACCAATGAAAAGTAATTGAAAAATGTTTTACCAATGACTGGATACCAAATATAAATATTTATACATAGCAAATATACATGCATGACACATCAAAAATATACTTACAGTACATTTCATGTAGGATCCCTAGGTCCTTTGAACGGGGGTGAAGTTTGATGTACACAGTAGGAATATCACCCTCGTGGTTGCTGACATCCTCTGTCCCAAATGTTAATTTATTATTTTACACAACAGTGAAAAGGGACAGTGGAAAAATTCTTAAAGGGGTTATTCAATTTCTAATACTTATGGTCCCGAGGATAGGTCATCAATATTAGATCTTTGAGGGTCCAACAATAGTAACTCCCTCACACTTGCTGACCGGGGACAATGCAGGTCCCGGTATTGTTTACAAGCTCAGTTCTGCACTGCTCACTTCCCATATGATTTGTAGTGGTGGGTTTTTGTACCGCAGTGCAGCTACATTGAAGTCTATGCAAACATTACCTATAGCTACAATGTCCCAAGGCAGCAGATCTGTGGAGTCTTAGCTGTCAGACCCTTACAGATCTAACATTGAACACCTTTGCTAAGGATAGGCCATCAGTATTAGAAGTTGAATAACCATGCATTTTTAAGGTGTAACTTAACAGCGTACACTGCAGCTAAATTCTGCCAGAAACTTCTGCCAGCGTAGAATTACTGCAGTATGGTACACATTTAGATATTGAGACTGTCATAAAATGCAGCTAGGGAACCAGCAGTGGGGAAGAAGTCCTGGGAAGATGCCCAGTTTACCCCCTTTCAACACAAGCCCAGATCAGTGAATTAGCATTTTTCATTTGTAAGCAGTTTATCTTGCTCATTCTTTTTAAAGAAATGCACAAGGTTGTCAGTCTGTTGTTGCGTCCTCATGGGGCTAGCATTTAGAGCTAGCTGTTGGCTGAATCCTTGCTTAAATTCAGCTGACAGGTAAAGTTTTGGGCTATAAAGCTAATTTTTCTAACTCTGAGGTGCTGAACGTTACGATCCCTCGGACCTTGCAACAATCCTTGAGCTCCATGACACCGTTCCCTTGGAACACTTCATCTCTCTCCTACCTGGGAATATCCCTCACAGCTGACCCAGCCGCCTTATACAACAGAAATTGTCTCTCTCTCTCTCTTAGATGAAATCTGGATGTCCCTGACTTCATATGATAGTCTGTCGTGGTTTGGCAGAAAGAACCTCTTCCAAACGGACTTAGTGCCAAAAATACTGTACAAGCTCAATATGTTGCCTGTTCCCCTACCAGCCACCTTTTTCCATACTTTGAGACGTCAATTCACCTCTTTCGTTTGGAGAAAAAAGACGCTTCGTATATCATGGTCTCAGCTTATATGCAAGAAACAGATGGGAAATATTGGCCTACCTGATATTTTGAAATACTATAAAGCAGTTCAGTTGAATTGGTGGACAAAGTTGATAGCACCAACGACGGCATCACTGGTGGTTAAGCTAATTCAGGCTCTTTTGAAGGTCCCTATGGAGTCCACACTTTTTCTACCCTGACTGCAAACCAAATGCTCTCTACATCCACTACTCAAAGGCCCAGCTGATATCTGAAAAGATCTAGGACAGTCTTTAGTGCCGTCCCCTCTTCTCCCAGTGAGCTTTATACCGATCCTACTGACAATTTTATATGGGACAAACTGGACATGCTTACCTTGCGAGATCTAGCGCCTACGGGTGCTCCACTCACCTCCCAACAAATCTTGGATCTTTTACCAGACTTCATACTGAACTTCCTTCACCTGCATCACCTGACCCATTACTTATCTCTCGTCTGGAAGACACTTCAACCTCGTACCGTTTTGATACCCTTTGAGAAACCTCTACTGTCTAAGACAAAAATGTTATGCAGAACATCTAGTATACTGTCCACATATATAGACCCCCATGTTCAGTCAAAACCTGCCTTTATCCATCCCAGGGAACAGGAGCTTGGCATTTCCTTGGACTCGAACAATGTCCAACAATGTTGAAGCATTCTCACGGTTTTCACGATGTATCTGATTACTAGAAAACCACTACAAAATTCTTTCAAGAATGTATTGAATGCCTGATAGATTGTATTGTTTGAAGCTATCGCCTGATAAAACCTGTTGAAGATGCAAATTGTTAGTAGGCACCTTTTCTCATATCTGGTGGTACTGCCACTTAATCTCTCCTTTCTGGTCTCAAGTACAGGATTATCTTTGCAAAGTCAAAGCCAAAAATGTCTCTCTCTTACACCAGAACTAATATTCCTGGCCCTGTCCTCTACTGACCTAAACCACTCCAAGGACTCTCTACTGGCGCACTTACTTACAAGGTCCATAAACTTGCTCACTTTGAAGAACTCAATAGCTGGAAAATCTGTACACATAGCAAATATTTGGAAATCTGGTCTCCATGGCTGAAACTGATGACTAGAACTGATCTTTCTTCTCTTTTCTGTTTCTTTGTTCTGACTAACCTAACTAATCCCCCCCTCTCTCACCTTCCTCTCCTCCCCCCCTCCTTTGCTGTATACAGTAAGCTGTATTGTGTATTTGTCATGGACTTTGTCACAGCTTTTGATTTTGCTAATTTACAACCGTGGCTGGGTGAACCCTCTCCTTGGCAGCGTTCATTACATGGGCTCTGTACTTATCTAAACTCTCTATCTATATGCCCGGTTTTTGTTACCTCAACTGTATGCAGACTTTGTAATTTTACTTGTGTTATATTTTGAAAAAATAGACTTTGAATTGAAAAAAAGAAAAAAAAAATTCAGCTGACAGATACTTGTAGGGCCCACCTTTCTGTGGAGATATCAGTGCCGAAACTAATGTCACAGATACCTCCAGTGCCGGGGCGCATATTAGGAAAGTGGACAGGACAGGAAAGGTCCTCTTTAACTATTTTCAATATCAACAATCCAGTTTTGCCGAATTTTGATCAGTTATGGTGGAAAGCAGCCTGATGGACGGTTAAAGAATAATTTTTCTTTAATAACATATATAGACTAAATTTTACTCACTGAAATTTTCATTTCCCTGAGTCCATAGGCAGCACAATTACACAAGGGTTTTAGCCCCCTAGGTACAACCAGAGAGACAGGTTATTTAGCCATAAATAGTAATAAAAATGTAATAGGGAGGGTAGCTTGTGCTGTCTACGGACTCCAGGAAATGAAAATTTCGGTGAGTAAATTTTAGTCTTTGCTGGACATCCTACGCCAGCACAATCAACAAGGGACTTGAAAAGCAATGAGTTAATAGGGAGGGATGCCAGTCGCCACTTCAAGCACTCTTTTGCCAAATAAGGATCCCTCTGCTGCTAGCGAATCGAGCCTGTAGTGCTTGATAAATGTGGATGAGGAGGACCAGGTTGTGGCCCTGAAAATTTTTTCTTTGAAGTTTAACAATTTTATTGACGCTTCTTGAAGAGGCTCAAATGGAGATTCCATCAGCACATTAATGACCACTGCCAGGTCCCATAAAGGATCTGGTTTTTGTGACAAAGGATTTAGATTATTCAATACTTTGAAAAAGGTTCTTATGAGGTGGTGACCAGAAAATTTATTTTGCAATTGAGCATTTATTGCAGTGAATTGTACCTTGAGAGTATTAAGCTTTAGTCCTTTGTTATAGCCTTTTTGGAGAAACTGAATCAGCGAGTTTATAGTAGATGGCTGTAAGGAGGACTTGGAACACCAGGAGTTATAAATGTTCCATATTTCATAGACCTTCACAGTAGATGGTCTTTTGGCCTCTAGAAGGATATTTATTACCTCAGGCTGGAGCCCCAATTCTCCTAAGTTTTCCCAGTCAGTCGCCAGGCCGTTAGATGTAGATGTTGTGGGTTCGGGTGAAACACTCCTTTCTGAAATAGGAGACTTGGGAATACTGGAAGCTTCCAATACCTCCCCCTCGATTAAGACCAGGCTAGTGAGAAACTGGACCGACGGGGCCAAAAGGGAAGAACTGCTATGACTTCTGCTTTGCCTTGTTTTAACTTTTTCAAGACACAAGGAATTAGTGGAAGAGGAGGGAAAACATATAGGAGTCCTTCCCCCAAGTGGATGGAAAAAAACGTCCTTTGCAAGTGCCTAATGAACTTGATGCAAAATGCAATAATTCTTGCTCTTGGCATTGTCTCGGGTCAACTATATATCCAGGGTCGGGTAAACCCTGTTTCTCTGTCAATTTGTTGAAAATTAATTGGTTCAAACTCCACTCCCCTGGATGAAGTGTGTTGCGGCTCAAGAAGTCTGCAGTATGATTCAATGCTCCTTTGATGTGGGTAGCTGCTATGCCCAAGGTATATTGTTCTACCCAACTCATAAGAAGTCTGCACTCTCTGGACATAGCTGAACTCTTTGTGCCTCCCTGCTTGTTTATGTAATAGATCATGGAAATGTTGACTGATTGTAAAATTACTCTGGAGCTACGAAGATAATGCTGAAAATGTATTAGAGCCAGTCTCACCGCCTTTAATTCTTTGATGTTGGATGAGAGTGCGTGTTCTTCTTGCCCTTAACACATCCTGTCTCCTCAAGCACCTAGAGAGAAATGAAAAAATACAATGTGTCCTGCCTATTTCCCTAGTTTTATAGGATAGGTCCTTGTTAATTAATTGATTGTTTGTTTACTATGGCTAAATAACCTGTCTCTCTGGTTGTACCTAGGGCGTTAAAGCCCTTGTGTAATTGCGCTGCTGTAGGAAGTCCAGGAATGCAAAGTTTTGTATAATTACTTAGACTATTTATAAATGAGAATTTGCTTGATATCTTTTATATATTGCTGTATAATTAGTAAAAAGATACAATTTTTGGTAACATTATAAATAATAACTTTAAAATGTAATTATACAGATGTAGTCTTTTTAACTTGAATTTGATAACATGCTAAAGTGTGATGTCACATAACAAAAGCCAATAGTTGAAGAGGGATGCCTCTGTTTATTTACTTTAATAGCTGTCAATTTATAAAAGACTACATCAGTATATAAAAACTACACATGTATAGAGGGTAAAGGAGAATAATAAATTCATTATGTTTTTATTTGTGATACAAATATTTGTACATGTCCAGCTAAGAGGACAGGTATGGAAGGACACACCTGTATAACTTAGTTGCACATATTGTATGTACTGTGCATGTAAGGTGCTATATGTAAATTGGTTGAAGAACCAAAGATTGAGCAATGGCAAAAACTTTGCTTGGGCAAGTAGAGAACCAATATTGCTAGTAGTGAAAGGGTAAAGATTCTTAATAACTTTTGTCATTTTCAGTCTCTTAGCTATTGCTCAGTCATTTTTTTAAATACTTCACATAGAGGTAGCCAAATTCTGTGTATATTTTATTTCAAACAGATAATGATCATATTTTTTTAAACTAATGTTCTTTTCACTGTTATGTGCCTTGGTAATTATTATAGCTCAGAGATTTAAGAAACTTCTGGGAAATTACCATACAGCAAAACAGAATTTTTAAAGATCTTAGGTCTATTTTGTATTAATTTTATATGAGATACAACTCAAAGAGAAATGCAATTGACTTACTCTAATTATAAATTAAGGTGACCAGTCTTAAATAAAAAGCCAATCATATGTTAATACTTAATTAGGCAGCATTGTTCTAATTATACATTAATATATGATTTTCTTTAAAAAAAAAAAAATGAAAGGATAATCTCAAATGAAATACCTTTTGCTCTTAGATTGAGAATATAGCTTGACTTGATTGATTCAAATAGCTTGACCTAAGCTTTCATTGAAAAATAATACGAAATAGTACAAATCCACGGTTATCATTCTTTTGGCTGAACATATCCTGGTATGTGTCTTGAAATGAGCAACTGTTTGTGACATAATATAGCAAAGTGTTATGCTATACCAAAGTGATGTGCTTTCAATCCTATATTTGTTTATGTGCAGCCATCCAGTGGTTGTGTTGCCGCTTGTTTAGGTTTTTGCTAAAACGTTGCAATATTGTATTGAATGGGTCTCATGACAAATTGGAGTTCCTAACCAAATTAGAGACAGGTTAAAGGTGAACACATCTGTAGTGACAAAATGTCCCATGAAGTAGGTGTCAAATTAAGTCCTTAAAGAGGACCTTTCACGTCCTCATGTATATGTGGTTTTACATACCGCTAGAAAGCTGACAAAGCATTGAATTCAGCGAACTGTCGGCTTTCCCATTATATGCCCCGGGGCTGGAGATATCGGGGGTCTAAATTTCACTGTTCACTGTCAGAAGGGCATTCCTGACAGTCTAGCTGAGCTGTGAGGAACGCCCTCCCTGACTGTGCTCATCCATAGCCCTGTACTGGGAGGGGTGTTCCTTACAGCTCAGCGTCATCACTGGGCGGTAAGGAACGCCCCCTCTCTCTGTCCTCATCCATAGCCGAGTACTAGTAGTATAATGTTGTACCGTGTTAGCCATTAAAAGTAGTGGAAGAGTGAAGAAATCAGGTGATACCTTTTAGATGAAGGGAGCTAGTACTTCCGAAAGCTTACTATAGTATATATACTATATACTATACTAAATATACCCAGCTAGCCTCTAAAAGGTATCAACTGATTTCTTCAATCTTCCAAATCCGAGTACTGTCAGAGGGGGTGTTCCTTACAGCCCAGTGATGACGCTAAGCTGTAAGGAATGCCCCCCAGTACAAGTCTATGGACTAGTACTGTCAGGGAGGGCATTCCTCACAGCGCAGCTAGACTGTCAGGAATGCCCTTCTGACAGTGAACGGTGAAATTTAGACCCCCGATATCTCCAGCTCCGGGGCACATAATGAGAAAGCCGACAGTATGCTGAATTCAGCGCGCTCTCAGCTTTCTAGCGGTATGTAAAACCGCATATGCAGTACAGACCAAATATTTGGACACACCTTCTCATTCCAAGAGTTTTCTGTATTTTCATGACTATAAAAATTGTAGATTCACACTGAAGGCATCAAAACTATGAATTAACACATGTGGAATTATATACTTAAAAAAGTGTGAAGCAACTGAAAATATGTCTTATATTCTAGGTTCTTCAAAGTAGCCTCCTTTTGCTTTGATTACTGCTTTGCACACTCTTGGCATTCTCATGATGAGCTTCAAGAGGTAGTCACCTGAAATGGTCTTCCAACAGTTGAAAAATAAATGATGGTCCAACTAAACGCAAACCGGATGGAATAGCCTGCCGCTGCAAGATGCTATGGTAACCATGCATATGGTATTCTTTCAATTTTAAATAAATCCCCAACAGTGTCACCAGCAAAGCACCCCCACACCATCACACCTCCTCCTCCATGCTTCACGGTGGGAACCAGGCATGTAGAGTCCATTCGTTCACCTTTTCTGCGTCGCACAAAGACACGGTGGTTGGAACCAAAGATCTCAAATTTGGACTCATCAGACCAAAGCACAGATTTCCACAGGTCTAATGTCCATTCCTTGTGTTCTTTAGCCCAAACAAGTCTCTTCTGCTTGTTGCCTGTCCTTAGCAGTGGTTTCCTAGCAGCTATTTTACCATGAAGGCCTGCTGCACACAGTATCCTCTTAACAGTTGTTGTAGAGATGTGTCTGCTGCTAGAACTCTGTGTGGCATTGACCTGGTCTCTAATCTGAGCTGCTGTTAACCTGCGATTTCTGAGGCTGGTGACTCGGATGAACTTATCCTCCACAGCAGAGGTGACTCTTGGTCTTCCTTTCCTGGGGCGGTCCTCATGTGAGCCAGTTTCTTTGTAGCGCTTGATGGTTTTGGCCACTGCACTTGGGGACACTTTCAAAGTTTTCCCAATTTTTCGGACTGACTGACCTTCATTTCTTAAAGTAATGATGGCCACTCGTTTTTCTTTACTTAGCTGCTTTTTTCTTGCCATAATACAAATTCTAACACTCCATTCAGTAGGACTATCAGCTGTGTATCCACCTGACTTCTGAACAACACAACTAATGGTCCCAACCCCATTTATAAGGCAAGAAATCCCACTTGTTAAACCTGACAGGGCACACCTGTGAAGTGAAAACCATTTCAGGTGACTACCTCTTGAAGCTCATCAAGAGAATGCCAAGAGTGTGCAAAGCAGTAATCAAAGCAAAAGGTGGCTACTTTGAAGAACCTAGAATATAAGACATATTTTCAATTGTTTCACACTTTTTTGTTAATTATATAATTCCACATGTGTTATTTCATAGTTGTGATGCCTTCAGTGTGAATCTACAATTTTTATAGTCATAAAAATACAGAAAACTCTTGGAATGAGAAGGTGTGTCCAAACTTTTGGTCTGTACTGTACATGAGGATGTGAAAGGTCCTCTTCAATACCATGTTTTAGATGATAAGGACCACACAATTCTTTCTTGCTTTTTATTGTCACATTAGTTAGTATAGTACCTATATGTACTGTAGTTCTTTATTGCAATTATTTTTAATGGTTCCTTTTTCAGGTACATAGCATTTTAAAACATTATAGCCTGTGATACAATGACAGGCGGACTATTAAAGAGGTTTTCTAAACAACCAATATCCTTATCCTTAAGATTACCCAAGACCTGGGTGTTGGACCCCTGCCGACAAGCTATTACAGTGGGGGAGAAAAGTATATAGTCAGCCACCAATTGTGCAAGTTCTCCCACTTAAAAAGATGAGAGAGGCCTGTAATTGACGTCATAGGTAACCTCAATTATGAGAGACAAAATGAGAAAACATATCTAGAAAATCACATTGTCTGATTTTTTAAGAATTTATTTGCAAATTAGGGTTGAAAATAAGTATTTGGTCACCTACAAACAAGCAAAATTTCTGGCTCTCACAGACCTGTAACTTCTTCTTTAAGAGGCTCCTCTGTCCTCCACTCATTACCTGTAGTAATGGCACCTGTTTGAAATTGTTATCAGTATAAAAGACACCTGTCCACAACCTCAAACAGTCACACTCCAAGCTCCACTATGGTGAAGACCAAAGAGCTGTGGAAGGACACCAGAAACAAAATTGTAGACCTGCACCAGACTGGGAAGACTGAAACTGCAATAGGCAAGTAGCTTGGTGTGAAGAAATTAAATGTGGGAGCAATAATTAGAAAATGGAAGACATACAAGACCACTGATAATCTCCCTCAATCAGGGGCTCCACGCAAGATCTCACCCCAAGAACGTTGAGGAAAAATCCCAGGACCACACGGGGGGACCTAGTGAATGACCTGCAGAAAGCTGGGACTAGTGTAACAAAGGCTACCGTCAGTAACACACTATGCCGCCAGAAAATGAACTCCGTACATCCAAAGTAGGTGCAATGAAATGTGCTTTATTCACTTCCAAATACAATACGTAGAGTGTATAACGTTTCGGTCCAACCGACCTTCATCAGACTCTACAATAATAACAATAATAAGTGTACAGTGACATATGTGGAAAATATGCAAATACATAAATTTACATAAATATACAAATATACATAAGTCGCATTATATTAAGATGATGACAATTGAAGAGGCATTATTCCATGGCAAAGTTTGTAACCTGGATGTCAGATAGAAAAGACCCTATAAAAGCTGTAGTCAGAGGTATACAGAGCTGAATAAGTTTTGCCCATATCGTGTGCATTAAGTCAAGGTGTAATAACAAGTAAACAGGGAGTAATGAGACAGTTTCAGGAGAAATGGGTTTAGAGAAGTAGTCAGCATGGTGTATATGTACCAGTTCTAAACTAGTTGCACACATTAACTGCTGGATACCCAGCCCCAATATGGACCTCAACCTGAATGTAAAGGCAAAAGGATAATACATTGCACATACCTTCTGTGTTGCATGAAGGGGAGCATAATCCCCAGAAGATCAGGGCGCTTAATGATGAAGAAATGCAGGGGCACCGCTAAGTGTAGAGCGCTGCCATGGTTCCCAGCACTAGAATTCTTTTCCATCAGAAAAGGCATTGAAGATGAAACATGGCTGGTTCTTTCAGCATGACAATGATCCCAAGCACACCGCCAGGGCAACGAAGGAGTGGCTTCGTAAGAAGCATATCAAGGTCCTGGAGTGGCCTAGCCAGTCTCCAGATCTCAACCCCATAGAAAACTTTTGGAGGGAGTTGAAAGTCCGTGTTGCCCAGCGACAGCCCCAAAACATCACTGCTCTAGAAGAGATCTGCATGGAGGAATGGGCCAACATACCAGCAACAGTGTGTACCAACCTGTTGAAGACTTACAGAAAACATTTGACCTCTGTCATTGCCAACAAAGGATATATAACAAAGTATTGAGATGAACTTTTGTTATTGACCAAATACTTATTTTCCACCATAATTTGCAAATAAATTCTTTAAAAATCAGACAATATGATTTTCTAGATATAGTTTCTCATTTTGTCTCTCATAGCTGAGGTCTACCTATGATGTCAATTACAGGCCTCTCTCATCTTTTTAAGTGGAAGAACTTGTACAATTGGTGGCTGACTAAATACTTTTTTCCCAACTGTATAACAGCCACTATATGGAGAACTGTTAGATAGCTCTGTTCTCTGTGTTGCGGGCATTCTTCCAGGAATTCCATGCTTTTTAAAAATGTTTTACTGGAATTTTTAAATAGTATCTTTTTATAAGAATTTAAACAGCCATTATTAGTAAGTAATGTTAAAAAGAAAAAAATATGAGTGAAAATGGAGAAAAATATAATGTTTTTGCATGCTGATTTTGTGAAAAAAATCACTGATCCAAGATACAGTGTTTATTGGCAGTAACAGAAAATTCTGACTACTGCTCCAGGTGTAGATGTAGCCCATACCTTTATTTTCACTTGTTCAAAAGTGCC
This sequence comes from Leptodactylus fallax, assembly GCA_947044405.1. Classification (NCBI taxonomy): domain Eukaryota; kingdom Metazoa; phylum Chordata; class Amphibia; order Anura; family Leptodactylidae; genus Leptodactylus; species Leptodactylus fallax. The sequence continues at coordinate 8,194,398 of CAMRHE010000021.1, forward strand.
TCTGTAGTGGCCAGAGAAGCTCAGTTTTATTTCTTTTGTGACATCATGCCATATATTCCTCATGTGTTGCAGGCTTATATAATGCTTGGAAAAAGCATACACAGTCTCAACTGCCTTTTTGTTGTTTCCAGAAACTATATTCAACTATAATCCTAGGTAACATAAAAATGTAGAACTAAAAGCCGCTACCCAAATTACAATGCATTTCTCTTCCATAGGGAGATGAAACTGTGTAACACTTTGGCAGCATAATCTATGAGGTGTATATTGTGGGTGAGAACAAATAAGTCAAGGAAAGGGTCAAAAGTTGTGCAGCTGTAGAAGACAGTGTGTTTGGTTGTTCATTGTTTCTCTATAAATATTCTGTATAGAGTATTTGATTTTCTCCCTCTCAGTAGTGGCCCCTCATCTGTCACACCATAAATGGGCCAGTAAAGCACCTAACTGTACAAATACCCTATAAACCATATAGTTGTCCATCAAGCATCAGTCTTTAATGAAATCATTAAACACATGAAAAAATGCTTAACGAATATGACAAATTAGTGAAAAAAATAGTAAAGCAGTGGATGCTCAAGATAGGAAACCAGATCAAAAAAGTATTATAGCACAATATTTTAGTCTTTATTTTTTTTTTTACATTCCTTTACTCGTTCCATCTTGCCTACACAGCAGCACCAAAGGAGTGTCAAATACACACAGTTTATGAAGCTGGATGTGGAGCTTGGCTCAGTGTTCCTGGATCAATGCAGTGTTTGGTAGGACCTGTGAAGGTGTGAGGCCTCATACACCTCTTCCACTACCTGTTATACAGTATTTACAGTAAATAAATACTAGTGAAGAGAATGTTATGTGTTGTGGATTGTTTTCTGCACATTTTCCATCAGCAGTGAAGGTGGTGTCCTGGATCAGCAATATAACAGTCTTTTGGGGATTATTCAATGAAAGTAACATAGATGTACAGTGCAGACCAAAAGTTTGGACACACCTTCTCATTCCAAGAGTTTTCTGTATTTTCATGATTATAAAAATTGTAGATTCACACTGAAGGCATCAAAACTATGAATTAACACATGTGGAATTATATACTTAACAAAAAAGTGTGAAACAGCTGAAAATATGTCTTATATTCTAGGTTCTTCAAAGTAGCCACCTTTTGCTTTGATTACTGCTTTGCACACTCTTGGCATTCTCTTGATAAGCTTCAAGAGGTAGTCACCTGAAATGGTTTTCACTTCACAGGTGTGCCCTGTCAGGTTTAACAAGTGGGATTTCTTGCCTTATAAATGGGGTTGGGACAATCAGTTGTGTTGTTCAGAAGTCAGGTGGATACACAGCTGATAGTCCTACTGAATGGAGTGTTAGAATTTGTATTATGGCAAGAAAAAAACAGCTAAGTAAAGAAAAACGAGTGTCCATCATTACTTTAAGAAATGAAGGTCAGTCAGTCCGAAAAATTGGGAAAACTTTGAAAGTGTCCCCAAGTGCAGTGGCCAAAACCATCAAGCGCTACAAAGAAACTGGCTCACATGAGGACCGCCCCAGGAAAGGAAGACCAAGAGTCACCTCTGCTGCGGAGGATAAGTTCATCCGAGTCACCAGCCTCAAAAATCGCAGGTTAAAAGCAGTTCAGATTAGAGACCAGGTCAATGCCACACAGAGTTCTAGCAGCAGACACATCTCTACAACAACTGTTAAGAGGAGACTGTGTGCAGCAGGCCTTCATGGTAAAATAGCTGCTAGGAAACCACTGCTAAGGACAGGCAACAAGCAGAAGAGTCTTGTTTGGGCTAAAGAACACAAGGAATGGACATTAGACCTGTGGAAATCTGTGCTTTGGTCTGATGAGTCCAAATTTGAGATCTTTGGTTCCAACCACCGTGTCTTTGTGCGACGCAGAAAAGGTGAACGAATGGACTCTACATGCCTGGTTCCCACCGTGAAGCATGGAGGAGGAGGTGTGATGGTGTGGGGGTGCTTTGCTGGTGACACTGTTGGGTATTTATTCAAAATTGAAGGACTACTGAACCAGCATGGTTACCACAGCATCTTGCAGTGGCATGCTATTCCATCCGGTTTGCATTTAGTTGGACCATCATTTATTTTTCAACAGGACAATGACCCCAAACACACCTCCAGACTATGTAAGGGCTATTTGACCAAGAAGGGGAGTGATGGGGTGCTACGCCAGATGACCTGGCCTCCACAGTCACCAGACCTGAACCCAATCGAGATGGTTTGGGGTGAGCTGGACCGCAGAGTGAAGGCAAAAGGGCCAACAAGTGCTAAGCATCTCTGGGAACTCCTTCAAGATTGTTGGAAGACCATTTCAGGTGACTACCTCAAGAGAATGCCAAGCGTGTACAAAGCAGTAATCAAAGCAAAAGGTGGCTACTTTGAAGAACCTAGAATATAAGACATATTTTCAGTTGTTTCACACTTTTTTGTTAAGTATATAATTCCACATGTGTTAATTCATAGTTTTGAAGCCTTCAGCGTGAATCTACAATTTTTATAGTCATGAAAATACAGAAAACTCTTGGAATGAGAAGGTGTGTCCAAACTTTTGGTCTGTACTGTATATATAAATGTAACATGTGAAAATAAATAAGAACAGGTCATACAACAAAGACAATATACAGATGCATCTCAATAAATTAGAATATCTTTGAAACGTTTATTTCTTTCAGTAATTAAATTAAAAAAGTGACCTCCTCTATTTTCTAGATTCTTTACACACAAAGTGTTCTATTTCAAGTGTTTTATTTTTGTAAATGTTGATTACAGCTAATGAAAACCAAAATCTAAAAAAATTAGAATATTGTAATAAAGTTCAGTATTGTAAATTCAGTGTGTCACCTGCCAAGGTTTCCTAAGCCTTTAAATGGTCCCTCAGTCTGGTTCAGTAGGACACCCAATCATGGAAGACGCTGATTATGAATTGTATTACTGAATTACTGAATGAATGAACGTTTCAAAGATATTCTAATTTATTGAGATGCACCTGTAAATCATAATGTAAGTCACTATTGAAAAGACCTACATACCATGGATATCACTAAAAATAATGATGCCTACCAAATGATAGATCCACCGCCATCAACCCTGCTTTCTGAAGACTAATTTGCATAAAGAAGAAAGAAGAAAATTCTCCAAAACAGCGGAGCAGAAAAATAAAGGTAGGAGACGAATAGTCTTTCTAAAGGCTATTCCGACGTCCTGTTAGTGAAAATAGGGTTTCCCAATGATAGAATCCCTTTAACTGCAATGTAAAAAAGACATAACATTTTTATCCACGCAGAAAGATCCGATATGATTTTTTTTTACGAATCTCAGCACTCGCTGGAGTCAATGGATTGTGCATTTTAACCTGATTGACAGGAGGCCTGCTGAGTCTCAATCACCCAAGGGCTCGCCAAACCAAGAGCCAGCCCAGCTACTGAGGATTAGATACATAATCTGTTGCATGTGCTTACCATTTAAAAGGGATAGCAAGGTAGTATACATGCACTATGGGCATAAAAAACAGGAGAGTAATAGGTAGAGGGGAGCAGTTATTAAATATATTAATAAATAACACCAAAGATGATTATCTTTCTTGGTGCTCACAGTACACTCTTTTACTTCATTAATTATATCACTATATCACTATTATTTCCGCTATGTTTTATAGAAAGATTTACTATTCCATGCGTGGTCTCTTTAATGATTGCTTTATTGCTGAAATCATACTTTACATGCAATTTTTGTAGAAATCTTATTGGGATTATTCACATACATGCATTGATACAAAACAGAAAAGAAGTACAAGTAAATGGGATTACTGACCTCTACTCGTGTGAATAAACTGCTTTGGCTAAATCAGACTAAAAGCTATCATTCTTGTGTTAATGCACTCTGTTCCAGTATCTTCCATCTCCCCTCCCATATCCCCTCTCCACAGACCACACAGACTTGAATAGTCATTTATGCAATGTTTGTTGAAAATTTCAAGTGCACATGTATATATATATATATATATATATATATATATATATCTGTGTGTGTGTACACAAAAATACATGCAACAATATAGATGTGTAATCCATAGTCTGTCATTGACTTTAATTTCAAAAGAACACGTAAATTTGGGTGTACAAATGTAGCAGCCATTACATTAACATTTGTTGTGCCATTTTACAAAATAGCTTGTTTCATGTAAAAATGAAAGAATGAGCATTCCTTAGTGCTATGGACAAACATACGGATTTGAATGATTTGGAAAATGGTGAAATTGTGATTGCTGGATAATAGCGATGCTAAGTTTTTAAAACTTTATTTATTCTTTCTATAGCTTTATCAAACTCAGCAGTCTTTAAAACACTTTTACCAAATGTATCTTATGTTATACTGTAAAAAGACAGATGTGTAAGTAGAACTTTGCACCAACATTTTTTTTATCTCCATTACAACTTTCCACATTTCCTAATTCTTCTCTCATAAATAACATCACATATTGTCTGTTTCCTAATTCAATACTTTCTCAACTTGAAACAACTTAATAATTCTACTACAACTTGATTTTTTTTTCTTCTATTACACTTACACTATCTTTTAAACCTTCCAAGTCCTATCATCCTTATGCCAGGAAAATGAACCCCCATAGCTACAGATCTAGCATGATATATAATCACAGAACACTACAAAAGCCATTGGAAAACCATTGAAAGAGCTGAGCTAAGTTGTGACCCTTTCATTAAATGTCCTTATTACATCTTTTTCCTTAATACTTTTTATTGAAAATCACAACTTTAGTTAATCCATGTAAAGTACATCCCCCATTGCTACCCCACCTTTCACGGGAGCTGGTGAGAAAAAAAAAAAGTATTATTAAAATTATTATTTCTGTTTGTACATGTAATAAGGACAGTATTGTGCCTCTAGACATACTCTTTTCATTGTGTCTATTTTCTTATAATTAGTGCTGAAGTTGAAGATTTTTTGTATTGGTATATCATTATCTTCCACATGATATATTCTGTAGAGCTCTTTAGATACTAGTTTGAAAAATACAAATGTGTTCACATTTAGCTGATCTCCAATTTGCCTAATGTTTCCAATTTATTGTGAGACCAATTCAACACAATACATATGAACAGGCTGCATCCCTCTCTCCCATTTAGTTGTCACATGTAGACACAAATAGCATAGTTAGCCTATACATTTGTGATAATGTGTTATGAAACCATGTTTTGTTTAGAAAAGTGACTTGAATTGCGATTCACATATTATGACATATCCAACCAAGACAACAAATAAGGGAGGACACAACTGTCAGCCTACATTTATACACAAATGGCAAAGTAGAAAAATTTGTACTTTACTGTACCCTTTATTGTCATCCTATTTTAGTAATCCTGCCATTGTTTTAAAAGTCTTCAGTTTATCAAGGTAACATATTAGGAGTTGGTTTTTAATAGATTATTTAAATTTTTATATTAAATTTAAACTATTTAAACATTAACTACTGTGACGTTAAAAATAAATACTTAATCACTGAAAATACATTGAAGAAGGCCATTGTTGAAAATGATGACAAACAATCCCACTGCTGTTGTGACCTTCTTGCCCCTACATTCATCTTGTAGTGGGTGTCCATTTTCCTTTTACCATCAAGTTTCTGTGTTCTTCCATTAAGATATTGAAGTAAAAGATGTCAACCTGGTTTTGTTGTGTATAGTGTACATGATGTTACTTGTATGCTCTATCATGTTGGATATTTGAGCCCTGTAATTTCTACTTAACATCGACATTGTGTCGCTGAACTTACTGAACTACCCTGCAACCCTTAGCCTTGTTGGTTAAGGGCAGCCTGGGAAGAATTTTGTACTACTTAAAAACTGAATAATGAAACGGACACATGTCCTTGCACAAGCCTGGCATGTCACAATATGTGGGACTGCTTCAATAAACAAAAACCCACCATGAACTTTTGAACTTTACATTTACTCTTAGCCTTCTTATGTCCAAATGATAACACCATACTCGTTTTCACAGTAAAATGTTTGAGAGAAAGCCTCAATAGGTACATGGGCATTTTGTTATAGACTGCAATACAGATGTATTACAGTCTAAAGTACAAGTGATCTAATGATTGCATGTTCAAGCCCCCTACGGGGGGCTAAAATTCGCCTCCCTCAAGGGGTTAAAAAAATAACATTCTCTTTTCAAAACATAACTTGTATTCATGCAAAGGGATTAGAGGTAAGGAAAATTACCATAATTCGTTTTGGGTTTGGGTTAGTCAGTTCAAACCATCAGTTCAGCTGAACCAGTTCATTCTGAGCCAAAAGGGCAAACTGCCTTAAAAAGTAATGTATGAAACTCTAAGGGCTCCTAGTATTCAGTATAACACCTTGCACAGATTTAGCAGCTATAGGTAAACAGATGGTAGTTGGTATTAACACAACCTGTTTAAAAACACATTGCACCGTTAGGTGTGGTAATAACTTTGGAACACTTTAACTTACCAAAGTGATTTTGAAATAGTTTCTTTGTGAAATATATTTCTAAAGGAGATTTTAAAGACCAATATATTAGAAGCCCCCCTAAAGTACCCCATTTTCAAAATTGTACCTCTGAAATAATTCAAAATCAAATTTGGGAAACTTGTTAACTCTTTAACCATTTCACAGGAATTAAAACAATATAAAGGTGAAATTTAGACATTTAATTTTTTTTTCTTTTAAAAAATACATCTAAGCTGTAAAATGTATACATTCACCAGGGATTAACACGATTTATTATGCAATTTCTCCTGAGCACAGAAACACCCCCGATGTGGATGTAAACTGCTATTTTGGCACACAGCAGTGTGCCAAAGGGAAGGATTGCCATTGAGTATTTAAAAAACAGATTTTATTGGAATGGTATAAAGGTGCCATGTCTTATTTGCAGAGCCCCTAAAGTTTCAGTGCAGTGGAAATCCTACAAAAGTGACCAAATTTTGGAAGCTACACACCTAAAGGAATTATCAAGGGGTATAGTGAGCATTTTGACCCCACAGCTATTTCACAGATTTTATTACCACAAGGGATAAATAAGAAAATGTTTCCCACAACCTGATAAGTAAATTATCCCATGACTACAGAAATTCCCCTCATGTGGACTGAAATTGCTGTTTGGACATACAGCAGGGCACAGAAGGCAAGGAGTGCCTTTAGGCTTTTGGAGGGAGAATCATTTTAAAATGCCATGGCGCATTTGCAGAGCCCCTAAGGGTGACAGTACAGAGAAAAGTACCAAAAAGTGACTTCATTTTGGAAAATGCACCCCTCAAAGAAAATTATCAACGGGTATTGATAGTGATTATTTTGAGCTCAAGAGTGCTTTCCAAAAATGAATATGCAAAGTCAAAATTTTCATTTTTAAAGAAATATGCCATTTCACTGCCCTATATGTTGTTCCCACTTTGTGTCATCAGAGACACGCACTCCTAAAACATTTAAGTGGGTTATCCCAGGTACAAAAAAACTAGTATATGTGGATGTAAACTGCTGTTTGAGCAGCTTTGAGTTGTTTTTTGGGTTTTGGAGTGTAGATTTAGAGAGACTGTTTTTGGACACCATACCTTTGCAGTATAGTGGAATTCTTAAAAATGACCCCATTTTGTAAAATACATCCCTTAGAAAATTTATCAAGGGGCATAGCAAGCATTTTGTTGCATTAATTTAGTTTCCTGAAAAGTAAAAAGTTAAAATTGATGTTTTTCCAGAGATTTCAGTGCCCAATATGTTGTGGCCAGTTATGTCAGCAGAGAGACACACTCAAAAATCTGGTAAGCAGGTTATCTTGGGTAAAACAGCATTTGGAGTGTTTATCTCTAACACAAGCTGGCCATAACATATTGCTTACTGGGAACCCATTATGAAAACTGCACAGTGGGGCATAGTGAGCATTAGTTGTCAAGATTTAAATGCATAGGGGATGGTGAAAAGTTAATATGTAGGCTGTGCAGAGTACATTGGGAACACAGAATTCCCCACTATTTTTTCAGAGTTGTGGAGCATTCTGGTGTTGTGGAGCCACGTCTGGTGTTATTTCCCTTGTAGTATCTAAATCTGGGATGCACAGTTTACACATTTCCCTTCCTTCCACAATTAGTTTTGACCAAAAAAATGTGAGGATTTTTTAGGTTTTTCTGGTGAGTTAGCTTTATGAGGACTTGTTTTTAGCATGATGCAATGCATTTTATAATGACACCATTCTGGGGTGTCTATAACTTATTGACTGAATCTTATTAACTCTTTATGGGTGGATTAAAAAACAAAACATTAATTTTGGCATTGTTTTTGGCATGAGTAACATGTCTCTGTTATTCTACTGGTTGGTAGAAATACAGAGATACCAAATTTATATTTTTTTATGCATTACTAATTTTGGCAAAACAAAAACCCATTTGGGGAAAAGATCAATTGTTTTTGCATCACTATCTTCTGAAATGTGTAACATTTACATTTTTTTCTGTTAACAGAGCTGGTTGATGGCTTATTTTTTGTGGGAAAAGCTGTGCTTTTCATTGGTATCATATTTTTATCATGGCATAAAGTCATTACTTATAGCACTTTTTTTTTCATTTTTTATTTTATGATGGTCACTGTGCAGGTTAAATAATGTTTCAAATTATTTGTATGGGTTGTAATGATACCAAATATTTATTTAATTTTTAGGCATTTTTTTGGGCTATTTATTTTTTACCACATTTTTTCTTTGTTTACAAATGATCGCTGGTTCATTAATATGCACTGAAATACACATATAGGCTGACTTCCCCTTGTATTGCCAGGATAAACCAGGTATGGGCTTGGCCAGACCTGGGCTCATGGATCAGAACTCAGGCTGTCAAAAATAGATATCAGCACCCTCCGAACACACTGCAGAGTGACAAATGGGAGGGCATTATACTTGTAGAAACCCCTTAGATGCCGCAGTCATGACTGACCATGGCATCTAAGGGGTTAATGCTGCTGGACCAGCAGCATACCTGCTCTCACTACCCGCTTCTGTGTCTGTACTAACATTGAGTAGTGAGAGTGGGAGAGAGGTGAAGCCTGTGTAGGGGATTTCAATCAGGCGATGTCAGTCTGGCATCTGTTCAAGTTCTAATACCATATTGGGTCAGTAATTAGGATGTGAAAAAGTAGTGTGGTTTTGGGAACTGGTTAAAAACATTTTGGGGCAGGATCACATTAGGTTCTGTACTTGTAATACAGTATACATATGCCCCAGGAAAATCTACATGTCCGTTAAAATTGTATGCACATTCAGTGTTTTTGGAAAAAGCATTGGCTTTTACAAGCACTCCAAAATTCTCCGTTTTTGGGACTGTAGCAAAATACTTGATTACTGGAAAGTGATGGAGCAATCGCTTTTTTTGTTTTATTATGATGGCAGGGGCAGTGGTGGAAGAGGAATGTGCTGAAATGCTGAACACTGGCTTAAAGTCACAGTATCACTGTCATCATTATCCTGCAATGACTGAGAAGATGAGTGAGCCATGTGCTTCACAATCTCCTCTGCTTCACATTTATATATAGCTTCACTTTTTGGAATTTGGAAAGGAAAACATATGTTTCCATCTAATAAAAAAAAGAGTAGTTTGTGACTTGGCTAAATTGCTTGCTTTTGGTCTTGGAGCTAGTACAGATTAAATTTGAAAGTTTTGTGAATGACATTGATTGATGCACCTGCTGCAGTACAGTAGTCACTGACATACACTCCCTGTGCTGCTGGTCTAACAGTGTGACAGAAAGACACAAAATTATGCCATTCTCTTATCACTATCAATTACATCTGTCATTTTACCACTCCTTCCTGACATGGACACTACTTTCCCCATACTATATTAACAGCATATTGTTAATACCTATCTCTCTCAGACTGTCTGAGATGCTCCTACCTGTCTTATATCCCCAAGCAAAATGCACACTTTTTCTTCCTATCTAGGCTTTTTTTATAATGCCTATGAAGCTTTGATGACTCATCACTGAATTGTTAGTGATCTCAGACCCTAATGATAGTCATGTCATGAGGGCTGCTTGCAAGGCATTATGGGAAAGTATGTGTTATCCCTGAGGTTATGTGATCCTTTACTGTTTTCTCCATGCTCTCACATGGCGGCTGCCATTTTAGCCAGTTAGCGAGAACAGACCCACAAAATTTTGAAAGTTTGGGTTGAATCCAATTTATTAAGAATTGGTTCACTCATCTCTAATAGGCGTCAACTAAAGTTTTTATGGATGTATTCAGATTTAACTTACTGTAGCTGAATTTTGGCTAAGGACTTCAATTTCTCATGAAACCAATTTAACACAAAAATCACAAGATTTTAACAAAACCCTGGACAAGCAGAAATTCACAACACAAATAGTGGGTGGGAAAACTTAGACAAAGAGGATAAAAATGACAGAGTAATGCTGTCATTGGTTGAATTCAAACCTAGGACTACAGCACTGCAATTTCATATCTTGCAATGTGCTGATCCAAGAGAAAATGAAGGACATCATAAGACTAGATCAGGGGTAGGCAACCTTTTTTGTTCGGTATGCTGATTTAAATAAAAAAATCAAAGATGAGGTCCTCGGAGTGCCGCACAATAATTTTAAGGCTTACGACATCTACACTAAAGTGATATAGCACAAACCTTAACATAGGGGTGCTGTCATACTGTGCTCCCAGCCACATGTGTTTACCACTATTAGCCTGTATACACCTGTACTTTTCCATTAGAAGCAATGTAAGTACATGTGTAACCCACAATTAGTGGTAAATGTATATGACTGGGACCAGAGTGAGGTAACACCTGTGGGATGGTGACACACTATGTACCTGGATACTGCATCCAGTCCCTGGCCGCCGCTACTTTCACTTTTCTGTAATTGAAGCGTGGATTAATTTCAGCCACTTTTAATTCCTGGTGGTGCAGTAACAGCAAAACCCCAGACAGGAATTTATGAGTGTCACACTTACCCCAAAGTGACAGCACTGGTGCCCAGGAACTGGATTTGGCTACAGTCGCACCTGGGTACATCGTGTGTTACCACCCGAAAAGAAACACCCTAAGGCTACGGCCCCACATTGCGGAAATGCAGCTTTTTTTGTTGCAGATTTTCCTGCAGTTTTTTGAGCCAAAGCCAGATGCGGATTTAGCAGCAGGTAGAAGTATAAGAGCTTCTTATATATTTCCCATTCCTTTTGTAGCCATTCTTAGCTTTGGCTCAAGGGCTTCGTCTCTGGCTCTTGGGCTTCCTCACCCCTCTCATTGGTGGGTAGGGAGGGTAGTGAGAGAAAGGGGAGCGTCCTAGACCAGTGCTCTAGCAGAGCACTGAAGGGACACTCCCCCTTCATTTAATACCTGCAGGTCCTGCTGGCTGCCATGTTGGTTGCCGACCCCTGGACTAGATTATAATGTCTCTTATGTTCTCAATGACTGCCCACTGTCTTTTGTTGGTGTCTGTTACAGGTCCTAAATCTGAATATTTTTTTTCTTTTTTTATAACAATCTTTATTTGAAATGAGTTTTTCAGATACAGAAAATAGAAAAGAAAATGAATACAAATAATAGTATCATGTATTGAACATATAGCGAACTTTGAACAATTATGTTGAATTAAAACTATTCTTTATTAATTTTGATAAAAAAATTGTTGTTCCATTTTCTATAAAATATAAACATTTCCAGTACAGTATGAGGGACTAATTATTGAGGTAGACCATGATTTAATGATGAGAGAGAAAGATGGAAATTTTTTCTTGCATTGCATACATCTTTATATTACATAATCATAAGCAACCTAGACAAATTGGGCATCCAGAAGACCATAATAAACTGAAGAATTAATTTATTATGTTATTTAGTGTAGAATAAACAGAAAAGTACAATGACAAAAATATATATACAGTACAGACCAAAAGTTTGGACACACCTTCTCATTCCAAGAGTTTTCTGTATTTTCATGACTATAAAAATTGTAGATTCGCACTGAAGGCATCAAAACTATGAATTAACACATGTGGAATTATATACTTAACAAAAAAGTGTGAAACAACTGAAAATATGTCTTATATTCTAGGTTCTTCAAAGTAGCCACCTTTTGCTTTGATTACTGCTTTGCACACGCTTGGCATTCTCTTGATGAGCTTCAAGAGGTAGTCACCTGAAATGGTTTTCACTTCACAGGTGTGCCCTGTCAGGTTTAATAAGTGGGATTTCTTGCCTTATAAATGGGGTTGGGACCATCAGTTGTGTTGTTCAGAAGTCAGGTGGATACACAGCTGATAGTCCTACTGAATGGAGTGTTAGAATTTGTATTATGGCAAGAAAAAAGCAGCTAAGTAAAGAAAAACGAGTGGCCATCATTACTTTAAGAAATGAAGGTCAGTCAGTCCGAAAAATTGGGAAAACTTTGAAAGTGTCCCCAAGTGCAGTGGCCAAAACCATCAAGCGCTACAAAGAAACTGGCTCACATGAGGACCGCCCCAGGAAAGGAAGACCAAGAGTCACCTCTGCTGCGGAGGATAAGTTCATCCGAGTCACCAGCCTCAAAAATCGCAGGTTAAAAGCAGTTCAGATTAGAGACCAGGTCAATGCCACACAGAGTTCTAGCAGCAGACACATCTCTACAACAACTGTTAAGAGGAGACTGTGTGCAGCAGGCCTTCATGGTAAAATAGTTGCTAGGAAACCACTGCTAAGGACAGGCAACAAGCAGAAGAGACTTGTTTGGGCTAAAGAACACAAGGAATGGACATTAGACCTGTGGAAATCTGTGCTTTGGTCTGATGAGTCCAAATTTGAGATCTTTGGTTCCAACCACCGTGTCTTTGTGCGACGCAGAAAAGGTGAACGAATGGACTCTACATGCCTGGTTCCCACCGTGAAGCATGGAGGAGGAGGTGTGATGGTGTGGGGGTGCTTTGCTGGTGACACTGTTGGGTATTTATTCAAAATTGAAGGAATACTGAACCAGCATGGTTACCACAGCATCTTGCAGTGGCATGCTATTCCATCCAGTTTGCATTTAGTTGGACCATCATTTATTTTTCAACAGGACAATGACCCCAAACACACCTCCAGACTGTGTAAGGGCTATTTGACCAAGAAGGAGAGTGATGGGGTGCTATGCCAGATGACCTGGCCTTCACAGTCACCAGACCTGAACCCAATCGAGATGGTTTGGGATGAGCTGGACCGCAGAGTGAAGGCAAAAGGGCCAACAAATGCTAAGCATCTCTGGGAACTCCTTCAAGACTGTTGGAAGACCATTTCAGGTGACTACCTCTTGAAGCTCATCAAGAGAATGCCAAGAGTGTACAAAGCAGTAATCAAAGCAAAAGGTGGCTACTTTGAAGAACCTAGAATATAAGACATATTTTCAGTTGTTTCACACTTTTTTGTTAAGTATATAATTCCACATGTTCCACATTAATTCATAGTTTTGATGCCTTCAGTGTGAATCTACAATTTTTATAGTCATGAAAATACAGAAAACTCTTGGAATGAGAAGGTGTGTCCAAACTTTTGGTCTGTACTGTATATTTTTAAATATTTGCACAGCGAAAAAAAATTATATAAATCACATGACTGAAAAACACAATTTCTCCTGCATAAAACATATAAGAAATGTAAAATGTTATGGCTGCTGAAATATGAAAAGGATAAAATGAAAAAAAAATATCTGGTCATTAAGGTCATTTGAGGCCAGGTCTTTACAAACCAACATTCCATGTATCCAACCTTTTTACTGGTACTATATTTTTTATCAATACAGTCCATTTTCTTGTTCTCACATCATTATGCTATTTTTGCAATAACAGTTTTTACCTAATCTTATCTTTTTCAACCCTTTAGATTAAAATGAATAAAATAGTACTTGAAAAATAAGGAATGGACTAAGACTTCAATGACCTTTAATGGCTTGTTACTGCACATAAACAAATCACTGATTTAATGAAAGTATTTATATACAGAGCATAAATCAAGAGTAGAACACAGATAGAAACTGCCTGTTTTTTAACATATTAATTCATTTTTAATATTCTTATAAAAGTCAACTTAATTTTTTTTCAAGGCAATTCAGTGGGCAAATAGGTTCAAATGATATTGTCCAGTTTTCATAGGCATGCTCTTTGCTGTTCTCTGTTTAAGAAAGGAACAGAAAACTTACTTTCTAATTTTCTGATTGAATAACAAAATTACATAGACACTGTAACTAGCACTATTCTCTAAGGTTAGCACTATATGAGCATTATAACACCATTCAACATGTTGTTGTCTAATGGTATAACTGTTTTTTATCTTATTATACCTAAGATTATAGTTAGAGATGAGCGAATCGATTCTGCAGAAGTGGAATTCGATCCTAATTTCAGGAAATCTTCGATTCGCCACGATTCCGGATTTCCTCATGCTTTGATGCATCGAATTGCATTTTTTTTATAAAATGGCCGCCGCACATGTTAGGACAAGGGGGAAGGGACTCTTGGAGCGCAGCATCACCCACAATGCCAAGCCTGCAGCTAATCAGCACCCAGCAGGACCTGTGATGTCACAGCCCTATAAAAACCCTCGGCCATTTTAGGTATAGTCATTCCACATCGCTCTTACTGTAGGGATAGACATCAGCAGGAGCTAGGGAAAGACTTAGAAAACATATAAAAGTTCAGGGAAAGAGGCGGAGCATTAGAACTATAGGGAAAGGATAGGGAGGAATTGAGAGAAGAATTTGGGGTGGTTGCAGGGTCATTTACAGCAAGAATTTGCAGCATAATTCACATCGCAGCACTCACTGCCATTATACTGCTGCTCATTACTCATATCTATGACTTCAAGGTGGAACACAACAAGCCTTTTGCAGTGCAGTACAGCAAAAAACTATGAATTATCATACACTAATATCTGCATGTATCTGTAAAAAAAAAAATCCTTTTTAAAGGTTTTTATTATAAGGGGCTTATTCACTGTTCTTCCAAGGCATAACATTATTCAGTACTATTGTGTCAAATAAAACTGAATTATCATCCAATAATATCTGCACTTATCTGTAATAAAAGCCGCCTTTAACGTGGGGAAAGAAATAAAGACCATATTCTCCATTTTTTACCAGTATAAAGTTGCAGGAAATTTTTCAATACAGTATTGTCAATAATAATTCAATAATTCTTAGCGGTTATCACTTATTTAAAGGTGTTCATTAGTGTGCAAACCCATAAAAAGGACCATATTCGCCATTTTGTCACCAGTATAAAGTTGCAGGCCATTTTTCACTACAGTATTGTCAATAATAATTCAATAATTCTTCGTGGTTATCACTTATTTAATAATAATAATAATAATAATAATAATAATAATAATAATAATAATAATAATAATAATAATAATAATAATAGCCCTTTAGTAGTCCCATAATGGGGAAATTCAGTGTGTTACAGCAGCAAAGATAAGTAGATACAAATACAAATACAACATGTACAGGAATGTTCCAAGATGAGAGGCATTACATTGATAGTAGACAGAGAGATAATAAGTAGCGGGGGGGGGAGGAATTTAACAGGCTGAAAGATATTTCAGTTCTCTGTGTGTAATGATCTCTGCTTAGGTCGGTGTTGGTTGAACAGCCTAACCGTGGTGGGGAGGAAAGACTTCCGATAGCGCTCCTTCTCATACTTAGGGTGGAGTAGTCGGTCACTGACAGTACTGCCCAGCGCGATCACGGTCTTATGCATGGGATGGGACTTCTTCCGCATGGAGCTCACCACGGACAGTATCCTTCTATCGCCCACCACCTGCACTAGGTCCAGAGGGCTCCCCAAGACAGAGCTGGCCCTTCTAATCAGCTTGTCAAGTTTATTTCTATCCCTGGTTGATATACTGCTCCCCAAGCAGGCCACTCCGAAGAAGATGGCTGATGCCACTACCGAGTTGAAGAAAGCCCTAAGAAGTGCCTCCTGGATTCCAAAGGCTCTCAGCCTAATAAGCAGGTAGAGCCTGCTGTGGCCCTTCCTGTACAGGACCTCCATGTGTGTAATCAAGTCTCCATATAAATGCACCTGCTCTGTGATAGTTTCAGGGTTCTGTTTAAAGCGCAGAGAGCATCATGAAGACCAAGGAACACACCAGGCAGGTCCGTGATACTGTTGTGGAGAAGATTAAAGCCGGATTTGGATACAAAAAGATTTCCCAAACTTTAAACATCCCAAGGAGCACCGTGCAAGCGATCATATTGAAATGGAAGGAGTATCAGACCACTGCAAATCTACCAAGGCCCGGCCGTCCCTCTAAACTTTCATCTCAAACAAGGAGACGACTGATCAGAGATGCAGCCAAGAGGCCCATGATCACTCTGGATGAACTGCAGAGATCTACAGCTGAGGTGGGAGAGCCTGTCCATAGGACAACAATCAGTCGCACACTGCACAAATCTGGCCTTTATGGAAGAGTGGCAAGAAGAAAGCCACTTCTCAAAGATATCCATAAAAAGTCTTGTTTAAAGTTTGCCACAAGCCACCTGGGAGACACACCAAACATGTGGAAGAAGGCACTCTGGTCAGATGAAACCAAAATCGAACTTTTTGGCCACAATGCAAAACGATATGTTTGGCGTAAAAGCAACACAGCTCATCACCCTGAACACACCATCCCCACTGTCAAACATGGTGGTGGCAGCATCATGGTTTGGGTCTGCTTTTCTTCAGCAGGGACAGGGAAGATGGTTAAAATTGATGGGAAGATGGATGGAGCCAAATACAGGACCATTCTGGAAGAAAACCTGTTGGAGTCTGCAAAAGACCTGAGACTGGGACGGAGATTTATCTTCCAACAAGACAATGATCCCAAACATAAAGCAAAATCTACAATGGAATGGCTCACAAATATACGTATCCAGGTGTTAGAATGGCCAAGTCAAAGTCCAGACCTGAATACAATCGAGAATCTGTGGAAAGAGCTGAAAACTGCTGTTCACAAACGCTCTCCATCCAACCTCACTGAGTTCGAGCTGTTTTCCAAGGAAGAATGGGCAAGAATTTCAGTCTCTCGATGTGCAAAACTGATAGCGACATACCCCAAGCGACTTGCAGCTGTAATCGCAGCAAAAGGTGGCGCTACAAAGTATTAACTTAAGGTGGCCGAATAATTTGGCACGCCCCACTTTTCAGTTTTTTATTTTTTACAAAAGTTTAAAATATCCAATAAATTTCTTTCCATTTCACGATTGTGTCCCACTTGTTGATTCTTCACCCAAAAATTAAAAATTTATATCCTTATGTTTGAAGCCTGAAATGTGGCAAAAGGTTGAAAAGTTCAAGGGGGCCGAATACTTTCGCAAGGCACTATACATACACAAGACATGGATCTTCAAAAGGATCTTGGAATAACAAAATGCAATATAAGTAGGGAAGTATTTAGAACAGGTCAGGAAATAAACAGTGTAAAATTTGTGGTGCATGACAGAGGGATCTGTTATCTATCTGTAATCAGGTCGTGATTTCTGACCCTCACAGGTCATACATAGTGTGACATGAAGCTGGCATGAATATTAAGTCCAATTTGCAGGGTTTGAAATTTTTGCATTAACTTGTATTCCCATTCTTTCCTCTCATTCTGCGTCTTAAAATGTCCCATTAAAACCACAACCCGCAAATTTTCAATAGAGTAGTCTTCTCTGGAGATATGTGCGGCCACCGGGAGGTCTGTTCTGCTGTTATTAATGTTGAATCTGTGTGAGTTCATGCGCTAAGTCTCTGCCCTCTTTCCCCCACATAGAGGCCTGTGGTGGGACATTGCACACACACTATGAGATACACCACATTGGAATACCTGCAGGAAAATGTCCTCCTAATTCTGTGCACCTGTTGTGACTGTGGGATAGGTACACTGTCAGTGGTGTGGATGTGCTTGCAGCTCATGCACTTGTTTTGCAGGCAAGGTGAGGTGCCATTTTCAGTTGGGGCCTTCAGGGCACTCCGGACAATAATACGTCTCAGGCGAGTACTCCTTGGGTAACTATGGCTCTCACCGCACTAAACACCCGCTCTGATGCCACACTACTGGCCGTGCAGGACAGCTTTTCCAGGACAAACTAGGGCAGTTGCGGCCACAAATCCAGTTTGGCTGCCCAGTAGTCCAGGAGAGCATCGATGACGGGTGGCAGGGAACACTCTAAGTATGCCACCACCTGCTGGTTCAGGTTCTTCTCTGTGTGTAGCTGCTGATGAGTAGTTTCTTCACTATGCGGCTGAAGAAAGCTGCTCATCAGCAACTCTAGCCTCAGGTTGCTGCTGATGGAGGCAATACTGCTCCTGCCACCCACCCTCACAGCTGCCATGGCAGTGCAAGGTGAGCACTCAGGGCCCGGTCGGACCTGCGAGAGTATTGATGATGGCACAGACAGGCAGCAGCCAACTTACTACATAGGATATCTCTATAGTAGTTCAGTTTGTCCTCCCTCTCAGCGGGTGTAAAAAAGGCCCACATTTTTCCCTGATAGTGAGGGTCTAACATAGTGGAAAGCCAGTAATCATCCCTCTGCTGAATAGTGACAATTTGGCTGTCACTGCGCAAGGAAGTCAGCATGCTTCGGGCCATTTGCTCAAATGAATCCAAGGGACTCCCTCCATCCATCTCCACTGCAAACTGCCATGGTGTGTCTGGGTCACAGGCCTCATCATCCTCATCGCCCTCTGGCTGTTCTGGTTGCTCCTGTTCCTCCTCTCCACCCATTTGGCTACACATTATTAGTGCCCCAATGTCCTCCTCATTATCCTCCTCCAGTTCAGCCCCCACAGGGCTCATGTGGCCTTGAGATGTAGATGCCACATCTCCAGTCCCCTGACCAGCCAGATTGAAAAGCATCTTTTCCAGGATGTGATTCAGTGGAATGACGTTGTTCATCCCATAGTCCTGGCGACTAACTATCAAAGTGTCCTCCTCAAAGGGAACGAGCAAACGGCAGGTGTCTCGCATGAGCTGCCACTGGCTAATGTTAAAGATACAGTTGTGCTAAAGGCACAGGAAACTTGGTCAAAATTGAAGGAAAGTTGAAGGCCGCACGTTATCAGCAAATACTGGAGGCAAATTTGCACTCATCAGCCAGGAAGCTGCACATGGGACGTACTTGGACATTCCAACATGACAACGATCCAAAACACAAGGCCAAGTCGACCTGTCATTGTCTACAGCAGAAGAAAGTGAAGGTTCTGGAGTGGCCATCAATATTATTGAGCCACTCTGGGGAGATCTCAAGCGCGCAATACATGCAAGACAGCCCAGGAATTTACAGGAACTGGAGACTTTTTGCCAAGAAGAATGGGCAGTTTTACCATCTGAGAAAATAAAGAGCCTCATTCACAACTACCACAAAAGACTTCAAGCTGTCATTGATGTTAGAGGGGGCAATACACGGTATGAAGAACTGGGGTATGTGAACTTTTGAACAGGGTCATTTTGATGTTTTTGGTTGTCATTATGATTTAAAAAGAGAAAACACAGAAGTTTGACAATAAATGGCTTCAACCAACCACTAACCATGAGTGGAGAAAAAAATTTTTGTGTTATCATTCATAT
Source organism: Leptodactylus fallax (assembly GCA_947044405.1). Classification (NCBI taxonomy): domain Eukaryota; kingdom Metazoa; phylum Chordata; class Amphibia; order Anura; family Leptodactylidae; genus Leptodactylus; species Leptodactylus fallax. Next base: position 8,213,998 of record CAMRHE010000021.1, read on the forward strand.
TCTCTGAAAAAGGGCAAAAAACCAAAAAATCTGCCAGGGTATGTAAACTTTTTAGCACAACTCTACACAGGGGAGTACTTCTGTCCGCTTGGATCATAAAGAATCGTTTATGGCTTTTCTCTGTTCATATAATCGATATGGAGGGTGGAACATATGGAGGGTGGAATTCCAATGGGTGGAAACATTGCATATCAGCCTATGTTGTGGGAGGCCGTTCTGCCGCTGCAGCTCAAGGAGGGTGTGCTTGGCGGTGTATGAGTGGCTGAAGTTTATGCAAAGTTTCCTTGACATTTTTAGGATGTCTTGCAGATGGGTGGAACACTTAAGGAAACGCTTGACAACCAGATTGAACACGTGTGCCATGCAGGGTGCATGGCTTAGCCCTCCTTGACGAAGCGTCGACACCATGTTTTTTCCATTGTTGGTCACAATGGTTCCGATTTTGAGGTGTCGCGGAGGATTCGATTTCTTGAGGAAGGACACAGAGCAGTTCCTCCCCTGTGTGACTTCATTCACCCAGGTAAACGAGGTGTAGAACAGGTGTAGAACAGCGTGACACTGCTGTGCCCTGCATAAGTGGTATGCTGGAGGAGCACTGTGAATTGTCGCTGCAGTGGAGGCTGAGGAGACAGTGGAGGATGAGGCTGACATTGTTGCAGGACCAACAGCGTGAGAACGTGGAGGCTGTCCAAGTTGCTGGTGTGTCTGGGCAGGCACCACATTAACCCAGTGGGCCGTAAATGACATATATTGTCTTTGACCATAGTTACAGCTCCATATGTCGGCACTGCCATGAACTTTGTCAGACACCGACAGGCTCAAGGACTGGTCCACCTTCTCTTCTACATATTTGTGCATGGCTGGTACTGCCTTTTTGGCAAATAAATGACAGCTTGGGACTCTCCACCTCGGCTTGGCACAAGCCATGAGTTCTCTGAAAGGTGCAGAGTCCACCACTTGGAAAGGGAGTGACTGCAGCACCAGCAACTTCGACAGGAGCACGTTCAGCTTCTGCACTGTTGGATGAGTGCACGCATACTGATGTCTCTTCGAAATCGCTTCTGTGATGGATTGCTGACGCAATGACTGACTAGGAGGAGGAGGAGGAGCAGATGATGGAAAGGACACACAGCTTCCTTTGGCTGAGGTGGTGGAGCCTTGACTGCCTGAAATAGCGTGCGTGCCTCTGGGTGCTGCAGTGGTTGCTGCGGCAGGCTGGACCACCACATTGGAGCCACAGCTCTCCCAGGACACTTTATGGTGATGCTGCATATGTTGACACAGGGCTGTGGTGCCAACATTGGCACCCTGGCCACACTTCACCTTCTGCCCACAGATTAAACATATGGCCATGTTGACCTCCCCCGGCAGCTTTACAAAAAACTGCCACACCGCCGAGTAGGTGATTTTACCCCCAACACTCTGTGCTAACTGACTGCTACTGCCACTGCCTCTGTGAACCCCTGCACCACTGCTTTCCAGGCAGGTAGGCTGCTGCGAAGCGGGTGGTCTACTCCGGGCACGTTTAGCTCACGACCTCCCACTGCTTCCACCCTGCTGACTCATGCACAAGCTGCAACCCTCTTCTCCTGATGACGATGAAGCCCCTCCCAATTACGATCGGCTTCATCATCATCCACTACAATCTGCAGTTCACTGATGTCCTCCTCAACACCAGCTCCCATGCCACTCTCCTCATCACTACTTGCCCGCCTACCAGAGGAAGCGGCGGATGTCTTCTCCAGATCTTAGCTGAGCAGTAGCTGCTGACTGTCCCGTGGGTCTGCTGCCTTGGGATAACCTTGGACTCTGACCTATCCTTCAAGCCACACATCCAAACCCTCAACACCTCCTGCCGCCACCAACTCAAGAACATCCATCGAATCTGCTCCTTCCTCACCTCAGAAACTACAAAGATGCTAGTCCATGCCCTCATAATCTCCCGCTTAGACTAATGTAACACCCTTCTCCATGGCCTCCCAGCAAATTCTCTCGCCCCCCTCCAGTCCACCTTAAATTGCACCGCTCGCTTAATACACCTCTCCCCCCGTTCTTCATCTGCCGCTCCCCTCTGCCAATCCCTTCACTGGCTACCCGTTGCCCAGCGAAGTGAAATCAAATTACTAATGCTGACATACAAAGCCATCCACAACCTGTCCTCTCCATATATCTCCAATCTAATCTCCCGCTACCTGCCCGCACGTAACCTCCAATCCTCCAAAGACCTCCTACTCCGCTCTTCTCTTATCCGCTCTTCACACAACTGTCTCCAAGACTTCTCCCATGCATCCCCCATACTCTGGAACTCATTACCAAGCCACATAAAACTGACCCCCACAATCACAAGCTTCAAGAAGGCCCTGAAGACTCACCTATTCAGGAAGGCCTACAACCCCCAATAACGCTACTGTCTCCATACCACCACCTGAACAGCCTCTACCCCCACCTTCTGTCTCTATCCCTCTTCCCTCATAGACTGTAAGCCCTTGTGGGGAGGGCCCTGTATCCCACTGTGCCATTTGGTCACTGTTAGTATTATCTGTTTTGTATATCTTGTGTACCGTATGTAAACCCTCAAATGTAAAGCACCATGGAATTAATTGTACTATATAAATAAACAATAATAAAAAATAATAATAATACCTCCTCCTTACTCTACAGTGGATCTGAGCCCACAGCATAAAGTAGTTCTATGTTGAGCAAGTTGAGGACAGGTGAGGGCACAGGGCCTGCTGCCAGGCCATGCTAACTAAGGGTTGTGTCTGACGAACCCACCGACTCTTGGCTGGGGGTGTCTGTTGTGACTTGGCATGAATTGGATGACCGATTCAACCAGTCTACAACCGTTGGGTTGTTGATCAAGACACAACCGCTACTTGACACTGAGAGCTGCTGTGACCTGTGCCTGCATCAGAAACATTTAGGCATGCGGCCCTCCCCTGTGCATGGCCTCTCTGTCTGACATATTGTTCGATGAAAAAACGTAATTACAAAGGGCAAAAAGGCCTGTTATTTTCTACTTTGAAGAGAATGGAAAATATGCCCCTTATTTCTTTCCCCACTAATGAACATCTATAACAAAAGCGTGATAAAGGCAGAGATTTGTGGCTTTGAATTATTGAATTATTGACAATACTGTATTGATAAATGGCCTGCAACTTTATACTGCAAAATAGCGAATATGGTCCTCCTTATGGGTTTCCACACTAATAAACACCTTTAAATAAGGTGTATGCTCCTTCAGCATACCATATGTACAGGGGACAGTGGTGTCACACTGTTCTACACCTCGTTTGCCTGGGTGAACAAAGTCACACAGGGGAGGAAGTGGGTCACTGTATGTCCTCCTCATGCTGCTTCCCACTGGGTCACACTGTGTACTCCTCATGCCGCTGCCACTGGGACACTGTATGCTCTCCTCATGCCGCAGCCACTGGGCCACTGTATGCCCTCCTCATGCCGCTGCCACTGCAGGGTCACTGTATGTCGTCCTACTGCCACTTTCACTGGGTCACTGTATGGCATCCTCATGCTGCTGCCAACTCCACGTTATGTCACCTTGCCACTCTGTAGACATCTATGAGGAATCTGCAAACGAGGGTGTAAAAGAAGTGCGCTCTTTCACTCTACAGTAGGATGTTGGGCCTCTGCATGGTTCTTTCTACCTGGCACTAACATAGACCTGTAAGGCTGGGTTCACACTTGACTTAGTTGGACAGTTTTGGCCCCATAACTGTCCAAATAAGTGAAGTGTGCTTCGATTCTAAGAGCGACGCCTGCCATGTGCATGTCATTCAGATTGACAGTATTGTTTGACTACCACAGTAAGCTCCCTATGCGTGTTACTGCAAGGCACAGTGTTCTACACCACTATACAGGATCTCTGAAGCTAGGAAATAGGTGTTTTTTAGCAATATTTGCAGTGAAGTAATTCGGATCGAAGCAAATTTTTTTGGAACTTCGAATAGAAGTGCTTAATCGAACTTTTGGGAAATTCACTCATCTCTAATTATAGTACAAAGATTTTATTTAAACCACTCTTACCTGCCTCCTCAAAAACACTATAAACTGTAACATAAAGATATACCCAAATTTATTCCTCTCTTAGGAATAAATAATTGACCATATCTTTTACAGTATTACATTTCTGGATAATAGCTGAATTTACACTTAATAGTAGAAGGCTCTTATTTAATAAAGTTTAATAAAATTGTACAAGGCTCTCTTAATACTCATATTTTCCTCTTTATTAATAACTTGCTCAATTTCATCCAAGTTTCGACCAACAAGCTAATTAAGGGGTTTGCCTTGATTAAGACTCTACAATATTCTCGAATGCTGTACAAAGCATTACCCTATAACTAAGTGAATTTCGGACCATTTTAGAATACATATTTTAATTATACTCTTTACATTTGTCTAATCTACTAGGAAATGTTTTATTATTCAACTAGGATGGTAATGAATTTTATAAAGAATATTTGGGAGATACTTTGGAAGGAAAACGTTAACACCAAATAAATACCAGTCAATGCACTCCTCTGCTTTTCTTCCAAAACCACCACCAAATCCTTTTCCCTGTCTCACTTTATCATAAAGTGGGAAAACAAGACTTATGCTATTCCTTAATAGTAAATACTGTATAATTTATACAGGGCATATACTGTTCTTCCTTAATATAAAACCTAAGTTAGCCTATTTCCCTAACACCACATTTCCATCTTAGAATCTGAAAAATAAATATTGAATCTGTCACAGTGATTCAATAGACCTGATCATACAGTTGCATATCCCTTGTTATTCAAAGCTTCTCTCAAATGTACATTTTTAAGGTTCTTAAAATACTTTCATTTTTTTAAAGGTGAAGCAAACATTGGATTTTTTAGCTTTAGAATGTTTTAACATTAGTTACTTAAAGAACAAAATGCTTTCAACATTTCCTTCTAATGCCTCTATCCTCACAAATGATATGTTTTGAGGGCTATAAAAAAGAAAAAAAAACACACATTTTATATCCTGTTGTATTTCTATTTTTATTTATTTTTTTTGCTTTCTATCACTATGTCATCCTTGTCCAACTTTTTTTTTTTTTTTTGCATTTGTAAAAAATAGGATGCTGTCATTTATATTTTTCAGCATCACCAAACCATTAAAGTGTGAAAAACTGATGAGATATGGACAGCATATGGATGAAATAGTGCATTGAACTAATTTTTTGTCACTGACACTCGGTCCATGAGAAAAAGGATACGTGTGATTGGCTTCATTCACTATATTGGGTTTGTTTTCTGTCCTTGTGCTGTGTTTTTTCATGGGAAGCACTCAGATACAAAAATCGTTTGTGTGAAGGAGCCCTAAAGGTAACTGCCTCCTTTTACAAACGAAGGGTATTCAATACCTGAATATGAAAACAAACTTTTCTGAGAAAATTGAACTTTCTACTTTTCAATGTAATCGCTATTGACTTCAACACACTTATTCCACTTCACTTCCAGTGATTGGATGCCCTCAGAATAGAAGGAGACTGCATCATCATCAGGAAATAGTTTCCCAAGCAGAAATTTCTTCAGGTTACAAAAGAGAAAGTAATTATTGGGAGCCAGGTCTGGACTGTAGGCTGGATGGTTAAGCTCCATGAAGCCTCATTCCCTGATAGCAGCTTCTGATTTGTGAGTGTTGTGAACTGGCATATTGCCATAAAGCAGCAACACACCTGCCGACAACTTCCACAGCATTTATCTTTGATTGCCTCACGTAATGCCTTCATTGTTAAAGCTTATTTGTCTCTAGTAATTGTTGTCTTGTGTGCCATGAAGTACAGTAATAATGCACACAACATTTTTTTTTAAGTTGGGGATCCCTTGTGCTTCCAATGCATGGACTCTTGTTTAGTCTCAGGATCATAGTAATGAACCTATATTTCATCACCCATAAGAACCTGAGTATAGAAGTCTCCTGGATTCTCTCTAAGCATGTCTAAATTCTCCTGGCTAAATTGTTGACGTGTTTTTTGCTCAGGCGTCAACATTTATGGCACCCTCTGGAAACTGACCTTTGACATCATCAAAACATTATGAATGATACTGGAAACCATAACAACTGAAATGCCTAATTCGGAAGCTATAACCTATAACACTGACTTTGTCCCGACAATCTTCCAAAATCATGGACCCACTTTATGGAACATTTCCTATGAAGATGCTTGGACAGGTGGCTCTGACCGGGGGTCATATTCAATTGATTCCCTACCCTATTTAGACTTTACTTGGTAATAGGAAAGTACATCATCACTATATACAGCAATCATCCTTTCATGGATTTCTTTAGACTTCAATGCTCCAAATCCCTCAATTTCTTTGTAGATTTGCACAGTACTGCACGTGCTGTCCTGTTACTTCCAGTGCTTTCATTAGACTGAACTGCTACTGTGTGTGTTGCATGTCTAGACATGTCTCAACTTGTATAGACAAGCTCAGCTGACAGAACATACTAAGGTACTGTAGATAACTTATTGAACACAGTTTTTTTTTCAAAGAAGATAACATTAAATGAATCAGAAATACACTCTATATATTGTTAATGTGGAAAAATGACTATTCTAGCTGCAAACGTCTGGTTTTTAATGCAATATCTACATAGGTGTATAGAAGGCCATTTCCAGCAACCATCACTCCAGTGTTCTAATGGTACATTGTGTTTGCTAATTGTGTAAGAAGGCTAATGGATGTTTAGAAAACCCTTGAAAACCCTTGTGCAAGTATGTTAGCACAGCTGAAAACAGTTTTGCTGGTTAGAGAAGCTATAAAACTGGCCTTCCTTTGAGCTAGTTGAGAATCTGGAGCATTATATTTGTTGGTTTGATTAAACTCTCAAAATGGCCAGAAAAAGAGAACTTTCATGTGAAACTCGACAGTCTATTCTTCTTAGAAATGAAGGCTATTCCTTGCGAGAAATTGCCAAGAAACTGAAGATTTCCTACAACGGTGTGTACTACTCCCTTCAGAGGACAGCACAAACAGGCTCTAACCAGAGTAGAAAGAGAAGTGGGAGGCCCTGCTGCACAACTGAGCAACAAGACAAGTACATTAGAGTCTCTAGTTTGAGAAATTGACACCTCACAGGTCCTCAACTGGCAGCTTCATTAAATAGTACCCGCAAAACGCCAGTGTCAACGTCTACATTGAAGAGGCAACTCAGGGATGCTGGCCTTCAGGGCAGAGTGGCCAAGAAAAAGCCATATCTGAGTCTGGCTAATAAAAGGAAAAGATTAATATGGGCAAAAGAACACAGACATTGGACAGAGGAAGATTGGAAAAAAGTGTTATGGACAGACGAATCGAAGTTTGAGGTGTTTGGATCACACAGAAGAACATTTGTGAGATGCAGAACAACTGAAAGGATGCTGGAAGAGTGCCTGGCGCCATCTGTCAAGCATGGTGAAGGTAATGTGATGGTCTGGGGTTGCTTTGGTGCTGGTAAAGTGGGAGATTTGTACAAGGTAAAAGGGATTTTGAATAAGGAAGGCTATCACTCCATTTTGAAACGCCATGCCATACCCTGTGGACAGAGCTTGATTGGAGCCAATTTCATCCTACAACAGGACAATGACCCAAAGCACACCTCCAAATTATGCAAGAACTATTTAGGGAAGAAGCAGGCAGCTGGTATTCTATCTGTAATGGAGTGGCCAGCGCAGTCACCAGATCTCAACCCCATTGAGCTGTTGTGGGAGCAGCTTGACCGTGTGGTAAAAAGTGCCCATCAAGCCAATCCAACTTGTGGGAGGGGCTTCTGGAAGCATGGGGTGAAATTTCTCCAGATTACCTCAGCAAATTAACAGCTAGAATGCCAAAGGTCTGCAATGCTGTAATTGCTGCAAATGGAGCATTCTTTGATGAAAGCAAAGTTTGAAGGTAAAATTATTATTTCAAATAAAAATCCTTATTTCTAACCTTGTCAATGTCTTGACTATATTTTCTATTCATTTTGCAACTCATTTGATAAATAAAAGTGTGAGTTTTCATGGAAAACACAAAGTTGTCTGGGTGACCCCAAACTTTTGAACGGTAGTGTTTGTATATATATATATATATATATATATATATATATATATATATATATATTGTGGGGAACTGCTCAGGTAAATGCTTGGTAGCAGTGCAGGAAACAGGGACACAGAGACTGGATCACACTCAAGTTTGGTATTCACTTGGTGCATAACAGTTTGCCTTTACAAAGACATGAACAGAAAACAAAACTCTTCTCGGATGAGAGCTAACTAATACAGAAAACGTTCCTTTTCCACACATGAGCCTGGCTGCCAGACTCGCGCTCTGGTTATTTCAAATGGGTGGCGCACAGTTACCTTGATGCAGGTTCAGCTACAAAGGTCACTTTCCTCCATGTAGTGCCACACCTCCTAGTTCTGACACACAACCTATATCAGGCCTTAATTAGTCAGCTGACCTCCCTGCTGTGGGCTTCTACCACACACCCTTTAACTGCCTGGCTGGAAAATACCTGTTCTCCCAAACCACACCCTTCACTTTCTCATATATATATATATATATATATATATATATATATATATATATACTGTATATTGTGAGATATATACACTCCAGTCCCTACACCTCTGTCTCCTGTCCTTGCAGTTATTGTATTGTATTTTTATCTATTAAAATCAACTCCTGGATATTGAGAATACTCTTTCAACCTTTTTAGTACGCCATTTAATTAGTCTGCTATATCTTCCAACAATAGAATCTCATAATTGGGTTCTTGGAACACTGGACCAACTTTACTGTGGTCTACAATCTTTTTGGTAGTGAAGGGTTTTACCTCAATGAAGAGGGTGTAGTAGTTGATGGCTAGAAGGGAAGAGGAATGTTTAAACTAGTTCCTAGGAAGTGCAAAAACAACCCATGTAGAGGACCAGGTAATGTACACAGAGAACCAGGGCTAAGGAATGTAACTAGGAGAGTAGTGGAAGGTTGAGTGAGAACAGATAGAAAGGAAAAGAGGAATAGAGATACAGAAAAATACATAAAGTATATGTATACTAATGTTAGAAGCCAGAATAAAAAAAAAATGGAGGCATTAGAAATGATAATGTTGGAAAATGAATATGATATGGTGGGAATAAGTAAGACATAGCTAAATACTTACTATTAATGGGTTGTTAATTTAAAGAGTTATAGTCTATATTGAAAAGAGTGTACAAAAAGGTAAGTGGGTTTGCATGTACATAAAATCCTGTCCCAAGCTTGTCCTGTGTGATGACATCTGTGAGGAAGATTAATATGTGGAATCCCTAATATAGCAAAAGGATGAGACTGTAAAGCATAATGAGGTAAATTTTATGGAAACTTCAACTACCTGGATTTACATTGGGAAGAAGAAACCTGCAGGTCCAAAAATAGGACCAGATTTTTGTGGGTAATAAAAGACAATTACTTTTCTAATAATTAACTAATACAGGACGCAATGAGATGGGAGGTTCTTTTAGGCCTAATTTTGACAAATACCACTTCAAAGAGACAGATAGGCAGCACTCGTGTTTACACAGTTGCCGGGAGCACAATTCCCCGGAGGACTGGCCAGACTCTTCCACAATATTCCACAGTAAAGAAGATGGACAGCACTCCAGATGAACTTGCTGAGCTTACTTATTTTATTAAGGTTACAGAAATTCATGTAAAGTATGAAGCCGCATAATCAGTTTTACATAATCAAAGAGTATGAGCAACGTTTCGGGTCTAAATGCCCTTTATCAGGCAATTTGGAAGTATTGGAGTGTATCAGGATATTAAGACAACCAGGGGTCCAAAAAAAGCAGAGAAGGAAAGGAGGAGGACCCAAAAGATCAGCAAGTTCATCTGACGGATTTTCAAAAGCACAAGTTATCTAGGCAATAGTGACCACAACTTAATATGTTTTAATAATAAAATGCTTAGTAGTGGGTAGAGATGGGTGAACCACAAGAGATTCATTTTCGATAAATACTTGTGAGGTTCGGTCCTTCGGTTCGTTTCTGGCCAAACTTGTTTGGCAGAAACCAGAAGTACTATTATATTCTGGGGTCTGCTCAGACCCAAGAGTATAATAAATGGAGGTCCAGGGCAGATAATTAAAAATAACATATAGTTATACCTTGCCTAACCTCTCCTGGGCATCCTTGCGGCGTCTGGTGGTAACCTGGCATTGTCTTAAGCCTCTTCTGGCCTCTGCCTGATGTCATGTCTCTCAGGGTCACTGCTGAAGCTCAATCACAAGGGTCATAAAAGTCAACATGCCCCCATGTCTGCTCAGGCCTAATTACAGACATCAGTGGTGATCTAGGTGACATCAGCCAGAAGAGGCCTGAAGAAGATGACAGGAAACTGCCAGACGTCCAGGAGAGGTGAGGTAAATTGAGTATGACTATGTTATTTTTACTCACCTCCCCTGAGCTTCCACTTATTATATAATGGGGTCTGAGGGAGAACCCAGAATATAATAGTGTTTCATGGGTGGTGAACACCAAAAGTTTCAGATTCAAGTCGAACATTTGGAAAATTTAGACTGAATCCAGTTCTCTCCGAAAATGGTTCATTCAACCCTTCATGAAGACCAATTTTTACTATCTTAATGGCATAAACTGGGAACATAACCTAAAAAGGAAGGGTACACAAACTAAATGATACATTTTTCAAAGCCATTTCTAAATAGGATGAAAATGTATACCTTATATGAATAAACATATTAGAAGCAGTTGAAAATCAATCTAAGTGGTGCAATGATTGATAAAAAAAAAAGAAAGTGTTTAAAATACTAAAACAAGAAGGTAGTGAAGAAGTTGTAAAAAAATAGTCACAAAAGATCGAGACAGAGTTATTTGCAAATGAAAGTAAAAATAATCCAAAATTATTATTCAACTACATAAATAATATGAAAATAAAAATTGAAAATAATATGTGTGTAATGAAGAAGGAGGATGAAGAAAAGACAGATCTAGTAAAGCCTTCTTCTCTACTGTATTTACACAGGAAAATCCAATGACAGATAACGTGGTTAGGGATAGCATAAACTGTCACTTAAATGTCACCTGCTTAACACACCAATAAGTGTTCTATCACCTTCAAAATACTAAAATAGGCAACTCACCAGGTCCAGATGGCATATATCCCCAAGTACTGTGTTAGGGTATCCCTGAAATTAAATCATCAAATTCATGTCTGTGCCCCAGGATTAGAGCATAGCAAATGAGTTGTCAATATTCAAAAAGAGGTCTAAAAATGAGCCTGGAAACCATAGATCTGTAAATTTAATCTTTGTTGTGGGACAAATTTTTAACAGGTTTACAATATAAGAAAAGTTATCCTGAAGTATATCAATGGATAATAAACTTATATAACACAGTATCAGGGGTTAGTATTGGACTTTGGGCTCTACTATCTAATTTTAGCAACCAGTGCCAGGTAGCTGTTGCCAAGACAAATAAAATCATTGCATGCATCAAGGGAGGAATAGATGCTGATGACAAGGACATTGGCTTTCACGGCTACACATCAACGTTGCCTATGACATACATTGCAGGGATTCCAAGCATGGGCAAGTTAAGACTACCATGAGTCTTGAATTGTATAAAGATTGTGGGCCCCTACCATGTTTAAGCTGTACACAATAACCTTGGCCTGTATGCATATCACACGATTGCAGTTTAATGCTGCCTTCCTTATGAGTATTGAAAGAGGATATTGTTACATTATGACTTGACTTTTAATGATAACCACAAAATAAAAGGGTCACACACCTACACAGTGCAAGGTGCTGTCCTATTAAAAAAGGACAATAAAAGTACATACACAATACATGTAAAAAAAAAAAGTCCCCAGTAAAAGCTCTCTCCTATATAGCACAATCGTCGCCTGGCATGCTCAACCCCTACTCTCTCAATCGAGACCCACAATGCCCCTAGACCTACTCTCGTATTTGGTAGACCCTAAATGGCTCGATCAACCCACATTTTGGAACAGACTGCAGCACCATTATCTATCCTCCTTCCTTGCAAAAGATGAACTACTTACAGCCATCCTGGCTGTTACAAAGAACAGGTGTAGTCTTGACAAAGTTTATGCAGCTGCAGGACTACTCCTCTACATGTGACTCTTATTTGTCACAATACTGGTCTGAAGATCAACTGTCCTGGCTAGAATCCTTTTCTAAAAAATACCCAGAACTGAAGAGAGCCGACTCCCAACTCTATCAGTTCCTTCTTTCTCTGATGGCGGACCCCTGCCCTGGATTCCTGTCACGATGGGAAAAAGACTTGGGGATCTCTCTTTCTCCATGTGATAGAGAAAAGATCCTAGTCAATGCCCATGGCTTCTCACGGTATGTCCGTACCTGAGAAAATTCTTTCAAACTGCTTACATGATGGTATAAGATGCCATCTTGGCTTCATAGCATATATCCCTCTGTACCTGATACCTGCTGGCGGTGCCTTAGGGGGTCAGCAGATCTCCTTCATATTTGGTGGCAATGCCCTCTGATCAGGCCTTTCTGGGACAAGGTACTCAACACTGCAGATAGGATCTGTTCCGTGACCATACCGCACAAACCTGAACATGTCTTACTTTGGCTCCCCCATGATGCCTTTCATCCCCGCAGGGAAAACCTAGCTGCTTACCTTTTAGCTGCAGCCAAACTCTTGATTCCATTGCATTGGAGAAATGTGTCTCCCCCCTCCTTCACTCAATGGGTTGATAAAGTTAATGACATCTGTAGGATGGAGTTACTAGCACATTGGACCACCATGTCCAGGTCGACCTATCTCAAGACATGGTTGCCATGGTTAGCTTTTAAACAGACACTCACAGGTTGACAATTTTTCTCTCATTTATGTGCATCTGAATGCTCTCTCTAATTCATCCACTGAATGAGTCTTGCGCACTGCTATTAGCCGATTTGCCCAGAATCAATTTACTGCCACAACAGCCCATAGACATCACTTGTCTACTCTCGCTCCACTACACCCGTTATGGTTCTCCATGGATTGCTAGGCCCCTCTCCATCAGCAGTATGTATAGCGGTCGGGGAACCAGGCTTTCCCCGACCACTATCATGGGGCCCCAGCACTTGCCTGGGTACGCCAGGTGCTGACGCTGGCCCTGTCGGCACCCCCCGATCTCACTGCGGGGGGGTGTCGAGAGGGAAAGGTGCATGGCGGAACCCCTTGGATGCCGCATTCATGTTTGACCGCGGCATCCAAGGGGTTAAAAGCCACAATTGGAGCTGTGCAATTCGTTACCACAAACTGTGAGGAAATCCGGATTCGATGCGAATCGAATATTTCCTGAAATTCGGCTCAAATTCCACTTCGTCAGCTTTGATTTAATTCGCTCATCTCTAACTGTCAACAAACAAAACACACACTCCTCTCTTAGGATCTTGCCATGTAGACATACTGGTCTCACATGTTCTATTGCATCCTTGAGAGCCTGTGTTGCGATATTGGTGGAACCTAGGTCCAAGGCAAGTCCCATGAGTAAATCTTTGGTGGTATCAGCCCAGGGATTTGTGGGCCTGCATAAATGGGTCAAGGATTAGGGAAACAAGTGCTTTTTCTGTATGGCCCTAAGGGAGAGGGCCCTAGAATTCCGCAAAAACCTACCTCAGAACCGCAGTGCTAACCAATTGCCAACCTGACCAAAACCTGACCCTAGCAAAAAAACAAGCAAAAACCCTACATATATGGTCCCAATTCAATCATATAAAGTACCGACATGACATGTTTCAACTCCAATACAGAGGCTCTTCAGGTTACCCTGGGGGACAGTCAGATATAAAAGAAGGGGATAAAAAAAGAATGTGAAAAGATGTATAGGTATATTAGAAGTGTCCTATCCTTAAAGTGGTATTCCCATGAACATAACCACATCTATATTTGTAGATAATTAAATGTTAAACATTTTTGCAAATATAAGTAGTTAAAAATTCTGCAGAGTTTTAAAGATTTTCTCTAACTATCTTAGTGGTGACAGCCTGTTATCTTGATCGGTTGCCAATGGATACAGGCCACAAAAGCAGAAACTTTATATGGTCTGGGACTAGACAGGAATCCAACTATGATTTTCTTATTGTAGCTGGGTTATGAGGCAGGAACACTACATGTATCAGAAGAAATCTCGACCACAATAAGAAAATCATGGCTGATTTTCTGACCTTACAAAGGTCCTGCATTGGTGGTCGTATCCACTGGCAACCAATCAAGACAACAACTTGTGACCACAAGATATTTAGAGAAAATCTATAAAACTCTGCAAAATGTTAAATTACTTTTATTTGCAAAAATGTTTAACTTTTAATTATCTACAATTTTAAAAATGGTTATGATCATGGGAATACCCCTTTAAGGTTTTGGTCGACACATAGTGACTAGTGCTACTCTGGTGAAGGAGAGAGCACAGATGCGGTGTAAGGATAAATAAAACAATGCTACTATTAGCAAGGGGTCCGGTTAGAAAAGAAACAGATTGCCACTAACATGTATGTTGTCTCATTGGCAATAAATAGACTGGATCAGATATAAAACAAGATATAAATAGATATGAAACATATACATTTTTCATTCAATCCCATAGGAGATGTTGTTTTAAATTTGTAAATCCACTTAGTCTTCCTTTGGGTGATCCTAGTCGCCTTTGTGAGAAGTTGGTTCCACCAGGTCAATATCCATAAAACTGATTCTATTAGGGTTTCCATTGTGTTTTTGATGTATGTGTATTGCGAGTGGGGTATCCCTAGAGTGGTAGATGTCCCCAATATGTTCACTTACCCTTCTTCTAAATCCACAAATAGTCTTACCGACATATTCAAGATGGCAAATACAAGTCGCCTTGTAGTTAAACCCTTCAAGCAGTTGATGAAGACTTTGATTTTAAACTATTTGTTGGTGAAGTGACTGGTAAAGCTCTTGCCAATATGTATATATTTACATGCTACACAACCTCTACACCTAAAACAGCAATTTATCTCTCTGTCTAGCCAAGTTTCTGGGAGAGGGCCTGTGTATATTGACTCCTTACTAGACAATCCCTCAAACTGCAATCTGGGGATGCTCCCGAATCATAGGTGCTACAGTATCTCTATCAGTTCTGTATATTTGCACAAATAGATTACTAAACAGCTAGGTATTGTAAATGTGAGCCCTAATTTTCCCAAATAACCTGTAAACCCAAATAGCCTAACAATCCAGAATATCATAATGCTTTGTCATAACTATAAGTAAGGTTAACAGTTTGGACCAATTCATTTGTAGGAACAGATGTAGTTACAATGAGTATCTTACATGACCAAATTTTGAGAGGCATTAGCATATGAGGCAACTTCCATAATAAAAGTGCAACTTCTAGGGATGGTAGAATATTACTGTGGGCTGTTTCAGATATCATCCTAAACACTTAATTCCAATAAGTTTAAAAAAAACAGGCAATTCCATTAGATATGCAGGAAAGATCCCATGCAACCACATTTCCTCCAGCATAACATGGAGGTGGTAGGGTATATTGAATGGATCCTAACTAGGGTATAGTACCTTCTAAGATATATCTTCATGCTTGATTAAATATGGGTGCTGCATTTGGAAAATATATGAAGATTCGTAAAAGCTGTTTCCCATTGGTCTTCAAAGAAATGCATACCTAATTCTTGTTCCCATAGTTTATAAGTGTATGACTTGTGAAAATTATTATAGTCATGTAAGAGGGCATAAAGTGGTTTCAGTCGCTTAACTTGCTGTTCATTAGAAGCAATGCCTTCAAGCAGTGCATTGCTCCTCAAGTGTTTAATTGAGCCAGAAAATGAGAGATTTGTAAATGTTTAAAGAATTCCCCCATAGGAATATTATATTTTTCCATCACTTTACTATATTTCAGAAGGCATTCCTCTTCATCAACTGAGCTAATGATATAATACTTTTGGTCATCCAAGGCTTCAGATTCAATTCAGGCATAGCATGTTGTATATATGATAAAGACAACTCCTAAATCTTAAATGAATGTGAAGGGTGTGGTAATGAGTGAAACTCCTTCCAGAATTTGAGTAACGCCTGAGTGACAGGTAAGGGCTAATGCTGGAGAGGAGTATTCCATAAATTTAATGTTATATGTGTGGAATGGGAAGTCTCCCTAACCTGTACATTCTCAAGTTGCATACAAGATTTCAGTGGGTTACTGCTCCACCATTGTTTTGCTTGAGATATCACATTAGCTAGATAATAACCCTGGATATCCGTGAGTCCTAGCTCCACAGCCAATTTGTGTTTACATGTATAGTATATATAGTATACAGTGGCTTGCAAAAGTATTCATACCCCTTGAACTTTTTCACATTTTGTCACCTTCCAACCACAAACTTAAATGTATGTTATTGAAATTTTAAATGATAGACCAACATAAAGTAGCAGATAATTGTGAAGTGGAAGGAAAATGATTCATAAAAATAAAAATCGGAAAAGTGTGACTTGCAAAAGTATTCAGCCCCCTGTACTCTGATACCCCTAAATAAAATCCAGTGCAATCAATTGCCTTCAGAAGTCACTTAATTAGTTAATGGAGTCCAGGTGTGTGTAATTTAGTCTCAGTATAAATACACCTGTTCTGTGAAGGCCTCAGTGGTTTGTTAGAGAACACTAGTGAACAAACAGCATCATGAAGACCAAAGAACTCACCAGACAGGTCAGAGATAAAGTTGTGGATAAGTTTAAAGCAGGGTTAGGTTCTAAAACCATATACCAAGCTTTGAGCATCCCAAGGAGCACTGTTCAATCCATCATCCAAAAATGGAAAAAGTGTTCTACAACTGCAAACCTACCAAGGCATGGCCATCCACCTAAACTAATAGATGGAGCAAGGAGAGAAGCCAAGAGGCCCATGGTCACTCTGGAGGAGCTGCAGAAATCCACATCTCAGGTGGGAGAATCTGTCCACAGGACAACTATAAGTCGTGCACTCCACAAATCTGACCTTTAAGGAAGAGTGACAAGAAGAAAACCATTGTTGAAAGAAAGACATAAGAAGTGCCGTTTGCAGTTTGCCACAAACCATACAGGGGACACAGCAAACAAGTGGAAGGAGGTGCTCTGGTCAAATGAGACTAAAGTTGAAATTTGTGGCCTAAGTGCAAAGCGCTATGTGTGGCGGAAAAGTTACACTGCTCATCACCCTGAACACACCATCCCCACAGTGAAACATGGAAGTGGCAGCATCATGCTGTGGGGATGCTTTTCTTCAACAGGGACAGGGAAGCTTTGATAGAGTTGATAGGAAGATGGATGGAGCTAAATACAAGGCAATCATGGAAGAAAACCTGTTGGAGGTTGCAAAAGACTTGAGACTGGCAAGGAGACTTACCTTCCAGCAAAACAATGACCCTAAACAGGGACAGGGAAGCTTTGATAGAGTTGATAGGAAGATGGATGGAGCTAAATACAAGGCAATCATGGAAGAAAACATGTTGGAGGTTGCAAAAGACTTGAGACTGGGAAGGAGACTTACCTTCCAGCAAAACAATGACCCTAAACTTACAGCCAGTGCTACAGTGGAATGGTTTGGATCAAAGAATATTCATGTGATAGAATGGCCCAGTCAAAGTCCACACCTAAATCCCATAGAGCATCTGTGGCAAGACATGAAAATTGCTGTTCACAGCTTCATCCAATCTGGCTGAGCTTGAGCTATTTTGCAAAGAAGAATGGGCAAAAATCTCAGTCTCTAAATGTGCAAAGCTGGTAGAGACATACCCCAAAAGACTTGCAGCTGTAATTGCAGTGAAAGGTGGCTCTACAAAGTATTGATATAGGGGGGCTGAATAATTTTGCACATAGCACTTTTCAGATTTTTATTTGATTAAAATTAAAAAAAAACATGTATCATTTTCATTCCACTTCACAATTATGTGCTACTTTGTGTTGGTCTATCACATTATATCTCAATAAAATACATTTAAGTTTGTGGTTGGAAGGTGACAAAATGTGAAAAAGTTCAAGGGGTATGAATACTTTTGCAATCCACTGTATATATGCGACAGAGAAGATTTTGGTTTCACAGAGGGCTCTTTCATGACCAAGTTTCATCTAAATAAAAGTGCTTCCTTGGGAGATCGGATAACATGGACAATGTTTTCCAAGTGACCAGGATTCTAACCGGGAATCCACACTTGTATAAAATCTTATTCTCTCTAAATGTAGCTGTGATGGGGCCCAGGTTATGTCAAAGTTGCAATGTAGCTGCAGATAAGTCAGTAAGAAGAGTGACCTGGTGATACAGTTGCAGTATTTGATACATTTTCCTGGAAAGTACCATCAGTTGTTTTTTGATTATATAGAAATTAATGCAGACTAACACATCTCGAGGAGTAGTTTCAGGTAGATGGTTTGTTCAAGGTAACCTGTGCGTCCTGTCAATAATTAAATCCTGTGGGGAGCAAGTAGGTAGCAAAGTTTGGATTAAAGTTTGCAGATAATGCATAAGTTCTGAGTTGGACATTTTCGGAAATGTGCCCCTAAATTTGATATTGTTTCTGCATGATCGGTCTTCTAAATCCACCACTTTAACTCGTAGTTGCGATACCTTGGTTTCAAGATCATAATGGGCATCTATTAAATCATTATGTAATTAAGCAAATTCACCCATTTTACTTTAAATGTGGTTTACTCTATCCCCCAACAAAGGAAAAGGGTGATATCACATTGAAAAAAATCGGCACAGAGCCATGAGCATACCTTTCACTGTTGCTTCAGTCATGAGGATATCAGAAGCAGTTAGCTATGCAAATATATTGCCAAGATCCTCTTTTTCCAAAGTCTCTTCATCCTCTCCAGTTGTCTCTAAAAAGGAGCTAATGTCCTCCTATCTCTTGGCATGTTGTCTTGCAGGTCTTTGTAGTAATGAAGTGGAAGAGTGAAGAAATCAGGCGATACCTTTTATAGGCTGAGTATATTTATAAGTAAGCTTTCAGAAGTGCTAGCTTCCTTCATCAGGCATGGTGTTATACAAGAACTGAAAATTCACAGATTTTTATACACATGGTCTTCAAAGGATTTTAGAGTCCTTAAAAAACCCAAAACAAAATGCAATCTAAGTAGAGAAGTTATTTACAACCGGTCAAAAAACAATCTGTAAAGTTGGATTTGTTTTCTGTTTGCTATCAGGAGGTGATTTGTGGCCCTCACAGGTCATACATAGTGTGACATGAAGCTGGCATGAATATTAAGTCCAAATTGCAGAGTTTAAAATTTTTTCATAAACTTGTACTCCCATTGTTTCCTCTCCTCCTGCGTCTTAAACTGTCCCATTAAAACCACAACCTGCAAATCTTCAATAGAGTGGTTTTCTCCGGAGAAATGTGCGGCCACTGGGAGATCGGTTCTGCTGTTATTAATATTGGATCTGTGTGAGTTCATTTGCTGACTAAGTCTCTGCCCTGTTTCCCCGACATAGAGGCCTGTGGTGGGACATTGCACACACATTATGAGGTACACCACATTGGAAGACCTGCAGGAAAATGTCCCCCTAATTCTGTGCACCTGTTGTGACTGTGGGATAGGTACACTGTCAGCGGTGTGGATGTGCCTGTAGTAATGAAGAAGGGTAAGTTGATGATGGGGTGCTGCAGGGTCTAATTCATGGATAGTCACCTTCTGTAGTAAGTAAGTTGCACTGGGATTCCTGATTATCCAGAGAACTAAGTTTTGGAAAGGAAAGGGCAGAATTTGATCTCCTCGGGCCCACAGGAAACCCCTGACACGAATCCTCCCTGTATGTCGCTAAAAAAAAAACTCTCTGCTTGTGTCAGCACACTAGGTGTGGCAACATCTTGGCCATGCTCGAGGCGAAAAGTAAAAGCCAAGCAATTTAGCAAGTTTAGCCCCGGGTTTTCTTCATTTCGCCATCACTGAGAAGTGTCTCCAGAGCAATAACGGATGAACTGAGGAGAAAAAAGAATGCTGTATGTCGCTGGTAATATAGGATGACTTCACACAAACACAGCCATTCTGGACTGCAGCCTAGCCATGCCACTCCACTTTATTTTTTCATTTCACTAAATAGATACTTAAGTGGATACAAACAGTATGAATTATTATGAACTACACAGGATCTAGTCACAAATCTATCTATCTATCTATCTACAAATGCAAAAAATGCATCAGCACTCTGTCAGACAGCACCAGGACACAAAGAATAGAGATGGAAATTGCATTACTGCTATTATTGGCACATATATATATAAGCTAATATGGTCTTATTATCTCCTGTTCTTGGGATTCTTACTGAAAAATTAGGAATCTTTTAATATGGTCAAGATTATCTGTATTGGACATTGACTGCAGGATATTTGGTTATTTATAAACTTTTATATTTTGTTATGGAATATGAAAATCAAGAAAAAATATGGACAATATTTTTGATGCTTATTATGTTTGTAATTGTGCTAGTAAGAAATGTTCAATCACAAGCTCCATTTCATAGCTTTATATTTATGGTACATATACCTTGATATAATATATGACATTTTTTGATTTTACATGTAGATTTTTTTTATATGTATTATAGCAAACAAAATGGTTAGACTATAATATATAATTATTACATTAGGAGATTAAGGCTGGGTTCACACCAGCGCTTAAACTCTGTTCGGGGTTTCCATCCCCAAACCCGTTTAAAAAATGCGGATAGAAAAGCGCTGCATGAAGCGCTTTTCTCTCCGCATTTTTCACCCCTTTCGGATGGAAACTGAGCGGAAACCCGGCGGACCCCATTATAGACTATGGGGTCCTCAGGTTTCCGTGGGTAACCACTTTTTAAGCAGATGTGAATGCAGGTGTGAACCTAGCGTAAGTAGGGAGTTTATATTGTTGAGTTTACATAATGGTTTAGGTTATTTATTTTCTAATTAATGACTCATTTTTATTAATAATATATTTTATATATATATATATATATATATATATATATATATATATATAGTCATATGAAAAAGTTTGGGCACCCCTATTAATCTTAATCATTTTTAGTTCTAAATATTTGGGTGTTTGCAACAGCCATTTCAATTTGATATATCTAATAACTGATGGACACAGTAATATTTCAGGATCGAAATGAGGTTTATTGTACTAACAGAAAATGTGCAATATGCATTAAACCAAAATTTGACCGGTGCAAAAATTTGGGTACCCTTATAATTTTATTGATTTGAATACTCCTAACTACTTTTTACTGACTTACTGAAGCACAACATTGGTTTTGTAACCTCACTGAGCTTTGAACTTCATAGTCAGGTGTATCCAATCATGAGAAAAGGTATTTAAGGTGACCAATTGCAAGTTGTTCTCCTATTTGAATCTCCTCTGAAGAGTGTCATCATGGGCTCCTCAAAACAACTCTCAAATGATCTGAAAACAAAGATTGTTCAACATAGTTGTTCAGGGGAAGGATACAAAAAGTTGTCTCAGAGATTTAACCTGTCAGTTTCCACTGTGAGGAACATAGTAAGGAAATGGAAGACCACAGGGACAGTTCTTGTTAAGCCCAGAAGTGGCAGGCGAAGAAAAATATCAGAAAGGCAGAGAAGAAGAATGGTGAGAACAGTCAAGGACAATCCACAGACCACCTCCAAAGAGCTGCAGCATCATCTTGCTGCAGATGGTGTCACTGTGCATCTGTCAACAATACAGCACACTTTGCACAAGGAGAAGCTGTATGGGAGAGTGATGCGAAAGAAGCCATTTCTGAAAGCACGCCACAAACAGAGTCGCCTGAGGTATGCAAAAGCACATTTGGACAAGCCAGCTTCATTTTGGAAGAAGGTCCTGTGGACTGATGAAACAAAGATTTAGTTGTTTGGTCATACAAAAAGGCGTTATGCATGGCGTCAAAAAAACACAGCATTCCAAGAAAAACACTTGCTACCCACTGTAAAATTTGGTGGAGGTTCCATCATGCTTTGGGGCTGTGTGGCCAATGCCGGCACCGGGAATCTTGTTAAAGTTGAGGGTCGCATGGATTCAACTCAGTATCAGCAGATTCTTGAGAATAATGTACAAGAATCAGTGACGAATTTGAAGTTACGCCGGGGATGGATATTTCAGCAAGACAATGATCCAAAACACAGCTCCAAATCTACCCAGGCATTCATGCAGAGGAACAATTACAATGTTCTGGAATGGCCATCCCAGTCCCCAGACCTGAATATCCTTGAACATCTGTGGGATAATTTGAAGCGGGCTGTCCATGTTTGGCAACTATCAAACTTAACTGAACTGGAATTGTTTTGTAAAGAGGAATGGTCAAAAATACCTTCATCCAGGATCCAGGAACTGATTAAAAGCTACAGGAAGCGACTAGAGGCTGTTATTTTTGCAAAAGGAGGATCTACTAAATATTAATGTCACTTTTCTGTTGAGGTGCCCATACTTTTACACCGGTCAAATTTTGGTTTAATGCATATTGCACATTTTCTGTTAGTACAATAAACCTCATTTCAATCCTGAAATATTACTGTGTCCATCAGTTATTAGATATATCAAATTGAAATGGCTGTTGCAAACACCCAAATATTTAGAACTAAAAATGATTAAGATTAATAGGGGTGCCCAAACTTTTTCATATGACTGTATATATATATATATATATATATATATATATATATATATATATAGTCATGGCCAAAAGTTTTGAGAATGACACAAATATTATATTTTCACATGATCTGCTGCCCTCTGGTTTTTATGTGTGTTTGTCAGATGTTTTTATCACATACAGAAATATAATTGCATTCATATTATGAGTAACAGAAGCTTATATTGACAGTTAGAATGAGTTAATGCAGCAAGTCAATATTTGCAGTGTTGACCCTTCTTCTTCAGGACCTCTGCAATTCTCCCTGGCATGCTCTCATTCAACTTCTGGACCAAATCCTGACTGATAGCAGTCCATTCTTGCAGAATCAATGCTTTAATTTTGTCTGAATTTGTTGGTTTTTGTTTGTCCACCCGTCTCTTGATGATTGACCACAAGTTCTCAATGGGATTAAGATCTGGGGAGTTTCCAGGCCATGGACCCAAAATCTCTATGTTTTGTTCCCTGAGCCATTTAGTTATCACCTTTGCTTTATGGCAAGGTGCTCCATCATGCTGGAAAAGGCATTGTTGAGCGCCAAACTGCTCTTGGACGCTTGGGAGAAGTTGCTCTTGGAGGACATTCTGGTACCATTTTTTATTCATGGCTGTGTTTTTAGGCAAGACTGTGAGAGAGCCGATTCCCTTGGCTGAGAAGCAACCCCACACATGAATGGTTTCAGGATGCTTTACAGTTGGCATGAGACAAGACTGGTGGTAGCGCTCACCTCTTCTTCTCCGAATAAGCTGTTTTCCAGATGTTCCAAACAATCGAAAAGGGGATTCATCAGAGAAAATGACTTTACCCCAGTCCTCAGCAGTCCACTCCCTGTACCTTTTGCAGAATATCAGTCTGTCCCTGATGTTTTTTCTGGAGAGAAGTGGCTTCTTTGCTGCCCTCCTTGAGACCAGGCCTTGCTCCAAGAGTCTCCGCCTCACAGTGCATGCAGATGCACTCACACCTGCCTGCTGCCATTCCTCAGCAAGCTCTGCACTGCTGGTAACCCGATCCCACAGCTGAAACACTTTTAAGAGACGATCCTGCCGCTTGCTGGTCTTTCTTGGGCGCCCTGGAGCCTTTTTGGCACCAATGGAACCTCTCTCCTTGAAGTTCTTGATGATGCGATAGATTGTTGACTGAGGTGCAATCTTTCTAGCTGCAATACTCTTCCCAGTTAGGCCATTTTTGTGCAGTGCAATGATGACTGCACGTGTTTCTTTAGAGATAACCATGGTTAACAGAAGAGAAACAATGATGGCAAGCACCAGCCTCCTTTTAAAGTGTCCAGTGGTGTCATTCTTACTTAATCATGACAGATTGATCTCCAGCCCTGTCCTCATCAACACCCACACCTGTGTAAATGGAGCAATCACTGAAACGATGTTAGGTGGTCCTTTTAAGGCAGGGCTGCAATGATGTTGAAATGTGTTTTGGGGGATAAAGTTCATTTTCTAGGCAAATATTGACTTTGCAAGTAATTGCTGTTAGGCTGATCACTCTTTATAACATTTTGGAGTATATGCAAATTGCCATTAGAAAAACTGAAGCAGTAGACTTTGTAAAAATTAATATTTGTATCATTCTCAAAACTTTTGGCCATGACTGTATATTGATTTTTATATAATCTGTGTTAAATTTTTGATCATATTTATATTTACTGTAATAATAATACTATATATTACAGTTCAATGTACTTATTTTATACATTCTTTGTGCAGGATACAAAGTTGTGGGTCCAATATGCTGTGGGCTGCTTGCATAGTGCTATGAGTATTAGGGAATGTAAAATAGATATAATGCACATGCACTGAAATTGCCCTTCGTGCATGCACATTGTTTGCACAGTGGAACAAGTATTAGAGATGTCCACTGACACACATACAGTATGCACATCTGCCAAAATATCTTTTTGCAGATTCACAAAAGTGCGTGTGCTATTGCGTTCCATACTGGAGCACAGGTTGTAATTACAAACTGCAAATTACTATTTGCAGATATAAGTAATATACACCGAGGCACCTGAGATGGGGGCCATTACACATACTTTGCAGGTAAATGCTACATATTACACAACTGTTTATATTTATTGCTTTTAGCATCTAAAATATATTTATAAGGTTCTGTGTGAATGATGACATTATCCCTGAAGAAGTTGCACAAGTACAGGTGCATCTCAATAAATTAGAATATCTTTGAAACGTTCATTCATTTCAGTAATTCAGTAATACAATTCATAATCAGCGTCTTCCATGATTGTGTGTCCTACTGAACCAGACTGAGGGACCATTTAAAGGCTTAGGAAACCTTGGCAGGTGACACACTGAATTTACAATACTGAACTTTTTTACAATATTCTAATTTTCTTAGATTTTGGTTTTCATTACCTGTAATCCATAATCAACATTTACAGAAATAAAACACTTGAAACAGAACACTCTGTGTGTAAAGAATCTAGAAAATATAGGAGGTTACTTTTTTCATTTAACCACTTCCATACCAAACACATTTTAAAGTTTATTGTATGTGCGGTTTTGGAGGGCTATAACATTTTTATAATTTGCGTTATTCAACTATTTCAACACTTTTTTCCGGCTTTATTTTTGTGTTGTTTTTATTTTTGCATGTGTTTTAATTTTTTTTATATCCGGGAAAATATAAACAAAAGAGGAGGGAAAATGTGTCTGTTTTTCACTTTTCATTTCTTTTTATTTAATAACACAAAGTGCTACTAAAAAACTTAATAAAATAGTTTTTCCTCTCCGTTACGGTAATTTTTATTTTTTCTGGTGTCGTCGGGGGTGGGGCTAGCACCTGTAATAAGGGTGTTTTATTGGCGTGTTATTTTATTTATTTTTTAAATTATTTTATTTACCTTTTTTTTTACTTTTCTATCCATTTTTTTTTACATTGTGTCCCCATAAGGTCATAATAGACCTTTAGGGACATCTGATGACTTTTTTTTTTGTTGGGGAGGCTGATTTCTCCTGTAACTGTGGCTGGTACATTTAGCCCCAGTTGCAGGAGGAATACAGCCTCCTGCACGTTGCTTTCACATAATTGTAGAGCTGATCTGGGTCCTGTAAGACCCATCAGCTCTAACAGACGCAGATCCTGGTGGATCACATGACCGCCAGGTCAGAGGGGAGCTGCAAGATGGCGGCACCCATAGCGCTGTA
Source organism: Leptodactylus fallax (assembly GCA_947044405.1). Classification (NCBI taxonomy): domain Eukaryota; kingdom Metazoa; phylum Chordata; class Amphibia; order Anura; family Leptodactylidae; genus Leptodactylus; species Leptodactylus fallax. Next base: position 8,239,832 of record CAMRHE010000021.1, read on the forward strand.
TACACAGCGATCGGGATGGCAGGGAAGGTAATAAACCTTCCCTGTCTTCTCTATGAAAGCTCTGGCTGAAGTTACAGCCGGCTCCCCGTTTCAGCAGCTGCACGATTTTGTGCAGTTGCTGAATTCTTTCTGGACGTAGATAGTCTATGGGCGGTACGGAAGTGGTTAATTACTGAAATAAATAAACGTTTCAAAGATATTCTAATTTATTGAGATGCACCTGTAGCTACAATTATCGGTATATGACAGCCTACATGTTTTAAACATCCATCTTGCTCTTACTCACGTCTACAAGTATGGATGCTTGTAACATGTAAGCTCTCATGTATCGATAAGCTTTTAAATATTTGAAATTAAAATATTGGATTGATTTTAAACTTAATGGTGTTAGACTAATTAAAATGTTCCTATGTATGCTGTTACTTGTTGTCCTACAAGAAGTCTGCACACCATTACAATATGCTGCACTGCCAACAAACTGGGTAAATATATCCACAGTGGTTGAGCTGTTCCAAGGTTTTGAATATACAGTGCCTTGCGAAAGTATTCGGCCCCCTTGAACTTTTCAACCTTTTGCCACATTTCAGGCTTCAAACATAAGGATATAAAATTTAAATTTTTTGGTGAAGATTCAACAACAAGTGGGACACAATTGTGAAGTGGAACGAAATTTATTGGTTATTTTAAACTTTTGTAAAAAATAAAAAACTGAAAAGTGGGGCGTGCAATTACCTGTCCTTTCCTGGCGTTCCCACAGGAATGACAGTACACCAAATAAAAGACATCGCCAATATGCTGTATAATCTTCCTGCCACAAACATCATTATTCCATCCCCTCATACCCATCAATCATTAGCACAATATATTGTAGCCATACCAACTCTTACATCAGTGGAGGTGGCTCACCTAAGGGGTTCTTTCTTGTCTGAGGAGATAGTACAAGCAATTAAATCTCTTTGCTGCACAAGAGCCCCAGCCCTGATAGACAATACTGGGTTCTTAAAGGGATGAGGTCACCTCCTCCTCAACTTTTAATGCCATTTCATATGGGGTTTTCTTCCCTTTTTCCTTTCTCCATGCTCATGTTACTGTGATTGCCATGGAAGGCAAGGACCCTCAGCCTTTCCCAAGCTATAGACCAATCTTGCTCATAAACACCGATGAGAAGTTTTTGGTAATCAGATTATGCAGTCTTCTTGGGGACTTCACCAACCTGAATCAAGTGTCCTGGCAAGAGAAACTTTACACACTACTCTAGACATTCTCTATCCAGCACCATGCAATGTGACATTGGGTTCCACTGATCCTACTCTCCCTGGATGTGGAGAAAACTTTAGACTGGATGGATTGGGACTTCCTGGGGGCTTCCCTGTCTCAGGTAAGGTAGGAGCATAATAGGATGAGTCGTATTAAGGCCCTCTATGATTCCCCCCAGGCCCAGATAATAATTAATGGCACCCACTCACTACCTTTTACAGCGTATACAAATCAGTACAAGTCAATACTTCTCTACATATGCCTTATGTGATCCTGGGGCTGTTTCTGAGTGAAAAACTGTTATAGAGCATATTCCTCCTGCACTCACTTTGCAGCATTCGGCAGTTAATTTCCACCCACCAGCTCAGAGAGTAATGAAAACTACAGATAGAGCCTTCAGAAGAGAAAAGGCTAAAAACTGCACAATATAAGTCATAAAATGGCCAGATATTATGTTATTTCCATGTACACACAACAGCTCATCCTGATAATTCAGATAAAATCACAGGTAAGCCTTAAACTTGTGGGGACATTTTCTTATTTATTTCTACCTCTGTTTGGTTTACACTACTTGTTTTCAGCACTATTTTATGAATCTTTAGCATTATTTTATCCTACTCTAGTTACTTAAGTTATTTTAAGCTTACCCATACAATTTGCTTTGTGACCTGAATGTCAGGAGAGTCTATGAAAAGAAAGCAACCGCTGCAGATTTTATACTTTGTACAACTTGAAGTCAAGAAAAAATATATATATAATTCCAGATTGGCATAAATTCCAGATGGTCTGTTCTAATTAAATAATTCATTAGGGCCTCATTTCTACTGCAGGCAAAGCAAGATATCTTACTTGCTGCAAAAGATGAACATGATCATGGTGAATATTTTTCTACTGCATGCTAATTGCTTGATTAACCTGGGGAGATGTAATCTTAAGAACTAGTAAGCACTGTTAATCTTTAACATTGGACTCCAAATAGGCTCACTGAAAAGAAGAATACAGCTAAAAATGTATTTCATTTTCTTGTAAAAAATGCACAAGGGGAATTTTTTATAGATTTTTTTTTCCCTAAATTTCAAAAGGTGAATTTCAAATAATTTATAAAAAATAAAAAATTGCACAATCTGCCTACTGTTGTCCCTACTTAGATTTACCCAATATTTTTATAGTCGTTAACAAGGTAATAAAATCTCACTATAAAAGCTCAAAGGAAATAAGCTATATTAAGAATCATTAACCTGTATGTTTCCTTTAACAGTTGGCTCTAATTCTTTTATTAAAATAAAACAATGTTTATCTGATGTAATTTACTGAGGAAACTAATAACACTACTAACAAACTAAAATTACTGGAGTAAAAAAAAAAAACATTAAAATGTTAGCCGAATTAGACCCAGACTTTGCTAAAACTTCGAATTTGAATGAATCTAAAATTTTGGCAGGCTAAAACTGGTTAAAATTATGGCTACCATGTTAATACACTGAGAAAGCAGAGAAGAGAGATGACATGACCTTGGGAATAAGGCAAGCTTCCTTATAATTCCTTCAACTGCATCAAGCTTCATGACAAGGGATGTCCAAACATAGGGAATTATAAGTTTGGTGTCACTAATGACTCAGAGAGGAGTTATCATATTAATTTTATGAGGAGAGATATGAGCATCTCAGACTGGGAGAGATAGGAAATACATATATACATGTAATATAGTGTTGGTAATATAAATTCTGTGTTTTTAAGGATAGGAGAAGACAACTTATTAAATCATTATATTTACTAAGATTTTAAAGAGATAGCTTGACAGAGAGATATAGGAGACCGGAGCTGCTCTGTGTCTATCTCTCTACAACACTGTTATCAAATCAAATCTATGCTGTTGTTCAAGACCAAGAAAAGACAATTTAGTAAAGCTGAACGGTACTGTATTTGTACATATCTGGTATAATTTGGCATACTTTTTTGCCATGCCAGATGCCAAACCCTAGTGAAATTACAGTCACAAAATAACAATTTTAAAGTTTTGCATATCAGTGAATAACTAAAAATAATAATCCACAGAATGACTTAAAATTAAGTAAATACAAATAAATTTAATACTTGGAAAATTTAATCATATAGAAGTAGTGTTTAAAAACATAAGTACAGTCTTAATGTCTCCATAGGAATTAAGAGGGCAAGTAGCAGCCAGATGCTAGTAATCAATCAGCAAGTGTCATCACATGGAGCATTCAGATGTGTGCTACCTTAAGGCCAAGGAGGAAAATATAAGCAATCTTAGAGAAGCAATTGATGCAGCCCATAAATCTGGAAGGTCATTTCCAAACAATTTGAAGTCCAACATTCTACAGTAACAAAGATTATGTACAAATGGAAAACATCCAAGACAAAGGACAATCTTCCTAGGAGTGGATGTTCCAGCAAATACATTCCAAGATCAGACCATGCAATGCTCAGACAATTGTAAAGAACCCAAGAGCTACATCTAAGTCTCCAAAAGCCTCAGTATGTTAAATGTTCAGGTTCATGACAGTACAGTTAGATGAACAAGTATGACTTGTTTGGAAGGGTTGCTAGGAGAAAGCCTCTACTTTCTAAAAAGAACATAGCAGTAAAACCTAAATTATGTGTGCAAATTGCATCTGAGCAAACCACAAGATTTCTGGAACAATGTCCTTTGGACAGTCAGAAAACTAAAGGGGAGAAGTTTGGCCACAATACCAGCATCATGTTTGGTAAAAACCAAACATAGCATATCAGCAGAAACACATCATAACAACTGTTAAAAAAGTCACAAACCTCTGGTTTGCAAGTTTTAAAAAGCCAGTTGTGACAATAATTGTTGTAACTAGTGTTTGAACAGTAGCCAACTTCCCTGAAAGTGGCCACAAGAAAAAAAATTGATGACAAATTGAAGTTAATAGTTTATAAAAACAGGGGTTGTCCTGCTAAATTCTCCCAGGTTTGAGGCCTCTGGTTCTCATCCCCGTTAACACATTATAGTGTCTGTGGGCTCCTCAGTGCTCTCTCTGAGGCTGAGGGGCTACTCCAGAGTTAAAATATGTCTCTCCATCCATCTCATATATGATGAGAAATGTATCTTCCTGCATGCAGTAATTAATGTTATGTGACACATCATATGTAATGTTTTGCTACTTTTGTACCCACTCAACTGTATTCTGGAATTATATTATTATTATTATTATTATTATTATTATTATTATTATTATTATTATTATTATTATTATTATATATATACTCTGCCACAGTTGGTGTGACTTGCCATTTGAACTTTTATTTGACTTACCTCAATACAGATGTGTCCTCCCATACCTGAGACCACACTGTGAGGGAAGTTGATTCACAACTCTTACATTTGACAAAGTGTAAAGTTAAACTTTACTACATCTATAAATGTGGTGATTAAATAATGTGATAAATTCTTATTTCTATTCTGCAGAAAATTCCATGTTTTATATTAGGCTGTCTACTTCTTTTCTGTTTGGTTGATGCTGTTTTCTGATAGTTCTGCAGTATTCCATACAGTAAAAATGAAAAATCAAGTGTTCTCACACTATCACACTGCTGTTTTTCAAAAAAAAAAAAAAAAATAGATTTAGAAGCAAATGATTTTGGAAATGGTTTTGAAAGCACAAAATATGGATTTTATCCAACTAAAAAGTACTTAATAAAATATATATGCAGTTTCTAGTGGTCTATAGTTAGTTCATGTACAACTGGTAGATTTAATGGCATATAAAGTGTTTAGCAATTTCTTTTACTTAAGTTATCTAATTTATCATCTTTTGTTTCTTAATAAGATGAATTTGTGTCAGTGTTATACATTTTTGCATCCCAGCTTGGAATACTTGCGCATTAAAAAATAATAACCATTTGTACTAAATGATTTATTTGCAAAGTACACTTATAATTTGCCTCCATCTGCTAGGGTGACAATAAGGGTTAATTACATTTCTTGTATTTTTAAACAATACTGAATACTTATTTTTAAGGCTCATGTTGCAATACTAATTTTTACTAAAAAGAGTTATACACTGAAATAGCATGTGTTTTGGTGCTAACTTCAACGGCTTTGGTTTTGTCTTAGGTTCTGAGTGTTTTCTTAATCCAGCAATTACAGATGTAGCAGAGCTAACAATCACAGTGTGATTTATTTGAATTGCCAGTCGATTCCTTCATGCATTTAAATTGCAGCGCCTACCTCCTCCGTCCCCTCCCTCCCCTTATGGTGCTGTCTATAGTGAAGAAAACATTGGGGGAACAGTGGAAGAATAACATATCATAGCGGGGTTACTGCCACTAATAGGGGCAGTGGCCCAGCTACAGGTGCATCTCAATAAATTAGAATATTTTTGAAACGCTCATTCATTTCAGTGATTCAATTCATACTCAGCAGTCTTCCATGATGGTGTGTCCTACTGAACCAGACTGAGGGACCATTTAAAGGCTTAGGAAACCTTGGCAGGTGGCACACTGAATTTACAATACTGAACTTTTTTACAATATTCAAATTTTCTTAGATTTTGGTTTTTATTAGCTGTAATCCATAATCAACATTTACAGAAATAAAACACTTGGAATATAACACTTTGTGTGTAAAGAATCTAGAAAATATAGAAGGTCACTTTTTTTATTTCATTACTGAAATAAATAAATGTTTCAAAGATATTCTAATTTATTGAGATGCACCTGTATGATTTATCTCTGTACTGTGACAATGATGTCACAGTAAATATATTATTATTAGTATTGTTTATTTATATAGCACCATTAATTCCATGGTGCTTTACATTTGAGGGTTTACATACGGTACACAAAATATACAAAACAAACATAATACTGACAGTGACCAACTGGCACAGTGGGATACAGAGCCCTGTCCGCAAGGGCTTACAATCTATGAGGGAAGAGGGATACAGACAGAAGGTGAGGGGAGAGGCTGTTCAGGTGGTGGTATGGTGACAGTAGTGTTATTGGAGGTTGTAGGCCTTCCTGAATAGGTGAGTCTTCAGGGCCTTCTTGAAGCTTGTGACTGTGGGGTACAGTCTTATGTGTCTTGGTAATGAGTTCCAGAGTATGGGGGATGCACGGGAGAAGTCTTGGAGATGGTTGTGTGAGGAGCGGATAAGTGCAGAGCGGAGTAGGAGGTCTTTGGAGGATCGTTGGTTACGTGTGGGCAGGTAGCGGAAGATTAGGTCAGAGATATATGGAGACTTGAAGGATAGGTCAGAGTCTAAGGTTATCCCAAGGCAGCGGACCCATGGGATTGGGGTGAGTGTGGTTCCATTAACTTTGATAGATGGGTCAGGTAGGGGGGCCATGCGAGGAGGGGTGAAGATTATGAACTCCGTTTTCTCCATGTTGAGTTTGAGAAAGTAGGAGGAGAGAAAGGAGGCTACGGCTGCTAGACATTCTGTGATTCTGGACAACAGAACGGTAATGTCTGGTCCAGAGAGATATACAGTATTTGGGTGTCGTCAGCATAGCATAGCAATGGTAATGGAGGCCATGGGATTCTATGAGTTGGCCAAGGCCGAGGGTGTAGATGGAGAAAAGGAGGGATCCTAGGATGGAGCCTTGGGGACACCTACAGAAAGAGGGAGTGGTGGGGAGGTGGTGTGCGGTTGGTGAGGTGTGGTTGGTGAGGTATGAGGAGATCCAGGAAAGGGCCAGGTCTGAGATGCCAAGGGATGAGAGCATTTCTAGCAGGAGGGAATGGTCGACTGTGTCAAAGGCAGAGGAGAGGTTGAGGAGAAGGACTGAGTAGTGACGCTTGGCTTTGGCAGTTAGAAGGTCATTAGTAACCTTGATTAGGGCAGTTTCTGTTTAGTGATGGGGTCTGAAGCCTGACTGTAGTCTGTCAAAGAGCACATTGGACGAGAGATAGGAGGATAGTTCGGAGTGGACGTGTTGCTCTGGCAGTTTAGAGGTGTATGAGAGCAGTGAGATTGGGTGGTAGTTGGCAGGAGAGGACAGGTCGAGGGAGGGGTTCTTAAGTATAGGTGTGACGGTAGCATGTTTGAAGGCGGAAGGGAAGGATCCATTGGTTAGGGGTAAGTTGAAGAGATGGGTTAGGGCAGGAGTAATGACTTCAGAGAGTTTGGGAATGACATGTGACTGGATTGGGTCAAGCGCGCAGGAGGTGAGTTGGGATTTAGAGATTAGGGTGGATTACATCAGTGACGGTGGAGAAACAGGTTAAAGATGAAGAGCACATGACAGTTGGGTGGGGTGGTTGTTGGGGGTGTAGGGTGAGACTGTTTCTGATGGTGTCAATTTTGCTTTGGAAATAGGAGGCAAAGTCATCAGCTGTGATAAGTGATGTCGGAGGAGGCACAGGAGAACAGAGAAGGGAGTTGAAGGTAGTGAATAGCTGTTAGGGGTTGCAGGATAGGGCAGATATTAGTGTGGTGAAGTAGATCTGCTTTGCAGAGGTGAGTGCATTCTTGAATGTGAGAACTGCCTCTTTGTACTTAAGGAAGTCCTCATGGGAGTGGCTTTTATTCCAGAGGTGTTCTGTGACCCGTGAGGCACGTCTCAGTTTTTTAGTCAGGTCAGTGTGCCAGGGTTGTCTATTGATCGGTCGGGCTCTGGTGTTGGTGAAGGGGGCCACGGAGTCAAGGGCTGAAGTAATGGTGGTACAGTAGAAGTCAGCGGCGGTATCTGTATCCGGGAGTGAGGATATGTCAGCGAGCGGTAGGAAAGAGTCTGAGAGCATGCAGATGTCAAGGCAATTAAGGTTCTTGTGGGGTCATGTTGGTTTAGGGGTTGGGGGGTCTAATACAGAGGAGAGGGCAGAGAATGTCAGCAGGCAGGTTGTGGCCAGAGAGCATGGACAGAGAGTTAGAGAGGTTGACTAGAAAGCAGAGGTGGGTGAATATGAGGTTGAGCGTCTGCCCCTTTGTGTGGGTGGCAGAGGAGGACCATTGAGAGAGACTAAAGGAGGCAGTGAGGTATAGGAGACTGGAAGGGGGGGGGGGGGGGTTATGTTAATAATTACATTAACCCTCTGGAAGACAAATCTTAAAAAAACACCTTAAGGATAAGCTGTGTTTTTGTTGCAGCTTTTGCTGCATTTTTTTGACCCAAAGTCAAGAGTAGCTTGAAAAGGAATATAAAGGAAGCTCTTAGACATTTTTCTTAAATCTACTCCTGACTTAGGCTCAAAATAACGCAAAATTTGCAACAAAAAATGCTGTGTTTCCGCAATTTGGGGCTTTAGCCTAAAAGGGTTTTCCAAGATATTTTTTTTTTCATGCAAAAAGTGTGCTGAAATAAATTTTTCTAGTTGAGATCAAATAAAAATTTCCCACCCTTTTGCACAAATGTGTGACCAACACACTCTCTGTTGCAATCACTTCCTTGTTGGTGCTGATAATGTGCCGTTCATTGTGCACTTGACGAGTTGATAGCCACACCCACCATGAGTGTGATGTCATCACTAGTGAGAGCAGCATTTCTCTAAACTTAAAGAGGACCTTTCACGTCCTCATGTATATGCTGTTTTACATACCGCTAGAAAGCAGACAGCGCGCTGAATTCAGCACGCTGTCTGCTTTCCCGTTATGTGGCCCGAGGCTTGTGTCGGTAGTTCTGTGCCCCATCGTCAGAAGGGCGTTTCTGACAGTCTAGCTGCACTGTGAGGAACGCCCTCCCTCCTCCATAGCACTGTACTGAGGGGGCATTCCTCACAGCTTAGCGTCATCACTGGGCTGTAAGCAACGCCCCCTCTGACTGTACAGGCTATGGATGAGTACAGTCAGGGAGGGCATTCCTCACAGCACAGCTAGACTGTCAGAAACGCCCTTCTGACAATGGGGCACAGAACTACTGGCACTGATAGATCCAGCCCTGGGCCACATAACGGGAAAGCAGACAGCGCGCTGAATTCAGCGCGCTGTCTGCTTTCTAGCAGTATGTAAAACAGCATATACTGTACATGAGGACGTGAAAGGTCCTCTTTAATAGACTGCCAGCACAGCCAGGAGGAGGTGGGGGCTGGTCCTGATCACCAGACAAGCCAGCACCTGTTTCACAGCAGTGAACAGAGGCAGCATCAGCAAAATAGACATGCACTTTTTTTTAAAATTTATTTTTAACTATTGTAGCCTCTCCCCTTTTGTGATTGGCTGCAGGTTTTTATGGACACTGACAGGCTGGCAGCATGTTAGATGCATAGGGAGAGTGAAGTAGATGACCAACGTGTGCAAAAGATGCTTTATTATTAAAATCTTGAAGGGAAAACTGCCTGCTATACCAAGCATGTGTTGGTTTCAAAAACCGTATGCATTTCTTTTAAAAACAAATTTGGTTTACTGATAAAAACACATGCATTTTTTTGTTTTGTTTTTTAACAAAACCGCACCGTGTGAACAAAACCGCACCGTGTGAACACAGCCTTACTGGGAAGTGTTGTATCATGGGACCAGATTGTGTGATTGTGCTTTACAGACATTCTCAGTCAATATATACTGTATATAGATACACATGCATATTGGTACATACTATATATACACATATATTCGCATGTATATATAGGTAAAGACGTATACAGAGAAACACACATGCATATACCGTTGCATCTCAATAAATTAGAATATCTTTGAAACATTTATTTCTTTCAGTAATGAAATTAAAAAAGTGACCTCCTATATTTTCTAGATTCTTTACACACAGAGTATTCTATTTCAAGCGTTTTATTTCTGTAAATGTTGATTATAGATTACAGCTAATGAAAACCAAAATCTAAGAAAATTTGAATATTGTAAAAAAGTTCAGTATTGTAAATTCAGTGTGTCTCCTGCGAAGGTTTCCTACGCCTTTAAATAGTTCCTCAGTCTGGTTCAGTAGGACACACCATCATGGAAGACTGCTGATTATGAATTGTATTACTGAATTACTGAAATGAATGAACGTTTCAAAAATATTGAGATGCACCTCAATAAATATACACACGTGGACAAAATTGTTGGTACCGCTCGTTTAATGAAAGAAAAACCCACAATGGTCACAGAAATAACTTGAATCTGACAAAAGTAATAATATATAAAAATTCTATGAAAATGAACAAATGAAAGTCAGACATTGCTTTTTATCCATGATTCAACAGAATTTTAAAAAAAAAGAAAACTCATGAAACAGGCCTGTTGCAAGACCCATGACCTGTGACTAAGAACAAGCTTTCTGACACTGGGCAGCACATTTCTCTCTAGAATCCCTTGATAGTCTTGAGATTTCATTGTACCCTGCCCAGATTCAAGACACCCTGTGCCAGATGCAGTAAAGCTGCCCCAGAACATAACAGAGCCTCCTCCATGTTTCACAGTAGGGACAGTGTTCTTTTCAAGATATGCTTCATTTTTCCATCTCTAAACATAGAGCTGACATGCCTTGCCAAAAAATTAGATTTTTGTCTCATCTGTCCATAGGACATTCTCCCAGAAGATTTGTGGCTTGTCAACATGTTTTTATATATTATTACTTTTGTCAGATTCAAATGAGGGGTACCAACAATTTTGTCCACTTGTGTGTATATATATAGAATATCTATGAAACGTTTATTTCTTTTAGTAATTAAATTAAAAAAGTGACCTTCTAGATTTTCTAGATTCTTTACACACAGAGTGTTCTACTTCAAGTGTTTTATTTCTGTGGCTGTTGATTATGGATTACAGGTAATGAAAACCAAAATCTAAGAAAATTACAATATTGTTAAAAAGTTCAGTATTGTAAATTCAGTGTGTCACCTGCCAAGGTTTCCTAAGCCTTTAAATGGTCCCTCAGTCTGGTTCAGTAGGACACACAATCATGGAAGATGTTGATTATTATGAATTTAATTACTGAATTACTGAAATGAATGAACATTTCAAAAATATTCTAATTTATTGAGATGCACCTGTATATACACGTAAATATATACACATACATAAATAAGTACACTGGGCATGAATGAAAAACTGTGAAAAAGTACAGTGGGTGGATGCTGGGAGGGGCTGCCTGGAATAGCACTGACACTCCCAAGAGGAGGAAACAGAAACCAGGAAGTAATGAATGAGCCTGAAAATATGAGGAATGGTAAAAATTGTATAATCACACGTAAAGCCACTTAGTTATGTTTATTCATTCATATAACAAGAATTTCCTGCCTTAGTCACATTTTTTTTTGTGCCAGAAAACTCCTTTAAGGACCAAACTCCATTTTCCAAATCTGAAATTTCTCACTGTATGTGGTATAACTTACCCAAGGAATTCTGAGGGTGTTTTTTGTGACACTTTGTACTTCATGATAGTGGTAAACTTCAGTTGATTTTGTTTGCATTTATTTATTAAAAAATAGGAAATGTGGATAAATACTCTCTCTAATATCTCTGCTTCATGGCTATTTGAGGGCTTATTCTTGTACTTGAGTTGTACTTTTATTTGGTACCATCATTATTATTTGCATTTTATTTTTCACGACATTCACTCTGCATTGATAATCACATGGCAATTTTATCTGACAGGTCATTAAGATTGCAGTAATACCATATTTATATTGGTTTTATTAAGTTTTACCGCTTTTACTAAATGAAACATTATTTTTAAAAAATAAAAGATTTGCTTGGGGTTGCCTATAACTTTTTTTTTACTGTTTTGCTGACGGAAATATGTCAGTGCTTTTTATTTGTGGGACAAGTTGTAGTTTTTATTGATATATATTACTTTTTGATCACTTTTATTGCTATTTTCTGGGGGAGGCGAGGTGACAAAAACTCATTAATTTGTGCATTGCAATATATATTGTATATTTATTTTTGGATAGTGCAGACTTATACACACATGGGGATACCTAACATGTTTGTTTATTTTATTTTGTTTACATTATGTATTTTTTAAATTAAAAGGTGGGTTTTCTTTAACCTTTTTAATATTTATTTTTATTTTCTTTTTACCTTTTTAAACTTCATTTTTTTAAATCTTTTTCCACTGCCACAAGGGGACTTGAGCCTGGGATTGCTGATCCCCAATGCAATGTACTGTAATACATTGTATTGTAGTACATGGCACATAGGCTCCCTTTGTGCAACAGGAATAGGCAGCCAGGAGGCCTTCTGGCTGCCTTGGATCACCCCCGCCTTCCATCCTCCTCAAAGGTTGGAAAGCGGGTGGTGATCTTTCCCCTGAGCCACCCAGATGCCGTGATTGCTATGGTTTAAATGTTTCACCGAATTTAAAGCAAAATGGGGAAATTTAGATATTGCATTTTTTTTAAATAATACATTCATTTAGTATCAAAACTTAAAATTCACAAGGGGTTAAAGGAGAAAATGCATATCACAATTTGTTATTAAATTTCTCCCAAGCACGGCAATACTCCCTATCTGTGACAGGGCTTGGTATGAAAGGAGCGCTATTTGGCTTTTGGAGGGCAGATTTTACTAGAACAGTGTTTTGGTATCATGTCTCATTTGAACAGCCCCTAAAGTGACCACATTTTGAGGTCCAAAAACCAAACCATCTAAATCTACACACCACACCACTGCTGTGTGCCCAAACAGAAATATAAACCCACATATGACATTGCAAAGTGCGTATCTCAGGTACAACAATATCATGTGGGCATAAACTGCTGTTTGGGCACACAGCAAGACACAGAAGTGTAGGAGCGCTGTTTGGCTTTTGGAGCACAGATTTAGATGTTTAATTTTTGGATGCCATGTCACATTTTGAGAGTTCCTAAAGTGCTAGCAAAGTGGAATCCCCTAGAAAGTGACCCCAATGGAAAACTGTACCCCAAAATGAAGGTTTGTAGTCAGTATTAGTTTTCCCAGAGGGGAATACACAGTGGATGATGGAAAGGGAATATGTAAACTGTGTGGCATACATTGGGTACACCAAATACCCCACTATTCCCACTAGTTCCTAGGGTTGGGGGAACATTCTGGGGGTCTTTTCCCTTGTAAATTCTATAAACTTGGGGTATACCCTGATAAAATCTCATATAGTTTATTCATTTCCATTTCTTCCACAGACCGTTTTGCCATATTTTTCTGGTAATGTAACCCTTAGAGAACTTGTTTTTTGCAGGATAAGATGACACTAACTTGGGGTTTCTATAACTTATTGTATAAATTTCATAAATTTTTTCCTGGGGGAGGGAATAAAAAAAACATTGCTTGTTAACTTTTAAAAAATTTTTGTCACTCACCATACAGCTTAAGTAACATGTTTTTGTTTTTGTCATTGGTCAGTACAATTATGATAAAACCTAACTTATGTTGTTGGATTTTTTTATGTTTTACTAAATTGTCTGAATAAAAACTAATTTTGGCCAACAAATCAATAATTTTTGTATTACCATTTTCCAAGACATTTATATTTTTCTGTCTAGAAAGCTTATTGCGTGCTTGTTTTTTTTTTTTTTTGGGGGGGGGGGGTACATACCCTTTTTAGAGCACTTTTTATTCTATTTTTCATGAGCTGAGATGGCAAAAAAATCATTATTTCTGGCAGTTTTTTTTATTTTTATTTTTTTAAACATGGAGCCACATTGTTATTATTGGCCTTGATTCTATAATGCAATGATTCAGCCCTTAGGTCATTTAATTTCAAAATACCTACTTTGGCGCTAAATTGAAATAGGTCAATCACTGAAGAGTCGACTCTGTTGTTGAACTCAATAGCAGTCGTCGGCTCATTTGAATTTAAAGCCAAAGCATTTGATCTACTAGCAGTGATGTCACAGTACAGAAGTCAGCAAAGCCACTATCAGCTGCCAGTGCACCTGCTTTGGTGCTAAATTCCAATGAGCTAATTACTGAAGAGCCAACACTGCTATTGAAATTAATAGGCCCAAATTATATTGTGGCGATGACCACTAATAGCAGCAGAAACCCCATTAAGACTTTAATACATTTTCTATTTGGCCCTAATAATTTAGGAGATAGCAGAAAAAAGAAGTATCTTTCTTGTTCCTCAGGCAAATTTTGGAGCGTTTTTTTTTTTTTTTTTTAAAGATATTGGAACAGATTGTCAAATTATTTTGTGTGAACATACCCATAGATTAGAGATTCCTTTGCCTCTAAAATAACTTTTGGTGGCTATAACACATTAGACAAGCATCCTCCTTGCTGAGCATCCAAACCACACCCTCTGCCAGTGTGGTACTCCCCAGTGTTGTGTAGACACAACATACAGTGGGTATGGAAAGTATACAGACCCCTTTAAATTTTTCACTCTTTGTTTCATTGCAACCATTTGCTAAAAGCAAAAAAGTTCATTTTATTTCTCATTAATGTACACTCAGCACCCCATCTTGACATAAAAAAACCAGAAATGTAGATATTTTTGCAAATTTATTAAAAAAGAAAAACTGAAATATCACATGGTCATACGTATTCAGACCATTTGCTGTGACACTCATATTTAACTCACTTGCTGTCCATTTCCACTTGATCCTCCTTGAGATGGTTCTACTCCAGGGGTCAGCAACCTTCGGCACTCCAGCTGCTGTGAAGCTACAACTCCCAACATGCTCCATTCACTTCCATGGGAGTTCCAAGAACAGCACAGCAAGTATTCATGCTGGGAGTTGTAGTTTTACAACAGCTGGAGTGCCGAAGGTTGCCTACCCCTGTTCTACTCCTTCATTGGAGTCCAGCTGTGTTTAATTAAACTGATTGGACTTGATTAGGAAAGGCACACACCTGTCTATATAAGACCTCACAGCTCACAGTGCATGTCAGAGCAAATGTGAACCATGAGGTCAAAGGAACTGCCCAAGGAGCTCAGAGACAGAATTGTGGCAAGGCACAGATCTGGCCAAGGTTAAAAAAGAATTTCTGCAACACTCAAGGTTCCTAAGAGCACAGTGGCCTCCATAATCCTTAAATGGAAGAACAAGTTTGGAATGACCAGAACTCTTCCTAGACCTGGCCGTCCAGCCAAACTGAGCAATCGTGGGAGATGAGCCTTGGTGAGAGAGGTAAAGAAGAACCCAAAGATCACTGTGGCTGAGCTCCAGAGATGCAGTAGGGAGATGGGAGAAATTTAAAGGGAGTCTGAATACTTTCCATACCTGCTGTATCTGCCTGTAATGGGTCTAATTTGGGTAGGTCAATATTTGAGATAGGTGTCTGATATACAAGGTGACAATACACATATACTATATATTCTCTTTTATTTAATTACATGTTTACTATATATTCACTTTTTCTAACATGTTTTATTCATTGCATCATTATGATTGTAAATTGTATTAAATTATGTTTGAATGATTGTGGTGCTTAAAAGGTAAATGGGCAACTCATTAGTGCAGGTCATTAGTACATAGTGCAATAGTGTGATTGGTAATAGCTACCACACGCCTCTTGGTGATTGTGCAGACAAATGAAACAAATGTACATCATTTTCTAAGAAGTGGTTAAAGAGGTACTTATAATACTGGAGCTCTTACTGAAACTATTCCTGTTGACTTTATATAGTGGCTCTGCTCAAATTAATCATGCTATTTTATTTTTAATAATCCTGTTCTATTCTTTTTTTACTGACAAATTACTTTATACAAAAAATAAAAAAATAAATAGCACTTCTGATCAACTGTGTGAATTACAGTTAGGGTGAACTGTAATAAAAACACTTGCATTCTGTGAATGGTAAAAAAAAAAACCATAACTAAGCAAAGTATTGAAAATAGAGATATAACTGATTTTAGTTTGATACTTAAGCCATTAGATGAACAGTTGTAGCAAATTTTAACTTGAATTTTCAATAGCTTTTGATATTAGTTATTACACTGCAGTAAATTATCAGATTAAAGTTAACATTCCTGAATATGATGGCTGACGAGTTTAAGAAGTTGTTCTGTCTTTGTTAATTGACCTATCCTTAAAAATTGACTAAGGTGTAATGCCAAACACAGCCGCTATACAAATGGACAGTGCTGTATTTGGTGTTCTGTGAAGAGGCAGCAGCGCTCACCTGTACACTGCTGTCTCTACAAACAGCTGAAAATCAGAAGTCCTGGATGTTATCAATTAACAAGCCTGGAAAACCCCTTGAGGCTGAGGCCCCACATTGCGGAAACGCATCTTTTTTTGTTGCAGATTTTGTTGCGTTTTTTTGAGCTAAAGCCAGCAGTAGATTGAGCAGAAGGGAGAAGTATAAGAGCTTCCTATATATTTCTCATTCCTTTCTTGGCTTTGGCTCAAAAAACCGCAACAAAATCTGCAACAAAAAAGCTGTGTTTTCGCAATGCGGGGCCTCAGCCTGAAGCTAAGGCCCCATGTTGTGGAAAAGCTGCTTTTTTGTTGCAGATTTTGCTGCTTTTTTTTTTTAGCCAAAGCCAGGAGTGAATTTAGCAGAAGGAAAAAGAATAAGTGCTTCATATATATTTCCCATTCCTGGTGAAGCCACAAAAAATGCAGCAAAAGCTGCAAAAACAAAACAAAGGTTTTTTCCACAATGCGTGGCCTCAATTTTAAAGAGCAACTGTCATTTCAACTGCCTGGTGAACTGCTCAATTCACTGAAAAATCTCTCTTCAATGTGAGCTCACAGACAGATCAGGTTACATAGAAGAGGGAGAGGGGAGGTTGTGGAGAAGGTGAAGCCCAGTAAGTTAGAAGCAAGCACATACACAACATACATGAAGATTTCGTGTACTTTTTATAGCATTTCCTCAGCAGAAATGTCATTATAATCTTCTCGAGGATGCCAGTTTCCCTCTGCATCTCATTCACTAACCCATCACTGTCTGATCACTATGGGCAGCCCCTATCACAGATACTGATCAATTGTTTGCGACTGCTGCCAGGTCTGGTACTATACAGTGTAGGTAGCTGCAGCAATGCTACATTGCCACTTTACAATGTACAAAGCCATCAGCGTCAGGGTCCATACACTGTATAGTACTGATTCAGCAGTCTCAAACAGATATTGATATCTTATTCTAATGACAAGCAATAAAAAAATAACTACAGCCAGAGCTCCCCTAGAGAAGGCAGGGAAGGTTTATTACCTCCCCTGCCTTCCCGATCGCTGTGTATACAGCACTTAATGAGCACTGTACAGCACTGTATACACAGCTATGGGCGCCGCCATGATGCGGCTCCCCTCTGACCTGGCGGTGTCCAGATCAGCTCTGTAGTTATGGGCAGGAGGCTCTATTCCTCCTGCAACTGGGGCTATAGGGTTACAGGGGAAATCGGCCCCCCACCAAAAAATTGTGACCTATTATGACCTTATGGGACACAATGCAAAAAAATAAATAAAATGAATAGAAAAGTAAAAAAAAGAAAAAAAAAAGTAAATAAAATAATTAAAAAACAAAAAAAATAAAAATAACATGCCCTTATTGCATGTTCTAGCCCCATCCCCGACAACGACATGAAAAGTGAAAAACAAACACGTTTTCCCTCCTCTTTTGTTTACACAAATTATTAAAAAAATTAAAAAACATGCAAAGATAAAAAAAACATAAAAAAAAGCCCTATGTGTCCCCAAAAAAAGACGCAGATATTAGTTGAATAACGCAAATGATAAAAATGTTACAGCCCTCAAAACCCCACATACAAAAAACCCAAAAATGTGTCTGGTCCTGAACCATAAATTGGCCCAGTACTGACGTGGTTAACATACATTTTACTAACAGTAGGTTGGATTTAGAAATGGTTGCCTGAAATGGAAAAATGTTAGCACCTTTGGAATTAAAAAAACATACTGTAGTGAAAAATGAATGCTGGATATATATACTTAAATCTACAAACATATTATATCAACTGCAGATATAATCAATAATGCTTTGAGGGAAAATTACTAAACCTATTATTCATTTTTTCTAAGCTACAAACATTACAAGCCAAATTACTTACCATCTGTTTCTTATGTATGCAATGTTTTGTTTTCAGTTTAGTCAAAAGCAACATCTGTAGGCTTCTAAATATTTGCTAAAGCATTTGATGATGATAATTCTTAAGAATAGAGAAAGATAGACTTGCAATGTATAGCTTCAGCTTATAAAACAATTATATACCAACCTATTTATATAACAAAATTTTTTAAAAAGTAAGGTTTTTTTTTGTAATTAATATGAAGAATTCATGCTATTGTTAATAAGCAAGAGTAGAGTCTGGAGAGAGAAAAGTATATGTTAATTAAGGCCCTACGGATAAATAGTTGAAGCAGTTCTTTTGACAGATCATGATTTCCAATTATATCACTGCAATATGATAAAATGTAACATTACCATTTACGAAAATCTAAATTTAGAGTACAGAAAAGCTTTGAAAGATAGGTATTTGGATTTGTTCAGAAAGTTATACGTTAGTACTTTTGATTTTACCATGATGTCATTGATGTTTTGGTGCAGTATTGATGTTCTCTAGACACATTCTCATTTTATGTTTTTTATATACAATAAATATGTTGAAGTTTAGCAGATTACTCCTTTGGCTCTCTCTCTTTCTCTAATTTTAGGTGGTTTTAGAACAAGTCGGTAGAGATTAGCTGCTGTGATGACTGCCATATAAAGGACACAGAAAGTAATGAAAATTTTACCCCATAGCTCTATCATATAGGAGGATACAGAGAGATAATGACCTATAATAATGTGAATAAACCACTTAGAATAAGATAAAAAGCTTCATACTTAGCTTATTGAAGTCTATGCTGTGCCTCTGTTTCTCCTCTCTCACTATTTCCTGCTCACTCTTCTGCCGCTCCATAGATTTCTATGTAAAGTTGTTATATTATACCTCTGTGACGTACTGTACCTCTTATTCTAGAAAGACACAATTCAGTAGATATTTCAGACAGAAAGTTTGTTCAGTGGTGGTGTTAGATAACTGGCGAATATATACACACGAGGACAAAATTGTTGGTACCCCTCGTTTAATGAAATAAAAATCCACAATGGTCACAGAAATAACTTGAATCTGACAAAAGTAATAATGTATAAAAATTCTATGAAAATGAATAAGTGAAAGTCAGACATTGCTTTTCAACCATGCTTCAATAGAATTTTTAAAAAAAGAAAACTCATGAAACGGGCCTGGACAGAAATGATGGTTCCCTTAACTTAATATTTTGTTGCACAACCTTTTGAGGCAATCACTGCAATGAAATGATTCCTGTAACTGTCAATGAGACTTCTGCACATACCCTGCACAGTTTCAAGACACTCTGTGCCAGATGCAGCAAAGCAGCCCCAGAACATAACAGAGCCTCCTCCATGTTTCACAGTAGGGACAGTGTTCTTTTCAAGATTTGCTTCATTTTTCCATCTGTGAACATAGAGCTGATGTGCCTTGTCAAAAATTTAGATTTTTGTCTCATCTGTCCATAGGACATTCTCCAAGAAGCTTTGTGGCTTGTCAACATGTAGTTTGGCAAATTCCAGTCAGTCTTTTTTATGATTTGTTTTCAAAAATGGTGTCCTCCTTGGTCGTCTCCCATGAAGTCCACTTTGGCTCAAACAACGACGGATGGTGCAATCTGACACTGATGTTCCTTGAGCTTGAAGTTCACCTTTAATCTCTTTAGAAGTTTTTCTGGGCTCTTTTGTTACCATTCGTATTATCCTTCTCTTTGATTTGTCATCAATTTTTCTCCTGCGGCCACGTCCAGGGAGGTTGGCTACAGTCCCATGGATCTTAAATTTCTGAATATGTGCAACTATAGTCACAGGAACATCAAGCTGCTTGGAGATGGTCTTATAACCTTTACCTTTAACATGCTTGTCTATAATTTTCTTTCTAAGCTCCTGAGACAACGCTTTCTTTTGCTTCCTCTGGTTCATGTTGAGTGTGGTACTCACCATGTCACCAAACAGCACAGTGAGTATCTGTAGCCCTAAATACAGGTCCACTGACTGATTACAAGATTGTAGACACCTGTGGATGCACCTTGATTTAACATGTCCCTTTGGTCGCATTATTTTCAAGGGTACCATCATATCTGTCCAGGCCTGTTTCATGAGTTTTCTTTTTAAAAAAAAAATTCTGTTGAAACATGGTTGAAAAGCAATGTCTGACTTTCATTTTTTTCATTATCATAGAATTTTTATATATGATTACTTTTGTCAGATTCAAGTTATTTCTGTGACCATTGTGGGTTTTTCTTTCATTAAACGAGGGGTACCAACAATTTTGTCCACGTGTGTATTACAAGGTTTCTTATATTTGCTTGTAATATTAATTTATTTGCAGAGTTTGTTTTCTAAGTTAGCTACCATTTAATTTTGGCTCTGTAAATTCCACCTTAAACCTTTACATTTCTTACATTTTTTTATTTTATGAACTGAATTTTTACATCCAATCACCAACACCAAGATAATGTGATAAATTAAACAATTTAAAAATTAAAGCACAGTTACATTTCAATAAAATTATAATAGATAGAAGTACCAGCCACATGATAACAAGCAATGTTTCACTCAAACATTCTGTACTGTAGTCAGTGCTAATTAGATATGCACACTATTGTGTTATAGGAATGTGTAATATAGTGCCCATAGCTTGCTTTTCGGCCCTACAGTACTGTACCTCTAATTTTATTGAATATGATTTTAAAACATTTAGATTTATAGGTAATAGTTAAATGCCTCAGTGCATGCCATATTATGCTGGCATTTTATCCTGGGGTCTTGGCATCTGCATGAGCCTTAACCTGCATTTCTGTGTTGGTTAGGGTCGCATTCAGATAGCAAAAAATTTAGAAGAATTGAGACAGATTCATCCTCAGAGCTTGGTGTTTCCACTGTGGCTTACACTCATTGATCAGTCTCAGATAAATGGGAATGAGCAGCTGAGTGTCTCGCTCTGCGGGTTCTGCAGCTGTTCAGTCGCAGTATCCATGGCAAGATCAATCAGGATGCTTAATTTTTTTAGCTTCCTGCTTCAATATCTGTCTCCCATTGGAAACAATAGAAGACAGAATCAGGCCAGAATCTGGAGCTAATTTTGAGGCAGAATTCACTTCAAAATCAGTACCAAATTCCTACATGTGAACAAAATCTTCAAAAGGGTTATCCACTTTCTAGTACTGAATGTACTGAATCGATAGGATAGGTCTTGAATAGAGATAAGCAAACCAATTCCAATCCGAATTTAACCAAAAGTTTTAGTATTTGACAAATTAGAAAATTTAGCAATTTGTCTCAAACTAAAATGTAGTTCTCTGTGGTCTGACAAGCTACCTGCCCCAAGGCTCCTTACCCAGACTATTCTTGCAGAGTACAGCACAGCAGCCCCCACTCTATGCCTTTAAAGCAGAGGCTGCGGGGCAGCACTGAAAGTATTTGTTGGACGAACCTTGCGAGATTCGTGGCATGAGGTTTTAGTTCGTAACGAACAGGTCCAAACAGAAATTGATAGAAACAGTTTAGTTCGGAATGAACAGGTCCAAACAGAAATTGATGTTATACTCAGGGGTCTCTTCAGACCTCAGAACATAATAAGTGGAGTTTTACTCACCTCTCCTGGGATCCAGTGTGGGTTTTCTGGCCTTTTTTGGTCTTAGAGATATCAAGAATGACGTCAGAGATGTCATGACCTCAAATGATGATAGCGTAAAGTGACATCATTCATGACATATCTAAGACCAGAAGTTGCCAGAAGACCCATGCCAGAGCCCAGGAGAGGTGAGTAACATGGATTATTATATTCAATCACCTCCCCTGAGCCTCCACTCATTATACTCTGGGGTCTAAAGAGACCCCAGAGTATAATAGTGATTTGTGGGTGGGGAACCCTCAAAATTTTGAGTTCTTCCCACCCTAAAATTTATGGAAAATATTTAAAGAAAACCATGGTCTACTATGGGACTTTATACTGCGTGGATGGGCCACTATATGATATTATAGTGTGTGGAGAGGCCACTATGGGGCATTATACTGTGTGAAAGGGCTACTGTGAGACATTATACTATGTGAAAGGGCCATTGTGGGACATTATATTGTATACACTATGGGACAATATTCTTCAAGAAGTTGTCGAGGAATTGGACAAACTCTGGAGGAGCCATAGCTGGTGTAACATTAAGAATAAAAACATACTCAGGTTTCCCCAGTGTTACAGTGTTGTTACAGTGTTGTTACAGCCTTTTTGGTTGCGCACCATGTCTCATTCCCCAGAAGCCTTGCACCTCACGTGACCACAGAGGCCAATTAGTGGTCTCAGCGGTCGTGGAGAGGGACCGGTAATGTGACTCACATGGGTCACTGGTTCCTCTCCAGTGACCGCTGAGACTGCTGATTGGCCTCTGTGGTCACATGGGGTGCAAGGCTTCTGGGGAATGAGACATGGTGCGCAACCAAACAGGCTGTAACGACACTGTAACGCTGGGGAAACCTGAGTATGTTTTTCTTCTTAATGTTACACCAGCTATGGCTCCTCCAGAGTTTGTCCAATTCCTCAACAACTTCTTGAAGTTGCCAGAGTGCCAGGGAGTATGTCTTTCTTTTTTTATGCTACACCTGTCCTCAGCCCCTCTGGAATATGTTGAAATCCTGAGAGCCTTTAGATTAAGGTGTTAGTGGACTGTGAGTTTGATGGCTGATGCTGCACCTATGGTTGAAATGCTACCCTGACCCCACTGCCTTTAACTTTACTTACATAGGACTGCTGCCTTTACATATAAAGCAGGCAACCCTGCGTAACTGAAATGTCTGCTTTACATGGAGGGAGAGGCAGCAGTCCTGTGTAAGTTACAGTTTCATTCTGGCATGATAACTTACATAAGACTGCTGCATCTTGTTTTGTTTTGTTTTGTTTGTTTGAGTTGGAAGGGACCTCAAGGGCCATGCGAGTCCAACCCCCTGCAAAAGCAGGAATTCCTAGATCATCCCAGCTATATACCTATCCAGATTCCGCTTGAAGATTTCAATTGATGAAGAACCCACCACCTCCCGTGGCAGTCTATTCCACTCCCTCACTACCCTTACTGTTAGAAAGTTTTTCCTAATGTCTAATCTGAATCTCTTTCCCCTTAGTTTCATCCCATTACTTCTCGTGCTTCCTTCTGCTAATGAGAATAGGGTAGATACCTCTGCACTGTGACAACCTTTCAGATATTTAAATACCGCTATTAAGTCTCCCCTTAGCCTTCTCTTCTGCAAACTAAGCAGTCCCAATTCTTTTAGCCTTTCTTCGTAGGACATGGTTTGTAGACCTTCCACCATTTTGGTTGCTCTTCTCTGGACCTGCTCCAATAAATCGATGTCTTTCTTAAACTGGGGAGCCCAGAACTGTACACAGTATTCCAGGTGGGGTCTGACCAGGGCAGAGTACAGCGGAATAATTACCTCTCTTGATCTAGCTTCAATGCTCGTCTTGATACATCCTAGAATTTGGTTAGCCTTTTTAGCCACCGCACCGCACTGTTGACTCATGTTGAATTTGTGATCTATTATTATGCCCAGATCCTTTTCCCCTGTACTCTCACTTAGTACTATTCCTCCCATACTATATATGCTTCTTGCATTTCTGTTACCCAGATGTAGAACTTTGCATTTGTCCCTGTTGAATACCATTTTGTTCACCTCAGCCCATTGTTCCAGTGTGTCTAAGTCCTTTTGGATGCACTCTCTCTCCTCTCTAGTGTTGGCCATTCCTCCTATCTTTGTATCATCTGCAAATTTTATTAGTTCCCCATTAATCCCATCATCCAGATCATTTATAAAAATATTAAAAAGTACTGGGCCCAGGACAGAGCCCTGCGGCACCCCGCTTTTTACTTTCTTCCAGTTTGATGTATAGCCATTTAGAATTACTTGTTGTGCCCGATCATTTAGCCAATTATGAACCCACCTCACTGATATTTTATCAAAGCCATACTTGATCATTTTTTCAATAAGAATGTTATGTGATACTTTATCAAAGGCCTTACTAAAGTCAAGATATACTATGTCCACTGCATTCCCCTGGTCCAACCATTCAGTGACTTTATTATAGAAGGAAATAAGATTAGTCTGACAAGATTTATTAGGCATAAAGCCGTGCTGGCTCTGATTAATTAAAGCCTTCCCATCCAGGTACCTAATTAAATGTTCTTTAACGATTTGTTCAAAGATTTTTCCTACAATGTGGGCCCTCTCATAAAATTACTTTACACAGGACTGCTTTACATGGAGAAGCTACTTGTATTGACTTTGTCTAATTGCACTAAACCTAAAATAGGGCCACTTTTAATTTTTTTTTTTCCAGGGCCACTTTCAGGTCCCAATCCGCCCCTGTTCCCCAGTGCTATCCCCATGCTGTTTTCAGTTTACATGCTCCATAATAAGTTTTCTTGTACACATTAAAAAAAATGTTCAGTAGAGGGGGAACAAAAACACTAAACTTCAGGAAGGCCAATTTTAACCAGCTGAGAGAGTTTAGCAACATAAACTGGGACAATGTCCTCAAAGTGACCGAAACACAAACAAAATGGGACATTTTCAAAAGCCTTCTAAATAGGACCACTAAAAAACATATACCTTATGGGAATAAGCGGGCCAGAAATCATAGAAAACCAATATGGCTAACTAAAACGTTAAGGAGTGCAATGAGGAATAAAAAGGAAGCATTTAAAGTGCTAAAAAAAGAAAGTAGTAACACAGCATAAAATAACTATAAAGAGAAAAATAAATTGTGTAAATATAAAAATACAATACAAATAAATTAGGCGAAGATCGAGGGTGAGAGAAAAATTGCCAAGGAAAGTAAAAAAATCCAAAATTATTCTTCAATTACATAAATAACAAGAGAATAAAAACTGACAATGTGGGCCCGCTCAAAAATAATCTGGGTGTAATGGTGGAGGAGGATGAGGAAAAAGCACAACTATTAAATGCCTTCTTCTCTACAGTGTTTACCCAAGAAAATCCAATGGCCAGCAACATGATTAAGGGTAATGTTAACTCTCAATTAAATGTCACCTGTTTAACTAAGGAGGAAGTGTGGTGCCGCCTTCAAAACACTAAAATAGAGAAATCACCAGGTCCAGATGGCATACACCCCCCTGAGTTCTGAGGGAATTATGCTCGGTGATAGACAGACCCTTATATCTAATATTTAAGGATTCAGTAATGACTGGGTCTGTTCCACTGGCTCACTAATAGGAAACAGAGGGTGCTTATTAATGGTAAATATTCAGACTGGGTCACAATCACCAGTGCGGTGCCACAAGAGTCAGTATTGGGTCCTCTCCTGATTAATATCTTTATTAATGACCTGGTAGCTGGTTTGCAAAGCAGGGTGTCCATATTTGCAGATGATACTAAACTTTGTAAGGTAATCAAAAATAAGGAGGATAATAGAATATTACAAGGGGATCTAAGGAAGCTGGAAGCATGGGCCGAGACTTGGCAAATGAAGTTTAATATTGACAAATGTAAGGTTATACATTTTGGTCGACGAAATAAAATGTATGATTATGTACTTAATAGTAAATTACTGGGTAAGACTGCCAGTGAAAAAGACTTGGGGATTTTGGTGGACAGCAAGCTTACCTTTAGTGACCAGTGCCAGGCAGCGGCTGCAAAGGCAAATAAAATTATGGGATGCATCAAAAGAGGTATAGATTCTCATCACAAGAACATAGTTATGCCTCTATACAAATCATTGGTACAGCCACACTTAGACTATTGTGCACAATTTTGAGCCCCAGTATACAAGAAAGACATAATCAAACTAGAAAGAGTGCAAAGAAGGGCAACCAAAATTATTAGGGGAATGGGTGGATTGGAGTACAATGATAGATTAACAAACTTGGGATTATTCAGTTTAGAGAAAAGACGTCTACGGGGAGATCTAATAACAATGTATAAATACATGAAGGGACAGCACAAAGAGCTTTCTAATGATCTTTTTACTCCTAGGCCAGTGACAGTGACAAGGGGACATCCTCTACGACTGGAGGAGAGAAAGTTTCACCAGCAACATAGAAGAGGATTCTTTACAGTAAGAACAGTGAGGCTATGGAACTCTCTGCCCCAGGAAGTGGTGATGGTGGATTCATTGAACAAGTTCAAAGAGGGCCTGGATGCCTTTCTTGAACAGAACAATATTACAGGTTATGGGTTCTAGATTTTAAGGGCACGTTGATCCAGGGTTTTATACTGATTGCCAGATTGGATTTGGGAAGGAATTTTTTTCCCATGAAATGGGGCAATTGGCATAAGCCTCATGGGGTTTTTTGCCTTCCTCTGGATCAACACTGTAGCGGACTGTAGGGTTATAGGTTAGACTTGATGGACTGATCTCTTCATCCAACCTAATCTACTATGTAACTATTATTCTATACTGTACGTCAGTCATGTTGCTACAGTTACCGTCGCTGCCACCACTCAGTCAGACAAGTCCTGCACAGCATAGTCTATCACATTATTATTATTATTATTATTATTATTATTATTATTATTATTATTATCATTGTTTATTTATATAGCACCATTAATTCCATGGTGCTTTACATTTGAGGGTTTACATACGGTACACAAAATATACAAAACAAATATAATACTAACAGTGACCAACTAGCACAGTAGGATAGAGGGCCCTGCCCGCAAGGTCTTACAATCTATGAAGGAAGAGGGATAGAGAAAGAAGGTGAGGGGAGAGGCTGTACAGATGGTGGTGTGGCGACAATAGCGTTATTGGAGGTTGTAGGCCTTCCTGAATAGGTGAGTCTTCAGGGCCTTCTTGAAGCTTGTTATTGTGGGGGACAGTCTTATGTGTCTTGGTAGTGAGTTCCAGAGTATGGGGGATGCACGGGAGAAGTCTTGGAGATGGTTGTGTGAAGAGCGGATAAGAGCAGAGCGGAGTAAGAGGTCTTTGGAGGATCGGAGATTACGTATGGGCAGGTAGCAGGAGATTAGGTCAGAGATATATGGAGGGCACAGGTTGTGGATGGCTTTGTATGTCAGCGTTAGTAAATTGAACTCTATTCGCTGGGCAACGGGTAGCCAGTGAAGGGATTGGCAGAGGGGAGTGGATGATGAAGAACAGGGGGAAAGGTGTATTAAGCCAGCAGCTCAGTTTAAGAGTTTAAGGTGGACTGGAGGGGGGCGAGAGTATTTGCTGGAGAACGGTGTTACAGTAGTCTAAGTGGGAGATTATGAGGGCATGGACTAGCATCTTTGTAGTTTCTTGGGTGAGGAAGGAGTGGATTCGATATATGTTCTTGAATTGGAGGCGGTAGGAGGCATTGAGGGTTTAGATATGTGGCTTGAAGGGTAGGTCAGCGTCTAAGGTTATCCTAAGGCAGCGCACCTATGGGACTGGGGTAAGTGTAGCACAATTAACTATGATAGATGGGTCAGGTAGAGGAGCCATGCGAGGTGGGGGGAAGATGATGATCTCTGTTTTCTCCATGTTGAGTTTGAGAAAGTGGAAAGAGAGAAAGGAGGCTATGGCTGCTAGACACTCTGGGACTCTGGACAACAGGGAGGTAATGTCTGGTCCAGAGAGATATATTTGAGTGTCATTAGCTTAGCAATGGTAGTGAAAACCATGCGATTCTATGAGTTGGCCAAGGCCGAGGGTGTAAATTGAGACGGAGCCTTGGGGGACAACTACATAAAGAGGACGTGGCGGGGAGGTGGTGTGTGAGTGGCAGACACTGAATGTGCGGTTGGTGAGGTAGGAGGATATCCAGGAAAGAGCCAGGTCTGAGATGCCGAGGGATGACAGCATTTTTTACAAGAGGGAGTGGTCAACTGTGTCAAAGGCAAAGAAGAGGTCAAGGAAGAGGAGGACAGAGTAGTGACGCTTGGCTTTGGCAGTTAGAAGGTCATTAGTGACTTTGGTTAAGGCAGTTCCTGTGGAGTGATGGGGTCTAAAACCTGACTGTAATCTCTCAAAGAGCAAGTTAGACGAGAGATAGGAGGATAGTTCGGAGTGGACTTGTTGTTCAAGCAATTTAGAGGTGTACGGGAGCAGTGAGATGGGGCCTATATTTGACTGGAGAGGATGGGTCAAGGGATCGTTTCTTAAGTATAGGTGTGACGGTAACATGTTTGACGGCAGAAGGGAAGGATCCATTGGTTAGGGATAGGTTGAAGAGGTGGGTCAGGGCCAGAGTAATGACTTCAGTGAGTTTCGGGATGAGATGTGACTGGATCGGGTCAAGCGCGCTGTACTGCCAATCAGCCAGATATATCCAACTGATTGGCAGTACATTCCACACTGCTCTGGTGCCATAGTATTGGCATAAAAAATTGATTTAAAAAGGTTCCTACCTCAAAAAAAAAAAAAAAAAACATTAATTGCTTCTTCCAATAGCAAAGCCATTTTGGTGTCACATTTGCTCACATATAGGGATATAATTTTTGGTGGCTTTTTTTATAAAGTCATATCCTCATCACCTTCAAACTTGCAGGCACACTTACAGGAAGACAACAACCCTTTGAAGTAACAGTCCATTTTATTCATTTTAAGTGAAAAATCCCTTTACTGACTCCTATCTGGCAATCCAAATAAATCTCTGGCTCAGTGTCCCAATACAAAAAAAATTTAATAATAGCTATAACCTGTAATATTGCTGTTCTTAAGGCATCCAGGCCATTGCTGAACATTTTGAGTGGAGTCTGTTAGGTCTAACAAGTTTCCAACCAATGACAGTGTTGTGTTGGGACCTTTAATAGGAGCAGAAGCATATCTGTGTGGTTATAAAGTGATGAATCAATACAGATATATATATAATCACCTTTTTATAGATATGCAAATCAGCTTTCAAGTGTGTTGGGCGTTGGCTCAGTTTTCTAGATTTGTATACACACAGCTGTGACGTAGGCAGAGCTGCATTGCTTTATCACTTTGCAACCATAAAGTATTATCCTGCTCCTAACAAAGGCCCATTCACAGAACTATTACTGGTTTTTGAGACAATTTAGACCTGACAGCCTCCTTTAAATAGTTCAAGAATGGCCTTGATGCCTTTCTTGAGAGTATCAATATTACAGGTTATAGCTATTACTATTTTCCATTACAACTTCCAAAGTTTCACTGCTCTTACAGTAAACAACCCCGTCTTCTATGTCTGTGTAGAAATCTTCTTTCTTTAAACATAGAAGATGCCGTCTTAGAATTACAGTCCTAGGTAAAGACGGGAGATCCCCAGAAAATTTGTTTCATCCAGCGTTCGGACAAAGTGAATCTCTGGTTCGGTTCATCCCGAACGTGTTCGGATAGAAACGAAATGGAAATTATTAGACTCTATGGTTTCTTCATTATTATGCTCTGGGATCTCTTGCGTGCCCATGTTACTGCTGAGTCCAATCACAGGCCTCAGCAGTGACCCTGGGCGCGGACACTGCAAGGAGACCCAAAAGAGGTAGTGGTGGTGGCCATTTTAGTTTGTCCAAGACAAATTCCAAATTGTTTCATTAAAAACCAAACAATTTGGAATATTCGGGTCGAATCTTGTTAGTTGCGAACTAATTCGTCCATCTCTAGTCCTAGGTATGAATAGACCTTTGGGGAAATTTCTGAACTTACCTGTGACCAGGGTATAGCTAAAAGCTTAAGGGTATGAGCCCTCTTGTCAATTTCTCATATCTGTCAGTCATGGTTTGTCTTTACATTTAAGCACCATCACAGCATGTCAGTGGTAAATTTTGGTTGATATGTTTTGTGTTTGATTATGAAAAAAAATGCAGTTTTCTAACTTTGAAATTGCATGCCTTTCATATAGAAAGTCATATTACCAGAATTTCTTCATAAATATATAAATATATTTTATCATGTCTCTGCTTTACGTTGCAATCAAATTTTAATCACCCTTTCATTTTTTCAGATATTATAAGGCTTATAAGTGAAGAAGTAATTTTCCAAATTTTCAAGAATATTTCCAAAACACACTTTTCAAGGCACCAGTTCAGTTCTGAATGGGCCTTCAAAGGCCTCTCTAATAGAAACCCCCATAAGTCACCCCATTCTTAAAACTGCACTCCTGACAGAATCCAAAACAGCAATTAAAAAGTTTCTTAATCCTTTCAGCATTTCACAGCAATTAAAACAAATGGAGGTCAAATTTACACTTTTCAATTTCTGTCACTAATATATTCATTTAGCCCTAGAATTTACACATTTACTAGCGGTTAAAAGAGAAAATGCACTCCACAATCTGTAATGCACTTTGTTCCGAGTATGAAATTATCCCATATGAGGATGTAAACTGATGTATGGGCACACGTTAGGGTAAAGAACGGAAGGAGCGCTATTGGGATTTTGGAGGGCAAATTTTGCTGGAATCTGTTTCAGGCACCATGTTGCATTTGGAGAGCCCCTGAAGTACCATAACAGGGGAAACCCCTCCCAAAATTACCCCATTTTGGAAACTAGACCCCTAAAGGAATTTATCAAGAGGTATAGTGAGTACTTTGACCCTACAGGTGTTTCACAGATTTTTTTGCCATTGAGATGTGAAAATGAAAAATTACTTTTACAATAAAATGTCACTTTAGCCCCAAATTTTTCATCTTCACAAGGGGTTAAAGGAGGAATGGTACCACAAATTTTGTTAGACAATTTCTCCCGAACACGACAATACCCCATATGTGCTGGTATCCTGATGTACGGGCACACGGCAGCACTCAGAATTTACGGAGCGCTAATTGGATTTTGGAGGCTAGATTTTGCTAGAATAGTTTTCAGGCACCATGTCCGTTTTGCAGAGCCTCCAAGGTGCCAAAACAGTAGAAACCCCCAAAATGTGACCCCATTTTGGAAACTACACCCCTCAAGGAATTTATCAAGAGGTATAGTGAGCACTTTGACCCTACAGGAGTTTCACAGAATTGGGCCAGGAAAAGGGAAAGCATCATTTTTATCTATAAAATGTTGCTTTAACCCCAATTTTTGCATTTCCACAAGGGGTTAAAAGAAAAAAATGCACCCCACAATTTGTTAATCATTTTCTCACAACTACAGAAATACCCCACATGTGGATGTAAACTGATGTATGGGCTCACTGTAGGGTCCAGAACGGAAGGAGCACTATTGGGATTTTGGAGGGCAGATTTTGCTGGAATCTGTTTCAGGCACCATGTTGTATTTGGAGAGCCCCTGAAGTGCCAGAACAGTGGAAACCCCCCAAAATGACCACATTTTGGAAACTAGACCCCACAAGGAATTTATCTAGGGGTATAGTTAACAATTTGACTCTACAGGTGTTTCACAGATTTTTTTGCCATTGAGATGTGAAAATGAAAAATTACTTTTTTTTACAATAAAATGTCACTTTAGCCCCAAATTTTTCTTCTTCACAAAGGGTTAAAGGAGAAATGGTACCTCAGATTTTGTTACACAATTTCTCCTGAACACGAAAATACCCCATATGTGCTGTTACTCTGATGTATGGGAACACGGCAGCGTTCAGAACAGACGGAGCGCTAATTGGATTTTGGAGGCTAGATTTTGCTAGAATAGTTTTCAGGCACCATGTCCCTTTGGCAGAGCCCCCAAGGTGCCACAACAGTGGAAACCCCCAAAATGTGACCCCATTTTGGAAACTACTCCCCTGTAGTTGTATCAAGTGGTATAGTGAGGACTTTGACCCTACAGGAGTTTCACAGGATTTTTAACCATTGGGATGTGAAACCATTGGCCCCAAATTTTTCATCTTCACAAGGAGTTAAAAGAGAAAAAGCATCTATTATTTGTTAAGCAATTTCTCCTGACTAAAGAAATGCCCCACATGTGGGTGTAAACTGCTGTATGGTCACAAAGTGGGACAGAACAATATTTAGAGGGCAGATTTTGCTGTAATAGGTTTTAGTTACCATGTCACATTTGCAGAGGCCTTGATCTGCCAGAACAGTGGAAACTCCCCAAAATGTGACCCCATTTTGAAAACTAGAACCCTCAAGGAATTTATCAAGGGGTATAGTGAGCAATTTGACCCTACAGAAGTTTCACAGAATTGTTCATCAGTGGGATGCAAAAATGAAAAATTACTTTTTTTACAATAAGGGACAGAACAATATTTGGAGGACAGATTTTTCTGTAATAGTTTTCAGGTACAATGTTGCCTGTGCTGAGCCCCTGAAGTGTCAGAACAGTGGAAACCCCCCAAAAATGACCTTGGTTTGGAAATTACATCCCTTAAAAATTTATCAAGGGGTATAGCAAACTTTTGGACCCTGCTGGTTTGACAATTTATTTTCCAGAAATTACTGCACAACAGAGGATGAAAGATAAATCTGTGCAGAGTGCACATGATGGTATAAGGAGGTGATATTCCATGGAAAATAAATTCTAAAATTAATAATCCATGGAACTGTGGTATAATCTGAAGCAATCCTTCATGCACAAGCCAGGTTTTTCAGAGCAGGTATCACACTGATAAATTGTGTCTTTCCTTATTCCCCTTTTGAAACACACTCTGCACCTTTTTTGGGTCTTCCCTTTGTGGGATTTCACCAGGAAAATGTTGCCCTGGTACAATACGGGCACCTTCAGTTTCAGAAGTACTGGGGCCTGGCACTTCTTGGTCCCCAAATATCAGGGCCTTGATAACTTTCTCCTGAAACTCAAGGAAAGTTCCTGTCCTGCCTGCACATCGTGATAGCACGTAAGTGTTATTCAGTGCCATCTGCATGATGTGCATAGCCAGCTTTTTGTACCACACTCTTGTTTTTTGCATGGCACTGTATGGCTTCAGGACTTGATCAGACTTGATCAGACTTCTCCCATGTCCTTATTGTATGCCAGGATGCAGTCTGGCTTGGGGTCAGTACAAGAACATCCCTCTTGTCCTTATACTTGACCAACAGCATGTTTTCATTGCAGACGGCCCTACTCTCTCCCCTTCTGAGGGGCTGTGCAATCTGTGTCCTAAGGAGCCTCTCTGATTTCTGCGAACTTTCCCACAAGCTGCAGTTCCTCTGGAACTGAGGCACCTAAAGAGTGGGATGCTGGTGTAAAAGTTATCCACATAGAGGTGATAACACTGGTCCAGCAGTGGGTGCAGCAAATCCCACACTATTTTCCCACTAACTCCTAGGATTGGGGGACATTCTGGGGGCTCAATCCTTGTGTCTCTTCCTTTATAATCCCTGAATTTGTGGGTGTACCCTGAGCTGCTCTCGTACAATTTATACATCTTAATGCCGTACTGTGCCCTCTTACTGGGCAGGTATTGGCGGAATTTTAGCCTCCCTTTGAAACTGATCAGAGACTCATCTATTGCAATGTTCTGATCAGGAATGTACAACGCAGCAAATTTGGCTCTAAAATGGTCAATGACTGGCCTGACTTTGAAGAGGCGGTCAAAGTTTGGGGCATCTCGGGGTGGGCACTGTGCATTATCATTATAATGCAGAAATTTCACTTCAAAGCATGTCCTGGTCATGTCCATTCTATAGATTGGAGTATTATACAAGACAGCTATACTCCAATACTGTCTAATTTTTGTTTTTTTCACTATGCCCATATGCAGAATAAGGCCCCAGAAAATTTCTGCTGCATTTACTGGGGTCCACCTCTGGGGCCTGGCATATGAAGAGGTGGCATTTTCTTCTATAGATTGTTGGGCATACAAATTTGTTTGGGCCACCATGAAATGTATAAAGTCATCAGAGAAAAAGACTTTGAAAAAGTCAATCTCTGTGAAGCCTTCAGTCTCAATTTGAATTCCTGACCTGCCCACAAAGTCAGGAAGCTGAGGCTCATAGTTTTCTCGATGTGGGGTCCACATAGGTTCTGCACTTACAGTAGCTGCCTCAGCGATAGTTCCGGGGCGCCTTCTTTGAGGTCGCTCATCACTGGACGAGGAGGGGGAGGAAGAAGAGGAAAAATATAGGAATGGGGCATCTTTCTCTTCTCCCTCGCTGGCGGTATCAGTTTCAGAGGCCAGTATGGCATACGCCTCTTCTACTGAATACCTTCTTTGGGACGTTTGGGATGATTGGGATTGTTGGGACATTTTTGTGTTTGCTGTGTTTTACACATGTAAACACAATAAACTATTTATTGAAACTTTATTTCTTGAAACTTTGAAAGTGTGGGGTGTATGTTGTGCTTCAACACGTGTATAGTTGTAAAGATGTCAAAATAAAAAAAGACAAAAAAAACAGCACCGAAAAAAAAAATTGAGCATAGATGTGATCAGTAACCTATGTGTGTCACTGACCAGCGCTCAGTGGCGGCAACACCTGCAAAAAAAAAAAAAAAGCTTGTGCAGTAAAAAAAAAAAAAGTTTTTACTGATGCTAGCTAAAATTTAACTCTCTCTATCCCACCAGTGGAATTGTTTGTAGGGGCCCACCTCCAGGACCCCTGCAGAGCAGCTGTACCGAGACAGGGTGGCTAAAGGAAATAACATGTCGGAAACCATGCTGCTCACCTGCCATACGATGTGCACCACTGCACTATCTAAACTAAACTAAACTAAGCTACACTCTGTATGGCAATTGAACAACGTGGCTCCTAGAATTGTTACCATTACCTGTAGCCGCATTGTCCTGGAATAGCTGATCTGCAGAGGTCCTGGCTGTTGTACCCCTGCAGATGTAAGGACAGTCAATATTAGAAAGATGGATAAATCCTTTAAAGAGGTTGTCCAGGAATTGAAGCAACCCATGTGGCGAGCAGGAGGTGTAAAATAAAAAAAATAGATAAATAAAAAAAGCATACTCCGTTGTCCGCTGCCAGTGTCCATTCAGTCTTGTACCTTCACCTTCTTGCTGGGAGTCCTGCATCTTAAGTGGCTGCTAAGCAGTGGCGTAACTAGGAATGGCTGGGCCCAAAGGCGAACATTTGACATTGGGCCCATAGTGGCCCCTGCACACATTATTATGCCCCATAGTGGATCACCCATGAATGATTATTATACTCTGGGATCTATTCAGACGTCGGCTGACGTCTGGGACATCACCAAACAACCCTGAAGCCTGCGGAGCACAGGAGAGGTAAGTAACGTTGTTTTTTAAGTTCACTTACCTGGGCCTCCGATCATTATACTTAGGGGTCTGAAAAGACCCCAGAGTATAATGATAGCAGTGTCCCGGGCTCTGTGGAAGCCGCTACCGCTGCTACCCAGGTATTTACGCCCCTGCCACTAAGACCAATTAGGTACAGGATTTCCAGAAATGAGGCCCCATCATGAGACCGAACAGACACAGGTGGGGGACAACGGGGTGCTGGGGACAACAGGTGAGTATGCTTTTTTTTTTTTCATTCATTTTTACACCTCCCTGGCCTCCACAGTGGTCGCTCCAATTTATGCACAACCTCTTTAAAGGGGTTGTCTGGACCAAATTTTTTTGGTGGGCCAGTCCGACCCTGTATACATACTTTTATATATATATATATATATATATATATATATATATATACAGTATATAGCAACTGATTCTAACTAACTGCCAAAAAAAAAAGCCTGTGTTAAAAAAATCTGAGCACCGATACAATCGGTGCTCAGTGGTGGTCAGAGGTAAAAAAAAAAAAAAAAAGGGGGGGGGAAACAAAAAAAAAAAGTTTTCCCAAAAAGGGTTGTTGGCAAGGGGTTAACAGCAGCCAAAAAGGTGGGGTGAGGCTCAGCACAGATGGATGGATGGATGGATGGATGGACGGTGGCAGAGGGCTGGAGTGTCGCAGAATAGAGTGGCAGAGGATTTTGGAGGGTGGCAGAGGATTTTGGAGGGGGCAGAGGAGGGTGGAGAGGTGGCAGAGGCTGGAGGACGCTGGAGGAGACTGGAGAATAGGCAGTGGAGATGATCACACACAGATGATCAAGACCACAGGATCACAGGTAAGTCGCAGCGGTACCGCTCTTATAACACTCACAGGACTGCACAGTAACTGCTCTGCTCACAATCCCAGAGAGAGTGACGCGAGCAAAGCAGTGACCGTTACTTTACACTGCCCTGCGTGCCTGCAATTGGTCGGTCTGCACAGTGTCACCACTGCATGTCCCCAAACACTCGACAGGGATTGGTGCTATGTATAGCACCAATCACTGCCGGTTTTCCAGAAACCTGCCTGCACAGATCATTGGATATGTGCTGGCAAGCTGCAATTGGCTGATCTGAATTGATTGGCCAATTGCAGCAATCCACGTGGCGGGGAGGGGGTTAAAACCCCTCCCCCACCCCCACCCCTCCAAGCAAGGAAGAAGATTGTCTGCTGTCATGGACAGCAGGCAATCTTCTTAAGATCTCTGTGTCACGTTTGACATTAAAATGTTCTGGATCTCCTGACATTTTGGGCAGTCTTTGCAGCATATACCTGAGGGTTCAGAACAGAAGAAATGGATTTATGATACATAAAATGACAGGCATTAAAGAAGTTCAAAGTGGTTGTGGGAGGGGTCCACCTTGCATATGGGCCCAATTGAAATTGCAACTACTGCAAACCATATAGTTATGCCACTGTGTGTGATATTTTTATACTGTACATAGTTATTAGGTTGCCACTAGAGATGGGCGAAAATCTCAAGATTCATTTTGTTTGGGGTTCTGGTGGAACAAGTTCATGATGTAGAACACTCTCAGGGCTTCTAGGTATCTATCATATTTTTAGCTCTTTAAAGCATAGCCAGAGTAATGTCAAAGTGAAAGTGACATGTATACCTAAGGAAAAAAATGAATGATAAGCAGTGGATACAAACTCGAAGTTTAACCAAACACTGCGCTGCCTCTCTCTTTTACATATTTTAACATTTAAAATGCTCCAAAATTACCCTTTTTTAGGGAAAGGCGCTTCATTGTGCTTTTTAGGCACACATGGCAGCTATATTACAAAAAGCAATGGTTTTGTAGAAAGATTAGCCCATTTTGATGATTTGTAAGTGCTACAGGCTTGTTATTTGAGAGTGATGAAGAAGCTGGCTTTTTAAAAAAAAGATGCCAAAAATTATCCCTTTTTGGGAGCAAATGTCAAATCAAAATGGTTTTGGTGTTTTTGATGCCAATTGCCAACACTGTGGCACGACCAGTGCGCAATTGTGGAATGTGATGGACAAGGCCGCATGATTTGTCTGGCTAACTGTTGGTGGCTTTGACAACATGAGTGGCAGTGCAGCATGGAATGATATGATGGATCAGGCCGTAGGATAAGTCTGATTGAGTAGTGGCAGTGGTGGTAGCTGTGGCAACATGTGTGGCAGAGCATAATAGGATGGATCAGGTCGCAGGACTTGTCTGACTGAGTGGTTGCAGTGGTGGTAAGCGCTTGTGGGAATGTGTGGCAGTGCAGTAGGGCATAATATGAAGGATCGGGCTGCAAAACATGACTGGCTGAGTGTTGCCAGTGGTGGTAGCTGTTTAGGAATAGCAGGCAGCAGCAGCAATACAGTAAATGGAACATGATAATAAAGGGAGACGGTGACAACACTATGTGTAGGCATCAATAGGAGGTGTTTGAAAATCCTCACTGATCCATGCCTGATTTAATTTGACCAAAGTAATTTTTTCCATGCTAGCAGAGGACAGTTTCATGGTTTTAGGTGTTATAATACCAGCACATAACACCCTCTCAGCCATTTAGCTTGAGATTGAACATGATAAACTCCCATGGAAAACTGGTCCAGCTGCTTTCACTACTCTAACCTATTGGTCCAGAATTTCATGAGGCCAGAGTTATCTGCTGGAATATAGGTGCACTCTAGGTATGACTGTACCTACTGGTTCAGCCATCAGTTGCCTGTTGTGGCTCCGGTTGCCACTGCAAGGTTCATAATCTTCCAGAAACTTCCAGAAACTGTACTTGCCAGGTTGCTGATACTGCTGCTTTTACTTCTCTTGACACTTGGGGATTTAGCACTGGCAGAGGAGGTGGAATGCTGCCTAAGTGAGGTGGACTGGGAGCAGACATAGTACGCACGCGACTGGTAATTCCAGTGCTCTCCCTAATTACTGCAGTAAGCTGGGTATACAGCCTATCCTGATTAAATTCTCATTTCTCTTCCCTTCGGGCTGCAGGGAAGAATTCCCCCATTTTGTCTATATAGCAAGGGTCTAAAGAGCACTGCCACCCATCCCTCATCTTGATGCTAATTATACACCTGTCGCTGTGTAAGCAGCAGAGCATACAAGCTGCCACACTTGCCAAAGTATGCACAGCGTGTGCCATGGTTGGCGTTTTTGGCTGAAGTGATCATTTTCATCATCATTATCTTGGAAGAAATAAGGGTCAGCCTCCTCCCCTGTCTGTACCTGGGACATATCAAGGGCTCCATTTGCATTCAAGGGAGAATTTTCCTACTCCTCCTCTTTCTCTTCTAGTCTAGGAGTCCCTGTATCTCCATGATAATGACCCTGACCAAGATCCCCATGCTCCTCTATCAACACAGGGTGATGACGTTGACTAAGAGGTGGAAATTGTTCCCCCTATTCCGTCCCTCGTTGCATTAGGGTATGTGTTTCCTGTAAGATATACAATAGATGAATCATGTTGCTGATGCTGCAGTCATCCCTGCTGAAAAATTTGGTGGCTTCTTCAAGGGACTTGAGAAGGAATAGAACAGTCTTGCTCACTCCCACTTCCAGTGCCAATGCCAAGTCTATTTTGCCAAATAAGATAGTGATGCCTTTTCATGCAAGTTTGTAGAGATACCGTTCCAACACTTGTTCCTGCATTGCCAAGTTTCAGCATGTAGATCTGGCACATCATCGTGGGTTATAGTTTAGCAATGTCCAAAAAATTTCCATAGGGAAGATGACTGCGTGAAGTTGCTGCCACCAGCATCAGCAGCCGAAGAAACATGTCTACCACTACCATCATCACAGCCACCACCCTGTGAGCTTTCTGCAGCCCTGCCCCAGGCAGGCTTTTTGAATGTTGAGCCTGCACAATAGCTGAAATTGTTACTATCACCACTACCACCCACTCTTCATTTGATGTCACCTTTTCACCCTAACCTGGTTGCCAGGTCCTGTCCAAAAAATAATCAACATTGGCAATGTCATCATCATCTTCCCATGGCCATGCACATCCTCAGAATGTCCACATCCAGATTTCCCCCTAGCTCTCCTACCAGAACGACTACCAGTAGTAGTACCATACCTTCTACCACTACTACCTCTACCACCACTAGCCATACCTTAAATAACAGAGTTTTTGTTTTAGATTTGTACAAGCTAGACTATATATTGGGTGAACAACAAATATAAATGTTTAAATAACAGCGTTTTAACAGGGTCATTAGGTAGGTTAGTAGATTCTGGGGTCTACTGGAGTGCATTATTAGGTGTCTGGGAGGTACTTGGGAGAATTATTAAGTATCTGGGGCCACTAAGGAGCGTTATTAGGTGCATGGGGAGCATTATTATGCATCTGGGGAACATTGGGGAGCATTATTATGTATCTGAGGTAAAAGGTTATTTTTGATATGTGCTGGGAAGCATAGGATGGTGTAACTTTGAGGGTGCATTCACATGGTGCAGTTGGGATGCAGCTATAATTACATCAGAACTGCACTGGGAAAAATGCATGCAATTTTGATGTGGATTTTGATGAGGTTTTCTAAATTTACAGGCAAAACAAATTTATGTTCCAGCTCTAAATTCAAAACTACAGTTTTTTTGTCTTTTGATAATAATTATTTATTAGGGGTGCCCCAAGGAAATTTTTTTTTCCAGGGTACTCTGAATCTAAAAAGGTTGGGAAACAATGTTGATGTTGCAGAACTGGCCCAGCAATATAACACAATTGGACTAGCAGTATAGCAGAGCATTCTCTGTCTGAAAGCAAAAGTGGAATGTAATAATATAAATTA
This sequence comes from Leptodactylus fallax, assembly GCA_947044405.1. Lineage (NCBI taxonomy): Eukaryota > Metazoa > Chordata > Amphibia > Anura > Leptodactylidae > Leptodactylus > Leptodactylus fallax. The sequence goes on from CAMRHE010000021.1 coordinate 8,279,778, forward strand.
TGACACAAAATATACTTAAAAAATAAATATAGTTACTATTATAATTAAAAGAATAGCATCAAAGTTATTTGAAACATTGATACAGTTTGTGACCAAGCTAATAAGGTGATTTTTTTTTTCGTCCTCTTTAGACAATAATTTATTTGAGGACTCACACATACACAAACAAACCAAATAATAGCAGGTAAAATTGTCAAGAAAAGTAAGTAATCTTTCAGTAAAGTATCCCCATTAGACATATTTGAACATCTTTCATGTTTAATTAAGTCTCAAAGCAGCTGCAGTGATATTGCAACCCATTGCCTCTGGGCAACAGTAAGATGACCTTGTTCTGTAATTATGGATTTTATTCAAAGGCATTATTAAGAAATATTTTGACGTGCAATTCTGTCAGGGCAAGATGTTTCCTTTCAATTCTTAATGGATGTTAAAAAAAAAAATCTACCTGTAAATGGAAAGCTATGAAAATTATAAAGTCAGAATTAATAACATAAAACAAAATATGCTTTTTGATGTCACTGGAAAGTACATCACAGTCTAAGGCCAAATTTACATAGACAAGTTATTGAAAATCAAACTCACAATACAACATTACATTACAAATAGAGAATAAGAGAACACGCATTTATTATGCAGTACTGAAAATTCTATTAGGACAACCCTTGTCCATATAGTACTGTATGTCTTATTTAGACATATGGACATTGTTTCCTCCAATTAACACTCTAGATGACTCAATGGTTTACTTACATCATGAAGTATTAAATTAATTAACCCCTTAACGACCAATGATGTACCTGTATGTCATTGGTGACATGGGGATGTATGGAGAGGGCTCAAGAGCTGAGCCCTCTCCATACAGGGCGGATGCCGGCTGTATAATACAGCCAAGACCCGCCGCTAACAGCAGCGATCGGTGCCTTCATCGATCGCTGCTATTAACCCTTTAGACGACGCGGTCAAACAGGACCGCGGAGTCTAAACTGTGCAGGTGCCACCGGCACTGACATTTTTCACCGATCGCCACCCTCCTGAACGTCGTCAGAGGGCGGCAATTGTTTGCCATGACAGCTGGGAGCCTATTGAAGGCTCCCAGGCTCATCATTGCATTAGATCTATTGCACGCTGCCAGAGGCAGTGTGAAATAGAGAGCTAGGCATTTTGCTATTCACTGCAATACAGTAGTATTGCAGTGAATAGTATGAGCGATCAGACCCCCTAGGTTTCAAGGTTCCTAGGGGGTCTGATCATAAAAGTAAAAGAAGAAAAAAAAAAGTTTTTAAAAGTATAAAAAAAAAATAAAAAAAATACAAAAGTTCAAATCACCTCCCTTTCCCTAGATCAGATATAAAAGCAAAAAAAAACAAGAGTAAACATAAATACATTAGGTATCACCGCGTTCCAAAATGCCCAAACTATTAAAATATTTAAATATTTATCCCATACGGTGAACTGCATAGCGGTGAAAAAATCAAAATAGCCAAATAGCGTTTTTTTTTAACACTTTGCCTCCTATAAAAAATTGAATAAAAAGTGATCAAACCATCAGATCTTTCCCCAAATGATATCAGTAAAAACATCATCGTATCCTGCATAAAAAGACGCCTTACCCAGCTCCATACATGTAAATATGAAAAAGTTACAGGTGTCACAATATGGTGACACAAAATTATTTTTCTATTTTGCACAGATTTTCATTTCTTAAAAGGTATCAAAACATTACAAATACTATATAAATTTGGTATCACTGTGTTTGTACTAACCCACAGAATACAGGTAACATGTCATTTTTACCACACAGTGAACGCTGTAAAAATTAAACCCATATGAAGTTGGCGCAAATTAATTTTTTTTCTCCAGTTGCACCTCATTCTGAATTTTTTTCCAGCTTCCCAGTACACAGCATATTTAATGGTGCCATTGCAAAGTACAATTTGTTTCGCAAACAATAAGCCATCATGTGAGTCTGTGAACTTAAAAATTAAAAAGTTATGGCTCTTGGAATGTGGGGAGGGAAAAACGAAAATGCAAAAACGAAAAATGGCCCAGTCTTTAAGGGGTTAAGGGAGTTTTCAAGGATTGTAATATTGATGACAATAAGATGGGTCATCAATATCTTATCAGTGGTGGTATGATATCTGGGACCTTCACAGATCAACTGGTAAACGTGGCTTATATACACATGGAGGTTATATTGCAAAAAACGACAGTTTTGTATAAAGACTAACACGTTTTGATGACGTATAAGTGCTACTGGCTTGTTATTTCAAATAAATATTTCTGCTTGTGTGCCTAGTTGAAAAGTGAAGAAGTGGCTTTAGAAAACAAAAAACGTCAGAAATAATCTCTTCATGGAAGCAGATGTGAAATCAAAATGGTGTTGACTTTTAAAGATGGGAAGTAAAAAGAAAGACAAGAACATGCAGCTAAAGGATATACTAAACAAGGTTACTAGATGTGGTAATGAGGACCTAAGACAGGATACTCAGAAGGAAATTAAGAAAAAGGAAGTATCAGAGCACAATCTGAAATGTTTTTACACAAATGCGCAAAGCTTGGGAAATAAACAGGGAGAATTAGAACTGATAATACAGAAGGAAAAATATGATGTCATTGGTATTACAGAAACTTGGTGGAACGATAAGCATGATTGGAATATACAGATGGAAGGATACAACTTATTCAAAAAAAATAGAACTAATAAAAGAGGGGGAGGAGTTGCATTGTATGTTAAAAAAGATCACATTTCCACGGAAATCACAGTTTTACAAAATGATAACTTATTGGAAAATATTTGGGTAACAATTCAGGGGAAAAACAATGATAAGGACATCATAATAGGTGTTTATTATAGACCACCAGGACAGACAGAAGACAGGGATGAGATTTTTTCACAGCAAATGACCACGCTTTCGAAGAAATTTGAAATTGTTATCATGGGAGACTTTAATTACCCAGATATTCATTGGGAAACTCACACAGCTACGAGTAAAAGCTCTATCAAATTTTTATCCTCTCTAGCAGACAACTTCATTGCCCAGTTAGTAGAAAAAAACACGAGAGGAACATCCATTCTGGACCTAGTTTTAAGTAATAAGGAGGACATGGTTAAGGAATTAAGGGTAGCAGGGACATTGGGATTCAGCGACCATGCTATACTCGAGTTTGGGGTTGTAAGAAGAAGAAGACCTGAGAAGACAAAGACTAGAAGGCTCAATTTTAGTAGGGCAGATTTTAGGGGCCTAAAGGTAAGGGTTAGTAGAATTCCATGGCGAAAATTACTTAAGCACAAAAATGCACATGAGGGGTGGGAAATTTTCCGTAGGGAAATCATTAATGCACAGGAACTAACAATACCTAGAAGCAAGAAAAATGGGAATCACCTAAAAACTCCAGGATGGATGACCAAAAAATTACATAACCTACTAAAAAAGAAAAAGGAAACTTACAACAAGTGGAAGATGGGAGCTATATCTAAGGGAGAGTATACAGCAGTTTGCAGACTCTGCAAGATAAGCATTAAAAAAGCCAAGGCTGAATACGAATTGAAGCTTGCAAAAGAAGTTAAGAGTAATGTAAAAGGTTTTTGGGGATATGTTAAGACCAAAAGAAAAGTGAAGGAAACCATTGGAGTCCTAAAGAACAAAAAGGGTGAAAAAGTTAACATGGTGGATCAGCAGGTGGAGTTACTGAATTCATATTTTGTATCTTCTCCCAAGAAATGGACGGTAATATCAACATTAATGGTGATAGTGATGAGGGGAATGAGGACTCCAAGCTGATTATAAGTGAAGGTTTGGTAAGAGAACATTTAGCTAAGATTAAGGAAACCAAGTCCCCAGGACCGGATGATTTACACCCTAGAGTTTTAAAAGAATTAGCAGAGGAAATAACAGAACCCCTTGCAATAATCTTTAATAAGTCATGGGAAACAGGAGTGGTCCCTCTAGATTGGAAAAGGGTAAATGTGGTCCCCATCTACAAAAAGGGGAATAGGGACGACCCAGGAAATTATAGGCCGGTAAGTCTGACCTCGATAGTAGGAAAAATCTTTGAACAAATCGTTAAAGAACATTTAATTAAGTACCTGGATGGGAAGGCTTTAATTAATCAGAGCCAGCACGGCTTTATGCCTAATAAATCTTGTCAGACTAATCTTATTTCCTTCTATAATAAAGTCACTGAATGGTTGGACCAGGGAAATGCAGTGGACATAGTATATCTTGACTTTAGTAAGGCCTTTGATAAAGTATCACATAACATTCTTATTGAAAAAATGATCAAGTATGGCTTTGATAAAATATCAGTGAGGTGGGTTCACAATTGGCTTAATGATCGGGCACAACGAGTAATTCTAAATGGCTATACATCAAACTGGAAGAAAGTAAAAAGCGGGGTGCCGCAGGGCTCTGTCCTGGGCCCAGTACTTTTTAATATTTTTATAAATGATCTGGATGATGGGGTTAATAATAATAATAATAATAATAATAATAATAATAATAGTCCTTTAATAGTCCCACAAAGGGGAAATTCAGTGTTACAGCAGCAAAGATAAGATAAGATAAGCAGATACAAATACAAATACAACATGTACAGGAATGTTCCAAGGTGAGAGGCATTACTTTGATAGCAGACAGACAGATAGGACGTAGCAGAGGGAGGGGGGGGGGGGATTTAACAGGCAGAGAGATATTTCAGTTCTCTGTGTGTAATAATCTCCGCTTAGGTCGGTGTTGGTTGTACAGCCTAACCGCGGTGGGGAGGAAAGACTTCCGATAGCGCTCCTTCTCACACCTAGGGTGGAGCAGTCGGTCACTGACAGTACTGCTCAGCGCGATCACAGTCTCATGCATGGGATGGGACTTCTTCTTCTGCATGGAGCTCACCACGGACAGTATCCTTCTGTCACCCACCACCTGCACTGGGTCCAGTGGGCTCCCCAGGACAGAGCTGGCCTTTCTAATCAGCTTGTCAAGTTTATTTCTGTCCCTGGTTGATATACTGCTCCCCCAGCAGGCCACTCCAAAGAAGATGGCTGATGCCACTACCGAGTTGAAGAAAGTTCTAAGAAGTGCCCCCCGGATTCCAAAGGCTCTCAGTTTCCTAAGCAGGTAGAGCCTGCTGTGGCCCTTCCTGTACAGGGCCTCCATATGATCTGCCCAGTCCAGCTTATTATTAAGGAGCAAATCCAGGTACTTATAGGTGTTCACAATCTCGATGCCCGTCCCCAGGATGTCCACTGGTTTAGGAGGGCTTCTGCCTTTGCGGAAGTCCACCACCATCTCCTTGGTCTTCCCCGCGTTAATCTTCAGGTGGTTCCGGTGGCACCAGTCCACAAAATCCCAGTTCAGTTCTCTGTACTCCCTGTCATCATCATCTGTGATGAGACCTACTATTGCAGAGTCGTCAGAATACTTCTGTAGGTAGCAGCTGGATGAGTTGCACCCAAAATGGGGAACTAATAAAATTTGCAGATGATACAAAGATAGGAGGAATGGCCAACACTAGAGAGGAGAGAGAATGCATCCAAAAGGACTTGGACACACTGGAACAATGGGCTGAGGTGAACAAAATGGCATTCAACAGGGACAAGTACAAAGTTCTACATCTGGGTAACAGAAATGCAAGAAGCATATATAGTATGGGAGGAATAGTACTAAGTGAGAGTACAGGGGAAAAGGATCTGGGCATAATAATACATCGCAAATTCAACATGAGTCAACAGTGCGGTGCGGTGGCTAAAAAGGCTAATAAAATTCAAGGATGTACCAAGATGAGCATTGAAGCTAGATCAAGAGAGGTAATTATTCCGCTGTACTCTGCGCTGGTCAGACCCCACCTGGAATACTGTGTACAGTTATGGGCTCCCCAGTTTAAGAAAGACATCGATTTATTGGAGCAGGTCCAGAGAAGAGCAACCAAAATGGTGGAAGGTCTACAAACCATGGGACTGCTTAGTTTGCAGAAGAGAAGGCTAAGGGGAGACTTAATAGCGGTATTTAAATATCTGAAAGGTTTTCACAGTGCGGAGGGATCTACCCTTTTCTCATTAGCAGAAGGAAGCACGAGAAGTAATGGGATGAAACTAAGGGGAAGGAGATTCAGATTAGACATTGGGAAAAACTTTCTAACAGTAAGGGTAGTGAGAGAGTGGAATAGGCTGCCACGGGAGGTGGTGAGTTCTCCATCAATTGAAATCTTCAAGCGGAAACTGGATAGGTATATAGCTGGGATGTTTTAGGAATTCCTGCTTTTGCAGGGGGTTGGACTCGATGGCCCTTGAGGTCCCTTCCAACTCAAACAAACAAACAAACAAACAAACAAAGATGTAATGGCACAGGTGGGGATCTTTTTCAATCCAACTTTGCTTTTTTTAATGTCAACACTGTGACACCAACAGTGTGGTATTGTAGAATGTGATGTACCAGGCTGCAGGACATGTATGGCAGTGGTGGTAGCTTTGGCAACATGAGTGGCAGTAGAATATGGAATAATATGATGGACAAGTCTGGCTGAGAGGTAATTTTATTAATAATAATAACTTTATTTATATAGCACCAACATATTCCACAGCACTTTACAAATCAGAGGGTACATGAATAGACAGCAGAGGTATAGCTAGCGGGGTGGCATAGGGGGTGGCTGCCCCGGGCCCACTGACTTTTTGGTGCCCACCCCGGGGCCGCCATTAATACATCCTTTATTTCTAACTGGATCGGTGTCTGCAGACACTGATCTAGTTAAAACGTATCCTGCAACTTCACAATATTGTAAACCGCAAGCTACATGAGGCTTGCGGTTTACAAATCCCCGAGACCACAGACCAATGTCTTCTTCTCACACAGGCGGCGCGATGACGTCACAACATCGCGCCGCCTGCGCTCAGACACAGATGTCCTGTGCGTGGACCGTTGAGGAAGCGGCGGCGACTCCATTCATCAGGATCGCAGGTAGGTGAGTATGACTTTTTTTTTTTCTTTTTTTAGCACAGTTGTGGGTATATTAATAGTATAAGGGGTGGTTAGGAGGGGGAAATATAACTATAATGGGAGGATTCATTAGGTGGCATTATGACGATGGGGGGTCATTTATATAAGGGTTATTACAGGGTATTATGAATACAAGGGGGGAGGTTATTTGTATAAGGAGCCATTAAGGGGGCATCATTTATATTAGGAGGCATTATGAACATAATGGGGTGGTCATTGATATAAGGGGTCATTAGAGGTGCAGTATTTAAGTCAGAGGGAATCAGGGGCATAATATGAGGGTCAATTAATTTAATGAAAGTGGCACTTGGGCTTTATTAAGACTAAGACCCCACATAGCGGGCTGCAGCAAAAAAAAGCGCTGCAGGAAAAACCATGGCGGTAACATTGAGGTTTTTCCCACAGCGCTTTTCACAGAAGGTCCGCAGAGGTTTCCCCTGTGGACTTTCTGTTTTCAGTACACCTATATGGAAACTGCCAGTGTTTCCATAGGTATAATTGATATGCTGCAATTTCCAAAACCGCAACGGTTTTGGAAATTGCAGTGCGTCTGCTGCACATATTTTTCCGCAATGTGTGGATGGGATTTGCTAGAATGCCACGGTTTTTTTCTGTGGGTTTTTGCCACATGGGGCCCCATCCCATCCCCACTTTGCAGTAAAATACACGCAGCAGATACGCTGCAATTTCCAAAACAGTCGCAGTTTTGGAAATCGCAGCATGTCAATTATACCTATGGAAACGCCAGCAGTTTCCCTATAGATATAATGGAAGCAGAAAGTCCACAGAGGAAACCTCTGCAAACATTCTGTGCAAAGTGCTGCAGGAAGAACCGCGATGCGTTGCCGCCTCGGTTTTTCCCACAACTGTTTTTTGCTGCGGGACGCCATGTGGGGCCTTAGCCTTAAGGCGTTTTCCAGCTCATTTTTATTGATGATCTATCCTCAGAATAAATCATCAATAAGAGATAAGTGATTCCCCACTGATCAGCTGTAAGAAAGGGCTATGGCGCCTGTTTATATCACATGCTGTCTGTTTATAGTGACCGCGTGATGTCATTCCAGTCTTGTCACATAGATGTGTATAGGACAAGGCTGTAGTTACATTACATGGCCGCTATGAAAAGAATGACACTATGTAAACAGAGATGGTGTCACGGCGCTTACACAGGTACCACGGTTCATTCAAACAACGGATCCTCGGGGTCCTGGGTATTGGAACCCCAATATTTTTTTTTCCCTTGTTTTTTTTTTCTCTTTTTTTCTTTTTAATTAGGAAACACCTCGGGCATTATTAATAAGGGAAACTATTTAAAGGGGTTCACAGGAAAGTTATTAATTTAAAGATGCACTTGGGGGTATTATTCATTATGGGGGGGGTATATTATATATTTTATAATTGGGAGTAGTAGCAGGATGGGGGCTTTGTGTAGGTGAGGACAATGTGGGTCAGGTGCCTGGAAAAGTAAGGAGCCAAAGATGTCTGTATTGCAAACTTTACAGAGACTGGAAGAAGTGGTCATGGCCACCCAGATAAAAGAGAGGGGGAATGTGAACGATTAGTCAGAGACGTCACCGGTAAGTCACTAAATGTTACTGCTGCACTGTATTCACCTATATCGTCTGCAGAGCCCTGTGTAGAGCCACTATATACCACTATACGCTCACCGTATAATCATAGTATCGGTATACGAACATGTCCAAGTTGGGGGCCCACTTGGACATGTTCACCCCCCTGTGCTGAACCCCTAGCTACGCCTCTGACAGACAGTATTTACCATTACAATGTGACAAAGAAATTAACTTATCAGGAGTGAGGAACCTGCTCTCGAGAGCTTACAGTCTATGAGAAAATAGGAAGACACAAGAGGTAAGAGACCTTGTTCGGTACAATGGTCCAGCCTTCTTTTAATAAATAAGGTCATATAACTGAAGCTATTTGAGCCCATCACCAGCCAGTATTTGTGAAAAAAGTATTTAGTCAGCCACCAATTGTGCAAGTTCTCCCACTTAAAAAGATGAGAGACCTGTAATTGACATCATAGGTAGACCTGAACTATGAGAGACAAAATGAGAAAACAAATGCAGAAAATCACATTGTCTGATTTTTAAAGAATTTATTTGCAAATTATGGTGGAAAATAAGTATTTGGTCAATAACAAAAGTTCATCTCGATACTTTGTTATATATCCTTTGTTGGCAATGACAGAGGCCAAAAGTTTTCTGTAAGTCTTCACAAGGTTGGCACACACTGTTACTGGTATGTTGGCCCATTCCTCCATGCAGATCTCCTCTAGAGCAGTGATGTTTTGGGGCTGTCGCTGGGCAACACAAACTTTCAACTCCCTTCAAAGGTTTTCTATGGGATTGAGATCTGGAGACTGTCTAGGCCACTCCAGGACCTTGAAATGCTTCTTACGAAGCCACTCCTTCATTGTCCTGGCAGTGTGCTTGGGATCATTGTCATGCTGAAAGACCCAGCCATGTTTCATCTTCAATGCCCTTGCTGATGGAAGGAGGTTTGCACTCAAAATCTCACCATACATGGCCCCATTCATTCTTTCATGTACACGGATCAGTCGTTCTGGTCCCTTTGCAGAGAAACAGCCCCAAAGCATGATGTTGCCACCCACATGCTTCACAGTAGGTATGGTGTTCTTTGGATGCAACTCAGCATTCACTCTCCTCCAAACACAATGAGTTGTGTTCCTACCAAACAGTTCTACTTTGGTTTCATCTGACCATATGACATTCTTCTAATACTCTTCTGGAACATCCAAATGCTCTCTAGCAAACTTCAGAAGGGCCCGGATATGTACTAGCTTAAGCATGAGGACACGTCTGGCACTGCAGGATCTGAGTCCCTGGCGGCGTGGTGTGTTACTGACGGTAGCCTTTGTTGTGTTAGTCCCAGCTTTCTGCAGGTCATTTACTAGGTCCCCCCATGTGGTTCTGGGATTTTTGCTCACCATTCTTGTGATCATTTTGACTCCACGGGGTGAGATCTTGCGTGGAACCCCTGATCGAGGGAGATTATCAGTGGTCTTGTATGTCTTCCATTTTCTAATTATTGCTCCCACACTTGATTTCTTCACACCAAGCTGCTTGCCTATTGCAGATTCAGTCTTCCCAGCCTGGTGCAGGTCTACAATTTTGTTTCTGGTGTCCTTCCATAGCTCTTTGGTCTTCACCATAGTGGAGTTTGGAGTGTTACTGTTTGAGGTTGTGGACAGGTGTCTTTTATACTGATAACAATGTCAAACAGGTGCCATTACTACAGGTAATGAGTGGAGGACAGAGGAGCCTCTTAAAGAAGAAGTTACAGGTCTGTGAGAGCCAGAAATCTTGCTTGTTTGTAGTTGACCAAATACTTATTTTTCACCATAATTTGCAAATAAATTCTTTAAAAATCAGACAATGTGATTTTCTGGATTTGTTTTCTCATTTTGTCTCTCATAGTTGAGGTCTACCTATGATGTCAATTACAGGCCTCTCTCATCTTTTTAAGTGGGAGAACTTGCACAATTGGTGGCTGACTAAATACTTTTTTCCCCACTGTATATGAATACTACATACATGGAGTGCAGAGCAACTTCTAGATGGAGGGGTCAGGTTCTGAGGAATAGAGTAGGAAGGATAGAATAGGATATGAAATATTAGTGTATCGGGCGGAGGTGTTGAACAATGTGTTCAGTTCATCTGATAAGCTTTCCTAAACAGATGTAATTTTAGGGCAGTTTTAAAACTTAGTCGGGTATTAATCTGATTGTTTGGGGTAAAGCGTTCTAGAGCACCGTTGCACCTCAAGAAAAGTCTTGGAGATGGGAGTGGGATGTTTGGATAGCAGAGGATACAAGTCTAAGGTCATTGGCAGAATGGAGAGAACAGTTAGGGTGGTAGACGGTGACGAGGAAGGAGAGAGAGAAGATTTAGGGAGGTGCAGCACTGTGGATGGGTTTATGGGTGCGTGTGATGATTTTATATTGTATTCTCTGGCAGATGAGCAACCAGTACAATGATTGGCACAAGGTAGATGCATATGTGTAACATTTTGCAGTCTGGCGGCTGCATTAAGGACAGATGTTACAGGGGAGAGTTTAGTTGATGTTTCCACAGTGAGAAAAGGGCAAATTCTAGAGATGTTTTTGAGGTGTAGGTGACAAGAGCGTGCAAATGTGTATCAACCCAAAGACAGCGGGTGTACTGCCTCAGTGTAATAGTAAGACCACAAATAGAAATGGAGATATCAAGGTTAGGTCAGTTAAGAGACAGAGGGAACACAAGAAGTTACGTTTTTGAAAGATTCAGTTTCAGATAAAGAGAAGACATGATGTTAAAGACAGCAGAGGTGTTCTGTAGTAGAGCAGGGGTGATGTCATGGGATGAAGTGTCATCAGCATAAAGATGGTATTGAAAGCCAAATCTGCTGATGGTTTTTCCAAAAGGGGCTGTGTAGAGAGAGAAGAGGATGGAGCTTAGGACCAAGGAACCTCAATAGTAAGGGGAAGAGGAGAAAAAAATAGCACCAGCGAATGATACACTAAATGAGTGGTCAGAAAGATAGGAAGAAAACCAAAGAGAGAGGCCAATAGACTTCATTAGACTTCAACTTTAGACTACAACACATTGCACATTTTTTTGCCATTGTAAAGGCACTTTGTATATATTGGTTAACAAGAAAAACCCCTTAAGAAAAGGAGATTATTCTGACTACTACACCATATATAAGTCAGCTTCTTTTTGTTTTTCCAATAGAACAGCACTTTGTATGTAATGGTTAACAAAAAAAACTTTAACAAACAGAGAATTTTCAGAATACAACACATTGCGACAATCAGCTTGCTTCTTTTTTTTTGCCATTAAAACGACACTTTGTATTTAACAAAAAAAAACACTATTGCCCAAAAAAACTTAATAAAAGATTTTTAACTAGTAAGACAGACTATTAGTAACAGCAATGTAAGACACTCTGTGGACAATCATAGATCACAGTGCAGCAACATACAATAATAGTCTGGGCAATGCCAAATCTGACAGTGTATTGCAAAAAAAAATTGTTCTATAGCAAAAAAGTGCCTAAAATTAAATTATTTACAATGAAAGGGTTAACTGTTCAATGTCTGTGGAACTCAGTACAGATATTCTCCCTCCCTCCACTCCAATGATTTCCTTGCCTATCTGAATACATTGATTAAATCTAACAACACAATGTTCCACTTGTCCTCCTCCTATGATTCTGTAGTTCTATTACACTGTTTCTGTTGTTTTCCAGTAGAAAAATGGAGCTTTGGATCATGCAGTGATGATGATAATACAAGTGTTTCTCAGCTTGAACACATCCCAAAAATAGCTCTGTCTTCGTCAGCTAAAATCATATATTGTGTCTGTGACATCAGCACTGTAAGGTCTCCGCCTGCCACTCATTATTGCCTGAGAGGCTGTCAAGTGATGCCAGAACCCAGGCAACATCACAGATAAGTGTATACCTCTGTAATTTCACTGCACAATGCATATCGTTTTAGTTCACCCAAGATAAATCACAAGGTTTTGGTTTCATTAATAACCAAAGATTTTGGAATATATTCAGGTCAAACCTGGCTTGAAAGAAATCAGTTCACCCATGTCTATATATTAGTAGATACCTAACAACAATACAAAGTACAGTAGTAGTGATAACTAGAAACAGGATTAACATATATGAGTCTCTATATCTCTATGTATTAGTAGGTGCATATGTATTATACCCAGATAGAGTAACATCAATACTTAGTACAGTAGTAATAAGAACTAAAAATATGATTAACATATATGATTTATTATAGGAGAACACTTTGGCTGGCAAATATTGGAGACTGCAAATAAAATCAAAATGGAAAGAGTATTGCAAGTCTCAAAAAGGGACATTCTTTATAGAAGTTCAAAGGACAAAGGTTAAATACAAACTATATGTTTTACACAAAGAAAACTTAAAGGGATTCTCCAGCAAATACAGTGCCTTGCGAAAGTATTCGGCCCTCTTGAACTTTTCAACCTTTTGCCACATTTCAGGCTTCAAACATAAGGATATAAAATTTAAATTTTTTTGGTGAAGAATCAACAACAAATGGGATACAATCGTGAAGTGGAACGAAATTTATTGGATATTTTAAACTTTTGTAAAAAATAAAAAACTGAAAAGTGGGGCGTGCCAAATTATTCGGCCCCCTTAAGTTAATACTTTGTAGCGCCACCTTTTGCTGCGATTACAGCTGCAAGTCGCTTGGGGTATGTCTCTATCAGTTTTGCACATCGAGAGACTGAAATTCTTGCCCATTCTTCCTTGGAAAACAGCTCGAGCTCAGTGAGGTTGGATGGAGAGCGTTTGTGAACAGCAGTTTTCAGCTCTTTCCACAGATTCTCGATTGGATTCAGGTCTGGACTTTGACTTGGCCATTCTAACACCTTGATACGTTTATTTGTGAACCATTCCATTGTAGATTTTGCTTTATGTTTGGGATCATTTTCTTGTTGGAATATAAATCTCCGTCCCAATCTCAGGTCTTTTGCAGACTCCAACAGGTTTTCTTCCAGAATGGTCCTGTATTTGGCTCCATCCATCTTCCCATCAATTTTAACCATCTTTCCTGTCCCTGCTGAAGACAAGCAGGCCCAAACCATGATGCTGCCACCACCATTTTTGACAGTGGGGATGGTGTGTTCAGGGTGATGAGCTGTGTTGCTTTTACACCAAACATATCATTTTGCATTGTGGCCAAAAAGTTTGATTTTGGTTTAATCTGACCAGAGCACCTTCTTCCACATGTTTGGTGTGTCTTCCAAGTGGCTTGTGGCAAACTTTAAACGAGACTTTTTATGGATATCTTTGAGAAATGGCTTTCTTCTTGCCACTCTTCCATAAATGCCAGATTTGTGCAGTGTACGACTGATTGTTGTTCTATGGACAGACTCTCCCACCTCAGCTGTAAATCTCTGCAGTTCATCCAGAGTGATCATGGGCCTCTTGGCTGAATCTCTGATCAGTCTTCTCCTTGTTTGAGATGAAAGTTTAGAGGGATGGCCGGGTCTTGGTAGATTTGCAGTGGTCTGATACTCCTTCCATTTCAATGTGATTGCTTGCACAGTGCTCCTTGGGATGTTTAAAATTTGGGAAATCTTTTTGTATCCAAATCCAGCTTTAAACTTCTCCACAACAGTATTACGGACCTGCCTGGTGTGTTCCTTGGTCTTCATGATGCTCTCTGCGCTTTAAACAGAACCCTGAGACTATCACAGAGCAGGTGCATTTATACGGAGAAATGATTACACACAGGTGGATTATATTTATCATCATCAGTCATTTAGGACAACATTGGATCATTCAGAGATCCTCACTGAATTTCTGGAGTGAAATTGCTGCACTGAAAGTAAAGGGGCCAAATAATATTGCACGCCCCACTTTTCAGTTTTTTTTTTTTTTACAAAAGTTTAAAATATCCAATAAATTTCGTTCCACTTCACAATTGTGTCCCACTTGTTGTTGAATCTTCACCAAAAAATTTAAATTTTATATCCTTATGTTTGAAGCCTGAAATGTGCCAAAAGGTTGAAAAGTTCAAGGGGGCCAAATAGTTTCACAAGGCACTGTAAATTCTGATGTTTCTATAATGAAAGGTTATACAATTTTCCAATATACTTTCTGTATTAATTCCTCACAGTTTTCTAGATCTCTGCTTGCTGTTATCTACTGTTTAATCCCAGTGGATAATAATCTGCCCATGGTCATGTGATGGACACACAGGTGTATGCTTGTTATAGTCACAGCAAAATAGCATGAGCTCTGTCTTGTAATGAGCTGTGCACCTGTGTGTCCATCACATGACCATGGACTGTCCCTCACATGACCATGGACTGGTTTGTATCCATTGGAGGATAACAATGAATTACAGCAAGCAGAAAACTGTGATGAACTGATAAAAAAATATTGGAAAATTGTATTTACAAACAATAACATTTACTTGTTGAAGCGGAACAAAACCTTTAAGTAATTTTATGGCACATACAGTGTCAAATATAATATATTTAATAGAAAGTTATGTCACAAAAAGAAGCTTTCAGTAGTAGTAAAAATGGTAATAAAGCAAAGCTCAACATTTAAACATGAAAAATAAGATGTAAAGGCAAATTAGTGAAATATGAAGGAAATTTCTGCATAGAAGGAAATCATGCCAATACCAACAAGTTCTGAAGGTAATTGAAAGTGATAGTGAGGTTGTTAGTATACTGAAAGATTTGAAAAGAGCACAGTGAAGAATTGAGTAAAGATCCTTAGAAGATCAACATGAATGATGGAGCAATTACAGTCTGGCAAAGACAGTTCTCAAGGGGCACAAGACTGGAATAAGTCACTAAACTCAGGCACTGTGTGAGTTTCCATGTAGTCTTAATGCAATTTTTTCATCTTAGACATTTATGGCATGTCCATAGGCATATCCACAAGATGTGCAGCTCTCTTCAATTTACTTTAAAGGAGCACCAAACATAGATAACTATATACCCTGTGGATAGGCCACAAATATAACAGTCCTAGGTAGGTTCGAATCTGTGTTTGCATGGGTTTCCTCCAAGTTCTCTGGTTTGCTCCCATACTCCAAAGACATATGGATAGGGAATTTAGATTCAAAGTCCCCTTATAGGACAGTGACTGACAATGTCTGTAAAGCGCTGAGGGATATGATGGCTTTATAAGAGAAATAAATAAATAAATAATAAATACCCAACCATAGGATACTGATGTAGGCTTTGTCAGAGTTTACTGTATATTGCAGTTTCTGCCAGAAATAGCCAGACAAGAAAGTTGGGTCCGGCAATTTAGGGTAAAAAATTTTAAATTATGTCAATGTGGTCCCTTTGGATCTGTTTGTGTCTGTCATATCCATAATTTGTTGCTATCTGGACTGCGCAGATGTGAATATACCATAACATTATAATTAATGGGCCATGTTAATACAAAATTATTTTGCTACGTGACAGTAGTTGATAATATTTTTAATATTTTGGTGAGTTTTCTTCTGTTACATTGAAATCACATGAAGAAAACATATCATGTTCAAGAAAGAAACCATTTTGCATAATGCCCCTAAAATGTGAATTCTTCAACTTTTTTATTTTACAGATTGTTCTTGCATACTATAAAGAATATTCTTTTAGCATTGTACAGAAAGGCGCCATGTCCACAGTTGGCCAGGAAAATGGATTACACCTTGATTTTATATGTCACTGGATAAGAAAACAATACCTCTTCTAAATATTGATAAGTTGTATTTGAAATACAATGTTCTTTGCTTGCATTTATTTCATTTTTTTCTGACAGCTGCTGTTCAGGAATTTATGTTCTGCACTTTTTAAAGCAAAAACATAGAGAAGACTACTACTACAAATACTAATATAATACAATGTACTGTGGAGCAGATTTATCAAGGCCAGCTCACCACGGGTCCCAAAAAAGGCACAAAGCCCCAGTAACGTTAGCTGTTCTTTCCTTTTGGCAGTCCAACAAGGCAAGGACACAGTAAGCGACCGGCGGCAACCCAAACAAAATAAACAACCGCACAACATGCACAGTGAATGACGACCCCAGGCCGCAGTTGTGGGCCCGATAAATTGAGGATAAATTGTTTGTTGCCTCTGAGGTGAGTTAATCTTAGCAGTACTGCATGATCTAGTGAGATAGATTATTTATTTGCTGATCTAGGAGTTATTTCCTGACCTTTTGTGTGATCTGGGACCATGTGCATTTGTAATGGGTTCTAGAGCTGGGTAATTAATTTAATTAATTTGCCATTTCAAAGAAGCACAAATCTGATTTTCATCAAAACGGTGATATAAATTTTTATCTCACCCTAGTCTATGATCAATAGTTTGTTCAGTGTAGTCAATAACCGGATGGTAGAACGAGGAAGCAGGCATCAAATATCATATCTGATTCTTTCTCACTGTGCCAGCTCACTGAACTTTTGTTAAGTTTCTGTAAGCAAAAAAATAAAATTGAAATTAAAATCAATAATTGCCCAGAAGATTGAATAAAATTCTAAGCATCCAGTGTGAGAACTCTTCAAATTCCCATTTGGCTTACTTAGTTATACCAGTCGGTCACTATAGGGGCTTCTGTTGATTTCCATTGTAGGGGAATAATAGATGTGCTGCTGAGGCTAGGTTTATGAAAACTAATGACACCTTTGATCCTGAGATGTTGACTTGTATCAAGGAAATAAGTGCATATTCTGGGGTGGGAGGGATTGTTGTTCTACAGATATTCTTAATGTTCACAAGGACTTATTGTCAGCCTGATAGAATCTCCAGGAACTTCCACCAGATATATAGGAAGGTTTCAGACTCTTGTTTGTATCTCTAGCAGCATTAGCTTATGAAACTGTAGATTTATTTTAATGAAACTAAGGCTGAATACCAACTGGAAAGTACCTTGTAATCATTTTCATGGATCTTTATACACCTTAAAGTAGTCTTTAGAATGGTGATAATATCTTCCCCCATGAAGACTAATATTGGTGAGTCATTTGTTTTCTGGTCTTTGATAGCAGTCTTTTGTTAAGCTATTTGTGATTTAGAAACTTTTTGAACCATGTGACGACTATGTGTTCAGAATGGATTTATGGATTTGCATATTAGGATATATTGTATAATATTAAGTAGTTGGTATGACAGAAGGTATTGCGTCACTTCTAAGCAGAGTTCCCTTTTGCTCAAGGAAACCTATCTATCTACCTAGTGATCTGGCACTGCATTTTATGGTTGATGTCTCCCCATGTACAACTCCAATTCCAAAAAAGTTGAGACAATGTAAAAAGTAAAGAAAACAAGAATGCAATGATTTGGAAATCTCATAGAACATAGAACACATATCAGAGGTTGAAAGTTTTTCACTTCATTTTAAAAAAGTTAACTCATTTAGAAATTGATGACAGCAATGCATCTTGAAAAAAGTTGGGACAGGGCTATATGTACCATTTTATAGCATCCCCTCTTCTTTATACAAAAGTCTATATCTGGGAAGTGAGGAAAGCAATTGCTGGAGTTTTGGGGGAGGAATGTAATAGTACATTATGGAAAGGTGTAACTTACCTGATGTAATATGATGTACTTTTACACTACGGCCATATCACCCATTCAGCATCTAATCGGGTGTCAGCTTTACACAATTATGACCATGATTCCACAGTGGTAGTAGGCACTAGGCAGCTGTGGAAACATGTGTGACAGTGCAGCAGGGCATAATATAGTGGACCTAAATAGCTACCACCACTGCCACCACTCAGTCAGAGATGTCATAAGGCCCAATCCATCATATCACAACCCGCAGCACTGTCACACATGTTGCACAGCTGCCTAGTGCCTACCACCACTGCCACCACTGAGGCAGACATGTACTATGGCCCGCTTCAGAACATGTCTGCCTGAGTGGTGGAAGTGGTAGTAGGCATTAGGAAGCTGTGGCAACATGTGTGGCAGAGTGGCAGGGCATAATATGATGGACCAGGCCATAGTACATGTCTACCTCAGTGGTGGTAGGCACTAGGCAGCTGTGCAACACATGTGACAGTGCTGCAGGTTGTGATATGATGGATTGGGCTGCAGGACATGTCTGACTGAGTGGTAGCAGTGGTGGCAACTATTTAGGAGTGGCAGAAGCCAGCATCAGTAGCAGTATAGTAAATGGAAGATGATGATAAATAGAGATGGTGACATCACTATTGAAAATTCTCATGGATCCATGCCTGATTGATTTTGGTTAAAGTAATTTTTTCCATACTACCTATGAACAGTTTCATCCTTTTAGATGTTAGAATGCCACCGGCAACACTGAGCACCCTCTCGGCCATAACACTTGACGCTGGACAAGATAAAACTCCCATATCAAACTGGGATAGCTCCTTCCACTGATCTAACCTATTGGCCCAGAATTCAATGGGGTCAGAGTTATCAGCTGGACTATAGCTGCACTATAGGTACGACTGTACCTGCTGGTGCAGCCGGTACGTGTCAATGTCTGTTGTAGCTCCAGTTGGAACTGTGAGCTGAAAAATCTTTGGTTCATCAACTTCCAGATACTGTACTGCTGCTTTTACTCCTGGCTGATATTTGTGGAACTGGCAGAGGAGGTGGAGCCCTGGCTGAGTGAGGTATACTGGGAGCAGGCAGAGGGTATGCATGGTACTGGCAGTTGCAGGGCTCTCCCTAAATGCTGCAGAAAGCTGGGTATACAGCCTATCCTGATAATATTCTAATTTTTCTTCCCTTTTGGATGCAGGGAAGAATTCCCACGTTTTGTGTATATACACATGTGGACAAAATTGTTGGTACCCCTCATTTAATGAAAGAAAAACCCACAATGGTCACAGAAATAACTTGAATCTGACAAAAGTAATAATATATAAAAATTCTATGAAAATGAACAAATGAAAGTCAGACATTGCTTTTCAACCATGCTTCAACAGAATTTTTTAAAAAAGAAAACTCATGAAACTCAGCTCCTTCCAAAGATGCTCAATAGGATTTAGGTCAGGGCTCATAGACAGACACTTCTGAATAGTCCAATGTTTTCCTCTTAGCCATTCTGGGGGTTTTTAGCTGTGTGTTTTGGGTCAATATCCTGTTGCAAGACCCATGACCTGCGACTGAGACCTGCGACTGAGAAGGTTTCTGACACTGGGCAGCACATTTCTCTCTAGAATCCCTTGATAGTCTTGATATTTCATTGTACCCTGCACAGATTCAAGACACCATGTGCTAGATGCAGCAAAGTAGCCCCATAACATAACAGAGCCTCCTCCATGTTTCACAGTAGGGACAGTGTTCTTTTCAAGATATGCTTCATGATGTGCCTTGCCAAAAATTTCAATTTTTGTCTCATCTGTCCATAGGACATTCTCCCAGAAGCTTTGTGGCTTGTCAACATGTAGTTTGGCAAATTACTTTTGTTAGATTCAAGTTATTTCTGTGACCATTGTGGGTTTTTCTTTCATTAAATGAGGGGTACCAACAATTTTGTCCATGTGTGTAGCAAGGGGTCTAGGAGTACTGCCATCCAGCATTCATCCCTCTGCTTGATGCTAATAATACACTTGTCGCTGTATAAGCAGTGGAGCATACAGCCTGCCATGCTTGCCAGTGTATGCACAAAACCAGGGATCTGCTAAGGCTGTTTTTTTTTTTGGCCAGCATGGTCGTCGTCATCATTATCTTTTCCTTGAAACAGATATGGGTCAGCCTCTTCCCCTGACTATGCTTGTGACATATCAAGAGCTCCCTCTGAATCCAAGCTAGAGTGTTCATCCTCTACCTCCTCTTCCAGTCTAGGAGTCCCAGTTCCTCTACCATAATGATGACCCTGACTGGATCCTCATCCTCCTCCATCAACACAGGGCGATGACGTTGAAACTGTCCCTCCTCTTTCATTCCTCATTTTATGAGTATAAGGGTTTCCTGTAAGATATACTGTACAATAAAGGGATCACATCATTGATGCTGCAGTCATCACTGCTGATAAATTTGGTGGCTTCTTCAAATGGCTTGAGAAGCTGGCACACTTCTCTCATGAGCATCCAATGATGTATCTCGAAGTAACACATTGTCCCTGTGGTCTGCTGCATGCAATAATCATTCACTGCCTTCTGCTACTCACACAGATGCTCCAGCATTTTAAAGTGGAGTTCCGCCGAGTTGGAATGTCGCAGATAAGGCGATGTAAAGGCAGAAAGTTTTGTTGCTGCAAATCGAGCAGGGTGTTTTTTGCGACATAAAAACGGCTAAAATGCGCAGAGATTTTTCTGGACATGAAGAGTGCCTTTTTTAAGTCACTCTGCAGGTTAACAGGCGAAACTCCAAATTAAGGACATGTGTCATACATGGGTAAGGTAATGTGTTATTTGTCCTAACTGCAGCACAGCAATAATATTGGTGTCATTGTCGCAGGCAACACTGTCCAGTTGGAGCTGACGAGGAGCCATCCAGCAGGATACTTGCTGAAGGATACAGTGAAGCAGCTCCTTTGCTGTGTGGCTTCTTTGATCCAGGCTTATTAATTGCAAAACTGCATGGTAGCACTTTGCACATGAAATGAGGGGAGAGGTGGAGGAAGAGGATAGGAAGCAACAGCATGTCTTGGTGAAGATGGTGGCAGAAAACTGTCCAGAGAGGCGGATCCAGAGAATGTGGATAGACCCTGCATAGTGTCGGATTTGGGTCTGCATAGTCAGGGTGGAACTAGCACCTGGGCTTGCTGCGTTTCTGGATTGTGGTCACTGCTGCTGAAAACATTGATCCAGTGGGCCATGAAAGCCATGTATTGTCCTTGGTCATAATTGCTGCTCCACGTGACGACAGTGGCATGCACTTTTCCCTAGACTGACATGGTGATATAAAGGAGGGACAGCTTTTCTAGAGAAATAATGGTGACTAGGTATCCTCCATTGAGGCTGAGCACATGCCATCAGTTGTTGAAACGTAGTGGAATCCAAGTGGTAGGGTGCGAGTTAAGTTGCACAACCAGATGACTGGGCACATATTGCTGTCTCCTGGCCACATATTCCCTTATGGATGACTGACGGCATGGAAGAGTAGGAGGAGGAGGAGTAACAGTTGGTGATAATATTGATAAGGATGACCATGTGCTAATTCTAGTTGTGGTCTGACTACCAGGAAGATCATGGGAAGTAGTAGGAGGATAACATTGCTCACTTCCCCTGTCAGTGCATCTGTCAAGTCTATTTTTCCACCTATAGATCCTTCTCCCGCTCTGTCCCCCTTCCGCTTAGAGATCTCAACTGGCTTGAGAAAATCCCTGACTCTGACAACCCCCAGAATAGATCTATTTCCTATATATATATAAATGTTTAGTCTAACCCCCTCTTCCTTCCAAGCCATACTTTGTTGGTGAATGGGAAAGGAAGTTGGGACTTGTATTCTCACCCTCTGATGTAAAACATATCCTGTTATGTTCCCATGGTTTCTCTAGGTGTGTCAGGATTCAGTAGAACTCATTCAAATTGCTCACCAGATGGTATAGAACCCCGGTTTTTCTCCATAAAATTGACTCTTCTATCTCTGATCGATGTCGGCGCTGCAGCCTATCCGAAGGGTCCCTCTCGTACATCTGGGTCTCATGCTCCAAAATTAGTCCCTTCTGGGAGGCGATCGAGAGAGAGATTAAGTCCATTTGTCATGTTGATTTAAAGCTGTGACCCGAGACCATTTTGCTTTGGATGTCCT
Source organism: Leptodactylus fallax (assembly GCA_947044405.1). Classification (NCBI taxonomy): domain Eukaryota; kingdom Metazoa; phylum Chordata; class Amphibia; order Anura; family Leptodactylidae; genus Leptodactylus; species Leptodactylus fallax. Next base: position 8,302,030 of record CAMRHE010000021.1, read on the forward strand.
CCTGAATTTTCTCCCAGAAAGTCCTGCCAAACTATTGATTCCCCTTAGGTGGTGCAAGTCGGACCCCCCTTCCATCCCCCAATGGAGGGAAAAGGTTAACCAACGCTACAGATTTTACAAGCTCTGCAGTTAGGGACTTCCTGTTTGTTCTAGCTTCCTCTCCACCTGGGAAACTTAGTAGCTACACACTCACAGAGACATCTTATCCTCCCCCCCCCTTGTTTGTATTTTGCGTCCATATGCCTATCTGCCCCTTGGTACCCCACATGCACTTGCATAACTTACTCCTTATGAATTTTTCTGGTTTTATTTGAGCCCTGGGATAAATTGTGTGTTATGTAGGAGGAGGAGGAACACACACAAGTCTGACTCAAGATCACATCACTGTCAGATGCAAAATCTTGCTGTGACTGAGATGAGCCAGCCAAATAATCAAAATTTCATCAATATTCTCAGGAAGTACAAAAATCCTGCAGCTTATGATCTTATACTTACCTAAACATCCAGTGCTTCAGATCTATTTGACTTAGAGGAGACGTGCTGTTTGGTCTCCTTGACGACGAAAGGCGGTACCGCCCCCTTCATACCTCCGGGGGTGTGAGTGGTTCATCCCGCCCTTGGAACTTCGTGATTGGTCACTTGGGTGTAATACATTGGTAAGGGGAGTGGCTAGCTCCCATTTAAGACTGTTCATCCCCGCAGCTCTTGTCATTACCACTCTGAACCTTCATCAAAGTGGTTTATCACGCCACATCATCTCCTGGTGAACTGTTAGTCAGGGAAAACACGTCGAGATGCTTTTTTAATCTTTTTTTGGCTTTTATTAGCCTTTAATTATGCTGCTTTAGGTGTCTTCTACAGAATTTATTTTGTTATCTCCTTTTTTAAGGGCTAGATTTATTTAAACCCTAGGGAATTATATAGGCTAAAATATAGCCAAAATATAGGGGTTTTTATCTTGAATTGACTATTTACAGAGAATCTCTCTCTCTCCACAACTAGAGGGAGGGTTCCTGATCGCCCTTTTAATTGTCTCCTCACTATATAAAGGGGGTCGGGATTTAGTACAGGAAATATATTTTTTCTCTCCTATCCTCTGTAGAAGCCTCATATAATCCAATAAGAGTTTATACTTCTTATTTATAGCAGCGTCATCATTAAGTCATTGTCAAATGACGGTTTGACATATTTTATTGACACTTTATCACAGGGTTTTTTTTTTTACATTAGCAAAGGATGCACTACTAGTAGTACCACGGCCATCACTACTACTGTACTTTACTACTGTGTGTTATATCTAGAATTACATATGAACTCACAGTGCCCTTATACATACAGAGAAATGCTTAAAATATTCTGTTCAGATTTACAGCAATGCTAGAAAGAAATGTGTTAGGTGTATAAAGAAGAGATACAATTTTTCTATTACAAGCACTGTCAGACAATACAGAATATCGCCTGAAAATGAAAGGGTTAACTGTCTGCAGCAGAGCAGACTCACTGACCGAACCTGTTCTATGTCTATGTCTGTATATTCAATTCTATTCTAGCACTGCACTACTAATCTTCCTGTGTATTAATGCTTAATTCTCTCTATGTACTCCCATAACTATTGTTTTCAATTCTGACTTGTGCTGCCTATATCCTAATTAATAGGATAGCTTTCAGATGTAGTGAGGTAGAACACAGTTGTGTGTGCATTTCTATCATTACACTAACTAAAGGCGGGGGGGGGAAAAATGCTCACTACGCCTCTTCATAAATTTCTTTAGGAGTGTAGTTTACAAAATGTGGTCACTTCATGGAGAATTTCACTTTTTTATCAAAGCCACTTTCCTGGACTCTACAAAAGCGACATGGTGTCCAAAAATAGAATACGGTGACTCCAGGAAAATTGTTTATTTGTAAAAGCAGTAAAACATAATAAAAACCAATATAAATATGGTATCGCAGTAATCGTAATGACCCACCAGACAAAGATGCCATGTAATTTTTAATGCAGAGGTAACACCGTAAAAACGAAATGCAAAAACGTAAACAAAAGCTAATCAAAAAATGTTATGTACCCCAAAATAGTGGCAAATGAAAGTACAAGTTGTCACGCGAAGAATCATTTGCTATGTCGACAAAAAAATAAAAAAGTTATGAATTTTTGAATATGGGGAGGGAAAATATGAAAAAAGTCGACGAGCATTAATGTACAAACTACCCTTCATTATTAAGGGGTTAAAAACATTAAATACAGGGGGCCTCTATGAAAACATCTAATTTACATACTTCATTTAATTATATTGAATAGGTCATATATACTACAGATATATTACTAGGTTTTTCAGGTCATATACGTTCTTATATTGTATGGAGTTACCCGCTCCTTTAATAATCCTCCCATGATATCTTCCGTTATCTCCCATAGATATCTTTATTAAGTAGTTTTCTTTTGTGTTGTCCATGTATTCTATGCCTCTATTCTTTGTTCGTTGTGTATCTGCTGTGTTATATCCTTTTTCTTTGTCTTTATTTGTTGTTCTCCCAGACTATATGTATGTGTGAGATATTCATCGGGGTAGATACAGGGGATAATTTTAGCCTTCTAGGTATCCTATTAGTCCCTTTATCTAGATTTTTGCTGCAGATTAATGTTGATATCTTTTTACATACAGGGACTTTATGATTATTAGTGGATTCTGTGTGCTGATATTAATACTGCTCTTCAGTGTCCCAGCTTGATGATATAGCTGTGATATTTTTTTTTCATATACTTAACATAGGCTGCTGTGTGAGTTAACAGGTTACCAAGAACATGGGTTGTGTCATTAGGGGCCGGCTCCGTGTAGTATAGTATAGAGGGTGTGTTCCAGTGCGTCATCTGTGATGTAGCACTACGGGATTGCGTGCTCCCTGATAATGTCACGCTAAGGGTGGGGCTAAGGGTTTATATACCCCACACTGATGCCCATGTCCCGTGGCCATACAATAGTGCCGGGGGGATTATGTGGGGAATCTCTAAAAAATCCAATTAGTTTTAACCTACTCAATTATATACGTCATCCCATGACATCACCCCTGCACTAATACAGAACACCAGTGATTGTCTCTCTGCTGTCTCAAATATCATGTCTTCGCTCTGTCTGAAACTGAATCTCTCAAAGACTGAACTACTGCTGTTTCCACCACCTAATAGATCTGTCCCTGATATGTCCATTGCAGTCTCCAGCCTTACCATAACTCCTAGGCAGTATGCCCGCTGCCTCGGGGTTATGTTTAACTCAGACCTTTCCTTCACCCCCCATATCCAATCACTCGCACGATCATATCATCTCCAACTCAAAAACATCTACAGAATTCGCCCTTTCCTTATCACAAATACACTAAAGACACTTATTATTAACTCCTTACTAATTGGTCTTCCCCTTACTAAACTCTCCCCACTACAATCTATTCTGAATGCGGCGGCCAGGCTCATCTATCAGTCTAGACACTACAGCGATGCCTCCGGTCTGTGCCGGTCACTTCATTGGCTACCTATTCAATACAGAATACGACATAAACTTATCACCGTCATCCACAAGGCTCTCCATAATGCTGCACCTTCCTACATTTCCTCCCTCATCTCTGTCTATCGCCCAACCCGTACTCTCCGTTCACTCAATGACCTAAGACTAACATACTCTATTATCAGAACCTCCCATGCTCATATACAAGACTTCTCCCAAGTTGCACTACTTCTCTGGAATGCTCTATCCCAGACTATCATATTAACCCCCAATTTCTAGAGCTTCAAGCGCAAACTAAAGACATATCTTTTCAGACAAACCTATCACAACTCCTAATGTAAACCCTTCCATAGTTAGATTCCCTAAAACGTACCCTCTGTTCACACTCCCACAATACCGTATCAGACTAACTTTATATATCCAGGCACCATCTGCATGTTAAAGGACACGACTGGTGACGGTTCATACAGTTTTATATATTTTTAATGACAGTAACCTCTATTACAAATTTGTCTGACCATTGTATAAGCAATATTACCTCCGATGCCACCCCTGCTACCTCTTGTGTCAACCCCTCTACCTCATAGATTGTAATTTCTTGTGAGCAGGCCCCTCAGTCCCATTGTGTGAATTGACTATTTGTTTGTAATGTATCTTTTTTGTCTGTACTTGAACCCTACAAATTGTACAGAGCTGTGGAATATGTTGGCGCTATATAAATAAAATGTATCAATTATTATTATTATTATTATTATTATTATTATTATTATTATTATTCCTCCTCTATCTACCTTTACTTCTGATGTACTCAATACTATGTATTTGAGTAGTGCAACTAGGTGTTTTAGGTGTTCCATTTATGAACAGGGAGCTGATATACTACTGACCTGGGATAACATGGGGAAAGCACCACTAGAGTATGATTTGGCACCCCCTTGAGTCTTACTATTACAACAGGGGAATTGTCTTTCTTTAAATAGAACAGGTTTGGGGCAGTGACATGAGTGTAAATAAGATGGTTCTGTACCCTCAGCTTTTCTGTACCCTCAGCCCACTGGTTATTTAATTGGCTTTTTAGCAACAGTGCACATTTTATTATTAATACATGGCATAATAGACATTTTAGTGGATATATAATAAAAGTTATTTCTTAAAGGGAATCTGTCAGTGCAATTTGGGACAGTAAACCACCCACATGTCCATATGGACCTGGGGTTTAGTGTCCCAAATCACCCTGTTGTAACTCAATCCATGGCCGCATTAAAAATAAAAAAGCTTTATACTCACCCTGACGCTGTACTCTCCACGCAGTTCTTCAATGAAGCTGGAGGAATACACCTAGGCTTCAGTGCGGATGTCCCGTACCTCCGGCAATTGCGTAGTGAAGCCAGGGTGTCCATCTTTGGCTTCACTGAATAGCAGCGCAGGTGCCAGGAGGAGTGCCAACGAAGAATCTCATGAATAAGCCAGACTGTTTTCAGCCGAACAGCGTTGATTGGACCCTTCTCTAGGTAAGTATAAAGGTTTTTTATTTTTAATGCACCTGCGGATTGCATTACAACAAGGAGATTTGGGACATTAAACCCCAGGTCTATAAGGACCTGTGGGTGGTTTAGTGTTCCAGACTGACCTGACAGACTCCCTTTAAGTGTACATCTTTTTTTTATATATACATGGCATAATAGCCATTTTAGTGGCTACATAATAAAAGTTATTTCTTAAGTGTACATCTTTTTTTTATTTTTCTATAATTCTCCAGCCTTCTCCGGGATTGCTTAAATTCCTGGACAGCACCTTTAACTCCTTTGTAGACATATATATATTATTATAGTTTTTTTTCTATCAAACTATATGTGTGAAAAATCACACCATATTTATAAGCAAAACTTCACAGACAAAGGCTACATAAATGTCTTGCTTTCATTCCATTTCATTCAATACTTCCATTAATTTTACAATCTATTTTCTGATACACGTATGAAATATCTCTTACAGCAGTATATTATTATCACCCAAAATCTCAACAACTGCCCTCAGATAATTATAATCCTAATATCCTAATACAAAATAACATATACAATATACAATACATATTAAAAAATAACACAAGAAAAGTAAAGCAACTCATGGTCAAAATATAAAATATGTAATGTATAAAAATATAAAAGTCTAATAGCATTTATGTATCTACCTGTACAATATTATGAACTTATTGTGATAAAAATTAAAAAAGTTGTGAGCTAAATTCTGATGTTTGGAGGTTTTGCAAATGGCAGTATGCATGAAAAAAGACATAAGCCATTAATAGAGGGCAGATATTCAAGTTAGGGAAATAATGTCTATAGACTGTCATAAATTTTGTGTGGCTAGATATTAAGTGGTTAAGGAACCATAAAAGACTTCAGCAGAACTGACCATGTTATTATTTGTTCATGCACTGATGGAGAAATTGTTCAATGGTGAAGTTATAAATTGTGCGAGTAAGTAAGTGAAGTAATCTTCACTTAAGCTTTGTTCATGGAGTTTTTTTTTAGTTTAAATTACAGTTGATAGTGTGACACTACACACTCACTTCTATATAAATCAGGAATATAATATGTTCTTAAGACTTTGATCTATCAAGCAAAATCAACTGCACATCAATAATAAAACTTCAAATTAATACTTCTTACTAGTAGAGATGAGAGAACCTGTCAAATTTTAACACTTTTTAAAAATTTAAAATCGGTCCATTTTGGGTGCAGATGCCTGTGGGTGTCCACATCAGTCACTGGAACATCCATGTCCACTACAAGTGGAGACAGGAATTTATCAGTGCTCATATTCTTAATCTGATTATAATGATTTACTCATTGTTTGCAGATATATTTGTTTTTGTGCATGAAGTCAAGGGAAACATTTGCTGATTCACTCACCCAGCATGTATGGCATTTAGCCTTATTTCAGACTATGTCTTGAGCTGACATGAAGCTGGGCTACACGGAGGACCATGCAGATTAATGTTAAAGTGACAGAAAAAGATATGGCTATAGGTAACAAACATTATCTGGTGTTTGTCAGCCTCTAAAAACACATTCACTGCACTGTTGGATTTTTTATGCTTTTTAAAGTTTTAAAATGATCAAAAATTATCTCTCCTTAGGGATGACACCCTCCAGTGTTTATACACACAAATTAAAACAGACCCAAGTTTTCTGAACAAATGAACAAATTTTAGAAAAACAAAAAACAAAACAGGTAATGTATATAACTACCAAGGCTGTGGAGTTGGTCAGTCAAACCACCAACACTGACTCTATTTTTTCACAGCCCGACTTCCTTTTCAACTTCTTCTCCAACTTTGAATCCTTCATAAATAGCTGACATAACTGTTGTTTATGTTTTTGTGTTACCTTATTGGAAAATGTTAATAAAAACATTTAAATATAAATGGCTGACAGCCATAGCTATTCAGAAGCAGTAAAGATCCTCTCATTTGTTAAAAAGCTAGCAATTGGATTCCTATGAGAGTAAATATGGAAACTTTGCATTCAATGAATTATACAATATTAATAATTGTACAGTATAATTAAAATTAATTAATCATTTTATTTTGAAGCTGGTAATTTTTTTTTCCAACTTCAACTTCAACTCCACCCATAATTGGTCCCAACTCCATCTCCACAACTTCAACTCCACAGCCCTGATAAATACTTTAGTAAGTTTTGGCTTATGGAAAGAAAAAAAAATAGCCAGGTTACAGCAGATAAGTACAAAAGGAGAGTGTTTGGCATGAATGAATTATCTGTTAAATAGTAGATGAGGTTGGATGAAAACACAGGTACATCAAGTCCAACCTGTAACCCTACAGTGTTGATCCAGAGGAAGGCAAAAAAAAAAAACTTATGAGGCTGATGCCAATTGCCCCATATCAGGGGAAATCATATAAGTATAGTAGAAGTATACTAATCTCCAGGACCCCAATACGGTACTATTTGTGTATTGTTTCCTATCTCTTTAAATCTGGCTTAGACCATCTCTCTCTGATTTCTGCCCATGGAATGGATGCCTTCTCTTTCTCACTGGGCTTTTAATACTACTTATGAGTCACCTTAAACCTATTAATCCCTCATGCTTGTCAGTTTTCTGTCATTAGGGTTGTTTACAAATAATTAGAGTGAGACTACCTGATCCCCGAGGTTCCGTTTCTGCTTTCTCCATGATTTCTATATGGTGGTTGCCATACTAGTGTGTGCAAAACAAAATGCAAAAAATTTACTTTTGTTTGAACCTGAATTTTTTGCAAAATTTGTAGCTAATGAGAATCATTCTGAACCAATTCACTCATCTGTAAGATCTTCTAATCTTGAATCAACTCATAATCACAAATATAATATGACTAGAAATTTGATTTGTACTAAACCTACAATACTTACAATATAAAGTGTGTATGTGTCATTATAGCCTCCTGTTGAATCTACCAAGGAAATGAGTAGAGGTTCTACAAGAATAAGAATGAAGATTAAGTAAAGTGAAAGGTTTGTGAAAGGGATGTTGGGATATACAGGGCATTTTTGTAATGATTATTATTGTACTTTTCTGAATAATTTATCTTAAAGTTATCTTAGGTTGCTAATCCCAGGCTTTCCTCACTCTAGGTCACAGAGTCATGATTAACAGGAACAAATCTCATAGCATAGCTCTTGGAACATTCTCATAAATTCAGAAGATGTAACGTAAGTAGAGGGTTGCAGAGGATGTGGGTATGGTTTTGGTGAGCCATATTTGTGATAGTACTAGCTGCTACATTAGATATCATCTGTTTCCCGTGCTGATTTCGCATGCAGCAACCAAACTGTACTTTGGCCAAATATTTTGGTTCTAAAAATCCCAAACATACCGTTTGCACTAATATTCTAATATTAGGTTGCTATAATTGTTATTATGTACTAATACTGTAGGCCATATTGTATAGCAGCAGGAACAAAAGTGCCAAACTAGTAGTTCCATAATGTGTGTGACACATACACATTTCCGGGAAAGTATGTTCCTACTACATATCCGCTCCAGGCCATGGGAAATATTTAAGAGCCCATACTGTACATATTCTGGTTGCTGATTTTGATTGCTTCCTAAGATTAAAAATGACATAGTTTGAATGATGTCAAGCTGATTTTTCATTGTCTGTTGTTACAGTTCCAAAAATTCAGTACTCTTTGACATTTAGTCTAAATCTAAGTTATCAAATAGCACTTTCTAAGCAATTTTTTATTCTCAGTTCTTCATAATGATGGAGTAATCTGTATATCAACTACATTGAATATACCGCTTAATACTACTTTTATCCGTTCAAGCTAGCTATAGGGTATTGCGTGTGCGCGGGTTTAGAAATTTCGCGCATGCGCATCTGGTTCTTTAGAACGGAGGCCTTGGCGCATGCGCGTGTCGATTTTTTTTATTTTATTTTTTTCGCACGTGCGCACTAAGGTGGCCCAGACGCTAACATATTTTCAACACGCGCAGGTCGCATCCATCAGTGCGCCTGCACAATGACTTTTATTGAGTGCGCAAGTTTTTTTCTTCCCTATCTCCACATAGGTATTTAATGAGCCTCATCCCCACTTCTAGCTATCTCTGTCCTAATCAAGCACCATTTTGGTGGTAAGTGTATACTAGCTATTTGACCAAAGTTGTTAGGATTAATGTATGTTAAATTATTTGCTGACTCCATAGTATACCTTTTATGAGTATTTGAAAACTTTATTCTAAGAGCGTATCTTAATTTCTTAGTTTCCCTGCCTGATAACCCGGCTACAATAAGAAAATCATGGCTGAGTTCCTGACAAGTCCCAGACCATAGAAAGTTTCTGCATTCATGGTCGTATCCATTGGCAACTGATCAAAAAAACAGACTGTCACCACTAAGATAGTTAGAGAAAATCTTTAAAACTCTGCAGAATTTTTAACTACTTATATTTGCAAAAATGTTTAACATGTAATTATCTAAAAATATACATATTATGTTCATGGGAATGCCCCTTTAAGGGTGCAGAAGAGGCAATGGGGTTGTGCAAGATATTTACTCATAGCTTTAACCCTTTCCTGGCATCTGCTGTAATAGTCAAGAGCTGAGCAGCCACCATAGCCACCGGGTCTCTGCTGTATTATACAGCAGAGACCCACTGCTACTACCAGCAATCAGTGTCTGACTGTGGAGCCATTTTTCCAGGGAGCGAGATCCAGGGCCAATTCCTCATTTCCATGACAGTCAGAAACCTATTGAAGGCACTTAGGCTTGTCTGGCATGCATTTGTATGTCATACAAATGCCGGTATTTTGCAATGCATTGCAATGCATTATTATTGCATTAGTGATCAGACCCCCTGGGATTCAAGACCCCTAGTGGGTCTAAGAAATGTAACTAAAAACAAAAAAAGTAAAAAAAAAAAATAAAAAAAATAAAAATAATTAAAAATTCAAATCAACCCCCTTTCCCAAAAATAGATATAAGAGATAAAAATTACTGTGAAACACATACACATTAGGTATCCCTGTGTCTGAAAATGCCCGGTTTACAAACATATACAAATATTTTTCCCATACGGTGAACGCTGTAGCTGGAAAAAAAAAAATCAAAAGTGCCAAATCGCCTTTTTTTGCTGTTTCGCCTCTGATAAAAATTTGAATAACAAGTGATCAAAGCAATAGACATTCCAATGGTATAACTAAAAAGTACATCTGTCCCTACAAAAAATGATGCCCTATGCATTCCCATACAGAAATATAAAAAAGTTACGGGCTCAGAATATGTAGACTTTTAGAAAAACATTTTTTTTTGCAAAATTTTAGATATTTGTTAAGGGGTTTAAAATATAACTAAAACTGTATAAACTTGATATACGCCGATTCTTACCGAAACATATAATACAGTTGACATGTTGTAACATCTCTGCCTGTTTGGGTCTCTGCGCCACCTTCCGCTCGCACGCTGCGGCAAAGAAGGCGTGTTCAGTTTGGTTCCTTGCGTAGGTTTCTTGTTGCTCAGTCTGAACACTGTCCTAGACAATGTAATGGATTTCCAGCCACACCCGTGTTCTGAGCATTTCTCTCTGGACTGCATATAGTTAATCCCAGCCTTGTCTGTGTGATTGACAGCCTGTCTACCAATCCAGTCTGGGGCTTGCCTAGACTTTCTATAAACAGGTTGTCAACCCTCACATGGTTGCTGGTTATTGCTTTTGTGTTCTGGTTATTACACCTTGCTGCTTTGTTTTCTGTTCTTCTGATTTTCTGACCACTGGCTTACCTTTGACTTTTCTCTTGGATTGTGATTTTGTACTGCTTTGCTCGTTTGTTACCGACCCTTGGCTAGCTGACCTCCCTTTGTTGTGTTCGTCCTGTCTGCGTTCTGTGTTATCACTTACTCAGTATAGGGCTCGTCTTCAGGTTGTCCTTTTACCATTTAGGGTAACTGAGGCAATAGGAAGGGACAGTGGCTGGGGTGAGATTAGGGCTCACCTGTCTCTGTCCTTCCTCCCAGACCCCTGCAGTAGTAAAGGGTATTGCTACGTCTGGCAAGACTCTAACACATGTCATTTTAGCTGCAGAGTGAATGTCGTAAAAACAAAGTCCATAAGAAAGCCGCAGAAATGCACTTTTTCTCCTATTCCATTTCCATTCTGAATTTTTTTCCAGCTTCCCAGTATATTGTACAGAATAATCAATGGTACCATTATGAAGAATAGTTTGTTCCGCAAACATTAATCCCTCATATGTCTCTATGAAAGGAAAAATTAAAAAGTTATGGGGTTTGGAAGGTGGGGAGTCAAAAATGAAAATTGAAAATTGAAAAATTACTCCAGTGGGAAGGGGTTAAGGATAGTCCATGTACTATAAAAGTAAGGAATACAATGGTCCAACAATGAAACAAATACAGTATACACAAAATAAACCTTTAAAATATCCTTTAATATGTAAACCAAGCACAGTGAAATCATCACAGGCACAACTGGAACTGCTTTTGCTTTCAAAAATGTAAAACAAATGAGAATAATAACATTAAAATCAGGGCTGTATTCTTTCAAAATGAATTCAGGAACCTGATGTCAGAAATGTACTGTAAGCAGAATATTAAGTACAGTCATGGCCAAAAGTTTTGAGAATGACACAAATATTATATTTTCACATGATCTGCTGCCCTCTGGTTTTTATGTGTGTTTGTCAGATGTTTTTATTACATACAGAAATATAATTGCATTCATATTATGAGTAACAGAAGCTTATATTGACAGTTAGAATGAGTTAATGCAGCAAGTCAATATTTGCAGTGTTGACCCTTCTTCTTCAGGACCTCTGCAATTCTCCCTGGCATGCTCTCAATCAACTTCTGGACCAAATACTGACTGATAGCAGTCCATTCTTGCAGAATCAATGCTTTAATTTTGTCTGAATTTGTTGGTTTTTGTTTGTCCACCCGTCTCTTGATGATTGACCACAAGTTCTCAATGGGATTAAGATCTGGGGAGTTTCCAGGCCATGGACCCAAAATCTCTATGTTTTGTTCCCTGAGCCATTTAGTTGCTTTATGGCAAGGTGCTCCATCATGCTGGAAAAGGCATTGTTGAGCGCCAAACTGCTCTTGGACGGTTGGGAGAAGTTGCTCTTGGAGGACATTCTGGTACCATTCTTTATTCATGGCTGTGTTTTTAGGCAAGACTGTGAGAGAGCCGATTCCCTTGGCTGAGAAGCAACCCCACAAATGAATGGTTTCAGGATGCTTTACAGTTGGCATGAGACAAGACTGGTGGTAGCGCTCACCTCTTCTTCTCCGAATAAGCTGTTTTCCAGATGTTCCAAACAATCGAAAAGGGGATTCATCAGAGAAAATGACTTTACCCCAGTCCTCAGCAGTCCACTCCCTGTACCTTTTGCAGAATATCAGTCTGTCCCTGATGTTTTTTCTGGAGAGAAGTGGCTTCTTTGCTGCCCTCCTTGAGACCAGGCCTTGCTCCAAGAGTCTCCGCCTCACAGTGCGTGCAGATGCACTCACACCTGCCTGCTGCCATTCCTCAGCAAGCTCTGCACTGCTGGTAGCCCGATCCCGCAGCTGAAACACTTTTAAGAGACAGTCCTGCCGCTTGCTGGTCTTTCTTGGGCGCCCTGGAGCCTTTTTGGCACAATGGAACCTCTCTCCTTGAAGTTCTTGATGATGCGATAGATTGTTGACTGAGGTGCAATCTTTCTAGCTGCAATACTCTTCCCAGTTAGGCCATTTTTGTGCAGTGCAATGATGACTGCACGTGTTTCTTTAGAGATAACCATGGTTAATAGAAGAGAAACAATGATGGCAAGCACCAGCCTCCTTTTAAAGTGTCCAGTGGTGTCATTCTTACTTAATTATGAGAGATTGATCTCCAGCCCTGTCCTCATCAACACCCACACCTGTGTAAATGGAGCAATCACTGAAACGATGTTAGGTGGGCCTTTTAAGGCAGGGCTGCAATGATGTTGAAATGTGTTTTGGGGGATAAAGTTCATTTTCTAGGCAAATATTGACTTTGCAAGTAATTGCTGTTAAGCTGATCACTCTTTATAACATTCTGGAGTATATGCAAATTGCCATTAGAAAAACTGAAGCAGTAGACTTTGTAAAAATTAATATTTGTAACATTCTCAAAACTTTTGGCCATGACTGTACATGTAGAACAGAAACCGATAAAGGTCAGGACAGCAAAAGTCTACTTTTTATATTTTATGATTTTAGGCACATTACTTTGTCAAGCAGGATTTTGCTAAATAGAGCTTTTTTTGCAGTGTTGTTCTAAATAATGAAAGGATCATAATGTATAATATGCATAACTTCAGCCAGATTGAACATCAGGCAGTACACAGAATGGTGCAATTTTAAACACATTTGGATGTTAACTTAAAGTAAGTGTAAACTAGGCGCCAGGCCAAATATATTGGCAGAAAACAAGACCCACAGTTTTCCAAGGCACTGCCAATAGTTTAATGCAATTTCTACATAATGTGGCATGTTCAAACTTTAAATAAGATACGGAACATGGTCAAAAAAGTGATTGCAATAATAATAATAATCATATGACTTTTACATGTTGTTACAAGACCTAGTGGAAGAGTGAAGAAATCAGGCGATACCTTTTAGAGGCTAACTGAGTATATTTGATAAGTAAGCTTTCAGAAGACTAGCTTCCTTCATCAGACATGGTGTTACAAGACCTAGAGATCCACAATATGCTCATGATTATTTTGGCAAAAAAGTAACATGTCTGGGAAAATGACATAAATGGTCCCAGTATCTGTTTTAATGCATCATAACTCCCAAAGATAATCCTTATCTTTATGTCCTTTTATGGCATATGGCTATCAGTGGGGGTTCTCCACCCAGGGCCCCCTCTATGAGGCAGAAAATCAAACCAGTCTTACAACACACTCTGGACCTGGTGGACCTGGCTGGTCCATGCATTAAATGGTCAGCCCCTACTATAAGTCAGCACCAGTTTATATAGGGTTTGTCTTTACGAGGTAAGCAACAATATAAACAACTTTTCATAAATTAATAGTATAGGTGAAACTTTGTAATATATCTTACAATTTCAGTAAAGCTCTAAAATTAAGTAGCCGGAGGTGGAAAAAGCCAGATCCACTTCTCCCAAAAGGTGTGAAATCCTTTCAGACTTCCGTGATGACTGGCATAAATTTGTTCAATTTGACAGTTTGGAACCACCATGGAGATCAGCTCTGATAGTGTGGGGCATGAGTTATTTTTTCATGTATGGGCAATTAGTAGGAGTGCAGAATTGAGAACCTGGCATAGGATGGTTCTTTCCTCGAATTGGCACAGAATGAATACCCAATAATAAGAGGGCCATCACAGGCGTTTTAACAATGTTATCGCAATGTAATTTTTTCAATAAAGAGAAGACAGATTCCCAGAATGGTTGGATAAGGCAGTGCCAAAATATATGTAACAGCAAATCCACTTCGCCACATCCTCTCCAACATTGATTTGTACTATTGTGGTTAAAATTTAGCTAGGCGTAGAGGAAGGTAATACCATGTTAACAGTAATTTATAGTACTGTTCCCAGTGGGAAGCAGACATGGGATATTATTACAGGCTGTGCGACGTAAAGGTGAAAATTAATTGTTCAAAAGTATACCAAATACAAACTTTTACCTTTTGGTACAAATTTGTTTTGTATCATTGAAAGCTCTGTAAAGCCCCATTCAAACGACCGTATTTTGCAGGTCTGTAACTGTCCGCAATTTTGGATCCACAGAGTATTAACCCCTTCCCGCCAGTGTCATTTTTCGATTTTTGATTTTTTTTTTTATAGATTTGTAGACTGAGTTTTTTTGGACGCAGGGATACCTAATGTGTATGTGTTTCACAGAACTGAAGTACTTTTATGTGTTCTAGGGAAAGGGGGGTGATTTAAACTTTTAGTTCTTTTTGGTTTTTTTATATATTTTTTTTACTTTTTAAATTTTTTTTAATTGCACTTATTAGACCCCCTAAGTGTCTTGAACCCCATTCTGATTCTGGAAGTCTGATCATTAATGCAATGCAATGCATTACAATGCTAATGTATTGCAAAATATCGCTACTTCTATTGCAGGCTGCTTAGAAAAGCCAGCAATAGAAAGCAATTACAGACAGGCCTGGGAGCCTTCAAAAGGCTCCCAGCTGTCATGGTAATGGGGCGCCGGAATTTTCTCTGGGTGACGGCGATCCCCGGCAAAATGGCGGTGACCATCAAAGCTGACTAAGGCGTCGAGGGGGTTAATGCCCGTGATCAGTGCGGGCACTGTTCGCGGGCATTGGTGCCAGGTCTCTGCTGTATAATACAGCCAAGACCCTGCGGCTAAAACCATATTTAAATACCCAACATCCGCCATACTATTATGGCGGATGTTGGAAAGGGGTTACGGTTAAATTGCCGTGTTGGCACTCTGCAATAAATTAGTGGGTTTTGGGTTGCATTTTGGGCACTCGATCTCTAAAAGGTTTGCCATCACTGGACTAGAGTGAGAATAAATAGCCTCGGCTAGGGGTTCCATAACTAAGGAAAATATCAGAGAGCAATGAATATTCATTGCTCTCTGCGCTTTAAACAGAACCCTGAGACTATCACAGAGCAGGTGCATTTATACGGAGACTTAATTACACACAGGTGGATTATATTTATCATCATCAGTCATTTAGGACAACATTGGATCATTCAGAGATCCTCACTGAACTTCTGGAGTGAGTTTGCTGCACTGAAAGTAAAGGGGCCGAATAATATTGCACGCCCCACTTTTCAGTTTTTTATTTTTTACAAAAGTTTAAAATAATCAATAAATTTCATTCCACTTCACAATTGTGTCCCACTTGTTGTTGATTCTTCACCAAAAAATTAAAATTTTATATCCTTATGTTTGAAGCCTGTATTGTGGCAAAAGGTTGAACGGTTCAAGGGGGCTGAATACTTTCGCAAGGCACTACATGTCGGTATCCCGACAGTGGGTAAATGGCCATTATCATTGAAATAATCCAGGTAGGCCCAAAGGATATCGTACTTCAGCACTTCAAAAGATATGTATCAAAAAACTTTATTCCATAATCATCATAAAAATTTGAACACAGTCGGGCATGATGCAACACCAAAAAAAGGTTACTCGATGTCCGCATCCGGACGTTTTGATCCTAAAAGATCTTCGTCTGCATTACATCTAAGGAATTAAACATGCATTAGCTCCATTATCTCATAAACAGTGTGTCAAAACATTAAAATCAATATAAAAATAAAAAGACAGCATATAGGTACAAATTAGTGTATACAACTCCATTGGCTATCCAGGGCACATGACAGCATGCTTAAATGTATCAATAAAGAATCAATATCAGTCAGTTCCTCAGGTTGCCGTGGTATTAGGGCATAAGACAGGGCACTCAGCTATTATGTCACAGAGAGGAGGAAGGCAATTAGAGAATCAGAAGATCAGAGATCAACTAAATCCCAAAGAGGGGGAAATAGAAAGTAATCATATATGCTAAAAAGACAAGCACATACCCATATTGTGTTGATAACCAGAAAAACCGCTGTGTATGGCACAATATTGGGGCTATGGATCTTAAATAACACTAAAAGGTGCCAAGTTATGTCATCACTCCGGGTGATGTCAGTGATGACCCTGTGGTCACATGACTGGACCGGCCCGAGCATGCTCAGAAGCTTCCCAAGGGTTAGTTAGTCAGAACACTGATGTAAACATATAAACACTAAAAGGAATATCCACATTAGCAAAATACCATTAAATGTGTATAAAAATTATATATATATATATATATATATATATATATATATATATATATATAGTGAGAAAGTGACTGGTAAGGTTCTGGAGGGTAGCTATGTCTCAACCAGATTATTCACATATGTGTGGTAGTGTGGTAAGTGGGTTTACAACACAGGTAACAAAACCTCAGTTGTGAGAAATCATGTTGTTAACTGCTTTTTGTCTTACTAGGGAACACAGGTGGGAGCTTGGCCTCATCAAAGGCCTATAAAAGGTTGCTAAGTTCTCAGTCCTGGGCAGTTCCTGGGGGAGAGGAGGAGCCGGGTTCTGGCCTAAGACCCTGACAACTGGTGAGAGACCAGAGCGAACATTTGCTTGTTTTGTTGCCCTGTGTATTGACCGTGTGGCTAGAGCAAGCCACACGTATAGGTAGGACTTCTTTTTTTGTTTAGTTAGTTGCTCAGACGAGCAGGATTTCTGTTATTTTTTGCCTGACTGTTAAGGCTTATTTTGTTTTGTTGTTTTTGAAAATAAACGTAAAGGTCAGGGTGCAACCTGTTGATACCTGACCTTTTTGTGTGTGTCTCTGACTGTCTGGGTCTACTGCTGCTGCTACCACCGAGCCAATCCTGCACACAATATATATATATTCTTATATTCATAGAATAATATAAACATAATGCAAGCGCTATAAACATAGTCACATGATCAAGCAACATGTGACTAAGTTGATATAATAGTATTAATGATAGTATTCACATAGAAATAAACAATATGGATATCCCTATTATAATTAGTGGAAAGAGCCACTAATGTGCCTATGCCTTTTGGTTTACATGGTGCTCCCGCGATAAGATGGTGCTATATAAGTAAGCATAATAAATTAATAATAATAATCAAAAGAGTATACAGTACAGGTGGCAAGATGCCAATAGTCGTGATCAATATAATAGATCTCGCAATTCATCTTTTGACAGGGGAACCTCTAGCTCCGACAGTGATGCTTCATATATCTCTAGATATCATCCAATTTTAGGCCAAGGCAAGAAAATTACTTACAGAAAATACCAACCAGAAGAGGGGGTCATAGGAGGACAAGAAGGACGCCGAGTAATCACTCGATCACAGGTATTGAAGACAATTTGGTGATTAATATTTCATCTACTAATTTATCACCAGCTAAGTTATCTGTTTTACAGAAAGGCTTATCCTAATGTCCCACTACCCCCCCTTGATTTCTATAAACTTCAACAGGAATTACAAAGGTTCTTCAGATCCATTCACCTGAACGTACATTTTCAGACGGTATGGATATTATACAAATTTGACATCTAACCAAGAAGCATCTGATCCACTTTGTGTAGATACTCTGGGGCTACGGTTGCCTAGCTCATTTATGCCTCCTAAGAGATATCGTCCTGTGGAGACGTATATTAACTTGGTTCAAAGGAAGACTGATACAACACTGGGATTATACAGTAGAGGTTTATTGCCATCAAAGGATAATTTGTCGGTGGAGGAAAGAATGGCACTTCTCACCCTACAGTCTAATCAGACAATTATAATTAAACCAGCATATAAGGGTGGTGCGATTGTTGTCATGGATAAACAAACTTATTTGGAGGTGGTTAATAGACAATTGGCAGATTCCACTACATATATCAAAACTAATAATAATCCAGTTTTTGCAATTGCTGATACATTGAATGTGATTATTTAACTATGGGTATGATTGATAGTAGGACGGTTCTGTTTCTCACTAAAGAACACCCAGTAACCCCGGTATTTTACATCTTGCCCAAAAGTCATAAGAATCTTCAGACACCTCCAGGAAGGCCAATTGTAGCCTCCACCGAATCTGTCTTGTCTCCATTGGCTATCTATCTGGATAGGATCCTAACACCGTTAGTACGATTAACGAGATCCTTCTTGTTGGATACATCTGATTTCCTATGTAAAATCAAAAATCTTGGTGTTTTGCCCAGTGACTGTATTTTAGTTAGTATGGATGTAACCAGCTTATACACTTGTATTGATCATGAACTGGGCATTCGGGCAACCAGTCAGCTGATAAATAGCTATTCTCAACTGTCGGGCTCTCAGATTTTTTTTTTATCTTGATCTATTGCGTATTATTTTGGAAGAGAACTACTTTCTCTTTGAGGATGATTTTTATGTCCAACGTAAGGGGATCGCCATGAGGTCGAATGTGACCCCCTCATATGCAAATGCATATATGGCAAAATTTAAAGATGACTTTGTCTATATACATTCGCTGTTTACATGATATTTGATAACCTGGTATCGATATATAGATGATGTTTTGCATATGGGGGGGCCCTTTTGGATGAATTTTTTAAATTTTTAAATATCAGATGTCCCGATTTGAATTTTACTATACACAGTGACCCCAATGAGATAAGTTTGTTGGATACTATGGTTAAACTTGACCCTAATGGTATTCTTACATTTGATTTATATCGTAAGCCCACCGACGGCAATGAACTCTTACATTTCACTAGTAGTCATCCTAGAATGGTGAAGAACACCCTCCCCAGGTCTCAATTACACCGGATTGTATCAGATCCTGATTTACAAAGATCTAGGGCACAGGAGATAATTGACAAGTTCTCTTTTAGGGGTTATCCTATCCCCCTTTTACAACAAGAATTTGCTAGATTAGACACTATAAACCCGGTTAGGGAACAAAAGGTAAAATCATGTAGATTACCTTGCATTAATACTTAACATCCTCTTATCCCTAAAGTACATCAAATAGTACGAAAACATTGGTCGCTTCTCCATAGGGCGTATCCCAATATACCGGAGTTTATAAATCCTCCCCTCCCCTGCTTTAAGCAAAGTCAAAATATTAGAAACTGTTTAGTCCGCGTAGATTTTGGTCTGATTCATAGACCTCTACAACAACAGGTGTTTCATCCTCAAAAGAAGGGTACTTTCCCTTGTCTACATTGCGGACAGTGCAATAGCATTATTAAAGGCAGTGAGATTCAACATCCTCACTTTGGACGTCCTATTCCAGTTCCTGGTCTCTTTACATGCTCCACTACTCATGTGGTATATCTTTTGAAGTGTCCGTGTAGTCTCGCATATGTTGGGGACAGTGGTGAACCTAGCCTCTTTGCTGCCTGAGGCGGACTATAGAAAGACGCCGCCCCCCCCAAAAAAAAAAAAAAAAAATATATATATATATAAAATTGCGTTTACATGCTTCTAGCTTCACACGCTGTTATCGTCGCACAATATACACAATACACAAAGTGATAAAACAGTTTTTAAGAATTCTTCTTCCTGTATTACTTCAGTACAGTTCAGTTACTTCAGATCAACAACATGGCATTAACAATGAAAGTAACTTCACACATCTTCTGCTTGATGAATGGACGAGCCCACGTGGCCCCCATTCTCTATAATAGGAGCACCGCAAATAGCTGAGTTCTGGACTTCGGGTATCTTTGGCGCTCCCATCAAAGTTGAATGAGCGCCACGCGGGTTTGTCCATCCACCACGTGACACACCTATATATATGGCTGCAGTCAGGCTGAATTCCCACCCAGTGGGGGTAAAAAACCCAATTCTCAGGCTCAGTGGGGGTCTCAGCAGACAGACCCCCATCAATCAGGTATTTATCCTCTATCATTTAGGTGAATACAGGGCAGTAACATTTTGTGACTTACAGGTGACGTCTCTGACTAATCCTTCACATTTCCCTTCTCTTCCCTTTGGACCACCATGACCACTTTTTCCAGCTGTGACTTGTCTCTGTAAAGTTTGCAACACAGACATCTTTGGCTCCTCACTTTTCCAGGCACCTGACCCACATTGTCCTCACCTACACCCTCATCCTGCTACTAACCCAATTATAAAATATATGATATAACCCCCCATAATGAATAATACTCCCAAGTGCATCTTTATATTAATAATGTCCGTGTGTATCCTGTATAAATAGTGCCCCTTATTAATAATGCCCCATAGGTTTCCTAATTAAAAGGTTTTCAAGGTCGTTAATAAAATAATCAGTGGGGCTCAAAAACCCAGGACCCTTACTGATCACCTGTTTGAATGAACTGTGGTACCTGTGTAAGCGCCGTGACCGATTCTCTGTTTACACAATGTCATTCATCTCATAGCGGCCATGTTATGTAACTACAGCCTCGTCCTGTACATGTCTATGTGACCAGGCTGTAATTACATCACACAGTCTCTATAAACAGACAGCGTGTGATATAAACAGGCGCCATAGCCCCTTCATACAGCTGATCAGAGGAGAGGTCCACTGATCTCTTATTGATATTCTGTCCTAGGGATAGATCATCAATAAAAATGAGCTGGAAAGCCCATTTAATAAAGCCCAAGTGCCACCTTAAAGGGGTTGTCCAGGATAACCACTTTTTTAATATGAGGCTGGGGAAGGTGCTCCGTTGTCTACCAGCGCGTTCCAGTCCTGCTGCTCTGGTGTTTTCTTCCCCACAGCACTGTGATGTCCTGTGTCAGCGACCTCAGCGGTCATGTGCGGTGGGGACTTCCACCAGAAGAAAACACCAGAGCAGCAGAACCAGATCGCGGTAGGAGACATCGGAGCACAAGGGACAGGTGAGTAGGTGTTTTTTTTTAAAATACAGTATTACACAGTATTATGGCCCACAGTGGCCCCTGCACACAGTATTACAAGGTTTTATGCCCCTCAGTGGCCACTGCACACTGTATTATGCCTCGCAGCAGCCTCTGCACACGGTATTATGCCCCGCAGAAGCCCCGGCACGCGGTATTATGCACTATAGTTGCCTCTGCACACGGTATTATGCCCCGCAGCGGCCCCTGCACACGGTATTATGCTCCATAGTTGCCCCTGTACACAGTATTATGCTCCATAGTTTCCCCTGCACACAGTATTATGCTCCATAGTGGCCCCTGCACACGGTATTATGCCCCATAGTGGCACCTGCACACGGTATTATGCTGCATAGTGGCCCCTGCAAACGGTATTATGCTCCATAGTGGCCCCTGCACACGTTATTATGCTCTATAGTGGCCCCTGCAATCGGTATTATGCTCCCTAGTGGCCCCTGCATTGGTATTATGCTCTATAGTGGCCCCTGCAAACGGTATTATGCTCCATAGTGGCCCCTGCACACGTTATTATGCTCCATAGTGGCCCCTGCAATCGGTATTATGCTCCATAGTGGCCCCTGCAAACGGTATTATGCTCCATAGTGGCCCCTGCACACGTTATTATGCTCCATAGTGGCCCCTGCAATCGGTATTATGCTCCCTAGTGGCCCCTGCATTGGTATTATGCTCTATAGTGGCCCCTGCACACGGTATTATGCTCCATAGTGGCCCCTGCACATGGTATTATGTCCTATAGTGACCCACCCATGAACTATTATTATACTCTGGGGTCTTTTCAAACCCCAGAGTATAATGATCGGAGACCCAGGTGGTGACAAACATAAAACCAGTGTTACTTACCTGGGCTCTGGTGCGCTCCCTGCTTTTGGCCTTCTTCAATGTCGCACAGACCGGCGTCGCGACATAATGACGTCGGGCTGCCTCACGTGACGCCTGGGATGTCACCAAAGAAGGCCGAAGCCTGCTGGGAGTAACATCGGATCGCCAGAGAGGTGAGTAGCATTGGTTTTTATGTTTATCACCTCCCCTGGGTCTCCGATTATTATACTCCGGGGTCTGAAAAGACCCCGGAGTATAATAATAGTAGTATTTGATGGGGTTCACCGGCCGCGGCCTCACTTACCATCCCCGTTCCTGCACACAGCTGCTTCTGCGTCCCATAGCAGAAGGGGAAGCGGGGGCGGTCACGACCAGCAGCGGGGATCGATAAGTAAATAGGTCGTTACGTGCCGGGGATACTCCAGCAGGCAACGGCATATATATATATATATATATATACAGTGCTGGCCAAAAGTATTGGCACCACTGCAATTCTGTCAGATAATACTCAATTTCTTCCAGAAAACAATTGCAATCACATATGCTTTGGTAATAATATCTTCATTTATTTTGCTTGCAATGAAAAAACACAAAAGAGAATGAAAAAAAGTCAAATCATTGATCATTTTGCACAAAACTCCAAAAATGGGCCGGACAAAAGCATTGGCACCCTCAGCCTAATACTTGGTAGCACAACCTTTAGACAAAATAACTGCGAACAACCGCTTCCGGTAACCATCAATGAGTTTCTTACAATGCTCTGCTGGAATTTTAGACCATTCTTTGGCAAATTTCTCCAGGTCCCTGAGATTTGAAGGGTGCCTTCTCCAAACTGCCATTTTGAGATCTCTCCACAGGTGTTCTATGGGATTCAGGTCTGGACTCATTGCTGGCCACTTTAGAAGTCTCCAGTGCTTTCTCTCAAACCATTTTCTAGTGCTTTTTGAAGTGTGTTTTGGGTCATTGTCCTGCTGGAAGACCCATGACCTCTGAGGGAGACCCAGCTTTCTCACACTGGGCCCTACATTATGCTGCAAAATTTGTTGGTAGTCTTCAGACTTCATAATGCCATGCACACGGTCAAGCAGTCCAGTGCCAGAGGCAGCAAAGCAACCCCAAAACATCAGGGAACCTCCGCCATGTTTGACTGTAGGGACCATGTTCTTTTCTTTGAAGTTTTTCCTGTAAACTCTATGTTGATGCCTTTTCCCAAAAAGCTCTACTTTTGTCTCATCTGACCAGAGAATATTCTTCCAAAAAGTTTTTGGCTTTCTCAGGTAAGTTTTGGCAAACCCCAGCCTGGCTTTTTTATGTCTCTGGGTCAGAAGTGGGGTCTTCCTGGGTATCCTACCATAGGGCCCCTTTTCATTCAGGCCCCCGCGGATAGCGGGGGTTGGCCTGTTGTACCCTCGGACTGCAGGGCAGCTAGAACTTGTTTGGATGTTAGTCGAGGTTCTTTAGCCACCATCCGCACAATCTTTCGTTGAAATCTCTCGTCAATTTTTCTTTTCCGTCCACATCTAGGGAGGTTAGCCACAGTGCCATGGGCTTTAAACTTCTTGATGACACTGCGCACGGTAGACACAGGAACATTCAGGTCTTTGGAGATGGACTTGTAGCCTTGAGATTGCTCATGCTTCCTCACAATTTTGCTTCTCAAGTCCTCAGACAGTTCTTTGGTCTTCTTTCTTTTCTCCATGCTCAATGTGGTACACACAAGGACACAGGACAGAGGTTGAGTCAACTTTAATCCATTTCAACTGGCTGCAAGTGTGATTTAGTTATTGCCACCACCTGTTATGTGCCACAGGTAAGTAACAGGTGCTGTTAATTACACAAATTAGAGAAGCATCACATGATTTTTCAAAGGGTGCCAATACTTTTGTTCACCCCCTTTTTTATGTTTGGTGTGGAATTATATCCAATTTGGCTTTTTGACAATTCTTTTTGTGGTTTTCCATTGAAGACAAATTAAATGAAGATCTTATTACCAAAGCATTTGTGATTGCAATCATTTTCTGGAAGAAATTGAGTATTATCTGACAGAATTGCAGGGGTGCCAATACTTTTGGCCAGCACTGTATATATATAAACTTATCCTCACCTACCTCCGATGTCTTGATGCAGCCGCCGCCTCCTCCTCTTCTTGTCCACGACATCTGCGTGTCAGCGTAGGAGGCGCAATGACGTCATTGTATTGCCGCCTGCGCTGACATGCAGAGGACAGGTATCGCGCAGCTTTGTTTTTTTTTTTTGTTTTTTTAAGTGGCCTGTCCTGGGCTGGTTTACATTAAATAGACAATAAAAAATGCTGCCCCCAGACAGTGTCGGACACTGCCGCCGGAGGCAGCCGCCTCACTTCGCCTCATTAGCGGTGCGCCCCTTGTTGGGGAAACTACCCAACATGTGCGAGATCACATTTCCAAACATAAATCGGACATCCGTTGTGGCAAAATTATGCTTTCAGTTCCAGACCATTTTATTGGGGCAAAACATTCTGCATCACAATTACGCTTTCAGGTATTGAAACAAGTGCCTGTGGCACGGAGAGGGGGTGACTGATTTCGCAGATTGGGATTTAGTTGATCTCTGATCATCTGATTCTCTAATTGCCTTCCTCCTCTCTGTGACATAATAGCTGAGTGCCCTGTCTTTTGCGCTAATACCACAGCAACCTGAGGAACTGACTGATATTGATTCTTTATTGATACATTTAAGCATGCTGTCATGTGCCCTGGATATCAATTTTGTGGATAGCCAATGGAGTTGTACGCACTAACTTCTGCCTATATGCTGTCTTTTTATTTTTATATTCATTTTAATGTTTTGACACACTGTTTATGAGATAATGGAGCTAATGAGCTAATGTATGTTTAATTCTTTAGATGTAATGCAGACAAAGGACCAAAATGTCTGGATACTGACATCGAGTAACCTTTTTTGATGTTGCATCATGCCCGACTGTGTGTTCAAATTTTTATGATAATTATGGAATAAAGTTTTTTGATACATATCTTTTGGAGTGCTGAAGTACGATATTCTTTTGGGCCTACCTGGATTATTTCAATGATAATAGCCATGTACCCACTGTCGGGATACCGACATAGATTATTATGGCTATTAATGTAGTCACTTAATGTATTATCGCTTAAATAGACCCATCCAATAGATCTCTTTTTTGGAGAGAGGCTCTCAGATCTGCTGCAGATATACTTTGTGTACAGGTATCGCATTTCTGTGTATCTCACTTCATTTCCGTGAAGCTATCACATAGGCTATTTCACTATCTTTATTGCTCTAATGGTCACAAAAAAATACCAGGAGTTCTCATTGCTGTCAAAAACAGTGTCCTTTCAATTAATACATTCTATTCTAGATCTTAAAGGTCGCTTTATAGCCCCGGTTTGTACTATTAATAATAACATTTTCACTATCTTGAATGTCTATTGTCCCAACTCATCCCAAGTATCTTTCTTAACCTTTTCCCAACATCCGGCGGATGCCAAGTCTTTAAAGATGTCTTTTTATTTTTATATTGATTTTAATGTTTTGACAAACTGTTTATGAGATAACGGAGCTAATGTATGTTTAATTCTTTAGATGTCATGCAGACGAAGGTCTTTTAGGACCGAAACGTCCGGATACTGACATCAAGTAACCTTTTTTTTGATGTTGCATCATTCCTGACTGTGTGTTCAAATGGAATAAAAAATTTTGATACATATCTTTTGGAATGCTGAAGTACGATATTACAATTTGAGAAGGTATTTTCCGGTATCTTTTTGCACCAGCTACCAGCTTGAATATTTTTTGAGGAGTGCATATCTTATTGATATATATGGTCCAAAGGATATGTAGGAGAGAGAGGAAGGATTGGATAGTTCTGAACATTAGTGTGAAAATATAACACAATAACAGAAGAAAAAACAGTGTCTTACATAACAGTTGATAACAGGAAAGAGGAAAGAAGAAACACAAGCAGTCTGCATTACTGTCGTTGCAGATGATCCTCACTCTGTGGGAGCACAAGATGTCCACAGTGGGTTGATTTTCGAGGATGGAGGTGTTGTCATCTTCTTGTTGACACGTGGAGGCGGAGGAAGGTTCCACTTTAGAAGAATATCCTTTCCTTTATCTTAAAAGCTGAAAGCATGAGTAACACCATTTTTAGTAATCCCAGTTTGTATAGAAAGAATTTATGTTGTCGCTAAATAGCAGTGATAGGGGCAAGATTTATCCTGGCTACAATGGTAGCCTGAGACAAGTCCGTAAATAGTTTGACTTTTGCAAAAGGATCTGGCAAAGAAGGCATTTTCCTAGATGCCATCATGAGGTGGTCTTTACCATGAAATAAATGTATGTGTGCTATTGCATCCCTCGGTATGTTATTTGGGAGACCTTAACGTTTTGGCAGTGCGCCCTATCAATTATCAAATCATTATCAGAGCATTAAGGCAGGATAGATTTAATCAGTTACTGTAAATAGGGAACAAGTTCCTTCACAGTAATGGATTCTGGGATGTCATGAAATTTGACATTGTTCCGTTTACTTCTTTCTTCCATATCCACTAATTTAAGTTTAACCACCTCCAATTCATCCTCTAAATCAGGGGTCGGCAACCTATGGCACGCGTGCCACTCTTGGCACGCGAGGCTTATTACCCTGGCACCCGGCAGCGGACTCCTCACCCAGCAGTTTCGATCGGACCAAACACGTCCGAAACGAAACTGTTATTATTATACTGTGGGGTCTCTTCAGACCCCCGAGTATAATAAGCGGAGCCCCCGGGGAGGTGATCAAACATAAAAAACAATGTTACTCACTATTCCACGCTCCGCAGCCGCTGTGTACTCTTCAGGCGCTTCTGCCTGAAGTCAGCTGACAGGGCCTCAGGTGTCACGTCTTCGTCTGACGTCATTACGCATAATGACGTGAGGCGACCCCTGAGACTCAATGAGCGGTCGCTGACTACAGGCAGAAGAGCCCGAAGATACAGAGCGGCTGTGGAGTGTGGAATGGTGAGTAACATTGTTTTTTATGTTTCATCACCTCTCTTTGCCCTCCACTTATTATACTCAGGGGGTCTGAAGAGACCCCACAGTATAATAATAGCTAGTGAGTGGCACAAATTGGAATATTATAAAAGTTAGAATATTATACCGTGTGCAGGGGCTACTATGGAGGATAACACAGTGTGCTGGGGCCACTATGGGACATATACCGTGTGCAGGGGCCACTATGGGACATAATACCGTGTGCAGGGGCCGCTATGGGACATATACCGTGTGTAGGTGCCGCTATGGGACATAAACCATGTGCAGGGGCCACTATGGGACATATACCGTGTGTAGGGGCTGCTATGAGACATATTGCTGTGTGCAGGGGTCACTATGGGACAAATACCGTGTACAGAGGCCGCTATGGGACATAATACCGTGTGCAGGGACCGCTATGGGACATAATACCATGTGCAGGGGCCGCTATGGGACATATACCGTGTGCAGGGGCCGCTATGGGACATATACCGTGTGCAGGGGCCGCTATGGGACATATACCGTGTGCAGGGGCCGCTATGGGACATATACCGTGTGCAGGGGCCGCTATGGGACATATACCGTGTGTAGGCGCCGCTATGGGATATATACTGTGTGCAGGGGCCGCTATGGGACAAATACCGTGTACAGAGGCCGCTATGGGACATAATACTGTGTGCAGAGGCCGCTATGGGACATAATACTGTGTGCAGAGGCCGCTATGGGACATATACCATGTTGCAGGGGCCGCTATGGGACATAATACCGTGTGCAGGCGCCGCTATTGGACATAATTCTGTGTTTTTGCACAGAAAACTCAAGCTTTGTTTTTTTTTTTTGTGCAAAAATGCACCAGTTTTACATCGAATGAAAAAGTTCCAGTGGCCTAAGAATATAGCTGCATCCAGATACATAGTGTGTTTTCACCATAAGGATGCCGCCATACGGTGCTTCTGGACACATTTACCACTAATTGGCGGCTGTACATGTACTTTCATTGCTTCTAATCAGAAAGTACAGGAGCATCCCAGGAAATAGCAGTAAACGCATGTGTCCTAAAGCATCTTGTGGCAGCACTTCTGTGTTATGGTTTGTGGTATATGACTTTAGTTTAGGGGTCGTCAGACTTACAATTATTGACCGGCACTCCGAGTACCTCATCTTTGATTTTTTTATTAAAATCGGCACACCGAACAGAAAAGGTTGCCTACCCTTGCTCTAAATCATTGTGAGCATCAACAATGGTGTAGTGCACTGATGTAAAATCTTCCATTTTATGTTCAACATGGTTAAGTCTATCTCCAAGGAAGTCTAGGGTGGAAGAGTCATTAGTAATTTAGTGATATCTTTATGTATAGACCTATGTAAGGCCAGCATTATACTGTATCTTTCAAAAAGGACTCAGAGGCAGATTGTGTGCTGGCTGGAATAGCTTGCAAAACTTCAGAATCAGATAGATGGGGATCTTCTGATAGTGTAGCAGTGCATGCCTCAAAGTTAAAGGTGGTATCCCACCTAATTTTTTGCTTAGCCGGACTTTGGGAAGGGGTTTCAGGCCCCTGTGGGGATGCTGGGGGTCTTTGTAGTACCTCGTGGCAGTTGCCATTAGAAGCCATGGCTGCTGTATTCTGTTGCAGTTCCACTTTTTGGGTACATGAGTGAAGTGGTTCACTTTTTGGTGCCCCTTGGGAATCCCTGCTGTTCCCCGAGTAGCTGGACTGTGGGGGTGATTTTTTATTTTTTTTTACCTGTACCTTTTTTATCTGTACCTACTGTCACTGTAATACCTCTACCTTGGAGTTTTTGTATATATTGTATTTGTATTGTATTATCTATGCTGCTGTAGCACACTGAATTTCCCCATTGTGGGACTATTAAAGGATTATTTTATTTTATCTTATCTTATGAATGGAGAGATTGTCAATCCAACGGGAATAAAGGGACTGCTGGTATATCACTCTCCAAGTGTGGTGATGAGGAGGAAAGGGTGTTGCTGGCACCATCTTGATTTAGTAGAGGAGCTGTAAAGACATCTGTGAGCCGTTGTTGGGGCTCTTTTTCTGAAGAGGTGGGTGGCCGGAGTACTCACTGTCCGAACAGTCATTCTGTTTGTGCAGGAGTGAGCGCTGGGTGCAGCTAGATGCAGTGTGTGTAGCGGACCGGCATTAAACTGCGGCCATCACACACGGAGTTCAGGTCACGTCCCCTGGAGTGTCTTTACTAATCCCCCTCCACTCTGTATAGACTAATATGGAGAAAGCAACTGCCTAAAAAGTGAAGAAGAAAACATATTTCTTAAATAAGATGTTACAAAGTTCTTATATTAACCTGGGCTATTCATTTATGAAAAGTTGTTTATAAATGGAGGTATGATTTTATATTTTTGCCACCTGATGGTTGCAGTTTTGAGTTACAATATTATTGTTTAATATTTCATTAAAATTATAAATATTCTATATTCTGTCTTAGCACAAATCTACAACATGCATACATGACTACTGTTAACAGCATATAAAATGTACTCCTATTCTCAGATTTAGTTTGTAGATAAATACCACACACAGGACCTAAATCACTAACATGAACTACAGAAGGGCATAGGGAATTCTTTTGTTTTCTCTTTTTCACCTGTGCACAAATACAACTTTCTGATCTGCTAGCTTATATTAATTTATTTAGAAGTATGTGTAATAGGCATCACAAAAATTTGCAGAAATCTCATAATGTATCCACTCTGAATGAATTTGGGAGGGATGCATTAAGCGATTTGTGCTGTTGTTCTAGAACTTTCAACATTTTGATATGTACAGTATTAATGTTGTTAGCTACATTTATCATTCTTTTTTACTATTTGTGATTTCATTTGCTCCTAATTCGTGTTGAGCAAACCCGAACTGTGTAATTAGTGTTGAGCATACCCAAACCCGACCTCAAACGTGAGCAGCCAATCAACCAGCTTTAGAGATGAGCCGGACCCGAACTTCAGCGCTGACGTTCAGGGTCGGGTTTGGGTACTGCTGAGCAGCCAATCAACCAGCTTTAACCCGATCACGCATTGTCACGTACATGTACATGGGAGAATGTAGGTAGTTACCGCATCCCCATGTACACGTACGTAATGGTGATCGAGTGGGCTCAGAAGCAGAGCCCATGCGATCACCGTCGGAGCCCAGCTGTATCTGATAGCCAGGCTCCCACTGCAACAGTGGGGACGGTGATAACACCAATCCCCGCTGTTTAACCCTTAAGATGCTGCAGTCAATAGCGACCATGGCATCTTAGGTGTTTGTCATTGAAACTGAATGCCACAGGCAGCATCAGGAGCGAGTGCTAGCTGTAACTGACAACTAACACCCTGCTCCGATGGGGCTTTTAACCCCTTGAATGTTGCGGTCAAACATGACCGCGGCATCCAAGGGGTTTGTTTGTGCCAAATGTCCCCCTTGGCACCCCCCCGCGGCGAGATCGGGGAGTGCCCATATGTATCTTCTGCAGCCTGGGATCTGGCCAGTGACCCCAGGCTGATAGGAGCCCCCCAGTACCTGGTTGATCCTGCCAAGAAGAGAGGAAGTCAACCTATGCGTCTGCACATGTATTACAGTCTATAGTAGTGAACTAGCGATCAGTGTATCGCTGGTTCAGGTCCCATAGTGGTACATCACTAAAAAGTAAAAAAAAAAAAGTTTTACAGCCATTTTTGGGTCATAAAGTTCGGATTCCCATTGATTTCAATGCGGTTCAGCTTCGGGTACTGGAACCGAACTTTTGGGCAAAGTTTGGCGGAACGCGTCGAACCCGAACTTCAATGGGTTCGCTCAACACTACTCCTAATCCAGCACTTTCCCTTTTTGTTGGACATTGCAGAAGTTAGACACGTTCATAACTTGTAACTTGTTTAAAAAGTTGTACAACTTGTCACAATAGTACACAAGTCACTAGTTGGAATTAAAAGGGGAGGAAACCTTTCAATTCACTGATTCATATGTGACATAATTTTCAAGCAAATAGTATGAGTACAGGGGAAGCTTCACAGACATTGGATACAAGCACAGTGCCAGAAAAGGAGGAAAAAAATAAGACATTGTCAGGTGAGTATTAAAACTGTTTTAAACGATGTTATTAACCCTTGGAATTTTAATGCATGCGTGTACATGTTTTTTTCTCTACAGGAAAACCCCCTGAAAAAGGTGCTTTCTCAAGCGGGAATCACAGATACCCCATTGAGAAAGTGTGGGGTATTTAGATTACATTTGGGTTATGTATTTTTTGTGACTTTGCCTTTTTGTTTGGGATCCTATTTATCCTCAAGGATGAATATGTTTGTATAATATTGTAAATAATTTTTATTACATATATATATATATATATACGTCAAAAAAAGATGCTATATGGTTTTGTAAGTTGTAATTTTTAGAACAATGGGAGTCTATAGGTACATACATATGTCAGTTAAAAGATAGGACATGTTCTACCTTTGTCCGTTTATCAGCCTGATGGACCCAGTACAAGTATATGGGGTTAGTGTTCAATGTCTTGTTTTTAGGCAATGTATCAATTTCACTGACACTAAAAATGGATGAGCAGGTTGGGTAAAGTAAAAAAAGACCAATGAAGTTCATGCTTTTTTTCATTGACAGTTAAAATCTAAAGCAAAATGTATGGTAAAAACTGACACATTGATGGAAAACAGACATTTAAAATTGATATTTTGCCAGTTTTTAATGTCTTATTTATTTTAATAAAATGGTCAAAGTGGGTTGTGTGGGGAAGTGTTTATTGCAATAAAGGGATGTGTGTGTATTTTAACTATTTAACTGCCTATGTTCTTATTCTGGAGTCCAGTTTTAATAGATGTATGCTATCTGTGTTCAAAATGGACAACATACATATAAATTTAATTTCATAATTCTAAAAGATTAAAATTGAGAGTTTTCAGTAGTTGATACTTTTTAACCCCTTCCCAACGCAGGCATTTTTTGATTTTTGAATTTTGTTTTTGATTTCCCACTTTTCAAACCCCATAACTTTTTTATTTTGCTATTCACAGAACCATATGAAGGCTCAGAAGAAGAATCAAATACAGCAGGACGATAAGAAGTCGGAATCAGAGATTCAAGACATGAAATTGAAAAAGTATCAAAGAGACCTTCAAGACCACTTGAATGATAGAGTTTACAAGTGGAGAAAACCAATGGGAATTAATCGATCTCTTTCAGCTTGAACCCACTCAATCGAAACTGCAGAGTCCCAACAATCTGACATCTCCCATAAGTGATGATGAAAACGTATGATTAACACGCGGCAATCAGTGAACGAGAGAAGAGAATGTGGAGAATCTGAGTCTGGAAGAGGAGCAAGATGTAAAAGTGATTAACCTGTCACAGCATCCACTTACTGATGATCAAATATATGTTTTGGGACTGGGATTGACATTTTGCCCGACTGCTTGCTTTTATAAATTTGGTACTATAAAGGATATATTTTTTGTTTGCTAGGAAGCTATTGTTAACTAAACATTTTTCTAAGGAGAATACTTCATCTGTCTTCACAGCCCAGGAGGAATTGGAGGTGCACAGATATAAAAAGATCTACTATTGAAACAACAGGTACAGGTGGGCAGTTTTCCTTTGCATATAAAGAAAAATTCAATCACATTTCTACCCTTGACACTGTGCCCACATGTTGAGATCTTTATAAGATCCACATGTGAAGCCATCATGCAAATAGCTGAATGTGGATATTCTGACAACTTATTCAGATGACAAAGACAAGCACTGTCTGAACTGAGTCAGATGAAAGACGTAGTATCTTAACCTACTGACAAGGGTGGAAATGTACTGGTATGGTTAACTGATGCTTATGAAAAAGAAGCTTTTCGTCAACTTAATGACACCCACTGTTACAAAAGGCTGACCTCCAATCCAACAAAAACTTTTGCAAGAGAGCATCAAAGTATTTTACAGCATGCTCTGTGAAACATCTCTGCCTGTAAGGGTCTCTGCGCCACTCTCTGCTTGCACGCTGCGGCAAAGGAGGCGTGTTCAGTTTGATTCCTCGCGTAGGTTTCTTGTTGCTCAGTCTGAACAGTGTCCTAGACTATGTAATTGATTTTCTGCCACACCCGTCTCCTTCATCTTGGTTTTCCTCTGCTCCACTAATAGTTAATCTCAGCCTTGCCTGTGTGATTGACAGCCTGTCTACCAAACCAGTCTGGGGCTGGTCCAGAGTTTCTATAAACAGGTTGTCGGCCCTCACATGGTCGCTGGTTATTGCTTCTGTGTACCTGCCTTTACTCCGTGTTGTTTTGTTACCTGTATTCCTATTTCTGATCTCTGGTTTTCTCTGTGACTATTCTTTTGGATTGTGATTTTGTACTGCATTGCTCGACTGTTACCAACCCCTTGGCTAGCTGACCTCTCTTTGTTGTGTTTGTCATGTCTGCGTTCTGTGTTGTCACCTATGTTAGGAAGGGACTGTCGACTTGTTGCTGGCAGTCGCCTAGGACAGATTGGGCAAGTAGTCAGGGACAGTGGGGGGGATTCAGCTTTAGGGTCCACTGTCTTGTTGTGCCCCTCCCCCCCAGGGTTCTGCATCAGCACTGGGGAATCGCTCCTCTAGCGATTCCCTTACAGAATAACCAGCCCAAAAAACCTTTGCCTGGTCCACCAGCACCTCTTGTTGTTCAGGGAGATCTGGAATTTAAGGCAGAGAAAATACTGGATCCTTCTAAAACTGGTTTATCTGTTGAGGGTCTGGTGGCCCCTCATAAAGGGGGGGTACTGTAATGTCTCTGCCTGTTCGGGTCTCTGTGCCACCCTCTGCTCACATGCTGCGGCGAAGGAAGCGTGTTCAGTTTGATACCTTGCGTAGGTTTCTTGTTGCTCAGTCTGAACAGTGTCCTAGACTATGTAATTGATTTTCTGCCACACCAGTCTCCTTCACCTTGGTTTTCCTCTGCTCCACTAATAGTTAATATCAGCCTTGCCTGTGTGATTGACAGCCTATCTACCAATCCAGTCTGGGGCTGGTCCAGACTTTCTATAAACAGGTTGTCAGCTCTCACATGGTCACTGTTTATTGCTTCTGCATACCTGCCTTTAGTCCGTGCTGTTTTGTTACCTGTATTCCTATTTCTGATCTCTGGTTTTCTCTGTGACTATTCTTTTGGATTGTGATTTTGTACTGCATTGCTCGACTGTTACCGACCCCTTGGCTAGCTGACCTCCCTTTGTTGTGTTTGTCCTGTCTGCGTTCTGTATTGTCACCTATATTAGGAAGGGACTGTCAACATGTTGCTGGCTGTCGCCTAGGACAGATTCGGCAAGTAGGCAGGGACAGTGGGGGGGGGGATTCAGCTTTAGGGTCCACTGTCTTGTTCTGCTCCTCTCCCCAGGCAGGGGCGTAACTATCGAGGTAGCAGCGGTAGCAGCTGCCACAGGGCCCGGGACATTAGGGGCCCCGGAGCCCTGTGGCAGATGCTACCGCGAACCCCACAAACCAGTAATGATCGTGGTCGCAGGGGGTGCGACCGCGAACAGACCCGGCAGGTTACGGAGCCCGCGGCCAGCTGGAGATGGCTGGGCCCTGGACTATTATGATAGCGGTCGGGGGAAAGCCTGGTTCCCCGACCGCTATACATACTGTTATTGGAAAGGAGTCCTGGCATATTGCAGGCCCCTTTCCAATAGATGGCAGGGCAGGGCACCCAGGGGAGGTGACTGAAAATAATAAACACATACTCTCACCTCTTCTGGGCACAGCGATCTCTCCGGCGCTCCTCCGTCATGACTGAGGCCTGTGATTAGGCCCCAGCGGTCACATGGGGCGCAGCCACGTAATGACATCAGTGCGCCCCCATGTGACCGCTGAGGCCCAATCACAGGCCTCGGCAGCGACGTCGGAAGAGGGCCTGAAGACGCTGAAGACGGCAGGATGGAGCGAGGATGCCAAGGAAAGGTAAGGCAAGGTGAGTATGAATGTTTGTTATTTTTAATCACCTTCCCTTGGCCTCCGATTATTATACTCTGGGGACTGAGGAGACCCCAGAATATAATAATAGCACCGGAGCGGAGGGGGGTTGTTGGGAGCTTATAATACAGGGTGGGGGCCACTGTAGAGCATATCATACTTTGTGGGGGCCACTGTAGAGCATATCATACTGGGTGGGGGCCACTGTAGAGCATATCATACTGTGTGGGGGCCACTGTAGAGCATATAATACTGGGTGGGGACCACTGTGGGGAGCATATAATACTGGGTGGGGGCCACTGTAAGGAGGATATAATACTGGGTGGGGCCCACTATGGGGGAATATAATACTGGGTGGGTACCACTGTGGGAAGCATATAATACTGGGTGGGGACCACTGTGTGGAGCATATTATACTGTGTGTGGGGGGAGAAATGTAGAGCATATAATGCTGTATGGTGGCCACTGTGAAGCATATAATGCTGTGTGGGGGCCACTGTTGAGCATATAATACTATCTGGGGCCTCTGCTGAGCATATTTTACTGTTTGGGGACCCGTTTCGGGGGGAGGGGGGCCCATGTCAAATGTTCGCCTTGGGGCCCAGCCATTCCTAGTTACACCACTGTCCCCAGGGTTCTGCAGCAGCACTGGGGAATCACTCCTCTAGCGATTCCCTTACACTATGGATGACAGTCTTATTTCTAAGCAGATTTTTGAGGGGTTGATTACAGAATATCCGGTTATACCCACAATTTATTTTTTACCCAAGGTCCATAGAAATAAATTCAATCCTCCTAGATAAACGATTGTGTCAGGGGGAGGTGGACTCTGTGAACCTGTTTCTAAGTTTTAATAATAATAATAATAATAATAATAATAATAATAGTCCTTTAATAGTCCCACAATGGGGAAATTCAGTATGTTACAGCAGCAAAGATAAGCAGATACAAATACAAATACAACATGTACAGGAATGTTCCAAGGTAAGAGGCATTACATTGATAGCAGACAGACAGATAGGACGTAGCAGGGGGGGGGGGATTTAACAGGCAGAGAGATATTTCAGTTCTCTGTATGTAATGATCTCCGCTTAGGTCGGTGTTGGTTGTACAGCCTAACCGCGGTGGGGAGGAAAGACTTCCGATAGCGCTCCTTCTCACACCTAGGGTGGAGCAGTCGGTCACTGACAGTACTGCTCAGCGCGATCACAGTCTCATGCATGGGATGGGAGTTATTCTTCTGCATGGAGCTCACCACGGACAGTATCCTTCTGTCACCCACCACCTGCACTGGGTCCAGTGGGCTCCCCAGGACAGAGCTGGCCTTTCTAATCAGCTTGTCAAGTTTATTTCTGTCCCTGGTTGATATACTGCTCCCCCAGCAGGCCACTCCAAAGAAGATGGCTGATGCCACTACCGAGTTGAAGAAAGTTCTAAGAAGTGCCCCCGGATTCCAAAGGCTCTCAGCTTCCTAAGCAGGTAGAGCCTGCTGTGGCCCTTCCTGTACAGGGCCTCCATATGATCTGCCCAGTCCAGCTTATTATTAAGGAGCAAACCCAGGTACTTATAGGTGTTCACAATCTCGATGCCCGTCCCCAGGATGTCCACTGGTTTAGGAGGGCTTCTGCCTTTGCGGAAGTCCACCACCATCTCCTTGGTCTTCCCCACGTTAATCTTCAGGTGGTTCCGGTGGCACCAGTCCACAAAATCCTGGTTCAGTTCTCTGTACTCCCTGTCATCATCGTCTGTGATGAGGCCTACTATTGCAGAGTCGTCAGAATACTTCTGTAGGTAGCAGCTAGATGAGTTGCACCTAAAATCTGCAGTGTACAGTGTGAAGAGGAAAGGGGCGAGAACCGTACCCTGAGGTGCCCCCGTATTACAAATCACGGTACCTGACACACAGTCTTGGGCTCTCATGTATTGAGGTCGATTTGTGAGGTAGTCTAGGATCCAGTTGGAGAGGTGGTGGTCCACTCCAGCAAGGCCC
Source organism: Leptodactylus fallax (assembly GCA_947044405.1). Taxonomy (NCBI): domain Eukaryota; kingdom Metazoa; phylum Chordata; class Amphibia; order Anura; family Leptodactylidae; genus Leptodactylus; species Leptodactylus fallax. The sequence continues at coordinate 8,339,277 of CAMRHE010000021.1, forward strand.
AGCTTGTCCCTCAATAACCTGGGCTGTATGGTGTTAAAAGCACTGGAGAAGTCAAAGAACATTATTCTCACTGTGTTCCCTGGTTTCTCCAGGTGAGACAGAGCCCTGTGCAGAAGATGGATGATGGCATCATCTACCCCAATGCCCGACCGATAAGCAAACTGGAGGGGGTCCATAGCGGGGCTCACTAGAGGACGGAGATGTGTGAGAACCAATCTCTCCAAGATCTTCATCAGGTGGGATGTCAGTGCTACAGGTCTGTAGTCGTTGAGGTCCATAGGGTGGGGTTTCTTTGGAACTGGTACCACACAAGAAGATTTCCATAATTCAGGGACTATTTCCTGCCTCAGGCTCATATTATACATATATGTAATTATACCACACAGCTGGTCCCCACAAGTCTTAATTAGCCTTGCACTGATGTCATCTGGCCCTGCGGCTTTCCTCGCCTTGATCTTTTGCATCTCCTTCCTCACCTGGGCCCGTGTGAAGGTCAGACTGTGGTCAGATAAAGACGGATTTCTGGATTTACTGGTCTGTTGGGAAGTAGCCGCATGGGGTGAATGGGGTGAAGTCATTGTGGTGGGGGGAGCTGAAGGACAAGCTGGGGTGGGAGCAGCTTGTCCTTTACATTTCTACTTGAAACCCCTTGTGTTCACTCCCCTCTTATATTAAAGACTCAACCGAGGCACTACAACATCTTGATGGAGTGACCTTAGAAGAGGATATTTATTTGCATCTATTGAACACCGACATGGATTATTGGCCATTCGTTGTTTTCTTCTCTACAGTGGTCTGTATGTGAATTTGACAGGTTTGATTCTAACACTTTTGGAGTATGTATTAACTCATTGTTTCTTGCTCCAGACAAAGAGGGGGCGGCTTGTGCACCCTCATATGCCAACTTTTTTTGGGGTACTGGAAGAGGAGAGAGAGGTGGTCCAACATTCTCCAAATGAGGGTGAACAAGTAATATCATGGATGATGTCCTTTTCATCTGGCAGGGGACACGTCACCAGATGGATATGTTTCTTGCACAGTTTAATGTCAATAACATGAATATTTGCTTGCTATACAAAGCCACCCAACAAGAATTGGAATTTCTTGATATCAAAATCGAAGTGGATCCATTGGGAACAATATATACCACTGTGTTCCAAAAGGAAATGAATGTTGATTCTCTGTTACGTGCAACATCTGCACACCATCAACATGTTGTTCATGCAATCCCCACAGGTCAATTTATATGGGCAAGATGTATTTGTGATACTGACCTGGATTTTGAGATCTAAGCAATGTTTTCTCACAAGAGGTTACTCCAGAATAGATGTGGAATGAAGGCTTCCAAAAAGCAAAATAAAAAAAATCAAATTGAACTCCTTTCATTCAATCAGCGGACTCAAAAAAACACAACAGCTAAGACTGATTACTAATTTCCATAGCAAATGAAAGGAGATGAGAAATGTTATTGATCAGTTTTAGCCGATTCTCAGACAAGATCCTGAACTACAACTTTATCCAAAAAACCTTTACTGATGGCCAAACGCCACAAGAATCTGAGTAATCTACTTGTAAGGTCACTATGTGCCACCTGTCTCAAAATTTCTATTTTCAAACCCTGGTCCAAAGTGGGGGATTTTCCCATGTGGTCACTGTTCAGCCTGTTCCTTTATGGTTAAAACCAATGTATTTCATGACTCCCAATATCTTCGTCCACTCTTGTCGCAGGGGCGTGATATATTTTTTCAAAAGTCCATGCAGCTTGAATTATGTGGGACTAACCTCTCGTGAATTGAGGATCTGAATACTCGAGCATGTACGTGACATCAAAAAGGCACTAGATCCCTCCATGGAACAATTTACACTGAACCAAAAACCTATTTCAAGACATTACAGAGATGTCCATTGTGGTGGCCCTCTTGATTTTAAGGTAAGAACCATTTATTGTGTTCACCTCAGGAGTAGTTGTAGAGATTTAAAGTGTAACTAAACTTTCAGACAACTTTTATTTTTCTGTCAATATTTGTCATTAATAAATATTGTAATATACTATACTTTATTAACAAATTTTGGAGTCTTTCTGTGAAATCCTACATTTTTTCACTCTTTCTCTTGCTTCTTTATTGAGAGTTGTTCCTGCCTCTCACTGAATGTTACTGTGTAAGGGCTGTGCAAGAGATTGAGAAAATGACAGTGGGGGGGGGGGGGTCACTTCAAACAGTTATATCTCGGACACTATAAAACTTTTGTGTCACATGAAAGATAAGATTCTCTAAATTATTTCCAGAGATATTACTGGTTGAAAACACAGTCAGGATTAGGATTTTTATATCATATATATTATACAGCTGCATATAAATATCCTGTTTTCAACCAGTGGTATCTCTGGAAATAATTTAGATGCACTGCAATTTTAGTATGACACAAAAAGCAAGTTTGTATGTTTTATAATGTCTGAGATATAACTGTTTGAAGTGACCCTTCACCATCCTCATTTTCTCTACCTTTTACACAACCCATACTCTTGTACACAGTAACATTCAGTGAGAGGCAGAAACAGTTCTCAAGACAAGCAAGGGGAAGCTTGAAAAAAATGCAGGATTTCACAGAAAGGAAACAAAAATCAAAAGTTTTCTGAAAATTTAGTTACGCTTTAATAACAAAGTGAAAAAAAAATAACAGATCGAAACAAAATAGATTTACTGTTGCAAACCCTCTCACCCAGGTTCTCAATGAAAAATTGGGAATTCGGTGTTTCCTATAGATGCGTCTGGTGCCCTAGTTTACTCTTACTTTCATCATTGATATATTATTATGTTTTATTTTGGTATGTAGGAATATGTAGTTTGTTACTGGATGGATGGAAATGACCATATAAGAAGAATAAGAATAGGAAATATTTATATGTTTGTGTGTATGTATATGCACACATATTGTATGAAGTGACGATAAGAAGAGGGTAGACCTATATGTACATGTGTGTGCATGTATATACTGACTGTTCATGCCTGCACGCCACTAGGTGCGGATGTGTTTGTATATGTATATATATATATAAATTTATATATATATATATATATATATATATATATATAGATATATATCTTATATATATAAAAATGAGTTTCTGTTCTTTATGTGCGACCAAACGACTGGACCAATCCTCACCAAATTTGGCACACATGTACATCAGGTGTCCGGGAAGATTTTAGACTGGGTCTCAGATCTCTAGGATGTACCATTTCTGAGATACAGTATTCCCAAAAAAATGACCATAATCTGTCAATACAAGCCTGTAAGTCTTTCACTCATATTCCAACTGCCATACACACGGTCACATGTCCCTTATCAGCCAATAGAAGCTCGTAGGCACTTACTCTCCTCAGGCACACTGGTTAAGACCAGGTTTCCATAGCAACCAAGCTATGACCTGTATTAGTCAATAGCAGTTCGCAGGTCCTTAAATATCATATCACGTGTATCAGCCAATTTAAGTTCACATTTGATTTACCAGGTTTCCATAACAACACAGCCATAAATAGACTGTACCTATACTGGACTGCCATACTGGATGTCAAGTGCAAAACTGGCCAATTCTTATGGGGCCACTACACAAACAAAAAATGAAATATACCCAAGCAAAGCCAGGTCACCCCCCCCCACACCCACACAAACCGCATTCCTGCACGAACTATTATACCCCATAGTGGTCCCTACACACACTATTATGCCCTATAGTGACCCCTGCACACAGTATTATGTCCCATAGTGGCCCCTGCACACAGTATTATGCCCAATAGTGGCCCCTGCACACACTATTATGCCCCATAGAAGCCCCTGCACACAGTATTATGCCTCATAGTGGCCCCTGCACACACTATTATGCCCCATAGTGGCCCCTTCACATAGTATTATGCCCCATTCTGGACCACCCACGAACAATTATTATATATCTTTTCAGACCCTAGAGTATAATGATCAGAGACCCAGGGGAGGATATAAACATAAAAAACAATGTTACTTACCTCTCCCTGGCTCTGGCACACTCCCTGATACCTCTTCAATGTTGGACCAGATGTCACGTGAGCCAGGCATGGTTGCTGGAAATGGGCCTCTATACACCTATGTAGATATTGCATTAAAATCAGATGTTTGCAGCTAGAATAGTCATTTACCACATTAACAATGTATAGAGTGTATTTCTGATTCATTTAAGGTTATCTTCATTGAAAAAAACTGTGCTTTTCTTTCAAAAATAAGAACATTTCTAAGTGACCCTAAGCTTTTGAACGGCAGTGTAAATCTATCAGGCATATCTTGAGCCTTTCGTTCAAATGCAGAATCAGTTAAACAAATTCAACATGCCCTCAATAATTGACCACTTGGCACAGCTCTGATAATCTGTGAAGGATGGGACGTAAAAATGAATTCACTGAGGTTTCCTTCCAAAATACAGTATATCTGTCGTAATGGAGCCATCAACAATCTTACAAAGTTTCAGATCCAAAGATTTCAACTCTTGCTGACTAATTATAGATGTTAAATAAATATTCAATTCATTTTGTTGCAAATTCATCAAGAATGTCTGTCTGCAATTTAATCGATTCACTATGCCAAACAAACATGATGTTGATGATGAAACGTATCCAAGTCAAAACACTATCATTGTCAGCATCAGGGAACAATATGTCCTGCTCCCAATATCCCAAAAAGAGATTGGTATATGAGGACCCACAAGTCACCCCCATAGCCACTTCCCATGTCTGTAAATAATAACAATCCATAAAAGTGGGGTAGTTTTTGTTTTTTGCATATGGGTTTTTCTTATTGGACATACATAATAATAAGACAAAAATTGTTTGTAAGGTTTTATGTATTATTTTATTTATTTAATTGTCATTCATTCATATGTTAGTATGTAGGTATATTTTTTGTTTATTTATAGATTGGATGAATTATATTTTATTTACTCGTGTACGGGTTTTGGTTATGCCCTAAACAAATATGACCATTTCATATTACAGATGAAAGGGGGGTGTACACATACATGGGATTGCTCTCCCAAGCTTGCATTACATATAGCGCATTATGGGGCTGGCGGTACGCCAGACTGGCTCTGGCACATTGCCCAGTAACAAGGCACTCTGGGTAATATTAATTAATGGCACATGTACGGCAGTGTGTACAGTATTTAAACCCTTCCCAGCACTGTCCCAGGGCCCCTGATGAAGTGTGGTGCGAAATCCGTGTTGTTGGGTATTTTGAATGACCTGACCTCCTCATCATGTCCTGTTTGGTGCATCTGACCAGGTCATCGCCACTGTGGACTGAGGCTTTGCTCCCAATGCTTGACCCTGACTGGCCCTTGCATAAGATCCCTGCTTGCCTGTACCTTGACCTGGCCTCCTGTCCATCAACGCCTCTTCACACACTGGAGAGCACTATGGCTGCTGTGACCCCGATATATGGTGCCTATTACCAACCTCCAACCTCCTGTCCATTCATGCCTCTCCCTGCACAGTGCGACCCCTTATGCCTGGCACGTGTTACCTACCTCGAACCACTGACAAGCCCAGAACCTCCCTGGAACTAGCAAAGTCCCCACAGAAGATTATGTCTTTGACCGGAAAAACCTCTCTGCTCTCTGATCCCAACTCCTCTTTGGGGACCCACATGGACTGAGGGCGTCCAAACATAGTTCTAGCCATATCTAGCCACCTAGCCACACTCCTACACCTAGCTGTATTGAAAGCTTTGCAGCACTCAGTGCTCTGTATCATGCAGTGATGAATATGAATAATATTTCAATCCCTACTTTCACCATCACTGATATGTCTCGTGTTCCAGCCCACACAAATTTATACACTGTATATGACATCAACACTGTACAGCATCCACCTACCACTGACTATTGGCTGAGAGGCTGTCAGGTGGCGCCAGAATGTCAGAGTGACTCACAAGACACATGTTTCTTCTGTATTTTTACTGTCAATACATGTGGCGGTAGTCATTTTAAAAACCAAACAATTTGGAATATTTTGGTCGAACTCAGTTCATAATGAATCAGTTTGCCCATCTCTACTTAGAACCTAAAAAAATTACAAAAAGTAGTAGTTCTTTGAATCATTGACACAAGTCTCTCTGCCCTCTGCTGCCTCCACCCAGGTGATCAGTGTGTCCCTATCTACCTCTTTCAGACCAGATATGCTCTCCTTATCAGACCCCCTCTACCTGCCTTCTCTGCTCCATCTACATTGGCAGCCTTGTTGCTTTCTGCCTCCCTGAGATGTGGCTATCCTCTTTTCTGCTTCACTCGGCCCTCAGACCCCTGGTTGATGGACCTATGTTTGGGCCTCAGTGGTCACGTCGGTGTCATGACACAAAATGATGGCGACATAACCCAAGTTAAATTATGCTGGTATCATTTTGAGTCAAGACTCTGACATGACTGATCAGGCCTAGCCACAGGCTTCAGCGGTCTCTGACGTCAGTTATGATGTGTATGTGAACAGAAGAACAAGGAGGATAGGTGCTGGAGCCCAGGAGAGGTGAGTAACACTGTTTATTATGTTTAATCACATCCCCTCGGCCTCCACTCATTATACTCTGGGGTCTGAAGAGACCCCAGAGTATAATAATGGTTTGTGGCGATTCTGCATTAGTGCCAGCTTGATTTTTGGCACATTTACTTTAAAAGACGCACTGACTTTTTTCCCTCCACTTTGGATGGAAAAAAGTAAATCATATAAAGCAAAAAAAAATTGTGTGGTTTAGGGGGCGTTCACACTACCGTTGGTGACCATCAGTAGTGTCCGTTGCTATTGTCCGTTACAAGATTTTAGCATCAGACACTAGCTGAACCGTCAGAAATCTGTTAAAATTTCCATTCATTTCAATGGGGTTTTATATTGTGTCCGTTTGTGTCCGTTTGTATCCGTTTACACCCAATCTGTCAGAAGTCGTTTTTTTTCGCGGACAAAAAATCCTACATGCAGGACTTTTTTGTCCATTTGAAATAACGGATTCTTGACGGACATCAAGTGTCCATTATTTTTTTAACATTTAAGTCTATGGGTAACGGACGCATAATGGACAGGAACTGATATCAATCAGTTATTGTCCGTTATTTTATGGCCGTTTTTTTCCTGTGCATGCTCAGAAAGGAGAAAAAAAAAACCCCAAAAAAACGGACAGTGTTAAAAAAAACGGACAGTGTTAAAAAAACGGACACTAACTGATGCTAATGTGTCCGTTTTTTTTAAAATAATCCATTAATTGGATCAGTTAAAGAAACGGACACATTAACATCAGTTAGGGTCCGTTAATGTCTGTTATGATAGGTGTCCGTTTTTTTTTTTTTTTTTTTTTAACGGACACTATCAGAACGGGCATCAACGGTAGTGTGAACCTTTCCTTAGAAGTCATTTTAGTGGTGGTAGACTGTCTTTAATTACCTTCAACCTTGCTTTTTCAGATGGTATATTCTAAAGTTGAAGTTTCAATTTCTTTTTTATCACTTGCACTTTTGCAACTTCTTTTAAAATTGTATTGTCAAAACAATACATCAAATAACCCTCTATGGAATATTCATCCCTTTTTAGCTATCACTAAGTCATGTCTGCCTCCTTACCAGCTAACATTCTTGGACAGCATGTTAATTTCTAACTGTCAGCACATGAATGGAACATGTTTTTATTACAAAAATTGCATGACTTGGCAGAAAGCACACAATCACTGATGCATGCTGAATACTATGCTAATCTCTCATGTTATTAGAACAGCTGCAATAAAAAAGGTTGGATAAATGCAATTTCTTATATACACTGTATATATTTAAATATTTGCTGAGAGCTGCAACAGTTATGGTTTTTCATATTTATGTCTGTTTTTTAACCCCTTTCTTCCACAGCCAACTTTGACCTTTATTACAAATCTGACATAAGTCCCTTAATGTACCAATAACTTCATAATGCATTTACTTATGCAAGTGACTATGAGATTGTTTTTCATAACATAGTATACTTAATGTATGTTATAAATTCTGTATGTTACACTTTTGCATTTTTTAAATGTATTATAAAATGTAAAATAATAAAAAATTTAAAAATTCTAAAACTTTTCTGCCGAAAAATGTCATCATATCAAATAATTGCATCTTTTCTAATACATTAATACATACTGTATATGATTTCTAATACAGGAATACAGCAGCGATTTTCACAGAAAGTCCACAGAGTTTTCCTCTGCGGACTTTCTGCTTTAATTATATCCATACATATAATTGACATGCTGCGATTTACATAAAAGCGACTGTTTTTGAAACTGCAGCATGTCCGCTGCGGATATTTTTCTGCAATGTGTGGATGGGATTAGCCAGAAAAATCGCAGCATTTATGCTACACCCCGGCCTAAATTTGTTATTGCTGTAATCTTATCAACCCATAGAATACTGGTGACATGTCATTTTGCCTGCATAGTGAGATAGTGAGCAGCATAAAAACAAAGACCGTAAGGAAGTTGCACAAACACAGTTTTTCTCCAATTACACCCCATTCACAATTTTTTTTCCAGCTTCCCAGCACATTGTACAGAATATTAAATGGTACCCCTATGAAGTACAACTTGTCCTGCAAAAAGTAAGTGCTCATATAGCTCTCTGAACAGAATAATAAAAAATTCATGCCTTTTGGAAGGCAGGGTGTCAAAAACAAAAGTAGAAAAATTACTTCAGTGGGAAAGGGTTAAATGAAAATACTTATAACACACCTTTAAGTCTTTATAATAGAATATTATTTTATGGAGGTGTTAAACAAGGTTTACATGTTTAAAGGCTCAGATTTACCAGGATGTTGGTTACATCTATCTATCTATCTATCTATCTATCTATCTATCTATCTATCTATCTATCCATTTTTCTATTCAAAGTAATAAGCTGCATTCTTGTAGAAATACTCGATGTCAGCAATGTAACCTGATCCATGGTACAAATTATTAGTCCAAAAGAGGTTGTGCCACTTCAATAAATCCAGTGAAATAACTGGGATACTAGTTCATGTGAAACAGCACACACTATATATATATATACACACACACACACGTGGACAAAATTGTTGGCACCTGTCGTTTAATGAAAGAAAAACCCCCAATGATCACAGAAATAACTTGAATCTGACAAAAGTAATTTGCCAAACTACATGTTGACAAGCCACAAAGCTTCTGGGAGAAAAGTCCTATGGACAGATGAGACAAAAATCTAAATTTTTGGCAAGGCACATCAGCTCTATAAACTGCATAGGTAAAAAATTGTATTCAGCACCAAATCCAAGGCATATTAATATAAAAAATAACTTTTATTTTTCCAATAAAAAAATCACTCCATAGGTCCGGTGGTTAGTAACAGCCTACGCGTTTCGGAACGATGTCCCTTACTCATGGCATAGATCACAAAACCAAACACACAATATTTAAAAGCAAAAACGAAAAAAAACACACCTCTGGGGATCAGATGTCATCATTTAACTAATTAACATATCCCCACAATAGCATATGTCTGCAAACCCACACTTTCCCTCACTGAGTACAAAAGGAATATATCCACATAAATACATATTATGTCACACATATAAAATAAAAAAACAAACAAAAAAAAAAAACATATACATAAGCACAAATGAGTAGATATAAACACTTATAAAGAAAACATCAAATATAAACATAAATAGCGTTAATGTCATTCAAAATATTAAAAAAAAAAAAAAAATTAAATGAACAATAAGACACATCAACATTAACACGATCATAAGACTATAGCGCATAAACGTGTGCCCATGTATAATAAATTCACAAGAAAAAAATTTTACCATTGTCCTTGAAAGAGCTAAATCTTGCTATAATCCAGGACCATTAAACACAGAAAATGAAACTAAACAACAAAAACAATCATGTGACATAAGGTTGATTATATCAACTCCAATTTGTATAATCTAAAGTTTCCATATTCAATTCAGACTACAAGTATTTCTTTTTTGGATTTGATTTTGACAGGAGATGTATCTAGTGGTAGAGTTAACACTTCTGTCTACAGAAAACCATCTGCGGGCAATACCATTCTTCATGCTCGTAGCCATCACCCACAACACACGTTAAAATCTATTCCGGTGGGTGAGCTGACGAGAGTCAGGAGGGCTTGTTCTCTGGATGAAGATTATGAGACACAAAGTCGAGCGGTTACACAACGTTTACGTAGTCGAGGTTATCCACAATGGTCACTGGCGAGGGCGAAAAATATTGTGGATAAAAAGTCGAGATCGGATCTCCTTACACAAAAGAGATCTTCTAAATCCAGTGATCATGACATTTCAAATAGGGATTTGGTTTTTTCAACCCCTTATAGTTGTCAATATCGGGAGGTCATGAAAATAATTCAAAAAAAATTCCAATATTATATCAGGATCCTGTTTTGAATACCATTCTCAAACAAGGAGTGAAATTTACAGTGAGAAGGGGTCAGTCTCTCAGAGACATTTTGTCCCCTAGTATATTTTTATCAACCAACAAGTTGAAAACTACCTGGTTACATACAAACGTTTTTTTTAGATGTGGTAATATCAGATGTGGGTCCTTTAAATTTGTCAAAAAAATGAATTCTTTTCATGATGCCAACATGTCAAGGTCTTTCGTTATACGGGATTTCATGAATTGCGCAAGTTACCATGTAGTGTATATTATATTTTGTGAAACATGTAATCTAAGGTATGTGGGTTGTACAATACGCCCAGTTAAAATCAGGATTGCGGAACATCTGGCCGATTGTAATAAGAGTCCTAATGAGAATGTTTCTAATGCCTCAAAACATTTTATTTGTCAGCATAAGGGCAATGTCACTAGTTTCACTTTTTGTGCAATTGAATATGTGCCTAGACCAGTCAGAGGTGGGGATTGGCGTAGAAAATTATTAAAAAGGGAAGCTTTCTGGATTCTAAAGCTGGGTACTCGGTTTCCAGGTGGGATGAATATTAGATCTGATTTGTCCTATTTTTATTAATTTATTATTCTTATACGTCTGTGATGTCACCATATTACTTTTTATTCATTGGACTAGGAGGGTATATTATGCATTTTATATGTATTCCTGTATAATTTGGTATATATGTGGTAACAAATCAGGGATATGTGATTATAATATATGGGCGGTTTTTGATGTGTGTGGTGTTTCCCTCCTGGCTACTTCTGTAGATTGTGTATGATCTTACAGGAGTGGATCTTTCTCATGGATATTTTGCATTTACTTTCTTGAATAGTCATGTGACTTATCACATGACCTTATGTCACATGATTGTTTTTGTTTAGTTTCATTTTCTGTGTTTAATGGTCCTGGATTATAGCAAGATTTAGCTCTTTCAAGGACAATGGCAAAATTCTTTCTTGTGAATTTATTATACATGGGCACACGTTTATGCGCTATAGTCTTATGATCGTGTTAATGTTGATGTGTCTTATTGTTCATTTAAATTTTTTTTTTTTTTTAATATTTTGAATGACATTAACGCTATTTATGTTTATATTTGATGTTTTCTTTATAAGTGTTTATATCTACTCATTTGTGCTTATGTATATGTTTTTTTTTTTTTGTTTGTTTTTTTATTTTATATGTGTGACATAATATGTATTTATGTGGATATATTCCTTTTGTACTCAGTGAGGGAAAGTGTGGGTTTGCAGACATATGCTATTGTGGGGATATGTTAATTAGTTAAATGATGACATCTGATCCCCAGAGGTGTGTTTTTTTTTTCGTTTTTGCTTTTAAATATTGTGTGTTTGGTTTTGTGATCTATGCCATGAGTAAGGGACATCGTTCCGAAATGCGTAGGCTGTTACTAACCACCGAACCTATGGAGTGATTTTTTTATTGGAAAAATAAAAGTTATTTTTTATATTAATATGCCTTGGATTTGGTGCTGAATACAATTTTTTACCTATGCAGTTTATTACCATTGGGTCCAGACGTCCAGGACCTTCTGTCTTCGTGCACCATTTCTATTATTAACATGGACTGCTGAATATATCTACGGGTGGTGAGCTGTATATTTTGTTTGACTATTATTGCACATCAGCTCTATGTTCGCAGGCGGAAAAATGAAGCATATCTTGAAAAGAACACTGTCCCTACTATGAAACATGGAGGAGGCTCTGTTATGTTCTGGGGCTGCTTTGCTGCATCTGGCACAGGGTGTCTTGAATCTGTGCAGGGTACAATGAAATCTCAAGACTATCAAGGGATTCTAGAGAGAAATGTGCTGCCCAGTGTCATAAAGCTTGGTCTCAGTAGCAGGTCATGGGTCTTGCAACAGGATAATGACCGAAAACACACAGCTAAAACCCCCTAGAATGGCTAAGAGGAAAACATTGGACTATTCTGAAGTGGCCTCCTATGAGCCCTGACCTAAATCCTATTGAGCATCTTTGGTAGGAGCTGAAACATGCCGTCTGGAAAAGGCACCCTTCAAACCCGAGACAACTGGAGGAGTTTGCTCATGAGGAGTGGGCCAAAATACCTGTTGAGAGGTGCAGAAGTCTCATTGACAGTTACAGGAATTGTTTGATTGCAGTGATTGCCTCAAAAGGTTGTGCAACAAAATATTAAGTTAAGGGAACCATCATTTCTGTCCAGGCCTGTTTCATGAGTTTTCTTTTTAAAAAAAATTCTGTTGAAGCATGGTTAAAAAGCAATGTCTGACTTTCATTTGTTCATTTTCATAGAATTTTTATATATTATTACTTTTGTCAGATTCAAGTTATTTCTGTGACCATTGTGAGTTTTTCTTTCATTAAACGAGGGGTACCAACAATTTTGTCCACGTGTATACAAAAAAAACGAAAATGTGTCTGGTCCTGAACCAGAAATTGGCCCGGTACTGAAGTGGTTAAGTATTAGTTTCTTTAATAGTGTAAATGTTATTTTTTCTGATTGTCTTTAGAAGAAAAAACTGGCTTGTATTGCATTTAAAGTGGACCTTTCATGTCCTCATGCACATGTGGTTTTATATACCGCTAGAAAGCCGACAGATACACATGACGGTTTTTCCTGCAGAGCTTTTCACAGAAAGTCCGCAGAGATTTCTCCTGCAGACTTTCTGCTTCAATTATACCTATAGGTAAACCGCGTTTCCATAGGTATAAATGACAAGGTTTTGGAAATCGCAGCATTTCGCAGTGCATATTTTTACGTAATGCGTGGATGGGATTCACTAGAATCTCATCCACTTTGCAGGGACTGTAAAACGCAGCAGCTTTTGCTGCAGCGTTTCTGCCACGGCCAAACCACAGCGTTTATGCGCTGCCTTCAGGTATAGCAAATCTAAAATTGTATTATCTTGTTGCAAAGGGAACCCATGTTAAAGAGTAGATATACAGTATGTATCAGTAAATAATTTTTTTTAGATTCACTAGTAAAATCTAATTATAATTATGTCCATCATATTTTACAATCGGGTATAGTGGGAAGTTGCCAGTGTAAATCTTTATCACTCCACCTGGCTATCCTTGGAGTAATATTAAAAATTGTTTAGGTTTCTTGATTTTACCCCACTATGGAGCTGTGTATACTTCAGGGAATTAAAACAAATCAATAATAATTATTGTGTGACAAAAGGGATTAACCAAATTTCTCATATCCTGCAAGATAGGGAGCTGTTTTAGTATGACAGAAGATTATAACTTGACTCATAGAGATATTTTTTATTCTGGCAACTAAAGTCTGCATGTGACCAACCTAGGTGCCTTCTTTTTGTTTATTGCATCACGAATCAAGCCACACAGCTTAGGTAGGTATGCCCTGGGTATTTAGTTATTTATTTATGTACATAATGCCGCATTTGGGTCATTTACATTATGCTCCTTATATATGAGCAGTATACCATTTAGTTATAATAAACTTCTAGTGCCTGTTCTTCATGCTCTGTTTTGCTTTACACTCTATCCCACTTCCTAGTTTATTCGTGACTTTGCAATATCAGAACTCTGAAACATGACTATATGTGAATTCAACTTGTAAAACTGGTAGGTATCTGTTTGTTACTCGTATACTCGATTTAGTGTCTTGGTGTATGCTGTTTCTTAGAGCATTTCTTATCTGAAACATGACGTCTACTACTCCTCTAAATGACACAACTTTCCTTAACCTGATATCCTTAGATATCACTATTAATAACGTGGATGACCGGACCAAGGGCTAATAATGATATATGTGTATTAAAACCATAATAGGATGGTCTCACTTTCTCATAAGATTCAATGTATATGTGTCACAATATAGAATACGTGTATATGAATTTATTAATATGCATAATATGACATATGTATTCACTATGTTTGATGTAATATATATTGTAGTCTGATGAAGGCCATAGGGCCAAAACGTTACTGAAACTGAATACTCTGCATAAAATCTACTACATGTGAACAATAAAAATCAGCACTTCTTTGCATCACATCAACTGAAGTGGAAATCCTTTATTTATGTTATATATGGAGTAGGACCCTACTTCCACTATCAAATCCAGGAGTGCAATCTACACCCTGATACAATATATTGACCTATTGTGGATCAGCACCCGATTACAGGAATGGCACAATTCATGTTTTCATATAACCATTAAGAGACGGCCAATATCTTGGCACAGGTCACCATCTCTAGAGATTTTTTAAATATAGCTCCAACAGAAACACGCAACAGGGATTTAGAGAAGGATTCCCGTCGTTTAATTAATTTCAAACTTCACTGTGCTACACTGGCAGAATATGTTAAGGTGGAACGAATTCCCCGAGGCCTAAGGATGACAACCGTCCCCACGATCTTTAACCAGTTAAGGACCGGGCCTAAAAGTGCCTTATGGACCAGGCCTCATTTTTCAAAACTGACATGTGTCACTTTATATGGCAATAACTTTGAGATGCTATAACTTACACAAGTGATTTTGAGACTGTTTTTTCATGACACATTGTACTTCATGTTAGTGGTAAACATTGATCAATATTTTTGTATTTATTCATAAAAAATTAGGAAAATTTGAGGGAAATTTGGAAAAAAAATGCAATTTTCAAAATGTAAAATGCTCTGCTTTTCAGACAGATAGTCATACCATCCAAATACGTGAATAAATATTATCTACCATATCTCTGCTTTATATCGGCATCATCTTTTACTCATCCTTTAATTTATTTTGGATGTTAGAAGGCTTACAAGTGTAACAGCGATTTTCCAGATTTACAAGAAAATTTCCCAAACTCATTTTTAAGGGACCACTTCAGTTCTGAAGGGGATTATAAAGGCCTATATATTAGAAACCCCCATCAATCACCCCATTTTCAAAACTGCACCCCTCTAATTATTCAAAACAGCATTTGGGAAGTTTGTTAACCCTTTAAGCATTTCACAAGAATTAAAACAATATGGAGGTGAAATTTAGATATTTCATTTTTATCCAATAATACATTCATTTATCCCTAAAATTAACACATTCAAAAAGGGTTAAAGGAGAAAATGCATCTCACAGTTTGTTGTGCAATTTCTCCCAAGCACAGAAATACCCCACATATGAGTGTAAAATGATTTTTGGGCACACGGCAGTGCACGGAAAAGAAAGAGCGACACTTGGCATTTGAAAAGCAGATTTTGCTGGAATAGTTTTCAGGTGCCATGTCTCATTTGCAAAGCCCCTAGAGTGCCAATACATTGGAAACCCCCTAAAAGTGACCGCATTTTGGAAACTACACCCCTGACAGAATTTATCAAGGGATATACTGAGCATTTTGACCTCACAGCCGTTTCACAGATTTTATTAACATTGGGATGTGTAAATGAAAAATTACTAAAACATCACTTTATCCCCAAAGTTTTCATTTTCACAAGGGGTTAAAGGAGAAAAAGCCACCCACAGTTTGTTACACAATTGCTCCTGAACACGGCAATACCCCATATGCGATCGTAACTTGCTGTATGGGTACATGGCGGGGCTCGGAATGGAAAGAGTGCTATTTGGCTTTTGAAGGGCAGATTTTGCTGGAATAGTTTTCAGGTGCCATGTCTCATTTGCAGAGCCCCCAAAGTACCAATATAATGGAAACCCCCAAAAGTGACCCCATTTTGGAAACTACACCCCTCACAGAACATATCTAGGGGTATAGTGAGCATTTTGACCCCACAGCCGTTTCACAGATTTTATTAACATTGGGACATGAAAATGAAAAATTACTTTCTTTCCAATAAACCATCAATTTAGCCCCAAATTTTTCATTTTCACAAGAGGATAAAGGAGAAAAAGCTCCCCAAAGTTTGTTACAAAATTTCTCCTGAATACAGGAATACTCCCCATGTGGTTGAAATCTGCTGTTTGGGTACATGGTGGAGCTCAGAATAGAAAGAGCGCTATTTAGCTTTTGGAGGGCAGATTTTGCTGGAATAGTTTTCGGGTGCCATGTCGCATTTGCAGAGCCCCTAAAGTACCAATACAATGGAAACTCCCAAAAGTGACCCCATTTTGGAAACTACACCCCTCAAGGAATTTCTCATGGGGTATGGTGAGCATTTTGACCCTACAGTTGTTTCACAGATTCTATTAACATTGGAATGTAAAAATTAAAAATTACTTTTTTTTCCCAATAAACTGTCCATTTAACGACATATTTTTAATTGTTACAAGGGGATAAAGAAGAAAAAAACCCATAGTTTGTTACACAATTTCTCCTGAACACAGAAATGCCCCATATGTGGTCGTAAACTGCTGTATGGGTACATGGTGGGGCTCAGAATGGAAAGAGCGCTATTTGGCTTTTGGAGGGCAGATTTTGCTGGAATAGTTTTGAGGTGCCATGTCGCATTTACAGAGCCCCTAAAGTACCAATACAATGGAAACCCCTCAAAAGTGACACCATATTAGAAACTATACCCCTCAAGGAATGTATCAAGGGGTATTATCATTTTGAGCCTAAAAATGCTTCCCAAAAATTAATGTACAAAGTGAAAATTGACAATTTTAAATAAATATGCCATTTTGGTGCCCAATACGTTGTACCCACTTTGTGGCATCAGAGACATACACTCCTAAAACTATTAAGTGGGCTATCCCGGGGGAAAAAAAATTATATATGTGGGTGTAACCTGCTGCTTGGGCACACAGTAGGGCTCAGACAGGAAGGAGCACTGTGCTTTTTAGCTTTTGAAGTACAGATCTAGAGGGACTTTCTGGAAGCCATGTTGTTTTTGCAGAGGTGCCAGTAAATTGGAATTCCTCAAGAAGTGACCCCATTTTGTAGGGGCAATTTTAGGGTCTTTGCCAATTTGACATGGTGTCCAAAATCCAACAATCTAAATTTATGCTCCAAAAGCCACATAGCGCTCCTTCACATCTGCCCCCTGCTGTGTACCCAAACTGCAGTTTACGCCCATGTGTATGACACTGGTGTACCCAGAATAACGTACTTGGTATAAACTGCTGCTTGGGCACAGCAGGGAAGGAGCGCTATTTTGGTTTTTGAAGCACAGTTTGGTTTTTGGACACCATGCCACTTTTGCAGAGCCCCTGAATTGCCAGTAAAGTGGAATCCGCAGACTTGTGACCCCATTTTGGGAACTACACCCCTGAAGAGATTTATCAAGTGGGGTAGCGAGTATTCTTAACCCTTAAGTGTTGCATTCATTTATTTTCCACAAATGAATGCGCAGCTGGTAATGAAAGGGAAAATTGCAATTTTTCCAGAGATACGCCATTTCAGTGCCCAATATTTTGTGCCCAGCTTTTGTCAGCAGGCACAAACACTCTAAAAACTGTTAAGTGGGTATCCCGGGCACAACATCTTTTGGAGCGTTCACATCTGATACAAGTCGGGCACAACGTATTATGCACTGAAATGACATATTCCTGGAAAAATTGTCATTTTCACCTTTCACAATCAGCTGCGTATTCATTTCTGGAAAATAAATTATAGCAACATTTGGAGGTAAAAAATGCTTACTGTACCCCTGGATAAATTCCTTCAGGGGTGCAGTTTCCAAAATAGGGTCACGTGTCAGGGGATTCCGCTTTACTGGCATTTCAGGAGCTCTGCAAAAGTGTCATGGCGTCCAAAAGCTGTGCTCCAAAACTGTCTAAATCTGTGCTCCAAAAACCAAATAGCGCTCCTTCCCTTCTGTGCCCAGCTATGCCCAAACAGCAGTTTATACCCACATATGACATTAAGTACGTTACCCTGGGTACACCAGTGTCATACATGTGGGTATAATCTGCAATTTGGGTACACAGCAGGGCGCAGAAGGGAAGGACCGCTATGTGGTTTTTGGAGTGCAGATTCAGATGTTTGGTATCTGGACGCCATGTCATGTTTGCAGAGCCTCTAATGTACCAGAAAAGTGGAATCTCCTAGGGAATGACCCCATTTTGAAAAATGCACCCCTCAAAGAATTTATCAGAGGCTGTAATAAGCATTAGTATCCCAGATGTCAATGCACAGCGGATGGTGAACAGTGAATATGTAAGCTGTGCGGAGTACATTGGGAACACCAAATTCCCTACTATTTCCCCAGTAGTTCCTATTATTGGGGGGGGTCACTCTGGGGGGTCACTTCTGGTTTAATATCCCTCGTAAGCTCTAAATCTGGTTTGTACCCTGATATAGGCTCGCACAGCTTATACATTCCCTTCCTGCTGCAGCCAGTTGTGTTCTAATGATTTGGTGATTTTGGGGGTTTTTGTCTTCACATTGTACAAGCTATATTCTTTATTTTTTGGATGATGTAGCCATATGAGGGCTGATTTTTTGCGGTATGATATGCACTTTTTAATGACACCATTTTTTTGGGTGTCTATAGCTTATTGAATAAATTATATTAACTCTTTCTGGGTGGATTAAAAAAAAATATCAATTCTGGAATTGGTTTTTACCTTTTAATTTTTTTGCCGTGTGGCTCACAGCAAAGTAACATGTTACCTTTATTCTGCGGGTTGGTACGATTACGGCGATACCTCATTTATATTTTTTTTTTTATGCGTTACTAATTCTGCAGAACAAAAACCCATTTGTGGACATAAATCAATTGTTTTTGCATCACCATCTTCTCAGATGCGTAACATTTTTATTTTTCGGTTGACAGACTTGGTTTAGGGCTTATTTTTTGCGGGAGGACATGCACTTTTTATTGCCATTATTTTGAGGTACATATGAGTTTTTGATCACTTTTTATAGCATTTTTTTGTAAGCGAGATAGTCAAAAATCATTACTTCCAGCCTTTTTTTTCCGGTTTTTTTTTTCGACGTTCACCGTGTATGTTAAATATTGTTTCAGCTTTATTGTACAGGTTGTTATGGACGCGGCGATACCAAATATGTGTTGTTTTTATTAATTTTTTAGGTTTTTTTTTATATAATTCATTTTATATAGGAAAAGGGATTTTTGGGGGCTTTATAACTTTATTATTTTTTTTTTTACACACTTTATTTTTTTTTTTTAACTTTTTTTTACATTTTTTACCTGTACTATAAGGACACCTGAGCCAGCGATGCTCTGATCCTGGCTCAGTATTATAAACTGCAATACACGAGCATACTCTTGTTTTGCAGTCTATACAAGAATGTCAGCCGATGTAGACGCATCGGCTGACTTCTTGACATCCCGGCAGGATCAACCAGGTAGTGGGGGCTTCAGGCAGCCTGGGGTCACTGGCCATACCCCGGGCTACAGAAAATAGATATCGGCAACCCCCAATCTCGCCGCGGGGGTTGCCAGTGGGTTGCCAAGGGGTTAAAACCTCCGATTGGAACTAAATTCCGACCGGGGGTTATGGAGCAGCGTGTTAGCTGTCAGTTACAGCTAACACCCGCTCCCGATCCCGGTCACAGGGTCTCTGAAGTGCCGGCCGTAAATTTACTATTGGCCGGACTTCAGAGACCAGGACCGCTGGCCGTAAATTTATGGCCGGTGGTCGTCAACCGGTTAAAGATGATAATGAATATACCACACAATTCAAGCAGATTTTGAACAAATGTTCCTATGATCTGATGGTTCTTACCATCTCATTTCTGCAAAAAAATATTATTATTCTTAAACAGCAGATTGAATCCTCTGAACAACAACTAGGGGAACATGCTCACCAGCCGATTTTTCTGCATTTAAAGAAAGACTTAATACTATTCTACAAGAACATAGAAAGGAGGTAGAATTCCAAAAGAAGAAAAAATTTCAAAGGGACTTCGACAACTATAGTAGTAATAGAGTATACAGGTGACAGGAGGGTTACTATTCTACTAGGCAAAACAACCGTAACAGAACCCTGTCACCCGCTACATCCGGCTACATCCAGCAAATGATCCTATTCTCGGGACAGAAACACGACAACCTCATACCGAGGACAACGACGCAATAGGGGAATCCGTAGGGGGAATCATGGAGGCATGACTGGGAGCACTACAATAGCAACACGGTCCCAGGTATGTACACAATCCGACTCTTCCCTAATAGTTAATATATCTTCTAAACCTCTCAGCCCTACCCAACTTAGTGTATTACAGAATGGTCTCTCTTTTTGTCCATCATATAAATTTGACCTTTTTCAATTAGATCTAGATTTACACAGATTTTACAGGACATTAAGGTTGAAGGCCCATTTTGCAGGGGATACACAGGGGAACATTAATATTAGCCCTATTACTACAGAAACCCAATGTTGTATTACAGCAAAAAATCTGGAGCTTAGAAACAAAAGCCTATACACACCACCAAGGAACTCACCCCCAGTAGAAACGGCTATTACACTTATCCAAAGGGATATTAATAAACTTCGTAGGGAGATTGAGAATAATTCTCTCTCCTGTGTTTCTAATTTAACAAATACTGATCGACAATCACTTAAAACCCTATCACAAGACAGCTCTTTGATCCTAAAACCAGCTGATAAAGGAGGAGCACTTGTCATAATGGACAAGGTGGACTATGTTTCAGAGATATATAATCAACTACAAGATACTGAGGTATATGACAGACTACGACAGAACCCTGTACATGCTATATGATGTAAAATACAATCCATCTTACAGAAACACTTGCAACTGGGCACTATAGACAATGACACTGTTACTTTCCTTACAAAACAACACCCTATTACACCAGTGTTCTACACTCTTCCAAAAATACATAAATGCCTTGACAAATCCCCAGGACGACCAATTGTAGCTTCCACAGATTCCATACTATCACCTCTTTCAATTTTTCTTGAGAAATTACTTACCCCTTTGATCAAATCTACTAGATCCTTTCTTCTGGACACCGCTATGTTCTTGAACATCATACAGGGATTGGGGACAATTCCACAAAACTCCCTGCTGGTCACTCTTGACGTAGTTAGTCTATATACGTCCATACAGCACGACAAAGGGATCCTAGCAGTCAGAACATTATTAGAATCCTCAGGGTTTGACACAAGAATTACAACATTATGCATTGACCTATTAAAAATAGTTTTGGAGGAAAACTACTTTCTATTTGAGGATACTTACTATATCCAGAAACGGGGGACCGCAATGGGTTCTAATGTAGCGCCACCTTACGCTAACTGTTATATGGCACACCTGGAAGAACAATATATATAGCAATACCCTTTTCCAGTCACATGCATTAATATGGAAACGATACATAGATGACGTGTTCTGTATATGGAAAGGGGGTCAGGAAACATTAATTGAGTTTACAGATTATCTCAACAGCATCTGGCCCGAATTAAAATTCACATTACACCAAGACTGTCACCAAATCAATTTCCTTGATACCTTGATTACCAAGTGGGGGACAGTTACACTCTGATCTTTACACAAAGGAAACTGATAAGAACAGTCTTTTACACTACAGAAGTTTCCATCCCCCAGCAACTAAGAATTCACTCCCTAAATCACAATTCATGCGGATTTCCCGCATAGTTGATGATCCTGACATAAGAAAACAAAGGTTTCAGGAAATGCATCTTAAATTTAAAGAGAGAGGGTACCCTGATCAGGTCTTAGATAAAGCACTCACACTAAGTACCCAACATTCCATAGACTCCAGGAATGATAAGAAAAAACGTATACCATTTGTACACTCATTCCATCCTTTCGCATATAAGATATACCGTATTATACGTAAACACTGGAGCATCCTCCACACGGCATTTCCAACAGTACAGGAGTTTCAGGAAAATTTCCTGCCCTGTTATAGATGTCCTAAGAATCTTCGGGACCAATTGGTCAGAACTGATATTGGGTCTAAGATCAGGATACCCAGGCAGCTCTTTCTTAATACTCCAAAAAAGGGACATTTCCACGCATATCATGTTTTCAGTGTTCCAACATACTTAAGGGTGAGAACGTGTATCACCCTTAAACGGGACAGGTCTACAAAGTAAGGGAATACTTTACATGTGAATCCAATTATGTGGTGTATGTTATCAAATGTCCATGTGGTCTCGCATACGTGGGCGAAACCACCCAGCGTGTGCGAGACCGTATCAAGCAACATAAATCAAACATACGATGCCGTAATCAGTTGTTACCCATTCCCTTGCATTTTATCCAACACAACCATACAATTGCGCAACTGAGGTACCAGGTACTTGAACACGTTCAGGCCCCACGACGTGGAGGGAATAGGATTCAGATGCTGAAGCGCAGGGAAGCATTTTGGAGCCACAGACTACAAACCATAGAACCTCTTGGACTAAATAGAGAGTACGAGATATCCTGTTTTCTATAGATTGAGAGATAATCTGTAAAACTGTGTGATTACACCCTTATGATGGTATGCATATGATCTTCTATTACAAGTATAAATATGGGTAAATATATTTAAACCACTTGTATGGTTTTTTCTATGTATGAATATGTATCTAATTTGTCTTTGTACTAATACATTATCCCATGTTAATTAATAGATACGTTAAAAGGTGTGACCACTACGCATGATGGACATTTCCTCATCTATGACAGTATCCTTTTTCCATCTCCATCTTTACTTCACCAGGTTCACAAATTTAAAGTTTTGTTTATTCTATTGCCCTCTTACTCTAAAGATATTGCTGAAATTATTTCCAATTCGTTGCTTTCAATTTTCTTCCCTTCTTTTCCCTCTTTTGTCGTTTTCATACAAGTTCTATTAAGTCTCTAGCATTTCTATGGAAATAGGCACACTATTGATAACATAGAGGTCTGAGGGTTTCAACCACACCTCCTGATTATACACTTAGAAAACGGCCCACACATTTTCATTGCTCAAATTCTATGCAACCCTTTACCAGGACATATTATTGCTAACACAGAAGTCTGAAGGTTCCAATCATACCTCCTGAATACACATTCTATGTTTATAAAGCGGTCCTTGCGATTATGGAGATAAGATTCACTGTGCATGCGCAACTACGTTCTCGCGCGTAATCGGCAGCGTTATTGGATGCAGGTAAGTATCATGGGGGATTTAAAGATGGCGCTGGAACGCTAGTCCAGCGCCATCCTACATAACGCAGATACCGCTTTACACACCGTAATAGGATGGTGTCACTTTCTCATAAGATTCAATGTATATGTGTCACAATATAGAATACGTGTATATGAATTTATTAATATGCATAATATGACATATGTATTCACTATGTTTGATGTAATATATATTGTAGAGTCTGATGAAGGCCATAGGGCCGAAACGTTACTGAAACTGAATACTCTGCATAAAATCTACTACGTGTGAACAATAAAAATCAACACTTCTTTGCATCACATCAACTGAAGTGGAAATCCTTTATTTATGTTATATATGGAGTAGGACCCTACTTCCACTATCGAATCCAGGAGTGCAATCTACACCCTGATACAACCTAGAAGGAAAAATACATTTCTTATAGAACCAGAGAGTATGCTGCATTCAGTGGCAGACCATATTATATCAAGGTTATAAAAGATATTTTAAGTCAACTCTGGCTCAGTTACATTCAATTCACAAAGGAAATGGGAAATCAATTTTGGCATTCAGTCTTTTTATAGTATTTCTGCCCTGGGGTTTATCATCAGATACCTAGGGTCTCACATGATTGCTTAATTTATGATAATTCATAGACTTTATTACTCGGTCAAATTCCTGATAAATGTAGGGATCTATATTCATTTGAACTGCTCAGTGTACTTGGCTGGAGTGTGACCAAATCTGCTACAGCACCGACTTTTGTCTGTTTTCAGTGGGGGTGCTGAATGACATCAAGTTGATTTTCTTGGCAGCAGAGCTACACTTTCACACAAAGAGTGGGGTTCACTATTGAATTAACAGCCCTAATAACTGACTTTTTGTGGTCACCCAGTCATTGTTTTGTTAAATGCAACCTTTCAAGGGTTTTGCTAGAATGTTGCAGTTTTGTATTGAAATGGTTTTCTGATAAAATAGAATCTATAACCAAGTTAGAGCTAAGTTAAGGGTGGTCAAATCTGTATGTCATCTAGAGCGATGACTCTAAACCTTTGGTACGCATACCCCCAGGTGTACGCCCCGCTATCACCAGGGTGTATGTGCAATGGTGAGAGCAACTGCCCCCCCACGAAGGATGAACACCCACCAGTGCCATCCTCAATTTATAAGTGCAATGAGCACTTTCACTGTGCTACTGTGACGTCAGCATTCAGTGCCAGGAGCAGAGAGCTGGGGAGAGAGTGCTGAGTAATGAATGAAGCTTACCACTTGCTCCCCAGGGAGCCTGTAACAGCAATAAGCACCCCCTCCTGTACTGATGGAAGCACCCATTGCACTTCTAAAGTAATAAAGGCATTCACAAGAATTCAGATGAACCATGGAGCAGAGTGGTAAGTAATTACTGCAGCTTACTACTCGCTCTCAAAGCATAAATGAGTGTGGAGTCACTATGGAGGCCATTATATTATGTGTTGGAGCACTGTGGGGGCCATTTTATTATATGTTTGGACATTGTGTGGGTCATTATATCATTTGTGGGGACCATTATATTACATGTGTAGCACTGTGGGTATCATATTACATAGGTGGCAAGGTGGGAGCCATTATATTACATGGGGGGAACATGCGGGGAACTGTGGGAGTCATTATATTACATGTTATGCACATTGGGGCACTGTGGAGGCACTATGTGGCCGTTAAATACAAGTTACTGTTGACAGAGGCCCCAAAGGAAGCCTTATTTTATTAATATTTATAAGTGATCACTACTTGGGAGGTACTCAGTTTTGACATTTATATGGCACTTTGCTTGAAAAGGTTGAAAAATTCTAATCTAGACAGTCATAACTGCCTCTAGTCAACTCCTTACACAGGAAGGTCAGCAGGCACAATGCTTTTTCACAACAAACCTTTATTCCACCATGATTTTGTTAACATAGTTTAGCAAGGTTTAATAATCTTATAACCTGCACAATATATGGCATAGCCACATTCTATTGGCAATTGACTATTGGCAAAAGTTATAATGATGATGATGATTATTATTATTACTGTTATCAGAATCCAGGTATAAGGAACTTGGAGACCATGTCAACACTGTGAATTCTTTGTTATGTTCCTCAAACCATACTTGAACATTTTTTTGCAGAATAGCGAGATTCATTATCCTGCTGAAAAAGGTTACTACCATTAAGGAATACTATCACCATGAAGGGAATAAAATGGTCTGTGTAACAATGTTTAGATACAGTAGTTAGAATGTGTCTGAATAGCATCCACATGAGTGCCGGGACCCAAGGAACATTGCTCAAGGCATTACACTGCCTCATCACTTAGTGCCTCTTGGATCTTGGTGACATTTGTTCCTCATGTAAGCTACAGACATACACCCAGTATACCCTCTTCTATTGGTCCAAGGTCCAATTTTGACACTTATGTGCCCATTGTAGGTGTAGTATAGAGTACATATATAGTCTATGAGAAGGTATGAAGTAGAATGTAAGCAATGCCAAAGGTTATAACAGACATGAAAATTGAAGCATTTGTTGTTCTTATCATTATTTATTTTTAGAGCACCATTAATTCCATGGTGCTGTACATTACTATATTAATTTCATGGTGATGTACATTTGAAGATTTACAGACAAAATACACAAAACAAGTACAATACTAACAGTGACCAACTACAGTGGTATAGAGGGCCCTGCCTGCAAGGCCTTACAGTTGGTGTGAGTAGAAACTATTCAGATGGTGGTGTGGTTGCAGTAGTGCTATTGAAGGTTGTAGACCTCCCTGAAGAATTGAGTCTTCATGGCCCTCTTGAAGCATGAGCTTGTGGGGGAAAGTGTTTAGAGGCAGAAGGAAAAGTAACACTGATTAGAGATAGGTTGAAGTGGTGTATTAGAGCAGGAGTAAAGACTTCAGTGAAGTTGGGGATGAGGTGTGATAGGATCAAGTCAAGTGCACAGGTGGTGAGGTAGGATTTTTAAGTTGGGATGGTGAGCTTTTCATTTGTGATGGTGGAGAAGCAGGTTATGGAGGAAGAACACTGAACAGTTGAGCAGAGTAGGTTGATGCTCTCTGTGATGGTGTCAATTTTGTTTTTGAAGTAAGAGGCAAAGTCTTCTGCTGAGATAAGTGAGATAATTTAAAGGTATTAAATAACTGCTTGGGGTTGCAGATAGGGAAGATATGAGTGTGGTGAAAAAGGCCTGTTTTACTGAGGTGAGTGAATTCTTGAAGTTGAGAACTCTCTCTTTATAACTGATGAAGTCTTCCTTAGAGTGGCTTTTCTTCTAAAGATGTTCTGCAACCCTTGAAGCATGTCAGGACTGTGTGCCAGGGTTGCCTCTTGATTGATTGAACTCTTGTGTGTGTGAGCTTGGCCACTGAGTAGAGGGCTGAAGCAATGGTGGTATTATAGAAAGAAGTGGCAGCAACTATGTCCTGAAGTGAAGATATGCCAGGAGGTTAAGGTTCCTACGGGGGTATGTTAGTTTCTGGATTGATGGGTCTGCTAAAAGAAAGGGATGACAATGTAAGTAAGTTGTGGTCAGAAATCTTGGTGGGAGAGAGATTGGATAGGGACAGAGGAGGGTGAAGAAAAGATCAAGTGTGTGTCCCCTATGTGGGTGGCAGCGGAGGACATTTGTTAAGTTGTGACATAGATATGTCCTTCCACATAACAGAGAGTTACCTTGTTTTGTTGATTTTATAATTTAACAACAAATCTTTCCTTCTTGTCTTATAGTGAAATATAAAACTGAAAAACACACAGTAGCTGTAGTCACCATTTAGACTCCTGCAGCGTCTTCCTGATTGGGAGTAAAAAAATAGTAGGAAAGACCTTATTTTTTTTTTTTTCTTTTAACATTCTTTTATTAAGTTTTGCAAAAGAAACAATTAGTGATATAAAATGTGTTGCTGGGAGCATCAGACAGTATAATAAAATACAATGAGGAACATGACATGAGATAATCATTGGTTACCCAAAATAGCAGTAAAACAATAAGATAACATATTTGATGTGAGTAAATCAGAAGAAAAAAAGAAAAGTAGAGAAGAGTAGCCAGAACAGAATGAAGAGGTGGTGGTGGTGGTGGTGGTGGATAGCAGATGAAAAGGGTTTCCTGTGTTATCTGTACATGGCAAGTTTTTGAAGACCTTATTTTTTATTCTATCTGAATCAGCAGATACATTAGAAGTTAGTCTTACAAAATGTAAGATTTGGATTGAATTGCTTCTTTCCACAACTGATATTTACTTGTTGGGTGTATTTAATTACCTCACATTCATAGACAGTACCATAGTAGACATCTACCCAGAGGCTAATAACACTGCAAGAAATTGCTCTAAACTTATACCATGAAAAATCTTATAGTTTTATAATCTTATAACTCTGAAATGGATTGAAAATGTGATGAGTTGGTCACTAGATCTTAATAGAACTTCTTTATGATTTTATCAGGTGACTGTAGGGGAAAATAAGCAACACAAAAACTATTGCATTTGGACAGTTCCAGACAAAAACATAATATGCATATTTATTGGCTGCTCAATGGGGAGGAAGTAATAGTGTGCAGAATTGAATTAACATGTCTTTGGATCATACATTTATTAACCACAGCTCTCTAGTGAGCTGGAGTGAGAAGATTTATGACACATAGCCTTCCTCTGTCAGAAAGAAGAAAATAACACTTTTATGGAAAAAAATACAGTAGCAGTTGGTCAACAGTATATAGTGAAAGAGTTACATTGGATGTCAGAGTTTATTCAGGGCTTCATGCCAGATAGACAGTCATTGTTTTTGTAAAAGAGTGGTTTTGTGGACAAGGTTGCGACTTGGTTACATTAAAGTAGGCCCATGTGCTAGTCAATTTCATATGCAGCCGAATGTCAAACATACGTCATTACAGATTTAGAAATACTGTAAGCTTAGGGTAGGAAACCTTCGACATTCCAGCTGTTGACACTACAATTCCCAGCATGCATATTTGCTCTGCTGTTCTTGGAGCTCCCATGGAAATGAATGTTGCATGCTGGGAGTTGTATTTTCACTGCAGCTGGAGTGTCTAAGGTTCTTGATTTTTTTGGATGGCTGGTAGTCTGTGCATTGAAAATGTATTAACCACTGTTCTCTGGTGAGCTGTAGTGAGAAGATTTATGACATACAGCCTTACACTGTCAGTAAGGAAAAAAATATATTTAGAATTTGTCAGCAGTATACAGTGACGGAAGGATTCTGTGATGGAGTCTGTCATGATTACTATATGGGGGTATCAACAGAGTATAGTAATGGTTGTAAGTCTGTATACATTGACATGTTGCACTGAACAAATCTTCACATAAGTCTGGGCCCAGAGGAAAAATGAAAGAGAAATGTAAATGCTGCTAAAACGTAAGGATGAGATGAAGTTGACAGTTGTGAAGAGAAGTTGCCTAGAGGTCCCAAACTAAGCTTTTGCACCAGTTATAATAAAAAGTGTTTATTCATCAAGGTCCTATGCTCCTAACCAAAATCTGTGGCATGTGGGAGGCACATAAAAACAAGATTGAAATCAAAACTTTTTAGTCATATTAAAACACAACGTGCCAGTTACCGCACCTTGTCGCAAACTGAAAGGGACAGAATCCTTGAACTGAGAGACCTTGTCTATCACTATGACAGTTTGCTACACACCTAGGCTGAGGTGGTAGCACTATTCAGAATTTTCAGAATGCCCCAGTGGTTGGAAGAACAACGACAAAGTGAAATGACAGCAAGAGTTTCACAAAGGCAATCTTCTTAATGGACTAACTTTTTGATTGGCAGAATGGTAGGTAGTGATCCACTCAGTACTACAAGTGAAATTGAACATCACAACCCAAGTTTAGAGCAACACTAGACCATCAGAAGGCATAAGCATAACAATTGGCTACAAGCCAAACCTCCTGCTCCAGGTGTTCCATGGACTTCATGCCACTGTTCTCAAAAGCTATCAGGGTGCACAGCAAGATGGCAATGAAGGTCTATCCTCTTCAGCAATGAGTCGAACTTTTGTCTCAGAGTGACAGCCAGAGGTAGATCCGGAGACTACGTGGGCAACGCCATGAAGAGGCCTTCACAAGGGAATGTCACACCAGTCCCAGGATTATTATGTGGGGTGATATTATATATAGTAGCCACACCCCTCTAGTCTCCATTTCAGGTACACCAAGAGCTCGGTGGTACATTTATTTGTTTCAGAAACTATTTCTCCAAAGTGTCCCAAGAGCCTTTTTTTCAACAGGGCAACAACAGATTCTCATGATGCTTATGCTACAGTGAGCAGCCTGATTAGCCTAAACTGGCTACCAGGGCCTGCAACATCTCTGGACTTGCCTCCTATCTAACACATCTGGGATGTCATTGGTCAGCATTTGCAAAGAAAGCTGTCATTAGCCAGTCTTGATGATTTGTGTGCCCAAGTGCATTCCATGTGGCCTAATATTCCTCAAACAACCATTAATAACCTCATTGATAGCAAGTCATGGCCTGTAAGTGTGTGTATTTCTGCATGTTTTTGCTCATACTTGTTACTGAATAAATTATTTTCTTTTATTTATTTTGCTTCCATTTTTTATCATTTGCATATAATTAACATATCTATTGATCCTTTGATTTCCATACTTTATCCTGTAATTTTTCC
The DNA here is from genome assembly GCA_947044405.1 of Leptodactylus fallax. Taxonomy (NCBI): domain Eukaryota; kingdom Metazoa; phylum Chordata; class Amphibia; order Anura; family Leptodactylidae; genus Leptodactylus; species Leptodactylus fallax. The sequence continues at coordinate 8,369,418 of CAMRHE010000021.1, forward strand.
AAGACTTTTCGTTATTAGTGTTAAAATTTCAATGCTGAGGAGTATATTAACTATTGTTCTTTTAATCTTAGGAAATTGCATACATGTACCATACATGTGTAAACCTTTCCCTTAATGTACAGATGCATCCACCCTTAAACAGGTTGTCCATGATTTTTTATTTTTTTTTGTATAGTCTATCCTGCAGAGTCCTGTTTGCCTCATACTGTATGAGTTGTCTTGGGGTTAAAATTCCTCCTTGCTCCCTCACATTTCTTTTCCTTCAACCTTTTCTGCTTCTGCAACATGGAAGTCATCCTTGTGCCGCCCAGGTACCCGCTGTGTTTCTGCAAAACCTGTGGTCAGTCACACAACACAGATAGCACAATGAACTCGCACATTGTCGTCTGCAAGGGGCCTTAGTTAGAGAATTGCTAATAGGAACTTTACATCCTGTTTTCTAGTAATAGGAAGTTTGATATCATAATAAAGTATATTACAAAAATGTTCAGCACACACACCCTGAAAACAGCAAAAAATAAATAAGTTATATGTTAATAAAATAATTTTATTTTAATTCATTTTTCTTTGGATTAAAATTTATCACATATTAAATGGTAGCAAATTTATTATAGATCACGTGGACTTCCGTAAGAGTGTTCTGTGTCTTTGTTTTCCATTAGCCAAACTTCATATTTACAGTGACATTTGGCTAATAGAAGAGTACAAATATCCCCATACTTTGCTGCACTTAGACAGATGAGTATAATTTATTAATGTGCATAAGATTTTACAATGTCATCCATATGTTGCAGAAGTTTTTCACATGGAAGCTGACCTGATGTGATGTTGTATGTTTTTGCATGATCTAAAAGTGTAAAAAAATGTTTAAACATGAAACAATCTCTAACTACTTCCCGACACTGCACTGCCTATTCACATGCAGTGCAACTTTTTACTAGGACAAGAATAGGGGTTCTGTAATACCCCTGTAAATAGCAGTAGGGGGTACCCTCTATCACTTGCAACATATCACCTCTTTCTTTGCTGAAACTTACCTGACTAGCATGGCTATTGGGTTTGTGATCACCAAGATTCATTAATTAAAGTACATTACCTGTGATCTCCTTTCCTTGGTGTTGTGATTGTCATTGCCGGTAACAACAAAGCATAGGTTATTACCAGCAATCACATCCAGGACACCAGGGCAAGGAGATGAGAGAATCCCCACTTACATTTATTACATAATCAGTCTAATGTATGTATGATGGCTCCTCCGATCACGAGAGAGCAGATACATTTGCTTATTATGTAGCATTGACAGTTGAAACACCAGCGGAGAGGGGAACTTTGGGGCCTAATTCTGGACAATAAGGGGTTAATGCTGGGTAATCAGTATGTAGATTACCTAGAATGTATCTGCTCTCTCCCGGTCATCTCTCCATGGCGTTCAGGCTGTGATTGCAGATAATAACAAAGCCCATCACAGCCTGAACACCAGGGAAAGGAGATTGGGACAGAGCAGATACAGTACATTTATTACATAATCAACATAATAACAGTATGAGAGCTCCTCCATAAATTGAGGGCTCCTCTGTACTGTACTGTCTGTACTGTACAGACAATTTAGTCACATCACACAGCACTTTTTTTTATACGTATCTGGCATAATTTAAGTATTTTTTTTCCAAAAACTATCCAAAACCTAGTGAACTTATAAACACTAACTCTGCAATTCAGTTTTTGTTGCATATAAGTGGTACAGTACACTCTGGCTTGTTTGTTTTGCCTCGCCAAAACCAAAAAACCCCGGTGTAGTTATATAGACTATACTAGTTCTTCTCCAATTGAATTTTTTTTTTATATAAAAGTGATACAATAAACTTTGTTCTGTTTTTTCCTTTGAAACACCAAAAAAACTCAGTGATGTTACATATGTTACACTAGTAAATCAACAATTTTTGTTCTTATAAGTAGATCAGTAAAATTTGGCCAGTTATTTCCTTGCCAGGAACAGTAAAGTTATATATACTATGCAATCTTTGCATTTGAGCTTTTGTTGCATAAATGGCTTTGCCTGTCCTGTTCCATAAAGTCCTGCCACTGCTACCGGTACTTCTACCTACTACCTCTCAGCCTGACATGTCTGGTGGTCTTTTCCACCCTGTTCTATACTGCTTTTATTGACATAATAAAAAGATTAAAACTACAGCAGCCCCATCACTCCCTGACGTCACATGGGAGATGTAAATCCTGCCCAGGAGGTGTGATTTGCAAGGGGACAGAATGATTATACTGCCATACTGATCCATGCTGCCATAAATTTAGCAGTAGTTACATGAATAGCTGCTGTGAGATATTCCATAAAGTGCAGGTCTTAGAATAAGGATCTAATTAGGACGGTGGAGCTACCCTCTCCCAGTACAATGCAATAAGCTGCAGCTGTTAAGATATGGAGGAGCAACCTGGAAGCCATCCTCCCCATGGCCCTAGTGGGGAGATAAAGAAAATTGCGCTCCGGTGTTAAAAGGAGGTCTCTATCAAAGAGCTGTCATAGAAGTTCCACCCAAAATGGGGTTATAAAAGGTGTATATCCAGTAGATATGCTACATTCAGCTATCTGGGGAGATGCATCTACAGCACACATTTGGGATAGTAGGATTCAGCTTATAAAGGAATTTATTTATTATGCTTACTTATATAGTGCCATCTTATTCCGCAATGCTTTACAGGAATTCTGGGGCATAGCACCATAACACAAAGAAGTTAATTTATTTTTCTTGGTATTGAGCACAAAATGAGCTTTTCTTATCCTGTGACCAAATGATTGACCATAGGTCTAGACACTCTGCCCCCCACCCCCCATCAACTTTTGATGTTTTTCTGATGTAATTTCCTGTATGCAGATAATTTTTGCTGATGTCACTGCTGGGAGTTTTAGATTGATATGCAGATGACATCTCTACACTTGTACAAATTGGAGTTGCATTTAAAGGGAAAACGTAAATTGAGATATTTACTTTTAATTTTTGAAAATATTACTTCTCTTTAAGATAGTTGCACAAAAAAATTACTATATATTACTTTGTCTCAAGAGAAAAAAGAGGTGACATCCAACAGATATTGCAACTTCAATTGTTTGACAAATTGTTAGAAAATCCTAAAGTAAATGTAAGCATGTTACCTGAACTTTCTTTAATGCATTATATTACAATTTTCCTAATCAAAAAAGATAAGTGTAAGCAGTATATTATTTATGCATCTGATAACATGAAATCCTTTTTTCAAGATAGTTCAGCTACAATTCATACTCATATTATTTTTCTATTTACCAGTCATCCATGTATTATTCATACTTCAGCCTTTTGTTTCCTTAATATCTATTTTGTGTACATTAAAATCTGTATAACATGATTAGGCTTTGTAGATTTTATTTTTAATTTATATAAAAATCAGAAAATGCAACTCTGAATAATAAAGTCTTGTGACTATAATTTTCGTTGAATGCTAACTTTACTGTATTTGTCTCTATACAGTTATTTCCATTGCTAAAAACATTATGTATACTATAAATGCCTTTTGTTATCAAGGTGTTAAGTGTACATGGGCAAATCATAAAAAAATCTATTCTGCATTGATTTTCCAATGTACAATTTACTCTGATTTTCTGTAAATCTTCAAGAAAGTGGTTGCTAGTATCAATGGGGGTTTCGTTTAGATACATCAAAAGTAAACAGACATACAGCAAAAGGATGATACAAAAATATGAGAAAGATGGGCTAGACTCAGAACAGAGATAGGATGACAAACATCTGACAAGGAGAAATCTGAATTAAACAATCTGATTTTGCAAATCACTCTTCTGGATGCACAGGGGCATTCCACCGGTCTGCAAAATGCAGAGGGGGCATCCCCTGTAATCACGTCACACGCAGTTATCAAACTCCTGCGCCGCCTCTCTCGTCGCCTTCTGACGCCACATCATTTGCCGTGTCATCGCAATCCAAATCTCGCGCCATCGACCATTTTCATGTGGCCTCTTACAATAGGCCACATGGAAATGGCTGATGGACATGTGCGAGATTTGGATTGCAATGATACGGCGAATGATATGGAGCGGCATCAGAAGGCGACAAAAGACGCAGCGCTGGAGTTTGAAAACTGTGTGTAACATGAGCACAGGGGATGCCCCCTGTGCATTTTGCAGACCGCTGGAACGCCCCCTGTGTATCCAAAAGACTGATTTGCATAATCAGAAAATCAGAAAAATTAAGAAAATGGCGGCGCGGATGAAAAAAAAAGAAAGGTAGGAGACGAATAGCCTTTTTAAAGGCTATTACGACGTGCTGTTAGATAAAAATGGATTTTGCCAATGATAGAATGATTTTAACCCCTTAAGGACCGGGTCATTTTTTGTTTTTGCATTTTCGTTTTTCCCTCCCCACATTCCAAGAGCCATAGCTTTTTCATTTTTCAGTTCACAGACTCACAAGATGGCTTATTGTTTGTGAAACAAATTGTACTTTGCAATGGCACCATTCAATTTGCTGTGCAATGTATTGGGAAGCTGGAAAAAAATTCAGAATGAGGTGCAATTGGAGAAAAAATGCATTTGCGCCAATTTCATATGGGTTTAATTTTTACGGCGTTCACTGTTTGGTAAAAATGACGTTATCTGTATTCTGTGGGTCAGTACGAACACTGCAATACCAAATTTATATAGTATTTGCAATGTTTTGATACCTTTTAAAAAATGAAAAATAGAAAAAAAAATTTGTGTCCCCATATTGTGACACCTGCAACTTTTTCATATTTACATGTATGAAGTTGGGTAAGGGGTATTTTTATGCGGGACAAGATGACATTTTTACTAATATAATTTGGGGAAAGATCTGATGGTTTGATCACTTTTTATTCAATTTTTTATAAGAGGCAAAGTGTTGAAAAAACGCTATTTGGCTATTTTGATTTTTTTTCGCCGCTACACCGTTCACCGTATGGGATAAATATTTTAATATTTTAATAGTTCGGGCATTTTGGAGCGCGGGAATACCTAATGTGTTTATGTTTATTTACTTTTTATATCTGATCTAGGGAAAGGGTTGTGATTTGAACCTTTGTTTTTTTTAATTTTTTTTTATACTTTTAAAAACTTTTTTTTTCTTCTTTTACTTTTATGATCAGGTTTCAAGGTCCCTAGGGGGTCTGACCGCTCATACTATTCACTTCAATACTACTGTATTGCAATGAATAGCAAAATGCCTACCTCTCTATTACACGCTGCCTCTGGCAGCGTGCAATAGATCTAATGCAATGACAAGCCTGGGAGAATTCAATAGGCCCTTGGCTGTCATGGCAACTGATCGCCACCCTCTGATGACATTCAGGAGGGCGGCGATCGGTGAAAAATATTTTTATACGTTTGTAGACCGGTCATTTTCAGACACAAGGATACCTAATGTGTATGTGTTTCACAGTAAATTTTTTAGTTTTATATGTATTCTAGGGAAAGGGGGCTGATTTGAGCTTTTAGTTTTTCATTTTTTTATATTTTTTTAAACTTTTTAAAAGAATTGTTTTTACTATTTTATTAGCTCCCCCCATCTGTATTGCAGTCTATGGGAGATTCGCTACATTACTATTGAGGATAGTCATAGATCAGGATCTCCCCACCAGGGATCCAGCCTGGAATGTTAAAAGTAAGGGGGGATTTTTTTTTTCTTTGGAAGGCCACAACGCAGTGTAATGCTCGTGATCAGAGTGAACTCTGTAAATGTGCATTATAGCGGAGACCTGGTAACTATGGCAGCTGCCCTGCAGCAGAACGACTGCCATCTTTAAAGACTGGGCATCAGCTGTAATAGTACGGCGGATGTAGGGAAGGCATTAAACTAGAAGTTGAGATTTAGCACCAAAAGGCTGACCAATCCTGTATTAATTACAATAACATACTGCATCACAGTCAGTTTGGACTTTTGGAGTGACAATGACAGTTTTTCTGTATTTTTTTTTTTTTTTTACCAAAAATACTATTTCAAAAATGTTTGACAAGAAGATTTGATTTAGCACTGAAAGGTTAACATGGCCTATGAAAATTAAAGTAAAACACCCTGGCAGTTTAACAAAAAAAATACTTAAGATGTATGATTCAGTTGATTTGAAAAAGGTGACCTAGCCAGTGAGAAGTTACAGTGGCTGAATACAGTGAATTACAGTCACACCTTTTTTTTGGACTTACCATGGCAGTAAACTGTACTTTCTTACTAAAAAAAATAATTGCAAAAAAATTTGCAATAAACCTTGACAACTTGTCACTTAGTCATTTTCTTCTGTATTTTCTTGAAAAAAAAAAACTCCATTGGAATAAAAACCTTAACAAAATTAAAATGGGCACTGAAAGGTTGACCTGGCCAGTGTTTGGATAACAAAGTGAATGTCGCAGTTATAGTACAGTTCAGAGCTTCTCCCCTTACTCCTATTATAATGTTGCTGTCCACTGTGCTGGAATTGCATTAACCTGCTCTCTCATAAAATGGTTCCTCTGCTTTCTGCCTAGAATCTTACAGTATATGCTGATATGACATCAGCACTGTAAATTCTCCAGCCGCCAATTATTATTGGCTGCAAGGCTGTCAGGTGATGTCAGAAGCCTGCCTAGGTCACAGAAATTATGTGATCTTCCTCTTCTGCTCGTATAACTGATGTTACATGTTGCAGTAGTCTTTTTTGAAGTTAGTAAATCGGTAAAATTTTGGTCTTGTTAAAATTCAGGTTGGAACCAGTTTGCTCATCTCTAGTTACATTCCATTATATCTTTTTATGTTAGGGGACTTACTTGTTGGAGGCAACATTGCTGACAAACTTATCAAAATGTACTGATATTTTCACATGTAACCCATCTCCAAGTAGGTTAAATTGTGTTTTGTGTTTGAATAATGAAGTGGCCTCCCAATGGGCTGACCCAGGAAAGTAAGGGATCATCATTCCAACCAAACCCTAAAATATAAAAATAATGGTGGTTCAACATAGTATGGTGTCACAGATTGGGGACCATAGCCATTTGGATTTGTATAGATGTTTATGCTCATTCCACCCTGGTAGCAGCAAAAGGACTTTACTATGAGAAACTGCTAAGTATTGTATTTTCTGCTTTTTAATCCTTTTTATTTCAATAACTATTTTGCACATTTTACATTTGTCTATGATTTCTTTATTTTTGAAACTGCTGTTTGTATCTTATCTCACAGAAAATAAATGGTTTCAAACGATAAAACTTAACTTTTAATATTTTAAAAATAAAAATTGCATAAAGGACGTCCACTAATCTACTAAAAGACAGATCAATGTGGTCTGTGCCTGCCTATTCAAAGTTTATTCAGGATTTAAATGTTAGACAGTATTCACACTCTCCAACTTTCCACTGGACCTAGGGTGTAATAAGATACTTTCACCACCCTTAGACTAAGGTTATAGTATCACGGCTGCATCATACAACAGGTCAGTATTTTGTCAGTTACTCTTAGTGCTAGGTAAACCCAAACACCTGGTCCCCACACACAATTTGTAAAGCCTCACTGACTAGACTCCTGCACAGCCATGATATACCTCCACAACCCTAGTCTGTAGTATGTACATATGCCAGTAATCTAGGTACAGGTCACAGTAACTTCATTTCCTGTCATTAAAATGTTATGAACATAAGGGAAACTATGATATTCTGACCCTTATACTCAATAAACCCTTATATTGCAGCCATTACTGATATCCCCTATGTTGACTCCAGGGATATACAGCTACCATTTCCATTAGTGACTCAAGTTCCACCAACTAATCTCCAGGCTAATCAGACTGCCCCAGTCTCCTGTCAGTCCTTCATGTCCCCAAGTGGTATGGCTTGTGGTCAACTAACTCAAAAATAGAAAATAGAAAATAAACTTGCTCTACGCGTTTCCCCTGTGTTATCTATATCAGGTTCATCAGGAGCCAATGCTAATAAACTTATCAGTTGGTCTAAGCTGCTATAAATTTTTATCAAAAATGCAGTTACAACTGCAGTTCCTGGAGCACTGATGGTGTGCTCCAGTGTATAGAGTAGCCGACGCCACACTGAGCCTTGCCTGCTTTATAAAGGTCAGCCCATTCATTCGGTGCCACCCCCTTTCCTAATGCTGTCTGCAGTGAGCCAATAGAAATCACTAGCTCACTCCACCAATCATGCCTCCTAGGGGGTGTGTCCACCTCAGTCCTCTACTGTGTTCATGTGACTGCCGATCATGTGACCACTGAATGTAAACAATTACAGTGATCCAGCGCTAGACGGTGAATCTACTGATTCACATTTGATTTTCACCTCATCTACACAGGCTGCTGATCATCTGGCTGCTGCGTCTCAGCCATTCCGATGATCAAGGGCCAACTGGTAATTTTGTATACTTAACCTCCATTCCTCCATATACCAGGTCATAAACCCAGAGGGGAGATATCCAAAACAGAGTTAAATCCGGATCCATAGTATCCTATCACAACCGTACTCTAAAGGAGTCGGAGGTTAGGTTTAACCCCAGACCGTGACAGCGGATGGATCATAAATCTACCTATCATAGTTCACATACAGTGGGCTCTCCCTTATTGTTCCCCAAACTATAGATAACCTAACCATCCCACTCAGATCCATTTACATACCTCCTAATGGTCAATCCCTACAACTCTAACTCTTTTCTATTTCTCAACCCTCTGATTGCGTACCAAAACTACCGTAAATCATAGCTACGACCCATCAATCACCACAACATTATATTGTAAATCGTACCTCACCACCTAGATTCAGGCAATGCAAAAGATAACGGAAGAGACCCCTAAACGTCTACCCATCTAAATACGGGGCGATAAATGACACGATACACCTCCCATATTTCTCACCCCTATTTATCTTTCTTCAATAATTGGCGCAAAGGATATCAAATCATTGAGGCCTCTAGGTTTGACACAGTTAAACCTAAATATCCATTCCGCTTCCTTCCTCAAAATTGCCCTAGCCCAATCTCCTCCTCGTGGTGATTTGCGTACTAACTCAATGCCCTGAAATCTCAATGTAGATGGGTCACCTCCATGTTTGCTCCAGAAATGTAAACTCAGGGGACGTTCTTCTCTCCTGTTGATATATCCAACATGATCTAATATCCTACGACGTAATTCCCTTTTCGTTTTACCCACGTAGTTCACTGGGCATGGACAGGATGCGACATATACCACACCCACAGAGCGGCAATTAATGAAATCTCTCGTATAATATTTTTTACCCGTAGCTGCCGCCGTAACTTCACGTCCCTTCAAAATAAATTCACAGGCCCTACAACCACCACACCTAAATGTGCCTGCCGGTCTTTCATTCCCCAACCAGGTACCCCCAGACTCCTCTGATTCCAGATGACTATGAACTAGTCTGTCTCTGAGGTTACGGCCTCTTCTGTAGGTGATTGATGGATATTCAGATACCCTATCCCTTAAATCAGGGTCCTGTCGCAGGATATCCCAATATGACCTCAATATGTCAACCACCATTCTGGAACCTTGATCAAATGTCCCGATTAATCTAATGATATTTTGGGGAGGCGGTTCATCTTTTGGTATAAGTAATCTTTGTCTGTCACATTCTGTCGCAAAACGTCTAGCATCCTGGAGCACATTTATCGGGTACCCTCTACTCCTAAATCTTTGTTCTAATAACTGAGATTGAGCATTGAATTCCTGGACCGAAGAACAGTTTCTGCGTACATGTAAAAACTGTCCCTTGGGGATCCCACTACGAAGTGGTCTCGGATGGGAGCTTTCCCACCTCAAGAGATTGTTTGTTGCTGTCTCCTTACGATACAAAGTGGTGGATATATTCCCATCACTCCCAATTGATATACTAAGGTCCAGGAAATTAATATTGTTTTGACTGATGGTCGCTGTGAATTTCAAGTTCAAATCATTAATGTTCAATTTCCTCACAAACTCCCAGAAACATTCCACTGAGCCAGTCCATATTAACAATATGTCATCAATATATCTGAGCCATAGGAGGATGTGTCTAGTCCATTCCTCCCATGCCTCAGAAAAGACGTGACGCTCCTCCCACCACCCCAAGAACAAGTTGGCATATGTCGGGGATGCAGGGCTGCCCATGGCAGAACCCTGCAACTGGTGGAAGAAGCGTCTATTGAACGTAAATACATTCCGAGTCAGGATAAATCTCATCAGTTCCATGACCAACTGATTATGGGAATCCATGTGTAGGCCCCTCATATGTAGGAAATACTCCACAGCCCCACACCCCAAATCATGGGGTATGGAGCTGTATAACGCCTCCACGTCCAGGCTTGCCAATGATGAATTAGCTGTAACCTGTACTCCCTCAAGGTGCCTCAAAACGTCCATCGTGTCCCGGACATACGACGGCAGGGCCAGCACAAATGGACGCAAGATCTTATCCACGTAAGCGCTGGCCCCTTCAGTTATGCCGCCGATGCCCGAGACAATTGGACGCCCCTTAAGGGGGGGATACCCCTTGTGCACCTTGGGGAGACAGTAGAAGGTAACCATACGTGGAAATTTAGGGCACATGAACTCCCATTCCTTCCTACTGATAAGACCATTCTGTCTTGCCTCATCCAGAATGGTACGCAGTTCAATCATGTAATCTGATGTAGGATCAGCACATAAGATCTCATAATTATCCCGTATAGAGAGGATGTCCATGCACATCATCACATATTCATCCCTATTCATCATCACAATGTTGCCCCCCTTATCGGAGGGCTTAATAACAATGGACCTATCCCTCTCTAAATTCAATAGTGCCTTCATCTCTGGGGAAGTCAAGTTCATTTTGTTTCGCTGAGGGATCGTCAACTCCGATAATCTCCCCACTACCATTCTCTCAAAAATATCAATAACTGATGTATCACATGGCGGGGGAGTAGCTGTACTCCTCAAATGGAGATCTGTGAAGGGACCCGGACCCGTAAGGCCCTCACCCTCATTAGACAATTCTTCCAAAATATCTAGGCCTTGAAGATCCTCAACTTCCAGACCTAATTCACTAGACCGTCTCTGTTCTATAATTGCCATAAACTTAGACCAGCGTAACTTTCTGGTAACTAAAGCCACATCTTTAACCCATGAGAACAGATCAAATCGAGTTGCAGGCACAAAGGATAGTCCTTTAGATAACATATGTGACTCTGCATCAGTTAGAACATGTGATGACAAATTGATAATTTGCATCTCATCCTCACTGGACTGAATTAAATGGGAATCAGTGGTGGGCCCATGTGATCTCACTGGGTTTCTGTACGGCCCCGCAATAGATATTGAGTTATTGGGGGCCCTTGGGATAAAAAACCAGTTGCTCCCTGATTTCTCCCTGTTGGAATTCCACTAGTGGGAATCATCCCTCTTTCATTTCGTCCCCTCCCACCTTGAATTTAATGTAAAATTCCTCCCTTTAGGTCTCCCTCCGGTTTCTCTTGATCTAGGTGGTCTATCATTATCAGATGTATCATAATCAGAGGAAGACAAATCACTTGGGGGTTGGGGTACAGCGAGGCCTGCATACGCCCTATTTTCCCTGAACTCCGCCAAATCTCGCTGGAACTGTTGATGTTTACGATGTTTAATAAAATGTGTGTACTTTTCAATATTAGTTTGCAGTTCCTTTTCTTTTTTTGCAAATTCAGGGTCTCCTGAATAGGTTCTGGCTTTAGCTATAACCTCCTTCAGTGTATTAGAACATTTGGTCAGTCCCACTTTTTCTTCTTCCAACAGTAGAGCAATTAATCTCAGGGATGATTCCGTGATCTCCTTCTCCCATTGTGTACACAGACTCACAGATCTAACCCTCCTTGCAGGCTGAATAGGATTTCTCAACCCCCTAGGTATAATCTTATGCTCTAGATAATTCGAGATATCTATAATAACTCAATATCTATTGCGGGGCCGTACAGAAACCCAGTGAGATCACATGGGCCCACCACTGATTCCCATTTAATTCAGTCCAGTGAGGATGAGATGCAAATTATCAATTTGTCATCACATGTTCTAACTGATGCAGAGTCACATATGTTATCTAAAGGACTATCCTTTGTGCCTGCAACTCGATTTGATCTGTTCTCATGGGTTAAAGATGTGGCTTTATTTACCAGAAAGTTACGCTGGTCTAAGTTTATGGCAATTATAGAACAGAGACGGTCTAGTGAATTAGGTCTGGAAGTTGAGGATCTTCAAGGCCTAGATATTTTGGAAGAATTGTCTAATGAGGGTGAGGGCCTTACGGGTCCGGGTCCCTTCACAGATCTCCATTTGAGGAGTACAGCTACTCCCCTGCCGTGTGATACATCAGTTATTGATATTTTTGAGAGAATGGTAGTGGGGAGATTATCGGAGTTGACGATCCCTCAGCGAAACAAAATGAACTTGACTTCCCCAGAGATGAAGGCACTATTGAATTTAGAGAGGGATAGGTCCATTGTTATTAAGCCCTCCGATAAGGGGGGCAACATTGTGATGATGAATAGGGATGAATATGTGATGATGTGCATGGACATCCTCTCTATATGGGATAATTATGAGATCTTATGTGCTGATCCTACATCAGATTACATGATTGAACTGCGTACCATTCTGGATGAGGCAAGACAGAATGGTCTTATCAGTAGGAAGGAATGGCAGTTCATGTGCCCTAAATTTCCACGTATGGCTACCTTCTACTGTCTCCCCAAGGTGCACAAGGGGTATCCCCCCCTTAAGGGGCGTCCAATTGTCTCGGGCATCGGCGGCATAACTGAAGGGGCCAGCGCTTACGTGGATAAGATCTTGCGTCCATTTGTGCTGGCCCTGCCGTCGTATGTCCGGGACACGATGGACGTTTTGAGGCACCTTGAGGGAGTACAGGTTACAGCTAATTCATCATTGGCAAGCCTGGACGTGGAGGCGTTATACAGCTCCATACCCCATGATTTGGGGTGTGGGGCTGTGGAGTATTTCCTACATATGAGGGGCCTACACATGGATTCCCATAATCAGTTGGTCATGGAACTGATGAGATTTATCCTGACTCGGAATGTATTTACGTTCAATAGACGCTTCTTCCACCAGTTGCAGGGTTCTGCCATGGGCAGCCCTGCATCCCCGACATATGCCAACTTGTTCTTGGGGTGGTGGGAGGAGCGTCACGTCTTTTCTGAGGCATGGGAGGAATGGACTAGACACATCCTCCTATGGCTCAGATATATTGATGACATATTGTTAATATGGACTGGCTCAGTGGAATGTTTCTGGGAGTTTGTGAGGAAATTGAACATTAATGATTTGAACTTGAAATTCACAGCGACCATCAGTCAAAGCAATATTAATTTCCTGGACCTTAGTATATCAATTGGGAGTGATGGGAATATATCCACCACTTTGTATCGTAAGGAGACAGCAACAAACAATCTCTTGAGGTGGGAAAGCTCCCATCCGAGACCACTTCGTAGTGGGATCCCCAAGGGACAGTTTTTACGTGTACGCAGAAACTGTTCTTCGGTCCAGGAATTCAATGCTCAATCTCAGTTATTAGAACAAAGATTTAGGAGTAGAGGGTACCCGATAAATGTGCTCCAGGATGCTAGACGTTTTGCGACAGAATGTGACAGACAAAGATTACTTATACCAAAAGATGAACCGCCTCCCCAAAATATCATTAGATTAATCGGGACATTTGATCAAGGTTCCAGAATGGTGGTTGACATATTGAGGTCATATTGGGATATCCTGCGACAGGACCCTGATTTAAGGGATAGGGTATCTGAATATCCATCAATCACCTACAGAAGAGGCCGTAACCTCAGAGACAGACTAGTTCATAGTCATCTGGAATCAGAGGAGTCTGGGGGTACCTGGTTGGGGGAGTGAAAGACCGGCAGGCACATTTAGGTGTGGTGGTTGTAGGGCCTGTGAATTTATTTTGAAGGGACGTGAAGTTACGGCGGCAGCTACGGGTAAAAAATATTATACGAGAGATTTCATTAATTGCCGCTCTGTGGGTGTGGTATATGTCGCATCCTGTCCATGCCCAGTGAACTACGTGGGTAAAACGAAAAGGGAATTACGTCGTAGGATATTAGATCATGTTGGATATATCAACAGGAGAGAAGAACGTCCCCTGAGTTTACATTTCTGGAGCAAACATGGAGGTGACCCATCTACATTGAGATTTCAGGGCATTGAGTTAGTACGCAAATCACCACGAGGAGGAGATTGGGCTAGGGCAATTTTGAGGAAGGAAGCGGAATGGATATTTAGGTTTAACTGTGTCAAACCTAGAGGCCTCAATGATTTGATATCCTTTGCGCCAATTATTGAAGAAAGATAAATAGGGGTGAGAAATATGGGAGGTGTATCGTGTCATTTATCGCCCCGTATTTAGATGGGTAGACGTTTAGGGGTCTCTTCCGTTATCTTTTGCATTGCCTGAATCTAGGTGGTGAGGTACGATTTACCATATAATGTTGTGGTGATTGATGGGTCGTAGCTATGATTTACGGTAGTTTTGGTACGCAATCAGAGGGTTGAGAAATAGAAAAGAGTTAGAGTTGTAGGGATTGACCATTAGGAGGTATGTAAATGGATCTGAGTGGGATGGTTAGGTTATCTATAGTTTGGGGAACAATAAGGGAGAGCCCACTGTATGTGAACTATGATAGGTAGATTTATGATCCATCCGCTGTCACGGTCTGGGGTTAAACCTAACCTCCGACTCCTTTAGAGTACGGTTGTGATAGGATACTATGGATCCGGATTTAACTCTGTTTTGGATATCTCCCCTGTGGGTTTATGACCTGGTATATGGAGGAATGGAGGTTAAGTATACAAAATTACCAGTTGGCCCTTGATCATCGGAATGGCTGAGACGCAGCAGCCAGATGATCAGCAGCCTGTGTAGATGAGGTGAAAATCAAATGTGAATCAGTAGATTCACCGTCTAGCGCTGGATCACTGTAATTGTTTACATTCAGTGGTCACATGATCGGCAGTCACATGAACACAGTAGAGGACTGAGGAGGACACACCCCCCTAGGAGGCATGATTGGTGGAGTGAGCTAGTGATTTCTATTGGTTCACTGCAGACAGCATTAGGAAAGGGGGTGGCACCGAATGAATGGGCTGACCTTTATAAAGCAGGCAAGGCTCAGTGTGGCGTCGGCTACTCTATACACTGGAGCACACCATCAGTGCTCCAGGAACTGCAGTTGTAACTGCATTTTTGATAAAAATTTATAGCAGCTTAGACCAACTGATAAGTTTATTAGCATTGGCTCCTGATGAACCTGATATAGATAACACAGGGGAAACGCGTAGAGCAAGTTTATTTTCTATTTTCTATTTTTGAGTTAGTTGACCACAAGCCATACCACTTGGGCACATGAAGGACTGACAGGAGACTGGGGCAGTCTGATTAGCCTGGAGATTAGTTGGTGGAACTTGAGTCACTAATGGAAATGGTAGCTGTATATCCCTGGAGTCAACATAGGGGATATCAGTAATGGCTGCAATATAAGGGTTTATTGAGTATAAGGGTCAGAATATCATAGTTTCCCTTATGTTCATAACATTTTAATGACAGGAAATGAAGTTACTGTGACCTGTACCTAGATTACTGGCATATGTACATACTACAGACTAGGGTTGTGGAGGTATATCATGGCTGTGCAGGAGTCTAGTCAGTGATGCTTTACAATTTGTGTGTGGGGACCAGGTGTTTGGGTTTTCCTAGCACTAAGAGCAACTGACAAAATACTGACCTGTTGTATGATGCAGCCGTGATACTATAACCTTAGTCTAAGGGTGGTGAAAGTATCTTATTACACCCTAGGTCCAGTGGAAAGTTGGAGAGTGTGAATACTGTCTAACATTTAAATCCTGAATAAACTTTGAATAGGCAAGCACAGACCACATTGATCTGTCTTTTAGTAGATTAGTGGACGTCCTTTGTGCAATTTTTATTTTTAAAATATTAAAAGTTAAGTTTTATCGTTTGAAACCATTTATTTTCTGTGAGATATGAAGTAATAGGGAATGGTGTAGAACCCTCTGTGAGATTGCTGTTTGTATCTTGTATTAAGGCCTAGTTAATAGTTTTGCTTTGTTTCTTTACAGAACATATGCATCTCTGTAGAGTACAGTTTATGTTGTCTCTCTACTGGTAGATTACAGTAAGCACATTGTGTATAGTTTGGATGATGCAGCATCCCCTTTACAATGATCCTTTGATAATTAGGCAATAAGTTCATAACTGGGAGGATACAGTAGACACACAACAAATCTCCCAACACTTAAAACCACAATCTTCCAGTTTTACTTAGTAAATGTGCATAAAACATGGACAATACATAGAAGGATCTATTGCCATGTCTGATGAGCTGGATTACTAATTTTCCTGTTTGGTAGGATATAGCCATTCCTTCACAAATAGGCTTTTCTGTACAATGCTCTGGCATTCTCCAATCAGCAATGAACAATGTTAGAGCTCCTTCTCAGAGGAAAACTTAATGATACAGAACTGTTTGACAGTGTCACAGCATAGAGAAACACTTCTATAATTACCTAGCTAGATTAATTGTCTAATTAGAATACAGTGCACCGAAACTAATGCTGCCCCTAACCGGAGTGTTATAAATGTGTCCTACCTTACCTATTTATTTATTATTTATCCTCTTGGCTGGACATGTGCTGATGTTATGAGATATTTACTTTTTCAAGATATTAGTTCACAATATTGTTTCACAAAATTGTATTCTATATTTGTCTGTATACACCACGCACTTTTTCAAAGGTTTGGTTAGTATGCTGCATTGAATTGGTATTATGAGAAACTGGTCATTACCAGTCATGCCCTTTTCTATCCCTTGGTTGACATATGTCTTTTTTCCACCATACTAACTATGTAACTAAAGATCTAACTATGTTACCAAATTGGAGCTGAGTTAAGGATGGGCACATCTATATGAAAAAAGAACAAAAATGAAAAATGCTGAGTGATTATAAGGAATCCAGATGACAGGTCCTAATTAATTAAGATGAGTGTAAATCACAAAAAATATAACAGTGGCACTAAATTATTATTAAAGTTGTTAGAAAATTGGAAGTGGAACACTGTTGTTAGACATGGGACATCATTAACTAACACTAATAGGAAACAATTTAACTTTCACTGTTTCAATATTTCAAGAATAAATATATGCAATCCAATTATACACTAAAAGGGGCATATATACAATTGATATAAAAATATAACACACAAAATGCTGATGTGGCCATAACAGGTGCAAATGAGCAAAAAAGATTTAATGCTATAATCCAAAAGTTTCATGTAGAAATATTATCAATGGCTTAGTGAGTCCTTATTATGGTAAAAAAGTGGGATATATTTTTAAAACATTCTATTATTCATTGGCAAGCATGTATTCAGAAGCAGAAATAGGTACTTCTTCCCGTATAAATTACTTTTTATTAACCATATTTTTGGGATTATAAAACAAACTTTTCAGCAATAAAAAAAATCCAACAGCGCCAGATCTCACTGATTGCTTTAATAAAGTGCTTTGCCAGATCACTGAATTTGGCTTTGTGTAAGAAGTCCCACCAAGCTAAGCAGCTCTGACAGGACTTTCTTCCTCAGTTCCAGTCTGTGTTACCACACATGGAGCTACACATTTTATAGTGAAAACTACCATTAACCCACACTCTTTTCAGTAGAAGATGAAAACAATAGAATTTCTGTTGGTCTTTTAATAAGTACTGCATAGTGTAGCTCCATCACTTTGCACATGCTTATTTGACGGCATGGCATGCTGGCTGTATACTGGTACTGCTAGAGAGCAGAGTGCTATTCAGTTATACATACATACAGTAGTATACAGCACATACAATCTTGATATGGGACCTCTGTGGGGCTCATAAGTCATTGATTTTAGCTTTTAAAATTCATAATAATAAAAGTTACATTTTGGCACTGCATACTCATTGTTTCAAAGAAATGTATTTTAGTATTGCGGAAAAAAGGCAATTGTTTGCTTTTATGAAAATGTATAAATAAAAATAATGTTATATTTGTGTTTATATGCATAGAGATGCTGCTATATGAAATCCCTCTGCTTTGTGACCCATGACATTACATTACATTACAATTACTTAGATCACCAGTGAAGTTTAATTAGCATAAAATATATTTTTTCCTATTCCTGTTTTCTAAAATGAGGGTGTGTCTTATGGTAAAGTACGTCTTAGAGTCTGAAAAATCTGGTAATTCCTGATTAGATGTTGTATGAGCATAAACAAAAACATCTCTCATCTTTAGTTTTTACCATACAGCTACTGTAAATGGAATTTCTGAAACTTGCACTGCTCTTTTTTATCTCTCATAACTGATTTTGAAGGAATGTCTTTATTTCTGTACTGATGGTGCAAGCCAAGGGATTATGAAGCATTATGTTGGGCTCAATGACTTTGTACTTCTCATAAATCAAAGGGAGCCTGAGGAGCAACCTAGTGTGTGGATTATACATCATTTTCTGAACTAACAGTTCACATTTGTCACTAAAAATAGAGGAAGGAGAGAAGAAAGAAAAAGAAAGAAAAGAATGAAAGAAAGAAAGAAAAAAAGAAAGAAAGAAAGAAAGAAAGAAAGAGAGAAAATATACAATACAGCAATTTTAGCACAATAAACTAATTATTTTCCTCTCCATATAGTTGATTATTAAACTCATAATGACCCGCGTCAGACATATCTATCTCAGATGAATGCTACCTACTAAATTTTAGCTTGAACCTGAAGTTAAATAAGCAATTGCAGCAAACTTAACATCTATCACAAGGGTCAAAAAGTTGCATTTGTATGTTTTTCAATAAATAAAAAACATCTGGATCCATTCCTTTGGACGTACATGCATGAACTTCCTCCTTAACTGTGGTACTGTCTTCCCCTCATTTATTCAACTTTTGTTGCAGCAATTTTTTTTTTTTTACTTCTTTATTGATATTATTTATATTTAACAGGAATTCAAAACACAAAACAATAACCATCAATTACAATTACACAATTACAATTCACATATTTCGACATAACAAAAAAAAGCTTCTACGGAAGAACTTCTACGAAAGAGTTGTATAAAAACTCATTACAGAAACTCTCGATAACATATTCCACATACTTCCTCCTTTATTACTCCCCTTTTATTTTACATGTTAATCACAAGTAAAAAACAAACAAAAACATTTATGGACCTTATCCCATCTGGTTCTCCCACATCCCCCAGGTCTCCCACCAGTCTCTTTCATCCAATCAATACAGTCCTTTTCAATTCAACAGAGGATTGAAATTTCCTCCATTTAACCCAGATTTTAAAAAAATCATTACTGGAAGATATTATTTCTTCCATTCTCACAATTTCCTTACCTTTAGCCAATCACTGTCTTACTGTAAATGATCGCTGCTCCCTCCACATCACCAGAACACATACTCTAGCTGCCTTCAGCAAATGTCCAAATAATGATTTGTTTTATATTGTGAAAAGGGGATATGACTGTGATGCAGAAGGAAGAGTCCATACTCAATGGTACTGTGTTTCCATCTATCTGGCTAATTATTTGTGTTACCTCTCTCCTAAAAGGTTCAAACTACTGACACTCCAATGTCTGACACAGAATATATTCATGATTGAACCACTAACTTGCCTGCATCTCCAACAGTTAGGAATAACAGAGGAAATAATCCTGTGAATCTGTAAAGGCACTCAATACAATCTAGGATTGTACATAACAATACAGGATTTCATAACCTGTTTCTTGCATTTTACTGCACATAGATGAGGAATTTAACAATAGATATACAGTATTTATTTCCTTTGTAAAGAGGAAAAAGAAATCCCAAGATTCGGTTCCTATGAGCTAAAAAAGGTAGGGATTGAATCATTACTTGGTAAAGTCAATAATTTATAAATAATTTAACAAAGTATCCAATGTGTTTGCCTTCTAATACACATCACAATATTCTATTAAATTTAGTTAAAGGGGTTTTCCGAGATTTTATTTAATTTTTTTTTTACAGATAGACAAAAAATGCTCTGAAATTAATTTTTCTAAAAGAGACTACATGAAAATGTCTTACCCTTTCATAGAGTTGTGTGAACAATACAGGCTCTGTTGCAATCACTTCCTTACTGGTCCTGATTATGTGCCGTTCATTGTGCTCATGACTTCAGTTGTTAGCCACAGCCACCATGAGTGTGATGTCATTACTGATGAAAGCAGCATCTGTCTAAACTTTATTGACTGCCAGAGCAGCCAGGAAGAGGTGGGGGCTGGTCCTGAGGACTAGACAAGCCAGCACCTGGTTCACACATCTAGATCACAGCTGTGATTAAAGACAGCAGCAGCAAAGACTGGTAGACAAACACATTTTTATTTGTGTTGTTTAACTATTCAAGCCTCTCCCCTGCCTCCATCAGACAGGCATTCTTCCCATGAATAGTCGGTGGTTTTATGAACACTGATGGACTAGCAGCATAATAGATGCATAGAGAGAGTGAAGGAGATGAATAACATAAGCAATAGATATCAATTCTTGATCATCAACATCATGCATGAGTTCTGCTATGGTTGTGTTCTCTTGGTGAGTTTTTGCCAAAAAATCTGAAAACTACATGCGTTTCTGAACAATGCATGCTGTTTTGAGAAACACATGTGCGGATTTCAAAAACCACATGCATTTATATACACATACAGTACAGACCAAAAGTTTGGACACACCTTCTCATTCCAAGAGTTTTCTGTATTTTCATGACTATAAAAATTGTAGATTCACACTGAAGGCATCAAAACTATGAATTAACACATGTGGAATTATATACGTAACAAAAAAGTGTGAAACAACTGAAAATATGTCTTATATTCTAGGTTCTTCAAAGTAGCCACCTTTTGCTTTGATTACTGCTTTGCACACTCTTGGCATTCTCTTGATGAGCTTCAAGAGGTAGTCACCTGAAATGGTCTTCCAACAGTCTTGAAGGAGTTCCCAGAGATGCTTAGCACTTGTTGGCCCTTTTGCCTTCACTCTGCGGTCCAGCTCACCCTAAACCATCTCGATTGGGTTCAGGTCTGGTGACTGTGGAGGCCAGGTCATCTGGCGTAGCACCCCATCACTCTCCTTCTTGGTCAAATAGCCCTTACACAGTCTGGAGGTGTGTTTGGGGTCATTGTCCTGTTGAAAAATAAATGATGGTCCAACTAAACGAAAACTGGATGGAATAGCATGCTGCTGCAAGATGTTGTGGTAACCATGTTGGTTCAGTATTCCTTCAATTTTGAATAAATCCCCAACAGTGTCACCAGCAAAGCAGCCCCACACCATCACACCTCCTCCTCCATGCTTCACGGTGGGAACCAGGCATGTAGAGTCCATTCGTTCACCTTTTCTGCATCGCACAATGACACGGTGGTTGGAACCAAAGATCTCAAATTTGGACTCATCAGACCAAAGCACAGATTTCCACAGGTCTAATGTCCATTCCTTGTGTTCTTTAGCCCAAACAAGTCTCTTCTGCTTGTTGCCTGTCCTTAGCAGTGATTTCCTAGCAGCTATTTTACCATGAAGGCCTGCTGCACACAGTCTCCTCTTAACAGTTGTTGTAGAGATGTGTCTGCTGCTAGAACTCTGTGTGGCATTGACCTGGTTTCTAATCTGAGCTGCTGTTAACCTGCAATTTCTGAGGCTGGTGACTCGGATGAACTTATCCTCCGCACCAGAGGTGACTCTTGGTCTTTCTTTCCTGGGGCGGTCCTCATGTGAGCCAGTTTCTTTGTAGCGCTTGATGGTTTTGGTTACTGCACTTGGGGACACTTTCAAAGTTTTCCCAATTTTTCGGACTGACTGACCTTCATTTCTTAAAGTAATGATGGCCACTCGTTTTTCTTTACTTAGCTGCTTTTTTTCTTGCTATAATACAAATTCTAACACTCTATTCAGTAGGACTATCATCTGTGTATCCACCTGACTTCTGAACAACACAACTGATGGTCCCAACCCCATTTATAAGGCAAGAAATCCCACTTATTAAACCTGACATGTGTCAATTCCACATGTGTTAATTCATAGTTTTGATGCCTTCAGTGTGAATCTACAATTTTTATAGTCATGAAAATACAGAAAACTCTTGGAATGAGAAGGTGTGTCCAAATTTTTGGTCTGTACTGTATATATATATATATATATATATATATATATATATACACACATACATATATACATACATACATTTGTATATACAGTACCTTGTAAAAGTATTTTGCTGCAGGTTTTTTTTTTCTACTAATTTAATTTCTATTTAGATTTCATTTACATTTAGTTAGAATTGCTGTATAGGATGATATATAGATAGAAGTCTAATAATTGTAATCATCTAAATTTTATTTAGATTTAGATAGAATTGGAATAAATACAGATTTTTCTATATCTATAAAAAAAAATTTCGATAGCTTTTAAGACAGGGTCTTTTATTACTGTAGTACACACACAAGCCATCTCCTTGTGTGCTTCCTGCAGAGCTAAGTGCTGATCAGTGACATATACAGTATTGCTGACCGGCACCTACTCAATTTTTAGCCACAGTTTTTTTTTGTTTTTTTTTGTAATAATCTAAATTTTAGTTAGATTTAGTTAGAATTACTATAAATAAAGAGTCTCTATCTATATCTATAAAAAAAAAATTTACGTAGTTTTTAGGACAGGGTTTTATATAAAAGTAAATTTATAAATATATACACGTGTTGAAGCATAACATACACACCATATTTTAAATAAAGGTTCAATAAATAAAGCTTCGATAATATTTAATTACATGTGTAAAAGCACATATACGTAATGTCCCACAGCTCCCAAACATCCCAAAGAATGTATTCAGCAGAAGAGACGTATGCCTTACTGTCCTCTGACACTGATACAGCCAGCGTGGGAAAAGAGGAAAATGCCACTCCTCTATTTTTCCTCTTCCCCCTCATCATCATACAGTGATGAACAACCATAAAGAAGGTGTCCCAGAACATTTGCTGGGACAGCTTCAGAAATTGCCGACCCAATGTGGACCCCTCCAATATCCCAATAGCGATCCTTCTGTTGTTTACCCTACTGTGTATCCATACATAAATTTACTTCCACATGTGGGATAATTTCATGCTTGGGAAAGATTGCATAACAGATTGTGGAATGCATTTTCTCCTTTAACCTCTTGTATATTTGTAAGTTCTAGGGCTAAATGAAAAAATTTGTGACAAAAATTGAAAAGTATAAATTTCACCTCCATTTTGTTTTAATTGCTGTGAAATGCTAAAAGGGTTTAGAAAACTTCCCAAATGCTGTTTTGAATTCTTTTAGGAGTTCAGTTTTTAAATGTGGTAGTTTTTGAGGGTTTCTATTAGAGAGTTCAGAACTGAACTTGTCCCTTGAAAAATGTGTTTTTAAAGATATGGAAAAATACTGTTTGACTTGTAAGCCTTATAATATCTAAAAAAATTTAAAGGGCAATTAAAGTTTGATGACAACATAAAGCAGAGATATGGTAAATTATATTTATGACGTAATTTGGGTAGTATGACTATATGAAAGGAATGCAATTTCAAAGTTTGAAAACTGCATTTTTTTCTAAATTTTCACCAAATTTCCTTTTTTTTCCATAATTAAAGACAAGACATATCGACCAAAATTTACCACTGACACTAAGTACAATGTGTCACGAAAAAACAATCTCAGAATCTCTTTGATAAGATAAAGAGTCTCAAAGTTATTACCACATAAATACATGTTAGATTTTGAAAAATGAGGCCTGGTCCTTAATGTATTTTTAGGCTTTTTCCTTAAGGGGTTAAAACAATTTAAACTCTGGTTCAAACAAAAGGTATCGATACAAAACAAATCTTTGGACCAAACCACCCAAATATGAATGAAACAAATCTTCAGAGATTCTGAAGCCTAGTACATCCATAATAGTAAGTAACTGTTTCCCAAAATAGTAGTCATCTATCCATGCATTAAAATCTCCAAGTATGATCTACCATTGGTGGCCTAGAGTTAAGACAGACAACAACTCTGCTAATTCCTTTCAGAAATGCTGCACAGTAACCTGTCAGTTAAAAAATAAGTAATAATTTGATGTTTTTGTCTGCTAAAAGTTGAGTACCTATACATTCAAAGGAGATGGTTGCATCAATGTTCAGCATTTTTATCTTTAAACTGAGGCTCCACATTGCGGAAATGCAGCTTTTTTTGTTGCAGATTTTGCTGCTGTTTTCTGAGCCAAAGTCAAGAATGGCTACAAAAGCAATCAGAAATATATAGGAAGTAGTGATACTTCTAACTTCTGATCAATCCACCACTGACTTGTAGCCTCAGTCTTAAGGTGGATTTGAAACAGACAGCTACCCCATCCTTCTTTCTTTCCTGTCTCTCACGGAGCAACAGGTAGTTATTTGGTATTGCAGCTTCCACTATGGGGCCTGAAATTCCATCTAGCCATGTTTTAGTAATAAAAGTTAAATCATGGGACTCAGTAAGATCATGTATGATTATTGTTTTGTTGTTTATAGATCTTGCGGGATTCAACTCTGATGTAGTTTTCTGGAGTCAGAGGTTTTGTGTTTTTAGCCTCAGCCTTGCACTCTTAACTGCAGAAATGTAGCGTTTCTTGGATATTTATTTAATTTGCATGGCTGACTAGTTTGAGAGCAGACAAAATGCTTCCTTTTTACACTCCAGCTGTAGCCTCTTATAGTCTTTTTAAGTATCCCTGAGGATTTAAAAAAAAAGGATTTTATCTGGGTGTAGATTCCATGCAGCCATTGGAGGACACATTGAAAGTATGAGATGAGATGAGTATATGTATTTTGTCAATAGTAATAATTCAGATCTATAGGGTGAGAGGCAGCACTTAGGAGTCTTGGAGTTTATGGAATCATGCTGACATCAAAGAGAATGAGATAACTTCTTGTAGGGCCTAGGTGTGAAACAGTCTTTTAGCACTAATGTGTGAACAGCCAATGCAAATTGGGTTGTTTAGCAATCTGAATTTAATTAAAAACACTTAGGTAAAATTTAGTTCATGCTGTAATGTTGGTATTTTATGACTATGTCAACTGTTAAGAAAATCTAACAACCTTAGATTTCTGGGTTGAGGATAATGAGGTACTTACAGTGATGTCAGTGAGGGTTTCCAGCAGGTCAGCTGTCCAGTGAACATGTGATGATCTATGCAGTTCAGTATGAGGGATTCTTTAGTGTTCAGTTTAATCCAATGTGTATCGCAAAGTCGAATTGCCATCCAGCTGTTTTGATAAAAATTAAAGCGTGGATTTTGTGGTTGTAATGTTGGATTCTTTCATATTTTCTTAGTTACAGTATATGGTACCTGAATTTTCAGTGGAACTTACAAATCATGCAGAGATTTCCAGGGGACATCACTCTTGATGTCCTTCAAAAGTGTTAGTTTATTCTTTTTTGGGGGATAATCAACCCATTTTGTTTGCAGTTCAGAGCAAGGAGGCAGGTACATAGTGTCAACCTATGGCAGTAGTTTAATAAGCAACATTTCCAATGTGGCTCAGGCATGTGCACAAAACCCTCATCCAATTGTCTATATATTAAATCTTTTCATGCTAGTTATGGCACAATCTGTGATGATCTTATATATGCAATGTATATACTAAATAGCATAATCTTTTCACAAGGAACTCTCCTTTCATCTCCTTGCTGAGTCAGAAGAGTTAACTAAGTTGCATGGCTTTTCCATGTTCCATCTGTTATCACAGACACATATCTCTGCGCTGATAATAATACCTCACTCTGTCCAGTGAAGAGACACCAGCAAGTAGATACAAAGAGAGCTGAGAGGGGAGAAGTGCCTTTGCAAAGATTATGCTTGCGAAGGACCCGCCCACCTATTTCCTACATTCCTGTCTCAGCAGCCTCTGCTGCTAAGGGCATGTTTTACTTAGTAACAGGTAGTGGACAGATATTTAAAACATAGGAGACCCCTAGTGCTGTGACTTTCAACATAGCTTTTAGTGTGGAAAGCATCTGATTTATCTGATTTTAATGAAAGTGATTGGCAATTATGTTCAGGATGGAGTATTCTATGAATTGAGCATAAGTTTGTGAAAAGTTAGTGACCATTTAAATGTGTAGGTAGTTCAGGTAGAAATTCTTGCTGTTGCATAGAAGTTGTGCAGCAGAGAAATCTGTGGCTGCCACCTTGGCATCCTTCCCCCAACTCTAAGAATGCAAGATCTAATTTATTATTGTCTCATGATTTTAGACACATTTGTTCCCGGTTTATTGGTCAGTTTATGACTTTTTAAGTTTCACAAGCATGACTTTTGTTTTCTCCAATATACTGTACAGTTGCACAATTGTTTCCTTGCTCACTTTGTGTGCCAAAGAACTCTTATGGATCAATTCCAGTTTAGTTACTTCTGCCACAAATCTGCTGATTTGGCTGAATCTGGGCACTGAAAACTATAGCAGTTGACAGAGAGTGTAGCTGCCGTTTCCTTGCCACACTGCGGCAGCTCCACTCCTGTTATTTAAATTGAAGCAGAGTTACTGCCACTCCAAATCCATTGTCACAGTTTGTGGTGCCTGGATGCAACTAGATCAGCAGATCTGTGCAGGGCCCAGGTGTTGGCCCCCAAAGATTAGAGATGGGCGAACCTCAAGATTATTTTCAGATAGAGCTGAAAGTGCTATTATTATCCTCAGACCCCAAAGTATAATAAGTGGAGGCCCAGGGAAGGTGAGTGAAAATAAAAAACACTTATGCTCACCTTGCCTTACCTGTCCTAGACATCTTTGTGGCATCCGGCGGTCCCTCGGCATTCTCTTGAGGCATTCTCTTCCAAACTTCAACTGACGTCACACACCCCAGGGTCCCACTGAGGTCTGTGGTTGGCCCTCAGTGGTCACAAAGGGCACATCAATGTCACAATGCTAAGACCCACAGGCCTCAGCGGTGACCCCAGGGCACGTGATTTCAGCCAAAGGCCGGAAGAGTGACACCAAGGGACCGCCGGACGCTCAGGAAAGGTGAGGCAAGGCAAATATAAGTGTTTGTTATTTTCCATCACCTCAAATCTAGTTCTAAATGAATCAGTTCGCCCATCTCCACCACAGATCAGATCCTGACGGCATATCCTGTATATAGGTAATCAGTATGAAAAATACATATGGGGCCAGAAAACACCTTTATATTTCCAAGACCTGGACGTAGTCATATTGAATGTAGTGGATATATCCATAGTTATCAGTGCATAATCTGACAAAACAATGTCATCTATAGGTACCCTAATAATTGCAATCTCCGAGATGCAAAGTACATCATGAATAAATCAACTGATATTTTTGCAGTAATTCCTTAAAAGGGATTAGAATATGGTGACGCCAAGATTTTTTTTTTTGCAAACTTTTGGATTTTTTAAGGGATTAAAACATAAAACATATTATATAAGCTTGGTATCCCTATAATCGGACCAACCCACAGAATACAGGTAACATGCCATTTTATTTGCACAATGAATGGCCATAGGAATGTTGCGCAAATTCGGTTTATCTCCATCTCCACCCCATTCTGATTTTTTTTTTCCAGCTTCCCAGTACATCGCACAAAATATTAGGTACAATTTGCGCTCATAGGCCTCTGTGAATGTAAAAATAAAATAAAAAGTTATGGTTTTTGGAAGGAGGGGAGTAAAAAACCAAACATTGAAAAATGACTTCTGCAGGAAGGGGTCAAAGAGTCAATAGTAATCGCTTCCAGGGGAAAAGGTGGGAGACCAGGATCTGTCCATTAGATGGTCCTACACCAAAAAAAACAAAACAAAAACAAAATCATTTCAAGAGTGGGCCATTTGTCCTGGTTCATGACACATTTTTAGCGCTCTTTTTGGTATAGGCAGTTTTGAATGCTATAACAATTTTTTTGTTTTCTTTTATTCAAATATTTTGCATCTCTGTGTAGTGATACATAGGGCTTTATTTTATTTGTTTATTTTTTAATATCCTGAAAAATTTTAAGCAACATTACATTTTTTGTTGTTGATTTCCCCTGTAACTGGGTCTGATACTTTAGCCCCAGTTACAGGTGAAATACAGCCTCCTAGCATTCACAACAGAGCAGGTCTGGGCTATATAGGATCAGATTGTGACTTCCTCTGCCTTATACACAACATTCATTAAGTGTGTATACAGCATTTTGGAAGGCAGGGACAGTAATAAACCATACCTGGCTTCTCTTTGAGGAGCCTGGCCACTCAGCCCTTACTTCTACAGCTGCACAATCTCATGCAGCTGCTAACTTTGCTATCTGCTAACTGAAGCTGCATAGGAAAGGACAGGGAGAAATGTAGCCAGCAACAGACAGATGGGGGAAAACCAACAACCATAGGTAATACTGTACTATACAATTCATCACCCACTGCACTACTCAACCTATCCACCACTGCAGCTCAAAGTATTCAACCCATCATCTGTTGGGGAAGACAGGGGAGAGTCTCATGATTAGTGAAGAAATGAAATTTCACATTTCATGTCAAATTAGTCAAATTATTCATGAGATTTGATTTGGTATGATTAGATCTGGTTTGAATCGAAAATGCCCTGATTGTCATGACAAGTCATGTATTGGATTTTTTGTGCACTAGGGTTTGAATCCAACCAGGAACAACATCTGCATGGAGTTTCTATGTTCTCCCCAAGTTTCTTGTTACTTGTTTTCTTCCCACATTCCAAAGACACAGTGATAGGGAATTTAGATTGTGAGCCTTAGGGACAGTGAGTGATGAAAATGTCTGTAAAGCGTTGCAGAATTTGTTGGTGCTATTCAAGAACGAGAAATAAATAAATGAGTATCGAAATCAGTCTTATGCATATTTCTAAACACAAGGCTAAACATGTTCAGGCAACGGAAGCTGGAAAATCAATGTTAAATCTTTTCAAATCTTCATATGTCAATACAGCAGTGTTAGGTTATTAGCAGGTTATTATGAGATCTACATTTTTGAGTGTAGTATCAGTTTTACCAGTTATATTTTTTATCTTATTACAATTCTCCCATAAAATTTACCAATAACATTGTCCATCACATGATATACTAATTTAAATATAATTTTCTTAATGTTTTGTGGCTTTACGTACAGTGTTAGTTTGTAATATATTGATCTGATTTGTATTAGGCAGAAATAATGATTTTGATTACATAAAGTAATTATAACACTTTTTTATAATTCAATAATTGTTGCTGCTATTACATGCTCTGTTAATAGATATTCTGCACAAATCTTTTGATATTGCTTTCTTCTTATTACAACTGTTCTGATAGCTTCATAATCCAATGCAAAATAGAAATCTTTAATCATTTCTTTGGAGTAGAAATGTATCAGTACTTAGAGGACTACTACTTTCTTTTCAAAGTTCATGTTATTGCATAAGACATATCTTAAAGTTCTCAGCAGTTTTCCATTTCAGTGTGCTAATTCCCTCAAGAATACTACAAACTTCTGAACTCCGGCTGTGATGGTCGCAGCTTAACACAGCTCCGCATCACACATCGCATCTAACGGCTCACAGCATTAGGGCACACCGCCTACCAAAACCAAAGGTCTCCCGAACCTCAAACCAGGAGACATAATAGCTCATATACATTTCTTTCATGTTAAAGATCGCCTTTTGATGGCATCCAGAAAAATGCCCTCTCTACCAGAGCCTTTTGCAAAAGTCAAACTTTTAACAGACTTGTCACAGGCTACCACTGCAAGCATGAAAAAGCTTGCACTGATCACCGCAGTATTGTGACAACACAATATTCTATACAAATGGGGCTTTCTGACCAAAATTGTCATCACTAAAAACGGCAGTACTGATGCCTTCAGTTCTTACGATAAAGGAAAAGACCTTTTCCAGTGGAAACTCCCTCCACCTCCATGTGTCGACATCTACTACTTCCAGAGAGTGAGCACCACCCGTAACAACCATGAAGGGAACTGCCTGTTCCTGTTTTTCCTTTCATCTTTCCTGCAAACCTTCCCCCAGGTTTGCACAGTGTTACCAACTGCCCAGTTATGTAATACGCTCTTTTCTTCCGTTGTTGTGTTACTTTACATACTAATGTTCGGATCTATCCGATACTGTCTCCCCTTCTTCAATTTCTTTGGGCCTACCTGGGTTGTCTCAGTGAAAATGGTTATGTACCCACTGACAAGATATCGACGTACATTGTCAATTAGTTATTTTATGATATGGCTTTTAATGTTGCTTCTTTGGAGAGAGCCTCTCAGATCTGCTGTGGATGTACTTTGAGGGCAGGAATTGCATTTATGTGCATCTCATCCCCCGAAGCTATCACATAGACTATTTCCACATATTTATCACTCCAATGCTCACAAAAAAAAATAGCAGGAGTTCTTATTGCTGTTAAAAACACTGAAACCTTTCAATTACTACACTCTATCTTGGATCCTAAAGGTTGCTTTATACAGTGGGGAAAAAAAGTATTGAGTCAGCCACCAATTGAGCAAATTCTCCCACTTAAAAAGATGAGAGAGGCCTGTAATTGACATCATAGGTAGACCTCAACTATGAGAGACAAAATGAGAAAACAAATGCAGAAAATCACATTGTCTGATTTTTAAAGAATTTATTTGCAAATTATGGTGGAAAATAAGTATTTGGTCAATAACAAAAGTTCATCTCAATACTCTGTTATATATCGTTTGTTGGCAATGACAGAGGTCAAATGTTTTCTGTAAGTCTTTACAAGGTTGGCACACACTGTTGCTCGTATGTTGGCCCATTCCTCCTTGCAGATCTCCTCTAGAGCAGTGATGTTTTGGGGCTGTCGCTGGGCAACACGGACTTTCAACTCCCTACAAAGGTTTTCTATGGGGTTGAGATCTGGAGACTGGTTAGGCCACTCCAGGACCTTGAAATGCTTCTTGCGAAGCCACTTCTTCATTGTCCTGGTGGTGTGCTTGGGATCATTGTCATGCTGAAAGACCCAGCCACATTTCATCTTCAATGCCCTTGCTGATGGAAGCAGGTTTGCACTCAAAATCTCACGATACATGGCCCCATTCATTCTTTCATGTACACGAATCAGTTGTCCTGGTCACTTTGCAGAGAAAACAGCCCCAAAGCATGATGTTGCCACCCCCATGCGTCACAGTAGGTATGGTGTTCTTTGGATGCAACTCAGCATTCACTCTCCTCCAAACACGACGAGTTGTGCTTCTACCAAACAGTTCTACTTTGGTTTCATCTGACCATATGACATTCTCCCAATACTCTTCTGGAACATCCAAATGCTCTCTAGTAAACTTCAGACGGGCCCGGATATGTACTGGCTTAAGCAGGGGAACACGTCTGGCACTGCAGGATCTGACTCCCTGGCGGCGTAGTGTGTTACTGATGGTAGCCTTTGTTATGTTAGTCCCAGATTTCTGCAGGTCATTCACTAGGTCCCCTCATGTGGTTCTGGTATTTTTGCTCACCGATCTTGTGATCATTTTGATCCCACGGGGTGAGATCTTGCGTGGAGCCCCTGATCGAGGGAGATTATCTGTGGTCTTGTATGTCCATTTTCTAATTATTGCTCCCACAGTTGATTTCTTCACACCAAGCTGCTTGCCTATTGCAGATTCAGTCTTCCCAGCCTGATGCAGGTCTACAATTTTGTTTCTGGTGTCCTTCCACAGCTCTTTGGGCTTCACCATAGTGGAATTTGGAGTGTGACTGTTTGAGGTTGTGGACAGGTGTCTTTTATACTGATAACAATGTCAAACAGGTGCCATTACTACAGGCAATGAGTGGAGGACAGAGGAGCCTCTTAAAGAAGAAGTTACAGGTCTGTGAGAGACAGAAATCTTGCTTGTTTGTAGGTGACCAAATACTTATTTTCCACCATAATTTGCAATAAATTCTTAAAAAATCAGACAGTGTGATTTTCTAGATATATTTTCTCATTTTGTCTCTCATAGTTGAGGTCTACCTATGATGTAAATTACAGGCCTCTCTCCTCTTTTTAAGTGGGAGAACTTGCACAATTGGTGGCTGACTAAATACTTTTTTTCCCAACTGTAATTTATCAGTACTTAGAAGACTATTATTTACTGTCCATTAGTTGTACATTGTAAATAGAATACCCCTAAACCATCTTTTTTCCAAACTGTATAAATCCAAGTTTAATAACCTGTATAGATACTGCAAACCACTCAGTTCCTCTGCTATCCTATAGTTCTGCCATGATCTATGCCTCTTTTGATGCACTGGTTGCTAAAGTTGAGATTGCTATCCACTAGAGAAAAGCAAATTAATTTGGCAAGAATCTCTGAATTTCTCAAAAGCACAAATCACTAAAAATGGTGACTGCAATATTACAGATTGGAAGAAGACAAAAAAGAAGGTTCACATGTCCTTGTGTAGCAACCCAGTGGGTTTCCCCATAATGCTTTGCAGGCAGCCCTATGCCAATTATGAGGGATGATTGGTGTGATACGAGCGATGATGACTTAGTTAAGCAGACACAGGCAGTCTTTACTATTAGTGCTGCTGCAACTATACAATTCAAACTCAATGCAGACATTGCCCTTGGGTGGATTCAAACTCAGGACCCTAGTGCTGCAAGGCAACAGTGCCCGCAAGCCCATAGAAGTGAAAGGAGCACTGGTCATGCAAACACTCGTCCTCCTGATCACTGGGGGACCTGGTGGTTAGGCCCACAGTGATAGGACATAATGGCATAATCAATTTAACCCCTTCCTGGCATCCGCCATACTATTACATTGTTAAAGATAGCGGCCACTCCACAAAAAGATGCCTTATGCATCCCTGTACATAAAAAGTTACAGGTGTCAGAATATGGTGACTCCAAGAATGGTAAATAAAAACAAAGCCCTTATGAAAGCCAAACAAACGCAGTTTTTCTCCAATTGAACCCCATTCTGATTTTTTTTTCCATCTTACCAGTACATTGTGCAGAATATTAAATGGTAGCATTACAAAGTAAAATTGGTCCCAGAAACATTAAGCGCTCACATGGCTCTGTGAACGAAAAAATAACAAAGCTATGGGGTTTGGAAGATAGGGAGACAAAAACGAAAATCGAAAAATTCCTCTGGCGCAAAGAGGTTAATTTGTGAAATAATCCTCGTGCTGATAGCTTGTTGCTGCCATCTCAACCAGACATCACTCATCATTGTTTTTCATATATCTAATACTGCCACCACCAAAATTTGGTATATTGTTCAGCATCAAGATAGCATTTATAAAGAATTATTATACTTTATTCTGCGTCAAAATAATAATTTTATTTTTTAAATAAATTTAAATACAGATGCTTATATCTAATAGTGTCACCAAAAATTTAAATATTGTTCTGCATCAAATTTTTATACAGAGCACCAAAAATTGGCATAATGTTCTGCATCAAACAATGTGTACATGTGACAATTTTTTTTTTCTGAAAGTCGTGGTGCCAGTAGCATGGCACTACCTCTTGATACAGACATTATGGACAAGATATCACTCATTGTTTTGCATCTAATTGCTTATAGCACTACGTAAATTTTAAGGAACATTTTTTTCATCTGCTGCGCCAATCTAATGCACATCAGAAAAATAATATGCACCACATGAACAACTAGGTTTAGTTACAGTGGGTACAGAAAGTATTCAGACCCCTTTAAAATTTTCACTCTTTGTTTCATTGCAGCCATTTGCTAAAAGCAAAAAAGTTCATTTTATTTCTCATTAATGTACACTCAGCACCCCATCTTGACAGAAAAAAAACAGAAATGTAGATATTTTTGCAAATTTATTAAAAAAGAAAAACTGAAATATCACATGGTC
Source organism: Leptodactylus fallax (assembly GCA_947044405.1). Taxonomy (NCBI): domain Eukaryota; kingdom Metazoa; phylum Chordata; class Amphibia; order Anura; family Leptodactylidae; genus Leptodactylus; species Leptodactylus fallax. Next base: position 8,403,358 of record CAMRHE010000021.1, read on the forward strand.
ATAAGTATTCAGACCCTTTGCTCAGTATTGAGTTACTTGGTCATAGTTACATGGCCACCACCATGTTTCACTATTGGGATTGTATTGGGCAGGTGATGAGCAGTGCCTGGTTTTCTCCACACATACCGCTTAGAATTAACGCCAAAAAGTTCAATCTTCGTCTCATCAAACCAGAGAATTTTATTTGTCATAGTCTGGGAGTCCTTCATGTGTTTTTTGGCAAACTCTACACGGGCTTTCATATGTCTTGCACTGAGGAGAGGCTTCCTTCAGGCCACTCTGCCATAAAGCCCCGACTGGTGGAGGGCTGCAGTGATAGTTGACTTTGTGGAACTTTCTCCCATCTCCCTACTGCATCTCTGGAGTTCAGCCACAGTGATCTTTGGGTTCTTCTTTACCTCTCTCACCAAGGCTCTTCTCCCACGATTGCTCAGTTTGGCTGGACGTCCAGGTCTAGGAAGAGTTCTGGTCGTCCCAAACTACTTCCATTTAAGGATTATGGAGGCCACTGTGCTCTTAGGAATTCTTTTGTAACCTTGGCCAGATATGTGCCTTGCCACAATTCTGTCTCTGAGCTCTTTGGGCAGTTCCTTTGACCTCATGATTCTCATTTGCTCTGACATGCACTGTGAGCTGTGAAGTCTTATATAGACAGGTGTGTGCCTTTCCTAATCAAGTCCAATCAGTTTAATTAAACACAGATGGACTCCAATGAAGGAGTAGAACCATCTCAAGGAGGATCAGAAGGAAATGGACAGCATGTGAGTTAAATATGAGTGCCACAGCAAAGGGTCTGAATACTTATGACCATGTGATATTTCAGTTTTTCTTTTTTAATAAATTGGCAAAAATATGTACATTTCTGTTTTTTTCTGTCAAGATGGGGTGCTGAGTGTACATTAATGAGAAATAAAATGAACTTTTTTGCTTTTAGCAAATGGCTGCAATGAAACAAAGAGTGAAAAATTTAAAGGGGTCTGAATACTTTCCATACCCACTGTATACCTGGACTGTGCCTTCCTTGGCAGATACCCTGATAATCCTGAGTCCATGGACTTTTGGGTCAGCAGATTGGATCTGTGGCAGTAGCTAGCCCATTTTATTATGAGAGTACTGTCTTATCAATCCTCCCGTATACTGTCAGAGAGACTATTCTGCATGCCAGATGAAAAACTCTACCCCGTTGCACCAGTTCTCCTGAATATGCAAATGCCACAGTTTCAAGCTGGACTGTCAAATTTCCAGTTCTAACACTTTTATATTTACTCACTCCAAATTAACCCTTCTCTGTTAGCCACTTCCCTCACAGGTCATGATGCCTTCATCTAACCCTGCACGACTAAGCACTTTGCATCTATACATACAAAGATGGCTCATATTTCTGCTACCCTATCTGATAAGGATGTTTGGACCACTGCATAAGTACTTTTGCCTCTTGTGTCATCCTTTTACCTCATAGATTGTAACCACATCATTTTTAAAGTTCTGCAGCATATGTTGGCACTATATAAATAACAATTGTAAGCAGGCAGAGGGTAAGATTGTGGATGGCAGGTATCTGCCACTGAGATGGCTAGTATAGGTGAGGTAGTGGCTGGAGTGTGGATCTGGGATTTGGGAGTTACTGCAGGTCCACTCTTATACTCCAGTCCTGGTGTTACTAATCTGAACTTGGTGCCCCAGGTGTGTGCAGCAATTAATGAAGTTAAAGCTGCCAGAGAACAGTGTGGTGTGGCTGTCTCCTGGAACAGAGCCTGCTCAGCTGCTAGGGACATTGCACTGTGTGGAGGACAAACCCAAACCGAACCAACTGCACTGGTGAGGAGCTCCTTTGAACTGTTTCTGTGCCCCTGAAATTAAGGATGGTTTATGTTACCTGTTGTTTTCGTTTCTGCTGAAGTAAGCTGTTTTAAGTTGCCTTTTGTGAACTGTAAACAATAAAACTGGACTTGTGAACTGGTACCTACGCGTGCCTGACTTATGGGGTAGCAAGCCCAATCAGAAGGTCCCGTGTTTACATATGGTGGAGAATGCGGGCATAAACCATTGCTAGGGGCAACAGCCTGTTTGATTTAAAGTTTCCAAGCTGTGAATGTCCTGGGTGAAGACTGCTACAGCAATAAGGAAAGACACCTGGGCCATGGACGAGCTGGTTATACAGTTGGTGCAGGCCAATGTGCAACAGCAGGAGATGAACTTCTTACTAATGGAGTAAATGGCAGTACTTTGAGAAGTGGTGACTGTGCAGCAAGTTGTGACTGTAACTGCTCCAAGTTCTATGGGTGATGTACGGAGCAAAATACAGACTTCACTACAGAAAATGACTACTGAGGATGATGTAGAGGTTTATTTAACTGTCTTTTAATGGATTGCAGACAGAGAAAAATTGCCATTGGAACAGTGGGCTGAAGTGTTGGCTCCATACCTGACAGGAGAGCGCCACAAAAGGCATATTATTATCTCATTTTGCAGGATTCCAACAGCAAACTAAAGGCTGAAATATTAGCTCGCTTGGGGGTCAGTTTAGCAGTCCAGGCCCAGCAAGTACATCAGTGGACTTTCTACCAAGAAAAACCCCCATGGTAACAGATGTATGATCTCTTCCACCTGGTTCATAAATGGTTGCAACCAGAATGTTATGCTAGAGCAGATGAAAGAAAGAGTGGCGATGCTATCGCTATATACGTGCTCTTCCTATGCCAGTGCAGCGCTGGGTTGTCCAGGGAGACCCACAAAATGCAGACGGTCTGGTGAACCTTGTGGAGAGATATTCCACAGCTGAGAACTTTGTCTTGCGACCAACTAAGGAGAAATCTCCTCTGGTGAACCCCAAAGTTCACGCTGAACCCAATAAAAGGTAGTATAAACCAGGGGGAGTGTGGAGACAAGTGCCTGTGGACAAGAAAATGCAGGAGCTGGAAATTAGTTCAAAAATTCAGCCGAGCCAAATAGTCTGCTGGAGGTGTTCTATGAAGGCAGAGTCCATAGAGTGTATTGTAGCTCGCCGGTGCTCCTTGTTTGCACACCCTGTCTGCAGTGCCGTGCCATCTTATCCTGGCAGACCACAGATGTGTCAGGTGTCTGTCAATGGCATCATCGTGACTGCGCTTCTGGACCCAGGAAGTCTGTTAACTCTTGTTAGAGATTAACTTTCCCATGTATTTTGTGTCCCTGGAAAAGGCATGGGAGTTATGTGTGTACATGGGGAAGTTAAGGACTAACCCATTGCTCAAGTGAATATAGAGACTATGTGTGCTAATGTCTCGCACAAAGTGGGTCTTGTAAAAAACCTGTTGTATGAAATTATAATATGACAGGACTTTCCTCTGTTTTGGGAGCTGTGAGATAGAGTGATATCTTCCCATGTTAATAAGCCTACCAAGGTTGATAGTGTGTCTCTAGGGGGTGAACCTGTGGAAAATGGTCTGCACTCTAAACTGGTTGGGGAAAACACTTATGTGCCTGATAATTTTCCTCTAGCAGTTATGGTAGGAGATGAGGCTGAGTCTACAGACTCTGAACCAGCCTTGTCATACGTTGAGGTGTCGAGGGTTAATTTTGGCACTGCACAGTTGCTAGATCCCACCTTAAAAACTGCACTAGAAAATGTGACTGTTCTAAATGGTATTCCCCAGGAGCCATGGGACGATCAGCGGTATCCTTTCTTTGAAGTAGATAACAATCTGTTATAGTGGGTTACCAAAGCAAATAATGAAATTGTGGAACAGTTAGTGGTTCCCAGGCCCTACAGGAAAATGGTATTAGATATGGCTCATTCTCTTGTGTTAGGGGGACACCTAGCTACAGATAAGACCAGGGAACGGGTCTTTCAGAGGTACTATTGGCCAGGATGCTATAAAGACATTGAAAATTACTGTAAATCCTGTCCTACTTGCCATATAAATGCTCCTGTGTCTCATTTCAGGAGCCCTATGGTGCCCCTACCCCTCATAGAAGTCCCATTTGAGCAGACTGCCATGGATATAGCCGGACCATTGGTAAAGTCCACCAGGGGACATCAGTACATCTTGGTAGTTTTAGACTATGCTACCAGATATCTAGAGGCAATCCCTTTGAGAAACTCCTCATCTACTGTAAGTGCATTGCTAAAGAATTGTTTCATATATGCACTAGAGTGGGAATTCCCAAAGAAGTCTTGACAGACCAAGGGAAACCATTTATGTCTAAGGTGGTGAAAGAATTATGTAAGATATAGAAGATTATGCAGCTGAGAATGTCTGTATACCATCCACAAACTGATGGACTTGTAGAAAGGTTTAATAAGACCTTGAAAGCAATGTTGAAAAGGATGGAAAAGATTGAGATTATTTGTTACCATATCTGTTGTTCTCAATTAGGGAAGTACCACAGGCCTCTACAGGGTTTTCCCCATTTGAGCTTCTATATTGTAGACATCCTCATGGTCTGCTTGACGTGGCTAAAGAGACATGGAAATCCGAAGCCACGCCATATAAAACTGTAATTGATCCTATTGCACACATGCAGGAAAGAATATCCAAGGTGATGCCAATAGTGAAGGAACATTGACAGAGGGCACAAGAAGCTCAAAAAAATGTTTACAACCGTTCTGCTACAATTAGGGAATTCATTCCAGGTGATCGGGTCTTGATACTAGTACCTGGTAAGATTGTGTAGGGGTTATAATCCTTAGTTATTTTCAGATTATTGTTGTACTAGTAAGCTGGGCACCACTCCTCTAGCTAATTACTATGCATAATGTTCTGATATAGAGTTCTGTGATATTACTATGAGTGTCATTACTGGTGGTTGCTTTTTGACCTTAAAGACATGCACATTGTTTATACAGGTATTTATACAGTATGTGATATTAAGGCTGTTATACTTCTTGATCTTTATAACAGAATTTTCTATAACATCTATACATGGATTATAGTTTGGATATTATTGTAATATTTTTTTATGTCTTTATGTCTTGTGTTAAGATGACTGATGAAGGTCCAAGTGTGGACCAAAACGTCTGTCTGTTTATCTGGATGAAATATAAAGTTTGGATTACTTTGAAGCAACATATGAGTGCCGGAATTTTTGTCCTATTGATATATAGTTTTGAGAAGCCTTTCTGAGCACCATTATCGGAATAAACGAGTGACGTGTCATTAATATTCTAATGGTATTCTCGTTGTACGGGCACCAGCGATAATGTCAATTAACACATTTTCATATAATACAGAAGATACAGCTAGTATTATAGCAAAAACAACCGCTTCTGGGATTTTTCTACACTTTGTCCCTTCGGAACTTTGTTCCAGGGATTTTGAAAAGGTATCCAAATTATTGTTGAACCATGAGCTCCATTGTGTGACACTCACGGAATATCTAAAGACCCAGAGAATCCCGAGAGGCCTAGGGTCGCATCTACGGCCTACAATTTTCAGAGATAACAAAGAATACTGTGTTCTGTTTGAACAGATCTTGAATAAGTGTTCCCTAGATCTTATGACCCTGACAATGGATTTCCTACAGAAGTCTATACAGGAACATCAGGAGAAGGTTACCACCATTGAAAACCAACTCCATTCCACATTATCTGAGCAGGATTTCACTACACTAAAGAGCAAAGTGGATACAGTCTTGATCAACCACAGACAGGAACAAGAAAAAAAGAAGCAGACCAAATTCCTGAGAGATACGGAAGACTACAACAATAATAGAGTGTATAGATTCTTCTAACTTTAAACGACCCTCCAGAAGAGGCCCCCCGCTATGGAGGTTACTCATCGAATTCCAGTTCAGGTAGTGAATATTTGGACAATCGCTCCAATTCTTCCCTTTTTTTTAGGTCGAACCCATAAACCCCCCGGTAGAGGAAGATAAAGTGGGGTGGGCAATGCAGGAGAGGACGAACGAACCCACATGACAACACGTTCTCAGGTAATGAGAATCCCCTGGTAGTTAACATTTCCTCCAAAAACCTATCTCCTCCTCAGCTTAAGGTGTTACAGAAGGGACTATCATTCTGTCCGGCTTGTAAATTTAACTCGTTTCAACTGGAGATGGATCTGGAGAGGTTCTTTAGGAGTATTCGCCTAAAGGCACATTTCCATAAAGAAGAAACTGCACTCCCACCCGAAGCCACTAATACTGTGACTCCGGTGAGCATTGACTCTTGGGCCTTAGCAATAAGAGCCTGTTCTCTCCTCCATGGGGTTCACACTCTCTGGAGGCCTTTATCGATCTGGTGAAACGTGATGTCAAAACTATAAATACAGGAATTGAAAGGGGTTCATTCTTCAATCCCTCTAACTTCACCCAGGATGAACAGCAGCACCATAATGGAGGATAGAGAACTTATTATTAAACCAGTCGATAAGGGTGGGGATGTTGTTGTCTGGGACAAGTCGGCTTATGTGTCTGAGATTAGATTTCAATTGTCGGATACACGAGTTTACTTGAAATTTTCAGGTAACCCAAGATCTGTTATTGTGACTAAGATCAGAACTGTTGTTGATATGTACCTATCAAGGAACATCACTGATCAGAAAACTTATGATTTTCTATTAAACAAACATCCGATTACACCAGTGTTTTATGTGCTACCAAAAATACACAAGAGGATACAAAACCCACCTGGTAGACCCATAGTGGCATCTACTGAGTCAGCCCTCTTGCCTTTATCGATCCTTAGAAAAGATTCTGACTCCCCTGATTAAGAATACCAGATCTTTTCTGTTGGACACAGGTGAATTCTTAACTCAGATTCAACAACTGCCTCCTACAAATAATAATTGTTGGTTGGTGACTTTCGATGTGTACAGTCTGTATACCTCCATCATACACGAGAAGGGTCTGGAGGCCACACGTATACTATTGACCACATCAGATAAACCACCTACCACTATTGAGTTCTGTATGGTTATTCTAGAGTTAATTTTGACCAACAATTACTTTGTTTCAGGACGATTTTTTCCTACAGATCCAGAGGACCGCCATGGGGTCCAATGTTGCCCCCATATGCAAATGCCTACATTGCCAATTTCGATGAAAAATATATTTATTCAAATGAAATGTTCTGCCAACATCATTGCCGCTTCTGGAAGGGATACATAGATGACATCTTTTGCATATAGCAGGGCACATTGGACTCCTTGGATGGGTTCCATTCGTTCCTGAATTCAGTATGGGGTGAACTTCAGTTCACAATACACAGGGACCAAACAAGAATTGATTTCTTGGATACTACGGTCATTCGACAACCTGACGATACACTCTAGACTGACCAGTATATGAAACCAACGAACCAAAATGGTCTGCTACACTTTTCCAGTTATCACCCCTTATCCACAAATCACTACCCATCTCACAATACAAGAGGGTAGAGAGAATTGTTTCTGACGATACACGCAGGAATCAAAGACTACAGGAAATGCAGACTAAATTTATTCAAAGAGGTTATCCCTCACAAGTAGCATCACTGGAGAGGATTCATTTACCTAAAAAAACCCCGTGATAACAGCAATAGAATACATTTTATTCATACATAGGATTATTCGTTCCCACTGGCCCTTAATACATAAGGGTTATCCTAATATACCATCTTTTGCACAGCCATTTCTACCCTGTTTTAGATGAGCAGACAATCTAAAAAAGAAATTGGTGAAAGCAGACTTGGGCCCTGAGAGAAAAGTCTCTAGACAAACATTCTTGAACTCTCACAGAAATGGTACGTTTCCATTCCTACATTGTCCCCAATGTAACAATATACAGAAGAGGGATACAATTACGCACCCACATACAGGTAAAATATTTCCTGTCAAGGATTTCTCTTCATGTGACACTAACTTTATTATATATATATGATCAAATGCCCCTGTGGTCTAGCCTACATACCGTGTTTCTCCAAAAATAAGACCTACCCCGAAAATAAGCCCTAGCTAGATTTTTCAGGTTTTTTGGAGTAGGCTTGAAATATAAGCCCTACTTCAAAAATAAGCCGTAGCTAATTTAAACCCTTCCCGACATCTGACGGGTCTTTAAAGATGGCGGCCGCTCTGCCGCAGAGCGACTACCATAGCTACCGTACCGGGTCTCCGCGGAGACCTGGAGTTAATGCCTGTGATAAGTGTCTACCCTGATCGTGGGCATTGTTGAGCGTGACCCCCCCCCCTCTTTCCCACCAAAGTAGCACAACCGCCGCAGTTAATGCCCGCAATCACAGTGGACTCTGATCGAGGGCATTGTTAAGTGTGACCTCTCCCCCACAGTCCCTAGGGCCGGTCCCAACCCTCTATAGCTACTACACCAGGTCTCCATTGTACAGCAGAGACCCACAGTTAATGTCCGCGATCAGAGTTAATTCTGATCGCGGGCATTGTTGAGTGTGCCAGTCCATGACCCCCCTCCCCCATATCCAACCCCAAAGCAGAGCAACTTTTCCCGGGGAAAGTCCCCACTGGCCCGTACCTTTCACGTTGCAGGTTGGCTCCCGCGTGGCGAGATCGCGGGAGCCGACCTGTTCTTTTGACAGCCGGGAGCCTTCATAAGGCTCCCAGGCCTGTCATAGGAATATTATAGGAATATAGGAATAGTAATACGTTGTATTGCAGTCTATGGGATGATTGCAGGTTCAAGCCCCCTAGGAGGGGTTAATAGTAAAAAAAAAAAAAAAAAAAAAAAAGTTAATAAATTAAAAAAAAAACAACAAAAAACAATAAACGTTCAAGCCCCCCCCCTCCACTTTCTCTAGAATACATATAAAACTGAAACATTACTGTGAAACACATGCACATTAGGCATCCCTGTGTCCGAAAACGCCTGCTCTACAAACTTATAAAAATATTTTACCTCTATGGTGAATGCCGTAGTGGAAAAAAAAAAAAATCAAAAGTGCCGAACTGCTGTTTTTTCTCTGTTTCACCTCTGATAAAAATTTAAATTAAATGCAATCAAATGTGTGATTGATGTTCATGGAAAAAATTAAGACCTACCCCGAAAATAAGCCCTAGCCCTTTTTACGGAGAAAAAAATAATATAAGACACTGTCTTATTTTCGGAGAAACATGGTAGGAGAAACCATGCAATGCATCAGGGACAGAATCTCTAAACGTAAGAGTACCATTCGCACAAGCAATTTATTACTACCTATTCCGTTTCACTTCCATCAGGCCCAATACACGGTAGCCCAACTCAAATTTCAGGTGATTGAACACATACTGAGACGGGGTAGAGACCGGGTCAAAATACTGAAACAAAGGGAGGCTTATTGGATCCATCGTTTTCAAACTCTGGAACCAAGAGGTCTGAATACGGATTATGACATCTGTAGTTTTTGCTGACATATTTATCCTATTGTCATGTTACTGATATGGTTTTCTTTATCTTCACAGGACCACTAAACTCATAGGAGGGTTTTTGGTGCCCGGGCAATCACCATTACCGGATCTCTTCACCATCTCCTTTGTTTTCCACCAGTGTATATGCACTTCCATAGTACTTCCCCCTTGGTACTATTTTACTCCTGGCAGTATTTTCTTATCTGGTTTTACCATTTATTTCACTCTTTAGTTTTATCTATTCCTTATTTATTTTTATCTATTCTTTTTTTTATATCATTATATAATACAGTCATATGAAAAAGTTTGGGCACCCCTATTAATCTTAATCATTTTTAGTTCTAAATATTTGGGTGTTTGCAACAGCCATTTCAATTTGATATATCTAATAACTGATGGACACAGTAATATTTCAGGATTGAAATGAGGTTTATTGTACTAACAGAAAATGTGCAATATGCATTAAACCAAAATTTGGCCGCTGCAAAAATTTGGGTACCCTTATCATTTTATTGATTTGAATACTCCTAACTACTTTTTACTGACTTACTGAAGCACAAAATTGGTTTTGTAACCTCACTGAGCTTTGAACTTCATAGCCAGGTGTATCCAATCATGAGAAAAGGTATTTAAGGTGGCCAATTGCAAGTTGTTCTCCTATTTGAATCTCCTCTGAAGAGTGGCATCATGGGCTCCTCAAAACAACTCTCAAATGATCTGAAAACAAAGATTTTTCAACATAGTTGTTCAGGGGAAGGATACAAAAAGTTGTCTCAGAGATTTAACCTGACATTTTCCACTGTGAGGAACATAGTAAGGAAATGGAAGACCACAGGGACAGTTCTTGTTAAGCCCAGAAGTGGCAGGCCAAGAAAAATATCAGAAAGGCAGAGAAGAAGAATGGTGAGAACAGTCAAGGACAATCCACAGACCACCTCCAAAGAGCTGCAGCATCATCTTGCTGCAGATGGTGTCACTGTGCATCGGTCAACAATACAGCACACTTTGCACAAGGAGAAGCTGTATGGGAGAGTGATGCGAAAGAAGCCGTTTCTGAAAGCACGCCGCAAACAGAGTCGCCTGAGGTATGCAAAAGCACATTTGGACAAGCCAGCTTCATTTTGGAAGAAGGTCCTGTGGACTGATGAAACAAAGATTGAGTTGTTTGGTCATACAAAAAGGCGTTATGCATGGCGTCCAAAAAACACAGCATTCCAAGAAAAACACTTACTACCCACTGTAAAATTTGGTGGAGGTTCCATCATGCTTTGGGGCTGTGTGGCCAATGCCGGCACCGGGAATCTTGTTAAAGTTGAGGGTCGCATGGATTCAACTCAGTATCAGCAGATTCTTGAGAATAATGTACAAGAATCAGTGACGAATTTGAAGTTACGCCGGGGATGGATATTTCAGCAAGACAATGATCCAAAACACAGCTCCAAATCTACTCAGGCATTCATGCAGAGGAACAATTACAATGTTCTGGAATGGCCATCCCAGTCCCCAGACCTGAATATCATTGAACATCTGTGGGATAATTTGAAGCGGGCTGTCCATGCTCGGCGACCATCAAACTTAACTGAACTGGAATTGTTTTGTAAAGAGGAATGGTCAAAAATACCTTCATCCAGGATCCAGGAACTGATTAAAAGCTACAGGAAGCGACTAGAGGCTGTTATTTTTGCAAAAGGAGGATCTACTAAATATTAATGTCACTTTTCTGTTGAGGTGCCCATACTTTTGCACCGGTCAAATTTTGGTTTAATGCATATTGCACATTTTCTGTTAGTACAATAAACCTCATTTCAATCCTGAAATATTACTGTGTCCATCAGTTATTAGATATATCAAATTGAAATGGCTGTTGCAAACACCCAAATATTTAGAACTAAAAATGATTAAGATTAATAGGGGTGCCCAAACTTTTTCATATGACTGTATATAATATAATATACTGTATATATATATTATATTATATTTTTTCTGTTTTGTCTGGCTTATTATTGACTTCTAGCTGCTTTTCCCATGCATTTCTAAGCCTTTCCATTTCTTTTTCCGGGTTATACCACTTCTGAAGCTTTCTCCAGCCTTCCTCCATTCATTTTAACATAACTTCTGATTTGCGTTACATGCAACCGGAAGTATGTCCTGCCAGTGAAACAAATAACGTCACTTCCAGCGGAGCACACTCCAAATCCAAATTGATTTTCTGAGTATTTAACTACTTCTACTGGCGTTTTCTCTTTAGGGGACTCTTTTCCTGTATCCTACATTCATCTAAATGCTTCTTATTTGGTCTCTTTAGCACAGGGAACCCACAAGGATGAAATAAAAAGTTTGGATTATTTTGAAGCAACATAGAAGTGCCGGAATTTTTGTCCTATTGATACTAGTACCAACTGTGGAGAGCAAGTTCTTGGCTACGTAGCACGGACTGTTTGAAATCCTAGAAAAAGTTGGGGAGGTAAAATATAAAGTGCACCAACCAGGCAAAAGAAAGCCGGTGCAAATATATCACGTAAATTTGATTAATCCCTGGAAATAAAGGGAGTCATTGGTGGCAATAGTCTGCCCTCCTGAGTTACTGAGCCAGAATACCATAGGGTGACAATTGCTGAAACTTTATCTTGTTCACAAAAACAAGAGACTAAGGAGTTTTTGCAACATAACAAAGTTATGTTTTCTAGTTTGCCAGGTTGTACTAATGTTATTGAACATGATATCATTACTGAGCCGCAGGTAAAAGTGAAGGTGAGACCTTACAGAATTCTGAGAGACAAGCTGGCCCTTGTTGGAGTGGACCACCACCACCAGTTCTTTCCCCTTTCCTCTTCACACTGTATACTGCAGATTTTAGGTGCAACTCGTCTAGCTGCTACTTACAGAAGTATTCTGATGACTCTGCAATAGTAGGCCTCATCACAGACGAAGATGACAGGGAGTACAGAGAATTGAACCGGGACTTTGTGAACTGGTTCCAGTGGAACCACCTTAGGATTAATGCTGGGAAGACCAAGGAGATGGTGGTGGACTTTCGTAAATGCAGATACCCTCCTAAACCAGTGGACATCCAGGGGACAGGCATTGAGATTGTCAACACCTATAAGTACCTGGGTGTGCTCCTCATTAAGATGGACTGGGCAGATCACCTGGATGTACTATACAGGAAGGGCCACAGCAGGCTCTACCTGCTTAGGAGGCTGAGAGCCTTTGAAAACCAGGGGGTACTTCTTAGGGCCTTTTCCAACTCAGTAGTGGCATCAGCCATCATCTTTGGAGTGGCCTGCTGGTGGAGCAGCATATCAACCAGACAGGAATAGACTCGACAAGCTGATTAGAAGGGCCAGCTTTGTCCTTGGGAGTCCCCTGGACCCTGTGCAGGTAGTGGGTGACAAAAGGATACTGTCATTGGTGAACTCCATGCGGGAGAATAACTCCCATCCCATGCATGAGACCGTGATAGAACTGGGCAGTACTGTCAGTGACCGACTACTTCACCCAAAGTGTGAGAAGGAGCGCTATCAGAAGTCTTTCCTCCCCGCTGCGGTTAGGCTGTAGAACCAACATCGACCTAAGCGGAGATCACTCCATACAGAGAACTGAAAGATCTTTAAGTTGTGATATCCCCTCTGCTACTTTTTTTTTTACCTGTACCTCTCTATCTGTACCTACTGTCGTCACTGTAATGCCTCTACCTAGGAGCATTTTGTATTGTATTGTATTTATATTGCATATCTTTGCTGCTGTAGCAAACTGAATTTTCCCATGGTGGGACTATTAAAGGATTAGCTTAGCTTAGTTTAGCTTATCTTATCCATCTGTTTGGATGAACTCTTTGAAAGGTTAGGTCCAGCCAGATACATAACCACTCTGGACCTCACAAAAGGGTATTGGCAAATATCTTTGGCAAAAGATGCCCGAGAGAAAACTGGCTTTTCTACTCCCGAGGGCTGTTTTCACTATATTAGGATGCCCTTTGGTTTGAAAGGAGCCCCTGCCACATTCCAAAGAGTGATGTATGAAATCCTAATTCCACATAAGGATTATGCAGCCACCTATTTAGATGACATTGTCATCTTTAGCCTAGACTGGAACAGCCATTTAAGTAAAGTTCAGGCTGTTTTGGACTTCCTTAGAGAAGCTGGGTTTACTGCCAATCGAGAAAAGTGTGCTATAGGCATGGAACAGGCCAGGTACTTGGGATACATTGTAGGGAGAGGAATAATTAAGCCCCAGAACAATAAGGTAGAGGCGATACAAAACTGGCCACGTCCTCTCACAAAAAAACAAGTGAGGGATTTCCTGGGAATTGTTGGTTATTACCGACGGTTTGTGCCTAACTTTGCCAGTATAGGAGCACCTTTGTCTGACCTCACAAAAGGGAAAAAGTTGTTAATGGTTCAATGGTCACCGAGGCTGAAAAAGCGTTTAGAAACCTGAAAATGGTGTCATGTAGACAGCCAGTGCTAATGGCTCCAGACTTCATAAAGGAGTTTGTTGTACAGACAGATTTGTCAGATGTCGGGTTAGGGGCTGTCATGTCTCAGAAAGTTAACGGGGAAAAACATCCAGTCATGTACCTAAGCCGAAAACTGAACGCATCTAAGAAAAACTACTCTATTGTGGAAAGAGAGTGCCTGGCAGTAAAGTGGGCTCTAGACTCTCTGAGGTATTACCTGCTGGGCAGAAAGTTCAGGCTTGTCTCAGACCATGCCCCATTTAAGTGGATGAGCAAGAATAAGCATAACAATGCAAGGGTAACACAGTGGTTCCTGGCATTACAAGATTTTGATTTTGTGGTCGAACATAGACCGGGGAAGACTCATTTGAATGCAAATGCCTTGTCAAGGATCCACTGTCTCTCCTCTATAGGTGCCCAGGCCATCGACTTTGCGTAGAGGGGAAGGATATGTAAGCAGGCAGAGGGTAAGATTGTGGATGGCAGGTATCTGCCACTGAGGTGGCTAGTATCGGTGAGGAAGTGGCTGGAGTGTGGATCTGGGGGTTACTGCAGGTCCACTCCTATACTCCAGTCCTGGTGTTACTAAGCTGAACTTGGTGACCCAGGTGTGTGCAGCCATTAATGAAGTATAGAGCCTGCTCAGCTGCTAGGGACATTGCACTGTGTGGAGGACAAACCCAAACCGAACCAACTGCACTGGTGAGGAGCTTCTTTGAACTGTTTCTGTGCCCCTGAAATTAAGGACGGTTTATGTTACCTGTTCTTTTCATTTCTGCTGAAGTAAGCTGTGTTAAGTTGCCCTGTGTGAACTGTATACAATAAAACTGGACATGTGAACTGGTACCTACGCCTACGCATGCCTGACTTATGGGGTAACAAGCCTAATCGGAAGGTCCCGTGTTTACACAATGTATTATTATTAGTAGTATTATTATTATCATCCCACCAAAGTTAACAAGTGAAAACATTATCACTGTGAAAATGAATCAGTGAGGGATCTGATTTTCATACAGATTTTCATGCAGATTTTCATACACCTTCACCTGATGCCAATGAATAGATATACCATTGTTGACAATGGAAACTGACTATTTATCACATGGCCAGTCATGACACTGCTGGTGTCAGCCTTGCCCACTATGTTTCATACTATACTGCTGCCTCTGCAGCCAACACTGTTACCCCTACACAGACATACTGTACATCTCAAGTAGGTATAATCCATGAATGCACATCAACACATAACATAACATATGATTTTTCTGGTATCTTTTGGTTGCGTGGCAGTGTCTGTTTCAAACGGTACATTTACATATTCACTGTGTATTTTTTATACAAACATCTGTTAAGCAGACGTTTTAATAGCTCAGCCTATTTCATTTATAGTCACAATTTCTGCTGTTAAGGTCTCCAAATGGAGGAAGAAATCAGCATGAATTCAACATTATTGATTTTCTTTGTCGAGAAAGTGTTTTTTAAACATGCCTGTAAAAACTAAAGTAAAGTAAGGTAATATATTTGCACCTGTATGTTATGCTGCTATACAGTCAAAATATAGGAAGTCAAATTCATTTCATGCATCTCAGGACTATTGTTTCATCAGATATGAATTTAAATGGGAGGGCAGAACAGTGATATTAGTGAACAGTCAGCTGCACTTACAACATTGTATACAAACAATGAATTGTGTCAAGATTATGAGGGTGAAAAGACAATACAGCCAGAACTGGCATGTCCAAAGTCTCCTTGAGGTGGCCAAAGGCTAGCTGCTGTTCCTGGTAAGATCTCAGTTTTATTTATTTATTTATTTATTATGCTTACTTATATAGTGCCATCATATTCCGCAGCGCTTTACATACATTGACAGTCACTGTCCCATATAGGGCTCACAATCTCCATTCCCTATCAGTATGTCTTTGGAGTGTGGGAGGAAACAGGAGTACCCGGAGGAAACCCACGCAAACACGGGGAGAACATACAAACTCCATGCAGATGTTGTCCTTGGCTCAGTGGTTAGCACTGCAGCCTTGTAGCGCTGGAGTTCTGGGTTTGAATCCTGCCAAGGACAACATCTGCAAGGAGTTTGTATGTTTTCCCCGTGTTTGCGTGGGTTTCCTCTGGGTATTCTGGTTTACTCCAAAGACATACTGATAGGGAATGTAGATTGTGAGCCCTATATGGGACAGTGATTGTTTTGCTATTGATCACCATGGTTGGGGTGCTGGCAGCAGCATGTGTCCTCACATATCGTACTCTTTAATAAATTAGCACTTTTTTAATTCTTCAGAAAATAAAATCTACACCTGATTGCCGGGAATAATTTTGTGGTCTATGGAATAGACTATTAGTTGCCTAATCAGTCGTACAATTGCTGGACCACAAGATGATTATGAAAATGAGGATTTAGTGTCCCTTTATATGAATAGAGGAGTGGTTAGGCTGCATGCTGCCAATATATTAAGGTCTATGGGAGTACCTAAAAGAAGTTATTCACAGCGTTCAACTATCTCTGTAGGCCCCATGGAGATGAATGAAGAGGCAGTGTGTACTGTTGACCACTGCACCATTCATACCGGAAACTCTGGATCCCCATTCTTCTGATAATATTACAGCACATTTTGGGTATTTAAAGTGGTCATGCAGAGAGAAAAATAGCATTCCTAGCACTGGAAAAGCTTTATTACTGATATATAACTCAGT
This sequence comes from Leptodactylus fallax, assembly GCA_947044405.1. Classification (NCBI taxonomy): domain Eukaryota; kingdom Metazoa; phylum Chordata; class Amphibia; order Anura; family Leptodactylidae; genus Leptodactylus; species Leptodactylus fallax. Next base: position 8,419,831 of record CAMRHE010000021.1, read on the forward strand.
CCACAGAGTCCCGATAATTGCCTTTGCAGGTCAAGTGACTGAGAATTGGTGCGTCAGCAGGGAAGGCAGAGGAATAAGTCTTCCAGCCTCCTTTTTTGCGCTCTGCAAAAATAATCATCAGGACTTCAGGGGATATATGTTGGATACATATTAAGTTATATATTAGAGATAAAGCTTATTCAGTACAGGAAATGCACTGGTAAGTTTTATTTATCACTGCATAACCCCTTAAAAAATGGTGCCTACTCAGGAGCTGAGTTGACACCATAACAGTTGGGTCTCTGCTATTTTACACAGAAACTCAGCAGTGTCTGTAAATAGAGACATCTCAGATCGTAGACACTTAACTACTCTGGTGCTGTGGTCAGATGAACCCACAGCATCTGAGAGGAGACTTTCACATTCACTGCACTTTTCCTAAACCAAATGGCTCCTGTGTGGCCTTCTTAAGGCCTCAATAGAAATATTGCTATTAAGCTCTGCCAAAACTACAAAAATTTTACCATAGACTGAAATACAGTATCATTGCATATTGTATAATTAGTATGTATGGTATTGCTATTGTATTGTATTGTATTGTATTGTATTGTATTGCTATTGTATAATCAGTATAATAATCACAGATCCCCTGTGATTATTATAAATAACTTCATTCATTCATTAATAAATTAATTAATAAAAAAACCTTAAAAGTTCGAATCACCCTCTTTTTTTTTAGAATACATATAAAAATAAACATATACATGTTAAGCATCATTGTGTCACTAAATGCCTAGACTATAGTGGGGAAAAATCAAAATACCTCAATCGACATTTTTTTCACCGTTTCACCTAAAAAAGAAAGAATAAAATACAATCTATATAAACATCACACATTCCCCAAATGGTATCAATACAACTACATCTTACCCCGCAAAAAAAGAAACTTATACAGCTCTGTTCCTAGAAATATATCACCAAAATTGTAGTGACTTGCAGAATATAGAAAATGTGACATGTCTTTCTTAAGGTGAATGTTATAAAAATGAAACCCATAAGAAAACAGGACAATTGCCTTCCTATTCCACGCCATTCTGAAGTTTTGCCAGTTTCCCAGGATATAGGCACAGAATATTAAATGATGCCATTATAAAGTACAATCGGCCTAAAAAAAATAAGTCCTCAAATGACTGTGTGAATGGAAAAATAACAATATTGCAGCTTTTGGAAAGCGAAGAGTTAAAAAACGGAAATGCAAAAGCAAAAAAATGTCTGCAGTGAAAGATGGTTAAAATCAATGTCATATCCCTAGTCTAAACTATCAGAATTAGGTCTGCACCTCCAATGATCAGCTGTTTAAAGGGGTCACGGTGTTTGGGCAACTCTGCAGCCTATTATTTACATTGACCTACACATTAGTTTGTACTGCAGAACATCATACTTAGCAGCAGCTTTGAGGGAGGCAATAAGGGTAGACAGTGGGAACTCCCTCCATCTATCTAACCACTTTGATGCAGCAGTCATTTTTGACCATGGTGTCTAAATGGTTAAATTATATGGATCACAGTGGAGTTTTGCAGTGGTAGCCCAGTCTTGGTATATCATAGTTCCTACTACAGCATGGTACAGATACATTATTCTGCACTAAATAGCCTTTACATGCCTAAAAACTAATCCAAACAGTGCACATAAAACATAACATTTATTAATAAATCCCTAGAATAGTTACACAAGTTAGCAAACAACCCAAATAACAGCAAACAATAAATAATTAATGACAAAGTCACTAGACCTGATGCTCAAATAACACTTCATAACACAAAATATAATATAAAAGACGCACCCAAATGACGGGGTCTAACCATGCCCATGAATGTGATAAAGCAGGGAATGAATAAAGACACCATGGCAATCCTGGTACTAGCAGATGATGTTGTAAAGAAGCCTTGGGTCTATACAGTGATGGCCAAAAGTATTGGCACCCCTGCAATTCTGTCAGATAATACTCAATTTCTTCCAGAAAATGATTGCAATCAGAAATGCTTTGGTAATAATATCTTCATTTAATTTGTCTTCAATGGAAAACCACAAAAAGAATTGTCAAAAAGCCAAATTGGATATAATTCCACACCAAACATAAAAAAGGGGGTGGACAAAAGTATTGGCACCCTTTGAAAAATCATGTGATGCTTCTCTAATTTGTGTAATTAACAGCACCTGTTACTTACCTGTGGCACATAACAGGTGGTGGCAATAACTAAATCACACTTGCAGCCAGTTGAAATGGATTAAAGTTGACTCAACCTCTGTCCTGTGTCCTTGTGTGTACCACATTGAGCATGGAGAAAAGAAAGAAGACCAAAGAACTGTCTGAGGACTTGAGAAGCAAAATTGTGAGGAAGCATGAGCAATCTCAAGGCTACAAATCCATCTCCAAAGACCTGAATGTTCCTGTGTCTACCATGCGCAGTGTCATCAAGAAGTTTAAAGCCCATGGCACTGTGGCTAACCTCCCTAGATGTGGACGGAAAAGAAAAATTGACGAGAGATTTCAACGAAAGATTGTGCGGATGGTGGCTAAAGAACCTCGACTAACATCCAAACAAGTTCTAGCTGCCCTGCAGTCCGAGGGTACAACAGTGTCAACCCGTACTATCCGTCGGCGTCTGAATGAAAAGGGACTCTATGGTAGGATACCCAGGAAGACCCCACTTCTGACCCAGAGACATAAAAAAGCCAGGCTGGAGTTTGCCAAAACTTACCTGAGAAAGCCAAAAACTTTGGAAGAATGTTCTCTGGTCAGATGAGACAAAAGTAGAGCTTTTTGGGAAAAAAAAAGTTTACAGGAAAAAAAAAGAGGCCTTCAAAGAAAAGAACACGGTCCCTACAGTCAAACATGGCGGAGGTTCCCTGATGTTTTGGGGTTGCTTTGCTGCCTCTGGCACTGGACTGCTTGACCGTGTGCATGGCATTATGAAGTCTGAAGACTACTAACAAATTTTGCAGCATAATGTAGTGTGAGAAAGCTGGGTCTCCCTCAGAGGTCATGGGTCTTCCAGCAGGACAATGACCCAAAACACACTTCAAAAAGCACTAGAAAATGGTTTGAGAGAAAGCACTGGAGACTTCTAAAGTGGCCAGCAATGAGTCCAGACCTGAATCCCATAGAACACCTGTGGAGAGATCTCAAAATGGCAGTTTGGAGAAGGCACCCTTCAAATCTCAGGGACCTGGAGAAATTTGCCAAAGAAGAATGGTCTAAAATTCCAGCAGAGCATTGTAAGAAACTCATTGATGGTTACAGGAAGCGGTTGTTCACAGTTATTTTGTCTAAAGGTTGTGCTACCAAGTATTAGGCTGAGGGTGCCAATACTTTTGTCCGGCCCATTTTTGGAGTTTTGTGTAAAATGATCAATGATTTGACTTTTTTTTTCATTCTCTTTTGTGTTTTTTCATTGCAAGCAAAATAAATGAAGATATTATTACCAAATCATTTGTGATTGCAATCATTTTCTGGAAGAAATTGAGTATTATCTGACAGAATTGCAGGGGTGCCAATACTTTTGGACAGCACTGTAGTAGGTCTCGGAAGTGCAGTATAGTTCAGGTAGAGGATCTGGCTAATAGTGTAGTTAGGGACCAGTAGTCTCCCTGTTAAGCTCTATCTGGGAAGTTCTAGAATCCCTATAATGCCTATCTTGGATCCATAGCCCTAAATAGCTACCTCCCCGACCGGAACCTGTGATTCCCCCAAAGCAGTCATAGTCAATGCAGATAAGTATACCCAGTAAGGCAGTCGACTACCCACATGTCCTTAGCGAATCCTCCTATTTGAATGCTGTCGATAAGAGGGAAAGCCTGGCAAAACCATTGCAGGGAACAAGTGTGGTCACAGTGGACAAAGTCGCTCACTACTGAATCAGGAGAGGGAGGGTAATCCGTAGATCATCTAGAACACATACTGATCCGCCAAATGCCAGGCATGTCCACCCATAGGTGCAGCGCATTAAATGGCTAGTCCATATCCAGGCAAAAGCAAGCACAGTGAATGGGTGCTCATACAGAATCAAGCTCAGTTTATTAGTATTCATTTATTTTGCTTACTTATATAGTACCATCATATTCTGCAGTGCTTTTCAGACATTGTCAATCACTGTCCCATATAGGGCTCACAATCTACATTCCCTATCAGTATGTCTTAGGAGTATGAGAGAAAATCAGAGAAAGATACAAACTCCTTGCAGATGTTGGCCTTGGCCGGATTCAAACCCAAGACTCCAGCGCTGTGAAGCTGCAGAGCTAACCACCAAGCCACTGTGCTGCCCACGTTCACAAAATAAATGCAAAAGTATGTTATTATGACACAGTGTGTAATCCTTCTGGGCTATCATAACCAACTTTTGTAGTTTTTTTTTTTAATTTGAGCCTATGTGCACTGATTGGATTAGTTATTTTGGTGTACAATTTCATGTGTTACCAGCATGAGCTTGTACTCTACATAACTACTGAAATTTTATGACAGCAATTTTGTTTACAGTACTTTGCAAAAGTTTTAGACAGCTATGGAAAAATGCTGCAAAATATGAATGGTTTCAAAAATAGAAATAATAATAGTTTAGTTGTAACGTCTCTGCCTGTTCGGGTCTCTGCTCCACCCTCTGCTCACATGCTGTGGCGAAGGAGGCGTGTTCAGTTTGATTTCTTGCATAGGGTTCTTGTTGCTCAGTCTGAACACTGTCCTAGTACCTCTTGTCTATAACTGAATTTCTACCACACCCGTCTCCTACACCTTTGTTTCTCTCTGCTCCTCAAATAGTTAACCTCAGCCATGCCTGTGTGATTGACAGCCTATCATCCTATCAAGTCTGAGGCAGGTTCTTCCTTCCTATTTATTCTTTGCTCACATTAACAAACAAAAGAGAGATCTAAATCAAATCAATATTTGGTGTGACCATTCTTTACTTTCAAAACAGAATCAATTCTTATAGGTACACATGAAGGATCTCAGCAGGAAGATGGTTCCAAATCTTGGAGAACTAACCACAGATATTCTGTGGATGTAGGCTTGCTCAAATCCCTCTATTAGACAGACTATATGCTGAGATCACAGCTCTGTGGCAGCCATATCATCACTTCCAAAACTCTTCCTCCAAAGGGTGGTCTCACCAAATATTAATTTAATTTAGATTTCATTGTGTTCATTAACTTTGCATTTTGTTAATTGACAAAAAATAAACTATTAACTAATTTTGAAGGCATTATTTCTTTGCAGCATTTTTTCCACACTAAAAACCTTTGCACAGTATTTTCTGTACCAAAAATCTAAACTAAAAATACAGACAACAACCTTGTTCCATTTTGACAATCTGACAAACACAAACCACCATTTTCTGTAAGTATTTACTTAAAATAAAAGGGACTTGGAGAGCTAAGCAGGGAAAAGTTCAACTGGACATTTTGGATAACCAATTTCTTCATACTATTTGCAATATAATGTGCATGTATGTCCTCCCTTACATATCCTCTTGGCTGGACAAGTCCAGATAAAAGCGGTTAAATTGGAGATCAGTTAAGGGTGGACACATCTGTATTCTTTGTTATTATTACACTTTATGAAAAATGATATTATCTCACAAGAAATGTCTCACTCAAGAAATTCCATAGGTGTTTTTAAGAGTACTAGTTTCATGATAACCTATTTGGATTAAATTAAATTCTAGTGGAGGAAAGATAGCTTGCAGAGATATCACAGTATGAGTAAGACATAAAACTCAGAAAATCCCATCTCCTATATTGCAGTTTAAATACCAGACTGAAATTTGTAGAACTGAAAAGTATAACTGTGGAGTCTTGGATTTTAATGTGACACTAAAGTAACCCTTTATTCATTTTGCCTGATTTTAAGACATGTCTATTATTACAGGTAGGTTTGCCAACATAAATGCAACATGTAAACTGATTATAACACAATATAACATATAGCATAATGTTGATGTTATTTGAAGAATGTTGTCTCTTTCAGTGATATAACATACTTTATAAGGCTGAAAAAGACATATATCCATCCCGTTCAGCCTGTTGTCCTGCAATGTTGATCCAGAAGAAGGCACAAGCTCCATGAGGCAGAAGCCAATTTTCCTTCAATCTGGCAATCAATCTGGCAATCTGGTAATACAGTATATGACTGGACCAAAGCTCTAATACCAAAAATCCACAGGGGATCAGGAAATGTAAGAGAATCTGGGTCTAGAGTACCCAGATCAGCTCTGCAGTTCACTTTAGGAGGATGCATTCCTCCTGTAACTAGGGCTAAATGTATCAGCCCCAGTTACAGGGAAAATCAACAACAAAACAAAAAAAAATACTTTTAAAATTCCACCTAAAAGTCTATTATGACCTTTTGGAAGGGGGGGGGGGGAATTCGGGCACTATGTAAAAAAAAAATATAAAAAAAATAAAATAAAATACCACACCTTGCAGGACTTTTCTCTCCTCCGATTTTAAGTGGAATCTGGGACTGAGTGCCCAAATGCTGCCCAAACGCTAGTGTGAACCTAGTGTAAAATGTGTCTGGTCCTGAACTGAGGAAATTTTAAGTTTTACCCACAAAGGTTACCATATGTAAATTTGTAGACAACTAATAGAAAACATTTTTCCAACATAAATATTTAAAAATTGAGTTTTAAAGATTTTCTCTGACCATCTTAGAGGTAGCCATGTTTTGTACTGATATTTTACCAATCAATAGAACCATTAATGCAAGAATTATCTATGATTTCACACTTGTCAGAAATCCTGCCATGATTTGCTTGTGGCTGAGTAATCTTTTCATATATGCGCTGTCCCTGCCTGATAACATGATCCTATAATACAATATTATATAATAATTATAGTTTTTATCATAACGAATGCACCAATCGTTTTTTAAAATATTTATCCATTATAAAGTACCTTGAATGTTCTAAATGTGTTTGTTTTGCTTAAAAAAACTTCCATTTAGTGATCTTCTTTTTACAACTTTATTAGTCTCACTATAAAGACTTTAATATGCAATGGTTAGATTGCTTTCATCCTGCATTTCAATACATTTGTATTGCAGTGTATTATGCTTGTCAGTAATATACTATCCAATAGGCAGCAGCTTACTCTCTAAACACTTAAGTGCTGCAGTCAGCATTAAACAATGTATTTAATGGGTTTAATTGAGAAGGATCAAGATTACCTTCAATCCTGGACATTAGACCAGGGTGCCTGCTATATAGCACAGCTTGTACCTACCAGTGAATGTGCAAGTACAAGTCCTGTCCATCCCATCATTGTGGCGTACTATTATGTCAGTGTATGGGAACTGCAGGAAGAAGCGAGGCTATGTTCATACTAGCGATGGGTCTCTTATGTTCCGGTCTGTTTGGGGGAACCGAACAACGGAGAGGCGAACCACTAAAACAGCAGTTACACATGGAGCCCTGCAGACCCGAATGACTCTGTGCAGGACTTTTTACTCCGCCAATTTTCGGCAGACACTGTGAAGGAGTCTCCAACGTAATCTTAATAAGTAGGTGTTAATTGTAAAACACTGGTCAAGTTAAAATTGGCTCAGGATACAATATTTTCAACATTTAATGGTCTTTTCTAGACCACTGTAACTTGGAGCCAGACTCAACATATGGTGCTTGGCTGGAGATTCCAACAAATCAGCATGGCCATTTCATTGGTAAACCTCTGTATTTGTGAGTAGCGACTTTGTACAGTATAGTGCAATACTACATGCACTCAGTCAGGGGGGCTAACAGGAAGAGAAAATTGAGGAAATGTTTGCGCATTACTACTTATCACATATTATTGTTTGAAAGTGATAACTGGCATAACACCTAAATATCTAAAATAAATGCTTTACTTTATGTAAGAGCTATATTGTATATTTTATGTGCCTTTCCACGTACTGCAGTTTATTATTGCTATTTTTTCTGTTTTGTATACAATATTTTATTTCCCAGTATATATATATATATATATATATATATATATATATATATATCATGTTTGCATCCTACACCCAAATTAAATGATGTGCTGGAATAAAACTTTGTTGCTAAACTGCTGTCTTTTAGTCATTTTGTTAAAAGCTTGGCTTTGCCTTCTGTCACTGAGTTATCCATAGCTGCAGTCTTTCTTTGGCAACCTCTAAATATGCCAATGCAGCAATGGCTTTTTAATAAAATGTGTCTGAATATCTGGAAAGACCTTTTGATTATGTTGTGCTCGGGCTTGATATGTTGTGTGGAGCTTAGAGACATTTAGGGATCGTATTAAATGTTAAACATGTAAAACCATTCAGTGCATATCTGTATTTTGTTCAAATTACATCTTTCACAAAAATAATTATGTTGGATATGATCAGAAGTGTTTACTTCTAGACAATTTTCACAATATATCCAAAATTACTTTTCACACAGTATTAGGGGAAATAATTGGAATTGCATGTGTTGAACCATTTTTTTTTCTTTTATGTCTATGAATTGATTTTTAAAGGAATACTTTATTTATACTTATGTATACAAAACTATATAAAAAAGATAAAAAAAGCACCTCACTAGGGGTCATTGGAGAAGAGGATGATGAAGGAACAGAAAGGCCACTATGGAGATATTTAACTTTGGGGGCGCTGAAGGAGGACAAATGCAATAAAGTCAAGCTGGAACTTACTGCCACAGGATGTTGTTATGGTGAATTAGTTGTGCAAGTTCAAAAAGGGTCTAGATGCCTTTCTTGAATGGGAAAATAATACAGGTTATGTGTTTTAGATTTTTGTTAAAGAGTTGACCCAGAGTTTTATACTGATTGATGGAATTGGAGTCAGGAAGGAATTTTTTTCTTCTTTTATATCAACACTGTAGAGTTATAGGTTGTACTGGATGTACTTGTGTCTTTATCTAACCTCATCTACTATGTTACTATGTCACTCTTATCATCATCCTGCTGTGACTGAGATAATAAGTGAGCCATACACTTCACAATCTCATCTGCTTCAGTTCCTTTATACTTTTATCCTGCTGTGACTGAGATAAGTGAGCCATACCCTCAACAATCTCATCTGCTTCAGTTCCTTTATACTTTTATGTCCACTAGAAGCGCTGTAGCCTGTTGCTGCGATTACTACTTGCACAATAGCTGCCACTATAATTCTTACTGAGGGTGGCAGATGACATGGCACGGGTGTTTCCTTCTCCTACATTACCCCATCCTTTGCCATCCTGACTTGTAACAGACCTTTTTCATTCAGACAGTTTTATACAATAAAAACTCAATTATAAGTATTAGTGTAGCATATAATTGCACTATTCTCCACACTGTTAGGCGGGGAAAAACCAGGCCAAATTTTACTGATATTACTGATTTGTATGACTTTTTTCTGCAGCAACAACTCAATGAAAAAAATAAAGAGCTACTGTCTAATGTAGGTGGTTTTTCATATCTGCACACTTGGTGTGTGTATACACCTATTACATAGGCTAATTTTGCTTTTTTTGCCAATGTACAGTAGGTGTATAATCACACCATGTAATCAGTGTGGTTGCAATTTATACAACATTTATTATTCTTTAATTATGGCCGCACTATAGGTGTCCTTTAAGGTCTGTATAGTAATATGGGCCATCACTGAGTATATATTCATAACCTTGTCCCCACTTTTGCATTTATATGTGTGTATATGATATAGAATCTCTCTATTGAGATGTTGAGGACAAACCAAGATGACACATCTAATCTCACAGTGGGAAAATTACTCTAGTTTAAATGGAATTTACTGAAGGAGTAATATTATTTGAGTAAAACGTAACTTTTACTTACTTTTTAAAAAAAATGGAGAGCTCAATAATAAACATAAATCTCAATGGTATGCACCCGCTATAGATAACAGCATAATTTTACTAAGTTCAAAGGCTTTTTAATATGTTTTATTCCTGATCAATATGACTTCTATGACTAAACTGTGTAGTTCTAGAGAGCCCCTTGATGTCTCTTTTCTTATTCTCTGTATCCTCTACGCGTTTCACCGAGTAAGTGGCTCCTCAGCAGGATATCAAATATGTACCATCTTATGGGAGCTACACAATAAGTAAAATAGCCAGTAACTCAAAGCAAATAAATATAGTTGTAATGTCTAAACCGTATGTCCATCACTCAGCGTACATCTATATACTCTTTTGAGTATGTAGTTCAGAAATGGTCCTGGAGATGATAGAGGTTAAGGTGGGAAAATTTCCCAGAGGACCACCAGCTGGTTGAGATAATGTAAAATATACAGTAGAGTCCCTTAGGCTCAAATCTCTTCTACCCTGGTAATTCCCTATTTCCCGCAGAGCTCTGACAGATGCACTAATAGGTATCAGGAGATAACGCGCACCCCTTAGCCCAGAACATTCAGAAAGAACCATCCACCACAGGACCCTAACAAACGGCAGATTGCAGTAACAACTGCATTTCTCAGTACCCTGAAGGTGGGTACTGGTACTCAGTTCTCAGCAGAGCGCAGGGTGACATGCCAGAGCTCGGTATTTAAGGACTGGTCCACACCCCCGACACGGCCCTCTTCAGTGACGCGATGCCACCTTATTGGTCGCGCCCACCAGCGTCACTCCAGGGTCGGCACCAGGTTTCAAGAGGACCTGATGCCGCCCAGACCTACCCTGCTATGTCACATCTTGCGCTAATTGGTGCGAGATACACGTCATGTTGGTGGGCGGGGTTTGTTATTGTACTCGCCGAAGCGCTATTCCAGAATCCTCACAGTGGTAAGTATTAGCATTGCTCGTTGTCATCGCTTCAGTTATACCCTGTATACTATATGTTTAGGTGTATAAATATGATACCAGTCCAGCATATATTATATGTAAAGTCTTGATTTTTTAATATCAACTATATAAATCAATGCGCAGATTGATCTGTCCAGTAATATGTAAATATTCCCTATTGTCTCTTCTTACATTATATATAGTATTCTGGTCATAGGGTAATGCACAGATGATTACAGTATATCCATGTTGTTTAGGTCATTACTTCTTATTCCATCCTGCATAATAAGCAGAAACCTAATAATGTGTCCATTAAATGACATGGTATAGCCATGTACCGGTAATTTCAGTGGTTAACCCTTTCATGATGAGTTTGTTGGCACTCTATTTCCATATTTCACCCGGGACATCACTTAGTTTATAATGCCCCTGTTATATGAGATATTATAGATAGTAACCTGTATACCTCTCATATCCATCCATAAAAATAGCAATGGTCCCCCTCTCCATACCCTGGAGATTAGTCTTGTCAAGACTAATGGGTTGTCCCAGTCACTGTCTAATTCCAGTTGTCGTGTCTTAGATATGCTCCCAGACATCGCCCAAGATGGCGCATCTAGCCTCATATCACTAGTACGCACGCGCAAGTTGGACCATGACAGACAATGTGTTCCACTATCATTTTTGTCTCCGCGCATGAGTGGTGTGACTTCTAAGACACCGAACAATATAAGTAATTTTTCTCTGTAAAATCTGGATCCTATCAGGTATTTTTCATAAATTAACACTGACATCTGTGCTTAATTGCTCATCAGGTATCATTTAATGTAATATTTATGCACAAAATATGCCCATGTTATGTATAATAGAGCATAATTTATATTCACTTTCTTTGATATTTTATATGTATTGCATTTTTTCACTCATGATGATGTGTTTTACACAGTGGATTATGATATTATTGCTGACTAATTGTGTTTGATGATATTCACACTATATAAACTTGTACACTGTTACTATCTTTTTTTTTTTTTTTTAATTCAAAGTTTATTGAACGCAGTAATCAGCAAGTACATGTTAGACAAAAAATAACAGTGTATAGCATGGAGAAACACCGCCAAAATGGTGACATTACATTATCAGCAAACCATAAAGAGGACTCAAAAAATAGCTACGCCACCAAACATTTTCCGTTTTCACTTTTTCTTGAGGGATAACAGAATAGGTGGTCGGTAGATGGGATTGCGGGGGAGAGATAGGGAGGATGATGAAGAAGGGGGAGATAATTGATAAGAGAATTGACAAGATTGGGCAAAGGATGGAGACGAAAAGAATAAAACGAATAAAATGAAAAAATAGCAGAAGAAGACCAGTGAAGAAGACCAGGGAAAGAAAGAAGCGCTAAAAGGGGCCTTCTCTTTCCAAGGCTATCGCAAGTGTAGAAGGAACATCCGGACCCTCATCTGGCTTCTAGCCATGGGCGCCAGGTCTTTAAAGAGCGAGAATGAGAGCGCCTGATCCAGCCTGTCAACGCTTCAAATCTGGACATTTGATTTACTTTATTCTTCCACTGTTCGATGATCGGTGTGGTTGTTTGTAACCAGAGATGTGGGATAAGAGCCTTTACCGCAGCTAGCAGCTGGAATACAAAGTGTTGCGATGCTTTGGCAAATTGGGGAATGGGTCTAGCAAAGACTAGCATATCAGCGGTGATGTGTAGTGATGTACTTTGTGGAGTTCACTCTTCACGCCTCTCCAAAATTCAGTGATGAGTGGACATGACCACAGTATATGAATGAGCGAACCTCTCTCTTCGTGACATCTCCAACATAAATCTGATTGTGTAAGGCCCCTGGAGAATAGCCACTCTGGAGTTCTATACCATCTTGCCAGAACCTTGAAGTGATTTTCTTGGAGTCTGACACAAGGAGAAAAACCATGCGAGTGTTTCAGAACATGAGTCAGCTCTGTTGACGTTAAAGACACATTCAAGTCTTTCTTCCAACTGGTGATTTAGAAGGGCTTGATGGAAGGAGCTAATCGGATAAATGCGCGAAGGAGAGCTGACATTTTCCTGGATGAGGGGGATCTTGTTACTAGCACTTTTTCAAAGTCAGTGCATTCTCTATTTCCCTCAAACTTCCTTGTAAAATGGCGACGGCAGCTGTCATAATGTGCAAGATGTAAAAAAGTGATATTTCTCCCCCTTGGCATCTTCTCAAGTGTGCGGCCATCTGGTAGCGTCTTATCAACATAGAAAGAACCCAGTGGTGCATCCATGAAACATTTCCAGAAGTCCTCTAGAGCATTTTTGATTTACGGCAGTATGCCAGGAAGGAGGCCCATCGGTCGGCACGGGGATGGAGTTGGCACAAGCTTGGGTTGGTAACTTCACCACATTTCTACATACCCTTAAGCAGAGGTGAGAAGGTGGATTTTTGGAAGATTCTATGATCTGGCAGCCACAAGTTTTTTAAAGTCTCTGGGCCATGTGTCGCCACCACTACATCAGAAAGGAACCCTAACTTAGAAGGAGAGACTATCTCCAGCCACATCTGCAGTTGGATTGCATCATAATAGTACTTCATCTCCGGGAGGTTGATACCTCCTGCCAGTTTCGGGCGAGCTAAAGCTGAGTAAGCCAATCGAGGCCTCTTCTTCTTCCAGAAATAATAGTGAGCTCATTGATTTGAAAAAGATGAGGGAAGCAAGATGGGAAGCATCTGCAAATTATAAAGAATTTTAGGAACAATATAGGTCTGAACCAAGTTTCGGCTGCCGAACCAGGAGATCAGTGGAATATCATAGGACTGAAGCAGGGATCGGATGTCTTGTAAGACAGAAGTGAAGTTGAAATTGTAAATCTGATTAATTCGAGGCGTCAATTTCACCCCCAAATAGGAGATCACCTGATGCGTCCATTGAAAAGGAAGCGAAGATTGCAGCTCCTCCTGAAAAGACAATGGTATCTGAATCGGTAGTATCTCTGATTTGCTTGCGTTGACCTTATAATTGCAGACTGTGCCATAGATGATTAATAAATCATGCAGCCGATGCAGGCCTCCCCTTGGGTTAGTTACTACAAATAGTATATCGTCCGCAAATGCAGCAGAATGGATAGCGGTGCTGCCAAGTCTCATACCGTGGATGTTGGAGTCTTGGCATACAGCTTGAAGCAGGGGCTCCAGTGATAGGATAAATAAGGCCGGTGACAAGGGGCAGCCTTGGCTAGTCCCATTGGAGATAGAAAAGACCGAGGAGAGTGTCCCATTAACTTTTAACCGTGCGTGAGGGTGTGAGTACAGAGACATGACAGCATCGATAAAGGGCTGTGGCAGGCCAAACTTCAGTAAGGTCCCCTTCAAAAATTCCCAGTTCACTCGAACAAACACCTTTTTGGCGTCTACTCCCAGCAAAGCAAGCTGTGTGTTAAAGGATTCCGCGTGAGCAATTGCAGGTAGCAGTTTGACTGCAACGTCTTTACCTTCTCTCGATTTCACAAAGCCAGTTTGTACCTCATGAATATGCTCGGGGAGGTAGGGCTGCAATCTAAGGGCTAGCAGCTTCGCCCAGAATTTTGTGCCCAGATTTAACAGAGAAATTGGACGATAACTGCTACAGAGAGTGGGGTCTTTTCCTTCTTTAGCAATGAGTGTCACGAACGCCTCCTGTGCCTGTTTGGGAAGTGCTACCCCAGACAAGAGAGCATTGAGTGATTGTCTCAAGAAAGGCAGTAGAATACTTAAGAAGGTTTTATAGTACTTCACTGGAAAGCCATCTGGCCCTGGACTTTTATCAGGTGGAAAGATAAAAATCGTTTTCTTCAATTCCTCATCTGTACTGGGGACGAGAAGCGAGTTCGCTTGTTGTGTAGTAAGTTTGGGCAAATGAAGAGGGTCTAGGAAGGATTTGATGCGGTCTCCTTGTTCATCTTCAGACAGCATCTCAGAAGTTTCTTTCAGATTATACAAGGAAGAATAAAAGGACCGTAAAGACTCAGCTATTTCAGAGGTTCTTGAGAGCAGGGCACCTGACCGTGACTGGACAGCTTCAATGTAGGTACGAGCTCTAGGTTTCTTAGCTAAAGACGACATCAGTCTCCCCCTTTATTACCATGAGCATACAATTTATGTTGATAATAGAGGCAGTGTTTAGCTGCTGTAGCGTTCAATAAGTCTTTCAACTCTTCTATTTATTTATTTATTATGCTTACTTATATAGCGCCATCATATTCCGCAACGCTTTACAGACATTGGCAGTCACTGTCCTATATAGGGCTCACAATCTACATTCCCTATCAGTATGTCTTTGGAGTGTGGGAGGAAACCCACGCAAAAACGGGGAGAACATACAAACTCCTTGCAGATGTTGTCCTTGGCAGGATTCGAACCCAGGACTCCAGCGCTGCAAGGCTGCAGTGCTAACCACTGAGCCACCGTGCTGCCCTCTTCTCTAAGAGTCTGGAGTCTCGACAATATAGTAGCCACTGAGGACCTTTTAGACAGTCTCTCCAGTTTGGATATTTGCACCAGCAAGTCGTCAATCTGGGCCTGGTTGGCCTTCTTCAGTCGAGTGTAGAGGCCTATGAGTATTCCCCTAATATACACTTTATGAGCTTCCCATACAGTGGAAGGACTTACTTCTGGGCTTAAATTTAGTTTGAGATATTCCTGGAGATGTCTTGACACTTCAGAGCGAATATCTTTGTTATCTAGAACCGCCTCATTGAGTCTCCACTTGTATTCTGGACTTGGGAGAGGGGCTAAGGAAACCAATACCATAACAGGGGCTTGATCAGATATAGTTATTTGCCCTATTGTCGGCTGGGTAACTGTTGATAGGAAGGAACTCGACACCAGGAGATAGTCCAGTCTCTGTAAAGATTGTCTTGGATTTGAGTAAAAGGTGTAGTCTCTTGCTGAAGGGAAACACATGCGCCAGACATCAATCAGTTGGAGGTCTTGAAGTCTAGTGTGGAGTTCAGTGCCACATTGAGATCACCTCCCAGTATAATCCTTCCCTCTGCAAAGAGCCTGAGGTCATCTAGTGTCTTCAGAAGCCAGGAGATCTGGTTTGTCGTAGGAGCATAAATATTTGCCAGAGTGAAAGTCGTAGAAGCCAAATAACCCTTCAGAAAATAGTACTCTGCCTTTGTTATCTCTGTATTGTAATTTGCAGCGAAAAGGTAGTATATGATGAATAGCTGTGGAGATACCTCTGGAAGCTGATGAAGAACTACAGTTATGGAACCACTGATTGAAGTAAGTTAATGGAAGCTTAGGCACTCTTCCAGTCTTGAACTGCGTCTCCTGGATGAAGAGTATTTTGGACTGAAGTTTCTTGACTAGGAGAAGCAAGCTGGATCTCTTCTGCAGTGCATTTAGACCATGGATATTGAAGGTGGTGACTTGAGCTAAGACCATTGTAGGGAGTGAAAAAGAAGGTAAGAAGCCATAAAAGGTGAGGAGAGAGAAAAGTTCAAAAGAAGAACGGAGTAGAGTAGTGTTAGTAGGGGGTCAATGGGTTAAGGTGGCTGATATGCATAAAGTGTAACAACACTAACACACAGAAGACCATGTCTTATACAAAAGCACTACAACAAATATGAAAAAATACAAATAAATGTACGACAATTGTAATACAGGTGAATCAGACAATATGACTGACCCGAAATTGTTGTAGGGTGCACAAACAAATGAAGAAATACAAAAGAAAAACAAAAAGGACAACCAATGAAAACTAATGAAAAACTAGTTTGTGATCCCTGCCTGTAAGACTCACCATACTAAGTCAAGTAAATTATTTTCCCCACTACGGGGCGAGTGGACAAAGCAATTGCAGCCTTGTACACAAACAGAGACAAGGGGGTTGAAAAGTTAAGCCTGATCTGCGGAGTAAGTAACATGTGAACATGCTATATTATATCTTAAACATGTCATCTTGGAGACATCAATACATGAGAACCTCTAGCTATAAAGGTTGCAAAGAGGAGATATATATCTACAGTGAAGGAAATAAGTATTTGATCCCTTGCTGATTTTGTAAGTTTGCCCATTGACAAAGACATGAACATTCTATAATTTTAAGGGTAAGTTAATTTTAACAGTGAGAGATAGAATATCAAAAATAAAATCCAGATAATCACATTGCATAAATTTTATAAATTTATTTTCATTTTGCAGAGAGAAATAAGTATTTGATCCCCTACCAACCATTAAGCGTTCTGGCTACTACAGACCAGTTAGACGCTCCTAATCAACTCGTTACTTGCATTAAAGACAGCTCTCTTTAATTGTCATCTGTATAAAAGACTCCTGTCCACAGACTCAATGAATAAGTCAGACTCTAACCTCTACAACATGGGTAAGACCAAAGAGCTTTCTAAGGATGTCAGGGACAAGATCATAGACCTGCACAAGGCTGGAATGGGCTACAAAACTATAAGTAAGACGCTGGGTGAGAAGGAGACAACTGTTGGTGCAATAGTAAGAAAATGGAAGAAATACAAAATGACTGTCAATCGACATCGATCTGGGGCTCCATGCAAAATCTCACCTCGTGGGGTATCCTTGATCATGAGGAAGGTGAGAGATCAGCCTAAAACTACACGGGGGGAACTTGTTAATGATCTCAAGGCAGCTGGGACCACAGTCACAAAGAAAACCATTAGTAACACATTACGAAGTAATGGCTTAAAATCCTGCAGTGCCCGCAAGGTCCCTCTGCTCAAGAAGACTCATGTGCAGGCCCGTCTGAAGTTTGCCAGTGAACACCTGGATGATTCTGCGAGTGAATGGGAGAAGGTTCTGTGGTCAGATGAGACAAAAATTGAGCTCTTTGGCATTAACTCAACTCGCCGCTTTTGGAGGAAGAGAAATGCTGCCTATGACCCAAAGAACACCATCCCCACGGTCACGTATGGAGGTGGAAACATTATGTTTTGGGGGTGTTTCTCTGCTAAGGGCACAGGACTACTTCACCGCATCAGTGGGAGAATGGATGGAGCCATGTACTGTAAAATCCTTCCCTCCGCCAGGACATTAAAAATGGGTCGTGGCTGGGTCTTCCAGCAGCACAATGACCCAAAACATACAGCCAAGGCAACAAAGGAGTGACTAAAAAAAAAGCACATTAAGGTCATGGAGTGGCCTAGCCAGTCTCCAGACCTTAATCCCATAGAAAACTTATGGAGGGAGCTGAAGCTCCAAGTTGCCAAGCGACAGCCTCAAAATCTTTATGAATTAGAGATGATCTGCAAAGAAGAGTGAACCAAAATTCCTCCTGACATGTGCGCAAACCTCATCATCAACTCCAAAAAACGTCTGACTGCTGTGCTTGGCAACAAGGGTTTTGCCACCAAGTATTAAGTCTTGTTTGCCAGAGGGATCAAATACTTATTTCTCTCTGCAAAATGCAAATACATTTATAAAATGTATACAATGTAATTTTCTGGATTTTATTTTTGATATTCTATCTATCACTGTTAAAATTAACCTACCCTTAAAATTATAGACTGTTCATGTCTTTGTCAGTGGGCAAGCTTACAAAATCAGCAAGGGATCAAATACTTATTTCCTTTCTGCACCGCAGCTTGCGCTGCAAGGGCCTTTGAGAAATGCGCCAGGTCAGAGCACACAGCTTCCGTTACCTCGACTCTCCTGCCCAAGGTACTCGGATTTTATTTCTACCAGGTCCGAGAGAACCGGTTGTAAGGCTTGCGTTAGAGTCTTTTTCAGGAATTGGTTTGAGATAGACTGTGAAAGGACAGTGGATGCCTCCTCCTCACCACTGTCTGAGTCTCCCTCCTCTTTTCTGGGTCTCATCCCAGATGGTGCCATTTTGCCAACGCTCAAACGGTGATTCAGGCTACCCTTTCTCAGGGATTTCTGCATGTCTACGAGTGATATCTGAGAAGTAGGGGTGTCCGGGGGGTCAGCAGGCTTGTCTCTACCGATCTTGACCATCTCCTCCTTTCAGAAACTAGTGGAACAGTGTCACTTGTACTCCCCTGCGACAGAGCTGCAGGCTCAGCAAACCGTCGCCATTAGCGGTCAGGCTCCGCCCCCATACTGTCACTATCTTGCAGCTTGAAAAAGCCTCATGCCTGATCTGAAACGTCACATGGGGTAATAAACTTCCTTCACCTTTTTTCCCATTACATTGGAGTGCTGCCTACTCTTTTTTTGTTTATCAAGTGGGATAGAGCCAATTCCCAGAGGTGTGCACCCTGGTACATATACTTGTATGGTCTTGACTTTGGATTTTATATATAATATATATATATACAGTACAGACCAAAAGTTTGGACACACCTTCTCATTCCAAGAGTTTTCTGTATTTTCATGACTATAAAAATTGTAGATTCACAATGAAGGCATCAAAACTATGAATTAACACATGTGGAATTATATACTTAACAAAAAAGTGTGAAACAACTGAAAATATGTCTTATATTCTAGGTTCTTCAAAGTAGCCACCTTTTGCTTTGATTACTGCTTTGCATACACTTGGCATTCTCTTGATGAGCTTCAAGAGGTAGTCACCTGAAATGGTTTTCACTTCACAGGTGTACCCTGTCAGGTTTAATAAGTGGGATTTCTTGCCTTATAAATGGGGTTGGGACCATCAGTTGTGTTGTTCGGAAGTCAGGTGGATACACAGCTGATAGTCCTACTGAATGGAGTGTTAGAATTTGTATTATGGCAAGAAAAAAGCAGCTAAGTAAAGAAAAATGAGTGGCCATTATTACTTGAAGAAATGAAGGTCAGCCAGTCCCAAAAATTGGGAAAACTTTGAAAGTGTCCCCAAGTGCAGTGGCCAAAACCATCATGCGCTACAAAGAAACTGGCTCACATGAGGACCGCCCCAGGAAAGGAAGACCAAGAATCACCTATGCTGCGGAGGATAAGTTCATCTGAGTCACCAGCCTCAGAAATCGCAGGTTAACAGCAGCTCAGATTAGAGACCAGGTCAATGCCACACAGAGTTCTAGCAGCAGACACATTTCTACAACAACTGTTAAGAGGAGACTGTGTGCAGCAGGTCTTCATGGTAAAATAGCTGCTAGGAAACCACTGCTAAGGACAGGCAACAAGCACAAGAGACTTGTTTGGGCTAAAGAACACAAGGAATGGACATTAGACCTGTGGAAATCTGTGCTTTGGTCTGATGAGTCCAAATTTGAGATCTTTGGTTCCAACCACCGTGTCTTTGTGCGACGCAGAAAAGGTGAACGAATGGACTCTACATGCCTGGTTCCCACCGTGAAGCATGGAGGAGGAGGTGTGATGGTGTGGGGGTGCTTTGCTGGTGACACTATTGGGGATTTATTCAAAATTGAAGGAATACTGAACCAGCATGTTTACCACAGCATCTCGCAGCGGCATGCTATTCCATCCGGTTTGCGTTTAGTTGGACCATCATTTATTTTTCAACAGGACAATGACCCCAAACACACCTCCAGACTGTGTAAGGGCTATTTGACCAAGAAGGAGAGTGATGGGGTGCTACGCCAGATGACCTGGCCTCCACAGTCACCAGACCTGAACCCAATCGAGATGGTTTGGGGTGAGCTGGACCGCAGAGTGAAGGCAAAAGGGCCAACAAGTGCTAAGCATCTCTTGGAACTCCTTCAAGACTGTTGGAAGACCATTTCAGGTGACTACCTCTTGAAGCTCATCAACAGAATGCCAAGCGTGTGCAAAGCAGTAATCAAAGCAAAAGGTGGCTACTTTGAAGAACCTAGAATATAAAACATATTTTCAGTTGTTTCACACTTTTTTGTTAAGTATATAATTCCACATGTGTTAATTCATAGTTTTGATGCCTTCAGTGTGAATCTACAATTTTTATAGTCATGAAAATGCAGAAAACTCTTGGAATGAGAAGGTGTGTCCAAACTTTTGGTCTGTACTGTGTTATATATATATATATATATATATATATATATATATATATTAAACAGGAAAAAGGTAAAGTGGTGTATGGCAGGTACGTGCCACTGAGAATTCTGCTCTCAGTAAGGTAATGGCTAGAGTTTGGGTCTGGGACTTGGGAGCTGCAGGCTCATTCCCAAACTCCACTTCTGGTGTTGTCTCTCAGGTGTGTGCAGCATTTAGAGTAAAAGCTGCCAGATAAGTGTGTGACTGTCTCCTGGAACACAGCTAACCTACTAAGCTGCTATAGCCTCCAGGGACATTGCGCTGTCTGGAGGACAATCTGGGACTGAACAACTGAACTGGTGAGGTGCACTAAAAGATGAACTGTTTTTGTGCACCTGAAGTTAAGGACATTTTATGTTACTGTTTGTTCTGATGAAGTAAGCTATTTAAGTTGCCGTGTGTGAACTGTGCCCAATAAACCTGGACATTTGAACCGGTACTTATTCTTATATATTACAGTCCACTCCAGTAGGTCTGCTTTAGCAAAAAACGATTTCGGGTATATGAGTTGCTCCATATGGGGCCCACTGTGGCTCTGTCGCTCAAGGGCCCACACAAACCTGAAGTCGGCTCTTCTCTTGCCATTTGTAAGCCCTCATAGGTAAGGTCCTCTATTCCCCAGTTGGTTACTAAGTTTTTTTTTTTTTTACTATGCAATGTACAGGACAATTGAATTAATCTAATCTAAAAATAAATATTAATAACAATATAATGAATGACAACAATAAAGTTATTCCTAACTTGTCAGAATGTGTTTAGTGCATGAAAAATTGAAAATATATTAATAGGTAGAAAGTGTATTTTGCTATGTATTAACTTCTCCATGCAGACAAGCAGCAGACATCTTCATTTTATTGCTAGAATTTACAACTATAATAACAGTTTTATTTACAGTCCTGATCAACTCTCATTTTCTGCTTCCTTTTCTGTTGACCTTTAGGATAACAGCCCATAGGTATTGTAGATAATGTATTTCTGTAATGTGCTAACAGAATGCTCATTACTTTTATGAAACCTACCGACAGACATGTTATCTCCCTAGTGTTTTATAGGACAAACAAAATATTTGATAGTGTACTTTTGGGCAACCTGCTTCTCTTATGTTTTGTTTGAGGACATTTAAGGATGTAAAGTTTTGCTAAATAATTGCTAAATGTGTTTTATTTCCTTCTATATGTTTTGTTTGCTTGCTTGTTTGTTGAAAGCTAGTAAGTTTAACAAATAGAGTTTGTTTCAATAAAAGCTAAAATTGAGGAAATATTGTCATGCTTTGAGCTATCTGACAAAATTTCTAAGATACTGCCAAAACATGTTGTGTTTAGTTATATAGTACTCTACAAAATTTTAAGCAGATATGGAAAAATGCTGCAAAACAAGAATTATTTCTAAATAGAAGAGCAAATAGTTTATTTTTGTCAATCAACAAAATTAAGCAAGTGATCAAAAGAGAAATGTAAATCATATCAATATTCGGCGTGGTCACCTTTTATCCTTCAAAACAACATCAATTCCTCTAGTTACACTTGAAGGAATTCATCTGGAAGGTTGTTCCCAACATCTTGGAGAACTAACCTGATCTTTTGTGGATGTAGTTCAAATCCTTCTATCTCTTCAGAGACTTGATGTTGAGATCAGGTCCGAAAAGTGTAGCTATTTACACTCAATGTAAATGTTATTTACACTAAACTATTTATACTTCTGTTTTTCCAAGAATGAACAAAACTGAGCAAAGGAAAAAGAGGAGGAAAGAGCAGCAGATTATATAATGTGACAACATAAAACTTGGCTTTTATTATGCAATTAAAATGCCAAATCGGCTAAAACACACTAAAAGACTTGGGGACAGCAGCCCTAGAAAAGTGGTAAGTCCCCTAATTACCACCTTACTTGTAATGGCCAGTTATTCAGTATTCCCAATATGGCAAATATATGGCATACATTGTGAGGCCAATATATCAACCTAATGTCTTTGTTATGCCATGGTGCATGTATAGAAAAATGCACTATAAAAAACACTACCAGTTAAAAATAAATGTGTGCCAGGAAACCACTGAATATTCAAGTACAGTAGAAACAGTATTATACATACAGTCATATGAAAAAGTTTGGGCACCCCTATTAATCTTAATCATTTTTAGTTCTAAATATTTGGGTGTTTGCAACAGCCATTTCAATTTGATATATCTAATAACTGATGGACACAGTAATATTTCAGGATTGAAATGAGGTTTATTGTACTAACAGAAAATGTGCAATATGCATTAAACCAAAATTTGACCGGTGCAAAAATTTGGGTACCCTTATCATTTTATTGATTTGAATACTCCTAACTACTTTTTACTGACTTACTGAAGCACAAAATTGGTTTTGTAACCTCACTGAGTTTTGAACTTCATAGCCAGGTGTATCCAATCATGAGAAAAGGTATTTAAGGTGGCCAATTGCAAGTTGTTCTCCTATTTGAATCTCCTCTGAAGAGTGGCATCATGGGCTCCTCAAAACAACTCTCAAATGATCTGAAAACAAAGATTGTTCAACATAGTTGTTCAGGGGAAGGATACAAAAAGTTGTCTCAGAGATTTAACCTGTCAGTTTCCACTGTGAGGAACATAGTAAGGAAATGGAAGACCACAGGGACAGTTCTTGTTAAGCCCAGAAGTGGCAGGCCAAGAAAAATATCAGAAAGGCAGAGAAGAAGAATGGTGAGAACAGTCAAGGACAATTCACAGACCACCTCCAAAGAGCTGCAGCATCATCTTGCTGCAGATGGTGTCACTGTGCATCGGTCAACAATACAGCACACTTTGCACAAGGAGAAGCTGTATGGGAGAGTGATGCGAAAGAAGCCGTTTCTGAAAGCACGCCACAAACAGAGTCGCCTGAGGTATGCAAAAGCACATTTGGACAAGCTAGCTTCATTTTGGAAGAAGGTCCTGTGGACTGATGAAACAAAGATTGAGTTGTTTGGTCATACAAAAGGCGTTATGCATGGCGTCCAAAAAACACAGCATTCCAAGAAAAACACTTGCTACCCACTGTAAAATTTGGTGGAGGTTCCATCATGCTTTGGGGCGTGTGGCCAATGCCGGCACCGGGAATCTTGTTAAAGTTGAGGGTCGCATGGATTCAACTCAGTATCAGCAGATTCTTGAGAATAATGTACAAGAATCAGTGACGAAGAAGTTACGCCGGGGATGGATATTTCAGCAAGACAATGATCCAAAACACAGCTCCAAATCACTCAGGCATCATGCAGAGGAACAATTACAATGTTCTGGAATGGCCATCCCAGTCCCCAGACCGAATATCATTGAACATCTGTGGGATAATTGAAGCGGGCTGCCATGCTCGGCGACCATCAAACTTAACTGAACTGGAATTGTTTTGTAAAGAGGAATGGTCAAAAATACCCATCCAGGATCCAGGAACGATTAAAAGCTACAGGAAGCGACTAGAGGCTGTTATTGCAAAAGGAGGATCTACTAAATATTAATGTCACTTTCTGTTGGGGTGCCCATACTTTTGCACCGGTCAAATTTTGTCTTTAATGCATATTGCACATTTTCTGTTAGTACAATAAACCTCATATCAATCCTGAAATATTACTGTGCCCATCAGTTATTAGATATATCAAATTGAAATGGCTGTTGCAAACACCCAAATATTTAGAACTAAAAATGATTAAGATTAATAGGGGTGCCCAAACTTTTCATATGACTGTATGTTGTATAAAATGATGAGTACATTACACTTAAACATTCTTATGTTATCAGGTTATGGAGAAAGATAATATACAGCTCATTTATCTCACTGATAATAACTGTGACTGTAAGATGAAAGTTATGTGTTTATAATGAAATATTTACACAGCACAAGAATGCTTTAATAGGGAAAAACTTTACTAATGTTGACGAATTAAATATTTCATGGTAGACACTGAATGATGACAAATGTTACTTGATGCTATAGACATTGCACGTAAAGTACAGTACACCTCAGTAAAATGATTCAGAAAGTACAAATGTTCATCTCTGATATTGTGGAGAATGGTATTATGGATATTATGGATTTGCAATTGAGAACAGATTATGTGTTACAATAGTGCTGGTTGTCATGGGGTCATGAGCCTAATACTAAAATATTGACCCTCTTGAAAGAGCTCTCTATGCAGCAGCAAGTGTACTTAGAGATGTATATACTTCATTTATTAAACACATTTTAGGCAGCAATAGAACAAATGTCAAACTTGAATGTGCTATGTGTTTCTGTTTTTTTTTTTTAATGTTATCCAAAAAATGTACCCCATTTTTTACTATTTTAATTTAGTACAAGTACTCCATCCACTTGCTCCAAGAGCTTTAAACTAGGCTCAGTGGGGCAGGTTTATCAAATCTAAAAGAAAAATAGTATTTGCTGCCTACGGCAACTAATCACAGCTCAGCTTTCATTTTGTATTTTGCCTTTGAAAAATAAAAGCTGCACTGTGAGTGGTTGAGAAAATTGTGAACACTTCAGATACACAAGACGGAACGTGAGTCCCTTCACTGACACTATCATGTATGTCATGAACGTAGTATATATATTGGTTGATAAATAATTAAAGCATAACTTTTATTAATATCAAAAAATTAAATCCGGACAAGACAACACAAAAATAATATGAAAGTCTGCTTTGATATCTGAGTATTTCACTAAGTTAACACTGCCCTCATTGCTCCACAGAAAGAGTGTTTATAGTCACAGGCGTTTTATAGTCTCAGCAAATTGGATGGGATTCTAGCAAATTCCATCCCCACTTTGCAATAAAATCTGCACAGCGGCCACGCTGCGATTTTCCAAAACCGTTGCGGAAACCTCTGCGAACTTTCTGTGAAAAGTGCTGCGGGAAGAACTGTGATGTGTTGCCGCCACGGTTTTTCCCACAGCGCTTTTTTTCTGCTGGCTACCACTTGGGGCCTTAACCTAAAAGAAGACTCCTTTTAAAGATAAAAGCAATGTTCTTTTTATTATGTTTAGAGGGTAGATGAATTAGTTCTGAAGAATCTCAAATGTGCACATATTGTACATGGCTACAGAAGTAGCAGTCATTAAACACACGTTCATCGCTCTCTTGAATATTCATTCATTCTGTGTGACAGCTGCTATTTTGTATCTCACCATAGAATGAAAATGGCGCAACAATCATTTCTTTAATGGCTCTTACAACTCTACCTCCTTACCTTTACTGGTGTATAAAGTGCCAGTGTTTAGTTATCGAATGATAGGCCCATTTCTTTCTATTACTGGAATACAGTTTGTTACTTTTACATCATGCAAATGATGGTCTAAGTTTGCCGTAGGAGAGTCAGTCACAAAGAATCAACACACACATACATACAAGTAAGGAGCAGTAATGTGCATTCTACGAGTAGATGTGTGACAGACACATATAAAAGGGCAGCTGAATATTTCTCGAATCCAAAATTTTAAGGTATGCAATAGGTTTAACACTGAAACCAGCCAGGGAAAACAGCTGTCCAGGATCTTAGGAGGATCAGAAGAAGAGCTGTTGCCAGGCTGTGACTGATGACTTGCTTTGATGAAAACTTTACATTCAAGTGTCACCCTATGATCTAGGAATTTTGAAAAGTATATAATAGGCATCAGCTTGTATCTGTCTTGTATTATCAGGAATAGCAGCTCAATGATGTCTGATGCCGAAGCAATCATGCACAGATGAAAACATGTAAGAATTAATATGTACTTGGTGCACACTACAGTAATTCTGCAAAGGAGGTATCCTGTATGATTATATCAGAATAACTATAAGCCTAAATAACGTTCAAAAAATGTTGTACAGTGTCATATGATACACTGAGAAATGTGACCTGTGGTTATTATAGCTCTTCACTTACCTGTTAGTATAAGGAAGACAACAAAGTGAACCAGAGTCAATACAACATGTAGAATAATATAGATCTTGGACTATAAAGTACAGTAGAGTTCCCAGGACCTCTATTAGATGTAGTAATTTTGAAGGTACTACAGTATATCTGTGCCATTTTTGAATTGCATGAAACACTCTGGGATGTCTTTAAACTTTGCAGTCATACCAAGTTTGTTGGTTCTACTGTATATTTATAACTGTGTATTTTAATTAGTAAAAAATTGCATACGGGTACCTACCCACTAGCTCGCAATCTGCTGCCTTCGAGTCAGG
Organism: Leptodactylus fallax; assembly: GCA_947044405.1. Lineage (NCBI taxonomy): Eukaryota > Metazoa > Chordata > Amphibia > Anura > Leptodactylidae > Leptodactylus > Leptodactylus fallax. The sequence continues at coordinate 8,446,746 of CAMRHE010000021.1, forward strand.
GGCGTAGCTATAGGGCATGCAGAGGTAGTAGTCAAAAGGGGACCCCACACCCTGAGATGGCCCCATAAGACATGAAATATATCACTATTCTAAATGGAACAGGGTTAAAGAGGGACCCTATTACAGATTTTGCATCAGTGCCCAGGAGATTCAAGCTTCCTCTCTGCTGGGAGCACAAGGAAAGCTCATAACCACAATCTTTTGTGATCTGTTCACATGATGCAATACTGCATGGTGGCTATGGTGTGGTGTTTTTGGCATGTTCTAGCCCAGAATCAAGGAAACTTATTACATCAGCAGAGGGCTGTTGGGTGCTGTGCTATGATGGCAGTGGTCACTGTGACCAAAGTGTGTATTAAAAACCTCATGTTCTCTTTTAAAATTTTGCTTAGCAGTGATTGATCATTGTGTAACATATGGATGAGCGGTTCACATCTTTTTTTCTACAAAATTGGTGTAATGGACAATATAGTTCACTCAGCAGTTACTGCCAACAGGTAACTTTACATAACAAGAAAAATAGACTTTTTTTACAATGGCGATAATTATATTTAATAAAATGATTAAAAGTAAAATATGAGGAAAAATAAAGCAAAAATAATACATCTTATGAGATAATGATGGCTATTGAGTATTTAATTGAACATTCTCTTACAATATGTATTTTAATGGCACCTTAGTCACTCACTCATGGTTGGTGTGCATTGTGCCGATTAGCCTAGGTGATTCAATGTACTGTTGAAAGGTGATTAGAATTTGACATTGTAAAGGACTTTCCATTGTATTTCTACTATATGTTCAATGATTTAGCTATCAGCTGCTTTTTTTCGATTACTGTTATTACTTTACTGGAATAATTGCACTGAAGCCATAACACTTCAGTTATGTATGTGTATAATTGTAAAAACACAACCATATACAGTATATAAATTTACTTCTGGATTATTATAGGTAAATCTCATCTACAGATGTGCAGTAGCAAACTTTAATTTGACATGTGATTCATAAATTACATAATTGCAGTACGCTTATGAGATACATAGTGCAATGTTTCAGCTCTGGTTTGAATATATATACAGTACACTACTGTTCAAAAGTTTGGGGTCACTCAGACAATTTTGTGTTTTCCATGAAAACTCACACTTTTATTTATCAAATGAGTTGCAAAATGAATAGAAAATATAATCAAGACATTGACAAGGTTAGAAATAATGATTTTTATTTGAAATAATAATTTTCTCCTTCAAACTTTGATTTCATCAAAGAATGCTCCATTTGCAGCAATTACAGCATTGCAGACCTTTGGCATTCTAGCTGTTAATTTGCTGAGGTAATCTGGAGAAATTTCACTCCATGCTTCCAGAAGCCCCTCCCACAAGTTGGATTGGCTCGTTGGGTACTTTTTACGTACCATACGGTCAAGCTGCTCCCACAACAGCCCAATGGGGTTGAGATCAGGTGACTGCGCTGGCCAATCCATTACAGATAGAATACCAGCTGCCTGCTTCTTCCCTAAATAGTTCTTGCATAATTTGGAGGTGTGCTTTGGGTAATTGTCCTGTTGTAGGATGAAATTGGCTCCAATCAAGCACTGTCCATAGGGTATGGCATGGCGTTGCAAAATGGAGTGATAGCCTTCCTTATTCCAAATCCCTTTTACCTTGTACAAATCTCCCACTTTACCATCACCAAAGCAACCCCAGACCATCACATTACCTCCACCATGCTTGACAGATGGCATCAGGCACTCTTCCAGCATCTTTTCAGTTGTTCTGTGTCTCACAAATGTTCTTCTGTGTGATCCAAACACCTCAAACTTCGATTTGTCTGTCCATAACACTTTTTTCCAATCTTCCTCTGTCCAATGTCTGTGTTCTTTTGCCCATATTAATCTTTTCCTTTTATTAGCCAGTCTCAGATATTGCTTTTTCTTGGCCACTCTGCCCTGAAGGCCAGCATCCCTGAGTCGCCTCTTCACTGTAGACGTTGACACTGGCGTTTTGCGGGTACTATTTAATGAAGCTGCCAGTTGAGGACCTGTGAGGTGTCGATTTCTCAAACTAGAGATTCTAATGTACTTGTCTTGTTGCTCAGTTGTGCAGCAGGGCTTCCCACTTCTCTTTCTACTCTGGTTAGAGCCTGTATGTGCTGTCCTCTGAAGGGAGTAGTACACACTGTTGTAGGAAATCTTCAGTTTTTTTGGCAATTTCTCGCATGGAATAGCCTTCATTTCTAAAAACAAGAATAGACATGAAAGTTCTCTTTTTCTGGCCATTTTGAGAGTTTAATCAAACCAACAAATGTAATGCTCCAGATTCTCAACTAGCTCAAGGGAAGTTCAGTTTTATAGCTTCTCTAACCAGCAAAACTGTTTTCAGCTGTGCTAACATACTTGCACAAGGGTTTTCTAAACATCCATTAGCCTTCTTACACAGTTAGAAAACACAATGTACCATTAGAACACTGGAATGATGGTTGCAGGAAACGGGCCTATACACCTATGTAGATATTGCATTAAAAACCAGACGTTTGTAGCTAGAATAGTCAATTATCACATTAACAATTTATAGAGTGTATTTCTGATTTCTTTCAAAAATAAGGAAATTTCTAAGTGACCCTAAACGGTAGTATGTGTGTGTGTGTTTATATATATATATATATATATATATATTCAAATCAGAGCAGAAACATTGCACTATTTGTTAAAACAAATTCAGCACATCATCACTACATGCTAAAAAAAACATTGAAAGCTGCAATTCAACCTCCCTCACTGGATGGTCACATATAGTTAATATATCATTTTGTCATACAGTAACTTGTCACCAACCATGTCGTGTTTACAGCTTAATTTGTACACATATCTGGACATGTCCAGCCAAAAGTAAGGTAGGACACATATATGGTCAAATACTTATTTATATGAGTAAAGAGTAAATCAACATTCTATTGCTGTGCATTTAATAGTGGCCATAGTGAGTACTGTAGCAGTTTTCCTATTCAAATCTATGGGATAACCGTTGGAGTATAGCCGCTATTACAAGTATGCCATCATAGGATGACAGTAACTGACTTAAATGGCACTGGGATGACTAATCTAGATGGAGTCCTATCCATCTGCATTCACTCTAATGTATTCACTTATATGGAAGAAAAAAAAATCTTGCATGGAGATGATGGGTAGCTGATACACAGAGAATGGAGAAGGAAGCAGACCGTTCTGTTCTATGTGCACTGGTCAAACCAGGTTCCTGCAACTTAGCTCCTATTCACTTGAATCAGAGGTAAGCTGCAGTAACCTGGTTTGGCCGCTACAGAGAGGAATGTTTCTGTCTCCTCTTATGAGGCAGTTTGGTGGTTTCCCTGCTCCTCCTCCCCTTTGATTGAATTTGTTCTGAAAATTCTGCTATACCCATTTTTGAGACCAACTACAGGTCACAATGCTCAGATTACTAATGACTATATAAGTCTATAGAGATGGGAGGGGGAGAAGTGAGCAGGAAATACAGGAAATAAGAGAAGAAACACAAGCTTAGAGCTATCTATCACAACTATAGTACTTTATTCACACATGTACTGGTCACTACTGTACTATAGATGTCCTGCATGGTTCTGGATCTATTTTTGAGTGAGATAGAGACTGTGTAGATTATCCTCTTCTTACTGTGTGCAGTATATGCCACCTGATTAGGCGTGAACCTAGCCTCTCTGCTGCCTAAGGCGGACTATAGAAAGGCGCCCTCACCACAAAAAAATAAAATAAAAAAAAATTGAGTTTACATCCTACTAGCTTCACATGCTCCTATCGTCACACAATAAATGTACTATAACTCATGCCAGAAATCTCAGAGGTCAGCGCTGCGGAGGGGAGACCAAAACTTACTGACAGCTTCACTGTAAAGTTATTTAGAAACGTTATACTACACAGACTCATTTTCAGACGAAAAAAATAGGACAAATCAGACCTCACATGGACCCAGGACATTTCTCTCTGCTTTTTTAAAGCGGAATGGAGTACAGAATCCCTGAGCAGAATACAGCCTGACTGTCATTGTGACCAGGAGTAACCTTGAACATTGAAGTGTTAGTTGGGGGGAAGCAGGAGCTGCTGGCTATTCATAAGAATTACTGTGCAGCTCCTGATATGCTAATAAACAGGGACCGCCCGACAATTCAAATTATTAGCTGGCAGCAAGACGACATTAACAACATACACTTTTTTGTAAATAAGGGGTTCTCCAACTCTTTTAAAAAGATGTCCCTTTTCTCTAAATAGTGTGTGTGTGTGTGGGGAGGGGTGTCATGTTCCCTTGGTCCTTTGGGTTCAATGGTGGCTGCTTGTTCCTTTTCAATTACCCATCCCTCCAGATGTTAGCGCCTGATCATACTGTTTGTGCCAACAGACAGCTGTAGGCAATTACTGACCATAGAGGTTACTGCTACAATATTGTTAAGGCCATGGGTAATAGAAAGGAACAAGCAGGATCAGTGAGAGTCTCAGCAGTCAGACCCCTACCGATCAGGTATTTATCCTCTATCCCAAGCACTGAGGATAAATACATTTCGTAGCATTACTTGCATTCATATTAACATAGTATTAATGCTTACTTGTGTAAGATGATGAACCAGGGGGCACAGGAAGGGCTCCAGGCAGGCAGCAGGACTAGACCAGAATCTAGTTGGTGTGAGAGGAGGGAGACCGCATGAGACTTACATCAAACTGGTGCTGGGCGGACAAGAGGAGTTTTGCCCACTGTAACTTGTCAGGTCACTCCACTGCTGAGATGACCTGGCTGACGGCAGCAACAGAGTGATGCCGATGAGTGGGCGGAGCCAGGGGAGCAAGGATGAGCCATCATCCAGAAGGCAGGGCATCCCTAATGGAGCAGGAGCAGTGCTGCTGATGCTGCTGCTAAGTGAGTGTGCAGCGCTGTGCTGCAGCAGTATCTGTTTACACTCACTACATGCTAATCTCCCCCCTGCTTACACTTCTAAACCAGCCTAGGACAGGTCCCGCTCAGCGTGTTTTTAAAGTGGCCTGTCTTAGGCTGGTTTAGGTTAACAAAATAGTGTTCCAAAATGCCGCCCCCCCCCTAGGTTCCCATGAGTAGCGCCACCTGAGGCAGCCACCTCATGTCGCCTCATTAAAGGTGCACTCCTGCACCTGATCTCTACCCACCAACAACTTATCCTGAATTAAATGAAATGACAGGTTCACTTTAAATTCAACAAAACACATCAAAATCACACCAATATTTTGGCATAAAAGTAAGCCAACTAATACGTTATATAAACTTACACTAGACACTCTAGAGATTTGCCAGATTTATCATCTACACATTGTGATAATGATTGTGATTTTCAGACTGCCTGTCTACTTTACACTGTCTGCTATTAAATGTGAGCCAATATCGTGGTATGCTAGCAAAAACCCTTTCAGGCTGGGGCCCCACATGGCATAAACGGAAAAATCCAATCCGCACCTTGCGAAAAAATACCGTCGCGGTTTTGGAAATCGCTGCATGTCATTTATACCTACAGAAATGCTGGCGGTTTCCCTATAGGAATAATGGAAGCAGAAAGTTCATAGAGGAATTTCTGTGAAAAGCGATGCTGGAAAAACCGCGATGTGTTGCCGCCGTGGTTTTTCTCACTGAGGACCGCTACGTGGGGCTTTAGCCTATGATTGAGACCCCAGGTTGCGTCAACGCAACTTTTTTTGTTGCTGATTTTGCTGTGTTTTTTTTTTAACCCAAAGCCAAGAGTGGCTATGAAAGGAATGGGAAATACTGTATATATGAACTACTTATGTCTCTACCTTCTGCTCAATCCACTCCTGATTTTGGCTCTAAAAATCGCAGCAATATCTGCAACAAAAAAAAAACTGCGTTTATGCAACGTGGGGCCCAAAACTAATGGGTGTCCAAATGTAGACACATAAAGGATAGACAGCATAAAACGTTGTGAAAACATGTCTATTAGGGGTATCATATCATGAAAAGCTGCTCATCTCTCCATTCATTGAACTGGTTATTTTTTATTTTTTTATATTTATTAATTTCCCACATCGCAGTGTATGTTTACACATACTAAATTTATATAATTTTAGCAAAACAAAAGACACAGGAAAAGCATGCAGCAAAAAAATATTTAAAAAAACTACAAGGGAAATTATTGGTCTATAGTTGGAGAATAAAGGGGCCTACCTGGAGCTGACCATACCTGGGTGAAGCTTATAGAACCAAGCACACCAAAAAGTTCAGTCCATAACAAAGGATGTTTTCTTCTAAATTCACTTCATTCAATATTTTCTCCACAGAGCACCAGCATAGACAAGGGACATTACTATATAGGTTATATAAAGAGGAGGAAGCATTATTTTATAGGGTATGAGTGGGGGAGGGGTTTTACTGTATAGACTGCTGCCAAGTGTCGTTGAGGAGTGCTAGACTAGATGCTGGTTTCAGGAGAAAGTTCTGTAGTACAGAGTGCAGTTTAAACTGCATCAAAACTGTATAAAAAAAAAAAAATACATGTGTTTTTGGCACATTGTATATGCAGCTGCAGTTTTTGCTGGCAAAGTGTTAATTAAATATGTAGCTTTTTTATGTGGCTTTTGATGTCGTTTTAACTGCACCCAACAATACTGTATGAATCCACCCTGAGACTAAGGCCCCACGTGGCGTCCCACAGCAAAAAAGCGCTGCTGGAAAAACCATGGTTCTTCCCACAGCACTTTAGACAGAAAGTTTGCAGAGGTTTCCTATGCGGACTTTCTGTTTCAATTATACCTATGGGGAAACCGCTGGCATTTCCGTAGGTATAATTGACATGCTGTGATTTTGGAAATCGCCATGTATCCGCAGGGAGGTTTTTACTGCAAAGTGAGCATGGGATTTACTAGAATCCCATCCACTTTGCGGTAAAAACCTCCCTGCGGATACATGGCGATTTCCAAAATCACAGCATGTTAATTATACCTACGGAAATGCCTACGGAATTCAGCGCACTGCCGGCTTTCCCGATATGTGCCCCGGGGCTGGAGATATCGGCGGTGTAAGTTACATGGTTTACGGTTAGAAGGGTGTTCCTGACACTGACACTTCTCGTTCGTTCATAGCCCTGTACTGAGAGGGCGTTCCTCGCAGCTTAGTGTCATCGCTGGGCTGAAAGGAACGCCCCCTCTCTCTGTATTCGTCTATAGTGCTGTACTGTCAGAGGAACGCCCTTCCTGACACTTCTCTTTGTTCATAGACTTGTACTGAGGGGGCGTTCCTCACAGCTCAGCGTCATCGCCGGGCAGTAAGGAACGCCCCCTCTGACAGTACAGCGCTATGGACGAGCTCAGAGAGAGGGGGCGTTCCTTACAGCCCAGCGATGATGCTGAGCTGTGAGGAACGCTCCCTCAGTACAAGTCTATGAATGAACGAGAAGTGCCAGGGAGGGCATTCCTCTTACAGTACAGCACTATAGACGAATACAGAGAGAGGGGGGCGTTCCTTACAAACGAGAAGTGTCAGGGAGGGCGTTCCTCGCAGCACAGCTAGACTGTCAGGAACGCCCTTCTAACAGTAAACCATGTAACTTACACCGCCGATATCTCCAGCCCTGGGGCACATACCGGGAAAGCCGGCAGTGCGCTGAATTCAGCGCGCTGTCGGCTTTCTAGCGGTATGTAAAATCGCATGTGCCTGAGGGCACGAAGGTCCTCTTTAACACTGTTAGTTTTTTTTTTTTTTTTTTGTTTCTCCTTTCTGAGCATGCGCAGGGAAAATAAACGGACATAAAATAACGGACAGTAACTGATAGCTATCAGTTACTATCCGTTACAAGTCCGTTACCCTTAGACTTCAATGTTAAAAAAATAACAGACGCTTGCTGTCCATCAAGAATCCGTTTTTTTCAAACGGACAAAAAGTCCTGCATGTAGGATTTTTTGTCCGTGAAAAAATAACGGACTTCTGACGGATTTGGTGTAAACGGACTCTAACGGACACCATATATAAAAACCCATTGAAATGAATGGAAATTTTAGCGGATTTCTGACGGTTCAGCTAGTGTCCGATGCTAAAATCTTGTAACGGACAATAGCAACGGACACTACTGATGGTCACCAACGGTAGTGTGAATGCCCCCTAAGATAGTGGCTCTAGATCCTGTGGCTAGGTTAGGTCCATTTAAAGTGACTGCTCCCTTTGCAGTCTCCCTGAACGTAAATTGTAATGTACTTAACTCAAGCCCAAAGCAGGTTTTGTTCAGAACTGTGAGGGGGTTGAAAGGAATATGTCAGGTCCAAAATTAATTATTGCCTTTAATAGGAGTAAAATCACAGCTTTGTGGCCACAATCTGATTAAGCAATGTAGAAATAATCATGTTATTATGGATATGCAAGTCAGCCTGCAAGTGCACTGGGGGCAGGACCTGTTGTACTAGATTTTCTGCAGACAACTGTGATTCAGACAAAGGCTGCACATGTCAACCACAGGTAAAGAGGAAACATTGGTTACTGATTTCAGAGGAAAGCTGTAGCATTTCCAGCTGTCTGTAGGCAAATTTGGCAAATCAGGCCCCACCTTGATGCTCTTTCAGACTGATTTGGCATATCTATAAAAGATGATGATTTCTGTATTCCTTCATTGGTTAGTGGCCACAAAGTTATATTGCTGCTCCTATTAACAGCATCTACCTGGCATTATCTGTTTGGAAGGTGTTATGGACCTGACAGACTCCCTTTAATTTCTATTCTGATATAATATAAGATAAATATAAGTAATGAAAAAAGTTTTGTAAAAAGTTAAAAAAATATATAAATGTTAGTAACCTTAAATGGCTCTTGTGCAGCACTGCAGTTCATGTTTAATTCTTCAGCAGTTTTATCTCTGCCAAATACATTTAACTGAAACTAAGACATTTCAAGTAAAATTATTCTTTTTAAATCCTACTTGTGACATTACTCACTGTAGATACAGCAAATCTCAAGCCTGATTAGCCCTAGGAGAAATTATCTAGTGCATGTCTAATATTAAAGATGTAAGATCAGAAAACATTTTAAATGGCAAAAGCACTACACTTATTAAAATTTCGACAATTTTCCATTTCAATGGGAATTCCTTTGGCTCATGTCCAAATAAGGATAATGAATGACTATTCAACAAGGCACAATATTTTAGGAAGCTGACAATCATGCTACTACCATAAAGGTATTCACACTTATGAATTATTCCATACTTTACCACATCAAGAAATACATAATAATCTAATATATAATCCAGAAATCATACTAATAAATAATAGGCACGCTTTGTTGCCAACAAGTGAATTGTTCTCTGATTGGCTACAGTGATCACATGCTGTAACTGCTTCAGTCAATGAGCAGCAGATGCAAGCAGACAAACATACTGCGAAATGCAACTACTGAGGCATGGCTTCTCAGCCTGCCTCTCATCATCCTCATAAATAAATAAATGCGCTATTTCACATGTATAACTGTATTTATTGGAACAGATTTATCAAAACTGTCTAAAAATGGTTTATTCCACATAGCAACCAATCACAGCACAGCTTTCATTTTATCGGTACAGTTTAAGAATTGAAAGTCAAGCTGTTTTGATAAATGAGGCCCATTGTTATGAATCTCAGTGTACAGTACTGCTGCTACCTTAAAGGGAGCCTATCACTGCCCCCAGCTACTTGAAACCGCTCCCATAGTGCTGAACATGCTGTTAGCAGAACATAAATGATACCTTTCTTATGTTTCAGCTCATCCCCCCCCCCAGGCAGTGTGAGTAGATCCTCCCACTGCTCAGGGGGACGAGCTAAATGCAGGATGGGCGTGTTTAGTGATGATGCTGCAGTGCTCACTGCTCAGTGCTATAGGATAATAATCTGGGTTCAAATCCTGCATAAATCCAACTGGCTTTGTGGCGAGCTCTGGTGAAGACGTTAGAGTAGGCTTAGTCCTATCTTCAAGCGCTGTGCAAGATTTAGGTAGCTTGTTCTTATTGCTCTTTGGTATCTGCCAGTTCCTGCATTTTATGGGAATTGCTTCAGTGGAAAATTCCCTAACAGCCATTTTATAATCTATGGTAACAGTAGGCACATTGTACATCTTCAGTATTTTCTCCTACCAGTCTAATGCTATAGGACTGTTTCAGCATCTTAATGGTACTGTATTAATTGATAATTTACATTTTATGGACTTTTTATAAGTCAGTGCACTGTCGGCTTTCCCGTTATGTTTCCCCCGGGGCTGGCGCTATCGGCGATCTTAGTTTCACCGTTCACCATCAGAAGGGCATTCCTGACAGTCTAGCTGGGCTATGAGAAATGCCCCCACTGACTGTACTCATCCATAGCGCTGTACTGTCAGAGGGGGCGTTCCTTACAGCTCAGTGATGACGCTGAGCTGTGAGGAACGCCCCCCCAGTACAGAGTTATGGAAGAGTACTGTCAGGGAGGGCATTCCTCACAGCCCAGCTAGACTGTCAGGAACGCCCTTCTGACAGTGAACGGTGAAACTAAGACCGCCAATAGCTCCAGCCCCGGGGCACATAACGGGAAAGCCGACAGTGTGCTGAATTCAGCGTGCTGTCAGCTTTCTAGCGGTATGTAAAACCACATATACATGAAGACATGAAAGGTCCTCTTTAATAAACACTGTGGCCAATTTAATGCCATGAAAAAGTGCCACAGTCTTGTCAATGAATATATGTGTGTGTGTGTGTGTGTGTGTGTGTGTGTGTGTGTGTGTGTGTGTGTATATATATTATATATATATATATATATATATATATATATATATAAAATCTCTTTGTTGCCCTCTGCTAGACAGCATAGGAATTTACAGGAACTGGAGACTTTTTACCAAGAAGAATGGGCAGTTTTACTATCTGAGAAAATAAAGAGCCTCATCCACAACTACCACAAAAGACTTCAAGCTGTCATTGATGTTAGAGGGGGCAATACACGGTATTAAGAAATGGGGTATGTGAACTTTTGAACAGGGTCATTTTGATGTTTTTGGTTGTCATTATGATTTAAAAAGAGAAAACACAGAAGTTTGACAATAAATGGCTTCAACCAACCACTAACCATGAGTGGAAAAAAAAAGTTTTTGTGTTATCATTCATATTCTCTGAAAAAAGGCCAAAAAACCCAAAAAATCTACCGGGGTATTTCACCTTTTTAGCACAACTGTAACAATGTCACCTGGAGACAGAAAACAATATAATACAAGTACTTACACACATAAAGAGCTGCTGCAATAATAATAATAATTCCACCATTATTCCTATTGAGTAAGCCCATGGATGTCATGTAGCGCTTTTAGCTTAAGGTCAAAGGTCATATGCAATGTGTCTGTGTGTATGTGTGTAGAGGGGGCATGAATTCACTGCATGAGACAACATTACTTCTATATACACAGCCATCCTCAAAAAGGCAGTTATCATTATTGAACTAGATAAAAAACAGAGCAAAAAAACAGAAAGGTATAAGACCTGCTCCACATGTTGTGGCTCTTTTCTACGTCCTGGACACACATAGGTATAAACTACGGATGTTTATATGGGGCCATAGAAAGAAATGTGTCTGTATATTATCCACAATTACTGACCCATAATTGAGGATAATATATGACTGCAAGCTATGGCTGTGTGTAGGTGAGCCTAAAGGTTCACTTGTGTGTGTGTGTAAGATGGGGAAACAGCCCTCATGTTATGAATGTACCTATTTCTATAAATGTTTATTTTTTTTTTTTATAAACTGACATTTGTTTGTTTGACCACAAGAGGCCACTGTTACCTCAGAAATGGGAAGGACTGTAATTCTGTAATTCCCTGGAGTAGTGATGTGGAGACCCTGTTCTGCAGAGGTGGTACAAGAAGGAGCAGAGTGTGTGTGTGGCAGCCATCATATGAGTGTGCTTTTGAGCATTTAGAAGATGAAGGACTGAAGTGAGAGAAAAAGGATTCCTAGGGGATCAGAGATATAACAAGGGGGTTCTGAAGCAGAGACTGTTCCAAGGTTTGTTCAGACAGCATCCTAAGTTGAAGATTGCTATCAAGGACCCGGCTGAGAAGTGGCCCTGTCAGTAAGATTGCATGTTTTCTGGATGAGCCCCGCTTCCAACTGTTCCAGACCAAGGCTAAAAGGTAAACAACAAACCTGGATCAGTGTTTTGCTTGAGACTGAGTAAAGGCCTGTAGTTAGACTAGTTAGGCATACTCATCTTCACAGGCCACACTACTGGTGAATTATCTACCTATTCAGTAGTAAGGACTAAGACTCAGAGAGTTCTATAGACTTGTAACTCCCAGAGAGGAGCTTCTGAGGAAGTCTAGAAGCGACATTTTATACATTGTCACATTTATTTGGCTTGCAAGCTGACCTACTATTATATTTACTTGGTTGTACTTTGTTTGTGGGGAATAGGGGTATTTTGATAAGTTTGTAAGCAATTGTGTTATACCGCCGGTGCTCCTATCACACTCACTGAATTGTTCCTGTGACTAGGGTGATAAAAAGGTAACAAGTGCCTGGTTAGTTGCAGCCTGCAGATAGGTAAAAGCTTGGAGTATATTGGAGGCACACATTGGAGGGCACCGCGCTGTACAACACCAGGGCCTCAGCTTCCTGGCTGAGTGTATGTAAATAATTGGGAGTGTTTTTTTTGGTAAAGGGGTGATACTACACAAAGTAAAATCTTGTTTTTTACTAAATTGACTTGGAGTCACTTCCTTTGTTCGTGACTTCACTGTATCCTGGGGAGCCCACCCCGGTACACGGCTTACATGTGCATTGTGGATGTTTACTGAATGACATTACTCAATAATAGCCATGAATAGAACAGCTTATTGTGTGTCATTATTTTATTTAGATTGTATTAGTTTAGAATTGTGACTTACATATCACATTCTGTTAGCAATAAATGCAAACATTTAGATAATTCCAAAGGGTTAATTTACTTTTTATTGAAACTTTGATAAGTTGCATACATACATTACAGTATACATGTATGCATTTTTCTTGGACTTGATAAAAAAGAAAATTATATGATTGTAGCATTTACCAGCAATTACTAAATTGAATGTATAAGTTTAATTCAAAGCATGAATCATAAGTGTTTTTTAACTGATGGCACAGATTTCGTTTGGTCATTATTTTTATTAATACAATTGGCTGTAGGCGGTTGGAAAGCCCCCAGAGCTACTTGAAGATACCTTTAAGCTGCCTGCTAATAATAGATGGTGCTTGTGAAAACTGTCCTGTAATAGCTTAAGTTTTCAGCAGTATGCACATTATAAATTAACCTTTATGGTTTCAGATAATTATTTGCTAAGGAAAAACAGCTTTACTAGCTATAACAGTTAATTTCAAGGGTCCTGTCATGAGAGTCATCCTTTGAGTTCACCCTTTGAGGACCTACTACTTCAAAAGAAGTTGTCCAAAGTGGACAAACTATAGTTAGATACTGATATCCTCTTTTGCCTTTCCGCTTGGGTATGTGCAGATATGTGTGTAATGAGATTACAAAGCCTTCAAAGACAATATTACTTTGTGATAATATATCCCAAAGTGATAGCCTATGTGCATCTATATGTGGCTAGTCATTGCTATTCGCTTTGTGAATTATAGTTTATCAGGGATTTTGTTAGCATGCCAATTGTATTGGTTTCATGAAAAATTGGAGGAGTGCTTAACCAAATTAAGAATACATTTGTATTTCAATACTATAGTAACAAAGGTAAATTATTATAATGTCTGAAAGGGCTTGCAGTACAGGGCCACTGGAGGCAGATTTTTGTTAATGATTCTCTCTTTGATGTAATCTATATTCGAGTGACTAGCAAGACCTGCTCAGACTAACACAATGTATACATTTTTTTCCACAATATTCACCAAAATTTTTTTTAGGAGGAAAATTTGAAACTTAGCTTTAACTTTATATGTATTGAATTTCCCTACTCTAACTTATCGGCATATAACCAGTAATTGGGATCATGAGATCATCCACAGTTGCAGTTGTGATTGACATATATCTTCTTAGAATAGAGTGGAGTATCAGAAAAAAACACAGTTTCTAGTCATTAACCCTCTTAGATGCCATGATCTCTAGCGATTGAGATACCAATGGGGTGGAATAAAAATTGGGAGAGCTCACTCTTTTAACCTATTAAAGGCCATGTTCCTTGAACATATGATTTAATCAATGTAGTTTCTTCTTTTACATCTAATAGATTACCATTGACTTGATATTAGCTATTTATAGTGTGCACATCAAGGTTAGAAACAAACGTATGTCAAAACAGACAAATAATCTTATTAATTGAGGAAAGTTTCCATTAATATACTCCCTGGTATTTCATGGTGATCCATGCTGCTCTCTCTCTCTCTCTCTCTCTCTCTCTCTCTCTCTCTCTCTCTCTCTCTCTCTCTCTCTCTCTCTCTCTCTCTCTCTCTCTCTCTCTTATATATATATATATATATATATACAGTCATATGAAAAAGTTTGGGCACCCCTATTAATCTTAATCATTTTTAGTTCTAAATATTTGGGTGTTTGCAACAGCCATTTCAATTTGATATATCTAATAACTGATGGACACAGTAATATTTCAGGATTGAAATGAGGTTTATTGTACTAACAGAAAATGTGCAATATGCATTAAACCAAAATTTGACCGGTGCAAAAGTATGGGAACCTCAACAGAAAAGTGACATTAATATTTAGTAGATCCTCCTTTTGCAAAAATAACAGCCTCTAGTCGCTTCCTGTAGCTTTTAATCAGTTCCTGGATGAAGGTATTTTTGACCATTCCTCTTTACAAAACAATTCCAGTTCAGTTAAGTTTGATGGTCGCCGAGCATGGACAGCCCGCTTCAAATTATCCTACAGATGTTCAATGATATTCAGGTCTGGGGACTGGGATGGCCATTCCAGAACATTGTAATTGTTCCTCTGCATGAATGCCTGAGTAGATTTGGGGCTGTGTTTTGGATCATTGTCTTGCTGAAATATCCATCCCCGGCGTAACTTCAAATTCGTCACTGATTCTTGTACATTATTCTCAAGAATCTGCTGATACTGAGTTGAATCCATGCGACCCTCAACTTTAACAAGATTCCCGGAGCCGGCATTGGCCACACAGCCCCAAAGCATGATGGAACCTCCACCAAATTTTACAGTGGATAGCAAGTGTTTTTCTTGGAATGCTGTGTTTTTTTGACGCCATGCATAACACCTTTTTGTATGACCAAACAACTCAATCTTTGTTTCATCAGCCCACAGGACCTTCTTCCAAAATGAAGCTGGCTTGTCCAAATGTGCTTTTGCATACCTCAGGCGACTCTGTTTGTGGCGTGCTTTCAGAAACGGCTTCTTTCGCATCACTCTCCCATACAGCTTCTCCTTGTGCAAAGTGTGCTGTATTGTTGACCGATGCACAGTGACACCATCTGTAGCAAGATGATGCTGCAGCTCTTTGGAGGTGGTCTGTGGATTGTCCTTGACTGTTCTCACCATTCTTCTTCTCTGCCTTTCTGATATTTTTCTTGGCCTGCCACTTCTGGGCTTAACAAGAACTGTCCCTGTGGTCTTCCATTTCCTTACTATGTTCCTCACAGTGGAAACTGACAGGTTAAATCTCTGAGACAACTTTTTGTATCCTTCCCCTGAACAACTATGTTGAACAATCTTTGTTTTCAGATCATTTGAGAGTTGTTTTGAGGAGCCCATGATGCCACTCTTCGGAGGAGATTCAAATAGGAGAACAACTTGCAATTGGCCACCTTAAATACCTTTTCTCATGATTGGATACACCTGGCTATGAAGTTCAAAGCTCAGTGAGGTTACAAAACCAATTTTGTGCTTCAGTAAATCAGTAAAAAGTAGTTAGGAGTATTCAAATCAATAAAATGATAAGGGTACCCAAATTTTTGCACAGGTCAAATTTTGGTTTAATGCATATTGCACATTTTCTGTTAGTACAATAAACCTCATTTCAATCCTGAAATATTACTGTGTCCATCAGTTATTAGATATATCAAATTGAAATGGCTGTTGCAAACACCCAAATATTTAGAACTAAAAATGATTAAGATTAATAGGGGTGCCCAAACTTTTTCATATGACTGTATATATATATATATATATATATATATATATATATATATGAGTTGAACCTGAGGTTTAAGAACTAACATGTAAAGTACTATTTATAGGATAGAAAATTAAGTAAAAGCTGCAGCTCCTTAATGTCTAATGTAAAGCAATGGTTCTTTTGAGTTTAACAAAGGAAGTTTGCATTGTGAAACAAACCACTTACAGTCTGAGCATTGCAGATGGAAATGTTGGTTGTTCTATTCACTTCTACCTGAAGTACAGTACTTCACTACTGTTATAACTCTGAGGGTGCTATTATCAGGGAGTACCCCAGGACACAGAGGTACTCGTCTTTGTTATTTATTGAAACCTTGCGCACCTCAGCTGTATCTGTATCTTAATTGAGCATAATATTCTAAATCATTCGCATATTTTTTCATGTTTTTTGACACACACAAGTAAACTTTGTCCTCACTGTGATCTTTTAACTGTTCTATTAGATTTTCAATTTATTCCACCTGTATACAAAAATTTGTAGAACAGGCTTGATGCTGATTTTCTTTATAAAATACCTTTTTCAAGAATACTGTTTCCACTTGCATTGAAAACATTACAGTAACACAGGAACATTGTGAACCACTTAGTACAAATCTGGGACCTTAGCATTATTCATATACTCTAAAAACTAAATCCAGAGAATGTAGAGCCAAGCTTTTTCACAACCAATTAAACTGATTATGCTTAGTCATTTCAAACAAGCAATACTTTACAAAGAATACACATTTTAATGAAAATCACCAAAAATATGAGAAATATTCAATGTACTCATTCAAAGATCTCACTAAAAACTAAAAACATTTTATTATGTTTTGATAATTTTGCTATGTTTGGTTCTTTATTCCAAAGCACAATGGTATTTGTTTGCATTTTAGCTATATGATTTCCTTTGTTAACACTGTTACCACTAATGTAACACATACATTATGCAGAAAGTTTTATGCTACAATATTTAAGACCACTCACAGGACTCCTAAAACCAAAATGAGAAGGATTTTCAATGACTAGATTACAGTTATGCTGTTTCTTTTCCTACAAAACTATATTTTAATCTGTGCAGCTTGTACTGCCTTATAAAATGTTGCTCGCAGCTTAGAGAGCACGCTCAACGTGATAGGTTTCCTTTATCAAAATTTGAGACAAGTTATAAGTAGATGCATCTATTCTTCACACCAAACTATAGAATAGGGATGATGGAGCATTGCTGGTGCACAGGTGGTGGAAATGGGATCAAAGTGTTTTGAAATCACAATTGTGTCTAAGCACACAATGATGGGATACACTCTGTTTGAGGTAACATTTATTAACGTTGGAGCGGTGGTTGTTCATCCAATTATGCATATATATATATATATATATATATATATAGATAGATAGATAGATAGATATATAGATAGATATAGATAGATATATAAAATTAGGCAGCACTCCAAAATAGTGAACAAAAATCTTGACTCGATTTATTCTAAACACATTTCAGTTCAAAATCAAAAAGCATTTCTCAAGCAAGCATATAGTGCTAATTTGTGCATTTATATAGTGACCATCGGCACAATCGATTACAGTCAATTATTCAATTAAATACAATCAGTGTAAAAAATATACATTTCATATTTAAGAATGAAAGTGCATAGTGAATAAATGACAATAACGTGCCAATAATAAAGTGCAACAGTGAACATGCATTCATAGAGTAAGACCAAAATACATATAATTCATAATAAATACATTATTATGTGAAAACAAAACACATGTGAATAATTATACCTCCACCATCTGGAACTCTGTCAGATCCCCACTCTAGTATCCAAATCATTTTTCACCAGCTGCACTCCAGTGTGTAGCAGGTGGTACTGCGCACATTCAGGGTGAAAGGGAGGAGCAGCCACTGTGCATGCGTGCGCTCCATACACCACAGAAATGTTGGCGCATTCACACGTATGCGCAAAAAGCTGACTGCGTTATCTTAACTAAGGGGCCAGCCAGAGAAGCAACTGAAAATATATAACAACTCAAAATATCTGTTATAAGTACCCAAATTAAGATAATGAAATTTAGAAAAATAGAAAAGTGGTGGAAAAAAAGGAGACTGATGTAATGGAATACTATTTAAAGGGCCAGTATCCCCAATTCCTTCATTAACAGAGTCCATATACGTAAATAGCTAAAAAAAAAAAAAAAAATACCCAAACTCCACAAGAAGCATCGGATTCAACATAATTCATGATCTGCTACATATATAATAATCACAAAAGGATTCAAAGCTCATGTAGACCAATTTAAAAATTGTGGACTATAAGAACAAAGTGAAAGGTGGTACATTTTGAATAAGACCAGGGAAAACTCTGAACAGGAGGAGCAGGACTCCAATCCCAGAGTTACGCTGGTCTGGGTGTGGTAGATTACCATCCCCAGTCCCTGTAGCTTCTCGCCTATTATAGGACTTTGGGAATACCACATCATCACTATAGGTTCTTCCAACACCTTCATCACATTTCAATAATACGGTCCATCCATTTTTACTTATTAATCAGTTGGGAATGAATCTTAAAACCTAAGACATGAATAAAATTCTCTCCCATAATATAAACATATTTTTCTAGAAGAGAGAGCTTAAAATAATTTTTTAGTAATCTGTGTCTAGCCCTCAATACAGATTACAGGGAGTACGATAAGCAAGTCCAAAGGAAGAACCGCTGCCATCTAAACCACCACTCCAAACTTGAAGTCAATATTAATTCCCCTAGGTTATAAAATTTTCAGATGAAAGATCCATTCAAGTTCTTTCTTCTTTAATAATTTAATTCAAATCCAAAGTAGTCTCCCATATATACAGTGGGGAAAAAAAGTATTTAGTCAGCCACCAACTGTGCAAGTTCTCCCACTTAAAAAGATGAGAGAGGACTGTAATTGACATCATAGGTAGACCTCAACTATGAGAGACAAAATGAAATCCAGAAAATCACATTGTCTGATTTTTTAAGAATTTATTTGCAAATTATGGTGGAAAATAAGTATTTGGTCAATAACAAAAGTTCATCTCAATACTTTGTTATATATCCTTTGTTGGCAATGACAGAGGCCAAACGTTTTCTGTAAATCTTCACAAGGTTGGCACACACTGTTGCTGGTATGTTGGCCCATTCCTCCATGCAGATCTCCTCTAGAGCAGTGATGTTTTGGAACTGTTGCTGGGCAACATGGACTTTCAACTCCTTCCAAAGGTTTTCTATGGGGTTGAGATCTGGAGACTGGCTAGGCCACTCCAGGACCTTGAAATGCTTCTTATGAATCCACTCCTTCATTGCCCTGGCAGTGTGCTTGGGATCATTGTCATGCTGAAAGACCCAGCCATGTTTCATCGTCAATGCTTTTGCTGATGGAAGGAGGTTTGAACTCAAAATCTCATGATACATGGCCCCATTCATTCTTTCATGTACACGGATCAGTCGTCCTGGTCCCTTTGCAGAGAAACAGCCCCAAAGTATGATGTTGCCACCCCCATGCCTCACAGTAGGTATGGTGTTGTTTGGATGCAACTCAGCATATACTCTCCTCCAAACACGGTGAGTTGTGTTTCTACCAAACAGTTCTACTTTGCTTTCATCTGACCATATGACATTCTCCCAATACTCTTCTGGAACATCCAAATGCTCTCTAGCAAACTTCAGACGGGCCCGGATATGTACTTGCTTAAGTAGGGGGACAAGTCTGGCACTGCAGGATCTGAGTCCCTGGCGGCGTAGTGTGTTACTGACGGTAGCCTTTGTTACGTTAGTCCCAGCTTTCTGTAGGTCATTTACTTGGTCCCCCGTGTGGTTCTGGGATTATGGTCACCGTTCTTGTGATCATTTTGACCCCACGGGGTGAGATCTTGCGTGGAGCCCCTGATCGAGGGAGATTATCAGTGGTCTTGTATGTCTTCCATTTTCTAATTATTGTTCCCACAGTTGATTTCTTCACACCAAGCTGCTTGCCTATTGCAGATTCAGTCTTCCCATCCTGGTGCAGGTCTACAATTTTGTTTCTGGTGTCCTTCCACAGCTCTTTGGTCTTCACCATAGTGGAGTTTGGAGTGTGACTGTTTGAGGTTGTGGACAGGTGTCTTTTATACTGATAACAATGTCAAACAGGTGCCATTACTACAGGTAATAAGTGGAGGACAGATGAGCCTCTTAAAGAAGAAGTTACAGGTCTGTGAGAGCCAGAAATCTTGCTTGTTTGTAGGTGACCAAATACTTATTTCCCACCATAATTTGCAAATAAATTCTTAAAAAAATCAGACAATGTGATTTTCTAGATATGTTTTCTCATTTTGTCTCTCATAGTTGAGGTCTACCTATGATGACAATTACAGGCCTCTCTCATCTTTTTAAGTGGGAGAACTTGTACAATTGATGGCTGACTAAATACTTTTTTTTTCCCCACTGTATATATATATATATGGAATTACATAGACATCTAAGCATATAGCTAGCACATTCACTGTCACATGTTAATGAGTCTTATATTATTTACCATTAAGCACATAGAAATATCCCTTCTTCATTAGACTACAATTCACACAGTTTAGACAAGAAAAGAATTCTTTCCGTATTGATCCAAAAATCACCCACTACCTCATGGGTTTAAAGGAACTGACATCTGACCTAACTAATCTATCCTTCAAATTATGTGCATGATAGTATGAGAATAGTGGAGGATTTTTCAATGTCTGTATGTTAAGTATCACTGGATAATTCTCCCCAATGTTTACAAATAATTTTAGCTTCTCTTTTCTACCCGATTTCCCCAACAGGGTTGCCCTCTCTATTCTATCCACCTACCTTCTATTTTTATCCAAAACCCAATAGGGATAACCTCTCTCCTGAAATTTCTTGGTCATACCATCCAACTGGGTAACTATTTGTTCTGCTGAACTTACTGTACATTTAATTCTCAAATACTGATTAAAGGTAAAGATTTCAGCATTGTTTGTGTCCACTATTATACCTCAGTATATTATTCATATCTGTTGGTTTTATATACAAATTGGTGAGCAATTCACCATCGTTCATTGTTACTGACATATCCAGGAATTTAATTTCTCGTTCTAAATAGACCAAGGTAAATATAACTTCATCATCAACATAATTCAAAATAGTCTGTTTTCTTTCCACCTTCCCTATGATGTCTCCTTCTACCTCTCCTGCTCCTGTATCCCTTTGATTTTGTATTGTTCCAGTTTGACCTAAAAAAAAATAATTGGAACTATCCAATCTACCCACTTTCTGTTGTGATGGTGGTGTCTGTTTATTCCACCTATTTATGTCTCTCTGATGATTGTTACTTTGAAAAGGTCCATTTTGTCAGTTATACATTAGACTTTTTGGTCGTGATTCCACTTACTAGATTTCACCTTCTTTGATTCCTGTCTTAATTTCTGTGAACAACCTTAGACAAAATCAGTAAAACATACAAATTTCTGTTGTTCTAGCACTTCTTTCAATACAGTGCTGGCCAAAAGTATTGGCACCCCTGCAATTCTGTCAGATAATACTCAATTTCTTCCAGAAAATGATTGCAATCACAAATGCTTTGGTAATAATATCTTCATTTATTTTGCTTGCAATGAAAAAACACAAAAGAGAATGAAAAAAAAAAAGTCAAATCATTGATCATTTTACACAAAACTCCAAAAATGGGCCGGACAAAAGTATTGGCGCCCTCAGCCTAATACTTGGTAGCACAACCTTTAGACAAAATAACTGCGAACAACCGCTTCCGGTAACCATCAATGAGTTTCTTACAATGCTCTGCTGGAATTTTAGACCATTCTTCTTTGGCAAATTTCTCCAGGTCCCTGAGATTTGAAGGGTGCCTTCTCCAAACTGCCATTTTGAGATCTCTCCACAGGTGTTCTATGGGATTCAGGTCTGGACTCATTGCTGGCCACTTTAGAAGTCTCCAGTGCTTTCTCTCAAACCATTTTCTAGTGCTTTTTGAAGTGTGTTTTGGGTCATTGTCCTGCTGGAAGACCCATGACCTCTGAGGGAGACCCAGCTTTCTCACACTGGGCCCTACATTATGCTGCAAAATTTGTTGGTAGTCTTCAGACTTCATAATGCCATGCACACGGTCAAGCAGTCCAGTGCCAGAGGCAGCAAAGCAACCCCAAAACATCAGGGAACCTCCGCCATGTTTGACTGTAGGGACCGTGTTCTTTTCTTTGAAGGCCTCTTTTTTTCCCTGTAAACTCTATGTTGATGCCTTTTCCCAAAAAGCTCTACTTTTGTCTCATTTGACCAGAGAACATTCTTCCAAAAAGTTTTTGGGTTTCTCAGGTAAGTTTTGGCAAACTCCAGCCTGGCTTTTTTATGTCTCTAGGTCAGAAGTGGGGTCTTCCTGGGTATCCTACCATAGAGTCCCTTTTCATTCAGAGGCCGACGGATAGTATGGGTTGACACTGTTGTACCCTCGGACTGCAGGTCAGCTAGAATTTGTTTGGATGTTAGTTGAGGTTCTTTAGCCACCATCTGCACAATCTTTCGTTGAAATCTCTTGTCAATTTTTCTTTTCCGTCCACATCTAGGGAGGTTAGCCACAGTGCCATGGGCTTTAAACTTCTTGATGACACTGCGCACGGTAGACACAGGAACATTCAGGTCTTTGGAGATGGACTTGTAGCCTTGAGATTGCTCATGCTTCCTCACAATTTTGCTTCTCAAGTCCTCAGACAGTTCTTTGGTCTTCTTTCTTTTCTCCATGCTCAATGTGGTACACACAAGCACACAGGACAGAGGTTGAGTCAACTTTCATCCATTTCAACTGGCTGCAAGTGTGATTTAGTTATTGCCACCACCTGTTATGTGCCACAGGTAAGTAACAGGTGCTGTTAATTACACAAATTAGAGAAGCATCACATGATTTTTCAAAGGGTGCCAATACTTTTGTCCACCCCCCTTTTTTATGTTTGGTGTGGAATTATACCCAATTTGGCTTTTTGACAATTCTTTTTGTGGTTTTCCATTGAAGACAAATTAAATGAAGATATTATTACCAAAGCATTTGTGATTGCAATCATTTTCTGGAAGAAATTGAGTATTATCTGACAGAATTGCAGGGGTGCCAATACTTTTGGCCAGCACTGTATATCCTCTATCTGTTCTATCTTCTGCTTCACCACACCAACCTCTTTCTATAGATATTCAATATTTAATAATAGCAGATCATACTCCTGGGGATTCTGTGGGATTTATAGTCTTCACCCAAAGTCAGGAGATGTAACTGTAAAGTCATTAACCTCTGGGACTCCGATGCAAATTGAGATGCCAATATACCAATGGAGATGGTGTATTAAAAAAGAAAGTGTCTCCTTGCAGTCCATGCAAAATCCTTTCCTCCTCTTCCTCTGTATAGGCAAAGACTTGAAACAAATCCATTGTTGTTGTCTCCATATTGGTTAAAGATTATTGATTACAAAAGCATAAAAAAATGTAATGCCACGATTCTGTGCCAGATATCAGAGACATGCCCACCATCTCTTTATATAGTGCTTCTGTAAATGATATCTAATATATATCTATCTCTATATATAGATATATATCTATATATCTATATACAGCATCTTATATATATATATATATATATATATATATATATATATATTTAAAAATAAATTAGGCATCTCTCAAACAAATACCTGAAAATCAGCAAAGGTTGGGTTTATTCAAGTGCAATGTTTCAGTTCACTACAAAATGAGACCTTTCTCAATCAATGTTTTTTTTTTTTTTGTTTTTTTCTAATGCTGCCTCATATATATATGTGTGTACGTGTGTGTAATATGTGCTGATTTTTAAAATATTATTTGTGAGTGCTACTTCATTTTTAATATATTAATTGAGGATTACTTAGCTATATCCTGGGACTTGGCACCGTTTTCTTTACATAAGGTTTGTTGATTTATATTGTTTTGTATACATTTTATTTTTATACTTATTAATCATCCTTCCACATATTTCTATTCAAGTTTGGAGCTACATATTTTATGTTTTGTTTTGTTTTGTTTTTTGTAGCTGTATTGCTCACCCAGTTATCGAGTCTGTCATCCATTTTAATTCCTTTTTATTTCTATTTATTGATGCATTTCTATACATCCACATTTTACAATATTAATTATTCATTATTTACTTCCATCTTTGTGTGTGTATATACATATATTATTGTTTCTTTTATTTTTATATTTGTCTACATATTTGGTCTATATTATAAATTCTTTCAGTTGGCCTGGAGAAGGTGTTGGTTTGGCATTAAAGCACATTGCTAGATCTAAAATAAAACAGTTTGACCCATTACTACTGACTATGCACATTATATTCAGGTCCAGCAGTGCTCCATCATCCCTATTGTTTTTCCTGTGTTTTCTATTACAAGATACTGTAGACCAATTTGGTCTCCAGTCCTAATACTTGGACTCTACCTAATTACTGCACCATGACGCACTGCTCTTTTTCCAATTAGATATTTCACACCAATCTATTTACTGTATATATGTTATATGGATCCTACATTACTTTGTCCATTTTCATTTTGTAATAATATGGACAGCTATGAGAAAATGTTTTTACAAATTTGGAAGGAAAACATTCTATAAAATGTACTTTTACACCAAATTCGCCTTCATCATATTTATGGTGCCTATCCAAAAAAAAAAAAAATATCTTCAGATCATTATTCTCAACTTCTATTTGACAGCAATCATCTATGAGCATGTATATTCTATTTCTTAATGCCTAAGCTGTTAGAAAGTCACCTCATGGAATTCTTTGTATTGACTTTTCTACAATCAAGGAAGTTCCATGGCCTATAGTGGTTCCCTGCAGTGAAGTCCAGATTTCTGTATAGGGATGAAAAGTGAAACCAGGGAACCACTTAGGAACACCTTCAAGAGAAGCCAAATTCAAACAAATTACGTGATATAGTGGTTTGAGTTTCACACCTTTGAAGGATGCTGTAAGGCTTTTCATCTACATCTGCATCTGAATTTTTGGAATTGACTGTTTGTTTCCTAGTACATAGAAGCATAATCTACCAGCCCTGATTAGATCACAAAACTCTGACAGCTTAAAAGTTTCATTTGGATGTCACTTTGATGAAGTAGATAAAAGGCAAAATAAGATGGACAGCATTAAATGTGTGAATTTTGATATACAGCAATTGGTAACTCTCATTGGAGCAATTTGTTTTATGAAACCTCAAGCTTTGTGTACCACATTTCCTAACAAAGCACTGAGATAAAAAATTTAAACTGTAAAGCCTAACTGGGACACTGTGCCATCAGGATTTAGTCTAAACTCTTGAAGTTTGTCCAGGCTAAAATTTTCAGAGAGTAAAGAAATGATCTTTTTGTTCTTTGGAAAATGTCATTTACAGATATTTCTCCCAAATGCGCATATAAGCATGTAAGACTAGTTTGTTAGAGAGATATGGAGTTCACGATGATAAATAAAAAACAATAGTGATGTGAGTTCCTTATGTCCAGACTCTTCCATTCCCTATCATACCTCATTGTTTCCTCACCCGCCACAAAGTTTCTTCACTACCCTAGCATCTGTATGCAGGGGCGTACACAGAATTTTCTGAGATGGAGATCCTGCAGGAGAGGGTGCAATACTGCAGGGATGCCCTATTGCTGGAGAAAGGGCCTATCATGGGTGGCTTTTGCTAAATATTTTTTTGCTAATCATACACAGTTAGATATAAAGCTCTATTAAAGTCAACTTGGTCACATGGGTATGTTTAACAAAAATATTACTACAAGCAGGAAAATATAAAGAAATAAAAATAAACATTACTCATCCTTTGAACATCCCACCATTTCAGCAATGCCCTTCTGTCCCAAATATGATAATCTCATCCCAGCCAGTCTGGAAGTGCTAATGTCTTAAGTGTTCACATGACTTTTGCAGTCCATCAATGATTACAGTAGTCAGGTGTGGATGTCATCACTTCCAGATGAGGGGGAACCAGGATTGGTGGGGAAGAGAGCAGTGGAGTTGGAGAGGTGAGACATTTACAGGAGGCATAATATTTTTTTATATTATACATTTTTTTTTTTTTGAATTTGGATATCCCCTTTCATCTATAGACACACAGGTGTTATGTCTGGGTTTTTTATCTATAAGCAGACCTTTGGACATTTAGGACCTTGCAGATATGGCAGGCTCTCTGTGTCCTGAGTTATTTAAGACTATACTCCTGCTCATTGCCCTTAATGTCTATGCTGCTGATGTTAAATAAAGCCTTCATGGAAAGAGCCCTGTAATACTGCTGGTCAGTTCAATTTCCACACCTCACCCCTCACAACACCACACGTTTTTCTCTTCTACATAAAGAGCAACTCTATTAATCAAGCACATACCTCCCTTTGTACTTGGAGTAAAATACTTGTAGCAAGTCTTACAGATGGCTCTGACAGCTCCCACACTTCATCCCAAAAGGCTTCAATTTACGTAACCCAACCCGGCACACCTACAACAGCCGATATGCAGAACAACTATGTATTCGGACATCTGAAAGGCTGCGGAACAACATGATAAAAATTTCCTATAACAACAAAAAAAGAACACAGGAGGAGATAGAGGCCCTGAAATCATCATTGGATAATGACACAGAGGAAATAAAGGCCAAACTCCACATATACTACCAGAAACTTCAGGACATGCTTATTAACAACAAAAAGAAAAAGCTCCACAGACTGAGACAAAAAGGCCTCATTACTACAACCACAAGTACTAGCCCAGCTCAGCAAAGCTGTGTTGTGAATCTTTCCTCTTATGAGCCAAACAAACACGAAATGTCAGTTCTCTCCAAAGGTCTCTCCTTCTGCCCCTCAGCACACACTGACCATATCAAACTCTGCAATGATATGGAGGAGTTTTTCAGAAAAATGAGATTAAGGGAATATTTTTATGACAAAGACCTTCCATACAGCAGCGACTCTGAGATGGAACAGCCCATAAGGAACCCTACCAAAAAATCTACCTGGACCCCACGCCCTGGAACTAATGCAGCACTGGATAAATATATTGACTGTTTCAGAAGCAAAGTAAAATCAGAAATCCTGGAGAAACAAAAGAAACAGGCGCATAACCTAACCCTGCAGGAACAGAAGGCTATTACTTCACTAAAAGAAAATCAGGATATAATAATAAAACCAGCTGACAAAGGGGGCGCAATAGTCATAATGAACACCTCAGACTATATCCAGGAAGCAAACAGGCAACTGTCAAATCCCATCCATTACTCCAAACTTGGAAGTGATCCTACAGAAGCCTATATGAAAGAACTAAAGAGTATGCTCAAGAAGTTTCCAATCCAGATCCAGAATCAGGTAAAAGGACTTATCCCACAAGATCCCAGGCCGGGCTGCTTCTATATGCTCCCAAAGATACACAAAGATGGCAACCCTGGGAGGCCTATCATTTCTAGCATTGGGACACTGACAGAAAACATCTCAGGTTGGGTGGAAAATCTCCTAAAACCCCTTGTCAGGGATACTCCAAGCTATATCCAGGACACCACTGACCTTCTTAACAAACTGAATGCCCTGGGCCCTCTACCTGAGGGTACCATTTTGGCCACTATGGATGTGTAATCCCTGTATACCAACATTCCCCACAAGGAGTGAGTTGCAGCATGTCGGGTACACCTGGCAAAACAAAACCTCCCAACAGAACCAGTAACGCAGCTCATACAATTCATCCTCAGCCACAACCATTTTACCTTTGGAGAGGATCTATATCTACAGCGAATGGGAACTTCAATGGGGACCAGATGTGCACCCCAATATGCAAATCTCTTTATGGCAGAACTGGAAGGAGCATATTTATCAACATGCACCACCAAACCTATGATTTACCTTCGTTATATTGATGATATCCTTGTCATCTGGACTGCAGGTGAGGAGGCCCTACTTCAATTCCATAATGACTTCAATGACTTTCACCCGACCATCAACCTTAAACTTAGCTATTCAGGGAGTGAAATTCACTTTCTGGATACCACAATATACATCAAAGACCACTGGCTACTCACATCAATATACCACAGACCCACTGACAGAACGGCCTACCTGAGAAACGACAGCTTCCACCCCAAGCGCACAAGACAATCTATCATCTACAGCCAGGCTATACAATACAATCGTATTTGCTCCAACAAAACAGACCTGGACAAGCACCTCCTGGATCTGAGGATGAAATTTCTCAGATTGGGATACAAACCAAAAGTAACAGACAACCAATTAAACAAAGTGGCAGCCATTAACAGAGACAGTCTGCTCACATATAAAAAGACCCAGAAAGAAGCCCGAGTGCCCCTAGTTGTCACCTACAACCCACAGCTGGAGATCCTATGAAGGATTGCCAAGGATCTCCAACCTGTGCTACATAGGGACAACAGACTCAAGGACATATTTCCAGTCCCCACTCTCCTTTCCTTTCGACAACCACCTAACCTGAGGCGTATTATCGTCCGGAGTGCCCTGAAGGCCCCAACTGAAAATGGCACCTCACCTTGCCTACATAAAAGGTGCATGACCTGCAGGCACATCCACACCGCTGACAGTGTACCTGTCCCACAGTCACAACAGATGCACAGAATTAGGGGGACATTCTCCTGCAGGTCTTCCAATGTGGTGTACCTCATAATGTGTGTGCAATGTCCCACCAGAGGCCTCTATGTGGGGGAAACAGGGCAGAGACTCAGTCAACGAATGAACTCACACAGATCCAACATTAATAACAGCAGAACCGATCTCCCAGTGGCCGCACATTTCTCCGGAGAAAACCACTCTATTGAAGATTTGCGGGTTGTGGTTTTAATGGGACATTTTAAGACGCAGGAGAAAAGGAAAGAATGGGAGTACAAATTTATGGAAAAATTTCAAACTCTGCAATTTGGACTTAATATTCATGCCAGCTTCATGTCACACTATGTATGAACTCTGAGGGTCACAAATCACCACCTGATAGCAAACAGATAACAGATCCCTCTGTCACGCACCACAACTTTCCAGATTGTTTTTTGACCTGTTGGAAATAACTTCTCTACTTAGATTGCATTTTGTTTTGGGGGTTTTTAAGGACTCTAAAATCCTTTGAAGACCATGTGTATAAAAATCTGTGAATTTTCAGTTCTTGTATAACACCATGTCTGATGAAGGGAGCTAGTACTCCTGAAAGCTTACTTATAAATATACTCAGTTAGCCTCTAAAAGGTATCGCCTGATTTCTTCACTCTTCCACTACTTTCAATGGCTAACACGGTACAACATTATACTAGCTCCCACACTTGATCACCAGAAAGAGGTCACGTGTTTCTTCTCACAAGTTTAAAAAAAAAGCCCCAATGCAAAATCTGTAATGGGGCCCCTAACAACCTTGTGCCATTTAGAATAGTGGTATATTTTATGTGGCAGAAGGACCTTTGGGGCCCTCTCAGAGTCCAGGACCCGGTAACAACTGCTACCGCAGTTCTCTCCTGATAGATACACCCCATATGCAGAGGGAGGAACATTATTTTCCCAGCTGAGCAATCTCAACTGTTCTGTGCCTTCTTTTATTAATGTTGCTCGTAGAAGAAATGCTTCAACATTGGATTAAAGTACTAATAAGCCAAACAATGAGATATTACTTGTCTCAAGGAAAAGTTTAAGTCTGTTGCAATATACCCTGAATGGAGATGTGTTGCAACTCCCTGCACACAGTCAAGAAAATAACATTTTTACACAGGGAAAAGTGACACTGTTCACTTTATGCATGGTCAATAAGAGCCCCAGAAGATGGCTATCGACCGATCACAATGTTATGGCATACCTCAATTATGACATTTCTTGCTTGTTCCTTCTTTTAACACTTGTCAGCTTTTGATAACTGAGGGGATGATAAGTGCTTTTCATTACCTTTAGGTTGTTGGTATTGGTGTAAGTAAATAACAATGTACAAATGTGATGTTTCAATCACTTCAGCAACAAAGTAATCAAGAATTTTCTGGAACCTGAAATGTTTCACTGTAATTCCTTCATCAGGGCATTTACTTTTTGACAAATGAGAATTTTTCATTTTATTTTATTTTCCTCTTTACAGAATGTTTTATTTCCAGAATTTTCAATGAAGGCAATTTATCATTTTTATTTTAGATGCAATATCTGAAGTCATTTAATTGCAGTAAACATAATTGGTGTATATGATATTTCAAAGCAAAAACTTGTTAAAAAAACCTCATAATATATTTTACTTGTTTTGATTTAGATGTGAATATGAAAGTTTAATAATGAAAATCAATTTTAACAATGAACATGCATCCTATGTATAAAATCAGAAACAATACATACATAAGGAGGTGATGGCTTCTGCATACAAGTTTCGGATGATGTTTACGACCTTACTCATGGCGTGATCATCATTATTACTCATTGGAGTGATACATGAATATCATCCAAAACCTGGGTGACAGTTATCACCCCCTTACTTATGTATTGTGTTAGATATTATAAAAGTGCGGGCTCACACAAGCGACCACAGTGAAAGAAAAATAGAAGGCTGTTCGATGAGGCAGCTAAGACTGCTGCACTCCGCCCCTTGGTTACATGTAGCACGTCTGGAGCTACTACCAGCTACTACCAGATTTATATAAGGGTGCATGATTTGTGCCTGCCATAACCAAGGCAAGACTGCACTAGTTGCAGGAAAGCATATTCCTAAGGCCACTTACCCACTTTAATAGACTATATTTAACTTCCAGCAGTAGGTGAGTATGAAAATGTCTTGGTTTGTGTGGATTTTACTTAACAGCAAATGCTAATCCCTCTGATAGCTGAGGTGGTGTATAATATTAGTGTCCTTAGAAGGATAAAAAGTGACAGGTGACCCTTAAGATCTGGGTATAGAGCATAGAGTTTAGAGCAGGCTGTCTGTGGTTAAATAGAGAACAAAAAAGGGGACAGGGCTTAGCCCTTTGAGATATTTGATTTTACATCTCCCAGATAATAGTACAGATGCAAATTCAGATTTGACACGGAGCACACTGCAGAAACACCTCATGAAAGTGCATGGATTTATGAGATTTATGATTATATTCCAGACCCTGGAGCGACCTGGAGACTGGGTGTGTGCAAAGCATCATGTAAGGCCGGGGCTCCACATGGCGTAAACACCGCGGCAAAACCGCAGCATTTTAATCCATCCACACATTGCAGAAAAATAGGTGTAGCGGAAATGCTGCGATTTCCAAAACCGTCACAGTTTTGGAAATTGCAGCATTTCAATTATGCCTATGTAAATGCTGGCGGTGTTCCTATAGGTATAATGGAAGCAGAAAGTTCACAGAGGAAACCTCTGCAGATTTTCTGTGAAAAGCGATGTGGGAAAAACCACGATGTGTTGCCGTCGTGGTTTTTCCCGCAGCGCTTTTTGCTGCGGCTCGCTATGTGGGGCATTAGCCTTAAAAAGTTAGATAAAAGTTTTGGTAGTCTCCAGCAGGTCTTGTTGATGACACCTACTTCAGTTGAACCTGTAGGTTTTAAGATGGAAACAGCAGAGAGACCTCAGAAGAAAATCTTTAAAGTCTGCAAGACAATGAAAGAAAGTAACTGCGAACAGAAGCCATATATAAAGCTGAAGAACACTTTCTTAAACCTACGGGGACTGGGATAAAATGGAAAAATATTGCTCAAGATAAGACTGTTAAATAATATTTCTTGCAAATTGGCATCTTCCCCATCACATTACAAGGGAAGGACTTGTCTGATCTGTGGAAAGTGTAATCTATTGGCCCAAACTCTGGTTATAAATGTCCATAAAACCCACCTCAGGTGATGAATGGCCTGGGGGGATTGGTCCTGACAAAAAAATTATGTTCAAAGAGGAGGAAAGTTGGTGGTGGGTTAATTCATGGATTAATAATTGAACCCAATTTGCTGTATTTTATATTTTTTGTGTTCCAATTTATATATTTTTATAATTTATGTTCTGATTTAAATCCATTGTCACAGATGAAGATAAAAATATTTCTCTTCCACATCATCTTGTGATCTTGTCTAACTACTAAAAAGGGAAAGTGGAAAAAATATCAAAATAAATTGTATATTAATGAATGATCTAGTAGTCCTTGAGACGGCATCTCCATTGCCCTGTGTGTCAGTGTGTTGCTTTCTACCTACCTAGTCCATCACCATAACTTGAATCCCACAGACAAAGTGATGAAATCCCTAAGGTTTTGGGATTTATCAAATTCTGCAGCAACAATATTCAAGCTATTGGCAAAAAAGTGAAAGGAACACCAGCATTGATAACCTAGCAAAAAATATGACACCTATAGATTTTCTGTACAATTCAGCTGGTAATCCTACAACATTCACTTAGGAAAACAAACATGTTAATGAACTACATATTTTTTTGTGTTAGATATTTAGAAATGAAGCATGACATGTGGATTCATAAAAAAATTTTTTTTTTCCTTTTCATTGATGACCTACAATTTTTCTGTATGATACCTCACCACTCAGTACTTTGTAAATGTTTCAGGCATGTATGAAAAAAGAAATGATTTCAAAAATAGGTGTAAGGCCCCTTGTACATGTGCTAGATCAGTGTGCTATCTGGGTTTTTTCCTGGATAACACACTGACCCATTCATTTCTTTCAGTCCATGCACACGACCATGTATTAAACAGTTCCGTGTGTGGGCCGACAGTCCGGGCCGCAAAACTCAGGACAAGTCCTATTCCTGTCCGCTTTTACAGCTGTGCTTCTGCAAACCCTATTCATTGAATGAATCGGGCCGCGGAAGCACGGCTGGTGCATGGGCGGCAAATGGATGTCATCCATGTGCTGCTTGTTCAATAGCAGCCAGTCGTGTGCAATTAGCCTTAATAGTTTATTTTTGTCAATAAACAAAATGCAAAGTGAATGAACAAAAAAGAAAGCTAAATCAAATCTGGTGTGAACACCTTTTGTCTTGTACAGAGTTTGAAGGAATTTGGTGGGGATGTTGTTCCAATCATTTTGTAGAACTAACCTGAGATCTTCTGTGGATGTAGACTTTCTCAAATCCTCCTGGTTCTTCATGTAATCCCAGACAGACTCGATGATGTTGTGATCAGGGCTCTGTGGTTGCCATATAATTACTTCCACGACTCCTTGTTCTTCTTTGCGCTGAAGTTTGTTCTTAATGAAACTGGCTGTATGTTTGGGGGTCGATGTTTACTGAGATGCTGCCCAAAAGTTGCAAGAAACCTCCACCATGCTTCACGGTTACCTAGAGAAACTTTTTACACCCTTTCCAGCCCTTCCCAGAACAAACTGCCTTCTATTGCAGACAATTGTTTCTAATTCTGACTCATCCGTGCAGAGCACCTACTGAAGTTTTTTTTCTCTCCTGGTTCTTATGTTTTTGTGCATAGTTGAGTCGCTTCACTTTTTTCCACTTCAACAGTATGGCCTTTTGGTTGTAGTTCTTCCAAGAAAACCACTTCTGGCCAGACTTTTCCAGGAATATCCACATTTACAGTAAATGGGTACAGGGTCCCACTGGTTTCTGACAGTTATGAGCTGCTGGCACTGCTGGGCATTTTCATCTTCTCTTTCGAAGAAAAGTATTCATGATTTTTCTTTCATCTGCTGCACTAAGTTTCCTTAGCAATCAACTGCGCCTCTAGTCCTCAACATTGTCTGAATCTTGGTGCTTCTTCAAACTTGGCTGTAACAAAAGGCAGATTATACCATCATGGAGGCTCCAAATTTATTCTGCAGCAGGACAACAACCCCAAACATACAGCAAATGTCATTAAACACTATATTCAGTGTCAAAAAGGACAAGTAATGCTGGAAGTGATTATATAAACCCACATAGCCCTGATTTCCAGATCATCAAATCCGTCTGGGATTACATGAAAAGACAGAAAGATCTTTGCAAGTTTACATGCATAGAACATCGGTGGCTAGTTCTCCATGAGGTTTAGAACAACCTCCCTGTCGAGTTTCATTAAAAACTGTGTGCAAGTGTACCTAGTAGAATTCATGGTGTTTTGAAGACAATGGGTGGTCACAAAATGTATTTATTTGATTTAGACTTATTTTTTGTTCATTCACTTAGTTTATTTTTGTCAATTAAAATGCTATTAAAACTTTTATTTTGAAGCATTCTTACTTTGCAGCATTTTTCCACACCTGCCTTAAACTTTTGCACAGTAGTGCATAAATATATTAATTAAATATTTTTGTGTTACATATCTAATTAATAAAAGCAAAACAATACAAAATAAAAAAGGGTGACAGTTTATTGTGTGCAAAACATCATTCACATTTCTAATTTAATACTGCAATAAATCAGAATATTGCTTTTCATAGTCAAAATCCAAGTTGTGGATTGCTTAATGCCCTTTGTGTAAACATGTCATACTAGAAAATATGTTTCTTGGTCAGTATGTTTTTAGCGAGTATGTTAGTAAGAAGAAATAGCAATAAATCATAGAGGGTGGCCGGAGGAAAGCAGAGAGTTAGAGAACATTGTGATCTTTTGGGACCACGTGTAACTGCAATGAATGTTTTGTAGCTAATCAACTGTATTCAATATCACTATAGGGAAACTACTGTATGCAGAGCAAAAGAATGAGACAGAGTCTGTGCAGGCGTTGGGAGGAAAAATATTAAAACATTTAAAACATTTGCGACAGCTTGTTGACAGGTGGTCCATTATTTCCATTAGTTGTACAATCTTTAGAGTCAGTTTGATTATAGCATAAAAGTAGCTGTGCGTAAAAAAGCATTTTCTGATTCAGGAAGAGAAAGGTTACAGTAGAAATAGTGGGAGGGTTTTGTTCTTAGCAGCAGTGTGGAAACAAATTGGAATGGAAAATAGCTATGCAAAATGTAAATGAGGAGGGGAGGCTTTTTGTTGGAAAGAAAATACTTTCAATTCTTATCACATGCCAGTTAAATGTCACGATGGCAAGATAATCTTGAAGGTACAAAAATACCCTGTTTATTGGCAGAGCTTTATTTAAGGCTGCTATCAGAAATTTCAATTAGAAGATACTAATTTGATACATACTATACTACAGCAACCAGTGGTGTTCTCTGATCGCACATTAATGGCAATTAATGGCAATTAAAAGGGGATCTGTTCCAATCTGTGTTACATACAGGGTATAAAAAGGGATCTGCTCCAATCTATGTTACATACAGGGTATAAAAGGGATCTGCTCCAATCTATGTTACATACAGGGTATTATGCCCAGTATCTTTTAATCCTACACAAGCAACCACAGCTATCTGAGATGGAATATAACTACATAAGATACTACAGAAAGTATTTTATTTTTTTAACTCAATTTCAGGTAGACTCTTCCTGCGAGACGTCTATGTCAGTTTCCCCAGATGACTGTGATATACTATAGATATATGGGGGACTTTATAATTTTATGAAAATAAATTATATAAGATTTAATAATATATCTTCTAGGAGTGGTGTCTACGACTTTCACCATTTGAGATGAATATTTTTATAGTTTGGACACAGGACCACCTTTTAATGTTAATCTTTTTTTCTGCGAGTTAAGGAAAGAGGGTGATATATCTATCTATATATATATTGTGGGGAAGCGCTCAGGTAGATGCTTGATAGCAGTGTAGGAAACAGGGACACAGGCTGGATCACACTCAAGTCAGGTGTTTATTTGGATTCAGGTGCATAACAGGTTTGCCTTTACAAAGGCACAAACAAAAACAAAACCTTCTCGGCTGAGAACTACCTACTACAACAAATGTTCTCTCTCTATACAAGAGCCTGGCTGCCAGACTCCCGCTCTGGTTATTCAAACAGGGGTGGCACAGTGTTACCTTGTTTCAGGTCCAGATACACAGGTCAGTTTCCTCAGTGTAGTGCCACACCTCTTAGTACTGACAGCCTATATCAGGCCTTAATTAGTCAGCTGACCTCCCTGCTGTGGGCTTCTACCACACACCCTTTAACTGCCTGGCTGGATAAATACCTGTTCTCCCAAACCACACCCCTATATATATATATATATATATATATATATATATATATATATATATAGTTACGTCTCAGGCCCTGCTCAAGGACACTGTGAAAACTGAGAGATAAAACAGGAATTTGATCAAGGCTTTAGTCATAAAGTAATAACTGGCATAATGGTTACAAGCAGTCTTACTAGAGGCAACTGAACAGAACCCTTGCACAGAACACAGTCTCAATAGCACACAGTCCATTGCAGAACTTTACTCACATGGGTGCATGCCCACAAAATTGTAATCCAGAGAGTGGATACCCCCACAGTTATAATCTACAGGGCATATACTCACTTGAAATCCACAGGATGCAGCAGCACAGTTTCTGAGTATAACCTATAACCCAATTCTTATTCCCTTTAACTCTAGGGTTACAGCATCATAGCATAGCCAATGCTGCTCTTGGCTTAGGCCACATTTGTACACACTCTCACTCACAGTGCAGTATTCACTTGTTTACATACTTGTAATCAGGAATTTCCCACACTTTGTGGTATCTCTGGGCTGTACTTTGGCTGGTCTGTACACACTGCCTTGTGTACTGTACAGTCTAGACACTTGAGGAAGCTTTGCGGGGTCAGAATACCACATATTCCATGTGACCCAGCTAACTCAGCCCTGCAGTCAATGTTTTTTTTTAAAGTGGAGTGTAAATAACATATATTGAATGTGCATTTTACACAACAGAAGGAAACTGTCTTCCCTACTGGCTACCTGCAAAAAGTGTATACTGTGCACAATAAACATTTTACCTACACACTAAATATTAAATTTGATGATACATAAAAAGGCATTGATATAGTTTTATAATAATACATATGTAAATCAGAAATGAAACAGACTCAACAATAACAGTCCGCAGTTCAGATTGGGAGAAATACTGATAGTCTTCATCAAGTTTTAACCATCTTACATACATATGTGTCCTTCCTTACTTTTCCTCTAGACTGGACATCTTCAGGTATAATGTGTGTGTCCTGAAATGAGCAGCTATTAACAATATCACATCACAAAGGGGCGGGACTGGGGGTTTAGTGTCCCATATTGCCCTATTGTAAAGTGCCCGTGACTGTATTAACAAAAAACAAAATTTTATACTTATCTAGAAATGAGTCCAAAGAGTCTTATTGGACTCATCCCTGACCCTGCTAGCGCCTGAGCTGTTCTTCAGTTAAGTTGCGGATGTACACTCTGGCTTCTCTGCGCATGAGCATAACATCCAGTTCATGCACACTGAAGCCAAGGTGTATTCTTCTGGCTTCAGTGCAGAACTATGCTGGTTCGGGGAGTACAGCCTATAAGTGAATAGAAAGTCTTTTTATTCTTAATGCGGCTGCATATTGCATTATATCAGGGCAATTTAGGACACTAAACTCTTGGTCTATAAGGACCCATAGGTGGTTTAGTGTCCCAAATTACTCTGATAGGTTCCCTTTAATATTATAAAGTGATGTGTTCTCTACCTTATATGTGCTTAAGTGCAGCCATTCAGTCACTGTATTATTACCTGCAGCCTTTCAAGGGATTTACTGTGATCACTGAGTATCAGGGACTGTCAATCTTTATGATGGAGTCAGTGTTGCTTGGTTACCACAGGCACAAAAAAAGTGCTCCAGCAGACAGAGCCATATACTAGCTAGCTCCTCTATCCTACCCTGTCTGAGGGTAGCAGAAGATGTAGAGATATATAGCTATATCTTATGATTTCATTCAGCATGTTCTTGTATAAGTTCTGCATAAGTACTCAAAGGACTCATAAGGACATTTTCTGAGTTTTGCTTCCCTACATGCACAGTGAATAACAGCTTTTCCTGTAAAGCTTTGAATAAAGGGAGAACTGCTAACCAGCAGTGTGTGGGCAGAGAAAGCAAGTACGGGTGGCTTGGGTCCCTTATTTGTTTTGGGTTAAATAAGTTTGGACAGAAAAGAAGAGGTGAGGGAAGGTTATTAGAAATGTTTTTTTATTATTTTTATTTTTTTACCTCCCCTGGAACTCCACCTATTACACTCTGCAGGGTGGGCAATTGGGGGGGGGGGGGGCAAACTGGGCAATTGCCCAGGGCCTCGTCCCCAAAGGGGCCCCCGGGATCCGGAGCCGGATCCCAGAGTCAGGCCTGGCCATATCAATAACAGGAAGGGACCCAGCGTCATGTGCCGCAGGGCCCCTTTCCGAGGTGAGTAAAAATAACAAACATTTTTACTCACCTGTCCTTGCATCCGACGTCATCTTCTGGCATTGCAGACATCACCGCTGAGGCCAGGCCTCAGCTGTTGCGATCACATGGGGCATGTTGACAGACTGGGGGGCACTGTGGAGTGCATATTATACTGTATGGAGCACATTATATTGTGTGAGGCTGCTGGGGAACATTTTGTACTATCTGGGGCCACTAAGGGGTAGTATACTGTGTGGGCCACTGTGGAGTATTATACTATGTGGAGCCTTATATACCATGTGGGGCCACTAGGGGTGGGCTCAGGGGAGCATTTTATACTGTGTGGGGACACTGTGGAGCATTATATACCATGTGGGGAATGGGGGCGGGGGGGGGACCACTGGGTGGGGGAGGAGCTCAAACGCGGCAGCCCGTGGCTGCGCTCCCCCCACAAATATGCACACGTGTGGCGCCCCATGGCCATGCATTCCCCCTTCAGTCCGAACTGTATAACAGAGGACCATTATATATCAGTGTGGGTTAGCTATATATAATTGGGAAACTTAAATGTGGGGGCTTTTAAAAAGGGGAACTTTTTATAAGACGGGCTATTATTTATAAGGGGGACCTATTATAGCTAAGGCATCCATTACAAGGGGGAGCTATTATTTATAAAGGGGAACTGTTTATAAGGGGGGTTAATTGTTAAGTGGGCTTATTTATAAAGGGGGTTATTAGTGATAATGGGGACTATTTATAAGGGTAACTATTATTTATGAGAGGGCTATTATTAATAAGGGAGCAGTATTATTTTTATGGGGTGACTGTTACAGATAAGGGGGGAATATTACTGATACAGGGCACTATTTATCATTTATAAGGGCGCTATTACTGATAAAGGTGTAATATTATTTATAAGCAGGGACTATTATTTATAAGGAGGTGCTATAATTACTGGTGACTGCGTGCAAAAATCTATTAGGTGGTACAAAGGTGCTCATTTGAATTGTATATGGTAAAATGGGGCTTGTTATTACTTTTTTGTTGGCAGAAAGGAGGCGTTATTATAGGGGTTGCCACTGGAAGACGATGGTGTTGTTTGCATATCAGCATTTGGGGTCCCGCTTTTAATTTTGCCCAGGGCCCCACTTTGTCTAAAACCGGCCCTGATACTCTGGGATTTTAAGAGACCCGAGCGTATAATAATTTACCACAATGCATATCATCTAAGCTGAATCACCATTTGTTCAAATTTGTTTAAAACCAAACAACGTGGTATATTTGGGTTGATCCCAGGTCATGGTGGAATGGTTTGCCCATTTCTAGTATTTACATATATATACTACAAAATGCAGCATCCCCCACCCCCTTTATCCTATGTTTCCTTTAGACAGAATAGCAGAGAAGATGTTATAGAGCCATTGTAATATAGATATACTCAAAAAATCCATAGAATCTCAACAAGATCCAAATCGCAAATCTTTTTATAGACTTCACTGACTTCTTTGAGAATACAGATCAATAGTTTAGATTTTTATTGTTAGCAGATCAAAAATTATAGTATTCAAACTTGAATATTGCAATGACACCATTGGCAACATTTTTCTTGTCACATTAGAGATGTTATATACACATTTGTAGGGTTCAGTGGTTGACAAAAGGTAAAAAAAAATGCAGCAAATTTACGTCTAACAAGGAGTTATATCCACTGTTAAAGGATTTTTAAAATATTATATTCCACTGTTAAAGGCATTCTGTAAAATATTAATGTTATGCTGAAATAAATGAGCAACAAACTATAAAACCACGTGACTTGCTGTACATTATATCTAATTTACATTCACATGTGCAGTGCATCAATAGGTTCTTTTATTGACCCCATTTAAAAAGGCATTTTCAATGTGTAGCATGCTGTGCTAAGTAATGTGAGTACAATTAACTTATATAAAGCGGGACTAAGACTACACAAACCATCAAAACTAATTAATGAACCAGTTATGAATTTAGTTTCAGAAATGATCCTTACAATAATGTTTTTGTCAAAAATATATCATAATATACAGCCAATAAAAATTATTATATACAAATTGAAAAAAACTCACTACATTGGATGTAAAGTCAGTAATGCTTCAGAAGAAAGGCCTTATATACACTAAGGTTGAAAAAGACGGTGTTTAAAACAGATGACAAGGTCCATTTTTATTGTCCATTTTCTGTGAGTGTGAACAAATTTTTCATCCATTTTCTGGCCGTATTTCTGCTTTTTTTTTTTTTTTATCAAATCTATATTTAACATATATGTGGCAAACACATCTGGCCATATTTCTGCTTTTTTTTTTTTATCAAATCTATATTTAACATATATGTGGCAAACACAGAAATAAAACAACTTATGATTGAAAGCTTAAGGATGACATGAAGCCGAACTAAATGCGGCCTCGTCAATTAGAGCCGCATTTAGTAATTTTCAATCTAAAAAGAGGGGTAGTAAAGGAGGGGTGGGAGGGGCTAGGGGGAGGGGGAAGAGATGGTCAGGTGGAACAAATCAACGTCAGGAACTTGAAGTTAAGCAACAGAAAGCAGTAAGCAATAAACAATAAACAGTAGACAGTCGCTTCCGCACCTCATAGCCCCAAATTGCTGGGACAACAGCACACAGCAGACAGGAGTAGTCACAAACCCCAGACCAATGGCAAGAAGAAAACAAATAAGCATAATATAAATAAGATAAATTTAACAGAAGTGCAAGAGAAATTTGACATAGGGTTCTGGAACAAGAGCTCACCGAAGGGCATCCAGGACTCCAAGAGAGAGAAGGAGGAAGAATCTATACTCGACCAATAAACCTGAGCAAAGGGGACCATGTCTTGAGAAATTTGCTACGGGAGCCTGTGGCTCCTCGAATCTGCCAATTTGTTTTACCCAGGCTAGCCACTCTGCATGAGTCAGTGGCGCAGTTTGCAACCACTTCTGGGGAATCAAAAATTTAGCAGCTGCAAGCAGGTGTGTAGTTAAGTCTTGCCTGGAGGGTGTAAAATCAGCATCAGGTAAAGCCAATGCAATCTGAGTGAGCGATATCTGAAAGTTAGAGAAGAAAATCGACCATATCACGGATTCAACCGACTTCCAATATAAGACCAGGACTGGGCATGAACACTATGTATGAGAAAGAAAGCCAGCAGCCTGTTTACAGTGCCAGCATAGGTCGGTATCCAACAGGTTGTAGGCATGTAACCATTCCGGTGTTTTGTACCACCGAGTCAATAACTTGTAATGGTTCTCCTAGATTCTAACACAGTTAGAAAAACCGTGTGAGTTGGACAGAAAAGTCTTAACCTGGTCATCCGTTAGAGAGATACCAAACTCCTTCTCCCAAGATTGTAGGAAAACCAGTCTCATGAGCTCTCGTTCTACAAAATAGGTATGCTAAACATGGGATACCTTTCTGAGTTTTGGAAGGGGTAACCGGTAAGGTAAAGAGCAATGAGCAAGGGGCATGATCAGAGATCGTAATGTTCCCTATAAAGGCCTGTCTAATGAGAGGTAAAAGAGAGGCAGAAATGAACCATTAGTCTAATCTCTGGTAGGTGTTATGTGGGGTAGAATAGAAGGAGTAGTCTCTCTCTCTAGGGTGCAAGTGTCTCCAGCTATCGATGACATTTAAATCTTGCAGTTTCATATGGAGCTTCCTCAGTGCCAACTGTGAGACTGTCGATTTCTGAGAGGAGGAGTCCAACAAGGGGTTAAGCACTAAATTGAAATCTCCTCCCAATAGGATGGGGCCTTCTGTAAAGAGCCTCAACTCATCTAGGCGTTCCAGTAGCCAACTGACCTGGCCAGTATTGGGGCATACAGGTTCGCAAATATGAACTTAGAAGAGGCCATGTCACCCTTGACGAATAGGACCCTACCTTCAGTATCTCTGAATTTAGCTTTAAGCTTAAATGGAAGGGTATGGTGGAGAGCAATAGTAACATCTCTAGAAGATGAGTTTGTACTACAACCATAGAACCACTGTGAAAAGTAGTGAGTTTGTAATTTAGGGACCCTGTCTGTTTTGAAAAGAGTCTCCTGCAAAAATAGGATATCAGTTTTATTTTTTTTCAATAGTAGAAGGACATGGTGACTTTTATCAGGGGAATTGAATCCCTTAACATTGAAAGTGGTTGCAGTGATGTCCGACATCACTATGATACTTGCAAGGGTGGGGGCGACTATTGCAAGGAAATACAGAGCAAGTAGTACAATGGGAAAAAAAGGGGGGATGAGCACTAGATGTTGGGGGATAGTCAGGATATGTAACAATTGCGTGCCAAGTGTCAAATGAACCTAACAGAAAGTCAATACACACACGTACTTTAAAGGAACCCAACAATATGCAATAATAGGTAGTACTGGATGGCGCAACCACCCGGCCCGCAGCACCAAGTCGTACAACAAGAAGGGTAGAGGAAGGAAAGGGTGGACAGCTGCGCCATACAGTAGAGGTAACTATAAAGAACTAGAACATAACTAGTACCCAGTGGAGGCCCACTAGGAGCAAGCTGAGGAGATAAACACAATTAGTGCCAAGAAGTGGGAGAGGAGGGGAATGATGGCCATCAACCCAGAGAGTCAACATCGGGCCCGCCGCACCCACTAGTCAAAGGTCTGCGAACCGGCTGCCGGGTCTCAAAGTACCAAAGTGTAAGAAAGCTAGAAGAAAGAGAGGCCAGCAGCCGGTGCATGGAGACAAGTAAGGCAACATAAGAGAGGCAATATAAAAAAGGAAGAAATGGAACCTGAGAACTCAAAATTGCAGTCCAGAGATCACTGGGAAGACTCACAGGGTCACGGAGGCACCTTTTCCATCACAGAGGAGACGGAAGCAGATGCTCTTTATTGGGGTTTCTTCGGCCCTGCCGGTCTGGATGACGATGGGCTCGGCCTCGTGGTGTCAGACTCTAAGGTCTGCTGCGGAGGATGAGACAAAGACGTCTCTGCAGGAAGCCAGGAGGGAACTGCGATAGGGCGCATATCCAGCATGG
This sequence comes from Leptodactylus fallax, assembly GCA_947044405.1. Taxonomy (NCBI): domain Eukaryota; kingdom Metazoa; phylum Chordata; class Amphibia; order Anura; family Leptodactylidae; genus Leptodactylus; species Leptodactylus fallax. The sequence continues at coordinate 8,490,161 of CAMRHE010000021.1, forward strand.
GCCAGAGCTTCTCCAGATCAGCAGGTGAAGAAATGACCAGACGACGACCACCATGAGATACTGCCAGCCCGAATGGAAAGAGCCACAAATACGAGATATTCTTAGCTCTCAATGCCTCAAGGACCAGTTTCAGGATCCTTCTCTTCGCAATGGTGGATGGTGCAATATCTTGATAGAGATGTATTTGAGTCATTCTGTGTCAAGTGGACCAATTTTAAAGGTCGTCTCCACCTCACCTCACTGGAGATATAGGGCATCAAAGATAGCTAAAATTAGGCAAAATTGCTTTTTATACCAAATTGGAATGCTTATATTTTTTCAACCACTTGAAGGAAAGTGCTGCAAATTGGAAAGCCTCATTACAGTCATGTATTTAGTACACCTACCAAAAATCAACCTGAAAGGCCAACTAGTTTTGACACTACAGCAGTCTCAACATCACTGTAAATTCATTTTTGCAGTTTTTTGAGCCTAAACCATGCAAAAAGTAAGAGGACTAGGAACATGGGGTTTTGCCAGTTCATTAAGCCATAAAAGTTGTGCAGGTTCTCCAAATATCCCCCTTATACTACTAAAACTTCCATGTTTACAGCTTCTAGAAGTTGGCCCAAAATGTCATTTTTGCTCAGGTGACGTTTTCCAATCCTTTACTTGAGGTCCCCTAGAACCTCCAATTTTTAGTCTTTTGAACTAAAATTTTGCACAGCTTAGTTTTAAATCATAGAGAAACTATGTACCAAATTTCATCAAAATCTGAGATGGAATGACTCATTTCCACATCTTTGTCAAGCAGTTTACTGTGGTCTCTGGCCACCTTTAAGATTGCTGAAGTGTCCACATAGGACAGAAGACCACAAATGACGTCTTGAGGCGGATTGGATGGCTTGGGTCGGGGCCTCAGGGCTCTGTGGATTCTTTCAATGGTGATTTGTGCAGCCCTGTCTTCACCCAGCAGGGTCTCGAAGAGTGACATAGCAATATGAGGTAAAGTCTCCAGAGCCTCTGATTCTGGGATACCTTTAAAGCGTAAATTTTTACGCTTGCTACGATTCTCCTGGTCTTCAATAAGGGAGAAGGCTCTGTTAAGGTGGTCTGTATGCTGCGAGATCTGAGCGGTCATAGCCTCAGAGGTAGAAGTTAGATCGCTACAAGTAGCTTCCAAAGTATCCATTCGCTTCCCAAACTGCTGTACCTCAGCGCATATAGTTGTCAGTTCCGATATTACTGGTCGAAGCGCGGAGGACAGTGTGTTACGTAGGAAGGCTTTGGTGATGAGCGTGGGGCTGTGAGTCCTCCACATCTCCATCTGTAGACGTGTCCATTTCAGTGTCATCCAGGGAGGCTGCTCCCCCTGAAGGTTCCAACATCTTGAGGGAACGTGTGGGAGATTTTTTCTTCAGATATTTCTGTAGGTCACTCTGGGGCTTGGAGAGCTTGGGGGTGGAAGGAGCCTCAGACTCTCTAGAGTTACCAACCTTCACCATCTCGGCAGAGGTGTGAAGCCGCAACACTAGGCACCACCAGAAGGGGCTACTCTGACATCATGGTACCGGGGCACAACAGAGAAGAAATAAATGGAGAAAGAAGATCTGTCAGCACACACCTGCATGTACCATTACTTCACTAATTCACTCCTGCTCTCAAGTGCCGCAGAACAACTACTGTGAGGCGTCGCACTGTGAGATGGCACCAGGACCTCTTCTGATGGGTAGGAAAGGGGGGGGGGGGAGAAAGGGGAAAATAACCACCTCTCACCTCTAAAGGATGCCAGGTCCAGCACGTGCCACAACAGCAAGTGTAGAGGGCTGGATATGCAGCTGTGTCCCGAGGAGCTATAGGGAAGATGGAGGCCTGCTCTCTGTGTAGGTAGGTGTAGGCTGGAGAGTTCAGTAGGCCCCAAGGTTGCAGAGGAGGGCCTTAGCTGTACAGCAGCACTGGTGACTTCCCCGTATTTCTGTTTTTACCATCCATTTGTCATCTGTTTTTAACGGTCTATTAAAAAACGGATACACTTTTTTTTTTTTTTTTTTTGATTCAACCTATTCAAATATTTGTAATGTCTATGAAATTAATACATTATCCAAAAAATTTTACCCATAGAGTTGTATTAGGTTCATCAGGCCAGAAAAGCTGACAAAAATATGTCCTATTTTTTGATGGTGGTTATTCACTCTCTTTTAAAAACAAAAAAAAATGGACTTGATCTACACAGAGATACACAGACAAGCAAAAGAGTAACAATGTTTTGAACTTTGAATTTTATGCTTCATATCTCACCATTCACTACAGCTTTGAACGTGAGACTACCATCATTTTATATACAATCATCCTGGCTACCTCATACATAAATTTGGTTTACAACTATTTAGCACATGATTAGTTATGCAGATTCTTGTCATGTAACTGCATTGTTACCGTTTTGCTCCTGGTGGTGGAAAAATCTTTTTCTTCTTGTTTACTACAAATTAAAAACCTGTTCTCACATTCCCTAATAGCTCAGTGTGTTATTAGGCTGATTCCCAAGCAAAAGGTCACTGGTTCAAATTGATGATAAGCAATGAAGACGATTTCCCAAGAAAAGACAAACAACATCATCCAGCTCATTGATAGCAGTCTCTCAGCCAAGAAAATTGCCATACTGAAAATCCGCAATAAGGAAATAAGTACACTTAGAAACTAACTTTTATTAATATCCACTAAAAGTATGTAAATCTATATATAAAAGAAAGCACCTAATAAGAAGATGCCATACTATAATGGGGTCATATAAAGGGTAAAGGTAGCCTACCTCAAAATAGGAGGATAGTGTGGTGATACCTGTACCACTTCACAAACACCCCTCAGTTATAAATTGCAATTCCCAATATTTAGGTATCAATTCACTGAAGGGGAAAAGTGAAGGATAAATCAGCTGAAGGTATAACATACACACACATACACACCAGCTGGCTAGAGGTCAGAAAAAGACCGACCAAATTATCTGACTAGCCACTATCTAGGGAGCTTACATTACACTCCCACAATTGACTGCCTAATACCACAAACAAACAAACACCAAAAATGATACAAAAGGAGTATTTGCCCTAACTCACAGCCTGCCTGATGCGCGTTTCTGCTGAACTACACCAGCTCATCAGAGGCACATGCATAAGGGCAAAGCAGAATACACCATAAGTGTGTGCAAACTGCCTGTATAATTTAGAGCGCCTAGTATAACCGCCCGGCTGGCCGTGATGAATGACCGCAGGTGCCGGCTCACACAGCCTAGCTTAATATCTGCTAAGCCACAGTCCGTGTCATCAGAGGTGTGCCCAATCACAGAGCGCCAACACCCAGAAGCTCCGGACAGTGACATAAGTAAGGAACGCCCATACAGGGCGCTCCTTAGGATCTAAAAAAGATGCAAATACGCATCCATGGTAACACCCGGACCCTAACGTCACGGTATAACTGATGATCAGGCTTTAGAGATATAAAACACCATGAGAGGTGGTCAAGTAACACCCACCAAAAACAGAAGATGACATTTACATAAAGAACACACACAAAGGACTCAAACAGTAAACCACCCCATAGGGATCTCAGAATTGCAGGCACAGAAAGGAATCAACGTGCTTCTGCAAAGCGAAGTTAACAACAAGGATAAAGCAAAAAAAAAAAAAAAAAAAAAAAAAAAAAAACCGCAGAATAAGGGGAAAGGTAATTAAACTAGATATAGACTGCCTAAAAACAGTCACTAGGGATAGATAAATATAACCCTAATCGATAAAGGATGAATAGGATATAAATTCATTAAGGCCCATGGGATAGACCGTATCAAACAAAAAAATCCAACATGCCTCCCTCTGGAGCACACGTCTGTCATAATTACCTCCTCTAGGGGACCGCACAACCATCTCAATACCCTGAAAACTAAGATGCTTAGCATCACCACCATGTTTTTCCCGTATATGTCTGGATACAGATGTATCCTCCTCTCTAGCTATGTCATTGATGTGTTCCCTTATCCTCCTGCGGAACTCCAGAATAGTTTCACCAACATACTGGAGCCCGCAGGAGCAGGTGATAAGGTACACAACCCCCTTAGTCTTACAGTTAATAAACTGGTTCACCTTGAAGGTTCTACCAGAAACTCTACTCAGAAGTTCATTCCCTTTTTTTATATATCCACATGATTTACATGATCCACAGGGAAAATTTCCACTCAAGTCTTGTTGCATCTGATGTAACCACATATTTCCTGGGGTACTAGAGAAATGGCTGTGCACGCTGGACCAATGGACCCAGCAGATACTTCTCTGGGTCCGTTTCATTGATGATATTTTTATATTGTGGGACGGACCCAGGGAGGAATTTATTGCCTTTGTTAAGGTATTGACCAACATTAGGGACGTGTAGATTTCGGTCGAGACATGCTTGAATCTGATCGAGAGCATGCCCAGAAGGATTCAGGCAGTGCTGAAAGTCCAAGGTGGATTTACAAAATAATAAAAATTGAAATTTATATTATTAGCAGCAAAACAGTAACAATGCAGTTACATGACAAGAATCTGCATAACTAATCATAAGCTAAATAGATGCAAGTCAAATGTATGTATGAGAGAGCCAAGATGATTTACCACATTGTCCTTACCACAGATACATTAAAGACCCTTACTGTCACCCTAATTCACTCTCGACTTGACTACTGTAACACCTTACTAATTGGTCTTCACCTTACTAAACTCTCCCCTCTACAAATCTATTCCGAATTCAGCAGCCAGGTTAATCTATCAGTCTAAATGCTACAGCGATGCCTCTGGTCTGTGTCAGTCACTACTTTGGCTGCCTATTCAACACAGAATACAATATAAACTTATCACCCTCATCCACAAGGCTCTCCATAATGTTGCACAACCCTACATTTCCTCCCTCTTCTCTGTCTATCGCCCAACCCGTGCTCTCAGTTCACTCAATGACCTAAGACTAACATCCTCTATTATCAGAATCTCCCAACTCCATATCCAAGACTTCTCTCAAGTTACACCATTTCTCTAGAATGCTCTACCAAGGATAATCAGATTAACTCCCAATTTCTACAGCTTCCAGCGCAAACTAAAGACACATCTTTTCAGACAGGCCTATCACAATTCGTATTGTAAACCCTTCCGCAGTTAGAATCCCTAAAACGAACACTCCTTTGTTCACGCTTCCACATTACCCTACAGGATATGATGTCGTATTAGACTGTAACTTTATATGTCCAGGCACCAGCTGTACATTAAAGGATACTGACTGGTGATCTGCCAGGGAACAGGTAAGTGTTTTAGGCTAGGGATCAATGTTGCAGAAAAGCAGTTTTTTTGTGGCAGATTTTGCTGCGGTTCTTTAAGCCAAAGCCAGTTGTAGATTGAGCAGGAGGGAGAAGTATGGGTACTTCCAATATATTCCTATTGTATATTCCTATTGTAGCCACTCTTGGCTTTATGTATAGTAAATGTTAATTATTACTTAATTTGGTTGGTATGATTATTTGCCTTACAAGCAGAATATTTGATATTTTGAAAATCCTTATATTTTACAAAAAGTTTGTAAATGTGACAAATTTTTAATAAACAGAAAATGTAGCAGGCATGAACAAGATAATATTTTAATCACATGCATGTTTTTTTTTTTTTGCACAAAAATTGCAACTTTTGTCATTTTGTGCCCCGCTTGCCACTTTCAAAAACAGTGGGGTCCTGATGAAGGCAGGCTAGGGCAAGAACACCTCAGTCTAACAAATTTATTATAAGCTATAGCTGAAACATATGACAGTTCAGACTGGAATAGGCTTCAGTTCTGCCCAAAGCGCCAGTCTTAATAAATTGGCCCCAAAGATTTTCACAAGTGCTCAAAAATTATCCCTTTTTGGGTGATAAAATGTTTGGTGTTTGTATCTGGAGCAGCAAGACATTTTGCAAGTTATCATAAGGACAATCTTGACACCTTGGGAGTCTATGAATTTGAATTAGTGAATAAGCCCCATAGGGAAGGAGATTGTTATACATCTTTATTGAGGAGAAAAGCATTTGGGAGATATCTGTTGGGTTTAAATTATAAAATGTTACATCATTATAGATCCCTTGCCCCCCCCCCCTTTCTTTTCATTGATGGCATTCTTTCAAAAAATGTGTTTTGTTACAGTGTTTTAGAAGAATTATCATCGATCACGTAGTGGTCTTGAGTCCTGTTCACACAGTCCAGTTAGTTGGACAATGCAGTTCCCATAACATTTATATTTTAACTGTGAGAATTCACATGAAATTAATGTAACATGCAGGATAACAGGAAGTTTTTTTCTAACATCAGATGCTATGTTTTTGCAATGTTTTCTATTTTTATTTTTGTATTTATTGTGATTTTTGTATTTTACACATATAAAGCTAATGTTTGGAGGATAACATCCTATTGCTAAATCAGACAATTCCTATAATTTGTGAGTTAAACAATAACTTGTTTATAACCTATAAACTATAAATTGTTAGTTGAACAATTTGGTTTTCAAGCTATTTTTTGAGGGGGGGGGGGGGGGTAGTGATATTCTAATGATAAACAAAAAAGCAAAAAATACAGCCCACTCACTTGATAGAGAATGTCTCTGGTGGTCAGCATATATTCCTCCCATACACGGTTATTCCCTCTGAAGTGAAATGCATCATCAAACAGGTAAATAAAAAAAATAAATTCCAGCACCAGAGGAAAAGATATATATAAAATGTAACGTTTACTTCAAAAAATGGATACCAATGATATGAGTAAGATGTGACAGTCTCGAAACGCGGAAGCGACTTTTTATCCGTTTGTATGTGACATTTTATGGTATCCATTTTTTTTAAGTAAAAGTTATGTTTTATATATATATTTCTTCCTCTGGTGCTGGAATTTTTTATTTTTATTTACCTGTTTAGTGATATTCTATACCGACTAAGAGAATCTTTCATATGGTGATTGGGAGTCATTTTCTCTGGTGCCAAGTTTTATATACACATGATGTCTGTTTTTGAGATGGTTATCTTGTAGTTACCAAAAGGCTGTGATCTATGTATCAGAGCAGCACATATAAAGTCAATGGTAGGAGGATGATATCATATAACTCACATCAGCAGGTTCATATTAAGTGATTTCTATTATGTTGTCCATCACTATTTCTTTTAGGCTAAGGCTACATTCAGACAACCGAGGTGCAAAACATCTTGCACCCAAGGGGCATCCGTTTTCACAGATCCTCCATACATGCTCTGTAGGACTACAAGTATATTGGTACTTGTAGTCCTACAAGAGCTATAAGCTTTGTGCTCCATTATTCAGCCTTTGGCTGATGATGTCTGCAGCAGGGAAGCGCAATGAGCCACAGACATCATTACAGTTGGAGTTTTTTTATTTACCACCGGTGGTTGAGGGGGAAAATTATGAGGGAGCATCATCTTCATTCTCCTGTGACATGATCATTATACTTCACAATTATATTTGCTTCCTAGAGTAGGGCTTCTGAGACTTTCTTGATATGGGCTATGCTAGTCAATCTGTTGTGATATCTGGCCTTTACCAATAGATAGAAATACTACCATGGACAGCCAAACAAATGTCAAAGTGCAGTGCACATAATACCCCTATTGATACCAAAATACCACACTGCAACATAAAATACCTCCCCAACAGCACAAAATACCAGTATCCAGAAGAAAATACCTAAGTGTCAAGGATCACAATACAACATCACTGGCATTGCCTCTCAGTCTTCCCCTTTTCTAATTGCAGGTAATGCCTCCCCCTTCCCACCCCTTGCAGTAGCATTCTCCCCAAATAAAACTTTCCAAACTTGTAGCAAATCATTCCCAGGAACATCCGCACAACAGAGAGAAGAGGCAAGAAAAGAGCTTTCTAGCACCATCATCAGTCTATGATGCCCGTTTCCAGATTAGGGCATCCATACTCTGACTAAATCACTCCCAAGTGATGAGTCAAGGCTGACATTATCAGAGCAGTTTCAACTTTAGAGTCTCTGCTTTGTGCCAAAGCTGACACTGGCAGAGACTAGTATTGGGTGAACCTCGCAAGATTTGCTTCTGAAATATTTGCAAGGTTCATCATCGCATTTGGGTACCAGAAATGCTATCATTATACTGCAGGGTCTCTTCAGACCCAAGAATATAATAAGCAGAGACCAAAGAGAGGTGTAAACAAAATCAAAAACACTGATACTCACCTCACCTGGGTATCCAGTCTTCTTTCCTGTCATGTGCTCTTCACCGACAGGCTCTTCCGGCGTCTTCTCTCACGTCAAGTACCTGATGACACCCCATAGTATAATAATGATTCGTGGATGGTAAGCCCAAAAATTTTGGGTACAGACAAACCCAATTCTGAATGAAAATTCTGAATAAACTCAGCTCATTATGAACAGATTTGCTTATCTCTAGTAGAAATCTGTACCTCACCAGACAGTGTGCTGCTCCTTACCAGACAGTGTACGCAATACTGCTAGTGCAATTTATATTATTTCGCTGTGTTTGGCAAGGAAAAAAGAAACGGGTTAACAGGTTAAATTTTACTGAAAGAAAAAATAAATATGTAGTGTATATAAGTTTACTGGGTGTTGGTATTTGGCTAGAAAAAAAATTTGTCAAATTACACCAGATACACAGAAAAATAATTTGTTTGCCATGACTACATTGTTTGTTCTTGGTCTTGGACCCATATAGCAGACTGAATTTGAATTATGGTTGAATAACCCCTTCCTGCTGCAACCATTTTTGGAATTTTTACTCCCTGCCTTCCAAATGTTATAACTTTTTTTTATTTTTCTCTTCACAGAGCCATATTATGGCTTAATTATACTTTGTAATGGTACCATTTAATATTCTGTATGATATACTGTGAAGCTGCAAAAAATTCAGAATGGGGGGGAATTAGAGAAAACACTTCACTTGTGCGATATTCTTATGGACTTAGTTTTTACAAAGTTCACTGTGTAGCCAAAAGGACTTATTACCTGTATTCTACAGGTTGTTATGATTACAGCAATACCAAATTTATATGTTTTTTTTAAAAAAAATCCAAAATCTTGAAAAAAAAAAGTTTCTTGAAGCCGCCATTATCTGACACCAGTAACTTTTTTTTATATTTTCATATATGGGGCTGCACAAGCTGTCTTTTTTGCAGGGCTAGATGTAATTTTTATTCATACCATTTTGGGGAATGTGTGATGTTTTGAACGCTTTTCATTCAATTGTTTTGAGAGGTAAAACGGCCATTCGGCTCCTTTTGATTTTTTTTCCACGCTATGGTGTTCATCGTTCAGCCTGTAATCGAACCATATTGAAGACAAGCTTGGGAGCCCTCAATAGGCTCCTGTCTAAGCAATGAATTGCCACCCCTGGATATCTATAAACACACATTACACTGACATACATTATCCAGATATCCATATTTTATACATACACTTTCTCACCTTTTCTGCAGGTTCTGAAGATCTTTGACAGGCAATTCAGGGAGACTCGAGAGCAAAGCAATAGATGGAAGGGCTAAGAACATCTCTTCAGACTCAGCCAACACTGCAGTGTACATGTCCCTTTTGCCCTTCCTCTCCATCAGTTGAATCAGGAGAGTGAAGAGGAGCGCAGGTAGGATATGTGAAGCAGTAGTTCTTATACCTGCTGATCAATGGAGAGTACTCCAGCTTGCACGGCTGAGGTTCAGAAGACTGATGCCTAAAGCAACAGACTCATTTCAGGCTGGTACAGTACTACAAAAGCACATTCAGCACTGGGTCCCAGGTTCAAATCTGACCAAGAGCAGCATTTGCACGGAGTTTGTATGTTCTCCCTATATTTGTGTGTGTTTTCTCCAGGTACGCTAAAAACTTACTGATAATGTAAATTGGCTAACCATAAGATAACAACTGACCCTTGTGCATATTGGGGATGAGCACATGTATGACAGCTACTAACTCCACAATGCTCCATGCACTTTGAGTCCCTATTGTGAGAAAAACACATTACAAATGTTTATCATTGTCATTTACTATGTGATCAGAAAACTGTTAACAATGTTACCACGTACAGTATGACAATGAGTACCTCTAGGTCTGAAATGAAGATTGCTAAAGTACAGGTAATTTGAAAGTCCCCGTCCAGAACTAGACACCCATCTGGGAAAATTTCTACTCTTTTTTTCCTTTTATAAATATACTAGCAGAAGGACCTGGCTTCGCACGGGTATATTTCATTTTTTGTTTGTGTAGTGACCCCATAAGAATTGGCCAGTTTTGCACTTGACATCCAGTATGGCAGTCCAGTATAGGTACAGTCTATTTATGGCTGTGTTGCTATGGAAACCTGGTAAATGAAATGTGAACTTATATTGGCTGATACACGTCATATGACTGAATATTTAAAGATCTGCAAACTGCTATTGACTCATACAGGTCATAAATAGCTTGGTTGCTATGGAAACCTGGTGTAAAGCTGTGTGTATGTCAAGACTGAAGAACCTGCGATTTTCCATTGGTCCATAAGCGTCATGTGATCATGTGTATCTCAGTTTGGATATCAGTGAAAGACCTGCGATCGGTTGTTATGGAAAACCTGGAGTAAAGCTGTGTGTATGTGACCTTGTGTAACAGTGTCATCCACAGCGCCCTGCCCCTTTAAAGCTGACCTACAGCAGTGAAGAAAAATGGCTGGGTTGTTATGGAAACATGGAGTGCAGCTGTGTGCATGTGGCTAACAATGCCTTGTCAGATTGGAGACGGGCTTGGGTCTGCTGGGTTGTTTCAGGAGCTCGCTGTTGTCTGTGACATATCTTGTCAAATTAGAGACAGGCTTGGGTCTGCTGAGAGTTTTCATTAGCTCGAGCAGCAGCCATGTGTTTTGCTGCAGGGGGCATGAGTAGTTTAAAAACGTTTCAATTTATAAGAAAGCTGAAATCCAGTATGGCAGTCCAGTCAGTGGCGTACATACTGGGGTAGCAGTGGTAGCGGCTGCCACAGGGCCCGGGACATTAGGGGTCCCTGCGGGCCCCTGATGTTTTTTTTTTTTTTTTAATAGGCCGTTACCTGCTGGTGTAACATCAGCAGGTAACGGGTCCTATTTACTTACCAATCCCTGCTCTTGCTCACGGTCGCCTGCGCTTCACCTTCTGCAGAGGCGGCTGTGAGCAGGAGCAGGGATCATTAAGGCCTGCGGGGCGTGAACCAAACAAACACTGCTATCATTATACTCTGGGGTCTTTTCAGCAGGCTTCGGGCCTCCTTGGTGATGTCCCAGACGTTAGTGGGCCAGTCCGACGTCATTATGCGTTGCGATGCAAGCCTGGCTCACGTGACATCTGGTCCAACATTGCAGAGGTAGCGGGGAGTGTGCATAATACTATATGAAGAGGCCACTATGATACTGTGTGCAGGGGCCACTATGGGGCAGAATACTGTGTGCAGGAATGCAGTTTGTGTGGGGGGGGGGGGGAGTCCCATGTCAAATGTTCGCCTTGGGGCCCAGCCATTCCTAGTTACGCCACTGAGTCCAGTATAGGTACAGTCTATTTATGGCTGTGTTGTTATGGAAACCTGGTAAATTAAATGTGAACTTATATTGACTGATACACGTGATATGACTGAATATTTAAGGACCTGCGAACTGCTAATGACTAATACAGATCATAAATAGCTTGGTTGCTATGGAAACCTGTGTGCCTGAGGAGACTTTGCACCTGCGAGCTCTTATTGGCTGATAAGGGACATGTGACCGTGTGTATGGCAGTTGGAATATGAGTGAAAGACTTGCAGGCTTGTATTAGCTAATGTTGGTCATTTTTTGGGAATACTGTATCTCAGGAACGGTACTTCCAAGACAGCTGAGACCCAGTCTAAAATATTCCCGGACACCTGATGTACATGTGTGCCAAATTTGGTGAGGATCGGTCCAGTGGTTTGTCGCGCATAAAGAACAGACAGACAGACAGACAGAAACTCATTTTTATATATATATATAAGAGATTTACATTGGCATCTCACCTCTGTCATGAAATATTATACAGTGTATTCTGGGATAAATAGGCTCACACACAATTGCTACGTAAATAACAAGGTGACTTTATTGAACAATATGTAAAAGCAAGACAAAGTAATACTACAGCATATCCATATCTAATAAGAAGCAAATAAATAATAACATATGCAGGCAATTATCTCAGGACCTTAGGAAGCCTCATGGATGCACACAGCTGGGTGTAAAACAGCTGGGTATAAAGGGGAGGAATACTAAAAGGCTACAGTAATACTCTGTAGACATGGTATTGTAGAAAAGCGCTAAATAGATCACTGTTCCAAGGTGATAAAAAGATTAGTTATGACTCCTCATAGATCAAGGTAGAAAGTGAGTAAATATTCTTACTTAATCAGAAAGTGGCCTGTTAGTAAAATAGCAAGGAAATACTAGATGGAAAAAAATCATGTTGCTTGCTTGTCATTTACCTTGTGTTAGAAAAATGACTCATTTTATATATATTATTGATGAAGTGAATTGCTTCCTGCCACTAATTAACAGAAATGGAAAACTCTGCTGGAGAGGCAGTGGAGATAGGGGATCCCCATTTCACATGTGGTGGTAATGCCCTAAAGCTCATTCATTCAGAAACAATTCATGGCAATTAATTTCTCAGCTACTAAATAGGATGATTTTTCCTGATATAACTATGGTACTGTTTCCTAAACAGTATAAAAGCTGTACTGTTAACTTAGCTGTTATGTAGTTAACTACTGTATAACCAGTAACTGGAAACTGTTTCTGACCTCTCGATGAGAGACACATCACCATAACTTTTCCTTTTTTCCCGCCGGAGGAATTTTTCGATTTTCGTTTTTGACTCCCGCCTTCCAAACCCCATAACTTTTTTATTTTTCCGCTCTGAGCCATATGAGGGCTTAATGTTTGCAGGACACATTTTTCTTCATGATGCTACCATTTATTATTCTGTGCAATGTACTGGGAAGCTGGAAAAAATTCAGAATGGGATGGATTTGAAGAAAAAGTGCATTTGTGCGACATTCTTACAGGCTTCGTTTTTACGGCGTTCACTGTGGAGCCAAAATGACGTCGCCTGTATGCTATGTTTCAGTACAATTCCGGGGGATACCAAATTTATATAGTTTTATTTACATTTTAACTCCTTAACAAAAATCTAAAACTGTGCAAAAAAATTTTTTTTTTCTAAAAGTCGCCATATTCTGACACACGTCACTTTTTTATACTTCCGTTTACGGGAATGTATAGGGCGCTTTTTTTTTGCGGGGCCAAGTGTACTTTTTAGTTATACCATTTTGTAAAATTGCTATTGCTTTTATCACTTTTTATTCCAATTTTTATCAGAGGCGAAACAGTGAAAAAACGGCAGTTTGGCACTTTTTTTTTCCCACTACGTCGTTTACCGTACGGGAAAAACATTTTTATAGATTTGTAGACCAGGCATTTTTGGACAAAGGGATACCTAATGTGTATGTGTTTCACAGTATTTAAGAACTTTTACATGTGTTCTAGGGAAAGGAGGGTGATTTTAATTTTTTAATTTTAATTTTTTTTTTTCACTGTTTTTTAATTTTATTTTTTTTTGCATTTATTAGACCCCTAGGGGTCTGATCACTAATGCAATGCATTACAATGCTAATGCATTGCAATACATTGCAAAATACCGGCGCTTTTATTTCAGGCTCCATAGAGCAGCCTGCAATAAGAAGTAAATGGCAGACAAGCCTGGGAGCCTTCAAAAGGTTCCTGGCTGTCATGCTAACAGGACGCCAGCCCCAGAGCTTGCTTCGGGTGCTTGTGATCCCCGGCAAAATGTGTGCCGCAGGCAAAATGGGCGTCTTGTTCAGCTTTGACTGAGGCACCAGGGTTAATGTCCGTGATCAGTGTGGGCACAGATTGCGGGCATTAGCGCCGGGTCTCTGCTGTATAATACAGCAGAAACCCGGCGGCTATGGTGTCCGGTCAGCTCCCGAGAGGCCACCATATATTTAAATACCTGACATCCACCATACTATTACGGCGGTTGTCATGAAGGGGTTAAGAAATATGTAACTAATCTGTTATGATCTACCCAGGTTTCTAGATACGTATGTGCTTTCCATCAACTGCTCCTACACAATTTGGAAACTGCGTCTCATCTCAGAACTTGTCTGCAATGTCCTTCCATTGTTCTGTTGTTGGATGTGGGATAAATTTGTCACAAAGCAAATACCAAAGGGCCTGGTAAGTATCCCGGACAATGTAGGAGATTGTTGACTTGCCAAGGCGGAAGTGCATGAAGGAGAAGCTCTCGCCTGTTGCCAGATACCTTGAAATAAATAATAAAGAAAAAGAAATATAAATGTGTGTGTGTGCGTGTTTGTGTGTATATATATATATACAGTACAGGCCAAAAGTTTGGACACACCTTCTCATTCCAAGGGTTTTCTGTATTTTCATGACTATAACAATTGTAGATTCACACTGAAGGCATCAAAACTATGAATTAACACATGTGGAATTATATGCTTAACAAAAAAGTGTGAAACAACTGAAAATATGTCTTATATTCTAGGTTCTTCAAAGTAGCCACCTTTTGCTTTGATTACTGCTTTGCACACTCTTGGCATTCTGGAGCTATCGTTGGTCTTAGTTTCACCATCCACTGTCAGAAGGGCATTCCTGACAGTCTAGCTGGGCTGTGAGGAATGCCCTCCCTGACAGTACTCATCCATAGACCTGTACTGTCAGAGGGGGCATTCCTTACAGCCCAGCGATGATGCGGAGCTGTGAGGAATGCCCCCCCCCCAGTACAAGTCTATGGAGAAGTACAATCAGGCAAGGTATTCCTCACAGCCCAGCTAGACCATCAGAAATGTCCTTCTGACGGTGGATGGTGAAACTAAGACCACCGATAGCTCCAGCCCCTGGGCACATGAGCGGAAAGCCGACAGTGCGCTGAATTCAGCACACTGTAGGCTTTCTAGCGGTATGTAAAATTACATATACATGAGGACATGAAAGGTCTTCTTTAAAAGAATCATAATTGTGGGATGGCTTTCAACCATGTTTTTTAATGTATATCAATAAATATTTTACTTTTGATTTTGATCACACCAATTTCAGTGAGCATTTGTTATATAATATGTGTAAAGTATTCAGTAAAATTACTGCTCACCTTTTGGGGTTGTGATCGAGTCACAACTCCCTGAAATGCAGAAAGATAAATGTAGACATCAGGATCATGTGGAGGTACTCGCTGGACCACCGTCACTGGGACGTTTACATGGATACGTTCCAATAAGGACCAAAGCCAACACCAATTCAAAATAGAAGTATGGAAAAAAGATCATGTCTACCAATTGTACACTTGAGAAAGAAGCATCTTTGAGCTCCAAAACACGTTGCGTTCTGGTATGAATAAAGGAATCCTCTGATGACATCTTGGTAAGCGCGGATCTTTTCTTCATACTTCCATTTGGAATTGGTGCTGGCTTTGGTCCTTATTGTAACGTAACTAGGACTTTATGTCTTTAACTGAAGTTGTATTTACTAAGTCAACTGCATATACATCACGCAAACATTAATTCAGTATTTGTTCCAATTTATATCAAAAGCTCATATCCTCAAAATAGACCCCAGGACCCTTGGAATTTTCCTTCAGGCTAAGGCCCCATGCAGCAAATCGTTGCAAAAAAAAAAAAACGTTTTCCTCTGTGGACTTTCTGCCCCTATTATACCTATACGGAAAACGCCAGCATTTCTGTAGGTATAATTGACATGCTGAGACTTTTAAAAACGCAGCTTTTCAGCTGCTGATTTTTTTTATGCAATATCTGTATGGGATTAGCCACGGCCAAAATGCTACATTTTCGCAAAGTGGGGCCCGAGACAAAAAGGAAATATTCGATCAGAGTCAAAAACTGAAAAAAGATGTGAGTTAATTATTTTTTTTTCACACACTATGTAGTGTCTGAGTACTTGGAAAAATCCCTGGAGCAGGACTATCAACTTACCTTTAGTACCAGTGCATGTTAATATTTCAGTGTATACTGTGTATTAGTAGTAGCATGTTTCCCGTACACAACTGGTATTACGTCTGTAATTAACTTTCATTAGCCTAACAATGTAATAATCACCTCTGAATAGTTTAGGTGTGAGAGTTATTCAAGCTGTTGTTTCAGTTATTTAATTTTTACCTTGAACTAGCAGCATTACTAGAAGCAGTGAATGTCAGGATCATACTTGTGTAACTGTACCTCCGGAGCATGAGCATGAATTTTACTCAAAACGGGATAATGACTACATTTATAGTAAATATCTTTTATCCAGCTACACCTTAAGTGCAATATAGTGTAAAAGAGTTGTATGGCCCGGTCCCCACATGGCGTAAATGCTGCGGAAAAAAAACGCGATTTTTACAGTCACTAGTTCTAGCGAATCCCATCCACACCTTGTGGAAAAATACGTGCAGCGGTCACACTGCGATTTCCAAAACCGTTGTGGTCTTGTAAATCGCAGCATGTCAATTAAACCTATTGAAACGTTGGTGGTTTCCCTAAAGTCCGCAGAGAAAACCTCTGCGGACTTTCTGTGAATAGCGCTGTGGGAAAAATCGCAATGCGTTGCCGCCACGGTTTTTCCCACAGTGCTTTTTTGCTGCAGCCCCCTATGTGGGGCCTTAGCCTAAAATCAAAAAAGAGTCATATGGTATGTCCTCACAAAGAGCCCCAATATTCATTTCACAGAGCAGTAAGGAGGTACATCATAGGTCCACAGCAGTAGAATGGCACTGTATTACAGATTTTATTAATACGGACATGTAATGCATATCATCTCATAAGCAGACACAGGATTATTTTACAACTACATGTGGCAGAGTAAATCTGTAGTAAATAAATCATTATTTATTGCTCTTTTGAACAGGAATTATCAACTCCCCTACCATTTCTGTTACAGTACTGTAAATATTTGTATCCCCCATGAAATACAATTTTTGGTGCACCCTTTATTATTACCCTGCATTGAGCTATTCCTCTAATATTCCTCCTAGAAATTTATAATAAATTTATACATATCATAAAACTGACAGCTTGGTGTTATTATTTCTGTTATTATTTCCCTTGGGAAAGAGTTGCGTGTGCCACAGTCAGAACTCATTGAAGAGTGTGAGAGTATACAAGGACATATCTCCAACTGGCAAAACCAGGTTTCAGGAGCCAATGCTTTGCCTGTCGGGGTGGAGCCGAGAGCTGAGGCCCTATCTGGGGAGTACCCAGGGTGGAGGACCGTGACCTGTAGGAAGACTTCTTGGTCCTTTTGCGGGAACGGCTCCTGGAGCTGGAACAGGAACAAGGTCACCTATGGCCTGGATGAGAGAGACCGCCCAATCGGGGAGGGATGAGCCAGGAGGTTTCTGGACTGGCTGAGGTGGAAGGCAGAAAAAGCAGATGGGCTCAGACTCTCCACATGGTAATTTTTTGTTACAGCGGGTGCATGTATAAAACATGGCGGCACCAAAGGGGACTGAGGGATGACATGACTCTTCATGGAAGGACATGGTGGAGGGGACCCAGGAATTAGGGTTTACCCCGGTGGTTAGCTTACCAGACCGCTGAAAAGATGTCCGCTTGACCAACTGCTGCAGAGAGGCTCCACAGAAAAGGATCCCCAGGTGCTGTGTCTCACAGGGAGCAGAAGAAACTTGCGAGGAGTTGTCCCAGCATGGGAAAACAGGAAATTAAGATAAAATAAAGATAAAATCCTCTGAGTAGAGCAAAGGGCCCTCCCCCTGGATTTCCCGCATTCAGGGGCTAGTTGGAGGACTGGATGTCTGCCAAGGACAAATCCCTGGCCAATGGAGGAGCCCAGGTGGAGTCTGGAGGCCAGGAAAGCCCAGGAAGAGGGCAGGCTTATATGCGGCCTAGTCCATCTCGAAGCCAGGGACTAAAGTAGAAATCGCAGCCTGTGTCGCTACACCACTGGAGCAGAGAACTTCCGAGGGCTCCGGAGAAGGTGGGTCCCATGGGTCCTCCCCCCCAAAAAAACTGGGTGCCCCCCCCCCAGAGATAGCTGCTCAAAGAGTGGTAAATGAAGAGCAGGGAATGCCATAGAAGGTGGGAGACCCCAGTAAAACATGGGCCCTGGAGGAAGGTGCGGTAGAAGAGGGACCCTGGAGATAGCAGAGAAGAGCCTCCGGAGTGGGGGTGACTGATAGAGGAATCACTATACTCCCCCATCTTCTAATGCTCACCTGTCTGTCGTCTTCAGGTGCCGCAGGGTCACCCTCTTGGTGGACCTCTGACATGGGAGTGGGGTCACCAAAATCCAGCCACCGATGCAGCGAGTAGGGAGCGGGAACTGGATTACCGACAAGGTGCTCTTGTAGAGTGCTACGCTCGCAGGGGGGTATGACTAGTGTGGCGTACACGCTGAACACCCTCCTGCACCTGAAAGAAAAATAAAAACGATGTAATAAAGAAAGAACTGAGTCAAGTTAAAACTGTGTCTACAGTGCTGGCAAAAAGTATTGGCACCCCTGCAATTCTGTCTGATAATACTCAATTTCTTCCAGAAAATGATTGAATCACAAATGCTTTGGTAATAATATCTTCATTTAATTTGTCTTCAATGGAAAACCACAAAAAGAATTGTCAAAAAGCCAAATTGGATATAATTCCACACCAAACATAAAAAAGGGGGTGGACAAAAGTATTGGCACCCTTTGAAAAATCAGGTGATGCTTCTCTAATTTGTGTAATTAACAGCACCTGTTACTTACCTGTGGCACATAACAGGTGGTGGCAATAACTAAATCACACTTGCAGCCCAGTTGAAATGGATTAAAGTTGACTCAACCTCTGTCCTGTGTCCTTGTGTGTACCACATTGAGCATGGAGAAAAGAAAGAAGACCAAAGAACTGTCTGAGGACTTGAGAAGCAAAATTGTGAGGAAGCATGAGCAATCTCAAGGCTAGAAGTCCATCTCCAAAGACCTGAATGTTCCTGTGTCTACCGTGCACAGTGTCATCAAGAAGTTTAAAGCCCATGGCACTGTGGCTAACCTCCCTAGATGTGGACGGAAAAGAAAAATTGACGAGAGATTTCAACAAAAGATTGTGCGGATGGTGGCTAAAGAACCTCGACTAACATCCAAACAAGTTCAGCTGCCCTGCAGTCCGAGGGTACAACAATACCACCCCCCCCCCCCCCCCCGTCGTAATGAAAAGGGACTCTATGGTAGGATACCTAGAAAGACCCCACTTCTGACCCAGAGACATAAAAAAGCCAGGCTGGAGTTTGCCAAAACTTACCTGAGAAAGCCAAAAACTTTTTGGAAGAATGTTCTCTGGTCAGATGAGACAAAAGTAGAGCTTTTTGGGAAAAGGCATCAACATAGAGTTTACAGGAAAAAAAAAGAGGCCTTCAAAGAAAAGAACACGGTCCCTACAGTCAAACATGGCGGAGGTTCCCTGATGTTTTGGGGTTGCTTTGCTGCCTCTGGCACTGGACTGCTTGACCGTGTGCATGGTATTATGAAGTCTGAAGACTACCAACAAATTTTGCAGCATAATGTAGGGCCCAGTGCGAGAAAGCTGGGTCTCCCTCAGAGGTCATGGGTCTTCCAGCAGGACAATGACCCAAAACACACTTCAAAAAGCACTAGAAAATGGTTTGAAAGAAAGCACTGGAGACTTCTAAAGTGGCCAGCAATGAGTCCCATAGAACACCTGTGGAGACATCTCAAAATGGCAGTTTGTAGAAGGCACCCTTCAAATCTCAGGGACCTGGAAAAATTTGCCAAAGAAGAATGGTCTAAAATTCCAGCAGTGTTTGTAGATTATATTGGATAAAAGTGAAGATCCAAAAAAAAATAGAGGTGCATATACTGCGCTAATCCAAATAGATTTTCTTTATTAAGCTCAACACACAACGCGTTTCGGAGATAAAAGGTCTCCTTTTTCAAGTGCAAATGAGACAATCTGTGCATAACATACAATATTACAATGTTTAAAAAGCTTCTGACCCACTGGGTACACCCTCTGAGGGGAGGGGCTAAGTGGACTAGTAAAATTAACACAAAACTGTTAAAAAATTCCAGCAGAGCATTGTAAGAAACTCATTGATGGTTACCGGAAGCGGTTGTTCGCAGTTATTTTGTCTAAAGGTTGTGCTACCAAGTATTAGGCTGAGGGTGCCAATACTTTTGTCCGGCCCATTTTTGGAGTTTTGTGCAAAATGATCAATGATTTGACTTTTTTTTTCATTCTCTTTTGTGTTTTTTCATTGCAAGCAAAATAAATGAAGATATTATTACCAAAGCATTTGTGATTGCAATCATTTTCTGGAAGAAATTGAGTATTATCTGACAGAATTGCAGGGGTGCCAATTCTTTTGGCCAGCACTGTAGGTTAAAACTGACTAATCCACATCTTCTGTGAGAGGGTATAGCCCAGAAGCAGAGCAGTCAGATTTTGATTCAATGACCACCAAATACTGCTGCTACATATAAAAATAAGAATTCAATTACAGACCCATGTCTACAGATGTTTTGAATGAGTTACAGATTTCAAGAATTATCAAAATCCTACTGACAAACAGTGTATAATATTTATATCTTAGGTACTTATATAATTTATTTTAAATTTAGTGTTCCTTTAGTCCTTGAAAAAAATATCTATTGACAAAGTAAGTAAACAGAGAACTACTGTGCACATGCATAAACATACACTGACCTTAAATATTTCAGGCTATTTGATTCTGCTAAACACATTCAATTGTTATTGTTGGATGATATTTATAGTATAGTGAAGCAAGAAATGCATTGATTCAAAAATTGTGTGAATTCTTTATCATCTGCAATTTATGTAATTTACTTTACAATAACCATCTATCTATGGTACAGTATGTACCTGTGAATTTAATTAATGTTCTGCTAACAATACCCATAGTACTAAACTGTTGATATGTAAATAATAGGTGTAATATTTGCAGGTTAAAATAGAATTTTACCATTTGATTTTCTTTATTTGAATGTCATTTTCCAGTTGTTTTTTTTTGTCACATTTTTCTTTTGCCATCTTTCTCCATTAACTAACACAGGTCATATATTCAACTGAATTCAGTATATCAATGCTGTAGGCATAGGCATTTCTATAGCAAAGCAAACATACAATAGCACTCAAAAATATAGTGAAATCAGTATAAAATATGTATTGAAGCCAATAAAGTGTGTTTATACGTTCTATTTTGGTTATTGTACTTGCCAATATATCAGAATAATAATTTAGAATAATGTACATAACATTTTTAACCATGTGCATTCTCCTTCAACAAATTCTAAAGGAATGATTAGACTGCAAAGAAATGTGCTTTATGTACATAGTGTAATATATTATTTCTTTATATATGTAATCTTGATTTTGTATTTTCTAATTTTACAGTAAAGACAAGTAAAATTTTTAGATTTACTTTGAGGCCATGGCTATGGCGTAAACGCCATAGCAAAAACCATTGTGGTTATGGAAAGCACAGCATGTCAATTGTACCTACGGAAACGCCAACGGTTTCCCTATAGATATAATGGAAGCAGAAGGTCCACAGAGGAAACCTCTGCAGACTTTCTGTGAAAAATGCTGCAGGAAAAAGTGATGAGTTGCCACCGCGTTTTTTTCCTCAGCGCTTTTTTGCTGTGGCTCGCTACATGGAGCCTTAGCCTGAAAATGAAAATATTTACTTTAGAACTTTTTGCTGATCAAAGCGGTGTTCTCTACCTGTGCTAGGATGAGCTGTTCCTTTGCATACCAGGTGAGGATGGTTTTATTTTATTTTTTTCTGGAATACTTTATATTATATTGGACCTTGAAAAACTCTTGCCTCCAACTTTGGTTTACAGATTCAGCAGTTCTTTCTGCCATTTCAGCTAAGGCTCCACGTAGCGAGCCGCAGCCAAAAAACCCTGCGGAAAAGACCATAGCGGAAACGCATAATGTTTTATTCTGCAGCGTTTTTTAACAGAAAGTCCACAGAGTTTTCATTTGTGGACTTTCTGCCTCTCTGCCTTTAAATGGTCCCTCAGTCTGGTTCAGTAGGATACACAATCATGGATGACGCTGATTATGAATTGAATTACTGAATTACTGAAATGAATGAACATTTCAAAAATTCTAATTTATTGACATGCACCTGTATATGGCACGCACTTATTAGGTGCGACCAATATAAAATGCACATCATGGGAAAAATCACACCCAAATTCAGCTGCAAACGCAATGATAAATCAGCTGCAGTGTGTCCCCTACTAAAAAGCAATCTCAATTGAATGTTCCACTGACTGGTGAAGAGCTTCTTTGTATAATTGAAGGAAACATGAATTCTCATGTTTACTATAAATCCTTGAAGGATATTCAATCATTAGTCAGCTGAAGCTCAAGCACAATTAGAGCATATAGCAAAACTTGTAGATGAAGCAAATGAAGTTTTGGAGTTTTTTTAATTCTAATGTCTAAATTTTAATGGCCTATCCTCTAGCTACAGAATGAAGTAAAAACTAAAAATAAAATTATATGAAATATCATATGATTTATTACATCACTACACAAAAAGTGATATGGGATACACATAATGCTGATTATAAATTACGTAAAAATTAGCATAAAACTGTTCCAGTATATAACTGTACCAGTATAGAGACAGGTCTAAGACAGTAATTTTACGAAAAATAGATTTGTGATGACTTTTAAAACAGTTTAGGAAACACAAATACAATATGCATGAACAACAGCAACATTCCACACTACAGGGCATGCAAAAGATCAGTGAATACATTTAGCCAATGACACATGGACTGTCCTGTATAAACTGGCACAAATAGATATATACTGTAGCACAAGAACTGAACTTATGCATGCTATTGTCTGTTTCTATAGTATTAATGTTTCTATTATACATTTTTCTCTGACAGTATTAGGATATTAAGCCAAGAACTGTACTGGGTTATAATATGTAATGGTTTCTGCAATAGCTTGTTTTATTGACACAAAGGCTGTTTGCCATGTTCTAAACCATTCCCAGAGTGCATTCATGTGAGTTAATTGTCTTGGTGGATCACATACATCATATAAATGACTACAGAATTTTGAAAGGTAATTAACCACTCTTAAGAAGCTCTGAACAGAACAAACATCCCATGGTCCACATTAAAGTCATCACAAAAAATGGTAGAATTATAGCAAGGCATTTATTTCTCCTAGATTTATATTGCCGTTAGTGAGTTGAAGGTTTTGCTTATAGATGTCTTTATACCAATTATTATTATTATTATTATTATTATTATTACTACTACGAAGAAATAGTTAAGTAGATAGACCATTATAAATACAATAAGATTATGTTCAAAACAATAGATTGCTGCTATTTTTTCCTAGATAGATAGAAAGAAAGAAATATAAGATGATATGGGCCAATAAACTTTTATCTGGATCTTCACTGAAGCGCTACAACGTCTTTTTGTATATACTCTCTCTCTTTCTCTCTCTCTCTCTCTCTCTCTCTCTCTCTCTCCCCTATATAATGAAGGAAATAAGTATTTGATCCCTTGCTGTTTTTGTAAGTTTGCCCACTGACAAAGACATGAACAGTCTATAATTTTAAGGGTAGGTTACTTTTAACAGTGAGAGATAGAGTATCAAAAATAAAATCCAGAAAATCACATTGTATACATTTTATAAATTTATTTCCATTTTGCAGAGAGAAATAAGTGTTTGATCCCCTACCAACCATTAAGCGTTCTGGCACCTACAGACCAGTTAAATGGTCCTAATCAACTTGTTACCTGCATTAAAGACAGCTCTCTTTAATTGTCATCTGTATAAAAGACTCCTGTCCACAGACTCAATGAATAAGTCAGACTCTAACCTCTACAACATGGGTAAGACCAAAGAGCTTTCTAAGGATGTCAGTGACAAGATCATAGAAATGCACAAGGCTGGAATGGGCTACAAAACCATAAGTAAGACGCTGGGTGAGAAGGAGACAACTGTTGGTGCAATAATAAGAAAATGGAAGAAATACAAAATGACTGTCAATCGACATCGATCTGGGGCTCCATGCAAAATCTCACCTCATGGGGTATCCTTGATCATGAGGAAGGTGAGAGATCAGCCTAAAACTACATGGGGGAAACTTGTTAATGATCTCAAGGCAGCTGGGACCACAGTCACCAAGAAAACCATTAGTAACACATTACGACGTAATGGATTAAAATCCTGCAGTGCCCGCAAGATCCCCCTGCGCAAGAAGGCCCATGTGCAGGCCCATCTGAAGTTTGCCAATGAACACCTGGATGATTCTGCGAGTGAATGGGAGAAGGTGCTGTGGTCAGATGAGACAAAAATTGAGCTCTTTGGCATTAACTCAACTCACCGTGTTTGGAGGAAGAGAAATGCTGCCTATGACCCAAAGAACACCATCCCCACTGTCAAGCATGGAGGTGGAAACATTATGTTTTGTGGGTGTTTCTCTGCTAATGGCACACGACTACGTCACCGCATCAATGGGAGAATGGATGGAGCCATGTACCGTAAAATCCTGAGTGAGAACCTCCTTCCCTTCGCCAGGACATTAAAAATGGGTCGTGGCTGGGTCTTCCAGCAGGACAATGACCCAAAACATACAGCCAAGGCAACAAAGTGGCTCAAAAAGAAGCACATTAAGGTCATGGAGTGGCCTAGCCAGTCTCCAGACCTTAATCCAGTGTCAGACTGGGATGTCTAGGGCCCACCAGTGGAATTGCTTCTAGGAGCCCACCATCAGGACCCCTGCAGATCAGCGGTACCGACACAGGACGGCTAAAGGTAATAACATGTTGGGAGCCATGCTGCTCACCCCCCATACGATGTGCACCACTGCACTACCTAAACCCACTGCTACATCCTGTATGGCAAGTGAACAGCGTGGCTCCTAGAATTGTTACATGTAGGCACACTGTCCTGGAAAAGCTGATCTGCAGAGGTCCTGGCTGTTGTATCATCGCAGATGTAATATTGCTGGCCTATCCTAAGGACAGGCCATCAATATTAGAAAGATAGATAAATTCTTTGAAGAGGTTGTCCAGGAATTTGCGCAGCCCATGTCCCTTGCGGGAGGTGTAAAATAAAAAATAAATAAATAAAAAAGCGCTCCGTTGTCCACTGCTAGGTTCCATTCAGTCTCGTGCCATCGACTCCTTGCTGGGAGTCCTGCACTTCATGTGACTGTGAAGACCAATTAGGTACAGGATTTCTAGGAATGAGGCACCGCCATGAGACCGAACAGACACAGGCAGGGGACAATGGGGTGCTGGGGACAGGTGAGTATGCTTTATTTGAAATTTTTTAGTTTTACACCTCCCTGGTAGCCGCCACAGTGGTCGCTCCAGTTTATGGACAACCTCTTTTAAGGGGTTGTCATGGCCAAATTTTTTTATGGCCGCTTCACTGGTCCCCCCATACGGTGGCCTCTTCACTGGTCCCCCATACTGTATGGGGAACAGTGATGGAGCCATTATAATGTGTGGGAGCAGTGATGGGGGCTAACATCCTGTGGGGGGGACATTAAACTGTGTGGGGCATATTAAAGGGGTTGTCCAGGGTTAATCTTTTTTATTGCCTATGCTCAGGATAGGCCATAAATACCTGATCAGTAGGGGTCTGACATACGGCCCCATCAGCTGTTCGGAGCCACTTCCAGCGCCCGTTCTGTACACAACATAGTGCCGGAAGCAAAAAGCTCCATCCGCTGTTTAGTCACCCGGCGCCTTCACTGCAGCTCAGCTCCTACTGACTTCAATAAGTGCTGAGATGCAGTGAAGGTGCCCAGCTAATATACAGTGGACAGAGCTTTCTGCTTCTGGCCCTGTATTGTGTACAGGATGGACACCAGAAGTGGCTTTGTATAGCTGATCGGTCCGGGGTCAGCCCCCTACAGATCAGGTATCTATGGCCTATCCTGAGAATAAACCATAACAAATTATTCCTGGACAACCCCTTTAATATACCCCCTAATGCGCCACACTTTAAAGAGGTTGTCCAGTATAATTTTTGTCTTTTTTCTAATTAGTCTGGAGGAGGTTAAACCCTCCCCCACAAAAAAACAAACAAACAATAACATACTAAACATACTCACCTGACTCAGGTGCTCCGATGTCAGCAGGTCCCAGCACGGTCCAGTCCTGCTGCTCCGCTGTGTTCTTCTGCCGGAAGTCCTCACTGGCTGTGATGTCCCAGGTCCCTTCCTTTAGGCTGCTGATTGGCCTCAGGGGTCATGTGAGGTCACAGGTAGTCACGTGCAGGGGGAACTTGCGCTGGAAGAAAACAGAGCTGCAGGCCGAACCGCGCTGGGAGACACTGGGGACAGGAGAGAAGGTTTTTTTTTTGTTTGTTTTTTTCACCTGCCCCAGTGTAATAAAAAAAAAAAAAAAAAAACCCTGTTACCCTGCACAACCCCTTTAATGTCCCCTAGGCTTTTGGCCTCCATCACTGTCCCCCCCCCCCATGACCCCATCAATGTTCCCCATACAGTATAGGGGACCAGTTAAGAGGCCACTGTATGAGAGGGGCAATAGTGAAGGGACCACTGTATGGGGGAGATATTGAAGGGGCCTCTGTATGCCCATACAGTGGCCCCTTCACTGGTCTCCCCTATAGCAGTATTGGAGTTTCTGTGACTTAGGAATTGTTATGCTGGAGCCCTAGAGCAGGCACCAACATAACAATACAGTGAGAAATTAGTTGGGGTGGGAGGGGGGGATTACAACTCTCAACAGACCCAGAGCATCTGGAGCTGCTGGGGGTTGTAGTTATCAGAGTGGTCAGTGAAGTTGAAAGATTTGGGGGCAAAATAGGGGGAAAAATTGTTTTTTTGTTTGCGTGGTTAAGTTGTACTTACCTTTCACACTGCTGGTCTGGGCTCCTATGCATAAACCCGTCGCAACGCACAGCGTCAATACATTAGTGACGCTTGCAGCAACAAGCTGCAACTGGATTGGTTCCAACGACTGCCCATCAGGATCCCCCTACCCCCTCCCTAGAGTGAATTCTTGATAGTGACGGTTACAGGTGCTGCAGTGATATCTCAGATACTTGAAATAGATACAGCTTTAGTACCCACAACTGCAGTTATCAAGAACACAGTGAATGAGCAGCACCAGGCATGTAAACAATACTGGGATAGTATAATATGCTCCACAGTGGCCCACACACAGCATTATATGCTCCGTAGTGGCCCCCCCCCACAGTAATATATGCCCACAGTGGCCCCCAAACAGTATTATATGCTCACAGTGGCCCCCAAACAGTATTATATGCTCACAGTAGCCCCCACACAGTATTATATGCCCACAGTGGCCCCCACACAGTATTATATGCCCACAGTGGCCCCCACACAGTATTATATGCTCACAGTGGCCCCCACACAGTATTATATGCCCACAGTGGCCCTCACACAGTATTATATGCCCACAGTGGCCCCCACACACTATGTTTTTTCTTAAAGGGCCTTGAGCGGTAGGAGTCAGAGAATTCCTGTTCAGGAGAGTGAATCAACCTCTTCCCATATTCAAAGATTCTCCCCTCCTTGACATCTTGAGAATCCCTTAGATACTGGAAATGTTTATGGTCCATTTAGTGTGCTGTATATTTAGTAGCCATTTACCACCTATTGTATACTGTCTGAGCTACATACATATAGCTTCCAGGTGCCTTACATCTACTCAGCCTTCCTACACATTTCTGCACACTAGTTTCAACGTGCATCCATTTTCACGGACCCCATACATTTTGGAATCCATGGAAACGTCCAAAAACAGGACCTCTATTTTAGAATGGTCATGTGAATAGCCCCCATTCACTGACTGTGAAATTAATGCTGCTGTGTGACGTGCCAGTTTTCACTGTCATGTAAACCTAGCCTAACTCATTAGGTGAGCACACATTGTGTATTGTTTCTGCTCACTGACAGCATGTATGTGCAACATCTAATACAAGCAGTTTTCACACAATTCACTGTCCACGATTTAATTATTTACCAGGCCTACAGGTTGACAAATAGCATCTTGGAAATGCCATCAAACACTTCTAAAGGATGCACTTTAT
Source organism: Leptodactylus fallax (assembly GCA_947044405.1). NCBI lineage: Eukaryota > Metazoa > Chordata > Amphibia > Anura > Leptodactylidae > Leptodactylus > Leptodactylus fallax. Next base: position 8,518,311 of record CAMRHE010000021.1, read on the forward strand.
CACATTTATATCCTATATGATGACGGAGCCACTAGCCAAAACAATTTAGTCCAAAAACTAATTCCAGGGCATCAATATAAATATGTTCGCAGGTGATGTAATATTGGCACAACGTTAAACTTTCCTACCTGACCTCATTTAGGAATCACAATTGCTTACGGCTAACTATCCTTAATAATGGAGTCCTAATTCTAATTCCATATCTATTCCTTTTTACCCCAAGCATTAACAAATTGTTGGACACTTAATGCCTGACAATATTACCTAATATTTAGAAGGAATTAAACAGGCTATCTTCATGTGAGAATAGCTGGATGGGCAAGATAGTACTACAGTACATGAAATGCTAATCTGAAGTATATATAGTACCTTAGAATTCTCATTATCCCTATTACTTATTTTATCTTTATCTTCTTCCACAGATAAATGAATTATTTTATATTGCTAAATTTCAATCCACACTTTGCTTTTCAATTATGGTCAAACACTTGGCCCAAGAAGGTATGGGCACCTCAAAATTACAACACTACGACATAGTTTTTATTTTAGGCTAGATGAAACATTGGTGGTCTACCTACAATAATAAACTGTGGCCTTTTTTGGGGAAACATACCTGTCAAAAGCGTTAGACAGGTTTTTCTCTTGCATTCAACGCCTTCCTGTACATTGAAAAGCCCATTCTCACCTCAAACTAAAATAGTTATCCTATGCTCCCCATCACCCCAACCCACCATTTCCTATCCACATTCAATGATATAAGCTCATTTGGTTTTGATACACATTAGGGTATACTAGGCAAGTGGGCAGTAACACTATATACCCTAATTTGCTCAAACACTAAAAGGGCTTACAGTGCTGTGAAAAAGTATTTGCCCCTAACAGATTTCTTTTGTACATTTGTCATGCTTAAATGTCTCAGATGTCTGCCAGACCTGTAGAATCAAGAAATCACTTAAATAGAACCTGTCTGAAAATATCTCAAAAAGCAACACATTATGCCTGGATCTGAAGAAATTCAAGAACAGATGAGGAACAAAGTCACAGACATCTGTCAATCTGGAAAAGGTCACAAAGCCATTTTTAAGGCTTTGGGACTCCAGTGAAGCACAGTGAGAGGTATTCTCCACAAATAGAGAAGACATAGAACTGGGATAAACCTTCCCAGGAATTGTCGGCCTACCAACATTACTCCAAGAGTGCATCCAGGAGGTCCCAAAAGGACCCAGAACAACATCTAAAGCACTGCAGGCCTCACTCTTCTCAGTTAAGAGTCCATGCAAGAGTTACAAGGCGAAAACCACTGCTGACCAAAAAGAACACAAAGGCCTGTCTCAAAATATTTTGTGGACTGACAAACTTTTTCGAAGGCATTACATCTGGCATAAAACTAACACAGCATTTGAGAAAAAGAGCATCATACCGACAGTCAAACATGGTGGTGGTAGTGTGATGGCCTAAGACTCCTTTGCTGCTTTAGGACCTGGATGACTTGCTGTAATTGATGGAACCATGAATTTTGCACTCTACCAGAAAACCCAGAAGGAAAATTTCTGGACCTCAGTTTGTGACCTTAAGCTCAATTGTACTTGGATTCTGCAGCAGGATAATGATCCAAAGCACACCAGCAAGTCCACCTCTGAATAGCTTTATTGCAGTTGGAAACTGCCAGTGTCTGATGAACCGACTTTTGCCAATGCAAGACAGTATTATCTTATACTTACTGTATATTAGGTATATCAATAAAATTTAGTAAAAAAATAAACTATTGATTCAAAAACTACTTATTCTGAACCATAAGAGATGTATGGTTCATAAAGAATCAACTAAATTTCCCATGATAGCTTTTTAAGTAGTTGTGTTTAGAATTGCTCAGTCTTTCCTCCAGTATGTTCCATCAGGTCATGCTCTAATGATCCCTTGACAATACTCACATGAAATTGAGTGAGCTAGTAATGATCACATAATTGAAAACACTGGGGGATTCCAGCTTTGCTATCACTAATTAACATTAGAACTACTTTGCCTATGCTTCCCTTTGAATCATAATTGATTCATGAGTTAAATATTGGCTAAACTGAGTGTATATCACCAGTTAAAACCTTACAGTTTAATTTTCTACTAGAATGGTCAGAAGTGCAGCAAACATAGATCCCTACAGGCAGTTATATGAGATCAATAAACATTTAGCAGAATAAACTAGTGTGTTTTACTTACAGTAGTATAATACTCCATACCTCCTACTTTTCTGGATACAGAACATTAAAAATGCTCATTGATTGATTTATTTTAAACAGTCCAAAAAATTAGGTCATTAAATAGCTTTTTTTCATGTGTATTTCCTGACAAAGATGTTAAATGCTGCTTGGAATCATTACTCTAGATTTCAGCAGCATGCTTATGGTTTAACAGAGAGCCTTACAAAGTGTACCCACACAAATGTGACATCCAATTATACCATACTCATATGCCATGTTGCTTGAAGAATATGATAGAAATTAACCTAATAAAGTCACCAATTTTCAATTATCAGAACATTTTTGTTATTAGTCAGCTGCTGTCATCTGTCATTGCTGGCTATGTTTTTGTGACTGTGTTATCAGTCCATGCAAGCTTCATAATTAACTGAAGCCTTAATAAGGAAAACATGTTTATTTTAAGATAGCAAAGTTATCAAGTGTCTGGATCTTTTTTTTTCCCTAAATTTTATCTTAGCCATGGGGCAGAGTATGTATGTATAAAAGCTATAGTATGAAGTATTGACATGTCCAAAAATATCATTTTATCGGTATGCAATTTTATCATATATGAAAAAAATGCCATTTCCCCAAGGAACTATTGGTACTACATTTTTATATTATGTAAGAGACTGATAACGTCATAGAGAAAATAATTACTTCAAGTTATTATTCTGCTAAAAGTAGTTCTACAAGCTATTAATTTATGGGGTCTTCTTAGTTTCTCTCGCACAGCTTTACCATTTTGGCTTCATTTTTGTTGAGTAAATAATGAAAAAGTGGAATCTGTGGTGTGTTGTTCTGAGGTTAGATTTTCCTAATTTTAAAGTGTAACTGTCGTTTAATTTTTTTGTTGCCATTCTGTAGACATGGATTTGCTGAACGTTTTTTAACCAACCTATTGTACTTTCTTTTAGCAGAAAACAAGTTTTAGGCTAAGGCCCCACGTAGTGAAGCAAAAAAAACACTGAGGAAAAAAGTGGCGGAAATGCATCACATTTTTTCCGCAGTATTTTTCATCGCACTTTTGCAGAGTTTTCCTCTGCAGAGTTTCTGCCTCTATTATACTTATACAGAAAACGCCAATGTTTCCGAAGGTATAATTGACATGCTGTCATTTTCAAAAATGTAGTTGTTATTGAAAATGCAGCTTTTCCGCCGTAATTTTTTTTTTCTGCAATGTGTGCATGGGATTAACCAGAATCCCATCTACTTTGCAGATACCGTAAAATGCAATGCTGTGTTTTCACAACGTGGGGCTTCAGCCCTAAAGTTCTCTAGCATCAAAATAACTAAGCGTTGCTAGGAAGGTCCATCCCTTATTCAACCTGCATTGCCAATATATACACATATAATAAATCTCAAAGAGAGAGGGATGTCACTTCAAATTGATGTTTCTCCGGTTTTAATCCACCTAGGAAAATACTTCTGGTGTTATTTGAATGCTGAGAGCCACAGCTTTTATAAACTACCAATAATGTAGCACTAAGAGAAAACAAGAAATCACAAGTTAAAAATAAGCCAGGAATGTGATTTTTATATGTTGCTAACATTGTTTCTGATCTCCCCCACAGTTCATATTGTGTCTACTTGTTGTTATATTTAGTTTCTTATTAAAATACTTACTTCTACTATGAGTTTGCGGATAAATGAGGGCTTTCCTTTGCTCTTCGCCTCCACCCCCGTAACAATCTCATAAACATCCCTTGATTGCATGATGGAATGAGACACGACGTCCACCATCTATTGGACATTGCCATGACTTTCTGGACTTACTACCAGGACCTCTACATTATCCATGGTCAATATGCTGACCTTGACCCAGATTCCCTTGGGGACAAAATCAGGGTCTACATCACTGAAACGTCTTTCACCACTGTCACCGACTCACATACGGCTCTCCTGAATGAGCCTTTTACTGAAGAGGAAGTCTCTGTGGCCATCCAATTCTCCCCATCGCGCAAATACCCTGGCCCGTACAGTTACACAACCCGTTTTTATAAATGCTTTCTGGATCTTCTTTCTCCCACTATGGTATTTAACAGTGTTGACGGCACCACACCGTTTGCTAGCCAATCCTTGTCCGCTCTGTTTACAGTCCTCTCGAAACATAGTAAGGATCCAACCTGCTGCGCCAGTTACCGTCCAATCTTCCTCATTAACGTCGACGTGAAGTTGTTTTCTAAATTATTGGCCAACCAACCGTTCCCTTTGATATCAGGGCTGGTCCACACCATCCAGTTCAGCTTCATCAAGGGCAAGATGTCTGCAAAACTCTCCTGATGATTTCAGCGGCACGTGCCGTTGGCTCCCCTCTGTGCCTCCTCTCCATCAAGAAAGCATTCGATCGTGTGCACTGGGGATTCCTACGTGCTATACTGACACAATGTATATGGTGACACTTCAGCCAGAGTGAAGGCCAACGGGGTCCTTTCTGACTCCATTCTGGTTTGAAATGGCACTCACCAAGACTGCCCCATGTCACCCCTTTTCTACACGCTTGTCATGGAACATCTGGCAGTGGCATTACAGCAGTGCCCCAACGTTCATGGTCTCCAGTTGGGCAGCAGGCAGGTTAAGACAGTGCTTTATGCCAATGACCTCCTTCTCTATGTCACCCAAATGTGCATATCCTTCCTGTTGAAACTACGTGAGTTTCGACGATTTGGACACCTGAGAAACTTCATGATCAATCTCCCTAAGAGTGAAAAACTTAATATTACTCTACCCCAGTCTGAGGTCGCCCACCTCACCAGTAACTTCCCGTTTAAATGGCATTCCACCTCCATCAAATATCTGGGGATTCAGATCCCCCCAGACCCTTCCCACCTAAACTACCTCCCACTGTTGGAGACAATCTTGTCCAATTTTCGGAAATACAGAACTTTTAATCTCTCTTGGCTTGGCTGCATTAACGCATTAAAAATGGACATCGTCCACCGACTCTTATACGTGTTTAAGGCACTGCCCACTCACCTCCCACAATACTTTTTTCACTCGTGTCTAGTTGTTGTTTGGACGGTTCTTGTGGGGCTCAGCATGAAATAGGTTACGGTTTTGGACACTAACATGACATAAAAGCGACAGTGGCGCGGGCTTGCCAGATCCTTGTCTATAATACCAATGTGCGGTCTTATAGCGCCTCTTTGACTGGTGCTACTGTGGTGCTGATAAGCGGTGGGTCTCGAACAAAGCCAATTTGTTCTCTGCCCATCTTCCCTCTCTGCCCTGGATCCCAGCCCACTATCGCCCCAAAAATATAAAACATACATTCTTGTCGGCACATTTTTTTTAGATTTGGGATACGACAAGCACTGGAGGACTCGTCACTAGAGTGATGGGCCCTCTCATCAACAACCCTCATACACAGCCCTGAGTGATCAAAGAAACATGCATTGATCAGTCTGCACTGGTAGATCAGATATGGCTGATAACATTGTATCCTTTCACTTGGTCTCAGCTCAATACAAAGAATCTGGACTTGAGTGCGTTAGTCAATCAGACTTGCTGTCGCCGGTGACCTCATTCTGGGAGGTGGCATAAAGGGTATATAAGATGAGGTAAGAGGTCAGTGGGAGGAGATTGTGCTGGGACTACAAGAGAACACTATGAGGAGTTTTTACAGACAGACTACAGGAGATTACAGACAGACTTCCACTGTGAGAGACTATTGGAATACTGTGAGGAGCATGCAGGCTGGAATACTGTGATGCCACATGCTAGGAGTTAATGCCGCTGCCTCCACTGGTGATCTCCACATGCCATGTGTGAGTGTTGGACTATAGAGCCACATCCAGGAGATGTGTGGTAAAGTAACTATTTCACTTTTATGCCCTTTTATTTCATTGCACTGTATCTTGTAACTAGTAACTGTTAATGCTTGTATATATCTGCATATCTGTTCTGAACTGCATGTGTTAGATGTTAATACCGACCCATTTAGGGGTTAATAAATATATAAAATTTAGAAAGCTTGTCTTGTATTTATCTTGTGGACCCGGCACTCACTGGCAGTGAGTGTGGTTTTTTATGAAAGAAGACTCAGGTGTGGGCCAACGCAGTGTTGGCGCACTGAGGATCTTTCACATTGGTGGCAACGTAGTGGGATCTTAGGATAAACAGCGTGTGTTGGTGACCTTTATCACTCACACGCTGGGGATTGTAGTAATCCTATGAGACAAGCTCGGTATTAAAGCAAGCATTAAGATACAGTGAAAGTTTGATACAGTGCTGTTCCCCTCCCTTACTCTTTGTATTCTATCCTATCTTTTATTTGGCAAATACCAGTGGATGGCTATCGGGCTCAGAAGCAGATCTCCAGAACTGCTGAACCAGGCTTTTGGAGATCCTGAGCGTATGGCTGAAATGGAGGCAGCCACAGCTATGCAGAGTCCTGATTTTGGGGCTAGGCCAGGAAGTGCGGCAAGCAGCCCGGTCCCAAGGATTACTTCGCCAGGAGAGGCCAGGAGGCCCAGGCTTGGGGGGGGGAGGGGGGCCCCACGGGGAAATGGGGCGGCGGGGGGGGGGGGGGGGGGGGCCTAAGACAAACCGGGGGGGGTGGGGCGGGCGGGGGGGGGGGGGGGGGGGGGGGGGGGTGGGGGGGGGGGGGGAGGGGGGGGGGGGGGGGGGGGGGGGGGGGGGGGGGGGGGGGGGGGGGGGGGGGGGGGGGGGGGGGGGGGGGGGGGGGGGGGGGGGGGGGGGGGGGGGGGGGGGGGGGGGCAGTATCAGCTTGAGCTCAAAAGAATGGAGCTCTCCCAGCAGGCTCCGTCTGTCACTGCACAAACTCCAGAAGCCCAAGTACCAAGGCTCTGATCCGAGGACTTTCCAATCCTTGAAACAAACGGGGATTTGGACTCGTTCTTGCGGGCCTTTGAGAAAGTGTGTAAGCAGTATCAGCTACCACAGACGGATTGGGTCCAATACCTGGCTCCCCGGTTGAGGGGAAAAGCCCTGGACACTTACGCCAATTTGCCAGTTGACCAAGACTATGAGTCTGTTAAAGCAGCGCTGATCCGGAGGTACCAACTCACGCCGGAGCTGTACCGTCGAAGGTTCCGAGGACTGCAGAAAAAGCCTTCAGAGAGCCATGAGGATACAGCGGCCCAGCTGCGCGTGTGGTTCCGGGAGTGGACGGAGGGCAAGTCCGTCACCTCGCAAGAAAGCCTTGCAGACCTCATGCTTCAAGAGCAGCTTCTTGAACATTTGTACAGAGGAAGTGCAAAAATACCTCTTGGACCGAGAGCCCAAGGACCTTGAAACAGCCGCAGCAATGGCGGATCGTTATGTTGCCAACCAGTTGCCGTGGAAACCTGCCAGCGACGGCTGGAGGAGGGGTAAGACACAATCTGTCCCGGGGAATCCTGAACCAAGCTGGAGGTCACCACAGCCCTCTGCTTCCAGGTGGGGTAGGCCAAACTCTGTCCCGGGTGGTTCCTATACGTCCCCTGCCCCTCGAGCTCTGAGCTCCCCGGCAACCTCTCTCATACCCCAGGGAGAGATCAGGCGGTGCCACACCTGTAATCAAACGGGATATTTACAACGAGACTGCCCCAACCGCCCTAGGACCCCCCTACTCCCCAAACTACAGCGGCCGGCCCATCTGTATATCTGGTTGCGAGGGAGGGGCCCCAGCTTAATGCTAACCGTCAACGGGTCACTGTGGGGGACAAAGTGGTGATGGGATTCCGGGACACTGGGGTAAATGTTACGCTGGTACAACAAGATTTGGTCCCCCCAGACAGTATTATTCCCAGGAAAACTCTGACCCTACGGGGTATTGGATTGGAATGTTTTACTGTACCCATGGCTTGTGTTCATTTAGACTGGGGTGCAGGGAAAGGAATGCGGGGTGTGGGAGTGATGTCTGAGTTACCTGCCAATGTACTGTTGGGGACAGATTTGGGGCCTATGATGTGCCAATATGGGGTGGGGGCCACCCCAACTCCCTGTGATCAGCTGTCTGTCCATGCTGATATGTCTGATAGTGTACCTGTGGGAATACCTGCAGAGGGGGCTGGTAACCCTCCCTCTGAAATGTCTCCTCATATATTCTGTGAAAATGCTAATTCTACTGTCTCTGGGATTAATGTAGATGTAAAGGAGCTGAGTGAGGACTGGGCTGTAGACCCGCCCACATCTGCGGGGGCCTCACCCCCCCAGTCTGTGTCTCTATGTCCGCCAGTCCTCCCTCCAGCTCAGTGTGATAGAACCAATGCTGATCAGGATGCTTTTAATGATATTGCAAATGTCTGCCATGAAACTGTGGATGTTGTACCAGGGGGGTTCGGTGTCTCTCTGGGCTCTCAGTGACGGTCCGGATGTAGGACGGACTGCTGGTATTGCGGTGGTTACCCGCAGTCAAAGTGCCAAAGGGGTGGAAAGCCTTCCAGCCGCTGCCCCGGTCCCTCCGTCGCTCGGACGCATTACTGAGACCCGGTGTGAATTAACAATTGCTAATGAATGTACTGTCAATGTAATTGCCAATGCTTGTTGTGAAAGTGTACAGGGTAGCTCTTCTGAGTCACTGGAAGCGACTTCTACTATTTCGCCCAGTGCATCCGATAAGCACCCAACTGCTGACCATGTGCCAGGTGGTCAGGTAGGCTATGGGGATCTCATGGCCGATCCAGGTGAGGGACGGACTGCTGGTAGTGCGGTGTTAGCCCGCAGCCAGAGTGCTACAAGGGTGGAGTCGGTGCTGAGACCGCCATGACTAGCCTCACTCCCCTGAAGTCGGAGGAGTCCGGCCGATATGAGACATACACCTCTCTTCTGTCCAGTTCTATTCCAGGAGTGCCCATGGCCCAAGTGCAGATGGCATGGGGTACTGGAGGTGTGATCCAAGAAGGGGGTATGTCTAATGTATTAACTGTCAATGTATTGTGGGAGGATGGTTTGGGGAAGCATGATCTCAGTCATTTGCCCAAGGTATCGCCATCACCCACCCAAGTACAGGAGGAACAGGATGTAGGTTTGGAAGCAAAGGGGGAGGTGCACAACCCCCTAGAACTCTCCCAACTAGCGGCTAGTGTTGGGAAGACCCTGAGAGAGCAGGCCAAGGGTAGCCAGGAGAGCAGAGATTGCCGGGATGGGATCTCTGGAATAGTATCCCAAGGGCCTGAGGTCATGAGTGTAAAGCTACGGGATGCCCGCACTCAGAAAGCGGACCCAGAACAGGCAGGAGGTAGCCAAGTGTACGTGGCTCAGAGCCTGGGCCTTAGAAGCGTCCCTAGTCAGACTAGAGAGACAGAAGGGGCCGGCAGCTATGTAACATGCACCTCTCTTTTGTCTCACTCCAGCCAAGAGTTCAGAAATGCTGTCCAAGCTGACCCTAGTCTGGACATATTGAAGGCATGTGCCGCTCAACCACCCTCGGAGTCTGACAAGGCCCGAGTCTGCTGGGCCCCCGGGGGAGGTGGGGAAGCCTTGGGGCCAGAGCCTGAGAAGCGGAAGCGGCAGAGGTGCTCTCAGAAGAGGGGCACAGGCCCCTGCTTCCTACAAGCCCCATCTAAAGGGGGAGGTGTGATGATTCCACTTAAATATGGCTATAACTCAAAGCTATATTTTGATCTCTGGGTAGCGTACCTCTCTCTTACTTCTCTTTACTCATAATGTGCACAGCCTACTCATAGGTATATTGCCAATAGTGGCCGGACTGGAACAATAGGGCTTTGTATCCATCCCAGCAGGGCTCCATTGAATTCATACACAGCCCTGAGTGATCAAAGAAACATGCATTGATCAGTCTGCACTGGTAGATCAGATATGGCTGATAACATTGTATCCTTTCACTTGGTCTCAGCTCAATACATCTGGACTTAGAATTAGTCAATCAGACTTGCTGTCGCCGGTGACCTCATTCTGGGAGGTGGCATAAAGGGTATATAAGATGAGGTAAGAGGTCAGTGGGAGGAGATTGTGCTGGGACTACAAGAGAACACTATGAGGAGTTTTTACAGACAGACTACAGGAGATTACAGACAGACTTCCACTGTGAGAGACTATTGGAATACTGTGAGGAGCATGCAGGCTGGAATACTGTGATGCCACATGCTAGGAGTTAATGCCGCTGCCTCCACTGGTGATCTCCACATGCCATGTGTGAGTGTTGGACTATAGAGCCACATCCAGGAGATGTGTGGTAAAGTAACTATTTCACTTTTATGCCCTTTTATTTCATTGCACTGTATCTTGTAACTAGTAACTGTTAATGCTTGTATATATCTGCATATCTGTTCTGAACTGCATGTGTTAGATGTTAATACCGACCCATTTAGGGGTTAATAAATATATAAAATTTAGAAAGCTTGTCTTGTATTTATCTTGTGAACCCGGCACTCACTGGCGGTGAGTGTGGTTTTTTATGAAAGAAGACTCAGGTGTGGGCCAACGCGGTGTTGGCGCACTGAGGATCTTTCACAACCACTATGTGTGCGCTCTCTGCACTCTATTCTCCTTAGGGCAGTGGCACCTGGCAGTCCCTCCTACATGGGCTCCTGGGAAAATTACCTCCACCTGCACCTCTCCCCTGCTGATTTACATAGGTCCTTTCTATTCGCCGATAAGCTACTGATTCCATGCAGTATGCAGGAAAACTTCAAGATCCTGTCCTGATGGTATCGTTGTCCTGACCTCCACCACATGTTTTACTCTTTTACTCTGGCGTTTCTGACCAGTGCGGGCGCTGTGGTTCTGAAAAGGGTACGCTCCTCCATAGCTGGTGGGAATGTAGTGCGATTAAGCCCTACTGGGATGCAGTGTTTGTCTTTATACCAAAGTTAGTGTCAGGTCCCTTGCACCCTCACATCAGCTGGCTCTCCTCTCAGGTATTCCAGGAAGGATCTCTGCAGTGAAGAAGGACCTTCTGCGGCATTTCCTCACGGATGCCAGAACAGTCATTGCTAGGCATTAGTGAAGCTCTGTGGCGCCTACCCTGGTGGAATTCTTACAGAAGCTTCTACTTATCTGGAAAATGGAAACCCTGGTGGCAGAGGACTCTCCAAGTTTGAATCTCTCTGGCGGCTCTGGATGATGTTTCAGGAGTCCGCTGAATTCTCCCATCTTTTTTCTCCTCACCTGCGAAGGCCTATTTGACTCTTCTCCGAGAAACAGGTCCCCCTGGCTCTGTCATCTCCCTACCCCCTTGCCCTTTCCCTTAATTTCTCCCCATCATGTATATCTTTTTGTTAGTTGGTGCAACTGTTTTAGTTTCACCACACGGAGGCCTCTCATTCCACCTGGAAACTGTGTCTATCTCAGGCCAACACACCCCTCCTCTTCCCCAACTTGATCCTTCCAGTTACCTCTAACCAGTGTTGGTTTGAAGGCATCTATTTTGGTTGATAACATTGTTCATGTTTCTGAGGCTTGAACGCCTCTTTCCTTCCTTGTTATACTGTATATAAAAAATGCTCAATAAAAACTGATTAAACATAAAACACTTTCCTTCTGAATATTATTTAACCCTTTGACATATCTTAATGCCACCTGCAGCACCGAACACCCTCTCAGCCATTACACCTGAGACTGGACAAAATAAAATGTACTGTAAAATTGTATTTGTATTTGTTGGTTAACAAAGAAAAAAATCCTTAACAAACTAAGATTTTTCAGATTACAACACTCTTAATCTGTCAGATTGTTTTTGGTTTTGACATTAAAACAGCACTTTGTAGGTATTGGCTAACGAAGTAAGATTTTTCAAACTACAACACCAGCAACAGTCAGATTGTTATTTTTTTGCCCTTTTATAATGGCACTTTGTATGTACAGTGGGGAAAAAAAAGTATTTAGCCACCAATTGTGCAAGTTCTCCCACTTAAAAAGATGAGAGAGGCCTGTAATTGTCATCATAGGTATACCTCAACTATGAGAGTCAAAATGAGAAAACAAATCCAGAAAACCACATTGTCTGATTTTTTAAGAATTTATTTGAAAATTATGGTGGAAAATAAGTATTTGGTCACCTACAAACAAGCAAGATTTCTGGCTCTCACAGACCTGTAACTTCTTCTTTAAGAGGCTCCTCTGTCCTACACTCATTACCTGTAGTAATGGCACTTGTTTGAAATTGTTATCAGTATAAAAGACACCTGTCCACAACCTCAAACAGTCACACTCCAAACTCCACTATGGTAAAGACCAAAGAGCTGTGGAAGGACACCAGAAACAAAATTGTAGACCTGTACCAGGCTGGGAAGACTGAATCTGCAATAGGCAAGCAGCTTGGTGTGAAGAAATCAACTGTGAAAGCAATAATTAGAAAATGGAAGACATACAAGACCACTGATAATCTCCATCAATCAGGGGCTCCACGCAAGATCTCTCCCTGTGGGGTCAAAATGATCATAAGAACGGTGAGCAAAAATCCTAAAACCACACAGGGGGACCTAGTGAATGACCTGCAGAAAGCTGGGACTAACGTAACAAAGGCTACCGTCAGTAACACACTACACTGCAAGGAACTCAGATCCTGCAGTGCTAGACATGTCCTCATGCTTAAGCAAGTACATATCCTGGCCCGTCTGTAGTTTGCTAGAGAGAATTTGGATGTTCCAGAAGAGTATTGGGAGAATGTCATATGGTCATATGAAACCAAAGTAGAACTGTTTGGTAGAAACACAACTCGTCATGTTTGGAGGAGAGTGAATGCTGAGTTGCATCCAAAGAACACCATACCTACTGTGAAGCATGGGGGTGGCAACATTATGCTTTGGGGCTGTTTCTCTAAAAAGGGACCAGGACTACTGATCCGTGTACATGAAAGAATGAATGGGGCCATGTATCGTGAGATTTTGAGTGCAAACCTCCTTCCATCAGCAAGGGCATTGAAGATGAAACGTGGCTGTGTCTTTCTGCACGACAATGATCCCAAGCACACAGCCAGGGCAACGAAGGAGTGGCTTCATAAGAAGCATTTCAAGGTCCTGGAGTGGCCTAGCCAGTCTCCAGATCTCAACCGCATAGAAAACCTTTGGAGGGAGTTGAAAGTCCGTGTTGCCCAGCGACAGCCCCAAAACATCACTGCTCTAGAGGGGGGACCTAGTGAATGACCTGCAGAAAGCTGGGACTAACGTAACAAAGGCTACTGTCAGTAACACACTACGCCGCCAGAGACTCAGATCCTGCAGTGCCAGACTTGTCCCCCTGCTTAAGCCAGTACATATCTGGGCCCGTCTGAAGTTTGATAGAGAGCATCTAGATGTTCCAGAAGAGTATTGGGAGAATGTCATATGGTCAGATGAAACCAAAGTAGAACTGTTTGGTAGAAACACAACTCGTCGTGTTTGGAGAAGAGTGAATGCTGGGTTGCATCCAAAGAACACCATACCTACTGTGAAGCATGGGGGTGACAACATCATGCTTTGTGGCTGTTTCTCTGCAAAGGGACCAGGGTGACTGATCCGTGTACATGAAAGAATGAATGGGGCCATGTATCGTGAGATTTTGAGTGCAAACCTCCTTCCATCAGCAAGGACATTGAAGATGAAACGTGGCTGGATCTTTCAGCATGACAATGATCCCAAGCACACCGCCAGAGCAACGAAGGAGTGGCTTCGTAAGAAGCATTTCAAGGTCCTGGAGTTGCCTAGCCAGTCTCCAGATCTCAGCCCCATAGAAAACCTTTGGAGGGAGTTGAAAGTCCGTGTTGCCCAGCGACAGCCCCAAAACATCACTGCTCTAGAGGAGATCTGCATGGAGGAATGGGCCAACATACCAGCAACAGTGTGTGCCAACCTTGTGAAGACTCACAGAAAACATTTGACCTCTGTCATTGCCAACAAAGGATATATAACAAAGTATTGAGATGAACTTTTGTTATTGACCAAATACTTATTTTCCACCATAATTTGCAAATTCTTTTAAAATCAGACAATATGATTTTCCGGATTTGTTTTCTCATTTTGTCTCTCATAGTTGAGGTCTACCTATGATGTCAATTACAGGCCTCTCTCATATTTTTAAGTGGGAGAACTTGCACAATTGGTGGCTGACTAAATACTTTTTTTTCCCCACTGTACTTAACAAAAAAAAAAACAATATTGCCCCCCCCCCCCCCCCAAAAAAAAAACCTTAAGGTTAAGGCCCCATGTAGCGAGCCGCCGCAAAAAAAAGCTGTGGAAACGCATTGCATTTTTTTTTTCACATTGTTTTTCACAGAAAGTCCGAGGTGTTTTCCTCAGTAGACTTTCTGCCCCTATCATGCCTATATGGAAAACGCCAGTGTTTCTGTAGGTATAATTGACATGCGGAGATTTTCAAAAACACATGCGTTTTTTTAAATTGCAGCATTTCCGCTGGAGATTTCTTTCTGCAATGTGTGGATGGAGTTAGCCAGAATCCCATCTACTTTGCAGCCAATGTAAAATGGAGCGTTCTGCTGCGGCCAAAACTCTGCGTTTTTCGCAATGTGAAGCCCTGGCTTAACTTTGTCTGAAAAACAATGTTAGACACTCTGTGGACAGTCACAGGTCAAGGTGCAGCAACATACAGTAATAGTATGGGCAAGGCAAATCTGCCACTGTGCTACAATGTGTATTGCAAAAATACTTAACTAAATGAGATTACTGGCAATGAAAGGGTGAAATGTCCAGTGTCTGTGGAACTTTGTGCAAACTGCAGCCGTCACAGGATCACAGCACAGTGCAGAAATTCTCCCTCCCTCCACTCCTGTGATTTCCCTGCCTATATTGCTAAAATTAATTAAATCAAACCAAACTTCATTACATTTTTCTTCCTCCTATTATTGTGTAGATCTATTGCTGCTATTGTTTTCCAGCAGAAAAATTGAGCTATTGCTTTGGATCATGCAGTAATGATGATAGCACGGAAGTGTCTCTCAGCTTGGACATATGGTTGTATCTTCTTCTGATAAAATCTTATATTGTGTCTGTGACATCAGCACTGGAAAGTCTCCACCTACCACTCACTTGTGGCTGAGAGTTTGTCAGGTGGTGTCAGATGATGCCAGAACCCAGCCAACGTCAGACACGTTTCTCCTCTGTATTTTCACTGCGCAATGCATGTTGCGGTGGCTGTTTTAGTTCACCTGAGACAAATCGCAAAGGTTTTGTCTTAGTTTAAAAAAATGAACATTTTGAAATATAACATACAAATCTGGCTCATAACAAATCGGTTTCGTCCATCATTACTTGGGCCAGGATTCCCTCTTCATCTTAAGGGCAATTTCATTGCTAGCAAGCAAGGGTCTAATGAATTGGTCAAATGGTTATGGAAAGAGGATGGAGGAGGAACAAACACCAGGTCATTCTATCCTGGGAGGAAACATCCAGTCCCATAATAGCAGGCTCATTTTGATCATTGCTGATGGGCCACCTCTCTTTTCTGTACACAACTGTTTCTGCAACTGCAAGACGAGGTTCACACATGGAGTGTGGTCTATCTTATATTATTTCCTTTTTATTTTTTGATTAAAATAGGTATATGCTTATCTTGTTTAAATTCAGTTACTGGTACTTTTCAAACACATCTACTGGAAGTTTGTTCCAAGCATGTGGTACTCTTTCAGTAAAATAGTATTGAAATTACTTTTGATCTACTCTCAACAAAGCTTAGATTGTGCCCACTTGTTTTTGTGTTTAGCTTCTTTCTCACAGTGTTATACAGCAGAGATCCAGTAGCAGTGCCTGCACTCAGTCTCCTCACCCTTCAGACACCTCAGTCAACTGAGGTATGTGATTATCAGTGGCACATGATCACCCCCAAGTTAAAGACTATCGCAGTACCCAGGAAAAAGATCTGGGGGTTTCGTTTTGTCTCCTTGACAGCGAGGAACCTATTGAAGGCTCCAAGGCCTTAAAGGGGTTTTCCGGGCAAAAAAAATCATTTTTTTAAAAAAGGTCTGTTAGTGCTATTAATGGGTTAATAAGTGCACCCAAATACCTTTAGCAGTGTTTTGAGTGATTTCTGGGTTTCTCTGGAAGTTCCTGGCATCCTCTGCATTTGTTTACATGGCGTAGCTTCCTGGTGTCTTAGCTCATGCAATGCATCATATTTGTAGACTGACTCACACTACCTCCCTCCCTCTCTCACACCCCCCTCCCTGTCTCCCTAGCTATCCCCACCCACTACTAGCCCTTCCCAACTAACTAACTCAGCCCACCCCCCCCACCCCATCATACTTACCTCCTCTTCTTTGACCCTCTTCCGGAACGTGCGCAATAGTCCTGGCATTGCGCTGTAGCCAGCACTCCATCTCTACTGAAGAGGCGTGGAAGGCTCCTCCGGCCTCCCACGCCTGCGCAATAGAGATGGAGTTCCAGCACTATTGCGCACACACTGGCAGTGGGTCAAAGAAGAGGAGGAGACGTCCGCACAGAAGGAAGTCTGGACAGGAAGGCAGGTAAGTATTATGGGGTGGGGGGGTAGTATTGGTGACGTTCAGCTTCCGTAAACAGGAAAACGGAACATCACCAGATAATCAGAAAATGTGCCTGGGGCTGTCATGTCAGGAATATGGATAAATATACATTTTTGCTAAAGTAAGTAATTTAGAAAGTAGGCGGGGAGAGGGTGTTTAGATTAGTGTAGGAATTGCATTTTATCCCGGACAACCCCTTTAAATTACTATACTTCTATTCCAGGCTGATGCCTACTTAATGCAAAACGAATGAATTTTACAATATACTACAATACAGTTGGGTCCGCACCATTGCTTCTACCGAGCTACCTTCCTCACAAAATATATATATTATAATATATTGTGACAAGAGATGAGCGAATCGAAGCTGTAGAAGTGGAATTCGATCCGAATTTCAGGAAGTCTTTCATTCGCATGGAAACCGGATTTCCTAATGCTTCGCGGTAACGAGTATTTAGTAAGGACCTTTGTGACATCAGACGGTCACATGATGTTCTCTAGTGATGTGATTGGGTAGGCCTGTCTTTGCTTGTTAGCAGATCCCTCCACATGAATAAAAGTTGGCCGTGCTGAGAGAGAGAGAGAGAGACATGAATGCGGCATCCAAGGGCTTCCGCCATTTTGGCACCCACCTGCCCACCCCGGCTCTCTACAGACAGGAAATAGCTGTTTATTCGCCACAAATTAATTCGGATTGAAGAGAATCATATCGGAAAATTTGGCGAAGATGCCGAATCGAATTTTTTAAAACTTCGCTCATCTCTAATTGTGACATTGGCACTGCTGGATAGGGGAGAATGTGCGGTCCAGGTGTAGCAACCAGAACAAGTGCCTGGGCACAGAATGAACATATTTCCAAGTGTTGCTCTTCTGGACCACCTGGAACAAGTATTTGGTTTCTGCAGTGAAAAGAGAGGGGAAAACCCAATCCTCCATTAAATGATTGGTCTTTCACTTCAAAAGGGTGCAATTAAAGTGAATCTGTTTCCAAGGTTCACCTGAATCTTTCAGAATAAACTTGGCGACCACTAAGCTCAAACCTATGTGGTGTTGTTGGCGTGATTTGGAGATGAATGCAGACACATTGCCTTTTGACCCCGGCAAAGGCAATCTGGAAAAACAGCTAATCATGAAATACTTCAAATCACCACCTCTTCCCTAGATACAAAATAAAAAAAAAGTTAAACATAAACACATTAGGTATACCTGTATCCAAAAATGTCTGTAAACCTTAAAAATAATATCCCATACGGCAACATCATCAATTGAAAATAGGTAATATTTGAAAAAAAGAATTTTTGTTTAACTTAAAGTTAATATTTATTCTCAATAATTGAAACACTTTTACTTTTCAAAATTAAAAAGAGTAATTCACAGAGAAATTAATTTCGTTAACTAAAGTTAATGATAAAAGTTATCTTTTTTTTACTTTTGTGTCTCTCTGAAATCTAAGATGTACAGTACATGCTCTGTTTGACCCTACATGCTGTAGTACATCCAAGTGTTTACATGCACAGTACACTTAGACATCATCTGTTCTAAGGTGCTAAAATTTGCTTTTATTGTACTTGCTACAAACCACATAAATGTGATATTCTGTATATACTAAAAAGTGTCAAAGCTAAAGCTAATTTTAGTTTGACATCAGTGACATGAAAACACTATAAAAACAGTAGCAAGTAGTAGTGGAATTTCGGGTGAGACAATTTGATTTACACATTTATATTTCTGAAAAATAAAATACCTACTTAAAAATGATATACCGTTATTCAAAATGGTGAAAAAAGGTGTATATTCACCCAATTGTGTTATCTCTCTCTAATATGTAAATGATTACAATATTAGAGCAAAAAATATGTTTATTGGGGAAAACTATACAATTGAAAGGAGGCTCTAGTACCCTGTTGGGCCATCTCTAGACTGGATGAGATACGATTGGGAATGGAGACAACGTCCGAGTTCAGGGTGGTTTTAATATATTAGGGGGCCCTGTTGAAAATGTTTAAATGCCCCCCCACCTAACTAGGCCCCTCATAAGGCCACACACAAAAAAAAAAAAAAAACAAAGCAAACTCACCTAACCGCGTTCCCACAGACCTGCAGGCTCTGACTGTAATGATGTCTGCGGCTTGGCGCTTCCCTGCCACAGGCATTTGAATAATGGAGCACATAGCTGATAGCTCCACTATTGTATTCAACCTCTCTCTGTGACCTAGGGACACAGATAGAGTTGAAATCACTGCTTGCCGCCCGGAACAGCAGGACAGCTCCTGAAATGCGGGACTGTCCCACTCGATCTGGGGTGGCTGAGGGGGACAGGTGCTCCGTG
This sequence comes from Leptodactylus fallax, assembly GCA_947044405.1. Taxonomy (NCBI): domain Eukaryota; kingdom Metazoa; phylum Chordata; class Amphibia; order Anura; family Leptodactylidae; genus Leptodactylus; species Leptodactylus fallax. Next base: position 8,537,254 of record CAMRHE010000021.1, read on the forward strand.
ATGCTCATTACCATAACTGAATAAACAAATTATCTTAGAATCGGCTGGGAGAAGAAAACAATGAAAGGTAGGGATAGAATGGCCTTTTTAAAGGTCATTCCAATGTGCCATTAGCTTAAAAGTGTTTTTTCTAATGATAGACTCCCTTTAAGGTGCTCACCAGAAAGTTCAACACTTGAAACATGATGCTTCTGCCTGCTCTCATTCGCTGTGTACCCCTCCCTTCTCCACTATCCCCTGGAATGAAATCACGGGACACACACACTGCCTATGTGCAAACTCCCACCCTGGGGTCTGTGTTGTGTCAGATTTCTTCTTCATTCCATGCAACACCGCATTGCTTGAGCTTGTAAATGAAATACCATAGTTGTGGTCAATGACCTGAAAATAAATCAGATAAACAGGATATACATTAGAAAGTGTCTTGTATTGATGCATCTTGCCCATATTTTTTAAAAATTAGCTAACCCCTTTAACACTTCCATTTTTGAAAGCCTTCAAACAGTGTGTATGTGGGTGTTTTTGCCATTCTTCCAGAAGTGCATCTGTGAAGTCAGAAATTTATTTTAGAAGAGAACTGTGGCTTGCAATCACCATTCTAATTCATCCCAAAGGTGTTCAGTGGGGTTGAAGACATGATTCTGTAAGGGCCAGGCAAATTCTTCCACACCACCCTTGCCCAACCATGCTTTTATGAACCCAGCTTTGAGCCAAGGGGCACAGTCATGCTAAAACATTAAAGGGCCTTTCACAAACTGATCCCACAAAGTTGGAAGCATATAATTACCCAAAATGTCTTGTTATGCTAAAGCATTAAGACTTCCTTCCTTGTAAATAAGCAAATTAAGACAACCCTGAAAAAAAACACAACCCCATAGCATTATCCTTCTCATATGCATCTGTAATACTTTTGGCCTTCTGTATTGAACTTTTAAGATGATTTAAAAGTTTCATGTCCTCATCGATGTGGGGTATTATAAACTGCTAGAAAGCCAACAGTGTGCTGAATTCAGCGCACTGTTAGCTTTTCTGGGAAGCTACCACGATGCTGGAGATATCAGTGCTGTTAATTTCGGAAACGATAACTCGCCACTGTCAGAAGGGTGAGCCTTACAGGCTAGCGTCATCGCTGGGCTCTGAGGAAGGCCCCCCTTCCCGACAGTACAAGTCTATGGAATAGTTCTGTCAGGTGAGGTATTCCTCACAGCCCAGTAATAACGCTAGGCTGTAAAGCCTGCCCTTCTGAAAATGGGGGAGAAGATATAGGTGCCGAAATTAATGGCACCGAGGCGCTTACCAGGAAAGCTGACAGTGCGCTGAATTCATCGCACTGTTGGCTTTCTAGAGGTATATAATGCCGTACATCGATGAGGACATGAAATGTCTGTTTTAAGTACCTCTCCTACTCTCTCTTTGATGATTAATGAGCTCCTTGATGTTCTCCTTGGTTACCAAGGAGCTTTGTGGTGAATATCCTCTGTGGGCGGCACTCAGCATTTGTCATGTCAGATGATCCTACTGCTGTTGTGTGCTGAAGTTCCTGCCTCATATTGGATGGGGGCTGGAGTGGTCAAAGCTGGGCTATCATGCTGTAACCTCATGGCCGAGCATTAATACTGCAGGTGATGTGCTGTAAACATATGATATATAGTATTCTCATCAAGGATAAGATCAACATCAGAATCAAAGGTAAACAACAAGATTATTTTTAACACAACTGGGGGTAGTTTAGCATTAAAGGTAGCAATATCCTGGGCTTAACAGAGGTGTTTCTGGTGCTGGGTGCCAAATAAACAGCATAGCAGGTAACAGCAATTCAAAAGAAATGGCTTTATTCAGCTTGTAAATGATAGCAGTAACAAAAATAACAAAACAGACTAACCCACACACAGGGTAATACCTCACTTCTTGTACCCTGACTAACTTCTGAGGGCAAGATGCTTTACTGAGAGTCCTCCTCAGCAGTCTGGCTCACACTGAGCTTAACCAAGTCCCTTCTGGAATCCAGTCCTCTTGAGACAGACCACCTGTCTGTATCCAACTGGTCGACAGTCCACTTGCTTTCTGCAGGTCACCCTCAGCACTCTCCAGCTGTGTGCTCTCTCTCTGGAGTTGGGCGTGGTCAAGGTCCTTTTCAACCATGTTTTTGGGTCGCACTCCATCATCCTTTAGGTTCTGTTGGGGATTACAAGGGACCCCGAGATATGTTGTCGAGTTTATAATCAGGTAATCAATACAAGAAGACACATGCACACGTGTTGTGTGTATAATGAATTCTGTTTATTGAGAAGTGTCAGGGTATCTTTTTAGGAAAATAATGGCTTTGTGCCAGCTTTCACATCACAAAAACCGTCATATAAAGCATGCAATACAATTGGTTAAAAATAGAATGGGCATTCTGCATGACTAGCACGTGGACATCGCGTGCACTTCCGGTATCCACCATCTTAGCATCTGACCATATTAGCGCAACCTGCTAAGTAAGCCTTGGAAATCTGATAAAACATTTTTAATGAGATCTAGCGCTTATCGCCATGTAGGACATCCGCAGTTCTGTGGCGGAGGGCCCAGACATTACAAGATTAATACGCATAAGCTAAATTTATATTAAACATAAAAACATGTGGAAATGTGCTAGCCACCAGGTGCGGCCTTCACAGCAACAACCAGCATCTCATACAAGGATACTGTGGCTACACACCCATGAACATGGCTAAACTCCCAGAAAATACTATCTTAAACCTTGAAGTTATCTCAAGGCTGCTCATTCAGCAAAATCTTTAATCACTTCAAACATGGCTGTTAGGGGAGACAAGATGGAGGACAGACAAAATGGAGTCAAGTGAAACAAGATGGCGTCTTAACTCTAACAGTTCACTCCCTTAATATATATATATATATATATATATATATATATATAAGGTTTGCCTGACAATACTGTGACAGAGTCCTTTAGGAAGGGCATGCAGATAGACCTATGTTGCTCCTTCCAGTTAACTATGGTCTGCCTAGTGTGTCCTATCAACAGCTCAGTAAAGGATCTAGGTAAACAGGCTTGGATTGGCTAACGAGGGTACAGTTGAATCCTCCAGTGGGCTTCTGAGACATGATGGGCCCCTAAAACAACAAAACACAGTAAACTTACTGTACTGTACATATAGTGTACAGTATCTCAACCAACCTATGCATTCATACAGTAAACTGGGTAGATTTTAACTATCCAGCTACTGATTACATAGACACATCAGCTGGATGAAATGACATCTAGGCAGGCCAGCCAGTGTCCTCCTTCTCTGGTCCACACCTTCTCAAAGTTGCTGTGAAGCCCCAGTCACCAGTCATCTTGCAGCTACTTGATGCCTGCTGCTATAAGAGCACATATCCCTGGCTCATAATGCGTGGCACATGCAGTAATAAGTGTGCCGCAGCAGTCTTGTTCCCGTGTACTACCTCACCGCTCCTGTTACTTTAATTGGAGTGATGCTGAACACGCTGCCTGCCCACTAGAAGCACATCCAGGGTCCAGATATTGCACCCTGACAGATCACATACTGATGACCTATACTGTAGAGAAGATATCAGTATGAAAATTTGGTTTGAAAACCCCTTTAAGAGACTATATTCTATCACGCTGATGTTTATGCCTGAAAATCCTGTTGATAAAAAAAACATTTATCCCTTATAAATCGACAATCATTATTCTCTAAATTACTACCAGTTCTTGCTCTCATTTTAACATGTCTTTGGATGTATTACTTTCTGTTATCTATGGTGTAATTTGCTTTTAAAACTGTTACAGAGAAGGCCACTGTGGTTGCTCAACAGTCACTTTTAAGAAGGGTTATATTATAAGGCTCTGAGTCTTTGGACTGTAAGTTAAAGGGGTAGTCCGCCGTTTCAAAACTGATAGCTTACCGTTTACGTTAGGTTCACACCTGCGTTCGGGTTTCCGTTAGTAGGGTCTGCTTGGGGACCCCTGAAACGGAAACCTAATCTGCTTAAAAAAAGTGGTTACCCACAGACCCCATAGACTAAAATGGGGTCCGTCAGAAAAATGCGGAGAGAAAAGGACTTTTTTCTCTGAATTTTTAAAGTGGAGACTGGGCACAGGTGTGAACCTAACCTAAGACAGGCCATCAATTTCAGATCACCTTCATTGTTCACGCACCATAGTCTTGATAGTGGCGGTTATGGTTACTGCAGTGGTATCCTATTCAAGTCCATTGAACACGTCTACAGTGCCCACAAACACTGCCATCAAGCAGCACAACACCCAGCATGTAGTCAATGCTAGGGGCTGCATGTCCGGTTATACAGCTACTCGATGGTTGGTCCCAACAATCAGAACACCCACTGATCTAAAAGTGATGTTTTATCTTAAAGGGGTCATCTGGGGTGTATAAAGTGTATTGAATCTGCTTTATAATGAAAAATAGGCCACAATTACCCTGATAAACTAATCTGTAGTGACATGCAGTGAGGACTCTATTCTGGTCACGTGCTGCACTCCTCTTCTTGTCCACTAAATACATACCGAGACTTCACCATTGAACACGTGCCTCCTCTTTGCTCCGTCCACCCAATCGTCATAGAGCACGAGACGATTCCTCTCGCCATTGTTACACCCACCTTAGTGCAGAGAGAAATCGTCATAGGTCATGTGACCGTATCTCGTGCCTCATCTCTGCAGTAGCCTCTAGTGACTGCAACATGTTCAGTGTGTGCAGCTGCTGCTGCTGGGAAGCTACAGAGACAGACAGTGCTTAGTAAGTCTATTGTGTGTCCTGCTGTGCTCTCGTGCCTTCCGCCCCCTCCCCCTTCTTGCTCAGGGATGAGTGCTTTGCTCTCATTGATTTACAGCTATTGTGGCTGCCGGATAGAGGTTTACAGTGTGGTCACATATCCTCCTAATGTATGTGACGTGGGTAGTGGTAACAGCTGCAGACCCTCCTCAGTAATGCACACTTGGCACAACTACGTGGTGGCTTACAATTGGCCTTGTGCACATTAGTAGAATTTCTAGTCTCAATAGAAGGATATAACAGCTCCCCCTATACAAACAACTATACAGCTAGAGAAGGGCCAATAAACAGGAGTGTAACGTATAGGGGAGTGTTCACATCCTGCATTTTGGAGCTTGTTCACACATGCACTAGTAGCTGATATGGAAGATTATATGTACATGACTGGTTGTAGTCCACTACATAGCTGTGCCAGTTGTATATTTCTGAGGAGGTCCTGCAGCTGCTATCGCTTCCCTTGTCACAACTTTAGGCCTTATTCACACAAGTTTAAAAGAAAAAAAACGTTTTCTAGAATACAATTGGGCATATTTTTGAAGATCGGTGACATAAACATCAGATTTCATATTGTCGGCAGAAGAGCTGCCTCATTTTTGAGGAGATGCACACCTCTTCATGAATGCAGCAGCTCCTGTGCCAGGCCATGCCACTGTGCTGTGATACAAGCTGGCATAGATTTCAGTGATCATGTGAAAAGGCATGGTGCGTGCACAAATGGACAGCACTGGCGGACACTGGAGTGCTGCAGCTTCCACATCACTTTCCCTTTCATGAAACTGGTATGGGAGGTTCCAAAACACTAGTCGCAACAGTTATTGTTACAACTGGGGTTTAAAATGTCGTAAACTTTTTTTTTTTTTTTTGTGCAATTTTTGTCTGACGCAAACATAATGATAAATATGCCCCATCGATTTCATTGTGGCTGTTCGCTCGGACGGACGGTCAAAAAAAAAGAACATATCCAATTTTTATCCATTTTTATAGAGCCGTCAATGGAGTCAAGTCTATGGGGGATCTGTGAAAATGGGTCACATACCGATGCAAAATGGCTGTTAAAAAAAAACTAACCATTTTTATCGATGGTCATGTGAATGTAGCCTAAGGGTTGGTTCACACTTGCGCCCGGAGACCGTCCATCGTTGAATCCGACCTAAATATCAGAAATGGAAAGGTTTGCAAGAGGTTAATTTAAAAACCCATTCACTTGAATGGGTTTTTAAAGCAACCTGCAGGTGTCCAATTGCAGCCTCTGCGCTGCAAAGCCGCTTTTTTTGGTCGGAAACAAAGTCGGACATGCAGGACTTTGTGTCCGACCAAAAAAAAGCGGCTTCGCGGGACAGAGGCTTTAATCGGATACCTGCGGGTTGCTTTAAAAACCCATTCACTTCAAACCGCTTGCAAACCTTTATCTGTTTTTCTGATATTTAGGTTGGATTCACGGCCGACAGACTCCAGGCGCAAGTGTGAACCAACCCTTATTCAGACAACATGTTTGAGATGAAAAAAAAAACAACCAAATAATGGGAACAGCCTTAATGTACAATAAATAATAAAGTATAATTTTATTATACAAAATACATATACAAATACATTGTATCAAAAAACAGAGAGAGTACAAAAACGCCTATGATACAAACGTGCTTATCACCCTAATAAATGTGAATTCCTTCTATCATCATCTGTGACCGGGGGTTATTTCACAAGAGCGCGGGTTGGTACAGTGGATCCTTGGGCCACCATAAATTCCATATATTTACCTTCCTACATGTGGAAATGGCAGGGAACTATGTCCAATAAAAAGATAATTTATGGCTGAGTCTCAAAAAGATGTATATATCCTCATCAGTATAAAAAATACATATCCATATGCAAATCAGTACAATAATAGTAGATATAGTGCTGGTATAAATATATTGATAGACAGACTTACTATAGAGGCATCAGGCAAATCAAGTATATAATAAGTGAATGAATCCTAACATCAGCCTCTAAATCACTGTCTCAAAATAAATCACAAACAACCTTGCACCAGCAAATGTTAATGTACAAAAGCATAAGAAATAATGAAAGCTGCTCAGGTATAATAAACCAAGGTAAACAAGAGCGTATCATACCACAAAATACATACCCAGTGCCATCTTATAGAGATATACTGTAGGAACAAGTTCCAGCCACGTACAGGGGAAAACACTTGCACCCGACATGCGTAGCCCGCCAGGAACACAGGACGCTGAACAAAAAAATCCTGGTACTGAGCTGTCTGATGCGATGGAACCTCCTTGTGTCTCCTAATGGCATCAATAAGATTCTATGTGTGTGCCTATTTGCCACCCAGTGATCCCATTCTGGCGCTGTTAAGGAGTGGCACTTCCTTAGCTGTTATTGAGAGGTATGCTGATAAATGAAGCAGCCAGAGCGGGTGAACCATTTTTCTCAACCTGGACATGGCCACATGAAACCAGCCTTATACAATATTTAACTCAAGAAAACAAAGGTTAGTTTTTGCTGAAATTATTGTTGAAGAGTATGTAACCTTTGGAAGCTAATATTACTAGACTCAAAATTTGGCTCAAATTGTTTTCATTACACAAAATGGCAAGAAGATTCCATGAATTTTTCCCAGTAATCCAAAGATTGTTATCACAAAATTGCGATATGAAACTAGGCAGAGTGCCAAAAAACACAAAACATGTATTCTTGTTTAAAAAAAAAAAAAAAAAAAAGTTTCATATATCCTAAATAAAGGGAATGACGATGGAGGAAAAAAATGTATCATTAGACAAAACTACTCTGTATCTATAAAAACTGTCAGGCATTAGTGTTTTCTTACTGATGAACCTTGTCTCTGTTACTTTTTATGCATTTGCACAGTTGAGCTATCAGCCAGAAGGAAACACATCCTTATTTTGCATCAGTATTTGGAACTTACGCACAAGAAAAGTACAGCACTTTGAGAAAATAATGTAAATAAACATGCTTATTTTTACATAAGCTTATTTTACTGCTGATAAATTCTATTACTTGTGCTGTTCTAAAAATGCGTTTGTTAGGGGCTTTATATGTCACACCTGAAAGTGTTCCAAAGAGAAATTATTATTGGTACATGCTATGTAGGGGCTTCTATGACCCGAATTGATGGGTTTCGTAAGGTATACTGTTTCTGTGACCAAATCTCAGTATGAAAAGACGGGCAAAACGTCAGCAGACAAAAACATCTGTGGTCAAAAGTCAAAGCTTGATGCTAGGGACATAAGAGCACTTTATCAGACTGTAGCCCAAAAGTGCAAATCTGTGATTTATCAAATTACAGCAAAATTACAGGAAAAATCATAGCGATGGCATTTGTTTTTTTTTAACTTGGTCACCATAGTTGCTAAATGGGAGCCTATGGCAAAGAGACAAATCTATTCCTTAAGGTTGATTGTAAGCTTCTCTTTGGATCAACATAACATAATACAATAAAAGTTTAATAGACTTAAGCTGAGAATAGTGGGACATTAGAGAAGTCTTATGTTTGTTGGGCCAAACAGATATGATTCAGATATGCTTCTCAAAAGGAAACCAGTTCAAATAACTGTTGTGCAATGTCCAGCAGTTCCCCACAGAAGAAGTTTCTGTGCGCCACAGACACCGATAGATTTGAGGGATTGATCTTGGTAAGAGAAAGCCATGTATTCAGGTGGATGGCTTGGTAATACATGATTGGGTCATGAAGTTTAATTCCCTCTGATTTGTTTCTACTAGTTAAGATCTAGGAAGTAAAGGGAGTCTGTCAGCTGCAAATTTCTTATACCTAATCATAATATCTTGTAGAGGTGATTCTATAGTTTTCACATATGCCTCTGTTATTCAGCTTTGGAGTCCCATTTTCATGTAAATAACTGTTTTACTATGCAAATGAGAGAAAAGGTGCTTTGCCCAGGAATCTAGAGCTGAGACCAAAGCCCAGGCAAGTTAGAGCACCCCCCCCCCCAAGCACTTCTGCTTATGAAAATGTTATTTACATGGAAATGGAGCTCCGAAGCTGAATAGCATAGGCATAGTTGAAAACTATAGAATCACCTTGTGAAGGATCTCGTCCTACTGAACCCGCTTCCAGCACCCCTGAGATCGCTTCAGTACCTCACACTCACCACCAGTGAGTGTTCTGGGCCCATAGGATAATACGAAACGAGCTTTCTAAATTTTATATAAAGTCATATGAAAAAGTTTGGGCACCCCTATTAATCTTAATCATTTTTAGTTCTAAATATTTGGGTGTTTGCAACAGCCATTTCAATTTGATATATCTAATAACTGATGGACACAGTAATATTTCAGGATTGAAATGAGGTTTATTGTACTAACAGAAAATGTGCAATATGCATTAAACCAAAATTTGACCGGTGCAAAAATTTGGGTACCCTTATCATTTTATTGATTTGAATACTCCTAACTACTTTTTACTGACTTACTGAAGCACAAAATTGGTTTTGTAACCTCACTGAGCTTTGAACTTCATAGCCAGGTGTATCCAATCATGAGAAAAGATATTTAAGGTGGCCAATTGCAAGTTGTTCTCCTATTTGAATCTCCTCTGAAGAGTGGCATCATGGGCTCCTCAAAACAACTCTCAAATGATCTGAAAACAAAGATTGTTCAACATAGTTGTTCAGGGGAAGGATACAAAAAGTTGTCTCAGAGATTTAACCTGTCAGTTTCCACTGTGAGGAACATAGTAAGGAAATGGAAGTCCACAGGGACAGTTCTTGTTAAGCCCATAAGTGGCAGGCCAAGAAAAATATCAGAAAGGCAGAGAAGAAGAATGGTGAGAACAGTCAAGGACAATCCACAGACCACCTCCAAAGAGCTGCAGCATCATCTTGCTGCAGATGGTGTCACTGTGCATCGGTCAACAATACAGCACACTTTGCACAAGGAGAAGCTGTATGGGAGAGTGATGCGAAAGAAGCCGTTTCTGAAAGCACGCCACAAACAGAGTCGCCTGAGGTATGCAAAAGCACATTTGGACAAGCCAGCTTCATTTTGGAAGAAGGTCCTGTGGACTGATGAAACAAAGACTGAGTTGTTTGGTCATACAAAAAGGCGTTATGCATGGCGTCCAAAAAACACAGCATTCCAAGAAAAACACTTGCTACCCACTGTAAAATTTGGTGGAGGTTCCATCATGCTTTGGGGCTGTGTGGCCAATGCCGGTACCGGGAATCTTGTTAAAGTTGAGGGTCGCATGGATTCAGCTCAGTATCAGCAGATTCTTGAGAATAATGTACAAGAATCAGTGACGAATTTGAAGTTACGCCGGGGATGGATATTTCAGCAAGACAATGATCCAAAACACAGGTCCAAATCTACTCAGGCATTCATGCAGAGGAACAATTACAATGTTCTGGAATGGCCATCCCAGTCCCCAGACCTGAATATCATTGAACATCTGTGGGATAATTTGAAGCGGGCTGTCCATGCTCGGCGACCATCAAACTTAACTGAACTGGAATTGTTTTGTAAAGAGGAATGGTCAAAAATACCTTCATCCAGGATCCAGGAACTGATTAAAAGCTACAGGAAGCCACTAGAGGCTGTTATTTTTGCAAACGGAGGATCTACTAAATATTAATGTCACTTTTCTGTTGAGGTGCCCATACTTTTGCACCGGTCATATTTTGGTTTAATGCATATTGCACATTTTCTGTTAGTACAATAAACCTCATTTCAATCCTGAAATATTTCTGTGTCCTTCAGTTATTAGATATATCAAATTGAAATGGCTGTTGCAAACACCCAAATATTTAGAACTAAAAATGATTAAGATTAATAGGGGTGCCCAAACTTTTTCATATGACTGTATTTATTAACCCCAGTGGGTCGGTACTAAGCATTAACATATACAGAAATATATATAAATTACTAAGCAAATATGGATAAAAGTAAAATACAGCACAATAAAATAAGGGAAATAAAAGAAAAATACCAGAACAAGTAGATAGTCCATTTCTCTGAGCCCATGTGGTAGGCTTCAGGGTTCTTCCTTAAGCAAGTTACAGAGCAGGTGAGCATGTGTTTGCCTCTTAAGCTGCATGGCTGAAGTCCACACCATGACCTGCCCTCACATCTCCAGGAACAAGATAACAAAGACGTCCCTCTTCCTGGTCTGAGAACTTTTAACTAAAAAGGTCTCCTCCCTAAGTGATGTCACCAAAAAAGAAGTCCCACCCCCCAGCCTTTCATCTCAGAATGAGGATTCTTCATATCTCCTTGCTGGGTGTCCGTATTGTAAAGCAAGAGGTCTGATGGGCTTCTTGGTGAGATCCCTATAGTGTAAAAACCAAGAATGACACCCCAATCCACTTTGGGTAAGGAGATCAGTGTCTGGATCTTTTCCGGGTTTAGAACCGTAACGTGCGTATTCTAACATGTGCCTAGGCCTGACGCATCTGGGGAATTTATCGAGGCGCCTGTAAGGGGTTCCCCAGGGAAGATATGGTCATAAAACCATAATCTTTTTGATGTGTAGCTGGCTCCATCGTGTCTGGTGATTCCAACTCTCTGCAGGGAACCCTTGTGGAGATGATTAGTGTGACAAGGGTATGCTAATTGGGCTATACATTGAACTACACAGGGTCTGGGCACAAAACAGCCCGACCCCCCCTCCTGTAACCAAACTAGTTTTGATATTAGGCACCAACCCCCACTGTGTAGTAGTAATATGGACCAGTAGTAATAAATCACAGCAGAAATACTTAACTGGGGTCTCTCATCATCAAACACCTCTACAAGGTACTGTGATTAGTTTTTTTGCCAATTTATTGTTGCTACCTTTAAGTCTTAAGGATGCTTTTTGTCCCAAATAAACTCAGAGAACAGTTTTCTCAAGTAATATATATTCTGGCTAATTATATCACCATGGTTTGCATTAGATATGTGATTTTGTTTTGCATATTATATAGTAGGTCTTAAGTAGATCTTATTCGGGCTATGCAGGACATGAAAAGTGTTTTATTTAACTTAAGTTCTGTTTGTCTTTTAGTGGGTGGAGGAATAGAGAGATTCTTTGAATAAGGGGATTTTGATCGATTTGTTGTCAAAAGGTCCCCATAACCATAATAAATAAGGGGGACAAGGGACATCCCTGGCATGTTCTGTTATACGTGTAAAAGGTTTTGGAGAGGAAAGGAACACAACAGAGGACCTTCTCCAATTCCTCCTTTGTGAATTGGACGAGTTAGAGAATCAGACTTAGAGTCTGTTATTTGAGGGAGTTGGAATAAAATGGTTTAAATGCATTGGTTATTCCACAGGAGAGAGTTGTTTTCTTTCCAGATGGATATACTGTTTCTGAGATATAGAATTTGTCTTTCTGTTTTTGTACCATGGAGGAAAATCAGCAAAATTTTGGCCAATCGGACATCAAGTTCTTAACTTTGTTCCCGAGCACGATTAGTTCAACAGTGGAAGGCTTTGTGTTTTATGCAGATTATCTTAAATGGAAATTTGGGAAAGTAAAGCGTTTAATAGGGTGCCTATTTTCTTCTTGATGTATGTGCCTAACACAATTAGGTCGCCTCTTATTAACTATTTATTTGTTTCCCACAACATGGTGTGGCTGTGTGACGGCTGGAGTGGTATATTTATGCCACTAGAAGTACAAAAAAAAGTGTGTATTTCACCCTGGGAAAGCAGTGTGGAGGAGACAAGTCTCTGGAAAGTTGGGTGTTTCATTTGAATAGATGGTATAGACATGGTAATCATCACAGAAAGTAATATATTCTGTGGGACAGCTGAAGCTAGACGAGGCAAATGTGGTTGGAAAGAAATAAGTAATCAAGTCTGTGATATGACTCGTGAGTGGTTGAGAAGAAAGAATAATCTTTACCCTTAGGCTAGATTCACACGAAATAGGAGCAAAATGGCTGTAAAAAAAGGAAATTTGTCTCAGCCATCTTGCACCCGAGGAGCATCCGTTTTCACGGATCCCTCATACATTTTAGTGTATGGAAGGATCCATGAAAGTGGACAAAAATAGGACATGACCTATATTTTGATGGTTTGTGACAGCGGACCGTTAAAATAACGGTCTTGTGAATAGCCCCAATTCACTGACAGTGAAATTGATGCTTCCTTGTGACGTCCATTAGAAAAACAGACGTCTCATGGCCAGTATTCACTGTTGTCTGAATGTAGCCTTAAAGTTCAGTAGTTTTCAGGTGTCTTCTGAAGTCTACTGAGTGTTCATTTGGTTGTGGACAATTTTTTAAAGGATATATGTTATAGTCCTGTAGAGTCGAGTAATGAGGAAGATTTAAGTCTCCTCCCATAATACAGATACTTTCCCTGAACATTTCAATCTTATATAAGGTCTGAATGATCCAAGAAACCTGATCAATATTATGAGCATATAAGTGTTTGACCATTTTTCCTCTTAGGAATATGAAGCAGCCTACAGTGTAGCTCATTTCAGCAATAAGTTTAAATTTTAGTTATACAGTGCTTTAAGGGTGGGTTCACACTACCATTATTCAATATTTTATTTCTTTAATCCATCATCTGTCAAATGACTGATGCAGATGGAACCCTCTCCATTGGGTGTCTGACTGCATTCACCCCAAGTTCTGCATGCAGAACTTTTTTCTTCCATTACAAAAGTAAACAAACTTGATGGGAAACAGCAACCATCATGTTAGTTACATTAGAGTCAATGGGAACGGACACAGACGGGGTAGGGGGCTCCACATGTGTCGCCTAGTCTACTATCATTAATGTCCAATTTGTAACTGTAGTGTGAACTTAGCCTAACTGTTTTGGTGTATACATGGCTCTTTCGATTATTTGATGGCATTTTCATGTCTCCTTCAGGCCTTGCACATTAAAAGAAACCATTTTATAATCATCCATCAGTGACATTCTTATTCTTATGGGTTAGAACAGCAATATTCAATATGAGAATACAGTCAGATGCAGAAATAGTGGACCTTGGGTTAGGGAAGAAAGTAGTGAACATGAGTCATTAAAATTACTTTCTAATGTACAAGAAGAGTGGTTGATGGGGAAGGGGAGGTTATAGAAAGGAGTAATAAAGACCCATGTTGACATAACTAGCCAGATTCCCAAGAAGCTAAAAGAGCTGGCAGAGCTGAGGTTAGTGATCAATTGAGATAAAGGGAGAGCTTTTCAAAGATGCAATGGAGCATATTATGTACTTTTGAAGTACAGAAATATAGCATTTAGTGTCCTCCTTGAGCAGACCCCTTTGTACCAGAATAACTATGCCCTGCTGCCTGACCGACTTACCTGTCATTGCCAAAAAAATACATAAATCAGTGGCTCACACCCATTTACTCTCCCATATCTGATCATCTCTGAACACTCCCCTCCTTCTGCTCAATATCATGATATAAAGACTTACACACCTGCAAAATTGCTTAACCCCCCCTTAAACCAGAACAATACGTGCTGGAAGTGGTGAAAGAAAAGTGACACCATGATGGAATACAGTTATTTATGTAAGCAAATACTAAAAATGAATAATCCTATAGTGCCCAAATTTGCCAACCATCCCAAAAAGCCTTAAAATAGGACTGTATTCTTTAGCCAATTAGAAAGGCACATAATGTAAATTGTAGTAAAGATAATCTTCTTAATGGTGGTTGTATTAATGAGTTCTCCACTGTTTTCTGGTCCACAGCTGTGTCATGTGATCACTAACACAGCTTCTTATGTGTGGACAGGAAGTCCATTTCTCAATGTGAGTCTCATAGGAATGAATGGAGAAAGAGACTTTCTCTCTGAATTTCACTAATAAATTTATTTAGCTTATACAGTCAGTGCTCTTACGTTTTGTATGGGGGATATAAGATTTAGAGTTTGCCCGTGTGTAAAGGGGCATTTCGGCTTCCCAATCTGTATGTTTACTCAGTAGCCTCTAAGTTAGAAGCAACTGGGTCCTGGTGGCTAGAAGATTATAATAATCCATGAGTGCAAGTTGAAGAGGCTTCCCTTCCAATTGACTTGTCCTTAAAATAACTTTTACTATTTACATTACTTGCTTTGCCAGTCCCTGGAGACAGGAGTTCTACTGTTTCTGACTCAATTAAAACCTGAAGAAAAGTAGTTGAGTGCAGTAATAAAATAAAATTAATTCCAATTCGACAAGGTGATTTTAAATTGACATTTATTAATAATTTCATCCTGCAGGGTCTTTTGAGTAGGCGGATGTTAAAGGACTCAGCAATCTTACAGACCATATGGAATGGAGATCAGTGAGCAACCCCAGAGGAGTTGCATGTAACACAAGGGAATAGCAGTATTGATTTTCTTACCATGTATAGACTACAGCATGTAATCCTTAGTTATGATATTATAAAAAAAATCAGCAGGATGAAGGAGAAACCCTTGAATAGCTTTGCACTCTGGTTTTCATATAGCCAGATGAAAGGTGGTCTGTCTAGAGTGTGTAATAACCTAGTAAATGTTCTTGGGTTGAAAAACTGTACTATATATCCATATGGGAAAAGGACTTGCAACAAGTTTTCTTATTGGCTTATTGCTTCTTTTTAGTTATGGGGGGGAGGGGTAAATGGATGTCATCCATTATAAGAGAGGGCTTGTAACATATACTATATAATGGTTATTTTGATTGTACTCGCTACTCTTGCCTCACTTTGTCTTGAGCATAAAAAAAAAAAAAAAAAAGACTTCCTGTTCACACTTAAGAAGCTGTGTCAGATGGAGAGTCTGATTGCTGGTCTTTTAACATAGCTGTGGACCAGAAAAGAGTGGAGAACTCACAGATACAGCCACCATTAACAAGATTACCTTTACTACAATTTACATAATTTGTCTTTCCTACAGGTCAGAAAATAAAACATTTTGTGGGAGTTATACTTTAAAATAGCTCATGCCCCATTTCTTAAATGGGGTATATTTTATGGCTGCAGTCAGGCCCATAATATCCCACTTCTGGTTGCCTTTGGACAGCACTTCTTTGGAGCACTGGATAAACATGATGGATCAACTATACTGGTTTGAAGAGATTTCACATTTGAAAACTAGGACCAGATATTCGTTCCTGTGCATCAAGGGATCTTGGCTGAGCTGTGGATTAGGGAGCTAGTTTTGGATGTCACAGTCAAACAAAAAGTTATCAACTCTGGCTGCAAAATAAAACAATTTATTATTTTAAATTTAGAATTATGGGTATTTTACAATTATATGCATATTTACTTTATTTTCTTAAAAATTCAATCACTAGTTTCTTTCTGAATTAAATGAGCTTTAATGCTTCTTTTTTACAATGGCTGCCAGAGTTGGGCCATGAGTCAAAGTCAAGCTGTGGTTTGGCCCACCTACCCTAGAGCCATGGTCCTTGGTTATTTTTTAGGCTGAAGCCCCATGTTGTGGAAACGCAGCTGTTTTTGTTGTTGCAGATTATGCTGTGGTTTTTTTTGAGCCAAAGTCAAGAGTGGCTACAAAAGGCATGGAAAAGTTATAGGAAGTACTTATACTTCTACCTTCTGTTCAACCCACTCTTGACTTTGGCTCAAAAAACCACAGCACAATCTGCAACAAAAAATGCTGAGTTTCTGCATGTGGGGCCTCAGCCTAAGAATCTTCACTAGTATATAGTGGAACGGTCCAAACTGAATTTCCCCTGTTCTTGTTGCATTCTATTAGAACTCCTAGCACCTGCAAATTCCATCACTTACAGTCAGTTGTTTGGGTACTAACCTTGATCAAAATCAAAGGGCGATCTCCACTTCTCAAGTGTCTTCCAATGAAACTCTCTTTGCAGATGTCTTGGATTTTGGACAAATGTTGCCAGGGTGCAACTCCTAGCATAGGAAAGCGGCAGCCAGGATGGACTATTCATAGGGGTGATGCTGAGAGAATTCCAGGCAGCTTCTAGATGTTACAATGTCTTTATTATGATTTTCTTTCCATCTTTTGTGGCAACGAAGCTGAATGGGAAGAGCCAGTGTAAAGGAATATGCTGTCTGATGTTCAACTCTGTCCCCAATATGGCTCCTTAAACACTGAGTGTAATGCTTTACACAGCAGGGTCTTCTTGAAACAGCTTCTGGAGATTGGAAGGTGCTGCAGTAGCCAGAGCAAAGCAAGCTTTGACTTTTGACCACAGCTCCTTCTGTCTTCTGATGTTTTGCTGACCAAAATGCTACCTTATGAAAGTGGCCTTAGGTCTTTTTAACACCAGGAGTGCAAACCAAAAAGAGATGAGGTATAATGGAACGATTTTCACCTGTTCTGTATTTTAAACTGCTTCTGGATTTGTCTTAAAATCACTGATTCAAAACACTGATGTGTGAATAAGGCCTTATAGCAAATACACTGCTGAATTCCCATTTGGAAAATTCAGTACTGTTTCCAAGAAAACCATATAAAAAAGATAATAGCCTTGGAGAGCAACACGTTATGCTTGATATATTGTTGCTGATCCAAATAAAAGAAAGAACATGCAGTTTTTAGTACAAATCTAGATGACACTGTATATTCACTATTGTATACCCACTCTTTAAGTGCTGATTGCATGCAATGCTGCATGGAGACCAACATTGCCACCGCACAGCATCTCCCCTAGGGGAGCAAATAGATTAATAGAAAGCCTGAGGTCAGAGTAAAGTAGGCAATAAACATTAGATACATGTCAGTGGACACAAATTTGGGAGTTTCATTCTACAGTCTCCTATGTATAGGGTACTCCTGGCTTTTTCCCGATGGCAGATAAGGACCAGGCAGTTGGATTTTAACTGCCCACTGCTTTTGTTCTTTGGCAGTGGCTTCCAGCCCTCTGCTATTATGTAGAGCTTAAGTAAAAAAACAAAAACAACAACGCCGAGCGGCACATAGGGTAATATTGTTTTTACAAAAAGTTGAATGACACAATGTAAATTGTGTTCAGAAAACGTGGGAAGAATAAAGTGACTAGGACGTGTCCACTAATAGAGGTTGAGAGGAGGTGGATAAAGTGGTAGAGTGGGTCCACAATTCATGGGCATACACCTGAATGGGTATAGTTTATATCAATACCCCCTCAGTTGATTAGCCCACTAGTAGTGGATTGGCCACAGTGTAGATAAGCTCTCACCTTGAATGGTTAGGTATGGTATAATGTCGTATATTTTAGTGGAATGGTCCACACTATGTCACAGGATGAGGGAGCAGCGGGACCTCTAGGCGTCAGGATCTCCTGGATCCAAACGGTATTCCAAATGTAGAAATGGTAGGAGTGACTCCAAAAAAAGAGAGGTAGGGGACCGCGCTTCAGCAAGGTTGCTTTAATAAACTCTAAAACACAACGCGTTTCGAGGATAAATGGTCCTCTTTATCAAGTGTACAAGAGACTGGTTAAAAAAGGAAATAAACATGAACAAATAAGAATAGAAAAACAGAAAATGTTCATCAAATAATCAATGTGAAATAAAATAATAATGATAATAATAATACACATACACAGTACTTATAAATTGATTAAAACTGAGAAAAGTGGCTATGAATGTGTATCAACCACAATATGAATTATTTAAAGGCTAGGTGTAATAAATAAGGCGGACAATAAATTAACAATTAAAATCGTATAAAAAGTGGCTATGAATGTGTATCAACCACAATATGAATTATTTAAAGGCTATGTGTAATAAATAAGGCGGACAATAAATTAACAATTAAAATCGTATAAAAAATGAAAACAATTAAGAGAAATATTTATAAATGTGGGTAACATTAACAATATTGAGTATAAAGGAATGTTAATAAGTAACAAAGATATGAATAAATATCAAAAGAGATACATACATAGTAACAGAGATACGGAAAATAAAATAAATCATGAATTGCCAATGGTAATAGAATCTGGTACTTGGAGATTAATAAAACATGGGTAAAAGTGTGTGTGAGGAGTTGTGGAGGTTGGTACAAAAAGAAAAAAAAAATATATATATATATATATATAAAATAAAGACTGGGAAAGTAGTGTTTGGAACTTACCAGCCTCAAAGGGTTAGCTGTATTTGTAAATGCGGGTAACATGAAGGAAAACAAAGACTGGGAAAGTAGTGTTTGGAACTTACCAGCCTGGAGGGGTTAGCTGTAAAAAAGCAGAAGTGTGTGGTAGGACCATTTACTTGGGGGTTTATATAGGTATACCTGGCCAGGACTGCCCATATTAGGGGAGGAGTTCTGATCAGAAGAAAAAAAAAAAAAAATTGAACATGAGAAAATGGTAATAGGTGTCAAAGGTGTAAATAAATTGAGATACAACATGAGTTGTTGATTTGGCACTCGGTTACGCTAGGTTGGCAAATTTCCAGATGAACACAATATTGATTATGAAGGAATGTTAATAAGTAACAAAGATATGAAAAAAAAAAAAAAGAAAACTATATAAAATTATTGTATATATTACCAGTGCCTCCATAATACCTCAGGACTGTTTGTCGTATACAGATTCAAGTGCTTCATTGAGACCAGCTGGTGTCAGTGAATTAAATTTGAATATCCAGTACATTTCTTTTCTTTTTAGTTTATCAAACCTATTATTGATATGTGTAGGAATATGGTCTAATGGTGTGATTTTAAACCCATTAAAGCTGGAATTGTGTACCAATAAAGCATGTTTCGAAACACTATGCTTGAGGTAACCATTCTGTACATTAGACCTATGTTTATTTAGTCTTTCTCTTAGTGGTCTAATGGTTCGGCCTATATACTGAAGTCCACAAGGGCATTCAAGGACATAAATAACGTAGGAAGAGGAACAATCTAAAGAATGCTTGATCTGAAAAGTTTCGCCCGTGACAACGCTGGTGATGTCTTTTGCTAAATGATTGATTGTATTACAGCATTTACATTTCTTATGTTTACATTTAAATACGCCATTTGTTTGTAAGTGCATGGAGCTCGGATCCTTGGGCTTGGTAAGAGATCTAAGTTTACTTGGGGCCAAGAGATTTTTTAAAGTCTTGGCTCTTCTGAAGGTGATGGATGGTTTGGAGGGGATATTGGGTTTGAGTAGTGGATCATTGAGGAGTATTGGCCAGTGTTTATCAAGAATCATTCTGATCCTATTATGTGCATTATTATAGGTAGTGATAAAATTATGTCCGAACCCTCTAACATTATTTTTCTCAGAGGGAATCAGACAATCGGACTGGGTCAAGGATTGTGCTTTTGATTCTGCTGCTTGGATAATCCTTTTCGGATAATATTTCTCTTGAAATCGTTGGGTTAGGATTTTACTCTGTATTTTGAAATCTGCATCACTAGTACAATTGCGTCTGATCCGTTTGAATTGGCCGAAAGGTACATTGTCCCTCCATATCCTATAATGGGAACTCCGATAATCTAGTAGGCTGTTGCAGTCCACTTTCTTAAAAAAAGTTTTAGTGTTAATACCATTAGGGCCACCAGTAATAAATCGAATGATCCTAAGGCAAAATCCAACCTCCGTCCATCTGAAAAACTAGCCATTAAATCCCTTATTAATAATAAATTTATTGTAATCAGAAATGCTGACAAGGGTGGGGGTGTGGTTATACAAGACAGAGCTGATTATATATCAGAGGCCGTTTGAATATTGTCCAATTCCAATTACTATCAGATTTTACATAAAGACCCTTCTGACTTACACTACATCAAATATTGTGAATTGATTACTAATGCCTTTACCAAAGGCATCCTAACAGATAAGGAAAAGGGATTTCTACTAGTCAATGACTTTTCGATTTCACAATTTTATCACTTACCTAAAGTTCATAAAAATCTACAAAATCCGCCAGGAAGACCCATCATCTCTGGAGTCAACGCATTAACAAGAAATCTTTCGCATTATATAGATTTGCAGTTACAAAAGTATGTAACCAAATTCCCATCCTATTTGAAAGATTCAACTCATCTAATTACTGAACTGCTAACTATTCAATGGAAGCCCAATTATATTTGGGCAACCCTTGATGTTTCGGCCCTATACAGTAATATACCCCACGCCAAAGGCCTGGAAATGATAACCAAAACATTACACATGGATAAGACGATGCCTATTGAACAGAAAACCTTTATCACAAATAGCATCCAATTCATTTTGGAGCACAATGTATTCACTTTCGAATCTAAACTATACCTACAGAAACGTGGTACAGCCATGGGTACCCGTTTCGCACCCAGTTATGCCAATATCTTTATGGGACGCTATGAGGAATCCTTCATCCAAAACAAACACTTCTGGTCACATAACATAGTTTTTTATAGAAGATATATTGATGACCTCTTATTTATATGGGAAGGCACTGAACAATCCTTTCAAGAGTTCACCAAATACCTCAACAATAACGATTGGGGAATCACCCTAAGTGGCCAACCCCAAATAAACACGATCGAGTTCCTAGATTTGGAACTAACTGGTGGCCCTAATGGTATTAACACTAAAACTTTTTTTAAGAAAGTGGACTGCAACAGCCTACTAGATTATCGGAGTTCCCATTATAGGAAATGGAGGGACAATGTACCTTTCGGCCAATTCAAACGGATCAGACGCAATTGTACTAGTGATGCAGATTTCAAAATACAGAGTAAAATCCTAACCCAACGATTTCAAGAGAAATATTATCCGAAAAGGATTATCCAAGCAACAGAATCAAAAGCACAATCCTTGACCCAGTCCGATTGTCTGATTCCCTCTGAGAAAAATAATGTTAGAGGGTTCAGACATAATTTTATCACTACCTATAATAATGCACATAATAGGATCAGAATGATTCTTGATAAACACTGGCCAATACTCCTCAATGATCCACTACTCAAACCCAATATCCCCTCCAAACCATCCATCACCTTCAGAATAGCCAAGACTTTAAAAAATCTCTTGGTCCCAAAGTAAACTTAGATCTCTTACCAAGCCCAAGGATCCGAGCTCCATGCACTTACAAACAAATGGCGTTTTTAAATGTAAACATAAGAAATGTAAATGCTGTAATACAATCAATCATTTAGCAAAAGACATCACTAGCGTTGTCACGGGCGAAACTTTTCAGATCAAGCATTCTTTAGATTGTTCCTCTTCCTACGTTATTTATGTCCTTGAATGCCCTTGTGGACTTCAGTATATAGACCGAACCATTAGACCACTAAGAGAAAGACTAAATAAACATAGGTCTAATGTACAGAATGGTTACCTCAAGCATAGTGTTTCGAAACATGCTTTATTGGTACACAATTCCAGCTTTAATGGGTTTAAAATCACACCATTAGACCATATTCCTACACATATCAATAATAGGTTTGATAAACTAAAAAGAAAAGAAATGTACTGGATATTCAAATTTAATTCACTGACACCAGCTGGTCTCAATGAAGCACTTGAATCTGTATACGACAAACAGTCCTGAGGTATTATGGAGGCACTGGTAATATATACAATAATTTTATATAGTTTTTTTTTTTTTTTTTTCTTCTGATCAGAACTCCTCCCCTAATATGGGCAATCCTGGCCAGGTATACCTATATAAACCCCCAAGTAAATGGTCCTACCACACACTTCTGCTTTTTACAGCTAACCCCTCCAGGCTGGTAAGTTCCAAACACTACTTTCCCAGTCTTTGTTTTCCTTCATGTCACCCGCATTTACAAATACAGCTAACCCTTTGAGGCTGGTAAGTTCCAAACACTACTTTCCTAGTCTTTATTTTATATATATATATATATATATATATATATATATATATATTTTTTTTTTTTTTTTCTTTTTGTACCAACCTCCACAACTCCTCACACACATTTTTACCCATGTTTTAATAATCTCCAAGTACCAGATTCTATTACCATTGGCAATTCATGATTTATTTTATTTTCCGTATCTCTGTTACTATGTATGTATCTCTTTTGATATTTATTCATATCTTTGTTACTTATTAACATTCCTTTATACTCAATATTGTTAATGTTACCCACATTTATAAATATTTCTCTTAATTGTTTTCATTTTTTATACGATTTTAATTGTTAATTTATTGTCCGCCTTATTTATTACACATAGCCTTTAAATAATTCATATTGTGGTTGATACACATTCATAGCCACTTTTCTCAATCAATTTATAAGTACTGTATATGTGTATTATTATTATCATTATTATTTTATTTCACATTGATTATTTGATGAACATTATCTGTTTTTCTATTCTTATTTGTTCATGTTTATTTCCTTTTTTAACCAGTCTCTTGTACACTTGATAAAGAGGACCATTGATCCTCGAAACGCGTTGTGTTTTAGAGTTTATTAAAGCAACCTTGGTGAAGCGCGGTCCCCTACCTCTCTTTTTTTGGAGTCACTCCTACCATTTCTACATCTGCTATTATGTACACATGTATTGGAGAGTATTTGACAGATAGCTCTTTCACGTGTATGGGTGGCTTTAGACACTTTGAAACTATCCAATGCCAAAACACAGGCACAATACCTAAGGAAAAATGGCTGTCACAAAGAAGAAATTATTCATTTATCTCTAAGGCTAGGTTCACATCTGCACACGGGTCTCCGTCGTTCAGGTCTGCTAAGGGACCAGAATGTAGAGTTGGACCGCTAAAACAGTGGTTACCTGCGGACCTTATAGACTATAATGGGGGCCGCCATTTTTATACTGAAACCAGCAGAGAGAAAAGTCCTCCGTGCAGCGCTTTTTTCTCCTCTGGTTTTCTGTGGTGGAGTCTCCAGTGCAGATGTGTACCTAGTCTAAGAGTTGTTTTCAGAGTGCCTTCAGCTCAAATGTGTGCTAAATCAAAGCAGACATTTTCAATGATTTTCATTGTGGACAAGCATTGCAAATGGCAGGTTTTCCCAAACACATTGAAGAGATCCCCTTAGAGTTCTCCCTGTGTTTACTTGGGTTTCCTCCCACACTGCTAAGATATACTGAGCAAAGATTATATTTTAAGCGACAATCAGCCATTAATGATGCATTATTAATGTTCATCATTAGGAAATTCAGATTGTGAGCTCTATATCTGACAGTGTCTGGCAATGTCTGTGCGGAATTTGTTGCCACTATACAAGTGAGTCTATGTTCACATCTGCACCAGTGAAACCCTTTAAACTGGATACACAGGTTGTAGGTGTAGCGGGATAGCCACTGTGTAATTGCCAGCTGCTAATCCACTGTGCAATATAATAGTAGCATAATGTATGAATTTTCTACATATTTCACCACATGCTGTGACTAAAGCCTGCATCATTTTTTTTTCCAAGACAGAGACAAAAATATATACAAAGGTGCATATTTGTGTGTATGTATTTAGAACACCAGTTCCAAAAAAGTTGTGACACTGTGTAAAATGTAAAGAAAACAAGAATGCAATGATTGGGACATCTCATATAACTGTATTTTATTCACAATAGAACATAGAACAAATACCAGACATTCAAAGTTAGATATTTTTCCATTTCATTTGAAAAATGAATTGATTTATAAATTGATGTCAGCAACACATTTCCAACACACCCTCAAATGTAAAGCACCATGGAATTAATGGTGCTATATAAATAAATAATAATAATAATGATTTCAAAAAAGTTTGGATAGAGATAACAAAAGTCTAGAAAAGTAAAAGTGGCTTTATGGAAAAACAGATGGAGAGACAATTGTCAACTTAGTCATATGACTGTATATAAAAAGAGCATGTTAGAGAGGCAGAGTCTCTCAGACGCAAAGATGGTCAGAGGTTCGCCAAACTTTGAATTTGACTATTCCACCATCAACAGTACATAATACCATCAAAAGATTCATGTGCACAAGGGACAAGGCTGACTATTTGTATTGGATATATATTATCAATGGGCCCTCACGTGGAACTGCATTAAAAACAGGCATGAATCTGTAATGTATATCACTGCATGGGATATTTCCTGAATCCTTGTCTATGAACATCGTACACTGTGTGATCCACAAATGCAAGTTAAAGCTGTATCATGAAAGGAAGAAGTTATATCACCACAATCCAGAAACATGGTCATTTAAAGTCAACTGAGACAAAATGCAAAACTGTTCTGTGGACAGATGAATAAAAATGTTAAATTCTTTATGGAAACATTAGATGTTGTGTTTTGCAGACTCAAGAGTACAGGAACCATGCAACCTATTATCAGCATAAATTTAACCACATAGTGCATCCATTAAAACAGTATGGCTTCACAGAAGAAGAGTCTGGAAGGTAAACAGACCTGCCTACAGTCCAGGTTTTTCACTAATAGCAAACTTGGCAAAATATGAAACAAAAAATCCAGCAAAGAAGACCCAGGACTGTTGAGTAGTTAGAATCCTACATCAGACAAGAATTTGGACAATATTCCAAATCTGTTAGAACTGGCCGCCTCCACTTCCTAGACTTTTACAGAGTGTTGCAAAAACAAGAGGAAATACTACACAATGGTAGACAGGACCCTGTCCCAAATTTTTGGAGATGTGTTACTGCCACCAATTTCTAGATGTTTTTTTTTTCCAATGGAAATGTATTCTATGTTTTATCGTAATAAAATATGGTTATATGCGATTTCCAAATGATTGCATTCTAGTTTTCTTACAGCGGCCCAACTGTGTGTGTGTTTCGTCTCAAAAAAAAAAAAAGAAGAGTGCTCAAAATGTTGGGTATTACCCAAAATAGTACACATAAAAAAATACATCTTGTATCACAAAAAAGATGCCTTACACACCTCCGAACACAGAAAAGAAAAAGGTCGCAGGTGTCAGGATATAGTGACTAAATTTATTTTTTGCGTTTTTCAAAGTTTTGGACTTTTGTAAAGGTATGAAAACATGACAAAAACTTTGTAAATTTGATATTGCTGCGACCATGCCAAACCAAAATGGCGCAAATACATTTTTTTTTATAATTCCACCCCATTCTAGATTTTTTTCTACCTTCTCAGTAAACCGTATGGAAAACTAAATGGTACCATTATTAAGTCCAATTTATCCCATATAAAAGAAGCCCTCACTAGCAGAAAAATACAAAAGTTATCGTTTTTGGAAGGTAGGGAGTAAAATCTGAAAATCAAAAAATGAAAAATGGCTTTGGCGGGAAGGGGATAAAGAGAAACTTTCACCAACTCCAACAATATGCATTTTTTCATAGGCTCCACTAATTCTGGTGCATTGGAATTTTTTTCTCTAGCCCCCACCATTTCTATCCAAATTAGCAAACCTAAACTTGACCCAACTCTTGAAAGATTTGCTCATCTCTTAATTGCAGAGCTCCAAATCTATTGACATCAGCTCAAAAACGGTGTGCCAGGAGCTTCATGGCTTGGGTTTCCATGGGCAAGCAGCTGCTTACAAGCCTTGCATCACCAAGCCCAATGTCAGGTATCAGATGGAGTCGTATAAAGCATGCCACCACTGACCTCTGGAGTAGTGAAAACATGTTCTGTGGTATGTAAAAACACAAAACACTTCTTTATCTAGAAGTCTGATGGATGAGTCTAGGTTTGCTAAATGCATTGTGCCAGCTGTAAAGTTTGGTGGAGGAGGGATAATGCTGTGGGTTTGATTTTCAGGGGCTTTAGCATACCATGATGTTTTGGACAATTGTATGCTTCCAACTTTGTGGTAAGAGTTTGAAAGCTCTTTTTTGTTCCAGCATAGAGTGCACAAAGCAAGGCCCATGAAAGTATTGTAGTTGTGTGAGTATGAGGTGGAGGAACTTGACTGGCTTGCATAGAGCCTGATCTCAACCCCATCAAAAACATTTTGGATAAACTACTGTATAATGGAGACTGTGAGAAAAGCTCTGATGCCCAACATCAGTATCTGACCTCCTAAATTATGTTCTGGTTGAATAGGCAAAATTCTGACAGAGAAACTCCAAAATCTTATTGAAAGACTTCCAAGAAGAACGTAAGCTCTGTAAGCCACAAAAGAGGGGGCCAACGCCATATTAATGCCTATGGATGGAGAATGGCCTGGGGGTATAATATGTAGGTGTCCCAGTAGATTTGTCCATATAGTGTTTCTTTACGAATTGTCTCTGAGTACACCAGAGTCTCCAATATCCAAGTCTTTATACATTCTCCTTAGAAAGAGAGACAGCAGAGGGAAGAGGTACTTACCTTATATATTCCATCAGCAACAAGAACATGTTTACTACACTCTTAGCTAAAAATAAACAAGAGTTAAAGGCTTTTATAAGGAAAGATAAAAAAGCATGACAGAATAAGCTAAGTGGAAAATTCAATTATGATAAGCAAGAAAGACAGCTAGATATGTCTTCCCTTACCTCTTTTCTTTTGGCTAGACATGTCCAGATACGTGCATCATGAGATACAGTAGTTAGCATTTCAAGACAATACTATTTTGTGATATTGTATCATAAAGTGATATCCAATGTGTGTTAATCTATTGTCTATTTGGTGAATTGCAGCTTTTTGATGGTTTTGCCTGCATTTCATCATATTGTATTAAATTTATTTTATGAAAAAATTGGATTAACAGAATTTAACATTCAAAAATTATAGCTGGCATCACCTACAGTATACTGTACTTAGTGAAAATTCTGTTAGAAACCCTCAACTCCCATACTATTGACTGACAGGATATTCTGAAAAACACAATCCATATGGTTACTAGAAATAAACATTGATATAACAGTATATAAAATAGTAATAATAAGTACAGGAACAATTATTACCTTTGGTTTATATTAATAAAAAAAAAATTCAGTTTATTTAAGTATTGTAGACATGATACCTTTATTGGCTAAACTAAAAAAGTTACATTTGCAGCTATCAGAGCACAAAGGGTCCTTCTTCAGGTATTTACAAATGAATGACTGAGAACATAGCACAACACTGTCAAGATGCTACACAAAGGCAATTAGTTCATGAGGTGATAAGGTAGGGTAATAAAACTGAGATTGTAGGGATCAGTAAAGGGATCTGGAGTTGGTACCAAAAACACAACAGGACTATAAAATCCTGTTGTACATCCTCCAATGTGGTGTACATGATACTGTGTACAAGGTACACCAATGAAAGAACCAACATTGGAGAAACAAAACAAAAACTACAGGCCAGGATGAATTTACTTAGGCACATAATAAAATGTCTAGATACCCTTTTCATTTGTAAACGCCTGAAGAAGGAGCCTCCGTGCTTCTAAAGCTTGCAAATGTAATTTTTCTGGTTAGCCATTGGGGGACATGTGGACATGTGCACCTCATCATAAAGAATAAGTTAAAAAAAATTGCAGCCTATCTATCTATATATCTAATTCTTATTTCATGTAATAAGAATACTCTTCAGAAAACCTTACAGAATGTACTTGCATTTCGAATTTCCATTTTTTTAAATTTGCTTTTGTAGAGTATTTAATGACTTCAACATAAACAAGGTTGACATTCTTGATCTGAACCAGATATGTTTTAAAGCTTTCCTGTGACATATACACCGAGCACTGTACATAAATGTCCTGTGCTGTAAATTGTATTTGTCAGACATTGTTCAAGCGATAGAACAATGATGACAATAACCGTTAAACATCTTAGATACATTTTTGCCTTAGGCAGTACATACTGACTGATATATGCATGGAACTTCAAAGAGCAAGTGGGTATATAGGAAAAGAAAGATGCTGTATGTACAACATATAAACCTTCACTTAACCTCTAATGAGCAGCAGATTGCTTCATTGTAACAATAATATCAGAAGAACATATATTATGTTACATGAGATTAGTTCTAAATATTATACGGTTACCCACTATAATATCAAAAGGATGACTCAATCTTATCTATTCATTACACAGAAAGCTTGTTAAAATGCATTAATATAGTTTAATAAAATAGTGTAAACACTCAATAATTAATTTATTAAATTCATATAGCCACTATCACACCAATGGAAAAAAAAATATTAAGTTGGTCATGTGGCTATAAAAGCAGTAAGGCATGGCCAAGGGTTTCAGTTATTCAAAGTAAATACCAGCCTGGAATGGAAATGCAGCCTGAGTTACTTTTTCAAAGTGGAATTATTGATGTTGCCATCCTTGGTCTTTGATAAACTTCTTATCTTCATGTACAACAGTATTTAGATGATATGGAGAATAGTGCTCAAAGCAACAGACAGGTTAAACAGGTAATGTCAATACTGGAGTAAACTGCATGAATTCATGGACACATCCTTCTTTGTGTGACCAGTTTAGGTCACTGGTGGTATAACTTTATTTTGCTAGTCTATCATGCAATGGAAACCATGTCACAAAGACATTGAGCTGCTCTGAAGGCAAAGGTGAGCTCTGTCCAGTTTTAGAATTCACATCTAGTAAAGAGACTCGTGACTATAATGTAGAGTATGCTACATAATTAATAAAAAAAAGGAATGAAAATGGGCAGATAAAAATGTATCTATATATCTACTAACTTAAAATAATTGGGTTTTACTGTTTTCACTTTTTATGTTGCCCTAAGGTCGAGATTGCCATACACTATCCTTGGCCATTTAAGGGTTATGGCTTCCTAACTCAAAATGACCCAGTGTATATAATTTACATATACTGTATATTATACATATGTAACGTCTTTGCCTGTTCGGGTCTCTGCGCCACCCTCCGCTTGCATTCTGCGGCGAAGGAGGTGTGTTCAGTTTGATTCCTTGCATAGGTTTCTTGTTGCTCAGTCTGAACACTGTCCTAATACCTCCTGTCTGTAATTGAATTTCAGCCACACCCATCTCTTGCATCTTTGTTTCTCTCTGCTCCTCTAATAGTTAATCTCAGCCTTGCCTGTGTGATTGACAGCCTGTCTACCAATCCAATCTGGGGCAGGTCCTGTCTTTCTATAAACAGGTTGTTAGCCTTCACATGGTCGCTGGTTATTGCTTCAGCGTACCTGCCTTTACTCCGTGCTGTTGTTACCTGTATTCCTATTTCTTATCTCTGGCTTTGTCTGTGACTATTCTTTTGGATTGTGATTTTGTACTGCATTGCTCGACTGTTACCGACCCCTTGGCTAGCCGACCTCCCTTTGTCTGTTGTTTGTCCTGTCTGCGTTCTGTGTTGTCACCTATATTAGGTAGGGCCTGTCGACCAGTTGCTGCTGTCGCCTAGGACTGATAGGCAAGTTAGCCAGGGACAGTGGGGGGTTCAGCTTAGGGCTCACTGTCTTGTTGTGCCCCTCCCCCCAGGGTTCTGCAGAGGCACTGAGGAATTACTCAACTGGCAATTCCCTTACAACATAACACTGAATAAGCACATACATTTTATTAATATATGCTTTGTAGATTAGGTATTCTAAACAGACACCAGTATAACAAATTATTTTAAGTTGCATATGATGCCCCAAGCACTTAAATGAATGATTCCATGAACAATAAAACTTCTCTAAAAGGCTACCTTTTTGTGTAGACCAGTTTTAGTTCCATTTTATACTGTATATACAACAGAATACCACCCCCACTAGTAGACCATATTTTAATACAGTTTTGGATGATTAAAGGTTTGACCGTATCTGTAAATAACCCAAATAGTTATTTTAATAAATGTTATGATTACATTGGATGAAAATGACATGATGCATATTATTCACATATGAAAGGTATACAAAGAAAGCAAATTCAGTACTTCAAGTATACTTCTAAAAATCAATTTTCTCTAAGTGTGTAATTTCCCAATCCATAATTTTAACCATGGAATTTTGCTTGACTGTTAAGACTCATCCACTGGTTTGTTATACTTTGTTTTTATGAAAACAATTGATTATGTTGATGGATCTTATTTATTTCTATGGTAAAGAAACCAATGCAAAAGTAGACTGCAAATAAACACTAGTCTGGATGTGTCCTAAGCAAGCTTCAACTATCCTGTCTATCTGTCTGTCTATCCATCTAACCATCCATCCGTGTATGATGGAGAGAGATAGATAGATAGATAGATAGATAGAAGAATAGATAGATAGATAGATAGATAGATAGATAATGCGAATTATAAAGAAAATACAACAACTTTCAGGGAAATTGCTCTTGTTATTGTAATCAATATGTTAAGCCTAGCAGAGGGATTATTGACATTTAAAATACCACTCCTACACAGTGTTATGAAGTTAATTCATCTTTCTAACTCTTATTGATTCCCCTAATAAATCCCTTAACACTACTTACCTCATTTTTTTATATCTGCATGTTCCCTTTTTTACGATGGTTATATTTGTTGTGCTTGTGCAGTAAACCTTGCTTTATTGAGAGCTACAAATACAGAAATGATTATATTGATACATACATACTAAAATATTGCCATTGCATTATTCAATTAATATATAGCTAAAAGTAACGCATATCAAATTTTTAACACTTCTCTGTAAGAAAGGAATTTCTCCGAGAAAATAGATAATTTGATAGAGATGGATAGATAGCTATTTCTATGGATTCAAGCACAAAATAATAACATCTTTAATAATTTAAAAGTCTACATCTCAGGGTTTAAAAAATAGAAGTGCTATTAGTTTCTCAATGAACAAAATTAAGTGAATTAACCAAAGAGAAACCTAAATCCCATCAATATTTGGTGTGACCACCCTCTTCAAAACAGTATCATTTCTTATACAGTGCCTTGCAAAAGTATTCATACCCCTTGAACTTTTTCACATTTTGTCACCATGCAACCACAAACTTAAATGTATTTTATTGAGATTTTAAGTGATAGACCAACACAAAGTAGCTGATAATTGTGAAGTGAAACGAAAATGATACATGGTTTTCAAAATTATAATCAAATAAAAATCTGAAAAGTGTGACATGCAAAAGTATTCAGCACCCCTATATCAATATTTTGTAGAGATACCTTTCACTGCAGTTACAGCTGCAAGTCTTTTGAGGTTTGTCTCTACCAGCTTTGCACATCTAGAGACTGAGATTTTTGCACATTCTTCTTTGCAAAATAGCTCAAGCTCACCCAGATTGGATGGAGAGCGTCTGTGAACAGCAATTTTCATGTCTTGCCACAGATGCTCAATGGGATTTAGGTCTGGACTTTGACTGGGCCCTTCTAACACTTGAGTATTCCTTGATCTAAACCATTCCACTGTAGTTCTGGCTGTATGTTTAGGGTCATTGTCTTGCTGGAAGGTGGATCTCCTTCCCAGTCTTATGCAGCCTCCAACAGGTTTTCTTCCATGATTGCCTTGTATTTCACTCCATCCATCTTCCTATCAACTCTATCAAAGCTTCCCTGTCCCTGTTGAAGAAAAGCATCCCCACAGCATGATGCTGCCACCACCATGATGATGACACCAGATGGTGTGTTCAGGGTGATGAGCAGTATTACTTTTCTGCCCCACATAGCGCTTGGCATTTAGGAAAAAAATTTCAACTTTGGTCTCATCTGACCAGAGCTCCTTCTTCCACATGTTTGCTGTGTCCCCTATATGGCTTGTGGCAAACTGCAAATGACACTTCTTATGTCTTTCTTTCAACAATGGCTTTCTTCTTG
The DNA here is from genome assembly GCA_947044405.1 of Leptodactylus fallax. Classification (NCBI taxonomy): domain Eukaryota; kingdom Metazoa; phylum Chordata; class Amphibia; order Anura; family Leptodactylidae; genus Leptodactylus; species Leptodactylus fallax. Next base: position 8,569,526 of record CAMRHE010000021.1, read on the forward strand.
CCACTCTTCCATAAAGGCCATATTTGTGGAGTGCATGACTTATAGTTGTCCTGTGGACAGATTCTCCCACCTGAACTGTGGATTTCTGCAGCTCCTCCAGAATGAACATGGGCCTCTTGGATGCTTTTTTGACCAGTGCTCTCCTTGCTTGATCTGTTAGTTTAGGTGGACCGCCATATCTTGGTAGGTTTGCAGTTGTAGAAAACTTTTTCCATTTTTGAATGATGGATTGAACAGTTCTCCTTGGGATGCTCAAAGCTTGGGATATGTTTTTATAACCTAACCCTGCTTTAAACTTCTCCACAACTTTATCTCTGACCTGTCTGGTGAGTTCTTTGGTCTTCATGATGCTGTTTGTTCACTAGTGTTCTCTGACAAACCGCTGAGGCCTTCACAGAACAGGTGTATTTAGACAGAGAATAAATTACACACAACGGGACTCTATTAAATAATCAAGTGACTTCTGAAGGCAATTGTGCACACTGGATTTTATTTAGGGGTATCAGAGTACAGGGGACTGAATATTTTTACATGTCACACTTTTCAGATTTTTATTTGATTAAAATTTTGAAAACCATGTATCATTTATTTTCCTTTCATTTCACAATAATCTACTACTTTGTGTTGGTCTATCACTTAAAATCTCAATAAAATACATTTAAGTTTGTGGTTGTAAGGTGAAAAATGTGAAAAAGTTAAAGGGGTATGAATACTTTTTCAAGGCATTGTGTATATATACATAGGGGAAAAAAAAGTATTTAGCCACCAATTGTGCAAGTTCTACCACTTAAAAAGATGAGAGGGGCCTGTAATTGACATCATAGATAGACCTCAACTATAAGAGATAAAATGAGAAAACAAATCCAGAAAATCACATTGTCTGATTCTTAAAGAATTTATTTGCAAATTATGGTGGAAAATAAGTCTTTGGCAATAACAAAAGTTCATCTCAATATTTTGTTATATATCCTTTGTTAGCAATGACAGAGGTCAAACGTTTTCTGTAAGTCTTTACAAGATTGGCACACACTTTTGCTGGTATGTTGGTCCATTCCTCCATGCAGATCTCCTCTAGAGCAGTGATGTTTTGGGATGGTCAACTCCCCCAAAGGTTTTCTATGGGGTTGAGATCTGGAGACTGGCTAGGCCACTCCAGGACCTTGAAATGCTTCTTATGAAGCCACTCCTTCGTTGCCCTGGTGGTGTGCTTGGGATCATTGTCATAGTGAAAGACCCAGCCACGTTTCATCTTCAATGCTGTTGCTGATGGAAGGAGGTTTGCACTCAAAATCTCACGATACATGGTCCCATTCATTCTTTCATATACACGGATCAGTCATCCTGGTCCCTTTGCAGAGAAACAGCCCTAAAGCATGATGTTGCCATCCCCATGCTTCACAGTAGGTTTGATGTTCTTTGGATGCAACTCAGCATTCATTCTCCTCCAAACACGACGAGTTGTGTTTCTACCAAACAGTTCTACTTTGGTTTCATCTGACCATATGACATTCTCCCAATACTCTTCTGGAACATCTAAATACTCTCTAGCAAACTTCAGACGGGCCCGGATATGTACTGGCTTAAGCAGGGGGACACGTCTGGCACTGCAGGATCTAAGTCCCTGGCGGTGTAGTGTGTTACTGACGGTAGCCTTTGTTACGTTAGTACCAGCTTTCTGCAGATCTTTCACTAGATCCCCCAGTGTGGTTCTGGGATTTTTGCTCACCGTTCTTGTGATCATTTTGACCCCACGGGGTGAGATCTCGCTTTGAGCCCCTGATCAAGGGAGATTATCAGTGATCTTGTATGTCTTCCATTTTCTAATTATTGCTCCCACAGTTGACTTCTTCATGCCAAGCTGCTTGCCTTCTGCAGACTCAGTCTTCCCAGCCTTGTGCAGGTCTGCAATTTTGTTTCTGGTGTCCTTCCACAGCTCTTTGGTCTTCACCATAGTGGAGTTTGGAGTGTGACTGTTTGAGGTTGTGGACAGGTGTCTTTTATACTGATAACAATTTCAAACAGGTGCCATTGCTACAGGTAATGAGTGGAGGACAGAGGAGCCTGTTAAAGAAGAAGTTACAGGTCTGTGAGAGCCAGAAATACTTATTTTCCATTCTTTAAAAATCAAACAATGTGATTTTCTGGATTTGTTTTCTCATTTTGTCTCTCATAGTTGAGGTCTACCTATGATGTCAATTACAGGCCTCTCTCATCTTTTTAAGTGGGACAACTTGGTGACTGACTAAATACTTCTTTCCCCCACTGTATATATATATATATATATATATATATATATATATATATATATATATATATATATATATATATATATATATATATATATATATATATATATATATATGTATATATATATATATATATACATATATATACACGTGGACAAAATTGTTGGTACCCTTTGTTTAATGAAAGAAAAACCCACAATGGTCACAGAAATAACTTGATTCTGACAAAAGTAATTTGCCAAACTACATGTGGACAAGCCACAAAGCTTCTGGGAGAATGTCCTATGGACAGATAAGACAGAAATCGAAATTTTTGGCAAGGCACATCAGCTCTATGTTCACAGACGGAAAAATGAAGCATATCATGAAAAGATTGATCTCAGTTGCAGGTCATGGGTCTTGCAACAGGATAATGACCCAAGACACACAGCTAAAAACACCCAAGAATGGCTAAGAGGAAAACATTGGACTATTCTGAAGTGGCCTCCTATGAGCCCTGACCTAAATCATATTGAGCATCTTTGGAAGGAGCTGAAACATGCCGTCTGGAAAAGGCACCCTTCAACCCCGAGACAACTGGAGCAGTTTGCTCATGAGGAGTGGGCCAAAATACCTGTTGAGAGGTGCAGAAGTCTCATTGACAGTTACAGGAATCGTTTGATTGCAGTGATTGCCTCAAAAGGTTGTGCAACAAAATATTAAGTTAAGGGTGCCATTATTTTTGTCCAGGCCTGTTTAATAAGTTTTCTTTTTTAAAAAATTCTGTTGAAGCATGGTTGAAAAGCAATGTCTGACTTTCATTTGTTCATTTTCATAAAATTTTTATATATTATTACTTTTGTCAGATTCAAGTTATTTCTTTGACCATTGTGGGTTTTTCTTTAATTAAACGAGGGGTACCAACAGTTTTGTCCACGTGTGTATATATATATACAAGTGCATCTCAATAAATGAGAATATCTTTGAAACGTTCATTCATTTCAATAATTCAGTAATTCAATTCATAATCAGCAGTCTTTCATGATTGTGTGTCCTACTGAACCAGACTGAGGGACCATTTAAAGGCTGAAGAAACCTTGGCAGGTGACACACTGAATTTACAATACTGAACTTTTTTACAATATTCTAATTTTCTTAGATTTGGGTTTTCATTATCTGTAATCCATATTCAACATTTGCAGAAATAAAACACTTGAAATAGAACACTCTGTGTGCAAAGAATCTAGAAAATATAGGAGGTCACTTTTTTAAATTCAAAGATATTCTAATTTATTGAGATGCACCTGTGTATGTGTGTATATATATATATATAATCTTGAATGATGCATAGAAAGTTAAGTAACTTAGAAAATAATTAGATTTCCTTATCTAGAGTATACCAATAATAGCTCCTGTATTGAAGCGCTTTCTTAGATCTGCATTCAAAATTGTGCATTGCTCATATCTCAAATCTCCCAGCATATCGTTCTTGTTTACCATCTGTCCTAAGGATTTTCTGGTTATGTGTAGCAGTGGCAATAAAGTCTTTATAAGCATTCATCCAAAGGATTTTATGGTTATCTGTGGTGTTCACAATATTTTCTCATTTTGTCTCTCATCGTTGAGGTCTGCCTATGATGTCAATTACAGGCCTCTCTCATCTTTTTAAGTGGGAGAACTTGCACAATTGGTGGCTGACTAAATACTTTTTTACCCCACTATAGTCTTTATACCCGTTACTTTACCTTTACTTGATATAGGAAAAATTAAGGCTGGACAAAGACATAACTGATTGTTCATGATATGACAACTGTTCAATTTTGATTTTAATCACAATGAACATTGAGAAAATATGTAATATAATATATACTTGCATTGCCCACATCTTGACAGTAATAGCTTTTATCACTTCCGACCAAAAACATTAAAAGCAGCACTCTTAAGTGTTCAAAAGTAATTGGATTACCATTGCTTAGAAGCAATATTTTTAGTACAAGCTTATAGTCATCATATGTCAGGCTTCAGTGGGGTATTCCAACCCTTGACATTTATAGCATATTCACAGGATATACATTCAATTCCTGATAGATTTATGATCACAGAAGTAGGTTCCTATGATACTCTAAATAAATTAAAATATAACTTTTATTAACACACAATAAAAACAATAGGACAGACGTCAACTAAACATATAGTATAGGGAATGTCTCATCTATCCCAAAGATAAAAAATGGATTTCCCTATAAAAAAGACCCCTAATCCCTAACCCCAGATAGATAAGACAGAAATATATAAACTGATGAAAAACTCATGCATCCAAATAGTGAGAGGATGAGTATCAAAAATAGGATTTTTATACTATCTCCAAACACTATCTGAGCCAGGAAAATGGGGAACTGATAATTCTCCTCTCAGTAGATGTACTAGATATAAAGTAACATATATCCTGGTATATGGTGTAACCAAAAGCCAATGAGTTAACAGCGCATAAGGAGGTGAAAGATGTAGTCAAAACACAGCTAAATGGTATGGAGATATTATGTCGGCTCTCTCCCACTAGCTAGGGACATAAAACCACCCCGCCCACTGCTGAGGTACACACCTACACCATACACTATGTTAGCAGGTCAATACCTAGATATTACATAGACATTAAATAAATAAAACATGGCGGGTCTGAACCTGCATAGTGTTCCATAGGTAAATACATTTGCCAGTGACCTAGGTAAGACTAAGTACACACCTGCACTGTCCACTATATTAGCAGGTCAAAGCCTAGATCTTGTTAAATAGGTAAAACATAGCGGATCTAAACCTGCATAGTGTTCCATAAAAAAGTACATCTATCGATAACCTAAATAAACTCAACGCGTTTCCCTTGTATTCAGTATCAGCAAGTTCATCAGGAGTAAATATACAGTATGTATATACAGTATGTATATGGCAGATGTATTTACCTATGGAACACTATGCAGGTTCAGACCCGCCAGGCTTTATTTATTTAATATCTATGTAATATCTAGGTATTGACCTGCTAACATAGTGTATGGTATAGGTGTGTACTTCAGCAGTTGGTGGGGTGGTTTTATGTCCCTAGTGGGAGAGAGCCGACATATCTTAATACCATTTAGCTGTGTTTTGACTACATCTTTCACCTCCTTATGTGCTGTTAACTCATTGGCTTTTGGTTACACCATATACCAGGATATATGTTACTTTATATCTAGTACATCTACTGAGAGGAGAATTATCAGTTCCCCATTTTCCTGGCTCAGATAGTGTTTGGAGATGGTATAAACAATCCTATTTTTGATACTCATCCTCTCACTATTTGGATGCATGAGTTTTTCATCAGTTTATATATTGCTGTCTTATCTATCTGGGGTTAGGGATTAGGGGCCTTTTTTATAGGGAAATCCATTTTTTATCTTTGGGATAGATGAGACATTCCCTATACTATATATTTAGTTGATGTCTGTCCTATGTTTTTATTGTGTGTTAATAAAAGTTATATTTAAATTTATTGAGAGTATCATAGGAACCTACTTCTGTGATCCTAATATTTCCCTTTAGGTATTCCTTTCACCATCTGTGACCTGATAGATTTAGGTCTCACCTCTGGGACCTGCACCAGTCTACAGAATGGGGGTCCTCTTACTCTATCCTGCCTGCTGAGATGACCACTCATATCTAAAATGAGAATACTCCTACTCTCTATCTATCTATCTATCTATCTATTTATCTTTTAATCATATTTGCAAAATGTTATAGAATTGTAAGGATATCGGTGAAGAAAGAAATGCGGGAGAAATATATGAATATCCTGTTTAACCCCTTCCCGCCGGTGACATTTTTTGATTTTCGTTTTTTCATTTTTGACTCCCCCCCCCCCCCTTCCAAACCCAAAAAGTTTTTTATTTTTCCGTTCTCAGAGCCATATGAGGTCTTAATGTTTATGGGACAACATTTTTTTTCATGATACTACCATTTATTATTCTGTACAATGTACTGAGAAGCTGGAAAAAAAATTCAGAATGTGGTGGATTTGAAGAAAAAGTGCATTTGTACGACTTTCTTAAAAGGCTTTGTTTTTACGGTGTTCACTCTACAGCCAAAATGACATGTCACCTGTATTCTATGTTTCGGTACGATTCCGGGGATACCAAATTTATATGGTTTTATTGACATTTTAACCCCTTAACAAAAATCCAAAACTGTGCAAAACTATATTTTTTTTAAAAGTCGCAATATTCTGACACCCATAACTTTTTTATACTTCCGTGTACGGGGATGCATACAGCATCATTTTTTGCAGGGCCAGGTGTACTTTTTAGTTATACCATTTTGGGGAATTGCTATTGCTTTGATCAGTTTTTATTCAAATTTTTATCAGAGGCAAAACAGTGAAAAAACGGCAGTTTGGCACTTTTGATTTTTTTTTTCCCACTACGGCGTTTACCGTATGGGAAAAATATTTCTATAGATTTGTAGCCCAGGCATTTTCAGACACAGGGATACCTAATGTGTATGTGTTTCACAGTATTTAACTACTTTTATATGTATTCTAGGGAAAGGGGGGTGATTTGAACTTTTAATATTTTTAATTTTTTTTATATATTTTTTTTTTTTTTACTTTTTTTTTTATTTTACATTTATTAGACCCCCTAGGGGTCTTGAACCCCAGGGGGTCTGATCACTAATGAAATGCATTACAATGTTAATGCATTGCAATGCATTGCAAAAAAACGGCGCTTCTATTGCAGGCTACATAGACTAGCCTGCTGTAGAAGTTAATGAAAGACAGGCCTGGGAGCCTTCACAAGGTTCCCGGCTATCATAGCAAAGGGACGCTGGCCCTGGGAAAATGGCGTCGCCCACGCGCCTCCGGTATAATCAGCTTTGACCGAGGCGAGGCACCAGAGGGGTTAATGCCCGCGATCAATGCAGGCACCAATCGCGGGCATTAGGGCCAGGTCTTTGCTGTATAAAACAGCAAAGACCCGATGGCTATGGCGGCGGCACGACTCCCGAGCGGCCTCCATCTTTAAACACCCGGCATCCACCGTACTATTACGGCGGATGTCGGGAAAGGGTTAAACTGTATAAAATGTGATCCACCATAGTTTACATCCACATTGATTGCATAAAGCTCATCATTTCTTAAATATGTCTATATTGCATAAAAATATGAAACAATATCACTGAAATCTAGATTTAAATGATATATCTATCTATCTATATATATATATATATATATATATATATATATATACCAGTGGGGAAAAAAAGTATTTAGTCAGCCACCAATTGTGCAAGTTCTCCCACTTAAAAAGATGAGAGAGGCCTGTAATTGACATCATAGGTAGACCTCAACTATGAGAGACAAAATGAGAAAACATATCTAGAAAATCACATTGTCTGATTTTTGAAGAATTTATTTGCAAATTATGGTGGAAAATAAGTACTTGGTCACCTACAAACAAGCAAGATTTCTGGCTCTCACAGACCTGTAACTTCTTCTTTAAGAGGCTCCTCTGTCCTACACTCATTACCTGTAGTAATGGCACCTGTTTGAAATTATCAGTATAAAAGACATCTGTCCACAACCTCAAACAGTCACACTCCAAACTCCACTATGGTGAAAACCAAAGAGCTGTGGAAGGACACCAGAAACAAAATTGTAGACCTGCACCAGGCTGGGAAGACTGAATCTGCAATAGGCAAGCAGCTTGGTGTGAAGAAATCAACTGTGGGAGCAATAATTAGAAAATGGAAGACATACAAGATCACTGATAATCTCCCTTGATCAGGGGCTCCACGCAAGATCTCACCCCGTGGGGTCAAAATGATCACAAGAACAGTGAGCAAAAGTCCCAGAACCACATGGGAGAGCTAGGGAATGACCTGCAGAAAGCTGGGACTAACGTAGCAAAGGCTGCTGTCAGTAACACACTACGCCGCCAGGGACTTAGATCCTGCAGTGCCGGACGTGTCCCCCTGCTTAAGCCAGTACATATCCGGGCCCGTCTGAAGTTTGCTAGAGAGCATTTGGATGTTCCAGAAGAGTATTGGGAGAATGTCATATGGTCAGATGAAACCAAAGTAGAACTGTTTGGTAGAAACACAACTCGTCGTGTTTGGAGGAGAGTGAATGCTGAGTTGAATTCAAAGAACACCATACCTACTGTGAAGCATGGGGGTGGCAACATCATGCTTTAGAGCTGTTTCTCTACAAAGGGACCAGGATGACTGATCCGTGTACATGAAAGAATGAATGGGGCCATGTATCGTGAGATTTTGAGTGCAAACCTCCTTCCATCAGCAAAGGCACTGAAGATGAAACGTGGCTGGGTCTTTCAGCATGACAATGATTCCAAGCACACCGCCAGGGCAACAAAGGAGTGGCTTCGTAAGAAGCATTTCAAGGTCCTGGAGTGGCCTAGCCAGTCTCCAGATCTCAACCCCATAGAAAACCTTTGGAGGGAGTTGAAAGTCTGTGTTGCCCAGCGACAGCCCCAAAACATCACTGCTCTAGAGGAGATCTGCATGGAGGAATGGGCCAACATACCAGCAACAGTGTGTGCCAACCTTGTGAGGACTTACAGAAAACATTTAATCTCTGTCATTGCAAACAAAGGATATACAAGTGCATCTCAATAAAGTAGAATATTTTTGAAACGTTCATTCATTTCAGTGATTCAGTAATACAATTCATAATCAGCGTCTTCCATGATTGTGTGTCCTACTGAACCAGACTGAGGGACCATTTAAAGGCTTAGGAAACCTTGGCAGGTGACACTCTGAATTTATAATACTGAACTTTTTTACAATATTCTAATTTTCTTAGATTTTGGTGTTCATTACCTGTAATCCATAATGAACATTTACAAAAATAAAACACTTGAAATAGAACACTCTGTGTGTAAAGAATCTAGAAAATATAGGAGGTTGCTTTTTTAATTTAATTACTGAAAGAAAGAAATGTTTCAAAGATATTCTAATTTATTGAGATGCACCTGTATAACAAAGTATAGAGATGAACTTTTGTTATTAACCAAATACTTATTTTCCACCATAATTGTCAAATAAATTCTTCAAAAATCAGACAATGTGATTTTCTGGATTTGTTTTCTCATTTTGTCTCTCATAGTTGAGTTCTACCTATGATGTCAATTACAGGCCTCTCTCATCTTTTTAAGTGGGAGAACTTGCACAATTGGTAGCTGACTAAATACTTTTTTTCCACATGACTCCTTCATGCAATATTTAAAGAATCATGTGATTAAAGACATCACTTTTTTCAATTTTTCAGATGATTTTTTTTTTTTTAAGTTAAATGGGAGAAATAAAGATTTTTATTACATAATGTACATAAATTCTTACATGTCAGACAATGTACATTTATATTTACAGCCAACAAGAAATGTAATGTACATTTTATACTATGTTGCTACTTATTATAAACTAGTATATAACTACTTATAATAGCAATATAAAAATATAAATAAATCACACATTTAAAGCAAGAATGAATCAAGAAAGCACAATGATGTAAAGTTATTTTATGTAAGATTTTGGCAGAAACATTATAACATTTTGTAATCCAACCCTTCTGTGAGGAAATATGTTTATTTTCTAACAATTTTTTACCTGTAATGTGACAATGAGTAGGACTTAACTGAACCAAAGCCATTTAACTCTTGCAGTAAAAAGCCCATCAGGCTTTCCTTAAAGCAAAATCCTTGGCTTGTCGCTCACCCATTATATATTTAAAATGGTAATTCTCATTTATCTGTAGTTACATAGTTAGTACAGTACTGAACAGAAAATACATCTGTCTATCAAATTTACTCAGGGGATGTAGAATGAGGAGGCCTTATTGGTTTTACTGTGGAGACAAGACTGGTCACAAGCAGAGACATTACAGTAAGTGCAAATCCATTAAAGAGAACCTGTCAATTTTGTGCACATGTCTGTTTTAGTAAAATTATTTTATTTCCCACAGTATTACAATTCTGGAGTATTTTGTCTCATAACAGTGTTCTGCAATTGTTCTGGTATTCCTCTATGAAATTTAGGAATAAATGAATGTATTTATAGACTGGGTGTTACCAGTAAAGGATGTGTCCCTACACAGAGATATTAGTAAAGATGCTCCAGAATTGTCACTTAATGAGGAATGCATGTACAGTACTTTATTATTAAAACAGACATGTCAGAAGTGGTGGGAGATCCCTTTTGAGTAAAGCTTAAATATTGTTGATTCAGGCTCATTAGATCTCAACCATGCACGATAAGGATATCATGGTTCTATAGATTAAGGTTTGGTGAGACTCTCGTGAGCAATAGTTATTTTAGACAACACAAAACCTTCTTAAAACAGAAGTTATAAGTATGGTAGATACTGTATGTACAGTAAATATTTGGTTGAACATTTAATGAAATCACAAAAGGATCAATATTAATCAACATTGCTCAAAAGTACATTCAAGCTACCAAATAAAAAGCATATAAATGTGGCAAAATTCTGTCAGGAAAATTATTAATATACAAACAGACTGATTAAATAAGACCCAAAGATTTATTTTGACATACTCATATTTACATTTTAATGCATGTTATATAAAAAATATTTACATGTCAATCTGAATTGATTACTTCAATAAGCTGATAACATATATTTTACTGTAATATAATATTTATTGGTTATTTCAATACCATTCTTAAATATTTCTATCAAAAATAGCATAACTTCTGTATTATATTTACATGAACTGTTTCTTTTCTGGATGATTCCTTTTGCAATAAGTGGGAAATGATGGGAGTTCTTATCATAGTTATACCATTGACTTGAACGGTGTTATTTTTCTATGCCACGTCTCTATGAAAATGAAAGAACAAAATAATATCCAAAGTAAACTAAAAAGAGCTTTTAGAGCTAATTTTGTAAGTATGGATAAGATTAGTTGTCATCTGTCAACAAATCATCACCCATAACTTTTTACAAAAGATCCCATATATCTTAAGCATTCCCTAAAGGAACTTACAGTGATTTCTATAGTATTTCTGAAAGGCACAATGATGGAAGTTATAATATTGTGGGTCTATTTTTTGGGAGAACGTTACCAAAATTTATGTTTGAAATATAATGTGTAAGACCAAGTTTTTATGGTGAATTTTTTGTTTATTACTTTTTTGCTAGTCGTTTTTTCTAGCCATTGGTTAAAGGGGTACAGAGATCCCTTAAAAAAACACCAAAGAAAGTGCCATACCTAAAACATACTGAGGGGCATTTATTGCATTATCTATGCCAGTTTACTGGGTGATAATGTGGCCAGTCTTTGCACATGAATCTGTGTTGCGCCAAAGTTGCGCTATATTCCCTGTTCTTCTCTTTGCTCATCACTTTCTGTAAATGTAGATGGAGCAGGGCAGAGAGTAGTCCCAGGGAAACGACACCTGTTCCCGAGATATTTATTGTAACTCACGCCAGAAAACTAGCATGAGTTATTACAAAATATATGCTGTTTGTCATTCTGGTGCAAGTGCGTGTGCCTCTTGATAATTCAGGCGTTCCTCTCGTCAATCAGGTACTTTATTAAGATTGGTGTAGGAATCGCCAGTCTTAATAAATTCCCCCCACTATGTTTAAAAAAAAAAAAAGCCACTGAGCCAAAAACCCACCACAAACAAAAAGATATTGGGACAGATTTACCATTGAAACTGAGGCAGAATTCTAGTGCAGTTAGCTCCAATAAACTGTCTTACATACTTTACACCACATTTATTAACAGTTTAGACACTTTCAGACAGTTTTTATACCTTATATGACAAGTGAGTAGAGGTCATCAATAAGGCGTGAGGGTTTCTAGAAAAGGGAGTACAGTTTAAGATGTGGTGTAAAGTTAGACTAGACAGTCTAACAGTGCACCAGATTTTTCATCCTGCATTAGTCAGTTTGATAAATCTGATGCATTTTCAAATTGTGTAGTCTAAGTTTGCACTGTCTAAAACTTAGGCAGTATTTAGTTTATTTCTGGCAAGGGTGACTAGTAAATCAGATGATCAGTGAGGATGCCAGGTGTGAGACCCTCATCAATTTGATATTGCATGGCATTTTATAAATGTTAAGTGTTCATATAATTTCTTCTAGGGTAGAATATGTTTGCCCACAGATACTTCATATAGTAGAACAAAGAATGTGTTATGGTTTTCTAACACCGGTTAGCATGATCGTAGTGATAGTCCATTTAATTTCAGCCTACTGTTACCCCACAGGGGCAATATGGAGGAAATAATAAATGAAGACACTTTTCTTGATTGTGCTGGAACTAAAAGGGGTGATCCAGTTTTTTAAAAAATATGGGCCAAATAACAGGAAGCATCAATACAAAATACTTCCTAATATTTATCCTGTTTAAATTTGGTACAGTTTATCTGATTTATTTTTAGGTCATTAACCACAGCTGTGATGTTTAGTTTGTCAGCTCACTACCTCTCCTTGTGAGAAGTTCAGACAACAAACAAAACATCACAGCAGCACGTGATCTCCTTGCCCCTTGAAGTCACTCATAGGAGTGAATTGTCACCTGGTCAGATATGCGGAGGAGAGAATGGACTGAAGAAGTGAGACACTAGACAGACACTGTGACACAAAACATACCCTGTAGCAGGGAGGGAATTTGCACACAGGGGAGAGTAGAGAAGGGAGAGGTGCAAAGAGGGAGAGCAGAACAAAGAATCATGGGAAATGTAGTTTGTCCACAGAGTCACTGCATGTAAATAACAGTACAAGAAGCAGAAAGTAAAATAAAGCCAAGCAAAGGGTGCACAAGGAAAGTATTTAGCATTTCTGTGGATGCATTTGCAGTTTATTTTTGGAAGCTAGATAACCCATTCAATAATACATGTCAGCAAAGGCTTGCTGATCAGTCTCTATCTACACTCTTTACTCTGCAGCGTTGACACAGCAGTCATGAAGCATTTGTTTCTTTGTATGTTTTTAATTTGTTATGGATAGCCATTTTTAGATTTTGGGCACATTTTGGGTGGACTGTCATTTTATGTCAAAATGAGCTGCAGGATGATCATGAATATATAATAACTGTTTTTGGTATATTATTTTGTGGGAAACTACTTGGATACACAAGTCTAGTAGGTCAGAAGAACCTATCACCTTAACATTAGTTTCTACTGTCTATCAGGTTGCAGGTAAATGCCATGAACTTCATGGTTATCCATTACTGACATAAACGAAAAGCATAAGGGGGCCCTCTATACTGAGATACTGGAAAACAAGGGGCCCATAACTGTTCTTGCATAGGGGTCCTCCATCATCCAGTCTATGTAATGGTCAAGATTGAGGATGTGTAAATACAGTCTTACAGGTGGTGTGTCATGAATACAACCTCTTCTGCAGCACTGAGGTCTAGCCATACAAAAAACCCCATCTGTAAGCTCACTTTTCTACTCAGTTTCCCTGTAATGGGTGCTACAAGAAAAATCTAGTATTGTAAGTAGAATAGATACAAATAGAAAGTGCAAGTGACCACCTTCACCAAGGTGGAAGCTTAGTGGCATCCCACTCTGACTCATAGGGAGGGATCCCAAGTGTAGGACCCTCCTTTAAAAAGTATGTAGTCAATGTAGTTACTTCAATCTTAAAAACTACCCATTTCCTGTAAACTTTGAATCAAAAGGGAGATGAAATGTAAAGTTTTTAATAATCCTAAATATTGTCTAGCTCCAAGGAATTTGTCATAGACTGACATTTCTCAGAGCAAAGATGAAAGACCAAGAGTTGGTTTTTGGAATGTAAAGATGTGTATTTTGTACTTTCTGACTATTAACGCATGTGAAAGGAGGACATTAAAGAAATGGGACATAAAAAGGATTGATGCCTTTGAACTATGGTATTGGTGAAAATTGCTGTAGGATGTGTAAAAAAAAAAATAAATCGTTACAAACATTTGCCTTATTCTTGCATTTACAGCACCTATAGTTAGAACTATTTAACAAATGTGCAAAGACTCAATAAATTGTGCATTGATGTAATTTACAAGATTATAATAATATAAATAAGTTGATAAAGAGGCTATAAACCCGAACAGGAGACAGGAAATCAGAATTACTGTTCATATGGTCAACAGGAGTTAAAATCGACTTGACAGAGCATGAAAGGATGCATGTCAGAAAATAAATAAATAAATAAATATAAATATATTCAAAGATGCTACTAAAAGTGATAAGGCTGCAGTAACTTCTCAATTCTTTTCATAACTGAAAATTGTTATCTCTACTAACAATGAAGAATAGCACTTATCTTGATATGCATTATGTAACCATGGACACAGTAGTAATTTATAGCCTCTTCCACAAAACAGAATTTGAACATTGTTAAAGGGAACCTAACACCTTCCCCAATCATATTCAACTTTCACACCTGTTACAGAGCACAATACAGGGCTAAACAACATACTTCTGTTATGTATGTCACCTTTGTACATTAGGAGAAAAACAACTTTGAACTCTTATGCAAATGAAGCAGTTGGTGCACTGGGGGCAGGCCTTCAGCTACCTGGAGCACTTCTCTTGCCACTCAGACCCCTACTACCTTCTGCATTCGACACCCATGCAGTGAGAGTTGATCCTCCCACTGTTACATCACCCATCCTCATTGAGCAGCAAGTTCTCCCAGTGATGAAGGCCCGTCCCCAGTACACCAACTGTCTTGTATAAGACTTTAAAGTTGTTTCTTACCAAATTACAAAAGTGACATACATAATAAAGATATGTTGTTTATCACTGTAACATGATATGTAATACGATGGCTGCAGCTGAATGTTCTTCAGGGTGATGATAGAATCCCTTTAGGATTGAGTGGGGTATTCTGAACTGCCAATACACTATTAATATAAAGAATTAATGAAAAAAAAAAACTGCAGCATTTTATTAGAGAGGTGGACAATAATTTGCCAAAATAAAATATTCTGTAGGATGATGCTGGGGTGGGGTGTAACTATACAAAAGTTAGTTACAAAAAATAAGCATATTTCCTCTTTTCTCCTGTTGGGGAATGAATCCAACAATCTGAATATAGGTATGCATGTTTCATTACATATACCTGTAGTAAATAGGTATCAACACTTGCAATTTTTGAAGAAAAAACTAATTTGGACAGTATTTTTTTATGTTAGATGACATGTTGATCTATTCTGTTATGCCATCAATTTTAGTAAAAGCAAAATTAGCAAAATTAGAATATTTTGGAAACGTTCATTCATTTCAGTAATTCAGTAATACAATTCATAATCAGCGTCTTCCATGATTGTGTGTCCTACTGAACCAGACTGAGGGACCATTTAAAGGCTTAGGACACCTTGGCAGGTGACACACTGAATTTACAATACTGAACTTTTTTTGCAATATTCTAATTTTCTTAGGTTTTGTTTTTCATTACCTGTAATCCATAATCAACATTTACATTTGCACACTAGAATCTTATATCTTTGTGGCGGATTCAGTCCACACCATTTACTAATGGGTCATTGGGTAGCTATTTACTATGCAAGAGCATGTGTTGCCAGCTTGTGACTAGTGGCTAAGAGTCTCACATACCATATTTATGTCCCGCAATGGTTTGTCATACAGTGAGCACTCTTTAGAATGATACATTTGGATTTAACTGAAACCAAAATTCTAGTATACTAGTGAAATACAAAGTGGACCAACATCCTAGACATTGTTATTAAATGTAGGTACAGATATCAAATTCCATATAGCTGTACATGCTGCAATAATTGTTTCAATTTAATGTCATGGTGCCCTGCATAGAAAGAGTGATTATTGCTGTTCTTTATGTATTGTACAAATGGTGTTAGTGACTTATGCAATTTCATGACTATAATTTTACCAGAAACTTTAAGTATTCTTTTTTTTTATGATATATAGATGTAGCAAATGTTAAAGGGGTTATCCAGCTTACTAAAATTATCTGTTAATGCATCCACAGCAATGCTACATACTTACTGTAAGACTCTATTAGATGTCCTGATATTCAGGGCAAATATCGGTAACAAGTGATTCTAGGAATTCCCTTTCCCAATACTTTCTTTGTCTACTTTCACTGCTGAACAGCTGATCAACAAGCGAACTCTCATTTCCCAAATCCCTGACCATGACCAGCTATTGGCCATATCATTAACAGGACTGCATCAACTGTAGCTGTGTCTTTAAGGATGCAGATTATCAGCAGGACATTGCCCTTTGTAATAAGGATCTGCTGCTGATGCTCAGTACAGCCTATTGGCCATTCACTTTGCATCGACTGTGTAATTATGCAGATGATTTTCATTAAAAGGATTCAACTACCACTTTTAGCTAAGCTTTTTTGTTTGGGGGGAAGCTACTTTTTTTGTTTAATATGCCAAATATATAATAAAAATGTGAAAGGAGCAATTTTAGCCAAAGACCTAATTCAGACAGCCATATTTCATCCACTGCATCCACTTCATAAGTCCCAACCCATCCACAAGTATGATGAGCTGAACTTAAGGCAACATAGATCCCTATAATGTTATTAGCTAGAGTGGGTAGACACATGCTCAGGCCGTGACTTGTGGCAGTAATATGGAGATTACGACTGATAACTCCCATTGAAGTAAATGGGAGGCAGAAAATTTCTGTTAGCTTCAAATACCCTTATTAAACTACCTGGTGGGGAAGCTCCACCATCTATTACCACAAACTTGATCTGACCCTGTCTCCTGTAGCCCTGCTACATGCATGACTATATATTTCAAGCAATCTACATTTTTATAAGCACATGTAAGTAAGGTAGATGTGGGAGATTTGACTTTTTGTCCCTGTTGATGCCTGGAATCAAAGACACTTCAGTGGAGAGAAAAACAGCTCTTCTATATTTGCCTCATATACATGTCTCATACACGTTAGGGGCAGACATTCTGTTTGGATACATGGGTTAAATAACATACAGTTACCAAATAGAATGTCTAGCAAAAGAGCACATACAGATGTAGCAAAGGTTAACATGGCTCATAAAGACACTGGCACAGAGTGTTGACTTGACTTTCTCAATGGCTTTTCAGTGCCTTTTGTTGTCTTCTGAGATAGGAAATCATGGCACAGAAAGTTATGAAGCTGCAGGAAGTCAAGTCAAACAGTGCTATATCTGTATGTAAGGCAGATGTATCATAGTTTTGTCCCCACAAATGGAACTTTGTGACTGCAAGCAGACACTTCCATGGAGACAAATTCAGCTCTGCTACATTTGCCTCTTATGTGATCAACATTCAAGGACATTATCACTATTAGGCTGAAGTACTGTCACATATGCTTCAGGGGATTCTGTTAGGAGCCTTTATTACATATTCTGTAAAAAAAAAAAAAGAAGTCATGGACAAAATAGCCCTGTGCTGTGCTATTGCATTAGGCAATGTCAAATGGCATATGTCAGGCACCATTACTACAGTATTCGTCAAGGATCGTGCACTGTCAATTTTGTAAGTTTTATGTTCCCATTATGGAGCACAAAAATGGTCAAAATGCTGAAAATGTGAAGGTAGTCATGATGGGGCATCCAGGAATAAAGAAGGGGCAGTGTTCCTTTGTAATTTACTTACACTATGCAGCCAGAGGCTGTAAAACATTGACTGGTGCTGTGGTAAGATTTAATTCACACGTCAGTGTTTTGGTCATTTTTCTGCATCAGCATTTGTAAGCCAAAACCAGAAGTGAAGACCTCACAGATATAAGGTATAATGTAAAGATTTGTAGCAGTTTGTGATTTAGGACTTATGCACACAACCATGTGTACTGTCAATATGCCGGCAGTGTTTTTCACGGCTAGCACACTGATCCATTTATTTCTATGGCCCCATACACACGACTGTGTATTTTCACAGTCCGGCGTATGGGGCCATGAGCCATGAGCAAAACTCAGGAAAGGTCCCATTCCTGTCTGTTTTGCAGACCATGCTCACTGGCTTCAATGAATGGGGCCGTGAAGGAACGGGTAGCACACAAATGTCATCCATTTGCCGACCATACCTTTCAATCACAGCCCAGTGACACACACACACTGTCGTGTGCATTTTGCCTTAAACCCACTAATGATTTTGGCATACAATCACAGGTGCAAAATACTTACTAAAACACTAACATGTGAATAAAGACTGAGGTTGAATATCCTTTCCGAGCAGTGATGTTGCTTTGCTCCACAAGTCACTCTCACCTCCAACATGTGCCTAGGTGGCAGTAACTTTGAGAGGCAGAGGGCGCACTAGCTCTGCAGCATGTTATTCAAAGATGGGGCTTTGAACGAAGGGCAGAGGATGCTGGAGTGGGCAGACTGGGCTTTGAGGTGTAGCTTTGGTGTTCACTGGGAAGAGTCATGAAGCAGTGAAGGGCTACATCTGCTGTCACGTGACACAAAAATACATTTCAGAAAGAGCATGGATTTTAAACAGCATGTTAAAAAGTACACTTCTGACATAGCTATATGCAGTTACTTGGGACATATTTTTGGACTATATAACCATTTTATAATTTAACATGTAGTGTGTTAAATGTCAACATTTGTATTGACCTGATAAATGGACATTGCTTACTATTAGGCCGGTTGCAGACGACCGTGTGCATTTTGCAGTCCGCAAACTAGTAATCAGTGTTCCTTTTTTGCGGACAGTGTCATCAGTGTGTCTTCAGTATCAGTGGTGTATGTCCGCAAAAACAAAGTGTGTGATCAGTGAGTGATCCTAGTTCGCGGATCCAGCAAAAAAAAAAAAAAAACACAAGAGACATCTAATGATGTCCCTAGCTTGTCCGCAATAACGGAGGGCACACTGATGACACACGGAGTACTTCAGTGTGCCGTCCTTGGTTTTTAGTCTCCCATAGGCTTCTATGGATGAGTCCTTTCTGCAAACACTGAACAGAAAAGGACCTGTTCTATATTTTGTGGTACCGATTCTCGGCCCGCACACTGATCAATGGAAATCACGGTCGTGTATATGTGCCCATAGAAATGAATAGGTCAGTGAGCTATCTGGGAAAAACACGGATAGCGCACTGATCTCACCCACGGTCTTCTGCAAGGGGCCTAAGTCTGAATGGAAATGCACTGAAGAGAGCAACACTGTCCAGATTTTTGAGGCAGAACCTGCTTCAAAAAACACCTCCCAATTCTCCCATTCATTTCAATTGGAGTCAGGCAGGTTTTTTACTCTAGCTGATTTTTTTTTCAGATTTTTCAGGACCTATCTTCAGATGGATTTCCCCTTGCTAAGTCCATTGAAATGATTAGGAGGCAAAAATAGTTGCAAAAAATAAACGCTAGTTTTTTTTCTGCCTCTTCATTTCAATGGGGTTTGCAAGGCAGAATCTGCCTGAAGATAGGTCATGACATTTCTTTTTTTCCTATAGGTGAAAAATGAGCTAGATGAAATCTTCTACTGATTCCCATTGAAATAAAAGGGAGAGTTGGGTGGTGGTTTATCAGGTAGATTTTGAGGCGGATTCCACCTGCAAAAAACTGTGTGAAAATACCCCAATAATGGAGAATGTTACTTGGCTATGTAATACATAGCTGGCCATCATTTGAATGGGTACCATATTATACTACATTTCCAGTGCAGCAACTGAAATAAGTGGAGCTTTCCTTGATGATACCAGCTGATCACCAGGAACTTCAGCTGCAAAGTGATCAGCTGAGTCCTATAGGGTCCACCTTCAAAGAAAGGGAGTGTGATGATTTTAGCTAAAAGAAAGTCGGGCATTGTAAGAAAACCCTATGTACAGGAAAGGGGACCTTAGAAAGACAATCAAACCATTAAGATTAAAGCATACTAAGATGTTATAAAGTATCAATTTGTCTAATAAATACATCTACAACATTGCTGCTTTAACAGAGACCTTAGGTTTACCTAAGGGAAAATGATTATTTTGCAAATACAATATGCGGGCAGTAAATCTGTTTGAGCCTCATCATGTGTCTGTAATAGGTATCCATCTTCTCAACTCCAATCCCTCTTATTGTTTCCAGTTATACAGAGATTTTATATCAAATCCTAACACTATCATACCTAACCCTGACCTTTATTATGTCTGCCTAAACCTCTTCTCTGATCTCTAGGTATCAACCTGTAACCAACCTCAACTCTGACTTTGAGCTTTCTCTCTCTACAACTTCAATCACCATCTCATACTGTCATAACCAGAATAGAAGTATCCATGACCTCTGTCTTTTCCCCCGTTCTCTGCAATCCCCCCCTCATGCCATTTGCCGCTTTATGAACTTTAAGGCTAAGGCCCCACGTTGTGGAAACACAGCTTTTTTTGTTGCAGAGTTTGTTGTGGTTTTTTTATCCAAAGCCAAGCATGGCTACAAAAGGAATGGGAAATATATAGGATCTTTTTATACTTCTAGCTTCTGCTCAACCCACTCCTGGCTTTGGCTCAAAACACCGCCTCAAAATCTGCAACAAAAAAAGCTGCGGTTTCGCAACGTGGGGCCTCAGCCTAAGGGTATGTCCACTTAAGACATATACTGTACATCTGTTTGTGATGTCCTTTTTGCATCCATTTCTTCTCTGTTTTTGATGGCCAAGTGTCATCTGTTTTGCATCCATTTTTAATGGCCCTTTAAAAAGACAGATGTATTTCATTGGCCTCTCCTTTTTGACCCATCCCACTGATCTGTTTTTTAACTTGAACATCAATTTACATCCATTAAAAACGGTATCCATTTATTTCTGTTGGATAAGTGTGTCTGTGAAAATGGGCAAAGAAAGAGCATGTCTGTTTTTTTAACTGACCGTTTTTCCTGTCCATCAGAAAAAATGAACATGTAAAAACAATCAGTAACTCATTGTTTTTAAAATGGTCATGTGACAGCTGTTAAAAAAGCGGCCACCACAGGGTTGTGTGAATAAGGCCTTACTCAGCAGAATGTCTGTGGTGGCAAAAGAACACACCAAATGGTGTGATTTTTGTTGCAGAATCCATTGTGCTATAAGTAAACAAAATAAAAAAAATGAATAATTGTGGAATTGGTGCAAGTTTGCAGAAGATTTCCACCTGTGCAGTGCAAAGGATCAAATCCTTGATGAAAGCCTGCACCTTATATTTGTGGCTTTAAAATCTAAACTTCAGGTCATTTTTTGAGGTTCTGCTGCGATTTTTTTTTTTCATTATTTACTTTACTGCTGCTGTAAATGAGGGTTTTTCAGCAGCAACTCTGTGGTGGGAAAGTATATGTGGACATACCCTTAGAAGTGCTCTTAAAATTAATTTTGTTCTTGCTATACAAGCAACCAAGCTGGCCTAATGTCTGTATGATTGCAGTAATGTACAATGATACTTCCTGTATGTTCTACTATGCAAGTTAGAATACAACATGATGACACTATAGAAATAAAGAATAATAATAACAGTAATACAATTGCTAGAATATTGCTCAGTCAGTGCTTGCTTTTGGGTGTAGGTGATAATTCAGTATGTGAACATGTTCCTTTAATGTAAAGGATATGTCATAGATGGATTACATGTAGAACTTAATGTTGCTGCAGTGAGTATATGTTATACAGTGCTTCATCTGGACACTACAATTTTATTTACACAGTGCTTCACCTGAACACTTCTATGTTGCTTATCTTGATCAATGGTCTTGCACTATCTTCATGATAGAGGTATAGGACAGATATAGATTATGAGAAAATACTGTATATGCAATACATCATAATACTATCCATGATGTAATAGAATGATATAAATCCGTAACAGCAGTAAATATAATGAATTATGGATGTCTCCTACATTGCATGGGTTGTCAGATGATTGCATCAGTCCTTCCCATGTCTGAAATCAAAAGCTGCATATATGTCAGTTAGTGGTAAATCAATAGGAAATATCTATTGTAGGTGTGCTCAATATATTTACAGTGTAACATAGATGTCTGACAACATTTACTGCATACAATGCCTTCAAATGCATATCATGTTAAACCATACATAACCACTGCAATAAAACCCAACAAGCCTTAGTAGAAAACGGTTGCATACACAGTAATTCAATAGTCAATCTTAATAGCCGACCACAAACTGTTTTAATACAAATACATATTGTATGCCTATATGTGTTCTATATTGCTTCACCCTGGGTGCATAATATCCTTTGTATGGAGATAGCCGAGATGCCATTGATCACAGAGCGATTTATTCATAAATTCTGTTGCAATGTTAAAATCCATTGGGATTTTTCTTCCTCTAATTAGTTTTCAGATTTCCTACAGAAGTTGATGCTAAATTGTCTGCAGACAAGACTGTCAGTCATTTGTGCTGCATCTGGACTCGAACTGCTGACGATACAAATCTGGAATCAGCTTAATGAGTCCGCTCTATGGCGAGTCAATTACATGAATATCAGACGAGCGTCCCCAAATGCTGCATCTGCATTGCCCAAACTGACTTCTAATTTACCGAAGGATTAGGTGGCACATAAAAAATACATGCATCCTTGAGCAGCAGATTTAACCACCTACCACCCACAAAGCCAATTAATAACACCTCCATATACACAGGAATCCACTGACAACTGATATTTGGAAACATTTCACTTTAATACTGAAAAATATGCCATTATAAAATTTTTGAATATACTGAATTTTCAACATTATCCTTTCGTTTGTCATGATAACCTCCAGACTTAATTTTAGGTTGATTATTTTCCACCCTAAGCTTTAGAATGACAATAATTCGTCATGCTCATCTGCATCTGATAACCTCTGAATGTTTACACTGTAACCATAATAAAAAATAATAATAATAATTATAATAATAATAATAACAACCGATAACCATTATACATTCAGAATGGAAATGCATATGTAGATACTGTATGTTGGAAAATGAACACCAGGTTGTTTGCATAAAATTAAAAAGAAAAGGAATAATGGAACTATTCATGCAAACACATATTAAATAAAACAGTACAGTTATTATTTTTCTCTTTTTTTTTCCCCCCACAGTAAACTTATGGTCTATACTGCGTTATCCATTACAAAAGATAGAGCAATGGCACTTTAAGTATACCGAGACTGTATAGAGAGATTTGGAGAAGATGAGATTTATGGGTGACTCAGGTTAGGTCTCCAGTTCACTTGAGCACCCCAGGGGTACGTTGTATCCATGCGAGCCATGCAGCACTTGGTTTCACTAGTCACTTATTTACATTACATTCATGCCTTCGTGCAATGTTCCCACTTCTGCACCAACACAGCAGGAACAGACGCTGCATGATTAGTAGCCCCCATTACTCCAACCTTGTTCCTCCTGGAACACAACCCCCTCTAAAGGAATGGCTGGTTACCCCATCAACTTCTCAGGTAGCACAGCTGGCTGACTGGTACTGGATGTGTCTTTTCCCCAATGTTTTCATTATTCATGGACATCAGTGTTGCTTCACAATAAGGTAGCATTGAAACAAACCCTGTTCATGGAAATGGCACAATTGTAGCGAATGTTACAGCAGTGCACAATAATTTTGTGTCCTTAGTGTTTGGAATATGTGATAGCTCCGGGTTGCAGTATTTATTTGCCATTATTAAACCCTCCCCTCACACCCACCCCTTCCCATGCTAGCACATCTAGTCTGACAGTGAATGAGACCCACAATCATATACTCTATGAGTGCCATCTGCATTGTAAGGGCCATTATGCCAGTAAGAAGAATCGCATACTGTCTGCAAGGAATTGATTTCTGAAGCAGATGAGTTGGCATCCCTTCTCTTCGATCTTTTCCTGTTTCTAAGGATAAATACGAGCATGCCAACTACTGTGAAGGCAGAGGTGACAAACACCAACAAGAGCCCTGGTACTAGCACAGAAATAGATACCCGGCTGGTCTCTAGGTAGGAATTGGGATGAGTATTGGTCTCTGCAAGGCCAGTGCTATTTTTATTAAGAGCATTGAGAGTTGGGGAAATTTTTGCATACAGCAGTGGACACATCATGTCATTAGAAAGAAATCTGAAGTCTTTTCCCCAGAATTCTTCTGGGAAATAACATTTGAGATCACTTACAATTACCTCGGGGCCAAGTCGTTCTGCCCATTGTTTGAAAGGCACATTATTGCAGGAGCAGTCCCACTGGTTGCCATGAAGATCTATCTGTATGATAGAGGTGAGCTGATCCAATACCCCTGCCACTGGAAGATACATAAAGTAATTATTGTGAAGACTTAATTTGGAAAGACTGACACCAGCAAACACATCCACAGGTAGAGACTTTAGAAGGTTGTTGTTGAGGATCAAAATCCTGAGGTTGGGCATAGGATTGAATGTGTTTGGCAGGATCAGTTGAATAAAGTTAAATTCCAGATTGAGATATTCCAAGCTTTGCAGGCCAGTGAATTTATCCGGTGTCAGGGTATCTATACAGTTTTTATCCATGTACAGCCATCTTAGATCAGTTAAGTTCTGAAAGGTGTTATTCTCTACCATACCTATGTTGTTATTTCCTAGATCCAGTAAAGTTAAATTTCCATAATCCAGAAAGTTGGATTTTTTAATAGTATGGATTTTATTTTCTCGCAGGAATAATTCCTGCACATTAGGTGGTTTGGGTTCCAGATCAGAAAGACTCTTGACATTTTTGTTACTGCAGTCTACTTTTAAGCCAGTGCCAATTATTTGCTTACCGCAACTGCAGGCAGCTGGGCATACAATGGTTTGATTTGGCTTATCATTGGAATTTGTTTCTGACATGACAGCTGTAGGTCGAGTTTTTAGTTGCCAGTTCCCTGGTATCTTGGTTCCTCCACTTACAGAGGAACCCTGGGTGGCAGAGTCATCTTGGCCATTGACTTTAAAGGGGGTTGGGATTGGACCAGGATCACAGGTCTCATCTTGGGCAGGAGGGGCAGCTAGACTAGAATCAACTGCATTTTTTAAGGGGCACAACTCTTGCTCTGAGGTCTCATTTAAATCATTGCCCTGCAATCTAGTGGGAGCTTCACAAATCACCCTACCGATCAATGCATTCTTTGGGATATTTTCTAGCCACTCCTTTAGAGATAACAGATCACAACTGCAGTCCCAAGGGTTATCCTCCAGAAGGATTTCAGCTATACCTGGGATCTGTTCCAAGACCCCCTCGTAGGGCAAGGTTTTAACTCTGTTTCCCCGGAGATCCAGATGTGTGATTGGCACATACTGGAACACATTAGTAGGTAAGGTGCTAATGAGGTTGTCATTTAAGATTAAAACCTCTAGCTTGTTCAGGTCCCTAAATGCTCCTGGGTCAATGTCTCTTAACAGGTTAAAATCTGCCTGGAGATATTCCAGATCATCTAGTCCCAGGAATGTGTGTCTTCTGAACGATTTGATCTTGTTGTTATTAATGTGCAAACGTTTTACCAGTTGCAAGCCCAGAAAAGCACCAGGGACAATCTCATGCAAGCCATTGTTCTCCATGTGTAGACTGACTGCATTGTAAAAGTTAGCAAACTCATTAGGGAAAAGCCTTGTCAAAGAATTCCCATGCAAAAATAGATGATAGAACTGGGAAGTGGGAGCAGAGAAATGCTGGAGGTTGGAGAATCCCTTCTTTTCGCAGTCTACGTGCAGATCCCCTTCTACCTCGTTACAAGAACAAATCCTTTCTTTACACACGTCTCTTGTAACGTTTCCAGCAGCCAAACAAAGAGATATCTCCAGCAGCAGAATCCAAAGCAGCATTTTTAATCAGAGCAATGCATTCCCGATCTCATTGCAATGTGTTAACAATCCATCTCCAACAGAGATCTCAGGGACTGAGCAGCTAAAGAAAGCAGCAATAAAATACCTGATCTGAAGATGCCGGCTCTGCCCTCGTCTCCTCCACTGCAATAATCCCAGACGCCAGTCAATAATAATATATCCACAGATTATAGTCACCTAGGATGGAGCATGTATGCAGCAGTAAACATCCAAGGGCTGAAAATCAGGCTTCACTAACTGTGCTGTGTCCTTTACCAGTCCTCAGCCGTGCCATGTTGCAGCCAGACAGGCAGGGAGATAGATGCTGAAGCAGGTTTCTCTCTTATGCCTTGATTTAGGATTTTTTTTTATAGCAGGCTGCTGCTCTCTATTCCACTGTAGGTAACGCTCATCCCCAGTGTGTGCTGTCCACAGCTTGATGGTGCTGAAATCACGCCCCAGCCTAGCACTGCACGTCGAGCCAATGGCGCTGTGAAATTTCCGCAATCGCTGCGTTTTTCAGCTTTCTTTAGTCTCTGGATTACCATCCACACTGCTGCTGTGTGTGTGTCTATGTCTATGTGAATGTGTGTGTGTCTGAGGGAACCAGTCAGTTGCTAAGAGGCTCTGTTCGTTCCAGCCTGGTGCACTCTGAAAGATCTGACACCCTCTGCTGAGCTGCAGTGGCAAAAATCCATTTGCTGAAGGAATGCTGGAAAAAATCAATCAATGCACAGGGCAAGCGTTAAAAATGTTGGTATTAAAGACCGACGATCTAGTGACTCGGCTGCTGGAGAAGTTTAGAGACTGACTATTGCCTCTTGATTTCATGTGATGTCACACACACGCACACACAGGCGCGCACACTGGTTGTAGCTCTGTGTATAAACACACAACATTGTTAGATGCTGCATGGTGTGTACGTGTGCATGTATATTTTTCACACCAATTACATCATCAATTCTCAATGTCTATTTTACTAATGAGGGTAGAGAGTAAAGTGTGGGGGATAAAGGGTGTGGAGCTAAAATATAACTTTTATTATGGAAATTAAAATATAGTTACTCTTATGCTTAAATTAAATTGATGCTAATAATTGCCACCAAGATATGGGCAATTATTTGTGAAAACCCTGGATCTGCCTGGGTTAAGTGTTCACTATATAATCCTAAACCTTTATTTCTATTTTTTTTGTGCAGCAAAGGGTCAATAATGTTATACCTTGTGCCCCCTCTATTCTTGTTCACTTGTCTGTTAATAAACTATAGTGTGGTTGTGGTATTTGATTTGTTGTTTCTTATTTTTTATTCTTATATGTTGTTTGACTGTTGCCCCCAGCTTACTCCTATTAACTCTATTCTTATTTCCATCGTTTTATTTCAGAGTTTCTATTCCCTGCATCAGGGGTTAATTACCCTCTGTCTAAATTCCTACAATGCAGGGAGATACACACAGTGTCTCTGTGGGGGATAATTTATCACACTGCCAGCCCTGTGTGGCTACAGCTTATTTAAGCCATGCAGACAATTCCAGGAAGCTGGTCTCAGTATGCAATGACCATGCTCCCTCTCGTTCTGCTTGAGCAGGATCTGTGCTGTCTTTAGGTGGTGGATCTGATCCATATATTGCTGGACTGTGGGGTATTATGGGGTACCAGATGGGAACCACAAAATCTTTTCCTACACTTGTCCTGTAATAGATTTTTCTCTAACTCAGTCTCTTGCTGGTGTTCCAAAGGCAGTTTAACTTGGTTGGTGTGGACCCACTGTATCACTAAATCGTTTTGACTCAAAGCTACTCTTAAGTCCATTTTCTAAGGGGTCTCATTGTATTCACCCTTTAACTCCTGTATATGGATCTGGACTTCGCTACAGGAAAACCACCAGGCCGCTACCTCTTGACGTAGTCTCCATTTAGTGACAACCTACCAAGGCATGTCATGAGACACCAGCAAGTGACTCAAAAGGTACAGGCTGATGTCAGGGCAGATGGCACAAAGTCAACACGGTAATAAGGTAGAGCTCAGTACAGGCAGAACATCTAGGCACAAGAAAGAGGCATCTACATATGTATCTTCAACTTGAATCTGTTAACTTTCTGCACTCTGAAACTCACCACACTTCATTGAAATCAATGAAAACAGTTGAGTGATTAGCAACTCTTTACTCAATGTGTTAAAAAGTCATTAACCTGTAATACAAATGGAGGTCAAACACAGGTAGTAAGGACAGACCTACAGTGAAAAACATTTGCAGGACACTAAATGAGGGGAGGATGACATACATAACAAGAAAAGTGTAGTGATTGTTGCATGCCATATCCAGGACATGCGTGCTGGCCCTTTAAGAAACAGTGAGTGTGTGCATGTGCACAAACTGCAAACACAACTAGCACTAGGACCCACTGGGTCCACATGCCATAGAAACACTATGGCACTAGGACCTGGGGAAAAAGAATTAAAGCAACATCTTATGGAACCTAACTACTCCAACAGACACATAAAGAAGGCCTATAATATAGCCCTGTGGGTTGACAGGTCAGAAATATTGATCACAAAAACACAAGACAACAAGACCAGATTTACTACCAGAAACCATGATCAATGGAAGGAAATGAATAATTTATTGAATAAAGACTGGGGAGTCATTTTGACTAAAAAGGATTTGAAAGTATACATGAGAGAGAGCTCGCATTTTCTAGCTGTAGCAGTGGGGTAACAATTGGAAATGAGTTAGTTAGAAGTCATTTCAACAATGACAATACAGGAAAAATAGTCAAAAGTCTGTGACTTTTCCATGTTAATTATGAATGGCTGGCCAACTGTTGTTAAAAACAAGTCCTTTTCTGAAAGTCCTGGTAAAATTAACCATATTGAGGATCACAAAAATTGCACCACCAAAAGGTGTAATTTATGTGGTACAGTTTATGTGCGGGCTACATTATGTAGGAGAAACCAGCCGGGAAGGAACCATATGAACAGCATTAGAAATTATGTCAACCTAGAATCAAGACATACATTACAGAAAAACTATTCTTGCCAACCCCAATTGCAAAACTTGTGATGGCGGTACACAATTTGAATGTGAAAGATCTTAAAGTATGGTGCATTTGCTATGTTGAGCTAGACATTAAAGCACACAACAGCTTCTTTTTTTTTAAAGCTATGCAAGGTAGACAAGAAAGTAGATTTCAAGTCTGCTTTTGCTTATGCTCTCCCCAAGGAGAGATGTCTCTGTCCATAACCCACTCATTGCCTCCCACAAAGCCAGCCAGTTCATTTTGCTCTGCACTGACGAGGGACAAAATTCCCCGAAACAGCGCTGTATGCAGATAAATGAAATTGGCTTGGCTAAAATCCCTTTTGCTGTCTCAAGACTCGGTGAGTCAAAAGCAAATTGAGGATCTGTTACATCCAACAGAGGGCGCATGAGCTCCCAGCTCCTTTCCCATAATGCCTTGTGATATGTAGATGCTTAGTAGAGGGCGAAAGGCAATTTAAAACTCTACACACCTTCACTGGTGTTCTCCCCAAGGAGAGATGTCTCTTTGCTTATGCTGTCACCCATGTTTTGTAACTGTACCCATGTCTGTTTCCTGTTTCTGCATTACTCTTCAGAGTTCATAATACTATTTTCCTGCCAGGACCTGAAACTGTGAAGATGAAGCCACCACAGGTCCTGAATTTTGCACCAACTGCTGCTGATAACATTGAGGAAAGTAATGGGGGGATAGTGAGAGGACTGTGAAAGAGGGGGATCTATGGGAAGTATGTGAGAGAGGGAGGTTATAGGGAGCAGATTATTCTAGGAGGAGCAAGAAGGCATTTTGACAGAATAGTTTGGGAAGAAGTACAAGAAGTCAAGACTTAGGAGAATTTTAGGTGACATGATAGTTTTATTAAAGAAGGTGAAAGCAGGATAAGGAAAAAGACACTGTGAGGAGACAACTACTACTATTCATGGGATGATCTTTTAGACAATATAATGAGTAAAAAAAATCAAATCATCGAAGTGTCCCTTTAAAGAAGGGGATCTGGACAGTATGATTCTAAAATTAGAGAGCAGCTGGACTTTTAGTATGAATTCCCTCAGCCCATCGGGTATGAATAATTAATTTTGGGTGCTTCCTGTAATTCTATAAAACATAGAACTAGACTAGACTAGTCGGACTGGACAAAATTAAAGCTGCATAATAAAGTGAAATGGTTAAACCTTTAATGAAATGGCTAGAGTACAACATGGGGTACTTAAAGCTGATAATAAGAAATTCACATGATAAAAATGAAAATAAATTATATATTTTTTTTAATTAATAAAGAAATATTTCATTATTGTGTCACAGTAGTTTCCCAGTCACACAACATAAAAAATCCAGGCAAAGAAGCAAATGTGCATATGGGCATTTAAGACTCATTACATTTCATAATAACAGCAATGAACAATCAAAAAGAATACCATTGATATAAATATATATTTATCAAAACACATTTAATAAATAATAAAACATGAAAGAGACAAACAGAAGCCAAATAAAACATAGGTAAGAGATAGGTATTTCATTATTGCACAATTTAATAATGTCAGTATAGGAAAGAGTTAATGGAAGAGCACTGATTTGCCTTTATCTGATTGGTCAGCAACAATGCCAATCAAAGTTATCTGATAAGGGGGGCAGAGTATGAGGTCCCCCCAGCCCTCAGAAGAAGCCAAACAAAAAAGGCTGTTGGGACACCAGCAGAAGACAGAATTAGGCAAAGATCAATTGAGGGACAAGTGTATGAATAGATACTAGTGTCCACTCTGGTCCCTAAAGCATACTCTTATTACAGAGAGTGAGAGAACAATTCAAAAATATATGGCTCAGTCCCACCCCCACTGTCTGCATGGCTTAAATAGGAATTCAGACAGGGTAATTAACCCTTAATGCAAGGAATAGAAGCTCTGTCATAAACAGAAGGAAATAAGAATATTAATAGGCGTTTGTTGGGAGGACATTGGTCTAACAATAAAATATACTATAAATAACAAAAAAACACAAGACTAATCCAATACCATGATAACACTGTAGTTTGTTAACAGGCAAGTATACAGAAATAGAGGGACACTAGGTATAACATTATTGTCCCTTCATTGGGATTATATAGGGAACACCCAACCCAAGCAATACCATTTCTTTCACAAATAATAGACCAATTCCTGTGGGCAATCCTTATCATTCATTTGATTTAGCTATGCTTTAATTTGCAAAATAAAAGTTATATTTTAGCTCCACACCTTTTAACCCCTTTTAACCACACTCACCCTACTCTCATTAGAAAAATAGACATTAAGAATTAGTGATGTACACCTTGTGCAGAGATTAGAAGATAGTCTCTAGTTGTGTACTAGAGGCATATATGAGTGCATGTATATACATATGTAATCCACACATATAAATAAACATTGTATAAACAATAACACAGTGGGATTGTGCCATATGTCTGTGCACATCATATTATAAATATGATTATTATTTACATAATATGTATGCTTTGCGTTTTATTCACTGATCTAATGCTATTAAGTGGATCCTCATTCCATTTTTCTATAGAGTGAGTCATGGATTGTGAAGGATCACTAGTGAGGGGGAGTGGTTTTTGATGCGGTAGATATTTCATGGAAGCTGTTTAGATGTAGAACTGCCATTAGGCTTCCTGTTTGGCTGCAGTGTCTCACCCTGCTTTTTGCCTTTTGTTTCGATATGCTGTGCAAATAAATACGTTCACCCGTAAATATTCATGCAGCAGCAGACTGAAAAGGCAGGCAGCTTGATGCTGCAAGAACTCGGTGTGATGTGAAATGCAAGCAGACATCATCTAGAGCACTGATTCAGAGACTCAATATGTGAATATGAAGAGATTCGGCTTTGTGAAAGAATTCACATGAAACTCTTTTCATGGATGATGCAGAAAGCCTTTGGGAAGTTTTAGTCATTACCAGGGGCTTAACTACAGTACTACGCTTCAGGGATAAGAAAGACACAGAAGGGGGTGGAGAGAAGGCTGGTCCTAGGGTCTATATATAGAAAAAAGTCAGCCTAAACCATAAGGAATGTTCAGTTGACTGTCCCTCATGAATACTAATAAGCTTGGGCTTTCACAGTCTGCAGTTGTTAAAACAAATGAGACATCCTACCAATCCTACCAAGTGACCTTATCAAAGTAAATTAATTAAGATTTTACAGAGTGTTCAGCAGAAGCCATTGCAGATCTCCTTTTCACCTAGTTACTTTGATTCTGGCTTTAATATATTAAAGACCACAGATGTCTAAAGATAGCATTTGATTACAAGTCAAGATAAGACGATAAGAAGCCATTATTTACAGTACAAATATCTGTCAGACCTGATAGATAACTGCAAGATGTTAAAGAGAGCTAGCCACAATAGCTAGTCAATTATTTTATGAGGACGTAGAAGCATTGTCTTTCGCAGCATCATATATTAGATATTTACACAAGAAATTGGTAATCAATTGCCCTATATAACTGAGTCTCATTGTCCTAGATATCTGTTTATTAAAGGGAACCTTTCAGCTGGAATTGACATCCTAAACCAGTCTCAATACCTTATAAAGACGTTGGAGAGTATGAACATAATCCCTTCTTATGGCCCTGCATTGCTGCAATGTGCAGAAAAAGATGTTTTATGCAATATGCTTGTCACTTGAAAAAAGTCAGTAGGGTGAAGTGTCAGCCAATAAAGTCAATCTCACCAGAGACGGTACTACTTAACTTTCCTGAAATCCCGTACTTGCACTATAGTAAAGCACCTGAAGACGGTGTGCTCCTGATTATGGCGCACATGTGCTGTCCGCTCAGGTGTACATTTCCCGTTTTTTGCTGCTTTTTTGCACGTGCACCAGGAGAATTATAAAAAAAATTATATGTGCACTGACTAGTAAGCACTATAAACACAGACCTTTGTCAGCATATTACAATATGCATTACTTTTATGAAATATAATAATAAATGTGGTGAATATTACAGATTATATACATTTTTTGGCCATGGGTTAAAGTTTGTTGGAGAGACACCTTAGAGACCATCTAATTGCCACTGATGATATAGTACAACTCTTATGAGCACATGCCTATGGATTATGGGCAGTGTCACAAAGAGCAATGCATTCCCATTGTGACACCTTTATTGTATAAATATATATGATGTAGTGTTGAGATCAACCATAAGGTTTACTACAGGCAAGAAAACAATACCTACCAATTAAGCTACCAATCACCACATTCATGCTCAGAACTCGAGGTTTAATTGCCATTTTCAATTGAAGATTCCACCTAAAAGAATAAAGAGCTGTTTTAGCAACTATATTGTGCTTTGTCATGGGCAATGAATACAGGCTTTGCGCTTCATTCAATCAGCTGTCACTGAGGTATAATTCCTGTCCAAATTACTCTGGTTTCACTGGTTGTCTGAAACAATTAACTCCTGGCTTTTTATAATAGCTATAATGCAAATGTAAAGACTTTTTAAGATATCAAACAAGTTGTAAATCAAATATGTTACATCAAATTACTTGTATTATTCTGTAAATTAGGAGTAAATTCATAGTCAACCAGCGCTGGCAACTTGTAGTGAACACCTTGATAAGCAACCCCCTTCACCTTTATTTTTGTGAATTATTGCTCCATTTCCATGAATAGATAGATGCATAGATCAATTAATAGAAGAATAGAGAGATAGGTGAATCGATGGATGAATGAATAGATACATGGAAGCATGGGTGAATAGATACAGTAGACAGATACATAGATGCATAGATGGATGGAGGCATATATATCTATCTCCTCATCCATCCATCTATCTGTGTATCTATTTATCCATCCATCTATCTATCTGACAAGTACAGATGAGCGAATCTCTCAAAATTAGTTTTAGGTCAGATTCACTCAACTTGGCCAGAAGATTGTTGCAATTGCAGAGTGTCCTGATTTCTCTGTGAAATTGTTTTAATGGACTTTTTGGACACATTTCCAAATAAATCGGTCATTATCTTCATTTATGTAACTGAGAATAACTCCTGGACCACATGATCAAAACCAGCCAAGGACAGCTGTATTCTGCATGTGATCTGGGAAGTTGTTTTCAGTTACTGGATCCAGGTCAATGTACTAGCTTCAGTGACCAAGAGTAACTTCCCAGACCACATGATAAGAGTAGCTTCCCAGACCACATGATAAGAGTAACTTCCCAGACCACATGATCAAAACTACCCTAATTCAATTCATGATGAATTGATTTGCTAATCTCTCCTTTTCAACACAGACATCTTTGACTCCTCACTTTTCAAGACACCTGATCCACATTGTTATCACCTATACAAAATCCCATCCTACAGGTAAACAACTTATAAAATATGTAGTATAAAAATCTCCTGTAAATGAATAATACCCCTATATGTATCTTTAAATTAATAATGTCCCCTGTGTGCCCCCTCAGTTAATAATACCTCCCGTGTGTCCCTTTGGGGGTTGTCTGGGATTAGATATTTTAATGCATGCAGCAGGGGAGGATCATAAAATAAAAATGCATTGACACCTGCGTCCTCCTCTCTTTTCCTGCACTGGGCCAGCTGTCACATTCACTGCTCTGTATATGGGCCTGCTGCCTGTGTAAAAAAATTATGATCTAGGATGACCCCTTCAAATTAAAACTGCTACTCAATTAATAATGCCCCCCTAATTAATAATACAGACCAAACAGGATGACGTGCCCCCCCCAATGCAAAACGATATGTTTGGCGTAAAAGCAACACAGCTCATCACCCTGAACACACCATCCCCACTGTCAAACATGGTGGTGGCAGCATCATGGTTTGGGCCTGCTTTTCTTTAGCAGGGACAGGGAAGATGGTTAAAATTGATGGGAAGATGGATGGAGCCAAATACAGGACCATTCTGGAAGAAAACCTGTTGGAGTCTGCAAAAGACCTGAGACTGGGACGGAGATTTTTCTTCCAACAAGACAATGATCCTAAACATAAAGCAAAATCTACAATGGAATGGTTCACAAATAAACGTATCCAGGTGTTAGAATGGCCAAGTCAAAGTCCAGACCTGAATCCAATCGAGAATCTGTGGAAAGAGCTGAAAACTGCTGTTCACAAACGTTAGGGACAAGAATCTCTCACATTGAGGAGAGCACCAGTGAAGGTGTGTAGATATTTTAATTGCCTTTTGCCCTCTACTTAGCATCTACATATCAAACGTTCTCCATACAACCTCACTGAGCTCGAGCTGTTTTCCAAGGAAGAATGGGCAAGAATTTCAGTCTCTCGATGTGCAAAACTGATAGAGACATACCCCAAGCGACTTGCAGCTGTAATCGCAGCAAAAGGTGGCGCTACAAAGTATTAATTTATGGGGGCTGAATAATTTGGCACGCCCCACTTTTCAGTTTTTTATTTTTTACAAAAGTTTAAAATATCCAATAAATTTCGTTCCACTTCACGATTGTGTCTCACTTGTTAATTCTTCACCAAAAAAATTAAAATTTTATATCCTTATGTTTGAAGCCTGAAATGTGGCAAAAGGTTGAAAAGTTCAAGGGGGCCGAATACTTTCGCAAGGCACTGTATATTGTATATTTATTCTGATTTGCTCTGTTCTCTATTTTTGGTTCTGGTCAGAGTCTGCATTTATTTAGGGGCTCTGTGGTCTTTATAATGGGATTATTTACTTTTCAGCCGGGCCAAAGCCTGTATTCTTTTTGTATTAATATTTAGGGGCATCTTGTTTTAGCTTCTCCTATGCTCTGTTAACAGTATTTAGTGATAAGTTTTACAACATAGTCATAGCCATAAGCAGCAAAAGGTGCCAACTCATTAAGGTCAATGGGAGATTTTTCCAGGCATGTTCGGTACTGGGAAGAGAAGTAGATTAGCTGTGACATCATATATTGTCAGTAGAAGATGCAATGATGGTTGTTATGTGATGTTATTTGTTGTGTTAACTTCTATTGTAATACTATTTGTCTTGTTTGAGATGTAAATCAAGTGACTGCTGCAAGGAAAACCCCTACAGAATTGGCAAGTGTCAGTCTATTTCTATTTCTTAAAGGTAAAAATATCACAAATTATGGGAACTAGAGTGTTGATCTAGGGACTTAGTTCAATTGCCATATTTGGAGTTGAGAAGAATGGTTTCTTTCTAATGGGGTGATTGACATCTTCCTCAGGGGTATTTTCCCTTCTTCTGGAAGAACTTTGTAGGTTTATAGGTTGGACTGGATGGACATGTGTCTTTATCTACCATTATCAGCCAATTTACCATGTTGTTATTAGGTTTAGTGGCCAGAGTGAAAATTGCAGGTTATAGTACTTACCTTTTTTTTTTTTTTTTTTAGAAAATATAGATAGTGACATGAAAAAAAAATTCTTAAAAAATATGTTTAACATAAAAACTTGGTTCTAAAAGTAGGTTATTTTCTTTGACAGTTTTCCTTTAAGTATAGGGTCTTTGTTAGTTATTATCGGTCAGCATAAACCTTAACATAACTTTAACATCAGTATCGCCAAAAATGAATGCAAACTATCGGTTGTTTGTTTCTATGATATACACACAATTCATATTAAAACATTTTTGAATCTCTTTTTATAAAAAAAATGTTTGACATATCCAGACAAATTTTTGTTTAGAGTCACTGAACTAGAGCAAACTTCAAGTGAAGTAGCTCTGTATTAGCAAATAAACTGAGATTGGAAGCAGAGGTTATACAGTAGATCCACACAGGCAAATAAAACTTTTTGGTAAGTTGGTTAATTTATAATTCCAACCAAATGTGATGTATTAAACGAAATACTGCAAGTTATAAATCTCCAGAGTATATTTACATTGAGATTTTAACCTAAAAGAATTACCAGGTGCAACATTTTATTTTTCCTGTACACAGATTTTAGTTATTTATATCAGTCCCTGTCCCTATGGGGCTCACAATTTTATTCCTATCACAGAAACTTTAGAAATTCAAGAAAATGTCAACGGAAACTGACAAGGCAAGTATTCAGCTTTATTTTCATCAAATGTATAAATAAAACATAATTGAATAAACTTTCTTTTCAAAGTACAATCCATTTTTCTTTGTAACTGTACTGCAATGGACTGGCCTAGGCTCTAATACAGTAATTGTCCAGTAGAAGACACTCAAATTTGAAGGGCACTGTGGTCTATTTACTAAATTGTTGGAGAATGGGTACCCAGATTCTGGTGGGTCCGAGGAATCTCACTCCAACACTGATGTACAGTTTATATGTTTTATAAATACATTTATACATATATATTTTTTTATAAAGTATATATATCCATAAAATAATGTTTGTAATGGATTAAAAACATAACAACTTGGTTGACCTCTAGGATTCTAAGTACATGGCAAAGCCGTGGATTGTGATCTACCATACCACTAGACCTCAGATCAAGGACCACTGCAGTATTACTATTCGGACCTTTGGGCATCTTAAAATCGTTAGCAACACATCAATCAATGATGTAACACAAGGAATAATTTGCTATAACAGACAATTGTTTCAGATGTACTTTATGCCCTACATTAATATTTACTGTAGATAACAGCGTTGTGTCTAAAATATTTCTGCCATAAAATTACCTGTAGAAGACATTATATGGCTATAGATCTCTACCACTACCAATAACCATACAATGCTACTAATGGAATACAATATGAGCAACAATCTGCTTTATTGTGAAACACATTTATTGTGACAGTTTTTTCTAGGTCATGTTAGACTAAGCAACTCAGTCAGACATTACAATGGAATCACAAAGATCACCAGTATGTAAACAACATTACAATACTGTAATTTATAGATATACATAAAAAAAAAAAAACATGTAGACTGCTTCTACCTTTTCTTTCTCACTGCCAGTTTGGTATTTAGGGGCTTATCGATAGGGAGCATAGTGGTACAGTATCATCAGGGGCGCACCACTAATGAGGCGAAGTCAGGCGGCCGCCTCAGGCGGCACTGTCCGTCAGTGTCTGGGGGGCGGCATTTTTTACATTCTATTTACCGTAAACCAGCCAGGCAGGCCGCTTAAAAAAAAAAAAAACAAAGCTGCACGATACCTGTCCTGGGCTGCCTTACGAGATCTCCCCATCTCAGCGCAGGCGACGATACAATGACTTCATCGCGCCTCCTACGCTGAGATGCAGACGCGGGTGAAGAAGAGGAGGTGGCGGCTCCATCAAGGCATCACAGGTAAGTGAGAACTTTTTTTTATATATATATACAGTACAGACCAAAAGTTTGGACACACCTTCTCATTCCAAGAGTTTTCTGTATTTTCATGATTATAAAAATTGTAGATTCACACTGAAGGCATCAAAACTATGAATTAACACATGTGGAATTATATACTTAACAAAAAAGTGTGAAACTACTGAAAATATGTCTTATATTCTAGGTTCTTCAAAGTAGCCACCTTTTGCTTTGATTACTGCTTTGCACACTCTTGGCATTCTCTTGATGAGCTTCAAGAGGTAGTCACCTGAAATGGTTTTAACTTCACAGGTGTGCCCTGTCAGGTTTAATAAGTGGGATTTCTTGCCTTATAAATGGGGTTGGGACCATCAGTTGTGTTGTTCAGAAGTCAGGTGGATACTCAGCTGATAGTCCTACTGAATGGAGTGTTAGAATTTGTATTATGGCAAGAAAAAAGTAGCTAAGTAAAGAAAAACGAGTGGCCATCATTACTTTAAGAAATGAAGGTCAGTCAGTCCGAAAAATTGGGAAAACTTTGAAAGTGTCCCCAAGTGCAGTGGCCAAAACCATCAAGCGCTACAAAGAAACTGGCTCACATGAGGACCGCCCCAGGAAAGGAAGACCAAGAGTCACCTCTGCTGCGGAGGACAAGTTCATCCGAGTCACCGGCCTCAGAAATCGCAGGTTAACAGCAGCTCAGATTAGAGACCAGGTCAATGCCACACAAAGTTCTAGCAGCAGACACATCTCTACAACAACTGTTAAGAGGAGACTGTGTGCAGCAGGCCTTCATGGTAAAATAGCTGCTAGGAAACCACTGCTAAGGACAGGCAACAAGCAGAAGACACTTGTTTGGACTAAAGAACACAAGGAATGGACA
Source organism: Leptodactylus fallax (assembly GCA_947044405.1). Classification (NCBI taxonomy): domain Eukaryota; kingdom Metazoa; phylum Chordata; class Amphibia; order Anura; family Leptodactylidae; genus Leptodactylus; species Leptodactylus fallax. The sequence goes on from CAMRHE010000021.1 coordinate 8,608,655, forward strand.
TTAGACCTGTGGAAATCTGTGCTTTGGTCTGATGAGTCCAAATTTGAGATCTTTGGTTCCAAACCACCGTGTCTTTGTGCGACGCAGAAAAGGTGAACGAATGGACTCTACATGCCTGATTCCCACCGTGAAGCATTGAGGAGGAGGTGTGATGGTGTGGGGGTGCTTTGCTGGTGACACTGTTGGGCATTTATTCAAAATTGAAGGAATACTGAACCAGCATGGTTACCACAGCATCTTGCAGCGGCATGCTATTCCATCCGGTTTGCGTTTAGTTGGACCATCATTTATTTTTCAACAGGACAATGACCCCAAACACACCTCCAGACTGTGTAAGGGCTATTTGACCAAGAAGGAGAGTGATGGGGTGCTACGCCAGATGACCTGGCCTCCACAGTCACCAGACCTGAACCCAATCGAGATAGTTTTGGGTGAGCTGGACCGCAGAGTGAAGGCAAAAGGGCCAACAAGTGCTAAGCATCTCTGGGAACTCCTTCAAGATTGTTGGAAGACCATTTCAGGTGACTACCTCTTGAAGCTCATCAAGAGAATGCCAAGAGTGTGCAAAGCAGTAATCAAAGCAAAAGGTGGCTACTTTGAAGAACCTAGAATATAAGACATATTTTCAGTTGTTTCACACTTTTTTGTTAAGTATATAATTCCACATGTGTTAATTCATAGTTTTGATGCCTTCAGTGTGAATCTACAATTTTTATAGTCATGAAAATACAGAAAACTCTTGGAATGAGAAGGTGTGTCCAAACTTTTGGTCTGTACTGTATATTGTATAGTTAGTTTTTTGTCATTTCAAAGCAAAATTGTTTGTATTATTTCTCAGAAATTATCTTTACACAAAAAAATTAGACGAACGAACAACAACAAACAAAACTTTTCATTATTTGTAATGTTATCCTCTCATCAAGGAGAGGTAAAGTAATTCAAAATCTGATGTCAAATATCAAATCTGTAAATTTGTACTGCAAGTGTACCTTTTGCTTTGATGAAAAAGTAAAAAGGCCACAAATGAGAATGGTTATGGATTATACTTTTATTTGAAGATATTGAGATCATGCAGAAGATATTTGTGAAACTGAAGTGCCAAACTGTTGAGGTATCTACAGGAGAGCCATTGTGAACAAATTCATTGCATCTCTTTTTAATTGTAGTGTTGACCATAGAGTAAGACTACCTCTGCAAAATGCAGGGACAAAAGCAGCACTCGCATATTTACAACCTGCAGTATGGATGCTATGAGGGAAGGAATTTAAAAAGCTATTAAAAAAGCTAGCCAAATGCTGCCAATTCCACAACTGTGCTCTGATACTCTCTACCAGGCTTTGTTTGCTTAGCTGCAGTAGTGACATGGGTATATGGACATGACACAGCTGCCGATGTACCTATGTTTATATTGACTTTCTGCATGGTAATATCTTATCACAGAACTATCAATCCAGCGGCACCACTTTGATAAGCAAAAGAGTGGGGTTCATCTTATGTATGCTAGAATTATACAAAATGGAGCATAGAAGAGCAAGTTGTATTCATACAGAAGAGACGCTCTACCCAGAGATCGAAAAAATGTACAAAATCTTTATAGGCACATTTAAGTTTAGTTAAAAACAAAAAAAAAGAACAAAGGTCTTGTGAGAGTTTGTCTTATTCACAATACAATGTAATGCTCATGAATATAACGTTGTCATAGATTCCACAGACTCACATATAATATGAACATATACCCAGATTGTAGGAGAGACCAACCATGAAGTGTTAATTCATATATAAAGTGAAATGTGCATTAAAGTGTACTAACTATCCCTAAGGCTGTCCCTATAATTATAGAGTGAGAGGCAAAATATCTCTTCAGCCAATATCTGTAAAGAGAATAAGAGAAAAATAGAGCAAAAATGCACATTAAATGAAATGTGAATGCCGTATAATAATTGCCACTGCATATAAATAAACCATACCAACAGTGAAATAAATAGGATGGTAAATTACCCCCATAGCCGCCAGAAAAAATTAGATGGAAAGCCCCACATGTATCGCCCAAACGTTGGGCTTCCTCAGAGGTAAAGAGAAATACAATATGTGCCCTTATATATTTACCTTCAGTAATCAATGTTGCAGTGAGTGTTATAGTATGCATGTGCTAAATTTGAGCTTATGCGCATGCACATGTTTAGGCAGTATGATCGGCAGTATTTTGTACTGAGTAAGTGTAGGGTTTTTGTTGTTATCTTAGCACAGTGCCTGCACAGTTTTTCATACTTCAGACAACCCCTTTGATCCTGTATAGTGTACACTTACACACAAAAACTGTATAGCCACAAAGATACCGCACAAATAGATCTCATTAACTGCGTATTTATATGGTAAAACAAAACTGTAAAAAGATTGTTGTTGTATGTGTGGTGTTTTTTTTTTTTTTTATGCTTACTTGTATAGCGCCATCATATTCCACAGCGCTTTACAGACATTGACAGTCGCTGTCCCATATAGGGCTCACAATCTAAATTCCCTCTCAGTATGTCTTTGGAGTGTGGGAGGAAACCGGAGTACCCAGAGGAAACCCACGCAAACACGGGGAGAACATACAAACTCCTTGCAGATGTTGTCCTTGGCAGGATTCGAATCCAGGACTCCAGCACTACAAGGCTGCAGTGCTAACCACTATTTAACATATTGCTGAGATGATATTGTTCTTAGACACTGTCTGTAGCACCTCACTTAAGCTTACTCTGTAGGTATATTATTGCTGCAGGATTACTGCTACATTGATGTTGCTGGATTGTGAAGTTTTATATTTCAGACAGGACAATTCCTATTTCTATCAGAAGTACTGTACCTAGACTGGGTGTTATTCCTAGTCTGGTTTGCTAATAGAAGGAGAGCTTGAGTTTTCAGGGTTTTTTTTCCATATAGGAAGGGATACTGATGTGATTCCACTATACAGTAATTCAGGCATTTCCTGCAATCCAGCCTCCCATTTTTCCCCATATGAAACATGTATAAATACAGCAAATGTGGAAAAAACTAAAACATAACTTTTGATATAAATATCTCATAAAATGGCACCTCAATAATGACATGCCTATAAATGAAAAGACTAACACAGATAAATATTTGTGCAATCAGGGATTATATCAATCCAATACAATGCAGATGTAAATCACACAAATCAACAAAAAATAAAGAGTTAATGTTAAAACTCTAAATCACAGACTTCCAAATATATGAAAAGGTAAGAAAAATCAGATAGCTCTCACCAAATCACCGGTCATGCATCTGATAATTCATGATCCATCATTAGCTCTGTGGGAATCGCCATCCTGGTCATTAAGTTCTGACTCTATATCTCAAAAATGGCCCTGTTATCCCCATAGAGCTCCTGCCCTTACAAGGGCAGTCCACATCTGACCCTTAATTAAATAGTCACCTGTCCCTACGCGTTACATCATGAGTAGCCATGACTCATCAGGGGATCCAAACCATGGTCAGGTACAATCACAAACTATTGTTATCTCTCCCACATAGAGACCTGGTCTGTCTAGTCTGTACTGCACGCTGTCTCAGCGTTCCACATGCTAATTTATAGGTCCTTTCATTATCAGTTCCAGGTCCTGGCCAATCTATTGCCTAGTGACCACTATAAACAAAACACAGCTCCACATGGCTAATGCATACAGGCAAACGCCCTTCCCCCATGTGTTTACTAACCCATTAGACGCAGAGTTCCTGGGCAGTGAAGCAAGGTAGACTACATTCCCCACCTCCTCCCTGAGTGAGTAGAAACCATACCCCAATTAGACACATGAGGGTAAGGACTGCTCACTCAAAGCATCACAGCAGCACACTTGGTTGCTCTATGGTGTAAAACCCCCACAGAGAGAGACACTAGGTTTGATACACACCACCCCCAGTTACTCCCCCTGGGTTATATAACATTAGGAGACCTATATTATAAGCTCTTCCAAACACAGTCTCATCAATACAAGACTGAGACCTAAAACAGCACTGTGGCAGATTCCATATAGAAGCCCACATCTCTGCTGCATAGTATCAGCCGAACCCATGATCAAGCCCAGGCTGATACATACCTATCAAATATGTCCAATTTTACAAATATTGATCAAAAAAAGATATAATATTGGAAAAGAAATAAAAATAAACAGAAAAAAATCCATAGAGAGCAAATCAATATTTATTACCTAATAATCAAAAGAGCAAATCAATATCAGCGTATATACTGGAGGGATCCCACTAAAGGTAAATTCAGGCATCAACTAGGGTCTACAAGTTAATCCTTGCATATTATGGCAGACAGGCATAGCACCAGATGTTTAATCACTGCAAATACAGAAAAGTAAAAATATAATCCCTACCATTTTCAATTAAATAAGGTGACATTACACGAAAAGTCACTATAGATAAGCTATATATAGGGGTATTATAGCACAGTGACCATCCTAAAGGAAAAATGACTAAGATCAAACAAAACAACTATAGTTGATCTGCTTATTTAATCCATTAGGTGTGACTGTTTTAAGCCTAAAGATCCATTTCGTCTCTCTCTGTAAGAGGAGACGATCCCAGTCTCCCCCTCTTATTGGAAAAGGAACCACATCTATTCCCATAAATTTGATTACATTCTTTTCACCTGCATGAAACATTGACACATGGCGGGCAATGGGAGTATCACGTTCATGAGATATGTCCCCCAAATGCTCCCCCACTCTTCTTCTAAACTCTCTCCTCGTTTTCCCAATATACTCAAGGCCACACAAACAAGTGGCCTTGTAGATCACCCCCTTTGTTCTGCAATTCACAAAGTGTCTGATGTCAAATGTTTTGTCCAAGACATTAGATTTAAACCTTTTTCCACTCTGCAATGCTGAGCATGCTATACAGCCACTGCAACGATAACAACCCTTAATTTCCACGTCCAGCCATGTAGTCTTTTTTTAATAGGCTCAAAATGACTCCGCACAAATCTATCTCTTAGAGATCTGCTTTTCCTAAACGTGATTGAAGGGGTAGCCCCGACTGCTTCACTTATATCTGGGTCCATTAATAGTATGTCCCAGTCCTTTTTGAGAATCTCTCTCGCTTTGCTCATTCCATTGTCAAAAGTGGTTATAAAACGGATAATTTGAGCCCCTTCAGCCATCCCTGGCAAAGGCTCAAGCAAAGTCTCTCTCCTCTGATTCAATGCATACTTATGAGCCTCCCTAAGGCTCTGGATATCCTCGTTTAAGGAACCGTTCACTCAAGTCACCAGCTTGTTCGATATACTTTTCTTTATTTGAACAGTTATGCCTGACCCTCAAATATTGTCCTTTGGGAATTCCTCTTTTGAGGGACAGAGAATGGTGACTTTCCCAGTGTAATAGGGAATTTGTAGAGGTAGGTTTACGATATACCTCTGTTGCCAGAGTGCCACTCTCACTTTTAGAAATTCGAATATCAAGAAACGGTAAAGAGTTAATATCCCATTCACATGTAAATCTGAGACCTATAACATTATCATTAAGGTTTCTCACAAAGTTGTTAAATGAATCTGCGTCCCCACGCCAGATAACAAAAATGTCATCAATATACCGCGCCCACAGCTCAATTCTGTCATCTAACTGAACATCCTCACCAAACACAATAGTTTCTTCCCACCAGCCCAGGAGCAAGTTGGCATATGTAGGCGCACATGGATTGCCCATGGCTGTGCCCCTGAGCTGGTGGTAGAATCTCCCCGTTAAAGAGAAAAAAGTTCCGTGTAAGTGAAAAATGTAATAAGTCCAGTGTGAATTGGCTGTGAGTGCGGTACTGACAACCTCTTGAGGCCAGAAAATATTCCACCGCCTGTAGTCCCTTATCATGTGGAATAGAAGAATAAAGTGATTCCACATCAATACTTCCTAGGATACAGTCTTGGTCTAATGTTACTCCCTCTATTTTATGCAAGAGGTCACTTGTATCCCGTACATATGAAACGTGTCATCAGGGGAGATATGGCTGTACATCCATAAAGGATGTGGTCAAGACGTCTAACAATAACCTCCAGCCTGTTATGTATGGCTGCGTATTAGACCATGCCAGAATCAGGTCACCTAGGCTCCTACCAAAAAATAAAAAGTCAAATTATATGTACCTCAAAATTTTCACCACAAAGTAAACCTCTTAAAATCTAAACCCCAAATTGCAGGTTTTCATCATGCAGTCCCCACAAATTTTTAATAAAAACTAAATTAAATATTGTATCTAGCACAAAACTCATCTTGCAAAAACAATAGGTATAACTTCAGCACCTTGATATTGTAAAAATATCCAGACTTTATTGAAGAATCACATTAAAAGAAAATGGGTTAATATCCAAAAATGCCAGAAAATGCCAAAGCAAACCCCATTCTGCTTTTAATATGATTCTTCAATAAAGCATGGATATTTTAACAAGATCGCAGAGCTGGAGTTATACCTATTGCTACTACTTACCTAGGAATCTCCTCTTTGCACATCATTGGGATGATTGCACTCATTTTCTGCAAGATGTTGAGCTGATAGACACATTTATTCCTTTAGATTGCATAAAGAACCAATCCCACACTTATAGTAAAATAGAAAATTAATTCAATGATTTAAAATCACACAAAAAACATATATTTGTACACACATACAATGAATGGTAGGGGGAAAAGACCGGTATGGTCTATAATGATATTACCTAAGTACAGGTATGGTACATGGTAGAATCATGTTGAATCTGCTCAATTATTATGCCAAACAGCATATATAGTATTAATATAATGCCCCACAAAAAATACTCACCAGGGTGTAAGTAATAAATAATTAACAGTCATGAATAGTGAGACCACAGGTAGAAACAAGAGGCATAAAGATAAACCTATAAAACCATACCAATGTGAACAGTGCAACCTTCAACGCATATTTTGTCCGGTTACAGGCTTTGTCAAAATTTTCTATTTTACTATAAGTGTGGGATTGGTTCTTTATGCAATCTATTATATATGCATCCTACACAATGTGATAATTTTTGTAGTAGTTACATTTATTCCTTTGCCAAACCTACATGTCAATAAAAAAAAAATGTTATAGCTTTTGTAATGCAGAAATGGAAATATAAACATAAAAAACGGCAGCATCCTTAAAGCCCAAACTAGGCTGTTTCTTTAAAGGGTTAATTATTAAATAAGGCGTACCAATCCTTTGGAGACTGTTTTTGACTGCTGCCTTTATAAATCCAGCATCTTTTACAATAGCATAACCTAGAAACTAAGCTGAATGGAAAGGAACACATGAGAATACCTAAGGGATTGCAAGTATATTTCAAGACACTTTTGAGTTTAGGGTGAAATTCTTTTTAATAGATATATTCTTAGAGATTTTGAATGTTTGTTATATACTGGAGAAGTCGTAAAGATTTTTACTACATACAATGTCAGTTTTTGTTTGTGTTATATACTTTTTTTTTTATCGTGGCAAAAATTTACTCAGACACAATCCCAAATCTTGTAGAAATCCTTCTCAAAAGAGTGGAAGCTGTTTTTTGCTACAAAGGGGGATCAAATAAATGTCTATTGATTTAGAATGGGATGTGATAAAAGCTGCTGGCATACTCGAGCCATAACTAGATCAGTTTTCATCAGAATTAGTGCCATTCCATAAGCTGCCTATCCTTGAATTCACCTATTCCTCAGCCTGATGAAGGGTGATATACCTAGAATATTGAATATTTATATATGTTCACTATCTCAAAAAGTTGCGCTTGAAGCAAACCTGAATATTAGAGTGCTGTTCTGCCTTTTTACATATTAACATAGTAGATGAGTGTGGATGAAGACACAGGTCCATCATGTCCAACCTATAACAATACAGTGTTGATCCAGAGGAAGGCAAGAAAAAACTATGAGGCTTGTCAGGAGAAAAAAAAAATCCTTCTTGACTCCAGCAATCAACTTGTCTTCACCAAAAATCTAAAACCTGTAATGTTTTTTTTTCAAGAAAGATATTCAGACCCTCATTAAACTTGGACAATAAATCCACCATCTCAACATCTTTTGGCAGTAAGCTCCATAGCTTCACTGCTCTTACAGTAAAGAACTACCATCTATGATGCTGATGAAATGTTCTTTTCATAGAGGATGTGACATTGTTACTGTCACAGGCCTAGGAGTAAAAATATAATAATAATGACTTGCCTGGAACAGGTCACTGAAGGTAAACTTCTATACACCAAAATCCCCAAATGTTTTTCAGTGGCAGTCTTACGCTAGATTCACACTAGTTTTTGGGTTTCTGTTCTTCAGGTCCACTTGGGGACCCGAAAAATAAGAAACCCAATCCTCTTAAAAAGCAGTTAACCGCGAAAACCTGAGGACCCCCATAGACTATAATGGGGTCCGCCGATTTTCCGCCTAGTTTCCACCTGAAAAATACATAGAGAAAAGTCCTGCTTGTAGGACTTTTCTCTCTGCATTTTTCAAGCGGATTTAGGAATGGAATCCCTGAACGGAGTGTGAGCGCTGATGTGAATCCAGCCTTACCCAGTAATTTACTATTAAGTACATTTTAGACCAAAATGCATAACCTTACATTTGACTACATTAAACTTCATTTGCCAATTCTCTGCCATTGCATCCAGCTTCTTCAAATCCCCCTGTAATATTCTACTATCCTCCACATTCTTTATTACTTTATAGCGCTTAGTATCATCTGCAAACATGGAAACCATGCCCTGTAAACCCTCTAGAAGGTCATTAATAAAAATATTAAAATGGAGAGGACCCAATACAATATAATTGATATTCTGCAATTTTCAAAAACATAGGCGTTTTTGAAAATGCAGTTGTTCCACAGTGGATTTTTTTCTGCAAGGTGTGGATAGGATTAGCCAGAATCTCATTCACTTTAGAGATACTGTAAAACGCAGCATTTTTTACCACAGTGTTTCTGCAGCGGCAAAAACACTGCGTTTACACAATCTGGGACTTTAGCTTTAGGCAGTATTCTACATATAAGCAAACCTCTCCCCCTCTCTTATTTATCCAATGTTTACCAAATAGATTGTACCCAGGTAAATTTACAGCCCATACATACAGTGCCTTGTGAAAGTATTCGGCCCCCTTGAACTTTTCAACCTTTTTCCACATTTCAGGCTTCAAACATAAGGATATAAAATTTTAATTTTTTTGGTGAAGAATCAACAAGTGTGACACAATCGTGAAGTGGAATGAAATGTATTGGATATTTTAAACTTTTGTAAAAAATAAAAAACTGAAAAGTGGGGCGTGCCAAATTATTCAGCTCCCTTAAGTAAATACTTTGTAGCGTCACCTTTTGCTGCGATTACAGCTGCAAGTCGCTTGGGGTATGTCTCTATCAGTTTTGCACATCGAGAGACTGAAATTCTTGCCCATTCTTCCTTGGAAAACAGCTCGGGCTCAGTGAGGTTGGATGGAGAGCGTTTGTGAACAGCAGTTTTCAGCTCTTTCCACAGATTCTCGATTGGATTCAGGTCTGGACTTTGACTTGGCCATTCTAACACCTGGATACGTTTATTTGTGAACCATTCCATTGTAGATTTTGCTTTATGTTTGGGATCATTGTCTTGTTGGAAGATAAATCTCCGTCCCAGTCTCAGGTCTTTTGCAGACTCCAACAGGTTTTTTTCCAGAATGGTCCTGTATTTGGCTCCATCCATCTTCCCATCAATTTTAAACATCTTCCCTGTCCCTGCTGAAGAAAAGCAGGCCCAAACCATGATGCTGCCACCACCATGTTTGACAGTGGGGATGGTGTGGTGATGGTAATGAGCTGTGTTGCTTTTACGCCAAACATATCGTTTTGCATTGTGGCCAAAAAGTTCGATTTTGGTTTCATCTGACCAGAGCATCTTCTTCCACATGTTTGGTGTGTCTCCCAGGTGGCTTGTGGCAAACTTTAAACGAGACTTTTTATGGATATCTTTGAGAAATGGCTTTCTTCTTGCCACTCTTCCATAAAGGCCAGATTTGTGCAGTGTACGACTGATTATTGTCCTATGGACAAACTCTCCCACCTCAGCTGTAGATCTCTGCAGTTCATCCAGAGTGAACTCAGGGGCCGAATAATATTGCACGCCCCACTTTTCAGCTTTTTATTTTTTACAAAAGTTTAAAATAACCAATAAATTTCGTTCCACTTCACAATTGTGTCCCACTTATTGTTGATTCTTCACCCAAAAATTTAAATTTTATATCCTTATGTTTGAAGCCTGAAATGTGGCAAAAGGTTGAAAAGTTCAAGGGGGCCAAATACTTTCGCAAGGCACTGTAGCTATCATCGCGTATCCTCACAATGTCCTATTCCTCTTTCAGCACTGTCGCTTCTAATTCTTCAATCTTGTTGTTAAGGCTTCTGGAATTAGTGTACATGCACTTTAAGTGTTTTACATTGTCTCCATTCTGCATTTTCTTATTAACCTTCTAACACATCCCTGTACTCCATCCCAGTGTCCTTCCTTAGCCTCCAATCACTGTCTACACTGTCTTTCCCTTCTGTAATATTTATGTCCTCCTCCCAGTCCCTAATTTGGTTTTTCTATTAACGCTATAAACTAAAGGTGAATAGTCAGTGCCTATGGAACTTGCTCCCAGAATACTGTCATAAGAGTGCTGCCTGATAACAATAAGACCAGAGCCCCCACGTTGCGAAAACACCGTATTTTATATTACCTGCAAAGTGGATGGGATTGTGGCTAATCCCATCCACACATTGCATAAAAAAAATTTGCAGCGGAAAATCTGTTTTTTCAAAAAAGCGTTTTTGAAAATCGGAGCATGTCAATTATACCTACGGAAACGCTGGTGCTTTCCGTATAGGTATAATAAAGGCAGAAAATCTGCAGAAGAAAACTTTGCAGACTTTCTGTGAATAACTCTGTGGAAAAAAATGCAATGCGTCTCCGCCACTGTCTTTTCCGCAACGTTCTTTTGCTGCAGATCGCTATGTGGGGCCTTAGCCTAAAAGCGGTTTTCAATAATTATCCTGACATTATGGTCAAAACTATACTGACCGTAATGAGAAGCATCATAAACAGTAGACTGTAGAAAATGACAACATTCTAAAATAAATTGGTGTGAATACAGGCCATTTCAGAAGATCAGAAAAGATAACAATTAGTGTAGTAATATGGTCATCCATTTTGCTTCTCTGCTTTGCAATAATACTGTTATGGTCATTGGAAAGGCATTTCAGCAGGAATCCTCTATTTCAAATGTGAATGGCTTTTACAATGGGGATGCCCATATATCAACTGCAGTAGTGAAGTAAGTTGCAGGTCCTCCAGCATTCATGGCTTGAAAGGGCCCCCAAAGAGCAAACATTGCAATTCAGTGAATAAATTCAATTGCCTTCTATTTCTACCATATGAGTGCTGCCTCAGTTTTTGCTTTTCATTTCAACTGCTAAGGATTTATCATCAAACACTTACATACAACCTGTCTTACTCTTTGGTTACAGGTTGATTATGGATCAGTTTATTAATTGACATCTCTATTTTTATGTTTATCCAATAGGGTTCTGAGAAAAAGCCTGTTATAGGCTGAGGCCCCAGGTTGTGGTTAGGCCCAGGGCCCCACGTGGTGTAAACGCCATTGATTCATCCGTGGCATAGACACCGCAGAAAAAAAACGCGCCATTTTACAGTCACTGCAAGGTGCATGGGATTCTAGTGAATCCTATCCATACCTTGCGGAAAAATACATGCAGCGGATACGCTGTGATTTCCAAAACCGTTGCAGTTTTGGAAATCGCAGCATGTCAGTTATACCTACAGAAACGCTGGCGATTTTCCTATAGGTATAATGGAAGCAAAAAAGCACTGCGGGAAAAACTGTGGTGGCAACGCATTGTGGTTTTTCCTGCAGCGATTTTTACAGAAAGTCCGCGGAGGCCCTGGCCTAAGGCTGAGGCCCCACGTTGGGGAAAAGCAGCTTTTTTTGTTGCAGATTTTGCTGAGGTTTTTTGAGCCGAACCCAGTATTGGCTACAAAGGGAATGTGAACTATAAAGGAAGCTCTTATACTTTTCCCTTCTGCTCAATCCACTCCTGACTTTGGCTCAAAAAACCGCAGCAAAATCTGCAACAAAAACAGCTGCGTTTCTGCTACGTGGGGCCTTAGGCTGAGTATAAGAGCTTACTAATATATTTCCCATTCCTTTTGTAGCCACTCCAGACTTTGGCTCAAAAAACTGCAGCAAAATCTGCAACAAAAAAAAGCTGCGTTTCCGCAATGTGGAGCCTCAGCCTTAGCCTCAAGCAACTTTTTTTGTTGCAGATTTTGCTGCGTTTTTTTTTACTCAAAGCCAAGAGTGGCTACAAAAGGAATGAGAAAGTACTAATACTTCTCCCTTCTTTTTTTTTGAACTTGAAATTTATTAAGGCTTTTCCATAAAAATATGAAATATGACACAGTGCAAAACAAAGCATAGTACAATACAGTACATTATAAATGGTAAGTGGTGGGAAGGGAAGGAAGGGAAAAGGGAGTGGAGGTGAAGGGGAGGTAGGATTAAGTGTAGTAAATGTTAATGAGGTGAGGAAGAGAGAGGATTTTGTCGGAAAAAAGGGGGAGAGAGGGGAAAGGGGTAGGGAAGGGGAGGGGAGGGAAATAAAAGGAATGGAACAAATTGGAGGGACATAGGTCATGTAAGAAACAGTGTACAATGAATACATAAACAGAGTAAAAAACCTATAACAGTAACAGTATATTCAGTAGAAAAAATCAATCTCCTCTTAAAGCATTCAGCAGGTAGTTAGTTACAGTTCCGATAGTCAGTAGTCAATACATCAACACATCAAAATTACTTTACAAAGCCTTGTGGCCTCAGTGAAATAAAAATAACAGGTCATACACAGTGAACATTCAGCAGTCAAACCTGGACCAAGTGATCCACTTATACTTCTCCCTTCTGTTGAATCCACTACTGGCTTTGGCTCAAAAAACGCAGCAAAATCTGCAACAAAAAAGCTGCATTTCCTGCAATGTGGGGACTTACCCACAGAATCTTTAGTTGTTTTAGTAATGGAAACTTAGGACCTAAGCAGAGGATACCAATTGCTTATTGCACAGTGGTATTCATCAGGAAGAAATATCTTGAAACTGAGGGGAACTATATGATTGATATACAGTGGGGAAAAAAAGTATTTAGTCAGCCACCAATTGTGCAAGTTCTCCCACTTAAAAAGATGAGAGAGGCCTGTAATTGACATCATAGGTAGACCTCAACTATAAGAGACAAAATGAGAAAACAAATCCAGAAAATCACATTGTCTGATTTTTAAAGAATTTGTTTGCAAATTATGGTGGAAAATATGTATTTGGTCAATAACAAAAGTTCATCTCAATACTTTGTTATATATCCTTTGTTGGCAATGACAGAGGTCAAACGTTTTCTGTAAGTCTTCACAAGGTTGGCACACACTGTTGCTGTTATGTTGACCCATTCCTCCATGCAGATCTCCTCTAGAGCAGTGATGTTTTGGGGCTGTCGCTGGGCAACACGGACTTTCAACTCCCTACAAAGGTTTTCTATGGGGTTGAGATCTGGAGACTGGCTAGGCCACTCCAGGACCTTGAAATGCTTCTTACGAAGCCACTCCTTCGTTGCCCTGGTGGTGTGCTTGGTATCATTGTCATGCTGAAAAACTCAGCTACGTTTCATCTTCAATGCCCTTGTTGATGGAAGGAGGTTTGCACTCAAAATCTCACGATACATGGCCCCATTCATTCTTTCATGTACACGGATCAGTCGTCCTGGTCCCTTTGCAGAGAAACAGCCTCAAAGCATGATGTTGCCACCCCCATGCTTCACAGTAGGTATGGTGTTCTTTGGATGCAACTCAGTATTCATTCTCCAAACATGACGAGTTGTGTTTATACCAAACAGTTCTACTTTGGTTTCATCTGACCATATGACATTCTCTCAATACTCTTCTGGAACATCCAAATGCTCTCTAGCAAACTTTAGACAGGCCCGGATATGTACTGGCTTAAGCAGGGGGACACGTCAGGCACTGCAAGATCTGAGTCCCTGGCGGCGTAGTGTGTTACTGACGGTAGCCTTTGTTACGTTAGTCCCAGCTTTCTGCTTGTCATTCACTAGGTCCCCCCGTGTGGTTCTGGGATTTTTGCTCACCGTTCTTGTGATCATTTTGACCCCACGGGGTGAGATCTTGCGTGGAGCCCCTGATCGAGGAAGATTATCAGTGGTCTTGTATGTCTTCCATTTTCTAATTATTGCTCCCACAGTTGATTTCTTCACACTAATCTGCTTGCCTATTGCAGATTCAGTCTTCCCAGCCTGGTGCAGGTCTACAATTTTGTTTCTGGTGTCCTTCCACAGCTCTTTGGTCTTCACCATAGTGGAGTTTGGAGTGTGACTGTTTGAGATTGTGGACAGGTGTCTTTTATACTGATAACAATTTCAAACAGGTGCCATTACTACAAGTAATGAGTGGAGGACAGAGGAGCCTCTTAAAGAAGAAGTTACAGGTCTGTGAGAGCCAGAAATCTTGCTTGTTTGTAGGTGACCAAATACTTATTTTCCACCATAATTTGCAAATAAATTCTTTAAAAAATCAGACAATGTGATTTTCTAGATATGTTTTCTCATTTTGTCTCTCATAGTTGAGGTCTACCTATGATGACAATTACAGGCCTCTCTCATCTTTTTAAGTGGGAGAACTTGCACAATTGGTGGCTGACTAAATACTTTTTTTACCCACTGTATATATATATATATTTTTTTTTTTTGGGGGGGGGGGTCATAATGATTGACTCAGCAGCATTGGTGCTTGATGTATGAGTGAGGACCTTACATTTATATTATTCTTACATTCTATTTTTCTGTGTCAGAGGTTAGACATCACCATGAGACATAGAAATAAAGACTGGATATACCCGTATGACTACTAAACAAAAGTTTAGCCCATATGATGAACTAAATATCAGAGAGATGAGATAACTGAATCATCGCTCAAAGACCTGAAGCTGAAAACAAACATAATAGAATGTACTTGCACATGAACACATAAATCCCAATGTATTTCCCCATTCATAATGCATCATGAGTGGACACATTCAGTACAGGGAATAAACATATCAATAAAAAGGCCACTACTGACATTCAAGGCTTTATTATCAAATATGGCCTCTGTATTCCTTTTTATTATATGCACAAATGTGTCTTCACACATGAAAGCAATTTTATAATATTTTTAATAAGCTCATGGTCTTCAAGGGAAGCGTTTTTTGTCTCCCTCTGATTCTTGATTGTATGGCTTAATAAATTATTGATTTGTTATTTATTGTCATCTGATGTCTAGTTTTATGTAATATGTTGATATGTTGATCTCAAATATACTGCATGTTGTTATTTTCTAAATACAAAAATGTACCCTTCTAAATCTAGTACTCTTTAACTTGAATCTGAAAGCACGATACAGCGTGGTATTACGCAACAAAAGACATTGCAAAAAGTAAAGTTGCAGTTGGTTATTTAACTCATTAGCTCTGAAGTTAAACTATGCTATGTCTGTAGCTGTGCTTTTAGCCTGGTTATGTAGAAAAAAAGATATACTTTTTACTTCTATGGTGGAATTACCTTATCTGGATCAGTGATATCTGTTATCTTCTGTTTGTCTTAATAAAGCAATTGTGTACAATAAATACCATGTTTCTGTGTGCAGTATTTTTTATCTGTATTATTTACAGTACATTTTGTCAAAAATCTACATTGTCAATGGATTTTTTTTGCGTTGTTAATACAGTACATACATTATATTTACTTCCAACTCAAAAAAATGTATATATATTTTGAAGGGCAAAAAAGAAAATGTTTGTAAAGTACTAGGTATAAATATGATCATTTGACATTTTGTTCTGTATGGCTTACATTAGTAGTCTTTTCCTTTGCAAATATTAAAGTCAAATACCAATCGAATACCAACCATCGTGAACTGACATAACACTGATTATTGTGTTGGCACACCAAAAGAACACACCATTATAAAGTGATTTTGCAAGTAATGGAATCATGAAGATTTTAGTTTTAGCTTTTCTACACCGACCTCAATAATGTACTTATTTGGGTAACTATTCATGGCATAGTTTTTAATTCACTCTGTGTTCCTTAATACAGAAAGATTGAATTTTCAGTTAAACACATTTTTTTCTCCAGTAGTTGAAAAAATAAAGGGTCAAGAACGTAACAAAAAGTGCAAGACCCTCCAATATTATAATCTTTTACTTGTTTCAGATATGGTCACCGCAGCACACAAGAGCAAAATAAAAAAAATATTGTCTAGCATTCTACCAGAGGTTTGTTTTGGCTGCTCCAATTCACACTTTACAGTTTTTTTTTGTGGGTTTTTTTGTGGCTAACTGCAGGGGTGTAACTGGGAGGGCAAGCGGGGCATGTGTCTTGGGTGCTGATTGTCAGGGCAGGCACCAACAGGCCACTTTTATGTTTTTAAATACAGAGCAAGGGTGCCAGGTGGCCGAAAGCCTAGCTATAGCTCTGACTAACCGCATCTACTTTTTATTACTAACTGCTTTATCAACATCCCACACAATAAGCTTTTATCATTCTGAACTATGTCCGGGGACTGTTCTCTCAACGTCTTAAACTTTGAAACATTCCAGTCTATGCAGATAATCCTAATATTGACATTTTTTTCCAATAAAAAATCTAGAGCACTTCGATCTTCTCCAGTCCAATATATCCACGGCCAATTTGATGGACATCAAAATGATTATTTCACATTGTTTTTCACATCCAGGAATGTATAAAAACAGTATTTAGTATTTAGACAGTAATATGTCTGAGAGTATTACTTTGGTTGTATACGGTTGTAGCAAGGAAAAAAAAAGTCAAAAAAGCCAAAGCACAGTATTTTTTGTTGTTTTCCATAAAAATATGAATAAAAAGTGTTTGAATAAAACATTAGTCATTCCCCAAAATTATATAAATGGTTTGAGGCCGTAGACAACATTTTTTTTGAATAAAAACAGGATCTGAAATTTAAAGTTTTTTTAAACCGTTTTTCATTTAGCACAGCCTTATCTTTAGGTTGAAGAGACAGCACCACTTATAATGTTAGAAGATTAAAGACTGTGGGGATAATGTCTTTCTGAAGGCTCTTTTTTATTATCAGGAACCTAGCAATCCCCTCTAAGGGGTTGTGAAAACATGATATTTGTGATGTTTTTTGACATCAGAAACCTTATTGAAAAACTCTTATCATGTCCAAAAAAATTTGTTCAATTTATTATAAATAGTCTAATAAACATTTTATGGCTAACAAAAATTACAAAACAAAAGTAAGTTCACAGATGACCAATGATAGTTACAGTTTCACTGATATAATAACAGATGACATGACAACCTCTTTTCCTCCTACATTTTCACCCTAGCTTTGGCATGATACCCTCTTCTCCTAGTCCATACCAAGGTACTGTATGCCCTGGCAACCTTCATTTCCACCATGGCATACTCAGTTATTTCCAGATAACAATCTCCTATGCGCAATACCCACATGGCCCATGATAACTTTTATTTTCCATGTGCAATTTTCAACAGACCACTAAATATTTGTATTTCCCATGTACATTACCCACATGACTCCTGTCAACTGCCGTTTCCCATGTGGAATACCTACATGCCCCCTAGCAACTTCCATTTCCCTTGTGCAATATCGACATAACGCTTGACAACCTCACCCACATTATAGCGTGACCTACAAATCTAAAAATGCAGCAAACACTAATATATACCAATATACTCAGACCATGACTTGTACCCGTATAGCATAATCATATAGTATAATTTATAGCATATAATCTATGGCAGATTTATTGCAGATTTTGAATTTATGGCTGAAATAAATATTATTGACATATAATTCTGGTGCCTTATGTACATTTTAACTCTTTAGCAATCTAACACATTAGCCTAAAACCAGTGACCTTTTATTCCTCTCTGGATTCCAGCTTTCATAACTTTTTACATTTTAGTTCAATGTAGCTGTACTAGACCTCGTATTTTGTGGGTACATTTTTGATCAGTTTTTATTACTTTTTGTTTTTGAAAGAGATGATCAGAAAACATTAATTCTGACATCTGAATTATAATTTTTATGGTGTTTATCATGTAGATAGTAAATAAAGTACTCATTTTATTTTAGGGGTTGTTATGGATGTGGTAATACCATTTTGTGTTTTTTTTATTTATTTTTATTTCATTAACAAGAGGGAAAAAAGTCTATGACCGCAGCACCTAAGGGGTTGAATGCAAATATGCTTCTGACTGATAATGGGGGGGTGATATCATGAACAAAAGTCCATGGCACCCCCCTCCCGTGGGGTCATCTGATGTGACACGGACAGAAGAATAATAAAATCATTTTCTCCTCTCCCTGTCAGCTGTTTTTGTTCTCCTGCACACTGATTAAAAGGAAAGTGTGAGTATCTGCACCGCGGCTTTAATAAGTGACATCTCTAAATCTTTAGGACTATGGACAAGAACTTCTGTTCTGTTTTAAAATAAAACCAAGATCGCAGCTCTAGCCCTGTGGCTCCGGAGTTAGAGCCTTTTAAAGTTACAGTGTATTTCCTGTGCTATATTGGGGTGAACAGTAATGCACTTAGTTCACATCCAAAACTGTAGGGGAGTTAAGAGGAGGTTTGGAACTCTGCAGTTATTGAGTCAGCAGAGCATTGGTGAATTTTACTCACTATGAACATCAGCGCAAATATTTGTAAAGGAAGACTGCATGGCTAGATGCTTGATTTTATATACATAATGATGTATTTATATGACCGAGCCAATTCTCAGCTATGTGTTTCATGGATCCTTGTGGTAATTATTTTTTCCATTGACCCAATTACTTCAGTGTGTAATTGAGTCTGTGAAAATTGACCTGAGAGCCTGTTATCCATAAAAAAACAGAGCATGGTCTATTTTTCCACTGAAACCACACAGCCAAGAAACTTGGTTGTGTGAATAAACTATTAGGCAGTGGGACTGAATGAAACGCCTGAATATATTTTATTTTGCCTATCTTTCTCAAACACCTCAATAACCACAATCTTTTCGCTTTCCACCAACATAAGAAAATTTGATTTGTTGTTGACCTGTAAGTAATTTACAGACCATGCACAAAACTAACAAGTACTGAATTAGCTTAAGCACAAGCAAGAGTAGAACTGTGAAGACATATGCCTTTTTATCAGGAGTTTGGGTGCACAATTGTTGCCACCTTCTCGTAGTCACACTGGAAGCAATTAGATACTGAATGCATGGCAATGGTGTATGAATTTATATGGCAACAGTGAGAAGCAGGATTTTGCTGGAGGAATAACCAACAGTGCAGTTATTACATAGGAGAAACAGAGAGACTCTTGGGAGGTAAAATTGCCTGACGTATCATATTAGAAATATTATGGGGCACATTTATCAATAGTGTCGCACTTTGCACTGTCATAAACTACAAATCCCATTTGTAGTTTTAGTAGTATAATGTTGCACCGTGTTAGCCATATCAAATATACTCATTTCTTCACTCTTCCAATTCGTAGTTTTAGACATATTTGTTTTATGGACCTTCATAAATATGGAATGTTTCTAGAAGTTCCAAAATTCTATAAGTTAAGGGTAGACACATCTGTAGCATAATTAAAACCTTACTAAGATTCAAGCTCAGAGGAAAAACTTAAATAAGTCAAAGAAATAGTAGGAATAAAGGTATACTTTAACCAAATTAACCCTTTATCCTTTAGGTACACATAATCGCAGTAATTCTGAACACTGATAATAAAGTCTGCAGTTTATTACTTCCAACTCCTGCATGTTTGCCTTTTTTTCATAGAATTTGCATTGGGTGCCAGAAATCAATATCATTGTAATATACTGGCATATCTATAAATTCACAAGTGGCGACTTAGTTTAACAAGGATTACTAATCAAATTTACACAAAGATTTTTTAGCACATGTCATTAAGGTGAACAATAAAAATCACATACATTCATTGCCAAATACTACAATTCATATTCTTACAAACAAATTACACTCATGATGTTTAAACAACACGTAATTCCTTCTCAACCAGGGGAATCATGTATGTTTGCATAGATTTAAAGGGAAAATTATTTATTGTAATAAAGCATTAAATGTTCCATAAAGCATATTGACATATATATTACTCTGCCAATAGCTTGGATGTTTCATACATTAATATGAATGAGAGCTGTCACATTCTTCCGCATTCTTCTGTTAAAATAAATATCATATTACAAGAATCATTAAAGCTCCCGGTAAAGGCAAAAAAAAATAACAGTTCAGGTTTTCTAACATCATAGGACTATATATAAACATATAAATAGTGCATCAAATACTTACTATAGTTACATAAACATTTTAAGAGTAAGATATAAAGTAGAGTTACTGTAAATAATTATAATGGTCAATACATTAATGAAGGATGACAAACCCCAAAGAGAAGGAAGGAAGAGAGGATGGAACAGTGGGAGGGGACGAAGGAATGGAGAAAAGAAGGAGTTGGAAGAAAGGCAAGATTAATATGCAAATATAAATTATCTTAAATTTTCTCAATTCCCATGGAGATACCGCTAACAAACAAAAAACCCTTTAATGGCAGATTCATTTTAAATAGTGTCCTTTAACATGGTCTTGTTTTATCCAGATCCATTCTGTATATTATACTGCATATTGAAGCATTGTGGTTCCCCAAGTACCTACAATACAGAGATCTTTATTGCATCACATGATCATTTTTGTAAACATCGGGCACTTACCTTGCAATTAAAACCAGCACAATTTCCAGGGTATATTTGTTTTTTTCTCCTATTTTTTTTTTAAAAAAAAAAGCTTTTTTTTTCTTCAACCGGGGTGCTTTGTAGTTTCCTTGCATTTGAGCTCACATTTTTTTGTGCGGTCAAGAATGAAGTCTAAGACTAAGGAATCCACTCTTGACTGTCAGCACAAATCGTTGTGTGTAATATCTAGTCCATATAGTAACAACAATATTGCTTTCCTGTCATTAATTCACAGATGCAGGATAGATATAAAGCGCACATTGCTGAGTTTGCAAGAGAATGATTACAATGGTTATCACACACAAGTATGATGGGGCACAAGTTATAATTTTTCCTCTGATATATAGCACCCTTTAATGTGCTGGTCTACATAAGTTAGCTTCTTTCATCATTATGTTAATAATCACTAACATTTGTAATATACATTATTAAAGAAAAGTGTATGTTTCCTACACTTATTTGCCTTCTTCTGCTACTGATATATGTATAATAAAAGTCTATGTAGAGTGAAGGGGGTGGAAGAGGAGAGCTCTCCCTTTTATAGACTTCATTGTAAACTGACACTGTGGACTGCTTGTGTAATGGTTAAAGACTCAGGCACCTTTCTGTAGTGAAGCACATTGCAAAGTTTGTTCCCTTTGCCTACATTATTGATTTATGAAAATAAATAAATAAAATTTTACTTACACTTTAAGTTTTTAACCCCTTCCTGCTGGTGACATTTTTCGTTTTTGACTCCCCCCCCCCTCCCTTCCAAACCCAATAACTTTTTTATTTTTCCGTTCTCAGAGCCATATGAGGTCTTAATGTTTGCGGGACAAATTTTTTTTTCATGATGCTACCATTTATTATTCTTTACAATGCACTGGGAAGCTGGAAAAAAAATTCAGAATGGGGTGGATTTGAAGAAAAAGTGCATTTGTGCGACTTTCTTACGAGCTTCATTTTTATGGCATTCGCTCTACAGCCAAAATGACATGTCATCTGTATTCTACGTTTTGGTACGATTCCGGGAATACCAAATTTATATGGTTTATTTGCATTTTAACCCCTTAACAAAAATCCAAAACTGCAAAAATATTTTTTTTTAGAAGTTGCCATATTCTGACACACGTAACTTTTTTATACTTCAGTGTACGGGGATGCATAGTGCGTCTTTTTTTGCGGGACCAGGTGTATGCTACTGTACGGGAAAAATATTTTTATAGCTTTGTAGACCGACCATTTTTGGACACAGGGATGCCTAATGTGTATGTGTTTCACAGTATTTAACTACTTTTATATGTGTTCTAGGGAAAGGGGGGTGATTTGAACTTTTAATATATTTATTTATTTTTTTAATTAATTTATTTATTTTTTGCATCTATTAGACCGCCTAGAGGGTATATGATCACTAATGCAATGCATTACAATGCTAATGCATTGCAAAAAAACCTGTAGCCTGCAATAGAAGTTAATAAAAAATAGAAGGCTCCCAGCTGTCATAGTAGCGGGACGCCAGTCACAAAACTTTTCTGATAAGTAATGAAATGGCAGAATCTATTGTGTTTTTTTGGTTTTATGAGGTTGTTTTTACCTACTATGTCATGATATGTAAAACGATGTATGGTGTGGACTCAGCTCTTTAGTCTGCTCCACATTGCCCCAGTACACATCAGCTGTAAATGTACAGTTGATGTTGCCATTGGGGTTATAAAGGGGCATTAAATTGTCTGTTTATTTCATAGTCATTGCTATGGAACATTGCTGAAGCACAACATAACTTTACAACAGAGTGGTTTTCATTAACAATACACCAGGCAATATGTCAGCTTGAACTAAAGCTTTTTCTTAAGATCACCTAAAACATAGTGTAAATGGTTTTTTTTTATAAAGAAAATTATCGTGTGATGATTTGTCAATGTACTTTTTTAATATCTGGTTAGTGGTTATGAATTAACCAATTTGGACAAATTGCTGCAATATACAATATGGCACAACCATTTTCAATATCCTTTTTATATATATTTAAAACCACAATGAAATAATATGTAATATGCTAATGATACATATATTTAATTCTACATAAGGTAGAGAGGACATGAAGTAATAATAGGATCATTTATTATACATTTTTAATGTGATGAAAAATAAAGCAAATTATCTAAAAGATGTCTGAAGAAAATCCATCCTCAAACAATTGATGTAGCTACTACTGTTGATATAAATGATCCTCAAAGAACTCTAATTTTTTGTTATTTTTCTATTAAATTAAATTTAGAACTAGCATGCCAGCTGCTCTTTACTCTTGCTCTTTTTATGTTGCTCATTTTGTTTATCTTACATTCTTTTATAATATGGTCTAGTGTATTATGAGCAAATTTTAGGCATGCTTTTTATCATATCATAAAGTTTATCATTGATAGGGTGTTCTAATTTCTGTCTCTTTAGTATGAAGATTTATTGAGGTGTTTAGGCTGAGGCCCCACGTTGCGGAAACACAGCTTTTTTTGTTGCAGATTTTGCTATGGTTTTTTTGAGCCAAAGCCAAGAGTGGCTTTGACTCTTATACTTCTACTTTCTGCTCAATACACTCCTAGCTTTGACTCAAAAAACGCAGCAAAATCTGCAATCAAAACAGCTGCGCTTCCAGAATGTGGGGCTTCAGCCTTAGACTAAGGCCCCATGTAGTGAGCCGCAGCCAAAAAACACATGCATCATTTTTTTCCACAGCATTTTTCACAGAAAGTCTGCAGAGTTTTCCTCTGCGGACTTTCTGCCCCTATTATACCTATAC
This sequence comes from Leptodactylus fallax, assembly GCA_947044405.1. Classification (NCBI taxonomy): domain Eukaryota; kingdom Metazoa; phylum Chordata; class Amphibia; order Anura; family Leptodactylidae; genus Leptodactylus; species Leptodactylus fallax. Next base: position 8,632,316 of record CAMRHE010000021.1, read on the forward strand.
GGAAAATGCCAGCGTCTCCATAGGTATAATTGACATGCTGCGATTTACAAAAACAGGTTTTTGAAATTGCAGATTTTCCACTGCAGATTTTTCCTGCAATGTGTGGATGGGATTAGCCAGAATCCCATCCACTTTGCAGGTACTGTAAAATGTGATATTTTCAACATGTAAATAAAAAGTTAGAGTGATGGCAGGGTTTGTTAATTTTGTTTTATTGCTTGCAAACATATCGGCATTGTTCAGTTCAGTGGCAGACATTTTAGAAATATGATGAAACAAAATGCAGCCATATTGGTAGTTGATGAAAAGAGGAAACAGTTTGGAATTAACTGGATTTCCCACAAATTTTCTAAAAGTTTGAGGTTCTACACAAACCAAAATTTGGGGTTCATTGTCTACGAACCACAATTATAGTCTGGAGTCTCTTCAGACTGCAGAGTATAATAAATGGAGACCCATAGATGGGGTGGAAACATAATAAACTTGTACTATCCTTCCCTCACCTCTCCCAGGCATACTTGAAGTTCCCAGTACTCCCTTGGTATCCTCTTCTTGCCTCTTACAACCACCTAGATGATGGCACAGGTAGTGATGTCCAGTGTCCTTTCCTTAGGCTGCTGATTGGCCTCAGCAATCAAGTGCGTTGGGGACTTCCGCCAGAAGAAAACACCAGAGCAGCAGGACTGGACCATGCTGGGAGACATCGGAGTACCAAGGACAGGTGAGTATGTTTTTGTTAATTTTTTTCACCTTCCCCGGCTTCATATAAAAAACTGGTTATCCTCGACAACCACTTTAAGTATGATCTTCCTACTATGAAAAGATTTGCGGCTGATTCAGAGCACAGACGGGTTTGTGCAAATTAAGGCATAATAAGGAAGGTTTCTGCCAAATTCATAGGATTAAGACAGCAGCTGCTAAAGTACTATTGCAAAGCAGCAAACAGGTATTTGAAGATGCTGGTGCCTCTGGAGTCCCATGAGCCTCAAGGTGTAGAATCCCCCAGAGGATTGCAATTGTTCATAAACCTACTATTCAGACACCCCTAAACAGTGCTCACAAGTAGAAACGGTTGCAATGGGCCCAGACATGCATGAGAACTAATTCTGAACAGTCTTGTTTACTGATGAGTGCCGTGCAACAGTGGATGGTACAGATTTATGGAGTAGTGGATGGTTGGTGGTTGGCCACCATGTCCCAACAAGCCTGCAATGTCAGTCATGTTTTGGGCCAGAATCATGGGGAGAGAGCTGGTAGGCCACTTTAGGGTCCCTGAAGATGTGAAAATGACCACTGCAAAGAATATGGAGTTTCTGACTAGCCACTTTCTTCCATTGTACAAAAAGAAGAACTGTGCCTTCTGTACCAAAATCATCTTTATGCATTACAATGCACCATCTCATGCAGCAAGGAATACCAATATTTCTGAGCCATTGGCTGCTATGAGCATAAAAGGAAAGAAACTCATGATATGACCACCATCCTCCCTTGACCCCAACCCTATTGAGAACCTTTGGAGAATCCTCGAGCAATAGATCTATGGAGGTGGGAGGCAGTTCACATCAAAACAGCAGCTAGAAGGCTATTCTGACAGAAACTATCCAAAAACTCAAAAGTTCAATGGATGCAAGCATTGTGAAAGTGATATCAAAGAAGGGCTCCTAGGGTAACATGTAACTTGGTCTGTTAAGATGTTTTTGATTGAAACAGCTTTTGATTATCTTAATGCTGCAAATTCAACAAATTAACCTTTTTCAATTCTTTACACTTTATAAAGTGTTTAGAAACTCTGTGGTGCATAATAATTTGGAAAGGTGGATTTAGATTTTTTAATTTGTGAAAAAAAAATGTGATTAGGAGGTTTGTCCAATAAAATTTGATTCATATTCTAACGGTTGAAGATTTGAACGTTATACTAACTGTCATTTGCATCGACCATTTAGGAAAATCAGAAAAAATATAATTTACATAATAATTTGGAAAACGGCGTAGGTATTCCCATTTGCATATAGCTCTGTACTATCCAAAAACAGTGTTATTTATCCTGTATGATGTACACTGTAAAAAAAAAATAATGCAATGCGCAAATTTATTAATTATTTTGGTCACTACACCTCCCCCAAAAATAGTGATACAAGATGATCAAAAAGTCATACATACCAAAAATTGATATCAGTAAAAACTACTACTTGCCCCACAAATAAATAGCCCTAACATAGCTGTCAACAAAACAGTAAAAAAAAAATTATAGGCAACAGAATACGGTGACCCCAGCAATGTTTTTTTTGCAAAAGTGGTAAAACATAAAACCAACATAAATATGGTAATGCAGTAATCGTAATGACCCGCTGGACAAATTTGTCATGTCATTTTTAATGAAGAATGAACGCCATAAAAACAAAGTGCAAAAATTGTTAATAAAAACGTTAATAAAAGCTGATCAAAATATTATATTCACCCCAAAAAGTAAAATACATATTATTCGGCCCCCTTAAGTTAATACTTTGTAGCGCCACCTTTTGCTGCGATTACAGCTGTAAGTCGCTTGGGGTATGTCTCTATCAGTTTTGCACATTGAGAGACTGAAATTCTTACCCATTCTTCCTTGGAAAACAGCTCGAGCTCAGTGAGGTTGGATGGAGAGCGTTTGTGAACAGCAATTTTCAGCTCTTTCCACAGATTCTCGATTGGATTCAGGTCTGGACTTTGACTTGGCCATTCTAACACCTGGATACGTTTATTTGTGAACCATTCCATTGTAGATTTTGCTTTATGTTTGGGATCATTGTCTTGTTGGAAGATAATTCTCCGTCCCAGTCTCAGGTCTTTTGCAGACTCCAACAGGTTTTCTTCCAGAATGGTCCTGTATTTGGCTCCATCCATCTTCCCATCAATTTTAACCATCTTCCCTGTCCCTGCTGAAGAAAAGCAGGCCCAAACCATGATGCTACCACCACCATGTTTGACATTGGGGATGGTGTGTTCAGTGTGATGAGCTGTGTTGCTTTTACGCCAAACATATCGTTTTGCATTGTGGCCAGAAAGTTCGATTTTGGTTTTATCTGACCAGAGCACCTTCTTCCACATGTTTGGTGTGTCTCCCAGGTGGCTTGTGGCAAACTTTAAACCAGACTTTTTATGGATATCTTTGAGAAATGGCTTTCTTCTTGCCACACTTCCATAAATGCCAGATTTGTGCAGTGTACGACTGATTGTTGTCCTATGGACAAACTCTCCCACCTCAGCTGTAGATCTCTGCAGTTCATCCAGAGTGATCATGGGCCTCTTGGCTGCATCTCTGATCAGTCTTCTCCTTGTTTGAGATGAAAGTTTAGAGGGACGGCTGGGTCTTGGTAGATTTGCAGTGGTCTGATACTCCTTCCATTTCAATATGATCACTTGCACAGTGCTCCTTGGGATGTTTAAAGTTTGGGAAATCTTTTTGTATCCAAATCCGGCTTTAAACTTCTCCACAACAGTATCATGGACCTGTCTAGTGTATTCCTTGGTCTTCATGATGCTCTCTGCGCTGTAAACAGAACCCTGAGACTATCACAGAGCAGATGCATTTATACGGAGACTTGATTACACACAGGTGGATTATATTTATCATCATCAGCCATTTAGGACAACATTGGATCATTCAGAGATCCTCACTGAACTTCTGGAGTGAGTTTGCTGCACTGAAAGTAAAGGGGCCGAATAATATTGCACGCCCCACTTTTCAGTTTTTTATTTTTTACAAAAGTTTAAAATAGCCAATAAATTTCGTTCCACTTTACAATTGTGTCCCACTAGTTGCTGATTCCTCACCAAAAAATTCAAATTTTATATCCTTATGTTTGAAGCCTGAAATGTGGCAAAAGGTTGAAAAGTTCAAGGGGGCCGAATACTTTTGCAAGGCACTGTATATTTTTGGCATGTGGGAGGAAACCAGAGTACCCAGAGGAAACCCACGCAAACACAGGGAGAAAATAAAAACTCCTTGCAGATGTTGTCCTTGGTCGGATTCAATCCGAGGACCCCAGCACTGCAAGGCAACAGTGCTAACCACTGTCAACATCATTTGGAATGTTTTTTCAAAAATGTAGCAATTACACACTGTAAAATGTGTTTACAGTAAAATTTTTGCTTTCAATTTATTAAAATAAAATGGATCTATGAATTGAACAGACAAGGGCATCAGTGCACTTTGGGGTACAAGTTGTTTTTGGCAAATAATTTACACCTGAATGGAAGAATGTCTGCTGTGCAGGGGTGGCGGATTTATTTATTTATTTAAAGTAATATTTTCATGAAAATGGCTGGATCGCTTTATAAATACTTCTACCTCTTGTGTGACCCTTCTACCTCATGGATTGTAAGCTCTTGCTAGTAGGGCCCTCACTCCTACTGTGTTAATTGATTTATTACACTTCAATGTCTGATATTGTTCTGGTGAGTCAAAAGCAAATTGATGATCTGTTACATCCAACAGAGGGCGTATGAGCTCCCAGCTCCTTTCCCATAATGCCTTGTGATATTGTTCTGTTCATAAATCCTATGATTTGTAAAGTGCTGCCAAGTTTATTTCTCACATTATTGCATTGTCAATATACAATATACAAGGTTTATATTCTGTTGGAAAGGGGGCAGGGTATGTCTCTATGTTAGAAATTACATGTAAGTGTAAATGAGGCATCCGTGTGTATAGAGTGTAATGATGTTAAAATCTTGTGGGTGGAAATAGATATGGAAATTAAGAGAGAAAAAAATATATTTTGGTGGAATCTATGCCCCCCCTCCCCCAAGGAGATAAAAGGTCAGCTGTATGGACAAAGAAAGTAGGCGGCACAGGCAGGTACAGTAGTTACAATAGGAGATTTAACAATTCACTGTCACTGTACCTGAAAACTGGTAATAATGCTCATAATATATTCCACCTAAACTGTAAAAGACTCAGGCTGGAAAAGCAGAAACACTGAATTTTAGAAAGCCAAATTTTCATTGGTTAAGGGCTGCACTTTAGGACATAGGGTGGGGATAGCAGTCATATAAATGTATTTTGGATAACTGTACTGCTAAATTTATTCCTGTAGGCAACAATTATAAATGTTTTTAGCTAACCCCTTAACTGTCACAATAAGATGGCAAAAAACCTCCCAAAAATGTCACTTTTTTATTACAGATATTGAATTCATGGCTTAAGTAAATATTACTGGTACAAAACTCTAGTGCCTTATGTGCGTTTTAACTCTTTAGCGATCTAACACAGTTGGGCTAAGACTCCATGTAGAGACCACGCCGGAAACATATTATATTATATTATACCTACACACGTGGACAAAATTGTTGGTACCCCTCATTTAATGAAAGAAAAACCCACAATGGTCACAGAAATAACTTGAATCTGACAAAAGTAATACTACCTAAAAATTCTATGAAAATGAACAAATGAAAGTCAGACATTGCTTTTCAACCATGCTTCAACAGAATTTTTAAAAAAAGAAAACTCATGAAACATGCCTGGACAGAAATGATGGTACCCTTAACTTAATATTTTGTTGCACAACCTTTTGAGCAATCACTGCAATCAAACAATTCCTGTAACTGTCAATGAGACTTCTGCACATCTCAACAGGTATTTTGGCCACTCCTCATGGACAAACTGCTCCAGTTGTCTCGGGTTTGAATGGTGCCTTTTCCAGACAGCATGTTTCAGCTCCTTCCAAAGATGCTCAATAGGATTTAGGTCAGGGCTCATAGAAGGCCACTTCAGAATAGTCCAGTGTTTTCCTCTTAGCCATTCTTGGGTCTTTTTAGCTGTGTGTTTTGGGTCATTATCCTGTTGCAAGATCCATGACCTGCGACTGAGACCAAGCTTTTTGACACTGGGCAGCACATTTCTCTCTAGAATCCCTTGATAGTCTTGAGATTTCATTGTACCCTGCACAGATTCAAGACACCCTGTGCCAGATGCAGCAAAGCAGCCCCAGAACATAACAGAGCCTCCTCTATGTTTCACAGTAGGGGCAGTGTTCTTTTCAAGATATGCTTCATTTTTCCATCTGTGAACATAGAGCTGATATGCCTTGCCAAAAATTTTGATTTTTGTCTTATCTGTCCATAGGACATTCTCCTAGAAGCTTTGTGGCTTGTCAACATGTAGTTTGGCAAATTCCAGTCTGGCTTTTTTATGATTTGTTTTCAACAATGGTGTCCTCCTTGGTCGTCTCCCATGAAGTCCACTTTGGCTCAAACAACGACGGATGGTGCGATCTGACACTGATGTTCCTTGAGCTTGAAGTTCACCTTTAATCTCTTTAGAAGTTTTTCTGGGCTCTTTTGTTACCATTCATATTATCCTTTTCTTTGATTTGTCATCAATCTTCCTCCTGCGGCCATGTCCAGGGAGGTTGTCTGACTTTCATTTGTTCATTTTCATAGAATTTTTATATATTATTACTTTTGTCAGATTCAAGATATTTCTGTGACCATTGTGGGTTTTTCTTTTATTAAATGAGGTGTACCAACAATTTTGTTCACATGTGTATATGGAAATCACCAGCATTTCTGTGGGTATAATTGACATGCCTCCATTTACAAAAAATGTGACAATTTTTGAAATTTTTCTGCAATGTGTAGATGGCATTAACCGGAATCCCATCCACTTTGCAAATACTGTAAAATGCAGCATTATTTTGCAACGTGGGGCCCTGGTCTTAAGTCTTAAACCAGTAACATTTTATCCCTCTGTGCAATCCAGCTTTCATAACTTTTTAAATTTTACTTCAATCTAACATTACAAGACCCTGTATTTTGTGGGTACAGTTGTACTAAAAAGTTTACATACCCCGGCAGATTTTTTGGGTTTTTTTTTGGCCTTTTTTCAGAGAATATGAAGGATAACACAAAAACTTTTTCTCCACTCATGGTTAGTGGTTGGTTGAAACCATTTATTGTCAAACTTTTGTGTTTTCTCTTTTTAAATCATAATGACAACCAAAAATATAAAAATAACCCTGTTCAAAAGTTCACATACCCTAGTTCTTAATACTGTGTATTGCCCCCTCTAACATCAATGACAGCTTGAAGTCCTTTGTGGTAGTTGTGGATGAGGCTCTTTATTTTCTCAGATGGTAAAACTGCCCATTCTTCTTGGCAAAAATTCTCCAGTTCCTGTAAATTCCTGGGCTGTCTTGCATGTACTGCGTGCTTGAGATCTCCCCAGAGATCGTTTTGGTGTCTTATGTGCTATTAAAGCTCTGTAATATCAGAAGTGTGTGATTCAGAGCTCCAATTAGAGGCAGCCAGTGTTATAGCTCAGAATCACACCCCTTGTCTGCTCCAGCCTGACACCACCCTTGTGACAGTACAGAGTCTTCAGGCATCACAACTAACAGCAGTGATTGCTCAGGAATGGTGGGTGCTGTAAAAAAATCCCAAATGTGCCAGAATCAGTGGAGCAGCAGCTATTGATGTAAAGAGCTGAATTTGTTGGAGGTAGTGAAAGGTCCTCTTTAATGTTTGAGAATTACTTCAATTAAAGAATGATACAAAAAAAAGTTATTCATTACCATCTGAATCCACTTTATGTCAATCTGTTTGTAGAATTCTGTGAACATTGTTATTAACCAATATAGTTATTATACAATATATGTTACATTTTCCATCCTTTAGTATTAATTTTGTTTCTTTACATTACTTTTTCTGATTATCTATAACATTTTTTAATAAAAATAATACTAATAAGTATTATTACTGTTATTATTATTATTAATATTATTATTATTACTATTAACCTTAAAATATTCACATAACATATTGTATTTTACATGGAATGTAGATCATATGTATTACAATATTCCATGGCTTACATGGCTTAAATTGTAAAAGAGTGACTAAGATATCGAGTGTACATTATACATATAAAAGAATATGTACATTCTCAGTATGACCCATTTAATATAGGTGGGCGAACGACAACACAATACTAGACGAACACACCATTGACTTCAATTGGCACACTCCACATTTCAACCTATGTGTCTGATTAATTGTGTTGTCAGTGGAAACTGCTGTTCTTGCCTGGCCTGTGAGACAGTCACAGCAATAGCTTGTATATTGCAGATTTACTCTCTGCTGCGCACAGTAAGTGACTGACTGTCAACTTCAACACTGGCCATTTTAGTTTAAAAAGCAACTAGAAGGGATGCATTTCAGCGCCTTGTTAAATTCACCAAACATTATGCATTCATTTGATGTTTACCAATTTTTTTGTAATATTTTAAATTCTTTTAAATGTAATTGAACAAATTTATCATATTATCTCATTCTATGACTGTTACTCCAAATTCGATGTATAAAACCTTTAATCTACTGAAAAAAATCTCATTAATGTGTTATTGTCAATATAATTATCAATGTAACAGCTATAAAAAAAAAAACAGACATTCGTCACATAGAGTATATTCGCTAAGTACTTTGAATATTATTGGATCAATAACTTTATTTGCTTGTAAATTATTTGTACAGTCAAAGCAAAAAATGGATAAGAAGTTTATGCATTTCCTTAACAATGTTTTTTAAGTTTATTTTTAAGATATGTAACATGGTTTTTATCTGCCTAACATTTTTGCATTGTTCTTGAAAATTCAGGACCACTTCAGCAAATTAGAAAAGACAATTCCAGGCACTCCTTGTGTGCAAAGTGAAAAAGTAATAATTTATTTTACATCACACGGTGCCTTGTCCAGGCAGCATAAAGCATTTTTCCATATACACGATATCAAGTAACATGAATATGACATGCAGTGTTGAAATATATAAACATAGATCTTAGTAGAAATCTCGGACATTTCGGTAACTATAACCTTCTTTGGTGGGAAGACCAGGTACATGAAGAGATATACGAGGATGTAGTGTGTAGCTGCGTGCCGCCATACAACAGGCCCAATAGAACAGCCCTGATATGACTGTGACAAGCCCTTCTGACAGCACCCAAACTATCTCAACGGAGTGCAGAACAACTCAATTCCATTTCAGCAAATTGTCAATGTACAGACATGGCTATTTTTATATAAGATACCAAAGTCCTCCATTCATATTTAGCAACACCTCAAAAATATTTAAACAATACATTTTATATAAGGTAAGTTAATTTGTAGTGCTTGTAGCTAATAGTGTTTGTGATCATTTTTGGGTTTACAATTTATTTGGGCATTTTTAGAAATAAGAGTTAAAATGTAAAACCCTAATTGTCAAATAATGGGGACTGAGAGGTTATTTAAGGTAGTGCATTATTATGAAAAGCCCTCTCTCTATTTTGATTTATTTTATCTTAAGCATATAAGGAATAACAATGTAATATTTTTCCACTATTTGTCTGCTCAGATTGCCCATTTTTATGAACATTGTATGCAAAGGAGAGAGACATTTGATTTGCAATGCTGTACAAAAGGTCTTCCAAATCCAGGATGCAAATTGAACTCCACTGTCAGAAATGATTTTGTCAAGTATACCACGGAGTCCTATTATTTTTTTTTTTCAAGAAATACATTTGCGGCTACAGGAATATCAAGCAAAGGAATACAATGAAACATCCCGACTAGCTTTTCTACCACAACATAAACAGTATTGTGCTGTAACTTTGGAGGTGGGGGTGGGAAATTACTAACAAAGTCAAGAGAAATGGAAGGGAAGAGATCAAGTAGTCACAATGATATACCAGGCTTCTCTTTACCTTCAGCAAGGATCAACAAATAATGTACAGATTCCTGAAGCGAAGATTGAAATGTAGTTTAAACCACAGATGATATTTCAGATATTGCTGAAGGATTTGGAAAAGTAGTTAGAAAACTGCCTTCCATAACTATTGTGTCCTTGATATAAAGTTTTTATTCCATTCTCCATGAACATCCAAGTCAAGCTTTAGTTTTGCCTAAGCTTGATCAGTCCAAACTCACTTTGTGTTAGTCTAGAGCCCATTTTGGGACTGTTTGCATTTGGAGCACAACAGAGACAGAGAGATGCTCGCCTATGTTTGATGTCATGGCTGATGTCAAGAGGAGGATTGGCCTGTATAAAAAGAACAGGAACAGCCATCTTGCCCTCAGAGTGAGTAGTGAATACCACCCCATGTCTCCCGCTCTCACGCCATCCTGCCCAAATCTTCTCTCCATATTTAAATTCTTTGAAGATGATGACAATTTCTTATGGAGTAAACATTAATTTGATCACAACACTCATTGTATTGTATTATTTTGCTTTTTCTATATATTATTTCTATATTATATAGAATATATTATAATTATAATATATTCCAATATTATAAATCTCATTATTGTTCTAAAGTCTGTATATGCCAGTGGAAACCTATTTCTAGATACCTGTATCCAGTAGTTTTTTTTTTTTTTATTTTGCCATTAGTAATAAGATGTGGGTACTATAGCTGTACATCACGCAGGCTAAGAATCTTCTTGTCACTGAAACCAGACAGTGAAAGTGAGAGCAGGTAAAACCCAGAGCTTGGAAAAACTCCTTAAAGAGGACCTTTCACGTCCTCATGTATATGCTGTTTTACATACCGCTAGAAAGCCAACAGCGCTCTGTATGTGCCCCTGTTCCTGACAGTCTAGCTGTGCTGTGAGGAACGCCCTCCCTGACATTATTCCTCCATAGCACTGTACTGGGGGGTATTCATCACAGCTCAGCGTCATCACTTGGCGGTAAGGAACGCCCCCTCTCTCTGTACTCGTCCATAGTGCTGTACTGTCAGAGGGGGCGTTCCTTACAGCCCAGTGATGATGCTAAGCTGTGAGGAACGCCCCACCCCATTACAAGTCTATGGGTGAGTACTGTGACCCCCGATATCTCCAGCCCCGGGGCACATATCGGGAAAGCCAGCAGTGCACTGAATTCAGTGCACTGTCGGCTTTCTAGCAGTATATAAAACAGTATATACATGAGGACGTGAAATGTGAAAAGTGTGATGCACTTTTTTTTATTAAATCTCTCCAGGTCTTGATTTTCATTTATCTGTAAGGGAACAGTATATTACTGTATTGTTGCTATATTTGACCATTGCTCTTCTCTGTTATCGTATGGAATGCAGTATCTAGTTAGGAATGTTGCTTGTATCACATGACTGCCATTTCTAATACTTTTAATCCTGCCGTAGGCATTTTTTCGATTTTTGTTTTCGACTCCACGCCTTCCAAACCCCATAATTTTTTATTTTTCTATTCACAGAGCCATATGAGGGCCTAATATTTGTGGAACAAAGTGTACTTCAGAAAGGTACCATTTAATATTCTGTATGATGTACTGGAAAGCTGGAAAGAAATTCAGAATAGGGTGGAATTGGAGAAAAACTGCGTTTGTGCAACTATCTTATAGGCTTTGATTTTACGGTGTTCAGTGTGCATCCAAAATTACATGTTAGATGTATTGTATGGGGTGGTATGATTCCAGGGGTGCCAAATTTATATAGTAGTATTTACGTTTTAACTCTTCAAAAAAAAATTTTTTTTTTTTTTAAGGTCAGCATATAATGACCCTTTTTTTATATATTTTCATATATGTGGGTTCAAGTCCAGATGTATTTTTCAGTTATACTATTTTGGGGAATGTCTATTGCTTTGGTCTCTTTGTATTGAAATTTTTAAGAGAGGCGATACAGCTATCATGGAAACAGATTGCCGGCCCTGGCCCAAAATGACGGCAACCATGAACCGCAGAGAAAATGGTGCCTTGGTCAGCAGCCACTGATTGCGGGCATTAGCGCCGGGTGTCCGCTGTATAATACAGTGAAGATGCAGCTGTTCAGCTCCTAAGCTGCTGCCATATTTAAATACACGCCAGATTTTGGGAATCTAGGAGTCAAGTGGGTGGGCCTTGATAGTGCTTGACAGCTACCTTTATACTGTATGTACAGTCATAAAAGAAAAGCTTTCAGTTAGAGTTCAGAAATGTGTAAGAATGTGAAACAGGTTCTGTAGTAGGTACTGGACAAGAATACCATGCCATGCTGCACAAACATCTTAACTGTGAACTGCTTCACAGTAAGTAGTTAAGGGCTGATAATAGTTACTGGTAGGGATGAATGAAAAAGCTGGGTTTGTTACATATTTTCCAAAAATTTTAGGTTCGACCAAAGCCAACATTTTGGGGGTTCACCATCCGTGAATTCAGGTTATACTCGAGGGTTCACTTTAAACTCCACATTATGATAAACAGGGGACCAGGGTAGATGAGTAAACATAGCAGTCTTGCTTACCTCTCCTCAACTCTGTTGAAACTTCTCGTGGTTTCTTGGCATCCTCTTTAGGCCTCTTACAACCTCGAGTGATGTTAGCAGAGACCATAGAGGCCTGTGATTGAGTGTAGATGCAAAAAACCTTCCACTTAAAGGATCCCCTGCTGCTCCACCTCTGTGGGAGATGCAGCACTTGTGTGCTATATCCCCACATGTAAGTACCCGACACTTCAACTTGGCTTCAACATATTCCACTGTACAGATAATGACCTGAAATTACATAATCTGTGGAATAATTTCTTAGGAAGTCATAAACATGTTTTTCCAATGCTGGATGAAAACAGGTGCCCAAGGGGAATATTTCCTTTAATAGCCTTACCTTCTCGAAAGCTTTTACTTTTTAGCAACTGTAGGTTTTCTGTAGCTAGTTACACTTGGTTACTAGTTACTTGTAGCTAGTTACTGAGTTTATGTTCTTCGTTTGGCGCTAGGTGGAATGCAAAATGGAAGGGACTATTGAGTCATTCCCGACCCCAACAACTGTATTTGCACATTTCTTAGACTTTAAGTTTTTTGTGACCCCATGAGTTGCCCCAGTGACTGACACAAGGCAAGGTCATCGGTAGGGAAGTCAGCAGGTAAGTTTGGCATAGTAGCAGGATAAACGTTGCAGGTAATTTTGCACACTATATAATTGCAGAAAAACATTCAAGTCTTTTCCACTGTCACTGACCACATCCTTTCATGGAGAGAATATGAAGAAATCTGACCATACCAGTTTGTTGGCAACATCTAATACAACTGTTTATTTCTTCTTTATTCACTACCATTATTATTTGATTGGAAAAACTGGTAAAGGAAGCCTAAACATTCCAGTAGTGTAATATAAAGTAGTGAATGCACTTAAGTATTATTAAAAAGTTTTTGAAGGTTGTGATGATTTCTGTGTTTCCCGACTCTTTCTCTAGGTGACGGATCATAGAGATCCTAAGAAAGTCTACAATAGATATGTGTTTGATGCCATCTTGTGGACAAAGGTGATACTCAATTTCACTGATAAGGGTTAGATTATGTTTTTTATGTACATTTAATGAAATTTATTAAGACTTACCTTTAATACGCCAGTCTTACTAAAGTCTCCAACTGGCACAAGGCATTCCTGACTTATCAAGAGGCTCCAGCCTCTAAATGAATCAGGCACACTTCTGTCTACCAGTATGGAAATCTACACCAGTCAGGGACTGGCTTAGATTTCCTATGTAGCTCACAGTAGGTTTTTTTGCATGGGTTATAATAAATTTGTTGGGCTGAAGCATCCCCATCTTGGCCTGTCTTGCTCTCTGCTCTGCTCCTCCCACTATCGTAAAAAGGCGCATAACAATTTATGTGGCGCATCTGTGGTTCAAGAAAGGCTCATGTGCCAAAGATGTGCCAAAATTACATCCATCTATGCCAGAAAACAGGCATACATGGGTTGACAAATAGTGGATTTTAAACTTAGAAAGGTCAGCCATTTTGTATGAAAAGTGCAGCCCAGCTAATTTAATGCAAGTTACCTATTACTCATTTTCCATTTGGCGCTACTTTTTAATCCAAGATTTGCTGCTGCCTTTGTAAACAATGAAGTCCCACAGTCTCTGGAACCATGTAATATAGATCATTCATATCATATAAACAATTTTTCTCTCTCTTTTAATGTGTCTGCATGTGGCTGTTCTGTGGTCTGACTAATGTTCATCATATCTCATCTGGCATGATATGTTAGTGAATCTGAGGTGAGCTTTATTTAGAATCTGCTCAACAATACATACACTGCAGCAATCACTCTGAATCAAATACAAATGCTTATCATGTCATCACCGCAATACTTGGTATAGACAAGAAGAGTGTGGATACCCAAAGTTTACTTGAGCACCAAGGACATTGTGCATTTTAAAACTTTTCTATTTTTTGCTAAATGAAGATGAATTTGTACTTCACATTGTTTTTTTCTGCTTTTAATGTTTATAAAATGTCATCAGTAGAATGTAAAATAAAAGATTTGTTAAAGTTTAGCATTACAATGATTGAGCTAAGAACATTATTACATACTTACTTAGTTTAGGCCATAGCTATTGGGGATGCAAAAGTAGCAGTTGAACCCAAGCTCTAGTGCCTGAGGGGGCCCAATGGCCTCTCTACAAAGAAAAAGACACCAATATTGTAAATGACACATGGTACAATGGCATCCTGTTACATATTTTGCACTGTGGTCCAGGAGTCTTTCATTTGGATTCAGTATATATAAAAGGAAGAGTATGCTCATTGAATGAAATGAGTTAAAGAGGATTCACCAGAACCCAGCATATCAAAATAGCCCTGCAGATATATAGACTAGGGTCACCTGATTGTTGATATGCAAATTAATTAGTTCATTGGAGTAAGTAGGGCATTCCCATTGCTCCAAAGAGCTCACTTGCATATTGTCAAAAACAACAATACCTTGGCAAAGGAGTCACTGATTAACAACGGGAAAACACTGTTTGATCCAGGTGACCCTAACCTATCTATCTGCATGGTTGATATACTGGGTTCTGGTGATAGACATTAACTCTAGGGAATGTCAAAATAGTTAGAAAATGAATAAGAATCTGTTCACACTGGTGCCCCATCACTTTTTCTAACATCTTCAATGTCTTTAGAAAGAGCTCACCGTTATTTTTCTGAAGGTAAGCAGCATCACTTCTCAGTTCCCTGTTCCATTGTTTTATAGTTTGCAGACAGAACAACCTTCATATGCAGCATGTGATGGGCACACAGGTGATCAGTCAGTTACAAGACACAGGTTAGAAGGATAAGTATAAGTGTTTTAATTGTTATTAACGACTGACCTGTGTTCATCAAATGGTCGGGACAGTTTTCGGCTAGATGTAAACAATAAAGGTTTCTACTGGAGCAGAGATGTTGAAAACAATGGGAAATTGAATGTGATGTGGCTAAGTTGTCTCCACCTACTTCTGGAAATTTATTTTCAAGAGTCATTGTCAGACATCTTAACTTATTCATTTTTATTAGAAGACTCACACTTTTCAAGCCTCCTCACCAGCTTTATTAGTACTCACTGCACTGAAAGGACCACAGCCTAAACACAATATTATTCAATGTCTCATAGATTATAAGCCCTTGTGGGCAGGGCCCTCTATCCCACTGTGCCAGTTGATCACTATTAGTATTATCTGTTTTGTACATCTTGTGTACCATCTGTAAATCCTCAAATGTAAAGCACCATGGAATTAATGGTGCTATATAAATAAACAATAATAATAAATAATAAAAAATAATAATAATGTATTTATACCAAAAAAGTGCCCAAATACCCTGAAAAAATGTCCCCTAGTGAGCCTAAAATTCACTTCTTCACTGAAAAACTCTGACTGCCTGCATCAACTACTAGGGGGAGCATAGTACAAAGGAATTTATACAACTTCCATAGAAATCTATAGAAGCTGTAACAACGTCTATAAAGTGACCTCCTCCTTGTGGTGGCTGCTGGAAAACACTTTCATTCTACCAGGAAGCAGGAACAGGAGTTTACTTGTGGGCCCTCCATTGGGCACAGGCCTCACAGCAGCTGAGTGGTCTTCCTACATAGAAGGTACACCATTGTTGTGATGTCAGTTCAATGCTGTGAATATTAAAGAGCAGGTTTGCTGGAGTATCCCCATCTATTTAGAGACTTGTTCTGTTTAAATTTTTATGTCTGTCCCATGTCTCAAACCCAGGATATTGTGCTTGAGAAGCAGGCCTAATAATTGGGTCACAGACTTAGCTACTTTCAATGAGAGAATTTATCTTAAGTAATATTTTTCTTTACATACATAATATATATATATATATATATATATATATATATATATATACAGTACAGACCAAAAGTTTGGACACACCTTCTCATTCCAAGAGTTTTCTGTATTTTCATGACTATAAAAATTGTAGATTCACATTGAAGGCATCAAAACTGTGAATTAACACATGTGGAATTATATACTTAAAAAAGTGTGAAACAACTGAAAATATGTCTTATATTCTAGGTTCTTCAAAGTAGACACCTTTTGCTTTGACTACTGCTTTGCATACTCTTGGCATTCTCTTGATGAGCTTCAAGAGGTAGTCACCTAAAATGGTCTTCCAACAGTCTTGAAGGAGTTCCCAGAGATGCTTAGCACTTGTTGGCCCTTTTGCCTTCACTCTGCGGTCCAGCTCACCAAAAACCATCTCGATTGGGTTCAGGTCTGGTGACTGTGGAGGCCAGGTCATCTGGCGTAGCACCCCATCACTCTCCTTTTTGGTCAAATAGCCCTTACACAGTCTGGAGGTGTGTTTGGGGTCATTGTCCTGTTGAAAAATAAATGATGGTCCAACTAAACGCAAACCGGATGGAATAGCATGCCGCTGCAAGATGCTGTGGTAACCATGCTGGTTCAGTATTCCTTCAATTTTGAATAAATCCCCAATAGTGTCACCAGCAAAGCACCCCCACACCTCCTCCTCCATGCTTCACGGTGGGAACCAGGCATGTAGAGTCCATTCGTTCACCTTTTCTGCGTTGCACAAAGACACGGTAATTGGAACCAAAGATCTCAAATTTGGACTCATCAGACCAAAGCACAGATTTCCACAGGTCTAATGTCCATTCTTTGTGTTCTTTAGCCCAAACAAGTCTCTTCTGCTTGTTGCCTGTCCTTAGCAGTGGTTTCCTAGCAGCTATTTTACCATGAAGGCCTGCTGCACACAGTCTCCTCTTAACAGCTGTTGTAGAGATGTGTCTGCTGCTAGAACTCTGTGTGGCATTGACCTGGTCTCTAATCTGAGCTGCTGTTAACCTGCGATTTCTGAGGCTGGTGTTCGGATGAACTTATCCTCCGCAGCAGAGGTGACTCTTGGTCTTCCTTTCCTGGGGCGGTCCTCATGTGAGCCAGTTTCTTTGTAGCGCTTGATGGTTTTGGCCACTGCACTTGGGGACATTTCAAAGTTTTCCCAATTTTTCGGACTGACTGACCTTCATTTCTTAAAGTAATGATGGCCACTCGTTTTTCTTTACTTAGCTGCTTTTTTCTTGCCATAATACAAATTCTAACACTCCATTCAGTAGGACTATCAGCTGTGTATCCACCTGACTTCTGAACAACACAACTGATGGTCCCAACCCCATTTATAAAGCAAGAAATCCCACTTATTAAACCTGACAGGGCACACCTGTGAAGTGAAAACCATTTCAGGTGACTACCTCTTGAAGCTCATCAAGAGAATGCCAAGAGTGTGCAAAGCAGTAGTCAAAGCAAAAGGTGGCTACTTTGAAGAACCTAGAATATAAGATATATTTTCAGTTGTTTCACACTTTTTTGTTAAGTATATAATTCCACATGTGTTAATTCATAGTTTTGATGCCTTCAGTGTGAATCTACAATTTTTATAGTCATGAAAATACAGAAAACTCTTGGAATGAGAAGGTGTGTCCAAACTTTTGGTCTGTACTGTATATATATATATATATATATATATATATATATATATATATATAAAACAATACATTATGTATGTAAAGAAAATTACTATGGAAGCTTCTAGTCAGAGAATATAAAAATACACATATGCATGTTTTTCTTACTATCTGACATGAAATCAGAATAAACCTTTCCCGTTTTAGGTCAATTACGATTACCAAAATTATTTATATTTGCCAAATGCCAAAATAATGAGAGAGAGAATTGTTTTAAGGCATTTTTATTACTTTCTGCAAAGTCAAAAGTTTACATACATTTCATTAGTATTTGGTACCATTGCCCTTAAACCGTATGACTTGGGTCAAACGTTTTGGATATCCTTCCACAAGCTTCTCACAATAGTTGGTAGGAATTTGGGCCCATTCATTCTGACAGAACCGGTGTAACAACTGAGCCATGTTTGTAGGCTGCCTTGCTCACACCTGCCTTTTCAGCTTTGCCCATAAATTTTCAATAAGATTGAGATCAGACAGAGGCGTAGCTAGCGGGGGGGGGGGGGGGGGGGGGGAGAGGGGCGGCTGCTCCGGGCCCACTGACATTTTAGGGCCCACCCCGGGGCCGCCATTAATACATCTTTTATTTTTAACTAGATCGGTGTCTGCAGACACCGATCTAGTTAAAACGCTTCCTGCAACTTGCTGTCTTGTAAACCGCAAGCCACTTCAGGCCTGCGGTTTACATGACAACGAGAACACAATCATGGGCATAGGTGGCGTGATGACGTCACAACATCACGCCTCCTACGCTGAGACGCTGACTTCCTGTGCGTGGACCCTGCGCACAGAGCGCGGGTCAAGAACAGAAAGCAGCGGCTCCGTTCGTCATGGTCGCTGGTAGGTGAGTATAACTTATATTTGTTTTGTTTTGTTTTAGCTTAGTTGTGGGTAATTTAATAGTATAAGGGGTTGTTAGCAGGGGGAATTATAACTAGAAGGGAGGGGCATTATGAACATAAGGGGGGTCATTTATATAAGGGTTATTACGGGGTACAAGGAGGGAGGTTATTTATATTAGGGGTCATTATGAACATAAGGGGGTGGTCATCGATATAAGAGGTATTAGGGGTGCAGTATTTATGTCAGGGGGAATCAGGAGCATAATATGAGGAGGCAGTTAACTTAATTAAAGTGACACATGGGCTTTATTAAGACTAAAGCCCCACGTAACGGACCGCAGCAAAAAAGCGCTGCAGAAAAAACCGCGGCAGTAACATTGTGGTTTTTCCCGCAGCGCTTTTCACAGAAGGTCCACAGAGTTTTCCTCTGCAGACTTTCTGCTTCCATTATAACTATAGGGAAACCACCAGCGTTTCCGTAGGTATAATTGACATGCTGCGATTTCCAAAAACGCAACGGATTTGGAAATCGAAGAGTGTCCGCAGCACGCATTTTTCTACAATGTGTGTATGGGATTTGCTAGAATCCCATCCACTTTGCAGGAACTGTAAAATGCCGCATTTTTTTTTCCCGTGGCATTTTTGCCACATGGGGCCCGATCCCATCCCCACTTTGTGGTAAAATATGCGCAGTGGACACGCTGCGATTTCCAAAACAGTCGTGGTTTTGGAAATTGCAGCATTCCTATGGAAATGCTCCCAGTTTCCCTATAGATATAATTGAAGCAGAAAATCCGCAGAGGAAACCTCTGTGAACTCTCTGTGCAAAGCGCAGCAGGAAGAACAGCGCTTTTTTGCTGCAGGACGCCACGTGGGGCCTTGGCCTTAAAGAGTTTTCCAGCTCATTTTTATTGATGGTCTATCCTCAGAATAAATCATCAATAAGAGATAAGTGATTCCCCACTGATCAGCTGTATGAAGGGGCTATGGCGTCTGGTTACATCACACGCTGTCTGTTTATAGTGACTGTGTGATGTAATTCCAGCCTTGTCACATAGACATGTATAGGACGAGGCTGTACATGACATGGTCGCTATGAAAAGAATGACACTATGTAAACAGAGAAGGGGTCACGGTGCTTACACAGGTACCACGGTTCATTCAAATGGCTGATCCTGGGGGTCCCAATTATTGGAACCCCACTAATTAATTTTACCTTTTGTTTACTTTTTAATTAGGAAACACCTGGGACATTATTAATAAGGGGCACTATTTAAAGGGGGTACATAGGGAAGTTATTAATTTAAAGATGCACTTGGGGGTTATTCATTATGGGGGGTTATATCATATATTTTATAATTGGGGTAGCAGCAGGATGGGGGTACAGGTGAGGACAATGTGGGTCAGGTGCCTGGAAAAATGAGGAGCCAAAGATGCCTGTGTTGCAAACTTTACAGAGACTGAAAGAAGTGGCCTTGGCGGTCCAGATGAAAGAGATGGGGAATGTGAACGATTAGTCAGAGTCGTCACCGGTAAGTCACTAAATGATACTGCCCTGTATTTGCCTAAATCGTCTGCAGAGCCCTGTGTAGATCCGATATATACCACTATACGGTCACTGTATAGTGATAATATCGGTATACCTAAGTTGGGGGCCCACTTGGACATGTTCGCCCCCCCTGTGCTGAACCCCTAGCTACGCCTCTGGATCAGGGCTTTGTGATGTCCACTCCAAAACATTGACTTTGTATACTTTGTTTGCAGTATGCTTCGGGTCATTATCCATTTGGAAGACCCATTTGCACCCAAGCTTTAACTTCCTGGCTGATGTCTTGAGATGTTGCTTGAGTATTGCCACATAATGTTCTTTCCTCATGATGCCATCTATTTAGTGAAGTGCACCAGTCCTTCCTGCAGCAAAACAACCCCACAACATGATAGTGACGCCTCCATGTTTCACAGTTGGGATGGTGTTCTTTTTTCTCCCTTTTTCCTCCAAATGTAACAATGGTCATTATGGCCAAGACCGAGAACACCATCCCAGCTGTGAAACACGAGGGTGGCAGCATCATGTTGTGGGGTTGTTTAGCTGCAGTAGGAACTGGTGCACTTCACAAAATAGATTGCATCATGAGGAAATAACAATATCTGGCAATACTGAAGCACCATCTCAAGACATCAGCCAGGAAGTTAAAGCTTAGGCGCAAATGGGTCTTCCAAATGGACAATGACCCAAAGAATGCTGCCAAACTGGTTACAAAGTGACTTAAAGAGGTATTCCCACGAGCATAACCATTTTTAAATTTGTAGATAATTAAAAGTTAAACATTTTTGCAAATATAAGTAATTAAACATTTTGTAGAGTTTTAAAGATTTTCTCTAAATATCTTGTGGTCACAGTCTGTTGTCTTGATCGGTTGCCAAGGGATACGACCATGAATGCAGGAACTTTCTAAGGTCGGAAAATCAGCCATGACTTCCTTATTGTGACCGGGATGTCTTCTGATACATGTAGTGTCCCTGTCTGATAGCCTAACTACAATAAGAAAATCATGGCTGGGTTCCTGACAAGTCCCAGACCATATAAAGTTTCTGCATTAGTGGTCGTATCCATTGGCAACCGATCAAGACAACAGACTGTCACCACTAACATAGTTAGAGAAAATCTTTAAAACTCTGCTGAATTATTAACTACTTATATTTGCAAAAATGTTTAACTTTTAATTATCTACAAATATAGATATGATTATGTTGATGGGAATACCCCTTTAAGGAGAACAAAGTCAATGTTTTGGAGTGGCCATCACAAAGCCCTGTTCTCAATCCTATTGAAAATTTATGGGCAAAGCTGAAAAGGCAGGTGTGAGCAAGGCGGCCTACAAACATGGCTCAGTTACACCAGTTCTGTCAGGAGGAATGGGCCCAAATTCCTACCAATTATTGTGAGAAGCTTGTAGAAGGATATCCAAAACGTTTGACCCAAGTCATACAGTTTAAAGGCAATGGTACCAAATACTAATGAAATGTATGTAAACTTTTGACTTTGCAGAAAGTAATAAAAATGCCTTAAAACAATTCTCTCTCTCTCTCATTATTCTGGCATTTAGCAAATATAAATAATTTTGGTAATCCTAATTGACCTAAAACAGGAAAGGTTTATTCTGATTTCATGTCAGATAGTGAGAAAAACATTCATATGTGTCTTTTTATATAGTGTATGTAAACTTCTGGTTTCAACTGTATATCTATCTATTATGCTAGGTAACTATATTTTCTTGACAATAGAACATAAAACACATATCAGAAGGTGTTAGAAGTGTTGGAAAAAGTTAGACATTTTTTCATTGGATTTGAAAGAAATTAATTTATTTAGAAATTGATGGCAGCAAGATCTCAAAAAACGTCTGTAAACATCTGGAAAGTGAGAAGACCAATTGCTAGAGTTTTAGGAGAAGAATGACATCCCATTCTTGTCTGATGAAGGATTCTAGCTGCTCAACAGTCCTGGATCATCTTTGTTTGATGTTTCATTTCATAATGTGCCAAACTGTTTCTATTGGTGAAAGGTCTGGACTGCAGGCAGGTCAGCTAACCCCCTGGACTCTTCTTTTCTCATTTTGTCTCTCATAGTTGAGGTCAACCTATGATGTCAATTACAGGCCTCTCTCATCTTTTTAAGTGGGAGAACTTGCAAAATTGGTGGCTAACTAAATACATTTTTTCCCCACTGTATATACAGTACAGACCAAAAGTTTGGACACACCTTCTCATTCCAAGAGTTTTCTGTATTTTCATGACTATAAAAATTGTAGATTCACACTGAAGGCATCAAAACTATGAATTAACACATGTGGAATTATATACTTAACAAAAAAGTGTGAAACAACTGAAAATATGTCTTATATTCTAGGTTCTTCAAAGTAGCCACTTTTTGCTTTGATTACTGCTTTGCACTTTCTTGGCATTCTCTTGATGAGCTTCAAGAGGTAGCCACCTGAAATGGTCTTCCAACAGTCTCGAAGGAGTTCCCAGAGATGCTTAGCACTTGTTGGCCCTTTTGCCTTCACTCTGCGGTCCAGCTCACCAAAAACCATCTCGATTGGGTTCAGGTCTGGTGACTGTGGAGGCCAGGTCATCCGGTGTAGCACCCCATCACTCTCCTTATTGGTCAAATAGTCCTTACACAGTCTGGAGGTGGGTTTGGGGTCATTGTCCTGTTGAAAAATAAATGATGGTCCAACTAAACGCAAACCGGATGGAATAGCATGCCGCTGCAAGATGCTGTGGTAACCATGCTGGTTCAGTATTCCTTCAATTTTGAATAAATCCCCAACAGTGTCACCAGCAAAGCACCCCCACACCATCACACCTACTCCTCCATGCTTCACGGTGGGAACCAGGCATGTAGAGTCCATTCATTCACCTTTTCTGCGTCGCACAAAGACACGGTGGTTGGAACCAAAGATCTCAAATTTGGACTCATCAGACCAAAGCACAGATTTCCACAGGTCTAATGTCCATTCCTTGTGTTCTTTAGCCCAAACAAGTCTCTTCTGCTTGTTGCCTGTCCTTAGCAGTGGTTTCCTAGCAGCTATTTTACCATGAAGGCCTGCTGCACACAGACTCCTCTTAACAGTTGTAGAGATGTGTCTGCTGCTAGAACTCTGTGTGGCATTGACCTGGTCTCTAATCTGAGCTGCTGTTAACCTGCGATTTCTGAGGCTGGTGACTCGGATGAACTTATCCTCCGCAGCAGAGGTGACTCTTGGTCTTCCTTTCCTGGGGTGGTCCTCATGTGAGCCAGTTTCTTTGTAGCGCTTGATGGTTTTGGCCACTGCACTTGGGGACACTTTCAAAGTTTTCCCAATTTTTCGGACTGACTGACCTTCATTTCTTAAAGTAATGATGGCCACTCGTTTTTCTTTACTTAGCTGCTTTTTTCTTGCCATAATACAAATTCTAACACTCCATTCAGTAGGACTATCAGCTGTGTATCCACCTGCCCACCAACGACCCAACCCCAAAAGGCAAGAAACCCACTAAACCCAGGGCACACCGGAGAAACCATCAGGGCGCCCCCTCGAAGCCAAGAGGTGCACATCAGCAAAAGGTGGCTACTTGAAGAACCTAGAATTAAACATATTTCAGTTGTTTCCACTTTTTTGTTAAGTATATAATTCCACATGTGTTAATTCATAGTTTTGATGCCTTCAGTGTGAATCTACAATTTTTATAGTCATGAAAATACAGAAAACTCTTGGAATGAAAAGGTGTGTCCAAACTTTTGGTCTGTATATATATATATATATATATATATATATATATATATATATATATATATATATATATATATATATATATATATATATATATATATATATATATATATATATATATATATATATATATATATATATATATATATATATATATATATATATATATATATATATATATATATATACAGTGCCTTGCGAAAGTATTCGGCCCCCTTGAACTTTTCAACCTTTTGCCACATTTCAGGCTTCAAACATAAAGATATAAAATTTTTATTTTTTGGTGAAGAATCAACAACAAGTGGGACACAATCGTGAAGTGGAATGAAATTTATTGGATATTTTAAACTTTTGTAAAAAATAAAAAACTGAAAAGTGGGGCGTGCAATATTATTCGGCCCCCTTAAGTTAATACTTTGCAGCGCCACCTTTTGCTGCGATTACAGCTGCAAGTCACTTGGGGTATGTCTCTATCAGTTTTGCACATCGAGAGACTGAAATTCTTGCCCATTCTTCCTTGGAAAACAGCTCGAGCTCAGTGAGGTTGGATGGAGAGCGTTTGTGAACAGCAGTTTTCAGCTCTTTCCACAGATTCTCGATTGGACTCAGGTCTGGACTTTGACTTGGCCATGCTAACACCTGGATACTTTATTTGTGAACCATTCCATTGTAGATTTTGCTTTATGTTTGGGATCATTGTCTTGTTGGAAGATAAATCTCTGTCCCAGTCTCAGGTCTTTTGCAGACTCCAACAGGTTTTCTTCCAGAATGGTCCTGTATTTGGCTCCATCCATCTTCCCATCAATTTTAACCATCTTCCCTGTCCCTGCTGAAGAAAAGCAGGCCCAAACCATGATGCTGCCACCACCATGTTTGACAGTGGGGATGGTGTGTTCAGGGTGATGAGCTGTGTTGCCTTGACGCCAAACATTTCATTTTGCATTGTGGCCAAAAAGTTCGATTTTGGTTTCATCTGACCAGAGCACCTTCTTCCACATGTTTGGTGTGTCTCCCAGGTGGCTTGTGGCAAACTTTAAACGAGACTTTTTATGGATATCTTTGAGAAATGGCTTTCTTCTTGCCACTCTTCCATAAAGGCCAGATTTGTGCAGTGTACAACTGATTGTTGTACTATGGACAGACTCTCCCACCTCAGCTGTAGATCTCTGCAGTTCATCCAGAGTGATCATGGGCCTCTTGGCTGCATCTCTGATCAGTCTTCTCCTTGTTTGAGATGAAAGTTTAGAGGGACGGCCGGGTCTTGGTAGATTTGCAGTGGTCTGATACTCCTTCCATTACAATATGATCGCTTGCACAGTGCTCCTTGGGATGTTTAAAGTTTGGGAAATCTTTTTGTATCCAAATCCAGCTTTAAACTTCTCCACAACAGTATCACGGACCTGCCTGGTGTGTTCCTTGGTCTTCATCATGCTCTCTGTGCTTTAAACAGAACCCTGAGACTATCACAGAGCAGATGCATTTATACGGAGACTTGATTACACACAGGTGGATTATATTTATCATCATCAGTCATTTAGGACAACATTGGATCATTCAGAGATCAACACTGAACTTCTGGAGTGAGTTTGCTGCACTGAAAGTAAAGGGGCCGAATAATATTGCACGCCCCACTTTTCAGTTTTTTATTTTTTACAAAAGTTTAAAATAACCAATAAATTTAGTTCCACTTCACAATTGTGTCCCACTTGTTGTTGATTCTTCACCAAAAAATTAAAATTTTATATCTTTATGTTTGAAGCCTGAAATGTGGCAAAAGGTTGAAAAGTTCAAGGGGGCCGAATACTTTCGTAAGGCACTGTATATATACACACTCCCGTTCAATAGTTTAGGGTCACTTAGAAATGTCCTTATTTTTGAAAGCACAATTTTTTTCAATGAAGATAACATTAAATGAATACACTCTATACATTGTTAATGTGGTAAATGACTATTCTAGCTGCAAACTTCTGGTTTTTAATGCAATATCTACATAGGTGTATAGAGGTCCATTTCCAGCAACCATCACTCCAGTGTTCTAATGGTACATTGTGTTTGCTAGCTGTGTAAGAAGGCTAATGGATGTTTAGAAAACCCTTGAACACCCTTGTGCAAGTATATTAGCATAGCTGAAAACAGTTTTGCTGGTTAGAAAAGCTATAAAACTGACCTTCCTTTGAGCTAGTTGAGAATCTGGAGCATTACATTTGTTGGTTCGATTAAACTCTCAAAATGGCCAGAAAAAGAGAACTTTCATGTGAAACTCGACAGTCTATTCTTGTTCTTACAAATGAAGTCTATTCCATGTGAGAAATTGCCAAGAAACTGAAGATTTCCTACAATGGTGTGTACTACTCCCTTCAGAGGACAGCACAAACAGGCTCTAACCAGAGTAGAAAGAGAAGTGGGAGGCCCCGCTGCACAACTGAGCAACAAGACAAGTACATTAGAGTCTCTAGTTTGAGAAATCGATGCCTCACAGGTCCTCAACTAGCAGCTTCATTAAATAGTACCCGCAAAACGCCAGTGTCAACGTCTACAGTAAAGAGGCAACTCAGGTTTGCTGGCCTTCATGGCAGAGTGGCCAGAAAAAAGTCATATCTGAGACTGGCTAATAAAAGAAAAAGATTAATATGGGCAAAAGAACACAGACATTGGACAGAGGAAGATTGGAAAAAAAGTGTTATGGACAGACGAATCGAGGTTTGAGGTGTTTGGATCACACAGAAGAACATTTGTGAGACGTAGAACAACTAAAAAGATGCTGGAAGAGTGCCTGACGCCATCTGTCAAGCATGGTGGAGGTAATGTGATGGTCTGGGGTTGCTTTGGTGCTGGTAAAGTGGGAGATATGTACAAGGTAAAAGGGATTTTGAATAAGGAAGGCTATCATTCCATTTTGCAATTCCATGCCATACCCTGTGGACAGCACTTGATTGGAGCCAATTTCATCCTACAACAGGACAATGACCCAAAGCACACCTCCAAATTATGCAAGAACTATTTAGGGAAGAAGCAGGCAGCTGGTATTCTATCTGTAATGGAGTGGCCAGCGCAGTCACCAGATCTCAACCCCATTGAGCTGTTGTGGGAGCAGCCTGACCGTATATATAATACCGCATGCAGGGGCTGCTATGGGACATAATATCATGTGCAGGGGCCACTATGGGACATAATACGGTGTGCAGGGGCTGCTATGGGACATAATACCGTGTGCAGGGGCCGCTATGGGACATAATACCATGTGCAGGGGCCACTATGGGACATAATACCATGTGCAGGGGCCGCTATGAGACATAATATGGTGTGCAGGGGCTGCTATGGAACATAATACGGTGTGCAGGGGGTGCACCATGTGAAAGCAGTTTTACATCAAGCTAAAAGTTTCAGTGGCCTAAGAATATAGCTGCATCCAGATACATAGTGTGTTTCCACCATAAGGCTGCTGCCATACGGTGCTCCTGGACACATACATTTACCACTAATTGGAGGCTGTACATGTACTTTCATTGCTTCTAATCAGAAAGTACAGGTGCATCCCAAGAAATAGCAGTAAACGCAGTGTCCTAAAGCATCTGGTGGCAGCACTTCTGTGTTATGGTTTGTGGTATATGACTTTAGTTTAGGGGTCGTCAGACTTACAATTACTGACCGGCACTCCAAGTACCTCATCTTTGATTTTTTAATTAAAATCGGCACGTCAAACAAAAAAGGTTGCCTACCTCTGGTCTATACTGATCCCTATCCACTTCCTAAAGTGCCTACAGCACAAACTTGAGAATCAAAACTGGACCATTGAGCAATGGAAGAATCCACACCAGGCCTTACATATCACCTGCAGCAGCATTTAGAAGGAAAAGGAATTACAGCTCCCGACATCCATTCAAATGATTCTCTGATCTTACTTACTAAAAAAGCAACCCCTTTAATCTTATGACATGTTCATAAAAAAAGTTAGAAAAGCATACACTTTAAACCTAAGAAGTTGGGCAGAAACAGTGACGACTAGCATGTGAATAGCAAGCATTTGTCACTTTTATTGCAAGATCCATTTGCGTGGATTTCCTCCTGGTACTCTGGTTTCCTCCCACACTCCAAAGACATACTGAAAAAGGGATTTAGATTGTGAGCCCTATATGGGACAGTGACTGACAATGCCTGTAAAGGGCTATGACATATTTTGGCACTATACAAGTAAGATAAAGAAAGAAAGAATGTCATTGGTTATGCTTGCCTCAATTTTTCCCCATACATATTAAATATATTGACCATGTAGAAGTTTCTGAAAATAATTTGGAATTTTGGCAATTTTCTAAAGATTTCAAAACTGTATATTTTCTTTTTATAAAAATGTAATTTGTGGAGAATGTGTATTTCTGTTGTTTGGACAACAGCTGGAATATTTAGATACTGAATACAGTGAACTTTTAACTAATCTAACAGCTATGTTTCCATGGAAACTAAGAAACACTTTATACATTAAAGGTAAACGGTACATTACTTACAGTAGATGCTATTACATCTATCTTGTTACACAAGTGATGCCTAAAAAGTAAATATATGCAAGATACTCTTATAAAAGATATTGATATATATTTTATATTCATGGTTAATATTCCTATTTGAAAGCTTGTGTATTAGTGCATCAAAATGAATAAACACCCTGTCAAGTGTATGAATATTCTGTTCGCTTTCATGGGATTTCACTAACCCAGTAGCACCTCGGTAACTACATGCTGTTTAAAAGCTCAGCTGCACTAGCAAATGGTTGCTAAATTATTTTAAGCTTTTATACAAAGAATGTTTCAAACATCATTTTATTATTTTCAAAAATAAAGATGTATTATTCAAGTGTAAATAATTTGTTGCCTTCCATCCAAAGAGTTTGTAGCTATATTACAATGGGACAATAGACAGAAAATGATAAAATGCCTTGTACAACAGAGGTCAGCATAGGCAGGTTTTGATAAGCTTTTATGTAACATTTGATTTTATGCATTATGTCTTTCCTTTGTGAATAAAATGACCATTGTCATAAATGCAGTATTTTTAACAACTACATTGATATTTTAAAACGATCAACTGAATAGTTAAACCTTTAAGTCAAATGGACATGACAGAGCCATTTCCAGAAAGCTGTACAGAGACACAGAGACGATACTTATGGTGGAAATAGCTTCATAATACAGCATCCATTAAAGCTACCCTTAACTTCATGTTTTACATTGAATTATACAAAAAAAAATAACCCAGTACAACCTTGTATGAAATCAGAGAGGTTGTTAGGTGAGTTCCATGGTCCTGTGTTGGGGTATGACTTTATCAAGAAGAGAGAGAGAGGAAGAGGTCCTCCTTGCTGTGTACACTGGGGATTGTTGCTGTTGATTTACTCACCAATCACAACACAATGAAAGTTTCACCATATTGTGGTTCCATCTGTAAAATCTGGAAATGGCTAAACCTGGGACAGCTTTACAGAAATGTTTACCATTAAGGTAACTCTGATGAAACCAGTTCAATACTGTATCATGACATGAGAGCGAAACCCTTTAAAAGTATGCAATTAACCATACAATGACTGGGCAGTCACACATAGACAAATATAGGTTAGGCAGCATATCACTTTAGTGATAGCATATCTGAACATGTCCAACCAAGAGTAGAGGTAAGGATGGACGTTTAACCCTTTAAGAATGTAGCCTAGTTTGGACCTAATGGCTTCATGCACACAGGGCATCTGGGACAGAAAATCTGGTCTGCACATTGACCACATATCTCATACAAAACTCAGTCAAAAGTTATTAGACCAAGACCCCTTGCATTATAGTGATGTGGTGCTGGGAGTCTTCCTGGCTCTACTGTCCATACTATATACAGAAAAGACAGACAGTGAATCTTCTGACTGGGTTTGGGCTGGAAAATCGGCTGATGGACGAGCCAGAGTTTCCAACCCAGGTGGCTCCTGATCCATGACAACAGCTTACTATTACAGCACTTAGAGCTTTCACTAAAGAGGTTTATGCTTTATGTTTAGCCAAATTATTAGTACTTGTTTAAATAGCCACAGCCCAGACTTATATCAAAGATATTCAAGTCAGGGTACAGAATATATCATTTTGATAGTTTTGATACAAGAGTCTGGACATTGTCTTTTTAATCAATTAAAAATAAAGTTGGAGTTTTAACCTTTTATATTTTTCATGAGATGTCATCTAGTCTTCAGTGAAATACAAATGAATAATTGGACATTTAATAACTATAATGATACCTAAGCTATATATGCTTAGAGAAACATAAAAAAGTAGTGTAAGGGGTATTCTGACTCACTTTTTAAAATGATTTAATAAGTCCAGTAATTGGCTGCAGAGGCCCCCTCACACAAACAGGATGTCACTGGTGACATCATCTGGGGGACCTGTATGCAGAACACTGTATTTGACGCTGCTGGAAATGGAAGCTCAGGGATAGGTGAGTAATGGCTCTTTATGTTTATGGCACCTTCAGCAGCATTATTACATAATTTAAAAAAATGAGTCTCATTTATAGTATTTTGACACTTCATTATTTATTTTTTTGCCATGTTTTTTGCAATAAAAGACCTGTAACCAGAAGTTAACTGTAAGTCATTGGGGAATTATGAAACACAATAAAAACTGTGCATTTTTGTGGCATTTTTCTTCACTTGCATTACATTTTCTGGGTCAAAGGTATTTTTTTGCAAATTGTAATAGTAATAATTGTTAAATTGATAAAAATGTGTTATCAAAGTCCTTTACAAGCCCCTCCCAAAACAAAAAAAAGCCTGCCACAAAAGAACAGAGGATGAAGGAAGCATAGCCTTGCCATATGTAATATTTCTGATCGTGACAACCAAACCATTGTGCTGGACATGACATCAAGCCCATTATTTTATGTATGGGAATAGAATTATTACATTTTAAATCCTAACAATTCACTTTCCTAGTTCTATAAGCCTTTTATGTTTTTATAGAATTTTTTTCAAGATCTTGGAACAGTCAATGTTTGTTTATTAGCTTACTGAAAACATGAGGAGATTTTGCTTTTAATGACTCCAGCAGCTGGATTTGATTTATTTATTGCACGTCTGGGACTGGAATTATCATTTACATTGTGCAACTGTTATAGTGCCCTGTAAATAATGTCCAGGCTCTACTTTACGGAAAATACTTACAAATACATTTATAGCACAATATGAAAACAGCTTCTCTTGTCTAGGGTTATAGAGCACATGATCAGGGTCTAACATAAAGATATATACACATGCATAAATAACAAGCATACATCCACACACAACCAACTGCAGTGTACAGAACTCTGCAGTCTGCAGAACTCCAAACCCTGGTTAAGCACCATCTTTAACTGCATCCATAGGCATCCATTGATGTGATTACATCATTGCATCATGCTGTTTGTGCAAGGATGCTGACTTTACAGACCAGAAGAGAACTCTGCTCCACTTGTCATGGAAATAGGCTTATAGAAGCATAATTATTATTATGATTTTCTGAGGTATTGTTCATTTTTAGGAGGCACAAAGGTAGACATTTTATTGTGTGGGTGGCACAGAAGGGTTTTTATTATTATGTTAGGCTGAGATGGGTCATTATTGTGTTGTAGGGGGTTCAAAGACTTTAATATGTTGTATAGAACATGAAGGTGAACATTTGGCTCAAGTGAGATCATGTTTTTCTTTTAATATTTATTTTTCTCCTTTATATTAAATATTATAAATAATTAATTTACAATTCACATTCATAAATGCATCACAAAAGCATGGGAGTTATAAAAGTTTTTGCAATTCTGACAAAAATTTCTGGTAAGAAATTAAAGCACATTGAAGCTGATACCACATAATATATAATATAGAAAAGCTGTTTCTTTGCTGCAGATTTTGCTGTTTTTTGAACCAAAGCCGGAAGTGGATTTGGCAAAAGAGACAAACATAAGTGCGTCCTTTTTATACCCCATTCCTTTTGAAGCCATTTTTGGCTTTGACCCAAAAAATCCGAAAAAAAAAAAAAGGCTAAAGGCAGTTGCGAATTTGAAAAACTGCCTAATCAAACAAACCATTTCCTGGCAATTAATAATCTTTCCAAAAATCATAAATAAGATACTACCTGATATTACATTTATGAATAAGAAACATTCACCATGTAGGCATGTCACTAAAAAGACAAATAAATGGTTTTACTGACAGGGGACATTTTATCTATAATACATTTTCAATGTATGTGGCTTGTTTTTAGTTCTCAATAAAACAATTGTAAAATTAATATAACTACAAATTATAGGAACTAGATATTTGGAGATAAGGAATTGATTCAAGCACTCTGGTTGCCAAATTTGTAGTCAGGAAGGAATTTTTCCCTTATTATGGTGTATTTGACATCTGTCTTGTAGGGGCTTGTTATAATATATAATGTTATAGATTATAGGTTGAACTTGGCATCTTTTGTCAAATGTATTAATTATGTAACTATGCTTAAATAATACCAGAATACTATATATTTATCAAAACTTAAAAATGACCTTTCACTACCTTCACCATCTCTGAATGTTTTTGCACTTTTATAGGTGTTCCTCCATGGATTTTGGCCCACTTGGAATTTTTCTCTAGCCCCTACTGTTCCCGAGCAATAATTTCTATTAGTTTCAGCACAACTATGCTTTCTACTGTTTGGCAGGCGGCCCCTGTCTTTCTGCTCCAGTCTTGAACCACCCACCTGACAGAGATTATGACTGCACAGAAAATAACACAAATGATTGCTCAGTCATAATGGGAGCTGTAGAAAAAATTCCAATGGCTTATTCATTGGCTTTTGTTGTGTTATATATGCTATGCAGCAAATGCTAACATGTAAAGTTGTTTGCAACAACTTTTCCACGTTGATAAATAATCTAGAATTGGTAAAATAACTATAATAAATTTAGAGTGAAAAGAATACAGCTAGAAATTTATTTACTTTGTAATGTTTAAATTATTCCAAAGTGTTGAAAAAAGACAGAAAATAATTTAATCCTAGAGTCTTCTTAAAGATTCCCATATTTAATAAACAGTTTGAATAAGAACACCCCTTATATTTTAATTAAATTGACAAAATTTTAATATATGAAGGATACAGTTTCCACCAAATTAGTTGGACAAGTCATACAAATATGGAGAATTATCTTGGGCAATTAAATGATGGGAGACCAGAAAATACAAAAACAGATTAGGAATTTAAACATCACCTTTACAAAAGGGAGCTGTAAAAATTGTGGTTTTCTACTTCTTAAGATTAAGTTGCTAAGTAAAGAATTAAAGCTGGGTGGTGACACATGAGGTTCCTGGATGTGACTATCCAGTCCCCTGGCCATCATGCTTTCACTTAATTTCAGCTACAGTGCTGGCCAAAAGTATTGGCACCCCTGCAATTCTGTCAGATAATACTCAATTTCTTCCAGAAAATGATTGCAATCACAAAAGCTTTGGTAATAATGTCTTCATTTATTTTGCTTGCAATGAAAAAACACAAAAGAGAATGAAAAAAAAAGTCAAATCATTGATCAATTTACACAAAACTCCAAAAATGGGCCGGACAAAAGTATTGGCACCCTCAGCCTAATACTTGGTAGCACAACCTTTAGACAAAATAACTGCGAACAACCACTTCCGGTAACCATCAATGAGTTTCTTACAATGCTCTGCTGGAATTTTAGACCATTCTTCTTTGGCAAATTTCTCCAGGTCCCTGAGATTTGAAGGGTGCCTTCTCCAAACTGCCATTTTGAGATCTCTCCACAGGTGTTCTATGGGATTCAGGTCTGGACTCATTGCTGGCCACTTTAGAAGTCTCCAGTGCTTTCTCTCAAACCATTTTGTAGTGCTTTTTGAAGTGTGTTTTGGGTCATTGTCCTGCTGGAAGACCCATGACCTCTGAGGGAGACCCAGCTTTCTCACACTGGGCCCTACATTATGCTGCAAAATTTGTTGGTAGTCTTCAGACTTCATAATGCCATGCACACGGTCAAGCAGTCCAGTGCCAGAGGCAGCAAAGCAACCCCAAAACATCAGGGAACCTCCGCCATGTTTGACTGTAGAGACCGTGTTCTTTTCTTTGAAGGCCTCTTTTTTTTTTCCTGTAAACTCTATGTTGATGGCTTTTCCCAAAAAGCTCTACTTTTGTCTCATCTGACCAGAGAACATTCTTCCAAAAAGTTTTTGGCTTTCTCAGGTAAGTTTTGGCAAACTCCAGCCTGGCTTTTTTATATCTCTGGGTCAGAAGTGGGGTCTTCCTGGGTATCCTACCATAGAGTCCCTTTTCATTCAGATGCCGATGGATAGTATGGGTTGACATTGTTGTACCCTCGGACTGCAGGGCAGCTAGAACTTGTTTGGATGTTAGTCGAGGTTCTTTAGCCACCATCCGCACAATCTTTCGTTGAAATCTCTCGTCAATTTTTATTTTCCATCCACATCTAGGGAGGTTAGCCACAGTGCCATGGGCTTTAAACTTCTTGATGACACTGCGCACGGTAGACACAGGAACATTCAGGTCTTTGGAGATGGACTTGTAGCCTTGAGATTGCTCATGCTTCCTCACAATTTTGCTTCTCAAGTCCTCAGACAGTTCTTTGGTCTTCTTTCTTTTCTCCATGCTCAATGTGGTACACACAAGGACACAGGACAGAGGTTGAGTCAACTTTAATCCATTTCAACTGGCCGCAAGTGTGATTTAGTTATTGCCACCAATAACTAAATGTGCCACAGGTAAGTAACAGGTGCTGTTAATTACACAAATTAGAGAAGCATCACCTGATTTTTCAAAGGGTGACAATACTTTTGTCCACCCCCTTTTTTATGTTTGGTGTGGAATTATATCCAATTTGGCTTTTTGACAATTCTTTTTGTGGTTTTCCATTGAAGACAAATTAAATGAAGGTATTATTACCAAAGCATTTGTGATTGCAATCATTTTCAGGAAGAAATTGAGTATTATCTGACAGAATTGCAGGGGTGCCAATACTTTTGGCCAGCACTGTATATATCATTATTAGCATTACTGGCCATACAGTTTTGCTGGTAAG
Organism: Leptodactylus fallax; assembly: GCA_947044405.1. Classification (NCBI taxonomy): domain Eukaryota; kingdom Metazoa; phylum Chordata; class Amphibia; order Anura; family Leptodactylidae; genus Leptodactylus; species Leptodactylus fallax. The sequence goes on from CAMRHE010000021.1 coordinate 8,667,290, forward strand.
ACTTGGCCAGTAATTAAATCCAGCTGAAATTAATCAGTGTTTCAATTACACTGAACTGAAATCACTGATGGCCAGGAACTGGATGCAGATACAACGGCATTCAAGTACATAGTGTATCACCATCCTAAAAATCCTTACTATTAAATCGTACCTCCAATTATAAAACAACTTCTTATAAATGAATAGTATAGATAAATATAAGATACTTTGTAATATATTTCATTTAAGAAGTATGTTTCCTTCTTCATTTATCAAGCTGAGTTACTTTTCACATATTAGTCTATGGATAGGAAAGGGGGAGGCCGCTGGAAATGGCACACTAAAAGCTGCAGCTGTTACACGTTGCTACTTTATGAGTGAGGGAACTTTTTTGACACTGCTGTATCTTCAAAATAAGACTTTGCCACTGCATAGAATGTGACAAAAATCAGTTAACAGACTTCCCCCTCCTCCCTTCTCCATAGAGATTTGTGTATGGATATGGACAAATTCTGTGTAAACAAACAGACTGGATAAAGATAAAAAGGAGGAGGAAAGTTGCCTAATAAGTAAGTGATGAAGGAAACAGATTTCTTTAATAAGATACATTACAAAGTTTCTTATATTCAAATATACTAATTATCTATGAAAAGTGGTTTTATAACTGGAGATATGCTTCAGGCCAAAATGAAGAATCAAATAAAAGGAAATTTGAGGAAATAGAATCATATTAAAATGACTAGTTATAGCAGCCCTTGAAAGCAGAAGTCTAGAGCAATTTTAAATCCTATTGTAGCTTGGACCATTTTTAAAACTAGTTATACATTAGCGGACATAGAGGATTTGGCCATATAAGGCTGAATTCTGTCAGTCTGCAGTGACAGCTATTTAGTACTGGAGCCCACCATCAGGGTTCTGGAAACTGCAGTGTTTACTACAATTTTCTTTATTTTGCCTTACCTTTCACTGTATCTCTATTTCTCCTGATGAACCCTTTGCAATTATAAGGGGCAAACGCGTTGAGTGAAGCGATATATGACATGACTGATACTGTGAGATAGTGTTCATCTTCGTTACTTTGTTAACCCTTGTTGTGGCTGCTTCATCTACTGAGGCTATTACACTATTACATATTAGACATGTGAGGAGTCAGTATCAGTGAACTTGTCACAATACAACTATACCTATGACTCTTAGCCTGGGTGTATTTAGCTACACTGGGCCTTAATGATTTGCATAGGGGATATATAGCATTAGTTACCCCATCCTTTTGCCAGCTTACACCACTGATCATCACAGCTTTTAAGCTAGGTATGCGGATCTAGGCTGCGACAATAATTTCTGACATCCACCTTGCACTTTTGTTCAATGTGGTGTCGATTCATGACTCACACATGACCATAGATGTATTCATATTGACCCACAGTGTTGTAAGCAGTGGTGGACACAGACAGGGGCGGTTTTAGACAAAGTGGGGCCCTGGGCAAAATTAAAAGCGGGGCCCCAAATGCTGATATGCAAACAACACCATCGTCTTCCAGTGACAACCCCTATGATAATGCCTCCTTTCTGCCAACAAAAAAGTAATAACAAGCCCCATTTTACCACACACAATTCAAATGAGCACCTTTGTACCACCTAATAGATTTTTGCACCCAGTCATCAGTTATTATAGCGCCTCCTTATAAATAATAGTCCCTGATTATAAATAATATCACACCTTTATCAGTAATAGCTCCCTTATAAATGATAAATAGTGCCCTGTATCAGTAATATTCCCCCTTATCAGTAACAGACACCCCGTAAAAATAATACTGCTCCCTTATAAATAATAGCCCCCTCATAAATAATAGTCCCCATTATCACTAATAGCCCCCTTTATAAATAAGCCCACTTAACAATTATACCCCCCTTATAAAAAGTTCCCCTCTTATAAATAATAGGCTCCCCCTTATATTGGATGCCTTATATACAGTATAATAGTTCCCCCCTTATAAATAATAGCCCATCTTATAAATAATAGTTCCCCCTTATAATAGCCCCCTCATACTTAAGTTTCCCAATTATATATAGTAACCCACCCTTATATATAATAGTTCTCCGTTATACAGTGTCGGACTGAAGGGCCTTAGGCCCACCAGAGGATCTTGTTCTGGGGCCCCACCCAACAGCTTCCTGATAATAGCCTACAGCTCAGCTCCTTCACTGAAGTCTTACATATGTGCTGACTATCTGGTGTTACTGAGTATGTTCCCAGTATAGTCAGCCCCTATTGTACTGTGCAGGCCCCAATAACTCCATGGCCGGCTCATGCACAGTACTGTATGGGGAATGACATGGCCATGGAGCACTACACATATGTGCAAGATTATAGTGAGGGAGCTGTGATGCAGACATAGCATACAGGGCTGCCAGCAGGAATTGTGAGCCCCCCCCACAGTATAATGTTCCACATGGTATATAATGCTCCACAGTATAAAATGCTCTCCTGAGCCCTCCAGTTTCCCCACATGGTATATAATGCTCCACAGTGACCCCACACAGTATAAAATGCTCACCTGAGCCCCCCATAGTGGCCCCACATGGTATGTAAAGCTCCACATAGTATAATACTCCACAGTGGCCCACACAGTATACTACCCCTTAGTGGCCCCAGACAGTGCAATATGATCACCAGCAGCCCCACACAATATAATATGCTCCATACAGTATAATATGCACCCCACAATGCCCCCCAAGTATAATGCTCCAGTGGCCTAACACAGTATAACATGCTCCATAATGACCTCCACACAGTATAATATACTCCCCAGTATAATGCTCCACAGTGGTCCCCCACAGTCCCCCCCAGTATAATGCTCTACAATGGCCCCACAGAGTATCATATGCTCCCGAAAATCCCCACACAATATAATAAACTCCACAGTGGCCCCACACAGTATAACAGGCTCCCCACACCGTCCTTTCCCCCAGTATAAAGCTCCACAGTGGCCCATAGTATAATATGCTCCCCAGAGGGCCCCCGCTAGTATAATGCTCCACAGTGCCCCCTCCAGTATTTTGCTCCACAGTGGCCCCACGCAATATATTATGCTCCCCAGAGGGCCCCCTAGTATAATGCTCATCATTCCCCCCGAAAAATGCCCCACAGTGGCACCACGCAATATAATATGCTCTGCTGATTGCCCCCCCAGAATAATGCTCCACAGTGACCCCATTCAGTATAACATGCTCCAGAAATGGCCTCCACACAATATAATATAGTGCCCAGAGAGGTTTCCCCAGTATAATATTCCACAGTGGTCCAAAACAGTATAATATGCTCTCCAGAGCCCCCCCCCCAGTATAATGCTCCACAGTGGCCCCGCACAGTATAATATACTGGGGGCCCCTCTGGAGAGCATATTATACTGTGTGGGGAAACCATGGAGCATTATACTGGGGGGCTCTGGAGAGCATATTATACTGTGTGGGGCCACTGTGGAGCATTATACTGGGGAGGGGGCCCTCTGGAGAACATGTTATATTCTGTGGGGCCTCTATGGAGTATTATAAAGTGGGGGGGCTCTGGAGAGCATGTTATATTCTGTGGGGTCACTTTGGAGCATTATACTGGGGGGCTCCTCTGGAGAGCATATTATACTGTGTGGGGCCACTGTGGAGCATTATACTGGGGGGCCCCTCTGGAGAGCATAATGCATCATAATATAACATTATCTCCAGAGCCCCCCCACCCACATTATAATTTTCCACAGAGGCCCCACAGAATATAACATGCTATCCAGAGGAGGCCCCCCAGTATAATGCTCCAAAGTGGCCCCACAGAATATAACATGCTATCCAGAGGGCCCCTTCCCCAGTATAATTCTCCACAGGGGCCCTACAGTGCTATTATTATATTATACTCTGGGGTCTCTTCAGACCCCAGAGTATAATAATCGAAGGCCCGGGAGAGGTGAGGGAAAATAACAAACAGTTATACTCACCTTGTCTTACCTCTCCTGGGCCTCCTCGCGCTGCTCCGTTATCCCCGTTGGCGCTGGCTTCTTCTTCTCTGCGGCTGACGTCACGCGTTGTGGACGTCACCGCTGAGGCCTGTGATTGGGCCTCAGCGATTACGTGAGGCACGCTGTCAGCACGCCCCACGTGATCTCTAAGGCTGAGGCCTGGCCTCAGCGGTGATGTCCGGAACGCCAGAAGATGACGTCGGACACAAGGACAGGTGAGTAAAAATGTTTGTTATTTTTACTCACCTCGGAAAGGGGCCCTGCGGTCCCTTTCTGTTATTGATTTGGCCGGGCCTGACTCCGGGATCCGGAGTCATCAGGTTCCGGATCCCGGGGGCCCCTTTGGGGACGGGGCCCTGGGCAATTGCCCAGTTTGCCCCCCCCAACGCCGGCCCTGGACACAGACTTTTATTTTGTAGGTGGGGTCTTTTGTGTAAATATCCCCTCGTTATTTCTACTTATTGATTTAGCAATCTATCCTACTTGTATGCAGGCATCTGTGACTGGACATGATATGTAACCAATTACTGGTTTTTATTTACACTGTTTATTAAAAGTTATGATTTTGATTTTTTGGCCAATCTTTCTGTGAAGTTAGTTATACATTAAGTTTTAAAAAATCCCCCAGTTAAGAAGAATTTGATACATCCAAATAACTGAAATATAAGCCTTCCTTAAAATCAAAGATACCCACAATAATTTCTCAGAAAGCAGAATACAAAGTAAGGGATACAGACCTAATCCAATCTGAATAAGGCATATACTGTGAATCACTGGATTCAGTGGTACATGTATTTATTTTTACTATAAAGTGCATATTTGGGATTCCATTACAGAAACCATGACTATTTAGATACAATATGTAACGCGACTTACTCACTACTGTATATATATTGTGGTAAGGTGTATGGTAAAGTGCTGGATGGGGTGTATATCTCACCTGGTTTCCTCAGCCAGGCAAGGTAATAGAAATCCAGGAAGATACATGTTGCCTTTGCATAACGTAGTTTGCTAGGGATTTTCTTTCATTTACATGGGCTGGATTTTCTGGACTGGAGGATAGGTTGGCAGCGGGAGTCCTCCAGTCCACACCCCTGGCCCACTTCTGGGTTTTCCCCTACTCCCTGGGGCTCTCAGCTGAGGCTTCCTGTCATTGATTACTGAGGAAGGAAGCCTGGCAAAAGGAGGGCTGACAAGTGGCAGGCTGAGAGAGAGAGCACCCCTGGAATGGAGGTTTACACACTTGTTTGCTGTTATGTATTTACCTGCACTAGGCTAGTGAGGGGCACGGTGCTGTTTAGTTAGAGCCAGACAGGTTTAGGCTTTTGTTTTGTTTATGTAATGTTGCTTTGTGCTGAAGTGCCTAAATAAATGACCTTTGGAGTTTTGAAACCCGTTCCCTGCGTGAACTTGGTCATTGCTGGAGGTCTGCAATTCTCGCACACGTCCCGCCCCAACAATAAACCCGGTGGAGGCGTAGGTGTACTCTTGTCTGACAATTGCTCCTTTGCCCCAATCCACCCGCCACCTGCTCTCACCCTCCCCACCTTTGAGGTGCACTCTTTCCGTATTTACTCACCCTCCAACCTTCAACTGGCCGTCATACAGTATATCAACCGCCAGGACCTACTACTGCCTTTATCGACCACTTCACCACCTGGCTAATGCATTTCCTATCCACAGACACCCCCACCATCATCATGGGTGATTTCAACATCCCCATTAACACATCCCACCCCGCCGCTTCCAGTCTCTTGTCACTCACTACCTCCTTTAACCTCTCTCAATGGTCCTCCTCTGCCACCCACACAAAGGGGCACACGCTGGACCTCATATTCACCCGCCTCTGCCCTCTAGTCAACCTCTCTAACTCTCCGTCCACGCTTTCCGATCACAACCTGCTGACACTCTCTGCCCTCTCCTCTGTAATTGAACCCGAAACCCCTAAACCAGCACATCCCCGCAGGAACCTTAATCGCCTTGACATCCGCACGCTCTCAGACTCTCTCCGACCGCTCGCTGACATATCCTCACTCCAGGACGCAGATACCGCTGATGACTTCTACAACACCACCATTACTTCAGCCCTTGACTCTGTGGTCCCTCTCACTAACACCAGAGCCTGACCGATCAATAGGCAGCCCTGGCACACTGATCTGACTAAAAAACTGAGATGTGCCTCACGAGTTGCAGAACGCCTCTGGAAGAAAAGCCACTCACAGGAGGACTTCCTTAGGTATAAAGAAGCAGTTCTCACATTCAAGAACGCACTCACCTCCACAAAGCAGGTCTACTTCACCACACTAATATCTGCCCTATCCCGCAACTCCAAACAGCTATTCACTACCTTCAACTCCCTCCTCCATCCCCCTGCGCCCCCTCTGACATCACTTATCACAGCTGATGACTTTGCCTCTTATTTCAAAAGCAAAATCGACACCATCAGAGACAGTCTCACCCTACACCCCCAAGAACCACTCTATCCAACTGCTCGGTGCTCATCATCTTTAACCTGTTTCTCCACCGTCACTGATCAAAAGCTCTCTACCCTAATCTCTAAATCACACCTCACCTCCTGTGCACTCAATCCAGTCACATCTCATCCCAAAACTCTCAGAAGACATTACTCCTGCCTTAACCCATCTCTTCAACCTATCCCTAACCAATGGATCATTCCCTTCCGCCTTCAAACATGCTACCGTCACACCTATACTTAAGAAACCCTCCCTGGACCCGTCCTCTCCAGCCAACTATCGCCCCCATCTCACTGCTCCCGTATGCCTCAAAACTACTAGAGCAACACGTCCATTCCGAACTATCCTCCTACCTCTCGTCCAATATGCTTCTTGACAGACTACAGTCAGGCTTCAGACCCCATAATTCCACAGAAACTGCCCTAACCAAGGTCACTAACGACCTTCTAACCGCCAAAGCCAAACGTCATTATTCTGTCCTCCTCCTCCTTGACCTCTCCTCTGCCTTTGATACAGTCGACCATTCCCTCCTGCTAGAAACTCTCTCATCCCTTGGCATCTCAGACCTGGCCCTTTCCTGGATCTCCTCATATCTCACCAACCGCACATTCAGCGTCTCTCACTCACTCACCACCTCCCCGCCACGCCCTCTTTCTATAGGTGTCCCCCAAGGCTCCGTCCTAGGACCCCTCCTGTTCTCAATCTACACCCTAGGCCTTGGCCAACTCATAGAATCCCATGGCTTCCATTACCATTGCTATGCTGACGACACCCAAATATATATCTCTGGTCCAGACATTACCTCCCTGTTGTCCAGAGTCCCAGAATGTCTAGCAGCTGTAGCCTCCTTTCTCTCCTCCCGCTTCCTCAAACTCAGCATGGAGAAAACAGAATTCATAATCTTCACCCCTCCTCGCACGGCCCCCCTACCTGACCCATCTATCAAAATTAATGGAACCACTCTCACCCCAGTCCCACAGGCCCACTGCCTTGGGATAACCCTAGACTCTGACCTATCCTTCAAGTCGTATATTCAAACCCTCAACACCTCCTGCCGCCTCCAACTCAAGAACATCCACCGAATCCGCTCTTTCCTCACCCCTGAATCTACAAAGATGCTAGTCCACGCCCTCATAATCTCCCCGCCTAGACTACTGTAACACCCTTCTCTATGGCCTCCCAGCTAACACCCTCGCCCCCCTCCAGTCCACTTTAAACTGTGCTGCTCGCCTAATACTCCTCTCCCCCCGTTCTTCATCGGCCGCTCCCCTCTGCCAATCCCTTCACTGGGTCCCCATTGCCCAGCGAATAGAGTTCAAATTACTAATGCTGACATACAAAGCCATCCACAACCTGTCCCCTCCATATATCTCCGACCTAATCTCCCGCTACCTGCCCACACGTAACCTCCGATCCTCCAAAGACCTCCTACTCCGCTCTGCTCTTATCCGCTCTTCACACAAACGTCTCCAAGACTTCTCCCGTGCATCCCCTATACTCTGGAACTCATTACCAAGACACATAAGACTGTCCCCCACAGTCACAAGTTTCAAGAAGGCCCTGAAGACTCACCTATTCAAGAAAGCCTACAACCTCCAATAACGCTGCTGTCACCACACTACCACCAGAGCAGCCTCTACCCCCACTTTCTGTCTCTATCCCTCTTCCTTCATAGATTGTAAGCCCTTGCGGGCAGGGCCCTCTATTCCACTGTACCAGTTAGTCTCTGTCAGCATTATCTGTTTTGTATAGATGGTGTACCGTATGTAAATCCTCAAATGTAAAGCATCATGGAATTAATGGTGCTATATAAATAAACAATAATAATAATAAAATTGCTGCTCCCACCGTGTGAGCTGTTCCCTACAATATATATATAGTTTGAAAGTGTCCCCAAGTACAGTGGCCAAAACCATCAAGCGCTACAAAGAAACTGGCTCACATGAGGACCGCCCCAGGAAAGGAAGACCAAGAGTCACCTCTGCTGCGGAGGATAAGTTCATCCGAGTCACCAGCCTCAGAAATCGCAGGTTAACAGCAGCTCAGATTAGAGACCAGGTCAATGCCACACAGAGTTCTAGCAGCAGACACATCTCTACAACAACTGTTAAGATGAGACTGTGTGCAGCCAGCAGGCCTTCATGGTAAAATAGCTGCTAGGAAACCACTGCTAAGGACAGGCAACAAGCAGAAGAGACTTGTTTGGGCTAAAGAACACAAGGAATGGACATTAGACCTGTGAAAATCTGTGCTTTGGTCTGATGAGTCCAAATTTGAGATCTTTGGTTCCAACCACAGTGTCTTTGTGCGACGCAGAAAAGGTGAACGAATGGACTCTACACGCCTGGTTCCCACCGTGAAGCATGGAGGAGTAGGTGTGATGGTGTGGGGGTGCTTTGCTGGTGACACTGTTGGGGATTTATTCAAAATTGAAGGAATACTGAACCAGCATGGTTACCACAGCATCTTGCAGCGGCATGCTATTCCATCCGGTTTGCGTTTAGTTGGACCATCATTTATTTTTCAACAGGACAATGACCCCAAACACACCTCCAGACTGTGTAAGGGCTATTTGACCAAGAAGGAGAGTGATGGGGTGCTACGCCAGATGACCTGGCCTCCACAGTCACCAGACCTGAACCCAATCGAGATGGTTTAATTGTGAGCTGGACCGCAGAGTGAAGGCAAAAGGGCCAACAAGTGCTAAGCATCTCTGGGAACTCCTTCAAGACTGTTGGAAGACCATTTCAGGTGACTACCTCTTGAAGCTCATCAAGAGAATGCCAAGAGTGTGCAAAGCAGTAATCAAAGCAAAAGGTGGCTACTTTGAAGAACCTAGAATATAAGACATATTTTCAGTTGTTTCACACTTTTTTGTTAAGTATATAATTCCACATGTGTTAATTCATAGTTTAGATGCCTTCAGTGTGAATCTACAATTTTTATAGTCATGAAAATACAGAAAACTCTTGGAATGAGAAGGTGTGTCCAAACTTTTGGTCTGTACTGTACCAGTCAGCAGACACATTGCCTCCAATTAAAAAAAAAGTAAATATAACAAACGTTATGGATGCTGTATGTCCCAGTCTGCTATTTCAAACAGACAGTAAAGTGTGTACTGCCACACTTTTCTGTCCTTTTAAAAAAAAAAAAGAAAAACAGATCGGCGACGGTTCCCTTTTATTTAGCATTGTTTTCTAAGTGGAACAAATGCAAGCGATTTGCAGCCATTTTACCCCTTAACAACATTGGATGTACTATTACGTTCTGCGTGCTTGGTGCTTCGCGCAACAGGGCGTCATAGTATGCCTGAGGGCTAACACCCTGCTCCATAACCTCCGGTTGGAACTTAGTTCCGATCGGAGGTTTTAACCCCTTGGATGCCACGGTCAAACATGACCGCGGCATCCAAGGGCTTCCACCATGTTACCGCCCCCCCTCGACACCCCCGCAGCAAAGATTGGAGGGTGCCGATATCTATAATCTGCAGCCCGAGGTCTGGCCAGTGACCCCAGGCTGCTTAGAGACCCCACTACCTGGTTGATCCTGCCAGGACCTCCGGAAGTCAGGCTATGCATCTGCATAGCGCTGACTTCCTGTATAGACTGCAAAACACATGTATGCTTGTGGCTTGCAAAAGCATCGCTGACTCAGGTATCCTAATGGGACACATGAAAAAATTTTTAAAAAAAGTGAAAAAAAATTTAATAAAGTGTGTGAAAAAAATTAATAAAAGAATAAAGCCCCAAAAATTCCCCTTTCCTATATAAAATGAATTATATATAAAAAAACCCTAAAAATTAATAAAAACAATGCATATTTGGTATCACCGCATCCGTAACAACCTGTACAATTAAACTGAAACAATATTTAACGTACACGGTGAACGATGGGAAAAAAAAAAACGGAAAACACCAGCCAGAAGTAATGATTTTTCACCATCTCACCCTACAAAATATGCCCTAAAAAGTGATCAAAAAGTCATATGTAACCAAAACAGTACCAAAAAGCACAGGTTGTCTTGCAAAAAATAAGCCCTCAACTAACTCTGTAAACTGCAAAATAAAAATGTTACGTATCTCAGAAGATGGCGATGAAAAAACAATTCATTTATGTCCCCAAATGGGTTTTTGTTCTGCAAGATTAATATTGCATAAAAAACCAATATAAATGAGGTATCGCCGTAATCGTACCGACCCGTAGAATAAAGGTAACATGTTACTTATGCTTTTCTGCTGTATGGTGAAAAATTTAAAAGGTAAAACGCAATGCCAGAATTGATGGGGTTTTTTTTAATCCACCAAGAAAGAGTTAATAAAATGTATTCAATAAGTTATAGGTGCCCAAAGATGATGTCATTACAAAATACATCTCACCCCGCAAACAACAAGCCCTCATATGGCTACATCACCATAGAAATAAAGAAAATATAGTACAATATGAAGACAAAAACCCCAAAAATCTCCAAATCATCAGAACAAAACTGGCTGCGGCAGGAAGGGAATGTATAAGATGTGTGAGTGTATATTAGGGTACAAACCAGATTTAGAGTTTACGAGGGATAATAAACCAGAAGCGACCCCCCAGAGTGACCCCCCCCAATAATAGAAACTACTGGGGAAATAGTAGGGTATTTGGTGTTCCCAATATACTCCACATAGCTTACATAATCACTTTTCCCCATCTGCTGTATATTCATGCCTGGGATACTAATGCTCACTACACCCCTTGATAAATTCTTTGAGGGGGTGTACTTTTCAAAATGGGGTCACTCCTTTGGGGAATCCACTGTTATGGTACCTTACAGGCTCTGCAAGCATGACATGGCACCCAGATCCCAAACATTTGAATCTGCACTCCAAAAGCCACATAGCGCTCCTTCCCTTCTGTGCCCTGCTGAGTGCCCAAACTGCAGTTTATGCCCACATGTATGACACTGGTGTACCCAGGGCAACGTATTTAATGTTATAGGTGGGTATAAACTGCTGTTTGGGCACAGCCGGGCACAGAAGGGAAGGAGTGCTATTTGGTTTTTGGAGCACAGACTTGGACAGTTTGGTTTTTGGATGCCATTGCACTTTTGCAGAGCTGAAATGCCAGTAAAGTGGAGCATTTTTAACCCCCAAGTGTTGCTATAATTTATTATGCACAAATGAATATGCAGCGGATGGTGAAAAGTGAAAATGACAATTTTTCCAGGAATACGTCATTTCAGTGCGTAATATGTTGTGCCCGGCTTGTATCAGAGGCAAACGCTTCAAAAGCTGTTGTGCCCAGGATACCTGCTTAACAAATTTTGGAGTGTGTGTCTGTGCATACATAAGTTGGGCACAACATATTTGCACTGAAATGGCGAATCTCTGGAAAAATTTTATTTTTAACTTTTCATTATCAGCTGCGCATTCATTACTGGAGATTAAAAGAATGCAACACTTAAAGGTTAATAATGCTTGCTACACCACTTGATAAATCCCTTGAAGGGTATAGTTTCCAAAATGGGGTGACATGTCTGCGGATTCCACTTTACTGGCAATTCATGGGCTCTGCAAAAGTGGCATGGAGTCCAAAAACCAAACTGTGCTCCAAAAACAAAAATAGCGCTCCTTCCCTTCTGTGCCCGGCTGTGCCCAAACAGCAGTTTATACTCACATATGGCATTGTTAAGTACGTTATCCTGGGTACAACAGTGTCATACATGTGGGCATAAACTGCCATTGGGCACACAGCAGGGTGCAGATGTAAAGGAGCACTATGTACTTTTGTAGCGCAGATTTAGATTGTTAGTTTTTGGACACTATGTCACATTTGCAGAGACCCTAAAATTGCCCCTACAAAATGAGGTCACTTCTTGGGGAATTCCAGTTTACTGGCACCTCCAGGGCTCTTCAAAAACAACATGGCGTCCAGAAAGTCCCTCTAAATCTATACTCCAAAAGCTAAAAAGACACAGTGCTCCTTACCTTCTGAGCCCTGCTGTGTGCCCAAGCAGCAGTTTACACCCACATATATAATTTTTTTGTCCCCGGTATAGCCCACTTAATAGTTTTAGGAGTTCATGTCTCTGATGCCACAAAGTAGCCGCAATGTATTAGGCACTGAAATTGAATATTTCTTGAAAAACTTCAATTTTCACTTTGTACATTAATTTTTGGGAAGAATTTTAGGCTCAAAATGATAATACCCCTTGATACATTCCATGAGGGGTGTAGTTTCTAAAATGGGGTCACTTTTGAGGGGTTTCCATTGTATTGGTACTTTAGGGGCTCTGCAAATGCGACATGGCACCTGAAAACTATTCCAGTCACATCTGCCCTCCTAAAACCAAATAGTGCTCTTTCAATTCTAAGCCCCACCATGTTCCCATACAGCAGATTACAACCACATATGGGGTATTTCTGTGTTCAGAATAAGTTGTGTAACAAACTGTGGGGTGTTTTTTCTTCTTTAACCACTTGCAAAAATTTAAAATATGTTGGTAAATGGACGATTTATTGGAAAAAAGTAATTTTTCATTTTTATGTCCCAATGTTAATAAAATCTGTGAAACAGCTGTAGGGTCAAAATGCTCACTATACCCCTTGACATGTCCTGGGAGGGGTGTAGTTTCCAAAATGGGGTAACTTTTGGGGGTTTCCATTGTATTGGTACTTTAGGGGCTCTGCAAATGTGACATGGCACCCAAAAACTATTCCAGCAAAATCTGCCCTCCAAAAGCTAAATAGCGCTCTTTCCATTCTGAGCCCCACCATGTACCCATATAGCAGATTACAACCACATGTAGGGCATTTCTGTGCTCAGGAGAAATTGTGTAACAAACTTTAGGGAGCTATCTCTCCTTTCTCCTCTTGTGAAAATGAAACATTTGGGGCTAAATTGATGTTTTATTGGAAAAAAGTAATTTTTCATTTTCATGTCCCAATGTTAATAAAATCTGTGAAACAGCTGTAGGGTCAAAATGCTCACTATACCCCTTGACATGTTCTGTGAGAGGTGTAGTTTCCAAAATGGGGTCACTTTTAGGGGGTTTCCACTGTATTGGTACTTTGGGGGCTCTGCAAATGCGACATGGCACCTGAAAACTATTCCAGCAAAATCTGCCCTACAAAAGCAAAATAGCACTCTTTCCATTCCAAGCCCCACCATGTACCCATACAGCAGATTACAACCCCATATGGGGTATTGCCGTGTCCAGGAGAAATTGTTTAACAAACTGCGGGGTGCTTTTTCTCCTTTAACCTTTTATGAAAATGAAAACTTTGGGGATAAAGTGACGTTTAAGAAATTTTTCATTTATACATCCCAATGTTAGTAAAATCTGTGAAACAGCTGTGGGGTCAAAATGCTCACTATACCCCTTGATGAATTCTGTGAGGGGTATAGTTTCCAAAATGGGATCAGCTTTAGGGGGTTTCCATTGTTTTGGTACTTTAGGGGCTCTGCAAATGAGACATGGCACATGAAAACTATTCCAGCAAAATCTGCTTTTGAAACGTCCAGTGTCGCTCCTTCTCTTCCGTACGCTGCCGTGTGCCCAAACATCAGTTTACACCCACATGTGGGGTATTTCTGTGCTCTGGAGAAATTGTATAACAAACTGTGAGATGTATTTTCTACTTTAACCCTTTGTGAATGTGTTAATTTTAGGGCTAAATGAAGGGATTAGTGGAAAAAAATGAAATGTCTAAATTTCACCTCAATGTCGTTTTAATTCTTGTGAAATGCTTAAAGGGTTAACAAATTTCCCAAATGCTGTTTTGAATTATTTCAGGGTGCAGTTTTGAAAATGGGTTGATTCGTGGAGGTTTCTAATATATAGGCCTTTATAATCCTCTTCAGAACTGGAGTGGTCCCTAAAAAATTATTTTGGGAAATTTTCTTTGTAAATCTGGAAAATTGCTGTTACAATTGTAAGCCTTCTAACATCCAATATAAATTAAAGGACGACTAAAAGATTATGTCAATATAAAGCAGAGATATGGTAGATAATATTTATTAATGTATTTGGGTGGTATGACTATCTGTCTGAAAAGCAGAGCATTTCACATTTTGAAAATTGCGATTTCTTTTCCAAATTTCCATCAAATATCCCATTTTTTTAAAATATATAAATAAATACAAAAATATTGATTAGTATTTACCACTAACATGAAGTACAATGTGTCACGAGAAAACAGTCTCAAAATCACTTGTGTAAGTTAAAGCTTCTCAAAGTTCTTTCCATATAAAATGACACGTCAGTTTTGAAAAACGAGGCCTGGTCCTTAACGCACTTTTGTGCTGTGTCCTTAAAGGGTTAAACATTCCATTATAGCTTGTAATTTCTCCTTCATCAACCACAGCCCCGCACTGCCCCTCTAGCCCTGCCTCTCTTTTTGGCGCCAAAACCGCAGAGCAGGGGCTTGTGGAAGGAAAATCTATCACAGCAATATCACCTGCTAGGTACTGCTGTCCATCAGAATTCTCTATAATGTAAATTACAACACCCCTCCCCGCCACCCGCTCCTACCTGAAATGGCTGACGCTCCACTCCTGGGTTGTAGCAGGAATGGCTCTGACAACCACCACCACCCCCGTTCTTGTTTTACTCCTCTGACCTGGGGATTATCGGCAATGGCTGCCCGCTAATGCCTTTAGGAGTAGGGGGTTAAGGGCAGCCATTAGGGGTTGCATATGTGGGAGGGGGTAGCAGAGGAGCCATCCCACAAGTTACAGTACATTTTTTTTTATTTGTGCTGTAACTTGGAGTGCGTGGGGACAGCTCCTTTTCTACCCCCCCCCCCCACATATGCTTCACCTAATATTATTAGGGGTCGCACACGTGTGGGGATAGCAGACGTGGGGATCCACCTAATACCATTAGGGGTGTCACATGTGTGGGGATAGCAGACGTGGGGATCCACCTAATACCATTAGGGGTGTCACATGTGTGGGGATAGCAGACGTGGGGATCCACCTAATACCATTAGGGGTGTCACACATGTGGTGGTAGCAGACATGGTGATCCACCTAATACCATTAGGGGTATCACACATGTGGTGGTAGCAGACGTGGTGATCCACCTAATACCATTAGGGGTGTCACACGTTTGGGGGGTAGCAGACGTGGGGATCCACCTAATACCAATAGGTTCAGCACATATTGGTGGAGGGGAGCCAATCCCCAATAGCTGGCCTCCCCATGTATGCTACCCCCCCCGACGTGTGCTACCCCTGGTGGTGTTAGTGAAGCACATGTCGGGGTTAGCAGAGAAGCTGTCCCTAAGCACTCCAAGCACAGCACAATTTTTTTTATTTGTGTTGCATCTTGTGTGCAATGGGGACTGCTAACCCCCACATGTAATTCACTAATACCATTAGGGGTATCACACGTGGGGGACAGCCATTAAGGATTGATTGCCCCCTCAATGTGTGCTGCCACTAATAGCTACTCCCCCCCCCCCGGGTAAACTACCCCTAATGGCATTAGCTGGCTGCCATTGCAGGTAAACCCAGGGAGGGGGGAAGGGAAAGATGCCAGAATGGGGGTGGGACACACAAGTGGTGAGGCAGCAATGTCAGATAGGACTCCATGGTGGAAGGGGTGGCAGCCATTGCACTGAACAGCAGGAGCGGTGGCCATTTTGGGAAGGAGAGGGGGTGGGTGCTGGGCAGGGGGGTGAAGGACGGGATTTTGGGTTGATGTTATTACTTACCTTTTCGAGAGTTCCGTTGAACAACGGATAGGTGGTATTGCTAATGGCTTTTACTTTCCTGCTCCACATTTTTGCCACGTAAAAGAGGGGCAGGATTGTAGCTGATGAAGGGGAGGCTTCCCTCTTTAGCGGCTGAAATTGCAAGCTATAAAGGAATGTTTAAATGGCTGCAAATCAATTGTATCCAATATACATAGAAAACTATACTAAATTGAAAAGGAACCGTCACGGTTCTGTTTTTTTTAAAAGACAGAAAAGCGTTTACAGCCACGTCCGTAATAACGAACAGGGGCATACAGAGACCATAACAGATTGTTTGTTTTTTTTTTAATTGAAGGCAATGGGTTCGCTGACTGATCCATTTTTATAAGCTAAACAGCTATAAAAACGTATCAGTCAGACGGACCTCTATAACGTGATGTGAATGGCCTCTTATATTGCAATGCATTGCATCATAGGGGTATAATATATCCAAATTGTTTCCTGTGGATTAAACACCGTTGCTTAAGGTAGAGGAGTACATATGTAGAGCGCAATACAAATATATTATGTTTGATAAGAAATATACACAAGCCTAAAAAAATAACATTACAAAGGAAGTCATGATGGACTAGCAACCGTCTAAAATTATTTTGAGAAGCAAAGAAACATCTGATGTCCATTTTATTTTTAAAATATGAATCTGAAGTTTATTATATACAATACAGTATGCTAAGGGCCAATGAAGCAGACCGCACATTGGGTTATTTTAACATTGTCTACTATTTTTGGCATTGCATCATTTATATCTCTAATAATAATATATTTTTTAAGCTGAAGACTTTGCTGCCCTCATCTGGAATGTAATGTTTTTACAGATACATTTGCTCTATTACGGTATCAGGTTTACAGTAGAATATTAAGCTACAGTTTTTGTGATATATTGTTTGTATTATCTCACAAAAATAACTCAATCATGAGTTCACAAAATAACTCTATTATTAGCTTATTTAAAGATGATTTAAAACAGATCATGCAATGTATTAAAATTATTTATTATATTATTATTATTTGTAATATGAATCATTTTATTATAATATGTTGAGTCTTTAAGAATATGCTATAATTACATTATTTATATTACTTTTGCTATATTGCAAAAATGGAGTAAACTTATATTCAGTTTATATATATATGTATGGTATACACTAAGTGCAAAGAGTTAAAGGATGAACAAAGGATATAAAGACATAAATACCATTAAAGGGGTGTTCCAACTCATTTTTTTAATTATTAATACAGCTGATGCAAGACCCTTAAACATAACAAACAATCGTTCCAGATCCAGCAGCTCCATTCATTTGTGTACAGGTCCCCCAGCTGTTTGTGCCATTTGAGCACTGCAGCCAATCACAGGCCTCAGTGGTCACCTCTTCACAAACGGAACATCACAGCAGTCAAATGCTATTTGGGAAGAGGTCACCACTGAGGCCTGAGATTGGCTGCAGTTGTCCTCTAGCACAAATACCACTGGTCACTGGTGAAGTCAATCGGGATACCAGTATACAGACGACTGGAGCTGTCAGTATTGGAAACGGAAGCCCAGGAAGAGGTACATAATTGTTTGTTATGTTTAAGAACCCCTAAACAACAGTATTAAATAAAAAAAATATGTATATGAGTTGGGACACTCCTTTAAATCTCTTTGAGTTGTACAGTATGTGTATCTTGAGTACAACAATGCAGATTTTGAGTTCCAAAAAAGTATTCTATGAGACAGGTAACACTATTGTTGGTGCCATGGTGTCTTGTTATTCATGACAGTGGAAGGGTTGTGCCATTATGGACACTTATTCCCTTTTCTGTGTCTGATTGCGGGGTTCCTGAACGCCAGGTACCCCAGTGATCAGGAGGAAGGGAGACTGCAAATACCCCTAAGGTCTCCTTGTGAATGGAGTGCTAGTGTGCTTGTGCGACTGGCGCTATATTTACTTATATGGGGCTGTGAGCACTGCCGGAGATTATAGTCCCTGTAGCCCCATTGAAGTGAATGGAGCAGATAGGGGATAACTGTCCATAACAGCACCATCCCCTTAATGAAGCATAAGTTGACCCATCCAACATTGTGTTATGAAGACAAAATAGGACTTTAACCCCTATCCATCACAGCCAGTATTTCATTTTTCTGTTTTTCATCCCACAGTATCATACATTTTATTTTTCCATTGACATAGGCATATGAGTGTATATTTGAATGGCACCATTGAAGTGGGTGGTCCGATATGTTACTTAACACATAGGAAGGTCTAAAATAAAAATCCAAAAGAGTCTCAGGGTTCCTGATCTCAGTGCGAAATAATTTCTGTAGTTTTTCATACCATTTCAGGGTTTATATCAGATTGATAATTTTTTTAAATTGTTTATCTTTTGTATGTTAACCACTTCAATGGGCCATTTTCCCTGTTATTTTGGTGCATGCACTTTTGAAGGCCATCACATTTTTTTTTGTTCTTGTTATTCATATAATTTTTGGGTCTTTTTCTCTGTGATGCATAGGGCTTTATTGTTATATCATTTTTATTTTTACATATTTTTGTTTTTTTAATATCTGGGAAAATGTAAAAAAAAAAAAAAAGGAGAAACATTTTTGTTCTTCACATTTTGTATTGGATTGCTTCATCCTGGCTCTCAGCTTGTTTCTGGTTATTTCTTTGTCTGCTGATCCTTCCTTTAATGTGACCGCACAGAACTGAACCTTCGCTTTGTATTGGATATCCGTTTTGTCTCCTGATTCTGCCTCTGACGAAATCTCTTGGTACTGACTATTTGCCTTCTGTTTCAGATTGGCCCTGTAACTTAATTGTGAGTTGTGGTTTTTAGTTTCAGTCAGAGAGTTTATTTCTTGTATGGTTTCTGGTGGTAATAATTCAGACCCCAAATTCAGTAAAGTTCATCTGGCCTTACGGCTGGCGCTGGTGAAGACATATGGGAGTCTGGGCCTATCTCTCAACACTATATTAGATTTAAGCAACTATTTTACTGCTCTCTGTTAGCAGCCAGATCCTGCTATTTTGTGATATTTGCTCCTGGAACTGTAACATAACAAACAGGAGAAACACTGAATAAAACAACCACTACATAGCAAGGCCCCTAGTGATGCATTTCAGACTATAAAAAATCTGAAATGTGTCAGAAGGGACCTCGCTATGTAGCACCTGAAATATTAGCACCAGCTACAGGAGGAATACAGTCTCCTTGCACTTGCTGAAGGGATGATTTAGGTCCCCTAGGACCCAACAACTTCTGCAGTTCCTGACACCCGGCTGATCACATGACTGCTTGACTGGGGGTAAGCTGCTTCATGGTGGCTTTCACTGCTGTATACACAGCACTCATTAAGCACTATGTATGTAGAAAGTGAGACGGCAGGGACATTAATAAACTGCGATTGGTGACCTCAGATGCTGTCTTTACCTGTTGTACTCACCCTGAATGACTCTGCTAGGTTTTATGAGTCATTCAGAGCGGATGTTAATTGTTGAGCTGTGATCCTTGCATTTTTGTGCCATCCATCTCTGTTCACCTCCTCTCTTCTCTGTGCCCCATCTGTATCTACTTGTGCATTTGTAAAACTGTAAAAAAAATTAATAAAAATATATTGTTTTGGGTAGTGCCAGGGAAAGCATACTGTGAAACCATCATCTCAGTTAGGTTTAACATTAGGGTCTGTCACTGTAGTTAGGTTTCCTGTCAGGGAATTGCATGTTTATATACTTAAATAGTTTTATAAACTGTACCTATATATAAAAAACACATACACATTTGTAAGCCAATTCTCCCGGCTACTGCATAAGCAGCCTGTCATACAAATGCCGATATTTTGCAATGCATTAGCATTGTAATGCATTGCATTAGTGATCAGACCCTTTAGGGTTCAAGACCTCTAGGGGTCTAATAAATGCAATAATAAAAAAAAAAATTAAAGTTCAAATCAGTCCCTTTCCCTAGAATACATATAAAAGTTAAAAATGACTGTGAAACACATAGCATTAGGTATCCCTGTGTCTGAAAATGCCTGGTCTATAAACTTATAAAAATATTTTTCCCATACGGCAGCTCTGTAGCGGGGAAAAAAAGTGCTAAACCACACTTTCGCTGTTTCGCCTAAAAGCAATAAACATTCCCCAAAATGGTATAACTAAAAAGTACACCTGACCAAGCAAAAAAAGAAAAAAAGATGCCCTATGCATATATATGTATTCATATATAACATTTTATATATATATATATATATATATATATATATATATATATATATATGAAATAGAAAAAAGTTACGGGTGTAGAATATGGCGACTTTAGAAAAAATATTTATGTGCAAAGTTTTAGATTTTTGTTAAGGGGTTAAAATTGGAATAAAACTATATAAATTTGGTAACACCGGAATCGTACCGAAACATAGAACAGTTGACAGGTCATTTTGGCTGCAGAGTGAATGCCGTAAAAAAAGAAACTTGTAAGAAAGGCGCACAAATGCACTTTTTCTCCAATTCCACCCAATTCTGAATTTTTTTCCAGCTTCTCAGTACATTGTACAGAATAATAAATGGTACCTTTGTGACGACCGGGTTTGTCCCACAAACATTAAGCCCTCAAATGGCTCAGAGAACAGAAAAATAAAAAAGTTATGGGTTTTGGCTTTAAGGCTTTGGAGGGCGAGAAGTCAAAAATGAAAATCAAAAAATTCCTCCTGCTAGATGGAGTTAAATGCTTCAATGAATTTTTCATGCAGTAACCCATCAAATGTAGCCAAACATTTTATCACATTATATCACATTGATATATCTGACTTCCATTTTTGGACTTGAGAGAGTTTATAAGAAAGTGGAGATCACAGAAAAGTTTTATTGGATAGGGAAGACTTTTGGATACTTATGATGGGCACGGTATGTTCCTTTGGTCTTAATATCTATAATGAATTATGAGACAATAAAGGGAATTTCTTTTATAGAGATTGAGTGGAGTGCTGACTTCCCTTTGGGAATTTAGCATTTATTGATATGCTTTACAGAATAGTCTTGGCCATAGGCTTCAATAGCCGATTTATGCGAGAGTTTTCTAGACTTACTCTGTGCAGAAAGAGGAAGTATATAATCTGCAACCTCATCTATTGTCAGTAGTGGATGAAATGATGGGTCACTATTGGTGTTTTCTATAGTGGTGTTATTTTCTATTGTAATCCTATCTGTCTTGTATGTCGTGTAAATGAGGTGACTTCTACAAAGAAAACGCCTACAGAATTGTCAAGTGCCAGTTTGTTATTAGGCTTACTGGCCAGAGAAAATTGTAGGATATAGTATGCTTTGTTAAATGTTATGTGTGAACTGAGAAGATCATTCAGGTAATCCTCTTCTGTTAGGCTTTGTGGTTGAAGTCAGTCAGTATTAACATAAAATATCACTCCTCAAGTAACCTATCCTACTGCATGCCCTCAATCTAGTAGGAAAGGGCTGTAGGCGTTTTGATTTTAACACAGGTATGTAGATTGGGTATTTTGCATCCATATTGGTTTATCTCTTTGTAGACATCTTAAAGATATCTTTATCTAAACTTAAAGTAACTAAGGCATCTAAGTTCCTGACTATTGAATTTTTCACATATTAAAAGTGTCTAGAAAGAAGAGAGAAGTACTATGCCAAATCATAGCATAATTTTTTTGATTTATAAGAACAATAATATTGGAAAAATCAGGAAGTGTATATCTCTGTTAATTACAATAATGGTGGATATTCATGGGGCTTGCATTGTACTGTATATACTTTTCATTAACGTAAGTTAGACGACTTACACAATAAGAACTCCTATTCTTACTTTTGATATTTATAGTGTTAAAGAGGTTTAGCAAACACTTTATAATGCAGATTAACCTAATTAATATTATTTCATATGATCTAATTTTTCAGTAATCCAAGCAATGTTCTAGTTATGATCAACAGGATATTCTTTCCGTCCTAACAATCCACATAGTCACTGCAAGGAGCCTAGAGGATAGGCATTGAACTCAGTGTTAACAAAAGAAAACTATTGAAGCCTTTAGTACAGAAATAAAGGGTCTGGTTTCTAAGCAACAGAAAAGCTGAATATTGTAAGGAATGTAAAAGCTAAATACACTATCAAATAAATGCTAACACATTGTTGTATGTCACCAATTGTATATAGCAAAATTACCTAATGTAGGTATGAGACAGCAGAGGTATAAAGTGTTTCTGACATTTACTAAAAACTAAAAACTGTTGTTATTTTCAGAAGTCAAAATTGTATTCAATTTTAAGTAGAGGTGAGCAAATCTCATAAATTCTGCATTTTGCTTATTGGCAGATATTCAGTTCTACTGTATAATAGGCAATCTGCCAATTAGTGTAATATTGACAGAGCAGATTTCTTTGTTTTGCTATCTAATTCATAACATTAATTATTTTAATGAAGCAAGATATAGCAGTAGTAAAAACAATAAACAATGAGGTACTGTATAGAAGCATGTGTATAAGCTTTTTATAAATATCCTTAACCCCTATATGCACCAGGACATATATGTATGTATATGTATGTCCTGGTGCATGTGACTAACTAAGGCGGCCGCTTTGAAGCAGAGCGGCTGAACTAGCTGCCGGGTCTGTGCTATTTCATAAAGCAGGAACCCAGCAGCATTGCCGGGTTATCAGAAATGACTCTAATCACGGGCTTTTAACCACTCAGATGCCGTGGTCAAATGCAACCACGGCATCTGAGTGGTTACCTTCAGTTTCCCTATGATGATCAGTAATGGGTGCCCCCCCAGCGTGCAATCATGGGAGCTGTCCCGTTACCATGGCTCCCAGCCCTGCCATACTGATGTAACTACTGAAACCTGCCTGCAGCAGGCTTCAATAGTTACATTGTGAATCTGCCATAGACTGCAATACAGTAGTATTGCAGTCTATGGCACAAGTGATCTGAAGATCATATGTTCAAGCCCCCTGGGGAAGGGGGGGCAAAAAAAAAAAAATATATAAGTTTTTAAAATTATAAAAAAAACCTAAAGTTTTAACCACCCCCTTTCCCTAAATCACAAATAAACAAATACAAGAAAATATAAACACATTAGGGATCCCTAAGTCTGAAAATAACTATTAACTATTAAAATATAAAAACATTTATCCCATATGGTAAATGCTTTAGTAGGAAAAAAAAATCAAAATGGATGAATTGGCATTTTGTCGAAGATTTGCCTCCCTAAAAAAATGGAATAAAAGGTGATCAAAACATCATACATTCCCCAACATGGTATCAATAAAAACAATAAAAACTACATATTGTCCTGCAAAAAAAGACACCTTACACAGCTCTGTCCACTGAAATATAAAAAAAGTTACAGGTGTCAGAATATGGTGATTCAAAGAATTTTTTTTTTCTTCAAAATTTAGATTTTTTGCAAAGTTATTAAAACATGAAAAATCTATATAAATTTTGTATCACTGTGATTGCAGGGACCTGGAGAATAAAGCTAACATAGCATTTTTACCACAGAGTGAAGGCCATAAAAACAAAACCCCTAAGAAAATACCAGTACTGCATTGTTTTTTAATTCCACCTCATTGTGAATTTATTCCCACTTCCAAGTACATTGTACAGAATAATAAATGCCACCATTTTAAATTACAACTTGTCACGCAAACATCAATTTCTCATATGTCTTATTTATATGGAAAAATTAGAAAGTTATGGCTTTGGAATGTAGGGAGTAAAAAACAAAAACACAAAAATGAAAAACGTCTGTGTCACTTAAGGGTTAAAGGTCAACCTAATATGTCCTAAGAGCTGCCACTAAAAAGTTCAGTGGCAGTATACTGTTCTTATTTCAAGTTCCAATGTATATTCATTGACATTTCTTGTTCAAGTTGAAAACACTGGGCAGATTTATTAATTCTAATTTATTTTTAGACAGTGCAAACAGACTAGACAATCTAAAAATGCATCGGTTTTATCACAGTGGCTAATGCAGATCCATAAACAAGATGTGTACTTTGTGACAGAAATTTGTGCTCAAACACTATTCTGGTAATAGTCCTTATGGAAAAAGGCAAAAATTTGTG
Organism: Leptodactylus fallax; assembly: GCA_947044405.1. Lineage (NCBI taxonomy): Eukaryota > Metazoa > Chordata > Amphibia > Anura > Leptodactylidae > Leptodactylus > Leptodactylus fallax. The sequence goes on from CAMRHE010000021.1 coordinate 8,691,552, forward strand.
TCTAAAACACATCATTAATGTGATGTATGGCGTATAGCCCTATTAATGGTAAAATTAAGCCAGAATTGTAGTTTATACAGTATAGCTTATTAAATCTCCCCATTACATATATTATGGATTCTAAAGTCCCAAAATGTCAACCCTAAAGAAAAATAAGACATAAAGTAAGTATTTACAAATAAAAGTCAGAAAGGACTGTGGGAAGTTGTAAAGGACAGGAGCTTTTTTGGGATCCTTTACTGCACAGCACCAAAAAATAAAATGGACACCGCACACCACATATCAAACACCACAGTCAGGGCCATTTTAACACATTGGTGGGCCCAGTGCAAAGGTTTCATAAGTGCCCCCCCTATCACCACCACTTTGAAATACCTGACTTACACAAATCTAATGTCCACTTAGTGGCCCTCACACAGTGTAATGCTTCCCTAGTGGCCCCATACAATATAATGTCGCCCTCCGGCTACCTCCACAGTTTAATGTCTCCCTCCAGCTATCCCCACAATTTATTGTCCCCCTCCTGCTATCTCCACAGTTTATTGTCCCCCTCCAGCTGCTCCCACAGGTTATTGTCCCACTACAGCTGTCCCCACAGCATAATGTCCCCCTCCAAGTGCCTCCACAATATAATATCACCCTCCAGCTATCCTCACAGTTTAATGTCCCTGTCCATCTGCCCACACAGCATAATGTCTCTGTCCAACTGTCCCCACAGCATAATGTCCCCCTCCAAGTGCACCCACAGTATAATGTCCCTCTCCTGCTGCCCTGGCAGTTTAATGCCCCCCTCCAGTTGTCCCCACAGTTTAATGTCTCTGTCCATCTGCCCACACATCATAATGTCTCTGTCCATCTGTCCCCACAGCATAATGTCACCCTCCAAGTGCACCCACAATATAATTTCCCCCTCCAGCTGTTCCCACAGTTTAATGTCCCCTTGCAGTTGCCCCCACAATAATATGTCCCTCTCCTCCCAAACAAAAATAAAAAAACACTGATACCTGTCCTCACTTCCCTGCCGTTCTGGTCCGGAGTTTTTGGGGAGCTGCAGGCGCAATGTAGGTGACGTTATCACATCGCGTCTGCAGCTCCCGGGGAAGAGAGGGGATGAATGGTGAAGCAGGGAGTGGATGGCCCCCTGATTCATCATTGCATGCAACTTTGGCAACCTTAAGACGCTGATGAGCTGAAGTTGGGACAGCCCGGAACAGTGAGACAGCAAATGTCCCATTTGCTACCTTTAAGTGCACCGTTGGTGTGATGATTCTGCTTAAGTGTGGCTGTGGCTCAGGGATGTATTTTGATCTCTGGGTATAGTATCTCCCTTCTTACCTGCATTGATTCATAATGTGCGCAGCTCTAATCCTAGGTATATGGTAAATAGAGGTACCACTGTAACAATAGGGCATTGTTCCAGCCTGGGCTGTTAGATCAGATATGGCTGATAACATTGTATCAATCCACTTGGTCTCAGCACTATACAAAAGATCTGGACTTGATTGCATTAATTCATCAGACTTGCTGTTGCCGGTGACCTCATTCTGGGGGGTGGCATAAAGGGTATAAAAGATGAGGTAAGAGGTCTGTGGGAGGAGATTATGCTATGGAGAGTTGAGACAGACATCACAGACTACCAGAGATTACAGACAGACTAACCCTGAGAAGAGTTTTGTGTTGGGATTACAAGCGAACACCATGAGGAGATTTTTGTGATGAGACTATTGGACTAATGCTGAGAGACCACTGTAAAGAGCATGCAGGCTGGATTATTGTACTGTGATGCCACATGCTAGGAGTTAATGCCACATGCCAAGAAGCCTCCACTGGGTTATTCACACATACCAGAGCATGTGTGAGTGTTGGACTACAGAACCACATCAAGGAGATGTGTGGTAAAGTAATTATTTCACTTTTATGCCCTTTTATTTTAAGTACTGTATATTGTAACTAGTAACTGTTAATGCTTGCATATATCTGCATATCTGTTCTGAACTGCATGTGTTAGATGTTAATACCGACCCATTTAGGGGTTAATAAATATATAAAATTTAGAAGGCTTGTCTTGTATTTATCTTGTGGACCCGGCACTCACTGGCGGTGAGTGTGGTTTTTATATGAAAGAAGACTCAGGTGGGGCCACAGCGGTGTTGGCATACTGAGGATCTTTCACAGTTGGTTAAAGTGTCCCTGACCACAGTGCAGCACAATACCATCCCAGAAGTACCAAGCAAATACTACTGTGTAGTACAAAATACCTTTCCAAAAGTGCCAAATACCACAGTGTAGCACTAACACCTCTCTGAAAATGCCAAATACCACTAATACCTTCCAGAAGGGTAAAGAAAATATTACCACACAACACTCCTATTGCTACAGTAGCTCCAACTAAATTCTGCTAGGCAGCACACATAATGTCCACTGGAAGCACCAAATATTAGAGTGCTGGACAAAAATACCTTACCAAAAAGTTAAAAACAAATACACAGAGAAATAAGGTGTGGATAAAATATGCTAGAGGTGGGAGGTAGCTGTCAGGAGAGCTCGGTAGGGACTTTCATCTTGTACAGACTTCAGACTTCATCTGAAAGAACCTGTGAATAATATGATTTTCATGTCATCACATGACGTGGGGATGATGAATATAGTTCCACTATGATCCTCACCATAGTGCCACAGCCCCCCAATACATACCGCCCCACCCACCAATTCTATGTTACCCCAATAATAACCATACAAACAAACAAACAGTTATAAAACACTATAACATTCACATAACGTACCTCAAAACGCGCTACCGCCTTATTGACTTTGATCCTTGTTTTCTCCAAACGCACAGCTAGCGCACATGGAGTAAAACCATCCACACCACATTGTCCAACCAGACCACAACTAGAGCCGGAAATTCAGCTAACAACCTCAAGATATCGAATTTAATATTGTGAATGTGTTCCCTGGAGGATCACACGCCCAAATCATTGCCCCCAACATGGAAAACAACGACATCAGGAGGTCGATCCACACTTGCATAGAAATGATACTCTGTCAGGACCCGACTCCACACCATACCCCGCACACCAATCCATCTCACCACTGCCAACTGCCGGCCATCCGGCCACATGTCAGTCCGCAAGGCACCCCAGAACACGTATGAGTGGCCAAAAATCCAGATCAGGCAGGGTCCTGCAACGAAACAAAACAGAGAAAGAAAACACCAACCAGCAAAACAGCCACAGTAAGGACAGTCCACAATCCCCACAACTCACTGGTCACAACAACCGCCCACCCCGCACACCAGGCAATAATGAGGGGCAGATGTAGAGGCAGAACCTATCCGATTCCCAGCTCCCAAGCCTCGGATCAACCCCTACCAACCCAAGGGCCCACTTAAAAATGGCAACAAACTGATAACGCAACAAGGAACTCCTGTCCTCATGGCACAAAAGGAACCCAAAAAGGGGCCCCTAACATCCAAAAAACCTGCTACCTCTGCCACTGGGCAGCCAGCACAATCCGTAACAGCATGCAAAACCACCAATTGGCCCCTACCCACATGATCGGTCTTAGAATGCCGCAAGCGACACTCCACATCACCAAACTGCAGCCCACCCCACGCAACCACCGACCCGCTCACCAACTCCCCGATTCGAAACGCCCCAAAAAAAGCCCTAAACAACAACACATCAAAAGACGAAAAACACAAGGAAGGGAGACACGCCAGCAAATCCAACAGCAATTCAAAAGAAACCAGGCGCCATCTGTCCTGCACCGCTACTCCACACTGGAAGCCCCGCATGGCCTGCCGAACCACAAAGTCCTTCGCCACATCCCGCAGGGCCTGCAAGCGAAACAGAAAACTAAGTCCAGCCAACCGCTGGGTCACAACGTGCGCAGACACACCAGCCGCAAATGCCTCACCCACCTACGAAACAACCAACAGCCAATCTTCATCCGCTACCACACCACCCACATTGGAACACGCCGCTTCCCAATCCTGCCAAACCATTTGACAGCGACGTCTTGTTACGTCGGACACTAAGCTCCTGACAAGACCCGCCGCGGAACAGACACCAGAGACCAAAGATGCTCCGGACACCGCTTGCCCACCGCCGCCGCCTTCGACACCAATTCCCAAAACCTGTGGAACTAAAGCTGAGACAAAGCATCAGCCACTGTATTCAACACCCTCAGAGGCAAAAGGCACCCCAAACAACTCTGCCACCCGCTCAACCATGCGCAACAGCAACAGACAATCCACAGAACCCCTAGGACCGACACACAGGAAGTCATCCAAGTAGTGTATAATAGAGTACAACCCAGAGACGTCCCTCACCACCCACTCCAGAAACAAACTAAAGGTTTCAAAGTAGGCACAGCATATGGAACATCCCATAGGCAGGCAACAGTCAACAAAAAACCTATCCTCCCACATGCATCCAAGCAGATGGAAACTCTCGGGATGCACCGGCAACAACCTGAACGCCGCCTCAATGTTGGTCTTGGCCATAAGGGTCCCAGGGCTAGCCCGATGCACCAACACCACCACCTGATCAAAGGACGCATAAGAAACAGAAGACAAAGTCGTGTCGATGCCGTCATTAACGGACGCCCCTGCCTGAAAGGACAGGTGATGAATGAGGCAGAACTTATTTGGCTCCCACTTAGGCACCACCCCTAAGGGGGACACACGTAGATGAGGCCATGGTGGCTCTAAAAATGGGCCCGCCATCCTACCCAGTTCCACCTCCTTCATCAACTTAACCCACATCACCTCACGGCATTCCCTAGCAGACTTCAAGTTACCCGACCAGAATGCAGGGGCCTCTGCATCAAAAAGGGGAGGGGAAACCCTCCTGAAAACCCACAACCAGCTGCCCCCCAGTCTGGATATCTACTTAGAAATGGATGCAAAGCCTCGACCCTCACCGGTGCCCCCCCTCTTCTCAACAGCATCTCCCGGGTTGCCCTTTCCCTGCTTAAAGCACTTGTTAAGGCCGTGGGAGCCCCGACACCCTGAGCACTCATGTTTGAAGTTGCAGGTTGCACTAAACTTGCACTGCCCTTTTTTGAATTGCCAGCAGAAACCCTTGTGCTGGGATGCCGGGGGTCTGGCAGCTGGACTCGATCCCCCGGTGCCCCCACAAAAGGATGTCCCATTTGGCGACAACATAAGCCGCATCCACAATGCAATGTCCTTATGGTCCCAACACAACCCCGGCCGCACTGACTTCCGCTGCCTAAATTGCTCGTCGTACCTAAGCCACGCGAGCCCCCAATAAATACGATGCGCCTCCCCCACCGCATCTATATACCTGAACAAGGCCGAACAGTGCTCCGGCTCCTTCTCGCCAGTGACGCTCACCAAGATGGCAAACGCCCATAGCCAGTTGGCGAACGTCCACAGGATCAAGCAATACCTTCTCTTCTCATCCTCCTTCTTGCTACAGCTCGGCTTCACCTTGTCCAGATTAAATTTGTCCAAGGGGAGCAGGGAGAAAATCTGCACATACTCCTCCTTCCAAATTTTATCCCTAACCTCCTGCTTCAAGTGCTCCCCTAGCAGACCCTCGAAACAGACATATAACTGCCTCTGTCATCCAGCCGCACCAAGTCCACCGCCTTCTTCTCCTTAGCCGCTGAACCAGACATACCAGGGGAAGCATCCCCTGCTCACCCGCCAGCTGCTGCAACAGACCAACAGGCCCGGATCAGCCGCTTCCAGTCCTGACACATCGCACCACCAATCATCAGGGGATTCTGGGGGACACTCCCCCTCTTCAGCGCTGCCGTTCGCAGTGCCATCCAAGCTGGAAGCAGCAGCCCCCGGCAAGCTGTCGACCGCTGTCAATGTCTTCGGCTGGCCTCTTCTGGCCTGAGCCGGAAGTCCTGCCCCTCTCAGTCCCGGCCGCAACGGATGTGCCGACCACGTCACTTCCGGAGCTCAGCAGAGCAGCACTAGAGCCTGGACTGGAGGCTTCAGGTAGGAGAGGGCCTCTGCCCGCCTTCAGTGAGCGCCGAGCGCGCCCCCCAGCCGACACCCCGATTTGGTCCTGCCACGCGATGGGGAAGGAGGTGAGCAGAGCGCACACCTCCCTCCAGATGGCTGTGGATGTGACGAGGATTCCTCCCAGGGTCTGGGGCAGCGCCAGTGGAGCAAGGCTGGGTGCCCAGACCTAGAGGGTCCCCCCTGGGGCTCCTGGACCTTTGCCTTGCCGTCCGCCTACGCTCAGGGGAAAAACGCTCCGGGGGAGCGGAGGGGAAGCCGCTCCCACTCCCGCAGGCTCCCTCACAGCAGCAAGAAGTCGCTCCTCCACCATGCGGCAACCATGTACAGCCGCCGCCGACTGCACCAACGTAAGCAAAGACTCCAAGTCAGCCATGACACGTCCACAGCTCAGTAAGTCAATGTGTAGACTGACCCCCTCTCACCTCTTAATACCTCTGACCCCTTGCACTGTTTTCCCGCTCAAACTACCCTTTTCCTTAACCCTTTTGCTCCCTAATCCTCTCCCCTGCCATGCTTCCCTTATTGTCTGAGGCCTTTTCTGGTCCGCTAGCATTTTTAGCAGTGGAAACTGCATTGACTGTGTGGACAGTCTACGCTTGCTGAGTCAATTCTTACTTGAGGCCATTGTAATTTTATAAAATGAATTCCTTAATCCCAAATATTTCTGGGTAGGAAGGTGTAAAAAAAATTCAGCCCACGTCCCCTTTAGCGCAATGCTCATTTAGAGGGCCCTTACAGTGCCTCCTGTCACCAAGAGGCCCCCCAATATAATTAGGCCGTTTATAGGGCCCCCCCCATATACCCCCGTCCTGGATTTCAGACCCCTACAGATGTAATAATATTGGTCTGTCCTAAGGATTGGACATCAATATTAGAAAGGTGAATAACCCTTTAAGGCTAGATTGATACGACGGAAAATGAGGAGAAAGTTAAGATGGGTTTCCCTGTGCACCTGTGTTCATCACATGACCATGTACCGTAAATCACATGACCATGGTCAGAGTTTTATCTAGTAGAAGTAACAGAATGAACAACAGCAAGCAGAGATCTAGAAAACCATGAGGAATAGATACAGAAAGTATATGGAAAAATTGTATATCTTTTTATTATACAAACAATAACATTTGCCTCTTAATATTGGTCTGAAAGTAGCCAACCCCTTTAATCTATTAAATTGTAATAAAAATTGTTGTTACCCATGGGCAGAACACCAGTATTTTTTTATTAAATGAATTTAGTGTTTCAGGGATGTACTCTCATGAAAATTAGAGCCAAGTAACAACATTTTCAGGCACTAGTAAATTGGCACAGCACCAGACCAATTATAGCAACTGTCTTCAGTTAAGAGTGTCTGCTTCAAGGCATTACAACCACAGTAAGGCCGGGACCCGCCGTGGCGTAAATGCCGCGGAAAAAATCGCGGCGTTTTACAGTCAGAGCAAAATGGATGGGATTCTAGCGAATCCCATGCCCACTTTGCAGTAAAAACCGCACTGCGGATACGTGGCGATTTCCCCATAGTAATAATTGAAACAGAAAGTCCACAGAGGAAACCTCTGCGAACTTTATGTCTAAAGCGCTGCGGGAAGAACCGCGATGCGTTACCGCCGCGTTTTTTCCCACAGCACTTTTTTGCTGTGGGATGCCACATGGGGCCTTAGCCTCAAAAACAGTGGGTACCCCCTTATGAAGCAAGAAATGTAACATGCATTGGGGTCTGAGGTGGAGATCACAGCACTACTTGAAAATGCCAAAACATATGGCTAGTATTGTTTAGTATTGTATTTAGAGCACCTTTGGTATTTATTGTATGTAGTTCCCATTTGTATTACTTGGCAGCAAACATTTTTATAAGTAGCTTATAGCTTGTTTAATATTAATCTATATATAATGTGTAATACTGTAATAGCTTATTCACTGCTAGCTATTTTAATTGCTGTAACCTCCCTCAACTGTCTGGCTGTAGTTTTTAATTGTTTTTATTTTAGCTGATTTACCATCTATGAATAAGTTTAGTTCTTTTGTTCATACATTCATGTATTTATTTCATTATTGTCCATTAATATGCTAATGTCTGTCACTGCTTGACCCTGGACTGGTCTACCGCAATCCCCTAAGTCAGTCATCAGGGGGAATTTAACATAATTGCATCATATGTCAATAGGCAAAAACAAAAACAAATAAATGATCTGTACCAGAAAATAACACCTAGAAAAGACACATAACACAGAACAGAGACCTATTGGAGTGCAATTGAAGCAACTCTCTGTTCTGTACATAGCTGAAGAACTTGCTGAACTCCGCCAAGATCGTTTTATCTTTGGTGAAAGACAAAGTTTATGATCTCACAAATTAAAAGATGCAGAACCTCTAGCTATATCGTATCCATCTGTAGTAAGGATGAACATCTAAAATATGAAACAACCGCTACTGCAGAGGAGTTCAGGGAGTTCTTCTCTTCCCTATACAATCTTAATAACAGTCAAACAGAGCAGGATAGAGACAAAAATGTTGACAGACAATCCTTTCTGGACAAACTACATTTTCCTTTAGCACCTCAAAAACAGAAAGTTTCTATGCAAACCCTTTTCAAATGATAAGCTGAAGAAAGGTATACAAACAACTCCTAGAAGTAAATGTCCACACCCAGATAACCTTTCTCTTATTTTTTACAACTCTTTCAATTAAACTTCCCCCACACACTTGTTAAACTCCTTAATGTGGCACTTGAGAAAACCCCTGTTCTTTAATGGTGCATGTTTCTTTATTTTTAAAGACAGGAAGGACTTCTCCAGCTATGCTAGTTACAAACCTACAGTATTTCATTGCTACATCTAGATCAGGGATTAGCATCCTTTTATGCATGGTATGCTGATTTTATTTTTTTTTAAAGTCAAAGAAGTATGAGTGTGCCATACTATAGTTGTAAAAATGTCGACCACAACATGAAATCATATAACACAAACCATAACAGCAACCAAATAACCGGGTGATTAAATTTCCCATTCAATGTGATCCTTGTTCCTGATAATCCGCTTTTGTTGGACGCAACTTTTGGCTGAACACATGACTCAGGGTGGTCTGCAGTAAGACAGCTTTGTGGGGGCAGAGGATACCCCACACACATCCTGGTATTTTTGTTAAATAAACCCAGACAAATCTGTCAAATCTTGTTTAACTAAAGTAACACCAACTGTGTGCACACAACATCAGAGAGAGCCCTGTTCCGAGTAAATATGCCTGAGGTGCCGATTCTGACACAGGTGTCAGGGTTGCTAACCCCTGATCTAGATTGTTTCTGCAGAATTTAGACAAGTCCCAAAACGTGGAGACCACTAAACCTTTTATTTAAGACCTTTTTTTTTATCACAGTGCTTCACATACACCTAGTCTCCTGGCTTCAGTTCCCCTCCAGTTGTATCAGGGTCTGGAGTAGAATCATAAATGTCATAAATCTGTTACTGCACTCTTGTGAGGTAACTGAAATTACACATGTACCATTATCTGGGGGAAGATTAATCAAATATCTCAAAGGGCTAGCCCTGTCCCCTTTCCAACAGATTATAGAGCTACAGAGTACATATAGCTATAGAGCAAACACTTCGCTAACACCTGTCTTTTCCTGTGCTTTCTCTCCACTTACGGAATGCCTGCTCTATACCCAGGTGTACCCCCTTTCTATCCTTCTGAGGACACTAGTGTTATACACCACCTCAACTATCAGTCTCTTTGCTGAGGGTTTAGTATTTGTTGCTGTCAGGGCTAGCTTCATGGTTGTGTGGGCCCTTGGGCAACAAAGCCTTAGTGGATCCTTTTTGGAGCAACTCATGGGCACCACAGCAAAAAAAATTGTTGAAATTGGGTGTTTTTTTGCTGAGGCAGACCTACTGGAGTAGACTGTAATACAGTCTATTGCATAGAAATAGATAGAACTTGTTCTGACGTCGGAAAGAGGAATACCTCCCACCCTCCGGCTAACGGTGGTGGATGCAGAGTATCAGCATTCTATTGTGGCTTTTCACTGCTGATTAGGCCTAAATGAATGTGTCTAATAAGTGGGGAGTCCGAACAGGCAGGATAATCCGGGTTCTTTTCTGACTTCCAAGTACAGTCATGGCCAAAAGTTTTCAGAATGACACAAATATTATATTTTCACATGATCTGCTGCCCTCTGGTTTTTATGTGTGTTTGTCAGATGTTTTTATCACATACAGAAATATAACTGCATTCATATTATGAGTAACAGAAGCTTATATTGACAGAATGAGTTAATGCAGCAAGTCAATATTTGCAGTGTTGACCCTTCTTCTTCAGGACCTCTGCAATTCTCCCTGGCATGCTCTCATTCAACTTCTGGACCAAATCCTGACTGATAGCAGTCCATTCTTGCAGAATCAATGCTTTAATTTTGTCTGAATTTGTTGGTTTTTGTTTGTCCACCCGTCTCTTGATGATTGACCACAAGTTCTCAATGGGATTAAGATCTGGGGAGTTTCCAGGCCATGGACCCAAAATCTCTATGTTTTGTTCCCTGAGCCATTTAGTTATCACCTTTGCTTTATGGCAAGGTGCTCCATCATGCTGGAAAAGGCATTGTTGAGCGCCAAACTGCTCTTGGACGGTTGGGAGAAGTTGCTCTTGGAGGACATTCTGGTACCATTCTTTATTCATGGCTGTGTTTTTAGGCAAGACTGTGAGAGAGCCGATTCCCTTGGCTGAGAAGCAACCCCATACATGAATGGTTTCAGGATGCTTTACAGTTGGCATGAGACAAGACTGGTGGTAGCGCTCACCTCTTCTTCTCCGAATAAGCTGTTTTCCAGATGTTCCAAACAATCGAAAAGGGGATTCATCAGAGAAAATGACTTTACCCCAGTCCTCAGCAGTCCACTCCCTGTACCTTTTGCAGAATATCAGTCTGTCCCTGATGTTTTTTCTGGAGAGAAGTGGTTTCTTTGCTGCCCTCCTTGAGACCAGGCCTTGCTCCAAGAGTCTCCGCCTCACAGTGCGTGCAGATGCACTCACACCTGCCTGCTGCCATTCCTCAGCAAGCTCTGCACTGCTGGTAGCCCGATCCCGCAAGCTGAAACACTTTTAAGAGACGGTCCTGCCGCTTGCTGGTCTTTCTTGGGCGCCCGGGAGCCTTTTTGGCACCAATGGAACCTCTCTCCTTGAAGTTCTTGATGATGCGATAGATTGTTGACTGAGGTGCAATCTTTCTAGCTGCAATACTCTTCCCAGTTAGGCCATTTTTGTGCAGTGCAATGATGACTGCACGTGTTTCTTTAGAGATAACCATGGTTAACAGAAGAGAAACAATGATGGCAAGCACCAGCCTCCTTTTAAAGTGTCCAGTGGTGTCATTCTTACTTAATCATGACAGATTGATCTCCAGCCCTGTCCTCATCAACACCCACACCTGTGTTAATGGAGCAATCACTGAAACGATGTTAGGTGGTCCTTTTAAGGCAGGGCTGCAATGATGTTGAAATGTGTTTTGGGGGATAAAGTTCATTTTCTAGGCAAATATTGACTTTGCAAGTAATTGCTGTTAAGCTGATCACTCTTTATGACATTCTGGAGTATATGCAAATTGCCATTAGAAAAACTGAAGCAGTAGACTTTGTAAAAATTTATATTTGTATCATTCTCAAAACTTTTGGCCATGACTGTACAATTCTCAGGGTCATAGGGCCCTTTCCATTTCAGAAGATATTGTAGCTTTATCAGCTGTCAGGCTGAGCATGATGATAGTGTGCCACAAATTTTCTTGAAATTCTGAAAATTGTCTTTGTGCCAACACAATGTTGCTGAGGAATGATATCCCATACTGGGATAGCCAAAATGATAATCAGGTTTTTTTTCTCACAGTCAAAAAAATCATTTCCATTTCAGAGTATATTCTAGCTTTTTCAGTGTTTCACAAATTTTTCTTCAAATTCTGTATTTGTCACTCCTTGGTGCTGCATCTGCTCCCATAAAGGGACAATTTTTGATATTTTGTATAAAGTCAATTCTTTATCACTTTACTTTTCATGTGATAGGCATGCTGACATTGTGCCAAAAATTTTCTTCAAATTCTATAATTGCCAGTGCCACTATGTTGGCATAATAGCAGGAAAATAAAACAAACAACCCTACCATTGCTTCTTCCAATGCCAACACAATGTTGGTGTGGCATTCTGCTCCCATAAAGGGATTTTTGTTTTTTGAAAAGCCAATTCTTCATCACTTTTCAACTGGCACACATCCACAAATTTTTCTCCCAAATAACAACAAGCCTGTAGCACTTACAAACCATGGGCAGGCAACTTATCCCAAAAAAGGATAATTTTGGATCATTTTAATGTTTAATCAATGTTTATTAAGGAATTTTCAATGCCTACAAAATAAGAGGTAGGGAAAGAAAAAAAGAAACCAAAAGGCAATATAAACCAACAAAGTCGCTAAGGTGCGCAGGACTCGCCCTAATACAAAAGGCTAGGGGGGAAACCCGCCTGATATTTTGAAACACAATATACTAACAATGGGGCGAAGGCCCAGGTATATGAGATCATACGAACAACATCTGCATAGAACCAAAGGATGGACAAAACAGACTAGGGAAACACACAACTGGAACAAACAATCGGGAAGACACATGAGGAAGATAAGGAGCTCGAAGGGGAGCATCAGGGGAAAGGTAGAATGACCAGTATCCGCTGAAGAAAAGAGGGAAAAGAAAATAATAATATAAAGTAATTCTGAATCATGAGAAGAAAGAGGAGAAGTCGGTCGATTCCTGAAACACTACCCAAGGCCGCCAAAGAGCATCAAATTTGGAAGGGTCGGAAGAATGTTCCGCCACCAGGGCCTCCATTCTTCTTATTAGGAGAAGCTCCTGTAGGAATTCAACCAGGGAGGGTGCAGAAGTTCTTCGCCAGTGCCAGGGAATGACGGTTCTGGCGGCTGTGAGAAAGTGTCACAGGAGATTCTTCTTCAGTGCAGAAATCCTGCCAGGGATAACTGAAAGAAGGGCCAGTTGGGGAGTTGCTGCGACGGTACGACCACATACCGTAGCATACAGGTCGAACACAGCGTCCCAGAAGGGCCTAAGAACGTCACACTCCCACCAGATGTGATACACGGTACCTTTCTCAGTGCCACAGCACCAACACCGGTCAGTCACAGCAGGATATATTCTGTGGAGCAAGTCAGGACACCTGCGGAGCGGTAATAAAGTCTGGGATCTGGCAGGCCCGCGCCCCCCCTGTCCTTGCGGCGGGTCAATGTTTTATATTTTATCCTGCTCCGTGCCGAACCCCAGATGAATCTCCCAAACAGGGACTGAACCCTAGTGAAAAAGGTACACGGGAGAGGAATAGGAAGAACTTGGAACAAATACAAGAGCAGAGGGACCACATCCATTTTGAGGGCTTGAATCATTTTAAATGTTAAAATGAATAATAAATAAATGGCAATGCAGTGTATAGTTGAACTAGGAGTACACTGCTTACCATTAGTTTTTCCATAGACATACAGTACATGAGACTTTTATTTTGAAATAACTTCGCTGTGTTTGCCTTAAAAATCTAGAACTTAGATATATAGGTTCCTAGGAGCCCTGACAGTGTTAGACACTATGTTTTAAGCCAATTTAAGCTTTGGTTTGTACCAAACTTGTTCATCCCTAAATCGACGGACCCAAAACAAAACTAATGTTGAGAGGTTTGCTCTCTAAAGTGTCCCTTTAGATGGTCCAAAACCCTATTAAAATTGCATCAAATTTCAGCAAACGTTGATGACACCTACTGGAAGGAAAAAAAAAACAGCTGGCAGATACTTCCATCTATGGTGGATCTACTCCATTATAAAACAAAGCTGGGGACAGATCCAATGGAAAAAACAAGGTCTGTAAAATACACATTCCTCTTACAGCAGAATAATACCTAATACATGTATTCCCTATAAATATTAAGCACAACAAAATACGTTTGGTCTGCACTTTGTTGTCAGTAGTGAAGTTTCTAGTTCCATATATGGCAATTATAGATGAGCGAATTTCTCAAAAGTTCGATTCAGCAGTTCGATTCGAAGTTCCAAAAAAATTTGCTTTGATCCAAATTACTTCGCAGCGAATAAACAGCTATTTCCGGTCTTCAGAGAGCCGGGGTGGGCGGGTGGGCGTCAAAATAGCGGAAGCTCCTGGATGCTGTGGTCATGTCTCTCTCTCTCTCTCTCTCTCTCTCTCTCTCCAACACGGACAAGTTTTATTCATGTGGAAGGATCTGCTAACAAGCAAAGACACACCTACCCAATCTCATAACTAGAGAACATCTTGTGACCGTCTGATGTCACAAAGGTTCTTAATAAATATTCGTTACCACAAAGCATCAGGAAATCCGGAATCGTGGAGAATCGAAGATTTCCTGAAATTCGGATCGAATTCCACTTCTGCAGAATTGATTTGCTCATCTCTAATGGCAATATTAATTCACTCCAATGATCACACAATATGATCACAAAAATGGACCACCTATAGAGTGAAGGAGCTGTCATACTGAGAGCAGGAATCACCACAAATTTGCTGAAGTCTGGACCCCTTGGGCAAGGCTTAGAAATTTCCAAAGCCTCATGCTTGCAAGATCTGCCCCTCTTAGCACTCCACCTGCATCAGCCATGGTTCAATCCATAATCCAAATACTCCAGACCATCCTCAGACAAACTCACTCACGTGACAGACACCTTTAATTTTCCTGTTCCCCTCCCTCAAGTTAGCTCTGCTTTGATGATTAAACCGTTAGTCAGTTACTTATGCCTGTTACATTGTTGCATTACAAACAATTACATGACTTTTCCCTTATGCAACTTTCTTTTTTTAGTAACATCAGTTCTCATTGTTATTGTCAACTTATAATTTTTTTATGTAAAATGAAAATGTTTAATAAATAGAGCTTTGAAAAGAAAAAGAAAATACTCTCATTAAAATGAATTAATGAGAACATTTGCGTAATAGTTTTACTAAATAAAATAAATAAATGAATAATGAAACAATTAACTTTTGTTATCATCTTTAAGCCAGAATCACAGCAAGGCAGTCAAGTAAATTAGCTCCATATTACAACTTTAAGGTAGCAAGAATTTTCATAAGCAATACTGTACTAAGCCAAATGATGAAGATTATCCAATTTACAGTCAATTAGAAAATATATATTTTTTTGTCATATTGTTAGTATATGTTGGATTAGCCATTGTTTTAAGCATAGAGTTATTAAGAAAGTACTGCACTCTTCATACTCAATTTGGATTACATTGAAAATAATTACATTTACAGTAAATTAAAAAAGAAATAATGATCACAATAGTGGGTTTACTGTAATAATTTTTATGATTAAAAAACATTGTACAACATAAACAAAAATAATGCATTAATTTATTTAGGATAGGCCATCAACGTGTGACCAGGGAGATTCCACCCCTAAGCCTCTTATCATTTAGCAGTACAAAGGGCCAGATGCAGTTGCTGAAGTTTTGAGGACGCTTCAATGCAATACCTGATATATTACATGTATGTTTTTGTAGTCTGACAGCTCAGTCTGTACAAGTAATTGAGGGTGACCTTAAGCTCTAGACACAGCACCATGGACAGTGGCATAGCAATAGAGGTGGCAATGGTTGCAGTTGTGATCAGGCCACTAAACTGGTGTGTTGATGTGTTAATTATAGTCTTTCAAAGCTTTTGTTAGCATCTTATGATATTTTGTTGAATTGGTTTCATGAGAAGTTGCATTAGTTACTGTACCTAAATTAGAGGTCACTGGAGATTGGGAATAACAAAGGAATTACACAACATTGCACAACAGTGTGATAAGTGTGTTGTAAGAAAATATGATCAAAAATTTATATTACATGTGAAATACTAAAACATTTTCTAATGTAAACATGTCAGAAATTAGCAGAATTCCCAATCTATAAGGTATGTAACAATTAGAAAATTAACTAGAATTTTGAGTCTTAAAATAATATGTATTCTTAAATTTGAAGAGAACATTTAGTGCTGTTTGTGTAGACTATACAATTTCATTCTTTTTATTTTTGTCCCATTGCATTATGATGTCAAAGTAATAGGGGAAGGGGGGTTCTAAATGCATTTACAATATAATAGTCCGATGACAGAAAAGAAGAAAGAGAGGAAACATTTACAGTTCCATTTTTAAACTGAACCATGTAAATGGAAAGTAGATTATAGGTTTGTGAAAAGCTCTCTAAAAGTACATATTAACATTGGACTTTGACAAGTGATGTATTTTTATGCCAGGTATTAATATGTAGAAAAAAACGTGCTTGACAGTGTTTTATTCATGATATGTAAATATACGAACAGAAGTCAATCTTGCCACAAGCAGAGATCTGCCATCTCATTCTATTATGTACATAGTGTTTCCAAGATCCAAATGGTCAATACAGACCCCTAAGATTTTAATCTGGGGCAGCACGGTGGCTCAGTGTTTAGCCCTGATGTCTTGCAGCACTGGACTTCTAAGTTTAAATCCAGCCAATGACAATTCTGCATGGAGTTTGTGTGATCTTCCTGTGCTTTGCGTGGGTTTCCTCCCAGATTCCAAAGACATACTGATAGGGAATTTGGATTGTGTGCCCTACTTTGGACAGTCTTCACAATATCTCTGTAAAGCGCTGCAGATTATATTGGTACTATACAAGTAAGCAAAATGTATAATAAATATATTTAGTGATGATATAAACATTTTGAGGTCAGGGTCAGAGGATGAATTTACTTTGTGGGTCACCTGAACAAAAACCATATAGGACTTCATGCTTAATAACCATATAGGACTTGGGTTTATGTTTGTTACTAGGGAACTATAGATCTGATCTATTGATCTCCCAGAAGCAAGGAGGAGCATAGAAAGATACACATTCTTGGAAGATCTGACAGTCAGAAGTTAAAAAACAATATCTTTTTTTATTTTTTCTGTTCACAAATTCCATATGATGTTCTATTTACTAGTCCATACAATGCACTGGGAAACTGAAAAATATTCAGAACGGGGTAGATTAGAATGAAAAATTCATTTGCTCCTTTTTTATGGGCTTTGTTTTTATAGTGTTCACTGTGCAGTAAAAATAACCAGTTACCTATATACTGCAGGTTGGTAAAATCGTGGCAATACTAAAATTACTGTATATAATTTTTGTCATATTTTAATACCATTAAAACTCCAAAACCTGAAAACGAAAACAGAAATTCTTTGAGTGTCCCTATTCTGATGCACAGAAAGTTTTTATATTTCTGTGTGCAGAGCGGTATAGCGGTAAGTTTACACAGAGTTTTTTGCAAGCAGATTTTTTAGGTAGAATCCACCTGAAAATCTGCCTCAAAAATGCCCCCAACTCTCCTATTCACTTCAATTGGAGTCAGGCAGATTTTTTTTCCCTCTAGCTGATGTTTGCTTTTGCGTTGGTTTTAGTTTTTATTTATGCCATTTTGGGGATTTTTGACATTTTGATTGCTCTTCATTTGCCTTTTTTTGGCTGGTGAAATGATGAAAAAATGGTTTAGTCATTTTGATTCCCATTGTTTCCCACTACAGAGTTCATTGTATGAGATAAATATTTTTAGATGTCTATAATTCAGGCATTTTATGTTTGTTTTTATTTATTTATTTTTGTGTGTGATCTAGGAAAAGGGGGTTATTTGAAATATTATTTTTTAAAATTATTTTTAGATTGTTATGTTTTTTTTTTTTACTTTTATTTTTAGACCCCATAGGGGACTTAGGGGGTCTGATTACCCATACAATATACTGCAATATGTGCTGGAGCATATTACAGCATCTGAACGGGCCCCATGTTGACTCAGATCTCCGAGATATAATTTTAGCTTATCCTGCTGTAACATATAGAAAAGGTAGTTATTCAAAGATAGATTAAAGCATAGCCACTATAGGACGTCAAGCCCAGAAATACATTGCTTGATCAGAGAATGAGTGGAACATTTAAATCTGGAACATATAATTTGTGCCCCCTTTTATGTAGAAAGAATTTAAGAACACAAATGCATACTGTACAAATCCTAAAACTAAAGATATCTTACAAACTGAGGGCTGAAAATATGTATTCATGATCACATTAGTCATACTGAACAATGAAAGGATAAACCAACATGTGGACACAAAACAAAGAAAATGTTACGTACATATTAACGAGACGCTAAACCCAGAAATTAGATAAAGATAAAAAAAAGTATACACAAAGACACTTAAAATAACAGCAAACCAACCCCCAGAGGACTAAAAAAAAATGTCCTAATAGTACGGCGCTGCCGGGAAGGACTTCGCTTAAACCACTGTGGAAGCATGGTGCGCACACAGAAACGAAGGAGTGGCTTCGTAAGAAGCATTTCAAGGTCCTGGAGTAGCCTAGCCAGTCTCCAGATCTCAACCTCATAGAAAACCTTTGGAGGGAGTTGAAAGTCCGTGTTGCCCAGCGACAGCCCCAAAACTTCACTGCTCTAGAGGAGATCTGCATGGAGGAATGGGCCAACATAATAATAGGAAATATCAAAATGCCAAGGAAATGTGCATAATGCTTATTGGAAAATATTTACTATGGTTATATGTTATATGAATCAATGTAAATAGGGAAATATTAGGAAATATCAAAATGCCAAAGAAATGTGCATAATGCTTATTGGAAAATAGGTCAGAAGAGGTAATGTGTCTCTATAGAGAGGTAAGGTAGAAGGACTTACTGTATAAGACCATGCATGCCCTGCTAACAAAGAGGAAAAAGAGGAACTTGTTCCTAGCACCACCTTTTGCAAGGTAGCTCCCTATAGATTAATATATGATATTCACATAAACCTTACACATAATCTGAGAAAAATAACCAAACAAGAATAACTCCTCCAAAAGGAAGAGAGTCCTATTAGCAGACAACTGTTTTATTATTCTTGCCTCTCATCAGTACATAGCAGGGTACCAGAAGGGGTAATGTGTCTTATTAGGAAGAAAAGCAAGTTCCTCTTTTTTCATCAATGAGGTCTTGTTTGCATATTCCTTACCCAGAATTCTTAGCAGGACATGTGTGGTCCATGTTCTGTTTCTCCCTAATAATACACATGAATTCTTCTGACCCACATATAGACCTCCCACATAGCCAACACCCTGCTCTTCACTGATGAGAGGCAGAAACCTCAAAACAGCTGTCTACAGATGGGAACCTCTTCCGTTTGGAGGAGTTATTCTGGATTGGCTATTATTTCCAGATTATGCCCTTAGGTTTCTTTGAAAACTACAGTGCCTTGCAAAAGTATTCGGCCCCCTTGAACTTTTCAACCTTTTGCCACATTTCAGGCTTCAAACATAAAGATATAAAATTTTAATTTTTTGGTGAAGAATCAACAACAAGTGTTACACAATTGTGAAGTGGAACGAAATTTATTTGTTATTTTAAACTTTTGTAAAAAATAAAAAACTGAAAAGTGGGGTGTGCAATATTATTCGGCCCCTTTACTTTCAGTGCAGCAAACTCACTCCAGAAGTTCAGTGAGGATCTCTGAATGATCCAATGTTGTCCTAAATGACTGATGATGATAAATATAATCCACCTGTGTGTAATCAAGTCTCCGTATAAATGCACCTGCTCTGTGATAGTCTCAGGGTTTTGTTTAAAGCGCAGAGAGCATCATGAAGACCAAGGAACACACCAGGCAGGTCCGTGATACTGTTGTGGAGAAGTTTAAAGCCAGATTTGGATACAAAAAGATTTCCCAAACTTTAAACATCCCAAGGAGCACTGTGCAAGCGATCATATTGAAATGGAAGGAGTATCAGACCACTGCAAATCTACCAAGACCCGGCCGTCCCTCTAAACTTTCATCTCAAACAAGGAGAAGACTGATCAGAGATGCAGCCAAGAGGCCCATGATCACTCTGGATGAACTGCAGAGATCTACAGCTGAGGTGGGAGAGTCTGTCCATAAGACAACAATCAGTTGTACACTGCACAAATCTGGCCTTTATGGAAGAGTGGCATGAAGAAAGCCATTTCTCAAAGATATCCATAAAAAGTCTCGTTTAAAGTTTGTCACAAGCCACCTGGGAGACACACCAAACATGTGGAAGAAGGTGCTCTGGTCAGATGAAACCAAAATCGAACTTTTTGGGCACAATGCAAAACGATATGTTTGGTGTAAAAGCAACACAGCTCATCACCCTGAACACACCATCCCCACTGTCAAACATGGTTGTGGCAGCATCATGGTTTGGGCCTGCTTTTCTTCAGCAGGGACAGTGAAGATGGTTAAAATGGATGGGAAAATGGATGGAGCCAAAATACAGGACCATTCTGGAAGAAAACCTGTTGGAGTCTGCAAAAGACCTGAGACTGGGACGGAGATTTATCTTCCAACAAGACAATGATCCCAAACATAAAGCAAAATCTACAATGGAATGGTTCACAAATAAACATATCCAGGTGTTAGAGTGGCCAAGTCAAAGTCCAGACCTGAATCCAATCGAGAATCTGTGGAAAGAGCTGAAAACTGCTGTTCACAAACACTCTCCATCCAACCTCACTGAGCTCGAGCTGTTTTCCA
This sequence comes from Leptodactylus fallax, assembly GCA_947044405.1. Lineage (NCBI taxonomy): Eukaryota > Metazoa > Chordata > Amphibia > Anura > Leptodactylidae > Leptodactylus > Leptodactylus fallax. Next base: position 8,712,158 of record CAMRHE010000021.1, read on the forward strand.
AGGAAGAATGGGCAAGAATTTCAGTCTCTCAATGTGCAAAACTGATAGAGACATACCCCAAGCGACTTGCAGCTGTAATCGCAGCAAAAGGTGGCGCTACAAAGTATTAACTTAAAGGGGGCTGAATAATTTGGCATGCCCCACTTTTCAGTTTTTTATTTTTTACAAAAGTTTAAAATATCCAATAAATTTCGTTCCACTTCACGATTGTGTCCCACTTGTTGATTCTTCACCAAAAAATTAAAATTTTATATCCTTTTGTTTGAAGCCTGAAATGTGGCAAAAGGTTGAAAAGTTCAAGGGGGCCGAATACTTTCACAAGGCACTGTATGCATTAGTGTACAGGGAGCTACCATCCAAAAGTTCCTCTTTTTCACCAATGAAATTTTATGTGCATATTCCTTTTTGGAAACTACTGATACTCTTTATAAATCCTGTATAAAGAATATAAAAGTTTGATTCCAAAGGCAATGTGTAGACAAATAAAAGCTCCATTGTTTTCTACAACTAAACAAAATAAGTAGCTATAGCTATAGTTACACTTAGACATACGTAAATGTTTTGTGTTGTATTTGAAATCTTTTCTTTTATGTTCTAAAGCAAAGCTTAAAACACACTCATTGCCTTCATGTTCACAGTTGATAAAGTTATTTGAAGGACAGGTGCTTAGGATGAATAACATTTATCAGAAACCGAACACTTGAAGACATTTTCAATTAAAGCGGATAACTGTGACATATTAATAAAGAAACTCTAAAAAAAACAAGCAAGTGGATCTTCAAGTATTATAGTCATGATTTAATGTAAAGATTCATTTCTATGGAAAACTGTTCATTTCATCTCTCGTCATCTTATATATCCAACTAGATTACAATGAACAGAAACTCAGATTCTTTCTCAACTCAGGACATATTGATAGATTTTTGAGCAAGGCTAAGGAGTTGAATCATGGGTACATGGATTCAATAATAGCTGCACACCATCTTCCGTCGTAATGTACAATAGAACAAAACCTTTCTTACTGTTTATATTCATTATATGTACTGTACAGTATATGTAGATTTGATAAATCATGTGCATATGGGACCCTAGGAAAAAGAAAAAGCAATTGTTTTGCACTCTTCAGTGTCTGATGCAGATGCAGTACGCACCTGGTATTTCATTACTATGGTATAGCAGTCTAAGACAAAATCGCTATGTTCCCGGGTCAAGGTTTAATAGGTATTTTTTCATTGGCAGCCCTTTAGAAGGCTCCTGACTGCCATAGGAACCAAACACTTCTCAGAGTCACATTACAGAAGAGCTGTTTGGCTATTGAAGAGTGCCTCCTTCCTCAAAATAACCTTTTACACGCTATGGTTGTATTACGGCACCTGACTTTTATTATGGCATCTGAGAGGTTTAATATGTACAGAGTCATCTCGATCATGAACAATGCTTATGGATGTCTGTAGTATAAAACACTGACGATTTCACCAATCCATCTACTGAGTAGGTGCCATTTTTAAAGACCTAATATCCACCACACATGTACAGCAGATGTCAAGAAGGGGCTAAAGCAGTTTTCCAGGATCAGGCAAAATTTCCAATAGGAAGGGAAAAAAGGTAAAAGATGTAGTAATTAATTGATAAATCCACGTGCTGTTCCAGTGCCCTGCTCTGGTGCACCTTGCTGGTCTATTTACTAGGCTGTAGTAATGAAGTAATGTCTACAAATTGTGACTACTGCAGCTAATCACTGATCAGACCCCTGAACAGGAGGGTGATGTACCAGGTAAGTACTGGATCTGCATCAGCATTTTATGCCATCTTCACCCTCAAGCAAATTTTACATATCCTAAAACCCTTTGATATTCCATGCTCAACATTTTAAAGAGTTCTTAGGGTTCAAAATCCACCTCCCACAACCTCCGTTGATCAGCTGTTTAAAGGGCTGTGGCACTTGGGTGAGGGCTATGGCCTCTTCAATGCCTAATTGTCTACATTACTCTGTCAATGGTACAAACTCAGATTGGGTCACAGTCAGCATCAGACTGGCCAACCGGAGGATCCCGGCACTGATTTGCAGAGGCTGCAGGGCAGTCTGTCTGTGTAATGTTTCATTGGTTTCATCTGGTGGGGGCTCCTGCTCTCCTCTCTGGTCTGGGTTATGATGAGCAGTTCTAGTATAGGGCTCAGCCATACAGTGCTCCACCCTGAACACAGCACACAAGTCAGTATTATTGCTGTGCCACAGAGAAGCAGAAGAAGAAGCCTTTCTAGTCAGCCCATGCCCTGCTGTAAGTACTTGTTTTTAAGCACTATAATAAAGTACAAAAACAGGGGAGGCTCATGGCCAGCAGATCTCAGATAGTGTAAGAGGGGTACCGACTGCCCACCGATACATATTAAGGTAGTTCTCCATCACCCATAACTAGGTTAGGGGGAGTCCTCTACCAAACAAGTTAAGGGGGGACTCTCCCACCACGGACTGTAAATAAGTTTATGTTAGGGGAGGAGGGGGCTCTCATTCAGTTATGGGTGATGTCGAGCGCTCCCTTAAAGGGTTTATCTGTGATAACCAAATAAAATAAATTAATAATAACCTGTGTGCTTCCCTCCCTTTCCTGCGCTGATCTGGCCATCACCTCCACTCCACCCCACTATATAGAAACAGAATAGATGCAGCTGTGATTGGCTATTGCAGTCCCATCAATGTGACATCACCGCTGCAGCCGCTCTATATACAAACAGAGCAGTAACAGCTGCCTCAGTGCAGGAAGAGGAGGGGAAGACGCAGGTTATTATGAATGCATTTTTATTTCCTAGCCCTCCCTGCTGCCTGCATTTAATTACGCAACAAAGAATATTTTTCCTTTATCCATAGGATAGATTGCTGATGGGTAGGGGTCTGACCGCTGAGTCCCCCACAGTTCCTGAGAACAGGGAGTGTTCTACCCCTGTTTTGAATGCAGTCAATGTGAACACAGCTAAACTCATGATGGACAACAAGGTCACTGAATAAAAATGTATTAGTGGTGGTACAGGAAGCTTAGTAAGGCACATGACAAAGATGCAGATCAGCCATGAAAAATTTGTGAAGCAATCTGTTTGTCACAGTTTATTTGCATCTATGCAGCACCCATTTTCAGGGATTCCTGATAGACATGAGTCTACTCAGTGAACCAAGGAAAGGGCCAATGATAGTACATAGTACACAATACAATACAGTCCTACTTTTTTTTTTAACACAGGGTTCAGCTACCTCCAGGTCTTCAGCTGTTGTATAACTACAACTCTCAGCATGTTCTAGTCATATCTGTGGGAGTTTCAAGAACAGCCAAGCAAGTGTGTCTGTTGGGAAGTGTAGTATTACAACAGCTGGAGGCCTGGAGGTTGCTGATCCTTGTTTTAACAGACTGTTCACATGCTCCGTCAAAAAAATGGACATGTGAATAAGCCCATAGGAATTCATTTTATAACAATTGTGGCAATCTGCCAGTAGCAACTGCTGCCTTTTCATAGCACTGGCTTCATGCCATGCTTCATAGCATAGGCTTCATGCACACGGCCGTGTGGAGCGTACAGGTCCGTAAAGGTAACAGATGGCACATGGATTGACTGTCCCATACTCTTTAATGAATGTATAGAGACACAAAACCAGACAGGAATCGGACCTACTCTATTTGATGCTGCTTTCTTCTACAGCCTAGACACATACCAGTAAAAGATATATGTATGGGGCTGTAGAAATGAATGAAATTACCGACTCATAATTGCGGTTAACATATGACAACAAAGTATGGTCATGTGCATGGGGCCCTACTCTGATGATTCCCATGGTTTGATAGAGGTCTTTTTTTGAGACTGAAATATTACATAAATATCTGGATGGTAAATAATAAAAGATGAAAGTTAATAAAGCACAATATTTGAATTTTGGATTTTTCATTTTTGTTGTCTATGGAGTGTAATCCTATTTGACCACTTATGCTGTAATCTGTAGTGCGGTGACAAAACCTATATTCTAGAGTTAAAGGGGTTTCCAGGAATCGGAAAAACTATGGAGGGGCCTCTCCCTGGTACTCCATTGTCCATTGCTACAGTGTATTTGGTCTTGTGTCATGCCTCGGTCCCCAGAAGCCCTGCGTTCCATGTGATCGCTGAGACCAATCAATGGCCTTAGTGGTTGCAGGAAAGGAGGTCACTGTCACATTACCGGTCCCTCTCCAGCAAAAGCAGAGGCCACTGATTGATCTCAGCAGTCACATAGGACACATGCCTTCAGGCGACCAAGGCACGGTGCACAACTAAACACATTGCGGCAGTGGACAATGGAGTACGGGAGACAGGTGATTATGGTTTTTTTTTTTTACACCTGCTCCAGGCCCCTCTATAGTTTGTATAATAACTGGACAACCCTTTTAAACAAAACATCACATGGCCATTTTTGATGTTTGTATGAAGGATGCCTGGGGGCTCTATTGACATAACATTTGTAAACTACATTCTGCACATGCATGTGTTTATTGAAAGCCCAGCTTTTATTTATTCAGAGGAATCCAGTAAACCCAATTCTTTTGCCCAGTATACTTTCTTTTAGCTGCTTGTTATCGGGGCCTTTCTCCTTGTAATGCTGCCACATTGATGCCATATTTTTTTGTTCTGATCTGAGGTCTGTAACAAAAAAAAAGCTACTTTTTTTTACAACATGGGGCCTCAGCCTTCTATAGTTTCCATCCTGAATGTGCCACAATAGTTAGCATACACCTGAATCTGATGATCTAAGCTGTATGAGCCTTGATGCAAATTGTGTGCTCTGTGGTCTAGGCTCCCATTTCTATTTATAGGGGCCAGCACTGTAGAATCACATTCAGTTTGTTACAGCAGCAAAGATATGCAATACAAATACAATACAATACAAAAATACAAAAAGCTCCAAGGCAGAGGCATTACAGTTACAGTAGGTACAGCTAGAGAGGTACAGGTAAAAAAAAAAAGTAGCAGAGGGGATATCACAACTTAAAGATCTTTCAGTTCTCTGTATGGAGTGACCTCTGCTTAGGTCGGCGTTGGTTGTACAGCCTAACCGCAGTGGGGAGGAAAGACTTCCGATAGCGCTCCTTCTCACACTTTGGGTGAAGTATTCGGTCACTGACAGTACTGCCCAGCGCTATCAGGGTCTCATGCATGGGATGGGAGTTATTCTCCCGCATGAAGCTCATCACGGACAGTATCCTTCTGTTACCCACTACCTGCACAGGGTCCATGGGACTCCCAAGGAGAGAGCTGGCCCTTCTAATCAGCTTGTCGAGTCCTATCCCTGGTTGATATGCTACTCCCCCAGCAGGCCACTCCGAAGAAGATGGCTGATGCCACTCCTGAGTTGAAAAAGGTCCTAAGAAGTGCCCCCTGGACTCCAAAGGCTCTCAGCCTCCTAAGCAGGTACAGCCTGCTGTGGCCCTTCCTGTACAGTGCATCCAGGTGATCTGCCCAGTCCAGCTTATTATTAAGGAGCACACCCAGGTACTTATAGGTGTTGACAATCTCAATGCCTGTCCCCTGGATGTCCACTGGTTTAGGAGGATATCTGCATTTATGAAAGTCCACCACCATCTCCTTGGTCTTCCCAGTGTTAATCCTAAAGTGGTTCCGCTGGCACCAGTCCAAATATAGATCTGTCAGCATTCCTGTGTGGGATTTTTTGATCTGCAAATGGGGGCGTGCCCTAAAGTTTTAATTAGGGGGACCCATGACACAACCAAAGATAGCCGGGTTGGGTATCTTTTTTTTTGGGGGGGGGGTGACTCTCTATAGTTCGAATCAGGCAGCAGGACTGTGGATACAAGTTTGGACAATAAGCGGATATTGGTGGACAATAAGCTTGATTTTAACAACCAGTGCTAGGCAGCTGCTGTGAAAGCAGATAAAATAATGGGTTGCATTAAAAGAGGAATAGATGATCACAACAAGGATATCATTTTGCCTCTATACAAATCACTGATAAGTCCACACGTAGAATACTGTGCACAATTATGGGCACCTGTATATAGGAAGGATATAGTTGAACTGAAGCAGGTGCAGAGGAGGACAACAAAAGTAATTAAGTGGATGGGTGGATTGAAGTATAAAGACAGATTCAAACTTGGGGTTGTTCAGTTTGGGAAAGAGACAGTTTAGGTGCAAACTAATTATGATGTACAAATATATGAATGGACAGTTTAGGGATCTTTCCAATGATCTGTTTATACCAAGGCCTGTAACTATAACATGGGGGCATCCTCTATGTCTAGAGAAAAAAAAAGTTTTTACCATAGATATAGGCAGAGCTTCTTTACAGTAAGAGCAGTGAGACTATGGAACTCGCTGCCACATGATGTAGTGATGTCAGATAATTTATACAAGTTCAAGATACACCTGGATGACTTTCTTGAAAGCAAGAATATCATAGGTTATGGAAGCTAGACATTTTTGGGATAGGATTTTGATCCTGGGGTTTAGTCTGGTTTTTTGCCTTTTTTTTTTGTGAAAGTTTAGTTACGCTTTAAACATGCTGAGAATGGTAGTGATAAGAATTGGACCCCCACTGATCCGATATGCTGAGGAAAGGCCATCACCCAGAAAAAAACCCTTTAACTATTTACTTCTGGAAAGAAAAAAAAAGTTTAAAATGTGCAGTATACAGTGGCCAATACAATAAGGTTTATCAATGTTTTCCTGTAAATTCATTGCATTATAGATTACCCAATGTTTTCCTGTAAATTCATTGTATTATAGATTACGTGCTGCAAAGTATGGAGTCCCTTTGATCTGAGTTAGTTATTAATTTGGATAATTCCTATATGTAGTTAATTAGAACCAAGCAACAAAGATACTGTTGACTAACCAGACATGTTACACTACTGATATACAGTCATGACCTTAAGTGTTGGCACCCCTGAAATTTTTCCAGAAAATTAAGGATTTCTCCCAGAAAATTATTGCAATTACACATGTTTTGTTATACATGTTTATTTCCTTTGTGTGCATTGGAACAAAAAAAAAAAAAAAAAACTGAGAAAAAAGGCTAATGGGACATTTCACACAAAAATCCAAAAATGGCCGGACAAAATTGTGGGCACCTTTTCAAAATTGTGTGTAAATAACTTTGTTTCAAGCATGTGATGCTCGTTCAAACTCACCTGTGGCAAGAAACAGGTGTAGGCAATATAAAAGTCACCTGAAACCTGATAAAAAGGAAAGAAGTTGACTCAATCTTTGCATTGTGTGTCTGTGCACGGAGTGTGTACTAAGCATGGAGAACAGAAAGAGGAGAAGAGAACTGTCTGAGGATTTGAGAACCAAAATTGTTGAAAAATATCAACAATCTCAAGGTTACAAGTCCATCTCCAAAAATCTTGATGTTCAATTATCCACAGTGCGCAACATAGTTAAGAAGTTTACAACTCATAGCACTGTAGCTAATCTCCCTGGAACTAGACAGAAGAGAAAAATCAATCAGTTGCAACCCAGGATTTTCCGGATGATGGATAAGCAGCCCCAAACGAATTCCAAAGAAATTCAAGCTGTCCTGCAAGCTCAGGGTTCATCAGTGTCAGCGTGAACTATTCGTCGACATTTGAATGAAATTAAATGCTATAGCAGGGAATTCAGGAGGACTCCACTGCTCAAACAGAGACATAAAAAAGCTAGACTGCAGTTTGCCAAAATGTATGTGAGTAAGGCTAAATCCTTCTGGGAAAACATCTTGTGCACAGATAGGACCAAGATAGAGCTTTTAGGTAAAGCACATCATTCTACTGTTTACCAAAAATGGAATGAGGCCTACAAAGAACACAGTACCAATAATCAAATATGGTGGAGGTACAAAGATGTTTTGAGGTTGTCTTGCTGCCTCTGGCACTGGGTGCCTTGACTGTGTGCAACACATTAGAAATCTGAAGATTACCAAAGAATTTCAGATCGCAATGTAGGGCCCAGTGTCAGAAAGCTGGGTTTGCCTCCTAGGTCATGAGTCCAGCAGGATAATGACCCCAAACATACTTCAAAAAGCACTCAGAAATGGATGCAAATAAAGTGCTGAAGAGTTCTGAAGTGGCCATCAAGTGCCCAGTCCGGATTTAAATTCCATTGAACACCTGTGGAGAGATCTTAAAATTGCTGTTGGCAGATGGCACCCTTCACATATGAGAGACCTGGAGCTGTTTGCAAAAGAAGAGTGATCCAAAATTCCAGTTGAGAGGTGTAAGAAGCTTGTTGATGGTTATAGGAAGTGATTGATTTCAGGTATTTTTCCAAAGGGTGTGCAAACAAATATTAAGTTGAGGGTGCTTGTAATTTTGTCTGGCATATTTTTGGTGTTTTGCGTGAAATTACATCATTTTTGGCTTTTGTCTCTTTGTTTTTTTGAGTTGTTCCAATACACACAAAGGGAATAAACCTGTATAACAAAACATGCGTAATTGCAATAATTTTCTGGGAGAAATTCATTTTCTGTAAAAATTTCAGGGGTGCCAACACCTACAGTCATGACTGTGTAGTGTCCTCAAAGGTCCCTATATGTTAGTGGCTATGATTCTGTCTGCTGGTTCTAAAGAAAAAAATTCCATACAATATAATTGCAAAACCCTTAATAGACTGCAATTCCCAACACATCTCAGGAAATGTTGAGCCAAAAAGAAAGGTTAAAAGGGAAATCCAAATTTAAATTCAATACAACTAAATAAAAATTCAATTCAATATGTATGACGTGTGACATGCTAGCAAAACCCTTGTCAGGTTGCAATGCACATCACAACCACTGGGTGACCACACATAGACAAATATAGCATAAATAATAATAATAATAATAATAATAATAATAATACATTTTATTTATATAGTGCTCAAGGGTTCAAGTACAGACAAAAAAGATACATTGCAAAGAAATAGTCAATTCACGCAATGGGACTGAGGGCCCTGCTCGCAAGAACTTACAATTTATGAGGTAGAGGGGGTGACACAAGAGGTAGCATCGGCAGCATCGGAGGTAGCATTGCTTATACAATGGTCAGCCAATTTTGTAATAGAGGTTACTGTCATTACACATATATAAAGCTGTATGAGCTGTCACCAGTCGTGTCCTTTAACGTGCAGATGGTGCCTGGACATATAAAGTTAGTCTGAAACGGCATCATATCCTGTGAGGTAATGTTGGAGCCTGAACAGAGGAGGGTACATTTTAGGGATTCTAACTACGGAAGGGTTTACATTAGGAGTTGTGATAGGCATGTCTAAAAAGATATGTCTTTAGTTTGCGCTTGAAGCTGTGGAAATTGGGGGTTAATCTGATAGTCCGGGATAAAGCATTCCAGAGAAGTGGTGCAATTCGGGAGAAGTCTTGTATACAAGTGTGGGAGGTTCTGATAATAGAGGATGTTAGTCTTAGGTCATTGGCAGAACGGAGAGTACGGGTTGGGCGATAGACAGAGATGAGGGAGGAAATGTAGGGAGGTGCAGCATTATGGAGAGCCTTGTGGATGAGGGTGATAAGTTTATATTGTATTCTGTATTGAATATACAGTACACCAGATTATTACAATTTTTTTTTTTTTTTCAAAACTGGTCATCTCACGACCACTTCTTGGTATTGTGTATGTAGACAAAAGAAGAAAGGTAAGGAAGGACACATCTATAAGTAAGTATTGGTTTACAGTCACTGGATGTAGCAAGAGTGTTTTCTCATTCAGTATGCCACTGTAATATCTTGAAAATGGTGAGGAATTTGAAGATTCAGGCTGGGGCCACACATTGCAAAAACACTGCTTTTTACATTACCTGCAAAGTGTATGGGATTCTGGTTAATCCCATCCACACACATTTTTGAAAATTGCAGAAAATCAATTATACCTACGTAAACGCTGGTGTTTTCCGTATAGGTATAATAGGGGCAAAAATTCCGCAGAGGAAAACTCTGCAAAATCGCAAAGAAAAATGCTGCAGAAAAAAAAAAATGTGATGCATTTCCACAGCGTTTTTTGCTGTGATTCACTACGTGGGACCTTAGTGTCAATGGTTTCTCCCACCAGTAAATATGTTTGTTGTACAGATCATGGAAAATTTGCAATTTGTATTAAATGTCAGTCAGTTGGTTGTTGACACAGGAGAAGGTACAGTACTTCTTGTGAAAGCAATATGTGACAGACTGCTCTGTAGGAAAGGATAAATAGTGTCTATGTAGCACCTCTCATCTCTGTATAAATGTCAGGTTCTGATATCAGAATGTGATGTTCATACAAATACTATTCATAGCCATGTCAAAAAGCAAGTAATGATAGATTTCTTACAGATCAACTCAAGTCTTCCCATTATAAGATGATGTCCATACACCAGTCACTGACTACAGAGTAGACAACATGCTGCCTGTCACAACAAATGCTTCAACTATTTCTTAATCTTACAGTTACATGTAATCCTTTTATTTGGGCTGATGACTGTTTCAGGATTTGCGGCATCAGCTGAATTCACGTACTTCTAACATATACAGTATTCTGTTTTGACTCCAGAATACTGTAAAAGTATAACCCTGCATATATTGTATAGTAAGATAACAAACTAGCATTTTCTATAGATCTTCACATTTGATGTAACCTCTTGTCAATAGGAAACTTTTTGTCTCTAGTTATAATATATTGCTGATTAAGGCATTGTGTATGGCTATTATATATGAAGGGCTATGTCAATTATGTTTTCTGTAACTTATATATTTGCCTCTTACGTTCTTACTGACACATAACCATTTCAGCTGTTAAATCTTTATAGTGTTACACGGCTTTTAGCTGAAAGCATTTTTATATTTTCTGTTTACCACATGATGGCAGCAAATATCTATAAATTTGTATACTAAGGAAAGCAATCCGCAAGAGAATGTAGCATGAATATTTTCCCAGCTGTGCTCTAGTATAAGCTTTATACTGTACATTATCATACACTTTATTGTATGTACTGTCTCGTTTCTATGGTATATAAACATATGATAACCCACAGCATTCTTTATTTAGCTTAATAATCGTTTTTGGACTTTATATTTTGACTTCAGAAATAGCCATCAAAATGGCATCTAAAAAAATGAAAGCTGATGTAGTAGAACTGATTTGCTTATCTCTGGAATAATATTGCTTGACATACAGTATATATACTGCCCATGGACTATATGCATCAGAGCGCTCAGCATTTAAGTCTGTAGAGAGGTACTGGGTTAACAGCACTGAAGTACAGAGTGTTATTTCAGGGTGTCAATGACTTTGTTGTTTAGATACAGTATCAAAATCAAAGCTAACTTTGCTACATTTGGTAGATGAAAAGGGACATTAAACTGGGGGTCGTTGGATGGGGACATTAAACTGGGGCAACTGGAGAAGGACATTAAACTGGGGGCAGTCGGAAGGGGACATTAATGTCCCCCTCTAGTGGTCTTCAGTTTAATGTCCCCCTGCAGGGTCTCTCATCTTTTTAAGTGGGAGAACTTGCACAATTGGTGGCTGACTAAATACTTTTTTCCCCACTGTACGTATCTTTTATTATAGACAGACACAGGGCCGGAAGTGAGAAAGATGAGAGTGCTGATCTGACAACATAAAACCTTCAGATGATTCGGTCAATAGCGACTATGTCATTTAAATTATAGGCATCGGCCCCCCCACAAATATAATCTTGGTGGGCCAATGTCAGTACATGGTAGACAGGGACCTCCAGGTCTACTTTCCATGCATGCCTAGAAGGCCGTGCCAGGTAGTCATGGAGACTACCTGTCAGTTCTGCTCGGACAGCATAATATGTTGCACTACATAAACAGTGCAATGTATTTTGTAATGCTAGGTTCACACTAATGTTTGGGTTTCCATCCTTCGGAAAGATGGAAATCCTATCCACTTAAAAAGCGAATACATGCGGAAATTATAGACTATAATGGGGTCTGCCGAGTTTCCACCCGTTTTCCGCCTTGAAAACTAGTGTGAACCTAGCAAAAGATTGCAAGTTCAACTCCCCTAGAGTGACTAAAATAGTATAAGAAATAATTAAATAAAGTTAAAATATAATAAAAGATTAACCTCCCCATTCCAAAATGCTTTGTAAATAATAATAATAATAACAACATAATAGAGATATTGGAGGAATTTATTATCCCATGTATGACAGTTTTCTGATATACAGTCATGGCCAAAAGTTTTGAGAATGATACAAATATAAATTTTTACAAAGTCTACTGCTTCAGTTTTTCTAATGGCAATTTGCATATACTCCAGAATGTTATAAAGAGTGATCAGCTTAACAGCAATTACTTGCAAAGTCAATATTTGCCTAGAAAATGAACTTTATCCCCCAAAACACATTTCAACATCATTGCAGCCCTGCCTTAAAAGGACCACCTAACATCGTTTCAGTGATTGCTCCATTAACACAGGTGTGGGTGTTGATGAGGACAGGGCTGGAGATCAATCTGTCATGATTAAGTAAGAATGACACCACTGGACACTTTAAAAGGAGGCTGGTGCTTGCCATCATTGTTTCTCTTCTGTTAACCATGGTTATCTCTAAAGAAACACGTGCAGTCATCATTGCACTGCACAAAAATGGCCTAACTGGGAAGAGTATTGCAGCTAGAAAGATTGCACCTCAGTCAACAATCTATCGCATCATCAAGAACTTCAAGGAGAGAGGTTCTATTGGTGCCAAAAAGGCTCCAGGGCGCCCAAGAAAGACCAGCAAGCGGCAGGACCGTCTCTTAAAAGTGTTTCAGCTGCGGGATCGGGCTACCAGCAGTGCAGAGCTTGCTGAGGAATGGCAGCAGGCAGGTGTGAGTGCATCTGCACGCACTGTGAGGCAGAGACTCTTGGAGCAAGGCCTGGTCTCAAGGAGGGCAGCAAAGAAGCCACTTCTCTCCAGAAAAAACATCAGGGACAGACTGATATTCTGCAAAAGGTACAGGGAGTGGACTGCTGAGGACTGGGGTAAAGTCATTTTCTCTGATGAATCCCCTTTTCGATTGTTTGGAACATCTGGAAAACAGCTTATTCGGAGAAGAAGAGGTGAGCACTACCACCAGTCTTGTCTCATGCCAACTGTAAAGCATCCTGAAACCATTCATGTGTGGGGTTGCTTCTCAGCCAAGGGAATCGGCTCTCTCACAGTCTTGCCTAAAAACACAGCCATGAATAAAGAATGGTACCAGAATGTCCTCCAAGAGCAACTTCTCCCAACCGTCCAAGAGCAGTTTGGCGATCAACAATGCCTTTTCCAGCATGATGGAGCACCTTGCCATAAAGCAAAGGTGATAACTAAATGGCTCAGGGAACAAAACATAGAGATTTTGGGTCCATGGCCTGGAAACTCCCCAGATCTTAATCCCATTGAGAACTTGTGGTCAATCATCAAGAGACGGGTGGACAAACAAAAACCAACAAATTCAGACAAAATTAAAGCATTGATTCTGCAAGAATGGACTGCTATCAGTCAGGATTTGGTCCAGAAGTTGATTGAGAGCATGCCAGGGAGAATTGCAGAGGTCCTGAAGAAGAAGGGTCAACACTGCAAATACTGACTTGCTGCATTAACTCATTCTGTCAATATAAGCTTCTGTTACTCATAATATGAATGCAATTATATTTCTGTATGTGATAAAAACATCTGACAAACACACATAAAAACCAGAGGGCAGCAGATCATGTGAAAATATAATATTTGTGTCATTCTCAAAACTTTTGGCCATGACTGTAGATGGTGATAATGTGGGGCATCAACCCAGACTTACACATTTGAAGCGCATCTCTAAATTAAGGCAACAGGTGCTTCTCTTGCCTTAACTCATAAACTTCTGACTGCAGACACAGTCATCACTGGAGGTGCACATCAATAACTTACATAAAGATATGCTTGCATCCCACCACAGGTACAACACCACACTTAAAAGGACTTATCATTTTCCCTGATGAGTCAGTTTTCATACAGACGTGGACAAAATCGTTGGTACCCCTCGTTTAATGAAAGAAAAACTCACAATGGTCACAGAAATAACTTGAATCTGACAAAACTGGAATTTGCCAAACTACATGTTGACAAGCCACAAAGCTTCTGGGAGAATGTCCTATGGACAGATGAGACAAAAATCTAAATTTTTGGCAAGGCACATCAGCTCTATGTTCACAGATGGAAAAATGAAGCATATCTTGAAAAGAACACTGTCCCTACTGTGAAACATGGAGGAGGCTCTGTTATGTTCTGGGGTTGCTTTGCTGCATCTGGCATAGGGTGTCTTGAATCTGTGCAGGGTACAATGAAATCTCAAGACTATCAAGGGGTTCTAAAGAGAAATGTGCTGCCCAGTGTCAGAAAGCTTGGTCTCAGTCGCAGGTCATGCGTCTTGCAACAGAATAATGACCCAAAACACACAGATAAAAACACCCAAGAATGAGAGGAAAACATTGGACTATTCTGAAGTGGCCTTCTATGAGCCCTGACCTAGATCCTATTGAGCATCTTTGGAAGGAGCTGAAACATGCCGTCTGGAAAAGGCACCCTTCAAACCCAAGACAACTGGAGTAGTTTGCTCATGAGGAGTGGGGCTAAATACCTGTTGAGAGGTGCAGAAGTCTCATTGACAGTTACAGGAATCGTTTGATTGTAGTGATTGCCTCAAAAGGTTGTGCAAAAAATATTAAGTTAAGAGTACCATCATTTCTGTCCAGTCCTGTTTCATGAGTTTTCTTTTTTAGAAAATTCTGTTGAAGTGTAGTTGAAAACCAATGTCTGACTTTCATTTGTTCATTTTCATAGAATTTTTATACATTATTACTTTTGTCAGATTCAAGTTACAGTGCCTTGCGAAAGTATTCAGCCCCCTTGAACTTTTCAACCTTTTGCCACATTTCAGGCTTCAAACATAAGGATATAAAATTTTAATTTTTTGGTGAAGAATAAACAACAAGTGGGACACAATTGTGAAGTGGAACGAAATTTATTGGTTATTTTAAACTTTTGTAAAAAATAAAAAACTGAAAAGTGGGGTGTGCAATATTATTCGGCCCCTTTACTTTCAGTGCAGCAAACTCACTCCAGAAGTTCAGTGAGGATCTCTGAATGATCCAATGTTGTCCTAAATGACTGATGATGATAAATATAATCCACCTGTGTGTAATCAAGTCTCCGTATAAATGCACCTGCTCTGTGATAGTCTCAGGGTTCTGTTTAAAGCGCAGAGAGCATCATGAAGACCAAGGAACACACCAAGCATGTCCGTGATACTGTTGTGGAGAAGTTTAAAGCCGGATTTGGGTACAAAATGATTTCCCAAACTTTAAACATCCCAAGGAACACTGTGCAAGCGATCATATTGAAATGGAAGGAGTATCAGACCACTGCAAATCTACCAAGACCCAGCCGTCCCTCTAAACTTTCATCTCAAACAAGGAGAAGACTGATCAGAGATGCAGCCAAGAGGTCCATGATCACTCTGGATGAACTGCAGAAATCTACAGCTGAGGTGGGAGAGTCTGTCCATAGGACAACAATCAGTTGTACACTGCACAAATCTGGCCTTTATGGAAGAGTGGCAAGAAGAAAGCCATTTCTCAAAGATATCCATAAAAAGTATTGTTTAAAGTTTGCAACAAGCCACCTGGGAGACACACCAAACATGTGGAAGAAGGTGCTCTGGTAAGATGAAACCAAAATCGAACTTTTTGTCCACAATGCAAAACGATATGTTTGGTGTAAAAGCAACATAGCTCATCACCCTGAACACACCATCCCCACTGTCAAACATGGTGGTGGCAGCATCATGGTTTGGGCCTGCTTTTCTTCAGCAGGGACAGGGAAGATGGTTAAAATTGATGGGAAGATGGATGGAGCTAAATACACGACCATTCTGGAAGAAAACCTTTTGGAGTCTGCAAAAGACCTGAGACTGGGACTTAGATTTATCTTCCAACAACATAAAGCAAAATCTACAATGTAATGGTTCACAAATAAACGTATCCAGGTGTTAGAATGGCCAAGTCAAAGTCCAGTCCTGAATCCAATCGAGAATCTGTGGGAAGAGCTGAAAACTGCAGTTCACAAACGCTCTCTATCCAACCTCACTGAGCTCGAGCTGTTTTCCAAGGAAGAATGGGCAAGAATTTCAGTCTCTCAATGTGCAAAACTGATAGAGACATACCCCAAGCGACTTGCAGCTGTAATCGCAGCAAAAGGTGGCGCTACAAAGTAATAACTTAAGTTTTTTATTTTTTACAAAAGTTTAAAATATCCAATAAATTTTGTTCCACTTCACGATTGTGTCCCACAAAAAATTAAAATTTTATATCCTTATGTTTGAAGCCTGAAATGTGGCAAAAGGTAGAAAAGTTCAAGGGGGCCGAATACTTTCGCAAGGCACTGTATTTCTGTGACCATTGAGGGTTTTTCTTTCGCTAAACGAGGGATACCAACAATTTTGTCTATGTGTGTAGATATTTATATTGCATATAAGTGTTTTTTAACAATCTGCATTTTGCCAATCCTCTGTTATTCCCCCTGGAAATGTGTGAATAAATCGACAGCTTCATGTTACTATTAAACATGTCAAAAGTATGTGTAAGTATAAAGAAAACTCTGGCACTCTCTTTATAGTTTGTGTGAAAGCAATATGTTTATTGTTATATCCAAAAATAAAAATGCTTCGGTCTTGTATCAGACCTTCATCAGTTTATATGATGCAGTCAGGAATAAGGAGCAGAATAAGTCATGGTGATATAAAGTAGTTGAAAAGGAACAGTAAGGTCTAGGAATATGCCATTATACTTCAGAGTGTTCTAAGAAAAGATGCTCAAGAATTACTTCATAAGGAATACAATTATTTACTAAAGCAGACATTTTAGGGGAAATGACATGTCATTCTTATCTATTATCGCACGGACCTGACATACCAGGTTCTGCAAAATAATGCCAAAACAGATTTGTCAAGGCTTTTTTTTCTAAAAAGACATTTCATATACAGAAATAATCACATGGTGATTCAAGGGTTAAAACACAGTAAATACATATTTTGGATTTAATTGTAGTTGTCAATAATACAAGTCTTGACGTTTATGCCGGTTTAATCATTTTGCCATGTTTTTCTTTCCAGTAGGGAAAAGAGGGATTTAGCGTTCCTGTGGCTTTGGCAATTTTGTGAGGTTATACTTATGCTTATGTGGTAGGTATTAACTCCACGTAAGCTAGGTTGTTGTTATAAGGACTTCATTGTAAACATTGATCAGCACAAATATACTGTGTATGCAATTGCATATTGTAAACTGAAAATCAAAGGAAGATTAAGATTGGCCATCTGGTCAAATATTAAACAACTTCACACATACTTTCCTTTAAGTATCTAGTAAAATGACTCCACTAAGATTTTGTTTTAAATACACAGTTTAGAGAAATGATGCACTTTATTTATTAACCAGGTTTTCTGCAATGACAAGTTATACAGCACATTTTCTTGTCTAGAGTAAACTTGATACAGACAAATGGCTGTGCTCCAAGGGTCAAGTTACAGAGAGGGGAACAAATCATCCGTGAGATTGTTCCAGAAGTACCACTATTTCTAGCCCAGGTACAAAATACCTCCACTTGCATCTCTTTCAGGCTACTCATTGAATATAATGAAGTTGCTAAAGTGTGAAGAAGAGTTATATTTTACAATGACAAGTATTTCCATGCTTCACTAGCACAACCACTTTCTCTGTACTTAAAAGCAGCTTATAGACATTTTGCTTGATATACTACTTTACATGAAATCTAAAAGACAGCATATATGTAAATGGACAAGCCTCTTTAAGTAGAAAGATTATAGCCTTTTTGTAGCTGTAATAAATGTTCATAGATATAGATATGTGCACCTCTAACTTAACTCAAATGTGGTTAAAGGGGTTTTCCAATGAAAATAACCATATTGAAATTTATAGACAAGTACAAGGGTTTTCATACTGATGACCTATTCACAGGATAAGTCACCAGTATGTGATCTGCCGGGGGTCCATCATCCGGACCCCCACAGATCAGCCGTTCTAACAACATCCGGGTGCTGAAAGCTGCTAGTGGATAGGGAGTGTATTCATGTAATAGGAATGCAGCTGCAAGTCGCAGTGGTCGCAGCTGCTTCTGGGTACCAGAAGCCAGGAAGCCCCACATGTCACTCTAAAATTCTTTATTCTCCTTTCTGATATCTTTCAATGGTTTAGTAGTATATTTATAAGCCTTGAGCTCTGGAACTACTTGAACTGGAGTGAGAAGATTTATTATATACATCCTTCTACTTTCAGAAAGGAGAAAATTAACCCATCAATGTCAAAAAATAGAGAGTTAGAAATTGGAGGGATAGGTTCCTGTGAGCTCTAAGTGTGCTATACACTATGTTTTAAGCCAATTTAAGGTATGATTTGTACCAAACTTGTTAGACCCAAAACAAATCTTGGGACCGAACCACCTGAACCCGAAACAAAATGAATGTTGAGAGTTTCGCCCATCTCTAATCATTAAAAATATGGCCTAGAGTAACCACCTGGGCCGCATGATCTAAACCATCCAATCACAGCTGTAATTGGCTAGTTTAGATCTTTCTCTTAGTAAATAAAAGTCGATCAATGACCAAGAGTTACTAGTTGTTTTTTCTTGGAAATGTGGTAGAATTCAATTCTGGTAGTGGCAGACACCATCTTCCTTTTTGCTTCAGACAGCAGAAAGACTACTTGGACCCCTGAGCACAACCTGATAATTCTCTGCAGTTTCAGTAAGTCCTTACCTTTGTATAGAGGTTAACGGGTGAAAACAGAGACTACCTTAACCTCTGTTTCAAAATTTAGCCAGTGCCAAACCAGTTTCAGCCATAAGGATCCACATCCAAACCAAGCATTTTGTAACGTCCTTACTAAATAAATTGCTTTCAAGATATTATTGGCATTGTTTCTGCATAAATTCCCGAGAAACAGTTTTCAGAGAGAATTTACAGCTTTTTTGTATTTGATTAAACATTAGCACATAAGATCACAAACAATTTTCTGTCTTTTGGAGAACTGCAAATATCTCTTATTAAAAATCTTAACAGATTTACTTTTTAGATTTTATTAATAATCAGTGAAACATACTAATTCCTATTCTCTTTTTTAACCCTTTCCAACCACAGCCATTTTTTTCTATTTTTGATTATTTACTCCCTGCCTTCCAAACACCATAATTTTTTATTTTTTCTATTCACAGAGTTGTATGAAGGCTTAAAGGGAGACTGTCAGCAGGAAAATCATTATCAAACTAATGACAGTACCTTGTAGGGCTGCTTCTACATGTCCCAAAGATGCCTTTCTTATTCTGCATTGCAGCTCCATTTTCATGAAAATCAGTGTTTTAGGTTGAAATTGGCTGAAATGGGTTTAGGGGCGTGTGAAAGATCCTCAGTGCGCCAACACCGCTGTGGCCCCACCTGAGTCTTCTTTCATATAAAAACCACACTCACCACCAGTGAGTGTCGGGTTCACCAGATAAATACAAGACAAGCTTTCTAAATTTTATATATTTATTAACCCCTAAATGGGTCGGTATTAACATCTAACACATACAGTTCAGAACAGATATGCCGATATATGCAAGCATTAACAGTTACTAGTTACAAGATACAGTACAAATAAAATAAAAGGGATAAAGGTGAAATAGTTACTTTACCACACATCTCCTTGATGTGGTTCTGTAGTCCAACACTCACACATGCTCTGGTATGTGTGAGATCACCAGTGTAGGCTTCTTAGCATGTGGCATAAACACAGTATTCCAGCCTGCATGCTCTCATCACAGTCTCTCAGCATTAGTCCAGTAGTCTCATCACAAAAAATCTCCTCATGGTGTTCTCTTGTAGTCCCAACACAAAATCTCCTCCCATTGCCTCTTACCTCATCTTTTATACCCTTTATGCCACCTCCCAGAATGAGGTCACTGGCGGCAGCAAGTCTGATTGAATCATGCACTCAAGTCCAGATTCTTTGTAAAGCTGAGACCAAGTGGAATGATACAATGTTATCAGCCATATCTGATCTACCAGTGCAGACTGGACAATGCATGTTTTTGTTTGATCACTCAGGGCTGTGTAGGATTCAATTGAGCCATTCTGGGATGGATACAAAGCCCTATTGTTACAAGGTTACCCTACTGATAACATACAACTAGGCTTATAGCTGCGCACATTATGAATAAATGCAGGTAAGAAGGGAGATACTATACCCAGAGATCAAAATACATCTCTGAGTTTTAGCCATATTTAAGCAGAATCATCACAGGGCGTTTCTTCTCCTTAACTGCTGCCCAGCTCCTCCTCCAAATGCTTGAGTGACATCTTCCACTTTCACTCTTTGTCCGCAGTTAGGTTGGGTTATCTGGAGTGGAAAATGAAGCCCCAGCAAGAGAAGAAACGCCCTAAAGCCCTTTTCAGCTGATTTGCACAAGAATAAAAGCAATTTTGATGAAACTGGAGATTAAGAAAGGCATCTGTGAAATGTGTAGAAGCAGCCCTAAAAGTTTATACCTATTTTCCTGCTGACAGAATCCCTTTAATTTTTGCGGGACAAATTGTACTTTGTAGTGGTTTAATATTCCATACGATGTATTTGGAGGCTGATAAAAAAAGTTCAGAACATGATAGAATTGGACAAAAGCTAAATTACTGTCATGTTCTTATGGGTTTGGTTTTTACAGCGTTCACTGTGTAGTCCTAATGACATGTTACCTGTATTCTGCAGGTTGTTACAATTACGGTGATACCAAATTTACATAGTTTTTGTTTTGTTTTAACATCTTTACAAAAAACTAAAACTGTGAAAGAAAAAAAAAAATCAAAGTCACCATATCTGACACCGGTAGCAATGTTATATTTCAGTATACAGACTGCATAAGACTTATGGGGCCAGTTATACTTTTTATTTGTACCATTTGTGTGATTTCTCGATCACTTTTTATTGACATTTTTTGGGGAGGCGAAACCACGAAAAAATGGTGGTTCAGTCATTTTGATTTTTTTTCCCCTGCTACAGTTATCACGGAATAGTAAATATATTTTTATATGTTTTTAATTGAGCCATTTTCACACGTAGAAATGCCTAATTTGTTTATGTATGTTTTTGTTTCCTATTTTTTACAATATTTTTTTTACTTTTTTTTTTAACTTCTGTTTTCTCTAGACCTTCCCTCCCCCCACACACACACGCCATGGAACCATCAGTCATTATAGTAATACATTTTATTCATATAGTGCCAACATATTCTGCAGCACTTTACAAATTGTAGGGTTCAAGTACAGATATTACAGAGTAATAATTCAATTCACACAATGGGATTGAGGGTCTTGCTCGTAGGAATTTACAATCTATGAGATCGAGGGCGTGACACAAGAAGTAGTATTTCTTATACAGTGGTCCAGCTGTTTTTGTGATAAAGGTTATTTTCAAGCAAATTAGATTGAAATTAGATTTCATTAGATCATTTGTCCAATAGACTGCAGTACAACTGCATTGCAGTCTATGGTAAAATTACTAGTTAGCTATTGAGCCTCAATAGTTATAGTTCTGTGACAGACCACGGAACATTCAGAAAGCATAAGAACAGGATTGCACCCGCAATCTCACCACACAGGAGCCGTCCTGAACCAGTAAATTTACCGGAGAGATGGGGGCTGGGACCAGGGAGCATAAAATGATGAAATGCCCGCGATCAGGTCTCTACTGTGTAACACAACAGAGACCCAGCAACTATGGTGGCCAATCTGCTTCTGAGCGTGCACCATATTTATAGAATTGACGTCTGCTGTAAAAGTACGGCAGATGTCGAGAAGAGGTTGAATAAACTCTTCCCCATTATCATTATTTTTAAAAGCACCATTGCAATCTGTCTTGTTATCAAATTCTGCATAGTTCTACGGGGGTGGACAAACCATTGGTGCAGCCTATGCCCACTGCACAGGGGTCCAGTACGGTCTGTTAGATCGCCTAAGCTAATACTCTTCATGGTTAACAATTGCTACTGGGTTGTTAGAATGACATGGGGCCCTCAGTTGTCTTTGATCTCATCTCTATTATTCTATATACTGAATTTATCATTTCTGGTTTAAATGTCCTAAGTCTTCTCCTTTAGGGAATGGGTATTTTACTATAAAATGCTTAAGAAACTCATCAGTGTAAAAATGGAGTGTGTTATATATTTTTCTCTTGGGTTGCAAAGTAAAGTTAGTATAATTATACTTTCCAAAGGTTTACTGCTTCCAATGCAATAAATGTATATACAGTACATTACAGTGTTAAAGGGGTTATGTAAGTTTCTCAGTGCATTCACTGCACTAGAAAAGACTATTTACTAATATATGCTGGAAATCTTGTTCCTCCACCCCCTTGGTGATACTCAAACTCATGGTCAAGTGACTGATTCTGCTCTACTCTTGTAGTACTCTTCTACATTTGTTGCTTGGAGTTGGTCAGAGTGCTGGAGCATCACCATGGGAAGTAGAGCAACAAAACTGCCAGCCCCCCCACTTTCTCTGGAAGCCTAAGAACATATATTGGTAGATTTAGCCAATGCAGTGAACGCACTGAGAAAATTTTTATCTCCTCACGCAACCACTTTAAATATACTGTCATGTATTGTAGGCAGAAAAGGAATCATCATTGTTATAATTCACTTTGTTAGTAAAGTTTACCTCTCTTTTATGAAGGAGAGGCAGTATGGAGCACTTGTGCAGCCTATATAATTCAAGGAGCTTTAGATTGAAATATCTTGTTATCATACTAACCCACAGCCACTGCTGCTCTCCTTCGGGCCATCACTACTTTTCTCTTGGATACAATTGCTATGCACCCGATCCCTCTGCTCTCCTTCTGCTTTCAAAGTGCTCCCCCTTGTCTACTCAGGGCCTTAGCAATAGTGTTCCTTAGATTCCATCTCTTGTGCAAATGGATAGTATAATTTATCAACTTCTTCACTGACGCATCTTGTTTCATGACAACATCTTGTCTGCTGCCATCCCTGACCTACAGAGCTGATAGCCTATTGTGTATGTTGCTTTAACTGTAAGATGTTGTGGATGCACGACTTAAACATTTTGTTTCAGTGTTAAATCCCTGTCCTGTCTGTACCCCTGAAGTAGCAAAGTGTAATGTTAGCAGAATTAGTGTGCCACACCATAGCATACTCTGGTTTATTTGTTATCTTATATGATGTGTTATGGTAAACTTGCACTGTAATGCATTCTATAATGCATTACAGACAGGGGTGAATGTAGCCTCTGCTGCCTGAGGTGATCTATAGAAAGACACCCCCCCCAAAACAAAACAAAACAAAACAAAAAAGATACCCAGCTGACTATCTTTGGTGGAGTGATAGGGCCCCCCTAATTAGGACACGCCCCCCATTGGCAGATCAAAAAGTCCCCTTATTTGGCCCCCACATAGTATAACACCCCCCTTTGTTTTTGGGCCCCCACACGATATACAACTCCCTTTTTTTTGTACCACAACACGATACATGACCTTCTTTTTCTGGCCCCCCACATGGTATATGGCCCCCTTTTTATGCCCCCCAACACAGTATATGATCCCCATTTTTTTGCCCCCACACACGGTATATGACCCTGCTTATTATGGCCTCCCCACAGTATAGGACCCCTTTCTTATGCCACCCCCACAGTATATGATTCTTTTGTTATGGCCCCCCACAATATATGACCCCTTTTTCCCTCCACACACTATATGCCTTTTTTTATGGCCCACGCACACAGTACCTGACCCCTTTTTGAGGCCCCCACACAGTGTATGACCTACTTTTATACCCCCCACAGTATATAACCCCTTTTTTAAATCCCAAATGCAGTGTATGACCCCCTTTTTTGCACACACCCCACCACCACTAAGTTTAGGACCCCCTTTCCCCCCACATAGAGTAGCGGCCGATAATTTTTACTGACCTGTCCGCGCTTCTGTCCTGGCTGATGCTGAACAATGCCAGGATGTTGTGTGTACCGTCCTGGCGTTCTTCAGCATTATTACATAACTGTAGTGTGGGCGGGTGAGTAAAAATGATTGTCTGCTGATTATTGCAATAACACATTAAGTAGCGGCCCCCCAGTTTATTCATGAGACGCCGCCTGAGGCCATCGTCTCAATTCGCTTCATGGAAGATTCTGTCGTCATCAAAATGCTGTCAGTGTTCTAGCACTTTTTGGAAGCTGTATTATGCAGTGGCTCCTTAGAGGCAGAAAACTGTTGTGTCTGTGAGTTGCAGGAGAAGTTGCTTGGTGCTTCCCTTTGTTGCAATTTTCTTACTTGGTGCACTGTGATAATTAACAACAAAAGCCATTGAAAGCAATAAAAAAAAGTTGAGTTAAAGTGGTTAGCAACTATTTACTTAAAAGGGTTGTGCCATTATGGATACTTATCCCCTCTTCACAGGGGAATACTCAAGACATTCAGTGATCAGAATGATGGGGGACTGAAAGTCCCCCTAAAGCCTACTTGTGAATGCAGTACCAATGTGCTTGCATGGCGAGTACTCCATTCACTTTTTCAGGGCTGTGGGCACTGCCAAAGATTACAGTCCTAGCAGAACCCCATATGACAATATAGTTGAACATTTTTAATAGAAGCAGGAAGAAAACAAATCTAAAACATAACTTTCAACAGCCACTCAAACGTGATAACATGCATCCAACCTACTGAACTACACTGTGTAAAGAGATACACAACTAATACTCAGAGAGGTATAACTACTACGGTACATTTTATATAGCATTTATATAGCAATCTCAGTTGCCACTCCCTTCACAAAGTACAGTTCTGATAGCATTGTAATATAATGGAGACACACTTCAAACTCCTACACACAAAGCAAAAGACCTTGATCAAATGTAATCTGTGCAGAAAATGATTCATTTCTATTGGGAGTACTTTCTATCCTCTGGAAGAGGACAAAAACCTTGGTTCAACTTTTTTCTGGATGCCTAAACTACACAGCGTCCAAATTATGCAAATTATATTTTTCTATGATTTTCCTAAATGGTCAATACAAATAATAGTCCGGGCCAATTTCTGGTCCAGGACTAGACACATTTTGGGGGTTTTTTGTATGTGCGGTTTTGAGGGCTGCAATATTTTTATTATATGCGTTATTCAATTAATTTCTGCATCTTTTTTCGGTGACACAGAGGGCTTTATTTTTATGTTGTTTTTGTTTTTGCATGTGTTTTCATTTTTTTTTTATATCCGGGAAAATATAAACAAGAGGAGGGAAAACGTGTCTGTTTTTCACGTTTCATTTTTTTTTATTCAATAACACAAAGTGCTACTAAAAAACTTTATAAAATAGTTTTTACTCTCCATTATGGTAATTTTTATTTTGTATGGTGTCATTGGGAGTGGGGCTATAAACGTTAATAACGACGTTTTATTATTTTAAAATTATTATTTTTTTAACTTTTCTATTAATTTTTTTAAAAAAAAATTTCTTACATTGTGTCCCCATAAGGTCATAATAGACCTTTGGGGACATCTGATCACCTTTTTTTTGTGGGGGAGATGGCTTTCCCCTGTAACTGTGGCTGGTACATTTAGCCCCAGTTACAGGAGGAATACAGCCTCCTGCATGTTACCATAGAACTGATCTGGGTCCTGTAGGACCCAGCAGCTCTTACAGACTCTGATCCTGGCGGATCACATGATCGCCGGGTCAGAGGGGAGCCGCAAGGTGGCGGCGCCCATAGCGCTGTATACAGCGCTCATTGAGCGCTGTATACACAGCGATCGGGAAGGCAGGGAAGGTAATAAACTTTCCGTTCCTTCTCTAGGGGAGCTCCGGGTGAAGTTACAGCCGGCTCCCCATTTCAGTAGCTGCACGATTTCGTGCAGCTGCTGAGTTCTGCTTGGACGTACCGATATGTCCTTGCAGAACAAGGCAACCACCTACCGGACGTATATAGTCTATGGGTAGTACGGAAGTGGTTAAAAACATCTTAACAGGCTACAAGTTACATGTTAACATAGGGCCCCTTTTTAGATATCAACTTCACAATTCTTGCATCCATTGAACTTGTGTGTTTTTGGATAGTTTCTGCTTGAATTTCTGTGCAGGATGTCAAAATAGCCTCCCAGAGTTTCTGTTTTGGTATGAACTGCCTCCCACACTCAGATCTTTTGCTTAACAGTATTTTATTTTTGTTCTCTTACTTGTATAGTGCCAACATATTCCACAGCTCTGTACAGACATTGTCATTCACTGTCTCATATAGAGCTCACAATATAAATTCCCTATCAGTATGTCTTTGGAATGTGGGAGAAAACCCAGTACCCAGAGGAAACCCAGGCAAACACAGGGAGAACATACAAACTCCATTCAGTAGGCTATATTGGTACCATAGTTAAAAATGACAAGCATTCTATTGTTTAGATCCATAATGAATTCTTCTTGCACTATTTGTCCACTTCTTGTCACACATGCATCAAAATAGCTATCATTGCTATCATTGTCAGATATGTTATATTTACAAACATAAAATTACAACATTTCTTTGCATTAACAGTATGTTTTCTCTAGTTGTTAAGCAGACACTATTATTTGCAAAATCTGGGAAAAAATTGTAAGCAAACATGTATAAAGGTATCCTTCGTGTCAGGAAAGAATGTTCTGTGTTTGCAAACTTGTCACTTCAATCTTCCTTTGTAAAAACAAAATGAAAATCTGTCTGATGTAAATATATTTTTCGAGAAGATATTGCCACCACCACTTAAGATGTATAAACCTTTAAATTACCTAGACAGCTTTCCACAGAGGGTGTTACATTTACCAGTACAAGTGACAGACTTTATAGCAAAAAATAAGAACAAATAGCAGAGAAGAAAATTCTATGCAAAAAACTGGATGGACATATGGCGAATAAGGTAAATTCTTAAATCTTCCTGCAGTAACACAAAATGACATTCAGTGGCACCAATTTCTAAAATTGTACTTAGTAAATTTTCTGTGCTATTTTAATATGTATTGCTGAGCATTACTAGGATTAAAATAAATAAATAGCAGATGTTGCAACTTTGGCTTGACTTTTTTCAATGGCTTTCAATAGCTTTTATTGTGTGATATATAGCATTATCAGATTCAAGTTAAAAAATGTTACATATAGCATATATAATAATTAAAGTAAAATATGAGCATAGATAGTAATTTCGCCATCATCTAAAATATCATATGTGCTTCAAACTAAGGAAAATGATGTCTCTTATTTTGGCATTATTCTTTGTAACTCCCTTGATGGTTACTTCAAAACTGATGAAAAGTCTGGCTACATGGAACTATCCCACTCTCTCCTGCGTAGTTTTGATTTATACAATTAAAATGGTTTCTTTTCTAAGAATTGTATATTATTTACATACCCCAGTAACCTCCACCTCTCTTGCAGGGCTACAGAAAGAACTCTTTTGCTTTGTCTGAGCATATAAAAGACCCCCACATAAAGAGGCATATTATGCATTTCCTCAAGAGACTAGGCGGTCTGTCCGTTCCTCATCTTTATAAATATTATGTAGATTATCGCAAATATGCTCCATACATGGTCATATAGAGCACCCACAGTGAGTTGACCTTTCTGGAACCTGTGTTATTACAAGCACTACTTTGGTTTTCCCAGTCGTTAGTACATCTACTGCCGACCACAGCTAGGTATATTTTACAATTGTGGTGGAAGATAATATTTCGGTATGTCCTTCAAAGTCCTATCTAACCTCTTATAGTGCTATTTTATAATGCCCTTTTCCCATCTGGACTGTCCTTGGAGGATTTAGTTTGGTGGATACACTCCAGGTTCTGGCTGCTCAATGACTTCCTCCTTAGTAAACAATTGATCACCAAAACTTATTTCTTGCAAAATCACACCCCATCCCCAACTGCAGAATCCACCAGGTCTTCCACTTTTTACAAGCTTTAGTGCCCAATATGACTATTATTCAGGCTACTAGTTTTGTCAGACTCTGCCTCTATAGAGCTTCAGACAGGGGATCACTCTCCTTTCTCTATGGCAAATTGAGCCTTAGCCAGAATCCCATCTCATTACCCTTGCAGGTAATGTAAATGCCCCCCCACGTACCACTAAGCTGAACTGGGAGACCGACCATGGAACGGAGCTGATGTTAGAGCAATGGCAGGATTGTTGTATTAATATTAGTAAAGGGAGTTGGCAAGTTACATTCATGGAAACCTCATTGAAAATATTGCACAGAACCTATATGGTCCCGGCTAAATTACACCAAATATATCTCACAATTTACCATTGGTTATAGTTATCAGTTGATGCCAAACTAGTGGAGATAGTCTCCACATTTGGTGGTCTTGTTTAATCGTTAAACGTTTAGGTTATCCTCACATCAGTTGTTGCAGCAGTTGCTGGACAATCTACACCGTCACTGCGCCTGTTTTTATTTTAGACCTTAGGCCGCTGGGACTACGATATGCCCCTTATAAGCTTTTACAAAATATTCTGAGGTCCGCTACAATTCACATAGTATGTAAATGGTGGACATTGACTCTCATGATGTCAGAGGCACTTAGACGAGTTGACAATGTTATACTATTTGAAAAGATTAATGCTACTACAGCTGCCACACGACTACACA
Source organism: Leptodactylus fallax (assembly GCA_947044405.1). NCBI lineage: Eukaryota > Metazoa > Chordata > Amphibia > Anura > Leptodactylidae > Leptodactylus > Leptodactylus fallax. The sequence continues at coordinate 8,740,816 of CAMRHE010000021.1, forward strand.
TGGTTAAGGTTTGGTACCCCTGGCTTAACCAGTCACACACCCCAGCCGCTCATATTGCTTGCAGTTGTGGTCCCTGGGATGGGATAACCTTGGCCCCAAATTTTTCCCTGGGGAAATATTATTTGATATTGGAAGCATTGCTTTATTACCTGTTCTTTCCTTTTTATTTTTATTTGGCTTTCTTATTGTTCTGTGTTAACTCTATTAGTGTTTTTTTTGTTCTCGTACTCTATAGAGATAACAATCAAATTGCTTATGTTACAAACTCAGAAATCACTCAAAACACTGCTAAAGGTATTTTGGTGCACTTATTAACTCATTAATAGCACTAAAATACCTTTTTTGCCTAGAAAACCCCTTTAAGCCCCATGTTGAGGAAACACATTGTTTTAGACTGCTGAGGAAACGCAGAAGAAAAACATAATATTTTACAGTACCAGCAACGTGAATGAGATTTTGGTTAATCTCATCCACACCTTGTGGAGAAAAAGAGTTGCAGAAAAGTTGTGCTTTTGGAAAATGTATCATGTTAATTTTAGCTGTGGAATTGCAAGGGTTTTCCCTATATATTTAATAGAGGAAGAAAATACACAGAGAAAAATGCAGCAAAAACTAATGAAAAATGCTGCAGAAAAAAACTGTGTTTGAGGGTTTTTTTTCCGCAGTGTTTTTTACCTGCATTTTGCTATGTTTTGGGCTGCTGCAGAAATGTAGAAGAATAAAACACTGCTTTTTATAATACCAGAAAAATGAATGAGACTTCATTCATCTACACATTTCAGGAAAAAAGAGCTGCGGAAAGCATGCATTTTTCAAAAACTCAGTATGATAATTTAAGTTAAATTATCATATTGAGCATTTTCCCTATGTATTTAATAGGGGAATAAAAAATGCTGAGAAAAAATCAGCAAAAACTCACTAAAAAGAGCTACAGAAAAAAGCAATTGACAATAGTGTTTTGTAATATTCTATCACAAAGTGATATCCTATATGTGTCTACGTGTACTATTTGTTACTACCCAGAGTTTTGAATTTCAATCTTTTAATAATTTTGTTAGTATGCTGTGATATTATATCGATTTGGTTTCATGAGAAATTGGAGTCCTTAAAGGGGTTGTCCGGTTTCAGACCAATATTTAGAGACAAATGTTATTGTTTATATAATGAAATGTTTTATAATTTTACAGTATACTTTCTATATCAATTCCTCATGGTTTTCTAGATCTTCTAAATCAGTCCTTTGTCATGTGATATACAGTACATGGTACTGTGATAAACACACAGGTGTGTGTTCATCACATGACCATGGACTTCCCATCACAAGACCATCCACTGATTTTTATCCACTGAAAGTAGTTTGAAAGAAGAATGAATGACTACAAGCAGAGTTCTAGAAAACCGTGAAGAAGACTCCCCATTTAGTTGGCTTTCTTGGTTCTCAACTCATGCTGTCCTAGGCCCCAAGTCTGACTTTAACCATTAAAAGCCCACATACACTGGCCAGTTAATGTAGTGATTTACGAGTGTAAGCGTGCTATTACATGTGTGATATCAGGTGCAAGAAACACTCACAGTCTACCTTTTATTGTCTCTCTGAAACTGAACTTGTAACTTGGACAATGGCGAGTCCAGATTCAGTCTAGCAATTAGCTTTGATGAACATCAATTATGTCACCATAAAAATAATAATTTGTGACATATTTAAGTCATGTTGTTCAGTGATGGGGACTGTGTTCCCCAAGAGTCATGTGTTCTATTGCGGAATGAAGGGCACAGTATGGTGTACCAGAATGTGGTATCTGTATACATAGATTAGTAACAAAATAATACCACTGTATCATGACTGGATAACACCACCATACTGTAAATGAATAATTATACCATACCATCACTTAATTTATTAAGAGACATGTGCTTCTTAGTGAATTAGGCACTGGATCAGCCATTGGTGCAGCAGAGAATCTAATCTATGTTTGTTAGTAGCTTGTATAGATTTGAGAACAAATTTACTCTTGTTTGTAGCAGTTTGTAGCAAAAATTATGATGACTTTGTCAGTCCAATGGAGGCCATGCCCTTGTGCCAAGTCCTATTACTCCCCATTTCAGGATAGTAGCAAGGGTGGTGTAAATAAGCAAAAAGTTAACATTTTTGGCAGAAAAACAGACTTTTTTAATATTATTTTTATGCTGCAGGAGAATGATGAGTGGTGAAATAGTGCTGATAGAGTACACTAAACACATAGTTTATGAGTCTGGTGTATTCATGAGGGCCATGCTTCCACTCATCCATCTCTGCAGTGACAGACTGCTGTGTATATGTGCGTCAATCACTGCTTCGCTTTGAGGGGTGGGGAGGCTGGGGAAGCAATGGCTTCATGAACATACCAGACTGAAAAATCACTAATCTTTTAGTGCTCCTATTGGTCAAATGGCATGATAGTTTTATATTTTTGTGCCATTTTGACTACTAGGAGTTAAGAATGGTAGCTGTTATAGGGCTCTTTGATAATAAGGCATAGGCAATAAAAATACATCTTATGGGTATATTCACACATACCAATTTTCCACAATAGACTTTCTGAATCTATTGTGAAATCGACAATGAATCTGCAACAAAATCAGCATGTATTACATGTATACTGTACACTACAGTTTGGTAGTGCCACTTTACAGTATACAGATGCATACAAGAGACAAGTATCCCTAGGATAGGTCATCAAAGTTTGATTGATGGGGATCTGGAAATAGTTTGGTATCTAAGAAGCATAGTGTCATTCCAGGGGACATGGGAATGGAGGTTTTAGCGATGGAGAGTATGAACATGAAAGTGGCTTTCTAAAAGGCAAAGATTTGAGGGCAATCCTACCACATATGCATAAGACAGTCCATGACCACAGTCGCTCCAGCATTGGTCTGAATATGTAATGTCGATATGAGAAATCTGGGATGGGGTACAGTACCATCTAAGTGCATTTTTTCAGGCTGTTTTCCAGTAGACAGCACCTTCTCAGATTTTCTTAACATAACTAGTAGCATGATACTTGTCAAGAATATCGCCTCGCCCAGCCGCCTGGCACGCCTGCGATCAAACTTCTTTCTTAACCTCCCACTCACACACCGTGAGTAGACCGGGTCATAGGATAAAACGAAGCGAGCGATATAAATTTTATATGTTTAATAACCCAAGTGGGTCGGTATGGATTAATAGCATATACAGAAATATACAATATTAATATGATCAAGCATAAACATACAAGCAAAGGTATGATACAATACAAAACAAAATAAAAGGGAAATAAAAGGTTAGAAAAGATACCTGAGCACGCAGCCCTGTCCTAGCTATCTCTCTTCCATGCACCACACAATAGACTCGTAGTCCGTTTCTCTAGGCCACAGCAGAGTTTTGGGCCTAGGGCGCAAGCTTAAGCAAGTTGCATAAAACAATCCTTCTACATGCTGTCCAGAACAAAGGGAAAGGCTTCAGGCCTCACTGCTAGGCCCTCAAAGCATTCCTCAGCAGGGCAGGCCCTCTCATCTTCTCCCAGATCAGAGCTCCTTACTGCCTCTTTGCTGAATGACCCCAGAATCCAGGTCTGCCCACAGCATATGGCTAGTGCTCCACCCACCCCTTGCACCGAGGCAGCCCCCCTTCTCCCTCCTTTGCAGAACCCTCGGAGAGATGGGTGAAGTTAAGGTCACTGGCTTGCTATCCCCCATCCCATCTGGCCAGGGATAATAAAAGTGCCTGGCTATAGCAAGCCATCTCCAATGAGCACACATAAAACCAGTGAAGCCTATCGTCCAGCAATGTGGACTCAACTAAAGCACCGCATTCCAAGTGGGTGAAGGACTGACATAAGCAAGTAAAACACACTTCCAAGAAAGATATAAAACTGAGGGTCGGTTCATCACAATACTATTCCCATAATGAAATGTGCCGGGGCAAGTCCTACACTGATAGGTGAATAGGTTTTGCAGAGGCATATCAATCATAGGTATCAGGTCATCACTACTGGAATGTAAGGTTAGTAGACTTCATGCCCATAAGAGGTTAAACATGCCAATTAGTGAACCAACAACAATGGTTTCCTCAACTTCTGCCCTGCATTTCAGCTTCCTGCTACCAAGCTTTCATCTGATTGAGGACTATAGCTATATAATATTTTTTCACATCCGGAGTACCCATCCCTCTCGGGATCAGGGCCTAGTCATAGTATTCAGGAAAACTCTCAATCTCTTTCCTGCCCAGATAAAATCAGAAATTAATAAGATAAGATAAGAAATACTCTTCAGCTAGCATGGCTCTAGAGATGGGGAATATACCAACAGTTAAAATGTGTGATTTGGACGGATTAATTTTATAATAGGAGATCTTACTGCAGGTTCAAGTGTGTTTAAGGTTGCCTCTAGGGAAAGTGACAGATGGTGGAGGGAGAAGATCACGTTGTCAGCATAGACCATCTTATGTTGAGAACCTCCTACCTGTTTGGGTTCAGTTGGATGGGCTCCATGACAAGAGCAAAGATGATAGGTGACAGAGGGCATCACTGGTGGATACCATTGCAAATGAGGTAGGGGTCTGACAGGAAGGACAAGATCTTAGCTAAAGAACAGGAATATAGAGCTAGGATAGACACCTTGAAGAAGGAACAGATGCCAAATTTCTCTAACAAGCGGATCAAGGTACCCCCATTGCACCCAGTCGAACACCTTCTCCACATCCAATGCCAGGAGCAGAGAAGGGATTCAAGCATGCTCCGTCCACTGAATGAAATTAAGGAGCCGGCGAGTACCATTCAGAGCCTGCCATCCTATAAAAACCATATTTGGTCAGGTCTAATTAGACATGGAATGATCTGCAGGTGGCGCCCAGCCAGCACTTTAGCATTAATCTTTATGTTAACATTTAGAAATAATATAGGTCTAAAATTTGCTGGTGAGGTGGGAGCCTTACATGGTTTAGGCAGTGTGACAATAGTGGCTGAGAGCATCTCCTGTGGGAATCCCTAGTAATCCAAAGCTTTAGAAAAGATCTTCAATAAGTAAGGCACCACCAGAGAGGCATATTTTTTTATAATACTCCCCCATGGATCCATCAGGACCCGGTGTTTTAAAGGGTTTGAGGGTGGAGATGGCTTTAGAAATCTCAGGGAGGGAAAAGGGAGTAGCCAACAGCTGTTGTTTTTCTAAAGAAAGGCTAGGAAGGGGCATTTGAGCTAAGGAGTTATCTGTATCTACTGTAGATTGTTAATACACTCCCGAAACCATGCCTAGATTATATAGAGAGTTGAAAAAGTTCAGAAACCGTTCAGCTATCATCCTAGGGTCAATCACTTTCAGACCTTGATCACCCAGAAGGTAAGTAATACAAGATTTGGCTTTTTAGCTAATTTTTTTTAGCTAAAAAAAAGCGCTGGCCCTATTACTGTGCACGTATGCCTGACATTGAAATTTTTTTAAATTGACATCTTGTTGATATGCCAGGAGACCTCACATTTATATATTTGGATTTTTGTTTTTTGGCTCTAGAACACGCCTGTGTGAGAATGCCACCCATAAATGCCGTATAAGGGTTCCAAAGTATATAGGGGTCGGTAAATGTAGGAGCATTGATATGGAAAAATTCTCTGAGGTCCTCCTGGATTTCCCTAAAAGAAGGATGGTCTAATATATATTCATTTAAACGCCATTGTGAGGATAAATTGAATTGTCCTCAGAGGACCAGGGACATGGGAGCGTGGTCTGACCATTTGATTAATCCAGTACTAGAGGATATTGTCTGCACTAACCCTATCTTATCAACTAGAATGAAGTGAATCCGTGAATAAGCAGAAAAGAAAACTGTAATCCCTCACCCCACTATGTTGGCACCTACACACGTCATACAGCCCTGTGTCCGATAATGAGGTAGTCAGGGTGGGAGAACTTCTCTTAGGGTTAGAGTCCAGATCATTGTTTAGTAGGCTATTAAAATCTCCACCTATAATCAATAAACCCTTGGAAAAGGAATTGATTCTTGGTAGAAAAGAGTTCAAATAGGATCTTTGGGATTTATTGGGGAAGTACACGGTGACTAATGTATACGTAAGCTAATTTATTATTTAATTGAAGACCAGAAAACATCCCTTTTCTATTCTGCTATATTCATAGAGAGAAGCAACTGATTCTTTAATGGAGATAAGTATCCCTTTGCATTTATCCGCACAGGAGGCAATACATATATAAGAGAAGGAGGGGTTGATGAATTTAGGATATTTCACTGGAGTGAAAATACATCTTAAAGGGAGCAAAAATACACCAAATATTCATGTGGGGGGGGGGGAAGGAAGGTAACACCCATAAAATTACAATGTACTGACAATTACAACATGGTAACCAACTTGCCCATACTATTGAAGAGAAAGGTCAAACTTGAGCTGACCCAGTGTAGAGAGTGTTTTTCACAAGTCATCCCGGGGAATCAGCTGTAAGCCTGTCCTTTGGAATTTGAGAAAGACCGGCAGGCTTCCCAGGAGGCATGATATTATTCTTTGGTGCTAAGCGCCATCGTTCGTTGGAGTAGAGAGAGGCCCAATTCCATGGAGGACACAGAGTAGGACGTGTCATTTCTGAATATTTACAACTTAGTAGGGAATCCCCAGCAGTAACAGATATCGTGATCTCTCAGGACTTTGGTGATGGTCACAAATCCTCTTCTCGCCTACTCGTGTGACTGCAAATAGATCCAGATATAGAGTGGTAGGAGAAGAGGTGGGTAAGAAACTTGGGCCTCTCTTATGTCCTCCTTTATATGTGGTTGAAGCACTGCCCTGCTCCATCTGAGGTCACAGAGTCCTGAGAAAGGTTAGGAGATCCAGATAGTGAGTTCTCTTGGGAATACATGTGTCTACTTTATGAGAAGGACCCCTCGGTAGCTTTGCTTCCTGGAGATTCCAGTGGAAGTATTTTTCTTCTTAGTCATGATGGATCAGGTAACTATAACTATCAGGTTAACTATCAGGTAACTATAAATGACAATAGATGAGACCTATATACAAGTATCCTTCCTTACTGCATAGGGAGGCAACAAGATAACTCCTGCTGAATTAAATATTCCCAAGTGTGCTAAAACCAAGAATGGCTACAAAAGGAATGGGAAATATATAGGAAGTTCTTATACTTCTACCTGTTGCTAAGTCCACTCCTGGCTTTGGCTCAAAAAACTGCAGCAAAATCTGCAACAAAAAAAGCTGCGTTTCCGCAATATGGGACCATTGCCTAAAACAGGCCAGAGAGTAAGATGGAGGCCCAGCCACCTCTAGTACCTCATTCTTGAGACAGTAGTTGGTAGTGATGAAAGGCGAGTCAGTGAGTCTTTCTGGGGCCCTGTGCTATTCTTCAGCAGGATCATGCACAGAGATAGTGTTGGAGCCAGGAGGTAGCAAGCGAGCCTTTTCACAGCAAATAGTGGCCATGTTCGGATCAAGGAGTGGATGCGTGTCTGCAACTCTTCAGGATACAGGAGCAAGGCAAGGTAGTTGGAAATCCAGCCATTTCACCCCAGACAGTTTTGCAAGAGGCTCAGGTAATTTCTCAGGTGTTATAAGGCGATCAGCCCTGCTGTGAGCCGCTACAGGCAGTATTGATTACAGGAGCAGTAAAATAAAGTGCCCATTCCAGTCTGCGACCAGGTTACCCCCAAGATCTTAAAGTTTTAATCTATTTTCTATTTGATCTGCCATCAATCCCATGATGCCTCAGCACAGCATCACATGAGCAGCTAGGTAACTGCACAAGCTCTGCTGCTGGCGGACAATTATCCTTTTCTTTACATATTCTCCTAAAAAAGAAACCTTAAGTTTACAGTTATGGAGGCTAAATAAGGTTATACTAACTAAATTACATATATATATAATTCTGGGAATAAGTTCATAATGATAAAAAAATAACTAAATAACTGGAGTGCTTCTTTTATTATCTTTAAAGCATACTAGGTATTGTTTAGGTATCACTTAACTTACTTTTTTTAAAACAATTATTGTAAGAACACCATTTAGAATATTTTTATTTTACAAAACTGGAATTGCTATATTACAGAGTCAAGGCATATGATATAAACATTTCTACTGTGCCCACGTCTCTTTATATTATTTATGCACGCAGAAATGCCTTTTGTTCAGAGAGAGTGGAAATTAGCCTCAGAGAGTAATTTACATTTTGTTGAGCAAACAACTTGTAAACCTTCTCTTACCCTGAAGCATCTGCAATACTGTACCTTCAAATATAATCTAAGCACTAAACAAATATATTTAAACATATTGAACAACATGCCTAAAGTGTACCTTAGCCACAATCTATTTGTTTTCTCTTTATACAATATAGTCAGCTCCAATGAATATTCTATTTCAGTACTCTTTACTACTTATTTTACCCTTATAGTAACATTATGTTTGCTATTGTCCATAGATATTAAAGATTAACACATCCATTAAATTATTTCTCCAAAAGAAAAAATCCTTTTGGAAAAACAATACATGCTGTAAAAGGAAAGAATTGATACATTTGGTTTTGGAAAACATACCTAGATGTGTTTGAAGGTGATCTGTCGCCATATAATTATCTATAACCATCTATAACATGTTTTTAGTATTATGTTTCAACAGATGCTTTTGCAAGCACTGTATGCTAAATATGCAAGCTGTAGGCCACAGTAGCCCAGGGCCGCTTCTGGTTACAGCCACAGCACTTGTGTGCTGAAAGAAGCCACAACCATGAGGCATCTTTCAGCTCAAGAAAAGCTGTAAAGTAGCATAAAGAGCACTTTTATGCTAATTTACTGCGCCTAAGAGAGACCACCCACTGAAGCACAATACAATGAGCTTATTATCATTAGTGGAAGAGTGAAGAAATCAGGTGATACCTTTTAGAGGCTAACTGAGTATATTTGATAAGTTTTGATAAGTAAGCTTTCAAGAGTCTAGCTCTCTTCTTCAGACATGGTGTTATACAAGAACTGAAAATTCACAGATTATTTATACTCTATACACATGATCTTCAAAGGATTTTAGAGTCCTTAAAAAAAAAACAAAAATAAAATGCAATCTAAGTAGAGAAGTTATTTACAACCGGTCAAAAAAACTATCTGGAAAGTTGTGGTGCGTGACAGAGGGATCTGTTATCTGTTTGCTATCAGGAGGTGATTTGTGACCCTCACAGTTCATACATAGTGTGACATGAAGCTGGCATGAATATTAAGTCCAAATTGCAGAGTTTGAAATTTTTTCATAAACTTGTACTCCTATTCTTTCCTTTCCTCCTGTGTCTTAAAATGTCCCATTAAAACCACAACTCGCAAATAGAGTGGTTTTCTCCGGAGAAATGTGCGGCCCCTGGGAGATCTGTTCTGCTGTTATTAATATTGGATCTATGTGAGTTCATTCGCTGACTAAGTCTCTGCCCTGTTTCCCCCACATGGAGGCCTGTGGTGGGACATTGCACACACATTATGAGGTACACCACATTGGAAGACCTGCAGGAGAATGTCCCCCTAATTCTGTGCACCTGTTATGACTGTGGGACAGGTACACTGTCAGCGGTGTGGATGTGCTTGCAGGTCATGCACCTTTTTTGTAGGAAAGGTGAGGTGCCATTTTCAGTTGGGGCCTTCAGGGCACTCCAGACAATAATAAGCCTCAGGTTTGGTGGTTGTCGAAAAGGAAAGGAGAGGGGGGACTGGAAATATGTCCTTGAGTCTGTTGTCCCTATGTAGCAACGGTTGGAGCTCCTTGGCAATCCTTCGTAGGATTTCCAGCTGTGGGTTGTAGGTGACAACTAGGGGCACTCAGGCATCTTTCTGGGTCTCTCTATATGTGAGCAGACTGTCTCTGTTAATGGCTACCACTTTGTTTAATTGGTTGTCCTTCACTTTTGGTTTGTATCCCAATCGGAGAAATTTCATCCTCAGATCCAGGAGGTGCTTGTCCAGGTCTGCTTTGTTGGAGCAAATATGATTATATCGTATAGCCTGGCTGTAGATAATAGATTGTCTTGTGTGTTTGGGGTGGAAGCTGTTGTTTTTTAGGTAGGCCGTTCTGTCTGTGGGTTTGTGGTATATCGATGTGAGTAGCCGGTGGTCTTTGATGTATATTGTGGTATCCAGAAAGTGAATTTCACTCCCTGAATAGCTAAGTTTAAGGTTGATGGTCGGGTGAAAGTCATTGAAGTCATTATGGAATTGAAGTAGGGCCTCCTCACCTGCAGTCCAGATGACAAGGATATCATCAATATAACGAAGGTAAATCATAGATTTGGTGGTGCATGTTGATAAATATGCTCCTTCCAGTTCTGCCATAAAGAGATTTGCATACTGGGGTGCACATCTGGTCCCCATTGAAGTTCCCATTCACTGTAGATATAGATCCTCTCCAAAGGTAAAATGGTTGTGGCTAAGGATGAATTGTATGAGCTGCGTTACTGGTTCTGTTGGGAGGTTTTGTTTTGCCAGGTGTACCCGACATGCTGCAACTCCATCCTTGTGGGGAATGTTGGTATACAGGGATTCCACATCCATGGTGGCCAAAATGGTACCCTCAGGTAGTGGGCCCAGGGCTTTCAGTTTGTTAAGAAGGTCAGTGGTGTCCTGGATATAGCTTGGAGTATCCCTGACAAGGGGTTTTAGGAGATTTTCCACCCAACCTGAGATGTTTTCTGTCAGTGTCCCAATGCCAGAAATGATAGGCCTCCCAGGGTTGCCCTCTTTGTGTATCTTTGGGAGCATATAGAAGCAGCCCGCCCTGGGATCTTGTGGGATAAGTCCTTTTACCTAATTCTAGATCTGGATTGGAAACTTCTTGATCATAATCTTTAGTTCTTTCATATAGGCCTTTGTGGGATCACTTCCAAGTTTGGAGTAATGGATGGGATTTGACAGTTGCCTGTTTGCTTCCTGGATATAGTCTGAGGTGTTCATTATGACTATTGCGCCCCCTTTGTCAGCTGGTTTTATTATTATATCCTGATTTTCTTTCAGTGAAGTAATAGCCTTCTGTTCCTGCTGGGTTAGGTTATGCGCCTGTTTCTTTTGTTTCTCCAGGATTTCTGATTTTACTTTGCTTCTGAAACAGTCAATATATTTATCCAGTGCTGCATTAGTTCCAGGGCGTGGGGTCCAGGTAGATTTTTTGGTAGGATTCCTTATCGGCTGTTCCATCTCAGAATCGCTGCTGTATGGAAGGTCTTTGTCATAAAAATATTCCCTCAATCTCATTTTTCTGAAAAACTCCTCCATATCATTACAGAGTTTGATATGGTCAGTGTGTGCTGAGGGGCAGAAGGAGAGACCTTTGGAGAGAACTGACATTTCGTGTTTGTTTGGTTAATAAGAGGAAAGATTCACAACACAGCTTTGCTGAGCTGGGCTAGTATTTGCGGTTGTAGTAATGAGGCCTTTTTGTCTCAGTCTGTGGAGCTTTTTCTTTTTGTTGTTAATAAGCATGTCCTGAAGTTTCCAGTAGTATATGTGGAGTTTGGCCTTCATTTCCTCTGTGTCATTATCCAATGATGATTTTAGGGCCTGTATCTCCTCCTGTGTTCTTCTTTTTTGTTATAGGAAATTTTTATCATATTGTTCCGCAGCCTTTCAGATGTCCGAATACATAGTTGTTCTGCATATCGGCTGTTGTAGTTGTGCGGGTTGGGTTACGTAAATTGAAGCCTTTTGGGATGAGTCTCTCCTTTTTGCATTTTGTTAAGAAGAAGATGTCGCTGTTGAGTTGTGCAAGTTTCTTAAGCCGGTTTTTCCATTCTTTTGCGGTACATTGTGGTATCTTTCAAGTTGATAGTAGTATAATGTTGTACCGTGTTAGCCATAGAAATAGTGGAAGAGTGAAGAAATCAAGCGATACCTTTTAGAGGCTAACTGAGTATATTTGATAAGTTTTGATAAGTAAGCTTATTATCATTACACATGCAGTTTTATTCTATCCTTGGTGCAGTACATGATGCAGTAGTTTTCTTTTATACAAAGCTAGGAGTGGATCCCAAAAATTTAAGAATACAGTATAAAGATGATCTACTATTGTTTTTTTTTTTTTTTGCATCTACTGTTGAGTTTAACGTACATAGAAATGATGCAACAACTGCACCATATTCGTAAAGCATCTGACTGTTATGTTTTGGGTTTTGTGCATTTTAGAGATCTAAAAACTGCAAAATTTCATTTTTATAAAAATAAATATTCATAAAACCTGTCAGATTGTTTCTCTTGGGCAAGGTATTCACTAAATGCTTTTATATATACTAATTTACCTTTATTTGAGCTATTAAATAAATGGCTTGAATTAATCTATATAATGTAAATAAGGCTTTATCAAACTACTATTGAAAGTTCAGCTATTGAAAGTGCAACTTCTTAATATACTTGTGTTTTATCCACCTTATTCAATATACACACATGGACAAAATTGTTGGTACCCCTCATTTAATGAAAGAAAAACCCACAATGGTCACATAAATATGAATCTGCCAAAAGTAATAAAATATATAAATTCTATGAAAATGAACAAATGAAAGTCAGACATTGCTTTTCAACCATGCTTCAACAGAATTTTTTTAAAAAAGAAAACTCATGAAACAGGCCTGGACAGAAATGATGGTACCCTTAACTTAATATTTTGTTGCAAAACCTTTTGAGGCAATCACTGCAATCAAATGATTTCTGTAACTGTCAATGAGACTTCTGCACCTCTCAACAGGTATTTTGGCCCACTCCTCATGAGCAAACTGCTCCAGTTGTCTCGGTTTTGAAGGGTTCCTTTATCATACGGCATGTTTCAGCTCCTTCCAAAGATGCTCAATAGGATTTAGGCCAGGGCTCATAGAAGGCCACTTCAGAATAGTCCAATGTTTTTCTCTTAGCCATTCTTGGGTGTTTTTAGCTGTGTGTTTTGGGTCATTATCCTGTTGCAAGACCCATGACCTGCAACTGAGACCAAGCTTTCTGACAATGGGCAGCACATTTCTCTCTAGAATCTCTTGATGGTCTTGAGATTTCATTGTACCCAGCACAGATTCAAGACACCCTGTGCCAGATGCAGCAAAGCAGCCCCAGAACATAACAGAGCCTCCTCCATGTTTCACAGCAGGGACAGTGTTCTTTTCAAGATATGCTTCATTTTTCCGTCTGTGAACATAGAGCTCATGTTCCTTGCCAAAGATTTCAATTTTTGTCTCATCTGTCCATAGGACATTATCCCAGAAGCTTTTCAGCTTGTCAGCATGTTTTTATATATTATTACTTTAGTCAGATTCAAGTTATTTCTCTGACCATTGTGGGTTTTTCTTTCATTAAACGAGGGGTACCAACAATTTTGTCCACATGTGTATATGCTTGCTATCAGTGCATAGAACGATGCTTTCTCACATTTAGTATCTGACAATGACAACCTGTGTTCAAATATACTCAGTTAGCCTCTAAAAGGTATCGCCTGATTTCTTCACTCTTCCACAACCTGTGTTAAGGACAGATTTTTAGAGTTTCAATAGTCTGCATAACCTCGATCAGATCATTGCACAGATTGTCTAGCTTGAGTTCTGCCTCGGTATTTGGTATATTACGTTTTTTCATTTAGAGTCTGCTGCAATCAGAAATGGCAATGACCCAGCAGCAGTACAAAAGGCTATATATGTGCAGGAATAGGGGTTGAGAAAGTGTTCATGTTTTTGAGGTAAGGGAGGTCAGTTTAACATACCTTTACAAAAGCCTGACCAGATATAAAGAAGGAACCTAGAATCTTCTCATCCAGTCCTATATTTACCCCTTAAGGACTTATTTTGCTTTGAAGGGTTAATATCAGGGAATTAGTCAGACATCACATTCAGGAGTAGTCCAATGCCAAACCGGTTTAGTAACACAACGGGTCCACACTCACTGCATTACACTGCATCTTAACTAATGACTGTATGATGCTACAGGTGCATCTCAATAAATTAGAATATCTTTGAAATGTTTCTTTCTTTCAGTAATTGAGTTAAAAAAGTGACCTCCTATATTTTCTAGATTCTTTACACACAGAGTGTACTATTTCAAGTGTTTTATTTCTGTAAATGTTGATTATGGATTACAGTTAATGAAAACCCAAATCTAAGAAAATTAGAATATTGTAAAAAAGTTCAGTATTGTAAATTCAGTGTGTCACCTGCCAAGGTTTCCTAAGCCTTTAAATGGTCCCTAAGTCTGGTTCAGTAGGACACACAATCATGGAAGACCCTGATTATGGATTGTATTACTGAATTACTGAAATGAATGAACGTTTCAAAAATATTCTAATTTATTGAGATGCACCTATATGTGACTATCATACAGTAAGACATTGCTATTATCATTGTTGATTCTGTTGAAAAAGGTCATGAGACTGAAACATCTGCTTTATAATCTACTATTTTGCTGTTTCTGCTTACTACTAACCTAAATACCTATTGATTTAAAAAAGCACTGAAATTATTCCTGTTTAATATGTGATTGCATCGTGTCCCCCACAAGCACCTGTATATAACAAAGTAGCGTCAGGGGTATCACTACTTATTGTAACCTGGTTGTCTGTTACAGCTCAGATCCCGCAGTGATTACAAACTCTGCTTTTGAGACTTGTGATGGTAAGGTGGTGCAGATGCACGCCTTGAACTTTTCGCTAGTTGCATTGAAAGGATTACATCTCTGTCTAGACTGCCTGCATATTGATAGAGAGGTGTACTGCTATCAGATTGACGCAGGATGGTTTATAGTTATATTACATATTGTGAAATGATGGTATTGCATAATGTGGTTATGTGAGTCCAAATTAGTATAATTGTTATATGACCTACCTCAGAGAATCATAACACCACACACAGCATCATAGTGTGTTTAAGCAATTCTAACCTTAATGGAGGAAAGGCTGAGGATTAAATACATTGTAGGTGTGGTTATACATTGTATAGACAATGATAGGGTGTGATTAGTATAGTTGGCATGACATGATTAGTCATAATGTTGTAACATTATAACATTTGGCACATAGCTATTGGATATTAAGGAAAAATGTCATATCTTGATAGTAAGAAGAGTTTCAGTTCTAAGAAGGAGGATGTACTTTGGGCAACACCCTGGCAAGGAATGTAAGATGGCTACAGGCATATGATGGCATCCCTCACACTTTTGTCACTTTAACTGGTACAGGTCATCACGTGGTCTGTATTCTAGCATTTTCTGGAAGCTGTATTATGTGCTTATCCCTTAGACGCAGTATGAAGTTTCTCCTTTGGTGAGACCCAATGACATCAGGTGTTACTCAAATTACCTAGGGATGAGAAGGGCTCTGCATTTAAGGACCCATTCTAGCTCTCTGTCAGTTTGAGAGCAGGACTACTTGTAGATGAGGAGAACAGCTTGAAATGTGACAAGCCTGGTAGTTTGTAGGACAGCTTGAGGAATGGAGCCACCTCACAGCTAGAGAAACACCAATTGGTACCTGGAATTGACACACTTTAGAGGGCCTCATAACTAGGAGAGCCAACTTTCAGGTAGTGGGTAGTGCAACCCGCATGAAAGCAGAAGCATGTTTTTTGCTACTGCGGCCTGTAACCTTGTGATCAGTTGCATCAACGAATCCCAGAGATAGCAACCATTTTGCCATTGACCAGCTGTCACTGTCTCTTATACAATTGACATCATGTACATGTATGGTAGATGTGTTAATTAACTGCATTCCCTAACATATATGTACATGACCATGCGTGGAGGTGTTAATATCAATAACTACAGATATTTTCTATTCAACATTTTTTTCAGATAAAGCTGAGCACTGGCTCCTGTTGAAAACAGACAGTAATGATCAGTTTCCCTCTAACTTGTAGCAGAATAGAGAGGTTATCCAACATATTTAAAAAATAAATAATGAAAACTACTGCATAAAATAACAAAATAAATAGTAGTCCCCCTTCTGTTTCCCTGATGACCAGAGCTGGTTTTCCAATGGTCCTCCTGGTTTCTGTTTACATTAGGACAGAATTTGCCTTCTACTGTATCAACAGTTGTCACAAGTAATCATGGTTCCCATCATTGAGCCAGTAATATTGCATGGCAGCATTGACAACATCGATTGGCTGTAGCAATCACATGGTGTCCACATGTAAACAGAGAACAGCGAAACCATTGAGCACTGGATTGCCAAGGAATGGAGAGATCCAGGGCCAGCTCCAGGTTTTGGTGGGCGCTTGAGCGACAGAATCTCAGCTAGCCTCCTATCAATCATGGTAAGAGGCCCAATCATTTACATCCAGTGAGCACTGCAATTCATATAAAACATCATATCCAGGGTCGTAAATATCGGGGTAGCAGAGGTAGTGGCAGCAACAGGGCCTGGGACATTAGGGGGCCCGGAGCCCTGCAGCAGCCGCTACCACGAACCCCACAAACCAGTGGCGTAACGATCGCGGTCGCAG
The DNA here is from genome assembly GCA_947044405.1 of Leptodactylus fallax. Classification (NCBI taxonomy): domain Eukaryota; kingdom Metazoa; phylum Chordata; class Amphibia; order Anura; family Leptodactylidae; genus Leptodactylus; species Leptodactylus fallax. The sequence goes on from CAMRHE010000021.1 coordinate 8,757,274, forward strand.
GAGGTTCTGGAGATGGCCGGGCCCTGGACCACTATGATAGCGGTCGGGGGAAAGCCTGGTTCCCCGACTGCTATACATACTGTTATTGGAAAGGGACCCTGGCATATTGCAGGCCCCTTTCCAATAGATGGCAGGGCAGGGCACCCAGGGGAGGTAACTGAAAATAAGAAATACATATTCTCACCTCTCCTGGGCACAGCGTTCTCTCCGGCACTCTTCCGTCATGTTACTGAGGCCTGTGATTAGGCCCCAGCGGTCACATGGGGAGCGGCCGCGTAATGACGTCAGTGCGCCCCCATGTGACCGCTGAGGCCCAATCACAGGCCTCAGCAGAGACATCGGAAGAGGGCCTGAAGAGGCTGAAGATGGCAGGATGGGGCGAGGATGCCAAGGAAAGGTAAGGCATGAGTGTTTGTTATTTTTAATCCCTTTCCCTGGGCCTCCGTTTATTATACTCTGGGGTCTGGCGTAAACACTATGGTTTGGCCATGGTGTAAACGCCACAACAAAAACGGTGGCATTTTACAGTCCCTGCAAAGTGGATGGGTAACCTCTGTGGACTTTCTTTGAAAAGTGTTGCAGGAAATACTGTAATACATTTCTGCCATGGTTTTTCCTGCAGCACTTTTTCGCTGTGGCCTACTACGTAGGGTCTTAGCCTTAATGGGGTTGTCCAGGATAAATTTATATTTTAAACATAAACCCCACATGCCCAGAGCTGTTTTTATACTTTTTAGCTATCGACTAAATGCTCATCTGGCCAACAGCTATTCCTCCTAACTAGATATGTCAAGATTGTGATCAGTTGACTCGCTATCATTCTAGAGTGTTAAAATGTAAGCCAAGAAGACTAGTTGTATTGCCACAATAAGGCATATTTTATATATGTACCATGTGTCATAGACCATCAGGCGCAAAAGATTTGCTAAAATGAATTCACAACTGGGAGCAAAGTTATCAAAGCAAAGTGTAATGGAAGTGGCATTAAGACTGACCATGCAATAGTACATACACTGATTTAAGAGGAATGATCTATATAATATAGAAAATGTGTTTTTAATATGAATTGAATGAATATTAGCAGTATAATATCATCATCAGACACTGTACTGAATTAAAATGTATGATACAGATGTTAGTAGTATGTAACAACATATGTGATGCCTTAGGAAGATGCATGCATACATTAACTCATTAACTAAATCATTCAAGAATTATTTGTCAAAACATGTTTTCATTCATCAAAATGTCAATTACGCATCTGGACATTGTGCCTTTATTTGTATGCAATTTTATTATTAGTCTAACCAATATATATGGTTCTCTTAACTCAACGTCTGTTTGTGATATTGATCTATATTTTCATACTTAAGGCTAAGGCCCCACATAGCGTGGCGCAGCAAAAAAGCACTACGACAAAAACCGCGGTGGCAATGCATCACGAATTTTCCGCAGTGCTTTTCACAGAAAGGAAACCTCTGTGGACTTTCTGCTTCAATTATACCTATAGGGAAACCGCCGGTGTTTCTGTAACTATAATTGTCATGATGCGATTTCAAAACCGTGTCCGCTGCACATATTTTCCAAACCGTGGCATTTACGCCATGTGGGGCCCCGGCCTAAAGGGGTATTCCCATGAAAGACATTTATGGCATATCCACAGAATGTCTGATAGATGCGGGTCCCACCTCAGGCACCTACACCTATTTCTAAAGGGAGCCCCCAAGGTTCCATCCCCTTGCTCTATCTTAGGCTTTACAGCTCTGAGATACACAGTTTCTGTAACTCCCATAGACTTGAATAGGAGTTACAGATTCAGTAAAGAACAGTGAGATACCCCCATTCATTTCTAGCTCAGAGCTACATATTTTTCCATAAAGCCAGCTATTGAAGACTTCACTGTCAGTGAGATCTCGGTCAGGTAAGAGCCAGGGGATGGAACTCGGGGGGTTCATTTTAGAGATAGGTGCAAGTCCCAGAGGTGAAACTCATATATATCAGACATTTATGGCATATCCTGCATATATGCCATAAGTGTCTTTCATGGGAACATCCGTTTAAATAGTAAAACTACTCACACGATCATCAATAATGCCAGGACACTTGCTAAAAGAGACTTTCCATGTAAATGTCAACCTAACTGCATGTAATATATTTCTTAATGCATGTTCATTTTGAAAAACCATGTCATAGTTTTGAAAAATGTAAAAACTTACCCTCTGCAAAAAGAAAGTATTAGAGTACTCCAGTGTCTTTATGAGTAGAATTTAAATAGTATGTATAATCCTATACGTACATGCATATAGTGACTGCGTGTGTTAGATTATTTTATCATTTTGGAAAAGTTATAATTAAAGGGATGGTCCACCTCCAGTGTATTTCTCTACTTGGAAGGTGGTGGAGCTGCTCCCCCCACTGATGTTCAAGATTATCTAGTTAATGTTATTATCATTTCATTCATTCATTGTATTGCATTGTGATAAGTCACACAATTCTCACTTTTGTGCAGTAGCTGTTCCCTTTCCAAAATGGAGCTGCGAAGAGAGGTGAAACAGACGCTATGATGGAAATGTACACAGAAGAGGCACCACACCAGTGTGAGGATGAAGAAGACACAGTGATGCTTGGAGGAGCTGCAGAATAGATAAATTAGTTGATATTTTCCTGCTAGTAGAGTAGATCTTGTGTGTTGGTGGTAACATGCCCTAAATTCAGCACATAAGGATCTATCATGAACAGGCAACCAAAGAGGAAAAGTTGTGACAGGAATGTGGGCATCTAACCTTTAGGCTGGGGCCACATGATGCAAAAACGCTGCGATTTGGCCACAGCAGAAACGCCGTGGCAAAAACCCATACCAGTTTACAATATCTACAAAGTGGATGGGATTCTGGCTAATCCCATCCACACATTGCAGAAAAATATATGTGGCGTTGTGGTTTTTGTAAATTGCAGCATGTCAATTATACCTACAGAAACGCTGGTGTTTTCCGTATAGGTATAATAGGGACAGAAAGACCGCAGAGGAAAACTCTGCGGACTTTCTGTGAAAAGCACTGCGGAAAAAAATGCGATGCGTTTCTGCCACAGTCTTTTCCGCTGTACTTTTTGGCTGCAGCTCGCTTAGTGGGGCCTTAGCCTTAAAGGGCGCAGGGTAGTTTGGGCGTTAATGCTTGACAACTTTTTTCATATTTTCCATCCCCACCTTCCAAAATACATAACTTTTTTTTTATTTTTCTGTTGTCATAGATATGTGAGGGCTTAATCTTTCCATGATGAGTTGTACATTCATTTGACACCATTTTGGGGTACATATAATTTTTTTATTAGCTTTTATTAATCTTATTGTTGCGTCCATGTGAAAACACAATTATTTTTTGCATTTTACTTTTACGGCATTCACTCTACATTAAAAATGGCTTGGCAATTTTTTCCAGTGGACCAGTAAGATTATGGCAATACCATATTTATTTTGGTTTTATGTTTTAACCCTTTTACTTCATAAAACATCATTTTTCGAAACTAAACAATTTGCCTGGAGTCAACATATTCTGATGCCTGAAACTTTTTTACTGTAATGTTCACAGAGCTATGTCAGGGCTCTTTATTTGTGAGAAAAGTTGTAGTTTTTACTGCTACTAATTTTTGGTATGTGTGACTTTTGGATCACTTTTTATTGCAATTTTTGGAGGAGGGAAAGTGACAAATACAAAGTACATACGTACAAATAATTTGTGCATTGTGGTAATTTTTTATTTTGATAATGCTTGAATGCACTTACACATGGGGATACCTAACATGTTTGTTTATTTTATTTTGTTTACATTATGTATTTTTAAAATTAAAAGGTGTTTTTTTCTACTTTTATTTATTTATACGTGCAGTAGAGTAGGTGAGCAACTGCATCCTGCCATGGCAGCCCCTCAGACTGCGGTGGGGGGGGGAAGTCTTTCCCCTTACCCACCCAGATGCTGTGATCACTATTGAGACACAGAGAGTCTCTGTGTTCTATAACTTGATGGTGTTGCAGTCCATTGTCTTAACCTTCCAAAGTTCTACCCCATCCAGCCATATTCTCTGTAGAGTCACATCCTTGTCATTGTGTTACGTGGCCCTATTGATAGTATACATGCTCCGTTCTTTTCTATGGTCAGAATTTGTACACGCCTAATGTACCCTTTAGGTACTCGGTATGATACCATCATGTGTATTTAAAGGGTTGTATAAAACTGCTAATTATTTGTGATAAGAAATGAACTACAATGAACGGTTTCCATTTGGAAAAAACGTTTTTGCCCCCCTCTCTTTGTCTACAGTGTCAATTCTGTCTACTGAAAACAATGTTTTGAGCTACTAACTCTCCATTGTCATGGTTGAAGCAGTATTTTTTAGCCACTTCTTCAGTATGTACCTCTTTGCCACCATCAAGACTAAATGCAATATCGCTGTGCATTACAGTGTGTCTGCTGTTTAACATTCTCACCTGCTTGTTCTACAGGGGTATCACAGTGAAAGATCAGGAACTGTGGTTCCAAGGGCAAAACAATGTGCCGGTTATGCTTTACATATTGTGTCACCCTTCACCAAAAGCCACATATGGATGGACAACCTGCATTCCATGCCACAGATAAGGTAGTGAGATGTCACACTTAGTACATACTGTAATGTGGTTCGCGTTTGTAGGGGTGGGGGGAATATATAGATGGTTTGGTGCACAAGCTCAAAATATATTTCCCTTCAACATTTCAATAAAACCGATGAAATGGCAATTTGTCTTGGATTAATTAAAATAGCTGTCGCCACATGTTTGAGCAGTAAATACAGAAGAGAAACGTGTGTGATTCAGACTGTGACATGCTAGCATCACCTAACATCAGCTGACAACCTCTCAGCTAATAGACAGTAGTGGAAAGTGGGCATCTTACAGTCATGTCATATACAGTATATGGCATGCTGCTGCTTTTATACCTTCTGACACTTGTAGCTGTGGCACTCACAGAGGAGGTCTAAGAGCACTGCCATCCAGTACTCATCTCTCAGCTTGATGCTAATTATACGCTTGTCGCTATGTAAGCAGTGGAGCATACATCCCGCTATGCTTGCCAGTGTGTGCATGGACCCATGGGCCTGCCATGGTTGGTGTTTTTGGCCAGTGTGGTCGTCATCATCTTTATCATCTTGGGTCAACCTCTTCCCCTGGTTTTGCCTGTGACATATCAAGGACCCCTCTGCATCCAAGTCAGAGTCTTCCTCCTCGTCCTCCCAGTTCCTCCACAATAATGACCAAGACCCAGATCCCTATCATCCACCATCAACACAGGGTTATTATGTTGCCTAAGAGGTTGAAATTGTTCCTACTCTTCCATCCCTCGTTGCATGAAAGTAAGTGTTTCCTGTAAGATATACAGGCCAGGCCCAGTACAGTATCTGGAAGATGATGAACCAGAAATTTTCCAGCTTGCAGAGCCAACCGGAGCTACAGCAGGCAACTGATACCCACTGGCTGCACCAGCAGGTACAGTTGTACCTAGAGTTCACTTATATTCTAGCAGATAACTCTGATCCGATGGAATTCTGGGCCAATAGGTTAGAGCAGTCGAAGGAGCTGGCCCCGTTTGCCATGGGAGTTTTATCTTGTTTGGACTCAAGTGTTATGACTGAGAGGGTGTTCAGTGCTGCTGATGGCGTTGTAACAGGGAAAAGGATGAAACTGTCCACCGCTAGCATGGAAAAAATTACTTTTGTCAAAGTGAATCAGGTATGGATCAGTGAGCATCAGTGTCACCGTCTCCTTTCATCATTATTTTCCATTTACTGTATTGTTGCTGTTGCTGCCTACTACTCTTAAACAGCTACCACCACTGCCACCACTCAGCAGACATGTCCTGTGGTCTGGTCTATCATATCATTCCATGCCATACTGCCACTCATGTTGTCACAGCCACCTACACTCAGCTAGAGATGTCCTGCGGCCTGGTCAATCACATTCTGCAATAGCACACTGTTGGAGCCACAGCGTTGGCAATTGGCAAAAAAAATAAAAAATCACATTTGCTTCCATAAAGGGATAACAAGTCATCAAAAAATGTTAATTTTTCTGCAAAAAAAATACTTTTTGCAATATAGTCATCATATGTGTCAGAAAAAAACAAAGGAAGCACCTCACCAATAAAAGGCTATTAATTTTTGGAGTGTTTTAAATATTGAAATGCATAAAAGTAAGTGAAAGCGCAGTATGCAGTTAAACTCAGTATTGTATCCACTGCTTACCATCTGTTTTTCCATAGACATTCATGTTACATAGTTACATAATTACATAGGTAGTACAGTTGAAAAAAGACATATGTCCATCAAGTTCAATCAGGGGATGGAAAAGGGAATGACATTCTATACATTTCCATAAACATCAATGCTATTTTGTTCAAAAAAGACATCTAATACTGTTTGCTGTTGCTGCAGTGACCAGCTACTGGGGTAGGCTATTCCGCAGATTCACAGTCTTTACACTGAAGAAGCCTTGTCGGCTCTTGAGATTAAACCTTTTTTTCTCCAGAGCGAGGGAGTGTCCCCTTGTCTTTTGAGGGAATTATACATGGAACAGCTTTTCCCCATATTTCTTGTATGGGCCATTTATATATTTATACATGTTTATCATGTCTCCCCTAAAAAGCCTCTTCTACAGACTAAACAGATTTAACTTCTTTAGTTCCTCCTCATAACTAAGATCCTCCGTGCATCTCATCAGTTTTTTGGCCCTCCCTTGAACCTTTTCTAAGACATTCTTTCTATGAACTGGTGCCCAGAACTGAACTGCATATTCCAGATGGGGCCGCACCACTGATTTATATAGTGGTAATATTACATACCTATCCTGTGAGTCCATAACCCTTCTAATACATGACAATATTATACTGGCCTTAAAAGCAGCTGATTGACATTGCATGCTTTTATTTAATCTATGATCTGCAGGTACACCCAGGTCCTTCTCCACTAGCTTTACTCCCCCTAGGATATATGTTGCAGGAAGATTATTTTTACCCTGATGTATAACTTTACATTTATCCACATGGAACCTCATTTGCCATGTGGATGCCCAAACACTCAGTCTGTCCAAGTTTGCTTGTAACCTACATACTGTACATCCTCCATAGACTGTACTATACTACACAGCTTGGTGTCATCTGCAAAAATAGAGACAGTGCTATTAATCCCATCTTCTATATCATTAATAAATAAGTTAAATAACAGCGGGTCCAGCACTGAACCCTGGCATACACCACTTATAACAGAGGCCAGTCTGTGGTCATTGACCACAGTTCTCTGGATACAACGATCCTTCAACCAGTTTTCAATCCAATTACAAACTATACTTTCCAAGCCAATAGACTTAATTTTACCTATTAAACGTTTATGAGGGACAGTGTCAAACCCCTTTGCAAAGTCCAGAAGAACTATATCTACAGCCTCCCTTCTGTTCAGGCTTCTACTCACCACTTCATAAAAGCAAATTAGGTTAGTCTGACAGCTTCTGTCATTAGTAAAACCATGCAGTCTGTTACTCATAATATTACATACAGTCACATACCCCTGAATATAGGCACCACAATTAGCCTTTCGCCAGTCCCTTGCCAGTCACTAGAGAATCCCTAAAAATTAAGAATAGGGGTACAGCAACAACTGGACTGAGTGCTTTAAGTACTGATGAGTGTAATCCATCTCGACCCAGAGTTTTGCTCACATTTATTTCGTTTAGCTTGGCTTGGACCATTTTCATGTATATTCAGTTTAGTATATTGGTTCATGTATTACCAGCATTGGTGACACTTAGATCAACTACTATCTGTTCTTCTGTATACACAGACCTAAAGAACCCATTTAGTAGCTCTGCTTTTTCTGGGTTGCATTTAGCTGGATCATCTCAATCACAGGAGGATATTGCATCCGAGAGTGATGTGATCTTGAGTCAGGCTTCTGTGTGTTCCTCCTCCTCCTACATAACACATAATTTACCGCAGAGCCTTTCTGGACTGTCAACCGTGTCTATCTTCACATTGTACACTGACATAGATACCTGGTAGTGATGTGTTAACTGCTAAGCAATCTATTTCTCCTAGTTAGAGCTGTCTTTCTACTCTTTTTGATGAGCTGGATAAGAACAGTAAGCATTGTGTGGAAGCAGAGGAGAAAGACATGATGTTGGTGGTGGTGGAGGTAGTACTGGCAGGGGGTGTGGTACTACTACTAATGGTAGTCGTTCTGAGGATGTGCATGGCCATGATGATGTATTAGAGAAAAGCTGGGAAGATGATAATGATGAAGCCATTTCCGACGATGATTCTCTTGCGAATAGGACCTAGCAACCAGGTCAGGGTGATAAGGTGACATCAGATGAAGAGGGTGGTGGAAGTGGTGATAGTAATTCCAGCCATTGCACTGGCCCAACATTCAAAAAGCCTCCCTGGGGAAGACCTAGGGGAACCTTTCAGGGTGAGGGTGGTTGCACTGGTGGCGGTAGTGGCAGACTTCTTTCTGGTGTTGGCGGTAGCAAGTATATGCTGTCATCTCCCATGTGGAAATTTTTTTGGACTTTGCCAAATGATAAATCCATGACGATGTGCAAGATCTGCAAGCAGAAATTTAGCTGTGGCCGTGCACAAATGTAGGAATGACATCTCTACTTACTTACATGAAAAGGCATCACTCTCTTATTTGGAAAAATAGACTTGACAGTGGCTTTAGCAAGGTTGCTCTCCTACTCCTTCCCATGATCTTCCTGATAGGTAGGCCACATCTACACATAGCACTAGCACATGGACATCGTTATCAACAGTTATCACTAACTGTTTCTCCTCCTCTTCCATGCCAACATCTATAATCCATAAGGGAATCTGTGGCAGGAGACAGCAATATACGCCCAGTTATCCATCAGTTATGCAACTTAACTCGCATCTGACCAAGCTGCTGGCGGTGCAGGTGCTGCCTTACCACTTAGTAGATTCCAATTTGTTTCAACAACTGATGGCATGCGCTCAACCTCAATGGAGAATGGAGGATACTTAGCCACCATTATTTCTCTAGGAAAGCTGTTCCTGCTTTATATGGCCATGTGTTGGAGAATGTGGGCCTTCCTTGGATACGTCAGTCTTGGGAAAGGTGCTTGCCGCTGCCAACACGTAGATCAGCAATTAGGACAAACCCTTATACTCATGCAACGAGAGATGAATGACTGTTAGTCAACATCATCACCCTGTGTTGATGGAGGAGGATGAGGATCCGGGTCAGGGTCACTATGGTAGAGGAACTGGGACTCCTAGACTGGAAGTGGAGGAAGACTCTGCCTTGGATGAAGAGGGGGACCTTGATATGTCACAGGCACAGCCAGGGAAAAAGACTGACCCTTATCTGTTTCAAGAGGAAGATGATGATGATGATGATGACAACCACGCTAGCCAAGAATACCAAGCAATGGCAAGCATGGCAGGCTCTATGATCCGCTGCTTACACAGCAGCATATTATTAGCATCAATCAAAGGGATGAGTACTGGATGGCGGTACTCTTAGATCCTTGCTATAAAACAAAATGGGGGAATTCTTCCATGCTTCCCAAAGGGGAAAAAAATAGGATAGGCTTATACCCAGCTTGTTGCAGTGCTTAGGGAGAGCACTGCAACTGTCAGTTGCATGCGCACCCAGGTGACTTCTACTCACTTCCAGTCCATCTCAGTCAGCACTCCACCCCCTCAGTCAGTGCCACAAGTGTCAGGAGGAGTAAAACCAGTAGCATCAGCAGCCAGGCCCAGTACAGTATCACAGTATCTGGAAGTTGACAAACCAACAACTTTTTCAGCAAGCAGTGCCAACCGGAGCCACAACAGGCAACTGACAACCACCAGCTGTAGCAGTTATACCTAGAGTGCACCAATTGTCCAGCAGATAACTCTGACCCCATGGTATTCTGGCCCAATAGGTTAGAGCAGTGGAAGCAATTGGCCAAATTTGCCATGAGAATTTTATCTTGTCTGGCCTCAAGTGTTATGGCCGAGAGGGTGTTCAGTTATGCTGGTGGCGTTGTAACACCTAAAAGGACAAATGAAAAAGCATGAAAAAATTACTTTTATCAAAGTGAATCAGGCATGGATCCGTGAGACATATTAATCCCCCCTTCAAGGCTAGGTAGATCAATTTATTATCTACGCAGTCTCTTGACTGCCCATATGAAACAAACAAATGGAAATGTGAGCTTGTTAATGTATACATGTCGCAACACAAGGAGTAATGTTTGCAATGGATAGAATGTTTGCTAGGGAATGCTTTACATTTCAGAAGGTGGCATCTATTCAAAAGAGATAACAGCAAACCGGTTCATTTATCTAATTCTCTGGTGATTTTCTTTCAGCGGGGTAAGTGAGTAAGCAAAGTGTGTTGGTTGATTTTTCCTATTTTGATATTTAGATACTTAATACACAACGAGTCCAAGTGGATTCCAAACTCAATTTTTTCCACTCTAACCTAGGGCATGGTGGACCTAGCTTCAGTATCTCACTGTTTTGTATAATCAACCTGTAGCCTGAGAATACTTCAGTGATAGGACCCTATTTTATTAGCAGCAAGTCTGCTTATGTTTCTGCTTTACTCCTGTGTGCTTCATTTTCAATTGTTCAGCCACAGCCTGCTGTCCCAGTAAAGCTATAGCTAATCTTTTCTCTGGTTCTGAAATATGCAGTTGTTTTTAATGTGTTATTCGATATCTGCTTCATGAGTATAATAATTCTGTTGCCCAATAGTCAGCATATAGTTCATAATGTGATCCAGTTGTTCCTGTGGACTCTGCTTCAAAATACCTTGTTCCAAGTCTGTATTTTCCAAGTAAATCTGTTCCAGATATTTGTAGAACTACTGGATACTCATAACTTCATCCTCGTTTACTTCCTTTAGTTTCAGAACTATACTCCCAGTGAGAACCACTGGACACATTCTGACTATGTTTTTGTGCTTCTTTGACCACATTTATTTCTGTGCTCTGACCACAATTCTATCCTTAGGACAGGTCATGAATATGTGTTTGGTTTGATCCAATACACAATCAGTTGTTTGAAGAGGCCTTTTCCTTGATGCTGATGATGTCACTTTCATCAGTTACATGGTACAGCAGCGGCTCATTCCCATTACAATGAATGTAATCGACCTTAAATACCAAACACAGCCTGTACGCAATGTACAGCACTGTGCCTGGTATTCAGTGAAGATACCTCACCCAAACACTGCAGCTTCTTCAACCAGTTGATCAGGGACTGTCCTTGGTGTTGCAGCTCCACTGATCACATATTGACCTATTCTAAGGATAGGACATCAGTATGCAAGTCCAAGGAAACCCCTTTAAATAGTTACGAAACACATGTATTATATGTGAATATTCCAGAAATGTATAAAACATCTGTTATGTCTCCTAACTGTGGTTACACAAAATGTACATTACAGCATATTGTTGCAAGTTCTTATAGATGCCCTAAAAATATATAACTGCCATTACAGGGGACACTGCTTGTTATGTTTTTTGCAAATGTTAAAGTAGAATTATTAGTCCTGTGTGCTTGCTTTGCTCTTTCCAATGTCACGCTTTTTAAAGAGCAATGTCAATTGTGTGTATTTTAGACAATTTATAGACGTCTTGGAGCTATACTGGTTTATTATATTATAAAGTAACATTATATTTGCTTTTATTTCCTGCATTATTTTCAGTGTTCTCATCTATCACTTAATTGAAATATGCTGCCTACTAAAAGTATTTGTTTAATTTCTCTTCAAATTAGTTTTGTTCTTTTAGAAATATCCCAGTTTTACTGTGCATTAGTTTTTATATTGCTACATTTACATGCCACCTTTAATCACTCAAAGTTTGGTCTGAAGCAACCTCCTGTCACAAAAGGTTTTCTAATGTTTAAAAGACTATGACATGCTATGTAGCTGTGTTACAAAGTGAAATAATTAAAGCTTTCTATCTTAGAAGATACACTGTATACTGTAATCTGTATCTTAAAATAACTTGTTATATCAACATTTCCCAGCGTAGTCGTACTAGTCATTAGAGATTTAGGCTTGGTCAACGAGCTTTAAAAAAAATCATTTTTTTCCTATACTATCAAAGTAAGCATAGCAATTACATGAATCAATGATCCATGCATTTACATGAAATGACAGTCTACAATTAATAGAAAAAAATGAAATATTTGGGACAGATTTGCTTAAAATAAATCGCCAAATTTCAACTTCCAGTTTAATGATTTTTATAGATTCAGCCAAGTTCAATAATCTGCATAGCTTTGTTTTATTTTGGCAGTCAGCAACATCTCAGCCAAACTCATTCTCATTGTGCATTGCCTTATTTCACTTAAGGACCACCTCTCAGTAAAGTACAGTATTGTTTTAATTTAGCATTCTTGCTATTTCAGCAGAAACTGTATGTTTCAGCCCCGCTTGAATTGTGCGAAAACCTGCAGCACATAATCATTCCCTGAAGTTATTTCACATATTATATTGCATGCCAAACCATTTAATTCTTGTGGTGAGTTGAAAAGCACTGCAGAATCACGATTCCTGCTGAGGAGATTCTTGTGTCATGGATCAAACATTTTTCCATTTCCATTGCAAAATATCGACTTATTATAAATGTGTTAAATTAACAATTGTAAACAGTTTAATTTTGGTTATAAAACATTTATGTACTTGTGATAACTGCTGTAGGTTTTTTAAATAATGCAACATTTTTGAAATTCTCTAAATTAACCAAATATATTTCAAGCTTTGGGAGATCTATATAATTATATTAATTAAACCTACTCATTATGAATTAACACCTGCTGGGAAAATTTATTAACAAGTTACACTAGTTTTCTGGAATTAAAAAGTTGCAATCCGGGATACAACATTTTAAAATTGCATCTTTGACAAAATTTGTCACAAATTCCATTTTTATGCCACCCTTATTATTTTATTAAAAGGGGGCATAGGGGCATAGTGTGGGTGGGACCATTGGCCCTGTCAGATCTATAATCACTGGGGACTTACCTACCTTGGTTAAAAAGAAAAAAACATATAATTTGTTATAAAATACTTTCACTCCTTCTCTTTAAGTGATATATTAACTTTGGACAATCCCTTTTCGTAGAAAGAGTCACGGAAAAAAGGGAAACCTGGTAATTTCACCACAGAAAAAATTAGGTACTCTATGGTTATCATTGTAATCAATTACAATTTTTTGTACAAAATGCCCTGAATCTTTCAGGGTTATGAGTAAATTACTCTTTAGAGTCAATTATATCTCAGAAATTCCCTTGTGTTAAAAAGGTCATGTCACATCATCACAAAAATGTAGCAGGTTGCATAACATTTTCAACCCCATCTTCACTGACTCTAGTGATACTTTTCTTTTTTTCCTAGCCTTCTTATTTCCCCACAATCCCACATTAGATTTAACACCCAATACTAGTGAACTGTCAAGTGGACAGTCTACACTCAATGTCAAGGAACATTATGTCAACTTTAATAAGGCATTAAAGGGGTTGTCCGGGCTTAAGCTTCGAGACTGATCAGCTGTACAGAGCTGTCTCTGGCACCCATTCTATACACTACACAGCGCTGAAAGCAGAAAGCTCCATCCCCATATAGCAACTGGTCGCCATCACTTTAATTCAGTGCTCATTGAGGCAAGAGGGAGATAAGATGCAGTGATGGTGCCCAGCCACAATACACGGGACAGAGCTTTCTGTTTCTGGCCCTGTATAGTGTAAAAGACAGGCGCCGGATGTGGCTTCATACAGCTGACCAGTCATGAGGATAGGCCATAAATAGCTTAAGCTTGGACAGCTCCTTTAATAAGTAGGTTTTGCTAATTCAGATAACCAATTCCAGTACAGTTAATTCTACATTCTGCAGAATTATAAGGAATAACAGATTTTAAGAGATGAGTTGAACAGAAAACATCGATTCTGGCATCTGATTATGAAGTTTTTTTTCTGTAAAACCAATTAGGTACTGTGGTTAAATGGCATGTGTTATACCTGATTGCTAATGGGGGGGTCGATATCATAAACAAATGTGCATGGTACCCCCTCTCCTGGGGTCATCTGAAGTGATGGAAATGCAAAAAATACGCGAAACGCGTTGAGGTGCATTTCCACGCATACCCGCATACCCTTTTGCTCACTGGGGCTCAAAAGTGTTTCTATAATGGCTACAGGTAATCATCACTATGGTGTATCCATTTATTGGTTTATTTGATATGCTTTCCATATATCATTACTTTATTTTATGTATGATATTTATTATACTCAAACTATATATTTAAGTAGTATATGGATAGTATTTTTTGCATTTCCATATGTATTTTTGATACCTTTTTGTCTATGTGGTATTTAATCACTATTTAAAATCCCCATCTAGACATTTTTCTATGTATGGTCTGCAAACTTCTCTATATGGCATATTAGCTATATAACTTGGGCCATTATATATATACATTCATCTTTATATATCTTCTTTCGAGTCTCTTTATGTGATGCATATGTCCTGTGTTATGTCTTAGTTTTTTGTTTCTGTCACCTATACTATTTTATATTTTATATGTGCTATTTATTGCATTTTTCATTAATAAATATATATTTTATATATAATTTTTTTGAGATTCTTTTGCTTTTTCTTGACTAAATTTCTTTCATGTTGGTACATTCACATCTTTTCCTGCCCCGATTTCACTTTTAAAATGACGGACACCTGATGGACCCCTTTATAGTGGACCAAAACTATGGAGAGGCAGCACTAGTGTGAACCTAGCGTAAGAAAAAACTGCAGATGTGTTAGGCAGTGGACACTCCTTGAGATGGGCAAACCACTGAGGATTTGTTTCCGGTTTTGGTGGTTCAGTCCAAAAATTTGTTTCGGATCAAGTTAAGTTTGTCGCAAACCAGAGCTTAAATTGGCTTCAAACATAGTGTATGCCATTATGATTTAAGGGATCCTAGGACTCTATCTAACACATATATCAATTGGAAAACAGAGTGTAAGCATCGACTACAAACAGCTTGTTTAACCATACATTGCTTAGCCACTTTCTTTTACGTATTTTAAACTTTAAAATAAAAATTAACCTGTTTTCGGGGAAGGTGCTTGCTCATTGTTTTTTTTTTTTTATATACACATAGCGGTTTTATCTAAAAATTAGCCCATTTTGATTTCTTGTAAGTGCAACAGGCTTGTTATTTTGGAGAAAATTTGTGGCTCTGTGTCTGGCTGAAAAGTGATGAAGAAGTGGCTTTCCAAAAAGAGCAGCCAAAAATTATCCCTATGCTATACCAACATGAAGTTGGCATTAGAAGGATCAGTGGAGGGTTTGTTTTTACTTTGTTGTTATTTTCCAATAGTGTGGCATTGACAACTACAGCATTTGAAGAAAAATGTGTGGCACACTGTGTCTGCCAGTTGAAAAGTGACAAAGAATTGACTTTATAAAAAAGCCTCCAAAAATTATCTCTTTATGGGAGCAGATGTGACACCCAAATGGTGTTGGCATTAAAAGAAGAAATGGAACAGGATTTTTTTTTTTTTTTTTTTGACATGGGGACAATTTTTAAAATAATTTTGTTTTTTTACAATGCCACTGTGACACCAACAGTGTGCAGTAGAAGAATGTGATGGACCAGGCCACAGGACATGTCTGCCTGAGTGGTGGCAGTGGTGGTAGCTGTGGCAACATGAGTGGCAGTACAGTATAGAATAATAAGATGGACCAAGCGACAGGAGATGATGTCTGGCTACAGTAACAGGCAGTATCAGTGATACAGTAAATGGAACATGATGTAGGGAGACTGGCAGTGGCAGATCTGTTCAGTTGCATCACTGAATAAAAAAAACAATATTGCCAAAAAAAAAAAAAATTAACAAATTTAGATTTTGTGCTATAGGCTCTACAGCACACTACGTGAGTCAACTTACATTGTTTCCCGTGATAACAGCACTGTTGTATTGATTAACAAAAAACACTTTTTCCAAAAACCCTTAGCAAAATGAGATTTTGCACTAAAGGGACTGACTTTGTCAGTAAAAACAATGTAAGGCTAAGGCCCCACGTGGCGTCCCACAGCAAAAAAGAGCTGCAGGAAAAACCACGACGGGAATGCATCATGGTTCTTCCCGCAGCGCTTTAGACAGAAAGTTTGCAGAGGTTCCCTCTGCGGACTTTCTGTTTCAGTTATACCTATGGGGAAACCGCCGGCGTTTCCGTAGGTATAATTGACATGCTGCAATTTCCAAAAACGCGCCGGTTTGGAAATCGCCACGTGTCCGTAGCGTGGTTTTTAATGCAAAGTGGAGATGGGATTCGCTAGAATGCCATCCACTTTGCTCTGACTGTAAAACGCCGCGGGCAAATCGTGGCGTTTAAGCCAAGTGGGGCCCCAGTCTAAGACACTCTGTGGATACATTCATATCACAGTCCAAAAAGAATCAGTAATAGTGTACCATTAGTAAACTATGATTTTTATGAATAAATCTAACTAAACTGTGCTCCACTAGTACTCCTCCTGTATTTCTCAAGTCCTATTGCAATGTTGTTTCTTTTCCACTAGCATTGTATTAGCACTGCAGCAATTGCATTGGATCATGCAATAGTGATAACACATCTTTCCTCTAGCTTGAGTATCACAAAATGGCTATGTCTTCCTTTGCATCATCCTGTATTCTGATATGACATCAGCCCTGTAGGCTCTCCCCTTACCACTCATGATTGCCTGAGAAGCTGATGCCAGAAGCCCGCCTATGTCCCAGAGACCATGTGAGCCTCTTTCTCCTCTGTAATTTTTACAGCACATTACATGTCGCAGCAGCCATTTTAGTTTCTCCAAGACAAATCGAAAAAGCTTTGGTTCATCAAAAACTGAAACTCTAGGAAAAATTTGGGTTGAAACCATTTAATTATGGATTGGTTTGCTCATCCCAGACATTACCCCCTTTTACAAACTAAAGCTTGAAGTGTGTAACTTAAGTAAGTTTCCTCTTAGAATAGACTTGTGGACTTGTTTATTGCATTTATTACATTTTCTCTGAATTATGTTTATTGCACAACTTGTATGTACATGTCCTGCTGATGTTAATGTGCCTATGGCAGTGTGTAATAGAAGTATATAACAACAAGTCTGGGAGCCTTCAATAGGCTCCCAGCTGCCATGGCAACTGATCACTGCCCTCCGATGACATTCTGGAAGGTGGTGATTAGAGATTTAGAGATGAGCGAATCAAAGCTGACGAAGTGGAATTCGATCCGAATTTCAGGAAATATTCGATTCACATCGAATCCGGATTTCCTCACACTGAGTGGCAATGAATCGCATTTTTTCATAAAATGGCTGCTGCATGTTAGGACATGGGGCAAGGAACTCTGGGCACACGGGATCAACCACAATGCCATGTGTGCAGCCAATCAGCAGCCAGCCAGCCCCATGTCACAGCCCTTTAACCCCTTTGCAATCACCCCCTGGGTGTTATCTGTAACTGACAGCTGTTGCTTGCTACCCCTGCGGCGGAGGGTGCCAATATGCATCTTCTGCAGCCTGGGGTCTGGCCAGTGACCCCGGACTGCTAGTAGCCCCCAGTACCTGGTTGATCCTGCCCAGAAGTGAGGAAGTCAGCCTATGCGTCTGCATAGGCTGACTTCCTCTGTAGACTGCAATACACGTGTACTGCAGTCTATAGTGCTGAACCAGCGATCAGTGCATCGCTGGTTCAGGTCCTCCAGTGGGACATCACTAAAAACCACTGCAAGTCACAGTGTTCTACTCCACTATACAGCCTCTCTGCAGGCAGGAAATAACTGTTTTTTAACGCGATTTGCTGCAAATTAATTTGGATTGAATCGAATCGTATCGGAAAATTCGGTGAAGCTGCCAAATCAAATTTTTGAAAAATTCGCTCATCTCTAGTGGTGATCATTAAAATTGGCAGTTCCGATGGCGCCTGCACAGTTTAGATGCTGCGGTCATGTTTTGCCTTAGCAGCATCTAAAGCATTCAGATGCCGACACCGATCAGTGTCAGCACCAATTGCAGCTGTTAGCAGCGGGTGCTGGAAGCCAGCTGCCCTGTTAACCAATTGGCTTTTGTAACAAGTTGTGCAGTGACTGTGCCCATGGCCATTACAAATGTACACAATCTTTTTAACCTGAATATGTGTTTAAATTGTATTTAATATAGCATTCTCCAGGAACATTATGGTTGTGGTCAATGGGGGTACAATCAGAAACTGGCCCAGAAGAGTAGGGGGCCCACAGTCAGCAAGGGGCCCAAATATTATGACAGTGTTTGGAGAAAGACTGATAACACAACCACTGTTTCCATTGCAATAACAGTTCAGTAGCAGAAGCAGAGAGCGGCACTCATCTCTGCTGCCTGTACAGTAGTACATACATACGGTACCTGTACTTGCATAGCTACCACAATGCATTCGCAAGTATAAACATTAAACAGTGCAGGCAGCAGGAATGAGTGCTGATCTCTGATTTTGCTCCTGAACTGTTGTTACAAGAGAGATAGCGGTTGGTTTATTAGTCTTTCCCCAACTGCTGTTATCAGGACTACCCCCAGGGCTGTACAAGTTGTCAAGGATCTCAGACTCAGACAGGGATCAGGGGTCTTAAAAAGGAGCCCATACTAACCTGTTGTCTCCTGCTAAATAGTCACTACATGTAACCCATACAGCTTAGTTTTTATAAACTAGTTCTCTCTTTTCCCTCCCTGGGGACCCACCAAATAGGTTGTACTAGCTGTGAGGGAGACCAACGGGCACCCACCATTTCACTGTATGGGGCCCAGATATTTCAAGTGCTGACAATGGCTCTCGTGATGCACAAGGAAGATGAGAAAGCTTCTTAGCCACAGGTTCCCTGAACCATCATTATCAGATGGACCAGTCTACCCAACCCGCAACCCACTTGCTCTATGTATGAAGAAATGGCTGCTTGTATGCACAGAGGCACTGTGACCAATATGGGTCCCATGAGACTCTAGTTACGCCACTGGCATTCACATATACTGTATACTGTATATTAAGAGAGTGTGATAACATTATTAACTTCAATAAATCACTTAGGTGGTAAAATCTAGAATGTCAATAAAATTATAGAATTATAAATAAGAGTATCAACTTGAATGTTTCTCTATGTAAGCAATACAGTACACACCAAAAGTTTGGACACACCTTCTCATTCCAAGAGTTTTCTGTATTTTCATAACTATAAAAATTGTAAATTCACACTGAAGGCATCAAAACTATGAATTAACACATGTGGAATTATATACTTAACAAAAAAGTGTGAAACAACTGAAAATATGTCTTATATTCTAGGTTCTTCAAAGTAGCCACCTTTTGCTTTGATTACTGCTTTGCAAACTCTTGGCATTCTCTTGATGAGCTTCAAGAGGTAGTCACCTGAAATGGTCTTCTAACAGTCTTGAAGGAGTTCCCAGAGATGCTTAGCACTTGTTGGCCCTTTTGCCTTCACTCTGCGGTCCAGCTCACCCCAAATCATCTCGATTGGGTTCAGGCCTGGTGACTGTGGAGGCCAGGTCATCTGGCGTAGCACCCCATCACTCTCCTTCTTGGTCAAATAGCCCTTACACAGTCTGGAGGTGTGTTTGGGGTCATTATCCTGTTGAAAAATAAATGATGGTCCAACTAAACGCAAACCGGATGGAATAGCATGCTGCTGCAAGATGCTGTGGTAACCATGCTGGTTCAGTATTCCTTCAATTTTGAATAAATCCCCAACAGTGTCACCAGCAAAGCACCCCCACACCATCACACCTTCTCCTCCATGCTTCACGGTGGGAACCAGGCATGTAGAGTCCACTCGTTCACCTTTTCTGCGTCGCACAAAGACACGGTGGTTGGAACCAAAGATCTCAAATTTGGACTCATCAGACCAAAGCACAGATTTCCACAGGTCTAATGTCCATTCCTTGTGTTCTTTAGCCCAAACAAGTCTCTTGTGCTTGTTGCCTGTCCCTAGCAGTGGTTTCCTAGCAGCTATTTTACCATGAAGGCCTGCTGCACACAGTCTCATCTTAACAGTTGTTGTAGAAATGAGTCTGCTGCTAGAACTCTGTGTGGCATTGACCTGGTCTCTAATCTGAGCTGCTGTTAACCTGCGATTTCTGAGGCTGGTGACTCGGATGAACTTATCCTCTGCAGCAGAGGTGACTCTTGGTCTTCCTTTCCTGGGGTGGTCCTCATGTGAGCCAGTTTCTTTGTAGCGCTTGATGGTTTTGGCCACTGCACTTGGGGACACTTTCAAAGTTTTCCCATTTTTTTGGACTGACTGACCTTCATTTTTTAAAGTAATGATGGCCACTCGTTTTTCTTTACTTCGCTACTTTTTTCTTGCCATAATGCAAATTCTAACGCTCCATTCAGTAGGACTATCAGCTGTGTATCCACCTGACTTCTGAACAACACAACTGATGGTCCCAACCCCATTTATAAGGCAAGAAATCCCACTTATTAAACCTCACAGGGCACACCTGTGAAGTGAAAACCATTTCAGGTGACTACCTCTTGAAGCTCATCAAGAGAATGCCAAGAGTGTGCAAAGCAGTAATCAAAGCAAAAGGTGGCTACTTTGAAGAACCTAGAATATAAGACATATTTTCAGTTGTTTCACACTTTTTTGTTAAGTATATAATTCCACATGTGTTAATTCATAGTTTTGATGCCTTCAGTGTGAATCTACAATTTTTATAGTCATGAAAATACAGAAAACTCTTGGAATGAGAAGGTGTGTCCAAACTTTTGGTCTGTTCTGTATGTAAAAAGTATACAATATTTACAGAGAAATTTTGGCTAATTAAAATCTGTATCCATGGATAAACTCCATAATTTCTACATGACTAAATAATACACATAATAATAGTAATCCATCCACAAAAATTCTTGATCACAATGCTCTAATTAATTTCCAACCTTAATATGAAAACTTTCGGAATATGCTTAATGATAATTATAATCCTAGTTATGCATTGGTAACATACAGTACATATTCTAATTTGCAGACAAATATATAATAGTGAAAGACCTCATTTAATGGTTAAATGAATATAATTTTTGGAAAATAGGGAGAGAAAGAGATCCATTTATTTTACAGTATTTTTGTGCTAACGAGAAAATGTACTTTTGAATATATGATGTAAAAATAGATAATGTCAAAACATACCTACACAAAAATAGAAAAGAAAAAAGTCACTGGCATTCAGCATTCATCAGGTGGTGAAAGGCATACATTACATTACCACCAGGTTTTCATTTGTAATGTTGGTAAAACAATAGATCTCCAGGGATGTATGGATATCTGACAATTCCAGCAGTTGGTGTCTTGCCTGGCATTTGAGCCATGTTAACCAAAAATGCCCACACAGAGATGTAACTTGAAACTCTTTGTGTCGTTTAGAATAGTTGTACAGTCATGGTCAAAAGTTTTGAGAATGATACAAATATTAATTTTTACAAAGTCTACTGCTTCAGTTTTTCTAATGGCAATTTGCATATACTCCAGAATGTTATAAAGAGTGATCAGCTTAACAGCAATTACTTGCAAAGTCAATATTTGCCTAGAAAATGAACTTTATCCCCCAAAACACATTTCAACATCATTGCAGCCCTGCCTTAAAAGGACCACCTAACATCGTTTCAGAGATTGCTCCATTAACACAGGTGTGGGTGTTGATGAGGACAGGGCTGGAGATCAATCTGTCATGATTAAGTAAGAATGACACCACTGGACACTTTAAAAGGAGGCTGGTGCATGCCATCATTGTTTCTCTTCTGTTAACCATGGTTATCTCTAAAGAAACACGTGCAGTCATCATTGCACTGCACAAAAATGGCCTAACTGGGAAGAGTATTGCAGCTAGAAAGATTGCACCTCAGTCAACAATCTATCGCATCATCAAGAACTTCAAGGAGAGAGGTTCCATTGGTGCCAAAAAGGCTCCAGGGCGCCCAAGAAAGACCAGCAAGCGGCAGGACCGTCTCTTAAAAGTGTTTCAGCTGCGGGATCGGGCTACCAGCAGTGCAGAGCTTGCTGAGGAATGGCAGCAGGCAGGTGTGAGTGCATCTGCACGCACTGTGAGGCGGAGACTCTTGGAGCAAGGCCTGGTCTCAAGGAGGGCAGCAAAGAAGCCACTTCTCTCCAGAAAAAACATCAGGGACAGACTGATATTCTGCAAAAGGTACAGGGAGTGGACTGCTGAGGACTGGGGTAAAGTCATTTTCTCTGATGAATCCCCTTTTCGATTGTTTGGAACATCTGGAAAACAGCTTATTCGGAGAAGAAGAGGTGAGCGCTACCACCAGTCTTGTCTCATGCCAACTGTAAAGCATCCTGAAACCATTCATGTGTGGGGTTGCTTCTCAGCCAAGGGAATCGGCTCTCTCACAGTCTTGCCTAAAAACACAGCCATGAATAAAGAATGGTACCAGAATGTCCTCCAAGAGCAACTTCTCCCAACCGTCCAAGAGCAGTTTGGCGCTCAACAATGCCTTTTCCAGCATGATGGAGCACCTTGCCATAAAGCAAAGGTGATAACTAAATGGCTCAGGGAACAAAACAGAGATTTTGGGTCCATGGCCTGGAAACTCCCCAGATCTTAATCCCATTGAGAACTTGTGGTCAATCATCAAGAGACGGGTGGACAAACAAAAACCAACAAATTCAGAGAAAATTAAAGCATTGATTCTGCAAGAATGGACTGCTATCAGTCAGGATTTGGTCCAGAAGTTGATTGAGAGCATGCCAGGGAGAATTGCAGAGGTCCTGAAGAAGAAGGGTCAACACTGCAAATATTGACTTGCTGCATTAACTCATTCTAATTGTCAATATAAGCTTCTGTTATTCATAATATGAATGCAATTATATTTCTGTATGTGATAAAAACATCTGACAAACACACATAAAAACCAGACGGCAGCAGATCATGTGAAAAGATAATATTTGTGTCATTCTCAAAACTTTTGGCCATGACTGTACAGTATATTTTATGGGGCTGAGTGACCTTTGAGTCCCCTCAGGGTCCAGGGCCCAGTAGCGACTGCTACCTCTGCAGCTAAGCCCCTGGGTCCCCCTTATGAATACTTAATATCTTATTAGGGAAAGTGGCATATTTCAGCAGTGTAGCTCCCCTTTCCTTGTCTGCATACCCTCATTCCATGTTTAAAGACCACTTCAGTCACTAAAAAAAGTATTTCTTCAGTATAACAGTATCTGAAGATGAAAAGGAGAGGGAGGGGGAAGGGGTAGGTGGTAGATGTATGATGGGACAAATGACATTGTGCAGCTCTCCAGCATCTTACCAGTAAGCAGGCCCACCATTAGTGAGGGCAAGCTGGACAATTTCCCTGGTCTCCTTCCCCTAAGGAATCTCCTGACAGTGGTGTAAGATAGCTTGCAGGGTGTCTGATGGTGGTGGTAGTTCCTGCGGGGCACATCCTAATGAAAATAGTAAGCTTCACTGAACCTTATGGTGGTTGGAATGCCCATGTTGGGTGCAAGACTAAGGAGACATGATTTTGCAAACAAGGTAATTCATGGTCACTAAAAGTACAAATTTTCTGTAATACCCAGACTGCAGGATGCAGATTCAAAAAGGTTTTGCCCTGTCTGACCTGAAACAATAATGGAGAGTATCCAAAAAAAGTGAGGTATGGAGACCGCGCTTCGCTAAGAATGCTTTTTATTAAACTCAATTACACAACGCGTTTCGAGGAATGAGTCCTCTTTATCAAGTGTACTATGAACAGCTTAAAGCTATGGGCTGAAAGAGCTGAAGTGTACACTCGCAGCTCGCACATACTGTGACATATACTGGACAAGTCCACAATACCATTTGTGATCACACGGAAACTATATAAGGTGAGAGTACATCGATACTGGTGTCACCATGCACAAGAGTGTTACCATATGAACTGACCAATTGAGGGGACATTGGTTCACACCAAACCCTGTCGGTTGCACATTCACATACTGTATACCCACACTCTGTGCTCACCTACCTACTCTCAACCTTTATTAGTGGGCACGTCCTGGTCACCCTGTACAAACTACTTTCATAACACAATTTATATTGTGTAATATATTACTATCATACGATAATTTTTAAAAAAAACAGTATTACCCTATGTGCCGCTCGGCGTTGTTTGTTTTTTTTTTTTTGTCTTTCTACTAAAGCGCATTGACCTGAAACAATAGGCATGGTTGTAACTATGAGGTGTATATAACTTTACCCATACAAACATATCTTGCACACATTCCATCACAAAATGAGTAGGGATAAAGCCCATCTCCTGTTACTGTAGAACAACACCAAGACTGTCTTTTAGCTTTCATATAACTTATACAAATGACCAAAAAAAAACATCTTCAAATTAGGTGAATCTAAAAAGGACTAAACTTCACAGACCTTTACTAAGTATAAATTTTTGTGAACCTGTAACTCATTTAATGTTTAATAAGAAAGAGATAGGAGGGAGATATAAAATGGATACTGATGTGCTAATTTACGCTAGGTTCACACCTGCACTTGGTTTTCCGTTCTTCGGGTCTGCTTCGGTCTATTGAGATCGAACTGTATCGAGCCATATCTGCTGCATCACTATATATCTAAAGTAGGTGGCAAAGGTAGTTAAAATCTTGATGTACAGTTATTTTGTCCTTAAGCATAATTTATACAGAAACAGTTTTTTTTTTCTCTAAACTCATAAATAAAATTTCCCAAAAGAATTGCTAAATGCTCCTAGGATGTAATCTCTTCAGACACAGGCGTTTACAACTTTAATCACGGTTATCAATTGTTCATGAGTTCTTGGTATGAGACATCTTATGTTTAAGTCATAGTAATTGCTGCCTCCTAGGGTGACAATGTATTAATATTATTTTGTTTTACTTCAGTTCACTAATTTCTATTAATATATTGGATTTCCCTGCAGTGAAAAACTGTTTTCATCAGCCTCTGTTATCAAGAACAAAGTACAAAGTTCTGTCATCATAAATAACTAGAAATGTGTGTATAAATTTTAAATGAATAAAGAATTTCAGCTACAATTTCTATCACAGTAATGTGGAAATATATTTTACTTTAACTTATCAATCACATTAATTAGTGGACAACCAAGGAATATATATTTGCTAGAGATTATTATTAAAAGCCCTATTAGTAATAGGACAGGGACAGAGGCATAGCTAGAGGTTCAGCACAATGGAGCAAACATATCCCCCCAACCCAAATATACCAATATTACCACCATTCATCATATAGTGGTAGATAACGGCTCTGCAGAATTTATGTGAATACAATGCAGAACAAATGTAGTTACTTACAGGTGATGCCTCTGACTATAATCGTTCACATTTCCTGTCTCTTCCATTTGGACCGGACTGCCATGACCACTTCGCACAGCTGTAAATTGTGCAACACATATCTTTGGTTTCTCCCTTTTCCTGACAACCGACCCAAAGTGTCCTTACCTTCACAAAGTCCCTGCTACCCCAGTTATAAAATATATAATAGAAAAACCCTGGGGGAATGAATAATACCCCCATGTGTGCAGCAACCCGATGGAAGGAACCGGAGAATGGGAGTAGTAGTTAAGATGGTGATGGTTTCCTCCCACATTTCAAAGACATACTAATAGGGAATGTAGATTGTGAGCCCTATATGGGACAGTGACTGTCAATGTCTGTAAAGCGCTGCGGAATATGATGGCACTATATAAGTAAGCATAATAAATAATAATAAAAATGATGTCATGGGTAAGCCAAAGACACTCAACCAACTCCTTCAGCCCACCTCACAGGCCGTAGAGGGTGTCCTGCGATGTACCTGATGGTGGTGGTAGTTTTCCCACGGGGAATACCAGTTGAAGAGAGGTCCTCTTTTACTCTTAGTCATGTGATGGTGTTCGGAAGGGTCCTGATGGTAAGAGCAAGAACGACTCAAGAGACAGTAGTGCAATGGCGGAAGTTACACAGTAGCAGGCAAGGGGTATGATTCTGAGCTCTCACACTGGCTGCCTCTGATTGGAGCTGTAAATCACACACCCCTGCCTGACATTGCCCTTCTGATATTACAGAGCTTACAGTAAATAGCACATCAAGCACCAAAACTACCTGCGCTTGTTGCTCAGGAACAGTAAAGGCTAGAGAGAAAATTCCAACTATGCTGGAATCAGTAGAGCAGCACCTATTAACAGATGCTAAGAACTGGAATTGGTGGAGGTGGTGAAAGATCCTCTTTAAATAGTGTTTTTACTAAAGGCATCCTGGCAATCAGGTTCATCCCATCCTGGCAATCAGGTTCATCCTTTCTAAACTATGAAAGCGTGAAACGCTGACAAGGTCCATGATAACAGAAAACTTTGTTTTACTTGAAAATGCTGTGGCATTTTACTGAAAACTTTATCTGAAAATCAGCCAGAAACAGAAAGATGAGTCCACAGCTGGATTTCTTCCTTCCCTGCTTGGCTTTGCATACACGAAGAGATCTGTCAATCATGTGAGAAAATGGAACAAAGTTCAGTACTCTGCCACTACTAAAAGTACTACATCAAAAAGTGTAGAAGAAAGCGAGGGGGCACTCACCAAGACAAGTCTTAAAATGAAAATATCTTTATTCCATAATTTCCAAGTAAAAACACCATGTTGCAGGTTGGGAGAGAGACAAATGCATACAATGCATAAGTCAATGTCCGTTTTGTGCTAAAAAGCACTTTCTCAAGCCTCACATGTACCCAGATGAACTAACCAATCAGTGTATATATAGAAAAGCCTCTGCAAAAGTCATCCAATAGAATGGGGCATGTGGGGGGCGGGGAGGGGACACACCAAGCAGACTTGTGTCCTCTCCCCCCCCCCCGACAATAGCCCTGCCCATCTCCAACCTGAAAGAGAACAGATTTCTCCCCATAGAGGCCATGCATTCATACAGGCCACTTCATTACATTCTTACAGACTAAGTATCGAACCTGAAGGAGAACTGCAGGCTTTCATTACATTCTTACAGACTAAGTGTCGGACCTGAAGGAGAACTGCAGGCTTTCATTAAATGTTGGACCTGAAGGAGAACTGCAGGCTTTCATTACATTCTTACAAGGAAGTCATTACTCTCTGGACTAGCTAGGGCATACCTTTAGAACTCCGCCTACAGTGTTCTCATTGGTAGACTCCTGTTATTAAAAAGCTCAATGTATCCCACATCCCATATATCTAAATTAGACTAAGTGTTGAACCTGAAAGAAAACTGCAAGTTTTTACTGTATCCCCACAGGGGAATCTCTCCTCTCTGGACAAACCAAAGCATATCTTCAAACGTCAGCCTACAGTGTTTTTATTAATCAGGGGAGCACATTCCCGCTATTAAAACGCTCAATGTGTCCTATCTCCTAAAAAATAGAACCTAGGGCATACAAATTGTCGTTTCCAACAGTCCACAAAATAGAAAAAAGGGATAAATGCACTATTATGAATACATTTAGAAAAGAAACGGGAGATGACAACATGTGGGAGAGATAATCATATACACATCCAGATAAACATTGATAACAGTGTATACAATATTTTAAAGCTTTTTATGTAATTCAAATAATGTTTTTAATCAAATATAAAAGAGAGTTAAGGAAATCTATTCTTTGATCCAAAAAAGGGGGGGAAAATACTTTTTACTTAATAGGAAGTTATAAAAATACACTCATATAATTTCTGTCGTTTAGACCCAATGGTCCTAACGCATTGGTCCTAATTATCCATCTCGCTTCTTTTTGGAGTAAAAGTTTGTGTCTATGTCCTCCATGCAGCTAGCATCTCCATTATGATCATTTTTAATATGTTGAATTAAGCAAGGTGAACCTTCTCCTGAAGCTATAGATTTCATATGTTCACAAAAGCTTACATATAGTTGTCTAATTGTCTTGCCTATATAATAAAATCCGCAAGGGCAGAAAATAACATAGACAACAAATTTTGTTTTACAGATTATCAATTGTCGTACATTATACTGAACATCTCCAAATCTCAAAAGTTTCACATTAAAATTTTGCACACAATAGGCACAGTTGTTACAGTGGGGAAAAAAAGTATTTAGTCAGCCACCAATTGTGCAAGTTCTCCCACTTAAAAAGATGAGAGGCCTGTAATTGACATCATAGGTAGACTTCAACTATGAGAGACAAAATGAGAAAACATATCTAGAAAATCACATTGTCTGATTTTTAAAGAATTTATTTGCAAATTATGGTGGAAAATAAGTATTTGGTCAATGACAAAAGTTCATCTCAATACTTTGTTATATATCCTTGGCAATGACAAAGGTCAAACATTTTCTGTAAGTCTTCACGAGGTTGGCACACACTGTTGCTGGTACGTTGGCCCATTCCTCCATGCAGATCTCCTCTAGAGCAGTGATTTTTGGGGCTGTCGCTGGGCAACACAGACTTTCAACTCCCTCCAAAGGTTTTCTATGGGGTTGAGATCTGGAGACTGGCTAGGCCACTCCAGGACCTTGAAATGCTTCTTACGAAGCCACTCCTTCGTTGCCCTGGCAGTGTACTTAGGATCATTGTCATGCTGAAAGACCCAGCCACGTTTCATCTTTAATGCCCTTGTTGATGGAAGGAAGTTTGCACTCAAAATCTCACGATACATGGCCCCATTCATTCTTTCATGTACACGGATCAGTCGTCCTGGTCCCTTTACAGAGAAACAGCCCCAAAGCATGATGTTGCTGCCCCAATGCTTCACAGTAGGTATGGTGCTCTTTGGATGCAACTCAGCATTCACTCTGCTCCAAACACGACGAGTTGTGTTTCTACCAAACAGTTCTACTTTGGTTTCATCTGACCATATGACTTTCTCCCAATACTCTTATGGAACATCCAAATGCTCTCCAGCAAACTTCAGACGGGCCCAGATATGTACTGGCTTAAGCAGGGGGACACGTCTGGCACTGCAGGATCTGAGTCCCTCGTGGCGTAGTGTGTTACTGACGGTAGCCTTTGTTACATTAGTCCCAGCTTTCTGCAGGTCATTCACTAGGTCCCCCCGTGTGGTTCTGGGATTTTTGCTCACCGTTCTTGTGATCATTTTGACCCCACGGGGTGAGATCTTGTGTGGAGCCCCTGATCGAGGGAGATATCAGTAGTCTTCTATGTCTTCCATTTTCTAATTATTACAGTCGATTTCTTCACACCAAGCTGCTTGCCTATTGCAGATTCAGTCTTCCCAGCCTGGTGCCATGTCTACAATTTAGTTTCTGGTGTCCTACCACAGCTCTTTGGTCTTCACCATAGTGGAGTTTGGAGTGTGACTGTTTGAGGTTGTGGACAGGTTATAAATTGTTATACTGATAACAATTTCAAACAGGTGCCATTATTACAGGTAATGAGTGGAGGACAGAAGAGCCTCTTAAAGAAGAAGTTACAGGTCTGTGAGAGCCAGAAATCTTGCTTGTTTGTAGGTGACCAAATACATATTTTCCACCATAATGTAACGTCTCTGCCTTTTCAGGTCTCTGCACCACCCTCCGCCCGCATGCGGCGGCACAGGAGGCGTGCTCAGTTTGATTCCTTGTTTAAGTTTCTTGTTGCTCAGTCTGAACATTGTCCTAGAATATGTAATTGATTTTCTGCCACACCAGTCTCTAGCACCTTGTTTCTTTCGGCTTCTCAATAGTTAATCTCAGCCTTGCCTGTGTGATTGACAGCCAGTCTATCAATCCAGTCTGAGGCAGGTCCTGACTTTCTATAAACAGGTTGTCAGCCATCACATGGTTGCTGGCTATTGATACTGTCTTGTGACTTGTCCATGCTAGCTCCTTTTCTGCTATTCCCTGTATTCCTATTTCTGACCTCTGGCTCTGTTTTTAACTATTCTCTTGGATTGTGATTTTTGTACTGCATTGCTCAACTGTTACCGACCCCTTGGCTAGCTGACCTCTCTTTGTCATGTTTGTCCTGTCTGCGTTCTGTGTTGTCACCTATACTAGGAAGGGACTGTCGACTGGTTGCTGGCTGTCGCCTAGGACAAATCGGGCAAGTTAGCCAGGGACAGTGGGGGGTTTCAGCTTTAGGGCTCACTGTCTTGTTGTGCCCCTCCCCCCAGGGTTCTGCAGCAGCACAATTTGCAGCAGCATAATTTGCAAATAAATTCTTAAAAAATCAGACAATGTGATTATCTAGATATGTTTTCTCATTTTGTCTCTCATAGTTGAGGTCTACCTATGATGTCAATTACAGGCCTCTCTCATCTTTTTAAGTGGGAGAACTTGCACAATTGGTGGCTGACTAAATACTTTTTTCCCCACTGTACATCTAAAATTGCCTTTTGGAGTGCTTTTATTTAACCATATTTTTCTTTTTTAATAAATTTGCAAAAATATCTACATATTTGTTTTTTTTTCTGTCAAGATGGGGTGCTGAGTGTACATTAATGAGAAATAAAATGAACTTTTTTGCTTTTAGCAAATGGCTGCAATGAACAAATGAATTTTTTCTATTGCTTCTATGTCTCTATGGGATTCTTGTATATAGACTCTCCACATCAATAGACACTAATTTTGTATCTTTCTCCCAAAAAAACTCCATTTAAGTTTTTTAAAAAATCGTTTGTGTCTTTTTATTCTCCTATTGAGACATTAGATTTTTCTTTATTATATATTAGAGCTTTAATATCTTTCATTACTTGTTTGTAGAACAAATCTATATTGCCTCCCCGTTGTATGGGAGGGTTAAAGGTCGAAGCAACTCTGCCAATGAAGGATTCAAATTCATTATGTACTTCTGCTTTTTCTGACCATTCGAGTAAATTTAAAAGACATTCCTTCTCTTTTTCTTCAAAAGTATCTGTTACAAAAAGCCTAAAGGACCTATTTTACAAGGGGTTTCACCAACTCTTTTATGTGTTTCTGTCGTGTTTTTTTGAGAAAAATGTTTATAGCGGTTTATTTTTCTAACACTCTTAAATAAATCAATTTCAAAATCTACGTCAAAATCTGCAACTAAACCGAAGTTTAGCCGTTTTGCCAATATTGATAGACAGTCATTTTAAATGCACATCAGTTAGATTCACTACTAAAGCTGGATCAAAATTCAATTTCTCCACGAGACTTGTTTGCTCTTCTGATTTGGTCTGTTTCCTTAGCCGTCCCCTTCTTGTGCTCGATCTAAAGGGATTTTTTGGTCTTGAATTATTTTTCTTCGGGGGA
Organism: Leptodactylus fallax; assembly: GCA_947044405.1. Taxonomy (NCBI): domain Eukaryota; kingdom Metazoa; phylum Chordata; class Amphibia; order Anura; family Leptodactylidae; genus Leptodactylus; species Leptodactylus fallax. Next base: position 8,788,560 of record CAMRHE010000021.1, read on the forward strand.
AAGGAGTAGCTGTCTGTTCGTCTGATACACTTGACTCCGTATCTGTAGTCCAATATTCTTTGGTTTGTGGTCTTCCAATCTTATTCCGCATTTTCCTTTTTTGTTGTTTTCGTTCATTCCACTCAAAGACTTTCCCTGTTTCAAAATCGTGTTTGTCATGTAGAAAGTTATCTCTTTAACGTTCCTTTATTTCAGCTTGAACTGGAACCAAGCATTTTTCTAGCTTTTTTGAGGTGTTCTGAAATTGTTCTGTTAGTCTTTTCCTTAATTCAGTTTTTGCTTTACATAGATCTGATGTTACTTTTTCATATTCTCTTTCATTTCTTCACAAGACTAGTCTCATAATCTTAAAAAAGTGCTCTAGATGTAATCTTTTCCATTCTTCCATGAATATAGGATCTTCTTGAAAAATAGATGGTTCCAGACGTGTAACTTGAGGGGTTGCTGAGGGTGCAGTCGCACTGGGGCCTAGGAGCCTTAGGGGGCCCATAAGCATTGGCATCAGTACGAGATTGCAGCTTCCACCTGGCCCATAACCCAAGGAGATCCACAGATTACCCTAACCACACTAAGGTTGATTAAACTCCTTAGCACCTGTAACCATCACTATCAAGAATTCGCTGTAGGGATGAGGTAGGGGGCCCCGGACAAAAGATTGCACCAGGGCCCACAAGACTTTAGTTATGCCACTGGATGGTTCTCTGTACATACAAAGTACTCTTGGGACTCTATTACTTGCACTGTATAATTGCAAATAATTTATTGTCCAGAAGAGCCAAATTTCCTTTTCTGCTAAGGCAAATACCTTTTGTTCCAAAGTTTTGGTGTAGGACTTGCAGTTAACTCCATTATTTGTGCTGTATTTTCCATTAGAAATAGAGTCTTTATTTCAAAGTTTCAAGGACTCTAGAACATCCATAACTTATTTATTGGAAAAAAGCGTGCTCTACCTAGAAAAAACTTTCAATATTGAAATATAATACTCAGAAGAGAGTATGCCCTGGTTTGTCCAGAGCGTAGAGATTCCCCTGTGGTGATACAGTAAAAACCTGCAGTTTTCTTTCAGGTCTGACACTTAGTCTAATTTATATATATGGGATTTGGGATACATTGAGTGTTTTAATAACGGGAGTCTGCTCCTTCAACCAATGTGAACACTGTAAGAGGAGTTCTAAAGATATGCCCTGGTTAGTCCAGAGCATAATGACTTCCTTGTAAGAATGTAATGAAAGACTGCAGTTCTCCTTCAGGTCCGATGCTTAGTCTCTAAGGATGTAATGAAGTGGCCTATATGAATGTATGGCCTCTATGGGGAGAAATCAGTTCTCTCTCAGGTCAGAGGTGGGTGGGACTATTGCTGGGGGCGGGGAGGGGACACAAGCCAGCTTGGTGGGTGCGTCCCCCCCCACATACCCTGTTCTATTGGATGACATTTGGGGAGAGTTCTCTATATATATAATGATTGGTTAGTCCATCTGGGTACGAGGCTTGAGAAAGCGATTTTTAGCGCAAAACGGACGTCGCCTTATGCCTTGTATGCATTTGCTTCTCTCCCAACCTGTAACATGGTGTTTTTACTTGGAAATGACAGAATAAAGATATTTTCATTTTAAAACTCATCTTGGTGAGTGCCCCCTCGCTTTCTTCTACACTTTTTTGATGTATTGCTTGCATATTTAGATGTGGTGAAGAGCACCACTACTGTGACATTCTATAATAAACCCATTCTCCTAGAGCATGTTGAAATCCAATGTTGATAACTAGAAATGAGCGAATCGAAGCTGCAGAAGTGGAATTCGATCTGAATTTCAGGAAATCTTCAATTCTCCACGATTTCAGATTTCCTCATGCTTCGATACATCGAATCGCATTTTTTTTATAAAATGGCCGCCGTACATGTTAGGACAAGGGAGAAGGGACTCTGGGAGCGCAGGATCACCCACAATGCCAAGCATGCAGCTAATCAGCAGCCAGCCAGACCTGTGATGTCACAGCCCTATAAAAACCCTCAGCCATTTTAGGTACAGTCATTCCACATCGCTCTTACTGTAGCGACAGATGTCGGCAGGAGCTAGGGAAAGACTTAGAAAACAGATAGAAGTTCAGGGAAAGAGGCTGAGCCTTAGAACTGTAGGGAAAGGATAGAGAAGTATTGAGAGAAGAATTTGGGGTGCTTGCAGGGTCATTTACAGCAAGAATTTGCAGCATAATTCACATTGCAGCACTCACTGCCATTATACTGCTGCTCATTACTCATATTCAAGGTGGAACACAAGCCTTTTGCAGTGCAGTACAGCAAAAAACAGTGAATTATCATACACTAATATCTGCACGTATCTGTAAAAAAAGCCTTTTTAAAGGTGTTTATTTTAAGGGGTTTATTCACTGTTCTTGCAAAGCATAACATTACTCAGTACTATTGTGCCAAAGAAAACTAAATTATCATCCAATAATATCTACACGTATCTGTAAAAAAAAGCCTTTTTAAAGGCGTTTATTATATGGGGCTAATTCACTGTTCTCGCAAAGCATAACATTAATCAGTACTATTGTGCCAAAGAAAACTGAACTATCATCCAATAATATCTGCACTTATCTGTAATAAACGCCTTTAACATGGGGAAAGACATAACGACCATAGTCGCCATTTTGTTACCAGTATAAAGTAGCAGGCTATTTTTAAAAACAGTATTATCAATAATAATTCAATAATTCTTTGCAGTTATCACTTATTTAAAGGTGTTTATTAGTGTCAAAACCCATAAGGAGAACCATATTCGCCATTTTGTTACCAGTATAAAGTTGCAGGCCATTTTAAAAAAAATATTGTCAATAATTCAATAATTATTAGCACTTATCACTTATTTAAAGGTGTTTATTAGTGTCAAAACCCATAAAGGACCATATTAGCCATTTTGTTACCAGTATGAAGTTGCAGGCCATTTTCAAAAACAGTACTGTCAATAATAATTCAATAATTCTTAGCGGTTATCATCACTTATTTAAAGGTGTTTATTAGTGTGTAAACCCATAAGGAGGACCATATTCGCCATTTTGTTACCAGTATAAAGTTGCTGGCCATTTATCAATAGTATTGTCAATAATTCAATAGTTCTGAGCCACAAATCTCTGCCTTTATCACGCTTTTTTTTATTGATGTTCATTAGTGGGTGAAGAAATAAGGGGCATATTTGCCATTCTCTTCAAAGTAGAAAATAACAGGCCTTTTTGCCCTTTGCAATTAAGTTTTTTCATCGAACATTATGTCAGACAGAGAAGCGAGAGGCCATTCACAGAGGAGGGCCGCAGGCCTAAATGTTTTTGGTGCAGTCACAGGTTGCAGCAGAGTAAGGGAGCGTGGCAGCAGGGGTCAGTTATAGAGGCCTGAGCTCCCAGTGTCAAGTAGCGGTCATGTCTTGACCAGCAACCCAACGGTTGTAGATTGCTTGACTCGGTCATCCAATTCATCCCAAGTCACATCAGACACCCCCAGCTAAGAGTCGGTGGGTTCGTCAGACACAACCCTTAGTTGGCATGGCCTGGCAGCAGGCCCTGTGCCCTCACCTTTCCTCAACCTGCCTCTGTTCTTTTCTGTTCCCTCAGCTAGAGAAGTGCTCTATACTGTGGGCTCATATCCACTGTACAGTGAGGAGGAGGTATAAGAGGACAGTCAGCAGCTACTGCTCAGCCAAGATGTGGGGGAGACATCCGCCGCTTCCTGCGGTAGGTGGCAAGTAGTGATGAGGAGAGTGGCGTGGGAGCTGGTGTTGAGGAGTACATCAGTGACCTGCAGACAGTAGTGGATGACGATGTAGCCGATCGTAATTAGGAGCCGGGTGATGAAGAGGCCTCATCGTCATCAGGAGAAGAGGGTTGCAGTTTGCGCATGAGGCAGTGGGGGAGTCAACAGGGTGGCAGCAGTGTGAGGTCGGTAGCTAAACGTGCCCGGGGTAGACCACCCGCATCGCAGCAGCCTACCTGCCCGGAAAGCAGTGGTGCAGGGGTTCACAGCGGCAGTGGCGGTAGCAGTCAGTTATTGCAGAGTGTTGGGGGTAAAATCACCTACTCGGAGGTGTGGTAGTTTTTTTTAAAGCCGCCGGGGGAGGTAAACATGGCCATATGTTCAAACTGTGGGCAGAAGGTGAAGCATGGCCAGGGTGCCAACCGCAGCCCTGCACCAACATATGCAGCGTCACCATAAAGTGGCCTGGGAGAGCTGTGGCTCCAATTTGGTGGTCCAGCCTGCCGCAGCAACCGATGCAGCACCCCAGGGGCGCACCGCTAATGAGGCGAAGTGAGGCGGCCACCTCAGGCGGCACTATCTGTCACTGTCTGGGGGGTGGCATTTTTACTACAGTATTCAGTGTAAACCAGCCCAAGACAGGCCGCTTTAAAAAAAACAACGCTGAGCGGGGCCTGTCCTGGGCTGGTTTACGAGACGTCCGCATCACAGCGCAGGCGGCGATACAATGATGTCATTGCGCCTCCTACGCTGAGACACAGACGTCGCGGACAAGAGGCGGCGGCTCCATCAAGGGAGGTAGGTGAGGATAAGTTTTTTTATTTATATAAATAGGCCGTCACCTGCTGGAGCATCCCCAGCAGGTGACGGCCTATTTATTTCCCTACCCGGCATCTGCTCGTGGCCGCCCCCCGCTTCCCCTTCTGCTATGGGACGCAGAAAGGAAAGTGGATGCCACTGTGAGCAGCCGCGGGCTTCAGTAAGTGAGGCTGCGGGCCGCAAATACTACTATTATTATACTCCAGGGTCTTTTCAGACCCTGGAGTATAATAATCGGAGACCCAGGGAAGGTGAGGGAACATAAAAACATATGCTACTTACCTCTCCTGCGATCCAATCTCACTCCGAGCAGGCTTGGGCGCTCTGGTGACGTCATCAGGTCGCGTCGCCGGTCTGATCACGTGACGTGTATGCGCAATTAGACAGGGCCGAAAGCTGCCTGGAGTGCACCGGTGTCCAGGATAGGTAAGTAACACTGCTTTTTATGTTTGTCAGCTCCCCTGTATGTATAATAATAGTTCGTGGGTGGGCAACTATGGGGCACAATACCGTGTGCAGGGGCCACTATGGAGCCTAATACCAGTGCAGGGGCCACTATGGAGCATAGTACCGTGTGCAGGGGCCACTAGGGAGCGTAATACAAGTGCAGGGGCCACTAGGGAGCATAATACAAGTGCAGGGGCCACTAGGGAGCATAATACAAGTACAGGGGCCAGTAGGGAGCATAATACCGTGTGCAGGGGCCACTAGGGAGCAGAATACTGTGTACCGGGGCCACTATGGAGCAGAATACCATGTGCAAGGGCCAATATGGAGCATAATACCGGTGCAGGGGCCACTATGGAGCATAATACTGTGTGCAGGGGCCACTAGGGAGCATAATACAAGTGCAGGGGCCACTATGGAGCATAATACCATGTGCAGGGGCCACTAGGGAGCATAATACAAGTACAGGGGCCAATATGGAGCATAATTCAAGTGCAGGAGCAACTATGGGGCATAATGCCATGTGCAGGGGCCACTAGGGAGTATAATACGGTGTGCAGGGGCCACTATGGAGCAGAATACCGTGTGCAAGGGCCAATATGGAGCAGAATACCACTGCAGGGGCCACTATGGGGCATAATACCATGTTTAGGGGCCACTATGGAGCATAATACCGTGTGCAGGGGCCACTGCGAGGCATAATACCGTGTGCAGGGGCCGCTGCGGGCCGTAATACTGTGTGCAGGGGCTTCTGTGGAACATTATAGTGTGTGTAAATGGGGCGGTATAAACAGGGGCTATGGCGCCTGTTTATATCACACGCTGTCTGTTTATAGTGACCGTGTGATGTAATTCCAGCCTTGTCACATAGACGTGTATAGGACGAGGCTGTAGTTACATTATATGGCCGCTATGAGAAGAATGACACTATGTAAACAGAGAAGCGGTCACGTCACTTACACAGGTACCAGGGTTCATTCAAACAGCTGATCAGTGGGGTCCTGGGTTTTTGAGCCCCACTGATTAGTTTATTAATGACCTGGAAAACCTTTTAATTAGTTAACACCTGGGGCATTATTAATAGGGGGCACTATTTATGGGGTAGACATGGACATTATTAATATAAAGATGCACTTGGGAGTATTATTCATTATGGGGGTTATATCATATATTTTATAATTGGGGGTAGCAGCAGGATGGTTGTGCAGGTGAGGACAATATGGGTCAGGTGCCTGTAAAAGAGAGGAGCCAAAGATGCCTGTGTTGCAAACTTTACAGAGACAAGTCACAGCTGGAAGAAGTGGTCATGGCGGTCCAAAGGGAAGAGGAAGGAAATGTGACCGATTAGTCAGAGACATCACCTGTAAGTCACAAAATGTTACTGCCCTGTATTCACCTAAATGATAAAGGATAAATACCTGATTGATGAGGGTGTGTCTGCTGAGACCCCCACTGAGCCTGGGAATTGGTTTTTTTTTCCCCCACTGGGTGGGAATTCAGCCTGACCGCAGTCATATATATAGGTGTGTCACTTGGTGGATGGACGAACCCGCGTGGCTCTCATTCACTTCAATGGGATTGCCGAAGATAGCCAGTACTCAGCTATCTGCAGCGCTCCTATTATAGAGAATGGGGGCCACGTGGCCTCTTCCATTCACCAAGCAGAAGATGTGTGAAGTTACTTTCATTGTTAATACCGTGTTGTTGATCTGATACTGAAGTAATGCAGTAAGAAGAATTCTTAAAAACAGTTTTATAACTTTGTGTATTGTGTATATTGTGCGACGATAACAGCGTGTGAAGCTAGTAGCATGCAAACTCAATTTTTTTTTTTTGGGGGGGGGCGTCTTTCTATAGCCCGCCTCAGGCAGCAAAGAGGCTAGGTTCACCACTGCAGCACCCAGTGGCACGCACCCCATTTCAGGCAGTCAAGGCTCCACCACCTGAGCTGAAGGAAGCTGGTTGTCCTTCCTATCATCTGCTGGTCGTGATACTCCTGCTCCTCCTAGTCAGTTATTGCATCAGCAATTGATCGCAGAATCTATATCTAAGAGACAACAGTATGTGTGCAATCATCCAACACTGCAGAAGCGGAACGTGCTCCTGTCCAAGTTGATGGTGCTGCAGTCACTCCCTTTCCACTTGGTGGACTCTGCACCTTTCAGAGAACTGATGGCTTGCGCCGAGCCGAGGTGGAGAGTCCCAAGCCGTCATTTCTTTGCCAAGAAGGCAGTACCAGCCATGCACAAATATGTAGAAGAGAAGGTTTGACAGTCCTTGAGCCTGTCGGTGTCTGCCAAAGTGCACGGCAGCGCCGACGTGTGGAGCTGTAACTACGGTCAAGGACAATATATGTCATTTACGGCCCACTGGGTTAATGTGGTGCCTGCCCAGACACACCAGCAACTTGGAAAGCTGACGCAGCTGAAGCTCACGCCGTTGGTCCTACAACAATGTCCGCCTCATCCATCTCTGTCTCCTCAGCCTCCACTGCAGGGACAATTCACAGTGCTCCTCCAGCATACCACATGTGCAGGGCACAGCGGTGTCATGCTGTTTTACACCTTGTTTGCCTGGGCGAACGAAGTTAGACAGGGGAGGAACTGGGTCACTGTATGTCCTCCTCATGCCGTAGTCACTGGGTCACTGTATGGCCTCCTCATGTTGCTGCCACTTGGTCACTGTATGGCCTCCTCATGTTGCTGCTACTGGGTCACTGTATGGCCTCCTCATGCGGTTTCCACTGGGTCACTCTGCATCCTCCGCATGCGGCTGCCTCTGGGTCACTGTATGCCCTCCTCCTTCCTCAAACACTGGGTCACTGTATGCCCTCCTCATTCTGCAACCACTGGGTCACTGTATGCCCTCCTCCTTCCGCAAACACTGGGTCACTGTATGCCCTCCTCCTTCCGCAAACACTGGGTCACTGTATGCCCTCCTCATTCTGCAACCACTGGGTCACTGTATGCCCTCCTCAAGCCGTTTCTACTGGGTCACTGTATACCCTCCTCATGCCGCTGCCACCGGGTCACTGTATGGCCTCCTAATGCCACTGTCACTGGGTCACTGTATGCCCTCCTCATGCTGCATGAGGGCACATGTATGTCACGCAAATAAGAAAACTAAATGGGTGTGTATTGTTGTTAGTATTGATGAGGGGATTAGAAAAAAATGACCACGCCTGTCAAATCATCTACTATAAAAGAAAGGTTGCTCTGTGTGTTTAACCATTAGATTTCCTTTCGGTGTGTCCTGATTGACTTTATCTCCACTTGTCATATTTTGCTGTATTGTATTCTGCTATTATTTGGTCACTGTTTGACTGTAATATTTAGCTTTAAGTATTTTATTGAGATAAATCTAGCAAAGACATATTGCAAAGTCCACCAAGTATCCCCAGGCAGGGAGTTGAAAATTTTGAAAACCAGGAGAATAAAAAATGTTGGAATGGGAAGTGGAAAAGGGAACGGGGCTTGGTGGGGGGTTATTAATGAATAGGAGCGATGTCTTGTTGGATTAACCTAATCAGCTTGGTTAGAAGCGGCAGGTTGGAAATAAGTAGTCAAACCATAGTACCCTATCATGGTTTTATTATTATTGTGTCTTGAATCCCCAGAACGTTTACTGTATATAATAGATATAGGTCTGCAAGCTGTGTTAAAAGCCTCGGTAGAGTCATTCTGGATGGCTGAAGTTTCATTGGCCATTATTTTGAAGATTTGGGCTTTAACCTGTTTCATAGACAAGTTCAGGTTGGGCAGGACAGCGGCTTAAGGTGGGTTCACACTTGTGGCGGCACTCCGTCCACCGCAAATCCAACCTAAATGTCAGAAAACTGGATAGGGACTAGATAGAGAAAGGTTTGCGACGCTTTGCTTAAAAACCCATTCACTTGAATGGGTTTTTAAAGCAATGCGCGGGTGTGCACTTACACCCTATCCAGTTTTCCGACATTTAGGTCGGATTTGCGGCGGACAGAGTGCCGCCCAAGTGTGAACCCATCCTTAGTGGTTAGCACTGTTTTCTTACAGGACTGGAACCAAAGGTTCATAATCCAGCCATGGAGTTTGTATGTAGGGAATTTAGATTGTGAGCCCTATTTGGGACAGTGTTGACTATATGTCTGTAAAGCGCTGCGGAATATGATGGCACTATATAAGTAAGCAAGTAAATAAATGCAGGTACTTCCATTTAGCAGCTATATGTATGCAGGCTGCCATGCAGATGTATTGGATTCATTTATGGGTTTGGTTCCTGCATCTCTGACGACTAAGGCTAAGGCCCCACATAGCGGTCCGCAGCAAAAAAGCAATATTTTTTGCGTATTTTTCCACAAGGTGTGGATGGGATTCGCCACGTGGGGCCCCAGCCTAATAATTTTTTATGATAGGGAAATTTAATTAGAGTTAGCACTAACGTGAGACAAATATGTACGCATATTCATATCTAGGAGATGAGTCTTCTAAACTTAACTATAACTTGTGCTGGCCTGTGCAAGCTTAAAGAGTGTGTATTCCCTTTCCTCAGTAAATATCTTTGTATATGCAATGTCCCCAATTGTACTCAGAGCATGAGGAGTACATAGGCTGTTCCTGGCTGTGTTTTTAAGTGATTTTTATTTTCCTTTGATGAATCAAAGGTATCAATTTAAGGAACATGATGTGACCATACATAGAAAAATAAGTTAATTTTTCCCATAAAATCTTATGAATAAAGAAATTAAATATTGGATATGCCTTTAAGTACAAATTACTCGGCAGTAAAAACCTAAATCAGATATTTATTTTCACATTTTCAAACAAGCTGAAATAACATATTTGCAGAAATGGACTGTCGATGATGCTGAACTCCATATAAAATGTAGCCTGGCTATTGTTCATCAATCAAAATCAGATTCATTGTTGACTATTTAAAGCTAATCCCACATGGATTGGGTCAATCCTCCAGTAATCCTTCAAAGATCCTCCCATTGGAAACACCAGTCAAAATTGTCTGGTTTTTACTATGGTTTCCAGCCAAGATTCCAAGTCAGCTGACCCTGTTTTCAACCTTTGCATTGCAAATTTACTTCTCATAACCTCTTGTATTTTATTAAACAACAGAGAAATCAATGGAGCAAATGTCTGCCGCCACAGAGGCGTAATACACACACTGCATTAACCAGTTGGTGGACCAGAGAACACCAATAGGAGAAAAAAAAGCTCCTAAATTTAGTCTGTAAACTTGAAAGCTATAGATCCAATCGCTGAGCAGAACTCAGTAATCTTGGGACACTCCCAGAAAATATGTACAATCATACTATGGTTGGATCTATATCTCTAACACAGGGAAAAAATTGTGGGCATCAGAGTGTTAAGTACAGAGTGCCATTTTTAATATAGTTTGCAGATCTGCCACATATTTATGTGCTTTTAATTAAATAAATAATGACTATAGTTAACCACTTATCATGCCATAGTAGCATGCTGCATCCGTAACATACATATTAAAGTAATGCATTATTTATCCTATCCCTGAAAAAAAGAGCTATAAAACAATCTATGCCAGAACTCACTTTTAGATGAATTCATCTCTTTAAGTGGAGTGATCAAAAAGTTGTTTGTACTACAGAATCATACCAATAAAAATTGAAGCATTCTCTGCAAAAAATATACCCTTATCTAGCTCTATCAGTGGAAAAAAGCAAAGACAAATGTAAGATCTAAATGATTTAGAATGTTTTTTTATTGTATTAAATTAGCCAAGCATGAACACTATATAGATTATACAGAGCTTTGTATAATCTGCAAATATGGAATCCCTCTACCAGGTCATTAGGGGTACATTCACATAAAACACTTGCATCAATATCAGTTTTTCTGTCTATTACATATATCAGTTGTCATTTTTACAAATTTCTAGTCCAAAACTAAGTTGTCATTAGTTGTTATCAGTTTTTACCATATGATGGCCTATTAAAAGACAGTACTGATCCCTCAAACCCCATTCCTCCATCCCTCCATCTCACCTGGCCCTGTGTCCCTTATTTGTTCTTTACACATCTAATTTTTCTCATTAAAATGATGTAATGCAGCCTCACTTCCTTCCTATTCGCTTTCTTTTCATCATTTTGATCATTGTGCTCCTACAGTTTCTATTGTATTTATTCCCATACGGTATACACCTTTCACAGGATGTACTGTATGTAAGATGCTTTTTAAAATATCCCAATCAGTCTATGTACTTTTGGTTTTGGGGACAATGACCTAGTTTATAGACCTTAGCTAATGAAAATTGGCCTTCCTGAAGTTTACATTTTTCTTACCTCCTCCTCAAAACATCTTATGAAAGCATACTTAAAAATGTATTAGGCTGTGATCACTATTACCCAGGTAACCACCAACCTCCATTTTCAATATTCTCTTGGGTCCATTGGTTAAAATTAGGTCTAGAAAAACTCCCTACTTGTGTTGGATCCTGCTCTAGTTAAGAAAGGTAATTGACATTAAAGGATTTTTCCTGACTAAAAATGATGACCAATCCTAAAGATAACTGATTAATTAGCTGTTCTCAGCAGCAGAAACACAAGCAGAAAGCAGATTGTTCTCTGTCTAGTAGGCAGATCAGGTACTGCGGATCGGCTCCCATTCATTTTAAATGGGAACTAAGCTGTAGTGACCCAGTTCCACCGCTACACAGAGAACAAAGCTGTCTGCTTCCTGCTCCATTCTCTGTGTATCAGTTGCTGAGAACAGCTAATTAATGGGTGTGGAAGGTGCCAGAACCCCATAGATCTGATATTAGTGACCTATCTTTAGGACAGGCTATCAATATTTTTTGCCCGAAATACTACTTTATTGACAAAAACCTGCTATCTTTTTTGGACCTGCAGGTTTCTGTTTGCCTATTTATAATGGGGTAGTTGAAGTCCCGCATAACATTGGCATCATTATTTTTAGCTGACTCTTGTATTTGTTCCATTAGTAACTGTTCCATTTCCTTCATTATACTTGGAGACCTATAATAAACTCTTATTGGTATTTTTGTTGTTGTTTTAGTTTCCCTTATTTCCAACCATAGGGACTCTACATGTTCATTTTCCTCACCGATGTTTCTAGTATTACAGGCTTTATGCAGGATTTTACATATAATCAAACCCCTCCCCTTCTATTATTTATTCAGCATTTTCTGAATAGACTGTACCCCTGTATATTATCAGCCTATTCATAGCCATCATCCAACCATGTCTCACTCATCCTCACTATCTCATATTCCTTTTCCAATTTTATTGTTTCTAATTCCTCAGTCTTGTTGTTGAGGCTTCTGGTATTAATGTACATACACTGTAAGTGTTTTACTTTATTCCGAGTCTGCATTTTCTTAATAACTGCTCTAACACCCCCTTCGCTCCACCTCCAGTTGTCTTCCTTAACCCCCTGTCACTATTGGACCTGTTCTTTGTCAATGCAAGGGAGGCATATAACTCATCAGCCCTACCGCCCCTGGGAAGATCGCATCACAACCTAGTCTATCTTCGACCTGTGTACAAGCCACTTGTATGTAGAGAACCAGCTATAACCCACACAGTGAGGATATGGTGTGAGGAGAGTGATGAGGCTCGGATGGATTGTTTTGACACAAACGCATGGGAAGTGTTGTAGGATTCCTATGGGGAAGACATAGAAGGACTCACACACTGCATAACGGACTACATTAATTTTTGTGTGGACACCACGGTACCCACAAAAGTGGTGAGGTGCTTTTCTAACAACAAATCATGGATTAATTCTGATATAAAAGCACTATTCAAAGAGAAAAAGAAGGCATTCAGGGTAGGAGACAAGGAGGGGCTAAGGGTTGTACAAAAAGAGCTGAGGCATCAAGTCAGGGGGGAAAAAGCCAATTATAAGACAAAACTGGAGCAGCAAATGAAAAGAAAAGACATTAGTGCAGTCTGGAAAGGTCTTAAGTCAATATCTGGGCACAGACAGCCTGTCTCCCAGGCAGATGGAGATGTTAATTGGTTTAGCAAATTAAATCTATTCTTCAATAGATTTGACCACACACCAGCTCCTCCCACCCCAGCATGTCATTCAATCCCCTCTCCCACACTGACCTCACCTCCTTCTGTTATTTCTGACCAGACCAGTAAATCCAATCAGTCAATCATCATCTGGCTACAGTCTGAGCTTCACACATGCCCAGGTGAGAAGGGAGCTGAAAAAGAATCAAGCGGGGAAGGCCGCAGGGCCAGATGGCATCAGTGCAAGGCTAATTAAGACTTGTGGGGACTAGCTGTGTGGTATTATTACATATATGTTTAATCTGAGCCTGAAGCTGGAAATGGTACCAGAACTGTGGAAATCTTCTTGTGTGGTACCGGTTCCAAAGACACCTCATCCCAGTGTCAGACTGGGATGTCTAGGGCCCACCAGTGGAATTGCTTCTAGGGGCCTACCATCAGGACCCCTGCTGATCAGTGGTACCGAGACAGGGCGGCTAAAGATAATAACAGGTTGAGAGCCATGCTGCTCACCCGCCATACCATATGCACCACTGCACTACCTAAACCCAATACTACACCCTGTATGGCAAGTGAACAGCGTGGCTCCTAGAATTGTTACCTGTAGCCGCACTGTCCTGGAAAAGCTGATCTGCAGAGGTCCTGGCTGTTGTATCATCACAGATGTAATATTGCTGGCCTATCCTAAGGACAGGCCATCAATATTAGAAAGATGGATAAATCCTTTGAAGAGGTTGTCCAGGAATTGGCGCAAACCCATGTGCATGTGTGGGTGTAAAATAAAAAATAAACAAATAAAAAAGCACACTCACCTGTCCCCAGTGCTCCATTGTCCGCTGCCAGTGTCCATTCAGTCTCATGCTGGCAACTCCTTGCTGGGAGTCCTGCACCTCATGTGACCATGAAGACCAATTAGGTACAGAATTTCCAGAAATGAGGCGCCGCCATAAGACCGAACAGACACAGGCAGGGGACAACAGGGTGCTGGGGACAGGTGAGTACGTTTTTTTTTTTTGAATTTTTTTGAATTTTTACACCTCCCTGGCAGTCGCTCCAGTTTATGGACAACCTCTTTTAAGGGGATGTCTGGGCCAAATTTTTTTATGGCCTCTTCACTGGTCCCTCATACTGTATGGGGAACAGTGATGGAGCCATTATTTTGTGTGGGAGCAGTGATGGGGGCTAACATCCTGTGGGGGGGGCATTAAACTATGTGGGGCATATTAAAGGGGTTGTCCAGGGTTAATCTTTTTTATGGCCTATGCTCAGGATAGGCCATAAATACCTGAACAGTAGGGGGCTGACAAATGGCCCCATCAGCTGTTCGGAGCCACTTCCGGCGCCCGTTCTGTACACAACACAGGGTCAGAAGCAGAAAGCTCCATCCACTGTTTAGTCGCCCGGTGCCTTCAATGCAGCTCAGCTCCTACTGACTTCAACAAGTGCTGAGATGCAGTGAAGGTGCCCGGCTAATACACAGTGGACAGTGCACAGTAGCTGGGGTGGAAGGGGGGATTACAACTCTCAACAGACCAAGAGCATCTGGAGCTGCTGAGGGTTGTTGTTATCAGAGTGGTCAGTGAAGTTGAAAGATTTGGGGGCAAAATAGGGGGGAAAAGTTTTTTTGTTTGCGTGGGTAAGTTGTACTTACCTATCACACTGCTGGTCTGGGCTCCTTTGCAGAAACCCGCCGCCGCGCACAGCGTCAGTATGTCAGTGACGCTTGCAGCAACAAGCTGCAACTGGATTGGTTCCATCGGCTGCCCATCAGGATCCCCCTACCCCCTCCCTAGAGTGAATTCTTGATAGTGACGGTTACGGGTGCTGCAGCAATATCTCAGATACTTGAAAGACATACAGCTTTAGTACCCACAACTGCAGTTATCAAGAACACGGTGAATGATCAGCGCAGCACCCGGGATGTAAACAATACTGGGACAGTATAATATGCTCCGCAGTGGCCCCCACGCAGTATTATATGCTCCGCAGTAGCCCCAAAACAGCATTATATGCCCCTAATGGCCCCACACAGTATTATATGCTCACAGTGGCCCCAACACAGCATTATATGCCCACAATGGCTCCACACAGTTTTATATGCCCACAATGGCCCCACCCAGTATTATATGCTCACAGTGGCCCCCACATAGTATTATATGCCCACAGAGGCATCCTCGCTCTGTCCTGCTGTCTTTCCCATCTTCCTTGGTCCTCTGGTCTCCACGTCCTGTGCCCCAGACGTCACTGCTGGGGCCTGTGTTTGCACCTCAGCAGTCACGTGGGGCGCGATGACGTCATTACGCCGACACGCCCATGTCACCGCTGGGGCCTAATCACAGGCCCCTGCAGTGAAGCCGGAAAAGCGCCGGACCTGATGCTGAGCCCAATACAGCCAGGTGAGTATTCTATTTTTTAATTTTTTGTCACTTCTTCTGGGCTGGCATCTAATGGAAAGGGGACCCCGCCCCTTTCCATTAACAATAGGTATAGCGGTCGGGGAACCAGGCTTTCCCCAACCAGTATCATGGTAGTCCGGGGCCCCCGGCCATTTCCAGCTGGCCGCGGGCCCGTACCCCTCCAGTCGCGGTCGCAGCCTTTGCTACCACGATCGTTACGCCACTGTCCATTGGTCAGGGGCGCGATCGGAATGGTCAGGGGCTGGATCGGGCCCTTGACCATCCAGATCGTACCCCTAACCTTTGCATTGGCAAAATGAGTACTAATAGTTGGGGCTCGGGGCCCACCGGGCGATTCACCAGTTCACCGGTTGGCCAGTCTGACCCTGGCTCATCCTATGGACCTTAACGACTGCAGACCCGTAGCATTGACATCGCACCTGATGAAGATCTTAGAGAAATTGGTTCTCACACATCTCCGCCCTCTAGTGAGCTCGGCTATGGACCCTCTCCAGTTTGCTTATCGACCGGGCATTGGGGTGGATGATGCCATCATCCACCTTCTGCACAGGGCTCTGTCTCACCTGGAGAAACCAGGGAACACGGTGAGAATAATGTTCTTTGATTTCTCCAGTGCTTTTAACACCATACAGCCGGGGCTACTGAGAGACAAGCTGGCCCTTGTTGGAGTGGACCTCCACCTCCTCCAATTGGATCCTAGACTACCTCACAAACCGACCTCAGTATGTGAGAGCCCGGGGCTGTGTGTCAGATACCGTCATCTGTAATACGGGGGCACCTCAGGGTACAGTTTTTGCTCCTTTCCTCTTCATGCTGTGCACTTCAGATTTTAGGTGCAACTCATCTAACTGCTACTTACAGAAGTATTCTGATGACTGCAATAGCAGGCCTCATCACAGACGAAGATGACAGGGAGTACAGAGATTTGAACCAGGATTTTGTGGACTGGTGCCAGCGGAACCACCTGAGGATTAATGCTGGGAAGACCAAGGAGATGGTGGTGGACTTTCATAAATGCAGATACCCTCCTAAACCAGTGGACATCCAGGGGACGGGCATTGTGATTGTCAACACCTATAAGTGCTCCTGGGTGTGTTCCTCAATAATAAGCTGGACTGGGCAGATCACCTGGATGTACTGTACAGCAGGCATGTCAAACTCAGGGTACCCCGAGGGCCACATGAGTAACAAGAGGTTGTTGCAAGGGCCGCACACAGCAGCTAATGTCACACACGTATTTTAACAGCAGTCATGAAAACAAGATATGAAGTAGTAATATGTAACAGCAACATATATTTGCAGTGCGCAACAGCAACTAATATATTTAACAAAAATACAGCAATTAAAAACTAAACATTTATTTGCTATCATTTTTTTCAATCATTTTTAGTGTTTTGTCCTGAGGCTTGACACCTCTTTGTGCTTTGTGCTAATAGGCCTATTCATTATATTATATTATTATATTATTATTTATATTATTATTATGAATTTTCAATATGTATTTATTTACTTTATATTTATTTAATGGACGTCTGTAGGATTTGTTCTTTTTGGTGTTCACCCCTGGTATTTTCCTCCAAGGGTGCACATGTATTTTAATTGCTTTTAATTTTTCCTTGTTTGCTGTGTTATTTAATAAAGAAATTTTGTGTGTGCTTTATATTGGATGCTGTTTCTCCTTTGTGTTCGATTGCATTTTTCATCCAATCAGCACCACTGTTTTTTGCATCACAATTATTTATAATCTGAGTGCTCACCCCTCTCTTTAGTTTTTAATGGTTACATACAGGAGGGCCACTCACTTGCTTGGACTTTGCCTGTGCGGCAGTGGGTCCCTTCTTCCTCAGCACGGTCACAGTATCCCAGTCACTCTCAGCCACGACTCTTCCTCCGCTCACAACAAAACTGACTTAGGTGATCAGCAGCCACGTGAGCCGCAGATGTACAAAACTCACGATCAGCACTTCCGGGTCGTCATTCATTGATCACGTAAGCAGGTCATATGCAGGGATATGGGCCAATGAATGAAGAGCCGGAAGTGCTGATCGTGAGTTTTGTACATCTGCGGCCCGCACAAAAGTCTCAAACTTTGTCTCTAAACTTTAGAGACAAAGTTTGAGACTTTTGTGCGGGCCGCAGATATGCCTGTAAAAGGCCGCATGCGGCCCACGGGACGCATGTTTGACATGCCTGCTGTACAGGAAGGGTCACAGCAGGCTCTACCTGCTTAGGAGGCTGAGAGCCTTTGGAGTCCAGGGGGCACTTCTTAGGGCCTTTTTCAACTCAGTAGTGGCATCAGCCATCTTCTTCGGAGTAGCCTGCTGGTGGAGCAGCATATCAACCAAGGAAAGGAAAAGACTCGAAAAGCTGATTAAAAGGGACAGCTCTGTCCTTGGGAGTCCCCTGGACCCTGTGCAGGTGGTGGGTGACAGAAGGATACTGTCCATGGTGAGCTCCATGCAGGAGACTAACTTCCATCCCATGCATGAGACTGTGATTGCGCTGGGCAGTACTGTCAGTGACCGACTGCTCCACCCTAGGTGTGAGAAGGAGCGCTATCGGAAGTCTTTCCTCCCCGCTGCAGTTAGGCTGTACAACCAACACCGACCTAAGCAGAGATCATTCCATACAGAGAAATGAAAGATCTTTAAACTGTGATATTCCCTCTGCTACTTTTTTTTTTTTTTTTTACCTGTACCTCTCTATCTGTACCTACTGTCACTGTAATGCCTCTACCTTGGAGCGTTTTGTATTGTATTTGTATTGAATATCTTTGTATTGCATATCTTTATACATAGCACAATGTACATATTTGAGATTGTTATGCACAGGAAAATTGTAGGGATAACATGACTGCCCACTGTTTTTTGTTGAAAGATGTTGCTGGTACATAAGAACTCAATAAGAACCCCTTTAAGTTAACACTGATATAAACTGATGCAAATGAAGCCCAATTCACATTGCATCTTTCTGTACAAGTAGTAGTATACATGTAGAACATTTAAAAAAGAAAACCTGTATTTGGAAGAGTATGCCAAAAGTGCCTCCCTTTGGCATACAATTAACAAATTTACACCTGGAAAATATGTTCAGATAGAATTGGGGTTGCGAAACCCCTTCATTTTCTCTTAACCGTTAATTTATTAAGTGAACACCAGTTGCATGCAACTAGCAGATAGGTAATGTCATAGCCTATATTTATTACTTTGTTTTATTTTCTTTTACATCATTTTTGGGGAGTTTATTTTTCATTGAAAATGTGTTAGAAGAGTGGTGCACAGGGCTTGACAGATGTTGACTTTTTTGTTTATAAGAAATATGGGCCAATATATCATGCCTTGTATACCAGTTTTGTGGTGTACAAGGCATTACAAATTATTGGCGCACACCAATGTGGCACAAAAATCGTTTTGACATTTTTCTCCATACATACAAAAAAAAAGCGGTCTGACAAATTTGCTAGAACTTGCCTCAGAAAATCGGTGCAAATTATAGCTGAAATCTGACTAGTAAAGACCTCTTAGGATACTCCAGAATTATTAAGAGGCCATTTAATAATTTTTGCAAATCTCATGTCAGTGAAGGCATGGATTAAGGATGGTATTAGGCTGTATTCACATGTTTGCTATTTCAATAGTTCATGTGAGCAAGCCACCAAATAATAGGAGATGTCTTATTTCTGGGGGGTTTTCGCAGATCACTCAGACTTAAGTCTATGATGTTAGGTTCATACTAGTGTTGTCCTATCTGTTGTTCTGGTCCAATCTGAGACTCTGGCTCAGATGTGAACCTAGCCTGAGGGATCAGAAAAAATGGGTACCACATGGATGCAAATTGATTATAAAAAAGAGGCTGTTTTATTATCTTTTCATGACCGCTTTAGATCAAATTTGTGTGAAAAACCCTGAATATTTCAGCCCCTATGTTTCAGTGACTCTTTCTCTGATGCTGCAATACTATGAATAAAGCTAATAGATTTTCAAGGTCATCTATGAAGAAAAAAATATTCCCGAATTTGTAAAAGAGCAACCACTATCATCTTATATCTAAATACACCTGTAGCTATAATGACACTTTCTGATTAAGTAATTTCTGATATTTTTTCTCTTTTAGTATAAAGAGACTGATTCTTCAGAATACAGTTGTTGAAGTTTTTTAAACTGCTTAGTTTCAGACTTTTTGCTGACCAGATGAAAATATTACTAATTTAAGACTTTCATATGGCGTATGTCCTAATTCTTAGTCTTTTCTGATGTTTTAAAAACGGCTTCATTTTTTGTTAAACAGTATCCATGAATATATACAGTGCCTTGCGAAAGTATTCGGCCCCCTTGAACTTTTCAACCTTTTGCCACATTTCAGGCTTCAAACATAAGGATATAAAATTTAAATTTTTTGGTGAAGAATCAGCAACAAGTGGGACACAATCGTGAAGTGGAACGAAATTTATTGGATATTTTAAACTTTTGTAAAAAATAAAAAACCGAAAAGTGGGGTGTGCAATATTATTCGGCCCCCTTAAGTTAATACTTTGTAGCGCCACTTTTTTCTGCGATTACAGCTGCAAGTCGCTTGGGGTATGTCTCTATCAGTTTTGCACATCGAGAGACTGAAATTCTTGCCCATTCTTCCTTGGAAAACAGCTGGAGCTCAGTGAGGTTGGATGGAGAGCGTTTGTGAACAGCAGTTTTCAGCTCTTTCCACAGATTCTCGATTGGATTCAGGTCTGGACTTTGACTTGGCCATTCTAACACCTGGATACGTTTATTTGTGAACCATTCCATTGTAGATTTTGCTTTATGTTTGGGATCATTGTCTTGTTGGAAGATAAATCTCCGTCCCAGTCTCAGGTCTTTTGCAGACTCCAACAGGTTTTCTTCCAGAATGGTCCTGTATTTGGCTCCATCCATCTTCCCATCAATTTTAACCATCTTCCCTGTCCCTGCTGAAGAAAAGCAGGCCCAAGCCATGATGCTGTCACCACCATGTTTGACAGTGGGGATGGTGTGTTCAGGGTGATGAGCTGTGTTGCTTTTACGCCAAACATATCGTTTTGCATTGTGGCCAAAAAGTTCGATTTTGGTTTCATCTGACCAAAGCACCTTCTTCCACATGTTTGGTGTGTCTCCCAGGTGGCTTGTGGCAAACTTTAAACGAGACTTTTTATGGATATCTTTGAGAAATGGCTTTCTTCTTGCCACTCTTCCATAAAGGCCAGATTTGTGCAGTGTACGACTGATTGTTGTCCTATGGACAGACTCTCCCACCTCAGCTGTAGATCTCTGCAATTCATCCAGAGTGAACATGGGCCTCTTGGCTGCATCTCTGATCAGTCTTTTCCTTGTTTGAGATGAAAGTTTAGAGGGACGGCCGGGTCTTGGTAGATTTGCAGTGGTCTGATACTCCTTCCATTTCAATATGATCGCTTGCACAGTGCTCCTTGGGATGTTTAAAGTTTGGGAAATCTTTTTGTATCCAAATCCGGCTTTAAACTTCTCCACTACAGTATCACAGACCTGCCTGGTGTGTTCCTTGGTCTTCATGATGCTCTCTGCGCTTTAAACAGAACCCTGAGACTATCACAGAGCAGGTGCATTTATACGGAGACTTGATTACACACAGGTGGATTATATTTATCATCATCAGTCATTTAGGACAACATTGGATCATTCAGAGATCCTCACTGAACTTCTGGAGTGAGTTTGCTGCACTGAAAGTAAAGGGGCCGAATAATATTGCACGCCCCACTTTTCAGTTTTTTATTTTTTACAAAAGTTTAAAATAACCAATAAATTTCGTTCCACTTCACAATTGTGTCCCTCTTGTTGTTTATTCTTCACCAAAAAAATTAAAATTTTATATCCTTAAGTTTGATGCCTGAAATTTGGCAAAAGGTTAAAAAGTTCAAGGGGGCCGAATACTTTCGCAAGGCACTGTATCTATATCTATATCTATATATATATATATATATATATATATATATATATATACACACACACGTGGACAAAATTGTTGGTACCCCTCGTCGTTTAATGAAAGAAAAACCCACAATGGTCACAGAAATAGCTTGAATCTGACAAAAAGTAATAATATACTGTATAAAAAGTCTATGAAAATGAACAAATGAAAGTCAGACATTGCTTTTCAACCATGCTTCAGCAGAATTTTTTAAAAAAGAAAACTCATTCTCCCAGTCTGGATTTTTTATGATTTCTTTTCAACAATGGTGTCTTCCTTGGTCGTCTCCAATGAAGTCCACTTTGGCTCAAACAACGACGGATGGTGCGATCTGACACTGATGTTCCTTGAGCTTGAAGTTCACCTTTAATTTCTTTAGAAGTTTTTCTGGGCTCTTTTGTAACTATTCGTATTATCCTTCTCTTTGATTTGTCATCAATTTTCTTCCTGCGGCCACGTCCAGGGAGGTTGACTACAGTCCCATGGATCTTACATTTCTGAATAATATGTGCAACAGTAATCACAGGAACATCAAGCTGCTTGGAGATGGTCTTATAACCTTTACCTTTAACATGCTTGTCTATAATTTTCTTTCTAAGCTCCTGAGACAACTATTTCCTTCGCTCCCTCTGGTCCATGTTGACTGTGATACTCACCATGTCACCAAACAGCACAGTGAGTATCTGTAGCCCTATATACAGACCCACTGACTGACTACAAGATTGTAGACACCTATGATGCTAATTAGTGGATACACCTTGATTTAACATGTCCCTTTGGTCACATCATTGTCATGGGTACCATCATTTCTGTCCAGGCCTGTTTAATGAGTTTTCTTTTTTTTTAAAATTCTGTTGAAGCATGGTTGAAAAGCAATGTCTGATTTTCATTTGTTCATTTTCATAGAATTTTTATATAGTATTACTTTTGTCAGATTAAAGTTATTTCTGTGACCATTGTGGGTTTTTCTTTCATTAAACAAGGGGTACCAACAATTTTGTCCACGTGTGTATATCAGTGTTTGTGGTAATCTTCTTTGCAAAGCATACATTATGAGATAAACATAATTTAGTAGCTGTATGGATTCATTACACACAAACTTTCTGAAGAAATGCTTATGGTGAAATTGCCAGAAAAATGTCATACCAAGACAATTATGTGTTTTAAAAAAAAAATAACTGACCCCAAAAATGCAATAGAAATGTCAAAAAAGTAAAATGCTGTATATGTATTGTATGCTTCACAATATTTTGCTGCATATCTTTATTTAATCTACTTATATAGCACCGAAACATTCCACAATGTTTTATAGATATTGTCATCACTGTTCCAAGTAGGGCACACAATCTAAATTTGCTAACAGTGTGTCTTTGGAGTTTAGGAGGAAACCTACACAAACACAGGCGGACATACAAGCGCCATGTAGATGTTGTCATTGGCTGGATTTAACCCAGTACTATAAGGTAACATTGCTAACCACTGAACCGTCATGCTGCCCTACTTTAAAGTAACATCAGCATTTTTGGTTAAAATCCACAATTAACCACGCCAATGAATACACCACAAAAATGTGCTTAAATCCGGCCTAATGCTGACTAGTCTGTCACATGACTTAGCATTCCAGATGAGTATCAATGAAAGTGACTGACCAAATCCCTTACTGAGCTCAGACTTTTACATCTGTTCAGTGGCAGTCAGGAGTGGATTGATAAGAAGGGAGAAGTATAAGAGCTTCCTTTTATATTTAACATTCCTTTTGTAGCCACTCCTAGGCTTGGGTCAAACATAAAGCAGTTTATCTGCAATGTGGCACCTTATCCTCAGGCTGAGGCCACAATTTAAGGAAAAGCTGCTTTTTTAGTTGCATTTATTTTCTGCATTTTTTTTAGCCAAAGCCAAGAGCGACATAAACAAAGAATGGGAAATATAAAGGAAGTTCTTATACTTCTCCCTTCTGCTAAATCCACTCCTGACTTTGGCTCGAAAAAACATAGTAAAATCTTCAACAAAAAAGGGAACTTTTCAACAATGTGCGAACTCAGCCTCCAGCAGGACAAAACTGAAAATCTTTCAAAACAGAATCAAATTTCCATGATGACAAGGGAAAAATTTGTATAATAACCTCAAGAATTAACTAGTATTCTTAGTGAGAAGACAAGCTCTCAAGACTTATAAGTATACGATGCAAGATTCTTTAGTATGTGTTTCCATGATAAATTTTGTCTAAGAATTTTTGTCGTTTATTTACTATTGGGGTTAACACTTGATCATGTTGTTAAATGCTCAAAATGCTGGCACTTTTTGTCACATCTTAGACCAAATTTTTCTTGTTAACTCTAAAATAGGATTGGCTTCGTGGAAAAAAGGTGTAGTTTTGTTGTGAATAGGAATTTACCAAAATGTGCCAATTTGTACAGAAAATTTTATATAAAATTTTGTTCCAGAGTAGGGCAACTAATAGGTGGTATAAACTTAGACCAGACAGCTTCACTATATTTGTTCTCCAGCATGAACTACTTATGTTATGGAATTAATATATAAGCAATTCTCTTATCTGTATTTGAATTGCTACTTGAGCAATTTCTCGATGTGCCATAGGAAATAGATAAGGTCTATGATTGACAAGTAAGCAGCTACTTGTAATACCATTTTGGTTTGCAGAGTCTAAAGCACTGTTGATGTTTTCACTAAAGCCTGCTGCAAGGCAGGTTGGGCTTTGCTGCTCAGGACTCAAGTTGCAAAGTTAAAACCTGGTACTAGAGAAAAAGTGCACCTGCAGAGAGAGAGAGAGAACCAAACCAGTAATCCTTGGTGGGATGAGGGGACTATAAACAAGCCAATATCAAACCAGGAGAGTGTAGAATTTATGTGTCCAAGGTCACAGATACAGCCAAATCAGAAACAGATGAGGATTGAATTGGATGGAAAAACAGAACTCTGTTTCTATCTGCATCTCAAAATTCTGAAAGGTTAAGTAGACACAGAGAGAGTTTGACTGGTAAGTATGGCAACCTTAAAGTGATGGCTGCAAAAGGAAAAACAGGAACACAGTCACTGAGATTCCTAACAGTACCCCCATCTATTAAAGGCCACCAGACCCTTAGTTCTCCAACTTAGTTCTCTCAGAATTTTACTGTGAAAAGTTCTAACTAGTCGATTAATTTTTCTCCTTTGAACAGGTTCAGGTTCAACTGATTCTGATCCAAAATATTACTTAATTTGTTAGATTCCACTTCCACTTCTGGGGTTTTTGTTGTGGAAGTGGATAAATAATCAAAACTAGGAGTTCTAGCACAGGCAACACCAACAGAGCCATTGGCCTTAACATAATAAGACTTAGATGGAAGAGAGTTGCTGCAAATTTCTGAAAGAATACGCACAGAATCTTCAATATATTCAGACAAGGACAAGGCATGGCATGGAATACTAGAGACAGGCAAGTATAAACAAGAATCATTACATTTGGAGCTCCAAATAGAAAACGTTTTGCAAAAACCCTGGCAGACAAACAAACAAACACCTGGCCGTCTAGATGTTCTTCCTGTAAACCACCTAAATTCACCTTTAACATTAAAAGCATAATCCCTGCCATCTTCAATAATTTTTCTGATTCTGCAGAGACATAATAGACACCAGCAGCATGAGTTTGTTGGATGATTCATGGGCGGTCTCTATAGTGGGCAGTGTAGATGGCATAAGAGAATTCTCCTTTATGCATTTCTGTAAACATCAATCTAGTTAGATGGTTAGAGTCATGGATAGTTAGCCAAAATGTCCTTTAGATTTTCTGACACAAACCTTGGTGAAACTTATAAGATAGAGCTGGATTGTTTTGTAGAGGATAGAGGATCATCCTGCAAGAGAGAGATAATAAGGCCCATATGTTGCTGTGTGGTTCCTGACCAGTGACATCTCAAATGGAAATATAGTTTGCAGCTTTCATGGAACTTAATGAAAGACTTGTGATTTCCAAAAAATTGATCGGGCAGATTAATCTTATGATCAACTGGTGCAGAGACAGTAACAGACGTTTGTGGATTTGAAGACTCAAAGGGGCAGATTTATTATGCCTTATACACCAATTATCAGGTGTGTACCTCATCTTAAATCAAGTTCAACCTACTTTGGTGCAGGAGATATGAAGACTGATTATGCCAGTCTTCTTCATAAATCTCCCCCAAAATGTTGAAGTCTTCCAGCAAGTTCTTTAACTAGCTATGTCAAAGAGTACATTTGATCCATAAGATTTTGCTTCTGTTCTATATCGGCAAAGATATTTTTTTGACCTGAGATTATGTTATGGAATAACTATAATAGCAATTCCCTGATCTTTATTGAAAATGCTACTGAAATAATCTCAGGCAAAGACTAGTGCTAAAGCCAAGTTTAAATACCCCACAACCCTGGATTGGATGGTAAAACAAAACTCTGAATGGGTTTGCGTCTCAAAGTACTGACAGACTGATCATACCCAAGCAGAATTTGACCTTAACCCTAATGCAACCCCTGTAAGGTGGAGAAACAGGAACACACACATACTGTGATAAATCTGGAATATTTTTAGACTAATTCTATACTATCAATTTGTAAATCTGGGTCATAGTGCATAACATATATGAGGAAAGGAAACACCTGGCACTTAGTCATCTGAAAAATCCTCATGTCATCTGTCTACCCTGTGGTCATGGAGTACTTCCAATGGCATGTTTTATAGAGCCACTACAGATGAGCAAACTTTTCAGATTCCGTTCAAGTCCAATTTGACCAATTCAGCCTTCTGAATAATATTGTTCCTAATTGAAAGTTCTCTAAATTGCCTTGAAAAATTGTGACACTCTGAGATCTCCTAGGATTGTATCCAACCCCACATAGTCTTGCAGCAACATTTATTGCCAAGAAAGCCATAATAATGCCAAATTGAAACATATTTGTCTATCAAATCGTCCAATAATTATTATTAAATTGTTATTATAAGTTATATACACAGTTCTAAGTTTACCATTACTTTGAAAACATGCTGCACCACAGTGCAGTGTATTTGTAATGTTAAGCTTTGCTTATCTATATACACACGTGGACAAAATTGTTGGTACCCCTCGTTTAATGAAAGAAAAACCCACAATGGTCACAGAAATAACTTGAATCTGACAAAAGTAATAATATATAAAAATTCTATGAAAATGAACAAATGAAAATCAGACATTGCTTTTCAACCATGCTTCAACAGAATTTTTAAAAAAAGAAAACTTATGAAACAGGCCTGGACAGAAATGATGGTTCCCTTAACTTAATATTTTGTTGCACAACCTTTTGAGGCAATCACTGCAATCAAATGATTCCTGTAACTGTCAATGAGACTTCTGCACCTCTCAACAGGTATTTTGGCCCACTCCTCATGAGCAAACTGCTCCAGTTGTCTCGGATTTGAAGGGTGCCTTTTCCAGATGGCATGTTTCAGCTCCTTCCAAAGATGCTCAATAGGATTTAGGTCAGGGCTCATAGAAGGCCACTTCAGAATAGTCCAATGTTTTCCTCTTAGCCATTCTTGGGTGTTTTTAGCTGTGTGTTTTGGGTCATTATCCTGTTGCAAGACCCATGACCTGCGACAGAGACCAAGCTTTCTGACACTGGGCAGCACATTTCTCTCTAGAATCCCTTGATAGCCTTGAGATTTCTTTGTACCCTGCACAGATTCAAGACACCCTGTGCCAGATGCAGCAAAGCAGCCCCAGAACATAACAGAGCCTCCTCCATGTTTCACAGTAGGGACAGTGTTCTTTTCAAGATATACTTAATTTTTCCATCTGTGAACATAGAGCTGATGTGTCTTGCCAAAAATGTCATCTGTCCATAGGACATTCTTCCAGATGCTTTGTGGCTTGTCAACATGTAGTTTGGCAAATTACTTTTGTCAGATTCAA
Organism: Leptodactylus fallax; assembly: GCA_947044405.1. Classification (NCBI taxonomy): domain Eukaryota; kingdom Metazoa; phylum Chordata; class Amphibia; order Anura; family Leptodactylidae; genus Leptodactylus; species Leptodactylus fallax. Next base: position 8,815,866 of record CAMRHE010000021.1, read on the forward strand.
GTTATTTCTGTGACCATTGTGGGTTTTTCTTTCATTAAATGAGGGGTACCAACAATTTTGTCCACGTGTGTATGTAATCTACCTATCACATCCACCACCACGACTTTACTTTCCACGACATGGTGGAAAGTGAAAAAGCAATGACTTTATTTTCAAAAGCCATCCAAAAATTATTTCTTTTTTGGGAGACAGTACACAGATGGAAAATTAACCCAGTTCTTGCCACTGGTCCAATCTGCTGCCCCAAAAGTCCATGAGGTAAGAATATCTGTTGATGAAAGGGTATAGTCCAAGTATGGCTGAATCTGGTTGCTTAGGAAGTGCATATCTGTTTTCTTATGTGCGCCATATTGGCTGATTCTTCTGCTACTTGTTGTAATGGTAGTGCTGTTTAGAGGCCCCTATCCATTCAGCAGGGGAGGGATAGGGGCCTCCTGTTCAGATATACAGCTGACAGCGAACTGCTCAGCAAAAGTTAGTCAGCTACAGCAAGTTAGGTACAGAAGTTATCCTGGCAATATGCCATATGTCAAAGATTCCCCCATTTTTCTTTTATAGTTAGCGTCTAAAAATATGGCATTCCAACAGTCATCCCATTGCTTGATGCTTACAATATGCATGTCTCCACATAAGGAGTCAAGCATGTGGCTTGCCGTGCTTGTCAGCATGTCTAGAAACCCAGTTGCTTCATTCTCTGCCTCACACTTTAATAGTTAGTCATGGCCAGTATCATCATCGTCATCACCTCTGCCACAACTAATTTCAGCCTTGTTCCATGGCTGTGCCTGTAAAAACTTGCACTCTCCATATCCAACTCCATCCCTTCTTCCAGTCCTAGCTGCTCATCTACTCCACTTTCCCCTGTATGTAATATGATCCACACAGGTTTTCAAAAGTCCTTTGTTGCATCAGTGTATTTCCTGATTCAGACCCAAATTTAGTTTCAGTTAGAAGGTGCCTTAATAACATTTAATACTGTTTTTCTATTTAAACTTTTAATTTCCTGTCAGTTACTGCCAGTCATAAGTGACCCCGAGTATCACAATTGCAGGGATTACTTCATAGCCAAAACAGTCCCGGCACACTGGTAATTGGATTCTCCAGGATTGACTACAATATTGGAGGCTCTGTGTACCAAAAAATGGATTACTAGAGTTAATTAGTGAAGTAGGCTTTTGTCCGAATCATTTACCATTTCTGGACCAAGGGTCATTGATGCCCCAATGTTCAGGCCAAATTTAGCACTATGAATTTCTTTACACACAATATCTTTTTAATGGTTTTACATATCAAATATTTTCACCATGCTTTTTTCAGGACAAATAAGGCTTGAAATAAGTAGCCTTATTTGATAAATAAGTTGAATATGTTTTTCGCTAGAAGTAGAAAAATGGTATAAAATGTGAAAAAAATAAATTTGTTTTTATATTTACTATTGCACATAAACATATTAAAATTTGATTTTCTAGTTCTTCTGATTACAGGTGCTATACAACTATTCTATAATTTTTTCTAACAAAAAGTTAGATAGCATATGGTTTTATATTCAGCATGGCTTGTTTTATGGATTCCTAGTCCATGTGTAAATTACTCAGTAGTTTAGTATAGTACAGAACTGTAAACTGCTTTTGTTATCACTAGCTAGGCTCCCTGCTGACAAAGGAGACCTTAGGAAGAGGGTGAAGAGAAGGGCTAGCAAGGGGAGCAACTTCAGTTAGCACAATGTGAATCAGAAGGCTTTTTCACTTCACTGTGATCACCATAAAGAGTTAAATTTTGGTGATCACAGTAATGATAAAGGACCTAAAAGCTTCCCTTATCAAAGTGCAACTCCCGAACAATAAGCTTTGCATGGAGAAGCCAGCACTTATCACTCCTACAGGAGCAGTTGTTAATCACAGCTGTGTGACTGCAGCATGGGGTATCAGCTAGTGCAACATTAATAGCCAGATTGGTGTTGTCTAGGGGTTAAGACAATATTTTTCTAGTAATTAGCTGGCCTTCATTTAACTTTTGGTTATGGAATGTAACCCCTAAACCCAACAATCTGGTTGGTTTATGGAGTTATTCATAACCTTTACATGATCCCGGATAACCCCACTAGTGCAGGCACTCCTTCATAGCTGCACTGCACAGAGCCCCCAAGATACACCACAATTGTTGAACAGGTTCGTCACCAACTGAGTTTGACCTAAATATTCCAAATTGTTTGTTTTTTAACAAAATCGAACAAATGCTGATTTATCTCGGCTGAACAAAAATGGCATTGCCATCTGTTTGAGCAGGAAATACAGAAGAGTTACTGTTTGATGTTCTAGCAACACCTGACATTATCTGACATCCATTTAGCCAATAGTGGTAGGTGGACATCTTACAGTGTTGATGTCATATACACTATATAAGGTGCTGCAAGCATGATCAAAGTAATTGCAGTAATGGTGGAGATAATGAAGGATCTGTGGTTCATTTCATTGCATCATACAGATCACTCAGTTCTAAAAAGCTTACAATTGTAAACAATGGTTTGGAAAATAGGAAAATTTAGTCAGACATAAGCAAGTACAAGCAGGTGAGTGATGGAATTCATAGATATCTGTGCTGCTGTATGCAGTTTATACTTTTTACTGACAGTCAGGCTTGCAGCCTCTGTTAATGAAAAATCTTTTGTTAAGGTTTTTGGGCAATAGAAAAAAGTAAGACATTTGATAGAAATTTGGAAAAATTCGTAATTTTTCAAATCAAATGTAAAATGCTCTGCTTTTTAGATAGTTATACCAACCAAATACATTAATAAATATTATCTACCATATTTCTGCTTTATATTGACCTAATCTTTTAATCATCCTTTTAATTATTTTGGATGTTTGAAGGCTTACAGTTGTAACTGCCATTTTCCAGATTTACAAGGAAATTTTCCAAACCCATTTGTTAGGGACCACTTCAGTTCTGAAGGGGATTTTAAAGGCCTAGAAACACCACATAAAGCACCACACTTTCAAAATTGTATTCCTCAAATAATTCAAAACAGCATTTGAGAAGATTGTTAACTCTTGAATAATATGTTTATTTGGTCCTAAAATTAACACATTCACAAAGGGTTAAAGGAGAATGCACAGTTTGTTATGCAATTTCTCCTGAGCACAGAAATACACCACATTTGGATGTAAACTGATGTTTGGGCACACGGTATTGTAGTTTGTAGTTTCGAAATGGGGTCACATGTTAGGGGATTCCACTTTACTGGCATTTCAGGAGCTCTGCAAAAGTGGCAACATGTCCAAAAACCAAACCATCTAAATTTGTGCTCCAAAAACCAAATAGTGCTCCTTCCCTTCTGTGCCCAGCTGTGTGCCCAAACAGCAGTTTATACGCACATATCACATTAAATACATTGATGCTAGGTTCACACCTGCTCTCGTGTTTCCATTATTTGGGTCCACTTGGGGACCCAAAAAACGGAAATCCAATCTGCTTAAAATGAGGTTACCAGCGGAAACTATACTGTATATAGACTATAATGTGGTCTACCGAATTTCCGGCCAGTTTCCACACAAAAAATGCGGAGAGAAAAGTCCTGCTTGCAGGACTTTTCTCTCTGCATTTTACAAGAGGAATGGGGGATGGAATCCCCAAATGGGATGCAAGCGCAGATGTGAATCCAGCCTGACCTGCAGTTTATGTCCACATGTATGACACTGGATTCACAGTGTCATACATGTGGACATAAACTGCAGTTTCGGCACACAGCAAGGCATATATGTGAAGATGTGCTATGTGCTTTTGGAGCACAGATTTAGGTTTTTGGTATTTGGACGCCATGTCATGTTTTCTGAGCCTCTAAGTTACCAGTAAAGGGAGTGACCCCATTTTGAAAACTGCACCCCTCAAAGAATTTATTAAGGGGTGTATTGAGCATTATATTCCCAGACGTGAATGCACAGCGGATGGCGAAAAGTGTATATGCAAGCTGTGCAGAGTGCATTGGGAACACAAAATTCCCTACTATTTTCCCTGTAGATTCTATGATTGGGGGTCACTTCTGGTGTATTTTCCCTCATAAGATGTAAATTTAGGGTGTACCCTGAATACGCTCGCACAGCTTATACATTCCCTTCTTGCCGCAGCCAGTTTTGTTCTAATGATTTGGCGATTTTGGGGGGTTTTGTCTTCACATTCTGCAAGATATATATTTTTTTATTTTTTCTGGGGATGTACCAATATGTAGGATATTTTTTGTTGGATGAGATGCATTAATGACACCATTTTTGGGTGCCTATAACTTATTGACTAAATTTTATTAACTCTTTTTGGTAGATTTAAAAAAAAAACAAACAAAAAAAAAAACATCAATTCTAGGAGAAGAAAGAATGTGCTGCTGAACACTGGCTTAAAGATGCCTTGTCACTGTCAGAGGTAACATCATCTTACTGTGACTGAGACATCAAGTCCACAATGTCATCTGCTTCCTCTGAAACTGTCATCTACTACTACTGACCAGTTGGCCGGTGCCGACAATGTTGCTGACGCTGCTGCTAGTGCTACAGTACCCCACATTTTTACTAGTGGATGACGTAGTGCAGATACTACCTTCGACATTACACCATTCTTTGTCAAATGTACCACTACTGAGCCTATGCTGGTATAACAGGACTATATTGATTAGAGTTAAAACTGAACTGAAAAAAAAAAATGTGTAAACACTCTGATTTGCTGCAGGAAATATAGCAATTGTGGCACTGGCAGTGTTTATGGTTGGGCTTTTTATAAACGACTCACCGAGTCACTAGTGACTTCACAAACCTAGTGTTTCTCAAGACTAGCTGAGAGGTACCTGCAAGCTATTTTGGGGAAGTGTACCACCAGTGTGCTATCCGGAATAACCCGCAAGGGAGCTAAATGCAAGAAATGCTTGTTATATGAATGAACAAACATAACTGAGCACTTTAAGTGTGTTTGCACCATTTTTACCATTCCTAAGATTTTTAGGCTCATGCAATATTGCCTTGATTACACTTCCTAGTCGTGGGAGTGTTTTTCCAGGCAGCCTTTCCCAGCATCCGCCCACTCCACCTCCTGTCAGATTTTCATTCACACCCAGAACAACATGTGAACACAGGCACTGAGCAGGACCCTTCATGGCGCTGTTGATGAAGCATTCACTTCTTATGCAGGGGAGAGAAACACATCTCCTTCATTATTCCCATGCATCTATCATGCTACCAGACCGTCAAGGTCTATAAAACCCTCCCCCCACTCACAGATGAATGCCTGATGGGGCAGGAGAGGAGAGGCTTGAAAAGTTAATAAAAAATAAATAAATAAATAAAAAATGTGTTTGTGTATCTGGCTCTGCTGCTGCCTGTAATCTGCTGTGATCATATAGCTGTGTGATGTAGGTGCCGGCTTTTAAGGTGATCAGAACAGCCCCCATGTCCTCCTGGTTGCTCTGGCAGTCAATAAAGTTCAGACAAATGCTGCTTTTATCAGTAATTACATCACGTTCATGGTGGGTGTGGCTAACAAATGAATTAATTTGCATAATGAACATGATCAGGTCCAGATAGAAAATTATTGTATCAAAGACTGTGTTGCTCCCACAATTTTAAAAAAGGGTAGAAAATTTTTATGTGGTCTCAATTATATAAATTCATTTCAGAACACTTTTTGTCTGTAACAAAAAAAAAAAAATCTCGGAAAATCTCTTTGAGGGGTTAAAGATCAGAAATGTTCCAGTCTATTCAATAAATATAAAATATCTGGAAAAGGGGAAAATGCATTTTTACATAGTTATAAATATAACACACATATGCAGTTTTTGTTTCTGTATTTGTCTGGTAAGGGCAACGTAACCTGTAAAAGTAAAAGTTAAAACTCACTAGATCACCATGTGTGCTTAACAGTCATTTATAAAAATTACAAATTTAGACAAGGCACAATGAAGTGGAAAATTTACAGATGCTATAGGTTACATAATCAGTACCAAGAATCCTTATCTGCCAAGTAAGATATTATGGCCTAGATGATGAGAAACTGAATATTTCAAGCCAATTTTCATATTTACATTTCAGGTTAAAACCATCTGTCTGCAAAATGAATAATACAAACATGTAAATTAACAACATATTGTAGATCATTTCATAATTCATTTATTTGCAAGTATAAAAATATCTAACAAAGCTAAATAAAACATATAAAACATGAACTACATGGGCAAAAGTATTGGAACACCAACATACCATTCTAAATTTCTAAACACTAATATGAAAATGCCATATTCTGAAGAAAAAGTGCTTCAGGGACAGAAAATCTCTGTATCAAAATCAATGTGCTGTGCCACCATATGACAGAGGTAACCATTTACTATTAGATAGAGTAGGCTTACGCAGACAATCTGAAAACATACAATTGCTGATAAATCCATGTGATCTATAATAAAAATAGATCATTTTTAATATTCGTCTTGGAGTACTGGAATGCTGGGCTCCAGTTTTTGGTAATTGTGGAAAAAAAATGATTGTCTCCACACAATGTTTCTGGCATAAAAGCGTTTGCAGCTTTTTAAATGCCATTTGGACAATGTTGTTGCCCTTGCTGGTTTAGATTTCTCATGCTCAGGTGGTGCAGGGGATATAAAGACAAGTTTAAACACAAACAAGTTTAACCTGCCAGTCTTTATAAATTCTCCTAATTATTCTACGTTTGCTTTATTCGCCTGTACTAATCATCTTGTGGTTTTCTAATTGGAGGAACACTTTAAGGATTTCAATTTGTCTTGAAACCAATTCATCACAATATCACAACTAATAAAAGCTTTAAAAGGCCGTAATTCAACCTCCCCCAACTGAGTGGTTATTTATAGATACAAGTAGGATTATTGGCATATCCTTTTGTGATGCCTTTTAACACAGCCACATTGGTGGTGGTGGGGGGTATTCATCAAGACTGCATATTTTATGCCAGTCTTGATGTTCCCTGTGCCAGTGGAGGGAGTTCTTATTTCATAATGAGGCTACGCCTCATCATGCTTCTGGAGATCCCCATGGCGTTCCTTAAAGGGGTATTCCCACGAACATAACCATTTTTAAATTTGTAGATAATTGAAAGTTAAACATTTTTGCAAATATAAGTAATTAAACATTTTGCAGAGTTTTAAAGATTTTCTCTAAATATCTTGTGGTCACGAGTTGTTGTCTTGATAGGTTGCCAGTGGATACGACCATGAATGCAGGAACTTTCTAAGGTCAGAAAATCAGCCATGATTTGCCTTATTGTGACTGGGATATCTTCTGATACATGTAGTGTCCCTGCCTGATAAACTAGCTACAATAATAAAATCATGGCTGAGTTCCTGACAAGTTCCACACCATAGAAAGTTTCTGCATACGTGGTCGTATCCATTGGCAACCGATCAGGAGAACAGGCTGTCACCACTAACATAGATAGAGAAAATCTCCGCAGAATTTTTAGTTACTTTTATTTGTAAAAATCTTTAACTTTGCATTATCTACAAATATAAATATGATTATGTTCATGGGAATACCACTTTAACTTAATTTATGCCACTTATGTGGCATAAGTGATAATAAATATGGCCTAGGTGGAAGCCTTGCTCAGTTCTGGCCCCACCCACTTTCAGAAAAATGGCAAAACCTATTTTAGCTGCATGGGGCATTAAATTGTGGCAAATCACTGACTTTCTTTATTATTCATTATGTGTATAAAATCTTTTTAAGTTGTGACACACATCTCGACATGTCCAGCCAAAAGGAAAAGTAAGTGAGGACATAGCTGTAGTAAATTTGCCCTAATGTGCCTTTATACCATACGAGAAAAGTCACAGGGATTTTGTATGCCTCTGTTCAGTCTGTGCACCTGGCACTCCCATGTCCATGAGGCCTTATTGCAATAGCTATGAAGGCTATATAGATATTTAGATTAAAGGGAACTTGGATGAACTGAGCAGATTGATAGTTACAGCTTTGTGGGAAAAGATTAAGTATAACATTTATTCATTTAAGTCTCTGTATACATTCATACCGAGACGTCTACTGTACCATTCATGACCCCATGACTAGATGGTTGTTTATATGCATAGACAGATCAGAGATATAAAAGGATACATGACAAATTATACTGAATCTTTTCCCACAAAATTATATATCAATCTACTCTGGCTCCTCCTGCTCTATAATGTGCATTTTCCATGTCATATGTTTCCTTTAAAGTTTTTAGTTAGTTATAGATTCTCTGGATGTTGCAGAAGACTTCAATGCTTAAAAGCATTCCAGCTAGCAAGGATTAAAATGAATGCATGCTACTCTGTTTGCTGTCAAGTCTGCCTTGAGCTAATATGATGTAATATACGCTTCTCCAAAAGTAAACATTAGAGAACAAAGCTTCGCCAAAATTGGAGAGCCCAGCTTAGCTTGCAATTAATGATCAGCAAATGATATTTGTAATTACATAGTTATGTCTGGAGTCTTATAGAAGTTGTATTATTACACATGATAGTAATATATACAATAAAACTGTGATTCATGGGTTCACATGCACCCGCACTGTTATGCTTTAGACATTTCAGTGTATTTAAACGTAAACTACAGAAATTGTCACTACCAGAAGACTATAAACTATACTTTAACCCCTTAACGACATTGGACGTACTATTACGTCCTGCGTCCTTGGTACTTAGCGCAACAGGCCATAATAGTACGTCCAAGGGCGGCCACCCGCTCACTATCTGAACTGACAGCTAACACCCTGCTCTATAACCTGCGGTCGGAACTGAGTTCCGATCGGAGGGTTTAACCCCATGGCTGCCGCGGTCAAACATGACCATGGCATCCAAGGGGTTCCGCCATGTTGCCGCCCCTCTCGGCACCCCCCCCACGACGAGATCGAAGCCTGGAGCCCTCGTTACTTGGTTGATCCTGACAGGACCTCCGTAAGTCAGGCTTTGCATCTGCATAGCGCTGACTTCCTGTATAGTATGCAAGACACATGTATGCTTGTGTCTTGCAGTCTATAGTACTGAGCCAGCGATCAAAGCATCGTTGGCTCAGGTGTCCTAAAGGGACACATAAAAAAAATTTAAAAAGCTGAAAAAAAATAAAATAAAGTGTGTGAAAAAAATTTATAAAAGAATAAAGCCCCCAAAATTCCCTTTTCCTATATAAAATGAATTATATAAAAAAAAACCTAAAAATTAAATAAAAAAATGCATATTTGGTATCGCCGCATCCATAACAACCTGTACAATAAAACTGAAACAATATTTAACGTACATGGTGAACGTCGGGGAAAAAAAAAAACGGAAAAAACCTGCCGGTAGTAATGATTTTTCGCCATCTCACCTTACAAAATATGCCATAAAAAGTGATCAAAAAGTCATATGTACCCCAAAATAGTACCAATAAAAAGCACAGGTTGTCCCGCAAAAAATAAGCCCTCAACTAACTATGTAAACTGCAAAATAAAAATGTTACGCATCTCAGAATATGGTGATGCAAAAAAAATTCATTAATGTCTCCAAATGGGTTTTTGTTCTGCAAAATTAGTATCACATAAAAAAACAATATAAATGAGTTATCGCTGTAATCGTACTGACCTGTAGCATAAAGGTAACATGTTACTTATGCTTTATGCTGCATGGTGAAAAATTTAAAAGGTAAAACGCAATGCCAGAATTGATGGGTTTTTTTTTAATCCACAAGAAAGAGTTAATAAAATTTATTCAATAAGTTATAGGCGCCCAAAGATGATTTCATTACAAAATACATCTCACCCCGCAAACAACAAGCCCACATATGGCTACATCATCAGAGAAATAAAGAAAATATAGCTTGTACAATATGAAGACAAAAACCCCCAAAATCGCCAAATCATTAGAACAAAACTGGCTGCAGCAGGAAGGGAATGTATAAGCTGTGCAAGCGTATATTAGGGGACAGCCCAGATTTAGAGCTTACAAGGGAAAATACATCAGAAGTGACCCCCAGCGTGACCCCCCCCAATAATAGGAACTACTGGGGAAATAGTAAGGAATTTGGTGTTCTCAATGTACTCCGCATAGCTTACCTATTCACTTTTCCCCATCATCTGTGTATTCACGCCTGGGATACTAATGTTCACTACACCCCTTGATAAATTCTTTGAGGGAATCCACTTTTATGGTACCTTACAGGCTCTGCAAACATGACATGGCGTCCAGATACCAAACATCTGAATCTTCACTCCAAAAGCCACATACAGTAGGGAAAAAAAGGATTTAGTCAGCCACCAATTGTGCAAGTTCTCCCACTTAAAAAGATGAGAGAGGTCTATAATTGACAACATAGGTAGACCTCAACTATGAGAGACAAATTGAGAAAACAAATCCAGAAAATCAAATTGTCTGATTTTTAAAGAATGTATTTGCATTATTAAGGTCATTAGAAAATAAAATAGCAGGGCTAATATCTGCTTTGGGCATCTATAAATATTAGTGCACACTATATATGCAATTTATGTGATCTCATCCCTTCTCTTTCACTAATCACTTGGGAGCACTAGTGAGTCTCGTCTTTCTAATACGATTTTATATTTATTTTTATTTATATAAGAAATAAAAGTGAAGTTTTATTATTTTCTACTCTATCAATTCCCTCCTGAAATTCACCTACAAACAAGCAAGATATCTGGCTCTCACAGACCTGTAACTTCTTCTTTAAGAGGCTCCTCTGTCCTCCACTCATTACTTGTAGTAATGGCACCTGTTTGAAATTGTTATCAGTATAAAAGACACCTGTCCACAACCTCAAACAGTCACACTCCAAACTCCACTATGATGAAGACCAAATAGCTGTGGAACGACACCAGAAACAAAATTGTAGACCTGCACCAGGCTGGGAAGACTGAATCTGCACTAGGCAAGCAGCTTGGTGTGTAGAAATCAACTGTGGGAGCAATAATTAGAAAATGGAAGACATACAAGACCACTGATAATCTCCCTCGATCAGGGGCTCCACGCAAGATCTCAACCCGTGGGGTCAAAATAATCACAAGAGTGGTGAGCAAAAATCCCAGAACCACACGGGGAACCCAGTTAATGACCTGCAGAAAGCTGGGACTAACGTAACAAAGGCTACCGTCAGTAACACACTATGCCACCAGGGACTCAGATCCTGAAGTGCCAGACGTGTTCCCCTGATTAAGCCAGTACATATCCGGGCTCATCTGAAGTTTGCTAGAGAGCATTTGGATGCTCCAGAAGAGTATTGGGAGAAAGTCATATGGTCAGATGAAACCAAAGTAGAACTGTCGTGTTTGGAGGAGAGTGAATGCTGAGTTGCATCCAAAGAACACCATACCTACTGAGAAGCATGGGGGTGGCAACTTCATGCTTTGGGGCTGTTTCTCTGCAAAGGGACCAGGATGACTGATCTGTGTACATGAAAGAATGAATGGGGCCATGGATCGTGAGATTTTGAGTGCAAACCTCCTTCCATCAGCAAGGACATTGAAGATGAAACATGGCTGGGTCTTTCAGCATGACAATGATTCCAAGCACACTGCCAGGGTAACAAAGGAGTGGCTTCTTAAGAAGCATTTCAAGATCCTGGAGTGGCCTAGCCAGTCTCCAGATCTCAACCCCATAGAAAACCTTTGGAGGGAGTTGAAAGTCCGTGTTGCCCAGCGACAGCCCCAAAACATCACTGCTCTAGAGGAGATCTGCATGGAGGAATGGGTCAACATACCAGCAACAGTGTGTGCCAACCTTCTGAAGACTTACAGAAAACGTTTGACCTCTGTCATTGCCAACAAAGGATATATAACAAAGTATTGAGATGAACTTTTGTTATTGACCAAATACTTATTTTCCACTATAATTTGCAAATAAATTCTTTAAAAATCAGACAATATGATTTTCTGGATTTGTTTTCTCAATTTGTCTCTCATAGGTGAGGTCTACCTATAATGTCAATTACAGGCCTCTCTCATCTTTTTAAGTGGGAGAACTTGTACAATTGATGGCTGACTAAATACTTTTTTTCTCCACTGTAGCGCTCCTTCCCTTCTGTGCCCTGCTGTGTGCCCAAACTGCAGTTTATGCCCACATGTATGACACTGGTGTACCCAGGATAACTTACTTAATGTCATATGTGGGTATAAACTGATGTTTGGGCACAGCAGGGCACAGAAGGGAAGGAGCACTATTTGGTTTTTGGAGAGCAGACTTGGGCGGTTTGGTTTTTGGACACCATTACACTTTTGCAGAACTGAAATGTCAGTAAAGTGGAATCCTCTGACTTGTGACCCCATTTTGGAAACTACACCCCTGAAGGAATTTATCCATGGGTACAGTGAACATTTTTAACCCCCAAGTGTTGCTATAATTTATTATCCATAAATGAATGCACAGCTGATAGTGAAAATGACAATTTTTCCAGGAATCCGTAATTTCAGTGCATAATATGTTGTGCCCGGTATGTATCAGAGGCAAATGCTCCAAAAGCTGTTGTGCCCGGGATACCCACGTAACAGTTTTTGGAGTGTGTGTCTGTGCAGACATAAGCTGGGCACAACATATTGGGCACTGAAATGGCGAATCTCTGGAAAAATTTTATTTTTAACTTTTCATTATAAGCTGCGCATTCATTTCTGGAGATTAAAAGAATGCAACACTTAAGGGTTAATAATGCTCGCTACACCACTTAATAAATCCCTTGAAGGGTGTAGTTTCCAAAATGGGGTTTATATGTCTGCAGATTCCACTTTACTGGCAATTCATGGGCTCTGCAAAAGTGGCATGGTGTCCAAAAACCAAACTGTGCTTTGAAAACCAAAATAGTGCCATGTGCATGCCTTATGCACAGATGGCCCACCCCAGCGTTGCAATTATATTCATCACTACTGAGAATGAGTTCTGGTGGGTGCCAATGTAAAGTGGTAAGAAGATATCATATTTTATGTATTGGTGTTATGTGGTTTTTATTTACTAAATGTGGAGATTCCTGGGCAAGGTGTGTAGTTTCTCTTTTTGACTACAAAGGGGAGTGAGCATTTGGTGTGTTTTGGGTATACAAACAGGGTGTGTGATTTATATCTGTAAGGTTATGTAAGGGGTGTGTGGTGTGTGACTGGTGTTCTCGAGTTTGAGAGTGAGAGCATGTGGACATGTTAGGTATAGTTGTGTGATTGTGTGATTGTATTTGAACACCAAGGAAGGCCCAACGTGGTGTGAGCCTGTTGTAGAAGCATTGGTCTCAAGGTACCAGACAATCCTTTAAGAGTTTGTGCTAACTGAGAGGGACAGACAAAACATTGCTGTAAAAAAATGGGGACAGTATTACCTTGCCAGAGAGTGTGTTTGGGAAGTGGGTGTGAGTACCAAGGGATCTCTAATTTCTAAACTGCAATGCTCATGTATGCCATATATATCTCTCTATGAGACATTTTTAAAATAAACACTAAGTTAGTTTTAATGCACTCCCTTGGTGTGAGTCTGTGCTTCTATTAGAAACCCTACCTTTTTCTCACATTACACCAATACAATATTCGTTTTTAGCTTTTGAGTTGGTCTATTTTTCCAGCACATGTTCTATACATTCTGGATTTTTTTTTCATGTTTCTTATATTAAATATGCAATGCTATAAGCATATCAATATAGTCCAAAAATACATTCCTTTCTTTAGTCACATCAAAAACGGAAAATCCTTTTGCCCTGAGATTTGTGAGATAGAGCTCTTAGGCTTGCTTCCAGTAAGACATAGATGAAGAAATGAGTGTCAGTCGGGTTGCTTTTGTTCACAACCTTTATGATCTGTAAAACTAAGAGCAAGAAATTCTAACAAGCTTCCTCAAAGCTAATGCTAAATTGTTTGATCCCCACACAAGACTGACACTTGCAAATTAAAGGTTGATGTGCTAGTAGCTTTTTGGACAAATGTTTTATAGTTTTTATCAAAGACCTTCACATTATTCTCAAGGTGCAAATTTAAAACATCTTCCCTAATCTAAAGATTAAGAGATATCTATTCTATTGCTGTGGCAAATTATAAAACAGGTAAAATTACAAGTGGAATGCTCTTTTAGAAGATGCTGAATACACATATGTCCTCATTTTCAAAAGAAAAAAATCATAATACAAATAGTAATATGATTTTACATTTTATATTTGCTATATTTATTATTATTAATTAATGTTTGTCATTTACATAATAATAATAATAATACATTTTATTTATACAGTGCCAACATATTCCGCAGCACTGTACAATTTGTAGGGTTCAAGTACAGACAAAAAAGATACATTACAAAGTAATAGTGAATTCACGCAATGGGACTGAGGGCTCTGCTCACAAGAGCTTACAATCTATGAGGTAGTACATCATTTGTGTCTATAATTTTCTTCCATGCTCAGTTGCAATATTTTCTTAACTGGAAACTGTCAGAAAAAAAGCCTCTGAAGTTCCAATGTGAATTCCTTGTCAGATGTAGCGGTTCCTATTTACAGTTCTACAGTTTTATAGAAGCTTTAGTTGCCTAACTAGATATTCTACCATTACACACTGACAAAAATTACTAAAGGAGTCATTAGACTTTACAATGATTGTACTGTGATGATGTCACATTACTGTATCAGTTATAGCAAACACCCCATGTTAAATGTAGTTGAAGAACGGGAATTATATATTATTTATTCTTATCTGTTTTTGCTTCTGGATTTTATTTTTTCTACTTATATGATTATTAGTAAATGCTAGAATGGCGGTATTGCACACCTCTCTTTATTAAAGATTTTCATTGGGGTTCAGGAGCTTCAAGCTATGCCTCTGGGTGTATGGCACTGTTATCACCCTCCACAGGAATAGGGAACATTCTTACAAATTTGAAAGATGACAGAATTTATCTAATAAAACTAGTAAGAATTTCTGAACTGCTATACAGTCATGGCCAAAAGTTTTGAGAATGATACAAATATTAATTTTTACAAAGTCTACTGCTTCAGTTTTTCTAATGGCAATTTGCATATACTCCAGAATGTTATAAAGAGTGATCAGCTTAACAGCAATTACTTGCAAAGTCAATATTTGCCTAGAAAATGAACTTTATCCCCCAAAACACATTTCAACATCATTGCAGCCCTGCCTTAAAAGGGCCACCTAACATCGTTTCAGTGATTGCTCCATTAACACAGGTGTGGGTGTTGATGAGAACAGGGCTGGAGATCAATCTGTCATGATTAAGTAAGAATGACACCACTGGACACTTTAAAAGGAGGCTGGTGCTTGCCATCATTGTTTCTCTTCTGTTAACCATGGTTATCTCTAAAGAAACACGTGCAGTCATCATTGCACTGCACAAAAATGGCCTAACTGGGAAGAGTATTGCAGCTAGAAAGATTGCACCTCAGTCAACAATCTATCGCATCATCAAGAACTTCAAGGAGAGAGGTTCTATTGGTGCCAAAAAGGCTCCAGGGCGCCCAAGAAAGACCAGCAAGAGGCAGGACCGTCTCTTAAAAGTGTTTCAGCTGCGGGATCGGGCTACCAGCAGTGCAGAGCTTGCTGAGGAATGGCAGCAGGCAGGTGTGAGTGAGGCGGAGACTCTTGGAGAAAGGCCTGGTCTCAAGGAGGGCAGCAAAGAAGCCACTTCTCTCCAGAAAAAACATCAGGGACAGACTGATATTCTGCAAAAGGTACAGGGAGTGGACTGCTGAGGACTGGGGTAAAGTCATTTTCTCTGATGAATCCCCTTTTCGATTGTTTGGAACATCTGGAAATAGCTTATTCGGAGAAGAAGAGGTGAGCGCTACCACCAGTCTTGTCTCATGCCAACTGTAAAGCATCCTGAAACAATTCATGTGTGGGGTTGCTTCTCAGCCAAGGGAATCGGCTCTCTCACAGTCTTGCCTAAAAACACAGCCATGAATAAAGAATGGTACCAGAATGTCCTCCTAGAGCAACTTCTCCCAACCGTCCAAGAGCAGTTTGGCGCTCAACAATGCCTTTTCCAGCATGATGGAGCACCTTGCCATAAAGCAAAGGTGATAACTACACTGTGTTCCAAATTATTATGCAAAAAGTGTTTAGGAGTGATAAGGTAAGAATTTTTTTGTTTGTCAGTTAAACTCATTGATGGTGATGTGTGTCAGGGCTCTTTATATCACTGAAAGCAATTGCAGACACCTGTGCTAATTAGTTTGGCAGGTGTGTCCAATTAAAAGCAAGACTACTTAAGAAGGCTGTCCCACATTATTAAGCAGCCTACATTTTCAGCCAAAATGGGAAAGAAAAAGGATGTGTCGGCTGCTGAGAAGCAACAAATTGTGGAGTGTTTAGGTCAAGGCATGACTACAATCAACATTGCCAAGACACTTCATCGTGATCATCGCACAATCAAGAAGTATGTAGCTGATTCACAGCACACACGTGTGCGTGCTGATAAGGGAAAATTGAGGACTCTTTCCAACAGGTAATTACGTCAGGTTAAAAGAGCAACTTCAAAAATGCCTTGTCATAGCAGCAGACAAGTTTTTGAAGCTGCTGGTGCCTCCAATGTCCCCTGAACAACAAGATGCAGGGTCCTTCAGAGGTTTGCAGCTGTGCATAAGCCATCCTGTCGACCTCCTCTATCCACAAGCAGAAACGGCTCCAGTGGGCCAAACAATACATGAAGACTGACTTCAAAACTGTTTTGTTCACCGATGAGTGCCGTGCAACGCTCGATGGTCCAGATGGATGGAGTGGAGGATGGCTTGTTGATGGACACCCCATGCAAACACGGCTGCGGCGCCAACAAGGAGGAGGTGGAGTAATGTTTTGAGCTGGAATCATGGGGAGAGAGATTGTCGGCCCCTTTAGGATCCCTGAAGGGGTAATGATGAACTCCATAATGTTTGTGGAGTTTCTCAAACAGCACTTCCTTCCATGGTTCAAGAAGAAGAACCATGCATTCCGCAGAAAGATCATTTTCATGCATGATAATGCACCGTCTCATGCTGCAAATAACACATCTGCATCTCTGGCTGCTATGGGCATAAAAGGGGACAAACTTATGGTGTGGCCCCCATGCTCCCCTGACCTCAACCCCATTGAGAACCTCTGGAGCATCATCAAAAGGAGTGTCTATGATGGTGGGAGGCAGTTCTCATCTAAGCAACAGCTCTGGGAGGGTATTCTGTCCTCATGCAAAACAATTGAAGCAGAAACCATCCAAAAACTGACAAATTCAATGGACGAGAGAGTTCAGAAGCTTCTTTCGAACAAGGGGTCCTATGTGCAAATGTAACATCACCTCGAATAAAGTTTTGGCTTGAAAACTGTTTGATTTCAGTCTGTAATAACCTGCTAATGCTTATAATTTCACAATGACCATTTTTTTGTTCTTAATAAAAATGAAAAGGTTGCAAATTCTGCTGTGCATAATAATTTAAAACATGCATTTTGAGTGTTTATTTTTTTTTTAAATATACTGTTATCATAGGCAGTTTGTTCAAAAACCTTTCAGTTATACTCGAATAGTTGATGACTGGAAAATTACAATGACTGCAATTCATATAGGTAATTTTGGAAAATATGAGAAAATATTATTTGCATAATAATTTGGAACACAGTGTAAATGGCTCAGGGAACAAAACATAGAGATTTTGGGTCCATGGCCTGGAAACTCCCCAGATCTTAATCCCATTGAGAACTTGTGGTCAATCATCAAGAGACGGGTGGACAAACAAAAACCAACAAATTCAGACAAAATTAAAGCATTGATTCTGCAAGAATGGACTGCTATCAGTCAGGATTTGGTCCAGAAGTTGATTGAGAGCATGCCAGGGAGAATTGCAGAGGTCCTGAAGAAGAAGGGTCAACACTGCAAATATTGACTTGCTGCATTAACTCATTCTAACTGTCAATATAAGCTTCTGTTACTCATAATATGCATGCAATTATATTTCTGTATGTGATAAAAACATCTGACAAACACACATAAAAACCAGAGGGCAGCAGATCATGTGAAAATATAATATTTGTGTCATTCTCAAAACTTTTGGCCATGACTGTAATAAAATTTAGAGTTAAGTGAGCACCCAGCGAAACCTGTATCTTGCTGGTGTTCCCAGAATAAAATTTTCTCCAATTTGGTCAACATACTGGCAATGTCTTAGCAAACATTTTAACATCTGTATTTAGTATGATATTGGATGGTAGGATTCATTTTCCAGTGGATCCTTATCTGGTTTTGAGATCAAGGATATCATAGCTTCCAGCATGGAGTTAAGCAATTTTCCAGTATCTGCTGAGCGCTCAAATTCTCTATGCAGTGCAGGTAACACGATATCTTGACAGTATTTATAGTATTCTATATATTCAGAAAAAACTGTATGTTCTATTTTACTTTGCATTATGACATTTTACTGTCTGTTCACATGCTGTACAAGATAATAGAAATATAATTTGCCTCCTTTATTGCTGTATAGATAGTGGAATAATTTAGGTCACTTAGAATAAAAGTCAGTTAAGCTCAAATTCTTGCCAAAAGATAGAATTATTTTAGTCATGTATATATTTCTGTATCTGCCAATTTATAGGAAAAGGCACACACTTTAGCAATATAAATCATTTATTTGATATAGGTCACCTTGTTAAATGTTATCTACTGCTGTACAATTTATCAGGGTTATATTATATGACAAGCTGCATGTTGAAACTATATAAATTTTTCTCATAAAGCCAAAAACCTGAATTTCAGAGTTTATATAATACATAATAATAGAAAATAATAGAACAGTTCTCTCATTCAACAAACTACAGCTCAGATTGTAAATCACGTAGAGATCTCACTGCATGGATGGAAGAACTGCTGTTATTGAGGCTTGTTATTAAGCTGTTATATAGCATTACTGAAAAATATCAGACCTTTTAAATACAGTGTTTAGGATTTGGAACATGTTTTCTTATTACATTTATTTTAGGGGTTATCTGCCTAACCTATTCTTTTAGCATAAGCTTTTTCTTCTAATGTACTTATTAAGTGACACATAACTATTTTTTTTGCATAGATCTTTTCCAACATTTCTAAGCAATAGTAGGATATAAAAATAACATGAATTTGATATAGTATTCACTTGTACAATGGGAGATATACAAATTATTGTACACATATTTGACCTCATTTCATATGCTGCATGTTTTGGCCATATTCCATTTGATTTAATAATTTAATTGGTAGATTGCGTGATTTCACATACTCTGCTGAATTTTATCGGAGCCTTCACTGCAGCTCCACCCTATCAGTTAGGTCTACATGGCAACTTTGGCTGCGACTGCAATTCCTTCACTCATATTAGTGAATGGAGTGGCATTGCGATCACGAGGGTGACATGACCACAACCTCTGTGGTGGTCACAGCACCTTTGGGCCACAATGTGAGTCTATTCGATAACACGGGTGAAGAAGTCGCAAAGCGACAAAGGCAATCTTTGGTTGACTCATGGGAGTCATGGAATCTAACCTTAGGCTTAGATTCATTCAACCTGCAGACTTCTTGTCACAAATATCCTCACTATCAAAGTCTGGGACTTTTCTTAAAAATGTGAGACCCACTTCTTGCCATCAAATGTAGTCCACATACCCATCCCGGGCCAATTCTAGATTTTCTGCTGCCTGAGGCAAAAACTGAAATGGCGCCCATTCCAACACAGAAATATAAAAATCATAAGAAAACCAGGTATTCAGGTAGTCATTCATACTTGAAGACCTAAACAAAAATTTAAAACACTACTACAAATGCATTAGTGAACAGACATGCATCCAAATCCACGACAACTCCTGTCCTTTAAGTCCCCCTTACATTGCCCTATAAAGCTACAAAATTAAAGGTTATATATAGGGGGTGATTGGGATGACCTTGGTTATGCGCATCAAGCTTGACAGCAAGCGGTCTGAATGTAGTCATGTCTGGTAGTGGATGGTGCTCCCAAAGTGAATGGAGAGCCATTCCCTACAAATCATACCTACATTCAGCCTGGCTATTGTCAGAATTTGCAGCAGGAAGCAAAGACCTTCTGTTCTCACTGCATAGCATAACTCCTTTAAGAACTCTATTAAACTCACTACCCATAATAACCCAGGAAGGGAGAGCAGGACCAGTGTCCTTCAAAAGAATATATTTCACTGCCACTGACTGTGGAACTGGTCTGATGCCCCCCCCTCCCATCAGGGTTCATAAAGCTGTCCCCTAGCAGCAGGGGGAACTAGAGCCACAGTCCACGCTAGTGAAGAGCGTTCTTCTGAAGGACACTGCACTGGCAACGCTTCAATACTAGTGACACAGCAGGGCGCAAGCAGATCCCTAATGTAGCAGTGCAAGCGACCTCTCACTCACCAATGGAGCAGGCAACAATGGTGTCTGCTGGGTTGTGCTGCAAGGCAGTCTCGCCCACTCAGGGACTCAGCAAACTGTCGCCTGAGGGAAGATACTCATTTTGCCTCATGGCAGATGCAGCCCTGTAACCAACACATACCAGGATTATAAAATTATTGGCACATTCTCATGTATATTCTCCAGTTTGATGAACATGATCCTATGCACAAGGTGTCCCAATGAAGGAATCTAGTCACTGATCTACAGAGAATTACCTTCCAAAAGGTGATGCTAGAGCAAGTTATTCTTTTACAACCAATGAGGTCTTTTTTGCATAATTTTTCCAGAATTCCTAGTAGGACATATATAGTTTATAAGACTATGTTCACTGCAAGGTGGACTGAAAAGGCAGTTTCCTCAAGAAAATATATCACCCCTTCTGTCCTAGGTTTATGACCTCTCATCTAGCCAGCAGGCACCCTGCTTTGCGCTGATGAGAGGCAATAATTCTGAAACCGCTGTCTGTGGATGCGTCTCTTTCCTTTTGGTAGAGATATTCTGGCTTGGGTTTAACTCCAGATTATGCCTCTAGGTTTCAGCAAAAAAAGCCAGGCATTGATCTTTAGGGAGATACCTTCCAGGTGGCGCCATAGCAAGGTCTTCTTTTTCTACCAAGGAGGATTTATTTGCATATTCTTTTCCCAGAATTTTTAGCAGGGCATGTATATAAGACCCTGAATACCGCAAAGTGGCTTGAAAAGGCAGTCTCATTAAACATAGTACCCCTGTAATCCATTACATGGATACTCTTCATACCCCCCAATCAGACTGACTCCAGATCCCTGAACTCTTAAAGAGGTTGTGCTGGATTTTTTTTTTATATATACAGTATATATTAAATATATTATATATATAAAAATATATATATTATATTATTACTTACCTGCCCCCAGGGTTTTGGTGGTTCCCAGCACGGTCCGGTCCTATTGCTCCGATCTTTTCTTATAACAGAAGTCCTCACTGGCTGTGACATCCCAGGTCCCTTTCCTTAGGCCGTTGATTGGCCTCAGCGGTTACATAACAAATGATCTCTGTGTAGTATCTTTTAGAGGTTTTGCTCTTTTCTCAGTCATTCATGTGCACGAAAGCTTACAAATATAATTTCTCTTGGTTAGACAAAAAAGGTATCATTACTATAAGACTTTGGACTTTTTTGATGAAAATGTATTCAATACCACATAATTTTTTTCTGGCTAACATGGTACCTCACTGTTGATTCCTGTACTTTGATTTGAATCCTTTAGACTCATTCACTTTGAAGTAAATGTTACTGAAATTAACACAAATACATAAAAAAAATAAAAGCCTTGATGTAACTAAATGTCCACAAGAGAATACATCAAAACTAATACAAATTAAATAACATATATTGGTGATAAACATTCTTTCATAGTGCTGTGTTCCGGCTATTTACAGCTGAGATTTTTCTCTCAATATCTGCAGGACTAGTAGCATTAAATAACACAACGTAAAATCATTCCAATATTTTTACAGATAAAATTTAAAGCAGTTTGTTGAGGAGATTTTCAAAGTCTAGGATATGTTTACTAATAACAATATACTAATTTCAACATTATTGAAACTTTTAGTAAATATGGCAATTTTTTCATAATAAATAATGTACATAAAAAATATGAAAATTATTATCAATGTTTAAGTTTGTTTTACATTTCTTAATGCCTATTTTTAGAATGATCTTTTTTATCTCTTGTGAAAGTGCACAAATTTAAAATGGACCAGCTGTGTAGCTAGACCAAGGCCTTGGGCATATAGATTAATTTCACATGAGCGGTCACTTACCGTACTCATCTTTTGATTGACATATCACCCTTCATAATTAAACAAAAAAAAAAAAATGAAATGTAATATAAAAAATAAAATATCTGTTTTAAATGTTATGCATTAAGATTTACAATTTATTAGTATATATTATTTAAATGTACTCTCCCTCCCTCTCTCTATCTCTCTCTTTTCTCTCTCTCTCTCTCTCTATATATATATAGATATATATTTACATACATTTAAATATCTCTATTATTGTTACAGGATGTTCTATTGTTCTATGTATTTGTTTTAAGGTTTGTACAGGCAACTTGGGCAAAGTGATGTGAGGTGACACCAAGTCGTGTGTTGCCACATCCATTGCTTGAAATAGATAGTAGCACAATACTGTATGGAAATTTTTCTTTAAAATTGAACAGTCTGTCCATGACAAGCTAACAATTTTCAATAGACATTGTGTTAAATATCTCTGTGTAAAGCAGAGATCTTGAAATGTGGCTTTAGGATTCTCCTAGGGAGTGGTTTAATCCCTTAACGCTCTGTGCTATCCTATTACATCATGCTGAGTGTATAGTTAATGCTCAGCACTATAATAGTACTAATAGTACGGCGCTATAATACTGTGGATACAGGAGCTGTGTCTGTAGCATTACCTCCAGCACTCGGCTGTGTTATACAACCAAGGCCAGGGGCGTAACTACCGGGGTAGCAGCGGTAGCAGCTGCCACAGGGCTCGGACATTACGGGGCCCCGCGGGCCCCCGATGCTTTTTTTTTTTTTTTTAATAGGCCGTTACCTGCTGGAGTAACCCCAGCAGGTAACGGGCCCTATATACTTGCTGTTCCCCGGGGTCCCGCTCACAGCCGCCTGCACTTCCGATTCTGCGGAGGCAGCTGTGAGCAGGAGCGCGGAGATCGGTATGTGAGGCCGCAGGCCGAATCCCAGAATCACTGCTATCATTATACTCCGGGGTCTTTTCAAAGTGTGCAGGGGCCACTATGGGGCATGATACTGTGTGCAGGGGCCCCTATGGGGCATGATACTGTGAGCAGGGGCCACTATGGGGCATCATACTGTGTGCAGGGGCCACTATGGGGCATAATACTGTGTGCAGGAGCCACTATGGCACATAATAGTGTGCGCAGGAATGCGTTTTTTTTGGGGGGGGCGATTGGGGGCAGCGGTTCGGGGGGGGCCCCATGTCAAATGTTCGCCTTGGGGCTCAGCCATTCCTAGTTACGCCACTAACCAAGGCCGAGGACTAGCCGCCAAAGTTGGAAGATACTCCGACTTCGGCGTATTAATCCCCGGATGCCATGATCAATGGAAATAAAATTGCGGGTTCCGAAGGGGTTGCCATGACAGCCTATACACAGTTCCTATAAGGAACTAATATGCAATGTTCTGCAATATTATGTATTGAAGTACATTGCACTGGAGATCTACGTTCCCAGCTTCATGTGCCCTTTGGAACATGTAAAAAGTAAAAAAAGAAAAAAAAAAGTTTAAAGCAAAGAATGATAAACGCGGAAAAAATTGCGGCGTTTTACAGTCAGAGCAAAGTGAATGGGATTCTAGTGAATCCCATACCCACTTTGCGTTAAAAACTGCGCTGCGGACTTTCTGTCTTAATCGTTGCTGGAAGAACCACGATGCGTTGCCACTGCAGTTTCTCCCGCAGAGCTTTTTTGCTGCAGGACGCCATGTGAGGCCTTACCCTTACATTTAAAAAATACATAATGTAAACAAAAAGCAAACAAGCATGTGAGGTATCCCCATGTGCGTATAAGCCCCCACTATCCAAAAATAGCATGATTTATCCTTTGCAGTGAACGCCATAAAAAAAAAAAAAAAAATAGATCGTAATGTGCAAATTAATGTATTTTGGTCACTTAGCTTTCCCCCAAAAACATACAGTGCCTTGTGAAAGTATTCGGCCCCCTTGAACTTTTCAATCTTTTGCCACATTTCAGGCTTCAAACATAAGGATATAAAATTTTAATTTTTTGGTGAAGAATCAACAACAAGTGGGACACAATCGTGAAGTGGAACGAAATTTATTGGTTATTTTAAACTTTTGTAGAAAATAAAAAAATGAAAAGTGGGGCGTGCAATATTATTCGCCCACTTTACTTTCAGTGCAGCAAACTCACTCCAGAAGTTCAGTGAGGATCTCTGAATGATCCAATGTTGTCCAAAATGACTGATGAAGATGAATATAATCCACCTGTGTGTAATCAAGTCTCCGTATAAATGCACCTGCTCTGTGATAGTCTCAGGGTTCTGTTTAAAGCGCAGAGAGCATCATGAAGACCAAGGAACACTCCAGGCAGGTCCGTGATACTGTTGTGGAGAAGTTTAAAGCCGGATTTGGATACAAAAAGATTTCCCAAACTTTAAACATCCCAAGGAGCACTGTGCAAGCGATCATATTGAAATGGAAGGAGTATCAGACCACTGCAAATCTACCAAGACCCGGCCGTCCCTCTAAACTTTCATCTCAAACAAGGAGAAGACTGATCAGAGATGCAGCCAAGAGGCCCATGATCACTCTGGATGAACTGCAGAGATCTACAGCTGAGGTGGGAGAGTCTGTCCATAGGACAACAATCAGTCGTACACTGCACAAATCTGGCCTTTATGGAAGAGTGGCAAGAAGAAAGCCATTTCTCAAAGATATCCATAAAAAGTCTCATTTAAAGTTTGCCACAAGCCACCTGGGAGACACACCAAACATGTGGAAGAAGGTGCTCTGGTCAGATGAAACCGAAATTGAACTTTTTGGCCACAATGCAAAACGATATGTTTTGCGTAAAAGCAACACAGCTCATCACCCTGAACACACCATCCCCACTGTCAAACATGGTGGTGGCAGCATCATGGTTTGGGCCTGCTTTTCTTCAGCAGGGACAGGGAAGATGGTTAAAATTGATGGGAAGATGGATGGAGCCAAATACAGGACCATTCTGGAAGAAAACCTGTTGGAGTCTGCAAAAGACCTGAGACTGGGATGGAGATTTATCTTCCAACAAGACAATGATCCCAAACATAAAGCAAAATCTACAATGGAATGGTTCACAAATAAACGTATCCAGGTGTTAGAAAGGCCAAGTCAAAGTCCAGACTGGAATCCGATCGAGAATCTGTGGAAAGAGCTGAAAACTGCTGTTCACAAACGCTCTCCATCCAACCTCACTGAGCTCGGTCAAGAATTTCAGTCTCTCGATGTGCAAAACTGATAGAGACATACACCAAGCGACTTGCAGCTGTAATCGCAGCAAAAGGTGGCACTACAATGTATTAACTTAAGGGGGCCGAATAATTTGGCACGCCCCATTTTTGAGTTTTTTTATTTTTTACAAAAGTTTAAAATATCCAATAAATTTCGTTCCACTTCACGATTGTGTCCCACTTGTTGTTGATTCTTCACCAAAAAATTAAAATTTTATATCCTTATGTTTGAAGTCTGAAATGTGGCAAAAGGTTGAAAAGTTCAAGGGGCCGAATACTTTCGCAAGGCACTGTAACAATGAAGTCATACATACCAAAATTGGTATCAATAAAAAAATACAACTTGCCCTTCAAATAAAGAGACCTGACATAGTTTTGTCAACAGTACAGTAATAAAAGTTATAGGCGTCAGAATACAGTGACCCCAGGAAAATCGTTCATTTTCAAAAAGCAATGTTTTGTTTGTAAAAGCGGTAAAATGTAATAAAAACCAATATAAATATGGTATCGCCGTACTTATAATGACCAGCCAGACAAAGCTACCATGTAACTTTTAATGCAGAGTAAATGCCGTAAAAACAAAATGCCAAAAATTATAATAGAATTGTGTTATTTTACATGGACCACCAAAAAACGTAAATAAAAGCTAATCAAAACATTATATATACCCCAAAATGGTGTCAAATGAAAGTACAACTCAACACACAAAGAACAAGCCCCCACATAGCTACCGTGTTTCTCCGAAAATAAGACCTACCCCGAAAATAAGATCGGGTAGTCCCGCTGGCATGACTACATTGTGGCTGCCTCCAGTCACCAGGGGGAGCCAACTGCTACACTTGGCTGCAGTGGAATGCTGCTGCAATGGTAAGGGGCCTGAGATAGGAGTGACACAGATCTGTGTGTGAGAGCCCATCCACCATTAGCACTTACCAACTCTAAATTGTTTTGGGTTTAAGGGTGTCTGGTGAGTGGATTGTTGTTCATGGAAAAAATAAGACATCCCCTGAAAATAATCCCTAACCCATCTTTCGGAGCAAAAAATAATATAAGACTTTGTCTTATTTTTAGAGAAACACGGTATGTCAATAGAAAAATAAAAAGTTATGAATTTTTTAAGGCAGGGAAGGAAAATATGAAAAAAAAGTTGCTGAGCATTAATGTACAAATTACCCTGCATCTTTAAGGGGTTAAAGGGCAGCACTGCTTCATCAAAAGCAAAAAGAATATACTGTGTATTATACAATATATATTTATATTTGTACAGAACCCTGTACAATATTTCAGTAAATATATGCTAACACAGAGTCAGTCTGTATCATGCAATATCCAAAATCTAATTAAGGCCCGCGCCCCAAATGGCGTAAATGCCGTGGTTTGACCATGGCAAAAACACCGAGGAAAAAAAAACACAGAGTTTTATAGTCCCTGCAAAGTGGATGAGATACTAGCAAATCCCATCCACACATTGCAGAAAAATATGCTCAGCGGACATGCTGAGATTTCCAAAACCATTGCAGTTTTGAAAATTGCAGCATGTCAATTCTACCTATGGAAACGCCGGCAGTTTATCTATAGGTATAAAGGAAGCAGAAAGTCCACAGAATATAAATGATTAAAAATTTTGCAGGATCTTAAAGATTTCCTAATCATCTCAGTGCTGACAGTGTGTTGTCTTGATAACCATGAAGGCAGAAAGTTTCTGTACTCTGAAACCCAGCTATGATTTCCTTTGTTGTTGTTACTCGATTATCTTCTTGTGCATGCACTATCCCTCCCTAATAACCTGGCCACAATATAGAGATCATGGCTAGATTTCCGACAATTCCCAGACCAAACAAATTTCCTGCATTCATTGTCATATCTATTGGTATGTTGTATCGGTGTAAAATTGTCTAATATTGTATGTGCAACAATAGGAACAATAAAAACAAATAGCAAATTAATTAAAAAAACAAAACAAAACATAGGAGTGCAATGTTTTCAACTGTAAAGTTTCATTACATTGTATTTCAATAACACTTGACATGAATCTCATATAGAGAGTCTGTCATGGAGATACACCCTGTAAGACTCTGTCACACCTTCTTATACTAAAAACAAAAGTCAGTTATCAGTGTTTTGAAGCTTTTGGGTTTATTTTGTGTCATCTCAAATGCAAAAGCAATAAGGCTAGGTTCACACCAGTGTTTGAACTACATTCGGGGTTTCCGTCCCTGAATCTGCTTGAAAAATGCGGAGAGAAAAGTCACGCAAGCAGGACTTTTCTCTCCGCATTTTTCAGGTGGAAACCGGGTGGGAAACCATTACAGTCTATGGGATCCACAGGTATCTGCAGTTAACTACTTTCTAAGCAGATTAGCTTTCCATTTATCGGGTCCCCAAGTGGACCCAAAGAACAGAAAAGCCGAACACTAGTGTGAACCTATCGTTAGTCTTTCGTATTTGTTACTATACATGTGCACAGCAGGATTAATGTTTGCGCATTATAGTGTTATCATTCACATAGAGTAGCACAACAAATGTTTGAACCATAGGCTACAACCCCACGCTTGGGAAAAGCTTTTTTGTTGCAGATTTTGCTGTGGTTTTTTGAGCCAAAGCCAGGAGTGACTACAGTATGAATGGCAAATATACATGAAGGTCTTATGTTTCTCTCTTCTGCTCAATCTACTCCTAGCTTTGGCTCATCTAATTTTTTTTCTGCAGCGTTTTTCACAGGAAGATCCGCAGCATTTCCATAGGCATAATTGATATGCTGCGATTTACAAAAACGCAACGTTTTTTGAAATCGCAACATGTCCGCTGAAGATATTTTTTTGCAATGTGTGGTTATCCATTATCATCAAAGAAAGCAGTGCCTAGCATTTAGGTTTTTGCAGGGAAATTTAACATTATATGGCAGCAATACAAATGAATGGTCATCTGGAAAAGATATGGGTACTGGGGGGGGGGGGGTGATTCTTCAGTAAAGAAGCAGACTGCCAACCCCCTACAACTAGTCACAGGCTGATGCAGAGAGGAGGAGAACTCTCTGCTCTGTCAGAGCCAATCTTGAAATAGACACTTCAGGGCCTCGACATGGATACCTTGGGAATCGTGGAGCTTTCATAAGTTTACTATATTAGTAATTTTTTTTTAAATCACATTTTCTAACCAATGGAATAACATAGTTTGGCACTGTACAATTCCCCTTAGAACCTTTCGATAGGCCATATCTGGGCCTGAAAACCACAGTATACTCACAACATCCTGTGGCACAGCAGTATCATAAATCACTGTGATGTTGTGAGTGTAAAAAAACTACAGCAAAAAGTGCCAAAAAAAGACTGTATGTGACACCAGCCTAATAGTGCAAAGATTAAACATTGAGTAACAGGGAAGAACCTTGAGAGAGAAAGACATTTATTAACTTATTTTTCTGAGGTTTTGATATGATAATTATCCGTTTTCTTCTGAGCCGTGGGATCGGCAGCTTTAGATTCTATTGTCTGCTTTATTAGGGTAATACAGTGAACAAAATGTTCATGTTTTATGAAGCAAGTTAAAGTGACTTTTCACATTTTCCAATGTCACATTTGAATATACTGCTTAAGCCTGCCTGTCCAATGAACATTAAATGCATCTAGTGCTCAGGTGTTTTGTACAAAATCATCAAAATGAAAAGAAAGTGGTGAAAATGACAAACTATTTTCGACAAAGTAAGTGATGTAAATGAAACATGAAAGAACATGCTATTAAGTGATAATAACATTAACAATGCTTCTGGCTGAGCCTCAAAATATGGAGGGGAGTTATGCTGACACAATCTGACCTTGTGTCATTTTAGATAACCTATTTAACATGTTTGGCACATCAGCCAGGCAGCTGTACTGTTTTAAAGCATTTTCAAGCTGCTCTTAAACATATTACTGTGAAAGAGTGACCCAGTTAGAATTAAAAAAGAAATCTGTGGATTTTCAAGGTGTTCTATTAAAAATGTATTACTCTCCGGGATTTAAATTAGAATTGGTCCTAGGAGGTCATTTCTAGTTTTGTAATAATTATATTACTTTCATTACAAGATTTAACATAACGTATGTAATATTATTAGTGCTTATGGGAATTGCAAATATTTAATTAAAGTCAGCTCTATCAAAATGTAAAAGTGTACAATACATGAAAAGTATGCAATCTCCTTTGCTAACCAACAGGGGATTGTCGAACTGAATGGTCTCATCATTGAATCCAGTATTATATCAGTATGCAGTAAGCTCCCCCTAGTGACACCTGTGGGCAGCCAGAGTTTAATCATGTAAGTCTAGAGGAAGGAGGAAAGCAGGGGATTTGGGGCTCTGTAATAGATAAATAAAGTTGTAACCTATAAAGATAAACCATAAAGTTGTAACCTAAAAAAAACCATCTATACTCATCTTCTGTTACTTCTTGACATCCTGACGCTCAGCATGCCCATAAAACCACAGAGACCTAATCACAGGCCTCAGCGGTGACCGCGACAGAAACACATTGTAGTTTTTCATGCAGCGCTTTTCACAGAAAGTCCACAGAGTTTTACTCTGTGGACTTTCTGCTTCACTTATATCTATATGGGAAATGCCAGCATTTCCATAGACATAATTGACATGCTGTGATTTACAAAAATGCTTGTGCTTTTGAAATACAATGACAGCATTATTAATTTTATAGCATTATTTACATTTTACTATTTAAAACAATAACTATATAAAGTTATATATATATATATATATATATATATATATATATATATATACAGTACAGACCAAAAGTTTGGACACACCTTCTCATTCCAAGAGATTTCTGTATTTTCATGACTATAAAATTGTAGATTCACACTGAAGGCATCAAAACTATGAATTAACACATGTGGAATTATATACTTAACAAAAAAGTGTGAAACAACTGAAAATATGTCTTATATTCTAGGTTCTTCAAAGTAGCCACCTTTTGCTTTGATTACTGCTTTGCACACTCTTGGCATTCTCTTGAGGTAGTCACCTGAAATGGTCTTCCAACAGTCTTGAAGGAGTTCCCAGAGATGCTTAGCACTTGTTGGCCCTTTTGCCTTCACTCTGCGGTCCAGCTCACCCCAAACCATCTGCATTAGGTTCAGGTCTGGTGACTGTGGAGGCCAGGTCATCTGGCGTAGCACCCCATCACTCTCCTTCTTGGTCAAATAGCCCTTACACAGTCTGGAGGTGTGTTTGGGGTCATTGTCCTGTTGAAAAATAAATGATGGTCCAACTAAACGCAAACCGGATGGAATAGCATGCCGCTGCAAGATGCTGTGGTAACCATACTGGTTCAGTATTCCTTCAATTTTGAATAAATCCCCAACAGTGTCACTGATGCATTCAGTGTGAATCTACAATTTTTATAGTCATGAAAATACAGAAAACTCGTGGAATGAGAAAGTGTGTCCAAACTTTTGGTCTGTACTGTATATATATATACACAGTATATATTTATACAGTGGGGAAAAAAAAGTATTTAGTCAGCCATGTGGGTACACCAGTGTCATACATGTGGGCATAAACGGCAATTTGGGCACACAGCAGGGCACAGAAGGGAAGGAGCACTACAGTGGGGAAAAAAGTATTTAGTCAGCCATCAATTGTACATGTTCTCCCACTTAAAAAGATAAGGCCAGCCTGTAATTGACATCATAGGTAGACCTCAACTATGAGAGACAAAATGAGAAAACATATCTAGAAAATCACATTGTCTGATTTTTTTTAAGAATTTATTTCCAAATTATGGTGGAAAATAAGTATTTGGTCAATAACAAAAGTTCATCTCAATACTTTGTTATATATCCTTTGTTGGCAATGACAGAGGTCAAACGTTTTCTGTAAGTCTATACAAGGTTGGCACACACTGTTGATGGTATGTTGGCCCATTCCTCCATGCAGATCTCCTCTAGAGCAGTGATGTTTTGGGGCTGTCGCTGGGCAACACGGACTTTCAACTCCCTCCAAAGGTTTTCTATGGGGTTGAGATCTGGAGACTGGCTAGGCCACTCCAGGACCTTGAAATGCTTCTTACGAAGTCACTCCTTTGTTGCTCTGGCAGTGTGCTTGGGATCATTGTCATGCTGAAAGACCCAGCCACGTTTCATCTTCAATGCCCTTGCTGATGGAATGAGGTTTGCACTGAAAATCTCACAATACATGGCCCCATTCATTCTTTCATATACATGGATCAGTCGTCCTGGTCCCTTTGCAAAGCAACAGCCTCAAAGCATGATGTTGCCACACCCATGCTTCACAGTAGGTATGGTGTTCTTTGGATGCAACTCAGCATTCACTCTCCTCCAAACACGACGAGTTGTGTTTCTACCAGACAATTCTACTTTGGTTTCATCTGAACATATGACATTCTCCCAATACTCTTCTGGAACATCCAAATGCTCTCTAGCAAACTTCAGATGGGCCCGGATATGTACTGGCTTAAGCAGGGGGACACGTCTGGCACTGCAGGATCTGAGTCCCTGGCGGCGTAGTGTGTTAGTGACGGTAGCTTTTGTTACGTTAGTCCCAGCTTTCTGCAGGTCATTCACTAGGTCCCCCCATGTGGTTCTGGGATTTTTGCTCACCATTCTTGTGATCATTTTGACCCCACAGGGTGAGATCTTGCGTGGAGCCCCTGATTGAGGGAGATTATCAGTGGTCTTGTATGTCTTCCATTTTCTAATTATTGGTCCCACAGTTGATTTCTTCACACCAAGCTGCTTGCCTATTGCAGATTCTGTTTTCCCAGCCTGGTGCAGGTCTAAAATTTTGTTTCTGGTGTCCTTCCACAGCTCTTTGGTCTTCACTATAGTCGAGTTCGGAGTGTGACTGTTTGAGGTTGTGGACAGGTGTCTTTTATACTGATAACAATTTCACAGGTGCCATTACTACAGGTAATGAGTGGAGGACAGAGGAGCCTCTTAAAGAAGACGTTACAGGTCTGTGAGAGACAGAAATCTTGCTTGTTTGTAGGTGACCAAATACTTCTTTTCCACCATAATTTGCGAATAAATTCTTAAAAAATCAGACAAGGTGATTTTCTAGATATGTTTTCTAATTTTGTCTGTCATAGTTGAGGTCTACCTATGATGTCAATTGCAGGACTCTCATCTTTTTAAGTGGGAGAACTTGCACAATTGGTGGCTGACTAAATACTTTTTTTCCCCACTGTATATACATTTTTTTTTAATCATATTTGTGTCATAGGGCTATAACTTTTTTGCTTTCCATTGACAAATATGTGTGAGGGCCTATTACTTGCAGGATTAGTTGAAGTTTTTAATATTACACTTATCACTTTTTGATCACTTTTTTGTTTCTTGGGAGGCAAGGTGATCAATAGTAAGCAATATTGCCACTGTTTTTTGGATTTTCTTTTTATGCTATTTCTCGTGAGTTATTAATTATATGTTAACTTCATTCAGAAGGTCAGTATGATTACAGCACTACCAAATTTACTTAGTTTTTTTTATGTTTTTCTACTGTAACAGTTTTCTATGACAGTGTATTATAACTGTCATTATCATTTGCATACACTGCCTATAAAATACACTCTCTGATTGTACCTAATAGGGCCCCATATAAAGCCAGGTATGCAGGCCATTGCTCGGCCTCCAGTTGTCATGGCAACCATCACCCCTTGAAATTGTGCTGCATCAAAGAGCCACTTAGATGCCGTGGTCACAGAGGCAGAACTATTGCTGTAGCAGTCTATAGTGGTTTTGCATGAGGGGCCGGGCACATTAATGTTCTACAGTATGTATTGGTATGAAATCCATCTGTATTCTCAGTATGCAGAAAGAGTTGAAAACAATGTTGAGGCATGTAGTACTGTAAAAAATCTATAACATTTTGTGTAAATAAATACATAAAAAAATTGTTCACAAACCACAGTTTAAATGTTATATAATACTTTGCCTTTAATTACATGTAAAATAAAATACCCTACACATAGTTGGTTTCTCCATATGCTTAACAACCTATACTTTAAATATGTAGACTTAATGTAGGTGAACAATTAGTACTGTAAAAAAAAAAAAAAAAGAATAACAACGTGGAGAAACTTTGTTTTTGTTCTTTTAGCCAAAACTGAATTAATATTAAAAAATGCAAATGTAAGAATACACCAACATAGTAAAATTAGAGAGTACATGTGAAAAAACACCACAGTTACATTTATGTCAACTCTCAAAAAAGTTATAATGTACAGTCTGGAATGCCAAGGCTCTAAAGTCTAAAAATAGTACTTACACATAGTTCATAAATGTATATAGTACACAGAAAAAGAAAACAGCAGCTGACAGGAATTCATGAATTATAAGAATTTTAGTTTTAGTTACCCAGTCATAAGCAATGTTTTACAAATACCACCCATGCTTTCTTTTAATAATAATAATAATAATAATAATAATAATAATAATAATAGTCTTTATATACCCAAAATATTCTGCACTTTAAAAACTACATGGATTTATTTAGTTTATCACTGCCATAACACCAGCAATTGGTACACAGAAAAAGTGCAGTATATTCACATGCAGTAGATTTGTTACAAAAAGTGCTACAACTGAAAATCAGTTCCATTCATCTGAACAGGAAATTTCTTCAAGTGCCATACAGATCAATGGGGCCATTGCTAATATTTCTACAACAAATCTGTGAAATGTAAATATACCCTAAGGGCTTATTCAGAAAGCCATATTCCAGTCACAAATACTGTCCCAACTGAAGTTACCAAATTACCAAATTACTAATTACTGAAAATAGCAGATTAGATCCTTATAATCCTGCTAGTTCATTAAAAGGAGTCTATCATTGGGGAAACGTGTTTTTAACTGAAGCAATGTTGGAATGGACTTTATAAAGGCTATTCTACTCCTACCTTTACTTTTCTTCTCCTCGCCACCGTTTGTCCAAAAAAACATTTTATTCTGTGCTCCGAGCACTCCGCATCGTCGCCACAACCCACCTCCAGCGCTGCTTTTTCATGCCCCCTGCATCTTCTTCTGTTCATCTTGCATTTGCTTTCTCCGTCGGCCATTTTTCTGAAGTACACTGGTGTAAGAAACTAAACAAAAATGGCCGACAGAGCATGCTCAGTAAGCTCTGCCTGAACGCAAAGTGGATCCGGCGGGCCATTTTTGTTTAGTTTCTTAAACCAGCGTACTACAGAAAAATGGCTGACGGAGCAAGAAGCAGATGCAAGATGAACAGAAGAAGATGCAGGGGACATGAAAAAGCAGTGTTGGAGGCGGGTTGCACCGATGATGCGGAGTGCTCGGAGCACAGGGGGAACGCCTGCGCAAAATTTACATATGAGAATAAAATGTTTTTTTGGACAAATCGTGGGGAGAAGAAGAAAAGTAAAGGTTGGAGTAGAATAGCCTTTATAAAGGCTATTCCAACACTGCTTCTGTTAAAAACATATTTCCCCAATGATAGAATCCCTTTAAACTCACGGTCGACCCAGGAATTGTAGCCCTGATAGGGAGTAGAGATCATATATTACAGCTGCCTTATGACCATGTTAAGGCCTCCTTCACACTTTGGAAAATGAAGAATTTGAGGTGGACACCTGCCTCAGATTCCTCTTAATTTTCTGTTCCCCTAAAATAGAATGCTGAAGCAGAGGGGATAGTCTCAAGCAACGGACTCTGTGGCTGAATCAGCAAGATCAAGTAGGATGTTTTTATTCAGCATCCTGCCCCGACCTCTAACTCCCATTTAAAATATATCCTAATAAGCTCTAATTGAGGATTCATTCACTATAAGAATGTTTGAAAATTCTCTTCACATACACTGCATCTCAAATTATTATGCAAATTATATTTTTCTCTGATTTTCCGAAATGGTCGATGCAAATGACAGTCAGTATAATGTCTCCAACCGTTAGAGTATAAATCAAATTTTCTTGGACAAACCTCCCAATGATAATATTTTTTTCACAATTAAAAAAAAAAAAAATCAAAATCCACTGTTCCAAATTATTATACACATTACTATTTCTAAACTTCTTATAGGTTGTAAAGAACTGAAAATGATCATTTATTGAATTTGCACCATTAAGAGGTTACATTTACAGAAATCAAAAGCTATTTCAGTCAAAAACATCTTAAAGGGGTATTTCCACAAACATAACTATTTTAAAATTTGTAGATATATAAAAGTTGCACATTTTTGCAAATATACAGTAAATAATTAAAAATTTTGCTGAGTTTCTCTAAATATCTTCTGGACACAGTCTGTTGTCTTGATTGGTTGCCAGAGGATACGACCATGAATGCAGGACCTTTTTAAGGTCAGAAAATCAGCCATAATTTCCATATTGTGACCCGGATATCTTCTCATACATGTAGTATCCCTGCCTGATAACACAGCTACAATAAGGAAATCATGGCTGGGCTTTTGACAAGTCCCGGACTACAGAAAGTTTGTGCATTCGTGGTCGTATCCATTGGCAACCAATCTAGTCACCACTAAGATAGTTAAAGAAAATATTTCAAACTCTGGAGAATTTTTAACTACTTATATATGCAAAAATGTTTAACTTTTAATTATCTATAAATATAGATATGATTATGTTCATGGGAATATCCCTTTAACTGGCCATGTTACATGTTAACATGGGAGTTCTTTTTTTATATCACCTTAACAATTCTTGAACTGAACATGGGTTTGGACAGTTTCTGCTTGAATTTCAGAATAGCCTCCCAGAGCTGATGTTTTGATGTGAACTGACTCCCACCCTCATAGATCTTTTGCTTGAGGATACCCCAAAGGTTCTCAATAGAGCTGAGATCAGGAGGAGTTTCTTTCCTTTTATGCCCATAGCAGCCAATGTGGTATTCTTTGCTG
This sequence comes from Leptodactylus fallax, assembly GCA_947044405.1. Classification (NCBI taxonomy): domain Eukaryota; kingdom Metazoa; phylum Chordata; class Amphibia; order Anura; family Leptodactylidae; genus Leptodactylus; species Leptodactylus fallax. The sequence goes on from CAMRHE010000021.1 coordinate 8,852,163, forward strand.
CATGAGATGGTGCATTGTCATACATAAAGATGATTTTGCTACGGAAAGCACGGAAAGAACGTGGTCAGTCAGAACTCTCTATACTTTGCAGAGGTCATTTTCACACTTTCAGGGACCCTAGAGGGGCCTACTAGTCCTTTCCCCATGATTTTTTCCCAAACCATGACTCCACCAACTCCTTGCTGGCGTTGCAGCCTTGTTGGGACATGGTGGCTACCCACCAACCATCCACTAATCCATCCAGTGGCCGCACATTTCTCCAGAGAAAACCACTCTATTGAAGATTTGTGGGTTGTGGTTTTAATGGGACATTTTAAGCAGGAGGAGAGAAAACAATGGGAGTACAAGTTTATGCAAAAATTTCAAACTCTGCAATTTGGACTTAATATTCATGCCAGCTTCATGTCACACTATGTATGAACTGTGAGGGTAACAAATCACTAGCTCATTGCAAACAGATAACAGATCCCTCTGTCATGTACCATAACTTTCCAGATTGTTTATTTTTTGACCAGTTGTAAATAACTTCTCTACTCAGATTGCATTTTGTTGGTTTTTTTAAGGACTCTAAAATCCTTTGAAGACCATGTGTATAGGGTATAAAAAATCTGTGAATTTTCAGTTCTTGTATAACACCATGTCTGATGAAGGAAGCTAGTACTTCTGAAAGCTTACCATCAAATATACTCAGTTAGCCTCTAAAAGGTATCGCCTGATTTCTTCACTCTTCCACTACTTTCAATGGCTAACACAGTACAACATTATACTACTGTTTCAGAATTAGTCATCATGTATGTCTGGGCCGATTGCGACCATTTCTGCTTGTGAGCACTGTTTAGAGTTGGCCAAATAGTAGGTTTTTGCACAACTGCAAGCCTTTGGAGGATCCTACACCTTGAGATTCATGGGACTCTAGAAGCACCAGCAGCTTCAAATACCTGTTTGCTGCTTTGTAATGGTATTTTAGCAGCTGCTCTCTTAATCCAATGAATTTGTCTGCCAGAAACCTTTCTCATTATGCCTTTATCTCCAAGAACCCATATGTGCTCTGAATCAGCCCCAAATCTCTTCACAGTACGATGATCACGCTTAAGTTTTCATGAAATATCTAATATTTTCATACCTTGTCCAAGGTATTGCACTATTTCACACTTTGTGGAAGCAGGGAGATCCTTTTTTCTTTCCCTTATTCATTGAAATCTATGACCTGCTTAATATTAATAATGTGGAAGGTCCAGCTTAGGCCTGGTCCCCACGTTGTGAATACATGTATTACAGTACCTGCAAAGTGGAGGGGATTCTGGCTAATCCCATCCACACATTGCAGAAAAATATCCACAGCAGAAATGATGTGATATCAAAAACACTAACGGGGCAAAAAGTCCACATAGGAAAATTATGCGGACTTTCTGAAAAAAGTGGTGTGGGAAAAAACGTGATGTGTTTCCGGCACTTTTTTTTGCATTGCTTTTGGGTTGCAGCTCGCTACATGGGGCCTTAGCCTTTAGCTAAGGCCCCATTCACTAGAATCGCAATCCAATTTGCATAATAATTTGGAACGGGGAGTAGATCACCGCGGTTTAACAAAATACTGTACATCATTCCACAAAGTTCAGTAAATGGCATAAGCAGCATTGTGTTAGATGTCAACATACTCTATCCATAAAAAAAGTATATAGCAAGGATACTGTTGGTATTTATTGATGGATCTTTTTTTTCTTATCTGTGTTTTTTTTTTCCAAAGAAAAGTGAAGTTTAACATTTGACATACATACAGTATACAGTTTTGTGTTTCAAAGAAGTCAGAGTACAAGAGGCTTATAATGTGCTTATAAAGATCTTAAGAAAAAACAATAGACATTTTAAACATTTACTGTAAGTTAACTTTAAAACACATACTGTATAAAAGTGAGGCTGCACATATCAGCTGAGGTTCTATGGGGTTGCATAGTGTGAGAAGGTGACAGGCAGAGTGCTGGAGTCCCGGTATATCTCCACCAGATTTCTGACATATGTGTGGTCCAGTACAGGTCTTGAATAGGCCTCAGCCCAGGTGTAGATCCCAGTCTCATTAATGGGCCATATAAGGCTGCAGAGTCTTGACTTCAGGGCAGATCCTGGGAGTGAGTGGAGGCGTCTGGGTCTGTCCTGAAAACATAGTCTGGTGAGACCAAACTGTGTTAATTTGTTTGTTCATGTGGCTGGAAGTAAGCCACATGTATAGTTAGTTTTTGTTACTGTTTAGTTTAGCGCTCAGATGAGCAGGATTTTGTTTCTTTCTGTTTTGTCTGAAGTTAAGGCTGTATTTTATCTTTCTCATTTTTGTACCTGAACTGAAGGTTTATTTATTTTGCTGTTTTTTTTAAATAAACCTGTTTGCACCAGACTTTTGTGTCCCTGTCTCTGACTGGTTGGTTTCACACCACTGCTGCTACTGAGCTACCTCCCCCACAATAGTTTTTATAAGACCTTTAACTTGTTAAAACCTTGAACTGTGCAACTGTAAGGTGAGTTCAATGAGAATACACACTATGGTTTATACGTACACACGTGGACAAATTTGCTGGTACCCCACTTTTAATGAAAGAAAAACCCACAATGCTCACAGAAATAACTTGAATCTGACAAAAGTAATAATATATAAAAATTCTATGAAAATGAACAAATGAAAGTCAGACATTGCTTTTCAACCATGCTTCAACAGAATTTAAAAAAAAAGAAAACTCATGAAACAGGCCTGGTCAGAAATGATGGTATTCATAACTTTTTCTTTTAGAAACTGTAATTTTTATTAACATTTTGATAAAAGGACAGGAGGTAGCAAGACTTAAGTCGAAAGATAAACAAGAGAGAGATAATCGCTAACCCCCCCCCCCCCCCCCGTCAATTAACAAGGAACAATAATCAGGCAAATACAATAAAATGCAACAAGGAGAAAAAGAAAGAAAAAAAAAAAAGAAGGAAAAAACGGGGGAGACAGAGAAGTAGGGAAAAACAAGAGGGAGTAATACCGAACGGGAGAGGAGTAGATGACCTGTCAGCAACTTAAAGACCCCGAAGAGTGCAATACGTATCCCATTGCGACCAGATAGACTGGAGAGGGGGGAATAAGAGAAGAAACAATCATTAGGACAACAAAATTCTTAATCAACAAATAAGACATGGGCAGAACTAAACTCCTGCCAAGGGGCTGTTGGAGGCCGCCCGTCCAAAAGGAGAAAAACAAGGGGCAACGTCCACGGTCCCAAAATATGGAGGGCAATGGCTCTCACAGAGAGCACGGGGAGTCCAATGAGCTCCACTCCTCCCCGCGCACACCGCAAATGGACTAGGAACAAATTTTATCCATGGACCTAAAGGGAGGAAAAAGAATAAAGACTGCAAAAACACAATATTAACGTAAAGAGCATAACTCAAGAGGGTGGGCAAGTCCATTAAGGTGATGAAAGTCAGTCAGCAGGACCTCCTAGCCGGCGCCTCTGGGCAGGTGATTGAGGAGAGCGGAGGGCACGTCTGCTAGGGCACTGGTGTTGCCACACAGGTGGGGGTGGTGGTGGTCCGGTACAGAGATCTACAACAGGTCACAGAAGGAGGGCAAATCCGAGTGGAAGCGTAACATAGCTGAGCGGCCATCTTTACGGGCTATGAGAGCAAATGGAAAACCCCACTGATACGGAATCTGGTGATCTCTCAAAATCTGTAGGAGGGGGCGTACGTGACGCCGCTTCTGGAGTGTAAGGAGAGAGAGGTCTTGAAAAAGCTGTATCTTGGCGCCCCCAAAGTCTATATCCGTCATGGAGCGGGCCCTTGCCATGATAGCCTCCTTGGTAGCGAAGTCATGGACACAGCAGATCACATCTCATGGGGTAGAGGAGAGGTTCTTAGGTCGGAGGGCACGGTGCACTCTGTCCATCTTAATCTTGTGGGACGGAGGCTCCTGAAGGCCATTGTTAAATATTGTCTCAAGCGTAGCGTGGAGATCTTCATCGTGGGTAGCCTCAGGTAGGCCCTTAATCCTAATATTATTGTGCCTGCCCCTATTATCAATGTCCTCTAAGTGGCGTTGCACCTCACGCAGCGTTGCAGCCTGTGCAGAAGTAGAGTCATGAAGCTGCCCAACATATACCCTAGTAGTGTCATGGTCCTCCTCTAGGGTCTCAACTCTAGTAGTAATGGAGTAGAGGTCGGTACGCAGAACAGATACAGTACAGACCAAAAGTTTGGACACATCTTCTCATTCCAAGAGTTTCTGTATTTTCATGACTATAAAAATTGTAGATTCACACTGAAGGCATCAAAACTATGAATTAACACATGTGGAATTATATACTTAACAAAAAAGTGTGAAACAACTGAAAATATGTCTTATATTCTAGGTTCTTCAAAGTAGCCACCTTTTGCTTTGATTACTGCTTTGCACACTCTTGGCATTCTCTTGATGAGCTTCAAGAGGTAGTCACCTGAAATGGTCTTCCAACAGTCTTGAAGGAGTTCCCAGAGATGCTTAGCACTTGTTGGCCCTTTTGCCTTCACTCTGCGGTCCAGCTCACCCCAAACCATCTCGATTGGGTTCAGGTCTGGTGACTGTGGAGGCCAGGTCATCTGGCGTAGCACCCCATCACTCTCCTTCTTGGTCAAATAGCCCTTACACAGTCTGGAGGTGTGTTTGGGGTCATTGTCCTGTTGAAAAATAAATGATGGTCCAACTAAACACAAACCGGATGGAATAGCATGCCGCTGCAAGATGCTGTGGTGACCATGCTGGTTCAGTATTCCTTCAATTTTGAATAAATCCCCAACAGTGTCACCAGCAAAGCACCCCCACACCATGACACCTCCTCCTCCATGCTTCACGGTGGGAACCAGGCATGTAGAGTCCATTCGTTCACCTTTTCTGCATTGCACAAAGACACGGTGGTTGGAACCAAAGATCTCAAATTTGGACTCATCAGACCAAAGCACAGATTTCCACAGGTCTAATGTCAATTCCTTGTGTTCTTTAGCCCAAACAAGTCTCTTCTACTTGTTGCCTGTTCTTAGCAGTGGTTTCCTAGCAGCTACTTTACCATGAAGGCCTGCTGCACACAGTCTCCTCTTAACAGTTGTTGTAGAGATGTGTCTGCTGCTAGAACTCTGTGTGGCATTGACCTGGTCTCTAATCTGAGCTGCTGTTAACCTGCGATTTCTGAGGCTGGTGACTCGGATGAACTTATCCTCCGCAGCAGAGGTGACTCTTGGTCTTCCTTTCCTGGGGCGGTCCTCATTTGAGCCAGTTTCTTTGTAGCGCTTGATGGTTTTGGCCACTGCACTTGGGGACACTTTCAAAGTTTTCCAAATTTTTCGGACTGACTGACCTTCATTTCTTAAAGTAATGATGGCCACTCGTTTTTCTTTACTTAGCTGCTTTTTTCTTGCCATAATACAAATTCTAACACTCCATTCAGTAGGACTATCAGCTGTGTATCCACCTGACTTCTGAACAACACAACTGATGGTCCCAACCCCATTTATAAGGCAAGAAATCCCACTTATTAAACCTGACAGGGCACACCTGTGAAGTGAAAACCATTTCAGGTGACTACCTCTTGACGCTCATCAAGAGAATGCCAAGAGTGTGCAAAGCAGTAATCAAAGCAAAAGGTGGCTACTTTGAAGAACCTAGAATATAAGACATATTTTCAGTTGTTTCACACTTTTTTGTTAAGTATATAATTCCACATGTGTTAATTCATAGTTTTGATGCCTTCAGTGTGAATCTACAATTTTTATAGTCATGAAAATACAGAAAACTCTTGGAATGAGAAGGTGTGTCCAAACTTTTGGTCTGTACTGTATTTCAGAGCGAAAAGTCTCAGTCACTTCAGCAATCAACAATTTGAAATCTTGCTTATTGGGAATCTGAGAGAGGAAAGACTGCCACTCCGGAGGTACTTGTGAGAAATCCAAAGTTGAGGTCTGAGATGCTAGCAGGGGTGGGGTAGGAGGCAAGCTGTCACCGTCCTGTACAGCCAGAGGAAGCAGGGCCTCTGGGGTGCCTGGGTCTGAGTCATCAGCCCCACGGGCCAGCGTGAGGTGCTGAGGCTGGGGAGAAGCAGGAGACAGCTGTGGGGGGCCCAAGGGAGAGGCAGGATCTGGAGCAGGAGGGGCTATGGAGGGCCTGCCAGGGGGAGCACCTGAGTGCCCTGTACTCACAGCCGGTGGATCAGGAGAGGCCGAGAGGGTGCTGGGGCCCATTTCAGGTCCCCCCAGTTCCATGGTGCCCAGTTCTGAAGCTGGGGAGCCGGTCGCTGGGGCTTTAATCTTCCCTGGGCGCCTGGCGCCCGAAGGAGCAGGTGGAGGAGGCTCCGTTGTGACTGCCAGCGGCTGCGGAGAGGAAGAGAGCCACGAGGAAAGCCAAGATGTCCGCGCCCACACGGCAGGCTAAGTAAGCGCGCTGGCCTGTCGCACTATATAACTGTCTAGGGTGGTTCGGACCGGGCGGTCAGCGGGTCTGATGGTGCTGGGGACTGCCCTCTTCGTTGTCTTCCTAGGCAGGGGCATATTAACGGGAGCCAGGGTCCACGGAGAGCAGCGCTGGAGCGGAGCAGGAGCAGCACACGTCCTACTCCATGTACGCGTAGGCCACGCCCCCTGGTACCCTTGACTTAATATTTTGTTACACAACCTTTTGAGGCAATCACTGCAATCAAACGATTCCTGTAACTGTCAATGAGACTTCTGCACCTCTTAACAGGTGTTTTGGCCCACTCCTCATGGTTTGAAAGGTGCCTTTTCCAGATGGCATGTTTCAGCTCCTTCCAAAGAAGCTCAATAGGATTTAGGTCAGGGCTCATAGAAGGTCACTTCAGAATAGTCCAATGTTTTCCTCTTAGCCATTCTTGGGTGTTTTAGCTGTGTGTTTTGGGTCATTATCCTGTTGCAAGACCCATGACCTGCAACTGAGATCAAGCTTTCTGACACTGGGCAGCACATTTCTCTCTAGAATCCCTTGATAGTCTTGAGATTTCATTGTACCCAGCACAGATTCAAGACACCCTGTGCCAGAAGCAGCAAAGCAGTCCCAGAACATAACAGAGCCTCCTCCATGTTTCACAGTAGGGACAGTGTTCTTTTCAAGATATGTTTCATTTTTCCGTTTGTGAACATAGAGCTGATGTGCCTTGCCAAAAATTTCGATTTTTGTCTCATCTGTCCATAGGACATTCTCCCAAAAGCTTTGTGGTTTGTCAACATGTAGTTTGGCAAATTCCAGTCTGTCAGATGGAAGTTATTTCTGTGACCATTGTGGGTTTTTCTTTCATTAAACGAGGGGTACCAACAATTTTGTCCACGTGTGTATATGTCCATGCCATTTGGCAAGTGTGTATGGCCCCTTTAAGTCCCTTAGACAGCAGGTGGTATGGCCACTTCCTATTAGCTCTGCCCTTTTAATGCTTTTCTATCACTGATTTTTGTTTTATTGCGATGCTTCTTGGGTACTACCAAGTCAAAGCTAGTGGTTGGAGATACAGAGAAATTGAAAAGGTGGATAATGATGGGAGACTTATTGCTTCAAGCAAGCGATCTTGATATTTCCTGCTGTATGTTTAAACTTTTACTGAGAGCTGTGGCCCACCCAATCCAACAAAAGTATATATGATATTCTGTGTATTTACTGAGGACAGGGTATAGGGTACATGGTGTACTTCTTATGGTCCAGTACAAATGGCACAGAGATAGGTGCAGCAAAAACAGCAAACTTTATTGTTGGATATTGCAGTGCAGCAAGGTGGCCTACAGTGTTTGATAGCATATGTCCAGCCAATAATAGAATACATACAGTTTTCTCTATCAGAGAGGCACAGTTCATTCATGTTTCTAGAACAATAAAAGTTACAATTACACTAGCAGCAAAGGTGAAAATGGTGGTTCTCCTTTGTGATATAGTATAGTAAACTGTAAGCTTCTTCGGATACAACTATATTCGTGTTTGTTGATTGCAGAGCCTTCTCAAGGGGTTGTCCTGGAATTCCAGATTTCTGCCAGGAGGTTGGGGAAGGTGAAAAAACCCCCAAAAAACCCAAACATACTCACTTTTCCCCGGTGCTCTGGTGTCCTCCACCACTGTCTGGTCCAGCAGCGCCCTGGGGCTTGTTCCAGCGGAAGTCCTCGAAACACGTGACTGCTAAGGCCAATCAGTGACCTTAGCTGCCTAAGTAAAGAAACTGGGATGTCACAGGTGACATATGTGAGTGTCATCCCAGTTCCTTTCCTTAGGCCACTGATTGATGTGTTTCCATGTGTTTTTGGACTAGAAAACCACCACTGCTTTAACTGTAATACAAGACAACTATTTAAAGTACATTACAGTTATATAAAAATGAATGTTAATATACTATACTAGTGATGGCGAACCTTTTAGAGACAGAGTGTCCAAACTGCAACCCAAAACCCAATAATTTATTGCAAAGTGCCAACTTGGCAATTTAACCTTAAATTAACCAGGATATGTTTTATAGTGACCGTGCAATGTTATTACAGCCTGTACAATGCGTTCCACAGTGGCCCCCAGACAGTACAATTCGCTCCGAAGTGGCCCCCAGACAGCATTATATGCTCCAAAATGGTCCCCAGACAATATTATATGCTCCATATTGGCCCTCAGACAGTATTATATGCTCCAGAGTGGCCCCCATACAGTATTATATGTCCACTTTGGCACCCACACAATATTATACGCGCCACAGTGGCCCCCGCACAGTATTATATGCTCCACAGTGGCCCCTGCACAGTATTATATGCTCCACAGTGGGCCCCCACACAGTAGTATTTGCTTCACAGTGGGCCCCCACCTGGTAGTATATGCTCCACAGTAGGCCCCCACACAGTACTTTATGCTTCACAGTGGGCCCCCACACAGTAGTAAATGCTCCACAGTGGGCCCCCACACAGTAGTTTAGGCTACTTACCTAGTCCCATGAAGGGCGTCCTCCTTCTTCTGATCGCCAGCACTGATGACTTATGTCATCACGCCTGTGTCGGGGCAGAGGTTACACTCTGCAGTCAGTGTAGGCTGCAGACAACGGCCTACACTGACAGCTCAGCTGAAAGAAGCAATCGCTCACTAACAGGGAATCCTGTACCAGATTACTGTTAGTGAGCGATCATGGCAACGGCGCCCGTGCCAACTGAGAGGGCTTTGCATGCCCTCTCTGGCACACGTGCCATAAGTTCGCCATCACGGTACTATACATAAGAAATCCATTTAGTGGGATATTGGCATCAGTATCAAACACATTTTTCGACATGACAAACTATATTTGGCTATGTAAAAATAACAACTTTTGATCTGCAGTTTGGTATCTGTGATGTTTATGAAAAATGCAGCAAAAATAGTTTACACTTGGCAATTGATCATATTATTATACACTCTTAGTAATATATAAAAGATACATATGGAAACAGTCTCAATATAACCAGATTGGTTCCTTTATAACTCACACAGCCAAAAACATCGACTGCAAACCTGTGATGAATCCATTCTGTTCAAGCTTTTGAGTGTAACAGGACTACACATCTGCTGAAACTTGGCTGCTAAGTGTAACCTCACCCTAATGGTGATCAATATTTATCTGTCTTATGTTGTAGTTTTGCATTTGTTGCACTTATTATTTGTAGAATTACATTTTCTTATACTATATTTTAACAATGCGTTTCCTTACTGCTGTGTATTCATTCATGTGAATTCATGTAAGTGGTACTCACATTTTATTTAGAGGAGTTTCATGTGGTTTGGTTGTTCTAAGATGCATTAGCATAAGTGAATTTCTTTGTATGTGCCTTTCTGGGTTAGTTTAGTCATATCTTAAAAAGAGTATCATGCTGTTCTGTGAATACTCATACACAAATCACACAGACAATCTCTCCATGACCAGTGATACAACTAGTGGATATTTAATAATTGAGGAAAAACAATTACATAATGAATGAAAATAAAGCTCAGAACAACAGAATGTACACAATGTACATGTATAGTACTATGTATTAATGTAAAGCATGACCCAGCTAGAAACTATTTCAAAGCATACAGACACATACACAACATATATATATATATATATATATATATATATATTGTTAGTTTAGTTGTAATAGTCTGGCTAAATCTGTTACAGTACTAAAGGATACATCACTTAACTGCCCTGACACTATTTCCTCAAACATCTTCAATGATGATTTCACATAGATGGATTTCACCATGCTCTTTGGAGACCCAGAAATCCTGTGTTGCCTCAGGAGGCGGTTCTTAACCTCATTACATTAACTTAAGAAATTGAATATTCTTTATTTATATTCTTTATTCTTCACTGCCTGTGACTGCCTCTCGGTGCCTGGAGCCAGCCTGTTTCCCTTTTCACAAATCAATGCACAACATATTATCAGATCCTGATATCCCTTTATGGTAAAGTTTAACTCCCCCCCCCCTACAGTTCTGAACAAGTCCTACTTGGGGTTTGAACAAAGTGCATTACATTTTACCCCGAGGATATATTCAGGGAGACTACAATGGGAGCAATTCATTTATATGGTTCTTGGCTTTGAAATAAGACTGAGATCCTGTCTGAAGCCCACCTAGATTTTGAGATATCAATGGATAAAGCGGTAGTGCCTATACTCGCACTTTCATTTTAATCAGTGTATAGGAGAACATGTGCAGCTGACAGTGTGCAGCGTGAGGAGAAGAATTGTATTATTTCCCTGTCCCTTTCACTTTACATAACCCCAGAAGAGGGGGTACTACGGACTTTTGTTCATGACCTCCCCCTTCCCCCCGTTATCAATCAGAAAGTGTACATGCTATTCAACCCCTTATATGCTGCGGTCAGTGCTGACCGCAGCACCTAAATCATTTTACAGAAAGAAAAGTAAAAATAGACTTTTTCCCCCTTTTTAATGAAAAAAATTAAATAAAAAAACAAACAAACATACAATTGACATCACCAACTACCCCTAAAATAAAATTAGTATGTTATTTATTCAACATGATAATCTTCAAAAACCTTAAAATGCAGATGGTTTAAGGTCAAAATATGTTACATTGCTAAAGGGTTAAATGTACATAATACACCAGAGAAATGTGCTAGCAATATTTCTTTGAACCATAAAATCTGCAACAAAACTGCAAACACTATCCAGAGATTGGCAAGAGGTGTGTAGATTTAGGCGTGAATCCTGGCACACAGAATTCATGTCAAAATTCTGGACCAGCAAGTCCATTTTATTATGCTCACTTATATAGCGCCATCATATTCCACAGCGCTTTACAGACATTGACAGTCACTGTCCAATATAGGGCTCACAACCTACATTCCCTATCAGTATGTGTTTGGAGTGTGGGAGGAAACCGGAGTACCCGGAGGAAACCCACGCAAACACGGGGAGAACATTGCTTGGAGAATTTGTCCTTGGCAGGACTCCAGCGCTGCAAGGCTGCAGAGCTAACCACTGAGCCACCGCGCTGCCTGTTTTCATTTCTCCCACAGTTTTATAAGAACAATCAGTCCAGTAAATATTTTTTTTTACTTGTTTTACTTTTCCTAAATTTTATACTTATTGAATTTTAGTGGGAATTTTTTAGAATGTATTTGAGCTACTGTTCTTATTTTATCTGCATACAAATCGCTAACATTTTTATTCTTCTAAAATTTCATTAGTAGTTAAGCAAACCATGTCTAGAAGAAAAGAATGGAATCAATATTTATTAACCACTTAAGGACAGGGCTATTTTTACTTAAAGGACCAAGCATTTATTCATTATTATATTCTAGGTACCACAGCTTGTTTTAAAAAAAAAATTTCTGTTGATGTAGCCATATGAGGCTTATTTTGCCAGCTTAAAATACAACAGACAACCTACAAATCATCAATCTGTCATCTATAAGGACTCTACAAGAGTTTATCCTTCATTCCCACGTGCAGATTAGACAAATTCACGTGGGTGAAGGATTTGGCTTTATTCAAACAAAGGGTCAGATGGGCCAAGTTTATGAAAGTGACTTGGCAGTGACTTGGGCATTAATGAGTAGAATCTCCCTGATCTAGCGTTATTAGAACAACCTTGGAGTGAGGGTCAGGGATATATAGGCCAATTCACTGCGCTTCGCCCGAGGGGTATCAATCCTCCTCCCGTTTTTGACACTGGCCTCAACTAAACAGTAGAAACCAGGCAGGAACAATAGTGCACAATTGAGAGCGTTGATTGCCCTGGAGAAAGAAGATTCCCTTATCAATATACCATCTGATAAGGGAGGTAACATTGTTCTAATGAACTGACCAGAATACAGGAAAATGTGCCTTGATATTTTACTTCTCCATGACTGTTATAGAATTCTGGATTCAGCTCTTACCAATGTTTTCCAAACAGAACTCACCTTTATTCTGCATAATGCCCTGCCACAAGGGCTAATCAGTAAAAATGAGTGGCTATACATGAGAACTAACAAAACTCAGTCTACTGAAGATACACAAAGGCCTAACTCCACTCAAAGGCTGCCCATTGTCTCTGGTATTGACAGCTTGTTGCAGGGCATATCCAAATATGTAGATGTGAATCTGAGACTTTCTCTTCCCTTGTATGTGAGAGATACAATGGATGTATTACAACATCTGAATGGAGTCCATTTTCCACCTGGACACTAGTGGCCACAGTAGATGTGGAGGCATTGTATTGCTCCATTCCTCATGACTAGGGGTGTGGGCTATATGACACTGTCTGGCCTCCCGAGGTAGTTATATGAAACTACATAACAAATTTGTTATGAACCTGTTGCAGTTTCTCACTACTTTCTAATTGATGGCCGGTTCTACCTCCAACTGGTTGGCAATGCCATAGGCAGCCCGGCCGCACCTACCTTCAGCAAACTAGTTTTAGGTTGGTGGGAAGAGAGAACCATGTTCATGGAGGAAATGGAGGAATGGACGTCCTCTGTGGCCTTATGGTTAAGGTACATGGACGAAGACCTTAGATTTTGGACAAGTTTGTCTTCCCAATTTCAGGATTTTGTCCAAAGATTGAACCAAAATACCATCAATCTGAGATTTACTGCCTTGTGGTTTTAATGGGACATTTTAAGACGCAGGAGGAAAGCAAAGAATGGGAGTACAAGTTTGTGTAAAAATTTCAAACTCTGCAATTTGGACTTAATATTCATGCCAGCTTCATGTCACACTATGTATGAACCATGAATTGAACTCAATATTCATGCGAGCTTCATGTGACACTATGTATGAACTGTGAGAGTCACAAATCACCTCCTGATAGCAAACAGATAACAGATCCCTCTGTCACGCACCACAACTTTCCAGATTGTTTTTTTGACCTGTTGTAAATAACTTCTCTACTTAGATTGCATTTTGTTTTGGGTTTTTTAAGGACTCTAAAATCCTTTGAAGAACATGTGTATAGAGTATAAATAATCTGTGAATTTTCAGTTCTTGTATAACACCATGTCTGAAGAAGAGAGCTAGACTCTTGAAAGCTTACTTATCAAATATACTCAGTTAGCCTCTAAAAGATATCGCCTGATTTCTTCACTCTTCCAGTAAATCACGTAAGACTCATGTAAGATCACGTTCCTTGATCTTCGGATTGTCATCAGTGGGGAAGGGGAAGTAGTAACATCAGTTTATCACAAAGACACCGCAATGAATAGTTAACTGCACTGGGATAGTCACCATCCTCCTACTCTTAAGAGGGGTATTCCCTAAGGGGCAGCTCCTCTGGATATGGGTATGAGGGGATCACTGTCTTATGTCATAGGGCTTTGGATACATTCATAAGCCTGATGGTATCAGAATACATAGGCATAGGGATTATGGGTCGGTGAGGCAGATACTAGCCATTCAATACAAGAGGGATGAATGTCACATGTTACCAAGCTGGGTTTAGTTATAACTATAGCATAATGACACTGAGGCATATGGTATGTGGTTGGAGATACTTGTGGGTATGGATGCGTTCATAGTCCATCAGATATCAGGTGGAAACAGTCACCTAGCACTATACCTGGCTGTGGACACCACCTTAGTTAGGTGATATTGCATATACTGTGACATAGACCGTTGGAAAATGAGACAAATTTATACCCCTCATAGTTGAAGTAGGCAGAGATGTTGATATATGCCCCTGACATTCCTTCCCTCATTATGTGGATTATGGATGATTTCATAACCCTGGTAATTTGTAGGGGGCAGATTTTTAGATGCACCCCTGGCATGTACTATGTCCGAATTATACCCAGATCCACCTTCAGCATAGTAGACAGCCCATCTCCTAGTAGATACATCTTCTGGGACTGGGCTTACATCCTGTGAAATTGTGCTAAAAATTAGAGGCTTGGTTACATAAGCCAGGGCATCATCATATTTGTGCATCCCGGGGTGCACATATTTATGTGTGTCTCCCGGGGTGTTTTTACTACCTCTCAGGTGCAATTGATATTTAAATAGCACCTCTATCCATACCCAGTCCCGGCTAGTCTAGCATGCAGAATTCACCTAGTGGAGGTCTGGTAGAGCTGAGGGTGGGCTATGTCATGTGGGATGAATACAGCTATGCTGTATGCGTCTGGGCTTGGCTGCTAGCGGCCTCTTTCACTGGTATCAGGCTCATCAGCCTATAGATATATTACACAGGACCAGCTGATCGGCACTTGATCTGGCAGTGTACAGCTAACCAGCTCAGACTATGTTTATTTTCTGGCATGTGATCGGCACTTGACTTAACAGTGTATTGCAATTTAGTACTAACTCCTCCTGCTGTATAATGACGTTCGCGGTGTCCTAGTGACATCGCGAGCACTACTAACCAGGGGATCAGGACGGCAGTGCTCTTATTAATAGCGAAGGATCAGCCTGGACTATATTCACTATTTATATCTGATCAGGCTGTGTTGGGTGTCATGAGGTTTCTTAGTAACAAACTCCAGTTCAGGGCGGCACCATCTCTATTGGCATATGGGGCTGCTCATGGCATGACACGAGTGGGTGTGACCAATCAGGGCGCCATGTTCGGTCCTGGAGGTGTGGCCCGACATATACATATATATCTGGCTGGGGTCAGATCCGGAGTGCTCACTTTTGCTCCATGTTTTTTTTTTTTTTTTTGCTCCAAGTTTTACTGCATGTTGTTTTTTGACTCTGCAGCTCTGTTTATTACCATTAGGTTTATCTTGCTCTGTCTTTGGGGAAACATCTCTCCCAGAAGTCTTAGACTGGATGTAACCTTGCACATTTTACCTCCTATTAATGATCAAATCAGAGGGCAGTTGTGCTATGCTGTTACTAATTACAATTGGACTATTGTTTCGCTGGTTTCTGATAGGGTCTAGACTACTGTTGTGCTAATGTTGCAGGGTTTACCTTATCACTCTAAGTACAGGGCGACCCTTGTTTGACGTGCGTGTTAACATTTAACCCTTAGTGGTCTGGTACCCATTAGTCTATGGGGAGACACTGATTTGACTAAATATTTGTATCCTTCTGATGAGCCTTCAGGCGAAACGTGTTGTGGATTTAACAGATTAATTGTTAAGGGGAGATGGTGGTACTGTGTCTTCAGATCCCGGCCTGCGCATTCAGTCAGAGTACCCCATAATTGTGTCTCTGACTGTAATTACCCACTGAGATAACTAGATAGATACTGGACGTGTCAGTTCCTGATATCTGGATAGTAAGCGCATGACGGTTCTTAGCGAACCTTCTCTATTTGCTTATCTGTTTGTGGAGCCTTTCGTTTTTAACCTATTAGTACATTAAAAGTTATGCTTTAGTGCACAACAATTATTCTCCCAGTGAACATTATTGTACCAGCTGAGTTGTATTTGCTCAATAGAGCTATTTGTAGAATACAAATAATTTTAAATTGCTAGGATTTGTTAAATCTTTCTGGCAGAAAATTTTGAAAAACAAAGAAAAACATTAGTTTTGTATGTCTGTATTTTTAAGTTAATAGTAATGGAAAAAAACAGAAGTTCACTTTCTAAGTATGCATATAAACTTAAAAGAATTCTGGATCAAAAAGTGAAAAAAGTTGTGAATTATCAACATTGTGTTCTAAAATACAGAAGCTCATAAACTAAAAGTGACTTGACACCTTAGTTTGCTGTTGTCTGAACTCTTCAAATGCTAGCTTGTTCTCGATAAAAGAGAATAGGAGAAAAGAATTAGCCTTCGCCATACACTTCTGATGGCAGCTTATCTCCCATGAGTATGAAGAATTGGCAAGTTGAAATCAGAACATCCACATTAACTTGCCATGAAAGATCTGATCTAAGTTATTTCCTATGTCATCTACTGAATAACTCCGCTCCTTACCTAATGAAACCATCACACTCCTCAAAAAAAGGTGGCAATTCTATACAACAATGATTGTAATCATCTAAAAACTGATATGAGATTTTAATAAAAACAAAAAAAACTACCACCAATGATGTCCTTCACTTTTTGCCTCATTGGAAGCTTTGATGTGAACCATTACAACTCACTCCACTGTAAATATGGGAGAAGTTTGTCACAATCTGAAATTCACTAGAAGATCACAGGGAACCTCTTATAAATGTTTCTTGAAGCATTTGCATGGGTATAGTGGATGAGACTGAAGCCATTTACTGTAGTCAAAATGTATAAACCCCCACATGTTCCAAGGGAAAAATGGAAGCCATATGACTTCATGCATCAATACCATTCTTTCTCATTACTCTGTTTGCAATGAACTTTTGCTTTATGGATGCATTTTCTGTATAAGAAAGTTTATTGGTGAAACAGACAGGAAACAATCTAGATACGACCATTCCCTTTAATCTGTAATTCTTTAGATTTAGTCTCAGCCTTTAGTCTTAGACTTACTTCAAATGGAAAAGAGTTTTCTATTTCTATAGCCAATACTTGACCAGACAACAATGGCATTAGTGTGTTAACTTCTTCACTGAATGCAATGCTGTCAGTCTCCCACATTCTTCCTATCTGGCAGTTGCTTTGGTACAATGTCCAGATCAACATTTCCCACAATAAACAATTGTGGTATTCGTTCACTATCTTAAATTCTGATACATATTTTAAGGGTGAAACTTTCTTTTAAATGAATTGGTCTTTGGTGTTTTATCATGTAAGTCATTACATTTCAGTTTAAGTATGCTATCTGCATATCTGCATTCAGCAATGAAGTTCTTTCACTTACAATTTGTTATCTGCAACAGACACATTATAGACTCTATTCTATGAGTGAATTTAATAAGAAACAAATGGGTCTGATTTACTAATAACAGAGGCAAAAAGTGAAGCTCATTGACTCCAATGCAAAATCTGTACCAGGCCTCCAACAATAACGTATCACTTATAGTACTGATCTCTTCATATTGGGAAGAGATACATCATGGGCCCCCTAAGGCTCCTGGGCCTGTATGTATCTCTACACCCATAATACTAATACTGTCTAAGTTTTAACTTAATTTAGACTGTATTAATCTCCACTAGATTTATGAAAAGTATCTAATACAGTTTGATTAGCCTGCCTAATCTAACTTTACACCACCTTATTAGTTGGCTTAGATGATGACAAAAATTGCACCTAAATTTTGGCACAATTTTAACAGACAGTATTGCATCTTAAGCTTTGCCCCTTTTCTGCCAAGTCCACCTCTTTTTGATAAGCCACATCCATGTGTTAATAAAGGTGGTGGAAAGCATGTCTGTCAGGTTCAAATTGTGCCACAGTTATGGGACATTTTCAATAGTAAATCTGGAAAAGTTGCTATGAAATCAATTGAATCCATCAGTAATGAAAAAACGAGGTACTATAAGGCTAAGGCCCCACTTAGCGAGCCGCAGCCAAAAAGAGCTGTGGGAAAAAACACAGGGCTTTTCACAGAAAGTCTTCAGAGTTCTATTATAACTATACAGAAAATGATGCAGGTATTTTTCTGCAATGTGTGTATTGGATTCGCCAGAATTTCAGGTACTGTAAAACACTACAGTTTACGATACATGGGTCCCGGCCTAAATAGGTTTTCTCATGAACATAACCATATTTAAATTTGTAGACAATGACACAAACGTATCAAATATTGCATGATCTTTTATTTTAAATTTTTTTTGAGTGAAGTGCCTAAGCTAGTGAATGGCTAAGCAATACTTGGCCTGTGATTGGGCCTCAGCGGTGACCCAGGGACACATGACATCAGCCACAGTCCTGCAGTGGATGCAAGAGACAGCCGAATGTCATGAAGATACGTAGGAGACGTGAGGCATAAGTGTTTCTTATTTTCACTCAGCTCCCCTTGGCCTCCACTAATTATATTCTGGGACCTGAACAGAAAAACAAGAAAAGAGCAGAAAAACAAACCAGAGGGATGATCCTCCTGAATACCCGTCGAAAAAATTTTTTTGTAGCGCTCGCCTAAAGAGGCTCTAGGCTTCCAGAGCATATTATACTATGGGGGGGGGGGGGACATTTTATACTTTTGGGGCCACTGTGGGGAGCATATTATACTGTATGGGGCCACTGTGGAGCAATGAATGAAATTCAGCACACAAAATTTCCCTCTCTACCTTCCTCTTGAGTCTAATTTCGTTGAGATTTATTAAATGGCTTTTGATGTTCTAAACTCAATATCTCACTGCAAATTTTGTATATAAAAGAACACAAGTTCTGAATCTGAGCAAAAGTGAACTCACAAAGGCAGGTACAGTGACTAAACTATACCACTTCCAACCTGGCATTTGATTTTAGCTTACACCACATTCATCAACAGGGTATTGATTCGGTTAATGTATGTTTTGTATTAGCACTGCAGTTATAGGACATATTTGTATTATTCTTTTATTTTCTACTTAGCTTCTCCTATACCTGTCAACTGTTTTGAGACAGTTTTCAATATTTTTATTAATTTTGTTGGTAATGATAAGTTAAATGGCAAAATATTAAAGTAACTTGGAATGCTAATAGTAAATGGAACTAAACTGTCAGTGAAGGTGGTGTATACCTAATTGCTTCTATTGTATTATTATGTAAATTTCCATTGACATGGTATTTTATTTATGAATGAATTATACCCTTATAATAAAAGGAGAATATGTTTCTGAAATAACAAAATGCCAGAGTTCATATTTCCTGTGCAGAGAAAAAAAGATGTCACCTTAGAAAATGTCATGTCATCTCATAGAAAAGGAATGCTATTGTTTATAGATATGGTTTCATAAACTTCCAGATTTCTTCAGGCATGCACATTATTTTGACACATTAGAGATATCATTAATTATTTTTTTTTCCTGACAATCATTTTGTAATTTTAGTTTGTATTTTGCCAGTGGTCTTGAATAGGATAACATTCTAGTATTGTACAATAATTTTGTTTAAATTAAATGGGCTTTTTGCAAATAAATCATATTCACTGTATACTGAAGTCAGGTAACTGTCTTATACATCTTGCTTTTTTTTTCACTATATGTGTTGGTGCATGCATGTACTTCTTCCACATTTACTCAATGTTTAGTTTATTCATATACAGAAATATTCACAATACATGTATTAATAGTGAAGCAGAGAGCTTAAAAATACACCTCAATTTGCTTATAATAGGCACAAAGACTGTAAGGTTATTGCTAGCATTCTCAATATGGTTTATCTTGCAGCCATCATAATTTTCAGGCTGTTATGCCTACAAGTGAAGCTTTGGCTGGCTCTAAAGCTAGTCAGAACTCTGAGATGATGAGCCAAACAGAGTGCTGTCTCATTCTCCAATCCAGAGATGAGGTGGGATACTTAAACTCTGCTCAGAAGCTCTCAGGTGCCTACTATTGATTTTAGTTAGATTTGTGAACTCTGAAGTTACCTGTTTATCTATTGATTCCCTTGATTACTGATTTTGGCTTGTTTTCTGGTTATCCTTTTTTTTTAGTGATTTTTTTTTGTCTGTGAACTCCTAGACTCTACCCTCAGCTTGATAAAGTTTATTTTTCTGTTACTGATTTGGATACTTCTGTGCTCTCCTGGTTTGATCCGACTTTTATGTTTCACTCTGCTGTAAATTTGCTGGTCTGATCTTGGTCTGCAAGTGCACTTATTTTCTGACACTTGTGTTGGTGTGCTAACAGGGACCCCTGTTGGTAAAGTCCATCCTGCCTTGTAGTGGACTTTCGTGAAGTCCTCAGGATAGCCTTAGACTCTACCAGCCAGAATAGTTTGGGATTATAGGTAGATTGTTTTGCTTGCTATATTTGATCTCCAAATTTCTGTAGTGTATTTGGAAACTTTCTATTACTGATGAATTGCTCAGAAGGCAATTTCATTACAGTTGTATGGCTGGGGATCATTGTAATATAATATATCCAGTGTATTATAGCATGTTGCATGAACTTTATACACTACAGTATATGGAAACAAGTATTAGGATACCCACACATTACACCTACAGGAGATATTATGACATCCCATTCTAAATCCTTAGGCATTAATATAGTGTTGGTCTCCCCTTTGTTATGCTTTTGTGGACCCTACTTTATAAGCTGGGGCACAATCATGCTGGAACAGAAAAGGGCCTTTCATAAGTTTCCTGGCATGAGTAAGAATGGAAATCTATACCAGTTCCTACCTGGTGTAGATTTCCATCCTGGCACTGGGATCTCCAACAAATTTTCACACATCTCCACAATTACATCAGTCTTAATAAATTTGCCCCATTGTGCTTTGCACCACTCCATTCAACGTGGTATTGTACTTGGTCATGTAATGCTTGCATGCAGGTCCCAGAGTACAGTTTTTGTGCTGATGTTAATGCCAGTGGTGGTTCGGCATGCTGCATTTATTAAGTCAGTATTGGCGCCTTTTATACGCTACTGTATGTGTTTCAGACTTTGGCACCCAGCTCTTTATGTAGTCTGCTACTTTGTGGCTGGCTTTCTATGGTTCCTAAACACGTTTCAATACTATTTACAATGGAATATGTAGGAAGAAAGAAATGTCACAAAGGGACTTGTTGCAGCAGTGGCATCCTATTAAAGTACTACGCTGGAATTCATTGCTCTTTAGAACAAGCCATTTATTTCAAACATTTGTAAAGGAAGACTGTATGGCTAGGTGCTGGAAAAGTTGTACCCCAACACTTTTGTCCATATAATGAAGTTGAGTAGAGAGCCTCTTTAATATTTCAATTTTTCAGCAAATATTTTTTGATGTTACACTGCAAACAATGTACATTTTATGTTGTGAACCTGAAAGGCAGAAAATGTGCATCAGTAAATGTAAAATGCCTTTAGGATGTAACCACTGGAAACAAATACGCAGGATGAAAATATGTAGTGAGAATGTATTTAGTTCGCTAGTATCCAAATATCTGATTTATGGGGAAAAAAAGTAGTGAAGCAAAATAAATGTAAAATAATTTAACACCTTTAGGGGATCTTTTCAGCAGAATGAGCACGTTGCTCACTTATTGCAAATCCTAGTAGAAAAGAGATTTACTACCAAAGACCCATATTGGAAACATGCCTTATACAATTTATGCTCTTATGTAATGTGCAGGCTACTATATGCAAATCACATTTCATACTGAAGATTTAGTAAAAAAAAACTGTTCTATTTTCAGAATGGCTCATTGATATACAGTATATACAAGAATGCTTTGTGAGCATACACAAATTGTGTAGCATTTGTGATGAAAACTAAGAAATAAATATGTGGTATAAAATTAGACTAGACAATCTAAGTTAAATATATCATTAAGAATTAGATAATGTAACACATTTTCAACAGTTTCAGACTGTCTAGTTAAGTTTGCAATTACACCATTAGTACAACCTTGTCACATTTCATATAAGAATTGGAAAACTAAATAGGTTGTCCAATGTAAAAAAAAAGTCAGATATGTTATTACTAGGAGGTTAAAGAGAGGTGTTGGAATCAGGGGTCCAACCTGGCTCAGGGGCCCACCTCAGGATGCACCTACTTCCTTGCCTGCCTAAAGATTACAGCTAATGTCTGTGAGCCACAGCAGCAGGACACCCCATGATTAGTTTCTGTATGGGGACCTTTCTAACAAAAAAAAAAAAAAGAAAAAAACAGTTTTGGAATTAAATAACGCTTTTAGACTGGGGCACCACATGGTGTAAACGAAAAAAACGTGGCGTTTTACAGTCACTGCGCGTCACTTACAGTCTAACGCATCCCATCCACACACTGCAGAAAAATATGCACAACAGAAATGCTACAATTTCCAAAACCATAGCGTTTTTGGAAATCGCAGCATGTCAGTTATACCTACAGAAAAGTTGGCGGTTTTCCTATAGGTATAATTGAAGCAGAAAGTTTGCAGAGGAAGCCTGTGCGAATAATTCTGTGAAAAGCACTGCGTGAAAAACCACGATGCATTTAATATATGAAAAAAAAAAAAAAAAAAGATTTATTAGGACTCATGAGGTTTCCTGTATTTTATAATTTATCGACAATACATAATGTATTTAAAATATAAATGATAGGTATTGCTACTCATGTTTCTGGACCTATATTCTGCTAATAGGTGAATTGCCATCACTGTAAGAAGTTCTACAATGTAGCATAAACATACAAAGTATTGATCACATTATTATATACTTGAGCCACACATTATATATTGAATAATCAGATGGAGAGGTACTCATTTTGCTAAAATCTATCTTTCATATTGTTTACTGTAGATTTGGTGCTAAGAAGCAGACTTTTCCTATCTGTCAATGTTTAAACTCTTCCCAATTGTATAATACTGTATAGTAGCTGCGAGCTGTTACTACAGCCCAGCTCCCATTGACATCAAAGGGATTGTCCCCAAAGGGATGTCCATGGGTTTTATCTAGTATTGTAGCTCAGCTCCATTGAAGTGAATCAAGCAGAGCTGCTGTGCCACACAAAGCCTGTGACAGATCTGGTGCTGCCTCTGAAAGAAAGCAGTCATATTTTTCTTATCCTGGAAACCTTTAACTGTCTATTGGCTGCAAATATACAGTGGGAAAAAAAAAGGATTTAGTCAGCCACCAATTGTGCAAGTACTCCCACTTAAAAAGATGAGGCCGGCCTGTAATTGACATCATAGGTAGACCTCAACTATGAGAGACAAAATGAGAAAACAAATCCAGAAAATCACATTGTCTGATTTTTAAAGAAATTATTTGCAAATTATGGTGGAAAATAAGTATTTGGTCAATAACAAAAGTTCATCTCAATACTTTGTTATATATCCTTTGTTGGTGATGACAGAGGTCAAACTTTTTCTGTAAGTCTTCACAAGGTTGGCACACACTGTTGCTGGTGTGTTGGCCCATTCCTCCATGCAGATCATTTCTAGAGCAGTGATGTTTTGGAGCTGTCGTTGGGCAACACTAACTTTCAACTCCCTCCAAAGGTTTTCTATGGGGTTGAGATCTGGAGACTGGCTAGGCCACTCCAGGACTTTGAAATGCTTCTTATGAAGCCACTCCTTCGTTGCCCTGGCGGTGTGCTTGGGATCATTGTCATTCTGAAAGACCCAGCCACGTTTCATCTTCAATACCCTTGCTGATGGAAGGAGGTTTGCACTCAAAATCTCACGATACATGGCCCCATTCATTCTTTCATGTACATGGATCAGTCGTCCTGGTCCCTTTGCAGAGAAACAGCCCCAAAACATGATGTTGCCACCCCCATGCTTCACAGTGGGTATGGTGTTCTTTGGATGCAACTCAGCATTCACACTCCTCCAAACATGAGTTGTGTTTCTACCAAACAGTTCTACTTTGGTTTCATCTGACCATATGACATTCTCCCAATACTCTTCTGGAACATCCAAATGCTCTCTAGCAAACTTCAGACGGGTCCGGATATGTACTGGCTTAAGCAGGAGAACACGTCTGGCACTGCAGGATCTGAGTCTCTGGTGGCGTAGTGTGTTACTGACGGTAGGCTTTGTTACGTTAGTCCCAAATTTCTGCAGGTCATTCACTAGGTCCTCCCATGTGGTTCTGGGATTTTTGCTCAACGTTCTTGTGATCATTTTGACCCCACGGGGTGAGATCTTGCGTGGAGCCCCTGATCGAGGGAGATTATCAGTGGTCTTGTATGTCTTCCATTTTCTAATTATTGCTTCCACAGTTGATTTCTTCACACCAAGCTTCTTGCCTATTGTAGATTCAGTCTTCCCAGCCTGGTGCAGGTCTACAATTTTGTTTCTGGTGTCCTTCCACAGCTCATTGGTCTTCACCATAGTGGAGTTTGGAGTGTGACTGTTTGAGGTTGTGGACAGGTGTCTTTTATACTGATAACAATTTCAAACAGGTGCCATTACTGCAGGTAATGAGTGGAGGACAGAGGAGCCTCTTAAAGAAGAAGTTACAGGTCTGTGAGATCCAGACATCTTACTTGTTTGTAGGTGACCAAATACTTATTTTCCACCATAATTTGCAAATAAATTCTTAGGTTCATCAGAAGTGTTTGGTGTGCTCAAGAATGCGTGTATAAGTGAAACACCGGAGGACCTACATTATAATAATAAAAATTTAAAAAATACATGTTCTTCCATATCTTTCTGCTTCACATGACACAGATATACTGTATAAGAAGTATAGAAGTGATAATAAACAATTTATTACTGGACAAGAAGATAAGAGGACAGACAAGGAAAAACTAATCATGTGCTTCAGCTGCAAGTGTTTATACAATCTAATCCCCTTCTAATATTTATACAGTTATTTTTTTAAATATTGGGGGTGGTCTGGCTTAATCTCCCCCATTGTTTTCTTGGATGCATGCAAAGTTATCTCTTTATTTTAATTTATGCTGTATATGTACCTTTTTTTGGAATCCAGTACGGTTTAAAGTGGAATTTACCTCTCACCCTCCCACCCAATTTTTAAGCTTGGAGAGATTTTTGAACTATGTATTCCTTTTCCTTGAGTCCCAGACCTGGGAGCATCATACTCCTAAGGTCCTAAGGTGATAGGTTGCTGCGACATGTGTACCTGATTATGTAGCAACATGGTAAGAACACTTTTTCACAGAGTGTTCACTTAAATCTCCACTCCTGCAAAAGTTTTAAGTTACTCATCATTCAGTTTACTTAGCCTCAGAATGATGACCTGGCTGATCATGCGATCAGCAAACTGACCTGCCGATTCACATAACACTTTTTCTATGTAAGTCTATGAATTTCACACTCTGGTCAACCTCTTTAAGGCAAAGACAATGACAGTAATGTCAAAGGATTTCAAGATAAACTGTTATATTTCTGCATAAGAGTAGTAACACTATTTCTGGTCATTATTTAGTTTGTAGTTCTCTCTGAGCTGCTGGGTTGAGACTAGCTGCTATATATTGCACACAGTAAGTAGAGGAAAATCTATTTCATAACTGTTTCTCTCTCATGTGCAACATCCCCAGGATCATTCAGGAGTTATATAGAGCAGGACTGACATGTAAAACAGCTATTTTGTTGTACCAGAAAGCTTCTATTCAAGTGTAGCATCAGAATAAGCCTATCTTTCTTCTTCACTCCCTGCTTACTTCTCCACATCACCTCTCAATAGATTTCTATAGACATGTGTAATCTGAGACATATGAACTCCAGTTCATCTAGATTTGGATGCATCTGTAAAAAGAAAGGGGGAGCATGGAACCAGCCTAAAAAGAGTAGAAAGAAGCATTTCTTTCTGATGAGATACATTACATAATTTCTTATAATTTAAGCTTATGCATATGCAAGCTTAAATACAATAATATTTCCATTAATATGGCATGTGGTGTTAATTAGTTCTGACTCAATTTTTCAAACTCAAAAGTAATGGCCAATATGATTGCACATAAAGTTGTCACTTTTGCAAAAATGGTCCTTCATTTTATTTTTTTTTAATGTAATCATAAAATTTTAGTAACTCTGTAAGAAAAACATAACATATCATTGACAAACTGGATATTGGTTTAAATACTGATATAGTAAAATTTGGCTGATTTAACAATTAGGAGAGAAATAGACTTTAATAATTATTGCTTAAAGGGGTATTCCCACGATCATAACCATTTTTAAATTTGTAGATGATTAAAAGTTAAACATTTTTGCAAATATTTATTTATTTAGCTTACTTATATAGCGCCATCATATTCCGCAGCGCTTTACAGACATTGTCAGTCACAGTCCCATATAGGGCTCACAATCTACATTCCCTATCAGTATGTCTTTGGAGTGTGTGAGGAAAACCCACGCAAACACAGGGAGAACATACAAACTCCTTGCAGATGTTGTCTTTGGCAGGATTCGAACCCAAGACTCCAGCGTTGCAAGGCTGCAGTGCTAACCACTGAGCCACCGTGCTGCCCTATTACTTAAACATTTTGAAGAGTTTTAAAGATTTTCTCTAAATATCTTGTGGTCAAAAGTTGTTTTTTTGATCAGTTGCCGGTGGATACGACCATGAATGCAGGACCTTTCTAAGGTAAGAAAATCAGCTATGATTTGCTTATTGTGGCCGGGATATCTTCTGATACATGTAGTATCCCTGCCTGATAACCCAGCTACAATAAGAAAATCATGGCTGGGTTCTTGACAACTACCAGACCATAGAAAGTTTCTGCACTCGTGGTCGTATCCATTGGCAAACGATCAAGACAACAGACTGTCACCACTAAGATAGTTAGAGAATATCTTTAAAACTCTGCAGAAATCTTAACTGCTTATATTTTCAAAAATGTTTAACTTTTATTTATCTACAAAGATAGATATGGTTATGTTCATAGGAATACCCCTTTAAGGTATTTATAATATTTAAAGAGGACCTTTCACGTCCTCATGTATATGCAGTTTTACATACCGCTAGAAAGCTGACAGCGCGCTGAATTCAGCGCACTGTCAACTTTCTCGTTATATGCCCCGAGGCTGGAGATATCGGGGGTCTAAATTTCACCATTCACTGTCAGAAGGGCGTTCCTGACAGTCTAGCAGTTCTGTGAGGAACGCCCTCCTTGACAGAATTCCTCCATAGCACTGTACTGGGGGGGCGTTCCTCACAGATCAGCATCATCACTGGGCGGTAAGGAACACCCCCTCTCTCTCTGTCAGAGGGGGCGTTCCTTACAGCTCAGTGATGACGCTGAGCTGTAAGGAACGTTCCCCCAGTACAAGTCTATGGACTAGTACTGTCAGGGAGGGCATTCCTCACAGCGCATCTAGACTGTCAGGAACGCCCTTCTGACAGTGAACGGTGAAATTTAGACCCCCGATATCTCCAGCCCCGGGGCACATAACGGGAAAGCCGACAGTGTGCTGAATTCAGCGCGATGTCAGCTTTCTAGCGGTATGTAAAACAGCATATACATGAGGACGTGAAAGGTCCTCTTTAAGTAGAAATCATACACTAGATATTAAATTCCTTGTTGATAGGAATGAGAAAAACAATGTCATTTAGAAGTTAGCTTTGTAAAACAGATCCAGGGGCAATCTGTCATACTTCTTTACATCAAATATGTAAAGAATTCTGGGCACTATTTAAAGAAAATTGTTTAATTTTAAAATTAAAAAAAATAAAATTTAAGATGCTTTAATACTGAAATGTACCTATTTTTAATGTATATTTTTGCAAAATAATACAAAAAGATAATTTGCAAGATCTTTTATATTGATTATTCTTGTATTAATCAGCCACATGCCTTTATTGACACTGATAAAGTTTCAGCCTCTACAATAAAACTGAGTTGCATGGATAAGTTCCTGCAAAAAAACTGGTTCACAGAATGCAAACATATGTCTCTTCTCGGGTAAACAAAACTTCACATTGACTGGGGAATGCAGAAATAGGCCACGTACTCAAGTCAGATTCATCCAAGTTTTTGATGTTTAACAATAATGGTAGACAAAATATACAGGGCCAAACATATAACATTCACTACATACATAACAACAGTCATGGACAGCGGATCATGGACCCACTGTGACAACCGCTTTGACTTTGGGCCACTCCCAAGGGCATTATCTAAATAGCCTCCTCAGTTTTCACCCTGGTATGGCCAAAGAGCATGTCGGGAGAAATGGTATGCAGGCGAGCTGAGAGCAGTGTGATAGCCTTACAAATATGACTAGACAACCATGAAGTTTTCTGCATACCAGAGTATTTTAAAGTCAAAAGTAAGGCCATCTGTCCAACAGCTAAAGCTTGGTTGAAAAAGATGTGTAATTTCCTACCTGTCTCCTCGCTGGCTATATCCAGATATGTGAGTGATAACAGAAGCACCTTTTTGAAAATTGTTATTTATTAATTTTTTAGTGCGCCATTAATTCCATGGTTCTGTACATATCAACTGTTTTGCACACATAATATAAAACAAGTACAAGTAAACCAACTTACTGATCACCTGGTACATTGGAGAAGAGGACACTTCCCAAGAGAGCTTACAACCTATAACGTAAGGGCAGAGAGGCAGTAGATGAAGGTGGAGGCTGTTCAGATGGTATTGTAATGGCCGCAGGTTTATTAAAAGGTTTTAGGCTTTTAAGGTTGCACTTTAATTGTGGAGGACTGTCCTATGGAACAAGTTTCAGAGTACAGGGGATGCACAAGTAAAAGATCAGGGTGAAGAAGGAGTGACTAGATGGTTCTTCTTATTGTAAAATTTTAAGTTCTCGATGGAACATAGACTGGGGAAACTACAAGGGAATGCTGATGCATTATCTAGAACTTATTGTATGATGGCAAAAAGTGCAGAGAAGAGGGGAAGTATGCAACAAGGTGAAAGGTAAGGTACTGGAGGGGGTGTATATCTCACCCAGAATGTGATTAATGTGTTTGTACGGGCTGGATTTTTATTGAATGGTATGTAGGTTGGTAGTGGGACATGCCGTTCCCTCCCCTACTCCAGTACAGCTGTTCCCCTAACCAGAGATGACCCCAGGTGTAGCTGCTGGGCTTATTACCCGAGAGATAAATGCAAGCCTGGAATGCTCAATAGTTGTCAGAGTTGAATATTGCATGGACTGTGCTAAGCCTGATCCCCCTATTTATAGTGAAGCACTTAGGTGAGGTAACGGGTAACATGTTGATATTTTGTTTTCTATTTTGTGGACTGTGGATAAAGTCCTGAATTCATGACTTTATCTTCCGTTACAAAAGTAGACAAACATGACGGAAGTTGTTTACATTAGTGTCAATGGGAATGGACACAGAATCAGTCTGTGACCATTCTCTGAGACAGTTTAATGGCCATTGCTGTGATCCTATGAAGGAAGACAGCAACAGACATTTACAATGGTAGTGTGAACTCCCCTTAACTGTTTAACCTGGATGTCATCATGCTAATGTTTGGAAAATAAACAGTTATTTTGCCTTTTAAAAGCTGGACATCTGACTTCGCCACCCCCCCCCCCCCCCACACACACACACACATACACACACATACACACACATACAGATCCTGACACTAATCAGAACATTTTCTATCAGACTAGAAAGCTAGAGGCTGTATATTGCCTTCATGTGATTTCACATAAATATAGAGAATTTATTAATCATATGAACGGAATTATCCATATGAAGAAATATATCTACCTGAAGCATAATGCTCAGGAAAAGTTTGTCAAAGTAAAAGGAATATGTGGTTGGATGCATGCTTGACAACTGACCTTCTCAGGAATCTTTCACTTGGACTGATGCTTCAAGGAATGGGTTGAAGTGCTACTAGATTGCTGCTCTTGTGTCTGATTAATATGCAAAAGATGTAATCACGGAACTCCTAGAGCAGGTGTTGGTGCGCCGGAAGGGTTTTGCTGCAATATATAAGAAATTGCAATCCAAGCACTCACCAATTTAGTTATGCTTAATTTATTCCATGAGAAGTGCAATCCACATAACAGAAAAAGGTTTTCGGTCATGCAAGACCTTCATCAGATCGGATTGCCACATAAGAGAAGCTGAGATGAGATGAAAAAGCAGAGCATGGAGAAAATTAAGTGGTAAAAACCACTTGGAAAGATGGCCAACCTACTGATATATGCATAACTAAATTGTTGAGTGCCTGGATTGCAATTTCTAGTGTCTGATTAACCACTTCCGTACCGCCCAGAGACTATATACGTCTGGAAGGTGGTTGCCTTGTTCTGCACGTATCGGTAGATCCAAGCAGAAATCAGGGAGCGAGCTGTAACTTCAGCCGGAGCTCCCAGAGAGAAGACAGGGAAGATTTATTACCATCCCTGCCTTCCCGATCACTGTGTAAACAGCGCTCAATGAGCGCTGTATACAGCACTATGGGCGCCGCCATCTTGCGGCTCCCCTCTGACCCAGTGGTCACGTGATCCGCCAGGATCAGTGTGTGTTAGAGCTGTTGAGTCCTACAGGACCCAGATCAGCTCTATAGTTACAGTGAGGAAAAAAAAGTATTTAGTCAGCCACCAATTGTGCAAGTTCTCCCACTTAAAGAGATGAGAGAGGCCTGTAATTGACATCATAGGTAGACCTCTACTATGAGAGACAAAATGAGAAAATAAATCCAGAAAATCACATTGTCTGGTTTTTAAAGAATTTATTTGCAAATTATGGTGAAAAATAAGTATTTGGTCAATTACAAAAGTTCATCTCAATACTTTGTTATATATCCTTTGTTGGCAATGACAGAGGTCAAACGTTTTCTGTAAGTCTTCACAAGGTTGGCACACTCTGCTGCTGGTATGTTGGCCCATTTCTCCATTCAGATCTTCTCTAGAGCAGTGATGTTTTGGGTTTGTCGCTGAGCAACACTGACTTTCAACTTCCTCCAAAAGTTTTCTATGGGGTTGAGATCTGGAGACTGGCTAGGCCACTCCAGGACCTTGAAATGCTTCTTACGAAGCCACTCCTTCGTTGCCCTGGTGGTGTGCTTGGGATCATTGTCATGCTGAAAGACCCAGCCACATTTCATCTTCAATGCCCTTGCTGATGGAAGGAGGTTTGCACTCAAAATCTCACGATACATGGCCCCACTCATTCTTTCATGTACATGGATCAGTCGTCCTGGTCTCTTTGCAGAGAAACAGCCCCAAAGCATGATGTTGCCACCCCCATGCTTCACAGTAGGTATGGTGTTCTTTGGATGCAACTCAGCATTCACTCTACTCCAAACACAATGAGTTGTGTTTCTACCAAACAGTTCTACTTTGGTTTCATCTGACCATATGATATTCTCCCAATACTCTTCTGGAACATCCAAATGCTCTCTAGCAAACGTCAGACGGGCCCGGATATGTACTGGCTTAAGCAGGGGACACGTCTGGCACTGCAGGATCTGAGTTCCTGGCGGCGTAGTGTGCTGCTGACAGTAGATTTGGTTACGTTAGTCCCAGCTTTCTGCAGGTCATTCACTAGGTCCCCCCATGTGGTTCTGGGATTTTTGTTCACCATTCTTGTGATCATTTTGACCCCACGGGGTGAGATCTTGCGTGGAGCCCCTGATCGACGGAGATTATTAGTGGTCTTGTATGTCTTTCATTTTCTAATTGCTCCCACAGTTGATTTCTTCACACCAAGCTGCTTGCCTATTGCAGATTCAGTCTTCCCAGCCTGGTGCAGTGTTACAATTTTGTTTCTGGTGTCCTTCCACAGCTCTTTGGTCTTCACCATAGTGGAGTTTGGAGTGTGACTGTTTGAGGTTGTGGACAGGTGTCTTTTATATTGCTAATAATTTCAAACAGGTGCCATTACTACAGGTAATGAGTGGAGGACAGAGGAGCCTCTTAAAGAAGAAGTTACAGGTCTGTGAGAGCCAGAAATCTTGTTTGTTTGTAGGTGTCCAAATACTTATTTTCCACCATAATTTGCAAATAAAGTCTTAAAAAATCAGACAATGTGATTTTGTAGATATGTTTTCTCATTTTGTCTCTCACAGTTGAGGTCTACCTATGATGTCAATTACAGGCCTCTCTCATCTTTTTAAGTGGGAGAACTTGCACACTTGGTGGCTGACTAAATACTTTTTTTCCCCCACTGTATGTGGAAGTAACGTGCAGGAGGCTGTATTTCTCCTGCAACTGAGGCTAAATGTACCAGCCCCAGTTACAGGGAAAATCAGACTCCCCAACAAAAAAAAAGTGATCAGATGTCCCCAAAGGTCTATTATGACCTTATGAGGACACAATGTAAAAAAAAAAAAAATTAAAAAAATGTATAGAAAAGTAAAAAAAAAAAAAAAGTAAATAAAATAATTAAAAAAATAAATAAAATAACACGCCGATAACACGCCCTTATTAACGGTTATAGACCCACCCCCAACAACATCATACAAAATAAAAATTACCGTAACAGAGAGGAAAAACTATTTTGCAAAGTTTTTTAGTAGCACTTTGTGTTATTAAACAAAAAAAAATGAAAAGTGAAAAACAGACATGTTTTCCCTTGTCTTTTGTTTATATTTTCCCAGATATAAAAAAAATTAAAACACATATAAAAATAAAAACAACATAGAAAATAAAGCCCTATGTGTACCGAAAAAAGATGCAGAAATTAGTTGAATAGCTCAAATGATAAAAATGTTACAGCCTTCAAAACCGCACATACAAAAAACTTGAAAATGTGTCTGGTCTGAAAGGGGGGTAAAGCATCTGGTATGGAAGTGGTTAAGAGAAAAAAAAGATGGATTTTGTATTTCATAAAGTGAGAGGCACTGGAGGTGTGGCTTACTTGTGTGCCTTTGTTCTCTCCTTCAGGGGTAGTTTGAGAGGAGAGGTGAAGTTTTATACACCTATACGTGTATGTGTTTAAAAATTGCAAAACTGCCAATACAGACTATCTGGATGAGAAAAGTCTGGGGCCTTTATCTTATGATATCTTATGATTGAGAGGTCAGGTAGGGAGGCTTAGTGGGGTGGATTAAAGCAGATGAACTCTGCTCTGATGAATTTCAGGAAAAAGATGAAGACAGAGACTATAGCTTCTAGACACTCTAGAATTCTGGATAGTAGAGGGGTATTATCTTGGCCAGATAGATATATTTGAGTGTCCTTAGCATAACAATGGTTTTGAAAGCCATTGAACTTTGACTATGAATTGGTCCAAACTGGAGGATTACTTCGTCCAAACACCAGATGAAACTAATCTTCAGAGGTTCACCCATCCTTAGAACCTTGAGGGACACCTCCTGAGATAAGGGTGTGATCAGTATGTTAAATGTGTGTGTGTGGTTGGAAACGTATGAAGTAATCCAGTAGAGGGCCAATTCTATGATACAAAGAGATGAAAAAGTCTGTTGTAGGAGGGATTGGCCAACTGTGTTAAAGGCAGTGGGACGGTCTAAAAAGAGAATAGAGTATTGTTTGGCAATTTTGCAATTTGCAATTTTGGTTAGGAAGATTTCAGTGTAGTCATGGGGTCGAAAGCCAGATTGTAGCTGGTTATAGACTGAGATGGATGACTGATGGGAGGACAGTTCAAGGTGGACATGTTGGTCAATGAGTTTTTAGGTAAATTACAGTATTTAGATGAGGTAATAATTGAACAGAGAGGATTGGTCGAGATATGGCTATTTAAAGATGAGTGTGATGGTAGCTTGCTTAATGGAAGAAGCAAAGGTACTACTGGCTAGAGATTGGTTGAAAAGGTGGTATAGGGCTGGAATAAACACTGATGTAAGTTTGGGGATGAGGTTTGATTATTGCGTTAATCACACAAATGATAAGGTGTGATTTTGTGATTAGGGTGCAAATACTAGAAAAGCAGGTTGTGGAGGAAGAGCATCGAACTATGTAGTAATGTAGAGTTTTGCTGGAGGTTGAAGTTATCACAAGGTTGACGTTATCACAAAATATGTTAAGTGTCCTATGTATGCTTTTGCGACTGGCCATTCAGCATCTTATACTGACAGATCAGTTCAGTGTGCTCTTGCTTATGACGCCCGCTTGGCTTGATTGACATCTCTCTCACAATATTCTTGTGTCCAGACGTTACAAGGGAGATGTCAATCGTGGTCAGAAAGCAAAATTAGGCCGAAGATGCTCCCTCTGTTCTCCCTCTATGACTAGGAGTTTAATTGTGCATAAGTAGTAACTATTTTAAAAACGTATACATTTGGTATTGCTGTAATTGTAGAATAAATAATTCCCAGTAAAAGTTGTGTCACAAATGACAGTTATCCCCAATCCATAGAATAGTAGGTAAGTGTCAAATGACCAGGGGTCTAACTGCTAGGACCCCCAGAGATCAGAAGAATGGGAACTGAAAAGTTCCCCTAAATGCTCCATGTAAATAGAACACTAGCACACGTATGTAGCTGGTGCTCCATTCACTTCTCTGAGGCTCCTCGAAATCACATCCTGAGAGCAGCACAGAAGTGTATGGACAGACGCCCACAGATGTACATCAGCGATTCATCCTATAGAGCATTCAGGGGAGCTGTGAATAAGGGACAAATGCCATTTGTGGCAGGACGCCTTTAGTAAAAGTCAATCAATTGAAAAATACAACTCATCCTGCAAAAAACAAGTCCTCATACAGAAATGTTGATGAAAAAAAATGAAAAACATGATATATGGTTTGAATACAAGAATAAAAAAAAAACACATTATGTCTTTCAGGCCAAAATACTGTGGCTCAGGGGCATAGTTAGAAGAAGGCAAGCAGGGCATGTTCTATCAACACAGTGAGCATTGAAGGGAAGTGTACTGGATGGCTTTAGCACTATCTGATAGAATTAAGTTTGGGTTAACTGTGCTACATCGGTATAATATATATATATATATATATATATACATACACACACAGTATTCTCATTGTAGGCCTAAACTGTGCCTAAGAGATGTATGTTTGTTTAGTGCAGGGTCCCATCTAAATAAGATTGCCTTGTTAAGGCAAAAATGGCCACCAAGAACCTCAAATTTATATGAATAGATAATAAGTATAGCAGCAATGCATTTTAATATTTTTTAGTTTGCATATGTCTTGGTGCTCTTTACATAGTATTGCTGCAAGTTTTGTATTTGTTTGTATATATATGCACAGACAGATAGATAGATAGATAGATAGACAGATGATAGATAGATACATAGATAGATAGATAGATAGATAGATAGATAGATAGATAGATAATATGTAATGAATGTGGCTGCATTATTGGTTTTAATCAAAGTGTATGCTCAGCCAATCTTATGTTGAATTAAGCTACTGCACCAATAAGTCTTTGACCTTTGGTTTTAAAGATGGCAATGGAAACAAACTAGCAAATGTTTGATCGAATGAAGGAAAAAAAAAATTGCTCAACTCTTCAGGCATAGAATTGGGAATAGTATGAGAAGATTCAATTAAAAAGGGAAAATAAAGTATGTTTATATATTACATTTTAACATTTTTAACATTGCCATCTGGTTTGAGAGTTTCAGAAAATCACAGTGAATTGCAATGTGGAGAATCAATTGAGAATAGATTTTTATACATTTGCTTACCCCATATTACATAAACATGACTTGAATAAGAGACACTAATGCAAATGGACCCAAAGGCTTCATTTCAGCATTTGAATACCCATTTGCAATGCCTCTGGAGCACTGGATTTAGCAGACTGTAATACAATATAGTAAATTTCCCTAACAAACAACGTAGTTATCTATTTCTCCACAGTATCTATCTATCTATCTATCTATCTATGCCAAATAAAGCTTGATTAGAAATATTTTTCTATCTACAGTACTTTAAAGAGTGTCTATTACATCCGTAAAGCATATTCAATTGACGCCACATCACAGAGCACATTACAGCAATAAACATACCTTTGTTACATATGTCACTTTTGTAGATTTGAAGAAAAATAATTTTGAAGCATATGCAAATTAGGTAGTTGGTGCACCTGAGCAATTGAATAAGCTTGTAGATGTGGACTTCCTTTAAAATATGTCAATCTTAATAGATACAAAGTTATAAATATACAACATTGCTAGAATATAATGAAAAGTTGTACTTGTCCTGTAGTAGTTTTTTATTGGATATTACCTATTCCTTTAAATAGAATCATGGCAGTGACTACATCACCAACAGCTTTGTTAGGTGGGGGGCAGTGATGGAACTACAGCCATAGCAGCCATAGCGATGGCTACGGGCCTGCTACCTTAGGGGGCTCTCTGGGCTCCCTGCTGCATTTTTACACCAGAAGTTAACGGACCCTATTTACTTACCGATCCTCGCTCCTGCCCGCGGACACTTCAGCTTCTCCTCCTGTGCGTCCAACATCACATTGGTGAACAGAGTCAGGACCTCCTGGAAGCTGAAGGGGAAACAGAGGCAGCTGTGGGCAGGAGCACGGATCAGCAAGTAGGGCCACGGCACTTAGAAAATTTCTTGGGTGAATATTGCAAGATTCATCTCATGAGGTTCACCTGGCAGTTTCGTTTGCACGTCCAAACCAAAACTGCTATTATACTCTTGGGTCCCTTCATACCCCAGAGTATAATGATCAGAGACCCAGTGGCGGTGATCAAACTCACCTCTCCTGGGCTCCATTGCAGGCCTTTGGGCCTCTTCAATGACATCACTGACTGCTGAGGCCTATAATTGGGGCTCACTAGTCACATGTTGAAGGTCGACTTGACCGAAACATCACCACTGTACTCTACCTACTGTGACAAAGAGTGAATAAAGTACACTTCTGTGATGATTCCACTTAAATATGGCTATAACTCAAAGATGTATTTTGATTTCTGGGTATCGTATCTCCCTCTTAGTTCCATTTACTCATAATGTGCGCAGTTATAATCCTAGATGTATGTTGTCAGTAGGGCAACCTTGTAACAATAGGGCTTTGTATCCATCCCAGAATAGCTCCATTGAATTCTTACATAGCCCTGGGTGATCAAATAAACATGCATTGTTCAGCCTGGGCTGGTAGATCAGACATGGTTCATAACATTGTATCATTTCACTTGGTCTCAGCTCTTTACAAAGAATCTGGACTTGAGTGCATTAATCAATCAGACTTGCCGTCGCCGGTGACCTCATTCTGGGTGGTGTAATCAAGGGTATAAAAGATGAGGTAAGAGGTCAGTGGGAGGAGATTGGGCTGAGACTACAAGGAGAATACTATGATGAGAATACTGTGCAGAGACTACAAGAGACTGAGAGACTATTGGGACATACTGTGATGAGCATGCAGGCTGGAATGTGTTGATGCCACATGCTAGGAGCCACCACTGGTTAACTCCACATGCCATGTGTGGTAAAGTAATTATTTCAATTTTATTCCCTTTTATTTTATTGTACTGTATCTTGTAACTAGTAACTGTTAATGCTTGTATATATCTACAGTCATGGCCAAAAGTTTTGAGAATGACACAAATATTATATTTTCACATGATCTGCTGCCCTCTGGTTTTTATGTGTGTTTGTCAGATGTTTTTATCACATACAGAAATATAATTGCATTCATATTATGAGTAACAGAAGCTTATATTGACAGTTAGAATGAGTTAATGCAGCAAGTCAATATTTGCAGTGTTGACCCTTCTTCTTCAGGACCTCTGCAATTCTCCCTGGCATGCTCTCAATCAACTTCTGGACCAAATCCTGACTGATAGCAGTCCATTCTTGCAGAATCAATGCTTTAATTTTGTCTGAATTTGTTGGTTTTTGTTTGTCCACCCGTCTCTTGATGATTGACCACAAGTTCTCAATGGGATTAAGATCTGGGGAGTTTCCAGGCCATGGACCCAAAATCTCTATGTTTTGTTCCCTGAGCCATTTAGTTATCACCTTTGCTTTATGGCGAGGTGCTCCATCATGCTGGGAAAGGCATTATTGAGCGCCAAACTGCTCTTGGACGGTTGGGAGAAGTTGCTCTTGGAGGACATTCTGGTACCATTCTTTATTCATGGCTGTGTTTTTAGGCAAGACTGTGAGAGAGCCGATTCCCTTGGCTGAGAAGCAATCCCACACATGAATGGTTTCAGGATGCTTTACAGTTGGCATGAGACAAGACTGGTGGTAGCGCTCACCTCTTCTTCTCCGAATAAGCTGTTTTCCAGATGTTCCAAACAATCGAAAAGGGGATTCATCAGAGAAAATGACTTTACCCCAGTCCTCAGCAGTCCACTCCCTGTACCTTTTGCAGAATATCAGTCTGTCCCTGATGTTTTTTCTGGAGAGAAGTGGCTTCTTTGCTCCCCTCCTTGAGACCAGGCCTTGCTCCAAGAGTCTCCGCCTCACAGTGCGTGCAGATGCACTCACACCTGCCTGCTGCCATTCCTCAGCAAGCTCTGCACTGCTGGTAGCCCGATCCCGCAGCTGAAACACTTTTAAGAGACGGTCCTGCCGCTTGCTGGTCTTTCTTGGGCGCCCTGGAGCCTTTTTGGCACCAATGGAACCTCTCTCCTTGAAGTTCTTGATGATGCGATAGATTGTTGACTGAGGTGCAATCTTTCTAGCTGCAATACTCTTCCCAGTTAGGCCATTTTTGTGCAGTGCAATGATGACTGCACGTGTTTCTTTAGAGATAACCATGGTTAACAGAAGAGAAACAATGATGGCAAGCACCAGCCTCCTTTTAAAGTGTCCAGTGGTGTCATTCTTACTTAATCATGACAGATTGATCTCCAGCCCTGTCCTCATCAACACCCACACCTGTGTTAATGGAGCAATCACTGAAACGATGTTAGGTGGTCCTTTTAAGGCAGGGCTGCAATGATGTTGAAATGTGTTTTGGGGGATAAAGTTCATTTTCTAGGCAAATATTGACTTTGCAAGTAATTGCTGTTAAGCTGATCACTCTTTATAACATTCTGGAGTATATGCAAATTGCCATTAGAAAAACTGAAGCAGTAGACTTTGTAAAAATTAATATTTGTATCATTCTCAAAACTTTTGGCCATGACTGTACATATCTGTTCTGAACTGCATGTGTTAGATGTTAATACCGACCCATTTAGGGGTTAATAAATATATAAAATTTAGAAAGCTTGTCTTGTATTTATCCTGTGAACCCAACACTCACTGGCGGTGAGTGTGGTTTTATATGAAAGAAGTCTCAGGTGTGGGCCAACGCGGTGTTGGCGCACTGAGGATCTTTCACAACTTCATTGCATCGATTTCATGTGTACGGAGTCTGTATGGAGTCTGTTATCTATAACATTCTAAGGATGGAACCCTACTCCATACCGACTGCTGGTGCCATCCACATCTACCTACATTGGTCACATGGGTTACACCAGTTTCAATATGCATCAAGACTAGTGATGAGCGAACCTGAGCCACACAGTTTGGGTCTGTGCCGAACATTGTGGGTTCGGGTACCCGAACTCGAACCCGAACTTCAGTGCTGAAGTTTGGGTTCGGCTCATCCCTAAAGCTGGTTGATTGACTGCTGAGGAGCCAAGCAACCAGCTTTAAGCCTACAGACATCATAGGCATGCCCAGTATTACTTGGCTGTGATTGGCCAGGCGGGACATGTGACCCCTCTGTATAAGAGGCAGGGTCACAGGTCCCGTCGCCATTCCAGCTAGTTAGGCTAGGTAGGGAGAAGCTGTAGCTGGAGATAGGGACAGTCAGGGCCTTAGCTAAATTTAATAATTGTCCTTTTCAGGGCAGTGCAGCTAGGTAGGGAGCGGAGCCTGATACTGTGAGGGGCAGTTAGCCTATAAATGATAGTTGCCCTTTTTAGGGCAGTGACAGTAAACTGTGTGTGTATACCCATATTGTCTCCTAGCGCTGTAACAATAACTGCGTGTGTACCCATACCGTCTCCTAGCGCAGTAACAATAACTGTGTG
Organism: Leptodactylus fallax; assembly: GCA_947044405.1. Classification (NCBI taxonomy): domain Eukaryota; kingdom Metazoa; phylum Chordata; class Amphibia; order Anura; family Leptodactylidae; genus Leptodactylus; species Leptodactylus fallax. The sequence goes on from CAMRHE010000021.1 coordinate 8,891,894, forward strand.
TGTATCCATACTGTCTACTAGCGCAGTAAAATTAACTGCGTGTGTACCCATACTGTCTCCTAGCACAGTAACAATAACTGCGTGTGTACCCATACTGTCTCCTAGCACAGTAACAATAACTGCGTGTGTATCCATACTGTCTCCTAGTGCAGTAACAATAACTGCATTTGTATATGCATACCATCTTCTAGTCCAGTGAAAATAACTGTGTGTGTATATACATACCATCTCCTAGTGCAGTAATAATAACGGCGTGTGTACCCATATAGTATCCTAGAACAGTAAGAATAACTGCGTGTGTACCCATACTGTCTCCTAGTGCAGACTTTGACATGTCTCCTGGTACTGAGCAATGGGTCCTCCCTGTTCAATTTTTGGTTTGGTAAATTTGACACGTGGCCAGAGCTTGACCTCTATGCCTTGGAGGTTCTGGCCTGCCCTGCGGCAAGTGTCCTATCAGAACATGTGTTCACCGCAGGGGATGTCATCACCGACAAGAGGATCCACCTATCCACAGCCAACGTGGACATACTTACGTTAATTAAGATGAACCAGGACTTGGCTGTGCCAGCGCCTGAGTGAGTGGTTAAAGGGTTGGCTACCTCCTCCTGCACCACTTACTCCGCCACATCCACCTCCTCCTCCTTCCCCTGGACCTCTACCACCTGTTTTAAAATTATTATTATTTTATTTTATTTGTTTTTAATTTTTATTTATTTTTTTTTTTTATTTTATGTTATTATTTTAAGTACTTTCCCTACCCCATTTTTTGCAGGGCACTTGTCCTGTTATTACTGCCATTTTGCAGCCCTCTACCCCTTACTATACCCATTTTACAGCCGTTTTTGGGTCACCAACTTCGGGTCCCCATTGATTTCAATGGAGTTTGGGTTCGGGTCAAGTTTGGGTACCTGAACTGAATATTTGGACAAAGTTCGTCCGAACACTAATTGAGACACCAGGGTGATCCACGTAACTGCTGAGGCCCAATTTCAGGCCGCAGTTCTCTGTGACATAATTGAAGAGGCCCGTCGCCAGAACCCAGGAGAGGTGAGGACCACTGTTTTTTTTTTTATGTTTGATCACCTCCTCTGGGCCTATGTGCGTTATACTCTGGGGTCTGAAGTATGAATATATTATTTGGTTTATACCTCCTTATTATCTCAAGCAAACACTCAATTCTCTGTTTGAGGTCCTCTGTCTTATCTTGTATCCCCATAAAATGGCAGTTTTTCCTGGTTGGGCTGGTTTATAGTGGCTATACCTAATTCAGTAAATCATCACCGATCTCACATCTATAATCCCACATGATTGGCTGAGGGCTACCTGCAAGGTATTATGGAGAAGCTTGCCTGGGACGAGGTCATGTGATCCTCATTCTTCTCTGGCTTGTTCTGATGTGTAAAATGATGTTCGCCATTTTGTGTTGTTTGAAATTAATTTAAAAAGATTCAGCTTTGCCAGAATCCAAAACTTTTGGGAAATTCAAAACAAATTTGTTTGATGTTGAATTGATGCACTCATGTCTAGTAGAATGTCGAGGCATAGCTGTTCTAATACCATTTTTACATACAGTAAGTGTGCAGAATGATATGTTATAATAATAGCCTAGCTTTGCCTAGTACACTATGGTCACTTTGCATTGCACACTGGTCAAGTGCTACAGATTTTTTCACCGTTACCTTAACATGAGTTTGGTAAAGGATTTTCTCATTAAACAAATTCAATATTATATCACAACATGATAGTAAAACCCTTGACAAGATGCAATGCACAAGTGAAACACAATCACTAGGAGGATACTAGACCAGATTAACTATTGCCTCGAAAGTGGACAAAAAAGTTGCTTCAACTTGGTGTAATCTTGGCTCACAATGGCACATCTCAGCCCCTGCTCTCCAATTACTACTTTTTTGACAGTGCATGGGGCAGGCCAGGGAAGTCCCTGTCCGTCAGATTTACTATAACTAACACCCGAAAACTGGCATGAATTACAGCAAAAATTTACACTGACAGTATATCGGATAGACATCTTTTGCCAGAATATTGCAAAATCAAGTTGTGATCTCACGCCACACAAGTTGGAATATGTGAAGCCAAGAGGAAAGGTGATGGAAAGACATATCAGAATGCCACACAAGTTGGAATACATGAAGCCAAGAGGAAATGTGATGGAAAGACCTATCACAATGCCTGTTAATTGTATTACTGCTACTACTATTACTTATATTGCAATATGTCCCCTTTACTTTCCACCTGGTAATCATAACCTGGACTTACGTACCGATGGACTTTGGCATTATCATTTGAGCTGCTATCATTTACATTCTTCAGGCTTTGCATGTCTTTTCACAGTGCATCATAGCGTGAGGAAATACTGGGATTGACTGAAGTAACAAGAATGACCTTTGTGCAACTATGCAAATTACTTTTGATCTGATTGGTATCTGATTGAATGAATTGATGATATTTTTGCCACTTTTGTTTGGTGAAGTGCCATAGGCACATATCCTTTTCTTGAAATGGTAAAAAATATATTTAACCAGTCTTTCCTTATTCTCTTCAAAACCTTTTTTTTTTTTTTTTTTTTTGCTTTGAGCAGATGATCATTCTACATTTTCATACAATGTATGAATCCAAGCCATAGTAGAAAATAGTTACAAAATCTAATCAGTTTAATTCTACATCAAAGCGTGCAATAATTTGAGTCTACATGTTTCCATATTTAGAACATCATCATCTTTCATTTTCTGGCTGTATGACAACAATGAATTTTGTTGGTCATATATGGTATTCACAAGAGATGGTTTTTAAAGGTAAAACTGTTTGACAGAAATCCTTTGGGCAATTTAGGAAATGAAAATCTGACATTTGTAGTTTTCATTAGTGAAGTCTGGAAACATTTTACATAGTCACAGCCAAGGAGAAATGCAATTTCTATTGGTCTTCAGAGTTTGTAAATGACAGTTCCACAACGAGTCTCTAAATAATGTATATTTTACTCAAGAATAATAAAAGGCTAAACCTGAAAGGGATATAGTAGTTTGTACTTGATTTATCTTTTATTTGGTTCCGCCTTAACTTAAAAACACAAGTCATTATGAGTGTCAGAATGTCTGAATTATTTTTTGTACCGAAACTGTTGAAAGTTTATGGTTTTTACTGATGTACATTATTATCTATATTGACACGGTTTTGTCTTTTTTGACCTATTTTCAAAATCTGTAATACATGAGCACTAATGTCCTTCTGCCCCAACTAGCAGATACATGCTGTGTGATAACAGATATGTGTGTAGTTTAAAAGCAAGTCCAAGATTGGAAAAAGGGTCTTTTTCCAGTTTCATTTTTTTCTATGGGCTATGGGATAAAGTTGTTTATGGAAAATCATATTCTTTTGTCCTGACCATGAAAGAGGTGCAGCAAGCTCTTTTTGATTCCTAGTATTTTTCATAGCTGTTGAATCAATGATTGTTGTTGGGATCTGCTCATGTTAAGTGCATGTGCCTTTGTTGACTGTAAATGGAAAGTTTAATGAAATTGTGTGCTCACCCTCCACCTAATCTCTTTGGTGCCTATTCCAACTACCTTTGAACCTGGCTTTTAATCCTGGACAACCATTTTAAATGCTCATGCATTAGACCTATTAATCTATTTATAACCATATGGCATGCATGAACAGCGCATGGTCCTGGGATTTAAAGGGAGACATGCATTTTTCAATAAGTACATGTTGGAATAGACTTTAGAAAGGATATTCTAGTCCTACCTTCCTTCTTCTGTTCCTGTCAGCCGTTTTTGAATAAAATGTTTTTTACTGATATGCAAATTCAGCTCATGGAGCACAGAGGGCATTATCCCTGTGCTCCGAGCATGTCTGAATTCTGCCTCCTCCTTGTTTCAGGTACGCCCCCTTCTTTGAAAACGAATCCTCTTTTTCATCCTCATTGCTGCGCTTTCTTCATGTAGGTCTAAGGAGCACTGAGCATACTGAGCCTTGTCATCAATCATTGTGGCCCATTAAATTCCGATGGCCCCATACACTTGTGTATTATACAGGATACTTGTATTGGGCTGTAAGCCAGGAGCAAACTGAAGACATGCCTTTTACTTGTCTATTTTCTAGCCCATGCTCACTGAAGAAAATTAATGGGTTAATCGAGGCACAGGCGGCACACAGATATCATCCATGTGCGGTCTGTGCTGTTTAACTACAGACCCTGCACACGCACACATTCATGTGCATGTAGCCTTACAGTAAATATTATCTACACTAGCTTTAAGTGGTTTACCTTATTAGGGTTAGGGGTCACATCCAGAACTGACTAATTACAAATATTAATAAAACAATTATTTTTAAATTCTATAGGGATTATATTGTACTTCCATATGCTTTAGATTTTTCAAGGAGGCACATACTTTTATACATTATTACATAATTGTATACATTTTTACTGCTATTACTTTCCATGTGATTCCATAAGGAAAATAATGTGCCATGTTCCAATGTATATTCTATATACTTTATAATGCTTATTCTCTGGTATAAGTGCAAGAACTGATATATGTTATATACAGTTCTACACAGTATAAAGTAAAGGTTCAAAGATACAATTCAATGAACCTTTAATCTGCATTAGCAGTATAAAATGTGAAATTTATAAATAAGAATAAAGAATGAGTAAGCATTTGGCATTAAATATGATAAGACAGGTAAAATGATAGAAAACTTGGCCCATCATACCTTTGTGGCTCAATATACTCACAAATGACAGGAAGCCAAAGAGGGTTTAGCATAGTCTTTGTCTACTGCATCAATGCAGCATTTCTTCAAAAGAATGTTTAATTTATTTTTTTTTTTATTTAGTGACAGTGAAACAAGTCAATAAATACAATGATCCAATAGACAAATTTTAAAAATAGATGTTTCTGAGCCCATTAGATAGCAGAGGCATTAGACTCATAGATTAAAAATGTCATCTATCAAAGCAGTGTATTGTGTCTCAAATGTACATGGTCCATCTTCAATTAGATATAACGTATTTTGGAACAAGATTCTGAAACCACTAGAAAACAGAGTGATGTAATCTACAAGATTACAGCCATGATTGAAAGCTTGGACATATACAAAGGCGATTTATTGAATCTCTCAAGTTCAGTTTTTGTTTCCAAACAGAGCCTTTCAAAAAGATGTAAAATGTCATTTAAGGTCAATAGTTAAGCATAAAGTTGAAATATTAACACTTGTAAAATGCAAGCAATAACTGGAATTCGTAAGGGTCATTTAGAAATGTACATAAAATGCGTATTTTTTCTTAATAATTGTATTTCAGACCTCATCTTTCTCCTGGTTTGTTAATTTATCATTGTCAGCCATAAACACAGGACTTTAATAACTAGCAAGATTTCACTCTCTACACACACTGAGTATAGAGATTTGCCCCATATTGAAATGGGTGTACAGCTTGCAAGAATGAAGGTACCAATTAGCATAAAGATGTGTCCACCCTTATCTTCTCTTGAGTCAGACAACCCATGACCATCCAGTAAAAGGAACACAGAAACAGTGGGGGCTCGAGAAAAAAATTACAACTGTGCAGGGAACAGTGGAGCAGCACCTACTGAATGATGCATAGAGTTAGGGTCAGTGAAGGAGGCAAAAGGTCCATTTTTAATGTAATTGAATTCAGTGTTGTAAAGATGAGTCCTTCCATACCCTTCCTCTTGATTGGATAAGACCAAATTGGTGTGCCAGGAGATAAAACAGCACCTATTGAAGGATGGAAGGAGTTGGAGTTGGTGTAGGTGGTAAAAGATCCTCTTTAACCAAAAGAGCTAGGTTGAACATGTTTTGTGTTCTTACTAATATCCCCCCTGATTTAAATTCAGACAGTTTCAAGAAAGTCATTTGTAGATACTGCCTTGCCATCAAGACCCCATAACTATATTACCAGTTTAAATATAGTTTCCTTTATTTTGTAACCTAAAATTGAGGCAGAGACTCCTATAGATAACTATACTGCTAGGAGTCCCTCTCCCGACATACTGTTCAGGACGTAAATCTGGCCAACACATAGGCTGTCGTGTGAATGTGGGGTTACAGTCTCAATGTCCTGGTTACCTAGAACAACACCTTAGACTCATGCCTATCCCCAAATGAGTTAATAGGGTAGAAATTTGGCATTTTCTAAACATCCACTCCTCCTCCTCACAGTGGTGGACACCCACGCTCCTCTAGGTAAACCTTTATTTAACTTTTAACGTTCAGTATTTATATTATTATGAAAAGAAAAAAAAATGAATTTTGTCAAATGGACAGTCTATTTAAACATTTTCTGAAACATTATTTGTGACTTTACAAGTGCAATGCTGCATGTTACAATACCAGTTCAGCATGTAAAATAATTTTTCAGGAAAATACTTCTATAGTATACCACACCTCAGAGCTGTTGTATGCAATTAAATGTTGCTTATACTATACGCTTAAAGTTCACAGCTGGACCATTTTATACAATACACATCCACAAACAGCCCATAAAGTTATAAAAAGCGTTCACACTCCATAACATACAAAAGGGCTCAAAAACCAAAATGAAAACAATAAAGCTTAAACTTCAAAGCTGGGGAGTGGTGAAACACATTGAGCTTTTCATGCTTGGGGCAACATTTGGGATAGAGTGTCTCATCATGTCCAAAAGGATTGTTTGTGATACTGTGGGCATATTATTAGTAGTTACAAACATGGTGAGATTATTCAACTTTATTGGCATTGTTAGAAATTTGGCATTATTAATTTAGTTGGTTACTGCATATTTATATGGAGTGTATTAAAATAGTTATTGAATTTGGACTATTGCATATTATTGGGATAGAGCCAATGTAGTTATTGTTAATGGGGTTATATGGCTTCTAATATCAATGACTTGTCCTTAGAACTCCCTGGATCCCACAGATCACCTGACTTCAGTGGGACTGTGCTACAGTACCTACACTCGCTACAGTTTGTATGACAAGCGAGCAGCTCCTATGTAAATGTTACCAAAAGCTGCACTGTGTCGGTTCAGGTGATCTGGAGGGTCCTGACTCCTGAGTGTCCTAAGGATAGGACATCAACATTAGAGACCGGATAACCCCTTTAATGTGATATGTGATTATTATAATACTTTGCTCCTGCATTTGCTGTGTGCATGTAATATTTGAGTACTATGGTGGTTTAAAGTAATTGTTCTACTTATATTTATTATAACTGTGTTTTGAACAAGTTTTTAAGCATGAGTAATGCACTAGAGAAGCGTGATGTTTGATTGTATTTATTACCCATAATTCAGCCTGCTTAATTAGTTTTTGTCCTGTGGGTTTTAAGCCACCTAGCCTCTTGATCTTTTATGCAATTTTGTGATTTTTTTAACTATGACTCTCTTTGTAACTATTGATATAAGTTAAATAAACTTTATGTTGGAGATATACAACAGCCAGCTTCGTCTCTATATTTGCTAGATTGACTGTAGTTCACATTTATAACATTAGATGTAGCTGTTACTAAATGTTTATCTGTAGACACTCTGTACTTTTATTGTTTGATGCTGGTTGATATACACATCCTGTTTTGTGTGTGTGTGTGTGCTGAACTAGATCTGTTATTCACCATGTGAGGTGATCTTCTCTTACTGCACTCATGTTTTACTAAAAGTTTGTTCCTGTTATATACAACTGTCTATCTGGTTTTGACTCTGCCACATCCAGCAATCGCACTCTGCAACAGGTTATGGGCCCAGTGATCAAATGAAGCCCCAGTGATCAAATGAATCTCCAGTAATCAGATGAAGCCTCAGTAACTGGATAAACCCCAGTAACCAGAAGCGGCCCAGGCAGAGTGAAGTCCAGAAAGGAAGACAGTGCAGCAGATGCGGAGATCGACATAAGGAAGCTTCCACAGAGACATCTCCTGTACAGAAGTAAGACTGTTCATATATATATATATATATATATATATATATATAAAGGAGGGAGAATGGCCTGTAGTTCAGAACCTAAACTATCAGTGGCCAAGCTGAACAATGACAATTACCAGCTATGGAAATTTAAAGTGGAAAGGCTATTATCCAGGTATGACTTGTGGGAAGTTATCACTACAGAGAGACCACAAGATGATTATCAGGACTGGGAAAGAAAAAACAGACGGGCGCGGTCCACTATAAGCCTACTAGTAGAAGATGATCAGCTTATTCACATACGCAGTGAGAATACAGCGAAAGGCATGTGGGATGTACTGAAAAGACTGCATGAGAGATCCAGTTTAAACAGCAAGTTGTTTCTGCTGAAGAAACTCTACAAAATGAGGCTTAGTAGAGAGCAGGACATGCAGGAGCATATAAATGCCATGCTGGAAGTGATCACACAACTCAGATCAGTTGGTGAGAATATAACAGACAGTCATGCTGCAGCCATTTTATTATGAAGTTTACCTGACACATACACTGCACTGATCAATGCGATTGGAGACACGGCCTGAGACAGATCTGACACTAACATTTGTAAAGACCAGGCTCATAGATGAGTATCAGTGAAGAAAGGAGTTTTCTCATGATTATAGAGAAACTCAGTCCAAGACAGCTCTTAAGCTACAGAAACAAGGTCACACAGGAAGGAAACCAGAGTGTGCTTTAGATGCCACAGACAAGGACACATAAAGAAAGACTGCAATATATGGAAAGCTGAGCAGGTGAGGCAGCATCCCTCTTATACTAAGCAGAAAGTCAAAGCCACAATTTCTGATTCAAGTGAAGGGAAGTGGAATGCCACATTTAAAGTGACAGACAACCATAAATTGCAAGGCTGGTGCATTGACTCTGGAGCAACCAGTCACATGACAAGTGATAGAAGTTTTTTCACAGAACTTGATCTGAATAACAAAAAAACTATTTACCGCGCAGATGGGAGTAAAATATGTGCAGAAGGATATGGGAATGGAACCCTTGTATGCCCCAATGATGCAGGAAACAATTTAGCAATACCAGTAAAAGATGTACTGTATGTTCCTGATCTAGAAGGAGGACTCTTATCTGTGAAGCGTCTGACAAGCAAAGGACTCACTGTAAAATTCCAAGGTGACAAGTGTTCTATCCTAGATGGCAAGCAGGTGATAGCAAGTGCCAAATTGGATGATCATCTATATCACCTCAACACAGTGAATGAGCAGGTGAGACTATGCACACATAATCACAATGACTGTATACACGTGTGGCGCAGGCGTTTAGGTCACAGACACCTAGAATGCATACAGGAACTACAAAAGAGGAATCTGGCAAAGGATCTAACAGTATCCCCTTGTTCAGTTATTGTTAAATGTGAATGTTGCATCAAATCCAAAGCTACAAGAGCAACACTTCCTAAAGTAAGTCACAATAGAGCCTCAAGACCTCTTGACCTAGTTCACAGTGATGTATGTGGTCCCCTAAACCCACCTACACCTGGAGGCAACAGATACATAGTGACTTTCATAGATGACTATTCAAGATACGCAGTCACTTACCTAATGCCACACAAGAGTGAAAATGGAGGTGAATTCACAGGACATAAAATACAAGAGTACTTAAAGCAGAATGGAATAGCGCACCAAAAGACAGTCTCCTGCACACCAGAGCTAAACGGGGTAGCTGAAAGAAAGAACAGAACTCTGACTGAAATGATCATATGCATGCTGACAGACTCTGGATTACCACAAAAATATTGGGGTGAAGCAGCAATGACAGCCACTTATTTGCAAAACAGACTCTTTTCTAGAACAATGGAGAAGACTCCATATGAACTGTGGCATAATGAGAAGCCGAGTGTAAAACATCTAAGAGTATTTGGATGCAAGGCGTTCATCTACATTCCAGAAGAAAAACACACCAAACTTCAAAACAGAGCATTTGAAGGCATCTTTGTTGGATACAGTGACAATGTTAAGGGTTACAGAATCCTAAATCCCAAAACTGACAAGGTTACCATTAGCAACAGCATAACTTTTGTTGAAGATCTGAGGGACAATGTAATGTCAACAGAGGAAGTAAAAACAGAAGAGAAAACTGACACTGATCAGCCAACATCTGTAACTTCTGAACAAACAGTTGAAGTGAGCGCAGAATCCATCAGTACTGAAGAACAGACACAACCAAGCTCACACACAGAACCAAGACGCTCGATGAGAGAGAATAAAGGTAAACCACCTGTACGTCTCTCATACAAGGCAAGCACTGCCAATTCTAATGAACCTGCAACTTGGGAAAACATATCTCAGCTTTCAGAAGGGGAAGCCAGTACATGGATAAAGGCTGCAAAGGAAGAGATAAAGTCCATGCATGACACTAAAACATGGACACTTACAGAACTACCACCTGGAAGGAAATCCATAGGTTGTAAATGGACTTTCAAAGTAAAATACAATGCAGATGGCACAGTGGAGTGATACAAAGCAAGACTCTTAGCCAAGGGATATTCTCAAAAATATGGAGAGGACTATAATGAGACATTTGCGACAGTAGTCAAACATGCTACAATAAGAACTTTGCTGACAGTAGCCGCAATAAGGAAAATGTAAGACACTTTGATGTAAAAACCGCATTTCTACATGGCGAGTTAGCAGAAGATATCTACATGGAACAACCACCAAGATTCAAAGATGAGCAAAGACCAGACCTAGTATGCAAACTACAGAGGAGTATATATGGTCTAAAGCAAGCAACCAGAGCATGGAATATGAGAATAAATGAAGTGCTTACACATGAGGACTTTCAGAGGAGTAAAGCAGACCCCTGTTTATACACAAAGAAATTGGCAGACAGGTGGATCTATGAACTCATTTATGTGGATGATATTCTGATTTGTTTCAAGCAAGAAGGGGATGAAGGAGAAATGCTAAAAACCCTAAATCAGCACTTTGAGACCAAAGATCTCGGCAACGTAAATAATTATCTTGGCATTCAGATTGAGAGAGAGGAAGATGGCAGCTTCTTTCTGAACCAAAAACACAAAATACAAGAAAAAATTGAGACATTTGGAATGGAAGACACAAAACCAGTAAAATCTCCTATGGAAACATACAACCTGAGGAAGATAGACAGCTAAGATACACCACTACCAACTAACAGTACAGGAAAGCAATAGGGAAATTGCTGTACATTAGCACCGCTACAAGGCCTGACATTGCAGCAGCAGTTGGAATCCTATGCAGAAAGACTTCAACACCAAGTCAGATGGACTGGAATGCTGTGAAGCGAGTCATTCGCTATCTTAAAGGGACTTTACACTACAAGCTAAAGTTACCAGCAAGTGACGAAAGCACCCTGACAGGATATGTGGATGCCGATTGGGCCAGAGATACCAGTGACAGAAAATCTACAAGTGGGTACCTATTTCTTCTATCAAAAGGTGCTATCTGTTGGACTAGTAGAAAGCAACTTTCTGTTACACTATCATCTACTGAAGCAGAGTATGTTGCAGCAGCACAGGCAAGTCAAGAAGTCATATGGTTGAGACAACTATTAAAAGACTTGGGTCAACCACAGATGAAACCAACGAGAATCTTGGAGGACAATCAAGGATGTCTTGCACTTGTGCAGATGGAAAGCGTTAGCTCGAGAACCAAACACATTAATGTGAAGTACCATTTTCTGAGGGATCTTCAAGAGCAGGGACTTCTTGAGTTACTTTATTGCCCGACTGAGGATATGACAGCAGATATCCTTACCAAGCCCCTGACCGCTGAAAGACACTCGAGGCTTACAAAGAAGATGGGCCTAACAGACTAAGCCTTAGCTGTTGAGAAGGGGTGTTGGAGATATTCAACAGCCAGCTTCATCTCTACATTTGCTGGATTGACTGCAGTTCACATTTATGACACTAGATGTAGCTGTTACTAAATGCTTATCTGTAGACACTCTGTGCTTTGTTGTTTTGATGCTGGTTGATATAAACATCCTGTTTTGTGTGTGTGTGCTGAACTAGATCGGTTATTCACCATGTGAGGTGATCTTCTCTTACTGCACTCATGTTTCACTAAAGTTTTGTTCCTGTTATATACAACTGTCTATCTGGTTTTGACTCTGCCACATCCAGCAATCGCACTCTGCAACACTTTATTGCATTTATTTTGGTTTTTGTGTCCTTTCCCTTCTAATAGGCACCTTTTACACCATAGTTTTGATCAGAAAAAAGCAGATGTACCAACAGCTGGCACCCTGCTACACTGTTGCTTCCAGAAGTCAAGCCAAACAAGTACACACTAAATTCACAGATGGTTGTCAATTACAGCAGGTTTTCATGCAGTTTTCAGAAGTAAGTAACCTCAGAGTAGCTTCACAGAACACAGGGAATGGCCCTTTTAGACATCAATGGGAGGTTCATTCCCGCAAGAAAACACAGCAGTGTTCTTCATAACACAGGAGTTGAGCTCAGATCTCACAGATCCTGCTTCTCCAGGCTTTGGCTGTTGCTCACTCCGATGCTTTTCAGAAAAAGCCCACTCCACATTGATGAGTAACCCCACTAAACGTCCCAAAGATCTTTCCTACCACATCATCACAGTAAAGCATCAGGGTGTAGCATGCATAGACTGTACTTCAGGAACTGCAAAAAGATATCACCTGCAGCACAGCCAATAAGAGAAACAAAGTATCATCTGAGGGGAACCATTGCACTCTTGTCCAGAAAGTACCAGAATAATTAGTGACACAATGACTCCCCGACACCATTTAATGTGTCAGTGCAGACAGTATACACAGTTCAGCATGTACTTCAGCAAACTATGCACTATGCAGAAAGCACATTATTATACAACAAATAGAAATCCAAAAAATATAAATGCTTGCATATAACAGTGCACAGCCCTAGCTTGAGTAGGAATCTCTCATCAGTCACATACTTAAGGCTACTCTGTGCAAGAGGGTGGCTTCCACCACCTTACACACAAATTCACAAATTCCTCTTACAAATTGCTAATCATAATCTATTCTTTGTATATACACAGTATACTGTTAAGTCTTAGTCACACCTGCTGACACACACAGTATACAAACAAACTGTTGCATAGTTGTGTCACAGAAGAAGCTTGAGAGTAGATTATATGGGATAATCAGCATTTACTTCTTAGAACATGAGGTAAACAGCATCAAAACGTTAACACAGGAAAACTTGAAAGTAAAAAGGACCTTTTACAATAGAGAGATAAAAAGCAAGGTACAGCAAGTCTCACATAGCATACCATTACACTCTATTCAGCATATAACACTAATAACATCGCCATCTACTGTCAGATAGATGTAAACTTCTGCACACAAATAAGTCTATCTGTTGCATATATATGTATATAGTATATACCAACACCCTTTCTCAACAGTAAGAACTTATTCAGTTAAATATAATCTCTTCATCAGTCTCTGGTGTCTTTTAGCACTCAACGCCTTTGTGAAAATATCTGCTGTCATATCTTCAGTTGGGCAGTATTCTAAATTCAGAATTCCTTGTTCCTGATGATCCCGTAAGAAATGAAACTTCACATCAATGTGTTTAGTTCTGGGATTAACTCTTTCCATCTGAGCAAGAACAAGACATCCTTGATTGTCTTCATGTAACGTTGTTGGTCCTAACTGTTGTTGTCCTAAGTCTCTTAGTAGTTGTCTTAACCAAAGAACTTCTTGACTCGCATGAGCGGCGGCTACATATTCTGCTTCTGTAGACGATAGTGTTACTATAGATTGTTTTTTACTAGTCCAACTAATTGGTCCGCCCGAGAGTAAGAAAAGATAGCCACTGGTAGATTTTCTATCAATTGGATCTCCAGCCCAGTCTGCATCAACATATCCAGTTAAAACGCATTCATCACTTGCAGGTAGTTTCAGTTTAACGTTGCTAGTTCCTTTCAGATAACGTATTACTCTCTTTACAGCTTTCCAATCCATTTCATTGGGGTTTGACACTTTTCTGCTCAAAATTCCTACTGCTGCTGCAATGTCTGGCCTTGTAACAGTCGCTAAATATAGTAATTTTCCCATTGCTTTTCTGTATAGCTCATTATCTGGTAACATATTTTGTTCACTTTTAATTTCCTTCAGATAATTAGTTTCCATTGGAGACTTTACTGGTTTCGCATCTTTCAGTCCAAATGTTTCTATTATATCTTTGATCATGTGATTTTGATTAAGTTGGAAACTCCCATCTTCTTCTCTTTCTATCTGTATCCCTAGGTAATGCTTCACATTTCCCAGATCTTTGATCTCAAAGTGTTGATCCAAAATTTTCCGTATTTCAGCTTCATCCCTTTCTCTTTCAAAACAAACTAAAATATCATCAACATATATCAGTACATAGATCCATCTTTCATCTAGTTTCTTTGTGTATAGACAGGGATCCGCTTTGCTTCTTAGAAAATGTTCATTTATGAGCACTTCAGTGATTTTATCATTCCACGCTTTAGCGGCTTGTTTTAAACCGTATACACTTTTCTGTAGCTTACAAACCATGTTTGGTTTCTCTTTATCTTTGAATCCTGGAGGTTGTTCCATGTAAATTTCTTCTGTTAAATCTCCATTCAGAAATGCTGTCTTTACATCCAGATGTTTCAATTCCATTCCTTTAGTAGCTGCAACCGCAAGCAAAGTTCTGATTGTAGTATGCTTGACAACCGGAGCAAATGTTTCATCATAGTCTTCTCTGTATTTTTGAGAATAACCTTTAGCTACGAGTCTTGCTCGGTATTGTTCAGCGGTGCCATCTCTTTGGTATTTAACTTTAAAAACCCATTTACATCCTATAGCTTTTCTCCCTTTTGGTAATTCTGTCAGTGTCCATGTCTTTGAATCATGCATGGATTTCATTTCTGTTTCTGTAGCCTTTATCCACTTATTGGCCTCTTCTTCTGAAAGTTGAGATATATCCTCCCAAGATGTAGGTTCATATACTTTATTTGTACTTGCCTTGTATGAAAGACGTACAGGTGGTTTTCCTTTGTTTTCTCTCATTGAACGTCTTGGTTCTGTGTCTGTCTGTAGTTCTATCTCTTCACTTTAAGTATTTTGAACTTTATCAATTTCAACTTCTTTTTCATCAGATGTTCCTGCATTTATATCACTGTTGTCTCTCTCATTTCTCATTTCCAGTGATGTCATAATGTTATCATTTAGATCTTCAATGAATGTTACACTGTTACTCACCGTAACTCTGTCTTTTTTAGAATCTAGGATTCTGTATCCTTTGCAGTTGTCACTATATCCAACAAATATTCCTTCTATGGCTCTGTTTTGAAGTTTGGAGCGTTTCTCTTCTGGAACAAAAACAAAAGCTTTGCAACCAAAAAAATCTTAAATGATTCACACTTGGTTTCTTACCATGCCACAGTTCATATGGGGTTTTTTCCAGTTTTCTTGAAAAAAGTCTATTTTGCAGATAAGTAGCTGTCATTGCTGCTTCACCCCAGTATTTCTCTGGTAGTTTGGAATCTGTTAGCATGCATCTTATCATTTCAGTCAGAGTTCTGTTTTTCCTTTCTGCTACGCCATTTTGTTCAGGTGTGTATGGAACAGTTTTGTGATGCTCTATTCCATTCTGTCTTAAATAGTTCTCTATTTGGTGTCCTGTGAATTCACCTCCATTATCACTTCTAATGATGATTGGCTTCCTCTGAAACTTATTATACGACTTTGACACGTATTCTTCTAATTTACTGAAAACTTCACTTTTGTTCTTTATTAAGTACGTGACTGTGTATCTTGAGTAGTCATCTATAAAAGTCACCATATATCTATTACCTCCTGATGTGGTTACTTTCATGGGTCCACATACATCAGTATGCACCAAGTCAAGTGGTTTTGTGCCTTTTGTTTCACTCTCTTTAGGTATACACACTCTTGTAGCTCTTGCTTGTCTGTTTTTCTTATCCCATGTCTCATTATTATCATTGGGTCTATCTGTAGTGATTACATCCCATAAATCATCTTTAGACAATAACATCTCCACTTTGAACTTCCATAACTGATAGTTCTCATTGTTCAGCTTAGCTACTGTAAGTCTGAGTTCTGAATTGCTGGTCATTTTAACTTGTCTTACTTGTTTGGAGAGAATTGTTCTGAAGAATCCTTTTGCATTCACTGGGTCTTTTTGTCTTCTATGCCTGGGCCCATAACCTGTTGCATAGTTGTGTCACAGAAGAAGCTTGAGAGTAGATTATATGGGATAATCAGCATTTACTTCTTAGAACATGAGGTAAACAGCATCAAAACGTTAACACAGGAAAACTTGAAAGTAAAAAGGACCTTTTACAATAGAGAGATAAAAAGCAAGGTACAGCAAGTCTCACATAGCATACCATTACACTCTATTCAGCATATAACACTAATAACATCGCCATCTACTGTCAGATAGATGTAAACTTCTCCTGCACACAAATAAGTCTATCTGTTGCATATATATGTATATAGTATATACCAACACAAACACATACTCAGATGCATGTACACACACACACACACACACACACACACCCATACATACACACGCACACACACACACATTTACAAAGCTCAAGTTTGAACTCTTTATAAGAACATCAATCTTTCCTGAAATGAATGGGAACAGATGGAAGGCACAGAGACCTTATTGAAACCTCTACTCATGTAATGTAACTCTTTTTGTCTGTGTTTGTTTCAAAATAGATGAACTGGCATTTTGCCATTCTGTCTTTTTGACATCTTTTGTCTTATTCCTTTTAGACTGTCATTGTTAAAACCTTTCAACTGAATTCAAAGATATGCAGTAAAGTTATCCAGGTAGACACTTCCTGTGTAGGTTATAAAAAGAGGCCTTGTGCTTGAATGGAAATGTTTATTTGAATAAGCAGTAATTCAATAGCGGTGCATATTAAGCTTCGGAAATATTCTCTTTTGGTGTATTTGAATTACAAACAGAAACAGCCAATAATAAAAGGGATGGAGTGGTGAATCATGCAACACTGGAAAAAGTGTGTTGTTTAAAGCACAAAAGTCTGGGTGATTTCTATATTTTGTGTGCTTTATGCATTATATACATATTATTATATCAAACACCAAAATATATCTCCTCAAAAATAAATAAAATGGTCCCATAAACAAATATGAAACAGGCAAATCCAAAAGAAAAAAATGGGAACACACTATGTATAGCAAAAATATGAAAAAAGTTTTATTGTAAATAGTCAATCATAACAATATATACTGTAAATAGGAGAGGACGTACAAACAAATGGTTACTGTAAACCACAGAGACCAGATACCTAGCCCTCACTGCCTCTGATGTAACCACGACAACATACAGCATGACATAATACACACTAGGGGCAAGTATAATGATGCATAATAAATAGAAAGCCCTAGTATACGTGATGGTATAGAGCCAAAACACCGTATATACAGTCAAATAACAATAATCAACATAGAGTAACTCAGATGAAACAAGAGAAACATATGGGCACTATCACCCATTATTATATCAGGCAGACTGTCCAGCACCTTTTAAAAAGAGCCTACCAGCACCAAAATTGTTTCTTTTTTTTTTTTTCAATTTAAAGTTTATGAAAATTTATAAAACATTACATGCATAGGACAAGCAGTGTGTAATTAGAGTACAAGTATCGAATGAGCAACATGGTTCAAGCAGCATGCTGTATATACATATACAGAAATTTGCATTGTTAATAGAAATTACAATAAACAAGTATAACATATTGCAAAACACAGCAAACAAAAGGGAAAGGATCCCAACTATGGTACTATTAATGCTCTACAATATATTAGTGTAAAGAGAAGCATCATGGCCTGTGAAGTATCTAGGGGAAAGAAACCCTGGTGGTGAATTCACACCATATGTCTCAATGAGGAGTGGGGGGCTTTATGGCATGCAATCTATTATGGGTCATGATATCCATAGTGTGGTCAAATTGGAGTAAAGAATATAGTTCCTTTGTCATCAGGGGGGTGTTAACCCTCCAGGACGTGGCAATTAACAGATGAGCTGCCAGAATTTTTCTACCTACCAGCAATCTATCCGGCTCACTAATGACCTCCAAACCAATGAGAAATAAAACTTGAAGGGCCCACAGGGTAAACAGGGTTTGAATCACTTCCGATATGGGACACTGCCATCCAAAAAGTATGCACAGATGGGCACTCCCACCACATATGAAAATAAGAGCTAGGCCTACCAAACTCTCACTCAACATAGTGGGGAGTAATTGAGAACAAATTTAGATAACTGTACCAACAAAGCAGTAGCTTCTGGGCCACTTCCCAATATGTGGAGCTTTTCGAGTCTTTGGATATCAAGTGGAGACCCAAATGCCATTCAGATTGCAAAAGTCAAGTTTTTAAGTCCGATTCTCATCTGAGGATATACCCCAGCTTAGAATCAGAAGTCCTTCTAGTTAGTGCCATATAAAAGACTGAGATCCTTTTAGATTACCCTGCTTCAGTCATAAAATGTGAATTAGCCAAAAAAGGGAAAAAACAGTAGGTATTTATAAAAAATCTTTGTGGGGGAGGTAATATGTGTCAGAGCAGTCCTCGAAGGTCCACACCCTGCCATCTATAACAAGTGCTTGATTTGTGTGATCCCTTGAGTGGTCCAATAATGGCAGGGATGGTTGGAAGGCAAGTAGGTATTGTAGGGCAAAGCCCTCAGGGATTTGCTGTGGTCCTTCCTGTTAGTCTTAAGGAGAAAGGACCAAGCAGACCTGGAGGCTATTATGGACTGTAAGGGGCACCTGAATGTGTGCAATGGCTGAGATAAGGGGGTTAACAATTCAATCAGCCAGCTGCTTCTCCTTCAATAGAGACCCACCACAGAGGTGAAGCGCTTTGCCACCAGTACGTTGTAGTATTTTTTGACATCAAGAACACCCATACTTCCATCCCTTTTTTGTACCCATTCCAGATAAAGTTAGTAAGCAGACCTTGTAGTCTAACAAAATAGGAACTAGGTAAGGGTATAGTAACAGTTCTAAAAACGTATTATCGGCAATACTATACCTCTATGCAGCCCGCCCAAGACAGGGTTGAGTTGTTAAACTTATCAAATAGTGTGGAAACCTTCGTAAGAAGTGGGACATAATTATGAGAGAACAACTTCGAACTAGGGCTGGTCAGTGAGACTTGGAGATAGAGCAACAGGCCATCCTGCCATTGGTACGAGAAATTTGTTAAGAGGAAAGCTCGGGTGGTTTCCTCCACACCAATATTGAGTATTTAGAACTTAGTGGCGTTAACCTTATAGTATGACACCACTCCAAATCTATTTAATGTTTGCTGGATGGCAGGGACAGAGACAAGTGGCCCTGTTATAGAGAGAATAACATTATCCGCATATAGATCTATCTTATGAGATGATGTGCCCACAGTGATACTAGAAATAAGCGGGTTAGTGCGAATGGTCTCCACTAGTGGCTCCATGACTAAAATGAATATAATGGGTGACAGATGGCAGCCCTGGCACGTACCATTACTGATAAAGAAGCTGTTGGAGAGAAAGCCAGAGGCTTATACCTTTGGGGAGGACAAGTATAGCAGACTTAATTAGGCCCTGTATACCAAATTTATCTAAAATGCTATATAGATAGCCCGAGTGTACTCATTAAGAGCGAGTGGACCAGGACATGGTCGGACCAGGACATGGTCTGACCATGTGATATCCCTGATTCGCGTGGACTGAGACTGCAGGAGAGTGGGACCAGAAACCAAGAAAAAAATTTACTCTCGAGCATGAATGATGTGGTGGAGAGAAGAACGTGTAGTCCCTCTCTGTACCATGCTGACATTGCCAAGCATCAAAGAGATTTTTGGAAGATCCATTGCGGGATCCATAACAAAATTAAATTCCCCTCCAATTAATAAGAGACTCTTGGTGGAGGCCTTAATCTTAGGGGGTAACGTAGATAAGAACTTTTCTCTGCATTTGTTAGGAAAATAAATATAATATATAGTATAGAGGACATTATTAATTTCACACGTGAGACCTATATATCTGCGCAATGGATCCTATAGCACGGAAATTAGGGAGAAGACCACTGTATCTTTAACAGCCACCATAACACCATTACTTTTAGCAGGACCAGAAAACACAAACATAATATGAAGAAAGCGTCTATGTGTAATTGAGGGAGCTTTCTCAGCACATCACATCCTAATAGCATTGTCTCCCTCCATAATAAACTACATTTATAGGGGCTGTTCAAGCCCTTGGCATTTAAAGAGGAGATTATAAGTACTATTATAAATGAGGATATAAACTGCATATAAAGAGGGTCTCAGCCCTGGCACACATATACAGCTATGAAGACATGCAATCTGATTAAGCAGGTATTCAAGTTGATGACGGTAAGAAGGGATAACCAGAAATGAAAAAAATAAAATAAAAAAATAACAGGTGTAGGATGTAACAAAGAATGACTAATAGTATAGTCATTGAGAAGTGCAATCATAGTGCATAGCACCATTAACTCTGGGGGAGGAGATCAGGATGGCAAAGTAAAGGAACAGCTCTAAATTGGATTAGAACAAATCTAACTACCTGAGATAGGCATGATACATTCAAGAAAGGACCTGAGAGTTAGGAACAAAAAGGTGCCATTATAATTGATGCCATTCTGGAGCACCACCAGCATTTATTTGAGACTGTCTGCAGTTATCGGATCACTGGTAGATGGGAAGGAGGAAAGATGATACTGTCAGAGTGTGCAGAGTCTGAGAGAAAGGCTGAATCCTTTCTACTAACGTTTTCTTGGGAGTCGGACCTTTGCTTGGTGGTGAGGCAGCGGGTGTCAGGGATGCATTCTGTTTTCTGTTCTCCACAGTACCGCCACCCCTGTCAGGAGAGCAGGGAGTAGTAGCAGAGGTAGAGTTCAAGGCAACCTGTGAGCCCGACTGTAAAGATGGATAAACATGAGGCGTGGAGGAGAATTATGAGCTCTGTGAGTTAGAGTCCTCTATTAAAGTTCCCTGAGTGCCAAAAAAGTCAGAAAGTTTCCTGGAAGCTTCTGATTGAGTTTTCCCCCTTGTCATCATGAAAATCAAAGCAAGTCCACACCTTCGTAGGGTGTCAAAGTAACAAAAAAGTGTCACTGAGGCACTGATCACAATAGAAGTGGAGGGCTCAACAAGTAAAATTAACTACCCTGCAGTAGATGAGTGTCACTAGGGATTCAAAGTTGCTTTTTATTGGCAATGCAAGGGCGCCAGGAAGAACAAATGAGGAGTCCTCTGCTTTCTGCAGGGGAATTAAGTCACATCTCCCAATATGATGGGGAAATAGAGGAGAGGGTGTCCAAAGCGATGATCAGATTATATATAATCTAATATCTGCACCCCTAGGTGCAGTACAGTGCCAGGAGGAGTTACAGGGAGGGGTGCACTATGGCTGCATGGATAGTGTTAATACTTTCCAAGATGGCGGTTCTCATACCTGTACTCCGTTATGAATTATGCCAAGCTTATAAAGTCGTAGGGCGGCAGGGGATGAAACAAAGCAGATGCCGGGTCAGGTAGCTTGTCCTGCATGGCCGCGTCCCATACAAGTCTCTGTGGGCCACAAGTAGACTGTTATGGTGGCCATGCGCTGCTGCTGCTCTGGAGTCTTCCAGGCAGCGGTCAGATAGTGGTCCAGACAAGGGAGATGTCTACACACCAGGTAGCCAACAGGTTCTGTGGCCCCAAAATGGAAGGCTCACATCCAGGCAAGGTAGCTAAAGGCAGTGAGCTGCGGAGAGCTGCATGAGTACTTCAGAGTCTCCTGTTTATGCGGCCATTATGATCAGTGGCCAAGCTCCACCCCCAAAATAATTTCTAAGCTACCTACAGTATATGCAGTTGTAAGGACCATTAATAGCATTGTAAACGTACTTTTTTGTGTGTCAATCTTGTTGCAGAGAAATTCTACTTTTAATTTGAATGTAGATAATCTGTTTGATGAACTTGAGGTTCAGCCTTATGTGCTTAAGCACCCATTTTTTCCTGTGGTTACTACACATTGGGACTTGTAAGTCTAAATAGGAGTTGCCATGGCCGAGTTTCCTTAACAGTTCATTTGCACATGAATGGAATTTTAATAAACATAGATTTTGTTTGACAGTAAAATTGCTCTTTGACACAAAAAATGTATGTTCACTATGCCACTAATAGACCCAAATATAAACTGTATATACAGTATATATGTGGTTTACAAGCAATTTTAGTAGTAAAAGATCTCCCTTTAAAGGTGTTATCGAGTTTCAGCAAATATTGTTTGGATAATTAAAAATAATACAATATCCCAATATACTTTCTGTACCAATTCCTCATGGTTTTTGAGTTTTCTACTTGCAGTCATTTATTGCTTACTTCCAAAGAAAAAAAAAACATTCCAGGGTCATGTGATGGACCGTCTTTGGTCATGTGATGGACCATCTTTGGTCATGTGATGGACACACAGGTGCATGGCTCATACAGTCACAGTACGGTAAATAGGAGTCTGTTTTGTAATGAGTTGAAAGCAAGCAGAGATATAGGAAACAGTGATTGTACACAAAGTATATTAGGAAATTGTATAACTTTTCCTTATATGAATAATAAAATTTATTTGCTGAAACTGGACAACCCATTTAAGTACACCACATTTATTAGTGACACTTGTCTCATTCCCAACATCACAAGGTGATAAGCTTGTGGGTTGTGAGCTTGGCTAAAATATCCAAAATATGTATATGTACCTTCGCATGATGTAGTCTTACTTTGTCATGTTGTGCGTAATTGTGTAAATAGGTGAAAAATATAGAAATATCCCATGTTAAATAACTAAAGAATGTGTTACATCATACATGTGAGAATTCATAGTTGCATTAAAGCAGTTTTCCCTTAAAAAAAACATTTATGGTTTATTTATAGGATCATGTGAAGAGGTTTCTGAATCCCTGTGTTAATGGAGTGGTGGAGCACATACACATACTATAGGAATGTAGTGAATGTAGCAGTTTTTATTCATGTTCTAGTGATCAGTGGGGTTCTCAGAAGTTGGACCATCAGTGATCATACATATGTCTGCTATCATTTGGATGATATTTCTTTGACTTTATTAATGAGCAGAATTTCTCCTTTCTAATGTTTTTTTGTAATTATGCTGGACCATTTGTTTCCTGATTTTTTCATGTTGACTATAGACAATGGTTGCCATTACAATTCTCTTAAGAACTGTCACACAGACTTTAATTAGCAAATACAGTATCTTTGTAATGTCATCTTGCCATTGTAAAGCTTGAAAAATAATTGTGTATTGTCTATAATTAAAAAGAAATGCACAATGGGTGCTGAAATGTTTAGATTAATCTAAAAGGTTTGCACGCAGTATGATTATCAAATGTCATGTTGTTTTCTAATTACTCTATTTATATCATATCCAGCATGTCATAACATCAGTTAATAAGTTCATTATAAACTTGTTGTAAATTTCACAGTGTTTTGCATTTTTGCCTGATAGATGTAAAATACTGTATATCCAAATAGATGTGAAATCACCATTTTCTTTAATAAGTATGATAAAGTTGATAGAAAAGTCTGTACAGTTGCTTATTCTGTGCATGTTGCATGCATCAGGGATGACAAACTGGCACAAAATACCCAAAAGACCACATGAAGTCAGTTTCTTGAAGTTATTATTTATGAAGTGACCTAGTACCTTCAACATTACATGAATTTACTGTAGGTAAGCACCTAAATACATCTGGTGGTGTCTAAAGAACTTTTCAATTTAAAGTTAATGTAGAGAGTTCCAGTGACAAAAATCTATAAGACTATAAAACTAAATATTTACACACGCATAGAGAGCTTACCTTACAGTGATAAGTGATCAGGATGAGCCATCCAGGGAGTGGAGAAGTCCAGAGAGGAATAGTCCCCTAAGTAGTGTCGGCCGAAGCATCCTTCCAGTCATGTGAAGAAGAGGGAAAGGGAAGGGAAGGTAAAGTAGAATAGTTTAGAAATTGCCATAATTCCCTTCTTGTGATCGATGGACATGTATAAGCTATTCACATCCATCTTCATGAGAATGCTCTGGGGGGGGGGGGGTTACTGTTTAGCCGGGCTAGTTTAGAAAGAAAATCTGAGGTATCCAGGAACAAGGGGGACTGTTTAATGAGGGGTGTGAGAAGATTGTCAAGATATATGGCTAGTGAAGATAAGAAGGAGTCTGTAGATGCCATAATTGGTCAGCCAAGTGGATTCTGGAGGTTTTTATGGATTTTAGGTAGTGTGTAGAATACTGGTGTGATCGGAAATTCTTTACAAATAGATAAATCTGTATTAGAATCTATGTTGTCCGGTTTCTAGTAATATTAAGGGAAATGCATTCCTTACTGGATAAATTGGATGAGTGTCTAAATCTGCCCATTTTATGGGCTGAGAGAACTTGCGTTACTTCACGTTGTGTCAGTTGTACATATGTCTCAACCAGGTGGCTGTTTTTCAGGGACATAAATGGGCTCTTAAGAGACTCCAATAGTCAAAATATTTATTGAGTGTCTACAGTGGAGAAAAAAAGTATTTAGTTAGCCACCAATTGTGCAAGTTCTCCCACTTTAAAAGATGAGAGAGGCCTGTAATTGACATCATAGGTAGACCTCAACTATAAGAGACAAAATGAGAAAATCTATGTAGAAAATCACATTGTCTGATTTTTTAAGAATTTATTTGCAAATTATGGTGGAAAATAAGTATTTGGTCACTTACAAACAAGCAAGATTTCTGGCTCTCACAGACCTGCAACTTCTTCTTTAAGAGGCTCCTCTGTCCTCCACTCATTACCTGTAGTAATGGCACCTGTTTGAAATTGTTATCAGTATAAAAGACACCTTTCCACAACCTCAAACAGTCACACTCCAAACTCCACTATGGTAAAGACCAAAAGAGCTATGGAAGGACACCAGAAAGAAAATTGTAGACCTGCACCAGGCTGGGATGACTGAATCTGCGATAGGAAAGCAGCTTGGTGTGAAGAAATCATCTGTGGGAGCAATAATTAGAAAATGGAAGACATACAAGACCACTGATAATCTCCCTCGATCAGGGGCTCCAAGCAAAATCTCACCCCGTGGGCTCAAAATGATCACAAGAACGTTGAGCAAAGATCCCAGAACCACACGGGGGGACCTAGTGAATGACCTGCAGAAAGCTGGGACTAATGTAGCAAAGAATACTGTCAGTAACACACTACGCCGCCAGGGACTCAGATCCTGCAGTGCCAGATGTGTTTTCCTGCTTAAGCCAGTACATATCCGGGCCCATCTGAAGTTTGCTAGAGAGCATTTGGATGTTCCAGAAGAGTATTGGGAGAATGTCATACGGTCAGATGAAACCAAAGTAGAACTGTTTGGTAGAAACACAACTCGTCGTGTTTGGAGAAGAGTGAATGCTGAGTTGCATCCAAAGAACACCATACTTACTGTGAAGCATGGGGTGGCAACATCATGCTTTGGGGCTGTTTCTCTACAAAGGGACCAGGACGACTGATCCGTGTACATGAAAGAATGAATGGGGCCATGTATCGTGAGATTTTGAGTGCAAACCTTCTTCCATCAGCAAGGGCATTGAAGATGAAACGTGGCTGGGCCTTTCAGCATAACAATGATCCCAAGCACACCGCCAGGGCAACGAAGAAGTGGCATCATAAGAAGCATTTCAAGGTCCTGGAGTGGCCTAGCCAGTCTCCAGATCTCAACCCCATAGAAAACCTTTGGAGGGAGTTGAAAGTCTGTGTTGCCCAGCGACAGCCCCAAGACATCCCTGCTCTAGAAGAGATCTGCATGGAGGAATGGGCCAACGTACCAGCAACAGTGTGTGCCAACCTTGTGAAGACTTACAGAAAACGTTTGACCTCTGTCATTGCCAACAAAGGATATATAACAAAGTATTGAGATGAACTTTTGTTATTGACCAAATACTTATTTTCCACCATAATTTGCAAATAAATTCTTTTAAAATCAGACAATGTGATTTTCTGGATTTGCTTTCTCATTTTGTCTCTCATAGTTGAGGTCTACCTATGATGTCAATTACAGGCCTCTCTCATCTTTTTAAGTGGGAGAATTTGCCCAATTGGTGGCTGACTAAATACTTTTTTTTCCCTACTGTATATTGGATGGAGTGTTGGTGTCTGTGAACTGTGCTCGGAGTCTTACCCATTTATAGTTCTTGCTCAAGGCAAAACATATCAAGGTGAAGGATATAATGACTGTCGCTTCTGAAGAATGGATATCTGTGATGGTGACAGGTTGATGGAGGAGATGTTGAATACTTGGTTGTTCTCTGGTTGTGAGAGCATGTTGTGATTGTTCGTACGGTTGATACTGTTCTTACTCCTCCGGCCACTCCTCCTGGTGGGTTTCTCCGTTTGCCGGCCTGACGTCTGGGTGGGACTAAAAAGGGGCATGTCTGTAGCTGTTTGGGCTGTCCCTGCCAGAGTTGGTAAATCCCTTTTCATTGCCTTATCCCTTTTGTCTTAATGGACGGTTCAAGTAAGATGTAGGGCTGTGCCATCTTTAGACCTGATTATGTTGGTAGTCCTCTGCGTTGTGTAAAAATGTATGTCTCTTGACTTCTTCGGCATTTTTCTGATATCCACTTGTTTTCTGAAAAAATGGTGTCCAGTTGTTGTTCTGAAGGCGTAATCTTCAGAGACAAGTCCTTCATTGATAATTGTAGATGTTCAATCATGAGAAGAAAAAGATCAGGAGCGCATTTGTGTAAAATAGCTTCAAATTTGCTAATAGTCAGGATTATCTTGGAAAAAGTGGACTTGAGATGTGATTTCATTTCACTTCAGTACCCAGCTCCACTGCAGTACACTTGGGACTGAGGGCCCTGCTCGCAAAAGCTTACAATCTATGAGGTAGAGGGGGTGACACAAGAGGTAGCAGGGGTGGCATCGGAGGTAGCATTGCTCATACAGCAGCCCAGGCGTTTTTGTGATAGAGGTTAATTTAATTACACGTAAATAAAGCTGTATAAGCCATCACCTGTCAGTGTCCTTTAATGTGCAGCTGGTGCCTGGACATATATAGTTACAGTCCTATATGGCATCATATCCTGTGGGATAATGTGGGAGCGTGAACAGAGGAGGGTTAGTTTTAGGGATTCTAGCTGCAGAAGGGATTATATTAGAAATTGTGATAGGCCTGTCTGAAAAGATGTGTCTTTAGTTTGCTCTTGAAGCTGTAGAAATTGTGAGTTAATCGGATTGTCCGGGGTAGAGCATTCCAGATAAGTGGTGCTAGGCAGCCAATGTAGTGACTGACACAGACCAGAGGCATTGCTGTAGCGTCTAGACTGATAGATGAGCCTGGCTGCTGCATTCAGAATAGATTGTAGAGAGGAGAGTTTAATAAGGGGAAGACCGATTACTGCAGGCTTAATCACATTGTGGAATGCGATCACTTTTTCCAGTTTCAGTTCTCTTTCATAGAGGGATAATATTGAGGTGTATATGTTTGGTGCCAAATGTGCTCCTCAAGCCCTGATCTATGCCTTCCCACCACATTGTGCGAATATGGGCGGTGTGGGGTGGAGATCAGGGCAGGCTGAGGCGTTCACACCGGCTTTCTGATTTATTATAGCTCACACCAGTTTACTGGTGTCAGTTACAATGAAGGTCTACACCAGTTCCTAACGGTACGATATGCCAGTCTTAATAAATTTGCCAAAGTGGGACACATTGATCAATAGAAGTCCAAAACTTTTCTGTCTACATTTGCGCCAAAATTTATGATACCTGGCATTTACAACATATTATGAACAGTGTGTCATAAGAGAACTGTTTTAGAACTTTGCATCATACAATAATTAAGCTTTGTTTGCAAAATTTTATAATATTAAATGTGTAGCATCCCAGATTGTATTGTAACCTTAAATCTAAAGCCCCACATTGCAGAAATGCAGCTTTTTTTGTTGCAGATTTTGCTGCATTTTTTTGAGCCAAAGCCAGGAGTGGATTAAGCAGACAGTAGACTTATAAGAGCTTCCTATATATTTCCCACTCCTTTTTCAGCTACTCTTGACTTTGGCTAAAAAAAAAACAGTTAAATCTGCAACAAAAAGAGCTGCTTTCTGAAATGTGGGGCCTTAGCCTTAATATATAATAATTATACCACACCATAAATGTATTGTGTCCATGTTGAAGCTGTATTTATGTTCTTTATTTGTATAGTGAGCGAATTCTACATGTTGTCATGTAATATTGGTAAGTTTGGCCAAGTAGCAAGTAAGCTTAATTAAACAAATTACACAGGAGGGATGAGAAATGTAGAAAAGAGGAATTGGAGAGAGAAAAAAAAATCAGATCCATTTTGAAAAATACAGATATATATATAAATATAGATAGATAGATAGATAGATAGATAGATAGATAGATATATTTGAAAAATATATTTCCCTTTTATGCTTGGGTTACCTTTGAATCTTTCTATATATCTACGTATCTATCTACGGTGTCTGTATATATCTATCTACAGTATCTATCTATCTATCTATCTATCTATCTATCTATCTATCTATCTATCTATCTATCTCCAGTATCTGTCTATCTATCTATCTATCTATCTATCTATCTATCTATCTATCTATCTATCTATCTGTCACATTTTAAAATAATACCCTAGGGAGAGGATAAATTGGTCAGGCTGCAAAACTAGGATTAGTGCTATGATTTATTGTAGCCTCCAGCTCATACACTAAACTAATCCCGAGCTGGAAACTAATGGTTCTATTTTATGTAATTTCTCATTGATAGAAACATTTGACCCATGGCAGTGAAGAGATATTACCTCATATATCTCAGAGCACAAAAAACACTAATAACAGTTTAAGATTAAATAATTGTCATGGGGTACTCATTTTTGTTATAAGATCACTTCATAAACAGCTGAAATTGCTTCCTTTACTTTCAATAGTATTACAGACAGTGGGGCTCATTTATCATTTGCACAATTTTTTTTTTTTTTTTGCTCTTTGCTTGGTGTGTGGTTTTTATGTCTTGTCATTCCCTGCTCCAAGTACTGGAGTGCAGCTGCCCCTTTTTTTGCACCTTTTAAAAAAAGGGGCATTTCATGAACACATTGTCAAATGTTACGACAAATAAACCATGCCCATTTTTTTCCAACAAAAAGCAAAATGACGAGCTAGTGCAAAAGCCTTCAAAAAAGTTGCTAACATGATAAATCTCTCACACACAGCATAAAATTTATTTAGATGAAAATAAGAGCAAGAGGCTTGATAAATGCCCCCCAGTATCTTTAAAGGATATGTTGATGCTTAGAACTGGTAGATATTGGGCATTTATATTGGGATATTTTACCTTCCTATATATATTAGTATTGTGAAGGCACAGTCGACTTACAATATGTAAGTTTTCCTATTTGTGAAAGTATGTTTCATCTAAAACCAAACAAAAGAGACTCAATGAAATCAAATCAAGTCAATCCAAAAAGTACCTTGTACAATTTCATGCACTCTGTAAAGACAACCACTGCCAGATTTGCACTTCTTCACATCACTAGGTGACATAGCGCATTATGGCATCATCATATTAGCTCTTGTATTTATCCCCAAATGGTATTGCAAGATAGATGGAGTCATTTTTGGCCAAGCATCGGCTAATGTGCACAGTCCAAGAAAGATTCAATTATTGAAATAACTGAAAACTGATAAATTGGATTGGCAGACAAGATGAGGAAAATGACTGCATACAAAATTTCTAAAATATAAGACAAGACAGCAAAGTCTTATTACAGGTAAAAGTACGGTGGCTCAGTGGTTAGCACTGTAGTCTTGCAGCACTAGAGTCCAAGGTTTGAATTCAACCAAGGACAACATCTGCAAGGAGTTTGTATGTTCTCCCTGTGTTTGCGTGGGTTTTCTCTGAGTACTCTGGTTTCCTCCCACACTCCAAAGACATACTGATAGGGAAATGTAGATTGTGAGCCCTATATGGGACAGTGACTGTCAATGTCTGTAAAGCTCTGCAGAATATGTTGGTGCTATACAAGTAAGCAAAATAAATAACTTTATGCTAGATTCACAACTGTGTTCGGGTTTCCATTTTGGGGGTCTGCTTGGGGACTACCTGAATGGAAACCTAATCTGCTTAAAGCGATTACCTGTGGACCCCATAGACTATAATGGGGTCCGTGGGGTTTCCGCCCTAAAAGGGCAGAAAATACAGAAAGAAGCTGCTTCCAGGACTTTTCTCTCTGCACTTTTACAGGGTAATGGGGAACGGAATCCCCAGGCAGGACTGGGCACAGATGTGAACCTAGCCTAAAACAAACAATTTATATTCAGTAGTAATGTGATAATGTCTCCTTCTTACAGGGATCTGAACTTCACTGCAGGAAGACCATCAGGTCACTGCCTCCTGGAGGGGTCCTGCTGTGTGTGACAGCTGGCCAAGCAGGTCAATAGACACTGGTGCAGACCACCAGGGGTCAGGCAGAGACTGGTCAGGTGCAGGTCTAGATTGTAGTGGGGAGCATATCTGTATGTTCAACGGACAAGCAGGAGGCCAGGGCAGATAGCAAAGGTACTGAGGGTCAGCAAGGTGTCATCAGAGGATGAGATTAGGCACACAAGTTTGGATCTAAAGTATAGTAAAGTCAATAAGAAACATGAATATCATACAGTGGGAAACTAGCAAGCTAGAATCTATGCTCAGACATGGTGTGGCTAGTGAAGCAGAGCTTTATACATATGGACTGGCAGAGATTGTCTGGGGAAGATATCAAGAAGCAGGAAGTGTGCATGCACGCTATGGGGCAGATCCATCAGCATCATCAAAAAAAAAAGTGCTCATGCATGAGAGCGTGTAGCACAAACTATATAGAGTTTAGGAAAGGTAACCTTGTGGCTGTGCCTGCTGGGAGAGGTATTATGCTGGTGATTGCAGAGCAATGGTGTTTCAGTAGTGATGATGTCACTAAAAATATGAATGAAAAAAGTGTAAAAACACTACAAGGCTAAGGCCCCACGTGGCGAGCTGCAGCCAAAAAGCGCTGCGGAAAAGGCTGTGGAGGAAATTGATTTTCAACTGTGGACTTTATGCTTTTATTATACCTATACAGAAAAATGCCAGCGTTTCCATGGGTTTAATTGACATGCTGCGATTTACAAAAACGTAACAGTCTTTGAAATCGCAGCATTTCCGCTGCAGATTTTTTTTCTGCAATGTATGGTTGGGATTAGCCAGAATCCCATCCACTTTGCAGGTACTGTACACTTTGCCACGTTGGGCCCCAGTCCAAATGTTCAAGAATTTTTTTTTAAAATCATAAATGATGGGAAGAATGTATAAATGTGATGTGATGATAGGTGTGGAAGAATGGGAAGAGTTACTATATATAGTACAGTAGGGCAAATTGACTAATACAGTAAAACTGTCTAAATACTGTGCCAGATTTAACAAAGTGTCTAATGCTGTTTGATAAATATGGCGTATGTTTTGATTGTCTCGTCTAACTTTAAACCACTTATTATTGGCTTATAAAAGAACAAAAAATGCACCAA
The DNA here is from genome assembly GCA_947044405.1 of Leptodactylus fallax. Lineage (NCBI taxonomy): Eukaryota > Metazoa > Chordata > Amphibia > Anura > Leptodactylidae > Leptodactylus > Leptodactylus fallax. Next base: position 8,923,470 of record CAMRHE010000021.1, read on the forward strand.
AATTTTGGAGCACTTTTGGCGTAAAGTGTCACAAGTTTAGTAATGCCCACTTTCTAATAAACCATGCCCTTTTCTAATTCTAACTGATAAATGTTACAAAAGACATAGACAGTTTTTGGCGCAAATTATGCCAGAATTCTGGTGCACTTTGCTCCCCTAGTATGTGGTAAATCTAAAAAAAGTAACATTCAACGCTGAAATACAACATAATAAAAGGTGAAAAGAAACACAAATCATAAAGAATGAAAGCATAAAGAATAAATATTGTTGAAAAAAAAAAAGTGTAAAAAGTGCTTGGGTGTCCTTAGTTCCCTAGTTAAGGGATGATGTAGATCTGCTGTGTCAGAGGCCCAAGAATACATAAAACTCTATGAGATTATATAAAAGCAATACAATTAATGACCCCTAGGACAGAAAAGTTTTCAAGGTCCAAATCCACTTAGTTTTGTATTGAGTGCAATGTTGTGTTTTTTTAGAACCTTTTTTTTCCCTGTTTCAATGCAGTCAATTCCTGTGGGGTAAGTAAAATGTCTCAAAAATGCCTTGAAATTTTCAGGTTTTCTCTCCTCTTTTGTTGCTAGAATGTCTCTAACAGACCCTGACATAGTATGTCAGCATGTAATAATGTGCGATGACATATTTATTATTGCCTGTGGAGTTGCAGAAGTCTAATATTTAGACAGGCCACACATATATCACACAAGCTCCATTAACCCCTACATACCCCAGCCAATTTTCGATTTTTGTATTTCCATTTTCCCTCCCCCCCATACCAAAAGCCATAACTTTTTCATTGTTCAGCTTGAGTCATATAATGGCTTATTATTTGCAAAACAAATTGTATTTTGTTATGGCGCCATTCAATATCCTGTACAATGCACTGAGAAGGTGGAAAAAAAATTCAGAATGACATGGAATTGGAAAAAAAAAACACATTTATGCCAATTTCTTATGGGTTTAATTTTTACTGTATTCACTATGTGATAAAAATGACATGTTACCTGTATTCTGTGGGTCAGTACGATCACAGCGATACCAAATTTATATAGTTTATATAATATTTGTAATGTTTTGATACCTTTTAAAAATTAAAAACTTTGCAAAGTAGAAAGAAAAATTTTGTGTTGCCATATTGTGACACCTGTAACTTATATATATATATATATATATATATATATATATATATGTTGCTGGGTAAGGCATCTTTTTATGCGGAACAAGATGGCGTTTTTATTGATACCATTTTGGAGAAGATCGGATAAATATTTTAATATTTTAATAGTTTGGACAGTTTGAAGCACGAGGATCCCTCTGTTTATATTTATATTTTTTTACTTTTTTTACTTTTCTTTTACTTTTATGATCAGACCCCTTAGAGACCTTGAATCCTAAGGGGTCTGATCACTCACACTATACACTGCAATACTAATGTGTATAGTGAAATCCATTCACTTCTATTATACGCTGCCTCTGGCAGCGTGTAATAGATACTGTATAATGTAATGACAAGCCTGGGAGCTTTCAACATGCTCTTGGCTGTCATAACAACCAATCAACACCCTCCAATGGCCATCTGTTAAAGATGGTGGTACCCGTGGCTCCTGCGCACTTTAGATGCCATGAATACATTTGACAGTGAAAGTGTTAACAGCTGCGATTGATGTTGGCACCGATCATAGCTGTTAGCGGCCTGTGCTGGCTGTGTTATACAGTCAGCACCCGCCGTGTATGGAGAGAGCTCAGCTCCTGAGCTCTCTCCACACAACCCTTCATACCCAATCACGTACATGTATGTGATTTTGGGTGATGGGATTAAAGCTTCATTTGGTCCCCTTGTTCCATATATAATGTTTGTGCTGCAGAAAAAGAGGTGCAGATACACATATATGCTGCTGCTATAGACTCCGAACTTCTGGAGTAGTGAAGGTTTCCTACCCCTGGAGTACAGTAGTAGGGTGTATGGGTGAGTGTGTGTATAGCAAAACAAATGCTTCATGTACTGCAGCAGACCCTGAGATCTACAATATATAATCTTTAGTGATCATTAGCAAATGAACTCTGTAATATAACAATTTTCTTGCACCATAGCCTCAACATTTATTATATATATTACCATGGATGAATAAAAATGTAAAGAGATAATGATAAACGAATTCATTGTATTCATCAGGTATTGTGGGAAACCATCAACACACGATTCATTACATAGTTTATACAATCTGCTTGAGACAACGGCTATCTTCAGATATCTAGATATAAAGAAATTAATGACATAAAATTAATAACTCTGTGGTTAATGAAACTTCAACATGCGTTGGTTCTCATTGTGAGAGAACAAAGAGATAATTAAACCTTCACAATATAATGCCCTTGTGTTCAACAACAGGCCTTTATTATTGCTTATCTTTATTATGACATCTTTGTTTAATTGTAATGTATCCTTATTTTCACACACCACCCTAAGGACATAAAGAGAAAGGGCAGAACCTATAAAAATATTGCTTTTACTCAGTAAGTCAGGGCAAAAGAGACACTGTACCTACTGTCTGAACTGTGTCAATGCAAATGAGAATGTCTACAGAGAACACTTTGGACTAAGAGGTTCCATCTACAAATTTATAATGTCATCTGTTTTACAAGACAGCAGAAACAGCTAGATTCACTGGTGTAACTATAGGGGGTCACAATGGTCACAGCTGCAACTGGGCCCACAAGCCACAGGTCACCCTTAATACACTGGGGCTAGCTAAATTTCAGTGCTTTCCTTTCTGATTTCTTTTGCTGGTTTGCAGTCTGTGCATTACAAATTTATTACCCATGCCCTTCAGTACACTGGAGTGAAAAGGTTTATGATACACAGCCTTCCACTACCAAAAAGGAGAAACAACCCTTTAATGTCAAAAATAGAAGCTGTTAAGCAGCATAAGAACAAGAAGAGATTCTGTGGGCAGGCTGAGACGCAAATTGCAGTCTGAGACCAGACAGAGAAGGCAAAGGAAATATAAAAGCTGCTAAAATGTATAGATGGGACACGGCTGGTGGTTGTGAGAAGTTTTCCTGGGAGACTCAAGCTGAGGCTTTGCACCACGTTCCATGAGCATTAGTTCCAACCCTTGCTAGGTTTGTAGTTAATGAATGGTTGATTGGGGTCCTATTAGCCACTCGGTCATCGGAGTCTGCAGTAGTCAGACGTGGAAGTAGTATTTTAGTATTTATTTCATCTTCTCAGTTTCAATTCCAATGTATAATATTGCAATGTAAACTTCTAGAAAATGATTGAATGTGTCAGGGTATGACTTATAATAACTACTGTATACTTTACCATGCTTGTGATTACCTTATCACAGCTAGTGGTTTACTGATAAAGTGAAGTTAATATGTACAGACATTTAGGGTTGTCCATAAAAATGTATTAAGGCCGGTGCTCCACATAGTGCAAGGGCAAAAACCGTGGCGTTTTACAGTCGCTGAAAAGTGGATGGGATTCGCTACATTGCAGAAATATATACACAGCGGACATGCTGAAATTTCCAGAACCATTGCGGTTTTGAAAATCGCAGCATGTCAATTATAGCTACGTAAACGCAAATGGTTTCCCTACAGGTAAATTGAAGTAGAAAGTCTGCAGAGGAAACCTCTGTGGACTTTCAGTAAAAGCGCTGCGGGAAAAAACGCGATGCATTCCTGTATTCTAAGTGTATTTTTCAGCAGTTTTCTTTCTTTCCCAATTTGCCTTCAACTGTGTGCTGCACTGCTGGATGTCAGAATTAAAAGTCCACTTCTAAGCTCATTTTTAAGGGCCTATGCATACGGGGAAATCTGTTCTCTCTCTGCCTCTCTTCCTAAGATGATTAGTAAACTGATTAATTACCCGTGTTCTAAATTTCTAAACATATAATTATTGATTTTCATTTAATTATTCTTGGGTGTGTTTATTTGACCTTTAAATAAATGTAATAATATTATGTGTTCCAATAATAAACATTTGTTCAAGGTAACACCTGCCAGATAGTGATGGTCTATTCACTCTTTGAATATCTTGCTACAACATTTGTGGAAAAGTAGTATAAACCCAATGACAGCATGTCTGTGAAAGGGAGTTATGATAGTCAACACTGCAGAATATTCTAAAATAAAGTAAATAATCACCCATTTTATTTTTATTTGTTTATTTTTTGTTCAGTAAAAAATTTACTGTTTCCAAAAAATCACTGCGACATGCATTGCACAGTTAATATAAAAAGGAGACAGAGGACAAGAAGATAGAGGACAAGAAGGATGACACATGCTTTGTGACGCAGGCTGGCTTCTGACATCACTTGACATCGCCTGACAACCTCTCAGTCAATAATGAGTGGTAGGTGGAGACCTTACAGTGCTGATGTCACAGACACAATATAAGTTTTCAGCAGAGAAAGAAAGTGCCATATGTGCTATGTGAAAGCTGAGAGAAACTTGTGCTATAATCATCACTGCATGATCCAATGTAATTGCTGAAATTTGCTACTGGAGAACAACACCAGCATTGCAATAGAACTACAGAATAATACAGTCATATGAAAAAGTTTGGGCACCCCTATTAATCTTAATCATTTTTAGTTCTAAATATTTGGGTGTTTGCTACAGCCATTTCAATTTGATATATCTAATAACTGATGGACACAGTAATATTTCAGGATTGAAATGAGGTTTATTGTACTAACAGAAAATGTGCAATATGCATTAAACCAAAATTTGACCGGTGCAAAAATTTGGGTACCCTTATCATTTTATTGATTTGAATACTCCTAACTACTTTTTACTGACTTACTGAAGCACAAAATTGGTTTTGTAACCTCACTGAGCTTTGAACTTCATAGCCAGGTGTATCCAATCATGAGAAAAGGTATTTAAGGTGGCCAATTGCAAGTTGTTCTCCTATTTGAATCTCCTCTGAAGAGTGGCATCATGGGCTCCTCAAAACAACTCTCAAATGATCTGAAAACAAAGATTGTTCAACATAGTTGTTCAGGGGAAGGATACAAAAAGTTGTCTCAGAGATTTAACCTGTCAGTTTCCACTGTGAGGAACATAGTAAGGAAATGGAAGACCACAGGGACAGTTCTTGTTAAGCCCAGAAGTGGCAGGCCAAGAAAAATATCAGAAAGGCAGAGAAGAAGAATGGTGAGAACAGTCAAGTACAATCCACAGACCACCTCCAAAGAGCTGCAGCATCATCTTGCTGCAGATGGTGTCACTGTGCATCGGTCAACAATACAGCACACTTTGCACAAGGAGAAGCTGTATGGGAGAGTGATGCGAAAGAAGCCGTTTCTGAAAGCACGCCACAAACAGAGTCGCCTGAGGTATGCAAAAGCACATTTGGACAAGCCAGCTTCATTTTGGAAGAAGGTCCTGTGGACTGATGAAACAAAGATTGAGTTGTTTGGTCATACAAAAAGGCGTTATGCAAGGCATCAAAAGAACACAGCATTCCAAGAAAAACACTTGCTACCCACTGTAAAATTTGGTGGAGGTTCCATCATGCTTTGGGGCTGTGTGGCCAATGCCGGCACCGGGAATCTTGTTAAAGTTGAGGGTCGCATGGATTCAACTCAGTATCAGCAGATTCTTGAGAATAATGTACAAGAATCAGTGACGAATTTGAAGTTACGCCGGGGATGGATATTTCAGCAAGACAATGATCCAAAACACAGCTCCAAATCTACTCAGGCATTCATGCAGAGGAACAATGACAATGTTCTGGAATGGCCATCCCAGTCCCCAGACCTGAATATCATTGAACATCTGTGGGATAATTTGAAGCGGGCTGTCCATGCTCGGCGACCATCAAACTTAGCTGAACTGGAATTGTTTTGTAAAGAGGAATTGTCAAAAATACCTTCATCCAGGATCCAGGAACTGATTAAAAGCTACAGGAAGCGACTAGAAGCTGTTATTTTTGCAAAAGGAGGATCTACTAAATCTTAATGTCACTTTTCTGTTGAGGTGCCCATACTTTTGCACCGGTCAAATTTTGGTTTAATGCATATTGCACATTTTCTGTTAGTACAATAAACCTCATTTCAATCCTGAAATATTACTGTGTCCATCAGTTATTAGATATATCAAATTGAAATGGCTGTTGCAAACACCCAAATATTTAGAACTAAAAATGATTAAGATTAATAGGGGTGCCCAAACTTTTTCATATGACTGTAGGTGGAAGACTAGTGTGATGAAGTTTAGTTTAGGCACAAAAATCATAGGAATGGTAGAGGGAGAATTTCTGCACTATGCTGTGATGTCAGTGTGAATGCAGTTTTCAGATACACTGGACAGTTCACCCTTTCATTGTCAATACATAAAAAGTGCCATTATAATGGCAAAAACTGACTGATCGACCCTGCATTTTCTAGTCTATAGTGCAAAATCTCCTTGTTTTTTAGGTTAACCAATACGGGGGAAAAAAAAAAGAGCTGATTGACTGGTCCATCATGTTATTCCTTGCTGTACTTCTAGTCATGTTGCCACAGCTATAACCTCTGCCAGACATCAGCTTGAGGCTTGGTCTATGTATGTGCCATTATGGCACATTATACTGTGTGGCGGGGCCACTATGGGACATTATACTGTGTGAAGGGGCCACTGTGGGACATTATATTCTGTGGAGAGGCCATTATAGGACATTATACTGTATGGGTGCTGCTATGGGGCATTATACTGTGTGAAGGACTGCAATGGGACATTATTCTGTCACAGGGATCTTTGGCATAAAGGGAGGAACAAAGCTTTCTGAACAGCCCAGGGTCCATGGTACCCTTAATCTGCCCGGCTGACATATTAGCTCCATTTACAGAGAAATACAGCCTCCTGACGTGTACTGCAGAACTGATCTCAGTTAGCAGCTAAAGTACTGCAGTTACTCAGTACACTACAATCATGTGACAGCTTGGACCAAAGAAGAAAGATTTATGACTGTCATTGATGCTGTGTATACAATGACCAGGAGGGCAGGAATGGTAATAGACTCTGCTTTGGCCACATTACGGATATGGTGAGGAAGGTCCAAAATGACCAAAACTTCCAGCTTAACCCCTTCCCGACATCTGCCGTAATAGTACGGTGGATGTCAGGTATTTACATATGGAGGCCACTCAGCTCCTGAGCTGATTTTTACAGCGGAGACCTGCCGACAATCCCTGCAATCAGTGCCCTCACTGATCGCGGGCATTAACTCCCCTATCGCATCGGTTAAAGCTGACTGAGGCACAATTTTCCCGGTGGCGAACTATTATCATTGCAATTTATTGTATTAGTGGTCAGACCCCCAGGGGTTCAAGACCTCTAGGGAGTCTAAAAAGAACACAAAAAAAAAAAAATATATATATATATATATATATACACAGTCATATGAAAAAGTTTGGGCACCCCTATTAATCTTAATCATTTTTAGTTCTAAATATTTGGGTGTTTGCAACAGCCATTTCAATTTGATATTATCTAATAACTGATCGACACAGTAATATTTCAGGATTGAAATGAGGTTTATTGTATTAACAGAAAATGTGCAATATGCATTAAACCAAAATTTGACCGGTGCAAAAATTTGGGTACCCTTATCATTTTATTGATTTGAATACTCCTAACTACTTTTTACTGACTTACTGAAGCACAAAATTGGTTTTGTAATCTCACTGAGCTTTGAACTTCATAGCCAGGTGTATCCAATCATGAGAAAAGGTATTTAAGGTGGCCAATTGCAAGTTGTTCTCCTATTTGAATCTCCTCTGAAGAGTGGCATCATGGGCTCCTCAAAACAACTCTCAAATGATCTGAAAACAAAGATTGTTCAACATAGTTGTTCAGGGGAAGGATACAAAAAGTTGTCTCAGAGATTTAACCTGTCAGTTTCCACTGTGAGGAACATAGTAAGGAAATGGAAGACCACAGGGACAGTTCTTGTTAAGCCCAGAAGTGGCAGGCCAAGAAAAATATCAGAAAGGCAGAGAAGAAGAATGGTGAGAACAGTCAAGGACAATCCACAGACCACCTCCAAAGAGCTGCAGCATCATCTTGCTGCAGATGGTGTCACTGTGCATCGGTTAACAATGCAGCACACTTTGCACAAGGAGAAGCTGTATGGGAGAGTGATGCGAAAGAAGCTGTTTCTGAAAGCACGCCACAAACAGAGGCGCCGGAGGTATGCAAAAGCACATTTGGACAAGCCCCCCTCATTTTGGAGAAGGGGCCGGGGGCTGATGAAAAAAAAATTGAGTTTTTTGGTCTTAAAAAAAGGGGTTTTGCCCGCCGCCAAAAAAAAAAACTTTCCTAAAAAAAAAACTTCCCCCCCCCTTTAAAAATTGGGGTGGTTCCCCCTTTTTGTGGGGGTGTGTGGGCCCCGGCCCCGCCGGGCATTTTTGTTTTAGGTGTGGGTTGTATGTATTCAACTCTCTGTTTGTAGTTTTTTAAAAAAAATAAAAAAAAATGAGGAATAAATTTTTGTGTTGGTGGTGATTTTTATTTCAGAAAAAAAATCAAACAAAAACCCCTATTTAATTTCACCTTTTTTTCTTGTGAAAAAAAAAAAAATTTGGTTTGGGTTTCCCCCCCCCCCCCCCCCCATTAATATTTAATTATTTTTGTTTTTTTTGATTGGGGGGGTTGTCCTTGCCCGGCCCTCTTTTTTATATAATTTAATTTTATTTTTTTTTAAAAAAAAATAAAAAAAAATATTTTTATTTAAGATGGAGTTATTAAGCTACAGGAAGTGACTAGAGGCTGTTATTTTTGCAAAAGGAGGATCTACTAAATATTAATGTCACTTTTCTGTTGAGGTGCCCATACTTTTGCACCGGTCAAATTTTGGTTTAATGCATATTGCACATTTTCTGTTAATACAATAAACCTCATTTCAATCCTGAAATATTATTGTGTCCATCAGTTATTAGATATATCAAATTGAAATGACTGTTGCAAACACCCAAATATTTAGAACTAAAAATGATTAAGATTAATAGGGGGGTCCAAATTTTTTCATATGATGGGGTATATATATATATATATATATATATATATATATATATATATATATATATATACAGGAGCATCCAAATAAATTAGAATATCTTTGAAACATTTATTTATTTCAGTAATTAAATTAAACAAGTAACCTCCTATATTTTCTAGATTCTTTACACACAGAGTGTTTTATCTCACGTGTTTTTTTTTTTTTAATTTTTTTTTTTTTTTTTTAATTATAAAAAACTTAATTTTAAAAAATTATAATATTTTTAAAAATTTTTTTTTTTTTTTTTTTTTTTTTTTTCTTTTGTTTTTTTTTTTTTTTTTTTTTCTTTTTGTTTTTTTTTTTAAAAAAAACATTGTTGAAGGCGGTTTTTTATTTTTTTATTTTAATAATTTTAATAAATAAAAGTTTTTTTAAAAAATTTTTTTTTTTTTTTTATTTTTTTTTTTTATAAAAAAAAATAAAAAAAATTCTTTTTTTTTTTTTTTTATATATAAAAAAATATTTTTAAAAAAAAAAAAATATATTTTTTTTTTTTTTTTTTGTTTTTTTTTTTTTTTTTTTTTTTTTAATATTTTTTTTTTTTTTTAAAAAATATTAAATTTTTTTTTTTTTTTTTTTTTTTTTTTTTTTTTTTTTTTATAATTAAAAATATTTTTTTTTTTTTTAAATTATTTTTTTTTTTTTTTTTTTTTTCTTCTCCTTTTATATAAAAAAAAAATATATTATTATTATTTTTATATTAATAATAAATTTTTATTTTTTTTTTTTTTTTTTTTTTTTTTTTTTTTTTTTTTTTTATTTTTAAAATAAAAAAAAAAATATATAAATTTTTTTTTTTTTTTTTTTTGTAATCATGCTGACCCATAGAATGCAGGTGACATGTCATTTTGACTGCAGAGTGAACTCTGTAGAAACAAAGCCCATAAGAATGTTATGCAAATGAAATTTTTTTTCTCCAATTCCCCCCCATGCTCATTTTTTTTGGCACCATTGCGAAGTACAATTTGTCCCACAAAAAGTATGACCTCATACTTGGAATGGCACTGCCCCAGTCCCAGTCAAGTGCTAATCAGTCTAGCACTTGAAGAGATCTTTTAACCATCGGTGGTGCTCACCCCTATTCTCCAGTATAGGACCACAATCCAGTCGCAAAGACAAAAAGAAGGGGTGCACTCACCAGATCTTCATATTTTCATGTATACCAGGTGTATAATTTGGACCAGAGGAAGCTATGTTTAGCTCGAAAAGGACGTCACCCAGACACTTTGCTTGCTCCTCTCTCCCTTTGCTGTTATTTTTATGTCAGCATGTCAATTATACCTGCAGAAAAGCTGGTGTTTTCCACATAGGTATAATAGGGGCAGAAAGTCCGCAGAGGAAAACTGCGAAAATGCAATGAAAAACACTGCTGAAAAAACTGTGATGCATTTTTTTGCTGCGTTTCGCTACATGGGGCCTTAGTATTTTTTTGTGCAGATTTTGCTGCGTTTTTTTGTGCCAAAGCCAAGAGTGGCAACAAAAGGAATGGGAAATACAGTGGGTACGGAATGTATTCAGACCCCTTTAAATTTTTCACTCTTTGTTTCATTGCAGACATTTGCTAAAATAAAAAAAGTTCATTTTATTTCTCATTAATGTACACTCAGCAACCCATCTTGACAGAAAAAAAACAGAAATGTAGATATTTTTGCAAATTTATTAAAAAAGAAAAACTGAAATATCACATGATCATACGTATTCAGACCCTTTGCTCAGTATTGAGTAGAGGCACCCTTTTGAGCTAGTACAGCCATGAGTCTTCTTGGGAATGATGCAACAAGTTTTTCATATCTGGATTTCTGGATCCTCTGCCATTCTTCCTTGCAGATCCTCTCCACTTCCGTCAGGTGGGATGGTGAACGTTGGTGGACAGCCATTTTCAGGTCTCTCCAGAGATGCTCAATTGGGTTGAGTTCAGGGCTCTGGCTGGGCCAGTCAAGAATGGTCACAGAGTTGTTCAGAAGCCATTCCTTTGTTATTTTAGCTGTGTGCTTAGGGTCATTGTCTTGTTGGAAGGTGAACCTTCGGCCCAGTCTGAGGTCCAGAGCACTCTGGAAGAGGTTTTCTTCCAGGATATCTCTACTTGGCCACATTCATCTTTCCTTCAATTTCAACCAGTCGTCCTGTCCCTGCAGCTGAAAAACACCCCCATAGCATGATGCTGCCACAACCATGTTTCACTGTTGGGATTGTATTGGGCAGGTGCTGAGCAGTGCCTGGTTTTCTCCACACATACCGCTTAGAATTAACGCCAAAAAGTTCAATCTTCATCTCATCAAACCAGAGAATCTTATTTCTCATAGTCTGGGAGTCCTTCATGTGTTTTTTGGCAAACTCTATGCGGGCTTTCACATGTCTTGCACTGAGGAGAGGCTTCCTTTGGGCCACTCTGCCATAAAGCCCAGACTGGTGGAGGGCTGCAGTGATAGTTGACTTTGTGGAACTTTCTCCCATCTCCCTACTGCATCTCTGGAGCTCAGCTACAGTGATCTTTGGGTTCTTCTTTACCTCTCTCACCAAGGCTCTTCTCCCACGATTGCTCAGTTTGGCTGGATGGCCAGGTCTAGGAAGAGTTCTGGTCGTCCCAAACTTCTTCCATTTAAGGATTATGAAGGCCACTGTGCTCTTAGGAACGTTGAGCGCAACAGAAATTCTTTTGTAACCTTGGCCAGATCTGTGCCTTGCCACAATTCTGTTTCTGAGCTCCTTGGGCAGATCCTTTGACCTCATGATTCTCATTTGCTCTGACATGCACTGTGAGCTATGAGGTCTTATATAGACAGGTGTGTGAATTTCCTAATCAAGTCCAATCAGTTTAATTAAACACAGCTGGACTCCAATGAAGGATTAGAACCATCTCAAGGAGGATCAGAAGGAAATGGATAGCATGTGAGTTAAATATGAGTGTCACAGCAAAGGGTCTGAATACTTATGACCATGTGATATTTCAGTTTTTCTTTTTTAATAAATGTGCAAAAATATCTACATTTCTGTTTTTTTTCTGTCAAGATGGGGTGCTGAGTGTACATCAATGAGAAATAAAATGAACTTTTTTGCTTTTAGTAAATGGCTTCAATGAAACAAAGAGTGAAAAATTTAAAGGGGTCTGAATACTTTCCGTACCCACTGTATATAGGAAGGTCTTATACTTCTACCTTCTGCTCGATTCACTCCTGGCTTTGGCTCAAAAAATCACACCAGATCTGCAACAAAAAAATCTGCGTTACTGCAACGTGGGGACTCAGCCTAGGGCTAAAGCCCATTTAGCGAGATGCACCAAAAAAATGCCATGGAAAAAAACGTGCCGGAAATGCATCACGTTTTTTTCCACAGCATTTTTCAGAGAAAGTCCTCAGAGTTTTCCTCTGCGGACTTTCTGCCCCTATTATACCTATACAGAAAACACCACCGTTTCCTTAAGTATAATTGACATGCTGCGATTTTCAAAAACTTTTTGGCAGCTTTTCCATTGTGGATTTTTTTTTCTGTAGTGTGTCAATGGGATTAGCCAGAATTTACATTACATTACATTACATTTTGCATGTACTGTAAAATGTAGCGTTTTCTGCCATGGGCAAAACAATGCATTTTCGCAACTTGGGGACCCGGCCTAAAGGTGTTTTTAAGATACGAAGATCTAGTGAGTGCCCCTCTTTCTTTTTGTCTTTGTGACGAAAAAAATAAAAAAGTTATGGCCTTTGGGAAGCGGGGAGTCAAAAACAAAAATTAAAATTGCATGTGTCGGGGGAGGGATTAATACAGAATTGGCCTTCTACTGCCTGGCTTCTTCTGATGTTATAACAATAAAGCGAAAATAAATTTCAGAAGAAGAGAGCGTTGAATTCTGTTATACATTATAGTTGGCCTGCACAGAATCGCCATACGTACCTCCCGCTTTTGAATAATGCAGGATACCAATTGGCCTCTTCTGATTTATTAAAAGGCACATTTCCTTAATACAGTCTATACATCTCCTTCTCTCCATACACTAGAAACTCAAATCTATGCCAGCAAACTAAAAACAGTGTGAGATTAAAACCACCCTAAGCCTAAAGCTCCACGTTGTGGAAACACAGCTTTTTTTCTGCAGATTTTTCTGTGTTTTTTTTTAGGCAAAGCCAGGAGTGGATTGAGCAGGAGAGTGAAGTTTAAAGGATTACTATGTATTTCCCATTACTTCAGCTGCCATTCTTGGCTTTGGGTCAGAAAAACAAAAAAGCTGTTTTTACGCAACGTGTGGCCTTAGCCTAAAAGGGTTTCCCCATAAATAAGGAAATTTCTACTACACTACTACAGAGTACTATCACTTCCTGGTTCTATGGTGTCACGTATTTTATATTATGATTCTTGTTAACTAGTCACAAGCTGTAGTGTCGGACTGGAATGTCTAGGGCCCACCAGTGGAATTGTTTCTAGGGGCCCACCATCAGGACCCCTGCAGATCAGCGGTGCAGAGACAGGGCGGCTAAAGGTAATAACATGTTGAGAGCCATGCGGCTCACCCGCCATACGATGTGCACCAATGCACTACCTAAACCCACTGCTACACCCTGTATGGCAAGTGAACAGCGTCGCTCCTAGAATTGTTACCATTACCTGTAGCCGCACTGTCCTGGAAAAGCTGATCTGCAGAGGTCCTGGCTGTTGTATCATCGCAGGTGTAATATTGATGGCCTATCCTAAGGACAGGCCATCGATATTAGAAAGATGGATAAATCCTTTAAAGAGGTTGTCCAAGAATTGGAGCAACCCATGTCCCGTGCAGGAGGTTTAAAATAAATAAATAAAAAAGCATAACCTGTCCCCGCCGCTCCATTGTCCGCTGCCAGTGTCCATTCAGTCTCGTGCTCCTTGCTGGGAGTCCTGCACCTCATGTCACCACTAAGACCAATTAGATACAGGATTTCCAGAAATGAAGCGCTGCCATGAGACTGAACAGACACAGGAAGGGGACAACGGGGTGCTGAGGACAGGTGACTATGCTTTTTTAAAATTATTTTATTTTTACACCTCCCTGCCGGCCGCGAACTGTGGTCGCTCCAATTTATGGACAATCTCTTTTAAGGGGTTGTCTGGGCCAAATTTTTCTATGGCTACTTCACTGGGGACCAGTGGCCTCTTCACTGGTCCCCCATACTGTATGGGGAACAGTGATGGGGCCATTATACTGTGTGGGAGCAGTGATGGGGGCTGACATCTTGTGTGGGGGACATTAAACTGTGTGGGGCATAGTAAAGGGGTTGTCCAGGGTTAATCTTTTTTATGGCCTATGCTCAGACCCAACTCTCAACAGACCCAGAGCATCTGGAGCTGCTGGGGTTGTAGTAATCAGAGTGGTCAGTGAAATTGAAAGATTTGGGGGCAAAATAGGAGGAAATGTTTTTTGTTTGCATGGTTAAGTTGCACTTACCTTTCATACTGCTGGTCTGGGCTCCTATGCAGTGCAGCATGTAGTGACTTACAGGTGACGTCTCTGACTAATCCTTCACATTTCCCTTCTCTTCCCTTTGGAGCGCCATGACCACTTCTTCTAGCTGTGACTTGTCTCTGTAAAGTTTGCAGCACAGATATCTTTGGCTCCTCTCTTTTACAGGCACCTGACCTATAATGTCCTCACCTACACAAAGCCCCCATCCTGCTGTTACCCCCAATTATAAAATATATAATAAAAAATCCCCTATAAATGAATAATACCCCTGTATGTATCTTTAAATGAATGCCGCTGTGTGCCACTTCAGTTAATAATACCGCCTGTATGCTGTCTTAGAGGTTGTCCAGGATCAGACATTTTAAAGTATGCAGCAGGGGAGAGTTATAAAATAAAAATGCGCTAACAGTTTCCTGTATCCTCCCCGCTGTTCCTGTGCTGGGCCGCTTGTCACCTTCAAGGCTCTGTATACGGAGCGGCTGCAGCAGTGACATCAAGTTAACAGGACCGCTACAGCCAATCCCTGTGCTCAGCAGTACAGCAGTATACTGTACAGTGTTTGGCTGCCCATGGTCTTGTTGACATCACTGCTGTAGCTGCTCTGTATACATACAAGGTGACAGCCAACCCAGCGCTGGTAAGGAGGGGAAGATGCATTATAACCCTCCCCTGCTGTCTGCATTAAAAGTTTAAACCTTTAAATTAAGGGTGCCCATCAATTAATAATGTCCCTTGTGTTCCCCCTAATAATAATAATAATAATAATAATAATAATAATAATAATAATACACCTTCATATCCCCTTAGAGTGGTTATCCAGGCAAAAATGGACTCAAATATTATTTTTTAAATCAGCTGGGAGTGGTGAAAAAACCCCCCCCCCCAAAAAAAAACAATATTCACTTGTTCCCGATGCTCCAGTGCCTCCCTGCTCAGTCCAGTCCTGCTGCTCTGTTGTCTTCCGGCAGAAGTATCCGCCGCACGTGACCGCTGAGGGAACGTCACAGCCGGCGACAAATTCCACAGCAAGAAAGCAGCCAAGCTGCAGGACTGGACCACCCTGGGAGGACACCAGAGCACCAGGACAGGTGAGTATGTTTTTTTGTTTGTTTGTTTTTTTTCACCTCCCCTGGCCTAATTAGAAATGTATGTTTAGCCTAGACAACCTCTTTAAACGGGTTGTCCAGGAATTTCAGAGAGCATACCGAGGAAGGTGAAAAATTAAAAAAAAAAAAATCATACTCACCTGAAACCAGTGTCTGCCGCCACTGTCCGATCCAGCATGTGCTGTTCCTTTGCCGGCAGAAGTTCTGCGCTGCACCTGACCGCTGAGGCCAATCAATGGCCACAAGAAAGGAACCGGTGATGTATGTAAGTGACATCATCAGTACTTTTCCTGCGGTCACTGATTGGCCTCAGCAGTCATGTGTGGCAACGGGGCTTCCACTGGCAAAGTCGCAGTTTGTGCTGGACCGATCAGTGTTGGCAGACACTGGGGACAGGTATGTTTTTTTTTGTTTGTTTGTTTTATGTTTCACTGTTTCACTGTCTTCTCCCTGACTTCTGAAATTCCTGGACAACCCCTTTAAATCAATAACGTTCCCCCGTAAATTAATATAGCCCAATTACCCAAAGTTAATATCCCTTTACATCAATGCTGCCTGCCAATACCCCCTCCTGTATTAATAATTCCCCTTAATAAGCTGTTTTTAATACCACTGCCAGCCCCAATGACCCCTTTATATAGTTATTGCCCCCTAATATTAAGGCACCCCCCAACCAAAAAAATAAATAAAAAATACTTCCCTGCCTTCAATCCCCTGATGCACCTGACTTGCCAACGTGACTTCTTCACAACCCGCTTTACGTACCATCAGCGTCCCAGCTCAGGAGACGCAATGTAGTGACATCATCGCGCCCCGGGTCAGGACGTTGATGTCTTTAGCAGTTGCCATGAACCCCCGAGCCTAGGGCTCCTGAGGTTACCAATCCAGCCCCTGACCACTATTAGCATACCTCCCAACTTTCAAAGGACAGAAAGAGGGACAGTACGTGCGGCGTGCCATGGCAAATTTAGCTCCACCCACTTCTACATTGACTCCTCCCACTCTGATCCATTTTTCTATGTGCCCCCACACAGTTTAATGCTCCTACAGTCACCCATTATATGCCCCCACATTATAATGTTCATCTCCAATTTCCCCACAGTATGAAGTACCTCTCCTGGTCCCTCAGTTTAAATTGGGGGAAACTAGAGGGGGACATTAAATTGGGGCATCTGGAGGTTGAAATTAAACCGTGGGGGTAGTTGGATGGGGACATTAAACTGAGGGCTACTGGAGGGGGACATTAAACTGGGGGAAACTTAAGGGGGACATTAAACTGGGGGCAACTAGAGGCAGACATGTTCCCCTCCAGCTACCCCCATGGTTGAATGTCTCATTCAGCTATCCCCATGGTGTAATATTCCCCTCCAGTTGCCCCCAGTTTAATGTCCCCTTCCAACTTGCCCCCAGTTTAATGTCATGCTCTAAATGCCCCCCTTCATCTGCCCCCAGTTTAATGCTCCCTCCATCTGCCCCCACTTTAATATCCCTTTTTCATCTGCCCCCAGTTTAATGTTCCCCCTCCATTTGCCCCCACAGTTTAACATAAAAAAACACTGATACTTACCTCTCCTCACTCCCCTGCTGCTCTGTCTGAGGTCTGCGTCTCTGGACTCTGCGTCACATCGCGCCTACAGCTCTTAGGGCCAGTGCATACAGGAGTACAGTGATGAAGCAGAGGCTGTCCACTCCTGCTTCATCGCTGTATTCAACTCATCTGCATCCTCTCTGGAGGCAGATGAGTTGAATTCGGGACATACCTCCCGCCGACGGGGACCACAGGATAGGACCCAGACTGTCCCACCAAATCTGGCACAGTTGGGAGATATGTTATTAGTCTTCATTTTGCCATCAAATGCATTGGTCAGTGGCCCGAACTGGATGGTGAGGGGCCTGGCCCCTGACCTTCCCGATCGGGCCCCTGACCAATACATCTGCATTGGCAAAATGAGGACTAATAGACTAATAGTTGAGGCCCACCGGGGGATTCACCAGTTCCCCGATGGGCCAGTCCGACCCTGACAAGCTGTCAAAATGAGCATGCCATGCAGTCCGTGACTCCTGTCTCTAAAGGTGCTGTGGAGCATGACATTCCATTGTTTTCAAGGCTGAAATTACATTGACTAGTACAGTATAACTCTATGGCCTTTTCAGGCCAGGAAACTCATTCTACAGTATGTATTGGTTGCACTTATCAGGATGAATGCAGCTCGGCTGAAGTGATATCAGTATGTTTTTAAGTTACCCATAGTGACAGATCTTGCCACAAGCTGGTCGTGCCTGATGATGTCTGAGAGAAAAATTAATATGTGGAGTCCTTATGGGTGGAAATAAGGGGAGGAAAAAGAATAATAAAAACTGTTAGGGGTGTGTTACAAATCCCCAAATATAATGGAAATCTACTAATAAGACACATAGATAAAGCCGCAAAACATAATGAAGTCATTATTAGAAAGTATTACATCTAGCTAGGTATAAACTGGGAGGTAGAAACTTGCAGGTCCAACAAAGGTAACAGGTTTTTGTCAGTAATAAAAGACATTAAAAACAATAAAATACACAACTAGTGCAGGACCCAACAAGAGGTGAGGCACTTTTAAATCTAATTTTGACAAACAAACCTGACAAATTGTCAAAAGTGGAGGTTGGGGGTCATCTAGGTAATTCTGACCACAACATAATACATTTTCATGTACATTTTTTTTATTATTATTATTTTATTATTTATGCTTACTTATATAGCGCCATCATATTCCGCAGCGCTTTACAGATATTGTCAGTCACTGTCCCATATAGGGCTCACAATCTATATATTCCCTATCAGTATGTCTTTGGAGTTAAAAAGATGTTTAGTAGAGGGGGTACAAAAACACTAAAATTCAGGAAGGAAAGGAGAAAGGAGCTTAAAGGGAATCTGTCAGGGCAATTTGGGACACTAAACCACCCACACGTCCATATGGACCTGGGGTTTAGTGTCCCAAATCACCCTGTTATAACGCAATCCATGGCCGCATTAAAAATAAAAACCTTTATACTCACCTTGTCAATGTACTCCCCGCGCCTGCGCCTCATGAATAAGCCGGATCGATTTCACCAAACAGCATCGATCGGACCCTTAGCTAGGTAAGTATAAAGGTTTTATATTTTTAATGCGCCTGCGGATTGCATTATAACGGGACGATCTGGAACACTAAACCCCAGGTCTATAAGGACCTGTGGGTGGTTTAGTGTCCCAGATTGACCTGACAGATTCCCTTTAACAGTATAAAGTGGGACAATATTTTCAAAGTGACGAAAACACAAAGTAAATGGAACATCAAAAACATCCTAAATAGGGTCAGAGAAAAACATACAGTAAAAAATCAATGTGGCTAATTAAAATTGTAAGAAGTGAAATGAGGGATAAAAAGAAAGTGTTTAAAATACTAAAACAAGACGGTAGTGACCCAGCATTAAAAAATTACAAAGAGAAAATTGTGTAAAAGACAAATAAAAGCAGAAAAGATTGAGGCAAATGAAAGCAAAAATAATCCAATGTGGGCCCATTGAAAAATAATCTGCGTGTAATGGTGGAGGATGATGAGGAAAGGCAGATCTATTATATGCTTTCTTCTCTACTCAATTTACACTAGAAAATCCAGTGACCAAAGACATGATTAGTGGTAATGTAAAACCCCCATTAAATGTCAAATGTTCAAACCAGGAGAAAGTGTGGTTCACTTGGCATACACACCCCGAATTATGCATGGTGATAGACAGACCCTCATATCTAATATTTAAGGATTCAGTAATAACTGGGTCTGTTCCACAGGATTGACAAATAGCAAATCTAGTGACAATATTCAAAAAGGGGTCTAAATATAGGCCGGTAAGTTTGACCTCAGTGGTGGGTAAAATATTTGGAGATTTTCGAAGAGATGCTATCCTGGACCATCTCAAAGTAAATAATCTTACAACACCCAATCAGCATGGGTTTATGAGGAATCGGTCCTGTCAGACTAATCTGATCAGTTTCTATGAAGAGGTCAGTTCTTGACTGGATATGGGTAATGCAATGGATGTGTTGTATGTACAGTTTTAAAATGCTTTTGATACTGTACCACATAAAAGGTTGGTATGAAAATTGAGAATGTTGGGACTGGAGGAAAACATATGCATTTGGGTTCACAACAGTGATAGGAAACAAGGTGCATGTTAATGGTAAATACTCAGACTGGATCAAAGTCACTAGTGGGATGTCATAGGGGTCAGTATTGGGTCTTCTCCTTTTTGATATGTTTACTAATGATCTAGTAGAGGTTTTACAGAGCAGGGTTTCCATATTCGGAGACTTAGCAAATTAAGTTTTATTTAGACAACTGTAAGGTTATGCATTTTGGTCAAAGAAATAAAATGTATGATTATGTACTTAGTAGTAAATTACTGGGTAAGACTGCCAAAGAAAAAGACTTGGGGATTTTAGTGGAAAGCTTACTTTTAGTGACCAGTGCCAGGCAGCTGCTGCCAAGGCAAATAAACTTATGGGATGCGTCAAATGAGGAATAGATGCTCAGCACAAGAACATACTTATGCCTTTATACAAATCACTGGTACGGCCACACAGAGTATTGTGTGCAACTTTGGCACCCAGTATACAAGAAGGACATAATTGAACTAGAAAGAGTCCAGAGGAGGACGATCAAGGTTATTAGGGGAATGGGTGTATTGCAGTACAATGACAGATTAACAAACTACAAACTATCAGCATTGGACCAGGCAGCACTGGTCCAATGAAGAGGTCTTTACTTGAAGTAGAACAAACACTATGTGCTTTGGGACACAGCCCTTTCTCAAGTGTACAGATTAACAAACTTGGGGCTATTCAGATTAGAAAAAAAGACATCTACAGGAAGTCTAATAACAATGTACAAATACATGAAGAGACAATACAAAGACATTTTTAATGATCCTTTTATTCCTAGGCTGGTGACAATAACAAGGGGTCATCCTCTATGCCTAGAGGAGAGAACATTTCACCAGAAGCATAGATGTTTCTTTGCTTTAATAGTAGTAAAGCTATAGGACTGAAGAAAATCTATTATTATTATTATTATTATTATTATCATTAATAATAATATTTACTTTTAGAGCACCATTCATTTCATGATTCTACACATTTGAGGGTTTGCAAAGGAAACATATCAGCTCCATTTCAGCCCCAAAACCGCAGCACCTTAGGGGACCTCTCGTGTGCTTCCTTAGTATATTCACATTGACCTGAGGCTGCCATCACACCCAAAAAGCACTTTTATTAATTATGCAAATGAGTTTGTGTCAAGGGGGAGATAACTAATGGCAGAAGTCAAGCTTTGTATGATATCCCCTTGCCTCTATGACAGTGCAGTACTGAATGGAGTTTGGAGGGTGAAATGGAGCTGGCAGGTTCCCTTTAAACAGTCAACAAGTTATGGCATAATTCGATTACACAACCACCTAATGTAATCTAATGCTTCACTTGAGGTATGACTCCAAAGTCTAGTGTTCTCCAGTGTTATGCACTGTGCAATGTGTGGGTATGCAAGAAACTTGCTTTTACAGATTTTTTTTCATCTGATTTGACTGTGTAAATGAAAAGCTTAAATCCATTAAATCAGGAATAGAACATAGACAAGCCCATGAAAACATGAAATGATAATGAAAAATTATTTGTTATTTATGCTCTGTAACTACAGATTCTTATCTTTGCATGACTGTGGCATCTGTGTTAAGTTTGAACCAGTTTTCATGTAATTGTGACAAGACTACTGACACCCATATGCATTTAATTCCAGTAGATAGATTGTGATATTTTAAGAGGAATGTAAGTAACCTTGGGTGTTTCTGGAGGGAGGAGAGAAAAATGACATCATATTGAAAGCAAGAATTGATCCTAAACACACTTACCTTTTCATTCATGTTCTGATTCAGTGCAGACACTTCTTGTGAGCCTATTCTTACCACAAGTGACCACTGTAACTATGGCCTCATGCTACTCAGAGATGCCAGTAAGTGCTGCATGTGGTCTCTGTTTGGCTGCAGTGGTCATGTCATGTGGCATGTCATTGAGAGCACTTGTAAAACATAGTGCGGCGAAGGACTGCTGGAGCATCTGTGCTTTATTGGCAGGTAACTGAAAAGGTGTGTATTGAAAAGGTGAGTATTAGCTATTTTACAGAATTTACTACAACTTTTTTTTTCAAAGAGTCAGTTCAACCCCATTTCCAATAGTATTGTACTAAAGTGTCTATTTTTGTGTCCAATTTTTCATTGATGGAACACAGACATCCTTTTTAAGCATTTGTGTTGCATCAGTGTATTCCATACCAATGTCTGAGTCTCATCCATATTTCACAGATCCTTTACATTTCACTTGGCCAAGTCTTCAGTTTTAAACTTTAACAAGAATAGGACATGCTCAGGGGTGTAACCTGAGAGGGTCCAACAGGTGCAGTCACACCAATGCCCAGCAGCCTTAAGGGACCCATAAAGTATATCTTCCCAATATGATGAGACCAATACTTTAAATTATACATTATGGTTGGGGGACTGGCACAGAATTTGCGATGGGGCCCAGCAGCTTCCAGTTACGCCTATAGAAATGCTGGAACAGACACACAGCTGTATTAAAAAACAGATGTGTGCATTGCCCCCTAGACTTGAATGGGTGAGTGTTCTATCAGCCAAAAAAAAGAACTGAACGCTGAGGATAAAAATTAATTTATGCCCAAGGACTAATAAAATTAGTGACCAAGTCTACACAGTGTGAATTGGGCTTACAGCTGTGTTGTCACTATCTACACCTGTATACACCTGTGGGTGGTTTAGTGTCCCAAATCACCCTGACAGTTTCCCTTTAACCATAGTGGAAGCCTATATAGCTACTATAGGCTTCTGCACAGAGAGCCCAGTCAACCTTAGGCTGTTTCCGCATGGCAGTTTTTGGTCAGTGATTTTATTCAGTAATTGTGAGGCAAAATTAGGAGTGGAGAGTATACAGAGATCAGGCATAATAGAAATATTTGTACCTGTTCTGTGTTTTTAACCCACTCCTAGTTTTGGCACACAATCACTGATGAAAATCACTGACCAAACACTGCCATGTTAAGGCAGCCTTAGTCTCATGCCACCTGTTACTGGGTGGCGAGAACTACTGAAATGTTAGCAATCACAGGAGTAAGGAATCGACTCAAGATGCATGAAAAGTGTAAAAAAAACAAGCATTAGTTCCTTCTGTTCTAGTGGGAGTTCTTGGGGACTGCTCCACTCTGATTGTTGCTATGGTCTTCCCCCTATGTACACACTTTGTACATGAATATAGACATTAGGAGGGTAATTTCCAGCTAATAATCTTTCAACTACAAATGTTTATGGATAACCATTGTCATATTATTACAACAAATACTACATATGCATGTTAAACAACAAGTTAAGCACTAAACAACTTCATTATAGCCCTTCCAATGCCCTTCATGTGTCCTAATGTGTTATGTGACAGAAATGTGGCACATGCAGTAGTAGTGTGATTAAAAGATGGCTAAAGGAAAATGAAGCCTTTTATCAGTCCCCTAAAAATGTAGCCTAGCGGATATACAGTTTATATATATATATATATATATATATATATATATACACAATATATATAAATCTTATATATTGTGGTCACAAATAGCAATAGAGAATGCACAATTCAAAGGTATCCTTGTGAAACAATCCTAGTAGTTTCCAGTTCATCAGAATGCAGAAAACACCTACACATTCCTACAATTCTATTATATTCTTTGCCTATTTACTTTAGAATGTCACCCAGCAGTGGACTGAATGTGACAACTACAGGATGTGCATATCTGCTATATATGTGAGCATTAATAATAGAAAGGCAGCAGAGAGAGGCAGAGACTTTATAGAGATAACGAGGTGGAGTTCTATGTAAAATGACACTTGCACATTAAGCCCTCTTTTACTGGGAAGGGCTTGAAGGCTCAGTCAAAAGCCAAGAAATCTCCTTGTTTACGCCCATTTCTCTGCTTCTAACAATCTGACTAATAGTAATCTGAGCTAACAAGAAAGACTAGAAAGAGGAATGAGACTAGAGAAGCTGCCACACACTACATCTGCAGCTCAATGGAAGGATCTGTCCCAAATATTTCTTTGCTGCACTGTAGCCTGGAAAGGGTTAAGCTCATCAAGTAAATTCAAGATAGCCTGGATATCTGACGTGAATGTTAAATAAGACAGGGATGCATGTCACTGGATCAGCTACTGTATTATACCACAAGCTAACTGTGCACTGAGCTCTTCAGTGAGCCTCAGCTTGCTCTTTGGGCTGCTCGCATCACTGTGGATATGTTCAAGCTTGCAGCAAAGTTAATTCTGAGATGGCAATGGTTTCCCTTGTGAAAGGTTTTGCTTTAAAGGCAGACAGATACCAGCCTGACTGTTGGGACTTGTTTATCATCTGATCTGATTGATTTAGATCTTCACAGGTAAGAATATGCACTGTATAATGTAAGAGTGGTCACATTTCATACTACATACAGAGAGTTGCTTTAAAATACATAACCTACTGTATGTGGCAGTAGCAGGGTGTTGTGTATTGTGGTTTTGTATGACTTTCAGCTCTGTTCATTTTGTACATAGATACAGAAGCAATACCTGCTGCGCAATAGCAACCTGTCCAGAACTGTAAATGAGTACGCCTAGCCTTACAGGCTCATGTATACTTGTAAAGTGAGGGGAAGTAATGCAATGGATAATAAGCAATTGCAGTACTTTGTATATGTTACAAGTGTTATGAATTATAAAATTTGTACAAGTATAGTGGGGAACAATTTAGCATAACTCCTGACAACATCTCTCTTTGCTATTCCTGGTTTAAGACAGAGGAGCATGTAACCCTTACAGACCGGTAAATGACAGTTCAGCCCTGCTACACTTGCAAACCTTTAACATTGTAACTTGTTTGCCCACATTTTATGGTTTTACATTGTGTATACTACAGGTACTGTACATTGTAATGTATATGATAGATATCTATGCCAATTCTAAAGTTTGGAACATCTGCCTATTTATCTATCTATCTATCTATCTATCTATCTATCTATCTATCTATCTATCTATCCACATGCCTGTCTAGATGATAGATGTTTGCAAGTCTATATTTTGGCAATTTGGCAAGATCATTATTATCTTAAGATAAACTATTACATTTCAAGTCCAACAATATTACATCTTAGAAGTAGCAAAAATGCAAAAACTGCTTTATGCACGAGTAATACCAAAACTCACAGAAAAACAAGAAATATAACCACAGACAAATGCAGCCATATGGCAAACTCAGTTTTTCTTTAAATGCTAAATGACAGATAGGTAGTAGATAGATAGATAGATAGATAGATAGATAGATAATTAGATAGTATGCACAGTACTGGAACAAGGTTATAAAATCCTTCAATTAGTTTATATAGCATTGGGTAAATTTGCTATAATTATTATAAGTAGGACTTGTCTGACCTGCAAAAGAATAGAGAAAGCCCTCTGGGTTAATTCCCCTTGCTCAGAATTTCTGTTTGATTTTTTGACTGCAAGGTGTGGTGTGGACATTAGTCATACACAGCTACTTTCATCTGAGCTACCTGTGCATATTTGTCCTTTTAGCTGGATATGAGAGAATCATTCCTTACAGATCTATACTTGTATTTAGCTCTAAAACTTGATTTCAGCACAAGAAAATGCTCCTGCAAATGTCAATTTATGTTAGTCTGTTGTAGCACAATATGAATACATCAGTCTTACTGAATAGGTCAACTCAAGCTTGAAGTATGTGATGACCTGAAAGTTAGTACTAATTCACTTCTGTGCACATCCCCACACTGTTTATCTGCTCTCTACATTAAGTATACATCCGGTATGCACTGTTTAAAGTGTGATCCTGTGCAATTTCCATTGTTTAAGTTTTTTTTTTTTTTAAAGAAGCTGAGCTAGACATTAATTAAAATCAGAAGTTTTTCTAAAACTTTAATGTGCTCTCCAGCTCTCCAAAACCAAGCTCTCATGATGTAGTGTAAATAATTAAGGCCAGTGCAAATTCCCTTTAATGACTCTCAGCTGCTGTTACACTTTGCTTATCCCTTTATATATCCAAAGTATACCCCAAAGGTCCCGCTTTAAAATCTAATTTATATGACAGAATACTTTAATTCCTTAGTTTATAGCCAGACTGATCCATGCACCAAACACGTATTAATTGTGCTTGTATCTATAGAGCTAGAATTTTATTTTAGTAATATCATATAATTGTTTTGATTATTATTAGATATCCTTGTTGATTGGTTGCTGTCTTAAATGAGAATGGATAATTTGGCAAATATATAAGAGAAGTATGCTTTAGAAGGCAGCGCTACTAATTACTTTAATATGTACAATGTTAATAAATACCATATACGTTCCTGGTGGCCTCTTAATTCTATCTAATCATTTACACTCATCTGCTTAAGTATGCCAAGAATATTCTGCTGCTAATGGAAAATGTCTAATAATTTATGTCTGAGAATCACATCTTGACCAAGCATTACACAGTATATGAAATAATAAATTGATTAGTTCTATATAGTAACTGAACGTATTAGGCAAATGATACAACCTTATTCAAGCAATCCTCATATGAATGGGCATTTTAATGCTTGTAATACAATCAGGGATATACTGTATATCCAAGGGCAAACCAAAATTAGTGATTGCATTTTCACAAGATGCATTGACATTACCTGTACTATTGATACTGCTCTAAAAATACACTTCTTCTAGAGAAACCATGTACACTGTTCAAGACTTTGCTCTGAAATCCTGCAACTGCGTATATACTGTATGTCTTTAAGTAAAAACAACAATGAAAATACAGAATAAATATGTTCAATTATTGTGCAGTTTTTCTGCTCCTGGAACATTCCCAGCTTGCATCTATGGTAAAAATAATCATGGTCCTCTATAAAATTGGTGATATTCAGTCTCCTGAATTTGTGGTTAAAACTCAAGGGCAACAGTTATCAGAAGAAACCAATTTTTCTTCTTGCAAAGATAAGATCCAATTAGCAGGGGGTCTTAAGAGCAATGCTCTTTGGAAAAAAGTGTGCAACATAGCTCTTCTCCAGAAGGAAGAAAACAATGTCTCTAGTGCATCTGTAGACTGTCTACAGATTAATGGTTCAGATTTGGTTAATAATCCAAATGAAGGCTCTTAAAAGGGATGAACAGTGACTTACAAGGTAGTTGTTAGGGAGACAGATTTCTTCCTTCAAAACATCAGTATAATGATGTGGCATTAGAAGTTGACTTCATAAAGATTTTACATTGAGATGGCATTTCTCCCTCTACAAGAAAGTTTGTCGATAGTAAATATTAGAAATATTACAGAAAGATAGACCTTAAACTGCATAATTAATATTTTACTTGAAATAAAATTGGTTGAATTGCACATTTAATATACTCACTGGTGTATTAAACCACTTCACTGCATTGTCACAAGGCATTGAGATAAGGCAAAATTGTGCAGACTTGTGTTTTTATTACAAGAATGATGATTGATTATTGTTACTAATATTATTTCATGAAGAGAAAATTTGATGTGATTTCAGTTCAATTCCATCACTTTGTTATATATGTCCTATCCATCATTGCTGACATTAATGCTGAACATCATTGTTGGCATTAAAGCTGGATAACCATTTCCCCTTGCCTTCCTATAAGTATGCATTCCCATCTTAGCCAAGTATACATGTTTATTTAAAAAGGAGAGAGACAAACATCTACCAGATGCAGTTTACCTTGGCATACCATATCCAACATACTGATCCATGTTTCTATTTGGGGGACAGTCAAGAGACTCCTATTACACAAAGAAGTATATTGGTAGATGTCACTGAAATGGATGGAATTGACAAACTGCATCTTGTATATAGGCAGCTTCACTTACTTGCTTTTACTGTTTTCTGGTCCATTTTATTTTAAGCTCTCTTCCTGTTTTAAAATACCAACATGTTTGGTTTTCTCTGAAAAAACAAGGGAACTAAAATAAGATGAAACAAAAATATCAGTCTATTTATTTTTATTTGTAAACCGTGCAGTTCAGTTTCAAAGCATAACTCGAAGATCATCAAAAAATATAACACTCCCACCTACAATGTGATATTTAATACTGGTCTCCACATGTCAGCCTCCAGGGCCTCGGTGCAATTGTCCACCATGTGCCAACTGCTGTTACACCCTAGATTCAATGGAGGATGAAACTGGATCAGGAGTATAGCATGCTGCCCCCTTTAAATGAAAAAAGAGATTCAATGGAGATCAGTGAAGATAGTCATACAAAACAAATCTTCTGTTCTGTCTTCACATTGTTCTTTTTGTCTTTTTTTATGACAGGATCATCAAAAGTATGACATTATGCAAATGTAAACTTTGCTGTGTCTAAATTAACCTAACCAGTAGTATATAGATCACAGAAATAGGGGTGGAAAAAACTGGTGAAACATAACCTTTAATAAATAGATAAAATATCCAAGTACTATCCGAGTATTCAAATAACAGACAGGGAAGCTGTGGATAAAATTCAACCAGTAGTACATGTAGTTAACTAGCAGTAGAACTGAAATATATCCACAAACAGACTGGCCAAAATAAGCCCAAATTTGAAACGCATCCATATTTTACTGAAACTATAACCATCTGGGAAGGTAGTAGAAAGATACAGGATACAGTCTGGTACATACAGTACAGTATGAGATGTACATACATTCTGTACATTTCAGGTGCTTGTAGTTAGTTACTAAGCTGCTTTACAATGCATAGCAAACTTATTCACTGGACTAGAAAACTGAAGAGCTTTTTTTATTTGACATAGGAAAATCCATAGACAGGTGGTACACCACCTCACTCCCACTTCAAACAGCTGATTGAGAGGGGTGCTGAATATTGCTAAAACTAATTCAACACAACATCACAATATGCCAACAAAATCTTTAAAAGGCTACAATTCATATATTTCCTCTCCACCCCTACATAGTGACCAGACATAGACACAAATAGGATAGTTAAAGAGGACCTTTCACCACCTCCAACAGGTCCAATTCTTCACATCATTTAATAGGCGCTGCTTTACTGATTCAGACACAGTTGGAATTTTTTCACTAGCGCCAACATTTCCCAAGAAATCAATGCTGTTATTTTTGGTGCCTGATATGCTAGTTAGAGTCTGTACTGTCAGGAGGGTGGTATCAGTCAGGAGCAGACAAGGGGTGCAATTCTGAGCTCTGACACTGGCTGCTTCTGATTGCAGCTCTGAATCACACCCCGCATCTGACACTGCCCTTCTGACATTACAGAGCTTAGATAGCACATCAGGCACCAAATCTAACTGCGCTTGTTGCTCCGGAAAGGTATGGGCCAGAGAGAAAATTCCAACTGTGCTGGAATCAGTGGAGCACCTATTAACAGATGCTAAGAACTTGAATTGGTAGAGGTGGTGAAAGGTCCTCTTTAAGTAGAAATAAGAACAGCACAACAGGTTCTTGTTTGCTCAGTGTGGATTTATTACATCACGTGTATAAGTGGATATAATCCAGATAAACACCTTTTGTGCAGTTATGTTACAAACCCTTCATCAGGTGTCCATGTTTCTAGCCATACCATGCCAATCATACACCATATCTCATGTTTGTAACCCGAAACTTCACACAATTGCACGAGCAATGTTTATCTGGATTGTATCCACTTATAAATGTGATGTATTGAATTCACAATGAGCAGACAAGTACCTGTTGTGTTGCTCTTATTTCTACTTTACTTAATATGATGGGGAGTGTGACCAGTCCCCACTACGAGCATGCACCCATCAGATGTACATAAAGAGAGTGCTTCCTGGTACTTCTACTGCACTAATAGGATAGTTGGCATATCCCTTTGTGTTAATTTATCAAAAGATTGTGTTGCTTTGAGAAAAAAGTGCTTAATTTAAGACACCTACAGTATATCTGGATATGTCTAGCCAAGAGTAAAGGTAAGGAGGACACAACTGAATATGAGCATGGGCAGAAGCCATACATAAGACCTAACCAATTGAGGTAGTTCAACAACCGTTGCTACCAGTGAGGCAGTGATCTGGCTGGGGAATCAGCTTATGACTGACTGTTGCGGTCCAGAGTGGTATGCTTGCCAACTACTATGGAGACAATGTACAGCAGCAGCAGTGTGCTTACACATTAATTGTTGCTGCTGGCCTGGGCAGAGCTGTAACTAGTGTAAGGTTTCCTTCAGGATTCCAACACACATGTCTGTCAGTTTAATAGGCTTTCCCACTAATTGCAGCATATTAAAGCTACAGGTCCAAACTTCTAGCAGTCAAAATGGAGCAAAAAAATTTCATGTTTGGCTGCTAGGAGCACTGAAAAAATACAGCAGATACATAGACTGGTTTATTGATGAATAGAGTGCTTTGCTGCCACCTCTAGGCCGTGGTGCACATTACATCAAAATGCTTAAGAACACTAGCACACCCTGGAGTTGGCAGCAGAGGTCGGCATGAAGAGGAACATGGATGAGTGAGAAAATTATCGGACACTATGTATTGGAATAATCCCATAGGTAGCAACGTAACATATCATTAGAATGTGTGAAGGCCAAAAAAAAGGGGGTTATATTCTGTGTGGGGGCAAAAAAGGGGGCCATATTATGTGTTAGGGCTAGTAAAGGGGGTGTTATACTATGTAGCAGCCAGTAAAATGGGGCAATATACTTTGTGGTCCAATAAAGGAGGTGTTATACAGTGTGGGGCCCAGTAAAGAGGATGTTATATTGTGTGGAGGCCAAATAAGGGGACTTTTTTGATCTGCAAATGGGTGGCAGTTCTAGTAAAGAGGGGGAGTGGCCTAAAATTTTAATTAGGGATCCCCCCAGACATAATTTTGCTTGGAGCCCCATCATGCATCCAAAGATTGCAAAGTCGCTCTGAAACTCCTTCAAAAATATTAGTAAATAGAGTCACATTGCAACCCTTAAAGGGATTCTATCATTAAAAAAACATTTCTAAACTAAAAGCACGTAGAAATAGCCTTTAGAAAGGCTATTCATCTCTTACCTTTATTTTGCAGGTCTGCGCCGCCGTTTTTGAATTTTTCTTCATTATGATAATTGTGCTCAGAGAGCACAGCTTCGTCATAAATTCCAGCGCCACCTCTGTCTTCTGTTCCTGATGCATCTCCTTCTTCAGGCTGGACAGAGCCGACTGCGCATGTTCCGTTGGCCATTTTGTGGTGGTCTCATATAAGAGGTGGAGCGACGAGGAGGAGACGTGTCAGGAACAGAAGATAGAGGCAGCTCTGGAATCGATGACGAAGCTGTGCTCTGAGCACAGGGGGAACGCCCACTGCGCTCTTTGAGCACAATTAAATTCAGATTTTATTTTTGGGGAGGAGTGTTTTTCTATAGGTCTCCTCAGGCAGCATAGAGGCTAGGTTCACCCCTGAGTATATATATTGATGGTTGATCATTGCAAGTAATGGTGGAATATATTGAAGATATAGGGTAAATCTATGAAAGTGCTGTGTCTAGGGCAGTCACGTTTCATTTGTGTACAGGTCAGCTTAGAGGCCAATAGCTACAGCAATGACGTGAACAAAACGTCATCACAGCAATTTCATCCTAACCATGACTTTATGGATAATCTGATGAACTAAAGAAGGTTACGTTATTGACAACGTTTACCAACTGTGGATTATATCCAATGTCTTGAGTAAATAGTTCTGACACACTGTGTTTAGCTGGCCTTGTGCAATATAATAATATACAATATGCAATAACATACAGTATTCCTATGAATGAAATAATTTATGTTTGGCTCTAATCTAGTAAATCAAACAAATTACAACAATTTTAAGGCTTATTTGGTGCATCGCTTCACCTTAAACCAAGGAATCTGATTAATCCGTGTCTTGTTGCTGCCCTTCATCCACATTAAAATGGATGTGGCTATTAAGGAGTTATGGTCTCATGTTAGGCCTCATACACATGTCCACATTTCACACACATATGGCGTTTTAATTTTTTATGGATACCATAAGTACTTGTTTGTTTTATCTGCAAAAAAGCTATTTGAAATTGATCTGCTTTTCACAGATGTGAAAAGTGTATCAACTATGGACTGCACACCACCCATAAATGAGCAGGGTTGGGTGCTGTCTGTGAAAAGCATGGACCTCACATGTTGGATATGTGAATGAGGCCTTACAGTGATCAACAATTTAGCCTAAAGCTTGATTGACACAGTGCTGTTCAAAAAAAAAAAAAAATCTCATAGCAACTTTCCAAAAAACTGTTGCCCATCTCCATAGCCTATAAAATGTAAACATTTTGCCATAATATGCCTGTATTATACCTCTAATCTATCTATGCTATGACAGAATTCTAGGTAATCTATGTAAATACCCTAAACTTGCATTTTCACATCGCTAAATGTTTTCTGTGAATATATTGTTAAGTCTATGACTTGTTTTATCATGGTCTAAATTACTGAGCAATTTTTTGTATCTTCAGTGTTTTTGAAAGTACCTTGTAGCTTTCTTACAGAACTATAGAATGTACAGTTGTCACCCAGACTCTTTAAGTTTCTATCAATTCTAGTAAATCAAATACATTGCAACAGTTTTAAGGTACTTCTTAGTGTATCTCTGAACCTTTAACCAAGGACCCATGAGTAATCTGAGTCTTGTTGCTGCCTGTCAGCCACATTAAAATGGCTATGGTTGTTAAGCAGTTTATTGTAAGCAACCAATCTGTCTCACGTTACAGTGAGCAACAATTTGGCCCACAGCTTGATTGACACAGTACTGTGCAAAAAAAAAAAACTGAGTTTAAAAAAAAAATTGGATTGCACTTCTCCGTAGCCTATACAATTCTTACATTTTAACAATGTACTTATGCATTATGCTTATCATTATACTTCCTTTATATATGCTATCACAGTCATTTTGGTAACCTGTATATGCACTAAACTTTTATTTCCACTTCACTAAATATTCTCTGTGAATACACAGTTTTTTAACATTGTCTAATTTTCTGATAATAAGCCATCTGCGTTTTTTCATCAGGTTTTTGCTGAATTTTCTCTGCATTCTTTCTTAGCCTATAAAAATATAGGGAAAATGCTCACAGTTTGCAGCTAAAATTAACATGTTGTGATTTTCAAAAATGAAAACGTTTTTCAAAACACAGCTTTTCCGCAGGTCTTTTTCCACAATGTGTGAATGATATTAATGAAATATCATTCAATTTGCTGATATTGTAAAACGTAGTGTTTGTTTTCCGCTGTATTTCCACAGCAGGTAAAAACACTCTGTTTCCGCAACTTGGGGGCCTTAGCCTTATATTGCTTTCTGTGTCACATTGTTAATGTGCCAGTTCTCAATGGACATTGCAGGATAGCTGTATCAATCTAGGTATGATATTAAAGGAAGGATAAACAAAAAGAAAAAATTGGTTGGTAAGATTTTACCTATTTTAAAATGTCTTGCCGTTCAGAAGGCCATACAGCAATTTTTTGGAACCATTTGATGACAGGTTCAATAGATATATAATATACCTTATTACAGAAAAGAGACAGAAAGAGATGCTGCTGGTTCTAGTAGGTGTTTTAAATAACTTGTATAATCCCAGATAGTTCCCCAAAAAACAAAAAAAAAGAGAATTATATCAAGCCATGTAACTGCCCTTATACTATTTCAGACAATGAAATATAGTGTATATGGAACAATTCCCATAGAATAATATACTTTATTAGATAGTACACAAAGAGCTATCTGAAACATAAAAAACCTGGAAGAGAATGTCTCAGTTTACAGCATTATTGAAATCTCAAGTAAGTCTGGCTCTTGCAGAGGCAGACTTTCCATTGGTTCAGCCTGTGCAGGTGCACAGGGACCCAGTAGGTCAGGGGGCCCTAGCACCTTAACAAAAGTTGAGGTTAGGTTCACATCTGCGCTGGGCACTCTGTCATTTGGGTCCACCAGGGGACCTGAATGATGATAGCCGGACTACTGTTATAGTGGTTGACTATAATGAGGTCCGTCAGATATCTGCTGTTTCAAAACTGAAACCGGTGGAGAGAAAAGTCCTCTGTGCAGGACTTTTCCCTCCGCCAATTTTCGCCTATTTTTGTGACAGAGTTGAATCTGGCGCAGATGTGAACTTAGCCTCAGGGGAGCAGATTTGAATCTCAATTTTACTATTTCTATAGCTATAGAATTTCTGTGTTAATTAGGATGGATGAACAGATGTAGCAGAGTTTAGCATTACAGATAACTAAACATATTAGAATCACAACAACATTTTTGTACGCTATTATTTGGTGCCATAAAATGGTAAACATTTTGCAGTCAGGATTTTGAATAGTACTAAAATTTCAGAAAGTTTTCTTCTGTTCTAATGATTTGTCTGCATTTCCCTTTTCATGGACTTGTATTATGAAAATGAAAACGTATAACCTAAAATGGTGAAATTTACTCTTTAAGTACAAATTCTAAAACATGAAAAACTGTTTGCCAATTTTTTCATGGTTCTAGAAATAAAATCCCTTCTCTGGGTGGTAAGGAAGTTTACATCACAGAAGCGTTATGCCAATTAAAGATAACAATTTTCTAGTCATTCAATACATTCTTCGCAACTCTGTTGAACCAGAAATACACTCAGTGTATCCAAATTCTTAAAGCAAACAAACCCTGTTATCTGAGCATAAGATTAATTTACATAGCTGAAAGCTACATAGCTACATGCCCTATACTGAAAATCATACCACACCACTTCAGTTTTACAAGCACTTGATAAACTTTGGCAGTAACATAAACATGTCTTAGCTGCATGCTGCAACACATTCAAGTTACAGGCACAGGATCAGGAAAAGGCCAGCACTTCTCTTTCATGTTTTATATTGGAGATAACCATGGAAATGTTTGCTTTCTGTTTTAATTATATTCACCTAGCTATACCCTTGTATATAAACTACATGTCTGTCCTTATTGCACATTGTCTCTAACTAAATGTCGAAGTTTAGTTAAAGTGAATTCTTGTTTTATGTAAAAACAACTTAATCCTTGTATAACTTAAAACTCATACAATTTTCTAATATAGTTTGTAGAAATGAGCAGTTGTAGAGTTGAGAACAAAGATGGTTTGACCCGAAGTTTCTAAAAAAAATTTGGGCTCAATCTCAAACTTTCCATTTGCACAAGTGGCTAAAATGATGGCAGCCATATGAAGGATGGAGAAAGCAGAAAGGAAGAATATGACACTGGGGATCAGGAGGGTTTTCAGGGTTAGCCAATCATGAGGGACTATAGGTCAGAGGTCATTGATGTCAGACTGACAGAGATAGAATAATATAGATACAGATAATAATGTAGTTAGTACTGAAGGAAAAAACTATACTCCTAAACCAAGAGTAGACAATATAGTAATGCAAATAATTTTCCCTTGCAAAACATCACAATCAAAATTATTTTTTCCTAAATGTGCTACTATAAAATATGGTCTGTTTTTTTCCTTGCCAAACACCATATAATTTGTTTACCTTTCCCTACAGTCACTTCTTTTGCTGTGACTTTGACATTACTAAGGTTGTATTTGTGTTAGATAGCTAGAAAAGGTAACACAGAGTCCCAGGATCCCTCAATGTCTCATACATGACATACAATTTATTGGCAATTCCATTTCAAAACAAACCAGCTTAGACTAAATTTAACTTTTAGTTGAAACTGATGGACCCGAACCACAGTTGGCCCCATCTCTAATAGTTTGTATGTCAGTTTAATGAACCAGTGTCAGGAACTAGTGGACAACTGCTATACACATTCAGGCCTATCATGGTATGGGCTCAAGTCATACTTCTGTTGCAATGGCAGGGATAAGAATTAACTTTGATCCTATAAGTTATATACAGATGTATCCTCCCTTCCGTGTCCTCATTTTTGGGCATTTCCAGATATGTGTATCCCAACTACTTAAGTTAAACACAACATGGTTTTGTGACAAGTTATCCTAAAGTGGTATACTAACTTTCCTATTTGTGTGTTTTTGTGCCCACCCAGTGGGGGCAGGTGGATTTCAGCCTTTCGAGGCTTTTGTTAGCATGTTCTGATATTGTGTTAAATTGGTTTCAAGGTAAATTATAATCCTTTACAGAATTGGGGATCAGTTAACTATGAACACATCTGTTGCTATGGAATTGCTTTTTAAAGGGAATCTATCACATGAAAAATACAATCTAATCTGCAAGCAATATGATAGAGAGTAGGAAGAGCTGAGCAGATTGATATATAGTTTTATAGGGAGAGATTCAGTATAACTTGTTATAACTTATTGATTGAAATTTTTGCTTTTTCAAGGCTGAGAAGTCAAGGGGGTACTCCTTTCAGTGATTCATTTCAAGGATTGACAGCCTTCCCTCTATGACTGTGTGTAGGTAGGACTGTCCGCTTGACTT
Source organism: Leptodactylus fallax (assembly GCA_947044405.1). Taxonomy (NCBI): domain Eukaryota; kingdom Metazoa; phylum Chordata; class Amphibia; order Anura; family Leptodactylidae; genus Leptodactylus; species Leptodactylus fallax. Next base: position 8,959,589 of record CAMRHE010000021.1, read on the forward strand.
CTTAGCATAGAAAGAGCACAGATTTGAAAGTGTAAATGACTGAATCTATATGCACCAAACTATATATTATGCTGCCTGTAGATTAGAATAAATGTTAATGGAGACAGGCTCATTTTAAGCAATTCCCTGATGTTTGCTAAACCAGGTCACTGATCAGAACAAAAGTCCACAAGCTCAAAACTGCTACCTATAATAAGTCACCGTTTAGCATAGTCTGAGACAGGGCCTCTTTAACCATAATGCCAACAGTGCACTTGCATCAGGCCCTATGGTAGTAGGAGCCCCATTGAGATAGCATGGACAGTCCTGCATTTGCTGTCTCACTGTCCTGGGCAGTGGGTCTGAGCTGCCCCAACTCCAACTCATTGGCGTCCGGAGGACAAGACAATGATGAAGCAGGGAATGCTTCACCATCCGGCCGCTATCCGCTGGGGTCTTGGAGCAGTAGACACGATGTAGTGAGGTAATTTACATCATGCCTATTGCTCCCTGAAGACGAGGGGACAGGTTAAAGTGTGATGCAGGGGCATTTGACTGTGTGATGGGCCACTAAGGTGCATTATATTATGTGGGGCCATTGAGGAGGCATTATAATTTGTGCAGATCAGGTATTTCTAAGTGGTGGTGATGGGGGGCACTTATGAAACCTTTGCACAGGCCCACCAATGTGTTAAAACGGCCCTGGTCTAAGACTATTCCAAGGTTTTAAGAGTCAGGTTTAAATATACCACCTTTTTTTTTTTTTTATTGTACGCCAGTCTTAATAAATGGCCCGACTGACTCAGGAGTTGAGAGATTTATAAAGAGGCTGTGGCCTCTTCATAAATCTGTCGCAGGTCCCAACTCCAGAATGGAAATCTACGACAGGTAGGATCTGTCTCCCAGCGATCAGGAGAACAGGGAACTGCAGTCCCTCTAAAGCCTCCTTGTGAATGGAACTCCAGCGTGCTTGCTTACTGGCACTTCATTCACTTGTATGGAGCTGCGGGCACTGCCAGAGATTACTGTCCCAGCAGGCGCATAGCAGTGAATGGAACAGCATCTCTGTGTCTTGTTTTTCGCAATGTGTGGATGAGGTTAAATGAAATCTTATTTACTTTTCTGGTACTGTAAAATGCAGTGTTTCTGCAAGGTGTGGTCTTAGGCTGAAGGAGTATTCTTGTCATTCAAGTTTGTGCCACTCTAATGATTCTATTGTAGTTGGAATATTCTATCTAGCCCCCTCCATTCCCAAGCAACAAGCACAGTTAATTCTGGTGCCTGATGTGCTATTTAAGATCTGTAATGTCAGAAGGGGTTGACAGGCAGTAGGGTTTGATTCAGAGCTCCAATCAGAAGCAGCCAATGTCAGAGCTCAGAATCACATCCCCTCCCTGCCCTCATGACAGTTGAGAGGATAAATAGCATATCAGGCACCAAAACTAACAGTAGTGATTGCTCGGAAATGGTGGGGGCTAGATAAAAATTCCAACTGAGTCAAAATCAGTGGAGCACAACCTATTGATGTGAAGATTTGGACTTTTTGAAGGTGGTGAATGGTCCTCTTTAAAACCTATTGTTAGGTTATGCCATCAATAAATCAGTGCAGGTCCAACTCACTGACCCATGTGTTTCTTCATTGTTTACAGTGTTCATACATTGAACACAGTTCATACACATGAATCTCACAAAGTACCCAACACAGCTACCACTATATATATACTTTGTTGAATGTATGGAGCACTGTAAACAAAGAAGACATCACAGCACTTTGTAATGTTGCATGTTGAATATAGTTGAAAAACAGTTTTCTTACTTGCCTACTTGTCATATTTTCTTTTTATGATTCCAGCATTAGAATTAGGCACATGCTTTTTGACTGGGTGATTTCTTTTATTGGAATCTAATATTTACTACAGGTATACTGCAGAGGAAAATATTTTGATAAATCCTTAAGTCCATGATTAGTTATGACATCTAAATGTCATACTTTAATGTTTCATATGTAAATCTATTGTAAAATAGCCTGATGTATTTATAGTACTGTAATGAACCCTGGGTTTCATTCTTAGATAAGAGAATATAATGCTGAATGAATAGTGTACAGTTCCAGGCAGCTGCTGCCAAGCCAAATAAGATACTGGGATATATCAAGAGAGGAATTGATGTTTATGACATAATTTTGCCTCTCTATAAATCACTGGTTAAACCACATATGAAATACTGCGCACAAGTTTGGGGATATATGGGAAAGACATAGTTGAACTAGAAGGGGTGCAGAGGAGGGCGGCCAAGGTATTTATGAGAATGGGTGGATTATAGTGCAAAAACTGCTTATCGAATGTGGGATTATTCAGTTTGGACAAATGACAGCCTAATTACTACAGTATATACAAATATATGAATGGACAAGACAGAGATCTTTGTAATATACACCTAGGCCAGTGACCTTGACAAGGGAGCATCTGCTACGTCTAGAGGAAAAAAAAAACTTTACTATAGTCATAGGTGGAGCTTGTTTATAGTTAGAGTGGTGAAACTATGGAATTCATTGCCACAGGCTATTGTGATGGCTGATAATTTGCAGGAGTTCAAAGGGGACTGGATGTCTTTCTTGAAAGGAAAATATCACCAGTTAATGGAACCAGTATTTTGTTATGGGATGTCGTATCAGAGGATTATTCCAATTACCATATTTGAGTTGGGAAGGATTTAGAGGTTTTTGCTTTCCTCTCAATCAAAATATAAATATTTTGCATGTCTGTGGTTGATTTTTTTTTTTAAGAAATGAGGAAGTCAAGGGTGTAACATTTGATAATAAAAATTAAAATATTTGTAAGCCAAGCATAACATCTATTTTCCTGTTTTCAGTTGAGTGGATACAATTCTGCACAGTGTAGACAATATGTGAGTTAAATATAGCGATATAGTTGTTTGGTATGACTTTTGCAATAGTTACAAGTCTGAATTTGAAGCTTCTTCTCATACAGTAAATTGCCTGGACTGGGTGTAAGTGTATTCTCGGTTGAGGACAGGACTAGGTCTGTATGGGTCTTGTTCTGCAGCATTTTACTTAAGACTACTCCCTACACTTAGATTATCCACACTAGAGTTGTGAACATACTTATCCTTTTTGGTATGTCCCATAAAGGAGTTTTCCTGTCCTGCAAGTTAATGAGGTTGTGCTGCATTTATTTTGTGCATTATTTGTATTCATACATTTACTGTTGTAGGTGTCAACAGTGGTATAGCAAATTTACCTTTCTGTGTTTGACTGCAATCTTGCTGCAGAAGAAATCAAATTTTAATCTGTAAGCAAATGAGCCAAAGCATTCATTTTCACTTGTTTTCACCACACATTAGGATCTGTCAACCATTAAGTTAGGGAAGCACTTTGTGAGAACCACAGGCAAAAATGGGTGCTCTGAGACCACACCACACCCTGGGTGCACCAAGCAGCTCATCTGCATACAGATAAAAAGACTTATTATTAATACATGGCCTCAATTTAAATAATGTCCTACTCACTGAATGATGTGCCTCTTCATTGTTTAAGAAGTTCCATACATTCAGTAAACCTGTACATATCGCAATTGAAGTACATCTGCTATATGTATGGTTTGCTGAGTATATGGAGCACTGTAAAGAAGAAGAAGACAGTACGCTTTGTAATTTTCTTTTTCATGATTCTAGTGTTAGAATTAGGCATATATTGTTTTACTGGGTGATTATTTTACTGGAATATGATTTTTACTACAGGTATACTGCAGAGGAAAACATTTTGATAATACCTTATTTCCATGGGATTAGTTATGACATCTAAATGTCATACTTGGGTGTTTTATATGCAAATTTAGCATAAAATAGCCTGGTGTATTTAGTACTATAATGAATGCAGGTCCTGGTTCTTAGGTAAGAGAATATAGTGCAGAATGAATAGTGTTTGTCCCAAGAACATGACACTTCATTGTGAATATTTTGCATGTGTCCATGATACATTGTTTTGGCAAGAAAAGAGGAAGTCAAGGATGGTACATTTGATAATATAACTGAAAATATATGTCAGCCAAGCATAACATCTATGAAGCTTATGCAGACCTATATAAAGGGCTTACATTATTTGAAGAGTAACATTATGCAATATATACACTATTCTTATTTATAGGATACATTCATCTTAACTGTATATCAAGAATGCTGTATAGAATAATGTCCAGGTTCAAATAGTAAAAGATATAGTATAATGGACCTAATATAAACATGTCAAGTAACACAATGGGCTGCCATCTCTCTACTTGACAATAAACAAGAAGCCAGTTTATTGGACTTACCTATTGAAAATGGGACATATATCTTAGAATTCTGCTGTAAAAAGGATGTAAAACAGTAGAAACATATTTTAATGCTGACATTTGTCATGGCATAACATAACAAACCAGATGGAAATTTCCCAGTGGAATCCTTTTAATACAGACATTTCTGTGTAAAAATGTTTAACAGTATGGAACATATTTGTTTTACAGATGTTAGGTATGATAAGCAATAAGACAATAAGAAATTGTTTCCATAAGTGGAACAAAATTACATGTTTGCGTGCATATTCCTGCGGAGCTTACAACATACCTAAAATACTTCACCTCAGTTTACTGTTTTCTGTGCATAAGCACATTGTGCTATGTAATGTTATAGCATTATTAAAACATGTCAAAATAGTGCTATTATATTCTGTTATATTATTACAGTGATCGTGCACTTTACCTGTGTGTAATATGGTTCTGTTTTCTTTGAACAGAAAGTGACCAGAGTTAGTGTTACAAACACCTGCTTAAAGAAAATGACTAGAGGGCTTATTCTTTTCTTCTTTTTCTGAGAAAAATCTAACCTTAAAATAACCTACACATTTACTCTCTGAAAGTATTATGCAATTTAAAAAAAGTTTTGCTGGTTCACCTGTGAAAATTCACTTGATTCCAATGCAGTAACCATATTTTTTTTTTTTTTCATTTAAATTTGTCAACAATGTTTGGGGTTGAATCACTGTTAGTTTTTGAGATGAAGTGATAGGATAAGAGCAAAGGACATTAAAGCGTTCCTCCCATGACATTCCCAAAATAATTTTTGAACAGCCTAATTACTGCTGATGGCTCGAGACCCCCCCGCAGTCTTCATATGACCCTCCAGATTGGGAACCAATGATCTAAGGGCACTGAGCCCAGAGCTTTGCCCTTAGTTCCCATACTGTTGACTTTTCGCTTCCATATCTCACCATCCACTACAGCTTTGAATGTGAGACTACCATCATTTTATAGACAATTATCTCTGGAAATCATACAGGAAGTACTGCAGAATCTCCTCTTTCATGCTGTATGACAAAAGCAAATTTCTATGTTTTAAATTGCCTGTGATATAGCTGCTTCAAGTGACCCTTCCCCCACAAATATGTATGACAAATATGTAATAATAGGGGGACATTCTATATGGTTATCTGTCATGCTTAACCTATTAATTTCATGCTACAAGTTTCCAACATCAAATCAGTCTATTACAGATGATGTCACATTCTTAAGCATGACATCACATTCCCTTTTCAATAAATCTTCTGGGGAAAAAAGTATTCTACCAAAAATCTGCTTATATGAAGCCCTGCTTCCCCTTGTTTTACTAGAAAGCGCGGGTATAAAAAGATAATTTCAATTATAAACTCTCTATTGGATGAGTCACTGAAATACAGGCTTCTCTTCATAGTGACAAATTTATTTCAATGATCTGGAAGGTGGAAGTGGTTTATATTTCCAACTGACTTCCAATTCACTATGGTGTACCAAAAAACACATTGTGCAGTTGTGTCTCGTAGTCCATTCTGGACACCTTTGTGACTCAGAAGTATATTAAGGGGGTTATCTAGTTTCTAAAAATTTGGGCCAAATATACAGATGCATTAAGAATAAAAACACTTTCTAATATATATCCTTTTTAAATTCAGTACCAAACGAAATGTCACAGTGGCATGTGACCTCGGATGTGGGAGTGATTTATTACCTGTGATTTCATTGCAGGGGAGAGTGGACAAGGGAGGGGTACACAGAGTGAGAGCAGGCAGATGAATCATGGGAAATGTAGTTTATCGACAGATTCACTGCAGGAAAATAATCTTGATACAATTAGCAGCAACTAAAGTAAAGCCAAGCAAAGGGTGCACAAGGGAACCGTGTATGGCTAAAAACTCAGCAGAAAAAACAAAGCAAAAACACTTCCATTTTTTTTGGGGGGGTGTGCTTCTGCTGTATTTCTCATTTAAGTCTATGAGAAAAATGCAGAATTTCTGTAGGTAAAATTATCATTCTGCATTTTTTTTTTTAAATGCAGCTCTTATACAGTGGATTTTTTTGTATCACAATGTGCGGATGAGATTACACAAAATCTCATTCACTTTACTGTAAAATGCAGCTCTTTTTTCTGCTCTGTTTCTCCAACAGCCGAGAACACTGCACTTCTGCAATGTGTGGCCTTAGCGTATTACATGGTTAACTGCATATTTCCCCTGTAGCAGTCGTTCCCTTTTAATTTTCAATGCTGTACTTCTAAGACATAAACACTCCAATGTTTGCTGTACCTATGTTGCAACAGTTCACTTTAAATTCTTACTTTTTTTTTTCCTTTAGCTGCTATGTGCAATGTGTCTGAAAGGGAATTTTCCACTGTTTTTAAGACTGTCATGTTCTTTCTTTTCTCCTGCCAGCAGCAACAGACATTCATACAGTCCTTTGTAGTGACCTACAATAGAGTATCATATTATCCAGCTTTTTCATTTGGCTCTTGATGTCACATTTTTACACTTAAACTATGAAAATGCCGCACTTTACTTTAAGCATGAAGTGTTCAAATGATTCAATTGCTTTGGTAAAAAAAGCTGTGTTGAGATTTTCTGAAATTAATTTAAAGGTAATTCTTGCACCTACATTAAAGGCTTGCTCTAACAAGGTCTGGAAAAACCTAGCCTCCTTTTGTGTGAGCTTTGTAACAATGTTTTAATGATAAATTCTGTCCTCTTTCCTGCCACTTTTAGAAGTGAGCATCCCTGCTGCAAGCTAAGAATCAGCGGGAGTGCATCACATAGACACTATTGAGATGTGTGTGATCTTTGTTTCAGATGTCACTGGATAGTTGGCCATATGTATAAATTTAGAAAGAATAGGATGTTATTATATAAAAGCATAATATAGCTCCTGGAAAGCCTGTGCTGAAAATGATAAAACAGCTCTCATTAAATGCATTTCACTTGCTAGAGACAATTTAAAAAAGGATTTAATATATGTAGAAAATGTGAATTTCTACCCACAAAAAGACATTCATATAAGTTTTTGTGGGCAACAATTACTTATTTTACTTATTTATATGGCCCTAGAAACCCATGCAAACTCAGAGAGAAATACAAACTCCATGCAGGACCCAAGTGCTGCAAGGTAAAAGCACTAACCACTGAGCCACTATGCTGTCCACTTTCTTAAGATCGAGAGATATCATAAACTTTCATTGTATATGTACGCATATATTTGAGAACGTGTCACTTTTTTTTATTTCTATTTATTTATTTTTGTTAAGCAAGTTTTGTGGCTCAGGGGTTTGCATTGTTGCAAAAAATTTGAGTTAGGACCATCAAAGCATTGCATGGGGAAAGATTTAACAAGTGAAATAGACCCCAGGCACTTGACTGAGTGTGCATCCGACGTGGGGCCGAGTTTGCAGCGGATTGCAGTTGGTTGACACTTGGAGTGACATCCGAGTGGATTCCGTGATGCATTCCAATCCATTCCACTCAAATGACATGGAGCAGCCATATGAAACTGCAAGATTTAAATGTCATCGACAGCTGGAGGTACTTGCACCCTAGAGATAGAGACTACTTCTTCTATTCTACCCCACACAACACCTATCAAAGATTAGACCACTGGTTCATTTCTGCTCGAGTGGCAAGAAGGTAGAGAGAAACTCCAATCACACCTGGATCTCTTTTTTGCGACTAACGCTATGCCTGACTCCACTCCACCTCCCCCTGTGGTCTGGGAGGCGCACAAATCCTGTATGCGTGGGATATTCATCTCATTAGGCTCTCAGTTTAAGAAAAAGACACAGAAGGACATAGATGATCTCCTGACTCAGATCTCTTCCTTGGAGCGGGCTCATAAGCTGTCCAAGGTAGCTGCAGGATTGGCAGATCTAACAGCCCTTAGAGAGAAGTTGCGCTCTCTCCTTACTCTTAAATCTGCCAAATCTTACTTGTTGTACCAGCATAAGATCTACGCCCATGGAAACAAGGGTGGTAGACTTATGTCCACACTCATTAAAAAAGCCAAGGATAGATCCCACATACACCCGATTAAGACTAGTCATGATAATGCTCCTGTCACTGCTACCCTAGACATAGCGGAGGCCTTTAGAGATTTCTATTCGAATCTTTATAACCTTGAGTCAAATCAGCAGCCTCCACCCTGTGCCCCTAAGGAAAAGGCTATCCAGGACTTCCTTGAATCCCTAGCTTTACCATCTGTGGACCCTCAAACAGCCCTGGACTTAATGTCCCCATTTACACCTGATGAAGTCAGGGCGGCCATACTCAGTTTTCCCCCTGGGAAGAGCCCGGGCCCTGATGGATTGTCCCTCCCATATTATAGGAAGTTTTTAGTCACTCAGCTTCCCTTTTTGACGGATACCTATAACTCTCTCTTAACAGGTCAGCAATGGCCCAAACAATCCCAAGAGGCTCATATTTCCCTTATTCCGAAAGAGGGGAAAGATCCTCAAATTTGTGGTAGTTACAGACCTATTTCCCTTTTAAATATTGACCTTAAGATTTGGGCTAAACTCTTGGCGAAGAGACTTCAGAGAGTCCTTCCACAATGAATACACCATGAGCAGTCTGGTTTTGTCCCGGGGAGAGAGGGGAGAGATAACTCCCATAGGATTTTACAGGCTATTCACTTTGCAACCTCCTGTAAGCAAACCCTGGTGCTTCTTGGCATTGATGCCGAGAAGGCTTTTGACAGGGTCTGTTGGAGTTTCATGCGAAAGATGCTCGCTCGCTTCAGTATACCTCATGGGTTTATCGACGCGATTTTTACTATGTACTCACAGCCTTCTGCCAAGGTGAAGGTGAATGGGACTCTCTCTCTCCCCTTCGATATCAGAAATGGTACGCCCTTGTCCCCGACCCACTTCATCCTGGTGGTGGAAACCTTACTGCAAAGCATTCAGCAAGACAAGCGGATTCAGGGCCTCCAGATAGCTTCTGAATGCCTCCAGGCAACCACGTTTGCAGATGACCTCCTGTTCCTTGTCACAAATGCTGAAATGGGTCTCCCAGCCCTAACTCGTAGATTAGAACATTTCGGCTCCCTTAGCAACTTTAAAGTTAATTTTGGGAAATCAGAGATATTGAATATTACCTTACCACAGTCCGTGGTTTCTAGATTGAGACCCCTCACCCCCTTTGCATGGACTAAGGGACCACTGAAATATCTTGGTATCTCAGTCCCATCCAGGGTATCTGATCTGTATCCAGCTAACTACTCCCACCTCCTTGAGTCCATTAAAAAGTTACTAGAGGACTATGACATTCCTCTCCTTTCATGGATGGGTCACATTAACTTGCTTTACACTATGAATATGGTCCCCATTCTACTTCCCGCCAATTTCTTTAAGGAGGTTAGCTCCCTCTTCTCTAGATACATTTGGAAACGCAAAAGGCTGAGATTAGCTCACTTCCTTCTGGTGAGAGGTAAACACTATGGGGGTATGGGATTACCAGACATCCAGGCTTATTACAATGCAATCCAGCTAACCCGTTGGCTGGAGCTGGCCAATCCAAGTAGAAACGTAGTGGTTTCCCTCTTTATGAGAGCCTCCTTTGGTCTGAATTTCCTCCAAGACCTATGGCTTTGTGGGCAATTACCCAGGCGAGGTAGGGGGGCAAACCTATGCTGGTGGGACCGTCATAAGTTTGGGCACGATTCCAGACCACTCTAGCGCTGTTCCCATCTCGAGCCATGCCAGTATCTTTGATCCCAGAGGTTCTCTTGAAGCCAGGCCCAAGGGATCTCTGGGCCACGTTAGACAATAGGACTCTTTCATCTTTAGCACAGCATGACCAACCATTGACGGATCAACAGTGTAGGGACCTCACGGGACTTCCAAAACTCACCTTGCTCCACTCTAGACTTTTAGCTACCCTTTATTCACTTTTCAAGGCAAAACACTAGATTAAGGTGGAGTCCACGGATTTTGAAAAATTGCTTTTGGCACCCCTTCCGAAACTCAGAAAGATGTCCCATGTTTACCATACCTATGTCGTAAAACGAGAGCTCACGAGACTGGTTTTCCTACACTCTTGGGAGAAGGAGCTTGGTACCTCTCTGACAGATGACCAGGTTAAGACTGTCCTGTCCAACTCACATGGTTTTTCTAACTGTGTTAAAATCCAGGAGAACCACTACAAGTTATTGACTCGGTGGTACAAAACACCGGAGTGGTTGCATGCCTACAACCCGTCAGATATTGATCTATGCTGGCACTGTAACCAGGCTGCTGGCTCACTTTCTCATATATGGTGGTCATGCCCAGTCCTGGCCTTATATGGGATGTCGGTTGAGTCCACGATTCGGAAGATCTTCTCCTCTAGCTTTCAGATTTCGCTCACCCAGATTCCACTGTCTTTACCTGATGCTGCTTTTATACCCTCCAGGCAAGACTTAATCACACACCTGCTTGCAGCTGATAAGTTTTTGATTCCCCAGAAATGGTTGCAAACTGCGCCGCCAACTCATGCAGAGTGGGTCGCCCGGGTGAGTCAAATTTGCAGATTTGAGGAGCTCTCTAGTTGGGCCACAGGCTCCCGTAGCAAATTTCTCAAGACATGGTCCCTTTGGCTCAGGTTTACCGGTCAAGTATAGATTCTACCACCTTCTCTCCTGGAGTCCTGGAGGCTCCTTGGTGAGCTCTCGTTCCTGAACTCTTTGTCACTTTCCCTTTCAATTCTGTTTAACATATTAATACACTTATGTTATTTATTTTCTTTTTGCTATGGGTCTGGGGTTTGTAACTGCGTCTGTCTGCCGAGTGCAGTTGTCCCGGACATTTAGGACTCTGAGGTGCGGAGGCGACGGTTTACTGTTTTTCCATCTGCTGTTTATTGTATTATTGCTTATTGCTTTTTGTTATTTAACCTTGAGCTCTTGACGTTTATCTGTTCCACCTGTCCCTCTCCTCCCCCTCCCTCTTCCTCCCTAGCCCTTCCCAACTTTCCTTTACTTTCCCTCCCCCTTTCAAATTGAAAATTACGTACGGGTGGCTCTAATCCACGAGGCCGCATTTAGTCCGGCATTGTGTCATCTTTAAGCTTTTGATCACAAGTTGTTTACTTCTGTGTTTGTCACATATACGTTAAATAAAGATTTGATAAAAAAAAAAAAATGACATGGAGCAGGATAAGATGTGCTCTATCCTGCTCCCTGTCATCGGAGCCCCCATAGATAGGAATGTATCATTAAAATGCACTCAGATGACACTCGGATGTCAGTTTGAGTGTCTAACTGCATTCCACTGCAGACTTGGGGTTCATGGGGCCTAAAGAAAATTTTGAGCTTTGATGTAATAAAAAATAAAAATAGCAAAAAAAAACAGCAAAAACTATAGTAAACAATAACTCTGAATACCTCTGAAGAATACATAAAATATACATAAATATTGTAAGATGTAATATACTAAGGTATGAGCATTTAAATAAAAGCAGAATCATGACATGAAGAGCAAACACTAAACAGCTTGATTGTATATATTGACTAAACCAATGCTATCAGCACTACTGCAATACCTTTTGGCTTTAAGAGACACTTTCACATCTTAACCGGCTATATGTGAATACTATGGGTATGTTTTTTTTTGGTTATAATTGCTTAATCTTGTCATACTACTTCTGCCTTGTCTTTTTATGTACCTCTCTATCTGCACTTTTAGCACAATAGTGAGGATCAATTAAAGGGGTTATTGACTTTTTAAATTTACTGCATATTCTTAAGATGGGCTGTTAGAATCCCTGTAGATCAGCTTTCTCCTGAAGCATACAGCATTCTGCATTGTTTACATGCCAGGTGCTGCTGCTCACTCATTGTACTTTTAGTAGCTGTGGTTATGGGTACTGCAGAGCCGTCCCATAGAGCTGAGTGGGACACTACTACAGTATCCATAACTGCCATTAATTAAACTACAGTAAGTGAGCAGTGCAGCATGTCAGGAGCCCCACAGATCTAAAACTGTTGGCCTATTGTTAGGGTCTTGCCAGATGTAGCAATACCCTACACTATTGCAGCAGTCTGGGAGGAAGGACAGAGACAAGTGAGCCCTAATCTCACCCCAGGCACTGTCCCTTCCTATTGCCTCAGTTACCCTAAATGGTAAAAGGACAACCTGAAGACGAGCCCTATACTGAGTAAGTGACCACACAGAACGCAGACAGGACGCACAACAACAAAGGGAGGTCAGCTAGCCAAGGGGTCGGTAACAAACGAGCAATGCAGTACAAAATCACAATCCAAGAAAATAGTCACAAGGCAAGCCAAAGGTCAGAGAATCAGGTAACAAAGCAGCAAGAGATATAACAAAGAGAGCAGGCAAAGACAGTGCAAAAACCGGCGACCATATGAGGGCTGACAACCTGTTTATAGAAAGTCTGGGCAAGCCCCAGACTGGATTGGTAGACAGGCTGTCAATAACACAGGAGAGGCTGAGATTAACTATAAGCGGTCCAGAGAGAAATGCTCAGAACACGGGTGTGGCTGGAAATCCATTACATTGTCTAGGACCGTGTTCAGACTGAGCAACAAGAAACCTACACAAGGAACCAAACTGAACACGCCTCCTTCGCCGCAGCGTGCGAGCGGAGGGTGGCGCAGAGACCCGAACAGGCAGAGACGTTACACCTATCTTAAGTCATGAATTTTTAAAAACATTTTTTTTAAAAGTGGATAACCTCTTTAGAACTGTCTGACTGACCTAAAAGAGTTCAAGGGGCCCTGGATGCCTTCTTGAGAGTCTCAGGTTATGGTTTTTATCAGATTTTTGGTGTTCAGGCATTGATTCAGGGATTTATTCTTATAGTCAGATTGGAGACAAAAAGGAAATCTTCCACTAAAATGAGGAAATCTGGGTTTTACCTCAAGGGGTTGTTGCTTTCCTCTTCCAAAGTATTTTACTTTGATACCATGTATTGGAGGGGGAGGGGGGGTAAATTACCATGCTGCCACTTACAATATACTCAACTAAGCTACTAAATCTCGGAAGGTATATTTCATATACAGGAGACCTTTCGGGTATAATGCATTATTTTAGAATAATATAAGAAGGTTTCATTACATCTCACATATATGTTATTTACACTTATCTTTCAATGTTGAGGTGACCAACACAATATATTGCACAGCAGCACTAGTCTGGTGCAACAGAAGGAGGAGGGTTGGTGAGAACAATTTTTTGTTGGTCGGGCAGGTACTGAATGTGATGGAGAAAGCAAGTATAGTGGGGAAAAAAAGTATTTAGTCAGCCACCAATTGTGCAAGTTCTCCCACTTAAAAAGATGAGAGAGGCCTGTAATTGGCATCATAGGTAGACCTCAACTATGAGAGACAAAATGAGAAAACATATCTAGAAAATCACATTGTCTGATTTTTTAAGAATTTATTTGCAAATTATGGTGGAAAATAAGTATTTGGTCAATAACAAAAGTTCATCTCAATACTTTGTTATATATCCTTTGTTGGCAATGTCAGAGGTCAAACATTTTCTGTAAGTCTTCACAAGGTTGGCACACACTGTTCCTGGTGTGTTGGCCCATTCCTCCATGCAGATCTCCTCTAGAGCAGTGATGTTTTGGGGCTGTCGCTGGGCAACACAGACTTTCAACTCCCTCCAAAGGTTTTTTATGGGGTTGAGATCTGGAGACTGGCTAGGCCACTCCAGGACCTTGAAATGCTTCTTACGAAGCCACTCTTTCGTTGCCCTAGCGGTATCCTTGGGATCATTGTCATGCTGAAAGACCCAGCCATGTTTCATCTTCAATGCCCTTGCAGATGGAATTAGGTTTACACTCAAAATCTCATGATGCATGGCCCCATTGATTCTTTCATGTACACGGATCAGTCGTCCTGGTCCCTTTGCAGAGAAACAGCCCCAAAGCATGATGTTGCCACCCCCATGATTCACAGTAGATATGGTGTTCTTTGGATGAAACTCAGTATTCACTCTCCTCCAAACAAGACAAGTTGTGTTTCTACCAAACAGTTCTACTTTGGTTTCATCTGACCATATGACATTCTCCCAATACTCTTCTGGAACATCCAAATTCTCTCTAGCAAACTTCAGATGGGCCCGGATATGTACTGGCTTAAGCAGGGGGACACATCTGGCATTGCAGGATCTGAGTCCCTGTCGGCGTAGTGTGTTACTGACGGTAGCCTTTGTTACGTTAGTCCCAGCTTTCTGCAGGTCATTCACTAGGTCCCCTCGTGTGGTTCTGGGATTTTTGCTCACCGTTGTTGTGATCATTTTGACCCTACGGGGTGAGATCTTGCATGATGCCCCTGATCGAGGGAGATTATGTGGTCTTGTATGTCTTCCATTTTCTAATTATTGCTCCCACAGATGATTTCTTCACACCAAGCTGCTTGCCTATTGCAGATTCAGTCTTCCCAGGCTGGTTCAGGTCTACAATTTTGTTTCTGGTGTCCTTCCACAGCTCTTTAGTCTTCACCATAGTGGAGTTTGGAGTGTGACTGTTAGAGGTTGTGGACAGGTGCCTTTTATACTGATAACAATGTCAAACAGGTGCCATTACTACAGGTAATGAGTGGAGGACAGAGGAGCCTCTTAAAGAAGAAGTTACAGGACTGTGAGAGCCAGAAATCTTGATTGTTTGAAGGTGATAAAATATTTATTTTCCACCATAATTTGCAAATAAATTCTTAAAAAATTCAGACAATGTGATTTTCTGGATTTGTTTTCTCATTTTGTCTCTCATGGTTGAGGTCTACCTATGATGACAATTACAGGCCTCTCTCATCTTTTTAAGTGGGAGAACTTGCACAATTGGGGGCTGACTAAATACTTTTTTTTCCCCACTGTACATAGAGTAGTACTTTATACTACTGAGATCTAGTTTTCGATTTCAGTAAATGGAGTCCCATGTAGTAGTGAAAGGGTTAGTTTATCAGAGGTCCTACCTATATACCTTGGCACATAGAAGTGCTACGTTGTTTACCTCTGGTGCTGTGTGCATACTCAAGAGTTGTGTACGTGGTAAATTGTCTACTGCTGATGCTGTGTGTATACTTGAGAGTTGTGTGTAAGGACATGACTAAGATGTAGAGTATGCAGTGCAGTAGGGTGTGTGCTGCTTTATGGAGGAGGCAAGACTGTGCATTTACTGTGTCTGTAGTATAATTCTAGGCTGCACACTATCCCCCCAGCTTTAGGAAAGTCTGCACTCTGTGCAATGATGTATGCTATAGTGCGTGTTGCTGACTGGATGTATATTGGCACAGAATGATTCCTTAAGCAAAGGGTGCAAAATCTGACTTGTTTCCCATGGTCTCCTATATAGTCAGTTTTGCAAATACTTCAACAGATCCAGGTTCTGTATCAAGAGAACAACAGAGCTGTCATTCCAATCCTACTGTTCTAAGTACAGATAAACTCCTCCCTGTGCACCAGTTCTGTAAACTGACTTATTGTAATTTGACTGTCCCGCTGAAGACTCTTTATTGTGTTCACTGCTACAGAAGGAAAATATTTTGCATTTTAATTCTAATGGCATAGTACTGGCGTAATAAAAAAAAAAATGTTAGAAAATTGTTTTCCATGCATATTGAGTTAAAATATACCCCTGTCTGACACTGTGTCCTTATGAGAGTTTTCCCATGAACAACTCTTATCCCTTTTCCACAGGATAAGTGATAAGTGTCTGATATCTGAGAGTACAATCACTTGGGATAGCCAGTGACCATGAGAAGGGAGTCCCCAGTTCCTCTGAGTGAACAGAGTGGTAGTGCACCAGTGCAATGATGAATATCATCCTGGGCTGATGAATATAGCTGAATTTGTGGAAAACCCTTTAGAATGCTATTCATCAAATTCATCTAAAGCTTCAGATAATTTTTTTAGTGTTATTTACTATTAAGCATGGTACAATATTTATTATGAAGGTTCCAACCTCCTGCACTCAAAGACACACGTTTTATTGTTTTTACTTCATCTACTATCCAAGATTGGTTTGATTGATTCCTCTGAATTCTTACTAAGGCTGGGTTCACACTTGCGCATGTACTCCATTTGGGGTTTCCATCCCCGAACCCGTTTAAAAAATGCAGACAGAAAAGAGCTTCATGCAGTGCTTTTCTCTCCGCATTTTTTGCCTGTTTCGGGCGGAAACCCTACGGACCCCATTATAGTCTATGGGGACCGTGGGTTTCTGCGGGTAACCGCTTTTTTTTAAGCAGATTAGATTTCTGTTCAGGGGGTCGCCAAGCGGACCCCCCCCAAACAGAAACCCGAACACAGGTGTGAACCTAGCATAATACTCTTGAATCTAAAAATCCTTTTTGAATATCTGTTATTTGTTTGATATATTATTTGTTATATTATTTTTGTTTTACAAATAAACATATTGTGATTTAGAGATATTATATAGATAGTGGGGGGAATTTACTATTCCCTCAATGTCAGAAAACTTGCATAGATGGGAGCAGTTGCAGCATATTTTTAGCATACGGCTCCTTTTTGTGTCAAAGATGCAGTGGGCCAGGCCAGGGACACTGTGGCCTGACAGATTTATATATCTATGCCTCATTCCAGAAAACTGGCATCAGTTATACCTGAACTGTATGCCAGTACCTGATTGGTATAGACTAATTAAGAGGCAGATTCCACTTAATAATTCAGTCACATCTTGTGCCATCTGGGATTAAAGGAGTGTTCCAGGAGTTTTGAAGCTGTGTAGTGGTTCAACATCTAGAGTCCCTGTGGGTCAACTGGTTCAGGCGGCAAGTGCCGCATCCCCTTTACAGGCCCTCTGTCGTCATGTTCATTGGTCACATGTCATTATCGTAGCTCATTCCCATTCAAGCGAATAGGCTGAGCTAAAGTACCAAGCACAGTTGCTGCTCAAATGTATGGCACTATGGTTGGTACAGAAGAGCCTGCAGTGCTCACCAAAATACTGTAGCCTCTTCAAACAGCTGATTGGCCAGGGGCAGATCCCTGTTGATCTTTAATAGATTACTTATCCTAAGGATAGGTCTTCAATTAATAATTACCAGAAAACCCCTTTAAAATTGGCAAAACATCAGTCTTAATAAACTCCCCCATTATATATAATGTTTATGTTTATATGTATAGAATGTATATATGTTTGTGTGAAAAGATTCAATATAACTTGTAATTTATTTCTCTGTTCAGGGAATTACAACCTCCCTCTATCACTGTGCTTACAGAAATAGGTGTCAGTCACTGTTAGGACCTCCCACTGCACTCAAATACCCCTTTAAGTATAGAAAGATCAGATCAATGTATTAATAAATGACAGGTTATCCAGGTTATAATAAATCTTTTCCCACAAAATCTGCTCTGGTCTTCTTGCTCTATAATTTGATGCCTGCAGGTTAGCCTGCATTTTCAGTTACAGACTCCCTTTAAATGGTAATAGTAAAAATGCGTTCTTTCACTATGATAGAGATTAATAAATTAATATGACATAATGTTACTATTTTTGCAATGTTCAGGTAAATAAATAGTTTGATGGAAGTATTTTATAACAAATTTATGAGATTATGTATTTGTTGGATATTCCTGTATTTCACCATTTCTTAACCTTTTGGCCAAATGGTCCATGGTCAAAGAAATTTTAATCAAGTAGCCCTAAGGCTAGAACTAGTCATATAGTAATTGTGAATATCATTGTTCAACAAACAGCCTGCCACAGTGTACTGTGTTTCTATTAATATCTGATGATGTGTCTGTCTGTTGTTCAGTATGTTAATGCCTATTTGTAAGACAAACCATTTTAAAGAGGACCTTTAATGTTCTTGGAGATCGGAGGTATTATATACTGCTAGAAAGTAAAGTCAGCTTTACCGGAATATACCCGGGTGCCAGAGATATCAACGGCATTCGTTTTGGAACCAATATCCCTCCACTGTCAGAAGGGCAGGCCTTACAGCCTAGTGTCATGACAGGGCTGTGAGGAACACTCCTCTGACAGTACAAGGCTATGGAAGAGCATTGTTGGGGGTATATCTCTGGCACTTGGGCATATACCAGTAAAGCTAACAGTGTGCTGAATTCAGCTTTGTAGCGGTATATAATACCGTCAATCTCCGAGGACATGAAAGGTCCTCTTTAAGTTACAGTACTCCCCGTACACCAGAACAACCAGAACATTGTTACATATAATGAACCCATAAAATTTCCTGGCAGTATATTGTAGTTCCAGCTGCAGTGTCTCCAAAATATTACCAACCATAGCACCATGACACTTTGAGCGACAAGTCAGAAGCCACTAATAATGAATTTCTCAGCAGAGAAAGAAGTCTTGTCAGAGTATTGTATGGTACAATACATAACTTCTCTCATGATAGACTAAGAGGCACTATGTACTCTCCTTACCTGCGCCACTTATCGTTTAGGATGTCAGAATGTAGTCGTATTGCGACCTTTCTGAATGTAGCTCACTGTATTATTTGCTAAATTATCAAGATTACACCTGTTATAAAAGGTCTGTATACAGGGTCTGTGCTAACAATAAGGGTAGATAAATAACTTACATAGAAATCTTGTAATTTTAAGTTCTTAGTTTACAGGCCTTACTCCAGCTAACAGAATAATTGGGCTCCTTACCCATCACATATAATCACGATTCATCCTTCATTTTCTCAAGAGCAATTTAAGAAATAAACACTAAAATTTGATTGCTTGTAATGGGCAACAAGTCAACCATGCCTGTCCTCATAATTTAATTTATTCTTTTTTTTTTTTTTTCTTTTTTCTTAGGAGGATGCCCATCTTGGACACAATGATCATCTCTGCTCTCTTCTTAATATATTTTCTTCTTATTATATCATCCGTAAACTCAGCATCTGAATCATTACTTTTAGGATCATGTAAAGATTTGTGTTTGTGTGAAGAAAAAGATGGGTCTTTATTGATGAACTGTGAAGAAAAGGACATCACAACACTGTCAGAGATTGAGGCACCTCCATCTCAATACTTAGAAATGAATCTTTTGAACAATGGCTTATATAAACTGCACGTCAATGATTTTTCAGATTTCCATCACTTAATATCTTTACACCTTGGTTTTAATAGTATTGTGGAGATTGAACCCAGGGCTTTCAATGACCTTCGTATGCTTAAGAAATTGCATATTAATCATAACTCATTAGAAATACTACGAGAAAACACTTTTCAAGGACTAGAGAACTTAGAATTTCTTCAAGCAGACAACAATTTTATCACTACAATCGAAGCAAATACATTTAGCAAGCTTAACAGATTGAAAGTTCTGATCCTCAACGATAATGCTATTCATTTCTTACCTGCAAATATTTTTCGCTTTGTGCCCTTGACACACTTGGACCTAAGAGGAAATCACTTACAAAATCTTCCTTATGTGGGATTTTTAGAACACATTGGAAGAATTATTGAGCTTCAGTTGGAAGACAACAGATGGGTTTGCAACTGTGACTTATTGCAACTAAAGATATGGCTTGAGAATATGCCTCGGCAATCTACAATAGGTGATGTGGTCTGCTTCAGCCCTAGTGATTTGAAGGGTGTTATCCTTCGAAAACTGAAAAAAGAAATGTTCTGTGTCACAACACCTAGTAGTGATCTTGAAGAGCCTTCAGTACCCTTGTCTTTGTTAGGTACAGCATCAATAAACGATGGACGGCTACCAACTAAGGTAACTTCACTTCAAAAAAATCCAACCAAGGAAACATTTATTCTCACAAAAGCAACAACCATTCTTCCAAGTATATATTGCCCAATCCCATGTCATTGTTCTATTTACAGTATTTCTGGAACTTTGATTCACTGTCAGGAACGAAATATTGAAAGTATGTCTGATCTCGAACCTCCACCACTAAATCCAAGGAAGTTAATTTTAGCTGGAAACATTATCCATAGGATTTATAAATCAGATTTTACAGAATATGGCACCTTAGAAATGCTTCACCTTGGCAATAACCAGATTGAAATGATTCAAGAAGAATCCTTTCAAAATTTGACCAAGTTACAGAAATTGTATTTAAATGGAAATAATTTAAGAAATTTGAACTCTGGCACATTCACGGGATTGTTGAGCACTGAATACTTGTATTTGGAGTACAATGCCATCAATGATATTTCATCTGGAACATTTTCTGTAATGCCTAAACTCAAGGTGCTTTATTTAAATAACAACCTTCTAAAAACATTACCCGACCATGTATTTTCTGGAGTTCCATTAACAAAACTCAATCTTAAGTCTAACCAGTTTGCGAATATTCCTTTAAAGAATATTTTGGAGGATCTAACTTTGCTGACACAGATTGACTTACAAGAAAATCCTTGGGACTGTACATGTAATTTAACTGGTCTTCAGAAATGGATACAGATATATAAAATGGTTATTATAAGTGATGTTGTTTGTCAGTTGCCTAAAGAACTAGCCAAGATGGAGTTGAAAACCCTTGATAAAGAAGATCTATGTCCAGAAATAATAAATAACCAAGCATTGCCAACACAACTGAGTCTGAATAATTTTACACCAACAACTAGTAGCAAAGTTGATAACATATTGAAATCTCTTTCTGATTATATACCACTGTCTGTTTTAATACTTGGTCTTCTAATTATCTTAATCACTGCTGTGCTGTGCTCTGCTGGGATAATAGTTCTTGTGTTACACAGGAAACAACGATACAAAAAGAAACAGGAAAATGGACAGATAAGAGAAAGTAGCCCTGTTCATATCCAGTATAGTATGTATGGTCATAAAACAACACATCATATGACAGAAAGACCAGGTTCTGTTCTTTGTGAGCAAAGGCTATCAAATCCAATTGTTCAGGTTTATCAGACTCCCCCATTTACACCAAAACATGTAGAGCAAAGCCAGGAGGAAGACAATGAACTCAGTGACCCAAAGAAAATAACTAGTAGCCTCATAGAAAAGGAAAATAATTCACTGCAAGCTACTTCAAATATAAAGTTCACTGATCCATCAGCAGATTTTGTGTCTTTCCAGGATGCAAGCTATCTTTATAGAAACCTCATTGAAAAAGAAAGACAGATGCAACAGCTTGGCATTGCTGAGTATCTGAGAAAAAATATTGCTCATCTGCAACCCAATTTAGAAACCCGTTACCCTGGAACTCGTGAAGAGGTAAACTTAATGGAAACACTTATGTACTCAAGGCCAAGGAAAGTACTGGTAGAACAAACCAAAAACGAATATTTTGAGCTCAAAGCTAATCTCAATTCAGAACCTGACTACCTTGAAGTTCTGGAGCAACAGACATAACCTATTGATCTTTACAATGTAGAGCATTAGAATAGCAAGCTTGAACTGTTATGGTAAGATGAAGTGCCTCACTGAACTGTCTTAAGGATATTCATGTACAAACTCAGGGATATATGGATTTCTGGAGATGTATTTGAGTTTTAAGTACTGTATACTGTAAATTGTGTATATATTTTGTTGATACATTATGCACAAAATGTTATTTATAGTTTATAAACAGGAAACATAATTTGAAATAGTTAAAATTTGACCATTTTATTGACAAAAATCCTTTAGTGTTCAAATGAAAGAGAAATTGTAGAGCATCGTTATAAAAGCCCTGTTAAAATAACAGATTCAGTTTCTTTTCTTGCTACCATCTCCAAGATGAAGTTTAAGGTTAGGCTACATTAATAACTGTATCAGAGTCTCAGGAGTCTGCGTCGTTGTACGGAAAGTCCTGCACGCACAACTTTAGCATCTGCTGTTTTCAGTTTAAAAACAACGGAAACCCAACCCAAATCAAGACAAATCCTGAAAGGTTTGCCCATCTCTAGTCAGAACATTATTCCAACATAATCATACATTTCATCCTTTTTATTCTTTTACTGGTCCTAAGTGATGAGCATTGGGTTGCCTCATGTACAATTATTGTATCTGAAAATGTAAAAGCATATTCTGTAAATGAAGAAAGTTATATCAATATTTTTCAGTGATGTTTCTGCTATAAACACACAAACTCATATACACTACATAAACAAACACCTACAGTATCTAATGTCTAGTTTGACTTATATAATGCACTTGTGTGTGCTTGTTCATTTTGTATGTATGTATGTAAATATTTTATATATGTAAATACTTTCTTCATTGTAAACACTAACAATGGCTAAATTGTTAACATGAAAGCTTTTTGATTGTACAGTAATGTATTTCCATGTGTAAATACCATATCTTGTATTGATGTCATGTGTTTCCAGAAAATATAAGTAAGTTCATGTTATTCAGTAGTCTTATAGGCGTAAATACTCATCCACTACTTTAAGATGTCACAAAAACTTTTTGAAATGAATTGCAGTGTAATGCACTAAAGCTTTATTTTACAGCAAAATTTAAACAGGTTACTTGTAAACTATTTATTGTCTGTTTTATACATTTTCTCACAAATATATACTGTATTTGAGTGCCTTTACAAAACTACAAATAAATAAGTTCCATAGAATAAAATAATTATTTATCTTCTTTATATTTTACTTGTTATTAACAAAATAAACTGATAGTTTATCAAAATAGTTTCAGATTAATAGATCATGTGGTAAGATCAAAATCACACATACAGTGTTATGAGCCAATGCCTAGAGTAGATGGTAAGAGAAAGAAAAATATATTGGAAAGACTGAAACTTATGCTCTTGTTTATATACACTTAAACCTGCTATACAAACTGCCACAAAAAGAGTATGTGAGATTACAGCCTAAAAGGGAGTTTATAAAAAGTATATTGTGGCACAGTTTACAGTCTGATGTCTACTGATGAATACATAGAGAAAGCTCAATGCCAAGCTCACATACAGCATCACATATCAGCCCACTGGAGGCACATTAAAGAGGTTTTCCGGATTTAACAAATTGATGACCTATCCTATGGGATCAGTCATCAATATCAAATTGGTGGGGATCCAACACCCAGCACCATCATCTATCAGCTGTTCTCAGTAGCTGATACACAGAGGATGGAGCAGGAATCGGACAGCTCTGTCACTGTATAGTAGTGAGACCAGGTTACTGCAAATCAACTCCCAATCACCTGAATGGGAGCTAAGCTGCAATCTTGGTTCATCCCTTACACAGAAAGCAGAGCTTTCTGTTTTCTGCTCTATTCATCATTTATGAGAGAATTGAGAACAGCTGATCTGCGGTGGTCCCAGGTGTCAGACCCCTAACAATTTGATATTGATGAGCAATCCATAGGATAGGTCATCAATATTTTGAGCCCAGAAAACCCCTTTAAACCACCATTCTTGCCTACTAATATTCTCCTATCTTTACTACATGGTGAGATGACCAGAAAGAATGGTCCTAATACAGGCATGCTGGATTACTGATGTTTTTCTGGTTGCTGCAAAAAGTCAGGATGAGTCTTGTGTAAATATCTGCACTAGAGCTAGCACTCATGACTACATTCCTCTGAGACTAGGAAGAGATGAGACCAACGCAAGAAACCAAGTCTTTCTACCCTTATACTTCTCCATCTGCTAAAGAGGCCAGCATGTAAATGCATCACAATGGCTGTTATTGCCACTACTGCACAGAAGCACAGTAGTTCAACAGAGAATGGGAGCTGTACATAGGTGAGGGAAGGAGAAAGGGACTGATGTGTATAGATGTAACAGCAGGTGGAAATGGGCTGTAAGTTTGTAAAAAAACAAACAGAATAAAAAGAAATGCAGTGAACATGGTGAAACAATTGTCAAATGTAATGTAGAAACTTACAAGTTTTTTGGTGTGATTATGCTGAGCTGTCTTTCGTTCTGTCTATCTGCCATGTTTAACTGCAGCTTAAACACACTTGTATTGGCTTAAAGACAGACCTCTATGTTTGTGTCACAATAACATTACATTTTGGGCTTTCCAGAGGAGATCATTCCACTACAATTGGTTAACTACCTGCAGTTGATATTTATGTATAATTCCTCTGACTTTAGAATTTATTGTGCACACCAGATAACTGAAGCAAAATCTGCTCCAAAAATGCGTGAACAGACTTCCTTGCACGAGTGCATTTTTATCATGTCAGTGAATGCCTTTCTCAAGAAACTAAGAAGAACACACTTCCAGATCCACACTCTTCCATACAGATGTTTCCTGACTTAAAAGCAGCAACTCAACAAGCCTGCAGATCCCTGATGCCTATAGCCAAAGCTCTTCAAGAAAGGGAAATCAAAAGCATAGGGAGCTTCCCCACAAAATGGAGTGAACTACACTGCATCTAGAGTAGAAAAAGCAGCCAAAACTGTTCCGAAGGTAGAATATCCAGAATCACCCATAAGACTCTTAATCATCTACCTCAACACCAAACAAAGTACAAGATCAATGGACGGTGGTTGAGAAAAAAGGGAAAGACTTATGAGCATCTTATGGCTTACTCAAATACACAAATTAATACAAAAGACTATTCACAAGTGGGCTCTTTAGCTGCCTCAATAGATACACATTCTAGTTGCACTTAGTGCTTCCTGCTACAGTATGCCTATTGCCTTTATGTTTTGCACGTATTAGGTTTATTTCTGTTATATGTTTGTGTCTGTTGTTATGACTTCTGTACACAACTGGAGCCCCCCTCCTGAATTACCATGTCTATGGTCTACACACTTAACCTACACACTAAATACATTAGGGCTAAAAAGCCCATAAAAACAAAATTGTATTTATATAAATTTGGAAAGAACTTGCTTTTTGCACAAGAGACCCATTTCCTCAAAGAGTGAGAAAAAAAATGGCTACATCACAGCTTTCCCATGTGTATTTATTCTCTGTGTCAGGAAAGAGGAGTCCTGGTTGCTATAAAAAAGATACTACGACCTTCAACCCCATCTGTTCTATTTGCCACATACAAAAAAGACATATGTTCTACTTCTTTATGAACTTAATAGCATGAAATTCACCTTAGTCAATATTCACAAACACCTAGGAAAATGATTTCCTGGCTAAAACACTCTTCAAAATTATGGAAGTAACAGAGGAAAAAAACATTAATCGGAAAACTCTTCTATCTCATCCACATGTTCATCCACACTACATGGCCTCATTATTAAGACTGGATCAACCTGGTTCTTCTACTCTACACAATACATATTACAGAATAGATATGTTTCTTTACAAACAGACAAAACAGATAAAAACATCAAAATTGGGATAATCACCCTGTCAAATCATGTTCCTATTTCTATTGAGGTCCCATAACAATTTAGAAAATCTTCAGCACACCTATTGCACTCAAACGAGCATACCACAAACCACTGAAGGCACCCTAGAAAAATCAATAATGATCTTAAGGAGTATCTTTAACTTCCATGCCTTACCTAATAGTAATCATATTTCAGTATGGAATAAGGCATTCATACGGGACATATTCATACAAGCAGCAGACAAATTAAAACAAAACCAAAAGAAACAAAAGCATATAAATTTTCCACATGACTAATTAACAAAATGAGGAAAAAAACGTAAATGAAACATTAACCTTACCCAACAACATCCTAAGGACAGGTCATCAATACCATTTGCCCAGAAAACACCTTGAACTCTACAAATGAAGAAAGAACCTATACGAATTTTGACAGCTTGAAAAGCCAGATTAAGTATGCTTTCTGAATTCTCTAAACTTACCTTCACTACCCCTAAACACAAAAACAAAAGCTACCTATTTACTCCATCTTAAATCCTTAAAGCCATCAAGTAACTCAAACTAGGCAGGTTTTCTGAACTTAATGTACTGTAATGTACTGAAAAAACATTGTAGGGGAGCTAGTCCCACATTTGATGTTGGTGTTCAACACTGTAGATTATTCTCATCAGAGATGTTCTTAGCCAAAACATATTCTTTGTTTAAACATGGTAAGGATCCTACCACTCCAGGAAAATTTAGACCTAATTCAAGATCAAGACCTACATCAAGATACACTATATGGATAGAATTATTGGGACACACCTCTTAATCATTGAATTCAGGTTTTTCATTCAGTTCCTGCACCACAGGTGTATAAATGATACACCTAACCATGCAATTTTACTTTAGAAACATTTGGCAAAGGGTTGACCTAAAGATTTCAATGAATTCAAGCCTGGTAATATAATAGAATAGAATTGAATGCTAGAATAGAATAGAATTCTAGCATTGCAACAGGTCAGTTTATGAAATTTCTTCCATCCTAGATATTCCATGATCAATTGTAAGTGTTTTTATTGAAAAATGACTGTTAAGGAACCATAGCAACTTGGCTGACTCAAGAACTGTACAGTTCTTAAACCTTCTCTGGCATTAACATCAGCACAAACCGTATGCTGGAATCTTAATGGCATGGATTTCCATGATCAAGCCTTACATCACCAAGCACAGCAGTGTCAGATAGAGTAGTATAAAGCAAACTGACAATGGACTCCGTGAAGCAGTGGAAATGTGTTCTGTGAAGTGATGAATCATGCTTCTGTATCAGGCAGTCTGATGGACAAGCCTAGATTTGGTGAGTGCCAGGAGAACCTACCTACCCATTAGCATTGTGTCAACTGTAAAGTATGGTTGCAGAGCAGTAATGCTATGAGGCTGTTTTTGAGGCCTAGGTTCCTTAGTACCAGTTTAGGGAAATCTAAATACTGCAGCATATCAAGATTACAGGTGAAGAAATGGTTTATAATGAGCCAGGTTTGTTACAGATTTTTCAAAAGAGCCAGACCCTTTTATCCTACCTCAGTATTTGGTCTCACAATGTTCTTCTGCATGAATGGACTAAAATCCACAGTCACTCCAAAATCTTGTAGAAAGTCATTCCAGAAGAGTGAAAGCTGTTTAGCTGCAAAGGAAACAAGGTCAACTCCATATTAACACCCACATTTTAAAATGGGATGTCATAATCCCATACTTTTAGTTTCAATAGTTTTTATTCAAGTTTTCCAAGAATAAAGGTAAAATACAGTATTGACATATGTCGCGATGTACATTGGTATGCATTATAGTATAGTATACAAAATAACATATTACTTTCTTTTCCAAAATACATCTGTAAGTCATACATCAATAAGACAGATATGCAACGTACTAACATAGTAAACCTTAACTATAACAATAACTTTCAGGCACAATCCGCAGGCTATCTTGAATCATTCCTAGAACATGTTCCTCAGTATCAACCTTCCCTTGGTTGTAAGGCCTCTATTAGTGTGTAGACACCAAAACTCAGATTTGTCATTTCTGAATTATCTCCCTCTTCTGCCTCCTCTACCCCGAGGTTGGCCGGTTTGACAGATTTGACTGGTTTGACCCCCCCCCCCCGCCCATTTATTGCAGTCATTGCATCAGTGCATCCCCCCTCCCGGACTTCCTGCGACCCCCCCGGTTCTCTTTCAGAATGAAACGAGAGTAAATCCACGCTTCCCAGATTTTCTCAAAGCTGTGGAAAGAGTTGTTTCCAAGGGCGATTATTCTTTCATAAGTGTATGTGCTATTTATGGCTGTTAACAGATCCGACGTGAGTGGAGGAGCTACTGTCCTCCATCTTTGCACTAACATCAATTTGGCTATAGTCAGAATTTTGCAGATAAGTTTTTTGTATGCCTTTAGTGCACTGGGAATTCCGATTATCAGGATAGCCATGCTAGCGGTGTATGGGAGTCGGAAATCGAATAGCTCCGATAGCATCCCAAAGACCCCGTCCCAGTATCCTTGAATTATGGGGCAATTCCCCAAAATATGGATAAGGGATCCTCTACCCCCACATCCCCTCCAACAGTTTCCTGATTCAGAGGGATAGGCTAACTGTAGCATAGTCGGGGTCCTATACCATCGTAATACTATTTTCATGGCCGTCTCAATGTGCGTACTACACTTTAAGGATAGATGGATCAGCCTAATTGCTTGCTGCCATTCCTCAAGGGTGATGACTATCCCCAAATCTCTCTCCCAATAACGGAATGGGGTAGATCTAGTGAAGGTCGATATTTCGTCCATTTTGTCATACAGAAAACGCAATCCTCTCACCTTGGTAGAAAGCCAAGTGAAAAGGGCGCCACTGTGGGGCAAAAGCGTCACGGGATGCTTAGACACGAAGTGCCATATTTGAAAATATTTAAGGAAATCGCCTATAGGGAGCCCATATTTCTGTCTAAGGTCTGCAAACAATATAGGTTGTTTAGTGTCAGAATATAATTGAGAAATCTGTGTGATCCCCCTCGACTCCCAATCCGAAATTCTCAAGTGGTCGACTACCCATGACATTAGTGACAAAGGCATCTCAGAAATATGAAAGTGTTTCATAGGGTTAGCTTTCCCATGCATTATCTTCCATGCCGCCAATGAGGCAACCATGACCGGGGAGAAGGATCTAGGAGCTAAAATGTTCCAAAAGGGTAACCAAAGCGCATCTTCCAGTTTTAACGGAGCGATAAACGCCTGTTCTATGTGCAACCATGGAACCAAGGTGTCCATTGATTTCCACCTAGCGCACTGAGTGACCAGCGAGGCTATATAGTAGTTTCTTATCAACGGAACTCCCAGCCCTCCTGCCTCCTTTTGTTTGAATAGGCAGCTTTTGTTGATTCTGGGTCTCTTCCCATTCCATATAAATTTTGATATCACCCTTTGTGTTGTTTCAAAAAAGGAAACGGGAATGGGTATCGGGAGCGTGCGAAACAAATATAAAAGCCTAGGTAGTAGTAACATTTTAAAGGCCGCTACTCGGCCTATCCAGGAGGTATCTGTTTTTGACATTCGCTCCGTCTCTTCTTGTAGTAGTTTTAACATTGGTATGTAGTTACTTCTATAAAGGGTCCCTGGGGACGTTGTCATCTGTGTCCCCAGGTATTGGACATTGTCCTCCCTCCAGCCTCCAGTCAAAATCATAATTCGACTTCATTTGATGAAGCAAAGAAGGAGGGACATTCAAAGGTAGCGCCTGTGATTTGGCCATATTCAATTTGTAAAACGATAGTTGCCCAAACTTAGTAATAATATCCATTAGGCGGGGGGACAGAAGTTTGTGGCTTAGACAGGGTGAGAATAATATCATCAGCGTAGAGCGATATAAGATGAGTTTTATTCCGTATATCAATGCCCCCTATGTTGGTATCTAGTCTGAGCGTTTGGGCCAATTGTTCCATGGAAAGAACAAATATCAGGGGCGACAGGGGGCATCCCTGTCTGGTCCGATTTGTTATCAGAAAAGGGTCCGATACTACGCCATTCGTGAACACTCTCGCAGAGGGTGCGGAGTATAACGCCTCTATCGCCTTCAAAATAGCTCCAGAGAACCCCATATTTCTGAGCACCGAGAAGGCATACGACCAGCAAATGCGATCAAACGCCTTCTCAGCGTCCAACGCAAGGATCACCGCCTCTACTTTCCTACCGTCAATATAATGCATGAGGTTCAAAATGCGTCTGGTATTGTCATAAGATTGCCTCCCCTTGACAAATCCCATCTGATCATTATTTATCAAGCTCGGGAGACAGGCTGCTAATCTGCTTGCTAGTAATTTGGCATAGATTTTCAGGTCGGAGTTTAGCAAAGAGATAGGTCGGAAGTTTTGGGGCTCAGTGGTCGGTTTTCCCGGCTTTGGTAGCGTAACCACCAAAGCCTCTTGGTTCTCTTTTGGGATGGTACCGGAATCCATCGCGGCCGCCAAAAAGGACAGCAGCGGGTCTTTCAGGATTGGGAAAAATTGTTTGTAGTATTCATTGGTAAGGCCATCAGGGCCCGGAGACTTGTGAGATGGCAGTGATTTGATAACTGACAACAACTCCTCTGAAGTAATGGGTGTGTTCAAAGAGTCCAGTTGTGACTCGGTGAGCTTGGGTAATTGGGCAGCTACAAGAAAGCATTCAATGTCACAGCTCGTTGGGGGAGCAACCGCTGTGTCTTCCACGATATTGTAAAGGCCTTCGTAAAATGACCGAAAGGCATCAGCTATGCCTCTAGGGTCATATATTTTATAAGTGCCATCTTTACTGTGAAGGAATTGAATTCTAGATTTCGCATGTTTTTGTTTGAGTTTGGAGGCTAGGAGTTTGCTTGCTTTATTGGACTGAGAATAATATGTAGCTTTGGTCCTTTTTAGATTTTTCTCATATTTATGCAATAAACAAGCTGTCAGTTGGTGGCGTAATGTCATCAATTTTGCTGCATTGGATGGAGAGGGAGACTTTTTATTGCTATTGTCGATGGATTTAATTTGGTGGAGCAATCTATCTATCTCTGCCAGTCTATTTTTCTTTTCTATATGCCCCAAGCGAATGAACGTTCCTCTAATAAAGGCCTTATGAGAATTCCACAGGACATGAGGGCCAGGGGCAGAGGGGGCATTAATCATAAAGAATTCCGTCAGATCATTCTCCAAAGTTGCTTTTAATTTCGGTTGTGACATTAAGAATTCGTTGCACCGCCATACAAACGCTTTTGGGCATTCATATTTTTCCGCTAGGGTTAAGGTGATTGCTGCATGATCTGACCAGGTGATTACTGAGATATCAGATTGCAAAATCATAGGGAGGCTGGATTGCTCAAGTAAAAATAGATCTATCCGTGAATAACTATTATGTGCAGAAGAAAAGTAAGTATAATCTCTCTCAGTATTGTGGAGGATACGCCAGGCGTCAAACAATTCATGGCGCCATAGCGCTTGCGAGAGAGAAGGGCGGCGTGTCGACACACCAGAAGTTGTGTCTACCATCGGGTCCGGAGCCATATTAAAGTCTCCCATCAATACTACACATCCCTGCTTCCTCTTTGCTACCGCCTTTGCCAGTCTACCTAAGAATGCCACTTGTTTCCTGTTGGGGGCATAGGCTGATACCAGCGTATAGGTAATATTATTGAGAATGCAAATTAGTATTATAAATCGTCCCCCCGGGTCTGCGTATTGTGACAGTAGTTGGAACGCTACCGAGTCCCTAATTCCAATCAATACCCCTCTACGTTTTGAGGAATAGTGAGCATGGAATACATTTGGGTACGCTGGGTGTTGAAGGCAAAAGGTGTCTGCCTTCAAAAGGTGGGTCTCCTGCACTGCAAGAATGTCACAGCCTTGATCTCGTGCCTCGCGCCATAAATTGGCCCTTTTTTGAGGAGAGTTCAACCCTCTGACATTCATAGACATAATTTTAAGCCCCATAGTACACAGTCAGAAATGCATTAAGAGTCTTACCACACTTGCCCATACCAAAGGATGTCCCTGTTTTCAGGAGGCGAGGATGTCTCCACCATTTGTATTCATTTCGCCCAGTGTGCCAGAACCAGAACCAGAAAGGAAACAAACCATATAAACTATAGAACCGATGGGCAACCCATCTTAGCTGCAACAAAAGAAAAAAAAAGAAGAAGAAAGACAAACAAAGTACAGCGGACCAGCAGCTGTCGTGATCTTGGGGGGATAAGTTCAACAACCGTGAACATATGGAATCCAAGATAGGTGAGTCTCTAGCTTTGTAGTCCTCTTTGTGGACGTCTTTGGGTTTTCGCTTGGCGCCACCCATCCGATATTGGACCGTGTGGGTTGTGGAGTGGAGGATCAACCATCGGAATATTCCATGCACTTAATTTTTTCCCTTCCTCCAGTGTCTTGATAACATGTACCAAATTATTGCGGGAGATGATCACCCGGACCGGGAATCCCCATTTGTATAAAATGTGATGCTGGCGTAATGCTGCGGTAAGAGGGATGAATTGTCGCCGGATTTGTAATGTCGTGGCTGAGAGATCTGAATAAATAGAAATCTTGTGATATGGATCAGGTAGTCGGTCCATCTTCCGTGAGGTCATCAAAACCAGCTCTTTAGTACGGTAAAAATGGATTTTTGCCAGAACATCCCTGGGTACTGTTTCATCTAAATGCGAGGGTCTCGGAACTCTGTGAGCTCTATCAATAGTTAAGTCCATTTTCGTGAGATTCGGTAATAGCGATCTTATCATATCTTGGAGAAAAACAGTTAAATCTTTTGGAGGTACTGATTCTGGGATCCCTCTAAATTTTAAGTTATTTCTTCTGGAACGGTCTTCTAAGTTCATCTTAGCTTTAAGAAAGGTCACATCCCTTTCCACGTCGTAGTGCGCATCTATAAGCACATTATGTGATGCAGCAAATTCCGCCATTTTAGCTTCAACATGTACCGTACGACTTTTTATCTCTTGAAGATCTTTATATAGCGGTTTCACCATTAGGGACATATCTGTCTTTAATAACTTACAAAAGGCCATAAGCATATTTTTCATAGAAGCCTCAGTTAACAAACTTTCCGTCGCCGGGATATCTGCAAAGAAATCAATACCTGGGGGTGTATGGGGTATAGTGTCACTCACCTCCTCTCCTTGCAGACCAGCGCTCTGAAACTTGGGCTTTTGCCTTACCGGACTCGCGGTGGGCGATTGCTGCGTTCCCAGGCTTGCTGCAGTTATAGGCCCTGCGGCGCCATTTTGTGTAGGCCCGGAATCTGCTCCCGTTCCGGCCCGCCAGGAGGGAGATCCATGTGATCCGGAGTCCGCCTGCTCCATCAGCTGATGCAGAGATGGGGCCGACAGCACTCTCCTCTGCGCGGAAAGTGAAAGCGCATCCTCCGGAGGATCTCCAGAAGGAGTCGAGGCTCCGGAGGTCGCTTCAGTGCGCGGGCCGTCGCCATCTTGCTCCTCTCCTCCTCCGTGAGAGAAGAAGAAGTCTAAGAGTTTCTGCAGCTTCACCACCGATTTGCGCTTCCTAGGCATCTTCCCAGGTAAGTTCCCGTTCCTGGGGTAGCTTTAGAGTTTCACTCCACAGGCTGGTCGCTGTTTAAATGTCGCTTGCTGAGACTCAGGCTGGGAGCTCAGAAACTATGCGACCATGTCGTATCGCGGCTAGGCTCCGCCCCCCATAATCCCATACTTTTGAGCATATAGTGCATATGCCAAAATTATAACAGACAGGCTCATCTATGCCCCACCAAACTGGTTCATTGTAATCAAGTCAAATTGGTGTCTGGCGGGCAGTGGCCAGATCATCTTTAATTTACTTCAATATGTCGAGATTCACAAAATGCCTTCTCTGCTCTGGACACTAGAGTTACCTAGAAGAGATCTTTAAAAAAATTCTGCCCTTGACATTGGCATAAATTCAGTAATAATGACTGCACTTATACTGACTCCAGAGTAAAATAGATGGAGGCCCAGGGGAGGTGTAAAAAGTAAAAAAAAAAAAATATTTAAACTCACCTTCCATTACCTGTCCGGGGCTTCCTCGAAGCACCTGGCACCTTCCTTGTGACATCCGCCACACTTCTGTGACATCATCGACCCGGGAGTTGGAACTGAGGCCTGTGATTGGGTCACCAGTGGTCACATGGGCATGCCAATTGTCATGACGCTCGGCGTGCCCAGGCCAATGATGTCACAGTAGAGCGCTGGATGCCCCTGGGCCTCTACCTATGATACTCTGAGGTCTGAAGAGGCCCTAAAGTATAATGTGGCAGCCATTTTAGTTCGCCTGATACAAATCTTTATTTGTTTGATTTCATAAAAAAGCGAACAATTTGGAACATTCGGGATAAACTCGGCTCGTTTCGAGCTGATTCGCTTATCTCTAATTATCACCAACTGTTTCTTCTACTGCTCCTACTCCTCCTCTTCCATGACAAAGTCATTTATCCTTTAGGGAATATGCACCCAGTCTATTAGTGGTCACTTCTACTCCTCTGTATTAAGGTTATTATAGTAGAGGAACTGGGATTCCTAGACTAAAAGAGAAGGAGGATGTCTCTCCTTTGGATTCAGAGGGGGCCCTTGATATGTCACAGGCACAGCCATGTGAGGAGGTTGACCCTTGTTTCTTCCAAGATGATAATGACGACGCTGGCCAGCCATAGGAAGCCCCTTGATCCATGCACACACTTGCAAGCATGGCAAGCTTTATACTTTACTTCTTACACAGCAACAAGCCTATTATTAGCTTCAAGCAGAGGGATGAGTACTGGACGATAGTGCTCTTAGACCCTTGCTACAAAGGCAAAATGGGGGAAACTGGAAAATTATTAGCATAGGTTGTATACCCAGTCTGCTGCAGCTTTTAGGGAGATACCTGCAAGTGCTAGTCGCACACATGACCAGGTAGCCTCTTTCCACTCCCAGTCCATCTCAGTCAGAGCTCCACCTCCTCTGCTATTGCCACAGCTACAAATATCAGAAGTAAAAGCAGCAGTATCAGCAGCCAGTACCGTATTTGGAACATGATGAACCACAATTTTTTCAATTTGTATGTAGAGTGCTCCTACATTCCAGCAGATAACTGTGCTTTTGTCAAAATGAATCAGACATGTTGCATGAGGATTTTTACACACTTCCAGTTGATGCATTTGAATAGAGCTGCCACTGTCTCCCTGTATCTTGCTTGTTTATTTTCAAGTCCTAAACAGCCATCTCTTGTGACCTGGCCCATCACATTATTCCATACTGTGCTGTCACTCATATTGCTACAGCTACCCCCAATGCCACCACTCAGCTAGACATGTCCGGAGGCCTGGTCTATCATATTTTTCCATACCGTACTGCCATTCATGTTGCCACAGCTACCACCACAGCCACCACCACAGCTGGGTCCATCACATTCTACTATCCCACAGTTTTAGTGCCCCAGTGTTGACATTAAAAAAACACTAAACGGGAATTATAACATATACTTTACCATTCTAAATATATATATAACTATCAAAACGCCTAAAAAAACAAGTTACAATTTTATCTTTATTAAATATCTTAAAAATACTTAAACATATATTCACCAATATAGAATCTCTCTTGTTAGCAGTATGTCAGCAGAGATCTCTATTTGGTCCCCACAGTATATATTAACTTATTGACTTTACCAACTAGTCAAGGCTGTCAAGACTATCACACCATCACTACTAAGTCACTGATTTAATTTATTGTCTTTTCCCTATGTGTTTCTACAGGCTTTATTAACCCTGTGTCCACAGGGGATTAAATTCCTAAGACGTTTGCACTTAGAATGTGACAGTGAGTGGGCATTGTTATGTGACCCAGCTATATTGTGAGAGGCAGAAGACAATGAATGACTGCCATATATAGTTGGTAGAATCAATAGCTAATATACTGTGGGGACTGAATAAAGGTCTTTGCTTACACACTGCAAACAAGAGAGATCCTATATTGGTGAACATAAGGTTGACTTATAATGCCATCCTATGGCTGTTTCTTGACTATATTAATGGTAGCCTGATGGAGTGAGATGGTAGGAGTCTGTGCTACAAGAGCAGTGCTCCAGGGAGCTGAAGGCCTGCTGCCAGTGCACCAACTGTAAGGCTGAGGCCCCATTTTGCGGAAATGTAGATTTTTTTTTGTTGCAGATTCTTCATTTTTTGAGCCAAAGCCAGGAGTGGATTGAGCAGAAGGGAAAAGTATAAGAACTTCCTATATACAGTCATGGCCGTAATTGTTAGCAACCCTGAAATTTTTCCAGAAAATGAAGTATTTCTCCCAGAAAATTATTACAATTACACGTGTTTTTATACACATGTTTATTTCCTTTGTGGGTATTGGAACCACACAAAAAAAACAGAGAAAAAAAAAAGGCAAATTGGACATACTTTCACACAAAACTCCAAAAATGGGTCGGACACCTTTTCAAAATTGTGGGTAAATAACTTTGTTTCAAGCTTGTGATGTTCGTTCAAACTCACCTGTGGCAAGTGTCAGGTGGGGGCAATATAAAAATCACACCTGAAACCAGAAAAAAGGGAGAGAAGTTGACTCAATCTTTGCATTGTGTGCGCCACACTAAGCATGGAGAACAGAAAGAGTAGAAGAGAACTGTCTGAGAAATTGAGAACCAAAATTGTGAAAAAATATCAACAATCTCAAAGTCCATCTCCAGAGATCTTGATGTTCTTTTGTCCAACAACGCAACGCTTTGTGTGCAACATAATCAAGAAGTTTACAACCCATGGCACTGTAGCTATTCTCCCTGAACGTGGACGGAAGAGAAAAAATTGCTGAAAGGTTGCAACGGAGGATAGTCCAGATGGTGGATAAGCAGCCCCAATTAAGTTCCAAAGAAATTCAAGCTGTCCTGCAGGCTCAGGGTGCACCAATGTCAGTGCTAACTAGCCAGCAACATTTGAATGAAATGAAACATTATGGCAGGAGGACCCCACCCCACTTTTGCCTTGCAAAAGTATTCATACCCCTTGAACTTTTTCTCATTTTGTCACCATGCAACCACAAACTTAAATGTATTTTATTGAGATTTTAAGTGATAGACCAACACAAAGTAGCAGATAATTGGGAAGTGGAATGAAAATGATACATCATTTTCAAAATTTAATCAAATAAAAATGTGAAAAGTTTGAAGTGCAAAAGTATTCAGCCACCCTATACCAATACTTTGTAGAGCCACCTTTCGCTGCAACACAGCTGCAAGTCTTTTGGGGTATGCGCTTCTAGAGACTGAGATTTTTGTGCATTCTTCTTTGCAAAATAGCTCAAGCTCAGCCAGATTGGATGGAGAGTGCCTGTGAACAGCAATTTTCATGTCTTGCCACAGATACTCTATGGGATTTAGGTCTGGACATGGTTTTCAAAATTTTAATCAAATAAAAATCTGAAAAGTGTGACTTGCAAAAGTATTCAGCTCTCCTACAGTATATCAATATTTTGTAGAACCACCTTTTGCTGCAATTACAGCTGCAAGTCTTTTGGGGTATGTCTCTACCAGCTTTGCACATCTAGAGACTGAGATTTTTGCCCATTCTTCATTGCAAAATAGCTCAAGCTCAGCCAGATTGGATGGAGAGTGTCTGTGAATTCTAGGCCATTCTAAGTCATGAATATTATTTGATCTAAACCATTCCACTGTAGCTCTGGCTGTATGTCTTGCTGGAAGCTGAATCTCCTTCCCAGTCTCAAGTTTTTTGCAGCCTCCACAAGGTTTTCTTCCAGGATTGCCCTTTATTTAGCTCCATCCATCTTCCCATCAACTTTGACCAGCTTCCCTGTCCCTGCTGAAGAAAAGCACCCCCACAGCATGCTGCCACCACCATGTTTCACAGTGGGGATGGTGTGTTCAGGGTGATGAGCAGTGTTACTTTTCTGCCACACATAAAACTTTGCATTTAGGCCAAAGGTTCAACTTTGGTCTCATCTGAACAGAGCACCTTCTTCCACATGTTTGCTGCGTCCCCTATATGGCTGTGGCAAACTGCAAACTGCACTTTTTATGTCTTTCTTTCAGCAATGGTTTTCCTCTTGCCACTATTCAATAAACACCAGATTTGTGGAGTGCATGACTTATAGTTGTCCTGTGGACAGATTCTCCCACCTGAGCTGTGGATTACTGCAGCTCCTCCAGAGTGACCATGGGCCTCTTGGCTGCTTCTCTGACCAGTGCTCTCCTTGCTCGATATGTTAGTTTAGGTGGACTGCCATGTCTTGGTAGGTTTGCAGTTGTAGAATATTTTTTCCATTTTAGGATGATGCATTGAACAGTGCTCCTTGGGATAGTCAAAGCTTGGGATATGCTTTTATAACCTAACCCTGCTATAAACTTCTCCAGAACTTTATCTCTGACCTGTCTGGTGAGTTTCTTGGTCTTCATGATGCTGTTTGTTCACTAGTGTTCTCTAACAAACCACCAAGGCCTTCACAGAACAGGTGTATTTATACAGAGACTAAATTACACACAGCTGGACATCTGCAACAAAAAAGCTGCATTTCTGCAATGTGGGGCCTCGGCCTAAAACATTTTTTTTCCAAATATACATAAAAGATATATATATGTAACAAACTTATATTGTTTATAACTGTAATGTGTTCTGTAACATGGTGGTGGCAGCTAAATATGCTTCTCGAAAGTGATGCACTCCCTTTAAGCAAAAGTACATCCACAGAAGATCTGTGGTTGATTCTCCATGAAGATCAGAACAACCTCCCAGCTTTCTTCAAAAACTGTATGCAAGTGTACCTAAATAAATTGGTGTTGTTTAGAAGGCAAACGGTAGTCACACCAAATATTGATTTGATTTAGATTTCTCTTTTATTCTTTTACTTTGCATTTTGTTAATTGACAACAATAAACTTTTGAAACTTCTATTTTTGAAAGCATTCTTACTTTGCAGCCTTTGTTCTACAACTGCCTAAAAACTTTTCTACAGTACTGTAAATGAAATTTAATATAATATTTTATACATGTAGTGGCTATGGACCTACTTAAAGGGTACCTTAATTTTCCTGAAAATTTAAATATATGCAGGGTTTTGCTGGGTAGTTTGTTTTCTTGCTGTATAAGCCTTCATACATGATGTCCTATCAGTTTTTCTGCTGCTAATATCCCCATTATGGCTGCAGCACATTTTACATTTCTCACCTCAGGCAGGGGGTGTGTATAATAGGGGGCAGTCTGCCTCCCTTCCCGATTCATTACTACTACTACTACTACTACTACTACTACTACTACTACTGGTTTATTGTAATTGTACATGTAATTCTAAAATAGCAAGTCACAGTATAATGTTCCACAGTGGCCCCACACATTATAATATGCTCCCTAGAGGCCCCCCCAGTATCATGATCTACAGTGGCCCCACACAAAATAAAATGCTCCCCAGAGGGGCCACTAGTACAATGCTCCACAGTGCCCCCCATTATAATTCTCCACAGTGGCCCCAAACAATAATATGCTCTCCAGAGAGCCCCCCCAGTATAAGGCTCCACATGGGCCCCACACAGTATAATATGCTCCCCAGAGGCTCGAGCCAGTTCAGACGAACCCCTCAAAATTCATTTTGATGACTATTCATGAAGTTCAGCCCTCCATTTAGTTTCAGTGCTATTATTATACTCTGGGGTCTCTTCAGACCCAAGAATATAATAATTGGAGGCCCAAGGAAGGTGATGGAAAATAACAAACAGTTATACTCACCTTCCCTTACTTCTCCTGCACATCCTTGCATTGCTTTGCTTCCTCTTCAGGTCTGTGGCTGACGTCAGCTACAAGCCAGAAATAGCCAGCAGATGATGCCGGATTGCT
Organism: Leptodactylus fallax; assembly: GCA_947044405.1. Taxonomy (NCBI): domain Eukaryota; kingdom Metazoa; phylum Chordata; class Amphibia; order Anura; family Leptodactylidae; genus Leptodactylus; species Leptodactylus fallax. Next base: position 8,998,922 of record CAMRHE010000021.1, read on the forward strand.
GGACACCCAGGAGAGATGAGGATTTTTTTTATTTTTACAGACCTCCCTTGGGTAAGCTTCTATTGGAAAGGGGTGATGTGGCTGGGTCTGTCCGAGGCTGTTGACATGCACAGCATACCGATACAGCTGTAAGTAGAGCTCCCCTGATTTAAGTCATCAGGCTCTGGATTCCGGGGGCCCCTTTGGGGATGGGGGCCCTGGGCAATTGCCCAGTCTGCCCCACTAATACCGGCCCTGCCAATAACAAATTGTGGACCTCTAAAAGTGAAATAGCACCCCATCCATCCACATGACAAAACATTTCTCAAAATCTTCAGAAACAGCAAAAAAATACAAAGTATTTTAGAATATATTAATTATAATTAATTTTTTGAGGTTATCATGTGCATAACTATAGGAAAAAGCATTTTGCTGCTTTTCCTCCCTTTTCAATCTACAATTTGCAATTCCCCCCACATTATTCCCTCAATGTCCCCTAATGCCCATCTAATGTCCTCTGTTGCCCCATATATGTTTCCCGAATGTCCTCTGATGCTCCCTTATAGTAACAATACACTCACCTACAGTGGGAAAAAGCAGAACAGCGGCAGTCACACCCGGATAAAAAACCTCTTTATTTAAATAAGTTACAGGCAGGTTTTAGCTGTGGACTCACAAGCAACGGGCCGTTTCGTGCTACTGCACTTCTACAGGCTTGACAATGTACTGTGTGGGGGTCATTGTGGAGCATATGATACTGTGTGGGGGCCACTGTGGAGTGGTACTATTAACAGTATCAGGCCCTGTTCACATGGTGGAATCTGAGACTGATTTTGCAGCAGATTCCTCCCTCATTCTGCCTCCTATTGAAAGTAATTGGAGCAGGAAGCTGGAAAAAAAAAAGTGTCCTGCTGGACCTTGCTGGAGATTCGGCAGCTGATTCGGAGGCCGCGGCTTGAGACTCCTCACTGGTTAGACTCATTAATTTGGGCCTAATCAGCAGTGGAAAATCGCAAGGGCATGCTGATGTTCTGCACCCTGAGCCGGGGGCAGAAGATAAAGAAGAATCCAAGGAAGATGTCTGCCTCAAATTCCTCTTTACTTTCCAATGTCTGAACAGGTTGTACAGTATCTATTTGTATAAATGGACTGTATTACACTCCACTCCAGTAGGTCTGCCTCAGCAAAAAACACCCAATTTCGATTGTTTTTTTGCTGTATTGTGCATGAGTTACTCCAAAAGGGGCCCAATGGAGCACTGTCGCCCAAGGGCCCACACAAACCTGGAGCCGGTCCTGCAGTGGACCATGAAAGACATATACAGTCCCTGCCCATAACTGCTGCTCCATTTGCTGATAGCAGTGACACCTTTCTTAGAGAAATAATGACAGCTGGGTATTCTCCATTGCAGTTGAACACAGACCATCACTTGCCTAAACACAGTGTAACTCATTAAGATTACCAGGTGCGAGCTCAGTTGACACATACATGTATGACTGCATGCATATTGTTATTATCAATGCCAGTGATAGTGCAAATGAGTAGGAGGAAGAGGAGTAGGTGAAGCAGACAGTGATAGTGATGGTGGTGGTCGTGATAATAAAAACGAGGTGAAAAACATGTACTAGTTGTGGTCATAATCTGGCCTCAAGACTGACCACTAGCAGGAGGAGGATGGTTTTATTCATATTGCTTGCCATGCCTATACAAGCCACTGCCAATTAATTTTCCGATATGATTTTGTGATACAGGTACATGTGTTGATAGAGAGATAAACTTCCTAAGCTTCCTGCTTCTGCAGTACAGTATGTGTGGATGATCTTGGCTTAATTTCTGCCTGCAAATCTGGCACACTTTGACAGATTTGTCTTCTGGAAATGTAGATAAAAATACCCACACAAAACCACAGAACTTGAAACATATCTGTGACTACGGCTGTGACCACAACCAGCCATACAAGACATTTTTTATTCAGACACTTTTATGCAACAAAAACTCAATTAACTAGGTGCTAACAAATGACTCTTATGTAGCAAAAAAACATAAGACAGAGGAAAACTGTATATGTAAATTTGTGAATGAACAAACAAGCCTTATGCAGCAAAAACTTAATTACAAGACAGAGGGACCCCGGTCATACTAGTGTTAGTGTAGCTAGTATATAACTTCACTATCCCTGAGGGGTTTAGTAAATTGTAACTAATGTTTATCAATGAAGAAACAGGACAGTTTTTAACAATTGAACAAATCTTATGCAGTAAAAAGTCAATTACAAGTTGTGATGTAGTGGAAGAGTGAAGAAATCAGGCGATACCTTTTAGAGGCTAACTGAGTATATTTATAAGTAAGCTTTCAGGAGTACTTGCTCCCTTCATCAGACATGGTGTGATACAAGAACTGAAAATTAACAGATTTTTATACACATGGTTTTCAAAGCATTTTAGAGTCCTTAAAAAAAATTGCAATCTAAGTAGAGAAGTTATTTACAACAGGTCAAAAAAACAGTCTGGAAACTTGTGGTGCGTGACGGAGGGATCAGTAATTCTTGCTGTTATCTGATTGCTATCAGGAGGTGATTTGTGTCCCTCACAGGTCATACATAGTTTGATTTGAAGCTGGCATGAATATTGAGTTCAGTTCATGGTTCAAACATAGTGTGACATGAAGCTGGCATGAATATTAAGTCCAAATTGCAGAGTTTGAAATTTTTGCATAAATTTGTACTCCATTTCTTTCCTTTTCTCCTGTGTCTTAAAATGCCAGCTTCAAATCAAACTATGTATGACCTGTGAGGGACACAAATCACCTCCTGATAGCAAACAGATAACAGCAAGAATTACTGATCCCTCCGTCACGCACCACAAGTTTCCAGACTGTTTTTTTGACCTGTTGTAAATAACTTCTCTACTTAGATTGCAATTTTTTTTAAGGACTCTAAAATGCTTTGAAAACCATGTGTATAAAAATCTGTTAATTTTCAGTTCTTGTATCACACCATGTCTGATGAAGGGAGCGAGTACTCCTGAAAGCTTACTTATAAATATACTCAGTTAGCCTCTAAAAGGTATCGCCTGATTTCTTCACTCTTCCACTACTTTCAATGGCTAACACGGTACAACATCATACTACTATCAAGTTGTGATGTAGACATGAGCATGATCTTTTCACCACCAGACTGATATTGTGCTCCCTCTTGGAATTCAGAGTGCAAGAACTTAGATTTATTATCTCTGTAATGGGTAAATGAAGCACTAAAAAGAAAACATGACCTGCATGACTTGAATGTCCTGGAAAATAGATAGATATGAGATAGATAGATAGATAGATAGATAGATAGATAGATAGATACATTGCCTTGTGAAAGTATTCGGCCCCCTTGAACTTTTCAACCTTTTGCCACATTTCAGGCTTCAAACATAAGGATATAAAATTTAAATTTTTTGGTGAAGAATCAACAACAAGTGGGACACAATTGTGAAGTGGAACGAAATTTATTGGTTATTTTAAACTTTTGTAAACAATAAAAAACTGAAAAATGGGGAGCGCAATATTATTCGGCCCCTTTACTTTCAGTGCAGAAAACTCACTCCAGAAGTTCAGTGAGGATCTCTGAATGATCCAATGTTGTCCTAAATGACTGATGATGATAAATATAATCCACCTGTGTGTAATCAAGTCTCCGTATAAATGCACCTGCTCTGTGATAGTTTCAGGGTTCTGTTTAAAGCGCAGAGAGCATCATGAAGACCAAGGAACACACCAGGCAGGTCCGTGATACTGTTGTGGAGAAGTTTAAAGCCGGATTTGGATACAAAAAGATTTCCCAAACTTTAAACATCCCAAGGAGCACTGTGAAAGCGATCATATTGAAATGGAAGGAGTATCAGACCACTGCAAATCTACCAAGACCCGGCCGTCTCTCTAAACTTTCATCTCAAACAAGGAGAAGACTGATCAGAGATGCAGCCAAGAGGCCCATGATCACTCTGGATGAACTGCAGAGATCTACAGCTGAGGTGGGAGAGTCTGTCCATAGGACAACAATCAGTCGTACACTGCACAAATCTGGCCTTTATAGAAGAGTGGCAAGAAGAAAGCCATTCTCAAAGATATCCATAAAAAGTCTCATTTAAAGTTTTCCACAAGCCACCTGGGAGACACACCAAACATGTGGAAGAAGGTGCTCTGGTCAGATGAAACCAAAATCGAACTTTTTGGCCACAATGCAAAACGATATGTTTGGCGTAAAAGCAACACAGCTCATCACCCTGAACACACCATCCAAAGTGTCAAACATGGTGGTAGCAGAATCATGGTTTGGGCCTGCTTTTCTTCAGCAGGGACAGGGAAGATGGTTAAAATTGATGGGAAGATGGATGGAGCCAAATACAGGACCATTCTGGAAGAAAACCTGTTGTAGTCTGCAAAAGACCTGAGACTGGGACGGAGATTTATCTTCCAAGACTATGATCCCAAACATAAAGCAAAATTTACAATGGAATGGTTCACAAATAAATGTATCCAGGTGTTAGAATGGTCAAGTCAAAGTCCAGACCTCAATCCAATCGAGAATCTGTGGAAAGAGCTGAAAACTGCTGTTCACAAACGCTCTCCATCCAACCTCACTGAGCTCGAGCTGTTTTCCAAGGAAGAATGGGCAAGAATTTCAGTCTCTCGTGCAAAACTGATAGAGACATACCCCAAGCGACTTGCAGCTGTAATCGCAGCAAAAGGTGGCGCTGCAAAGTATTAACTTAAGGGGGTCGAATAATTTGGCACGCCCCATTTTTCAGTTTTTTATTTTTTACAAAACTTTAAAGTATCCAATAAATTTCGTTCCACTTCACGATTGTGTCCCACTTGTTGTTGATTCTTCACCAAAAAATTAAAATTTATATCCTTATGTTTGAAGCCTGAAATGTGGCAAAAGGTTGAAAAGTTCAAGGGGTCGAATACTTTCACAAGGCACTGTAGTAGATAGATAGATAGATAGATAGATAGATAGAGTGGGAAAAAAAAGTATTTAGTCAGCCACCAATTGTGCAAGTTCTACCACTTAAAAAGATGAGAGAGGCCTGTAATTGACATCATAAGTAGACATCAACTATGAGAGACAAAATGAGAAAACATATCTAGAAAAATCACATTATCTGATTTTTTAAGAATTTATTTGCAAATTATGGTGGAAAATAAGTATTTGGTCATCTATAAACAAGCAAGATTTCTGGCTCTCACAGACCTGTAACTTCTTCTTTAAGAGGCTCCTCTGTCCTCCACTCATTACCTGTAGTAGTGGCTCCTGTTTGAAATTGTTATCAGTATAAAAGACACCTGTTCACAACCTCAAACAGTCATAATCCAAACTCCACTATGGTGAAGACCAAAGAGCTGTGGAAGGACACCAGAAACAAAATTGCAGACCTGCACCAGGCTGGGAAGACTGAATCTGCAATAGGCAAGCAGCTTGGTGTGAAGAAATCAACTGTGGGAGCAATAATTAGAAAATGGAAGACATACAAGACCACTGATAATCTCCCTCGATCAGGGGTTCCACGCAAGATCTCACCCCGTGGGGTCAAAATGATCACAAGAACGGTGAGCAAAAATCCCAGAACCACACGGGGGGACCTAGTGAATGACCTGCAGTAAGCCGGGACTAACGTAACAAAGGCTACCGTCAGTAACATACTATGCCGCCAGGGACTCAGATCCTGCAGTGCCAGACGTGTCCCCCTGCTTAAGCCAGTGCATATCCGGGCCCATCTGAAGTTTGCTAGAGAGCATTTGGATGTTCCAGAAGAGTATTGGGAGAATGTCATATGGTCAAATGAAACCAAAGTAGAACTGTTTGGTAGAAACACAACTCTTCATGTTTGGAGGAGAGTGAATGCTGAGTTGCATCCAAAGAACACCATACCTACTGTGAAGCATGGGGGTGGCAACATCATGCTTTGGGACTGTTTCTCTGCAAAGGGACCAGGACGACTGATCCGTGTACATGAAAGAATGAATGGGGCCATGTATCGTGAGATTTTGAGTACAAACCTCCTTCCATCTGCAAGGGCATTGAAGATGAAACGTGGCTGGGTCTTTCAGCATGACAATGATTCCAAGCACACCACCAAGGCTATTAAGGAGTGGTTTCGTAAGAAGCATTTTAAGGTCCTGGAGTGGCCTAGTCAGTCTCCAGATCTCAACCCCATAGAAAACCTTTGGAGGGAGTTGAAAGTCCGTGTTGCCCAGCGACAGCCCCAAAACATCAATGCTCTAGAGGAGATCTGCATGGAGGAATGGGCCAACATACCAGCAACAGTGTGTGCCAACCTTGTGAAGACTTACAGAAAATGTTTAACCTCTGTCATTGCCAACAAAGGATATATAACAAAGTATTGAGATGAACTTTTGTTATTGACCAAATACTTATTTTAAACTATAATTTGCAAATAAATTCTTTAAAAAATCAGACAATGTGATTTTCTGGATTTGTTTTCTCATTTTGACTCTCATAGTTGAGGTCTACCTATGATGTCAATTACAGGCCGGACTCATCGTTTTAAGTGGGAGAACTTGCACAATTGGTGGTTGACTAAATACTTTTTTTTCCCCACTGTAGATAGATAGATAGATAGATAGATAGATAGACACATATTATTGTCTTGTTGTTAAGTGTGTATTGACTACTGAATATGACCTATTATAGGTATTGTTAAACAGTTAGCTATAACAGAAGCATTTCAGAAATGGAGCTCATTAAATAATTGAGTAATAGATGTGATAAAATTCTAAAAAGCCGCTCTTATTCAAACAGTTGGAGCAGAGTTAACTTGACTTTCTTAAATATGATATCTTCTAACAAAATACAAAAAAGGCAATGGAAAGTCTTTGAAAAAAAATGCATTACTATGTGCCACAATGCTGTTAACATGTGAAACTTTGCTTCATCTGTATGGTCTACAAATAAAAAAGAAGGGAAATATTGTAGACACTTTTTACATAAATTCTGTTTTGTCTGAAATATATGTACAGTATATATTTTATTATCTTTCAATATTTTGACATGTGATTTAAAAAGGGGTATAAATTCCAACCTTAGAATGCTATGGCATAGGATAGATGGGATCCCATCTTTAACTTGCACGGAAACATTACAATCCACTAGCTGTTTATAGAACTGTGAAAACTCTACTCTGCCCTAACTTTACTTAAATGAACAGAACTCACAATGCAGAGGGATGTGACCAGATAACCTGATCTGCAGCTAATACATTTTCTCATGAAATCCACACAAAATTATGATATGCTAACAAAAGACTTAAAGAAACTGCAATTCACCCTCTCCACCAATACAAAGTGGCCACTTATAGACACAAATAGCATAGCTAACATATTCCTTTGTATTAACTTATGAGAAGATAATTTTTCTTTGGGGAGTTTATATGCTTATGACAAGTTTATATGCTACTACTGACAATGTAACATATGGCAATTACATGCCCATTTATATTTTATAGACTAAACATTTTCCCCTTATTTTTATAGTTAGAATGATTCTCATGAACTTTTTGAGATGCTGGTCAGAAAAATATTTATGGCAAAATCTTGTCTATAGTAGGCAATATACACATCTATAGTGCACCGGCAGTTGGCAAAGTTAGAGAAAGCAGAACTGAAATATGAAACTTATTGGTTATACTCTATACATGAATTGGTTAAGTTTATTGGAAGTGCATTCAACTTTGAGACACACAGATTCTAAATGACTTACTATTTGCAAGCTTTATTTTTAATTTTATTCACTTAATTCCACATGTTATATGACAAATATGGTTGTCATATGGTTGTATATATACTTATATGCTACAGTCCTAGGGATGTGTGCCTCTACACACTGCTATCTCATAATGAGACAAAGACGCAAGGTGGGGAAGAAGAAATATGATGCACTTAAGATACACTGAATTAATTTGATAGAGATAAAAAATTGAGCTGAGTGAAACCGATAGCATGAAAATAATATTTTACAGTTGGTTTAACCTTCTTATTTGCTCTTAATAGCAAGATGTACAGGACTAAGCTCTTTTGTCTGAGACAATGAGGATAAAAGGCTAAACAAAAAAAGAAAAAGAAAAGGCTGAGGAAAAACACCATGAAACATTTGATCTTGATGCTGGCCTCCTAATCGGCTTTGACGCTAAGATTAGTATCAAATGCTAGTACAATATCGGTTGCCTGTGCTATACACATTAAGGGGAATTCATTAAGATTGGCATTACATACACTGGTCTTGTTTTATTGTGTACTTTTGTATATTACACCTAATTCATTTAGAGGCATATGACTTTTCATAAATTATGTGTGTTTCTGGCCCTTCTGTACCAGAAAGCTCGGAGCTGGCATAGAGTTGAACTATAATTTACAACAGTGTTTTGCCTTTGATTCATGAAGAAATACAGAACACACTTATAACATGAATGTTAGTTGCGCCATTTACATGCTATGGTGCAAAACAAAATAGCAGCTGTTATACAAAAATACATTATGAACTCACATCTGTATATATATCCACACTGTCATCGCCCCCACCCTGCCTACTTTTTGGAAATGTTTATAGATCAGCTTAAGGCTAAGGTCTCACGTTGCAGAAATGCTGTTCTTTGTTTCATATGTTGCTGTGTTTCTTGAGCTAAAGCCAATAGTGTCTTCATAAGATATGAGAAATATATAGGAAGTAGAGATGGGCAAGCTTCTCAAGATTCAGGTCAAGCAAGTTTGGTACAAACCACACTTTAAATTGGCTTAAAACATAGTGCAGAACATTCTTAAGGCTCCTAGTAACCTATCTATCCAATTTCTATCTCTCTAAGGCAAACACAGTTGAAGTTATGTCAAAGTGAAAGTCACATGTATGCTTATGTAAAAAGGGATGATAAGCAATGGATACAAACTTTAACCATACACAGCACTGACAGCCACTTTTACGCATTTTAACATTTAAAACGCTCTAAAAATTACCCTTTTTTGGGGGAAAGGTGATTGCCTATAGTTTTTAGACAAACATGGTGGTTGTATTGCAAAAAACAATAGTTTTGTATAAATATTAGCCAGTTTTGATGACGTGTAAGAACTACAGTATTTTTGTAGTTATTTGGGAAACACATTTGTGGCTGTGAGACACTTGAAAAGTGATGACGAATCGGCTTTTTAAATGGCTTTTTTTATGGGAGGATGTGAACCGAGAGCAAGGCAGGTGGTTTGGACTCCGCAACCAGAAATGAACGCACACGCGGTAGTTCAAGAAAAAAAAATAATTTTTTACTATAAATTAATAAAGGCTAGTTAAAGGTAAAATGACAGGGATAAAGACAAGCAAAATATACAATAAAGCATGAACAATTTCAAGGCAAATTCTGCAATGGTTTCTACTTTTACTCTGTCCACTTTTGCAGTATGGACACTGAATGAACAATATACTCAAAACTATCCCTAACTGACCCTGACTTCACATTTGGGTGCACCCCCTTTTCCCCAGTGGTCCAGGTGGACCGCTTACAGTCCGTAGAAGCGCGCGGTGGGGCCCAAAGTTGGTCCTTTCTTTTATAGTGAAGCGTCCTCTCCTCACTGTTATCAGGATCTTGGGAGAAATGAAGTCCTCTTTAACAGGGAAACCCAATGAATGCAATGTAATCCAACAGCAGATTCCACTCAGCACACTGACAGTCCTGCCGAATCCATACACTGAGCTGGGATGTAAGCCGGGATTGAGCAGTTACTGTCCAGTACGTCAACAGCACTGCGAGTCTCTATCTGTGGTATCCATATACACAGTCACAATGTCAGTCTCACTGATCAGCCACTAAGCACAGTTCCTTTCACGTGGACTCACTAGTCCTGTCGTCTCTTTACACTCTGTTTGTCTCTGGACCAAGATACAGCTTAGCTGTACAGAAAAATCTCCACACCAGTTCAACACAGCACAGACACCTGTCTTCTCTCTTGCCAAGATGGCTGCTGCTCTCTGTCTCGTCACTTCCTGCTTCTCTGCTCACACTTTGTCTGCAGAATAGGCAGGCTGACATAAAAAGGGGGGGGGTCTCACTCCAGCATCATGTCACAATTACAATGGCTGCTGTCTTAAAGGAACAGAATCACAGAAATACATTCAACATTAACAGTTTATACAGACAAATGAAGCTTAGGACAACATTGGCTGTCTCTTACATATTCCCCCCCACTTTAAGATTGGCAGTCCCTGCCTATGACTGTATATCCAGAGGGTTGTACTTTTATGCACAGGGTGGTAGTATACCGATGTATGGCAGGCCAAACAAACTCATCCTGCGCATACCGAACAGGGGGAATACCAGCATTTGGCCTAGTGGTCCGTCTGAGGACCGGTGGTATATTATGGGGTGCTGCAGCTATGGGCTGAGAAGGACCAGCGGATTCCGCACCAGAGGGGGCACAGGCCGGAGATACAGTAGTCACAGGTGGAACATCCCCAGGAGCAGAGATCGGCCAACAATCATCCTCCTCGTCGGAGGCCCATTCCGCACCTCCATTCTCTGACTGTGGGAGCTCATTCACATTGGCAGGCCCATCATAATTTGTCCCTTCAGAATGACACAGGCGCAACATATTTCGGTGAAGTACTCGAACACAATCAGTTCCTTCTTTCTGGACCTGGTACACTGGCCCATTCGCATACTTGCGGCCAACAACACGATACGGCAAAGCCTCCCATCGGCTTTCCAATTTCCCCTGGGGTTTCTTGATATGAACTAACACCAGGTCGCCTGGTTGCAATGGTGCTTCTTGCACTGGGGTCTTATCAGGATGGGGATGTTCTTGCAGGCGCTACCGCACCAATCGATGAATCGTCTCAAGTCTCTGCCGGTGTGCCCGCACCCAAGAGGTTGGATCCCTCGGAGGGAACCCATCCACATCATCCAACTGTAATTCTCCTATACTTCGCCCAGACCGCCCAAAGAGAAGTGTATAAGGAGAGTACCCCGTTGTAGAATGGACCTGATTGTTATAGGCCCACACCATTTCAGACAAGAACTGAGGCCACTGTAACTTCTTGTCTTCCTCCAGAGTCCGCAGCATCTGTAGCAGAGTTCTGTTGAATCTTTCACAGGCCCCATTTCCCTGAGGGTGGTATGGAGTCGTGTGCGACTTCTTTATCCCGTAGATACGTTGAACTTCTTTCGTTACGTGTCCCTCAAAGCAGGCGCCCTGGTCGGAGTGGATGCGTTGGGGGCACCCATATACTCGAATGAAATCTTGGCACAGAGCACGAGCTGCTGACTCAGCTGTCTGGTCCTTGGTGGCGGTTACCACCGCAAATTTGGTGAAGTGATCCACCATTACGAGGCAATACTGGTGTCCGCTATTGGATGGGCCCACCATTAGATAGTCTATCATGACAATTTCTAAAGGTTCCTGGGTCACGATGGTTTGCAGGGGAGCTCTCTGTTCTATTACCTTATGGATCTCACAAGTTCGACAGCTGCGGCATACTTCTTCGACCATTTGACAAAGACCAGGGCAGTAAATCAGTCGCTGTAACCAACAAAAGGTCTTCTCATGACCAAAATGTCCATTCTTATTATGAGCCTCAACTGCCAACGAGCGAACCAGTTCACTAGGCACCACAATTTGGTATCGAATGTCGATCTCAGAAGGTAAATAGACCTTTCGGCATAGCACTCCATTTTTCATCTCCAACTTTTCCCACTGACTCAGAACAGATAATATCTCACGTGTCAGTCGTTCTCTTTCCTCTCTACAGGGCTTCTGGCCTTTCTCAACACACTTGATCATCTGCGCCAGCCCCTCATGGGTCTGTTGTATCTATGCCCATTCCTGTCGTGAGGGACCAAAGAAAGGAGCCATTTCAGTCCCCTCCATCTCAAACTGATTAGCGGCGGCCAAGGCCTGTGAAAATCTGCTGAAGTCGGGCACCTCCACATGCTCCAACTCATGATCCACGTCTTCTGTGGGGGTCTGGGCAGTTACCCTAGAAAGTCCGTCAGCATTCTGGTTCTCTGTCTTGGACCGATACTTAATGCGGTAATTGAACTTAGACATTCGGGCTATCCACCTCTGCTCTAACGCCCCGAGCTTGGCATTTTCCAGGTGAGCTAGTGGGTTGTTGTCAGTCAGTACTAAAACTTCAGCACCGGTCAAATATTCAGAGAATTTCTCGGTCATGGCCCATACCAGTGCCAACAGCTCCAACTTAAATGAACTATAATTCTCGGGGTTTCTTTCAGAATCTCTCAAAGACCGGCTGCCGTACGCTATGACCCTCTCCTGGCCATCCTGAAGCTGGGAAAGCACTGCTCCAAGACCATACAGGCTTGCATCTGTATACAGCTGGAACGGCAAGTGGTAATCAGCATATGCCAAGATTGGGGCTGTTGTCAGTGCATCCTTCAATGCCTGGAAGGCTTGTTCCTGTTCAGGTCCCCACTTCATGGACCGGTTCTTTGGACCACCGGATGTGCCTCGTAGGAGAGCATTAAGTGGTGCTGCTACCTTGGCGAAATCCTTAATAAACCGTCCATAGTAACTGGCTACTCCAAGGAACGCCCTCACTTCTCGCAGGGTAGTCGGTATCGGCCAATCTTGAACAGCCGCTATCTTGTCTCTTGATGGTCTCACCCCTTCTCCTGATACGCGGTGACCCAAGTAATCAATTTCAGATTGGAACAACCGACATTTACTGGGTTTCAATTTGAGCCCATGTTCCCGCAATCTTCGAAATACTTGCCCCAACTGGTGGAGATGGTCTTCAAAGGTCGCAGAATACACTATAATGTCATCCAAGTAGATGAGAGTGAACTCAAAGTTGAAGTCACCAAGACATTTCTCCATCAACCGCTGAAACGTTCCGGGTGCATTTGTCAACCCGAAGGGCATCCGATTAAATTCGTATAGTCCCATGGGCAAGATGAATGCCGTCTTCTCCTTGTCTTTTGTGGCCATCGGCACCTGCCAATACCCACTAGCCAGATCTAGTGAGGAGAAGTACCAGGCTCTCCCTAGCGCTGAGAGGGACTCCTCAATCCGTGGCAAGGCATAGGAATCTCGTACGGTGCAAGCGTTTAACTTCCGATAGTCTACGCAAAATCGGATGGACCCATCTTTTTTTCTTACTAACACCACAGGAGCCGCCCAGGGACTCTGGCTTTCTTGGATGATCCCACCCTGTAGCATCTTAGCTAACAGTTCTTTCACTTCCTGATACAACTGTGGAGGAATTTGTCGGTAGCGCTCTCTAATTGGAGGGGTGTCTCCTGTGGGAATCTCATGGTAGATCCCTGTGGTACATCCAAAATCTTCAGCATACCGTGCAAAGGCGGCTCGGTTCTCCCACAACAGCTCATCTACCTTCTGCACCCATTCCAGAGAACATGAACTTGCATCCATCTTCATCTGTTCTCGAATTGCACGGCCATTCCATTCAGAGGTGGGTTCCTCATCTTCTCCCATGGACACAGTTACGGTCCACTCATCCCTTTCAGTCAGCTTCAGCTGCATTGGAGTTACTTTCCTTACTTCCTCCGGAGTCACATAGATGTTAGCCAGCTGCCTCCCTGGGGTCAGGTCCACACTCTGGTCCTGAGTGTTTACACATCGAAGTGGTACTCTTCCATTCCTAACTATTGCCAAGGAAAGGGCCACTAGCGGATCAACACCTCCTTCGGCTGCCTGCAGTGGTTCTACCAACACAGCTATGCCCTCTAGTTTCCGACAGGTGCCTACGGGCATGGACACTATTGTCTCCCGACTGGGTGGCAGTGTAACTTTTGTATGCAAAGGAACTGAAATTCGAGCCAGAGGACGCTGTGCATCCGAACTTTTCTGTAAGCCACATGTCCGGATCAGCCGCTGGAAAGCCGTTTGAGTAGGCCGATGGGTGGTGGTTTCTTTCCAATAACCGTGACCTTTCTTTTCAAAGAGGATCTGATCTAATTCTTTTAACACATTCATCCCCAAAATGACAGGGACCTTTACTTCATGTGACTCCTGTACCACCACAATGCCTTTCCTACCTAGATCTTGGCCACATACCCGGACATTCATCCAGGCCACTCCCACGATCGGAACTGGTAACTGGTTAGCTGCGACCACTCGTACGAATGTATGGGGATCATATTTCACATGTTGCTGGAAGTACCGTTCATAACAGTCTCTACTCAAGGTCGTTACTTGGGAATCCGTGTCAATCATCCCGGTAACCAGAATACCCTCCATTTCCACCTGTATGACAGGACTTGCAGCGATCAGGTCATAATTAGGGCATTCTCCCCACATAGTCTCCTTGTCAGTCTCCCCTACTACACGCCCTACAGCAGCAGGGGACTTCAGTGTAACGGCGGTCTCTCATAAGTTTGTCGCTGCTCTGGACATCTAGCAGCAACGTGGCCCATCCGTCCACACTCCCAGCAGCGTATCTCCCGTCGTTCTGGCCATCTGTTTGGGCCCCTTCGGTAAGCCCCTTCGATTTCTCCTGAGCACTGCACTAAATGATTTGGACCCCTTCGGTAGGTCCTATCCTCATCCCTCCAGCGGGGTGGTGGGCGATTCTGATTTTCTGGGTATGGACGGCTCACCCTTTCACCTCCAGTTTTCTGGAAGTCTGCAATTTTCATAGAATGCTCATCACAACGGGTGTGCAAGTGTTCCATTTGCTCTTGCAGTTTCTGCATTACTGTGAGAATTTCTTTAACCGTCCCCTTTTCTACTGTCTCTTAGCCAGAACTAGCCCCCTGTGACAAAGTAACTCCAACTGTGGTCTGGGGCCTCGGGACCATACTATTGGCACGGAAGATGGCCTCTATCTGTACATCATGGAATTTAGCATCAGTCTCTCGTCGTATAAAATCCTGCATAGTCACAGTTAAACTGCCGTCACGTATCCCCAGGACAAACTGGTCACGGAGAGTCCGATCAGGGTTACAGAAGGCTGGCGAGCCCCCTCTTTCCTTCCCTTGAATATCTCGGAGCAGTTCTTGTAGGGCATTTGCATATTGGGGAAGGCTTTCATTCTCCTGTTGTACCCTCTGGAAGAACCGAGCCTGCAGAGACCCCAGCAATGCAGTTTCTCCATAGATGGTTTCTAGAATCTGGACTACTTGCTCAAATGTCTGCCTTTGTTCAAATGGCCTCAGTATCACCGTGGTCTTAGCATCCCCTTGTAATGTCAATATTGCTAGCTCTACTAGTACTTCTGGTGCGGTCTGGTACATTCGCTGTATCATTCGTATCTGTTCCACCCACATACTCACTGACATATTATTGCCATCAAATTTAGCTAACTGACTCATTATAGCCCCTGCTGGCATTCTTCCTCCAGCACCATTCTCTCTAACGGGTGCGTCACCGTCCATTCTGGTAAGCGGATCCTGCCGACTACGCCAATTTGTGAACCGAGAGCAAGGCAGGTGGTTTGGACTCCGCAACCAGAAATGAACGCACACGCGGTAGTTCAAGAAAAAAAAATATATTTACTATAAGTTAATAAAGGCTAGTTAAAGGTAAAATGACAGAGATAAAGACAAGCAAAATATACAATATAGCATGAACAATTTCAAGGCAAATTCTGCAATGGTTTCTATTTTTACTCTGTCCACTTTTGCAGTATGGACACTGAATGAACAATATACTCAAAACTATCCCTAACTGACCCTGACTTCACATTTGGGTGCACCCCCTTTTCCCCAGTGGTCCAGGTGGACCGCTTACAGTCCGTAGAAGCGCGCGGTGGGGCCCAAAGTCGGTCCTTTCTTTTATAGTGAAGCGTCCTCTCCTCACTGTTATCAGGATCTTGGGAGAAATGAAGTCCTCTTTAACAGGGAAACCCAATGAATGCAATGTAATCCAACAGCAGATTCCACTCAGCACACTGACAGTCCTGCCAAATCCATACACTGAGCTGGAATGTAAGCCGGGATTTAGCAGTTACTGTCCAGTACGTCAACAGCACTGCGAGTCTCTATCTGTGGTATCCATATACACAGTCACAATGTCAGTCTCACTGATCAGCCACTGAGCACAGTTCCTTTCACGTGGACTCACTAGTCCTGTCGTCTCTTTACACTCTGTTTGTCTCTGGACCAAGATACAGCTTAGCTGTACAGAAAAATCTCCACACCAGTTCAACACAGCACAGACACCTGTCTTCTCTCTTGCCAAGATGGCTGCTGCTCTCTGTCTCGTCGCTTCCTGCTTCTCTGCTCACACTTTGTCTGCAGAACAGGCAGGCTGACATAAAAGGGGGGGGGGGGTCTCACTCCAGCATCATGTCACAATTACAATGGCTGCTGTCTTAAAGGAACAGAATCACAGAAATACATTCAACATTAACAGTTTATACAGACAAATGAAGCTTAGGACAACATTGGCTGTCTCTTACAAGGAAATCAGTTGTATCTGTTTAGAAGTAGCAGGCAGCATAAGCAGCAGTACATTAAATGGAACATTATGATACAGGGAGACGGTGGTAGCACTATTTGCAGGCATCAACCATTTGTGATTCATTTTGACAAAACTAATTTTTTCCACACTAGTGGTGGACAGTGTCATCCTTTTAGTTGTTAGAATGCCACCGGCAGCATTGAACACCCTCTTGGCCATTACGTTTGAGGGTGAACAAGATAAAACTTCTATAGCAAACTGGGCCAGCTCCTTCTACTGCTCTAACCTATTGGCCCAGAATTCTGTAGGGTCAGAGTTATCTGCTGGAATATAGGTGCACTCTAGGTATGACTGTGCCTGCTGGTGCAGCTGCCAGGTTTCAGTTGCCTGTTGTCGCTGCTAGCTGAAAATTTCTGATTCATCATGTTCCAGATTTTTACTATGCTAGCAGTAGACTGTTTACAATGCTAGTGGCAGCATTGAACACCCTGTTGGACATGATGCTTGAGGCTGGACTAGATAAAACTCCCATGGCAAACTGGGCCAGCTCCTTCCACTGCTGTAACCTATTGTCTAGAATTACATGGGATAACAGTTATCTGCTGGAATATAGGTGCAATCTACGTACAAATTGAAAAATTGTGGTCCATCATGTTTCAAATACTGTACTAGGTGCTGATGCTGCTTTTATTTCTGACACTTGTAGCTGTGGCACTGGCAGAGGAAGTGGAGCGCTGACTGAGTGAGGTGGACTTGGAGAGGGCAGGGGTCACTTGGGGATGAATGTAACTGACAGTTGCAGTGGTCTTCTTATACACTTCAGTAAGTTGAGTATACAGCCTATTCTGATAATATTGATTTTTTTTTTTCTTTCCTTTTAGAAGCAGAGAAGAATTCCCTTATTTTGGCTTTATAGTGAGGGTTTAAGATCACAGCCATCCAGTACTCATCCCTTTGCTGATGTTAATAATATGCTGTGTAAGCAGTAGAGAGAGAATACAGCCTGTCATGCTTGCTAGCGTGTGCATGGATCAGGGGGCAAAATGGCGGAAGCCCTTGGATGCCGTGGTCATGTCTCTCTCTCTCTCTCTCCAGCATGGACAACTTTTATTCATGTGGAAGGATCTGCTAACAAGCAAAGACAAGCCTACCCAATCACATCACTAGAGAACATCATGTGACAGTCTGATGTCACAAAGGTCCTTACTAAATATTCATTACCATGAAGCATCAGGAAATCTGGAATCGTGGCGAATTGAAGATTTCCTGAAATTCGGATAGAATTCCACTTCTGCAGAATCGATTTGCTCATCTCTAGTGATGATGATAATGATAACCATGTGCAAGGTGTAGATATGGCCTGCCAAGTCTATTTTGCCAAATAATCCATTGATGACTTTTCATGTGAGTACGTAGAGATGTTGTTCATAAATTTGTTCCTGCAAGTTTCTGTTTGCAGATCTCGTACATTGCCATGGATTTATCATTGCGCAATGTACAAAAAAATACCCCAGGCAATCCATTTAATCCCCAACTACAGCAGCTTCAAAACTGCCCTAAAATCACATCTGTATAGTCAGACTTATCACATGACCTGATCACAGTGTAGTGTGCGGAGGTGTAGAACAATAAAATTTTTTATCCTTCCTCCTGTGTTCCTCAGATCCTGTCCTCTCCATCTAGAAGTTACCCTGCACTCCTTACACTTAGTATCTGTTCATTCACAGATACCGGCTGGTGACAGGCTCATACAACTTCAGTTAAATAACCTTTTCTATTAAAAGATGACTGGACCATTGTAGCAAATAAGCCCTCTGACCTCATGTGTCCCCCTATCTCCTCATAGAATGTAAGCTCTTGCAAGCAGGGTCCTCACTCCTATTGTTTGATATGTTTATTTCTTTGTCGCATTGTAATGTCTCATATTGTCTGTTCATGTGTCCTCTGATTTGTAAAGTGCTGCGGAATATGTTGGCGCTATATAAATAAAGTTATTATTATTAGTAGTAGTAGTATTAATATTCTCCTGTGACTGAGATGAGTGAGCTAAGTAATCACCAGCTTCATTCTCAGGAAGTACAACAATCTTGTGGCTACTGGCAGTGCCACCAAAACCAGAAGTAGTGTTGCTGATGGCACCCACATTCTTATTGTTAGTACTTACATGCTTCCCGCCCCCTTTTGCCTGTGCCTGTTTTTTTCCAGTCATTTTTTTACTGCACCAGGATTAATTATAATAATAATTTTGCACAGGCTGAAATACTGTATACTAATATACTGTATTGTATACTGTAATACTGTATACTGATTTTGAGCACTAAAAAAAAGTCTAAGAAGCAAATATTTTTTTCAGATTAATGGGGTTGTCCAGGCAAAAATGGACAACCCTTTTAAAGTTTAAATAAGCTGGGGGCAGTAAAAAAAAAAATAAAAACAATCTATACTCACCTGTCCCCATTGCTCTGGTGTCCTCCCATGTCATCTGCTCCTGGCGTTGTGCTGTAGCCGCTGATTGGCCTCAGCAGTCATGTGACTGCTGAGTTCAATTAGCGAAGGGCCTGAATGTCACTACTTGTGACATCACGGGTCCCCTTCACGTGGCTGCAGAGGACAATCACCGCTTCAGCAGAACGCCGGAAGAGACTCGGGAGAGCAAACAAACCGGGAGGTGAGAGTCGACAATGGAGCAACTGGGACAGGTGAGTATGTATTTTTTTTTTATATTTTTCACTGCCCCCAACTTATTTAAACTTTAAAAATTTAGTTTGGACAACCCCTTTAACACTCCATCATCACTCTATGTATTGGTGAGCAACATTAAATAGCAAGAGGTGTTTTTTTTTTTTTTTTTTTTTTTTTTAGAGAAGCACAGGCAGTTAGACTGAGTATTGGGTGAACAAAAAAAAAACGCTTGAATAACGTATATTTTTTTTGGATTTGCGCAGGTATAATCAGCACTTTTCTGTTAGAACAGCATTTTGTATCCATTTAATGAAAAAAAAATGTAAACTCTTGCCCAAAAAAACCCTTAACAAAACCTGCAGGTATGTTTATACACTCTTTATACAGCAGCACAGATTTGCTCCCTCACTCCTACTGTATCTATGATTTCGATCACTAATCTGCCTGTACTTGCTTATATCTGACTAAATTCTCCTTGTATTCCTAACTATTGCTTACAATTGTAAGCTTTTCAGTACTGAATGTTCTGTATGATGCAGTCACCTCACGATGCATCATCACATCACATACAATGAAACACAGACCCTACACTATCTAAACTATTTCTGTAATGAATCCAACTTATAGCACCTTATATAGTGTATATGACATCAGGACTGTAAGATATACACCTACCACTGTCTATTAGCTGAGAGGCTGTCAGCTGATGTCAGATGGTGCTAGACTGTCACACTGTGACACATATTTCCTGCTCAACACGTAGCAGCTACCATTTTTGTTTCTTCAAGGAGAATTAGCATTTGTTTGGTTTTATTAAAGAACAATTTGGAATATTTGGATCAAACTTGATTCGTGATGAGTCGTTTCACCTCTAATAGAATGCATGTTTACTTCTCCAATCCGCTAAATCCACTCCTGGATCTAAGAAGATGAAAACTTTTGAATGATCCTGCACATTTTAATTCCCCCACTGTAAATACATATATTAAAAAACAGAATAATGCACAATGTAATGTCCATTGAGGTTCATACAGTTGTATCTAATAAAGTTCATAAAATGTAGCTCCAAAAACAATTACATTTGAATAGCAATGATAAATCTGTAAAAGTAGACAGAACAACACAGTCTGTGCTCTGTGTCTGGTAATAAGGTCACTGCCAGCAATGAGTACTTTCTGCATGCTTCAAAATATTTACTTGGATCATTTAGAATTGACTTCAGGTCTGAGCAAGAACCAGTGTCACATAAATACTTTTATGATAATGGAATGTTTGAGCAGCTTTATAGAATATTTTTTATTACTGGTAATATTGACTGTAATAATAACACCCTAATTCAACCAATGCTACATGTTGTTGACTATAGTGAGTAGTAAGACTATATTTCTTTCAGCCATAATACCTTGCTCTTGAAAGGTGTTTTGATGCCTAAGGACACTCAACATTTCAGGCATAGCATTGCTGGGCGTGTCTATTAAGCCTCAAATACACTCTGTACAAAATATTGCAGCCCTGAAACTTTGCGTTCAAACATCTTGTTAACAAAAGTAAATTACATTGCATTTCTTGTACAGTTATATAATTAAATATTAAAAGTTTGCTTTTTAGCTGTTTAACAGCACTAGTATTTAGGATTATATAAATTCCATATTTTACATTACTACACATTGTCAAAAAAAATAACCTTAAAGCTGTAATGTGTCTCATATACAGTGGGGAAAAAAGTATTTAGTCACCCACCAATTGTGCAAGTTCTCCCACTTAAAAAGATGTGAGAGGCCTGTAATTGACATCATAGGTAAACCTCAACTATGAGAGACAAAATGAGAAAACATATCTAGAATATCACATTGTCTGATTTTAAAAGAATTTATTTGCAAATTTTGGTGGAAAATAAGTATTTGGTCACCTACAAACAAGCAAGATTTCTGGCTCTCACAGACCTGTAACTTCTTCTTTAAGAGGCTCCTCTGTCCTCCACTCATTACCTGTAGTAATGGCTCCTGTTTGACATTGTTATCAGTATAAAAGACACCTGTCCACATCCTCAAACAGTCACACTCCAAACTCCACTATGGTGAAAACCAAAGAGCTGTGGAAGGACACCAGAAACAAAATTGTAGACCTGCTTCAGGCTGGGAAGTCTGAATCTGCAATAGGCAAGCAGCTTGGTGTGAAGAAATCAAGTGTGGGAGCAATAATTAGAAAATGGAAGACATACAAGACCACTGATAATCTCCCTCGATCAGGGGTTCCACGCAAGATCTCACCCCGAGGGGTCAAAATGATCACAAGAACCACACGGGGGGACCTAGTGAATGACCTGCAGAAAGCTGGGACTAATGTAACAAAGGATACCGTCAGTAACACACTACGCCGCCAGGGACTCAGATTCTGCAGTGCCAGACGTGTCCCCCTGCTTAAGCCAGTACATATCCAGGCCCGTCTGAAGTTTTCTAGAGAGCATTTGGATGTTCCAGAAGAGTATTGGGAGAACGTCATATGGTCAGATGAAACCAAAGTAGAACTGTTTGGTGGAAACACAACTCGTCGTGTTTGGAGGAGATTGAATGCTGAGTTGCATCCAAAGAACACCATACCTACTGTAAAGCATGGGGGTGGCAACATCATGCTTTGGGGCTGTTTCTCTGCAAAGGGACCAGAACGACTGATCCGTGTACATATAAGAATGAATGGGGCCATGTATCGTGAGATTTTAAGTGCAAACCTCCTTCCATCAGCAAGGGCATTGAAGATGAAACGTGGCTGGGTCTTTCAGCATGACAATGATCCCAAACACACCTCCAGGGCAATGAAGGAGTGGCTTCGAAAGAAGCATTTCAAGGTCCTGGAGTGGCCTAGTCAGTCTCCAGATCTCAACCCCATAGAAAACCTTTGGAGGGAGTTGAAAGTCTGTGTTGCCCAGCGACAGCCCCAAAGCATCACTGCTCTAGAGCAGATCTGCATGGAGGAATGGGCCAACATACCAGCAACAGTGTGTGCCAACCTTGTGAAGACTTACAGAAAACGTTTGACCTCTGTCATTGCCAACAAAGGATATATAACAAAGTACTGAGATGAACTTTTGTTATTGACCAAATACTTATTTTCCACCATAATTTGCAAATAAATTCTTTAAAAATCAGACAATGTGATTTTCTGGATTTGTTTTCTCATTTTGTCTCTCATAGTTGAGGTCTACCTATGATGTCAATTACAGGCCTCCCTCATCTTTTTAAGTGGGAGAACTTGCACAATTGGTGGCTGGCTAAATACTTTTTTCCCCACTGTACTGTGTGAAAGCCAACCTAAGTTTCCATTGTTACAGTAATAAAAAACAGGCTACAACTCTTTGTGAGAATTCTTGTCTTAAAACAGCACAGAATATATATTTATTAATCTACCTCTTATATAAATAAGAATGCTGAAAGTAGAATATGTATTCTACTGTTAGTAGACTAATTATTAAATGAACTTTCTATTGACTAATGGATTGTCATGTAGGATGGTTTGCTCATGGTAAGACTTAAAGCATATACAAACTTTTTTGATAATTAAAAAATCAATAGTGATTACATTTTGTAAGGCATTTTATTAAAAAAAATGTTTCTTCCTCTTTTTATCCTTCCTCCTCCTCTCCTGTATTAGTTATTCATTGTTTCAGATTACACTGTTTAAATTCATACTCTGAAAACAGTTTACCACACAGTTTACCATCAAAGTCTGTGGAGATGGAATAAGGAGGATGAGCAGAAAGAGAGCAGAGAGATATCAAGACCTGGTTAAAGCTTCTAATGAGTGTTTTATATCCTCACAGAGTTATCAGTCTTTATTGCATTTATTACTGTCACTTGAAGCTCTAGCTGTGTCTCCTTATCTCTTTATACTCTGTCTGATTGTATTTTTCCTCCCTCTCCACTCTCCATTGACTTTAGTGGGTTGAGCTGTAAGCTCTGTATGGACTCTAGAGTACAGCAAGAGGGAGGGAAATAACAGGAGAAGGAAGCTTATCTCTTAATTAAAATACATAGAAAAATTTGTATAAAATTTTCATTTTAAGACGCAAAATGAGAGGAAAGAATGGGAGTACAAGTTAATGTAAAAATTTCAAACTCTGCAATTTGGACTTAATATTGATGCTAGCTTCATGTCACACTATGTATGACCTGTGAGGGTCACAAATCACCACCTGATTACAGATAGATAACAGATCCCTCTGTCACGCACCAGAAATTTTAGACTGTTTATTTCCTGACCTGTTGTAAATAACTTCTCTATGTATATTGCATTTTGTTATTTCAAGATCCTTTTGAAGATCCATGTCTTGTATATGTATAAATAGTGTAAAGTTTCAGTTTCTAGTATTGCACCATGTCTGATGAAGGGAGCTAGCACTTCCGAAAGCTTACTTATCAAATATACTCAGCCTCTAAAAGGTATCGCCTGATTTCTTCACTCTTCCACTACTTTCTATTGCTAACACGGTACAGCATTATACTACTCATCACAACACTCACAGATCAGCTTACAATGCATTACAGTCACAGACTGTTTGTGTAGTCAGTTAAATGTGCAGCAACTGCTACAAAAAACAATCACATA
Organism: Leptodactylus fallax; assembly: GCA_947044405.1. NCBI lineage: Eukaryota > Metazoa > Chordata > Amphibia > Anura > Leptodactylidae > Leptodactylus > Leptodactylus fallax. The sequence continues at coordinate 9,022,610 of CAMRHE010000021.1, forward strand.
TTCCCAGTATCCAAATCATATCCAATCTGTACTGTGTGTGCAACTGTACTGCAGCAACTACATGAAGCAACGAGTCAAATAAACTCAATCTATACTGTGTGTGTCAGAGTATTCAAGATAAACAAGAACAGACAACATTTTTTGTATGTTTCCATTGTAATTTGTTGTTTCCTTGCTAAAAGCCAACCTCCCCACCTAGTGAAGTAAGAACAGTTTTTTTTTTTCATTCTCGTAAATTGATAAACATTAGTTACATACAAGTTACAACATCGTCCATGGATAGTCAAGTTATACACTAGCTACATTTACATTGTAACAGTGATATAATTGAGTTTTTGCTGCATAAGACTCGGTAACTCATTAAAATATGGTCTGTTTTTTTGCCAAACAACAACACCAGAACCATTTAAACTTATGGTTTATATATAACACATTTAATATCTAATCTTTGCTACATAAAAGTGTCTGAATAAAAAATGTGTGGTAAAAATAAAGGTAGTGTAAGAAAAAAAAAATATCCCTGCTAGTGCTGGTGGCAATCACAATCACAATCACACAGGGAGTGCGACCGCGACCGGGCCTGGTGGGATATGCAGCCCGTGGCCAGCTGGAGATGGCTAGGCTCCGGACCAATAGATGACAGCCCAGGGGAGGTGACTGAAAATAATAAATACATATGCTCACCTCTCCTGGGCACAGCGTCCTCTCCGCCGCTCTTCCGTCATGTGACTGAGGTCTGTGATTAGGCCCCAGCGGTCATATGGTGCACGGCCGCGTAATGACGTCAGTGCGCCCCCACATGACCGCTTATTATTATCAGTTCAGTGTACTTACTCATGCATTGATATGTTTTTTGCTAGACAGGCCAATGTTCTTTCAAGACAAGTCTTCCACTCTTGAATTGATCAAATGGTTTTATCACACAGAAATTACATTGACACTAAAGAAAACTCAGCATACCTTAAAGAGCACCAAGCTCAACATAGGAACCTTCCTTTGGGTGCACTTTTATCAATACACATATATACTGTATAGAGCTGCTCAATTAGTAGAATGGCAGTACAATGCAGAACATTGATAGTGTAGGGTGGAGAACCAAACTGGGTCCTTTGCAAGTATGGCAATATGCATGCTTTATTGCATTTGTGTTGACAAGTTTATCATTAGCATCAAGCAAAGTGTGGACCATTGACTAACCATGCTTTTAGACCCTCAGTATAAAGCCAAAATGAGGACATTTTTTCTTTTCTTCAAAATGGAGGTAAAATTAGTCATTACAAGAAATCATTCTGTAGCCAGCTTTTGCTGAGCAGACTACTGCAAATGCTAGCCTCATGTCTAATTAATTGAATCCATTGGACTCTACCACAGGATCACTTTACAAACCTTTAATTGTATCTATCATCAGTGTTGCTTTATGTTGTTTTTGTTATACTAAGATCTTTAACAATTATAGAAAGTAAAAAAGTATACAAAATCCAAGAGTGTACAGTAGTTAGGTTTTAAACAGGCTGCTTGTTACCACTGACTACCATCTCTTTACCATAGCCATAGGCTATGTTTGTGTTACAGCATTAGAAAGGGTTAGATAGAATATTGGAAGCCCTGAGAGTGACAAACACAACATTTTGAGGCAATTTGCTCTTCTGGATCGTACTGAACTCAAATTTCTGGTCTGAATGGCAAACTCGAATCGAACCATGAAAGATTCGCTCATTTCTAAAAAGAATATATACATATATTGGCTGGTTCATTATTGGCTGAATAGTAACTGTTGCTGGGGTCATTGAGGCTTTTGGAACATGTGTCCCAGATTCTAACTGCTGGGGTACAGGAAAGGGAGAGCCGGCAATAAGTAACTATGCCTTGGCTCTGCCTTGACATAGGTCAAGAACCGGGACTACCCTTGTCATGGGAGGAGCAAATCTGGGGATAAAGGAGTGTGATTTCTGGTCACATAGGGACCTTAGATCCCCTGCAATCTAAAGTGTGACCAGGCACTACTGACTAAGGCGATGATTTTTATTACTGTTTCTTTTTGTCCAAGTTTCATAAGCTAGATAAAAACATTATAAAGACTAGTGGTGGGCATACATCTAAAGATTCATTTAGTTTTAGATGGTTTGGTTCTAAGATTTGTTTCAGGTTGAGTACATCAGGCACCAGAGCTTAAATTGGCTTAAAATATAGCGTATGACACCATCAGGGCTCCTAGGACTCTATCTATCCCATTTCTAGCTTTCTAAGTCAAATACAACCAAAGTTATATGAAAGTGATAGTGGCATGTATGTCTAAGAGAAAACATTAAGCCTTAGTAGGCTTTGGATATAAACTGCTAGTTTAACCACTTCCGTACTACCCATTGGGTATATACATCCGGAAGATGGTTTTCTAGTTCTACAAGGACATACCGGTATGTCCAGCAGAACTAGTTCTACTGCACCCCCTTACTGTATTGAGCTCTGAGGTCCCACTGTCAGTAGACAGCGGAGACCTTAGAGCTTTGCCCAGAGACCACTCTGTGTGGTCTCCAGGTCTGTGATCACTGTCACACACCGTCACAGCGATCACAATGATAATCGGCACATGAGCAGATTGCGCCGCTGTGCCCCCACCCCCCTCCTGTACTTAGCTCTGAGGTCCCACTGTTAATAGACAGCAGGGACCTCAGAGCTTTGCCCGGATACAAGCCTGTGTGGCTTCGGGGCATGAGATCACTGTGACAGCCAGTCACAGCGATCACATTGTCTGGCACATGAGCAGAATATGCTCTTCTGCGCTCCCCCACTTCCCTCCATCCCCCTTGCACACAGCTCCGTAGTCTCTGCTGTCAATAGACCAGCCTGTGTGGTTTCTGGGCATGTGATCACTGTGACAGCCAGTCACAGCGATCACAATAAAGTCTATCACATAGTGACAAACTTCATTGGCTGAACGCCGATCTCCCTCTCCTTAGCCTATCAGAGAGGGAGATAGGCACTTCTGCCTCCACCCTCCACCCCCTCAGAAGACAGCTATGATCATGGAGATTTGCCCAGAGATCACCATGATTGGGCATAGTGGTCTCTGGGGCATGCGAGCACTGAGACAGCCTGTCACAGTGCTCACATAAAGTTTGTTTAGTAAATAATAAAAATATAAAATGTTGCTGCCAATCTCCCTCTCCTCAGATCCTGGCAGAGAGGGAGATTGGTAAGTAAAATCACTACACATACACACACTCCCCCCCACCCATCAGTGCTCCCCACTGTCCTCTGTCTCCCATATCTATCTATCTATCTATCTATCTATCTATCTATCTATCTATCTATCTATCATCTATCTATCTTTTATCCATCTATCTACATAAATTCATATTGTTTGTGACCCAAAAATAAAGTTTATTATTCCACTTTTAGGATGCAGACATGAAGCGGTTCTGGCGGCACAAAATTTATTATCTACAACTTGCTACTGGCCGTCTGGCGTGCAGTCAGAGCCGCTGCATGTATCTGAAGCCTAAACTACATTTGTCATATAAAAGCAGATTTTTTTTGTGATATATTCATGAAGGTTATTGTCATACTTTTAGGGTGCAGACACGGAGTGGCTCTGGATGCACATAGTATAGGGAAGAAATGTATTGATTATTGTCTACAACTTGTTACTGGCCGTCTGGCGTGCAGTCAGAGCCGCTGCATGTATCTGCAGCCTAAAATGCTTGGGTGACTCAGGCAGTCTACTTTAGTTATAGATTTTTTAGAGAGGTCATTGGTTGTCTTCTATAAAGTTAGTGATCTTATAGACATTGTAGTGGTTATTATTAATTTATAGGATATTATATTTGTCAGATTGTCAGCATCAGAAAACATGTCACAGAGAGGATATACAGCTGAGGCTTATGTTATACTTTGTTCCTCTGATGAGGAGAGTAGTGTGGAAAGTTCAGGCTCTGAATATGTACTTGTTAAAGGCAGTGATACCTTATCTGCAAGTTCAGACAGTTATTCAGATGATGACACTTCTGCTGAAAGGGCCAAAAAATTACAGAGAAGGCAGCAGAGATGTGTTGGCAGCAGCGAGCAGTGTACAGCTAGCACTAGCACATACATTCCAGGGCCTTCTACCAGCAAAGTCAGCGCAGCTACTGAGATCACTAGTGAGAGGTTGCACAGACAGCAGGAACAAACACCTCAGGATCCTATGTAAAGTGCCCCATCGGAAATCTACCCAGTGTGGTCTGCAACATACACACCTGCTATACCTCCCTTTATGGCACAAGCTGGTGTAAATGTGCCAACAGAAAATTTTGGCGCCATTGACTTTTTCAAGCTTTTTATAACTGAGCAACTGCTGGAGGATATAATGCTCCAAACAAACGTATATGCAGAACAGTATCTTGCGAACAATCCATCCTCCTGCTATGTCAGATCCAGATACTGGAAACCTACAACTGTGCCAGAAAAAAAAACAGTTTCTAGCCCTGACCTTTAATATGGGACTTACAAATAAATCAGAACTAAAGGCGTACTGGTCTACCAACCCCATTCACCACATGCCAGTATTTTCTGCTGTGATGGCCCGGACTCGCTATGAAGCATTATTGAGATTCTTACATTTCAATGATAATGCCCTTTGTCCCACACAAGTTGGAAAGTGTAAAGACAGGCTATATAAACTAAGGCCTCTCATTAATCATTTCAACAAAATTTTTGCAGAGGTATACACCCCTCTTTAAAACATAGCAATTGATGAATCTCTGATTGATATATTGCATTCAAGCAAAATATTCCAAGCAAGAGGGCAAGGTATGGAGTTAAGCTCTACAAACTTTGTGAAAGTGGCACTGGCTATACCTATGCCTTCAGAATTTATGAGGGAAAAGACTGACTTCTTAGTTCCCCTGGTTGCCCAACCTACATGGGTGTTAATGGGAAGATTGTGTGGGATCTCAGAAACCCATTACTTCATCAGGGCTATCACTTATACTTGGACAATTATTATACAAGTATACCACTTTTTAAGCATCTGTTCATAGAGGGCACAGTTACTTGTGGAACCGTAAGATCCAATCGGAAGGGCTTTCCAGAGAGACTTGTAAGCACGAGACTGAAATGGGGAGAGTCATCATACCTGCATAGCTCAGAACTGCTGGCAATAAAATACAGGGACAAAAGAGATGTATTCCTGCTAAGCACCATCCATGCTGATACAACAGTCCCAGTAACAGTTACACACAGAAACATGCAGGCAGAAAAACCAGTGTGTGTGGTGGACTACAATAAATTTATGGGTGCAGTTGACTTAAGTGACCAGATGCTTAGGCCATATCTGATCTTGCACAAATCAAGTTACTGGTATAAAAAAGTATAAAGTGTCTCTCTACCTGCTACAACTGGCAATGTACAATGCCTTCATGATTTGCAAGCAATCTGGAAACCAGGCTCCCTTCCTAAAGTTCCAGGAAGAAATCATCATCAGTCTACTTTATCCATCTGGTACCATTCCTGTGAACATGGAGTCAGAATCTGTCAGCAGGCTGCATGGTAGACACTTTCCTGACATCCTTACCCCCACAGAAAATAAAGAAAATCCCCAGAAAAGGCGCAGGGTTTGTGCCAAACAGGGTATTCGGAGAGACTCAAGGTACTACTGCCCACAGTGCCTGCACTCTGCATTGTAGACTGTTTCCGCAAATACCACACATCTGGAAAACTTTAACAATTTTTAGAGGAAAAATAGTATCTTTCCTGCATTTAAATATCTTTTAGTTTGATTTATAACTTTGTTTAGTGATGTTTATTGTTTATATATTTCACATAAATAGAACATTTAGCACAACCAGTGTTTGTTGGATTTTTTTAAACATTTTGCTTAATGAGAAGAATAATTATAAATATAAATAGAAGAGGTGGGGTCTAATTTGTTCCACGTAGTCATTTTGTCATTTCACAAAACCTGTAATGATTGTATGGTGTCAGCAAACCAGCTATGGAGAATTTAGCCTCCGGAAGCCATTTTGCGCACCATTCATTACAGGCTCTGCTGTAGGCCCAGCAAGTAAGGAATGCACCTACATTTGGTATCTATGAAAACGGCATAAGTTGCTAAATATGTTATCAGATGTGTTTCTCAAGTAGCACTCACCAGATTTTAAAAGTAGTCACCTGAATTCACATATTTGGAAAAAAATGTTGTTTTCATTTTTTTTCCACCAAATTCATTGAAAAGTCTGGAAAAAAACAGAGGTCCAATATCTTTAACATGTCCTTTATTGAATACCTTGGGGGGGGGGGTCTAATTTATTGAATAGAGTAATTTTGGGTGTGTTCATACTGTTTTGGGCCTTCACAGCAGCTGTAATGATAGTATGGTGTCAGTAAACCAGCTATGGAAAAATTGGCCCATTATGTTCTGAGAAAAAGGAGACCAAATACATGTAGGTTGGTACAGTAATAGAAAAGCAATTTTCAGTTAAACTGGAACATGGCTAAAACTTGAAAATGTGCCTGGTCTGGAAGGGGGGTAAAGCATCTGGTATGGAAGTGGTTAACCATATACTGTGCTGCCACTTTCTTTTATGCATTTTAACATTTAAAACACTCCAAAAATTAGCCTGTTTTAGAGGAAGATGCTTTCCGTGTTTTCATCATAAACACATGATGGCTATATAGGAAAAAGCAATGTTTTTTTCTTAAAAATAAGCCACTTTGGGGACTTGCAAGTGCAACGGGCTTGTTATTTTTTTTTTATAACAATCTTTATTTATTAACAAAATAGGCTTATTATTTTTAAGAAAAATTTTTGGTATTATTCCTGGATGAAAAGTGATGAAGTGCCTTTCCAAAAAACTATCAAAATCTGCAAGGAGTTTGTATGTTCTCCCCGTGTTTGCAGAGGTTTCTTCCCCCTGGTTTCCTCCCACACTCTAAAGACATACGGATAGGGAATGTGGATTGTAAGCCTTATATGTGACAGTGACTACAATGTCTGTAAAAGCGCTGTGGAATATGATGGTGCCATATAAGTAAGCTAATATATAAATAAGTGGTGGTAACTGTAGCAACATGAGTAGCTGTACAATATACAATGCCTTGCGAAAGTATTCGGCCCCCTTGAACTTTTCAACCTTTTGCCACATTTCAGGCTTCAAACATAAAGATATAAAATTTTAATTTTTTGGTGAAGAATCAAGTGGGACACAATTGTGAAAAGGAACAAAATTTATTGGTTATTTTAAACTTTTGCAAAAAATAAAAAACTGAAAAGTGGGGCGTGCAATATTATTCGGCCCCCTTAAGTTAATACTTTGTAGTGCTACCTTTTGCTGCGATTACAGCTGTAAGTCGCTTGGGGTATGTCTCTATCAGTTTTGCACATCGAGAGACTGAAATTCTTGCCCATTCTTCCTTGGAAAACAGCTCGAGCTCAGTGAGGTTGGATGGAGAGCGTTTGTGAACAGCAGTTTTCAGCTCTTTCCACAGATTCTCAATTGGATTCAGGTCTGGACTTTGACTTGGCCATTCTAACACCTGGATACGTTTATTTATGAACCATTCCATTGTAGATTTTGCTTTATGTTTGGGATCATTGTCTTGTTGGAAGATAAATCTCCGTCCCAGTCTCAGGTCTTTTGCAGACTCCAACAGGTTTTCTTCCAGAATGGTCCTGTATTTGGCTCCATCCATCTTCCCATCAATTTTAACCATCTTCCTTGTTCCTGCTGAAGAAAAGCAGGCCCAAACAATGATGCTGTCACCACCATGTTTGACAGTGGGGATGGTGTGTTCAGGGTGATGAGCTGTGTTGCTTTTACGCCAAACATATCGTTTTGTATTGTGGCCAAAAAGATCGATTTTGGTTTCATCTGACCAGAGCACCTTCTTCCACATGTTTGGTGTGTCTCCCAGGTGGCTTGTGGAAAACTTTAAACGAGACTTTTTATGGATATCTTTGAGAAATGGCTTTCTTCTTGCCACTCTTCCATAAAGGCCAGATTTGTGCAGTGTACAACTGATTGTTGTCCTATGGACAGACTCTCCCACCTCAGCTGTAGATCTCTGCAGTTCATCCAGAGTGATCAGGGGCCTCTTGGCTGCATCTCTGATCAGTCTTCTCCTTGTTTGAGATGAAAGTTTAGAGGGACGGCCGGGTCTTGGTAGATTTGCAGTGGTCTGATACTCCTTCCATTTCAATGTGATTGCTTGCACAGTGCTCCTTGGGATGTTTAAAGTTTGTGAAATCTTTTTGTATCCAAATCCGGCTTTAAACTTCTCCACAACAGTATCACGGACCTGCCTGGTGTGTTCCTTGGTCTTCATGATGCTCTCTGCGCTTTAAACAGAACCCTGAGACTATCACAGAGCAGGTGCATTTATACGGAGACTTGATTACACACAGGTGGATTATATTTATCATCATCAGTCATTTAGGACAACTTTGGATCATTCAGAGATCCTCACTGAACTTCTGGAGTCAGTTTGCTGCACTGAAAGTAAAGGGGCCGAATAATATTGCACGCCCCACTTTTCAGTTTTTTATTTTTTACAAAAGTTTAAAATAACCAATAAATTTCGTTCCACTTCACAATTGTGTCCCACTTGTTGTTGATTCTTCGCCAAAAAATTAAAATTTTATATCTTTATGTTTGAAGCCTGAAATGTGGCAAAAGGTTGAAAAGTTCAAGGGGGCCGAATACTTTCGCAAGGCACTGTCGAATAATGTGATGGATCAGGCTGTAGGACATACCTGACTGAGTGGTGGTATTTATAGCAACATGATTGGCAGCACAGTATGAAATAATAGGATGGACCAGGCTGCAGGAGATGTCACTCTAGCAGTGGCAACATGAGTGACAGTACAGTATGGAATAATGTGATGGACCATGCTGCAGGGCATGTCTGGCTGCGTGATGCTAGTAATGGTAGCCATGGCAATATGAATAGCAGTACAATATGGAGTAATGTGATGGACCAGGCTGCAGGACATGGTTGGCTGAGTGGTGGCATTGGTGATAACTGAGGCAATATGAGTGGCCATACACTATGGAATTATGTGATGGACCAGGCTGCAGAACATGATGTCTGGCTGTTTAGGAGTAGCAGGTAGCATCAGCTGTACAGTAATTGAATCATGATACATGGAAACAGTGGCACTGGAAGATCTATTCAATGGCATCAGTTGGAGGTGTGTGAAAATCCTCAAACATCCATATCTGATTAATTTTGAAGAAAAGTATGGAATTTTTTTTCCACTCTTGTGGTGGACAGTAAGGTTCAGCTAGGTGTTACAATGCCACCAAACAGCCTCTCAGCCATTACGCTTTAGGCTAGACAAAATAAAACTGCCATGATAAACTAGGCAAGCTTCTTCCAACGCTCCAACCTATTGGTCCAAAATTCCAAGTTAACTGCTACAATATAGGTATGACTATACTGTACCTGCTCGCGCAGTCAGTCAGTTACCTGTTGTAGGTTTGGTTGGTGCTGCAAAGTGAAAAATTTTTGGTTTATCATGTACCAGATACTGTACTGGTAGCAGATGCTGCTTCTCCTCTTGCTACTTGTAGCCATGGCTTTGGCAGAGGTGGTGGAGCGCTGACTGGGTGAGGTGAACTGTGAGCAGACAGAGGCCTCTTGGGCAGAATTTGGCTGGCACTGGCAGTAGTCTCTCTAATATCTGTGGCAAGTCGGGCCTACAGTCTACCCTGACAATATGCCAATCTTGTCTCCCTTTGGAAGGAAGGGAAGAATTCCTCCATTTTGACTTTATAACCAGAGTCTAAGATCACAGTGATACAGTACTCATATTTTTGCTTCATGCTAATAATACATTTGTCTCTATGTAAGTAGCAAAGCATACAGTCTACCATGCTTGAAGCTACATATAAATATAATTTATTGAAAATAAATATGAGTTAAAAACAACAAATATCACAATTATTAAAAATTTATACAGCAGTCTTGTGGGTCATCATAGATGGGGAATTCTATGAACATAACAACGATATCAAGAAAACAGCAGATATCCGGGGTGATCAGTTGGGCCAAATTAATAAATTGAGATCAATTGCTTGACATTTTTGGGAACATCATCCAGGCCAATAGCACCAGTTATGAGTCAGATAGATTGATCACTTTTGTCTTGGATCAAGAGGTGGTGATATTCAGGAATGTATAACTTGTGTTGAATGATATGGACATACAGGCTACATGATGAAATTGGATTGGATGTCTGATGAATGGAGGAGCATCATAGCAGCTACTAAAGAATACCCCTGGGGCCAATAACTTTTTTCGGTTTTCACACTTTTTTCATATTTGTCCTATTTTATCATACACACATTAGCAGTAGACACTGGGTATTGTCTTACTCATCACTCTAATTTAATCCCCTTTTTTACACTTTCATTATCAAATGTCACTTTTTCCCACTGTCTCTATTTTACCTTTGTGTATATTGGTTTCAAATTATATACATTTTGGATACTGTTTTTATCATGTAGATGTAATTTATATTATAGTTTCCCCATAATGTATATTGATACACCACTTGGGTGCACCACTTTTATCCCCATACTAAGCACCAGATCTAGCACTTCCTGAGGAAACATGGTGAAACGCGCGTCGCAGTGGGCAGTCTGAGGGCCAGTGTGGCTAGATATTTGTAAATGTCCATACCAGGTCAGTATATGAGCTATTAAGGAGAGGCTGGGCACTTCCATGTATCTAGGTTATCTATGTGGCACTTTTTGAACACATCTATAGGATTACCTATTTATTAGTACCTATGCATTTTTGGTGCTTTCTGAAATTACTTGGTGACACTGTTCAGTAACTTTTGCACCTTTTTTGCCTTTCTAACATATTGGGGATACTGTTCATTAATTAATAGTGATGCACTTTTGGCTAAACCATATATGTATTTTTTGGTACAAGCCATATTCCAAGATATGAAAACACACTGATGAAGTGTTATCACATACTTTGCATACTTGTATACATTTTATATTTACAAATTTATTTATCATGAAATTCCCCATCTATCATGAATACTGCTGTGCTAGGGATAAGAAGTTGCAAGTACCCAGAATGAGGTAATAAATCAATTAACCTCCTCCTCCTCCTCATTCCCCTCCCATCTCCATAGAGCATTGTGTATGAGCAGGATATGGAAGAGTGAAGAAATCAGGCGATACCTTTTAGAGGCTAACTGAGTATATTTATAAGTAAGCTTTCAGGAGTACTAGCTAGCTCCCTTCATCAGACATGGTGTGATACAAGAACTGAAAATTCACAGATTTTTATACACATGGTTTTCAAAGCATTTTAGAGTCCTTAAAAAAATGCAGTCTAAGTAGAGAAGTTATTTACAACAGGTCAAAAAAACAGTCTGGAAACTTGTGGTGTGTGACAGAGGGATCAGTAATTCTTGCTGTTATCTGTTTGCTATCAGGAGGTGATTTGTGTCCCTCACAGTTCATACATAGTGTGATTTGAAGCTGGCATGAATATTGAGTTCAGTTCATGGTTCATACATAGTGTGACATGAAGCTGGCATGAATATTAAGTCCAAATTGCAGAGTTTGAAATTTTTACATAAACTTGTACTCCCATTGTTTCCTCGCCTCCTGCGTCTTAAAATGTCCCATTAAAACCACAACCCGCAAATCTTCAATAGAGTGGTTTTCTCCGGAGAAATGTGCGGCCACTGGGAGATCGGTTCTGCTGTTATTGATACTGGATCTGTGTGAGTTCATTCGTTGACTGAGTCTCTGCCCTGTTTCCCCCACATAGAGGCCTGTGGTGGGACATTGCATACACATTATGAGGTACACCACATTGGAAGACCTGCAGGAGAATGTCCCCCTAATTCTGTGCATCTGTTGAGACTGTGGGATAGGTACACTGTCAGCGGTGTGGATGTGCTTGCAGGTCATGCACCTTTTATGTAGGCAAGGTGAGGTGCCATGAGCAGGATATGGCAATGGATTAATGTAAACAAACAGACTGAAAAGGAAACAAGAAGGAGAAAAGCCTAATAAGTGGAAAAGGGAACATATTTCTTGAATAAGATGTAAGAAGTTTCTTATATTCACATGCACTATTTATTTGTGAAAAGTTATAACTGGCTTTAAGTCTTTTTTTGCAATAGAGCATTTTGGTAACACAGTGTCAGATTTGCCATTACTATTAGTGAAGCTTGCTGCACTGTTATCTGTGACTGTCCATAGATTGTCTTATATTGTTTTTACTTAAAATGTCAGTCCTTTTAGTGCAAAATCTTATTTTGTTAACCAATACAGGAAAAGTTCTGTTAACATGAAAAAACTATGTAGTAGTAGTGATGTAGTCTATAGTGCAAAATCTCATTTTGTAAGTGTTTTTTTTTTTTTTTTTTAAGGGGGCGTTCACACTACTGTTGATGACCATCAATAGTGTCCGTAGCTATTGTCCGTTACAAGATTTTAGCAATGGACACTAGCTGAACCATCAGAAATCCGTTAAAATGTCCATTCATTTCAATAGGAGTTTATATTGTGTCCATTAGTGTCCATTTATGTCCTTTTACACCAAATCCGTCAGAAAAAACAAAGGACTGCATGCAGGACTTTTTTGTCCGTTTGGAAAAACGGATTCTTGATGGGCAGCAAGTGTCCGTTATTTTTTAACTTTGAAGTCTATGGGTAATGGACTTATAACAGACAGTAACTGATAGACATCAGTTACTGTCCATTATTTTGTGTTCGTTTTGTTTCTGCGCATGCTTAGAAAGCAGAAACAAAAAGCCAAAGACGGACAGTATTAAAAAAACGGTCAATAACTGATGCTAACTGATGGATCAGTTAAAAAAACGGACACATTAACATCAGTTAGTGTCCGTTAATGTCTGTTATGATTTTTTTTTTTTAACAGACACCTTGATAACGGAATCCAAAGGTAGTGGGAACCCTGCCTTACAATAGTGTTTTTTGATAACCAATAAAAAGTGCACAAAAGAAAATTTGGACTGCACATCCCAATGAGAACAGGTGCTTACCTACTGTGGCAATATATAAATATGGAAAATGTAGGAGCACCCTGTACACAGCACAAAGGTATAAGAAATAGAAAAGCATTACTACTATTGTTACTATAAAGTAATATAATCTATACATACAAATTAGAGGTTCTTTGTTATACCTATTTGATCAAACAGTAAGAAGCCCACCTGCCACAACACCGCGACCTCATTCAGATGGGACGCTACACTAAATAAAATAAATAAAACTGGACCTTACTTGCCCTGAAATTTGTAAACCTGGTCTGGGTCCAAGAGAGGCATTTTATTTAGTGTAGAGTCCCATCTGAATGAGGTCGCCTTGTCATGGTACAGGTACAGGGCTTCTTACTGTTTGATCAAATAGGTATAACAAAGAACCTCTAATTTGTATGTATAGATTATATTAGCTTATAATAACAATAAAAAGTGCAGTTATCATGACAAAAAACAAGCTTACTCACAGAATGAGTTGTAGACTATAGTGCAAAATCTAATTTTTTAGGTTTTTTTTGGCATTATTGTTGTTTGTTAACCAATACATAAAAGTACCGTTTTTCTCACTCAAAAACAAAAGTGTTTTTATTAACCAATACAGAATCACTATGTCTATATAAATAAAACACGGGTAAGCAGTAAGCACTTTACCCCAAAAATTTTTGGAGTGTTTTAAATGTCAAAATGCGTAAAAGCAAGTGGCAGCCCAGTGTATTGTTAAACTAGCAGTTTGTATCCACTACTTACCATCAGTTTTTCCATAGACATACTTGTTACTATCACTTAGACATAACTTCAGCTTTGTTTGCCTTAGAGAGCTAGAAATGGGCTAGATAGAGTCCTAAGATCACTGGCAGTGTTATTTACTATGTTTTAAGTCAATTTAAGCTCTGGTTTGTGACAAACCTATTCAACCCAAAACAAATCTTTGGACCAAATTACTTCAAACCAAAATAAAATGAATCATCCTAAAAAATCCCAATCTCTAGTTATGAATCCACACTTGTAATAGTAAAAATATCATATACAGCTGGCATAGGTAATGCCCTTCTCTCCTATCACTGCCCCCGTCACGTGCTCCATTAAACTCCTACTTCCCACTAATCACACCATTCCCTGGAGACTTAATAAATCCCTCTTGCTCAATGCTTAGTGCATGACGGACCTCAAACAATCTATCCTGGATTTTTAGCGAGACCACTCCCAAGATGACACCTACTTGCCCATCCAATGGGAAGCCTTGAAATGTTTCTTGAGAGGGCTTTTAATCAAACATGGAACCAGAATTAAAAGGGAAGCGGGTTGGAAATTGAAACGCCACGAGATTAGGTCCCTCCTTGAGCACAAGCAACAGAGGCTCCACCACCTGGGCTAATGCTCGTTCTATGAATGTTGCAATGAGGCAGACCCTCTCCTTGCCCGAGCTGTTAGGGAGCAACATCCTGCCTCTCACATCATGTCCATCAAACAACCCTCTGGCTTAGTTTCACATCTCACCCCTGATATAGCTGCAGCTTTCCGCGAATACTACGAGAATCTCTATAACCTTCCCCCACCTCACTCCTGCAATGGGAAACCAGACCCTCCTCTCACCCTCTCGCAATATATAGCAGTCACAGCACCTATCGACAGACGACACAACCCTTTTGGACACACCATTCATCTCTTTCCTCCACTCTCATATCACTGTTCTTCCAAAAGAGGTCAAAGACCCCTTATTATGCTCCAGTTATCGGCCCATTTCCCTCATCAACACGGATGCGAAGATATACGCTAAACCTATCCAACAGACTCAGTTGGCACATGGGGGATTGGATTCACTTTTACCATGTGGGCTTTATACCACAGAGAGAGGCCGAGACAACACACAGAAGGCCTTCTCTGCTATCCACCACCTTCAGTGCACACAAATTCCTATGATGCTACTCTCACTGGATGCATAAAAAGCCTTTGACAGGGTTGACTGAATTCCTTGAGGCTACTCTGACCCAAATGGGCCTGGGACCCGCTACGCTCTCTCGTATCTGCACGCTATATTCCTCCCTTCAGGCCCAAATCAAAATCAATGGGACTCTTTCTCCACCCCTCACTATTCACAATGGCACCCACCAAGGCTGCCCTCTCTCCCTGTTCCTTTATGCCTTTGTTATGGAGCATTTACTAGTAGCCATCAGATGCAATCCCGACATCCAAGGCCTACAAGCAGACACTATGCGCCTTAAAGTCTCAGCATTCGCAGACGATGTCCTGCTCTTTGTCACTCAACCACTAACCTCACTCCCCTCCATCCTACGCGAAAACGCCATCTATAGTTTCTTCAGTAATTACAAGATTAATCTCTCCAAAAGTACTGCTCTCAACATCTCCTTGCCATTTACCTTGGTCCACTCACTCCACTCATTTGGTCACCTAAAGCCATCAAATATCTGAGCATACACATCCCTAGCTCACTACCAGACACTTACTCCCTGAACTTCCTTCCCATCCTCAACACTCTTACAGCTGATTTCACTTGCTGGGACACGAAAGGCTTTTCGTGGCTCAGGCGCTAATGATGAATGTCCTTCCTAGGCTGCTTTACCTTTTCCAAACAATCCAGATTGCCCTTCCTAAAGACTTTTTCACTACAGTTCAAAAAACTTTTTTTCCACATTCAAACGGGCCACTAACCCTCTGAGGATCGTGAAGTGCATTATGCTAAGGTCAAAACAGAGAGGTGGCTTAGCCTTCCCGGGCTGCTTGCACTACTACTTGTCTGCGGTCACCACACGTATACTGAATTGGCACCATTGCACTCACTCAAAACTTTGGTTTGTACTAGAATTGTCTTTAAGCCCTCACCCTCTCACGGGTCTCCCATGGCTACATAACCACCACTGGTTGGACAGGGCCCTCCTAGATCTTCCGTACATGGCTCGCCACATTCTTGCTATCTGCAGAACATATCGTTTTATCTCTCACCTGTTCACGAACAATGGCCCACTGACCCTTATCACGGGCAACCAAGACTTCCCACCTGCTCTTCACGCTCCCTTTTTCTCTTACTCCTCTAACCGCACACCACTCCATTTTGTTCAGGTCCTATCCCCGTCCTCCCTCCTTTCTTACGCTGCGCTGACACCTCCTGAGGTCAAAAACCCTGGCACTCATTGGCAATATATACAACTGCATTACCTGTACAAATTTGTGAGGTCAATCCGCAAACTCCACAGATATCTCCTGCCATTTGAACGCCTCTGTACATCTGCTTCAATGCCGCTACACCCAATGTCCCTCATTTACAATTTGTTTCTAGATGCCTTAGGAGATCAGTAACCAGCATATACAGCTCTTTGGGAGAGAGAACTAGGGGTCTCCTTTCCTCCTGATGTGCTGATGTGTGGCACTCTGTTTTCAAATCCTGCCACAAATTTTCCATTTCATGCAAAGCTCAAGAAACCAATTACAAAATCCTCTCTCGGTAGAACAGAGTCCTCTCCGTGCTACATGAGATTTACGCAGCTCCTCAGATTGCTGCTGGAGATGTAATGTACGATGCTACACATTTGGTGGAAATGCCCTCTCCTTCGTACCTTCTGGACGGGAGTATGCAACCTCATTAAGATGGTCACCAGATCTAAGCTGGATGGTAATCCGACCCCGTTCCTTCTTTCTATCTTCCCCCGCAAGATTCAAAAACATCTGTGTACGTTAATTGGTTTCCTGTTTGTGGCAGCTAGATCTGTCATACCTAGGTTGTGGAAGTCCACATCAGCCCCTTCTATGGCATCTTGGCTTCAGGAGGTTTTGCACATCCGTTGCATGGAGGATTGGTTAGCTGAACTAAAATATGATGACAGTTCACATCAAAAAGTGTGGCTCCTATGGAATACCTTTTACTACTTCGCTGACTTTCAGTCCTTTTTCTCCCCTAACTCTCTTTTTTCCCACCACTACTATTCAACCCCATACCTCACTACGTAATGCACATCATTACACCTCTGATTGTTTTCTACCCTCAGTTCACTACACAAAGCTCTTGTCTGTTGGGAATCGACATTATTTTAGTTGTTTGTTTTATTGTTCTTTTTTTCTGCGACAGAGTCATTTGTTACCTACCCTCCCCTTTACCCTTTCCTCTCCCACCCAGCCCTCACCTCGTACATCCCTCCCTCCACCAATGTTTTACTCAGTTTATGACTATGTATGTTATGCAAAACCAATAAAAAAATTTTTAATGAGAAAAAAATATATAATATACCTCACTCAATGTCCTTGTGAAAAGCAGTACATAGGTAAAACATAATAGTAATGACTTTGGAATGCTTTTACCCATCCAAGTGGTTCTGAGAGTTTTTTGTGACACATTGTACTTTATGTTACTGATAATTTGTAGTATACATGTTTTATGTTTATTTATTTAAAGGGAGTCTATAATTAAAAAAGCACCTTTTAAACTAATGTCACGTTGGAATGTCAAGTTGGGCAGTCAACTCTGCCCAGGCCGCGATTTTCCAGTGGTGCTCCGTGATGGTAATTAGCATAACTGAAGAAACAAATTTTATCAGAAACGGCTGGGAGAAGAAAAGAATGGAAGGTACAGGTGCACCTCAATAAATTAGAATATCTTTGAAACGTTTATTTCTTTCAGGCATTAAATTAAAAAAGTGACCTGTATTTTCTAGATTCTTTACACACAGAGTGTTCTTTTTCAAGTGTTTTATTTCTGTAAATGTTGATTATGGATTGCAACTAATGAAAACTAAAATCTAAGAAAATTAGAATATTGTAAAAAAGTTCAGTATTGTAAATTCAGTGTGTCACCTGCCAAGGTTTCCTAAGCCTTTCAATGGTCCCTCAGTCTGGTTCAGTAGGACACACAATCATGGAAGACTGCTGATTATGAATTGAATTACTGAATTACTGAAATGAATGAACGTTTCAAAAATATTCTAATTTATTGAGATGCACCTGTAGGAGTACTGTAGAATGGCCTTTTTAAAGGCCATTCCAATGTGACATTAGTTTAAAAGGTGTTTTTTTTAATGATAGACTCCCTTTAAAAATCCAAAATTTACAAAAAATTTGGAAATTTGAATTTTTCTTCATATTGTAGTCATACTACACAAAATAGTTAATTAACGTTTATCTAGCTTATGTTGACATTTTGGAAACATTTAACTTTTTTTAGGATGTTAGAACGCTTATAACTGTAGCAGCGATTTTACAAATTTTTAAGAACATTTTCCAAACCTCCTTGTTTAGGGACCAAATTTAGGGACCCTCCCATAAATGAATGGGTTTTAGAAACTGCATCCCTCAAATTATTAAAAACAGCATTCAGAAACATTGCTAACCCTTTAGATGTTCCATGGGAATTAAAGTTAAAGGGTGGTGAAATGTAAAAATTTCATTTTTTATTTTGCTAATTTTTGCACTTTAAACCATAATTCCTGTAAACACAAAACAAACCTCAATATTTATTACCCTGGATCTGAAGTTTGTAGAATATCTCAGATATGTTCCATTTGACTCATACACAGTATTTGGAAATTAAGACACAACCTTGATTTTACTAGGGTGTTTTAAAGGCCCTCATATCAGGTTTGCAGAGTACCCAATTTTGAAAGCAACATCCCTCAAGGAATTCATCTTAATCAGTGCTTCTCCTTATCATTAAGGAAGGGGTCAGGTGGGTCTGGCCCTGCTGGACCCAATTGTCTTTGGATTATAAGATGCAGAAAGTTTTTTCTTGATGAAAAGTGTGTTTTATAGTTTGAAAAATATGGTAAATCTTTATGAAAGTATCTCAAATGCAGGTGACAGTATTTAAACAGACACTCATCTCTTGAAACTGTACTGAGTTAGGTCAACAGTCAAAATTTTGGAAGGGTTACTTTCATGTAATATTTTCTGTATAATCTACAGTCATGGCCAAAAGTTTTGAGAATGATACAAATATTAATTTTTACAAAGTCTACTGCTTCAGTTTTTCTAATGGCAATTTGCATATACTCCAGAATGTTATAAAGAGTGATCAGCTTAACAGCAATTACTTGCAAAGTCAATATTTGCCTAGAAAATGAACTTTATCCCCCAAAACACATTTCAACATCATTGCAGCCCTGCCTTAAAAGGACCACCTAACATCGTTTCAGTGATTGCTCCATTAACACAGGTGTGGGTGTTGATGAGGACAGGGCTGGAGATCAATCTGTAATGATTAAGTAAGAATGACACCACTGGACACTTTAAAAGGAGGCTGGTGCTTGCCATCATTGTTTCTCTTCTGTTAACCATGGTTATCTCTAAAGAAACACATGCAGTCATCATTGCACTGCACAAAAATGGCCTAACTGGGAAGAGTATTGCAGCTAGAAAGAGTGCACCTCAGTCAACAATCTATCGCATCATCAAGAACTTCAAGGAGAGAGGTTCCATTGGTGCCAAAAAGGCTCCAGGGGGCCCAAGAAAGACCAGCAAGCGGCAGGACCGTCTCTTAAAAGTGTTTCAGCTGCGGGATCGGGCTACCAGCAGTGCAGAGCTTGCTGAGGAATGGCAGCAGGCAGGTGTGAGTGTATCTGCACGCACTGTGAGGCGGAGACTCTTGGAGCAAGGCCTGGTCTCAAGGAGGGCAGCAAAGAAGCCACTTCTCTCCAGAAAAACATCAGGGACAGACTGATATTCTGCAAAAGGTACAGGGAGTGGACTGCTGAGGACTGGGGTAAAGTCATTTTCTCTAATGAATCCCCTTTTCGATTGTTTGGAACATCTGGAAAACAGCTTATTCGGAGAAGAAGAGGTGAGCGCTACCACCAGTCTTGTCTCATGCCAACTGTAAAGCATCCTGAAACCATTCATGTGTGGGGTTGCTTCTCAGCCAAGGGAATCGACTCTCTCACAGTCTTGCCTAAAAACACAGCCATGAATAAAGAATGGTACCAGAATGTCCTCCAAGAGCAACTTCTCCCAACCGCCAAGAGCAGTTTGGCGCCAACAATGCCTTTTCCAGCATGATGGAGCACCTTGCCATAAAGCAAAGGTGATAACAAATGGCCAGGGAACAAAACATAGAGATTTTGGGTCCATGGCCTGGAAACTCCCCAGATCTTAATCCCATTGAGAACTTGTGGTCAATCATCAAGAGACGGGTGGACAAACAAAAACCAACAAATTCAGACAAAATTAAAGCATTGATTCTGCAAGAATGGACTGCTATCAGTCAGGATTTGGTCCAGAAGTTGATTGAGAGCATGCCAGGGAGAATTGCAGAGGTCCTGAAGAAGAAGGCTCAACACTGCAAATATTGACTTGCTGCATTAACTCATTCTAACTGTCAATATAAGCTTCTGTTACTCATAATATGAATGCAATTATATTTCTGTATGTGATAAAAACATCTGACAAACACACATAAAAACCAGAGGGCAGCAGATCATGTGAAAATATAATATTTGTGTCATTCTCAAAACTTTTGGCCATGACTGTATCTACTTGGCTGGCAAATTGGGCAGTAATAATTGCACAGCAACAAACAGTACCATGCACAGAAACCTCTCTTACAAAGATGATTTATGAGATTAGACACTATGTAGGACAACACTGGGGAGTTGTACAGTTTCCTTGGAGATTGTGTATCTCAATATGCTGGCCATGTTTCAAACTTTGATGAGATGCAGAATATAAAATGAAAGGGATCTTTATTTAAATATGTAGTCACAGTATGGTGGTGTTATCCAGTCTCAATGTAGTGATATTATTTACTCACTGTATAGCAGTAGTATAAAATCATGGTATAGTTTTATTAGTGCTATATAGTGGTGCATTGTGAAAATTGTTGGTACCCCTCGTTTAATGAAAGAAAAACCCACAATGGTTACAGAAATAACTTGAATCTAACAAAAGTAATCATATATAAAAAAAATTCTATGAAAATGAACAAATGAAAGTCAGACATTGCATTTCAACCATGCTTCAACAGAATTTTATAAAAAAGAAAACTTGTGAAACAGGCCTGGACAGAAATAATGGTACCCTTGACTTAATATTTTGTTGCACAACCTTTTGAGGCAATCACTGCAATCAAACGATTCCTGTAACTGTCAATGAGACTTCTGCACCTCTCAACAGGTATTTTGGCCACTCCTCATGAGCAAACTGCTCAAGTTATTTCTGTGACCATTGTGGGTTTTTCTTTCATTAAACGAGGGGTACCAACAATTTTGTCCACATGTGTAGATTCCAGATTCTGGTATAGCATAGTATGCCTTGCATTTCCCAGAACATGAATCTTGGGGAGCACAGTCCACACCATAAAACATTCTGTGCGTCAAAAACCAGCAAAACTTCTTGTAAGTGTGTGAGGGTGTGATGTGAGGTTGTTGGTGGGGGGTAGAAGTTAGCCTGAGGGAGAGTCTATGTTCTGAAAAACATGGCAAAGACTGTTCAGCCAGATCTGTCTTAATATTATATGTGTTCTGCAAGTCTCTTCTTAAGGCGCATGTCATATTTGAAATTTGGGATGAGTCCTTAAAGAGGACTTTCCATCACCTCCACCAACTCTTTGTATCTTTCAATAGACACTGCTTCACTGATTTAGACACAGTTGGAATTTTTCCTCTTGCCCCCACTGTTCCTGAGCAATCCTTTCTATTAGTTTCAGCACAGTTATGTTCTCTAATGTTAGGTGGGAGGTCTTGGGCTGGAGGAGAAAGATAGAGATTGCCTGTCTAACAGTAAAGAGCACCATTTTTCTGAAACTATCTTCACTGATTGGTATAGAAAAAAAATCCAACTCTGCTTTTAAACTTGAGACAATTAAAAATGACAGTCATCAAGAATTCCTGGCAGATTATTTTGTGAGCCTTATACCCAATCCCTCTTAAACTGATTTAATCATAGATTAGTCTTACCGCCTGCATACATCCACTTTTTCCATATGTAAGAAGTGATGGACGCATCTTGAGTTTCTCCAACTTTACCAGACAGATTTAAACATTTTATATTTGCTGACTTGTCTGCTGCAACTTTAAATCAAAGACAAGCATTCACCCTAAGTACTAAAATTCTTTGTGATAATAGCATTCAGCTTAAATCGCGTAGCACAGATATGCAAAGAACAGGCTCTATTGTCATCCACATCATTGCCTTCATATCATTGTGGTCATGGAGGACAGGATCTATCCATTTGGAAATGCTTTATTGCAATTACATGTTTCAAGCATGAACTTTCTTCTTCCTCAGATCAAAGTTCACGTATGTAAACACATCAACAGTGTTGATGTGTTAACATATTGTACATGTTTTTGTTTGATCTGAGGAAAAGGGTAGTTCATCCTTTAAAAACACATAATTGCAATAAAGCTTTTCCAAATGGAATAGATCCTGTCCTCTATGACCATCCGGATATAAATTCGGAGTCAGAAACCTGCAGGTCCAACAAAGGTAACAGGTTTTTGTCAGTAATAAAATACATTACCTTTCAAAACTAGTGCAGAACCCAAGAAGAGGCAAGGCACTTTTAGACCTAATATTGACAAACGGACCTGACAGGTTGTCAGAAGCGGAGGTCGGGGATCATCTAGGTCAGTGGCTCTCAATCTTTTCAAGCTTAGTACCCCCTAGTGAGAAAACTGGGTACCCCCAAAGTAGCAATCACTTATACAGTGGGGAAAAAAAAGTATTTAGCCAGCCACCAATTGTGCAAGTTCTCCCACTTAAAAAGATGAGAGAGGCCTGTAATTGACATCATAGGTAGACCTCAACTATGAGAGACAAAATGAGAAAACAAATCCAGAAAATCACATTGTCTGATTTTTTAAGAATTTATTTGCAAATTATGGTGGAAAATAAGTATTTGGTCAATAACAAAAGTTCATCTCAATACTTTGTTATATATCCTTTGTTGGCAATGACAGAGGTCAAACGTTTTCTGTAAGTCTTCACAAGGTTGGCACACACTGTTGCTGATATGTTGGCGCATTCCTCCATGCAGATCTCCTCTAAAGCAGTGATGTTTTGGGGCTGTCGCTGGGCAACACGGACTTTCAATTCCCTCAAAAGGTTTTCTATGGGGTTGAGATCTGGAGACTGACTAGGCCACTCCAGGACCTTGAAATGCTTCTTACGAAGCCACTCCTTCGTGTCCCTGATGGTGTGCTTGGGATCATTGTCATGCTGAAAGACCCAGCCACGTTTCATCTTCAATTCCCTTACTGATGGAAGGAGGTTTGCATTCAAAATCTCACGATACATGGCCTCATTCATTCTTTCATGTACACGGATCAGTCATCCTGGTCCCTTTGCAGAGAAACAGCCCCAAAGCATGATGTTGACCCCCCCATGCTTCACAGTTGGTATGGTGTTCTTTGGATGCAACTCAGCATTCACTCTCCTCCAAACACGACGAGTTGTGTTTCTACCTTGGTTTCATCTGACCATATGACATTCTCCCAATACTCTTCTGGAACATCCAAATGCTCTCTAGCAAACTTCAGACGGGCCCGGATATGTACTGGCTTAAGCAGGGGGACACGTCTGGCACTGCAGGATCGGATTCCCTGGCGGCGTAGTGTGTTACTGACGGTAGCCTTTGTTACGTTAGTCCCAGCTTTCTGCAGGTCATTCACTAGGATCCCCCTTGTGGATCACCATTCTTGTGATCATTTTGACCCCACGGGGTGAGATCTTGCGTGGAGCCCCCGATCAAGGGAGATTATCAGTGGTCTTGTATGTCTTCCATTTTCTAATTATTGCTCCCACAGTTGATTTCTTCACACCAAGCTGCTTGCCTATTGCAGATTCAGTCTTCCCAGCCTGGTGCAGGTCTACAATTTTGTTTCTGGTGTCCTTCCACAGCTCTTTGGTCTTCACCATAGTGGAGTTTGGAGTGTGACTGTTTGAGGTTGTGGACAGGTGTTTTTTATACTGATAACAATTTCAAACAGGTGCCATTACTACAGGTAATGGGTGGAGGACAGAGGAGCCTCTTAAAGAAGAAGTTACAGGTCTGTGAGAGCCAGAAATCTTGCTTGTTTGTAGGTGACCAAATACTTATTTTCCACCATAATTTGCAAATAAATTCTTAAAAAATCAGACAATGTGATTTTCTAGGTATGTTTTCTCATTTTGTCTCTCATAGTTGAGGTCTACCTATGATGTCAATTACAGGCCTCTCTCATCTTTTTAAGTGGGAGAACTTGCACAATTGGTGGCTGACTAAATACTTTTTTTCCCCACTGTAGATGTTAATAAAATAAGACTTTGTTTGGAGCCTTTGGTAACAATTATGTAATAGCCCCCTCAGTTTTCCCATATGTAGTATAATGGCCCACTTAATGACTACAAATGTAGTATAATGGCCACCTCAGTGTCCTCACACTCAGTAGAATTTCCACATCAGTGTCCTCATACTCAGTATAATGTCTCAGTCAGTACATCCACATGTAGTATAATGACCCTCACACTTCAGTGCCCCAAATATAAAAATATAATATAATATAATATAATATAATGTGTCCACACATTTAAAATAATGACCCCCCCACAGTGCTTCCTGCATATAATAAAATAACCCCCATGGTCAGTTATGTTTAAGAAGCAAGTGGTAAGCTGCATTAATTACTTACCACTGAGGTGGATTAAGGGTACAAGAAGCCCCTTACAACCACAAACAAATGTATTTTATTGATATTTTAAGTGAAAGACCAACACAAAGTAGCACAAAATTGTGAAGTGGAAGGAAAATGATACAAGGTTTTCAAAATGTTAATCAACTAAAAATCTGAAAAATGTGATGTACAAAATTATTCAACCCCCTATATCAATACTTTCACTGCAATTACAGCTGCAAGTCTTTTGGGGTATGTCTCTACCAGCATTGCACATCTAAAGGTTGAGATTTTTGCCCATTCTTCTTTGCAAAATAGCTCAAGCTCAGTCAGATTGGATGGAGAACGTCTGTGAACAGCAATTTTCATTTCTTGCCACAGATGCTCAATGGGATTTAGGTCTGGACTTTGACTGGGCCATTCTAACACATGAATATTCTTTGATCTAAACCATTCCACTGTAGTTCTGGCTGTGAGTTTAGGGTCATTCTCTTGCTGGAAGGTGAATCTGTTTCCCAGTCTCAAGTCTTTTGCAGCCTCCAACAGGTTTTCTTCCAGGATTGCCCTGTATTTAGTTCCATCCATCTTTCCATCAACTCTCACCAGTTTCCCTGTCCCTGCTGAAGAAAAGCATCCCCACAGCATGATGCTGCCACCACCATCTTTCACAGTTGGGATGGTGTGTTCAGGGTGATGAGCAGCGTTACTTTTCTGCCACACATAGCGCTTTGCATTTAGGCCAAAAAGTTCAACTTTGTTCTCATCTGACCAGAGCACCTTCTTCCACATGTTTGCTGTGTCCCCAATATGACTTATGGCACACTACAAACGGCACTTCTTATGTCTTTCTTTCAACAATGGTTTTCATCTTGCCACTCTTCCATAAAGGCCTGATTTGTGGAGTGCATGACTTATAGTTGTCCTGTGGACAGATTCTCCCAGCTGAGCTGTGGATTTCTGCAGCTCCTCCAGAGTGACCATGGGCCTCTTGGCTGCTTCTCTGACCAGTGCTCTCCTTGCTCAATCTGTCAGTTTAGGTGGACATCTATGTCTTGGTAGGTCTGCAGTTGTAGAATACTTTTTCCATTTTTGGATTATAGATTGAACAGTGCTCCTTAGGATGCTCAAAGCTTGGGATATGCTTTTGTAACCGAACCCTACTTTTAACTTCTCCACAACTTTATCTTTGACCTGTCTGGTGAGTTCCTTGCTCTTCATGATGCTGTTTATTCACTAGTGTTCTCTAACAAACCACTGAGGCCACAGGTGTATTTATACTGAGACTAAATTACACACAGCTGGACTCTATTAACTAATAAAGTGACTTCTGAAGGCAATTGATTGCACTGGATTTTATGTAGGGGTATCAGAGTACAGGGGGCTGAATACTTTTGCAGGTCACACTTTTCAGATTTTTATTTGATTAAAATTTTGAAAACCATGTATCATTTTCTAATAATAATAATAATAATAATAATAATAATAATAATAATAATAGTCCTTTAATAGTCCCACAGTGGGGAAATTCAGTGTGTTACAGCAGCAAAGATAAGATAAGATAAGCAGATACAAATACAAATACAACATGTACAGGAATGTTCCAAGGTGAGAGGCATTACATTGATAGCAGACAGACAGATAGGACGTAGCAGAGGGGGGGGGGGGGGATTTAACAGGCAGAGAGATATTTCAGTTCTCTGTATGTAATGATCTCCGCTTAGGTCGGTGTTGGTTGTACAGCCTAACCGCGGTGGGGAGGAAAGACTTCCGATAGCGCTCCTTCTCACACCTAGGGTGGAGCAGTCGGTCACTGACAGTACTGCCCAGCGCAATCACAGTCTCATGCATGGGATGGGAGTTATTCTCCCGCATGGAGCTCACCACGGACAGTATCCTTCTGTCACCCACCACCTGCACTGGGTCCAGTGGGCTCCCCAGGACAGAGCTGGCCCTTCTAATCAGCTTGTCAAGTTTATTTCTGTCCCTGTTTGATATATTGCTCCCCCAGCAGGCCACTCCAAAGAAGATGGCTGATGCCACTACCGAGTTGAAGAAAGTCCTAAGAAGTGCCCCCCGGATTCCAAAGGCTCTCAGCTTCCTAAGCAGGTAGAGCCTGCTGTGGCCCTTCCTGTACAGGGCCTCCATATGATCTGCCCAGTCCAGCTTATTATTAAGGAGCAAACCCAGGTACTTATAGGTGTTCACAATCTCGATGCCCGTCCCCAGGATGTCCACTGGTTTAGGAGGGCGTCTGCCTTTACGGAAGTCCACCACCATCTCCTTGGTCTTCCCTGCGTTAATCTTCAGGTGGTTCTGGTGGCACCAGTCCACAAAAAACCGGTTCAGTTCTCTGTACTCCCTGTCATCATCGTCTGTGATGAGACCCACTATTGCAGAGTCGTCAGAATACTTCTGTAGGTAGCAGCTGGATGAGTTGCACCTAAAATCAGCAGTGTACAGTGCTGATTTTCATTCCACTTCACAATTATGTGCTACTTTGTGTTGGTCTATCACTTAAAATCTCAATAAAATACATTTGTTTGTGGTTGTATGGGGACAAAATGTGAAAAAGTTCAAGGGGTATGAATACTTTTGCAAGCCACTGTAAGCCATTGGGAATGCATATGTCTGCTATCAGGAAAGGACTCCTCAGAAGCATTTTTCCCAAAGTTCTCGGGAAGTTTCATAGGAACACCAGTACTTTTTTTTTTTCTTTGTGATGGCAGATCGAATAGTAGTAAATAAGAGTAGGATCCAGACACAAATGACTTCAAGCTCTGTACAGGAGGTGAAATAAAGTGATGCAACTGTAAGCTGCAGGTAAACTTCACTTCCGAGTACAAGGTGAGGGCCTGAGCCCCACTAGGAAGTTCTACAGATATATTAGGTTGGTGCAGAGAAGAGTAGCTGTACCTTATAATTGGGCATCCGGGTTACTAACTGATGTACATGGGGAGTATAAACGCAGGATCCACAGATATTTGATGCCTTTCACCTACCGGTATGGGCTTGAGTTGAAACAATGAGAGGTGGAGGAAGCGTGTGCTCCTTTTGACTGCAAGGGGCGGCTGCATGTATGTCAGTGAGGGAAAGAATGCCTTTCGTTCTCTGGGAGGGAGAGATGAGGTAAAACCATTTTAAAGCTGGCCAATCTGCTTCAAGTGGGTTCGCAATAGATCCAGGAGGGCTCCCAGGTATTTAAAGGCGGTCAGCACTGTTGTAAGCCACTGTAGGCAACATATTCTATCGGAGCTGTAATAGTAAGTGACAATCTTGGTCTGCAGCTAAGCCCAGCCCCCCTCCATTTCAGCCTTATTATGCCTAGCATACACCACAAACAATGTTCTCTTTCTGAACTTGTGGCTTCTAAATAAATAGGGGACTGTAGTTTACCCATAATACTCATACACCACAAAAAGCACAAGTGCAACAAACAGACAAAAAATTGTCAGCACTCTCAAATAATGTGAACAAGAAATGCAGGTGCACGTTGGCTGAGAGGCTGCCATGTGGTGCCAGAACATCACAGTGACTCACAAGACAATTGTCTCTTCTGTATTGTAACTGTGCAATACATGTGGCAGCAGCCATTTCAGTCCTTCAGTCCGTACAAGAGTTAAAAACCGAACAATTTGGAATATTAGGGTCGAATCAGTTCATCCATCTCTAGTTTTCACAGAAGGTGTCAATGGGTAGTGATCAGCAGCAGGCCACTATTACTTGTCACAGAGATCCTGGATATGAGGGGAATTAGAAACCAGCACTGAACAGTTCCTCACCAATCATACAGATGAGACAGATTGGTGGTCTCTGCCTCCAGTACTAATGATGATTGCTTATCACACTACCACCTCTAAGAGTAGCTGACAGCAAATTCAAATCCTTACTTGAGTATTGGGTAGACCAGGATGAGGTTAGGACTGTGAGTACTTGGGTCCACTGGATGTCCATCACACAAGGCTCTAAAACACATGCAGAAAATGATTGGCAGGAGGAAACTTAGCAGGTGAAAACACTAATTCATAATGAAACAAAGGTTACTAGGCTTCAAGGTTTGCTGGTAAAGGTAGTTCACTGGCATGGGCAGAATTCCACCATTACAGTACCCCCCTCTTCCCCCCTCTCTTTAGGTCAGAAGAAAAATGCCTGGAGCCAAGACATCTTCAGGAAGAAAGTGACACCAGAAACCTTTCACAGACAGGGCAGAAACAGGTTCAGATTTCAGATGCTGGGGACAGTAGTACGCTAGTGCAGAATATTTCAAAATGGCATGTATAGATGTACATTCTTGTCAATAGATGTAAATATCATTTTAAGTTGTCGACTTTGGATTTGATAGTTTTAACATGACTATTTTGATTGTATTTGCTTGCCATTTTCTGCCTAAGGGTTTCTGAACTCTGCTTACATTGTGTATTTTGCACAACCAGCTGTTACTGCCTTATGCCTTTGTGTTTCACTGGTTTTGTTGTTGGGTAATTAAAAAGATCTTCATAGAGCTGTCAGGTCAAACAAGTAGATAAGGAATGTTACCTGAGAATGCACTTAAGACATCTAGCATTTACCTGTGCTTCACAGTGTCTTGTTCCTTTTTGTGTACATCAGGATAATATAGATAATATGCAATTTTTTTGCAAAGATTTTCTCATGAGAAAGTACGTGTTTCTTCATTCTTTAACTGGAAAGACGTAAAGGGGCAAGAAATGCCTAGTGGCAACTGGTTAGACTTGAAATGAAATATGATTAATTTGAATAGCATTCAATTACCGTACTTTACTATATTGTAATGTAGACAATTGAAGGGGGTTTTAATAATATTTTTTATTAATGACATTGACCAGGCCTACACATCACCAGGTTCTGTGTGGTGACCCACCAGTATAAAAACATTGAGAAGTGCTATTTTATATAATCTCCAAGGACACCAGTCTTATCTATTCTGTGCCTTTTTTCTTGTTTTTTTCTTTCTATAGTAGGGCACTGGTTAATTTGATTCAAAGGAGCTTAAATGTGACCAGCTCTAGGCTAACAGCTGGCTTTTTCCAAGGCTCAACTAAAGAAATTTTAGCAGCTAAACAATTAAAATTGAATTAATTTCTGAGTAGTTTGGGGAATATTGGAGAGGGAATATTTATAGGTGTTGGCCAGGAATTATAATATAAATATCTCATTGATGAGGGACCGAAAGCCTGCTCTTGCATGGATCAGCTATGCAGGGCTGCTTCCGATACCCATACAATACACAGCACAGTCAGAAGCTCTGAACCAATTCTTTAGACAGATGACAGTGGATATCTGAAAGAAGCATTACAAAAATGAAGATTCATGACTGATGAAGAGTTGATGACAGTGGTGCATTTGTAGCTTGCAGCTCAACCTAAAACATTTTTAGGGTCCCACGTTGCGGAAACGCAGCTTTTTTGTCGTTGCAGATTTTGCTGCATTTTTTGAGCCAAAGCCAAAAATGTCTACAAAAGGAATTGGACATATATAGGAAGCTCTAATACTTCTACCTTATACTCAATCCACTCCTGGCTTTAACCCAAAAACCACAGCAAAATCTGCAAAAAAAGCTGCATTTCTGCAATGTGGGGCCTCAGCCTGTATGCGGGAATATAAAAGTTTGTTGATGGACAAACCAATTGAAAATCAGTTTATTTTGAAAAATTATGTGCTTGTCTTTTCTCAAAATTGATTAAAATAAATTCTACAGAATGAGGATAATTTTGACTCGTCCTCATACATTTGTGAGAGAACAATAAGCCTGCTCTCTCCCTCCCACAGCAATCTCATTCAATTTTAATACAAGTTTTGTTGAGTTATGGAAAACTAAAATTATCCTTAAAAAGTCATAAAACACTATTTTGGGATTTACTTAAACCAGAAAACTGGTGTACAGAGCTTGATATTTTCCCCCCAATGCCCTATGGATTTTTCTTACTAGTTTATGTTGGAAATTTTGAACAGATGTGCTTCAATGATTTACATCTGGGAGCAAGATATTAGGCACCAGGATTTATGCATTCCCAACAATGAGACATTTATGGTATATTCAGTCAATATGCTATAAAGACCTGAGCTATTTAACCCCTTTTAATTTGGAATACAGCACTCCATGATGGTTCTGTGTTTGCTACAGAGGGGAATTACGCACTTATGTAATTTAGCCTGTTATTAATTGGTTAAATAGACTTTATTGAAGTTCCTAGTGTGCCCTCAGCACTCAAATGCATTATAGAACATTCTATAAAACAGTCTATAACATTTGGACATATAACTTTTCTGCATAAATATTTATAAGCAAGTTTATGGAGTAAGTAATCCAGAAAATGTGCATGTAATACTAATGAGAGGTGTCTGGTTAAATCTAAAATTTCCAGACTTTATGCAATATTGGAGGTTTTAATTTTTACATCATTTGGACTGACACTTTTTTTATTTTTATTTTTATTGCATCTTTATATTAAAACAGATTAAAACATCATAATTGAATGCATTTCTATGTTGTTGAATTGGTCTTAGTATTTTTCTGGTATGGTGTGATCTTAGAAGTTTATGACCACTAATGTCCAGCGGGAATATCAGAAACATTATTAAATGTTTTTATTTCTAATTGTAATATTTTTTTTTTAATTAAAAAAATGGATGCAGGATTGATAACCTATTACTCCCAGCTTCTCTCTTATTTCCATATCACTATTGGGTTGAACAACCAATATCAGACTTGTTTGTTCCACGAGGTTGAGATTTAGTTGTTCCTATTTTACTAGCTTCAAAGTACATGTATGTAAATTTATTCTCCAGTATTATCCACTGTGAGTCTAAGTTTGCACATTATTTGTAAATCTGCCCTACTTTGTTTTCCTGCAATTTATTAGCAATTGAATTTTCTACCACAATCATGGTAAAACCACAGCAAAAACCTGGATATGCACAGATGTAGCAGTCTAGCAGACAATTGGTTAAACTGTTTTCAGCGTAGTATCTTATCACAGAAGACAACAAAAACCAATGAAAAGTAATTGTAAAAACTTTTTTTTCTTTTTTCAGTTGCAGAAGTTCTTGTTAACTCTGTTACATCTGTATATAGTACTGTATCATTATGTATGTTGTAGAAAACAATGTATGTTGTAGAAAACAATTGACAGCATGTCAATTAAAAACTGTATATATTGACATGCTGTTTTGCTAATATGCATAAACATTGTATCTTTCTGTTTTGCAATAATCCCCATCTGTACCCTAAGGGGAGCAAAAATCATTATTTTGCTTCTCTATTAGGCCACATTTTCACAGGATGTGTTGCAAATACAGTACATTACCTGACATAGACAGCACCAGCAAAGTGGATGAGATTTAAGCAAATCTTTTTTTGGACTTTTTATTTTTGTGGTGGTGGATTTCAGAGAAATATGAACACAATCTTAACCCTAGGCATCCCAGTGGATAGCACTGTTGCCTTGCAAAAACTGTAATTTGAGCATTTGTATTTATTGGAAGTAAAAATAAATAATGTATTTGAAAAAATGTCTGGGGGCTTCAGCGGATACCAGAGTGAGCCCATGTATACATAACCACAAAACCAAATGTAACTACTTTATGTTAACATTGTTACTATCTACATAAAAATCTCTAACACCTATAGATCAGCATACTACTTCTACGGCTTCTAGAATTGAATTCAGTCTGTAGAAGCCGGTAGGATTTGAACCTTTGATAACCTAACCACACCTTTATATACAAAACATTATATTATTTAAGTGAATGTTTTTGTGATTGTAGATAATACTTGAAAGAATAATATTAGCTTAAACACATTCCATAGAAATTTACACAGAACATAGTCACAGTGTGTGGGGCGTCACTTTCTATTTTAGTCATCTCATGTGCAGACACATATCAATTGTAAAAATGTATTTCCAAAGTATTGAAAAAAAAACTACAATGATTATTCAAGTAATATTTAAAGTATTTGCTTGGTTGTGAAGGTATACATTGCCTTTAATCACTATATGATACCAGTTGCGCAACTTTCCTTAATGCCTTTCATGCACTAGTCTTAAACTGAAGTTTGCTGGGGTAAAATTTACGAAATATATTAAGTGGTACATTGATAAATTAGGCACATCTTTAACTGTCTGTGCAGCACAAGGTAAAATTTATGCCAGACAAGATCTTATCTCTTATATATATAAAAATGAGTCGGACTGGCCCACCGACATCTGGGACGTCACCAAGGAGGCCCGAAGCCTGCCGAAAAGACCCCAAAGTATAATGATAGCAGTGTTTGTGGGGTTCACGGCCTGCAGGCCTTACTTACTGATCCCCGCTCCTGCTCACAGCCGTGAGCAGGACCGGGGATCGGTAAGTAAATAGGGCCCGTTACCTGCTGGTGTTACACCAGCAGGTAACGGCCTATTAAAAAAAAAAAAACATCAGGGACCCGCCGGGACCCCTAATGTCCTGGGCCCTGTGACAGCCGCTACCACTGCTACCCCGGTATTTATGCCACTGACTGGACTGCCATACTGGATGTCAGCATTCTTATAAATTGAAATGTTTTTAAACTACTCATGTCCCCTGCAGCAAAACGCATGGCTGCTGCTTGAGCTAATGAAAACTCTCAGCAGACCCAAGCCTGTCTCTAATCTGACAAGGCATGTCACAGACAACAGCGAGCTGCTGAAACAACCCAGCAGACCCAAGCCCGTCTCCAATCTGACAAGACATTGTCAGCCACATGCACACAGCTGCACTCCATGTTTCCATAACAACCCACCCATTTTTCTTCACTGCTGTAGGTCAACTTTAAAGGGGCTGGGCGCTGTGCATGACACTGTTACACAAGATCACATACACACAGCTTTACTCCAGGTTTTCCATAATAACCATCGCAGGTCTTTCACTGATATCCAAACTGAGATACACATAATCACATGACGCTTATGGACCAATGGAAAATCGCAGGTTCTTTAGTCTTGACATACACACAGCTTTACACCAGGTTTTCATAGCAACCAAGCTATTTATGACCTGTATGAGTCAATATCAGTTCGCAGGTCCTTAAATATTCAGTCATATGACGTGCATCAGCCAATTTAAGTTCACATTTCATTTACCAGGTTTCCATAGCAACACAGCCATAAATAGACTATAGCTATACTGGACTGCCATACTGGATGTCAAGTGCAAAACTGGCCAATTCTTATGGGGTCACTACACAAACAAAAAATGAAATATACCCGTGCGAAGCCGGGTCCTTCTGCTAGTGTGATATAATTTACAAAAATTTCTGGCATGAATTATAGTATATCTCTGCGATTATAATACCCCGACCAGCTGTTGATCTGCTGACTAGAACCACCACCAACACAAGAAAATACACACTTTGACGAAATACTAAAGTCACCAGGCACATACACAAGCTGGATGGCATCACTCCTGTTCCCACAGGCAATGCATCCTACTTCACTCAAAGACCACATCTCCTATTTATAGCAAGCCCTGGTTACACCCAGCGTAATCAATAGTGTTACTGCAGCTACCATGGGGTCATATCACATTTCATTCCCAAGAGCTGTGGTACAAAACCTAGTTGTAACCAATGTTCTACATCTACATGTTGCATCTGCAAAGGAAACATAGCAATATACACTTTGCATAATCAATGATTATATATTATATCAAGACAATCGTTACAAATGAAGATAACATTGTCACTCAGGAGATGCTAACTTGTTTTGGGTAGGAACTCTGTGTATGGTCATCCACTGTCTCACATCTAAGGTTGCTAAAACAGGTTGGGTCTCAGTAAAAAAAAAAAAAAAAAAAAAAAAAAAATATATATATATATATATATATATATATATATATATATATATAGTGACAACTTGGGGGGATTAGTCACAGAATTGGAGTGGAATTCAAAAAAATAATATAATAAAACTTAACATTTATTATAATCTAATAAAAGTGGACAAGCCACTATTTATGTGAGTGTCTAAAAATATATATGGTACTGTGATGAAAATCACTGGAAACTCATAAATAGAACAAATCTATAATTAACACATCAGCTGAATGTCTGGTGTCAGAGCAGTATGTGCAACTCCAAGATCACCTAGGCTGGTATACAAACAGCGGCGCTGAGAGTCATTTATCCCAGCACCACTTAATAAGCTAATGCCTGGTGTAAGAGCAGTAACGCAGCTCCAAAATCACCTCTAATAAAAGTGGACAAGCCACTGTTTATGTGAGTGTCTAACAAATATATGGTATTGTGATGACGATTACTGGAAACTCATAAACAGAACAAATCTGATTCCAGCCCACTACTCGCATCCCATATAGATTACCCAAAGCTATAATTAATACATCAGCTGAATGTCTGGGGTCAGAGCAGTATGTGCAACTCCAAGATCACCTAGGCTGGTATACACACAGCAGTGCTGAGAGTCATTTATCCCAGCACCACTTAATAAGCTAATGCCTGGTGTAAGAGCAGTAATGCAGCTCCAAAATCACCTAAGCTGCTATACACACAAAGCGTTAAGAGTAATAAATCACAGCACCAATTTGCAAGCTCTAAACAGCTAAGCAAACAAACAGTGCTGAGAACAATGGATCCCAGTGCCGATTTAGCATATTGAAATGAGTTCATCAGGAGCAAATAGTAGTGATTGTATATACCACATAGCAGGACCTATAATATCCCAAAACGCTACCCCTGCCTCTAAAACCTGGCAGTGATAAATCTAGATCCAAGCGTTAGAGTCCATCCCCCTATGCCTAACTCCCCTCTGATTCTCAGGCAATTAGGTACAACCACAGCATTCAGAAAGCAGTAAAAACTGCAGTTCCCGGGGCTCTAATGGGTATCCTAAGTACCGGGGCTCACCATTAGAGCCCCGGGAACTGCAGTTTTTAGTGTTTCACAGGTACTTTTTCCGTAACCTTCATCTTAAAGCAAACTTTGCCATCACCATCAAGGCTTAGAAGTTTAGGAGACATAGGCTGTTTGCTCTCCCCTTTGTTTGAGATACACAAGCTCTGTACTGCAATATCTTCTCCTTCTGCACAAGGACCATACCGTACACCCTCACAAAATAGATCACGCTGAACTACATTTTCTGGTATGTCTTTAACAACTGCCACATCATATATTGGAATGGTTTCTGTATAATGCTTCCACACCTGTACGACAGCAGGACAACCACTTCCATACTCTATTCTTACCTCCTTTTTCTCATACGCATAACTTTCTGGAGGCATGTTGCGGTGCTGTGATAGATTGCAAGAATTTTCGTGCCAACTCCTTTCTGACAGTACAGGAGCTGGTGACATCGTCATCTCAACATTCTCCGAGTTATTATCATTCTCTGTGCTAACACCGGAGGACTGGGATACCAAGTTTTCAACATCACAGTTTTTACTGTCAGTACCCAGATGCTTTTTGGTTACAGGTTCTGGCTGCCTTAATGTCTCTGCTTTCTCTGCCTCTATGCTGGCAGCTTTCCCCAATTCTAACGCCTTCTGTAGCGCACAAATCTCTGATTCCAGTTCCAGAACTTTCTTCACTGCCACATTTTTCTGAGCAGCCTCAATCTCAGTTTTTACTAGTGCACCTTGCAGATCTTTCTCAATCTTCCTGACATCTTCTATGGCAGCAGATGCAGATGCCATCTCTTTATCCACTATGCCTCCTAATTCTAGGATATTCTGCAGCGTTCTTCTAACATTTGTCAGGTCAGCATCCTGGATGATATTTTCTGCTTCCCTTACTGTTCCCTGAATTATATTGAATTGATCCTCCAACATCTTCTGATAAAGCTTCTGCCAATGAGCAGAAGCTTTGTCAAGTCTTTCATTCAAGTTCAGTATCTCAGTGGCTCTCTTATCTTGCTCTTGGTTGAATAAAGACTCTGTCTCTTGAGTCACATTTTTCAGGGACAGCAGCTCTGATTCTTTAGAGGTTAACAGGCTCTGCAGCGAGTCTTTCTCAGCTTCTAGTGCTGCCAGCTTTGAAGATAGGGCAGATGCCGACTGTTCAGTATTGGATAAAGACTGCTGCAATCGATCCAGTTCTTCTCTTTTAGATTCCACTTCGGTTTTTAACTGTTCAATCTGAAAAGTGTGCTCTTCCAACTTTATTTCTGACTCACGCTTCATTTGATCCATCTGAAACTCCAGCTGTTCCTTGATGCGTGCAATTTCCTGCTGTTTGTTCACTTGCACCTTTAGTTTAGCAACAAGCATTTTTAGAGCTACAATCTCAGCAGATAAATTAGACAGGTTTCCCTCAAACTGAATCCTCATGTCTTCTGTCTGGAGCTCCAATTCTCTCTTGGCCTTTTCCAGCTTGTCACAAGCATTAGCTTTGTTCTCATACAATATCTGCGCAGATTCCAGGTTTTTCTCAACTTCATCCTTGGAGCTAACCAAATCCTCCATTTTTTTCTTCATATCAGTCGCCTGAGCCTGCAATGTTGAAAGCTGCTTTGTCAAATCTCTTTTTGCTTCCACCTCTTCCTCTAGTTGCTCAAGGAAACCATTTTTCTCATCTTCCATTTGTTTTAGTTTTGTACTAAGGTCAAGCTTCTGACAAGTTTCTTCTTGCAAAATTTCCTGAGTGTCCTGAAGCTGAGATTCTAGTGTAGAAAAACCTTTGGAAAGTTTGATAAACTTGCTGTCTTCTTGAGAAAGAAGCCCTGTGACATTATTCAATTCCACCTGTAGTCTGTTGGCCTTGTCTAGCAGTTCTGCTTGAAACCTGTCCCCTTCTGTGACTTTTAGTTGGAGCTCTTGAAGTTGAGTCTCTACTTTTTTGTGACTCTCCTGTAAGGTTTGCACTTTCTGAGCATGGACAGACGACATCTCCATCAATTCTTTGTCTTTATTTTGCACCAAAACAGACAATTTCTCATTATCTTCACAAGATCCTGACAGCGCCCTCTCCAGGCTACATATTCTAGCTTTGAGTTCCATTTCTCTTTGTTTAGCAGTTTCAAGGTCATCTCTTAATTTTTCAATGACACTCTCTTTGACAATGGAGTCTTGGACATGCTGCTCCTTTAAATCCTGCAATTGCTTCTCAAGCACTTGCTTTTGCTCTACACTCTGTATAACTTTATTAGATAGAGAGCATTTCATTTCTGCAAACTCCTTCTTAGTGACACAGTCCATTCCAGGCAAAACCAGTACCACATTTTCACTATGACTAGGATATGAACTCCTTATAGATTCAAGATCTTTCTTTAACTTCAGGTTCAACTTAAGGTGCTCTTTTTCTAATACCTCAAATTGCCGTTTCGAATCAGATATTTCATCTTCATACATGAACCTGATGGTTTTATTCTCATCTTGAAGCTGCTGCACCAAAACATTTTAATCTTTGGCGTTTTAATGCACTCCAGTATGAGACACACAGTCAGCAGGGACATATTCAATCATAGAACAGAGGTGCTTTAAAAAAACTGAGTCACCATCATGCAACCCTTTATCTTTACTTGCATTCCACATGCTCTGTTCGGGGTTTTGTGTCTCTCTGCATTCAGACTGCTGCACTAATAAACCTATGCATAACTTCTCTGCTTTTTAACAAGCTGAAATTCTCTTTTTCTTGCCCATGGTTTACTAACAAAATTACACAATATTCCACAGCAACCTTGGGTTCAACCGGCAGCAACCTTTTTTTCTTCTATTTTCTGCAGTCACATGTATTCAAACAGTTAACTTATGTGGCACTACAACCACCAGCATTTTCTTCTGTCTTCCACAAAAAACACTAACATGGCACCATAGCCTTTCCCATAGACTGTTTGCAATATCCAGCTTCTATACACATTTCTTACTTTCTTGCCATCAGCAAGCACTTTACAGACTTCTGTGCCACAGTATACACAAAGTCCATTCCCTGGATTCCTCTTCCAGAGTTTTACTTTCACCAGTTTTTGCACACACTTTGCTATGTTGCAATTCACTCACCCCTTCCTGGGTTTCTCAGTTGAAATCACAGATTTCTTCCAGCTGTAGGCCACAATGCACACTTAGCAGTACTGCAGTCACCAACCACTTGTCTTCCAGGACTTGCGTGGATCTCTTTATGCCCGAATCCGTAGCACCATATGTGACAACTTGGGGGGATTAGTCTCAAAATGGCGGCAGACTCCTGGTCCGGACAGCAGTGGTTCGTGGTACTGGGCGCCAGATAGATAGCGCTCAGACAGTCCAAGTGTAAAAATAAATGGGCTTTATTCAGCTTACATGCAACATAACAAAACAACAAAAAACCTATGCCACAGTTAGGGCACTAACTGACTCCTCGAGTCCCTAACTAGCCTCTGGGGCAATAAGAGTTTGACTTAGTCTCTGTAAGTCCTCTCTGGATCCCAGCCCTCTGGGACAGACTGCCTCTCTGTCCCTGGCTGGTCCACCATTTCCTGCTCCATTCAGGTTTCTCC
This sequence comes from Leptodactylus fallax, assembly GCA_947044405.1. Lineage (NCBI taxonomy): Eukaryota > Metazoa > Chordata > Amphibia > Anura > Leptodactylidae > Leptodactylus > Leptodactylus fallax. The sequence goes on from CAMRHE010000021.1 coordinate 9,061,672, forward strand.
AGCCTTCTGGAGATACGCTTCCCCCCCAAAGGTGTGGCTGAGGGCCTTTTCAGGGCTGGCCTGGGTCGCTCCCTAGCGCCCTCTAGGTTCACATACTCACAATATATATATATATATATATATATATATATATATATATATAATTGCTCTTACACATTTATTGAGCAAACCCCACATATTATGATTTATACAATTTTTTATTATAAGATGTTTAACACTCCTGTAGTCTGCAGTGCAACAGAACTTGTGTTGAACATGGAATGGCATCTTCAGAGACATCATGTGTCTGCACTGTCCAAGACAGTCGCGTGATACACCTATTTTCACCTCTACCTTGAGTCTTGGATGATGACACTATGCTCCATGTTGCTGAGAGGACAAGCGCTGCAAGTAGGTGTATCACCTTAATATACCTGGTTGTGATTAATGTCCTTCAGACAAGACCAGATGGAGACAGCGGCGCATCACACAACTGTTCAGGCTGGTGCAGTCACATGAAGACAGTCAGATAGTTACAGACGTGTGCCACATCTTATGATCAGCAAGTGTTAAAGTCATATTTTATGAATTGGGACATCTGTTGTTTCTTATTAAGTATTCATGGTCAAAGATAGTGTCATGTGAATAAACCCACTGAAAATCATGGATTCTATAATGGCCATGTGAGAGCAATATCAAAAAGGGATCTTGCATGGCCATTATTCACTGTGTCACTTGCACAGACACACATGGGACTCATGTGTGTAATGCTTTAGTGCTACAGTTTCTTCATTGTTTGCATAAGTCTACCTGCTCAAGTTAGCAGCAGCTATCCAAGGTATAGAAGCTTTATCCCATTTACTTGACTGAAGCAAAGTGGTAATACCCTGCATAGCCAACACTACTATTCTCTCTTCCTCTTAATGTCATTGTTAGAGATGAACAAACTAATTTGGAGGAAAATGGTGAAAAAACCAAAACTTTTGCAATTCATCTCAGATGATATAAAAGCAGCTTCCACCACATGAGGTAAAAGGGCAGAGGCAAAGCAAGATCACATAGTTTCTGTGACCTAAGTGACCTTCTGGCATCAACTGACAACCTCTCAACCAATTATGAGTGGTAGGTGGAGAGGTTACAGTACTGATGTCATATCAGAATATAGGATGCTTCAGACGAAGACATAAAGCCATTTTGTGATACTCAAGCTAGGGGAGAAAACTGCATGATCTGTTGATGCTAATACATTGCTAGTGGAAAAAAACCCACCAACATTGCAAAAATACTACACAAATTAAAGAAGATGAGGACCAGTCTGGAGCCTGGTTTAGTGAGATTTAAGCAATGTTAGACAGATTGGCTGAAAAATCATAGGAGACCTGCACTCTTGAGCTAAGGGGAGAGCTCTGTACTCTGCTGTATTGTTCACTGTGTTACACGTACATTGTAAGTAGCAATGGCAGAGGCTGCAGTACTGGTAGTCATGCTAGTAGGGGCACTAGGGGAAATCTTGATGTGGAAGGGTGTGCAAGAAGCCTATGGCCATGATGAGTCAGAAAAAAAGCGGGGAGGGCAACGATATTGCCGACGATGATTCTTTTGCAGATAGGACCCAGCAATGGGTTCAGGATGCCAAGGTGACATCATAGGAAGAGGGTGGTGGAAATGGTGATAGAAATGATTCCAACCAATGCACAGCACCAACATCCAAAAAACCTGCCTGGGGCATACCTAATGAAAGCTTGGTAGTGGGGTGATGGCAATGTTGGCAGCAATGATAGACATGATTCCAGAGCTGCTGGCAGCAGCTACTACATGCAGTCATCTCCAGTGTGGGAATTTTTTTGTACATAAATCTATGACAGTGTGCAAGATCTGCAAGCAGAAAATTACCTGTGGCCATGAAGGAACAAATGTAGCAACTACATCTCTTCGAATTCACATGAAAAGGCATCACCAGCTCATTTGGCAAAATAGAATTGGCAGTGGCACTGGCTACAGATGTGAGCAAGTTAGTCTTACTCCAGTTCCCCATGCTCTTCCTGTTAAGTAGGCCACATCCACACCTAATACATGGTCATTGTTATCATCATCACCATCTGCTTCTCTGCCTCCTCTACACCAACGTCAGTCATCCATATGGGAATATGTGTCCAGGAAACAGCAATATATGCCCAGTTATACAACTTAACCTGGCGAAGTTCCTGGCTCTGCAGTCACTGCTGTACTACTTAATGGATTCCACTGCATTTTGCCAACTGATAGCATGCTCTCAAAATCGATGGAGGATGCCTAGCTGCCATTATTTCTCTAGGAAAGCTGTCCTGGATTTATAACGCCATATGTTGGAGAATGGATCTAGATCTAGGATCTTGATATGTCACAGCCAGGGGAGGAGGCTGACCCTTATTTGTTTCAAGATGATGATGATGATGATGAATATGTTGTCCAAGAATACCAACCATGGCATGCCCCGGGATCCATACACACACTTCAAGCATGGTAACACACATACAATAGATCTGAAAACGTCTAGGCCAATATTGTACCCTCTGATACCAAAAGTCTAAAACCACCTACTAAATCAAAGAATACCAGAATACATACAAAGTTACATATAAATATAGTTTATTGAAAATAAATATAAGTTAAAAATGACAAATATCACAATGTTCAAAAATAAATACAGCAGTCTTGTGTGTAAGAGCTCTCCCTGCAGATACAGAATAGCAGAGTGTAGAAGCAGAAGTTATCTTTGTAAGTTTTCCAGTAGCCTCCTTCTACCCTTCTCTTCTCCATAGACTAATATGTAAAAAGTAACTCAGCTGTACTATTAATTTCTGAAAACATGTTTAGTTTTTCATAATTGGAGGTATGCTTTAACAAATTAAGATTATTGGCAATGAAAGGGTGACCTGACCAGTGTATGTGTAACACTGCAATCACACAGAACAGTGCAGAGCACTACCACTACTATTATTCTGCCTTTGTGTTTAAAATGCATTAAATTTGATTAAGCTAAGTAACCTAAGCTAAGTAAGCTAAGTAACCTTAGTTGTGGCACATGAGTTCCCCAGGTCTGGTAAATCCTCTGTGTGAATGTTCTATTACTGCTTCTTATTTCTTTCCTTCCTCTTTAGGCTGGCCACCTAAGGCTCTATTTTTCTACTCTTTCTGGCCTTGCCATCTGGGAACAATGTACCAAAACTAAGGAAATGTTCACAACAACATGGGTTAATAAAGAAGTGTTTTTATTTACTTACATGCAGTAGTGGAGCTGTAGTAGGGTGTGTCTGCCCTGACCTTATAAGAGGCAATTCTGCAGCAACTCTAGTGCTTTAGGCTAAGGCCCCAAGTTGCGGAAACACAGCTTTTTTTTGTTGCACATTTTGTTGCAGTTTTTTGAGCCAAAGTCAACAATGGCTACAAAAGGAATGGAAAATATAAAGGAAGTTCTTATACTTCTACCTTCTGCTCAATCCGCTCCTGGCTTTGGCTTAAAAAAACTAAAAAAAGGAAGCTGCATAGGATTAAGGGAAATGTCTATGGTATTAAAGGATTCCATTAGACAGCAAGCTGGGTTGTTGGTGTGGGTTTTTTTTGCCCTTGATGGAGTTGACATAGTGGAAAATCTGTGGGACTACAGCAGCCTGAAATGCAAGGATTTTGTTGTACACAGTATAGATATTTTCTGATGAATTATTTTTTTTTGTAAAAATTGGACTTCCTAAAATAAACTCCTTCGGATTTCTTTTCATCAATCAAGGTCTGATTGTTTTGAGAATGGGGTGATTTATGGGGGTTTCTATTACAGAGGCTTTTCAAAGCCCTTTCAAATCTGAACTGGTCCCTTGAAAAATCAGTTTTGGAAATGTTCTTGAAAACTTGGAAAATTACTGTTTGACTTTTAAGACTTATAATACCTGAAAGAAATAAAAATTAAAGTTTGATAGCAACATAAAGCAGAGATATGATAAATTATATTTATGAAGTAATTTAGGTAGTATGACTATCTAAATGAAAGGCATGTAATTTTGAATTTTGAAAACTGCATTTTTTCCACATTTTCACCAAATTTCCAATTTGTTCATAATTAAGTACAAAACGTATCAACCAAAATTTACCACTGACATGAAGTATAATGTGCACGAAAAAAACTCTTGGAATCACTTTGATAAGTTAAAGCATTATTACTACATAAAGTGACACACGTCAGATTTTAAAAATGAGCTTTTGTCCTTAATGTAGTTTTAGGCTGTGTCCTTAAGGGGTTAAGATTGACCTAAATAATATTAAATTGACCTATAAATGGTGATACATTTGTAGCTGTACATTTGTATTTCTTGAGGAGTGCCCTCATAATTTATTTAATACTACACAATATTATGACATGCTAACCAAAAGTTTGAGAGGATACAATTCACCCCCTCCTCCCAACCCCATTCTTGGAGAACACACATAGACTCATATAGGCCATTTGTGTAAAGGTATTTCAAAATTTTGTTTTTAGAAAAGCTTAACTTGGTTAATGGTCAGTTCCAGCTAAGAGAACAGGTAAGGATGGACAGCTCTGTAGTTTTAGTTCTTCTTTAGGAGGAAATACAATGTATGTTACATGGCATAAACAAAACTATACATATGATACCCACAATTTAAAATGAGTACTTTGGATAACTACTGTACTGTAGCTTAAGTCTGCCATTTGGCATAATTTATTGTGATAAATGCTACATGTATTTATCATACTCCACGGGTTTAATTATTAATATGCAACAAATATGCATCAATAAACATATTATTCCTGTTTTTCTATGTTACATTTTATATTTATTATGCTGTAATCTAATTATTGCACATAATTGCATTATTTTAATGCTAGTATGAAAACAAGAATATCGCTATTGTGGCTTTTTATTACATTTGTTTTTAAATGTGTTATTAAATCTTTGAAGATATAGAAGACCTTTCCCCCACTGAATATATACAAGGCTATGTAATTGATCTTTATCACCTTAAGGTGAGCAATGCAGAATTAATCAATACACTTATCATGCAATATTCTTAAGGTTAACTCGATTTGTTCTGTTAATATATTGGAAAATTGAATTTCACTGCTGACTCAGTCTGCATCATGTCTGAAATATTTATAAGAATATCATGGGCTTTGGGGAAGATGCTATCTTTATACACTCTTAGATTATGTAATAGTTATATTTAGTACATTTTCTATTCTTTTCTTTTTTTTTTTCAACTATGTATTTTTATTAAGGATTTTAAGAATTTTACAAAACCAAAAAAAGAAAAGAAACAAAAAGAGGACATAGATAATACTAAAACAGTGTATGAAAACATAACAGTGCAGCACAGCCAGGAACACCAGCAAGTCAAAATCACCCAAGGGTACCACAGGGGTTTTAGTTAATCAGTACTATAAATCTGAAATTGAGAACCTCCCAAAGAGCCGCAACATCAGCATGTGTCAGGGTAGGAAGGATTAGGTTTATGAAGCAACTCTGGAGTGTGATATATTTCGTACATTTTCATTGGATTGATAGACTGTTTTTTACAGTTGGATTTTAAAATTCATGTATTTTAAGCCTTCTCTTGGGATAATTTATTAAACAGAATTTTTGGTGTGTCACCAGGAAAATCACCGGGAGAATCACTGGGTCTCAGCTGTTTTACACAGTCAAGATCCGGTCGTCATGCCCACATTTAGAGTCCTCTCTGATTGATTAACTGTTTCTGTGGTGCCTTTCCTCTCTCTCACCCACGCAGGACCATTCCTTTCTTTTATCCTTAATTTTTGGTGCTGGTACAGTTTACTTACTTATGGGTTACCATTGCAGCCTAGAGTCTTCAAAAGACTCTCAAGTCATAGCTAGCCTGTGGAAAGTCTCAATAATTATACAGAAATTTTCCCCTAGACTGCAATACAGAAGTATTACAATCTGTGGTACAAGAGATCTAAAATATTTTAAAAAATAAAAATATAAAAATTCAAAACAGTTTTTTTTTTCTGTTGCAGACTGTGCTGCAAGTTTTTGAGCCAAAGGCAAAAGTGGCTTCAAGAGGAATGAGATATGTATATGAAGCACTTCACCTTTGTGCAAAATTTCTGGATTTGGCTCAAAAACCACAGCAAAATCTGGAACAAAAGGGGGCAGAGCCTGACCACACAATGTGATGGCCGCATCTTGTGAAGCTCCATCACACTGAGCTCAAGTCTTAAACATCCTTTTCGCTGAGCAGCAATGGTCAAGACAGGGTACACCAAAGACGGCCAAACAACAGGGAGACATTCAGAGATTCCTAAAAAAGAAGAACTTCTCGTCCCTGCAGGGGGCTTACAAAATGGCGCCTGAAGGCAGACTGGACCTGAAGACAGGAGATGAATCGGAAGCTGAGAGCGCGGCTGACGGAGAACATTCAGTGTTCTTTCGCACATCTCTTGCTCCTTTTTTCAACAAGCTTTGACGAAAGCAGTCAATCCGGTGCTAGTGGAGTTAGCAGAAATTAAATCTTAAATAAAATCAGTCGGCCTCAGAGTGCAGGCTTTCTAGGAAGCCTACACCACAGTAGAGGCTCATGCAGAGGCAGTCTCTGACCACCTTCAGCACCACCGTGATATGCTTGATCGCTTACTAACACTTATCGAAGATCAAGAAAACCAAAACCGCCAACGTAATATAAGAATATAGAACCTCCTAGAAACTCACCTTCCGAAGATCTTCCCAAGATGGTGACTAGACTGTTTGCAGATCTCTTGGGTCCAGATAGAGCCACTAACGTGGTGATAGAGCGAATAGAGTGGGCCCTCCAACCAAAACCAAAACAGGGAGAGCCGCCTCGAAATGTCCTGTGTGGCTTGCTCTCCTATGTCGACAAATCAGCGATACTTATGGCAGCTAGAGGACGCGACCAGATCCTCCTGGATGGAACAGAACTCTTTCTGTATCTGGACGTTGCGCCCTCCATCTTGGCGAAAAGGCGCCTTCTGAAACCTCTTCTGGAGGAACTGAAAGCGCGCAGCATCCAATACGCATGGCTGTACCCATTCGGCTTGGTGGTCCTGCACGGGGGTAAAAGGCTGGTTGTCCACACACCGAAGGATCTCCAGGTGTTTTGGCCCTTATTAGATATAGAACCTCTAGATATCCCATCTTGGATGCCCTCCGCGGAAGCTGAACCTCTCCAAAATCTCCCATCGTTATCATCTTGGCCAGGAGCAGGGCAACATTGCTCCCCAAAGGTGAAGAAAGCTTCGTCCAAGCTCAGACTAGCAACATCGTGAATGGGATTATAACCCCTCTTTCTCCATGCCAGGTCCGGAATGGGTCGTGAGTGCAGAAATGTTTTTCTGAGTTGATTTGTCTCTCCTACATTCCATGAACTACCTAGTGACACATGCTGCTGTTATACTCTTTCACTCTCACACCCTCTCTCGCAGTTATAAGCACCCCTTCACACTGCTCTCTAACTGCCTGTTGTTGCTCTATAGCAACTTTAGGTATTCTCTCTCTGCTAGATTTATTAGCCTTGACCGAATTGCTGTTCAAATTTGTTGCTTATTTCTACACTGTCATGTATGGGGTAGCGCGAGCTTGCTACCAATCAGGACTTCCACTTTGCTCTTATTATAGTTCACTTGTACTTAACTTGCTGTTTTTTCTCCCTAGCAGTCAGGGCCGGTTACTATAGGCTTTGCCTGTGGTGGCTTGCTAACAGCACCTTAATCTCAGCGCAGTTCACTGACGGTCCCCAGTCTTTTCTTAACTTTCCTCTTTCTCTTTTTCTTCTACCTCACTTTTCCCTTCCCCCCCCCCCCCCCCCCTTTATCCTCTCTTATCCCTATTTGTCACGCTTCCCCCCATCCTACCCGACACACAAGTGTTTCATTGAGAAGTTACAAACCACGCACCATGGTCATATCATCAGGTACTCCAGTGGACCCGAGCAAGGGTCAAACCTCAACACAGGTCATTGTATCCACGTTCAATGTCAAGGGCCTGAACTCTCCCCATAAGAGACATTGGGTCATGCATCTAGCCAGGAAACTGAACACAGACGTGCTCATGTTGCAAGAAACCCAGTATAAGGCTAATAAGATACCGAAACCTCCTCGCTCCCCCTACGCTCAGTGGTTCTACTCCTGCGATGCTTCTTCAGCGACCAAGGGGGTTGCTATAGCTCTTAAAGATACATTCCCATTTGTTTGCCTGAAACAACATGTAGATGCTCAGAGGTGGTTCTTGTTTTTGAAGGGAAGCTTGGCCTCGAGGCCCTTGACGTTGGCTACTTTCTACGCACCTAACCAAAATCAGTTTCCTGGCTGTCTTCTGCTCTACAGGAATTTGCGGAGGGTGAGCTTCTTATTGGTGGAGATCTGAATTTAGTACTAGATCCTGTTATGGATACTTCCTCTGGAAGATCGGCCATTCCGCAGAAAGCCTTGAGACATCTCCACACCCATCTCCAAGAGCTGAACCTTACTTGGAGACTTCACAAGCCAGCAGTTAAAGACTACTCCTTTTTATCTGTCCCCCACCAAACTCATCAGAGGCTGGACTATATCCTCTGCTCTAAACTCATGGCTCAACACATCACCAATTCCACAATTGGATGCATTAGTGTCTCAGACCACGCTCTGGTCTTGACCGTTATCTCCATGCCTGGTCTGACTCCAAGACAGTAGTCGTGGTGCCTAAGCGAATCAATCCTTGATAATCAGTCTAACGTAAACTCCCTCACTACGGAACTTGAAATGTTCTTCAATATAAACGACACCCCGGACATTCCACCGTCCCTGCTCTGGGAATCCCATGAACCATTTATCAGAGGTCTTCTGATTGCAAAAGCTTCATCCCTCAAGAAGGAGAGGCATAGAGTAGTGGACTCTCTCCTTGCCCGATCTCTGCCCTGGAAAGGGTTCATAAACATCAAACATTACGCTCCTCCCATTCTGATCTTGAAGCTCTCCGGGAGAAGTTGAAGCAAGTATTGAACTACTCAGTGGGAAAGCAAATTCTCTACTCGAAACTCAGATTATATGCCCATGGCAACAAGGGTGGCAAACTTATGTCAGCTATGATTAAAAAAAGAGAAGGCCAAATCCCTCATTGCAGCCATAAAAAACTCCTCTGGGTCTCTGGAACATGACATGAAGCGAATAGCCAACTCTTTTCACTCATTTTATTCAGACTTCTACAACCTCAGACAACCAGACTCACCCGCCCCTGCAGCAGAAACCCAAAACCGTATCCAGGATTTCCTAAACCATCTCTCGCTACCAACTATTCCTGTCACTGCACAGCAAGATTTAATACGCCCAGTCTCTCAGGAAGAGGTTACTAAAGTTCTGCGTAGCTTCCCAGTGGGCAAATACCCTGGCCCAGATGGCCTACCACTTCTATACTACAAAGCCTTCCAACCCAAGCTTCTCCCCTATTTCACTAGATTTTGCAACTCTCTCCTCAGGGACTTCTGATGCAACGCCAGACTCAAGAGGCACATATTGCCCTCATACCCAAAGACGGTAAAGACTCTCACCTGTGTAGTAGTTATCATCCCATATCTTTACTTAATCTTGACTTGAAGATATGGGCCAAACTCCTTGCACTAAGACTTAGAGATCTCCTCCCTGATCTACTGAACAATGAGCAGGTAGGCTTTGTCAAAGGCAGAGAAGGTAAAGACAATACAATACGCCTACTACATGCCATTACCATCGCTAATAAATCTAGGTCCCCACTTAGTCCTGTTAAGCATCGATGCTTAAAAAGCATTCGACAGGGTCGACTGGGAGTTTATGGAAGCAACGCTATTAGCTTTTGGCCATCCTATCACTATACTCCCAACCACACGCCCGCCCCAAGGGGAAAAAAAAGGGTTTGGGGGAAAAAAAGGGCCCCAACCGTTCTGGGGTTTTGGTGGAGAAAATTTATTCCCTAAAACTCCTAACCGCCCCCCCCGAGGGGAAAAGGGGGGGAAAGGAGGGGGGGCAGAAATAGGACTTCCAGTGTTAACTACTCTGCTGGAACACTCTCCAATTATAGGGTAAAGGGGTCAAAACTGGAAATTTTAAAGGTTCCCCCCCCCCGGGGGGGGGGGGGGGAATTTAGTGGCTCGGCCTTTTTTTGGGGGGGGCGAGTGTGTTGTTTTGTTGTTAGGTAAATACCGCGCGGTTGAGATTGGTGGTGTCTAAAAAAAAAAACCTCCTTTTTTTTTAGGGGACACGGGGGGGGTGTTACTGTTTGTTTTTCTTCTGGGGGGGGGGGGGGAAACACCTTCTTATATATTTTTTGGGTTGGTTTTTTTTTTTTTTTTTGTTGTTTTTTTTATTTTTTTATTTAAGAAAGAAGGAGGGGGGGGGGGGGGGGGGGGTGTAATGTTGGGGGGGGGGAGAAAAATAAACGAAAAGAAGAAGAAGAAAGTAGTCAGGAAAGCACTGATGCAAACAATAATAAAACTTAACATTTAATTACTAAACATTAAAAATGTCAAAAAATAGAACAAACATCAGGATTAACATATCCACTCAATGGAGTCCAGCGTTATAACCAGTATATAACCATTCACCACCATATACCATAAAACATCATGGCGGTTAAATAATAAGAAATTGGAACGCTCTTACCAACATCTTGAAGCAGGAGAACCCAGCGGGTGATGGTGCAAAACAGGAGGGTGAACTAAGTCCCTATTCATGCCCCTGTACTTTCCACTAACACCCGTATTAACTCCTGCCCTAACAAGGGCAGTACCAAGCTGTCCTTAAAGTGACCCTATAGAACCCTAGTCCCTACGCGTTTCCTGGTACAGTAATGCACCAATCATCAGGGGACTTATTAGACTACTCATAAGAACCAAAAAACTTGGTCAAATATATATAGGAAATAATAATAATACATGCTGCCTACAGTGGTAGAACAAAACAAAAAGAAAACCCCACAATGGAGGAAAACCGCTAGATACTGACTGACTCCATGTACTGTAGTGACCATGGCAGTAAGAGCAAAGTGAATCAGGGCAACTTATATAACGATAAACTCTGCCTACAAACAGGTGTGCTCAAGTTCACATAAAAAGATGTTTGTTTGAATATGGCGCTAAAAAGCGCACATTGATGATGTAATACATAGTGTCGCTTTAGCCCATATTGATACGAGCGTTACAAATCAAATTGCGCATGCGCGAAGCAAAAAAATCGCGCATGCGCAGAAGCACTCGATCGAAGTCAAAATTGCGCATGCGCGAAGAAAACACCCCGCGCATGTGCACATCCCACCATAGACGGCGCTGAAAGACCTACGGCAGATAAGCGCTGTGGGACTAGTAAAAGGTCCCACAACGCGCATAAACTGCCTGGAGGGATACAAGTATTTATTAGACAAAGCTATGCCACAACCAGTGAGTTGCTAGCAAAGTATATCAATATAAAAAGAACCTGGAGAGACCTTGTCAGTCTAAATTCAGGTACAGTAGCCCTAGAACATTAAGGGCTGAACTGAATCAGCAAAATTGGTCAGCATGTAGGCAGCATGTATTATTTCTTATTATTTAACCGCCATGATGTTTTATGGTATATGGTGGTGAATGGTTATATACTGGTTATAACGCTGGACTCCATTGAGTGGATATGTTAATCCTGATGTTTGTTCTATTTTTTGACATTTTTAATGTTTAGTAATTAAATGTTAAGTTTTATTATTGTTTGCATCAGTGCTTTCCTGACCAATTTTTATTCTGAAACATTTTTTCAGTCTCACAGAAGCTTGTTTTCTACCTTCCTCTGGCATCACAGGACTCCTTGCATAGCATTTCAATTTTTAGGATCGGATCCCCTTCTAGACCACTTACTCCCTTTGAAGTTGGTTTAATGTCCAACTCAGCTACCTTCAGGAAGATCTCTGTGTGCAAAACCCTTCTAACCAAGCCATTGTCACTCTCAAAGCCGTCCTATTTGTGCTCCTGGGAGAAAGAACTTAACGTTTCCTTGACTGAACAAGAAACTGCATTCATCCTTGGCCACTCTCACGGCTTCTCTACAAGTGTAAGGCTAAAGAAATCCCATTTTAAACTTCTAGCCAGGTGGTACAGGACGCCAGACTAGCTATTCTCCCACAAACTTGCAGACTCTAACACATGTTGGATGTGTAAAACACACCTTGTTACACCTGTGGTGGTCGTGTGCCCAGATACAACCTTACTGGAACGCCATTTCTGAACAGCTAACCCTCATAACTGGTAAGAAGATTATCCTGTCTCCCGATGTAGTGATTCTCTCCAGACCAACTCCAAGATTCCGACCCTCCAAACACGACCTGATCACCCACCTGGTTGAATCTGCCAAATCTCTCATCCCACTCTACTGGCTACAGACAACCCCTCCTACTCTCCAGCTTTGGAAAGAAAAGACCCATCAAATGGCGAGGTTCAAAATGCTGATCAGCTGGCGGGAAAGGCGACACGACCAGTATCTAAAAGTATGGGCTTCCTGGTGGCTCCCTGGTGGAGTTACTGTGGCTGATTACTGTGCCGGTCCACACCTCGAGGCTACTATCTCCCACTCCCTCCCTTCCCTTCTCTCTCTACTTACCCAAGTCTCATCTCCCTCCTCCTCTTCTTCCTCTCCTGCTTTATCCCCACTTCTTTACTCTTTTATTTCAAACTCTAGCGTTTCCTCTCCCTTCCTTTTCACTGGGGCCAAATTTGTTTTTTTGAAATTTGTTACTTCAGCTGTATTTTTATGCTTCTCACGTTGGAACAAATGTTGGCCAGAATAACTTGGCATCACTAACCTTACATCTTTTCACATCTCCTTGGCGCTTTATAATTATGTGTACATGAGGTTTACGTACGTTCAAGATTGCTAGGATCCCTTATTCTCTTGCTTATTATCTACAATGTACAATGTAATTTTGTATTGTTATATGCACTTATCTGTGAACTACCATTCCATGTAAAACTTGTAAAAAATTAAATAAACTCAGAGTTAAAAAAATAAAAAAAAATCTGTAACAAAAAAAAAAACAGCTTTTAAGCTGTGGTAAAAGCAAAACATAAGAAAATGACACAATTGCAATTTGTTTTTCCATTTCCACACCATTCAGATTTTCTGCCAGCTTCCCAGTACATCATAAGGAAAATTAAATGGTGCAATTATGAGATACAATTTGTCCAACAAAAAATAAGCCCCCATACAAATGCAAAAATTACAAAAAGTTAGGATTTTTGTAAGGCTGGGTGCAAAAATGAAAACACGAAAACCAAAAAAAAAATGACTGTGGTGGGATAGGGTCAAAGGGTTGACCAGCCCAAAAAGGATTTTTCAAACTGATGACCTATCCACAGGATGATACATCAGTATGTGATCTGTGGGATCTGACACCAAGACCCTGCATAGATTCAGTTGTGGACAGGGAGAATGTCCAGGCTGTTCCTATTCAAATAATAGGATCAACATTGCAGTTCTCAGAAACACTGCTATAGCGTGAATGAGACTGCAGGGCCACTCTTACTACTTGAATAGAAACAGCTGTACAAGCTTCAGGTCCACTGCTGTAACTTTTGGTGCTTGGTTGCTGCTGGAACTGATCTGTGTGGGCTACAGGTATCACACCGCCACAGATTAGATACCGATTACCTATTCTCTGGATATGGTATCAGTGTGAGAAATCCTTTTGGGGTCGGAAAAAACCCTTTAAGGGTGCGTTCACATATGTCCGGCGCAGCTATCAGTTTCCCTCCGGCGTGGTGCACACAAGCCGGAGGGAAACTGATGCCAGGACGGATCCCATAGTTTTCTATGAGATCGGTTCTGGCACAAGAGGCATCAGTTCTGGCGCTGTACGGCGCCGGATCTGTGCCTCAGCCAGATGGAAAAACGCTACCTGCAGCGTTTTTCCATTCGGCGTCCTTAAAATTTAATTAGCATCGGCAGCCACCGGGTGCCGCCTGAAGATGGATGCGGCAGCACAGGGCTTCTGCACAGTCGCTGTACAGTAGTGAAGCCGGCAATTGACGGCTTCAATACTGTACCTGAGCAGGATCGCAAAGCTGACACCTGCAGGCGGAGTTGGGCTCCGATCGCGGGTGCTAACCCCTTAGATGCTGCGGTCAAACATCCCAAAAGCCACATAGCGCTCCTTCTCTTCTGTGCCCAGCTGTGTGCCCAAACTGCACTTTATGCGCACATGTATGATGATACTGGTGTACCCAGGATATCGTACTTAATGTCATATCTGGGTATGAACTGATATTTGGGCACACAACCAGGCAGAAGGGAGGGAGCGTTATTTGGTTTTTGGCGCACAGATTTAGACGGTTTGGTTTTTGGACGTCATGATACTTCTGCAGAACTCTTGAAATGCCAGTAAATGCCAGCTCCCGAGTCTCCAGCATACTGCATCTGGGGTTCGTTTCTCAGGTAAGGGCCAAGAGGGTTGTACTATACAGCTATAACTCACCCTAAAAGTAGTAAAAACTGATGGTAAACACTGATGACAACTGATGAAAACTTATGACAACTGATGGTTTTGGAGTAGAAATTTGTGAAAAAGCCTGATGACAACTGGTGCATTTTCGCATCAGTTTTGGCATCAGTTGTAATGACTAAAGGACAAAAAAACTGATACTGATGCAACTGACATATGTGAACCTACCCTAAGAGTTTATTGGATGATTATATTCAGTGCCTACCAGTCTTTACTGTATGACTGTGCATACAGATATAGCTGTCAATCACTAAGTAGGACCACTCATTAGATTCCTAATCATAGCAAAAGCAGTTATTTAAATTATTGAAATACATGCTATACTGAAACTTTTTCCACAAAACTACACACATAGTCTTATAAGTAGCAAACAAGTATTTATACAAGTAGCCTTTGCCAAACAGCAGTGTAGCATAATAACAAACATTCATTTTGTGCTATGGCACATCACACAGATTGCAAAAGTGCAAGTGCTTTCATACTAAATGAATGGATGGCAGCTCTAATGCTATGAAAGTTTGTATGGCGAATGATGCTGTACATCTGTATAACCATCTACCAAGCTCCTCCTGCTCTACAGTGTGCTGTAAAATCTGACAGGTTTAAACTGACTACTGGTATCTTTCTTAAAAAAATGTAATAAGACATGATTGTCACATTCATGATCGGTATCATAATTTCTGAGTATTTTCTCTGTCAAAAAAAAAGATGTTAACTGTGATTAGCTGACTGCCTGAGCCCATATATTCAGGGATGTTTTGCCAGTTAATGTGGTAGCTGCCAATAAGTCCTCAAGCACCTTTACTTACAGCTTGTCATAACATTGATATCTCTAATGAGTAAAAACTTGCTTAGATGCAGTTTTATGTATAATACAGACAGAATGTCTTTTGACCATATGCTTAAGTCAAACATCTGGTAGTCAGGACTTTTTATTTGTTTGTAATATGTCTTTTATGTAAGTGTATACATCATGTTCCATTTTTGCATATTAAAATCATGGAAAACAATGCCTACAGAGTCATATACAATGTAAGTAAAGTATTGTGTATTTAGAAAATGTAAAGTTATGTAATTACTTGAATATTGTAAAATATAATTTACCATTTACTGGAATTCCTACTGTATTTAGTGTAGAAATTATAATGCTACCATACAGTGGCTGGCACTGACAGCCAGACACTAAAGAACTGGGATTCCCTACTGTATATAAAAATCAGTACATAGGAACGGAGCCTAACCATCACTGCTGATGGACAACTGAGCCTGCAGCTCCGTCAGCTACCCAGCCAAACACCAGCACTCTGGTGGACAATATGGGCAAAATGGTCAGGGACAGGAGTGGGGACCTGCCGGGAACCCCGATTGGCAAAACAAATCCCGCAGACATCCACAAATTCTTTTGCAAGAAAGCCTTGCACTCCCCGGTTATGGCGCGCAAGATGAAACTGGAAGATGTTCCCTCAGGGGACGCAGCTGAAGACTCTGACCTGGACAGTGAATCAGGGGTGGACCGCTCCGCTTCCATCTCAGGTGCGATTACCAAGTCCTTTCTTCGGAAAGAACTGGCGCAGGCCATAGCGCCGATACTCTCGGAACTCTCTGACATGCGTATGGACCTTCAGGCTATAGGTATACACGTGGACTCACTGTAATCCGCATCTTCGGCGATCACTCTGCATTCTTCCTCGGTGGTTCAACACTTTTCTAGCCACCATACCCACTTAAACCGCACCCACGATATGTTGGAGGATTTGGACAACCGCAATCGCAGGAGGAACCTACGAATCAAGGGTCTCCCTGAGTCCTACACACCTGAGGCCTTGAGGGAGGTAATGTCGGTCATCTTTGCCACACTATTAGGCCTGGAGAGAGAAGCTTCGGTGCGGATCGAAAGAGTTCACCGGGCAGTCTGTCCCGAGCCCTCTTCCACTGATCCCCTGAGGGATGTCATTTGTGGACTGTTATCATCTGTCGAAACTACTGGCATTCTGGCTGCAGCAAGAGAAAAAAGGCCTCTCTCCGATGAGGATTCTGCAATCCAAATGTACCAAGACCTGGCACCATCTACTTTGGCAAAACGACGAATGTTAAGGCCTTTATTGGAGGCCCTCCGTGAGAAAGGCCTGCAGTATGCGTGGCTTTTTCCCTTTGGGTTGTCAGTGCTCAAGCAAGGGCGCCGAATTTTGCGATTCACTCTCCGGGGATCTCTCTGCCGCCTGGTCCTTATTGGATATTCCGCTGATCCAAATTCTTTCCTGGCTGTCTCTCCCAGAGGATGTCCTATCCTGGCCTATGCTGCCCTACTTTGATCAGGAAGGATTCCCACGCAGATTTAATCTCCGAAGTTGAAGAAACCCTCCCTGCGAAGTTCAAGATTCTGGTTGAACTCTCTTGCTACGGCTGCACTACGCCGAGGCATACTAACCTGCAGTACTGTTCACTATTTACAGATTGGACCTGATTTGTAGCTCTTACCTGCTCCTGAGTTGAAGCTCTTTCTCTGTCCCGTGGAATCCCGATGACTTCTCTATTCAGAAGTGCTACGTTTCCTGTGATTGTCAACATGTGCCACCTCCTGCCTTCCTGATATGGCAGTTCTTCTGCTCCTCAAGTCTTCCTTTCCATATTGTGGAACTGGACTCTATTGTTTCTTCCTCGTCTAAACCATGTAGCGGACTACTCTTATTGACCCCCTCTCTAGATGGAAGGTATCGTCTCTAGCACCTACACTGATTCTACTGGAACTACCCCCCTCTATTTTCACTTCCCATCCCACACACTTACTCCCCAATATCCTATTATGATTTTTGTCCTCAAAACTTGGTCCCCAATATCCCCTTGGAGAAACCTGAAATTATGAGTCTATTCTCCCCCTCCCTCACTATCTGACATGAAATCAGAATAAACCTTTAAAATTATGGCATCATGGCATCATGAGGAAAGAACATTATGTGGCAATACTGAAGCAACATCTCAAGACATCAACCAGGAAGTTTAAGCTTGGGCGCAAATGGGTCTTTCAAATGGACAATGACCCGAAGCATATTGCCAAACTGGTTACAAAGTGGCTTAAGGATAACAAAGTCAATGTTTTGGAGTGACCACCACAAAGCCTTGATCTCAATCCTATTGAGAATTTATGGGCAAAGCTGAAACGGCAGGTGCGAGCAAGGCGGCCCACAATCTTGGCTCAGTTACACCAGTTCTGTCAGTAGGAATGGGCCCAAATTCCTACCAACTATTGTGAGAAGCTTATGGAAGGATAACCAAAACGTTTGACCCAAGTCATACAGTTTAAGGGCAATTTTACCAAATACTAATGAAATGTATGTACATTTTTGACTTTGCAGAAAGTAATAAAAATGCCTTAAAAAAATTTCTCTCTCTCTCTCTCTCTCTCTCATTATTCTGGCATTTGGCAAATATAAATAATTTTGGTAATCCTAATTGACCTAAAACGGGAAAGGTTTATTCTGATTTCATGTCAGGTAGTGAGAAAAAAAGATATAATATATATACATATATATATATATATATATATATATATATATATATATGATATACACACGTGGACAAAATTGTTGGTACCCCTCGTTTAATGAAAGAAAAACCCACAATGTTCACAGAAATCCTTCTGAATACAAATCCACCTGTCCCTGTGATTAAGTCATGTTCACATTCTCTGCATATACTGAAACTGGAGATCCTGGTGGCAGAGGACTCCTCCGATTCCTCCAAGTTTGAGGAACTCTGGCAGCCATGGGTATTGTTTCAGGAGTCTACTGAGTTTTCTAATCTCCTCTCATGAATCTTTGTGCTCTCTCTATGACCATCTCCAGGATTCTCTACTCCTAGCTATTGCCTTGTCATCCCTTTTTGTCTACCCTTGTGTTCCTTCCTCCAATTCTTGTGTTATTCTTCCCATATCCCTCGTTCTTTAGTCGAATTTATCCTCGATTGCCTCCCTAAGGGCGCTTTTGACGGCCATTCCTATATTCAAGTTTTTGTGGGTACCCTCCTCTACGGTCACACTGTGGGTCACTAGATTACTACTATCCTCTGGCGCTCTTCTTTTGGAACTGATGCACTATGTTTCTGATACCCGTACATTACTCTTCATGTATGCCCACATACTGTTTTTATTTGTGCTCTTTAGGCTCATCAGCCTTTGATTCCTGTACTGTTCTTTGTTATACTTAAACATAAGCGTTCCTGAGATACAGTATTCCCAAAAAATGCCCAACATTAGCTAATACAAGCCTGCAAGTCTTTCACTCATATTCCAACTGCCATACACACGGTCACATGTCTCTTATCAGCCAATAAGAGCTCGCAGGCACTTACTCTCCTCAGGCACACAGGTTTCCATAGCAACCAAACTATTTATGACCTGTATTAGTCAATAGCAGTTAGCAGGTCCTTAAATATTCAGTCATATCACGTGTATCAGCCAATATAAGTTTACATTTAATTTACCAGGTTTCCATAACAACACAGCCATAAATAGACGTACCTATACTGGACTCAGTGGTGTAACTAGCAATGGCTGGGCCCCAAGGCGAACATTTGACATGGGACCACCCCCCCCCCCCGGCAACCCCCCCCCCCCGCACAAACTGCATTCCTGCACACACTATTATGCTCCATAGTGGCCCATGCACACACTATTAGGCCCCATAGTGGCCCTTGCACACTGTATTCTTCCTCATAGTGGCCCCTGCACACAGTATCATAGTACCCCCTTCATATAGTATTATGCTGTTACACCAGCAGGTAATAGCCTATTAAAAAAAAAAAAAAAAAAACATCAGGGGCCCGCCGGGATCCCTAATGTCCAGGGCCCTGTGGCAGCCGCTACCACTGCTACCCCCGGTATTTTCGCCACTGACTGGACTGCCATACTGGATTTCAGCATACTTATAAATTAAAACGTTTTTAAACTACTCATGCCCCCTGCAGCAAAACGCATGGCTGCTGCTTGAGCTAATGAAAACTCTCAGCAGACACAAGCCTGTCTTTAATCTGACAAGGTATGTCACAGACAACAGCGAGCTGCTGAAATAACCCAGCAAACCCAAGCCCGTCTCCAATCTGACAAGGCATTGTCAGCCACATGCACACAGGTGCACTCCATGTTTCCATAACAACCCAGACATTTTTCTTCACTGTTGTGGGTCAGCTTTAAAGGGGCAGGGCGCTGTGGGTGACACTGTTACACAAGGTCACATACACACAGCTTTACTCCAGGTTTTCCATAACAACCGATCGCAGGTCTTTCACTGATATCCAAACTGAGATACACATGATCACATGACACTTATGGACCAATGGAAAATCACAGGTTCTTCAGTCTTGACATACACACAGCTTAACACCAGGTTTCCATAGCAACCAAGCTATTTATGACCGGTATGAGTCAATAGCAGTTCGCAGGTCCTTAAATATTCAGTCATATGACATGCATCAGCCAATATAAGTTCACATTTCATTTACCAGCCATAAATAGACTATACCTATACTGGACTGCCATACTGGATGTCAAAACTGCAAAACTGGCCAATTCTTATGGGGTCACTACACAAACAAAAAATGAAATATACCCGAGCGAAGCCAGGTCCTTCTGCTAGTAGCTTATATAGTTATTGATAAGCTTTACTTGTTACTATCACTTATACTGTTATATAAATTATTTTATTTGTTTTAGCGGAGTGATTTATAAGACCTGATAGACAAGGGGAATGATTGTTGGCATGCACCTGGTAGAGGTGTCTGTGACCCAAGTTTCTGAGAGTGTCGTAGAAAGTCAATTGCAGTGGAATAAGGACCATTAGTAACCGACGTGGAAAGTGTTAGGGTCTTGCCAGATGTAGCAATACCCTATACTACTGCAACGGTCTGGGAGGATGGACAGAGACAAGTGAGCCCTAATCTCACCCCAGCCACTGTCCCTTCCTATTGCCTCAGTTACCCTAAACGGCAAAAGGACAACCTGAAGACGAGCCCTATACTGAGTAAGTGACAACACTGAACAAAGACAGAACAAACGACACAAAGGGAGGTCAGGAAGCCAAGGGTTCGGTAACAGACGAGCAATGCAGTACGAAATCACAATCAAAGAGAATAGTCACAAGGCAAGCCAAAGGTCAGAGAATCAGGTAACAAGGCAGCAAGGGATATAACAAAAAGAGCAGGCAAAGACAGTGCAATAACCGGCGACCATATGAGGGCTGACAACCTGTTTATAGAAAGTCTGGGCAAGCCCCAGACTGGATTGGTAGACAGGCTGTCAATCACACAGGCAAAGCTGAGATTAACTATGTGCGGTCCAGAGAGAAATGTTCAGAACACGGGTGTGGCTGAAAATTCATTACATTGTCTAGGACCATGTTCAGACTGAGCAACAAGAAACCTATGCAAGGAACCAAACTGAACCCGCCTCCTTAGCCGCAGCATGCAAGCGGAGGGTGGCGCAGAGACCCGAACAGGCAGAGACGTTACAGTACCCCCCCTTTAAGAGGGGCCACCGGACCCTCACCAGATAAACCAGTTTTAGTAGGACCCAGTATTTTCTCTGCCTTCAATTCCAGCTCTCCCTGAATAACAAGAGGTGCTGGTGGACCAGGTAAAGGTTTTTTATTCGCCTGGCCAGAAATAGATCTGTCCCCAGAGGACAGAGACATAGATAGCAACATCTTATTGTGATTTCTGGCAAATACCTGGTTGCCTGAGTGCTTCTTCTGATTACCACTCAGGCACTGAAGCTTTTCTGCTGGTCTGCGAGGTCTGATCGAGCAGTCACGGATGAAATGACTGGAAGCACCACAGTACAGGCAGAGGTTGTTCCTGAGACGATGCTCTCGTCGCGTCTTGGCGTCCATAACTGCCAGTTGCATGGGTTCCTCACCAGGAGTCATGGGAGAAATAACAGGTTTTTCAGAGGGAGCGACAGAAAACTTGAAAGAAGCAGACCCTATTCTCTCTTTAACATTTTCCCGGATCCTACGGTCAATACGGACAGCCAATGTCATAGCCTGCTTAAGAGTAGGGGGATCTGGGTGACCAGCCCAGACCTCCTTAACACGGTCACATAGGCCTTGTTTAAAGTGGGCCTTTAGAGCTGACTCACACCAACCTGCAGTTACACTGCACTTGTGAAATTCTGAGCAGTACTCCTCAGCAGAGCGTTTGCCCTGCCGCATAGTGAGGAGTTGTGATTCTGCAAGTCCAATGTGGTCTGGCTCAGCATAGATAGACCCCAGGGACAAAAAAAATTTTTCAAAGTTAATCCACTCCTCAGCCCCAGGAGGGAGTTTAAGGGCCCAAGCTTGTGGATCCCCCCTGTAGGAGGGATATAACTACTCCCACCATTTGGGCCTGGGATGCGTGTGGGTTAATCCGAAAATACCGGCGACAGGACTCCCGGAAAGTCTCAAATTTTTCACGATCCCCTGAAAAACGATCCGGGAGTAACATCTTAACCCTGAAAGGGGCAGAAACAACCGGAGATGCTGCAACAGCATCAGTAAGGGTCTGCACCTTCCAACTTGACCGCAAGGCCCTGAATAGGATCCATGCTATCCTGGTGGAAGAAATGGCAGAAGGTTATGGCCGGTTATTCTGTTAGGGTCTTGCCAGATGTAGCAATACCCTACACTACTGCAGCTGTCTGGAAGGATGGACAGAGACAAGTGAGCCCTAATCTCACCCCAGCCACTGTCCCTTCCTATTGCCTCAGTTACCCTAAACGGCAAAAGGTCAACCTGAAGACGAGCCCTATACTGAGTAAGTGACAACACTGAACAAAGACAGAACAAATGACACAAAGGGAGGTCAGGAAGCCAAAGGTTCGGTAACAGACGAGCAATGCAGTATGAAATCACAATCCAAGAGAATAGTCACAAGGCAAGCCAAAGGTCAGAGAATCAGGTAACAAGGCAGCAAGGGATATAACAAAAAGAGGTGGCAAAGACAGTGCAATAACCGGTGACCATATGAGGGCTGACAACCTGTTTATAGAAAGTCTGGGCAAGCCCCAGACTGGTTTGGTAGACAGGCTGTCAATCACACAGGCAAGGCTGAGATTAACTATGTGTGGTCCAGAGAGAAATGCTCAGAACACGGGTGTGGCTGGAAACTCATTAAAATGTCTAGGACCATGTTCAGACTAAGCAACAAGAAACCTACGCAAGGAACCAAACTGAACCCGCCTCCTTAGCCGCAGCGTGCGAGCGGAGGGTGGCGCAGAGACCCGAACAGGCAGAGACATTACAGAAAGTCTATGCGTCGGTAACTAATGGGTTAAAAAGGTAACTTATCCTATTAATGTTTAGACTTCTCCTTAGAATAGGTCATCAGTATTAGATTTTTGGGGGTCTGGCACCCAGCAATGACACCAACCAGCTGTGCAAAGCAGCTGCCAGCGGCATAACCACACAGTAAATGGAATCGAAGACCGACAACTCCATCCACTGTAACTGCTTGCATTTTCCGAAACGAGTTGTATTTGTTAATAGCATAATTTTCGGGGGTGTCTTTAATTTAGTGACTAAATTCTATTGACTCTTTCTGAGCGGGGAATGAAGAAAATTATTTGAAATTTTGTTCCATTAACCATATTGCATAAATTACATGTTATCTTTATTCTGTGGCTCAGTACAATTACAGTGATACCTATTTTATAGAGCATTTTCATGTTTTGCTCATTTTGCACAATAAAAACACTTAAAAATATATGTTTCTGTGTTTATATTGTCATATTCTAAAAGCCAGTACTTTTTCATTTTTTGCATTGAGGGAGCTAGTTGAGCGATCACATTTTATGTGCTTTTCATTACTACTATTCTGAGGTACATATGACTTTTTTGCAAACTTTTTATTCCTTTCTTAGGCGAGGAACCAACAAATAACATTTCATTGTTTTTTAGCTGTTTTTACGGCCTTCATGGAGCAAGAATATAATATGTAAGCTTTATTTTATGGGCTATTACGAGTACAACAATGCCAAATATGCGTTGTTTATTATTTTTCTTTTTTTAATATAATAAATCATTTGCAAATGAGAAAAGGGTATGTTTGGTCTTTTTTTTTAAAAAACATTTTGCATACATTGTATTTATTCTTTACCAGTAGGGGCTAAAGTATGCAAACTAATATAAGGTTAATGATAGCAGATTCAGGGGTCTTGACCAGACTCCCAAATGCTTTCAAAACTCACCCCACCTGATAGATGATGACTGGGAACTAACAGTTGGGAATCCTTTAAATGCTGTAGTCCTATTGATTGCGACATATAAGTGGTTATGTGCCCAAGGTGGGAGAGTTATCCCTGTTACTGCAGCAGAGTGTTATCTGTATTTTACTGCTGACACCTGACTCAGAGACTCAGCTCCTGAGCCAATACCATCACTATGCTGTACGTTTATTGCCTGGCATGGTGAGTATACACTTGCCATGCTGTGAATGTATGTCAGGGTGCAGGAACAGGTTAATATTGCACTGCTATGTACAATAACATACTGCAATTCGAAACCTGTATATATATATATATATATATATATATATATATATATATATATACAGTGCCTTGCAAAAGTATTCAGCCCCCTTGAACTTTTCAACCTTTTGCCACATTTCAGGCTTCAAACATAAGGATATAAAATTTTAATTTTTTTGGTGAAGAATCAACAACAAGTGGGACACAATTGTGAAGTGGAACGAAATTTATTGGTTATTTTAAACTTTTGTAAAAAATAAAAAACTGAAAAGTGGGGCGTGCAATATTATTCGGCCCCTTTACTTTCAGTGCAGCAAACTCACTCCAGAAGTTCAGTGAGGATCTCTGAATGATCCAATGTTGTCCTAAATGACTGATGATGATAAATATAATCCACCTGTGTGTAATCAAGTCTCCGTATAAATGCACCTGCTCTGTGATAGTCTCAGGGTTCTGTTTAAAGCGCAGAGAGCATCATGAAGACCAAGTAACACACCAAGCAGGTCCGTGTTACTGTTGTGGAGAAGTTTAAAGCCGGATTTGGATACAAAAAGATTTCCCAAACTTTAAACATCCCAAGGAGCACTGTGCAAGCGATCATATTGAAATAGAAGGAGTATCAGACCACTGCAAATCTACCAAGACCCGGCCGTCCCTCTGAACTTTCATCTCAAACAAGGAGAAGACTGATCAGAAATGCAGCCAAGAGGCCCATGATCACTCTGGATGAACTGCAGAGATCTACAGCTGAGGTGGGAGAGTCTGTCTGTAGGACAACAATCAGTCGTACACTGCACAAATCTGGCCTTTATGGAAGAGTGGCAAGAAGAAAGCCATTTCTCAAAGATATCCATAAAAAGTCTCGTTTAAAGTTTTCCACAAGCCACCTGGGAGACACACCAAACATGTGGAAGAAGGTGCTCTGGTCAGATGAATCCAAAATCAAACTTTTTGGCCACAATGCAAAACAATATGTTTGGCGTAAAACCAACACAGCTCATCACCCTGAACACACCATCCCCACTGTCAAACATGGTGGTGGCAGCATCATGGTTTGGGCCTGCTTTTCTTCAGCAGGGACAGGGAAGGTGGTTAAAATTGATGGGAAGATGGATGGAGCCAAAGAAAACCTTTTGGAGTCTGCAAAAGACCTGAGACTGGGATGGAGATTTATCTTCCAACAAGACAACGATCCCAAACATAAAGCAAAATCTACAATGGAATGGTTCACAAATAAACGTATCCAGGTGTTAGAATGGCCAAGTCAAAGTCCAGACCTGAATCCAATCGAGAATCTGTGGAAAGAGCTGAAAACTGCTGTTCACAAATGCTCTCCAGCCAACCTCACTGAGCTCGAGCTGTTTTCCAAGGAAGAATGGTCAAGAATTTCAGTCTCTCGATGTGCAAAACTGATAGAGACATACCCCAAGCGACCTGCAGCTGTAATCTCAGCAAAAGGTGGCGCTACAAAGTATTAACTTAAGGGGGCCGAATAATTTGGCACGCCCCACTTTTCAGTTTTTTATTTTTTACAAAAGTTTAAAATATCCAATAAATTTCATTCCACTTTACGATTGTGTCCCACTTGTTGTTGATTCTTCACCAAAAAATTAAAATTTTATATCCTTATGTTTGAAGCTTGAAATGTGGCAAAAGGTTGAAAAGTTCAAGGGGGCCTTTCGCAAGGCACTGTATATATGTAGCAGAGTTAACGACTTTCAGCAGCATGATAACTTGCTGCAGTGTGATATCTTATTACAGAAGACTACAAAAGACAATAGAATGTACAGTGCCTTGCAAAAGTATTCATACCCCTTGAACTTTTTCACATTTTGTCCCCTTCAACCACAAACCTAAATGTATTTTATTGAGATTTTAAGTAATAGACGAACACAAAGTAGCAGATAATCGTGAAGTGGAAGGAAAATGATATATGGTTTTCAAAATTTTAATCAAATAAAAATCTGAAAAGTGTGACTTGCAAAAGTATTCAGCTCTCCTATAGTATATCAATACTTTGTAGACCCACCTTTTGCTGCAATTACAGCTGCAAGTCTTGGGGTATGTCTCTACCTGCTTTGCACATCTAGAGACTGAGATTTTTGCCCATTCTTCTTTGCAAAGTAGCTCAAGCTCAGCCAGATTAGATGGAGAGCGTCTGTGAATTCTAGGCCATTCTAGGTCATGAATATTATTTGATCTAAACCCTTCCACTGTAGCTCTGGCTGTATGTCTTGCTGGAAGCGGAATCTCCTTCCCAGTCTCAAGTTTTTTGCAGCCTCCAAAAGGTTTTCTTCCAGGATTGCCCTGTATTTAGCTCCATCCATCTTCCCCTCAACTCTGAGCAGCTTCCCTGTCCCTGCTGAAGAAAAGCATCCCCACAGCATGATGCTGCCATCACCATGTTTCACAGTGGGGATGGTGTGTTCAGGGTGATGAGCAGTGTTACTTTTCCACCACACATAGAACTTTGCATTTAGGCCAAAAGTTCAACTTTAGTCTCATCTGACCAGAGCACCTTCTTCCACGTGTTTGCGGTGTCTCCTATATGGTTTGTGGCAAACTGCAAACGGCACTTCTTATGTCTTTCTTTCAACAATGGTTTCCTTTTTGCCACTCTTCCATAAAGGACAGATTTGTGGAATGCACAACTTATAGTTGTCCTGTGGACAAATTCTCCCACCTGAGCTGTGGATTTCTGCAGTTCCTCCAGAGTGACCATGGGCCTTTTGGCTGCTTCTCTGACCAGTGCTCTCCTTGCTCAATCTGTTAGTTTAGGTGGACAGTCATGTCTTGGAAGGTTTGAAGTTGTAGAATACTTTTTCCATTTTTTGATTATGGATTGAACAGTTTGGGATCCTCAAAGCTTGGGATATGTTTTTAAAACCTAACCCTGCTTTAAACTTCTCCACAACTTTATCTCTGACCTGTCTGGTGTGTTCCTTGGTCTTCATGATGCTGTTTGTTCACTAGTGTTCTCTAACAAATCACTGAGGCCTTCACAGAACAGGTGAATTTATACTGAGACTAAATTACACACAGTTGGACCCTACTAACTAATTAAGTGACTTCTGAAGGCAATTTATTGCACTGAATTTAATTTAGGGGTATCAGAATACAGGGGGCTGAATACTTTTGTCACACTTTTCAGATTTTTATTTGATTAAAATTTTGAAAACCATGTATCATTTTCGTTCCACTTCACAATTATGTGCTACTTTGTGATGGTCTTTCTCTTAAAATCCCAATACAATACATTTACTGTAAGTTTGTGGTTGTAAGGTGACAAAATGTGAAAAAGTTCAAAGGGTAGGAATACTTTTGCAAGCCACTATGTTTTGTAGATAGATGTTGCAAATCACATTAGCACACTGTCACAGTGTTGTCAGTACATAACACGCTTGGCAACATCTGTACATACGTTTAACTATTGCACAAAAATACAAACAAATGAAAAAAAAAAAAGGCTTTATCCAAAAACAACATGGTAATGGGTACTAAGGGGATATGGGGATGAGTCCGACAAGAAGTTCAGTCTTTTAACAAAAATAGTATTAGTCTTTAGATATATTTGAAATATATATATCATGTCAAGTTAAATCAACACTTACAGTCAAATGTTAAAACTTTGAAAACTGAAATTTTCCTTGCTAGTGACTGAGTCAGCCATGAGTCAATCGCTTCTTACATAAGAAGAGTCCACAACGTAATCCTGGTATCTCAGTAAAAATTGTAAAACTATAAAACGATCCTCTATAAACCAAATTAACACAAAATAGGTATGTATACAGCTTAACACTTTTCATACACCATCATCACTGGCGTACTTTCACGTGGCTCATCAGAACACTGCTCTGTCATAGCAGAGCTCCATGACTCTAAACAAAAACTTTAACTTTTGCTGAAGGAAAACCACATTTCCTGAATTTATCTTTCATAAATTCAATTTATTACAACCTGTGGCAAGTAAAAGGAGATTATTCTATTGTATATAATTCAGTCTACTACAAGAGATTAATACCCTAGCAACAAGTAGTCTACTGTAGCTAGGAAAGAAAATAGCTGGAATCCAAAATAACAAGTGATAGGGATCCTAAGGGATTCTAACTGTTATGTAGGCTAACAATAACTTCTCTATGACATTTTTGTAAAATATTTTGGCTTCCTGTTCTCCATTATTAGAATATTTAGCTTCTGAAATATGATCTATTAAAGATGTTTATTAACAAGGACCTGTGTCCTCATATCTTTTTTTTGGGGGTGTATGGACATCATAGAGGAATCCCACACTTGACATGCTCAATGTTAGCTAGAAAGGAAGCTTTCTCAGGCGAACTTAAAGTGGTTGTGCCATTATGGAGACTTATCCCTTATCCACAGGACAGCGCATAAGTTTCCAAACACTGGGAGCCCGACCGTCTAGCCCTGCAGTGATTAGGAGAATGGGGGACGGCCTGAACGGCACTCCATTCACTTCTATGGGGCTCCCGGGACTTAAATCTGCAGTAGCATCCACAGCCCATAAAAGGGAATGGAGCTTTGGTCATGCAAACGCACTGTTGCTCCATTCATAAGGAGGCTTTACATAGCAGTTGGGCCCTCAATGATCAAATGGATAGGGGATAATGCACAACCCCTTTAAGACATCCATACATAATATGGACAACCATTCATCTAAATGACTGCAAAGTAATACCATGTTTTCCCTGAAGGGGACACTGCAGGTAACACATCTGACTGATTGAGGCCTTCTACTGTCAAATCAGCTGTTTACCTGGGTGCTGCTAGCTGGCCTAAATCAATAGGACTGACTATACTGCTGGTTCCAATATGTTGTTTGTTAGGAGACAACCCCTTTAACTAGAAAAAAAATCTCAGCCCATTTGAGCTGTAGGACATTCACTGGGACTATCTGTCTCTTTTATATAATTTCTACAAGTATTAACAACTCTTCAATGTAAACAATAGCCCACATCTTAAACATATTGCTGATCCCTGTGAGACTAAGCACTAGACCGCTACAGTAATTCACTTTATGTTTTAACAATATTTACAATGGAAAACTAATTGCTTATATAGAGCAATGTAATACATTTTAAGACATATTTTACTTATGCATCATTGCATTTTATTTACTGTCCTACATTTGGTGAACCTATAATTGTTTGTTTTTTTAGTGGCATCACAAATTATTCACCTACTGTAAGTAACTTTTTTAGTGTGGTTTACCTAATTTCTAGAGATCACATAAATATATAGACATTATGTTATTATGTGTTTAGTTTTATATTTTATATCATTAAAGACTATGTTTTTCTATTTATTATCTACAATATGAGTCATGCAAACAAAGCTGTCTGTTTTTTTATAAATACCACTGAAATGACTTTTTTGTTTAGTGATGCTTCTCAATGTTAACCTTTAAATGTCCATTGATGTCTTTTTAATTTTTATATTTTCCTTAGCTTTAATTTATTTCAATAAATAAGTAAAAGCTAAAGAATGAAATCTAAATAAACTTATATTATTCAATATTGCCCTCTTGTGTTCAAAGGTTAGCATTGCAAATTTTGATGTGGCATGGGAATGATAATAACAACTAGAGATTACAAATTTTTCTACAGGTTGGAGATTTAAAATTTGTCCCTAATGAAATGGAACACTGAACAGGCTTCAGAAATGTGCTATAAATCATGACATATGACACAATGTTCACAATACACAGTAAATCAGCACAGGTTCACTCAGTTCACTAAAGCCAGATTCCTTTCTTGCATTTTTCCTATCTGTACTTTGCTACTTTGTTATTTTCTGGTATCTACTGTAGGTGTTCGTCCTCCTAGTGTATGCCGAGGCCGCATAGTTTTGAATTCCAAAAATGATGTTTAAAAAATAAACTAAAATAGTAAAGTTGTTATTATCCTTACAATATATAAAGTACTGTAAGTTATAATTATTATTTTTACACCTAACTACATTATACCATGTAGACATGTAGGATTGAAAGAAAAAATGATAAAGCATAAGTTTTAATAAATCCAGTAAAACACAGATCCCAGAATAATCCTAAAATGAACATATACTGGTGGTAATCATTCCTATGATGATGTACTATGAATAGATAGACTGGATCAATAAATAGAGATACAACAGATCCCCTACATGCCAAAGTCCATGTACTCCAGTAGATTCATAGGTCACTTCCAAGGGAATTGGGTCTAAGTTATATAACTTAATCACTTTTAGGTGTTGAATACCTCCAGGTTGTCTCAGATATAAGCAGTATGAGTTCAGTAATAATAATTATTATAAACAATAAACAATAACTATTACTGAACTCATACTGGGAAAAAAAATGCAAGAAAAAGCAAGTAAAAAAAATATAAAATATTAAAAATTCAAATCACTCCCCTTTCCCTAGCACACATATAAAAGTACTGAAACACATACACATTAGGTATCCCTATGTCTGCTCGGTCTACAAACTCATAAAACTATATTTCCCATATGGGGAACGTGGTAGCAGGGAAAAAAAAATAAAAAGTGCCGAACTGATGTTTTGGCTCTGATAAAAATTTGAATAAAGTGATCATAGCAATAGACATTCCCCAAAATAGTATAAATAAAAAGTACACCTGGCCCCACAAAAAAGATGCCCTATGCATCCCCTTACATGGAAATATAAAAAAGTTACGGGTGTCAGAATATGACGACTTTAAGAAAAAAAAATTTTTTTGCAAAGTTTTAGATCTTTGTTAAGGGATTAAAATGTAAATAAAAGTTTAGAAATTTGGTAACTCCACAATTGTACCGAAACATAGAATACAGGTGACATGTAATTTTGGCTGTAGAGTAAATGCCGTAAAAATGAAGCCCGTAAGAAAGTCGCACAAATGTACTTTTTCTCCAATTCCACCTCCTTCTGAATTTTTTTCCAGCTTCCCAGTACATTGTACAGAATAATAAATGGTACCATTATGAAGAACAATTTGTCCTGCAAACATTAAGCCCTAATATAGCTTTGTGAACTGAAAAATAAAAATGTTATGGGATTTGGGAGGCGGGGAGTCAAAAACAAAAATTGAAAAATGTCACCAGTTGGAAGGGTTAAAATAAAATCCAAAACTTTGAAAAAAAGTGTTCTTGGAGTCACCCCTAAATTGCATGCATTGTAGTGTATTGAAAAATCCATACACTTCTATTACAGGCTGCCTAGAGCAGCCTGTAATAGAAATATATTAAAGACTGGGAGCTTTCAATAGACTGCCGGCTGCCTAGGCAATGGATCGGAGACTGCAGATCTTGTTACAGGGGACAACAATCCTAGCCAAAAAGAGGCATCTGTAGGTTAAGGCCTGCAATCAGTGTGGGCACTGATAATAGGCATTGGCTCTAGCTTTCCTCTGTATAATACAGTGGAGACCCAGGGCTATGGCGGCTGCTAAGTTCCTGAGCAGGCCAAATGTTTAAAAACCCGAAATCTGCCATATTAGTATGGCGGATGTAGGGAAAGGGTTAAAACAGCATCTTTAACTGCATCTCATAAAATTTGTTGATATAATAATAGATTGTCAATATGTAAGCCCAGGAAAATGCTTTTATGTAAGATAGTCCCATGGCTCTGGTCCTTGTATATCACGCTTGAAGAGTGTTGTTTCTATTCATTGGTATATGGGGCAGATTTGTAGCTTGCTCACAAACCTAGAAAAAAGAAGTAGATAAAGGTGAGAAAGAAAGCTAATAAGTCAAAGTTAGGCTTTAAAAAAAAATGCAGGGAAGTGTCCTATATCCAAATAAGGCTCTCATAGCATTATCACTTGGTAAAGACCCTGTGTGCGTTGATACGTGGTGGATTTTTGTCACTGCTAATAAAATAATTTACATTTATTATACAGAATGCTGGAGGATTCCATATATATATATATATATATATATATATATATAAGCATATTTATATATATATACAGTACTATATATATATTTGGGACAAATATAACTTACTTTGTGCTGCCAGAAATCAGAAATAACAATCATGTAACAAATCCAAGAACTGTCCCTTGCAAGAAAGAGTAAAGTGGGCTAGCTCGTGTGTATAATACATATAGTGGTTGCAAAATCACAGAGGGTGTATATCCATTCCCCTACAGGCATATATGTCACAGAATTGGAGTGGAATTCAAAAAAAATAATAATATAGTAAAACTTAACATTTATTATAATCTAATAAAAGTGGACAAGCCACTATTTATGTGAGTGTCTAAAAATAACAGCAATGAAAAAGTGGGCACCCCATTAACTTAACATTTTAGTCAAATATTTGGGTGTTTGCAACAGCCACAATTTGCATACTAATAACTGATGGACACAGTAATATTCAGGATTGAAATGAGGTTTATTGTACTAACAGAAAAGTGCAATATGCATTAAACCAAAATGACCAATGCAAAAGTATGGGCACCCAACAGAAAAGTGACATAATATTTAGTAGATCCTCCTTGCAAAAATAACAGCCCTAGTCGCTCCTGTAGCTTTTAATCAGTCCTGGATCCTGGATGAAGGTATTTTTGACCATCCCTTACAAAACAATTCCAGTCAGTTAAGTTTGATGGTCGCCGAGCATGGACAGCCCGCCAAATTATCCCACAGATGTCAATGATATCAGGCTGGGGACTGGGATGGCCATCCAGAACATGTAATGTCCCTGCATGAATGCCTGAGTAGATTTGGAGCTGTGTTTGGATCATTGTCTGCTGAAATACCACCCCGGCGTAACCAAACGCACTGATCTGTACAATTCTCAAGAATCTGCTGATACTGAGTTGAATCCATGCGACCCCAACTTAACAAGATCCCGGGCCGGCAGGCCACACAGCCCAAACATGATGGAACCCCACCAAAACAGTGGGTAGCAAGTGTTTTCTGGAATGCTGTGTGACGCCATGCATAACGCCGTATGACCAAACAACCAACGTTGCACAGCCACAGGACCCCCAAAAGAAGCTGGCTTGTCCAAATGTGCGCAACCCAGGCGACCGGTGGCGGCCAGAAACGGCCCGCACACCCCCAACAGCCCCTGTGCAAAGTGGCGAGTTGACCGAGCACAGGACACCACGCAGCAAGATGATGCTGCAGCCGGAGGTGGCTGTGGATGTCCTGACTGCCACCACCCTCTGCCTTTCTGATATTTCTGGCCTGCCACCTGGGCAACAAGAACGCCCTGTGGCCCACCACAGCCCACAGTGGAAACGACAGGAAACCGAGACAACGACCCCCGAACAACTATGTGAACAACTGTTCAAATCATTGAGAGTGTTGAGGAGCCCAGATGCCACCCAGAGGAGATCAAAAGGAGAACAACTGCAATGGCCACCAAAACCTTCCAGATTGGATACACCTGGCTAGAAGTCAAAGCCAGGAGGTTACAAACCAATGGCCAGTAAGCAGTAAAAGTAGTTAGGAGTATCAAATCAATAAAAGATAAGGGTACCCAAATTTGCACCGGTCAAATTTGGTTTAAGATATGCACATTTTCTGTTAGTACAATAAACCTAATTTCAATCCTGAAATATTACTGTGTCCATCAGTTATTAGTATATCAAATTAAAATGGTGTTGCAAACACCAAATATTTAGAACTAAAAATGATTAAGATTATTAGGGTGCCCAAACTTTCTTGCTGTATATGGTATTGTCATGACGGTCACTGGAAACTCATAAACAGAACAAATCTGATTCCAGCCCAATACTCGCATCCCATATAGATTACCCAAAGCTATAATTAACACATCAGCTGAATGTCTGGTGTCAGAGCAGTATGTGCAACTCCAAGATCACCTAGATTGCTATACAAACAGCAGCGCTGAGAGTCATTTATCCCAGCACCACTTAATAAGCTAATGCCTGGTGTCAGAGCAGTAGTGCAGCTCCAGAATCACCTAAGCTGCTATACAAACAAATCACTGAGAATAATTAATCCCAGCACCAATTTGCAAGCTCTAAACTGCTAAACAAACAACAGCACCGAGAACATCTTATCCCAGTGCCGATTTAAAACTCAACGCGTTTCCCCCATTAGATTATTGAAATGAGTTCATCAGGAGCAAATGGAAGTGATTGTATATACCACATAGCAGAACCTATAATATCTCCAAACACTACCCCTGCCTCCAGAACCTGGCAGTAATAAAGCTAGATCCTAGCGTTAGAGTCCATTCCCTTATGCCTAACTCCGCTCTGATTCTCAGGCAATCAGGTACAATCACAGCATTCAGAAAGCAGTAAAAACTGCAGTTCCCGGGGCTCTAATGGTGAGCCCAGGTACTTAGGATAGTGGTTGCAGCACAGTCAGTATTTTAAGACTTATAACAGTTACAGATAAGCATGGTGGGAGTATAGGTGGGACAGGGTCCAACAGATTTACTACAGTTGATGCCATAAAACTGACCCAGTCTCCAACTAGCTAGATCTATGTCCAGACACCCCCCCCCCCCTCACAGTATTTTTTGGAAAAATATCAATGCAGTTTTGCAGTTTTTGATGCAGTCTGTTGAGCTAAAGAAAGAAGTAGATGCAGTAGAAAGGAGAAATGTAAGTTCTTCCATATTTCCCTATCTTTTTGAATCCTATTCTGGCTTTGGCTCAAAAGACTTAGCAGAAACTGCCACAAAATCTGTGACATTTTTCCAAAAAATGCATGTGTGAAATACTACAGCTTTTTTAAAAAAAAATTTTTTTTTTTTAATTTAGCATTCTCAATGCATTGTTAATGCATTGAAAATTCTGTATAATGATGTTACAGAGTATTCAATGTCTTGTGAACATTCTCTAGTGTTTTTTCAAATGTCAGCATGCATTTCTTGCATTTATTTTCCAATAGTAAAAATAAAGACAGAATCCTACAAAAAATGAGGGGAAATAATACTGGAGTTTCTGGAGTTATGCTAAGTTTTTCAGGCAAAGTGCTGTGCACCTAATATACACCACAATTACAACCCACTATGACAGAACAAAAGCCCCAGAAAAATTGTCATAAAAAATGAATTGTCACTGTTTTCATAAATGCAGATGTCTGAAAGTGTATTGTGTGTTCTTATGAAATGAAAACAAAACAGATCTTAATACTTAGCTTTTGCTAATATATTAGCTATTAAAAATTAACTTTCTATTTGAGTTATATCTATATACAGCAGGTTCCTTGAGATTGTCAGTGATCTTGTAAGATGGGGAAACAGCCCTCATGTTATGAATGTAACTGTTTCTGTAGATAAGTTTATTTTTTTATAAACTGACATTTGTTTGTTTGACCACAAGAGGCCACTGTGACCTCAGAAATAGAAGAGACTGTAATTCTGTAATTCCCTGGAGTAGTGACGTGGAGACCCTGTTCTGCAGAGGTGGATCAAGATGCAGCAGGGTGTGTCTGGCAGCCATCTTAGCTGTGTGTGCTTCTGAGCTTTTAGAAGAAGAAGGGCTGCAGTGAGAGGAAAAACATTCTTAAAGGATTAGAGACATAACAAAAGTGTGCTGAAGCAGAGACTGTTCCAGGGTCTGTTCAGACAGCATCCTAAGTTGAAGATTGCTATCAAGAACCGGCTGAGAAGTGGCCCTGTCAGTGAGACCGCATGTTTGGATGAGTCCTGCTTTCAGCGGTTCCAGAGAAGAAGCTAAAAGGTACCCAACAAAGCTGGATCAGTAATAGAAGTAATCGTGCACGCACCACATTACATTTTTGGCACAAATTGCTTGGGACTGAGTAAGGGCCTGTAGTTAGACTAGGTAGGCATCCTCATCTTCACAGGCCACACTACTGGTGAATTATCTACCTATTCGGTAGTAAGGACTAAGACTCAGAGAATTCTATTGAGTTGTAACTCCCATAGAGGAGCTTCTGAGGAAGTCTAGAAGCGACAATTTATACATTGTCACATTTCTTTGGCTTGCAAGCTAATCTACTATGATATTTACTCAGTTATACTTTGTTTGTGGGGAATAGGGGCATTTTGATAAGTTTGTAAGCTCTTGTGTTACACCGCTGGAGCCCCTATCACACTCATTGAATTGCTCCTGTGACTAGGGTGATAAAAAGGTAACAAGCGGCTGGTTAGTTGCAGCCTGCAGATAGGTAAAAGCTTGGAGTGTTTTGAAGCTGCACATTAGAGGGCACCGTGCTGTACAACACCAGGGCCTCAGCTTATTGGCTGAGTGTATGTAAATAGTTGAGAGTGTTTTTCTGGTAAATAGGTGTTACTACACAAAGTAAAATCTTGTATTTTAACTAAATTGATTTGGAGTCGCTTACTTTGTTCGTGACTTCGCTGTATCCTGGGAACCCACCCCGGTACACGGCTTAAAATCTAATGACTAATAAAAACACAAATCATTGGGATATACATTTCAGTGCTCTCTTTTTTAAGACTGCATTTTCTACAGTTGTTCAGAGATTGGTGCAAGCCTGCCTTCTATGTGTGTGCTTCAGTAAAAGGGAGAATCATTTAAGTACTCCCAAATGTACTCCAAAAAAAGATGATTTTCTGATTCCGTGTCATGGGATGCATTTTCTGTATGTTTCTATATGTGGAAACGCAGTGGTTGTGATGCACATTGCAGCCTTCAAAGATTTACTAGCATGTTGTAAGGTTGTTTTGAATTGGCATCATGAGAATTTGAGCCCTTAACAACATTTGTAGAACGTCAGACAGGTTTTCCAGGTATCTGATATTAATCAGTTCAGTGTGGGTCTGGTAGAAAAATTCCCTTAGGCTAAGCCCCACATTGTTAATATAACTGCTTAAGGCCAGGGCCCCACATGGCGTAAACACCGCAGTTTGGCCACAGTATTTTACAAATTTTCTAGGGAATCCCATCCACACTTTGCAGAAAAATATGCACAACGGAAATGCTGCGATTTCAATCAATTATAGCATGTCAATTATACCTACAGAAACGCTGGCGGTTTCCCTAGAGGTGTAACTGAAGCAAAAAGTCAGTAGAGGAAAACTCTGCAGACTTTCTGTGAAAAGCGTGGAGGGAAAAACCGCAATGCGTTTCCGACGCCGTTTTTCACAAGCCGCTTTTTCGCTGTAACCCACTATGTGGGGCCTTAGCCTTATTGTTGCAGGTCTAGCAAATCCTATCCACACATTGTGGAAAAATACACGCAGCAGACATGTTGCGATTTCCAAAACCGTTGCGGAATGTATAATGGAAGCAAAAAGTCTGCTGTGGCCCATTACGTGGGGCCTTAGCCTAAAGGGAGTCTACCTCCTCTCTCAAGCATAATAAACTGTCACCACCAAGTTACAGAGCACATTACAGTAGTAAACAATATTCCTTTGTTTTGTATGTCACATTTCTCAATTTGGAAAAAAACAACATTGAAATCTAACACAAATGAGACAGTTGGTGCACTGGGGGACATACCTCCAACTTATGTTTGTTTGTTTGTTTGAGTTGGAAGGGACCTCAAGGGCCATCAAGTCCAACCCCCTGCAAAAGCAAGAATTCCTAAAACATCCCAGCTATATACCTATCCAGTTTCCGCTTGAAGATTTCAATTGATGAAGAACTCACCACCTCCCGTGGCAGCCTATTCCACTCCCTCACTACCCTTACTGTTAGAAAGTTTTTCCTAATGTCTAATCTGAATCTCCTTCCCCTTAGTTTCATCCCATTACTTCTCGTACTTCCTTCCACTAATGAGAATAGGGTAGATACCTCTGCACTGTGACAACCTTTCAGATATTTAAATACCGCTATTAAGTCTCCCCTTAGCCTTCTCTTCTGCAAACTAAGCAGTCCCAATTCTTTTAGCCTTTCCTCGTAGGACATGGTTTGTAGACCTTCCACCATTTTGGTTGCTCTTCTCTGGACCTGCTCCAATAAATCGATGTCTTTCTTAAACTGGGGCGCCCAGAACTGTACACAGTATTCCAGGTGGGGTCTGACCAGGGCAGAGTACAGCGGAATAATTACCTCTCTTGATCTAGCTTCAATGCTCGTCTTGATACATCCCAGAATTTTATTAGCTTTTTTAGCCACCGCACTGCACTGTTGACTCATGTTGAATTTGTGATCTACTTCGTGGAACACTGTTCTTGCCAGTCATACCTCACCATATTCTGCCTGTCTTACCCCATGCAGTAGGAGTTGATCCAACCCATCCTACTTGCGCAGCAAGTGCAGTGCTCTCAGTGTTGAAGGCCCACCCACAGGGCACCAACTGCTTCATTTGCATAAGATTTCAAAGTTGTTTTTCTCCAGATCTACAAAAGTGTCATACATTGCAAAGGTATGATGTGTAGTGGTGGACAGTTGAATTCGCTTGGGTGAGGTGGTAGACTTCTGTTAAGGCTAAGGCCCTCGTTGCCAAAATGCAGTTTTTTTTGTTGCAGATTTTGCTGCATTCTTTTGAGCTAAAGTCAAGAAAGGCTGTAAAAGGAATGGAAAATATCTAGAAAGCTCTTATACTTCTACCATCTGATCAATCCTCTCCTGGCTTTGGCTTTAAAAAATGCAGCAAAATCTGTAACAAAAAAAGCTGCATTTTTGCAAAATGGGGCCTTAGCCTAAAGGTGGAAACATCTGTAGTAAGACTAGTGAGAGAAATTTTCAAAAGGGTTTTCTGCTTTTTTAAATTCAACTATATGTGACACTGCTACAGTATTCACAACCACCGCTATTAAAAATGCAGCTTTAGCCGCATTTTTTTTTAGCCAAAAAGGAATAGGAAATATATAGGAAGCTCTTATACTTCTACCTTCTGCTCAATCCATTCCTGGTTTAGGCTCAAATAACTGCCTCAAAATCTGCAACAAAAAAAGCTGTATTTCCGCAACGTGGGGCCTCAGCCTTAATCTCTCTTATTAACACTGCTGTCCCAGCCCCCCAGTGCCTTAGTCTTGCTGATTCTCTGCTGATTTATATAATATTCTCAGTATCCCTTAAAGCCACACTGCTATATTCCCTATCAATGGAAGGAACACAATACAGAGACACAAATACATTAGGCCATTTTACACACCTTATATTGATTCTGCTGAGCATGTCTCTTTGTTTGTTATACTCTATTTTCCATTTTATGCTATATTATGGCATCCTGCTGCTCTCACATATATACTTGAAAAGGCCATGCACACAGGCCATCTGTGTCAATGTGGATGCCATGTCATGCTTTTTCTGTATTAAAATAAAATTACTAATAAAAATAGATTTAAAAGAATATCTATAAATACATGACTTCCTTCTCCTACTTCATGCATTAGAGTCGTACAATAAAAGCCTTCATAAAATTCTAAACAATGCGAAAGGACAAAATGTTCAAGGGTACTGTATGTTCACATGGCAAATTTTAATATCTGAAAAATATGGGACTGATTTTAAGAGACATCATCCTCTGAAATCCATTAGTTTTTTCTTTTTTTCGATTTTGGTATTTTTCAGTAACACTTTCAGCTGTGTAAATGCCTGAAAAATATTCACAAATTAGCAAACGTATTTAGAGTGTATTTTCTGTCTTTATTGACTTCATTTGGAAAGTGTCAACTTCTAAAATGCTTCAAGAAGTAACATGTCACTTTTTTTCAAGCTGAGCAAAAATATGCATCATATGAACTGCAATTGTATTTCCCATTGAGATTAATAGGAGGCTGTTTGTTTATGTTTTCCAAGAGAAACTGAAAAATTGCCATGTGAACAAACCCTAAGGCTTCTGTTCTACATCTATTCTACAGAGAGAAAAACTATAATGGAAAGATTTTTATATTGCATGTAATATGACTTGGTTAAGGACAATTTCTCATGAAGCCATTTCAACACAATATTGTATTGCTAGCAAACGATTGATAGACTGCAATCCACAAAACAACCACTAGGTGGCCACACATTTACACATATAGGATAGACATCTCAAGACACAGTAATAGAAAATCATTTTGTTTTGCAAAACTGGACATATCCGGCCAAAGATAAAGATAGTTGCAGAATCTTATGTTAGTTTTGTTCCAATCCAGTTAGTTATTATTTCAAATCCAGCCAAAGACAACATCTGCAAGGAGTTTGTATGTTCTCGATGTGTTTGCCTGGGTTTCCTCCGGGCACTCCGATTTCCTCCCACATTCCAAGGACACACTGATAGGGAATTTATATTGTGAGCCCTATATGCGACAGTATTGACAATATCTGTAAAGCGCTGCAGTATATGATGGATCTATATAAATAAGCAAAATAATAATAATGGTAATGGCATGCCCCACTTTTCAGTTTTTTATTTTTTACAAAAGTTTAAAATAACCAATAAATTTCGTTCCACTTCACGATTGTGTCCCACTTGTTGTTGATTCTTCACCAAAAAATTAAAATTTTATATCCTTATGTTTGAAGCCTGAAATGTGGCAAACGGTTGAAAAGTTCAAGGGGGCCGAATACTTTCGCAAGGCACTGTATATATAGATACAGTATATATATATGCTATTGCATTCATTTCGAATTATATAGCTTTGTGACAAGCTTTAGAATAAAGACTTTTAATAAGGCAGCCCCATTAAGCATTGGGACAAATATAACTTACTTTGTGCTGCCAGAAATCAGAAATAACAATCATGTAACAAATCCAAGAATTGTCCCTTGCAAGAAAGAGTAAAGTGGGCTAGCTCGTGTGTATAATACATATAGTGGTTGCAGCACAGTCAGTATTTTAAGACTTATAACAGTTACAGATAAGCATGGTGGGAGTATAGGTGGGACAGGGTCCAACAGATTCACTACAGTTGATGCCATAAAACTGACCCAGTCTCCAACTAGCTAGATCTATGGCCAGACACCGCCACCACAGTATTTTTTGGAAAAATATCAATGCAGTTTTTGATGCAGTCTGTTGAGCTAAAGAAAGAAGTAGATGTAGTAGAAAGGAGAAATGTAAGTTCTTCCATATTTCCCTATCTTTTTGAATGCTATTCTGGCTTTGGCTCAAAAGACTTAGCAGAAACTGCCACAAAATCTGTGACATTTTTCCAAAAAATGCATGTGTGAAATACTACAGCTTTTTAAAAAAAATAATTTAATTTAGCATTCTCAATGCATTGTTAATGCATTGAAAATTCTGTATAATGATGTTACAGAGTATTCAATGTCTTGTGAACATTCTCTAGTGTTGATTAGAGAATAAACTCCAACTGTGGAGGAATCAATGCAACATTACGTTATGCAAAGAGTTGGACTTGGCGAACATGCTGCTGTCTAGTGGACGGACCTAGCGGTGATTGACAGCTATCTTAGTATGCACAGTCATAGAGGGAAGGTTGTCAGTCACTGATAGGATCGCCCACTGGACTCAATTACTCCTTCTAAGTAAAGAAAAAACAAAGAAATAAATGAAGAAATCACAAGTTATACCTAATCTTTTCTCGCAAAACTATAT
Organism: Leptodactylus fallax; assembly: GCA_947044405.1. NCBI lineage: Eukaryota > Metazoa > Chordata > Amphibia > Anura > Leptodactylidae > Leptodactylus > Leptodactylus fallax. The sequence goes on from CAMRHE010000021.1 coordinate 9,103,054, forward strand.
GTTAATCTGCACAGCTCCTCCTGTAACATGCATACACTGCATTTTCATGGTGATAGATTCCCTTTAAATCTATTGTTTAAGTTTATACAGGGGATTTGAAAGTGTGTGTTAGAGAAATGGAGTTCTGATCCTTATAAAGATATATTGTGAAATTATTACAGAATTTTCAACCAATTCATTAAAAAATGATCAGGGTTGATATTCACTGTAAGCAGTTTGAGAAGGTTTCTATAAACGCTATATATTCTTTTGCATTGATTTGCTGATTCTTGTTGTTTTTGCTATGTATGCAGTATTTCAACCAATACAAATAAATATTATCGAACAACATATATAAATTCTGTATTTTTTTTCAATTGTATTATGGGTATATGCTCGCAATCTGAAATATACAATGATAAAAGCATCTAGTGTTTTACAGTATACATAAATATCTATAGTACGGGATATGGCTACATTTTATAAGGTTGCAGTTCATGCTATTATCTGCTTTTTACACTGAACTAGTGTATTTTACAACATCCACAATATGCAAGCTTAACAATTCCTTGCACTGCATATATGTCTGTAAAATTGTAAATGCTAAGAAAAAAAGCACATAACATCTTTATTATTTTATTCTGTTATTCTCTTTTCCTCCATCTGATCTGCACAGAAGCCATTTATTTTATCTTTCTTGCAAACGTTCTATTTTTCTGGTGAATTAAAGTACAGTCAGCACTTTCCATTTTTTATAGAAATGCTAATAAACATAAATGACAGGTAAAGACATCTGTAGCAATGAAGAAACTGCAAGATGTAACGTATTGTGCCTGAAGGGCAAATGACTAAATAATACCAAGTCCATAAAACTAAAACACTGGAAAACCTGATTTTACTTTTCTTATTATAGAAAATGTCTTATAAAGTTACAACAGTGGTAAAACAATATTTTTATTCCTTAAAGAAATTTTGACTATGCTAACTCTTTTCAAGTAGGTATCTGTATCATTATGTATGTTTAAGAGGCCAACATATTTGTCAGCCATGTTGCTCTTTTGAAAACTGAATGCGCAACCATTACTTTCTTGGGAAATCATAATGCCTGCATGTCACATCATTATAATTACTTTCTTTAGATGCTGTGATGTCACAGTGTATATAGTGATCTTTTTGTATGTGTTTTATCCCTGTTCTGTGATATCTCTGTATGCACTAACCTGGTAGTGGGACATCACTGTGTGCATTATCTCAATACTGTGATATCACTGTGTGCATTATCTCAATACTGTGATATCACTGTCTGCATTATCTGTACTGTAAAATCACTATCTACTACGTCCCTGTATCAGAAGGGACATAATAATGCCTGCATGTGACATCATTATAATTACTTTCTTCAGATGCTGTGATGTCACAGTGTATACTGTGATCGTCTTGTGTGTGCATTATTCCTGTGTTAAGATGTCATAGTGGACCTTATCCCTGTTCTATGATATCACTGTCTATATTATCTGTACTGTAAATTCACTATTTACTATGCCCCAGTATCAGAAGGGGTGATGTTGTACTTGTATAGCGCCATCATATTCTGCACTGCTTTACAGTCACTGTCCCATATAGGTCTCACAATCTAGATTCCCTATCGTTATGTCTTTGGAGCGTGGAGGAAACCAGAGTACCCAGAGGAAATCCACGTAAACACAGGGAGAACATACAAACTCCTGGCAAAAGTTGTGCTCAGTTGGATTTGAACCTAATCACTAATCCACCATAGACCATGCATGCCTGCTAACACTGGCTGGGAATCCCTGGTTCCATTAAGATGATCATTGTAGAATTGGTCTCTATTGCAAATTTTGTTATGAGGCTATGGTTACTTGTTATGTCTCAGTCCACAGTGAATGTTCCCAAATGATGTGCCATACAGGAATAAAATAAGCAATAATAAATTAGTAATAGCAAAAAATGGGCACCTAATACTTCAACAATACAATACTAAAAAGTTCCCCTTAAATCTCTTGTATTTACCAAAACACCCTAGGGTGCGTTCATTTCCCCTCAACAACAAATGATAATGTGCTGAAACCTGACCCTCATATTATCATTACTCCATCCTAAATACTCATTGGAGTTTAATGTCATATCAAGTTCCTGGGCATATACTGTATTTACTGGTTATTGTGAAACCTAATGGGTGGTGCTGATATTAAAATTGGAAAGATAGAAGGTCTCCTGACATGGTTCACCATTACAGGGGTATTGGAACAAAAAGCATCTATTACCTGGAACCTTAGTTTAAATAACCTTATCACTTTTGCCATACTGTAGATGGCCAAAATACAGCTTCTGTTTTGTAGGCAATCATTTAAGTCACAGCAAATTGATCCCTCTCTGCAGTTTTAGAGCATCATCACATCATATGACACATATGTGAGGTGCATCATTATCACTGCAATCATGCATTCATGCACCACAATGACATCATGACTTTCCTCTTACCGTTATTACATTGGCTCCTATGAACCAATATGGTGCCATGTATCCCTGCGACAACATATTATTCTATTGGTAAACAATGAATACTAAAAACCAATATGGTTTAAGTAAAAAAAAAAAAAAAAACAATTTTGAATATTTGGGTCGAAACTGGTTCTGTATGAACCAGTTCGCCCATCTCTAAATGCTATCCTTCTCAGAGCTTTCTGGAATCCCCATTATTGCACCTGTCTTATAAATCAATTATTTTCTTCAGGACTTTATTCTCTGCCATTATTTGTGTTATATCATCCCAGATGAGGCTAATCTCTGTTCCAGTTTAAGGCTAAGGACCCATGTGGCGTCCCGCAGCAAAAAATGATGCGTGAAAAACAGCAGTGGCAATGCATCGCGGGTCTTCCTGCAGCACTTTGGACAGAAAATTCATAGAGGTTTCCACTGTGGACTTTCCGCTTCAATTATACCTATAGGGCAGGCGTCGGAAACCTATGGCACGCGTGTCACTCTTGGCACGCGAGACTTATTTCCCTGGCACGGCAGCAGACTCCTCACCCAGCAGTTTCGATTGGACCAAACACGTCCGAAACGAAACTGCTATTATTATACTGTGGGGTCTCTTCAGACTCCCGAGTATAATAAGCGGAGCCCCCCGGGGAGATGATCAAACATAAAAAACAATGTTACTCACTATTCCACGCGCCGCAGCCGCTGTGTGCTCTTCGGGCGCTTCTGCCTGAAGTCAGCTGACAGGGCCTCAGGGGTCGCGTCTGCGTCTGACGTCATTACGCATAATGATGTGACGTGACCCCTGAGACTCAATGAGTGGTCGCTGACTACAGGCAGAAGCGCCCGAAGATATAGAGCGGCTGCGGAGTGTGGAATGGTGAGTAACATTGTTTTTTATGTTTCATCACCTCTCTTTGCCCTCCACTTATTATACTCTGTGGTCTGAAGAGACCCCACAGTATAATAATAACTAGCTGAATGTACAGGGGCCACTATAGAGCATAATACCGTGTGCAGGGGCCACTATAGAGCATAATACCGTGTGCAGGGACCACTATGGGACATATACCGTGTGCAGGGGCCGCTATGGGACATATACCGTGTGCAGGGGCCACTATGGAGCATAATACCGTGTGCAGGGGCCACTATAGAGCATAATACCGTGTGCAGGGGCCACTATAGAGCATAATACCGTGTGTAGGGGCCACTATAGAGCATAATACCGTGTGCAGGGGCCACTATAGAGCATAATACCGTGTGCAGGGACCACTATGGGACATATATTCTGTGCAGGGGCCGCTATGGGACATATATCGTGTGCAGGGGCCACTATGGAGCATAATAGCATGTGCAGGGGCCACTATGGGACATATACCGTGTGTAGGGGCCGCTATGGGACATATTGCTGTGTGCAGGGGCCGCTATGGGACAAATACTGTGTGCAGGGGCCGCTATGGGACAAATACTGTGTGCAGGGGCAGCTATGGGACAAATACCATGTGCAGAGGCCGCTATGGGACAAATACTGTGTGCAGGGACCACTATGGGACATTATTCTGAATAACGGTGTGTTTTCTATATTAAGGATGTGTTTTTGCACAGAAAACTCAGGCTTTGTTTTTTTTTTTGTGCAAAAATGCACCAGTTTTATATTGAATGAAAAAGTTCCAAATATAGCTGCATCCAGATACATAGTGTGTTTTCACCATAAGACTGCTGCCATACGGTGCTCCTGGACACATTTACCACTTATTGGGGGCTGCACATGGACTTTCATTGCTTCTAATCAGAAAGTACAGGAGCGTCCCAGGAAATAGCAGTAAACGCATGTGTCCTAAAGCATCTGGTGGCAGCACTTCTGTGTTATGGTTTGTGGTATATGACTTTAGTTTAGGGGTCGTCAGACTTACAATTATTGACCGGCACTCCGAGTACCTCATCTTTGATTTTTTTATTAAAATCGGCACGCCGAACAAAAAAGGTTTCCTACCCCTGCTATAGGGAAACCGCTGCCATTTCCGTATGTAAAATTGACAAACAACGGTTTTGGAAATCGCCGTGTGTCTGCAGAGCGTATTTTACCGCAAAGTGGGGATGGGACTTGCAAGAATCCCATCCACTTTACTGTGACTTTAAAATGCTACGTTTTTTTCCGTAGCATTTACGCTGTGGACAAACTGCACCGTTTCCACCACGTGGGGCCCCAGCCTAACATCGCCAAGAGCCTGGGGAGTCACAGCCAGAGTTCTGATATGAACTGTCTTTTTGGTTTTGAAATGCTAGGAAGTAGTCTTACATTCTGATAGTGAGGGATGCTATTTAAACACTTCAGTGCCAGGCCAATTTCTGGTTCAGGACCCAGGGCCGGTTTTAGACAAAGTGGGGCCCTGGGCAAAAATTAAAAGCGGGGCCCCAAATGCTGATATGCAAACACCATCATCTTCCAGTGACAACCCCTATAATAACACCTCCTTTCTGCCAACAAAAAAGTAACAACAAGCCCCATTTTACCACACACAATTCAAATGAGCACCTTTGTACCACCTATTAGATTTTTGCACCCAGTCATCAATTATAATAATAATAATAATAATAATAATAATAATAATATATTCCTTTAATAGTCCCACAATGGGGAAATTCAGTGTGTTACAGCAGCAAAGATAAGCAGATACAAATACAAATACAACATATACAGGAATGTTCCAAGGTAAGAGGCATTACATTGATAGTAGACAGCGCCTCCTTATAAACAATAGTCCCTGCTTATAAATAATCTTACACCTTTATCAGTAATAGCTCCCTTATAAATGATAAATAGTGCCCTGTATCAGTAATATTCCCCCTTATCAGTAACAGTCACCCCGTAAAAATAATACTGCTCCCTTAAAAATAATAGCCCCCTCATAAATAATAGTTACCCTTATAAATAATAGTCCCCATTATCAGTAATAGCCCCCTTTATAAATAAGCGCACTTAACAATTATACCCCCTTATAAATAGTTCCCCTCTTATAAATAATTGCTCCCCCTTATTGTGGATGCCTTATATATAATAGTTCCCTCCTTATAAATAATAGCCCGTCTTATAAATAATAGTTCCCCCTTATAATAGCCCCCTCATACTTAAGTTTCCCAATTATATATAGTAACCCACCCTTATATATAATAGTTCTCCGTTAGACAGTGTTGGATTGAAGGCCCTTAGGCCCACTAAAGGAACTTGTTCTGGGGCCCCACCCAACAGCTTCCTGCTAATAGCCTACACCACGGCTCCTTCACTGAAGTCTTACATATGTGCTGACTATCTGGTGTTACTGAGTATGTTCCCAGTATAGTCAGCCCCTATAGTACTGTGCAGGCCCCAATAACTCCATGGCCAGCTCATGCACAGTACTGTATGGGGAATGACATGGCCATGGGGCAGTGGTGAACCTAGCCTCTTTGCTGCCTGAGGCGGACTATAGAAAGACGCCCCCCCCCCCCAAAAAAAAACAAAAAACAAAAACAAAAAAAAACAACTGAGTTTCCATGCTACTAGTTTAACACACTGTTATCGTCGCACAATATACACAATACACAAAGTTATAAAACAGTTTTTAAGAATTCTTCTTCCTGTATTACTTCAGTATCAGATCAACAACACGGCATTAACATTGAAAGTAACTTCACACATCTTCTGCTTGGTGCATGGATGAGCCCACGTGGCCCCCATTCTCTATAATAGGAGTGCCACAGATAGCTGAGTACTGGACTTCGGGTATCTTTGGCACTCCCATTGAAGTGAATGAGAGCCACGCGGGTTCGTCCATCCACCAAGTGACACACCCATATATGGCTGCAGCCAGGCTGGATTCCCACCTAGGCTCAGTGGGGGTCTCAGCAGACAGACCCCCATCAATCAGGTATTTATCCTCTATCATTTAGGTGAATACAGTGCAGTAACATTCTGTGACTTACAGGTGACGTCTCTGACTAATCCTTCACATTTCCCTTCTCTTCCCTTTGGAGCGCCATGACCACTTCTTCCAGCTGTGACTTGTCTCTGTAAAGTTTACAACACAGACATCTTTGGCTCCTCACTTTTCTAGGCATCCAACCCACATTGTCCTCACCTACACAAAGCCCCCATTCTGCTGCTACCCCCAATTATATAATATATGATATAACCCCCCATAATGAATAATACCCCCAAGTGCATCTTTATATTAATAACATCCGTGTGTACCCTGTATAAATAGTGACCCTTATTAATAATACCCCAGGTGTTAACTAATTAAAAGGTTTTCCAGGTCATTAATAAACTAATCAGTGGGGTTCAAAAACCCAGGACCCCCACTGACCAGCTGTTTGAATGGTACCTGTGTAAGCGCCGTGACCGCTTCTCTGTTTACATAGTGTAATTCATCTCATAGCGGCCATGTAATGTAACTGCAGCCTCGTTCTGTACATGTCTACAGTATGTGACAAGGCTACAATTATATCACACGGTCACTATAAACAGACAGCGTATAATATAAACAGGTGCCATAGCCCATATTTATAGCACCCCATTTACACACACTATAATGTTCCACAGCAGCCCCTGCACACAGTATTACACAGTGTTATGGCCCGCAGCGGACCCTGCACACTGTATTATGCCTCTCGGCGGCCCCTGCACACGGTATTATGCTCCATAGTGGCCCCTGCTCACGGTATTATGCCCCGCATTGGCCACTGCACACGGTATTATGTTCCACAGCAACTCCTGCACACAGTTTTATGCCCCATATTGGCCCCTGCACACGGTATTATGCTCCATATTGGCCCCTGCACACGGTATTATGCTCCACAGTGGCCCCAGCACACGGTATTATGCTCCATAGTGGCCCCTGCACTGGTATTATGCTCTATAGTGGCCCTTGAACTGGTATTATGCTCCATAGTGGCCCCTGTACTGGTATTATCCTCCATAGTGGCCCTTGCACTGGTATTATGCTCCATAGTGGCCCCTGCACTTGTATTATGCTCCATAGTGACCCCTGCACCCGGTATTATGCTCTATAGTGGCCCCTGCACTTGTATTATGTTCCAGAGTGGCCCCTGCACAGGGTATTATGCTCTACAGTGGTCCCTGCACAGGGTATTATGCCCCATAGTGGCCCACCCATGAACTATTATTATACTCTGGGGTCTTTTCAGACCCCAGAGTATAATGATTGGAGACCCAGGGGAGAATACAAACATAAAAACCAGAGTTACTTACCTATCCTGGACACCGGTGCACTCCTTGCAGCTTTTGGCCCTGTTTAATTGCACACACACGTCACGTGATCAGGCCGGGGACGCGACCTGATGACGTCACCAGAGGCCCCAAGCCTGCTCGCAGTTACATCGGATCGCAGGAGGTGAGTAACACTGGTTTTTATGTTCTCTCACCAACCCTAGGCCTCCGATTATTATACTCCGGGGTCTGAATAGACCCCGGAGTATAATAATAGTAGTATTTGCGGCCCGCGGCCTAACTTACCGATCCCAGCGGATGCTCACAGCGGCATCCACTTCCCTTTCTGCGGCTCATAGCAGAAGGGGAAGCGGGGGCGGCCACAAGCAGACGCGGGGTAGGTAAATAAATAGGCCCTGACCTGCCAGGGATGCTCCAACAGGTTACGGCCTATTTATATATATAAAAAAAAGTTATACTCACCTGCGATACCTTGATGCAGCCGCCGCCGCCTCCTCTTCTTGTCCGCGACATCTGTGTCTCAGCGTAGGCGGCGTGATGACGTCATTGTATCGCCGCCTGCGCTGAGATGCGACGTCTTGTAAACCAGCCCAGGACAGGCCGCGCTCAGCTCTGGTTTTTTTTTTTTTTTTAAAGCGGCCTGTCCTGGGCTGGTTTACATTAAATAGTAAAAATGCCGCCCCCCGGACAGTGCCGCCCGAGGCGGCCGCCTCACTTCGCCTCATTAGCGGTGCGTCCCTGACTGTAATGTGCTGGTTTGAGCAGCAGTGTACTAAGGTTATATGGGCCTGGCATGAGCTACCCTTACAGTGCTGGGCACATAATCCCTGCTCCGTATCACAGAGGATATTCTTTGCTGGGAGGCTTTTTCTGCCAACGTCCCTCCCCTCCCCCTGCGACACCCATCATCCACCGCACCCCAAACCTTGCCTCACCCGCCCCCCCCGCGACACCCAACATCCACTGCAACCCAATCCTTGCCTCACCCGCCCCCCCCTGCGACACCCAACATTCACCGCACCCCAAACCTTGCCTCACTCGCCCCCCCCCCAGCGACACCCAACATCCACTGCACCCCAAACCTTGCCTCACTCGCCCCCCCTCGGCGACACCCAACATCCACCGCACCCCAAACCTTGCCTCACTCGACCCCCCAGCGACACCCAACATCCACCGCACCCCAAACCTTGCCTCACTCGCCCCCCCTGCGACACCCAACATCCACCGCACCCCAAACCTTGCCTCACCCGCCCCCCCTGCGACACCCAACATCCACCGCACCCCAAACCTTGCCTCACCCGCCCCCCCCTGCGACACCCAACATCCACCGCACCCCAAACCTTGCCTCACTCGACCCCCCAGCGACACCCAACATCCACCGCACCCCAAACCTTGCCTCACTCGCCCCCCCCCTGCGACACCCAACATCCACCGCACCCCAAACCTTGCCTCACCCGCCCCCCCCTGCGACACCCAACATCCACCGCACCCCAAACCTTGCCTCACCCGCTCCCCCTGCGACACCCAACATCCACCGCACCCCAAACCTTGCCTCACTCACCCTCCCAGCGACACCCAACATCCACCGCACCCCAAACCTTGCCTCACTCGCCCCCCCAGCGACACCCAACATTCACCGCACCCCAAACCTTGCCTCACTCGCCCCCCCTGCGACACCCAACATCCACTGCACCCAAAACCTTGCCTCACCCCCCCCCCCTGTGACACCCATCATCCACTGCACCCCAAACCTTGCCTCACCCGCCCCCCCGCGTCACCCATCATCCACCGCACCCCAAACCTTGCCTCACCCGCCCCCCGCATCACCCAACATCCACCGCACCCCAAACCTTGCCTCACTCGCCCCCCCTGCGACACCCAACATCCACCGCACCCCAAACATTGCCTTACCCGCCCCCCTGCGACACCCATCATCCACCGCACCCCAAACCTTGCCTCACCCGCCCCCCCCCCCACGTGACCCAACCCGCCATCATCATCAGTCTGGTATTTATCCCCTATCCTATGGATAGGGGATAAATACTTAGAAAAGCAATATTTATCTAATATGAAACTTACCTCAGTAGCGCTTTTGAGAGCAGGGACACCTTAGGAGACCGCGCAGGAGCCACTGTGTGTCCTATCACGTCAGGTCTTGTCACGTGATGCACGCAGCCAAGCGTGGGTGCGGCGGGGGTGGAGAGCAAGGAGCAGGCTAAGTGAACGGGGGCGGAGGCGGAGGGCAAGGAGGACTGTCTCTGCACAGCCGCCCCGAGCTACCGCTCTCCTCCCCTGCCTAAAACGCTAAACCAGCCCAGGACAGGTCCCGCTCAGCATGTTTTTTAAAGCGGCCTGTCTTGGGCTGATTTAGGTCAATCAAAATGCCGCCCCTCGAAACTGACAAGATAGCGCCGCCTGAGGCGGCCGCCTCACCTCGCCTCATTAGCGGTGCGCCCCTGCCATGGGGCACTTACACGTATGTGCAAGATTATAGTGAGGGAGCTGTGATGCAGACATAGCACACAGGGCTGCCAGCAGGAATTGTGAGCACCCCCCCCACAGTATAATGCTCCACATGGTATATAATGCTCCACAGTATAAAATGCTCTCCTGAGCCCTCCAGTTTCCCCACATGGTATATAATGCTCCACAGTGACCCCACACAGTATAAAATGCTCCCCTCAGCCCCCCATTGTGGTCCCACATGGTATGTAAGGCTCCACACAGTATAATACTCCACAGTGGCCCACACAGTATACTACCCCTTAGTGGACCCAGACAGTACAATATGCTCCCCAGCAGCCCCACACAATATAATATGCTCCATACAGTATAATATACACCCCACAATGCACCCCCAGTATAATGCTCCACAGTGGCCTAACACAGTATAACATGCTCCATAATGACCTCCACACAGTATAATATACTCCCCAGAGGGGTTCCCCCAGTATAATGCTCCACAGTGGTCCCCCACAGTATAATATGTTCCCCACAGTCCCCCCAGTATAATGCTCTACAATGGCCCCACAGAGTATAATATGCTCCCGAAAAGCCCCACACAATATAATACACTCCACAGTGTCCCCACACAGTATAACAGGCTCCCCACACTGTCCATTCCCCCAGTATAAAGCTCCACAGTGGCCCATAGTATAATATGCTCCCCAGAGGGCCCCCGCTAGTATAATGCTCCACAGTGCACCCTCCAGTATTTTGCTCCACAGTGGCCCCAAGCAATATATTATGCTCCCCAGAGCGTCCCCCAATATAATGTTCCACAGTAGGCCCCACGCAGTATAATATGCTCCCCAGAGGGCCCCCTAGTATAATGCTAATTAGTCCCCCCCAAATAATGCCCCACAGTGGCGCCACACAATATAATATGCTCTGCTGATGGCCCCCCCCAGAATAATGCTACACAGTGACCCCACTCAGTATAACATGCTCCAGAATGGCCTCCACACAGTATAATATACTGTCCAGAGAGGTTTCCCCAGTATAATACTCCACAGTGGCCCAAAACAGTATAATATGCTCTCCAGAGCCCCCCCCCCCAGTATAATGCGCCACGGTGGCCCTGCACAGTATAATATACTGGCGGGCCCCTCTGGAGAGCATATTATACTGTGTGGTACCACCGTGGTGCATTATACTGGGGGGGGGGCTCTGGAGAGCATATTATACTGTGTGGGGCCACTGTGGAGCATTATACTGGGGAGGGGGCCCTCTGGAGAACATGTTATATTCTGTGGGGCCTCTATGGAGTATTATAAAGTGGGGGGGGCTCTGGAGAGCATGTTATATTCTGTGGGGCTACTTTGGAGCATTATACTGGGGGACCCCTCTGGAGAGCATAATGCTCCAAAGTGGCCCCACAGAATATAACATTATCTCCAGAGCCCCCCCCCCACACATTATAATTTTCCGAAGAGGCCCCACAGAATATAACATGCTATCCAGAGGGCCCCTTCCCCAGTATAATGCTCCACAGTGGCCCCACACAGTATAATATGCTATCCAGAGGGGGCCCCCCCAGTATAATATGCTATCCAGAGGGGGCCCCCAGTATAATGCTCCACAGGAGCCCTACAGTGCTATTATTATATTATATTCTGGGGTCTCTTCAGACCCCAGAGTATAATAATCGAAGGCCCAGGGGAAGTAAGGTAAAATAACAAACAGTTATACTCACCTTGTCTTACCTCTGCTGGGCCTCCTCGCGCTGCTCCGCTATACCCGTCGGCGCTGGATTATTCTTCTCTGCGGCTGACGTCACGCGTTGTGGACGTCACCGCTGAGGCCTGTGATTGGACCTCAGCGATTACGTGAAGCACGCTGTCAGCACGCCCCACGTGACCGCTGTGGCCAGGCCTCAGCGGTGATGTCCGGAACGCTAGAAGATGACGTCGGACGCCAAGGACAGGTGAGTAAAAATGTTTGTTATTTTTACTCACCTCGAAAAAGGGGCCCTGCGGTCCCTTTCTGTTATTGCTTTGGCCGGGCCTGACTCCGAGATCCGGAGTCATCAGGTTCCGGATCCCGGGGGCCCCTTTGGGTATGGGGCCCTGGGCAATTGCCCAGTTTGCCCCCCCCTATCGCCGGCCCTGTCAGGACCAGACACATTTTCGGGTTTTTTGTATGTGCGGTTTTGAAAGCTATAACATTTTTATCATTTGTGTTATTCAACTAATTTCTGCATCTTTTTTCGGTGACACATAGGGCTTTATTTTTATGTTGTTTTTATTTTTGCATGTTTTTAATTTTTTTTTATATCAGGGAAAAAATAAACAAAGGGAAAACGTCTGTTTTTCACTTTCATTTTTTTTTATTTAACAGCACAAAGTGCTACTAAAAAACGTTTTAAAATAGTTTTTCCTCTCCATTACGGTAATTTTTATTTTGTATGGTTTAATTGGGGGTGGGGCTAGAACCTGTAATAAGGGCATGTTATTGATGTATTATTTTATTTATTTTTATAATTACAGTATTTTATTTAAATTTTTATACACAGCGATCAGGGAAGGCAGGGACAGTAATAAACCTTCCCTGCCTTCTCTGGGAGAGCTCCAGCTACATGGCACTCATCAGTAAGCTGTTTCAAAATTAGTCTTCATGTATGTCTGGGCCCACTGCAACCATTTTTGTTTGTGAACACTGTTTAGAGATGGCCAAATAGTTGGCTTATGCACAACTAGAAGATCCTATACTTTGAGGTTCTGGGGACTCCAGAGGCACCAGCAGCTTCAAATACCTGTTTGCTGCTTTGTAATGGTATTTTAGAAAATTCTCTCTTAATCCAATGAATAGGTCACCAGTACTCTCTCTCCCCCCATCCCCACCGTCCCCATCATACTCACCAATGCTCAAGTCCTCTTCTTCTGCTGGGTGTTGCTTCCTTCACAAGAGATCCGGAGCCAGCGCCTGAGTAATAGAATGCCGGCAGAAGCGAAGAGCTTCTCTTCTGCTGGTGTTCTACTGCTCAGGTGCTAGCTCCCAGATGTGGGCCGAAGAGGGACCGACGAAAGTCGTCTCCAGGACGAGAAGACAGGTAAGTATGATGAGGTGGGGAGCGGGTTGGGAGACTGAGTTAGTTAGGTAGGTAGGGCTAGTAGACCCCGGGCTAGCTAGGGAAATGGGGGGGTTGTTAGGGAGGAAGTGAGAGGGGGGATCTAAGTGAACTGCAATGCATAATGGTACTTGTAGTCTAAGACAGCAGGAAGCTACCCATGTAAACAAATGCAGAGGATACCAGGAGCTCCCATAGAAAGCCAAAAATCACTCAAAACGCTGCTAAAGGTATTTGGGTGCACTTATTAACCCATTGATAGCACTAACAGACCTTTTTTAAAAATATTTTTTTTGCCCAGAAAACCCCTTTAAGTTTTTGTGAAATATCTATTCTCTTTCCATATTGCTTGAAACCTGTGACCTGCTTAATAACGTGGAACGTCCTTCTTAAGTAGGTTTCCTTTAATTGGTCTAACCTGGAAAATTAATTATCACAGGTGTTTGAGATTGATTTCAGTGATCCAAAGAGCCCTGGAACACAATACCATGCATAAGTTTAATTGAAAAACAAAAAATTTAATTTTTATAACACTAAAATACGTTTTGCATAATATTTTGGAATGCAGTGTAGTTGGAGGAGATAAATGATTTGTTAGTCAGGTAGTGGCTTGAGGAACATAACAAAGTTCAAGGTATTGCCCTGGACTCCAAATTTACTAGTATTCACAACTTTATGTATGATTTTGCAATTGTATTGAGTACAATAGGTCAATTTTACATTGTATTTATTATTTGTATGTTGCAAAATTTTATATACCATATTTATTTGAGAGTATACTTGTAGCAGGCAAAGAAGAGATTGTATAATGAAAGGCACATAGTCCCTGTCCGTCCCACAGCCTCACAAGAGGGTACAGAGCACGGGCCATGCTTGCTCATCAACATTCCATTTAAATGGAGTATTCAGTGGAACTTTGGAATTCCTGTTCAATTGATCACTGTGGTTTCAGCAGTCACAGCAGTCTTAAACTTATCCCCTATTCTGTGGATAGGGAATGCATGTACTTAATGTCCCATCCCCTTTTAAACTAGCTACCAGTGCCATGTCATTCTAATTGAATTGCAATAGAATGGTACTGTATGCTACGTTAATCGCACTCTTCACTACGGCAGGCTCCTATGTCTCCAACAACAAAAAATTGAAACCAGGCAGATCTGTTGGAATTGTTCTTTTTGAAGCAGACATAGAATGATCAACACATCAAAAGCATATTGTAGACTTAATACATTGTATGGATGTCCTGTCAAAAGTTGTCTAGTTTAAACTTTAAGTGGGGCACAAGAAAGGTTCTGAAATTTAGGATTTACAGTATTTGGGCATGCAGTGTAGATGCTTTTTTTGTGTTGCCACATTTGGTTGCATTTTTACACATATTTACATTGGCACCCTGTGTAAATAGAGAAGGGTGCTTACTCTTTGACATTTATTGAGGTACAGAAGATAGGCACAAATCACAATTTTTGTTTTATATTTAAGGATTAATAGGCATCAAACTTAATCTTCTTTCAGAGTGAAAGCCTAGTTATACCTTCATGTGAATACAGTTAGCTCCTCATTTATAAATATAATAAATGTAACAGTAATATGATATTTTAATCAGACAAGATTTTTTAGAGTTCATCAATATGTATTGTATGAAAGGCAAACACCCAACCAAGTTCCCCATTAACAAATCTCCCCCATCCACAAAAAGCTAACAAAAGTAATAAAATGTAAAATAATAGAAGACTCCATTTTTTAATAAGGGCCAGATGGGCTTTTCAAACAAAGGAGACAATGCAAGGAAAGTGAATTATTCTGAAACAACTACCCTCCTACTAAGTTTAGACAGTGAGAAACCATTTAACCATTTTAGTTGCCCGTTTATGTTGGAAATACCAGAGGCTTTTAGATTCTCGAATGCTTTATTTAGAGTATTGCTAAAACGTACTCACAGCCTGCTGACTCCATAAAATTATCGCATCCCATGTCTCAACCCATCCAAATCAAAAATAGCATATCACAAGGATGCCCACTTCCCCTTTATTATTTGTTTTATGCATTGTGCTGCTAGTAGCGGCAGTATGTCAGCCCCAAATATTCACATCATTCTAGTTAGAAATGGACCATCAATATTATATCTGTGAGTATCCAACATCCAATTAATTTTGGGTCAGATTTACTTGAATTGGTTGTCAGATTTAATTTGATCCGAATAAATTTATTTAGCTTACTTATATAGCACCATCATACTCTACAGCACTTTACATATATTTTCAATACTGTCCCAAGTAGGGCACACAATCTAAATTCCCTATCAGTATGGGAGGAAACCAGAGTACCAAAGATGAAATCCACACAAACACAGGGGATATTGTCCTTGGCTGGATTCAAACCTAGGATTCTAGCGCTGCAAGGCATCAGTGCTAACCACTGAGCCACCATGGTTCCATTGATGCTCTGAAAAGTTGTTTATTGGACTTTTTTGGACATGTAGTATAATACTATATGACTATAATGACCTTTTTTTTTTAATGACCAAGAGTAACATGTACCACATAAGCTAAACCAGTCTGTTCGAAAAGTGACCATAGTATCTGAGGGGATACTTTCACTCTCTCTGTTGTTTCTTTGTTTCTTGCAACTGAATGACTCTGCCATGGTGTGAAAGTGGGAGCCATTTGGTTGCCATAGCAGGCTCCTATGTTTATATAAAACCTGCCATAAAAATCATGCCTCCCATTCAGAAGTAGGGGAAAAAAATTAACCAATTTTCCTTCTAAAGTGAGGGTCTAAAAACATGACTATTCAATAGCTATTCCTTTGCATTATGCTAATAATAAACATTTCAGCATGAAAGCAACTAAGCATGC
Organism: Leptodactylus fallax; assembly: GCA_947044405.1. Taxonomy (NCBI): domain Eukaryota; kingdom Metazoa; phylum Chordata; class Amphibia; order Anura; family Leptodactylidae; genus Leptodactylus; species Leptodactylus fallax. Next base: position 9,119,189 of record CAMRHE010000021.1, read on the forward strand.
AGCTTACCATACTTGCCAGCATGTCCAAGGAACTAGTTGTTTCATTCAGTTTTTCACTGTGATGGTTGGCTATGACCATATTCATGATCATTTAAAAGGGAAAAATCACAGTATTGCAGTTGCAAATTAAGGGTTCAGTTTATTTGCTCAGATTAGCTTGACATAATGTAATGTATGGAGTCATCCACCATATGCACATTTGTTCAGAAGCATTTCTAGATCAAATTGACAACATTTCAGTGGAGAAAGAGTATTTTCATGCCAGATCGGTACAAAACATAAAATGCGTACTGGAAAGCACGAGTATGAAATCATACGTGTAGATATATAATTAAAACACATTCTAATGGTGACAAAACAAATGCAAAAAAAAAAGCTCCAATTAGTCAATGAATGGAGTTCTATTTAGTTATCTCATGGATGCGTCCTGTTTGCCAACCAAACACATGTTTTTAATCCATTTGCTTACTGAATGGCAGGGATCACATGATGTGTTACATGACAGACACCATGTTTAGTGCTATTTTGGTAGCTCATAGATGCATCCTTGGGATTTACCATTCCAAATGTGTGGATAGGGATCAACTGCATGAATATAATACATGTATATGAACAGGATTTTAATTATATATGGTGATTGGAAAATATGAAATGTATCTCATTCTATAAACAAATAGTAATAATAATAATAATAATAATAATAATAATAATAATAAAAAACAAATACCCCTTTAATTTTTTAAGGACACAGCCAAAGACCACCTAAGGCTAAGGCCCCACGTAGCGAACTGCAGTCAAAAAGTTCTGTGGAAAAGACTGAAGCGGAAACGCATCACATTTTTTTCACACAAAGTCCCCATTATACCTATACGGAAAACACCAGCGTTTCTATAGGTATAATTAACAAGTTGTGATTTACAAAAACATTACATTTCCACTGCGGATATTTTTCTGCAATGTGTGGATGGTATTAGCCAGAATCCCATCCACTTTGTAGGTACTGTAAAACGCTACGGCCAAATCGCGGCTTTTTGCAACATGGGGCCCCAGCCTTAAGGACACAGCCCCATTTTTTAAAACTGATATATGTCACTGTGACACTTTAACTTACCCAAATGATTTTAAGATTGTTATTTGATACATGGTACCTTACATTAGTTGTAAACTTTGGTAAATATTTTTTGCATTTATTTATGAAAAAAAATCTGAAATTTTGTGGAAGCTTAAAAAAAATTAGCAATTTTTAAAATGTGAAATGCTCTGCTTTTCAGACAGTCACACCACCCAAATTAGTTAGTAAATATTATTTAATATATCGGTACATTAATTTGGCATCACCTTTTAATCTTCCTTTATTTATTTTGGACATTAGAAGGCAAACAATCTTAACAATATTCCAAATTTACAAGAAAACTTCCCAAATACATGTTATAGGGACCATTTCAGTTCTGAAGGCGATTTTAAAGACATCAAAACACCTAAATAAGTAACCCCATTTTCAAAAGTACACCATCAAGTAATTCAAAACAGCAATTGGGAATTTTGTTAATTTCACAGAAATGAAGATAATATGTTTGGGCACACAGGCAGCATGCCAAGTGGAAGGATCGCCTTTGTGTTTTTGAAGAGCAGATTTTGCTGAGATAGCTTTTAGGTAGCATGTCTCATTTGCAGAGCCCCTAAAGTACCACTAATGTGAAATCCCACCAAATGTGACCCCATTTTGGAAACTACACCCCTCAAAGAATTTATCAAGGTGTACAGTGATCTTTTTGACTACATAGCTGTTTACATGTTTTAGTAACATTGGGACTTAAAAATGAAAAATTACTTTTCTCCAAATAAAGCATCATTTTAGGTCAAATTTTTTTTATTTTCACAAGGGTTTAGAGGAGAAAACGCACCCCACAATTTGATATACAGTTTTTCCTGAGTATGTAAATACCCCACATGTGGATGAGAACAGCTGCTTGGGCACACAGCAGTGCACAGAAGCCGAGGAGCACCACTAAGCTTTTGGAAAGCAGAATTATTTTCAGTTGCGATGATGTATTTGCGGAGCCTCTAAGGTGTCAGTGCATTGAAAAGTACCAAGAACTTACTACATTTTGTTAACTGCACCTCTAAAAAAATGTATCAACTGTTACAGTGATCATTTTGAGCCTGGAATCTAAGGGCCATGTAAGGGGTTAACATCCACGATCAGTGCTCAGCTCTGACTGAGGTTATTGCAGGCAATCACCTTGGGCATAATAGTGTGGGAAGTTACACAGCCCCATGACGTACTGTTATGTGTAGATTGATACAGAAAATACACTCATTTTGGGTGTGTGCATGCAACAAACTAAACTGAATTGTAATTAAAGTGGTTGTCTCAGGTGGCTGAGTTGGTGCTGAGAAACACTGCATATCAATTCAGTTCAGCTGAGCCAAATCAATCCAATAAATAGACCAAGGGCCAGATTAAAGGGATCGTACCCAGGGCCTCCAGCACTGACCCAGAGGAAGGCATCTCTACCAGAACCAGAAGAAGGGTCTGTTGCAACATCCCTTGCCCTGCCTTTGCCTCTGAAGCTGGACAGAGCAAATCTCAGGAGTCCCTACCGGAACAGGTAGGCTCAGCTCAGCCCCAGTGGGCTGAAAAGGAGAGCAGAGTAGGGGCTGTGTACCTGGCAGGGGAGGAGACCCCAATATGAAGGGGAGCAGTCACTGCGTGTGAAGGTGGGGAAGAGGTGCCACAGAAGTTCAACATATAGCAAGGGGTTTGGGTCAGGGACACAGATATTTTCTAATGTGGAATCTGCATAAGATTGGTGAAGGCAGATACTGATACTATTGCTTGGAGGCTACAGCATCACTGAGCCATTCCAGTCAGTGATCCTACCTATAGACTCAACATGGAAGGTGATTGATTGGCTGCCACTGCTTCTGAGGACAGGGGCTACTCCAATCAAAACTCAGGAAAGTAGGAGGAGGCGTGTCCGCAGGCAGAGGTTCAGAGACTACTAAGAACTGGTCCAATAGACTGGACAGAGAGGGTGTCCATGCATTGTAGGTATGGAATCATACTTCTGTGTTGTGTAGAAAATTAATTGTGTATGAACAGTGTGTGTTAAAGCATGTGTGTGACATGTGTGTATGTGTTTTAGCATGCTTCTGAGTATGTATCTACAGTAGGTGTTATAGCATGTGTGTATATCTATGTACAGAATGTGCTACGTGTGTATGTATCTATGTGTTATAGCATGCCTCTGAGTATGTATCTAAAGTAGGTGTTATAGCATGTGTGTATATGTATTTATAGAATGTGCTATGTGTGTTTGTATGTACTGTAGCATACCTCTGAGTATGTATCTACAGTAGGTGTTATAGCGTGTGTGTATATCTATGTACAGAATGTGCTATGTATGTATGTGTTATAGCATGCCTCTGAGTATGTATGTGAAGTGTGTATTATAGCATATGTGTATATATATATATGGATTTTCTGTAGGGATGTATGTGATGTAGTGCAGGGACATATAGACCCAATATATTCATTATAACTCATGCCAGTTTTCTGGTGTGAGTTATACAGGAAATCTATGCCAGCTCATTACCAGTCCGGGCCATTATTAAAACTGGTGTGCAAACACTAGTCTTAATAAATCTGCCCCATTGTGTACTTAAAGGTGAAACCACATCAGAAATATTCAGTATGTCTAATCTGCGTGTTTTCTATGTAAAAACAGCAGAAGAAAGAACATGCTTTTTTCTTCTTGTGAGTTATTTTTCTGCAGCACATGGAAAAAGCAATGCAGTTTTTCTTCTGCTGCATGCTCTGCATTTTTTGTTGCTACTTATTTGAAAAGAAAGAGAGAATGGGGCATATTTATTAATACAGAGATTTATGAAGAGCCTGCAGCAAAGTGGATCAAAAAAAGTAACAAAATCAATGTATGACCTATCCTTAGGTGGTGGTCCAACATCCAGGATGCAGCCAATAAGATGCTTAAAAAGACACATCGCTGCAGATGTCCACAGAAAACCAGGCACAGCACCATACTTTTTTTGAACATTAAGAGTTTTATTGATTTTATTGAATTTTTCATAAGAACAGAAAACAAATCAAACAAAGTATCAACAGAGGCAGTACATGGGAGAGCACAGGGGGAGGGAGGCGAGGAATGGAACAACAAGCAACATCAGGGGGGCAACAGGGAAAGGCTGGAGGGGAAATAACAAAGACTCTGTCGCAGTAGAGTCAAACAGTAAATCCCAAAAAAAAAAAACAAAGGTAAATATACATCATGTCAATGAGAATACAGAAGAGTAAAAAAAAAAAAAGAAAGAAAAAAAGGAAGGTTAGGAAGACACAGAGTGGAAGGCAGTCTGAAACTCAGCAGAGTAATAAAAGTGGTTCCATAGGGCCACGTTTGTTGGTGGGCTCTATCGTCCTGTTTCAATTTTGCGAGCAAGTTTTCCATGCTGTGTATTCATAATACCTTCTGAAGCCAAGACAGCAGCGAGGGGGGTGTCTGGGATTTCCACTGCCTAGGGATAACGGATCTCACTGCTAGCAATAGGAAGCCTAGTAGTCAGGGGCGTAACTATTGGGGTAGCAGTGGTAGCGGCTGCCACAGGGCCTGGAACATTACGGGGCCCAGAGCCCTGTGGCAGTCGCTACCGCGAACCCCACAAACACTGCTATCGTTATACTCCAGGGTCTTTTGAGACCCCGGAGTATAACGATCGGGGGCCCAGGGGAGGTGAGCGAACATAAAAAACACTGTAACTCACCTCTCCGCCACTCCGCAGGCTTCGGGCCTGTTTGGTGACGTCCAGGCGTCAGCCGACGTCATTATGCGTCCCGATGCCGGCCTGGATCGCGCGAGATCCTTTCCAACATTGAAGATGGCCGAAGTAGCGCACGGGAGTGCACCGGAGCGAGGAAGAGGTAAGTTGCAGTGTTTTCTATGTTTGTATCCTCCCCTGGGTCTCCGATCATTATACTCTGGGGCAAACTACTGTGTGCTGGGGCCACTATGGGGCAAACTACTGTGTGCAGGGGCTACTATGGGGCAAACTACTCTCCAACTATTTACATACACTCAGCCAGTAAGCTGAGACCCTGGTGTTGTACAGCACGGTGCCCTCTTATGTGAAGCTCCAAAACACTCCAAGCTTTTACCTATCTGCAGGCTGCAACTAACCAGCCGCTTGTTACCTTTTTATCACCCTAGTCACAGGAACAATTCAGTGAGTGTGATAGAGGCTCCAGCGGTGTAACACAAGAGCTTACAGACTTATCAAAATACCCCTATTCCCCACAAACAAAGTATAACCGAGTAACTATCATAGTAGGTCAGCTTGCAAGCCAAAGAAATATGACAATGTTTAAAATGTTGCTTCTAGACTTCCTCAGAAGCTCCTCTCTGGGAGCTACATCTCAATAGAATTCTCTGAGTCTTAGGCAGGGTTCACACTACCGTTGGAGTCCGTTATGAAGGTGTCCGTTAAAAAAAAACAAAACGGACACCTATCATAATGGACACTAACTGATGTTAGCATCAGGTAGTGTCCATTTTTTAAAGAGGACCTTTCATGTCACATACCGCTAGAAAGCCGACAGCACGCTGAATTCAGCGCACTGCCGGCTTTCCCGGTATGTGCCCCAGGGCTGGAGATATCGGCGGTGTAAGTTAACATGTTTTACTGTTTGAAGGGCGCTGCGAGGCAGTAAGGAACGCCCCCTCTGACAGTACAGGGCTATAGACCAGTACAGAGAGAGGGGGCGTTTCTTACAGCCCAGCGATGACGCTGAGCTGTGAGGAACCCCCCCCCTCAGTACAGCGCTATGGACGAACGAGAAGTGTCAGGGAGGGCGTTCCTCTGACAGTACAGCACTATAGACGAGAACAGAGAGAGGGGGCGTTCCTCACAGCCCAGCGATGACGCTCAAGCTGTGAGGAACGCCCCTCAGTACAAGTCTCTGAACAAAGAGAAGTGTCGGGGAGGGAGTTCCTCGCAGCGCCCTTCTAACAGTAAAACATGTAACTTACACCACCGATATCTCCAGCCCCGGGGCACATACCGGGAAAGCCGGCAGTGCGCTGAATTCAGCACGCTGTTGGCTTTCTAGTGGTATGTAAAACCGCATGTGCCTGAGGACACGAAATGTCCTCTTTAACACTGTTAGTTATTTTTTGTTTGTTTGTTTCTCCTTTCTGAGCATGCGCAGGGAAAGTAAACGGACATAAAATAACGGACAGTAACTGATGGCTATCAGTTACTGTCCATTATAAGTCCGTTACTCATAGATTTCAATGTTAAAAAAATAACGGACACTTGCTGTCCATCAAGAATCCGTTTTTTTCAAACGGACAAAAAGTCCTGCATGTAGGATTTTTTGTCCGCGAAAAAATAACGGACTTCTCACGGATTGGGTGTAAACGGACACTAACGGACACAATATAAAACCCATTGAAATGAATGGAAATTTTAACGGATTTCTGACGGTTCAACTAGTGTCCGTTGCTAAAAATCTTGTAACGGACAATAGCAACGGACACTACTGACGGACACCAACGGTAGTGTGAACGCTCCCTAAGTCCTTACTACCAAATAGGTAGATAATTCACCAATAGTGTGGCCTGTGAAGATGAGTATGCCTAACTAGTCTAACTACAGGCCCTTACTCAGTCCCAAGCAATTTGCGCCAAAAATGTAATGCACTGCGTGCACGATTACTTCTCTCAGTGATCCAGATTTGTTGGGTACCTGTTAGCTTCGTCTCTGGAACCGCTGAAAGCAGGACTCATCCAAACATGCGGTCTCACTGACAGGGCCACTTCTCAGCCGGTCCTTGATAGCAATCTTCACCTTAGGATGCTGTCTGAACAAACTCTGGAACAATCTCTGCTTTAGCAGCCTCTTGTTATATGTCTTTAATCCTTTAAGAATGTTTCTCCTCTCACTGCAGCCCTTCTTCTTCCAAAAGCTCAGAAGCACACACAGCTAAGATGGCTGCCAGACACAATCTCTCTCTTCTTGTTCCTCCTCTGCAGAACATGGTCTCCACGTCATTACTCCAGGGAATTACAGAATTACAGTCTCTTCTATTTCTGAGGTAACAGTGGCCTCTTGTGGTCAAACAAACAAATGTCAGTTTATAAAAAAATAAACTTATCTACAGAAACAGTTACATTCATAACATGAGGGCTGTTTCCCCATCTTACACAAACATGCAAGATTTCTGGCTCTCAGAGACCTGTAACTTCTTCTTTGGCTTCTCCTTCTTCCACTCATTAACTGTAGCAATGGCACCTGTTTGAAATTGTTATCAGTATAAAAGACACCTGTCCACAACCTCAAACAGTCACACTCCAAACTCCACTATGGTGAAGACCAAAGAGTTGTGGAAGAACACCAGAAACAAAATTGTAGACCTGCTACAGGCTGGGAAGACTGAATCTGCAATAGGCAAGCAGCTTGGTGTGAAGAAATCAACATTGGGAGCAATAATTAGAAAATGGAAGACATACAAGACCACTGATAATCTTCTTCGATTAGGGGCTCCACGCAAGATCTCACCCCGTGGGGTCATAATGATCACAAGAACAGTGAGCAAAAATCCCAGAACCACATGGGGGGACCTAGTGAATGACCTGCAGAAAGCTGGGACTAACGTAACAGACTACCATCAGTAACACAATACGCTGCCAGGGACTCAGATCCTGCAGTGCCAGACGTGTCCCCCTGCTTAAGCCAGTACGTATCCGGGCCCGTCTGAAGTTTGCTAGAGAGCATTTGGATGTTCCAGAAGAGTATTGGGAGAATGTCATATGGTCAGATGAAACCAAAGTAGAACTGTTTGGTAGAAACACAACTCGTCGTGTTTGGAGGAGAGTGAATGCTGAGTTGTATCCAAAGAACACCATACCTACTGTGAAGCATGGGGGTGGCAACATCATGCTTTGGGGCTATTTCTCTGCAAAGGGACTGATCCGTGTACATGAAAGAATGAATGGGGCCATGTATCGTGAGATTTTGAGTGCAAACCTCCTTCCATCAGCAAGGGCATTGAAGATGAAACGAGGTTGGGTCTTTCAGCATGACAATGATACCAAGCACACCACCAGGGCAACGAAGGAGTGGCTTCGTAAGAAGCATTTCAAGGTCCTGGAGTGGCCTAGCCAGTCTCCAGATCTCAACCCCATAGAAAACCTTTGGAGGGAGTTGAAAGCCCGTGTTGCCCAGCGACAGCCCCAAAACATCACTGCTCTAGAGGAGATCTGCATGGAGGAATGGGCCAACATACCAGCAACAGTGTGTGCCAACCTTGTGAAGACTTACAGAAAACATTTAACCTCTGTTATTGCCAACAAAGGATATATGAAAAAGTATTGAGATGAACTTTTGTTATTGACCAAATACTTATTTTCCACCATAATGTTCTCCCATCTTTTTAAGTGGGAGAACTTGCACAATTGGTGGCTGACTAAATACTTTTTTTGCCCACTGTATGTGGAAAGATAGAAAGGAGGAGGGGGCTGGGTCATCATCCAGAGCGATGCCAGTGACCATCTGAATAATACGATGGACATCCAACCAAAAGGGTCATAAGAGTATACATCCCTACCAGACGTGTGCCATCATGCCACGGTCAATGTTACATCTCCAGCATCGGTCTGAGGTGGAAAGGTAGAGGTGGGGAATTGCTCAACTGGAAATTCCCTTACAGATAGTCCATATTATGTCCACAAATCCCGACCCCACATCTGATGAACTATTGCAGCAGTAGCATAAGGATCTATTTAAATATGAGTCATGATGGGAATTATGGATATAATAAAGACCATAAAATATGCTTGTATTATGGATGTCTGAAGGAGGTCAAAGTGTGTAGGATTTTCTTATTACATAAGGAGCAACTTCAGGTTTTACTAGCGTTTCCCTCTAATTTTGATGGCAGTGGCAGGATGGGGAATGTAGTACTTCAAAGAAGATTTTCAGGACCCAGTCTTAGGCCTTATTTACATGTCTGAATCCGCAGTCTGTGCTCAGTTGCAGAAGTGTACTGTCCGTGGTTGATTCACTTTTCACATCTGTGAAAGATAATTTTTTTTTTTAATTTTTCATTTTCTATATTTTAAATGTCTCTAGGTCCGTGAATACAGATCATACACAAATGTCTTTCATTATTTTTCAAAGACTCATAGACTTTCGTTGATGGAATTCATCTGTGATGCATCAGTGAAAACAAAAAAAGACTTGCCTCCTATGGTTCGCAAATACTGACAACTGAATAAACACATTGAAATTAATGAGTACATACAGGATCTGTGAAAAATGCACATGCTATACATATGTAAAATGCAGACATGTGAATGAGCATGAGCATTTTTGCATCTATGTGACAGCTGTGCAAAGCTGCATGTCTTTCCTTTCTCTTATAAAATTAAAGGGGTTACCCAGTAAAAGAAAAAAAAATTCCCTGGTAGCAGGAACCCCTCTAACATAACTAACACTTCTGCTTGCTCCTTTATTGCAGTGGCATCTCCACTTCTCCTCGCTGTCACTTTTTGCTCCATTTGTTATCTTACATTGATTCCTGCCACCAGGGAGCTTTTTCTCTCTCCCCCGATAACCGCTTTACATTTGGGCAGGGAACCAGACTTAGAAGCTACCATTACTAAAAATAAAAAAAGATTAAATTATAGGGGCCCCCACCAGAATTTTTGCCCCCGAGGGCCTCTACCATCTTTAATCCGGCCCTGCACAGACCGAGTTAATTGGCAGTGAAAAACTAACGTAATAGTAATATAAAACAGTTTTTCTAATGCCCGAACTCTGAGGACCTCTGTCTTCAATCTCTATCCCCATAAAATGGCAACATTTCTGGCTAGGCTGTTTTATTATAGTGGCTATGACTTCACTGAGTCATCAGTTACCTCACACCTATACAGTAGTACCTCATGATTGGCTTAGGGTTACCTGCAAGGCATTTTGGGGCAGCCCACCATCAGAGATCATGTGATTCTCTTTCATCTCAATCTTATTCTTATCTGTAAAATGGCAGCCATCATTTTTAGCAATTCATCCAAAACAAATCCCAAAACATATGGAGACTTCTGCAATTTTCGGAGTTTGGTTTGTGCCAAACCGATTTGCTCATCTCTAGGTAAAAGAAATCCATTCAAATTTTACTCTCGGTCAGTGAGTTCATTATATAACTAATAAAGGTATTGGAAAAGTGTTGTATGGGCATTGAATATTGTTGCTATGGTACATAATGAATCCTCTGGCTGATGCCTGTTTTACATGATGATCTGTGAACAAAAGGTCTGAAGATTTTGTTTTGTTTGTTGTCTACATTGCTGTGGTTATGGTTTTTTATACTAAAATTAAAACCAAGTTAGTTCCATATACAGGTGCATCTCAATAAATTAGAATATTTTTGAAACGTTCATTCATTTCTGTAATTCAGTAATACAATTCATACTCAGCAGTCTTCCACGATTGTGTGTTCTACTGAACCAGACTGAGGGACCATATAAAGGCTTAGGAAACCTTGGCAGGTGACACACTGAATTTACAATACTGAACTTTTTTACACTATTCTAATTTTCTTAGATTTTGGTTTTCATTACCTGTAATCCATAATCAACATTTACAGAAATAAAACGCTTGAAATAACACACTCTGTGTGTAAAGAATCTAGAAAATATAGGAGGTCACTTTTTTAATTTAAAGTGCCTTGCGAAAGTATTCGGCCCCCTTGAACTTTTCAACCTTTTGCCACATTTCAGGCTTCAAATATAAGCGTATAACATTTTAATTTTTTGGTGAAGAATCAACAAGTGGGACACAAGTGAAGTGGAACTAAATTTATTGGTTATTTTAAACTTTTGTAAAAAATAAAAAACTGAAAATTGGGCCTGCAATATTATTCGGCCCCTTTACTTTCAGTGCAGCAAACTCACTCCAGAAGTTCAGTGAGGATCTCTGAATGATCCAATGTTGTCCTAAATGACTGATGATGATAAATATAATCCACCTGTGTGTAATCAAGTCTCTGTATAAATGCACCTGCTCTGTGATAGTCTCAGGGTTCTGATTAAAGCACAGAGAGCATCATGAAGACCAAGGAACACACCAGGCAGGTCCGTGATACTGTTGTGGAGAAGTTTAAAGCCGGATTTGGATACAAAAAGATTTCCCAAACTTTAAACATCCCAAGGAGCACTGTGCAAGCGATCATATTGAAATGGAAGGAGTATCAGACCACTGCAAATCTACCAAGACCCGGCCGTCCCTCTAAACTTTCATCTCAAACAAGGAGAAGACTGATCAGAGATGCAGCCAAGAGGCCCATGATCACTCTGGATGAACTGCAGAGATCTACAGCTGAGGTGGGTGAGTCTGTCTGTAGGACAACAATCAGTCGTACACTGCACAAATCTGGCCTTTATGGAAGAGTGGCAAGAAGAAAGCCATTTCTCAAAGATATCCATAAAAAGTCTTGTTTAAAGTTTTCCACAAGCCACCTGGGAGACACACCAAACATGTGGAAGAAGGTGCTCTGGTCAGATGAAACCAAAATCAAACTTTTTGGCCACAGTGCAAAACGATATGTTTGGCGTAAAAGCAACACAGTTCATCACCCTGAACAAACCATCCCCACTGTCAAACATGGTGGTGACAGCATCATTGTTTGGGCCTGCTTTTCTTCAGCAGGGACAAGGAAGATGGTTAAAATTGAAGTGAAGATGGATGGAGCCAAATACAGGACCATTCTGGAAGAAAACCTGTTGGAGCCACCTGGGAGACACACCAAACATGTGGAAGAAGGTGCTCTTGTCAGATGAAACCAAAATTGAACTTTTTGGCCACAATGCAAAACGATATAACGCGGGGAAGACCAAGGAGATGGTGGTGGACTTCCGTAAAGGCAGATGCCCTCCAAAAACCAGTGGACATCCTGGGGACGGGCATCGAGATTGTGAACACCTGTAAGTACCTGGGTTTGCTCCTTAATAATAAGCTGGACTGGGCAGATCACATGGAGGTCCTGTACAGGAAGGGCCACAGCAGGCTCTACCTGCTTAGGAAGCTGAGAGACTTTGGAATCCGGGGGGCACTTCTTAGGACTTTCTTCAACTCGGTAGTGGCATCAGCCATCTTCTTTGGAGTGGCCTGCTGGGGGAGCAGTATATCAACCAGGGACAGAAATAAACTTGACAAGCTGATTAGAAGGGCCAGCTCTGTCCTGGGGAGCCCACTGGACCCAGTGCAGGTGGTGGGTGACAGAAGGATACTGTCCGTGGTGAGCTCCATGAGGGAGAATAACTCCCATCCCATGCATGAGACTGTGATTGCGCTGGGCAGTACTGTCAGTGACCGACTGCTCCACCCTAGGTGTGAGAAGGAGCGCTATCGGAAGTCTTTCCTCCCCACCGCGGTTAGGCTGTACAACCAACACCGACCTAAGCGGAGATCATTACATACAGAGAACTGAAATATCTCTCTGCCTGTTAAATCCCCCCCCCCCCCTCTGCTATGTCCTATCTGTCTGTCTGCTATTAATGTAACACCTCTCACCTTGGAACATTCCTGTACATGTTGTATTTGTATTTGTATCTGCTTATCTTATCTTTGCTGCTATAACACACTGAATTTCCCCACTGTGGGACTATTAACCCCTTAACGACCTTGGACGTACTATTACGTCCTGGGCGCTAGGTACTTCACTATCTGAGCGGGCGGTATCGGAACTGGGTGTTAGCTGTATCTGACAGCTAACACCCTGCTCCATAACCCCCGGTCGGCCATAACTTCCGATCGGTGGTTGTAACCCCTTGGATGCCGCGGTCAAACATGACCGCGGCATCCAAGGGGTTCCGCCGTCTTGCCGACTCCCCCGGCACCCCCCGCGGCGAGATCGGGGGGTGCCGATATCTCTAATGTGCAGCCCGGGGTCTGCCAAGTGACCCCAGGCTGCCTGGAGCCCCCAGTACCTGGTTGATCCTGCCGAGACATCAGGAAGTCAGCGCTGTGTTTCCATAGTGCTGACTTCCTGTATAGGCTGTAAGACACGACTATGCTCGTGTCTTGCAGTCTATAGTGCTGAGCCAGCAATCAAAGCATTGCTGGCTCAGGTGTCCTAATGGGACACAAGAAAAAGTAAAAAAAAAGTGAAAAAAAAAATAATAAAGTATGTGAAAAAAATTAATAAAAGAATAAAGCCCCAAAAATTCCCTTTTCCTATATAAAATGAATTATATAAAAAATAAACCTAAAAATTAATAAAAACAATACATATTTGGTATCGTTGCGTCCGTAACAACCTGTACAATAAAACTGAAACCATATTTAATGTACACGGTGAAAGTCGGGGAAAAAAAAACGGAAAAAACCGCCAAAAGTAACGATTTTTCGCCATCTCACCTTACAAAATATGCCATAAAAAGTGATCAAAAAGTCATATGTACCCCAAAACAGTACCAATAAAAAGCACAGGTTGTACTGCAAAAAATAAGCCCTAAACCAACTCTCTAAACTGAAAAATAAAAATGCTACGCATCTTAGAAGATGGCGATGCAAAAAAAATAAATTTATGTCCCCAAATGGGTTTTTGTTCTGCAAAATTGGTATTGCATAAAAAAACATTATAAATGAGGTATCGCCGTAATAGTACCGACCCGCAGAATAAAGATAACATGTAACTTATGCTCTACGCTGCATGGTGAAAAATTTAAAAGATAAAACGCAGTGCCAGAATTGATGGGGTTGTTTTTTAATCCACCAAGAAAGAGTTAATAAAATTTATTTAATAAGTTGTAAGCACCTAAAAATGATGTCATTAAAAAATACATCTCACCGTGAAAACAACAAGCCCTCATATGGCTACATCACCAGAGAAATAAAGAAAATATAACTCGTACAATGTGAAGACAAAACCCCCAAAAATCGCCAAATCATTAGAGCATAACTGGCTGCGGCAGGAAGGGAATGTATAAGCTGTGCGAGCGTATATTAGGATACACCCCAGATTTAGAGCTTACGAGGGATAATAAACCAGAAGTGACCCCCAGAGTGACCCCCCAATAATAGGAACTACTGGGGAAATAGTAGGGAATTTAGTGTACCCAATGTACTACGCACAGATTACATATTCACTTTTCCCCATCCGCTGTGCAGTCACGTCTGGGATACTAATGCTCGCTACACCCCTTGATAAATTCTTTGAGGGGTGCAGTTTTCAAAATGGGGTCATTCCCTAGGGGATTCCACTTTACTGGTACTTTAGAGGCTCTGCAAACATGACATGGCATCCAGATCCCAAACATCTGAATCTCCGCTCCAAAAGCCATATAGCGCTCCTTCCCTTCTGTGCCCTACTGTGTGCCCAAACCGCAGTTTATACCCACATGTATGACACTGGTGTACCCAGGATAAGGTACTTAATGTGATATGTGGGTATAAACTCCTGTTTGGGCACAGCCGGGCACAGAAGAGAAGGAGCGCTATTTGGTTTTTGGACGCCATTGCACTTTTGCAGAGCTGAAATGCCAGTACAGTGGAATCCCCTGACATGTCACCCCATTTTGGAAACTGCACCCCTGAAGGAATTTATCCAGGGGTACAGTGAGCATTTTTAACCCCCAAGTGTTGCTATAATTTATTATCCGTAAATGAATAGGCAGCTGATGATGAAAGGTGAAAATGACAATTATTCCAGGAATACGACATTTCTGTGCGTAATATGTTGTGCCCGGCTTGTATCAGAGATGAACGCTCCAAAAGCTGTTGTGCCCGGGATCCCCGATCACCAGTTTTTGGAGTGTGTGTCTGTGCAGACATAAGCTGGGCACAACATATCGGGCACTGAAATGGCGTATCTATAGAAAAATTTCATTTTTAACTTTTCATTATCAGCTGCGCATTCATTTTTGGAAATTAAAAGAATGCAACACTTAAGGGTTAATAATGCTCGCTACCCCACTTGATAAATCCCTTGAAGGGTATAGTTTCCAACATGGGGTGACATGTCTGCGGATTCCACTTTACTGACAATTCATGGGCTCTGCAAAAGTGGCATGGTGTCCAAAAAGCAAACTGTGCTCTAAAAACCAAAATAGCGCTCCTTCCCTTCTGTGCCCGGCTGTGCCCAAACAGCAGTTTATACCCACATATGGCATGTTAAGTACGTTATCCTGGGTACACCAGTGTCATACGTGTGGGCATAAACTGTCATTTGGGCACACAGCAGGGCACAAATGTGAAGGAGCGCTATGTGCTTTTGGAGCGCATATTTAGATTGTTGTTTTTTTGGACGCCATGTCACATTTGCAGAGACCCTAAAATTGCCCCTACAAAATGGGGGTCACTTCTTGGGGAATTCCAATTTACTGGCACCTCCAGGGCTCTGCAAAAATATCATGGCGACCAGAAAGTCCCTCTAAATCTGTACTCCAAAAGCTAAAAAAAACCACAGTGCTCCTTCCCTTCTGAGCCCTGCTGCGTGCCCAAGCAGCAGTTTATACCCACATATATAATTTTTTTGTCCCCGGGATATCCCACTTAATAGTTTTAGGAGTTCATGTCTCTGATGCCACAAAGTGGCCGCAACGTATTAGGCACTGAAATTGGATATTTCTTTAAAAACTTTAATTTTCACTTTATACATTAATTTTTGGGAAGCATTTTTAGGCTCTAAATGATAATACCCCTTGATACATTCCTTGAGGGGTGTAGTTTCTAAAATGGGGTCACTTTTGAGAGGTTTCCATTATATTGGTACTTTAGGGGTTCTGCAAATGCGACATGGCATCCAAAAACTATTCCAGCAAAATCTGCCCTCCAAAAGCTAAATAGCGCTCTTTCCATTTTTAGCCCTGCCATTTACCCATGCAGCAGATTACAACCACATATGGGGCATTTCTGTGTTCAGGAGAAATTGTGTAACGAACTTTGGGGTGCTTTTTCTCCTTTGTCCTCTTGTGAAAATGAAAAATTTGGGGCTAAATTGACGGTTTATTGGAAAAAAAGTAATTTTTCATTTTAATGTCCCAATGTTAATACAATCTGTGAAACAGCTGTAGGGTCAAAATGCTCATTATGTCCCTTGATATGTTCTGTGAGGGGTGTAGTTTCCAAAATGGGGTCACTTTTAGGGGGTTTCCACTGTATTGGTACTTTGGGGGCTCTGCAAATGCGACATGGTACCTGAAAACTATTCCAGCAAAATCTGCTCTCCAAAAGCCAAATAGCGCTCTTTCCATTCTGAGCCCTGCCATGTACCCATACAGCAGATTACGACCACATATGGGGTATTGCTGTGTTTAGGAGCAATTATTTTGCAAACTGTGGGGTGCTTTTTCTCCTTTAACCCATTGTGAAAATGAAAACTTTGGGGATAAAGTGACATTTTAGTAATGTTTCATTTATACATCCCAGTGTTAGCAAAATCTGTGAAACGAATGTAAGGTCAAAATGCTCACTATACCCCTATATGAATTCTGTGAGGGGTGTAGTTTGCAAAATGGGGTCACTTTTTGGGGTTTTCCTTTGTATTGGTACTCTAGGGGCTTTGCAAATGAGACATGGCACCTGAAAACTATTCCAGCAAAATCTGCTTTTCAGACGCCCAGTGTCGCTCCTTCCCTTCCGTGCGCTGCCATTCGCCCAAACATCAGTTTACACCCACTTGTGGGGTATTTCCGTGCTCGGGAGAAATTGCATAACAAACTGTGAGATGCATTTTTTCCTTTAACCCTTTGTGAATGTGTTAATTTTAGGGCTAAATTAAGGAATTAGTGGGAAAAAATTAAATGTCTAAATTTCACCTCCATATTGTTTTAATTCCAGTGAAATTCTTAAAGGGTTAACAAACTTCCCAAATGTTATTTTGAATTATTTGAGGGGTGCAGTTTTGAAAATGGGGTGATTTATGGGGGTTTCTAATATATAGGCCTTTATAATCCTCTTCAGAACTGAAGTGGTCCCTAAAAAATTAGTTTGGGAAATTTTCTTGTAAATCTGCAAAATCGCTGTTACACTTGTAAGCCTTCTAACATCCAAAATAAATTACAGGACGATTAAAAGATGATGCCGATATAAAGCAGAGATATGGTAGATAATATGTATTAATGTGTTTGGGTGGTATGACTATCTATCTGAAAAGCAGAGCATTTCACATTTTGAAAATTGCGATTTTTTTCAAAATTTCCATCAAATTTCCTATTTTTCTATAAATAAATACAAAAATATTCATTAGTGTTTACCACTAACATGAAGTACAATGTGTCACGAAAAAACAATCTCAAAATCACTTGTGTAAGTTAAGACGTCTCAAAGTTATTGCCATATAAAGCAGGGGTCCCCAAACCACGGCCCGCGGGCCGCATCCGGCCCCCGGAGGCCATTTACCCGGCCCGCGTCGCAATTCCCTTGTGTTATTTCAGTTGTGAGGGCACAGGCGCTACAATTGAAATAACCCGCCGAGCGCTACACGGGAAGTCTTGTTCCCGTGCAGACGCTCGGCGCTCGTCGTCCGGACCTAGAATGAGCACGCCATGACGCACGACGTGCTCATCTAGGCCTTACAGCCGAAGACAGAGGAGCCGGGACCACAGCGCGGGAGCGGCTGCAGTGCTAGGTAAAGTATATTTTCACTTTTTTTTTTTACTGGGCATGGAGGGGGATCAGAGAACTGGATCTATATGGGGGATTGATGGGACCTATATGGGGGAGAGAGCTGGCCCATATGGGGGAGACTGCATGGGACCTATATGGGGGGGCATGGGACCTATATGGGAGAAAGAGCTGGCCCTATATGAGGGAGACTGCATGGGACCTATAGGGCCCCGGGGGAGGCAGGGACCATATGGGGGAGGCATGGGACCTATATGGGGGAGGCATGGGACCTATATGGGGGAAAGAGCTGGCCCATATGAGGGAGACTGCATGGGACCTATATGGGGGAGACTGCATGGGACCTATATGAGGGAAAGAGCTGGACCTATATGGGGGAGAGAGCTGGACTTATATGGGGGCAGAGTGCTGGACCTATTTGCAAATATGGAACCGGACATTGACTATCTCATTAGCCAAAAGCAGGCCCATACTTCACATTGAAATAATGGTGAGTTTGTTGACTTAAATTTACTATTTCTTTATTTTGAATGTTGTATTTGTTCCCTTTTTGTTTTACTTTAAAATGAGATACGTGTAGTGTGCATAGGGATTTTCATAGTTTTTCTTATAGTCCGGCCCTCCAACGGTCTGAGGGACAGTGAACCGGCCCCCTGTGTAAAAAGTTTGGGGACCCCTGATATAAAGTGACACATGTCAGTTTTGAAAAACGAGGCCTGGTCCTTAACGCACTTTTGGGCTGGGTCCTTAAGGGGTTAAAGGACTATTATTATTATTATTATTATTATTATTATGATATGTTTGGCGTAAAAGCAACACAGCTCATCACCCTGAACACACCATCCCCACTGTCAAACATGGTGGTGCAGCATCATGGTTTGGGCCTGCTTTTCTTCAGCAGGGACAGGGAAGATGGTTAAAATTGATGGGAAGATGGATGGAGCCAAATACAGGACCATTCTGGAAGAAAACCTGTTGGAGTCTGCAAAAGACCTGAGACTGGGACGGAGATTTATCTTCCAACAAGACAATGATCCCAAACATAAAGCAAAATCTACAATGGAATGGTTCACAAATAAACGTATCCATGTGTTAGAATGGCCAAGTCAAAGTTCAGACCTGAATCCAATCAAGAATCTGTGGAAAGAGCTGAAAACTGCTGTTCAGAAACACTCTCCATCCAACCTCACTGAGCTCGAGCTGTTTTCCAAGGAAGAATGGGCAAGACTTTCAGTCTCTCTATGTGCAAAACTGATAGAGACATACCCCAAGCGACTTGCAGCTGTCATCGCAGCAAAAGGTGGCACTACAAAGTATTAACTTAAGGGGGCCGAATAATTTGGCACACCCCACTTTTCAGTTTTTTATTTTTTACAAAAGTTTAAAATATCCAAAAAATTTCGTTCCACTTCACGATTGTGTCCCACTTGTTGTTGATTCTTCACCAAAAAATTTTAATTTTATATCCTTATGTTTGAAGCCTGAAATGTGGCAAAAGGTTGAAAAGTTCAAGGGGGCCGAATACTTTCGCAAGCCACTGTAATTACTGAAATAAATAACCGTTTCAACGATATTCTAATTTATTGAGATGCACCTGTATATTTGGACAATGCCATAAATATAGTTTTTTTTTACCTGTTTACTGAAATATATTCAAGTTATAGTTATATAATAGACATGGACATAAAGTCCAGACTTTCAGCTTTCATTTGAGGGAATCCACATTAAGGCTACGGCCCCACGTTGCGGAAACGTGGGGTCGTAGCCTTGTTGCAGATTTTGTTGCGGTTTTTTGAGCCAAAGCCAGGAGTGGATTGAGCAGAAGGTAGAAGTATAAGAACTTCCTATACAGTGGGGAAAAAAAAGTATTTAGTCAGCCACCAATTGTGCAAGTTCTCCCACTTAAAAAGATGAGAGAGGCCTGTAATTGTCATCATAGGTAGATCTCAACTATGAGAGACAAAATGAGAAAACAAATCCAGTAAATCACATTGTCTGATTTTTAAAGAATTTATTTGCAAATTATGGTGGAAAATAAGTATTTGGTCAATAACAAAAGTTCATCTCAATACTTTGTTATATATCCTTTGTTGACAATGACAGAGGTCAAACGTTTTCTGTAAGTCTTCACAAGGTTGGCACACATTGTTGCTGGTATGTTGGCCCATTCCTCCATGCAGATTTCCTCTAGAGCAGTGATGTTTTGGGGCTATTGCTATCGGACTTTTAAGTCCCTCCAAAGGTTTTCTATGGGGTTCATATCTGGAGACTGGCTAGGCCACTCCAGGACCTTGAAATGCTTCTTACGAAGCCACTCCTTCATTATCCTGGCGGTGTGCTTGGAATCATTGTCATGCTGAAAAACCCAGCCATGTTTCATCTTCAATGCCCTTGCTGATGGAAGGAGATTTGCACTCAAAATCTCACAATACATGGCCCCATTCATTCTTTCATGTACACAGATCAGTCATCCTGGTCCCTTTGCAGAGAAACAGCCCCAAAGCCTGATGTTGCCACCCCCATGCTTCACAGTAGGTATGGTGTTCTTTGGATGCAACTCAGCATTCACTCTAAACACGACGAGTTGTGTTTCTACCAAACAGTTCTGCTTTGGTTTCATCTGAAAATATGACATTCTCCCAATACTCTTCTGGAACATCCAAATGCTCTCTAGCAAACTTCAGACGGGCCCGGATATGTACTGGCTTAAGCAGGGGGACACGTCTGGCACTGCAGGATCTGAGTCCCTGGCGGTGTAGTGTGTTACTGACAGTAGACTTTGTTACTTTAGTCCCAGCTTTCTGCAGGTCATTCACTAGGTCCCCCCGTGTGGTACTGGGATTTTTGCTCACCGTTCTTGTGATGATTTTGACCCCACAGGGTGAGATCTTGCGTGGAGCCCCTGATCGAGGGAGATTATCAGTGGTCTTGTATGTCTTCCATTTTCTAATTATTGCTCCCACAGTTGATTTCTTCACACCAAGCTGCTTGCCTATTGCAGATTCAGTCTTCCCAGCCTGGTGCAGGTCTACAGTTTTGTTTCTGGTGTCCTTCCACAGCTCTTTGGTCTTCACCATAGTGGAGTTTGGAATGTGACTGTTTGAGGTTGTGGACAGGTGTCTTTTATACTGATAACAATTTCAAACAGGTGCCATTACTACAGGTAATGAGTGGAGGACAGAGGAACCTCTTAAAGAAGAAGTTACAGGTCTGTGAGAGCCAGAAATCTTGCTTGTTTGTACGTGACCAAATACTTATTTTCCACCATAATTTGCAAATAAATTCTTTAAAAATCAGACAATGTGATTTTCTGGATTTGTTTTCTCATTTTGTCTCTCATAGTTGAGATCTACCTATGATGTCAATTACAGGCCTCTCTCATCTTTTTAAGTGGGAGAACTTGCACAATTGGTGGCTGACTAAATACTTTTTTCCCCCACTGTATACTTCCCATTCCTTTTGTAGCCATTGTTGGCTTTGGCTCAAAAAAACGCAACAAAAAATGCTGCGTTACCCCACTTTGGGGTCGTAGCCTAAAATTGGATGAAGGGTTTAGGAGTTTCAGCTCCTTAACATGTGCCACCCTGTTTTTAAAGGGACCAAAAGTAATTGGACAATTGACTCAAAGGCTGTTTCATGGACAGGTGTGGGCAATTCCTTTTTTATGTCATTCTCAATTAAGCATAAAAAAAGGCCTGTAGTTGATTTGAGGTGTGGTGCTTGCATTTGGAAGATTTTGCTGTGAAGAAAACATGCGGTCAAAAGAGTTCTACATGCAGTCAAAAGAGTTCTCCATGCAGCTGAAACAAGCCATCCTTAAGCTGTGAAAACAGAAAAAACCCATCCAAGAAATTGCTACAATATTAGTAGTGGCAAAATCTACAGTTTGGTACATCCTGAGAAAGAAAGAAAGCACTGGTGACCTCATCAATGCAAAAAGACCTGGACGCCCACAGAAGACAACAGTGGTGGATGATCACAGAATCATTTTCATGGTGAAGAGAAACCCCTTCACAACAGCCAATCAAGTGAACAACACTCTCCAGTATGTAGGCATATCAATATCCAAATCTACCATAAAGAGAAGACTGCATGAAAGTAAATACAGCGGGTTCACTGCAAGGTGCAAGTCACTCATAAGCCTCAAGAATAAGAAGGCTAGATTGGACTTTGCTAAAAAAAAAAAAAACATCTAAAAAAGCCAGCACAGTTCTGGAAGAAAATTCTTTGGACAGATGAAACCAAGATCAACCTCATCATGGCTTCCAGTGGCACTGGGTCACTAGTGTTTATTGATATTGTAGAACAGGATAGAAGCAGCCGGATTAATTCTGTGGTATTCAGGAACTGAAACCCACTGCAGTAAAGGCCTGGCAGAGCATTACAAAGGAGGAAACACAGCGGCGTCTGGTGATGTCCATGAGTTCAAGACTTCAGGCAGTCATTGCCAACAAAGGGTTTTCAACCAATTATTAGAAATTAACATTTTATTTACAATTATTTAATTTGTCCAATTACTTTTGAGCCCCTGAATTGAAGGGATTGTGTGTAATGAATGTTTTAGTTCCTCACATTTTTATGCAATCATTTTGTTCAACCCACTGAAGTAAAGCTGAAAGTCTGAACTTCAACTGCATCTGATTTGTTTTGTTCAAAATTCATTGTGGTAATGTACAGAACCAAAATTAGAAAAATGTTGTCTCTGTCCAAATATTTATGGACCTAACTGTATGTTTGGGATGAAAAACATTTTACACAAAACAGTATTTTATTGCTTAAAGGGTTTGTGTGAAAATACAAAAAAATTGTCAAATAGTAAAACCCGGATATTACTTTTCTAAATACATTTAATTAATTGTTTGTGCTCCTTATGTCCAGGGGTCAATAAATGCCATAACTCAATTGACTTCTGGCCTCCAGAGCCAACAGGATGGTTTTGGTGAGGTTAGAGTGTTTGAGAATAACTAAATCCCCTCTGCAGCAAGGCCTGTCTAAACAGAATGTACATATTTCACAGACAAGAGAAGATGAAATGTGTATGTGTACTTCCAATGGACATTAAAACTGAGAGAGCAGAGGGACAGAGGAGACGCCGGCAATTGTGGGGGATGATTGAGTACAAGAGCTACTGCTACTGTCTTGCCTGTCTGTCCTTTTGCTCCCTACATGTAATTAGTGTCTGCTCAGGCAGGCATAACTGCAGAGAGGATTACATCAGTATGAAGCCCTCTGACCTGACGCAAGCCGTCCTGTTGGCTCTGGAGGGCGGCAGCCATTTGAATTATAGCAGTGATTGACCCCTGGACAAAATGAGCAGAAATAAGTAACTTAAAGTATTTAGAAAAAACATATGTATTTTTTTTGTTCTCACACATCCCCTTTTTCCATATTCCAGTGTACAATTTATTAACACAAATATTAAGCACATACCACTATACAAGGCCACATCTACAGCAATAGAACACAGAATAAATTTACATAAGTGTACAATATAAAGTACACCAAGTAACATTTCCAGGCCGTTTGCTTTATATCTGTATTGTTCACTTTCTCACTGTTATGATGTTTTATCCTCCACAGCTTTGAGCATGTATAAAGCTATAAGTGTTCGAAATTCCAAATAAAATTGCAACTTTTATGTTTTAAAAGATAACGATTTGTCAAGGTCTGTACAATAAAATGGTCTTTAGATATTAGCAAAGTTCCTACATTTGCATCTGTTATGTGCACATGAATACATTTTGTAACTGTTAAGCAATTAGGGCTTTTATCTCTATGTGTGATGACAGTACAAGAGAAAAGAGAATCAATACTAGCGACATTTATGCCTCTTTAAGTGGAAATTGCCATGGAAAATGCTGTAATATTTGGGAGAGGATAAAACATGAACTATACCAATGCTGTTAGTAGCGTCATTTTAACATAAAATAGATTATTTATTGCACATTATGGTAGTGTAAGTCATAGTTTCTGACTTCTTGACTTGTACAATCACTCTATATTTTGTATAGGTATAATTTAGATTTTCTATTACCTTATAAAAATCATAGCTTATACAGCTTTTCTGCATATGGACTTATCTGTTCAAAGGACACACAATTCTCTTATATGCAAAAGGAAAGTGTGAAAGGGTTTAATACTTTAGGCCAGGGATCAGCAACCTCTGAGCCTCCCTTTGTTGTGAAACTACACTTCCCAGCATGCACACTTGTTTGGCTGTTCTCAAAACTCCCACAGAAGTGACTGGAACATGCTGAGAGTTGTAGTTTCACAACAGCTGGAGGCCCAGAGGTCGCTGATCTCAGCTTTAAACTAATGTGAAGGCTTTGGAATTTCAGTTTTAGAAATGACGATTCTAGGTAAAATTTATCAAGATCTGTGTTTTACATGCTGGTTTTAATTGGAAGTGTGCTGGAGTAAAATGAGACAATTTATTAAGTGGCATACATGCCTTTACAAATTGTGTGCATTTTTGGCTATCGATGTACTGCACAATCAGTGCCAACTATGAGCTGGTGTACATTTGTGCTATCATTTATGCCAATTTCTGGAGTAAATTATAGCAAATCTGTCAGGCCATGCAAGGTCCCCTGTTTTCAAAAATGGCAAGAAAAAAATGGGCTAAAAATATTAATGACTTGTCCTAACAATAGGTTAGTAAAATCAGATTCTTTGGGGTTGACCAACCAGCACCCCATTGACCTGATGTTGTCAGCTGATACACAAAGAATGAAGCAGAAATTAGATGCCTCTATTTTCTGTGTAGTGGCCAGACCAGGTTACTGCCTTTAATGAAAGCTAAGCTGCAGTGAGTCAGTTCAATCACTATACAGGCAACAGAGCTGTCTGCTTCTTGCTATGTTCTCTGTGTATCAGCTTATGAGAACAGCCACGGGTGGATTTGGCATTTCTGGGGCCCCAGGCAAAGTTACGTTTGGGGGCCCCTAATACTGCCTCCGCACATAGCATATTACTCCCTTATTGTCTCCACTCATAGTATACAGCACCCTTAGTGACCCCACATACAGTACAGACCAAAAGTTTGGACACACCTTCTCATTCCAAGAGTTTTCTGTATTTTCATGACTATAAAAATTGTAGATTCACACTGAAGGCATCAAAACTATGAATTAACACATGTGGAATTATATACTTAACAAAAAAGTGTGAAACAACTGAAAATATGTCTTATATTCTAGGTTCTTCAAAGTAGCCACCTTTTGCTTTGATTACTGCTTTGCACACTCTTGGCATTCTCTTGATGAGCTTCAAGAGGTAGTCACCTGAAATGGTTTTCACTTCACAGGTGTGCCCTGTCAGGTTTAATAAGTGGGATTTCTTGCCTTATAAATGGGGTTGGGACCATCAGTTGTGTTGTTCAGAAGTCAGGTGGATACACAGCTGATAGTCCTACTGAATGGAGTGTTAGAATTTGTATTATGGCAAGAAAAAAGCAGCTAAGTAAAGAAAAACGAGTGGCCATCATTACTTTAAGAAATGAAGGTCAGTCAGTCTGAAAAATTGGGAAAACTTTGAAAGTGTCCCCAAATGCAGTGGCCAAAACCATCAAGCGCTACAAAGAAACTGGCTCACATGAGGAGCGCCCCAGGAAAGGAAGACCAAGAGTCACCTCTGCTGCGGAGGATAAGTTCATCCGAGTCACCAGCCTCAGAAATCGCAGGTTAACAGCAGCTCAGATTAAAGACCAGGTCAATGCCACACAGAGTTCTAACAGCAGACACAGCTCTACAACAACTGTTAAGAGGAGACTGTGTGCAGCAGGCCTTCATGGTAAAATAGCTGCTAGGAAACCACTGCTAAGGACAGGCAACAAGCAGAAGAGACTTGTTTGGGCTAAAGAACACAAGGAATGGACATTAGACCTGTGGAAATTTGTGCTTTGGTCTGATGAGTCCAAATTTGAGATCTTTGGTTCCAACCACTGTGTCTTTGTGCGACGCAGAAAAGGTGAACAAATGGACTCTACATGCCTGGTTCCCACTGTGAAGCATGGAGGAGGAGGTGTGATGGTGTGGGGGTGCTTTGCTGGTGACACTGTTGGGGATTTATTCAAAATTGAAGGAATACTGAACCAGCATGGTTACCACAGTATCTTGCAGCAGCATGCTATTCCATCCGGTTTGCGTTTAGTTGGACCATCATTTATTTTTCAACACGACAATGACCCCAATCACACCTCCAGACTGTGTAAGGGCTATTTGACCAAGAAGGAGAGTGATGGGGTGCTACACCAGATGACCTGGCCTCCACAGTCACCAGACCTGAACCCAATCGAGATGGTTTGGGGTGAGATGGACCGCAGAGTGAAGGCAAAAGGGCCAACAAGTGCTAAGCATCTCTGGGAACTCCTTCAAGACTGTTGGAAGACCATTTCAGTTGACTACCTTTTGAAGCTCATCAAGAGAATGCCAAGAGTGTGCAAAGCAGTAATCAAAGCAAAAGGTGGCTACTTTGTAGAACCTAGAATATAAGACATATTTTCAGTTGTTTCACACTTTTTTGTTAAGTATATAATTCCACATGTGTTAATTTGTAGTTTTGATGCCTTCAGTGTGAATCTACAATTTTTATAGTCATGAAAATACAGAAAACTCTTGGAATGAGAAGGTGTGTCCAAAGTTTTGGTTTGTACTGTATAGTAACCTGCACCCAGATTGTCCCCACACAATATACCTTAGTATGATTGATGGTCAGTATGTCAGTGTGATGCCCCTGATCTAAGGAGCCTGAGCAATCTGATATTGATGACCTACATCCTGCACCTAGTTCTCACTCTCATCCTTTAGCTACTGTGATCAGTACTGATCACAACATTTAAGTAGTTAGAGAGGGGACTCCTTTTGCTTACTCTCTGCCACATGGCACAATCACTGGATGACAGTGACAGTGACTCCTTGGGGGTGCTCTCCCCAAGGAGAGAGATTCCCTTCCCTGAGCCACTTATTGCTCCCACAAAGCCAGCCAATTCACTCTGTTCTGCACTGATGAGGGACAAAAATCCCGAAACAGTGCTGTATGCAGATGAGTGAAATTGGCTTGGCTAAAATCTCTTTTGCTGTCTCAAGACTCAGTGGGTCAAAAGCAAATTGAGGATCTGTTACATCAACAGAGGGCGCATGAGCTTCCCAGCTCTTTTTCCCATAATGCCTTGTGATATGTATATGCTTAGTAGAGGGCAAAAGGCAATTCAAAACTCTACACTCCTTCACTGCTGCTCTCCCCAAGGAGAGAGATTCCCTTCTCTGAGCCACTCATTGCCTCCCACAAAGCCAGCCAATTCACTCTGCTTTGCACTGATGAGGGACAAAAATTCCGAAACAGCGCTGTATGCAGATGAGTGATACTGGCTTGGCTAAAATCTCTTTTGCTGTCTCAAGACTCAGTGGGTCAAAAGCAAATTGAGGATCTGTTACATCAACAGAGGGCGCATGAGCTTCCCAGCTCCTTTTCCCATAATGCCTTGTGATATATAAGAGTTTGCCATGGCAGCTTGGAGCACTGATAAAGCAATACAGAAGCTTTCTATAATCATAAAATGCATTGTGTCATGAGAAAATCAGAACCATAAAGTTCTAAACACTAACTAGTAACCTTTAGTGCTTAACTTTTTTCTACGGTATATTCCTGCCTAATATTGTTATAATATTCCTTTGAAATTATAAATGCATCCTCTGAAGTAATTTCTTTAACAATACATCCTCTTAGGTTATGGATTATATATTCTTCCTGTGATCTTTTGTGTGACCACAATTATAACTTCTAACACTTTTCTATCCAGGTCAACCTCAATAAAAGTGTTGTGTAGCTTTTTTTAGAACTTTAGATCAAAAAACAACTGAAGCTTTTTTTTTTTTTTTGGAAAATACATGAAACTGTTTTTCATTGCATTTTTTAATTCAACAATAGACATCCCGTGTTTGCAGTATAGCAAGCAGGATGGGCACAATGCACTCTTGTTAGAATTGCCCGTAAGTAATTCCCAATAACAGCTGCTATGGAAAGGGATGACAGAGATAGTGAGCCCTAAAACTAGGCCCACCCCATGTCCCTACCTATTTGCCGCAACTGTCCTAATGACAGAGAAAACTGGACGACAAACCCTACTGTCGATAAGTGATACACAGAACAGGACAAGACAACATAACAAAGAAGAGGAGTCAGCAAGCCAAGGATCAAGCCAGAGAGATGAACAGTACCAAATCGCAATCCAAAAGAGTAGTCAAAAGCCAAAAAGCAGAAGTCAGTAAATACGAAACAAGAGCAAGGACAAACATGTAGCAAGGTCAGAGACACAATAGCCAGCAACCAAGTGTGGGCTGATGGCCAGTTTATAGGAAGTCCAGAACCTGCTCCAGGCTTGATTGGCAGATAAGCTGTTAATCACAAGCACGTAAAAGTTAACCTTAAAAGTGCCAACACAGAATGACAAGAGTCCGGGGGCAGGTAATCATGCGGATGTAACAACTCTAAAATATAATACAAAGGCATGGAATTCTTCAGTGATTAAACACTTAGTATGAATTCACCTGCATGACATGTGAAGAAGAAAATACTGTGACTCAAAATCAGTTCCATATTTCTCAGTAGGCTGTTACTTCAGCAAATGAATGGATTTTATATGGGCTTTATTCAGATGAATTAGGCAGTCAGAGAATCAGAGAAATTTCTGCGACAGATCTACTGCATGTGAATCCATCCTCACATTAAAAAGGTGAAACCAAACAAAAATAGTCACTTGTCCCTAACACCCACAAGGGTCAAGTGTATATTCTTGGCATGTGTTAGGAAACCCACACAAACACAGGGGGAACACACACACTCCATACAAATATTGCCCATTAACAGACTTGAATCCTGGACTCCAGCACTGCAAGGAAACAGTACTAACCACTGAGCCACCATGTTGTCCTAATCTAAAAGCCTGTAAGGCCTCAAATTGTTTACTATCTTTTACTTGCTTGTTAAAGGGTCACATTATTTTGTTTTCTCTCCTGCTGGTGATTCTCCCGATACCAGAGAGTACCTGCTAACTATAATTAAAATCTCAAAGTCAAAGAAGTAAAGTCCCCAGGCTGTTGGAACTTGTCCTAAATTCTGCAGTAACAAGGTAAAAAGTATGGATCTCAGAATTTGGCAACACAAAAATGTTTTTATTCATTAAAGTGTTTCTGTTCAACAAAACTACTAAACCTATATAAAATTGTATCACTGTAATCATACCCATCTGAAGAATAGGATGAACGTAATGTTTATATAATTCAGTTCATAGAATAAACAACTACTATAGCTTTTGCCAACCCCAACCCCCGTCCTTTGCAAATCAAAGTTAATAAGTAAACCAAAATAGTGGCAATAAAACAAATTATTCCACAAAAATCATACAGAAAGTTAAATAAAAAATAGATAGGTCCTGAATATGCAAAATAGGCCATATCGACAGAAAAAGGACTTGTAAACTTACAAAAGTTAAGAATATATTTTTTATTAAATGTAATTTTAAAAACATAATACATGCACAAATGGATTTTCAGAAGGATTCAAACACTTCTATAAATGGGATAAGGCCAGATCAGAGTTCATGAAATGGCAACCATAACAAAAGTTCACAGTGATCAATAGTTCATTATAAATTCATAGACATCAGCAATTCATCATCACAAGTAACAGCATAGAGCTCTATTTATTGAGCCAAATGAATACCTAGTAAAATTACAAAGAGTCACGAGCAGTGTCCAATTTTGCATCACAACTATACGGACAATCTGAGAAATAAGCTGCCATTGAATATATTTATTGGACTAGTGCTTTACCCATACTAATAGTGGACACACCAACAGATTGCCCAACACAACAAGAACTGGGAGCACCATTGGGCTGTCAGTGACGTTACATAAGTTCATATAGGTATTAGTTTGGCTTGATAAATAGTGCACTATGCTGTTTAAATGTAATGAGCTATTAGTTATTGTGAACTTTTGTTCTACTGTATTTGATAAACCTTGGCATGGCCTGGCCCTATTTGTAATTGTTTGAATCCTGAGCTGAAATAAGTGTTATTTCTGCCAGCTGGATGTACTGTATAGTGATTGATTATCTTTTCCTGTATAATTTCCTACATAATCGAAGAGAGCATAAGTATACAGTCAGGGAAGACGATCTGTCAACTTCTTCTTCATAGATGTGGCACTGGAGGTGTCTAATCTTCTGCAGTAGTTGTGATAAAAGTTTCTGTCCCTCCCTGTGGAAAGTCTGTCTGGAACAGTCCATGCAATTTTTATGATACAACAAGTTCTGGAGGGTGACGCATAGTTCTCCATGGACTCAAGTACTGAAATCATGTCACCGAAGTCTAATTCACACTGTTGCTAAGAAACAGTGTCAGTCTGATGTATAGAGATAGAAGCTGCAAAGAAAATAACAGGTGAGAGACTGACACAGAGAATACCATAATGGAGCACATGGGAAAGTTTTGGGTGGAGTGTACTTTTAATGAAAAGTCTATTCTTAACATATGAACTCGTTTTAACATATGACTCATTTTTATTGTGGGTATGAGTATTTAGCTGAGTCCATTACATTTCAGTAGATATAGGGGGTCACTAATAATAGTGATTTGAAACCTATCCTTTTTAATGAATGACTTATGGGGCTATTGTGTTGTAAAGGATTAATAGCTGACCTTGAATAAATGTTTCTTGAGACAAAGGACAAAAAAGATTCATCTATCAAACTTCTTATAAATTCAGCGTTAGCAGGAGTATTAACTTTCTGGATAGTGATATTTCAAGACTATATGGTACAATTTCCACTTTCTGCAGGAAACTAGAAGATCACAAACATAGCAATCAACTCTGACACAGGGAAAAGCTGATATGTTCATCTAAACAATCCATTACTGCAGGATATGCTCAGATGAACAGGTCATTCACAGACACCACTAAACAGTAAAGTAATCATTCACCACTTTCACAAAGAACTGTAAAATGTACCATGAAATATAGGCACCTAAGCACCAGATAATGTATTAACATTTTCACTGCCAGGTGTCCTTGTCAAATGTCTCAGTTTTAGAGAATGTATTATTTTAGCAATCTTAGCATACACAGCACATCTTTGCAACTGCATATCTGTTGCAATGCTTCTTATTTTGGTTATCACAACAACTACTTAATGGCTAAGGCCCCATGTAGCGTCCCATAGCAAAAAAGAGCTGCTGCAAAAAACGTGGTGGTAATGCATTGCGGTTCTTCCCACAGCGCTTTGCACAGAAAGTTCACAGAGGTTTCCTCTGCAGACTTTCTGCTTCAATTATACCTATAGGGAAACAGCGAGCATTTCCGTAGGTATACTTGACATGCTGTGTTTTCCAAAACCGCAACGGTTTTGGAAATTGCAGCGTGTCCGCTGAGCATGTTTTACCACAAAGTGAGAATGGGATTTGTTAGAATCCCATCCACTTTGCTGTGACTGTAAAATGCCGTATTTTTTTCCACAACGTTTCCGCCAGGTGGGGCCCTAGCCTCACAGTCCACAAGATTTTGTTTCTAGGGATGTTGTCAAGAAAGTTAAGTGTTGGAAAACACACATACACACACATACACACACACACACACACACACACATAGGTAGAGACATGCTCTTGTAAAAGACAGACATGCTAAGATGTTAACTTGGGATCATTATAAATTTTGTTCTTGAATAAAATTCTGTTTACCTGTTGCACACCTGGACATTGTTGTGAACCATCCTCTGCTAACAATATCTAGTGGTGTAACTAGTGAGGTAGTGAAATCTATTGAACTAGAAAACAGGCACTGAACCTAACTAGTACTGCTGCCAATACTATCCACTATATCACAAAAACTACTACATAAAGTGGTGTAGCAAATTCATAAAAAGTATAATGGGATGCAATAATCATAGTATTTCACCAGAATTTGTTGTGCAAGCAACAAACACAACTCTGAGAAGCATATTATAGGTAGCAAATCTTCTGGTGCTTATGGTTGCTGTTCCAACCCACAGATTTGTTTTCAGCCAAGAAACCAAGGATGACCAACTAAAAAATTCAAAATGTATGCAAATTCCAATCAGCTGGTGTCAGTGTCATTTTATATCAGGATTACAAGAGAAGGATATCCTGTAGAGCAGGGGTCCCCAACCACCAGTCCACGAACCGGGACCAGGCCGTTGGGGGTCTTTTGCTGGTCCACAGGGCTGGCATAATGTGCCAGGATCCGTGGCTCCTAGCATAGCTAATGGCGGGGACCTGGTCTACAGCGCTGTTTAGAGTATAACCCCGCCCCCATATGATCAAAGCCCCACCCCTAAACCACATTGACACATTGTACTTCAGGTTAGTGGCAAACATTGATCAATATTTTTGTATTTATATTTTTAAAAAAATAGGAAATTTGATGGAAATTTGGAAAAAAATCGCAATTTTCAAAATGTGAAATGCTCTGCTTTTCAAATAGTCATATCATACAAATACATTAATAAATATCTACAGTATTTCTGCTTTATATTGACATCATCTTTTAATCATCTTTTAATCTATTTTGGACGTTAGAAGGCTTACAAGTGTAACAGCGATTTTCCATATTTAGAAGAAAATTTCCCAAACCCATTTTTTAGGGACCACTTCAGTTCTGAAGGGGATTATAAAGACCTACAGTGCCTTGTGAAAGTATTCAGTCCCCTTGAACTTTTCAACGTTTTGCCACATTTCAGGCTTCAAACATAAGGATATAAAATTTTAATTTTTTTGGTGAAGAATCAACAACAAGTGGGACACAATTGTGAAGTGGAACGACATTTATTGGTTATTTTAAACTTTTGTAAAAAATAAAAAACTGAAAAGTGGGGCGTGCAATATTATTCGGCCCCTACTTTCAGTACAGCAAACTCACTCCAGAAGTTCAGTGAGGATCTCTGAATGATCCAATGTTGTCCTAAATGACTGATGATGATAAATATAATCCACCTTTGTGTAATCAAGTCTCCGTATAAATGCGCCTGCTCTGTGATAGTCTCAGGGTTCTGTTTAAAGCGCAGAGAGAATTATGAATACCAAGGATTTGGATACAAAAAGATTTCCCAAACTTTAAACTTCCCAAGGAGCACTGTGCAAGCGATCATATTGAAATGGAAGGAGTATCAGACCACTGCAAATCTACCAAGACCCGGCCGTCCCTCTAAACTTTCATCTCAAACAAGGAGAAGACTGATCAGAGATGCAGCCAAGAGGCCCATGATCACTCTGGATGAACTGCAGAGATCTACAGCTGAGGTGGGAGAGTCTGTCCATAGGACAACAATCAGTCGTACACTGCACAAATCTGGCCTTTATGGAAGAGTGGAAAGAAGAAAGTCATTTCTCAAAGATATCCATAAAAAGTCTTGTTTAAAGTTTGCCACAAGCCACCTGGGAGACACACCAAACATGTGGAAAAAGGTGCTCTGGTCAGATGAAACCAGAATCGAACTTTTTGGCCACAATGCAAAACGATATGTTTGGTGTAAAAGCAACACAGCTCATCACCCTGAACACACCATCCCCACTGTCAAACATGGTGGTAGCAGCATCATGGTTTGGGCCTGCTTTTCTTCAGCAGGGACAGGGAAGATGGTTAAAATTGATGGGAAGATGGATGGAGCCAAATACAGAACCATTCTGGAAGAAAACCTTTTGGAGTCTGCAAAAGACCTGAGACTGGGACGGAGATTTATCTTCCAACAACATAAAGCAAAATCTACAATGGAATGGTTCACAAATAAACGTATCCAGGTGTTAGAATGGCCAAGTCAAAGTTCAGACCTGAATTCAATCGAGAATCTGTGGAAAGAGCTGAAAACTGCTGTTCACAAACGCTCTCCATCCAACCTCACTGAGCTCGAGCTGTTTTCCAAGGAAGAATGGGCAAGAATTTCAGTCTCTCGATGTGCAAAACTGATAGAGACATACCCCAAGCGACTTGCAGCTGTAATCGCAGCAAAAGGTGGCGCAACAAAGTATTAACTTAAGGGGGCCGAATAATTTGGCATGCCCCACTTTTCAGTTTTTTATTTTTTACAAAAGTTTAAAATAACCAATAAATTTCATTCCACTTCACAATTGTGTCCCACTTGTTGTTGATTCTTCACCAAAAAATAAAAATTTTATATCTTTATGTTTGAAGCCTGAAATGTGGCAAAAGGTTGAAAAGTTCAAGGGGGCCGAATACTTTCGCAAGGCACTGTATATATTAGAAACCCCTATGAATCACCCCATTTTCAAAACTGCACCCCTCAAATAATTCAAAACAGCATTTGGGAATTTTTTTTTAACCCTTTTAAGCATTTCACAGGAATTAAAACAATATGGAGGTGAAATTTAGAAATTTCGTTTTTTTTCAATAATACATTCATTTAGCCCTAAAATTAACACATTCACAAACGGTTAAAGGAAAAAATGTATCTCACAGTTTGTTATGCAATTTATCCTGAGCATAGAAATCCCCACATATGGGTGTAAACTGATGTCTGGGCACACGGTATCACAAAAGGGACAGGAGTGACACTGGACGTTTGAAAAGCAGATTTTGCTGGAATAGTTTTTCAGGTACCATGTCTCATTTGCAGAGCTCCTAAAGTACCAATACAAGGAAACCCCCGAAAAATAACCCCATTTTGGAAACTACACCCATCTCAAGGGTATAGTGAGCATTTTGACCCAACAACCTTTTCACAGATTTTAACAATGGGATTTGTAAATGAAAAAATGACTAAAACGTCACTTTATCCCCAACGTTTTCATTTTCACAAGGGGTTAAAGGGGAAAAAGCACCCCATAGTTTGTTAAACTATTGCTCCTGAACACGGCCATACCCCATATGTGGTCGTAATCTGCTGTATGGATACATGGCAGGGCTCGGAAAGGAAAGAGTGCTATTTGACTTTTGGAGGGCAGATTTTTCAGGTGCCATGTCATATTTACAGAGCCCCCAAAGTACCAACACAATGGAAACACCCAAAAAGTGAACCTATTTTAGAAACTACACCCCTAAAGGAATTTATCAAGGGGTATTATCACTTTGAGCCCAAGACTGCTTCCCGAAAATTAATGTACAAAGTGAAAATTTTAATTTTTAAAGAAATATGTCATTTCGGTGCCCATTACGTTGCACACACTTTCTGTCATCAGATACATGCACTCCTAAAACTATTAAATGGGCTATCCCAGGCAGAAAGAAGTTGTATATGTGGGTGTAAACTGCTTTTTGGGCAAACAGCAGGGCTCAGAAGGGAAGGAGCAGTGTGCTTTTTATCTTTTGGAGAACAGATTTAGAGGAACTTTCTGGACGCCATGTTGTTTTTGCAGAGCCCTGGAGGTGCCAGTAAATTTGAATTTTGTAGGGGCAATTTTAGAATCTCTACAAATGTGACATGGCGTCCAAAAAACAACAATCTAAATCAGCGGTCCAAAAGCACATAGCAGTCTTTCAAATCTGCGCCATCTGTGTGCCCATGTGGCAGTTTATGCCCACATGTATGAAACTACTGTACCCAGGATAACGTACAACAGCTTTTGGATCGTTCATCTCTGATACAAGCCGGGCACAACATATTACGCACTGAAATGACATATTCCTGGAAAAGTTGTCATTTTCTCCTATCACCATCAGCTGCGTATTCATTTCTGGAAAAATAATTAATGCAACACTTGGGAGTTAAACACTCTCACTGTACCCCTGGATAAATTCCCTCAGGGGTGTGTAGTTTCCAAAATGGGGTCACATGTCAAGGGATTCCACTTTACTGGCATTTCAGGGTTCTGCAAAAGTGTCACGTTGTCCAAAAACCAGACCGTCTAAATCTGTGCTCCTTACCTTCTGTGCCCGGCTGTGCCCAAACAGCCATTAATACCCACATATGACATTAAGTACATTATCCTGGGTACAAAAATGTCATACACGTGGGCATAAACTGCAGTTTGGGCACACAGCAGGGCGCAGAATGGATGGAGCGCTGTGTGGCTTTTGGAGTGCATATTTAGATATTTGGTATCTGCAGAGCCTCTACAGGACCAGTAAAGTGGAATACCCTAGGGAGTGACCCCATTTTGAAAACTGAATCTTTCAAAGAATTTATCAAAGGGTGTAGTTAGCATTAGTATCCCAGGCATGAATGCACAGCGGATGGTAAAGAGTGAATATGTAAGCTGTGCGGAGTACATTGGGAACACCAAATTCCCTACTACAGTTTGTATGGAAAGTATTCAGACCCCTTTAAATTTTTCACTCTGTTTCATTGCAGCCATTTGCTAAAAGCAAAAAAGTTAATTTTATTTCTCACTAATGTACACTCAGCACCCCATCTTGACAGAAAAAAAACAGACATGTAGATATTTTTGCAAATTTATTAAAAAAGAAAAACTGAAATATCACATGGTCATAAGTATTCAGACCCTTTGCTGTGACACTCATATTTAACTCACATACTCTCCATTTCCTTCTGATCCTCCTTGAGATGGTTCTACTCCTTCATTGGAGTCCAGCTGTGTTTAATTAAACTGATTGGACTTGATTAGGACAGGCACACACCTGTCTATATAAGACCTCACAGCTCACAGTGCATGTCAGAGCAAACGAGAATCATGAGGTGAAAGGAACAGCCCATGGAGCTCGGAGACAGAATTGTGGCAAGGCACAGATCTGGCCAAGGTTAAAAAAGAATTTATGCAGCACTCAAGGTTCCTAAGAGCACAGTGGCCTCCATAATCCTTAAATGGAAGAAGTTTGGGACTACCAGAACTCTTCCTAGACCTGGCCGTCCAGCCAAACTGAGCAATCGTGGGAGAAGAGCCTTTGTGAGAGAGGTAAAGAAGAACAAAAAGATCACTGTGGCTGAGCGCCAGAGATGCAGTAGGAAGATGGAAGAAAGTTCCACAACGTCAACTATCACTACAGCCCTCTACCAGTCAGGGCTTTATGGCAGAGTGGCCCGAAGGAAGCCTCTCCTCAGTGCAAGACATATGAAAGCCCGCATAGAGTTTGCCAAAAAACACATGAAGGACTCCCAGACTATGAGAAATAGGATTCTCTGGTCTGATAAGACGAAGATTGAACTTCACTTCTTTTTTTTTTCAACTTTATTTTTACTTTTTAGTGATGTCCCACTAGGGGACCTGAACCAGTGATGCACTGATTGCTGGTTCAGTACTATACACTATATACTATATACTATACTATTTCTATAGAGAAAGTCAGCCTATGCAGACGCATAGGCTGACTTCCTCACTTCTCGGCAGGATCAACCAGGTACGGGAGCTCCTAGCAGCCTGGGTTCACTGGCCAGACCCCGGGCTGCAGAAGATACATATCGGCACCCCTAATCTTGCCATGGGACATTTAATATGGCGGAACACACAGGAGGCAGCTAATATCAGGGAAAGCTTGTTACTTCAACAAACTTTCCCTGATATAGCCATTACATGATCGTGACCTGAACCTATCAGGTTCCAATCATGTCTCTGTAAACACCATCAGCTATTAGCACTGTGTTCACGGAGTTCTCAACCCTTGGGGAGACCCGATCCCCAATTTAGCAGGGTCAGTATATAAACATTGGCTCTGCACAAAGCCCAGCAAGTGCCAGTGTTTATATACAGCGGGCCGTTGTGAAGATGTTAATAAATAAAATTTCTTATGAAACCAATTTGATATTGTATCCAACATGCTAACAATTAATAATCCTTCTTGGGTCATACCCATACCACTGTGAGATTGGCTGGTCTGTAGTACATTACCAGAATCTTTTTCCCAATGAGTGGTATAGTTCGGTATATGCTCAAGCATGACACATATAGTCAGGTGGACACAGTCGACAAATTGAACTAGAGATTTCACTCAGGAAAAGACAACTGGTTTACTGGTTACAAAGTCTATCATGAGACTTCATGGTAGCTACAACATCTCTCCATGAGGGCACCATATGCAACAAGAGAACAGTTTCTATTCATGGTGCACAGTTTTGATTAAAACACAATCATTTGCAGATATTTAATCCAATGGGTAATTGTGCACATAGCTGTATTCCACAGGACAGATGTCCATGGAGTTGTAATCCACAATAAGGATGACCGCTCACTGGCATTCCACAGAAAGGAGACATCTACTTAGGTAGTAGTGGGAAACATTCACTTTTGTTCACAGCTGCAACAGTCTCTTTCTATATATATCACTCAGCAGCAGAGTCACGGGTGGCATCATAGCACAGTTTAGCAGCCTAGGCCACTGATTATACACATTTTTTATACAGTTTAACAGTCAGTCTCTCAGAACAGTGCTCACTTAGTCTCTACAATGTTATAGTTGGGCTTTGGATCTTTACTCAGTGGATTAAAGGATGACTGGTCACAATTCACTCTCTTTTGTTCATC
Organism: Leptodactylus fallax; assembly: GCA_947044405.1. NCBI lineage: Eukaryota > Metazoa > Chordata > Amphibia > Anura > Leptodactylidae > Leptodactylus > Leptodactylus fallax. The sequence continues at coordinate 9,157,269 of CAMRHE010000021.1, forward strand.
CACAAGAGTTGCTCATACATCTCACTGGACATGTGCCAAGTCAATGCAGCACTCAGGGTTGTAGGGAGCTGGTCTCATGTGTGACTAGTTCAGCAGATATGCCATAGAACTTGGATCCCATATTCTTCATATTCCAGGGGCAGTACACACTTTACTCAGGTAAAGTTCTGTCATCCTCCAAGGTGTGCAATTCCTGTGCTGCTGGTCTCCGGAGTGCTGTACCAATTTGACAGTTCCATTTGTTCTCTACTATTGGCTAGTGGTTGCCACATGATATGTTTTTGCACCCCAATAATTTATATAACCACAATTCCATGTTGTGGCATTGTTCGGAGCCGCTGTAGAGCAAAACATACATCAAATGTCATTTTCACACAAGGCACTGTACTGTAGCTTATTGCCTCTAAGCTACCGGCAAAGGGCATATATCTACAGACATTCAAATTGGACATTTAATCCATCACATAGTAGTTAATAATTGGCAATATCACACAATTGTCATGCCTGTTACATTTATCATTATAATAGCTACTGTCAGTGCTGATTTTAAGCAAAGTGTGGAACTGGGCAAAATTAATAGCAGGGATCCAAATCCTGACATACCAACAACACCATCATATTGAGTCATTTTCAAAGTCAGTACTGCACTTCCAGGAGCATTGATATAGTCTTAAAAGATCAGGAGAACAAAAGGAAATTGTAAACATATACAGTATATAGTTGTGAAACCACTGTGTGTACCGCTATACTGGGGAGAATTATTACCACTATACAGACAATTATCGAACAAAACATATCAAATAAAGACCACCAATATCAATAATACCTCTATACAAAGCTCAGATAGTACACTACCTCCACAGTGACTACCTCCATTACACTACATAGTGATACAAAGATAATAGTTGTGCAATACACAGACTTCTATCCTAATAAACATAAGATCAATTAAAGGGTTTTTCCGGCCCCAAATTGATTTTTTTATATTAATAACCTACCCACAGGATAGGTCATCAGTATGTGATCTGTCAGGGTTCGACTCTCAACCCCACACAGATCAGCTGTTCTAGCAGCTTCCAGTGCCAGACCCTGCAAGTGGACCGGATGCCGCACCGCTCCTGTTCAAGTAATAGGAGCGGCGCTGCAATTACCCAGAACCACCACAATACAGTAGATGGCGCTACTGTGCCACTTCTATTACTTGAATAGTAGCGGTGCTGCATCCTGTCCACTGTCCTTTCCTCAGTTTTCAGCACCAGAGGCTGCTAGAGCAGTCGGACCCCAAGAGATCACATACTGATGTCCTATCCTGGATCGCCTTATGAGTTATTATAGTGCCCCCTTATAAATAATAGTCCCTGCTTATGAATAATAGTTCCCCTAATAAATCAATACCTCTTACTAATAATAATTCTTTCTTATACAGTAACTAATACCCCCCATAAGTAATAGTTTCCCCTTATACTGTAATTAATAGTTCCTTCTTATAAATAGCCCCCTTATAAATAATAGCTTACCCAGTCTCATTAATAATAGTCCCACCTTATTAACAATAGTTCCCCCACTGGTCTTATTATTAATATTTCCCCTTTATAAATAGCCCCCCCCCCCCAGATATATATATATAATAGTTCCCTCACCCTTATTGTTAATAGTTCTCCCTTAAAAATAATGGCTCCCTTGACTTATTAATAAAGTTGCCCCTGGCTTAATTATTAATAGTTCCCCCTTATAAATAATAGTTCCTCCAGCCTCCTTAACCACTTCAGTACTGAGCCAATTTTTCTGGTTCAGGACCGGATACATTTTCCATTTTTTTTCGTATATGCGGTTTTGAGGGCTATAATATTTTTATCATTTGGGTTATTCAACTAATGTTTGCTTCATTTTTCGGTAACACATAGGGTTTTATTTTTATGTTATTTCTATTTTTGCATGTTTTTTATATACCCGGGAAAGTGTGTCACATTTCACGTTTTTGTTTTTATTTTTAATAGCACAAAGTGCTACTAAAAAACTTTTTAAAATAGATTTCCCTGTCCATTGCGGTAATTCTTTTTTTGTATTGTGGCTAGAACCTGTGATGTGAGAATGGTATTGGCGTATTATTTATTTATTTTTAATTATTTTACTTTAATTTTTACTTTTTTATTTATTTTTGCATTGTGTCCCCATAAAGTCATAATAGACCTTTGGGGGCATCTGAACACTATTTTTTTTTGTGTGGGGGAGGCTTCTTTCCCCTGTAACTGGGGCTGATACCTTAGCCCCAGTTACAGGAGGAATGCAGCCTCCTGCCCATTACTGCTGGATCAGAGGGGAGCCGCATCATGGCCACTCCCATAACTATGTAGACAGAGCTCATTGACCACTGTGTACACAGCGATCAGGAAGGCAGGGATGGTAATAAACCATCCCTGCCTTCTCTAGAGGAGCTCTGGCTGTAGTAATAGCCGGTTCCCCACCTCTGCTTAAAACTGCAAGGATGTATGGGTACGTCCGTGCAGAACAATAGAGCCAATGGGTGGTCCGGAAGTGGTTAATTTAAGGCCCTCTTATTAGTTCCCACACTGGCCTTATTAATAATTGTTCCTCCTTATAATATATATATATATATATATATATATATATAAATATAAAGGGAGGATATTTATAAAGTGGAACTATTATTAATAAAGGGGGAATAATAGTTCCTCTAGCTTTATTAATAATAGATCCTCCTTATAAATAGCCCCCTTATTATAATAGTTCTCTCACTGGATTTATTTTTAATAGTTCCTTTTTTTTTTTAATAAATTGCCCATTTATATAATAGTTCCCCTAGCCTTATATATACACTACCGTTCAAAAGTTTGGGGTCACCCAGACAATTTTGTGTTTTCCATGAAAACTCACACTTTTATTTATCAAATGAGTTGCAAAATGAATAGAAAATATAATCAAGACATTGACAAGGTTAGAAATAATGATTTTTATTTGAAACAATAATTTTCTCCTTCAAACTTTGCTTTCGTCAAAAAATGCTCCATTTGCAGCAATTCCAGCATTGCAGACCTTTGGCATTCTAGCTGTTAATTTGCTGAGGTAATATGGAGAAATTTCACCCCATGCTTCCAGAAGCCCCTCCCACAAGTTGGATTGGCTTGATGGGCACTTTTTGCGTACCATACGGTCAAGCTGCTCCCACAAGAGCTCAATGGGGTTGAGATCTGGTGACTGCGCTGGCCACTCCTTTACAGATAGAATACCAGCTGCCTGCTTCTTCCCGAAATAGTTCTTGCATAATTTGGAGGTGTTCTTTGGGTCATTGTCCTGTTGTAGGATGAAATTGGCTCCAATCAAGCACTGTCCACAGGGTATGGCATGGCGTTGCAAAATGGAGTGATAGCCTTCCTTATTCAAAATCCCTTTTACCTTGTACAAATCTCCCACTTTACCAGCACCAAAGCAACCCCAGACCATCACATTACCTCCACCATGCTTGACAGATGGCGTCAGGCACTCTTCTAGCATCTTTTCAGTTGTTCTGCGTCTCACAAATGTTCTTCTGTGTGATGCAAACACCTCAAACTTCAATTCGTCTGTCCATAACATTTTTTTCCAATCTTCCTCTGTCCAATGTCTGTGTTCTTTTGCCCATATTAATCTTTTCCTTTTATTAGCCAGTCTCAGATATGGCTTTTTCTCAGCCACTCTGCCCTGAAGGCCAGCATCCCTGAGTCGCCTCTTTGTTTGTTTGTTTGTTTAAGTTGGAAGGGACCTCAAGGGCCATCGAGTCCAACCCCCTGCAAAAGCAGGAATTCCTAAAACATCCCAGCTATATACCTATCCAGTTTCCGCTTGAAGATTTCAATTGATGAAGAACTCACCACCTCCCGTGGCAGCCTATTCCACTCTCTCACTACCCTTACTGTTAGAAAGTTTTTCCTAATGTCTAATCTGAATCTCCTTCCCCTTAGTTTCATCCCATTACTTCTCGTGCTTCCTTCTGCTAATGAGAATAGGGTAGATCCCTCTGCACTGTGACAACCTTTCAGATATTTAAATACCGCTATTAAGTCTCCCCTTAGCCTTCTCTTCTGCAAACTAAGCAGTCCCAATTCTTTTAGCCTCTCCTCGTAGGACATGGTTTGTAGACCTTCCACCATTTTGGTTGCTCTTCTCTGGACCTGCTCCAATGAATCGATGTCTTTCTTAAACTGGGGCGCCCAGAACTGTACACAGTATTCCAGGTGGGGTCTGACCAGGGCAGAGTACAGCGGAATAATTACCTCTCTTGATCTAGCTACAATGCTCGTCTTGATACATCCTAGAATTTGGTTAGCCTTTTTAGCCACCGCACCGCACTGTTGACTCATGTTGAGTTTGCGATCTATTATTATGCCCAGATCCTTTTCCCCTGTACTCTCACTTAGTACTATTCCTCCCATACTATATATGCTTCTTGCATTTCTGTTACCCAGATGTAGAACTTTGCATTTGTCCCTGTTGAATACCATTTTGTTCACCTCAGCCCATTGTTCCAGTGTGTCTAAGTCCTTTTGGATGCACTCTCTCTCCTCTCTAGTGTTGGCCATTCCTCCTATCTTTGTATCATCTGCAAATTTTATTAGTTCCCCATTAGCCCCATCATCCAGATCATTTATAAAAATATTAAAAAGTACTGGGCCCAGGACAGAGCCCTGCGGCACCCCGCTTTTACTTTCTTCCAGTTTGATGTATAGCCATTTAGAATTACTCGTTGTGCCCGATCATTAAGCCAATTGTGAACCCACCTCACTGATATTTTATCAAAGCCATACTTGATGATTTTTTTCAATAAGAATGTTATGTGATACTTTATCAAAGGCCTTACTAAAGTCAAGATATACTATGTCCACTGCATTCCCCTGGTCCAACCATTCAGTGACTTTATTATAGAAGGAAATAAGATTAGTCTGGCAAGATTTATTAGGCATAAAGCCGTGCTGGCTTTGATTAATTAAAGCCTTCCCATCCAGGTACCTAATTAAATGTTCTTTAACGATTTGTTCAAAGATTTTTCCTACTATCGAGGTCAGACTTACCGGCCTATAATTTCCTGGGTCGTCCCTATTCCCCTTTTTGTAGATGGGGACCACATTTGCCCTTTTCCAATCTAGAGTGACCACTCCTGTCTCCCATGACTTATTAAAGATTATTGCTTCACTGTAGATGTTGACACTGGCGTTTTGCGGGTACTATTTAATGAAGCTGCCAGTTGAGGACCTGTGAGGCTTCGATTTCTCAAACTAGAGACTCTAATGTACTTGTCTTGTTGCTCAGTTGTGCAGCGGAGCCTCCCACTTCTCTTTCTACTCTGGTTAGAGCCTGTTTGTGCTGTCCTCTGAAGGGAGTAGTACACACCGTTGTAGGAAATCTTCAGTTTCTTGGCAATTTATCGCATGGAATAGCCTTCATTTCTAAGAACAAGAATAGACGGTCGAGTTTCACATGAAAGTTCTCTTTTTCTGAGAGGTTAATCGAACCAACAAATGTAATGCTCCAGATTCTCAACTAGCTTAAAGGAAGGTCAGTTTTATAGCTTCTCTAACCAGCAAAACTGTGTTCAGCTGTGCTAACATACTTGCACAAGGGTTTTCATGAGTTTTCTAAACATCCATTAGCCTTCTTACACAGTTAGCAAACACAATGTACCATTAGAACACTGGAGTGATAGTTGCTGGAAATGGCCTCTATACACCTATGTAGATATTGCATAAAAAACCAGACGTTTGCAGCTAGAATAGTCATTTACCACATTAGCAATGTATAGAGTGTATTTCTGATTCATTTAATGTTATCTTCATTGAAAAAAACTGCTTTTCTTTCAAAATGGGGAGCAACTTTTAATAATAAGGCTGGGGGAACTATTATTAATAAGGGGGGTTAATAGTTTCAATAGCATTATTAACAATAGATCATAAATACAGACATGGACAAAATTGTTGGTACCCCTCGTTTAATGAAAGAAAAACCCACAATGGTCACATAAATAACTTGAAATTGACAAAACTGGAATATGCCAAACTACATGTTGACAAGCCACAAAGCTTCTGGGAGAATGTCCTATGGACAGGTGAGACAAAAATCAAAATTTTTGGCAAGGCACATCAGCTCTATGTTCACAGACGGAAAAATGAAGCATATCTTGAAAAGAACACTGTCCCTACTGTGAAACATGGAGGAGGCTCTGTTATGTTCTGGGGCTGCTTTGCTGCATCTGGCACAGGGTGTCTTGAATCTATGCAGGGTACAATGAAATCTCAAGACTATCAAGGGATTCTAGAGAGAAATGTGCTGCCCAGTGTCAGAAAGCTTGGTCTAAGTCGCAGGTCATGGGTCTTGCAACAGGATAATGACCCAAAACACACAGCTAAAAACACCCAAGAATGGCTAAGAGGAAGTGACGTTCTATGAGCCCTGACCTAAATCCTATTGAGCATCTTTGGAAGGAGCTGAAGCATGCCATCTGGAAAAGGCACCCTTTAAACCCGAGACAACTGGAGCAGTTTGCTCATGAGTAGTGGGACAAAATACCTGTTGAGAGGTACAGAAGTGTCATTGACAGTTACAGGAATCGTTTGATTGCAGTGATTGCCTCAAAAGGTTGTGCAACAAAATATTAAGTTAAGGGTACCATCATTTCTGTCCAGGCCTGTTTCATGAGTTTTCTTTTTTTTTTAAATTCTGTTGAAGCATGGTTGAAAAGCAATGTCTGACTTTCATTTGTTCATTTTCATAGAATTTTTATATATTATTACTTTTGTCAGATTCAAGTTATTTCTGTGACCATTGTGGGTTTTTCTTTCATTAAACAAGGGGTAACAACAATTTTGTCCATGTGTGTATGTCCCCCCTTAGTAATTGCGCCCTTTTACTTTACAGAAAATAATATTTTACGGGGGGCAGAGCCTGACCGTTGATCCTGATGGCAGCTTGAGCCTGCAGCTCCGTCAGACTTTGGGCTAAAGGTGGCTCATCACACTTACATTCTGTCTGAACATGGGCAAAATCACTAGAGATTGGGATCCTGACACACCTGGCACACTCGGGGGGGGGGGGGGGGAACACCAGCAAAATAACATGCAGAAATACTTTCGGAAGAAGGCTACACACTCTCCTCTACACACAAGATGGCCATGGAAGACTTTAGCAATGGGGAAGCAGCTGAATATTCTGATATTGATAGCATCCCCAGCAGTGATCGTCCAGAAGTACCCACGAAGGTGATCACCAAATCCTTCTGGAGGAAATCCCTTTCACAGGCTGTAGCAATGGTACTATCTGAACTAGCTGATCTCAGAGCTGACTCCCAGGAGGTTGGCAAGTGGGTAGACAATCTGGAATCGTGCTACTCGGACATTGTCTCTCACTCTGATGTACTTGCACAGCAACTTCTAGAGCAACGTACCCATCTCAACAAAGCCCTCTCGCAGATGGAAGATCTGGAGAACAGAAACTGCAGACACAACCTGCGGATCAAGGGCCTACCTGAGTCCCATCAAATTGATGCCATCGGTGCCTTTGCTACAGCGCTCTTCTCTGATCTCTTGGGACAAAATAGGGTGGCTAAAATGAAGATAGAGAGGATACACAGAGCGGTTCATCCAAAACTGAGACAAGGAGATCCCCCCAGACATGTCATCTGTGGTCTACTTGCCCCGGCTGATACTACAGAGATCCTCAGAGCCGTGCATCAGAAGGACCAGGTTGTCTTCAATGGAGATGAGATTCGGCTTTTTCAGGACCTTGCACTGTCCACACTCCAGAAGCGCCGCCTGATTAGACTGCTGCTTGATGCCGTACGCCAACATGGCTATAACTATGCCTGGTTGTTCCCATTTGGATTATCGATCCTTAAGGATGGAAGACACATCGTCATCCACATGCCTGAATATCTAGCCTCCTCTTGGGATTTGCTTGGCATACCACCAGTGAATGTCCCATCCTGGCACCAACTTTCCGATGAGACCCCATCCCTCCCTCAGCTCCCTAAGCTGGATGTCAGTGGAAGTGCGCAGAAATTTAAGTCTCCCAAAATGAAGAAGACGGTAATGAAGCTGCGATTTCAGAGCGCGGTGTATGTGCCCGCTCCTATGCGGAACTGTCCGACCTTACAACTGCTTATTGGTTACTTAGTTTACTCATTCATATTGCACGTTTGACTTTTTCTACTCCCTCCATTTTGTTGGCCTTCCCCCCCTCACACTATGTGTGCACTATTCCCCCCTCTCACCCCTCCACTTTCTCTTCCTTTCTTCCCTTTCTTCCCCCCTGTTCCCGCTCTTCTTTATTTCTTTCCCCATCTTTCCTGATTCTCTTTTCTCCTCCCCTCAACATTTCCTTCTGGTCCCCCTCTCTCCACCCCTTTTTTTCTCTTACTCTCCCCGACCTCCAAATATTTTGCCCGTTCCGCATGCGCAGTCCAGCATAGCTGCTTGGAATGCTCGTGCCACCACTGCGAGACAAATATATCTCGGAACGCCCTCTGTAGAGGAACGTGGCTTACCTGCTCGAAGCACTGATGCGCATCTGTTCCACACAGCTGTCTTTGGCTCTAGCTGACCACTGGACTATGCAGCGGTTCATGTCCTCTTCTCTTCTTTATACCCCCCCCCCCGATTACATCTCTCCCCACTTATCTTCCCCACTTATCTTTCTAGTTCACTCTCTCCTTTTCCCTTCATTCTACCTCCTCTACCCTTACCCAGCTGTCCTGCCTTCATGCTGTCCCTTCCCACCCGTCTACGCTGGTTTCTCATGGACGCTTTCAACCGCCACTATTATGTATGTATTCTTGAACATTTTATATACACCAAGGTATACTTGTTTGTTTATATGCTTTTGCTGCGCAATGTTTGTTCCACATATCGTATTGTATTTTGCCATGTTTTTCATATGCCTTTTTACTCTGTGGGTTTTCCTACTCACCCCTTCTACCTCCCGGTCCAATGAGAACTATCACAGTGCTGTTCGTTCAGCACTTTCGGACTGTCATTCTATTTCCCATCTCCGACTCCCTCTCCTTTTCTCTGTCTTTTCCTTTTCCCCTTTCTTACCCTCCTAGATCAGCCTTCCTTTATATGTACATGTTCCCTGCTTGTTTTTTGGACTGCACAGACTCCCTCAGTCTCCACCTGTCTATGACATGTTCCCGATTAGTTCACTTCAAGCATTTATATGCCTCCCAACCTCTATACCTTGCACTCATCCCCATAATCCTCCTCCCCCCACCTCAGTCCCCCTGACACATACTCATTATGCAATATGCATATACAATACCTTCCTTTACCACTTTGACTCATCCCCACTCTGACTGAATTCACTAGGTTTGTTAACATGTCCACCTTTCACAATGTCGATATCTGCAGCCACGACTGGTTTCACATACTATTTTATGCTAATATCTATACCTCCTTCATAGTATAGTACAGCTGTGCCGGCCACGACTCCCCAGGTTCCACCTGTGCTACAGGGAACTAGTTAGCTCCTCCTACACTCCACAGTAGCTGTCTATACGTTCTCCTTCTCATTCCCCTCTCCACACCATGCAACTCCACTCATCTTCATTTTATGCTACATTTCTCCTTTTTGGATCCACATTAGATCCCACTCAGACATTCTCACAGTTATCTTCAGCTATACTGAAGAGCCACATCTATTGCCCTTACCGATCAGAACACCTCCGTTCCCACACTAAGTTTGTCCATAGACGGCTCCCACAATCCTCCTCAGTGGTCATCAGGCGCTTCCACTGAGCAACACTTCTCTCCCTCTTCATTGCTCTTGCTTTAGACACCCTTTCCACTCTCTCTCTCTCTCTTCTCCACTCCTCTTTCTCGCATCTCTTACCTCATCTTTCTAGCTTTCTACCTTTACTTCTATTAAACAGTACTAACCTTGACCGATGTTTTACTAAATTGCTGTCTCCTTTCTGACATGGCCAAAATTGTCATCACTATGTTCAATGTACATGGCTTCAACTCTCCGAATAAAAGATCCCAGATCTTCACAATTCTCCGTAAGCTCCATACGGACATAGCTTTCCTCCAAGAAACACATTTTAAAGGCTCCCGCGTTCCACACCTCCCACAGAAACCAAGCTTTCCACTGCACTAATCCGTCCTCTGCGGCCAAGGAAGTTTCCATACTATTTTGTCACACAGTTCCTTTTTTATGTCAGCAAAAATATGAGGACCCGGATGGCAGACCCTTCTTTTTCAAGGGTTCAGTGGCCAATCATAAATACACTTTCGCTAATCTCTATGCTCCCAATCTACGTCAAGTCAATTGGTTACTGGACACACTCTACAAGCTGTGCCTGTTTGCAGAAGGCCTCATCATCTTGGCCGGAGATATTAATCTAACCCTCAACCCACTACTTGACTCATCATCAGGCTTTTCTCAGATCGCCCAAAGAGCTTTGGGAAGGCTACAGCAAGAACTCAGCGATCTCCGTTTAGTGGATATTTGGAGACTCCACAACCAATCCACATGGGATTACTCCTTCTACTCCAACCCACGAAAATCCTACCATCTTGATTATATCTTCATGTCACACTCCCTGGCCCCTGCCTCTACTAGAACAAGAATTGAGACTATTAGTCTCTCTGATCACGCACCTGTCTGGACCACCCTCACCCTTATCCAACTTCCTGCCAGAGACTGGACTTGGTCTCTGAATGAAACTCTCCTGCACAGGAAGAAAGTCCTTGATACTGTCAGCTCTCATTTGGTGGACTACTTTGCCATAAACAACACCCCTGACGTACCGTCACCTACTGTATGGGAGCCCCATAAGGCCTATATATGAGGTACATTCATTTCTTTGGCATCAAAAATTAAAAAAGATTCACAGCGTGAAATAGATGACCTTCTCTCTAAAATAGCTTCTATTGAAAGAACGAGGAAAAGCAGCCAGAGTTGCTTCGGGAGGACCTGAAAAATTTCATCAAGGCCTGTGTGGCCAAGCATTACTTGCACTAATGACACCTGTTATATGACATGGCAATAAACTTATGTCTGCATTATTAAGAAAATCTAAATCAAATTGCTTTGTCACTTCTGTAAAGGACAAGAGTGGAAAACTGCTTCAATCCACAGAGGGGATCTCCAAGGCCTTCCTGTGTTATGGAGGTTTATATAGGTACAAGAAACGCTGACAAACTAGATTAGCTCAAAAATAGAGCTCACCTGTGTTATCTTACAGGGCACATGAGCCGGATCCAGATCCCCATAACAACGCGAGCGGCGTCCCGTGACACATAAAGGGGCGTCGTCGCGATGGAATGACAGAATCAGGCATTTGGCACATGCGCACAACAAAGGCAAATAGTGGTGGCCATCTTGGAATCAGGTCGACCCATATAAAAACTAAAATAATCTCAAATAATTACAAAACACCCCTTATAGGCTGTCATAACATGAGAAATGGGCATATAAGATACCGGAATTACAGAACATACATACACAAAACATATATGAGAAAAACAATACAAGACAAAAAAAGTGAATGTGCTCAAAAGAAATGTGAAAGTGCAGAAAAAAAAAACATATGTAATAAATACAAATATAACCAAACAAGACCACAATAACACACAAATTACCAACAAATAATACAAATAAATGCACAAGACAAACATATATTGTACATAAACACAATAACGAATAATACAAACACAATTCACAAAAAAAAATTATACTATAATGTTTTTTAATAAATGTGAATGAATATGAAAATAAAATTAATAAGACATTTTTGTAAATAAGTGCAATAAACAATTATATTGCAACAATAAAGTGTAATAAAGTGAATAAGTGAAAATATGAATTTTATGACAATAGATGACTAGTGATCAATTAATAAAGTATGTATTTACTGCAATGTATAAACCATGGTTGTATTGGAGAATTATTATTGGTTTTCTATATGTGAAAATAGTTTATGTATGTCAATTAACAAATTTAAGTGAATGAGCAAAAGAAAAAATCTAAATCAAATAAATGTTTGGTGTGACCATCCTTTGCCTTCAAAATAGCATCAATTCTTGTAAGTACACTTTCACATAGTTTCTGAAGGATCTTGACAGAGAGGTAGTGCCAAACATCTTGGGGAACTAATCATAGATCTTCTGTGGCAGTAGGCTTGCTCAAATCATTCATTGTCTTCATGTAATCCCAGAGACTCAATGATATTGAGATCAGGGCTCTGTGGTGGCCATATCATCACTTCCTTCAAATATTGAATTGATTTAGATTTCTTTTTTGGTAATTTCCTCTATTTTGCTAATTGAGAATAATAAACTATTAAAGGTGGTTCACATCTCCCTGTGTCAGCAGCTTCGCCTGCTCTCTTTTTCTCACTTCCTGCATTCTTCAGCAAGCTAGTGGGCGGGCTTTGACTGTTTGATGAACAGGACACTATGAAGTATCACAATAGATATAGACTTTGCCTTTACAATGATAGATTATTATGATTACTAGAAATCTAATATACAGTGCCTTGCGAAAGTATTCGGCCCCCTTGAACTTTTCAACCTTTTGCCACATTTCAGGCTTCAAACATAAAGATATAAAACTTAAATTTTTTTGGTGAAGAATCAACAACAAGTGGGAAACAATCATGAAGTGGAAAGAAATTTATTGGATATTTTAAACTTTTGTAAAAAATAAAAAACTGAAAAGTGGGGCGTGCCAAATTATTCGGCTCCCTTAAGTTAATACTTTGTAGCACCACCTTTTGCTGCGATTACAGCTGCAAGTCGCTTGAGGTATGTCTCTATCAGTTTTGCACATCGAAAGACTGAAATTCTTGCCCATTCTTCCTTGGAAAACAGCTGGAGCTCAGTGAGGTTGGATGGAGAGCGTTTGTGAACAGCAGTTTTCAGCTCTTTCCATAGATTCTCGATTGGATTCAGGTCTGGACTTTGACTTGGCCATTCTAACACCTGGATACGTTTATTTGTGAACCATTCCATTGTAGATTTTGCTTTATGTTTGGGATCATTGTCTTATTGGAAGATAAATCTCCGTCCCAGTCTCAGGTGTTTTGCAGACTCCAAAAGGTTTTCTTCCAGAATGGTCCTGTATTTGGCTCCATCCATCTTCCCATCAATTTTAACCGTCTTCCCTGTCCCTGCTGAAGAAAAGCAGGCCCAAACCATGATGCTGCTACCACCATGTTTGGGGATGGTGTGTTCAGGGTGATGAGCTGTGTTGCTTTTACGCCAAACATATCGTTTTTCATTGTGGCCAAAAAGTTCGATTTTGGTTTCATCTGACCAGAGCACCTTCTTCCACATTTTTGGTGTGTCTCCCAGGCGGCTTGTGGCAAACTTTAAACGAGACTTTTTATGGATATCTTTGAGAAATGGCTTTCTTCTTGCCACTCTTCCATAAAGGCCAGATTTGTGCAGTGTACGACTGATTGTTGTCCTATGGACAGACTCTCCCACCTCAGCTGTAGATCTCTGCAGTTCATCCAGAGTGATCATGGGCCTCTTGGCTGCATCTCTGATCAGCCTTCTCCTTGTTTGAGATGAAAGTTTAGAGGGACGGCCAGGTCTTGGTAGATTTGCAGTGGTCTGATACTCCTTCCATTTCAATATGATCGCTTGCACAGTGCTCCTTGGGATGTTTAAAGTTTGGGAAATTTTTTTGTATCCAAATCTGGCTTTAAACTTCTCCACAACAGTATCACGGACCTGCCTGGTGTGTTCCTTGGTCTTCATGATGTTTTTAAACAGAACCCTGAGACTATCACAGAGCAGGTGCATTTATACGGAGACTTGATTACACATACGTGGATTATATTTATCATCATCAGTCATTTAGGACAACATTGGATCATTCAGAGATCCTCACTGAACTTCTGGAGTGATTTTGGTGCACTAAAAGTAAAGGGGCCGAATAATATTGCACGCCCCACTTTTCAGTTTTTTATTTTTTACAAAAGTTTAAAATAACCAATAAATGTCGTTCCACTTCACAATTGTGTCCCACTTGTTGTTGATTCTTCACCAAAAAAATTAAAATTTTATATCTTTATGTTTGAAGCCTGAAATGTGGCAAAAGGTTGAAAAGTTCAAGGGGGCCGAATACTTTCGCAAGGCACTGTAAATTCAGATCAAATAATATACACAGTAAATGTATATTATATTACACAGGTAGAACACTTACCATGCTAATGTTATCTATAGAAGCATGGTAACTGTGTTATCTTTGTGTTTACATAGAGAATAACAGACACAGCTCCAGAAGTCTTTATCAGCAATCTTCAATTAAATGCACTGATTGTCCTAACCACAGAGCTGTAGTAACATTGAGAACACTCATCCCCCCAGAGAGCCGTGACTCACTCCATCTTGCTTAACAGATATAGGCCATGCTCCATGGAAACACTGTATAAACAATGGGAGGAATAATTTTACATAGCAGGCAAACAAAACAGCATTGCTAAAGCAATATATTTAGGAAAACTCTTGAATTTACATTAGCTAGCAGTATAGATAGGATCCTTGAGATGGAAATACCTCTTCAACACTTCTATTTTTTCAAAAGTGTTTTTGCTTTGTAGCATATTTCCAAACACACCTAAAATGTTTTCACAGTACTCCTAAAATACAGGAGACATAACTATTACAGGAGACTAGTGCTAGAAGTGGAGGACCGCAAAACTGCCATTGCCCTGTGAGCTCCAAGTTTTTTTTACACCCGCTGAAAAGAGGCCAAAATAAAGAAAGATTGAGTGATAAACTGTGGGCGCCACAATCTATTTGTTTCCTTCTGCTTCAAGGAATAATTATTACATCTCTTATACTGCTGGTTCCATGCTGCCCCCTTCCTCCTTGCCTCTATGCAGAGGAACTGGCTGCACAGGTGCTTTGTTCATACCTGATCGCACTGGGAGAGGCCACTATAAATTCACACATCCCCAGAACAAACATTAAAATCCATGGAAAACGTTCCTGTGTATTTTAAATCTTCCCTACCAAAACTCTATCAAGGAGTTAAATAATAGGCAATGATGTCAAGGAACTCACGGGTGCCTATACCAGGGATATTTCTAATATTGTGTGACATACTGTACAGTAGAGAGGCGATCTCCTAGTGAGTAGGGAAGGGAATGTAGCTCAACATAATATCTGCAATAGAAAGCATAGCAAAATAATTACTATTACACTACTGATGATTGTCCCCCCCATCCATGAATTTAGCTATTGGGGGTGTTACTTATTCCAGGCCTACACATCTGCACCATTAAAAGGAAGGCTGTGAGCTTTACAGTTGCAGATTGTAATAATCTTACAATAATAAACTATTATCCTCTCTTCTTTTACATTGAACACCAAGAAATTATGAACAGCACTAGACCAGTTAGTGACATTATACCTTCCAATTACTTAGATCACCAGGAAAGTTTTAATCAATAGGATTTTTGCCTCTAGTTTATGTTGTTGAAAACTTGGGTGTGTCTTATATTCCAACAAATACCGTAACTATAACCAGCCTGTCATTTGATTTACAAGTTATAAATAATTTGTTTAAAATTATATGTTATATCTTATATGAATGAATGGGCTACAGCTATAAGTCAGCTGATCTGATCCAGTAACCGACTATGCAGAAAACTACAGCATTTAACCTTTTACTTTAGTATGTTGGTGATGCTGTTCCCTGCACAACAAGCAGAAGAGAGTGCTGATGTGAAAGGCAAAAAATAAATAATTGTGGTGTTAAATACAAGTGCATCTCAATAAATTAGAATATCATCAAAAAGTTTTTTTTTTAAGTAATTCAACTGAAAAAGTGAAACACATATTATATTGAGTCATTACAAACAGAGTGAACTTTTTCAAGTGTTTATGTTAATGTTGATGATTATGGCTTAATGGCATGGAGGCAATCAGCCTGTGGCACTACAGAGGTGTTATGGAAGCCCAGGTTGCTTTGATAGCAGCCTTCAGCTCGTCTGCATTGTTGGGTCTGGTGTCTCATCTTCCTCTTGACAATACCCCATAGATTCTCTATGGGTTTAGGGTCAGGCGAGATGGCTGGCCAATCAAGCACAGTGATACTATGATTATTAAACTAGGTATTGGTACTTTTGGCAGTGTGGACAGGTACCAAATCCTGTTGGAAAATGAAAATTCCTTCTCCCAAAAGCTTGTCAGCAGAGGGAAGCAGGAAGTGCTCTAGAATTTCCTTGTAGACGGCTGAATTGGTCTTTGGTCTTAATAAAACACAGTGGACCTACACCAGCAGATGAGATGGCTCCCTAAACCATCACTCATTCTGGAAACTTCACACTAGACCTCAAGCAGCTTGGATTGTGGCCTCTCTGCTCTTCCTCCAGACTCTGGGACCTTGATTTCCAAATGAAATGCAAAATTTACTTTCACCTGAAAACAACACCTTTGACCACTGAGTCACAGTCCAGTTCTTTCTCTCCTTGGCCCAGGTAAAACGCTTCTGGCGTTGTCTATTGGTCATGAGTGGCTTGACACATGGAATGCGACACTTGTAACCCATGTCCTGGATATGTCTGTGTGTGGAGGCTCTTGAAGCACTGACTCCAGCAGCAGTCTACTCCATAAATAAACACTTGAAAAAGTTCACTCTTTGTAATGACTCAATATAATATATGTGTTTCACTTTTTCAATTGAATTACTAAAAAAAAAATTACTTTTTGATGATATTCTAATTTATTAAGATGCACTTGTAAGTGCTGTGGTTCCTTTATTCTCAAGATATGGGACTGGGCCTACCAACCGATGCACTAGCATGCTTCTGTGACAGCTCCGTCTCCTGCCACCTCAAAACCAGCGTACTATACCCGTTGTGAGCCCCATCACCCAGTCATCATGGTCCAGAAAAAGGCCAGGAGGATAGAGAGCTGCTTGGGACCATTTACCGACACAGTCTCGGGCCCCCTAGACACTTTTCTGCAGCCAGACACCCAGCCCAGCGCTGCACGTGCAGTTACGCTGGTGCCATTACAGGACAAGGCACCTGCGACAGCCTCTGCATGCATGTGCACTATTGGGGACAACCTCAATACTAATCCCCAGCCAGAGCCTGTTTACAGGAGCCTGCTGGCGAGTGTGGTTTGATTCCAAGTGTGTTTGATCTAAGTGTGACTAAAGATTAAGTGACTTTAGATTCAGTGACTTTACAAAAAAAAAAATCCCCATCAGGTAAGATGTGCTCCATGCTTACCAATGTGGTCCAGTGTACATCTTGCAGCATGTATTCTCTGCTTGAGAAGCCGCTTGAGAGGGCATACTGCTGTGCAAGATGTAAGCACGTTGCACATTTGGTTTGTTGCTCACAGAACAGGAAATCGCTGGGGTAAGTGAAGAGGGGGATGGTAGCATGGAGTTGCAGGAACATGAGGCAGCTAGCTGGGTGACAGTTAGAAAGCAGCGGTTAAAGGGAAGAGTGCCAGGGAGGTTAGCCCTGAACTGGCACACCCCAACAAGTTTGCTAAATTGGCAGATGAGGGGGATGTTAGTACAGGGGTAACACTGCTGCAGCAAGACACTTCCTCTGACCACCAGGGGAATGTCTGCTCCAGTAAAAAGGGGAATAGGAGTGCAGAGAAGACTAGACAGGTGCTGGTAGTGGGGGATTCAATTATTAGGGGAACAGACAGGGTAATCTGTCACAAAGACTGGGATCGTTGTACAATGTGTTGCCTTCCTGGCGCTCGAGTTTGACACATCGCGGATCAGGTTGATAGGTTACTGGGTGGGGCTGGTGTGGATCCAGTGGTCATGGTGCACGTTGGCACAAATGACAAAGCTAGTGATAGGTGGAAGTTCATTAAAAATGATTTCAGGGATCTAGGGAGCAAGCTGAAGGCAAGGACTTCCAAGGTAGTATTTTCAGAAATACTACCTGTACCGCGAGCCACACAGGAAAGGCAGCAGGAGATTAGGAAGGTAAACAAGTGTCTCAAGAGCTGGTGTAGGAAGGGGGGGTTTGGGTTCCTGGGGAACTGGGCCGACTTTTCTGTGGGCTGCAGGTTCTATAGTAGGGATGGGCTGCATCTCAATGGGGAGGGTGCAGCTGTGCTGGGGGAGAAGATGGCTATACGGTTGGAGGAGTGTTTAAACTAGGGACTGAGTGGGAGGGTAACAGATGTAGAGGGCAAGATAGTGTAGAAATGGAAAGAGGGCTAAATAATGTATCTGGGGGTGGAGCGGGGGGGTAGGGTTAGAACAGACAGTAGGCAGTGGAAGAGTAGGGATAATGATAAATCCTTGAAATGTATGTATACTAACGCCAGACGTCTCAGTAACAAGATGGAGGAACTAGAAGTGATAATGTTGGAAGAAAAATATTACATGGTGGGGATAAGTGAGACATGGCTGTACTCTAGCTATGACTGGGCTGTAAATATACAGGGGTACAGTATGTTTAGAAAGGAGCGTACCAATAGGAAAGGGGGAGGGGTTTGCTCATACGTAAAATCCTGCCTTAAGCCAGTTCTGCGTGAGGACATCTGGGAGGAAAATGATAGGGGTTTGTTATAAATCTCCAAATATAATGGAAGAAGCTGAAAATGTACTAACAAAACAAATAGATGAGGCTGCACAGCATAATAAAGTCATTATTATGGGGGATTTCAACTACCCAGATATCAACTGGGAGGCAGAAACCGGCAGGTCCAGCAAAGGGAACAGGTTTTTGTCACTAATAAAAGACAATTACCTATCACAACTAGTGCAGGACCCAACAAGAGGTGAGGCACTTTTAGACCTAATTTTAACAAATGAACCTGACACGTTGTCAAAAGTGGAGACTGGGGGTCATCTAGGTCATAAGTTTTCTTATACACATTAAAAAAATGTTCAGTAGAGGGGGAACAAAAACACTAAACTTCAGGAAGGGCAATTTTAACCAGCTGAGAGAGTTTAGCAGCATAAACTAGGACAATGTCCTCAAAGTTACCGGAACACAAACAAAATAGGACATTTTCAAAAGCCTTCTAAATAGGACCACTAAAAAACATATACCTTATGGGAATAAGCGGGCCAGAGATCATAGGAAACCAATATGGCTAACTAAAACAGTAAGGAGTGCAATGAGGGATAAAAAGGAAGCATTTAAAGTGCTAAAAAAAGAAAGTAGTGACACAGAATTAAAAAACTATAAGGAGAAAAATAAATCGTGTAAAAGACAAATAAAGGAGGCAAAGATCGAGGCTGAGAAAAAAATTGCCAAGGAAAGTAAAAATAATCCCAAATTATTCTTCAATTACATAAATAACAGGAGAATAAAAACTGACAATGTGGGCCCTTTCAAAAATAATCTGGGTGTAATGGTGGAGGAGGATGAGGAAAAAGCACATCTATTATTATTCCGTCTTCTCTATGGTGTTTACACAGGAAAATCCAATGGCCAGAACCATGATTAGCGATAATGTTAACTCTCAATTAAATGTCACCTGTTTAACCCAGGAGGAAGTGCGTCGCCGCCTTCAAAACTCTAAAATAGAGAAATCGCCAGGTCCAGATGGCATACACCCCCGAGTTCTGAGGGAATTATGCACAGTGATAGACAGACCCTTATATCTAATATTTAAGGATTCAGTAATGACTGGGTCTGTTCTACTTGATTGGCGCATAGCAAATGTGGTGCCAATTTTCAAAAAGGGGTCTAAAAGTGAGCCTGAAAACTATAGGCCAGTAAGTTTGACTTCTGTGGTGGGTAAGATATTTGAGGGCTTTCTAAGAGATGCTATCCTGGAGTACCTCAATGTAAATAATCTTATAACACCCAATCAGCATGGGTTTATGAGGAATCAGTCCTTTCAGACTAATCTGATCAGATTCTATGAAGAGGTCAGTTCAAGACTGGACATGGGTAATGCAGTGGACGTGGTGTATCTGGAATTTTCATACTGGCTTTTGATACTCTCACAGAGGGTTCTACACCATTCCCTATTACTTCATATCTCACAGAAAATAAATGGTTTCAAACGATAAAACTTAACTTTTAATATTTTAAAATAAAAATTGCACAAAGGACGTCCACTAATCTACTAAAAGACAGATCAATGTGGTCTGTGCCTGCCTATTCAAAGTTTATTCAGGATTTAAATGTTAGACAGTATTCACACTCTCCAACTTTCCACTGGACCTAGGGTGTAATAAGATACTTTCACCACCCTTAGACTAAGGTTATAGTATCACGGCTGCATCATACAACAGGTCAGTATTTTGTCAGTTGCTCTTAGTGCTAGGAAAACCCAAACACCTGGTCCCCACACACATAATTTGTAAAGCCTCACTGACTAGACTCCTGCACAGCCATGATGTACCTCCACAACCCTAGTCTGTAGTATGTACATATGCCAGTAATCTAGGTACAGGTCACAGTAACTTAATTTCCTGTCATTAAAATGTTATGAACATAAGGGAAACTATGATATTCTGACCCTTATACTCAATAAACCCTTATATTGCAGCCATTACTGATATCCCCTATGTTGACTCCAGGGATATACAGCTACCATTTCCATTAGTGACTCAAGTTCCACCAACTAATCTACAGGCTAATCAGACTGCCCCAGTCTCCTGTCAGTCCTTCATGCCCCCAAGTGGTATGGCTTGTGGTCAACTAACTCAAAAATAGAAAATAGAAAATAAACTTGCTCTACGCGTTTCCCCTGTGTTATCTATATCAGGTTCATCAGGAGCCAATGCTAATAAACTTATCAGTTGGTCTAAGCTGCTATAAATATTTATCAAAAATGCAGTTACAACTGCAATTCCTGGAGCACTGATGGTGTGCTCCAGTGTATAGAGTAGCCGACGCCACACTGAGCCTTGCCTGCTTTATAAAGGTCAGCCTATTCATTCGGTGCCACCCCCTTTCCTAATGCTGTCTGCAGTGAGCCAATAGAAATCACTAGCTCACTCCACCAATCACGCCTCCTAGGGGGTGTGTCCACCTCAGTCCTCTACTGTGTTCATGTGACTGCAATATAAGGGTTTATTGAGTATAAGGGTCAGAATATCATAGTTTCCCTTATGTTCATAACATTTTAATGACAGGAAATGAAGTTACTGTGACCTGTACCTAGATTACTGGCATATGTACTTACTACAGACTAGGGTTATGGAGGTACATCATGGCTGTGCAGGAGTCTAGTCAGTGAGGCTTTACAAATTATGTGTGTGGGGACCAGGTGTTTGGGTTTTCCTAGCACTAAGAGCAACTGACAAAATACTGACCTGTTGTATGATGCAGCCGTGATACTATAACCTTAGTCTAAGGGTGGTGAAAGTATCTTATTACACCCTAGGTCCAGTGGAAAGTTGGAGAGTGTGAATACTGTCTAACATTTAAATCCTTAATAAACTTTGAATAGGCAGGCACAGACCACATTGATCTGTCTTTTAGTAGATTAGTGGACGTCCTTTGTGCAATTTTTATTTTAAAATATTAAAAGTTAAGTTTTATCGTTTGAAACCATTTATTTTCTGTGAGATATGGCTTTTGATACTGTACCACATAAAAGGTTGGTATGCTAAATGAGAATGTTGGGACTGGGGGAAAACATGCATTTGGGTTCGCAACTGGCTCACTGATAGAGATAGGAGACAGAGGGTGCTTATTAAAGGTAAATATTCAGACTGGGTCACAGTCACCAGTGGGGTGCCACAGGTGTCAGTATTGGGTCCTCTCCTGTTTAATATCTTTACTAATGACCTGGTTTCAAAGCAGGGTGTCCATATTTGCAGATGATGCTAAACTTTGTAAGGTAATCAAAAATGAGGAGGATTATAGAATATTACAAGGGGATCTAAGGAAACTGGATGCATGGGCCGAGATTTGGGAAATGAAGTTTAATGTTGACAAATGTAAGGTTATGCATTTTGGTCGACAAAATAAAATGTATGATTATGTACTTAATAGCAAATTACTGGGTAAGACTGCCAATGAAAAAGACTTGGGGATTGTGGTGGACAGTAAGCTTACCTTTAGTGATCAGTGCCAGGCAGCTGCTGCCAAGGCAAATAAAATTATGGGATGCATCAAAAGAGGTATAGATTCTCATGACAAGAACATAGTTATGCCTCTATACAAATCACTGGTACGGCCACACTTAGATTATTGTGCACAATTTTGGGCCCCAGTATACAAGAAAGACATAATCGAACTAGAAAGAGTGCAAAGAAGGGCAACCAAAATTATTAGGGGAATGGGTGGATTGGAGTACAACAATAGATTAACAAACGTGGGGTTATTCAGTTTAGAGAAAAGACGTCTACAGTATGTGAGATCTAATAACAATGTACAAATACATGAAGGGACAGCACAAAGAACTTTCTAATTATCTTTTTATTCCTAGGCCAGTGACAGTGACAAGGGGACATCCTCTACGACTGGAGAAGAGAAAGTTTCACCAGCAACATAGAAGAGGATTATTTACAGTAAGAACAGTGAGGCTATGGAACTGCCCCTTTCAAGACTCTTCATTAGTTCTAGATCCCCAGGTCCGATATTCCCTCCTCACAGGAGTGATAGCAGGAAGTCAAATGACCCTTTGCAACATAAACATTCCAAACACTTTGCAAATCCCCTTTCTAGAGCAAATCTTGACTAAACTATCTCGCTTCCAGGTGACCACCCTGAATGTGGGAGGAGATTGCTAACCCCCCCGTGAGGTTACGGATCTCTGATGCTGCTCCACAACATGCCGTAAACTTATCCATAGACACTGTTTGTTTTATCTGTGGCTCATCACCAACCTGACGGCTAAACAATACAATCTTTTACTCCCATACCCATACCACCCACTGTCATATAGATCTTTTTGTTGGTAATTTATCGGGACTCCATCTTATGTCCTCCATTGAGTTTGGCCAAATATCTTGGTTTGACCACTCCTTGCTCCTCATAGATCTGCATTCGGACATTGGGAATACCAGGGTTTGTCACTGGAGGCTCAATGAGCGTCTCTTAAAACTCCCACTCTACTGTGACTCCCTGAAATTTCCTCCCTAGATTCATATTTCACTCAGAGTGTTAGATCAACCTCTTACTTTACCATGGTATGGGATGTGCACAAAGCGATGAAGCAAGGAAATTGTCTCTCTTTCTCTTCATGCCCCATGATTATTAAATTAAACTGTACTCCCTCCCCACTGTTCTCCCTCCCCACACTCCTTCCCCTAGACCCTACTGTCCAAGATAGGCAACTTGGTGACTGTTTAAACTCCTGCTTCCTCCTAACTCTCCCTTCTAATGCACTTACAATCCTCAATACCCCGATTACCATAGATGAACTCACTGGCACGTCCTCCCTAATGGTAAGTCCCTGGGTTCCAATGCATTTCCCTATATCTATTATAAGGTCTTCACTGACTCCCTTTCTAATCACATGCTTCCTCTTTTCAACTCTTTTCTGGCTGGTACACCTATTCCACACAATGCCCCTTCCTATATTACAGTCATTACAGTCATTCAAAACCTGGTAAGGACCCTAGTGATTGCGCTCACTGCCACCCTATTACTTTGCTTAACGCAGACCTGAAGATTTTTACAAAGCTTCTGGCCAACCGCTTGGGGTTGCTTCTCCTTGACCTGATTTATAAGGACCAGGTGGGATTTGAAGCCAATAGACAAGCCGGAGACAATACCAGACTCACAATAGACCTTATTGGGGTCTTACTTTGAACTGACTCTCTGGGTCTTCTCCTGAGCCTAGACACGGAGAAGGTGTTTGACTGGCTAAACTGGTCTTTTCTATTTGCTACTCTGAAGAGGTTTGGATTTTCAGGGCCCTTCTTTACCGCATTTTCTCCTCTCTACTCTTCCTCAACAACCACTGTACATCTCCCCCACACCTCTTCCCCCTCCTTCACTATTCTCAATGGTACATTACAGGGATACCCCCTATCCCCCCTCTTTGTTTGTGCTATGCGTAGAGCCCTTAGTTTCCTGCATTTGCTGAAACCCTGATATCCAGTGCATTATGGTTTGGGACAGGGATTTCAAAGTCTCTCTTTTTGCTGATAATATTTTGCTGACTCTACACAACCCACAAATTTATTTTCCAAATCTACATCTGGTCCTAGAGGAATATGGTCTATTATCAAGGTATAGGATCAACAAATCTAAAACAGAGGTCCTACCGGTTAACCTTCTTCCCTCTACCCTGAATACCCTGTGTCAAAATTTTCCCTATTCCTGGAAATCGGAGAGCCTCAAATATTTGGGGGTACATATCACTCCATCCTATTCCACACTATATGCACATAATTTCCCCTCATTTTTCCGAGAGATCTCCTCTCTTTTAACAAAATGGACTACCCTCCCCTTTCTTTATTTGGTAGGCTATAAGCGGTCAAAATGACTGTACTGTCGAAGTTCCTATACCTGTTGGAAACTCCCCCAGTCCCAATCCCGCGAGCGGAGCTGCAGTGGTTTCAGTCAACCCTATTGTCCTTTGTTTGGACAGGGAGGTACTACAGGATTCCGAAATTAGTGATGTTGATAGTGGTCTCCCTAGGGGGCCTGGAGGTCCTGGACGTGTATCCTTACTACTTGTGGGTTCACCTTCGGAGGATTCCTTGTTAGGCTTCTTTTCAAGCTTAAAAGTGAACCGAGATTGAAAACTGTGGCTGGCTCCAATCCACCCAAACATTTTTTTATGATCTGACTTGGCAGGTAGGGTGGCAACTCCTATGGTGGGACCAATGACTTATTTCACTATGCAGATGTTGTAGACCCCTTTGCTAGGACCCTACTGCTTTTCCAGACCTTAAAATCCAAATTTAACTTCCCAGCCCAACCTCATTACTTACACATTACATGCCTGGCACTCTTGCTCCACCCTCACCCGAGTTACTCCAAGCCTATAGGTTTTGAAGCCCTAAGTGAGCGAAAATCCTCCACCTGGGGCCTTATTAGTAATATCTATAGCCTACTCACTACCTATTCTCCAGAACAGTCCCCACAGCACTCTTATATGGACAAATGGCACACCTACTTGGTTTTGGAGCTCTCCTTCCCCCAGATTATCTGGTCTCAAGTGGCTAAATCCTCTCAATGTGCTACCTATAAAGAAGACCAATATACAATTCTAATCCACTGGTACTATACACTGAAGGATCTGTACCACAGGTATCCCACTGTATCAGACCACTGCAAGAGATGCAGCAGAGGGGAGGGGACCTTACATCACATTTTTTGGGACTGTCCACTCATCCGCCCCTTCAGAACTCAAACCAGAATCCTGAGTTTCAGCCATCTCTGTTGCCCTGGATGTTTTGACCTCTCTGCATAATCTTCTACCTCCGGGCCTCCCTAAGCCATCCACTAAACTGTTACTACAGTCATGGCCAAAAGTTTTGAGAATGATACAAATATTAATTTTTACAAAGTCTACTGCTTCAGTTTTTCTAATGGCAATTTGCATATACTCCAGAATGTTATAAAGAGTGATCAGCTTAACAGCAATTACTTGCAAAGTCAATATTTGCCTAGAAAATGAACTTTATCCCCCAAAACACATTTCAACATCATTGCAGCCCTGCCTTAAAAGGACCACCTAACATCGTTTCAGTGATTGCTCCATTAACACAGGTGTGGGTGTTGATGAGGACAGGGCTGGAGATCAATCTGTCATGATTAAGTAAGAATGACACCACTGGACACTTTAAAAGGAGGCTGGTGCTTGCCATCATTGTTTCTCTTCTGTTAACCATGGTTATCTCTAAAGAAACACGTGCAGTCATCATTGCACTGCACAAAAATGGCCTAACTGGGAAGAGTATTGCAGCTAGAAAGATTGCACCTCAGTCAACAATCTATCGCATCATCAAGAACTTCAAGGAGAGAGGTTCCATTGGTGCCAAAGGAATGGCAGCAGGCAGGTGTGAGTGCATCTGCACGCACTGTGAGGCGGAGACTCTTGGAGCAAGGCCTGGTCTCAAGGAGGGCAGCAAAGAAGCCACTTCTCTCCAGAAAAAACATCAGGGACAGACTGATATTCTGCAAAAGGTACAGGGAGTGGACTGCTGAGGACTGGGGTAAAGTCATTTTCTCTGATGAATCCCCTTTTCGATTGTTTGGAACATCTGGAAAACAGCTTATTCGGAGAAGAAGAGGTGAGCGCTACCACCAGTCTTGTCTCATGCCTGTTGGTATATACTATATACATATATATGCAACAGATAGACTTATTTGTTTGCAGGAGAAGTTTACATCTATCTGACAGTAGATGGCGATGTTATTAGTGTTATATGCTGAATAGAGTGTAATGGTATGCTATGTGAGACTTGCTGTACCTTGCTTTTTATCTCTCTATTGTAAAAGGTCCTTTTTACTTTCAAGTTTTGCTGTGTTAACGTTTTGATGCTGTTTACCTCATGTTCTAAGAAGTAAATGCTGATTATCCCATATAATCTACTCTCAAGCTTCTTCTGTGACACAACTATGCAACAGGTTATGGGCCCAGGCATAGAAGACAAAAAGACCCAGTGAATGCAAAAGGATTCTTCAGAACAATTCTCTCCAAACAAGTAAGACAAGTTAAAATGACCAGCAATTCAGAACTCAGACTTACAGTAGCTAAGCTGAACAATGAGAACTATCAGTTATGGAAGTTCAAAGTGGAGATGTTATTGTCTAAAGATGATTTATGGGATGTAATCACTACAGATAGACCCAATGATAATAATGAGACATGGGATAAGAAAAACAGACAAGCAAGAGCTACTATCAGCTTATTAGTGGAAGATGATCAGTTAATCCACATAAGGAATGAGAATACAGCAAAGGGAATGTGGGAAGCATTGAGAAAGTTACATGAAAGATCCAGCTTAAATCACAAATTGTTTCTGCTAAGGAAACTTTACAAGATGAGATTAAGTGCACAGGAAGACATGCAGGAGCACATAAACTCCATGATGGAAGTGAAAACACAGCTGAGATCAGTTGGTGAAGATATTAAAGAAAGTCATGTAGCAGCAATAGTATTGTGTAGTTTGCCGGATTCATACACTGCTTTGATAAATGCACTAGAAACAAGACCTGAAGCAGACATTACACTAGAGTTTGTAAAAACACGACTCATAGATGAATACCAGAGAAGGAAAGAACAAACAAATGATTCCACAGAAAAGGACAGTGTAAATGCTCTTAAAATTACAGATAAGAGGACCTATAAAACAGAAACAAGAGAATGTTTCAGATGCAAGAAAAAGGGACATTTAAAGAAAGACTGTACTATATGGAAAGCAGAACAGAAGTTATACCATAAAGAAAGTAAACAGAAGGTGAAAAGCACAATATCTAACCCACATGCAGATCACTGGAATGGTACATTTAAAGTAACCGATAAAAGGTTATCAATGAGTTGGTATATTGACTCAGGAGCAACAAGTCACATGACAAGTAATAAGAGCTTCTTTACTGAACTTGATCTAAATAAGAAGGAAGCTATTTACCTTGCAGATGGGAGCAAAATAACCGCAGAAGGTACTGGACAAGGAATGCTAATCTATTCTGATAAATTTGGGCATAATTCAAAGATACTAGTAAAGGATGTGTTATATGTTCCAGGACTAGATGGAGGACTATTATCTGTAAAACGTCTAACAGCTAAAGGACTTACTGTGAAATTCAAAGATGATGAATGTACAATCCTAGCAGGAGACAAGATAATAATAAATGTAAAAGCAGGTGAACAATTATATCATCTAGACACATTAAAGGAACAGATGAAGTTATGTACACATGATCACAAGAATTGTATTCACATGTGGCATAGACGCTTAGGACACAGACATCCTGAGAGTATCATGGCATTACAGAACAAAAATTTGACAAAAGATCTGTTGATATCTGATTGCTCAATTATTGTAAGATGTGAATGTTGTATAAAATCTAAAGCTACAAGAGTGTGTATACCTAAAGAGAGTGAAACAAAAGGCACAAAACCACTTGATTTGGTGCATACTGATGTATGTGGACCCATGAAAGTAACCACATCAGGAGGTAATAGATATATGGTGACTTTTATAGATGACTACTCAAGATACACAGTCACGTACTTAATAAAGAACAAAAGTGAAGTTTTCAGTAAATTAGAAGAATACGTGTCAAAGTCGTATAATAAGTTTCAGAGGAAGCCAATCATCATTAGAAGTGATAATGGAGGTGAATTCACAGGACACCAAATAGAGAACTATTTAAGACAGAATGGAATAGAGCATCACAAAACTGTTCCATACACTCCTGAACAAAATGGCGTAGCAGAAAGGAAAAACAGAACTCTGACTGAAATGATAAGATGCATGCTAACAGATTCCAAACTACCAGAGAAATACTGGGGTGAAGCAGCAATGACAGCTACTTATCTGCAAAATAGACTTTTTTCAAGAAAACTGGAAAAAACCCCATATGAACTGTGGCATGGTAAGAAACCAAGTGTGAATCATTTAAGAGTTTTTGGTTGCAAAGCTTTTGTTTTTGTTCCAGAAGAGAAACGCTCCAAACTTCAAAACAGAGCCATAGAAGGAATATTTGTTGGATATGTGCAACTGCAAAGGATACAGAATCCTAGATCCTAAAAAAGACAGAGTTACGGTGAGTAACAGTGTAACATTCATTGAAGATCTAAATGATAACATTATGACATCACTGGAAATGAGAAATGAGAGAGACAACAGTGATATAAGTGCAGGAACATCTGATGAAAAAGAAGTTGAAATTGATAAAGTTCAAAATACTGAAAGTGAAGAGATAGAACTACAGACAGACACAGAACCAAGACGTTCAATGAGAGAAAACAAAGGAAAACCACCTGTACGTCTTTCATACAAGGCAAGTACAAATAAAGTATATGAACCTACATCTTGGGAGGATATATCTCAACTCTCAGAAGAAGAGGCCAATAAGTGGATAAAGGGTACAGAAACAGAAATGAAATCCATGCATGATTCAAAGACATGGACACTGACAGAATTACCAAAAGGGAGAAAAGCTATAGGATGTAAATGGGTTTTTAAAGTTAAATACCAAACAGATGGCA
This sequence comes from Leptodactylus fallax, assembly GCA_947044405.1. Classification (NCBI taxonomy): domain Eukaryota; kingdom Metazoa; phylum Chordata; class Amphibia; order Anura; family Leptodactylidae; genus Leptodactylus; species Leptodactylus fallax. Next base: position 9,186,344 of record CAMRHE010000021.1, read on the forward strand.
CCGCTGAACAATACCGAGCAAGACTCGTAGCTAAAGGTTATTCTCAAAAATACGGAGAAGACTATGATGAAACATTTGCTCCGGTTGTCAAGCATACTACAATCAGAACTTTGCTTGCGGTTGCAGCTACTAAAGGAATGGAATTGAAACATCTGGATGTAAAGACAGCATTTCTGAATGGAGATTTAACAGAAGAAATTTACATGGAACAACCTCCAGGATTCAAAGATAAAGAGAAACCAAACATGGTTTGTAAGCTACAGAAAAGTATATACGGTTTAAAACAAGCCGCTAAAGCGTGGAATGATAAAATCACTGAAGTGCTCATAAATGAACATTTTCTAAGAAGCAAAGCGGATCCCTGTCTATACACAAAGAAACTAGATGACTGATGGATCTATGTACTGATATATGTTGATGATATTTTAGTTTGTTTTGAAAGAGAAAGGGATGAAGCTGAAATACGGAAAATTTTGGATCAACACTTTGAGATCAAAGATCTGGGAAATGTGAAGTTTCATTTCTTAGGGGATCATCAGGAACAAGGAATTCTGAATTTAGAATACTGCCCAACTGAAGATATGACAGCAGATATTTTCACAAAGGCGTTGAGTGCTGAAAGACACCAGAGACTGATGAAGAGATTATATTTAACTGAATAAGTTCTTACTGTTGAGAAAGGGTGTTGGTATATACTATATACATATATATGCAACAGATAGACTTATTTGTTTGCAGGAGAAGTTTACATCTATCTGACAGTAGATGGCGATGTTATTAGTGTTATATGCTGAATAGAGTGTAATGGTATGCTATGTGAGACTTGCTGTACCTTGCTTTTTATCTCTCTATTGTAAAAGGTCCTTTTTACTTTCAAGTTTTGCTGTGTTAACGTTTTGATGCTGTTTACCTCATGTTCTAAGAAGTAAATGCTGATTATCCCATAAAATCCACCCCCAACCCCCTCCTGTGACACAACAACCCAAAAACCCCAATTAAAAAGCACCCTAAGGCCATTCTGGGGGGGGGTGGCCCCCCCCCAAAAAAACCCCCCCCCCCCCCCTCTCCCCAAAAAAAAACCCCAAAAAAAAAAAAATAGCCCCACCCCCCCCCCGGGGGGGGGCAACTTCTCCCAACCGTCCAAGAGCAGTTTGGCGCTCAACAATGCCTTTTCCAGCATGATGGAGCACCTTGCCATAAAGCAAAGGTGATAACTAAATGGCTCAGGGAACAAAACATAGAGATTTTGGGTCCATGGCCTGGAAACTCCCCAGATCTTAATCCCATTGAGAACTTGTGGTCAATCATCAAGAGACGGGTGGACAAACAAAAACCAACAAATTCAGACAAAATTAAAGCATTGATTCTGCAAGAATGGACTGCTATCAGTCAGGATTTGGTCCAGAAGTTGATTGAGAGCATGCCAGGGAGAATTGCAGAGGTCCTGAAGAAGAAGGGTCAACACTGCAAATATTGACTTGCTGCATTAACTCATTCTAACTGTCAATATAAGCTTCTGTTACTCATAATATGAATGCAATTATATTTCTGTATGTGATAAAAACATCTGACAAACACACATAAAAACCAGGGGGCGGCAGAACAAGTGAAAAAAAAATATTTGGGTCTTTCCCAAAAATTTTGGCCCAGACTGTCCACACACACCCCCCCCCGATTTTTTTTTTTCCCCCCCCCGGGGGGGGCCCGCCCCCTTTTTTTTTTCCCCCCCCTGGGGGGGGGGGGGGGGGGGGGGGGGGGGGGGGGCCCTATTTTTGTGGGGGGAGGGGGGGGTGGGCCTTTTTCTTTGGGGGGGGGGCGTTGGGGGGGGTTTTTTAAAACGCCGGGGGGGGGGGGCCCTTGGCGGGTGGTTTTCCCCCCCCCCCCCCCCCCCCCCCCCCCCCCCCCCCCCCCCCCCCCCTGCAAACACACAAAAAACCAGGGGGCGCAGACGGGAAAAAAGGGCCCAACCGGGCCGCCCCCCCCCCCCCCCCCGCCCCCCCCCGGGCCCCGGCCCCCCCTCCTTCCCCCCCCGCCCGGGGGGGGGGGGGGGGGGGGGGGCCCGGGGGGGGGGCCCCCGGGCGGCCCGGGGGGGCCCCCCCCCCCGGCCCCCCCCCCCCCCCCCGCCCCCCCCCCCCCCCCCCCCCCCCCCCCCCCCCCCCCCCCCTCCCCTGTCCATGTCTTGTGTTTCTCTGATTTTTGTGCTTGTCTTTAGTTGGTTACTAGGTATCTTGAGTAATGCTTGTATTGCTTTGGACACCTTCTATTACCACCTAAGTATTTTTAATGTTATGTTTTGCTACTGTTGTTATGTTCTCTATTATTATTAGAAAATCTCAATAAATACACAATTATAAAACAAAAAGATATGGGACAGTACCCCCCATTCTGAATTTTTCTTACAGCTTCCCAGTACATTGTATGGAATATTAAATGGTACCATTATAAACTATAATTTGTCCTATAAAAAATAAGCCCTCATACAGTTCTGTGTACAGAAAAATAAAAAAAAAGTTACAGCTTTTGGAAGCTTTTTTTTTATCATGCATCATATATCATTTTTAAACAATATTTATATTTTTTTTTTTAAACATCAACAAATCCTATTTGGAAAAACCCACTGATCTTAAATGGACATCTAAAATGAACATCTGTTTAAGATTTAAATAATGTGCTGCCCCTAGCCTTCAGACTTAGAGATTAATTTGTTTGTTTCAAACAATCACAATGAAGGCATATAGCCTGAAAATATGTTCCTTTGGTAATACACATTGAGGATTTAGCATAAGCGTTACTATTAATTCCAATAGCTTGGCATAAATAAATTGTACTGTAGTGTGCTGATATATCGACGACAGCATGAGGGCAACACAGGATCATGTATATGCATGCATTTAAACACATACAAATTTCAATTTGCTTTCAGAGGAAATAATAATTGAATTTTGGATCACAGATATGAAATATAAAGATTTTAGTATGTCTTTTTTATATTAATAGTTACTACTAGAAAATATTATATACACCTTATAGTATATATGAAACAAATTTAACTCCGTAATTGGTTCCAAATGAGCCCATTGATAATGTATGTCCAGGCGGTCCACAATTAACCCATGTGATCCACCAAGGGCCAGGAATTGTAGAAGCTGCTGGGTCCTAGAGTACCTGAATCAATTTAGCAATTCTGGTTAGAATACTGCATTTCTCCTGTGAGTAATGGTAAAATGTCTCCCAAAGGTTTATTATGAGCTTATGGGGAAAAAATGTTAGGAAAAAAAAAAAAAAAAGACACAAAATAAAAATGAAAGTTAAATAAAAAAAAAAATAATGCTAATACCAATCCCACACAGGATCTATCTGCACCCTATGTGTAAGTTATATAAAAAAATTATCATAATGGAGAGGAAAAAATATTATTATCTAAGGCCCACATCGTGAAAACGCAGCGTTTTTGGATCTTGCCGAAAAAAAGAGCTGCAGAAAAGCTGCATTTTTTGACAAATGCAGCATGTTAACTTTGGCAAGATGTGAGTCTTTTCCCTACATATTTTACCCAGTGGCCCCTGCTGTTTTTTTTTTTTTTTTTAAATAATAGACCTTTTTACTTACCGATCCCCTCCCTTTACTGCCTCCGCTTCCCCTTCAACCCTCCAGGGGCCCCGTGTGTTCACTCCAAAATGGTGGCGGCCATGCACCGTTGAGAAAATTTTGCCTCAGTCAGTTTTGACTGAGGCAGTGGGGGCTTAAAGCCCACTATCTGAGCAGGCACTGATGGTGGGCAGTAATGCTGGGTCTCTACTGTATAATACATCAGAGAATCGGCAGCTATGGAGGCAGATGTTGGGAAGGGGTAAATAGAGAAAGAAAAAACACAGAGAAAAGAGCAAGAAAAGAGCATCAAAAACTCATTTTTGCTGTGTTTTTTTTCCACTGTGTTTTTTAGCTGTGTTTTGCAAATAAGCAAAAAAGTACTGCGGGAAAAAACGCGACGGAAGGATATCGCAGTTTTTCTCACATCGCTTTTCACAGAAAGTAAACCTCTGCAGACTTTCTACTTCAATTATACCTATAAGAAAACCACCGAAGTTTCCATAGGTATAATTGACATGCTGCAATTTCCAAAACTGACTGTTTTGGAAATTACAGCATGTCCGTAGCACATATTTTTTTTGCAAGGTGTGGATGTGATTCGCTAGAATCCCATCCACCTTGCAGGGACTGTAAAATGCCCCAATTTTTTCCATGGCGTTCCCGTCGCGGCCAAACCATTTACGCCGCGTAGTGCCCCAGCCTCAAAAAGTCTTTTAAAAGCACTTTTTGCTGTTAAAAAAGGGGCAACATTAAAAAACAAACAGGTTTCCCCTTCTTTTTTGTTGAAATTATCTCGGATATTAAAAAAAAAAAGCATGCAAAAATAAAATAACCTAAAAATAAAGACCTATGTGTCACTGAAAAAAAGACACAAAAATTATTTGAATAACATGAAAGAAAAAAGTGTTATAGTCCTCAAGACGCATAAGGAAAAATCAAAACTTATTTTTATGTGATATTGTAGTTGTATTATTCAGTGGCATGGTACGTAAACAGAAAATGTATTACTTGCCTTTTGATAAGCAATTTAGCAAGTGCTTTTATAATGTTATAAATGTTGAACAATAAAAAACACATATTTTGGCTAAAGCCCCACGTTGCGGAAACACAGATTTTTTTGTTGCAGATTTTGCTGCGGTTTTTTGAGCCAAAGCCAGGAGTGGATTGAGCAGAAGGTAGAAGTATAAGAGCTTCCTATATTTCCTCCTGTATATATTCTCCATTCCTTTTGTAGCCATTCTTGGCTTTGGCTCAAAAAAGCGCAACAAAATCTGCAACAAAAAAGCTGCATTTCCGCAATGTGGGGCCTCAGCCTTAAAGAAAATATTTTGGGGTTGTTTAAATGTACTGCTTCTTGATGTAGTATGTAATTGAGAGGATTTTTTGGTGCTTTCATGGCATTTTTTACTTCCCAGACGTTTTAGGTGTGGCATTTTTTGGCAGCTGTATTGCAAGAGATTTTTCTGTAGAGAAAAAAAAATGACAGAAGAAAATGCATACCATGTTTGATGAAAAAAACACCAACAAAAAATGCCTGTAAAATGCATGGATTTTATGTTTTTTTTTTTTAATGCTTAAAATAGTCTGAGAAAACCTTTCTGTGCAAAAAGCATTGCTGTCTCCATTTCATGAGAGCCACAGTTTTGTTATTTTTCATAGATGGAAGTCTCAGAGGATTTTTTAAGATGAACATTATATTTTTTATTAATACTACTTTGGGGAACATATAGTTTTTGATCACTTTTTACTACATTTTTTCAAGCGAAATGACAAAAAAAACAGCAATTTTTCCATTATTTTTATTTTCTACAGTATCACAATGCAGAATAATTGTTCAGCATGCAGGATAAATTGTAGACATTTTGATACTAGGTATGCATGTATTTTAAATTGCTTTGAGGCTGGGGCCCCACGTGGCGTAAACACCATGGAAAAAAACGCGGTGTTTTACAGTCACAGCAAAGGAGATGGGATTTTAGCGGATCCCATGCCCACTTTGCGGTAAAATACACGGTTGCGGTCTTGGAAATGGCAGCATGTCAATTATATCTATGGAAACGCCGGTAGTTTCCCTATAGATATAACTGAAGCATAAAGTCCGCAGAGGAAACCTCTGCGAACTTTCTGTGCAAAGTGCTGCGGAAAGAATTGTTATGCATTGCATAATATTTAGCATAAGGATGACAGTAAGCCTATTACACTCTGCTTTGATAGGATCTAATAGGTTAAGAAGAATAAAAAATATGAAAAGATTCTGTACTTGCTCAGATCCTGCATTTGATCCTGGACATTCAGAAAATTAGTATGCAATATTCTTTCCATGGGGGTAGTACAAGATTACTGATTGACAAGTCAATTTACATGATCCTCTCAATCTGGACATAAAACTAATTAATACAGTATATTTGTTTTTATGACTGTTATATAGCCTTAAGTGTCTCCTTGACTGCATACTTAAAAAGACACTATATTGTAGGGGTTAGCATGCTTCTGCACTCCAGCTGTTGTGACACTACAACTCTCAGAATCCACACTTTTTTGAAGCTTATTATAAATCCCATAAAAGTGAATGCAGAATGCTGTGAGTTTTAGTTTTACAACAGCTGGAGTGCTGAAGCCTTTAAGGCTAAGGCCCCACATGGCGTCCCGCAGCAAATAAACGCTGTGGGGAAAAACCACAGCGGCAGCGCAACGCGGTTCTTCCCACAGCGGTTTGCACAGAAAGTTTGCAGAGGTTTCCTCTGAGGATTTTCTGCTTCAATTATATCTATAGGAAAACCGCTGATGTAATTGACATGCTGCAATTTCCAAAACTGTGACGGTTTTGGAAATCGCTGCGTGTCCGCACCATGTATTTTACCGCAAAGTGGGCATGGGATTCGCTAGAATCCCATCCATTTTGCTGTGACTGGGTGGGTTCCTGGGTGGGGTCGGGCACCACGTGGCGTAAACTCTGTGGAAAAAATAGGGGCGTTTTACAGTCAGAGCAAAGTGGATGGGATTCTAGCGAATCCCATGTTCACTTTGTGTTAAAAACCGCGCTACGGACACGCGGCAATTTCCAAAACCAGCTTGTTTTTGGAAGTCGCAGCATGTCAATTATACCTACGGAAACACCGGCGGTTTCCCCATAGATATAATTGAAACAGAAAGTCCACAGAGGAAAACTCTACGAACTTTCTGTCTAAAGCGCTGCAGGATGAATTGCGATGCGTTCCCACTGCGCTTTTTCGCTGCGGGATGCCATATGGGGCCTTAGCCTTAGGCCCACATAAGTGATAAAAATCCCTGCAGCTTTCTTTATTGAGGTTTTGCTCTTGTCCTTCCCTTATTAAATCTATAGGGAAAGTGCTTGCAATGCCGCGGCTAAAATTAACATGCTGTGCTTTTTAAAAAGTAGCTACTCCGCAGCTCTATTTTTTTGCTGCAGTGTGTAGGTAGGATTAACCAAAATCTCATTCACTTTGCTGGTACTATAAAACACAGTGGGGTTTTTTTTTCGCTGTGTTTCTGCAGCAGTCCAAAACACCTTATAGTTTGACCCTTGAGTCATATTCCCTCTCATCCAGATAAATTTCCTACAGCTGCCATGCAAAATTAGAACTGTTATTTTCTTTGAACAGTCAGTGAAAGGAGCCTAGAGGTAAGTTCACACAGAGGAATTTGCCATAGATTTGGAGAGGATTCTGACCCCGAATCCGCAGCAGACTCCACCCCCGAATGCACAGCAGACTCCGCCCAGAGAAAAATACGCGTCTTTCTCAATCTTGCTGCAGATGCCGAAGCGGATTCAGTCGTGGATTCCACAGATCAAGACTCACTGCTGAATGGGCTCATTCATCTGCTCCTAATCAGTGGAGGAAAGTCGCAACTGAATTCTGAAGCCCTGCATCGGTATCCCAAGAATCCCACGGACAGAACTTACCCTGGGACTATAGCAAAGCATAGATTCCTCAAGTAAAAAAAAATAAATAAAAGATTAATTATTAAAGGATGGCAAAACATATAATTTTAATACATATATTTATAATAAGAGAATAACCAATACTGATGGTGCTTTAATATGACATTGTTATTGTTATGCTATAAATACTGTTTTATTTTTGTTTGTTTTTTTTATAAATTTGTAACATCTTTTATCTTTAACATATTTTAGAAGCAATTTAATAGCAAAGCAAGATCTACTTATTAATATTTTCTGCACATATCCTCAGGAATGGGAAAATCAATCTTATCTAAGTATAATAATTCTAAATATAGAGAGAAAACATAGATGTACAAGAAATAGAAAATAAAACAATGTACAATAAAACAATATACAATACTGGAAAAAGATAAACAATATATTATTAGTATTGAAGGTTAACTCACAGAAATAGTTTTACTCATATTAAATATACCTAAAAATACTTTTAATACAGTAATTCTTGCAATAGTATGTATTACATGAAGTTGCATGTAGTAAGTATAGTATATAATATGTTATATGCTATAGCATTCATTTGCAGTCTGTATTATACAGCAAAATATCATGAGTTAGTGATAATTATCTCTGATTTCAGCAGATTAACCCCTACATACCATGGTTAATATTGACTATGTCATCTAAACTGAATATAGAGGGGGTTACTTTCTAGATCCCCCACAATCACATGCTGCTGAGGATTTCTATGGTAACCTGATTTTACATGCTGAAGTCTGACATAGGCCACAGGCTGAAGGGGTTAACAATGATGTCAACATAAAGTAGGCTTAAAGGGGTATTCCCACGAAAATAACTATTTTTAAATTTGTAAATAATTAAATGTTAAACATTTTTGCAAATATAAGTAATTAAAAATCAGCCATGATTTCCTTATTGTGGCTGGGATATCTTCTGATACATGTAGTGTCCCTGCCTGATTACCCAGCTACAATGAGAAAATCATGGCTGGGTTCCTGACAAGTTCCAGACCATAGAAAATTTCTGCATTTGTGGTTGTATCCATTGGCAACCAATCAAGACAACAGACTCTCACCACAAAGAAAGTTAGAGAAAATCTAACTGGGTGGTAAGGAACGCCCTCTCTCTGTCCTCATCCATAGCCGAGTACTGTCAGAGGGGGCGTTCCTTACAGCCCAGTGATGATGCTGAGCTGTAAGGAATGCCCCGCAATACAAGTGTGCTGAATTCAGTGCGCTGTCAGCTTTCTAGTAGTATGTAAAACCGCATATACATGAGGACGTGAAAGGTCCTCTTTAAGTCTATAGTGCTGTCTACTTAAGAGTATATATGTTTAACATGAATGTTTAATTTTTCTTACTATTTTTTATATTTGCTATTTAATTGCTCTTTGTTTTAACAAATTTCAATTCAGTGACAGAGAATTCAAAGTATTTGTTCATGTATATTAATTTATTTTACTTTTGCAGTTACTGAATTAGTTTCAAGAGATATTGCATCAATAATTTATAAGTTTATTTTTACTGTATTTCTTTCAATTTACATAATTATATTGATGTATGCATGAACATAGACAGCACAAATAATACAAGACTGAAAAGTCAAAATGAAGGAAAATGTAACCACATTAACTGATATAGTAAAATACCTATAGCATGGTATTTCATGTTTGGTTATTTAAACCGAGTAGAAAATCTAAATTTGATGCATGGAAAAGCTTTTCTAGCAGAGAGCTTATTGGTTTGGAAGCATACCGGTGTTGATCAGTTCGTATCTGGTGGAAGATGCAAGTGGATCAACATTTACTGTATACAAGTAAACTGAAGTATTACATTATGCTAAGCTCACATGTACGGATGAGATCACACTTAATTGATGTCCAATTTGGTTAAGAACTCCAGTTCGTCTTGAAATCAATTCAACAAAAATCATGATATGTAGTGATTAGCGAAACTGGTCCGCACAGTTCAGGTCCATGCCAAACAGCGCTGAAGTTGTGGTTCGGGTTTGGCTCATCCTTAAAGCTGGTTGATTGACTGCTGAGCAGCCAATGAACCAACTTTAAGCCCACAGAAGTCACAGACATGCCCAGTATGGGCATGTCTGCGATTGGCCAGGTGGGACATGTGACCCCTCTGTATACAGTGGGGAAAAAAATTATTTAGATAGCCACCAATTGTGCAAGTTCTCCCACTTAAAAAGATGAGAGAGGCCTGTAATTGACATCATAGGTAGAACTCAACTATGAGAGACAAAATGAGAAAACAAATCCAGAAAATCACATTGTCTAATTTTTAAAGAATTTATTTGCAAATTATGGTGGAAAATAAGTATTTGGTCAATAACAAAAGTTCATCTCAATACTTTGTTATATATCCTTTGTTGGCAATGACAGAGGTCAAACGTTTTCTGTAAGTCTTCACAAGGTTGGCACACACTGTTGCTGGTATGTTGGCCCATTCCTCCATGCAGATCTCCTCTAGAGCAGTGATGTTTTGGGGCTATTGCTGGGCAACATGGACTTTCAACTCCCTCCAAAGGTTTTCTATGGGGTTGAGTTCTGGAGACTGGCTAGGCCACTCCAGAACCTTGAAATGCTTTTTACGAAGCCACTCCTTCATTGCCCTGGTGGTATGCTTGGGATCATTGTCATGCTGAAAGACCCAGCCACGTTTCATCTTCAATGCCCTTGCTGATGGAAGGAGGTTTGCACTCAAAATCTCACGATACATGGCCCCATTCATTCTTTCATGTACACGGATCAGTCGTCCTGGTCCCTTTGCAGAGAAACAGCCCCAAAGCATGATGTTTTCACCCCCATGCTTCACAGTAGGTATGGTGTTCTTTGGATGCAACTCAGCATTCACTCTCCTCCAAACACGACGAGTTGTGTTTCTACCAAACAGTTCTACTTTGGTTTCATCTGACCATATGATATTCTTCCAATACTCTTCTGGAACATCCAAATGCTCTCCAGCAAAGTTCAGACGGGCTCGGATATGTATTGGCTTAAGCAGGGGGACTCGTCTGGCACTGCAGGATCTGAGTCCCTGGTGGTGTAGTGTGTTACTGACGGAAGCCTTTGTTACGTTAGTCCCAGCTTTCTGCAGGTCATTCACTAGGTCCCCCATGTGGTTCTGGGATTTTTGCTCACCGTTCTTGTGATCATTTTGATCCCACAGAGTGATGCCACTGATAGAGGGAGAATATCAGTGGTCTTGTATGTCTTCTATTTTATAATTATTACTCCCACAGTTGATTTCTCCACACCAAGCTGCTTGCCTATTGCAGATTCAGTCTTCCCAGTCTGATGCAGGTCTACAATTTTGTTTCTGGTGTCCTTCCACAGCTCTTTGGTCTTCGCCATAGTGGAGTTTGGAGTGTGACTGTTTGAGGTTGTGGACAGGTGTCTTCTATACTGATAACAATTTTAAACAGGTGCCATTACTACAGGTAATGAGTGGAGGACAGAGGAGCCTCTTAAATAAGAAGTTACAGGTCTGTGAGAGCCATAAATCTTGCTTGTTTGTAGGTGACGAAATACTTATTTTCCACCATAATTTGCAAATAAATTCTTAAAAAATCAGACAGACAATGTGATTTTCTAGATATGTTTTCTCATTTTGTCTCTCATAGTTGAGGTCTACCTATAATGTCAATTACAGGCCTCTCTCATCTTTTTAAGTGGGAGAACTTGCAGGGTCACAGGTCCCGTCGCTATTGCAGCTAGTTAGACTAGGTAGCGAGAGGCCGCAGCTGGAGGTAAGGACAGTCAGGACCTTAGCTAAATTTAATAATTGTCTTTTTCAGGGCAGTGCACTTAGGTAGGGAGAGGAGCCGGATACTGTGAGGGACAGTTAGCCTATAAATAATAATTGCCCTTTCAGGGCAGTGACAGTAAACTATGTGTGTATACCGATACTGTCTCCTAGCGCAGTAAAATTAATAAAATTAACTGCATGTGTACCCATACTGCCTCCTAGCGCAGTAACAATAACTGCATTTGTATACGCATACTATCTTCTAGCGCAGTGCAGTGGCGTAACTAGAAATGGCTGGGCCCCAAGGCGAACATTTGACATGGGGGCCCTCCCCCGAACCGCTGCCCCCAATCCCCCCCCCCCGGACTTCCCCCTCCAACCCCCCCCCCCCCAAAAAAAACGCATTCCTGTGCACACTATTATGTGCCATAGTGGCTCCTGCACACAGTATTATGCCCCATAGTGGCCCCTGCACACAGTATCATGTCCCATAGTGGCCCCTGCACACAGTATCATGCCCCATAGTGGCCCCTGCACACAGTATCATGTCCCATAGTGGCCCCTGCACACAGTATCATGCCCCATAGTGGCCCCTGCACACAGTATCATGTCCCATAGTGGCCCCTGCACACAGTATCATGTCCCATAGTGGCCCCTGCACACAGTATAATGTCCCATAGTGGCCCCTGCACACAGTATCATGTCCCATAGTGGCCCCTGCACACATTATCATGTCCCATAGTGGCCCCTGCACACAGTATTATGTCCCATAGTGGCCCCTGCACACAGTATCATGCCCCATAGTGGCCCCTGCACAAAGTATCATTCCCCATAGTGGCCCCTGCACACAGTATTATATCCCATAGTGGCCCCTGTACACAGTATTATATCCCATAGTGGCCCCTGCACACACAATTATTCCCCATAGTGGCCCCTGCACTGAGTATTTTGCCCCATAGTGGCCCCTGCACACACTATTATATGTCCCATTGTGGACCACCCATGAACAATTATTATACTCTGGGGTCTTTTCAGACACCAGAGTATAATGATCGGAGACCCAGGGGAGGATAGAAACATAAAAAAACAACGTTGCTTACCTGTTCCTTGCTCCGGTCCATTCCCTGCTGCTTCGGCCGCCTTCAATGTTGGACCAGGCCGGCGTCACGTGATGCGGGCAAGGCGTCGCGACGCAAAATGACTTCGGAGATGTCACCAAACAGGCCCGAAGCCTGGAGAAGCGCAGGAGAGGTAAGTACATTGTTTTTTATGTTTCCTCACCTCCCCTGGGCCTCCGATTATTATACTTCGGGGTCTGAAAAGACCCCGGAGTATAATGATAGCAGAGATTGTGGTGTTCAGCCCGCGGCCTCACATACCGATCCCCGCTCCTGCTCACAGTCACCTCTGCAGAATCGGAAGCGCAAGCGGCCATGAGTGGGACCCCGGGGAACGGTAAGTATATAGGGCCCGTTACCTGCTGGGGTTACTCCAGCAGGTAACGGCCTATTAAAAAAAAAAAAAAAAAAAAAGCATCGGGGGCCCGCGGGGGCCCCATAATGTCCCGGGCCCTGTGGCAGCTGCTACCCCAGTAGTTATGCCCCTGGCGCAGTGAAAATAACTGTGTGTGTACCCATATTGTCTCCTAGCGCAGACTTTGACTCACATGGTGGATGAGTATCTGTCGACACATCTCCTGATACTGAGCGATGGGTTCTCCCCGTTCAATTTCTGAGTTGGTAAATTGGACATGTGGCCTGAGCTTACCTTCTATGCCTTGGAGGTGCTGGCCTGCCCTGCGGCAAGTTTCCTATCAGAACATATGTTCAGCACCGCAGGGGGTGTCATCACCGATAAGAGGATCTGCCTATCCACAGCCAACGTGGACATACTTACGTTCATAAAGATGAACCAGGCATGGATCCCACAGGACTTGGCTGTGCCAGTGCCTGAGTGAGTGGTTAAAGTGTTGGCTATCTCCTCCTCCGCGTCTTCCAATTACACCGCCACATCAACCTCCACCTCCTCCCCCTGGACCTCTACCACCTATTTCAAAATTATTATTTTATTTTATTTGTTTAAATTTTTTTTTATTTATTTATTTTATTTTTTTATTTTATGTTATTATTTTTTTAAGTATTTTCCCTACCCCATTTTTTTCAGGGCACTTGCCCTGTTATTACAACCATTTTCCAGCCCTCTACCCCTTACTATCCCCATTTTACAGCCATTTTTGGCTCTCCAAGTTCGGGTCCCCATTGATTTCAATGGAGTTTGGGTCAAGTTCAGGTACCTGAACCGAACTTTTGGGGAAAGTTCGGCTGAACTCGTCGAACTTGAACTTCGATAGGTTCTCTCAACAATAATGGTATGCTAACAAAAGCTTTGAAAGGCTCCACCACTAAGTGGTCACAAATAGGATAGTTAACATATAACGGTGTGATAACTTGTAATGAAAACATGAAATGTTTAGAAATGCAGCTTAACTTCTTATACTTATATCTGGACATATCCAGCCAAGAGGAAAATTAAGCGTTGACACATATGTATATGTTAACACACTAGACAAGAGAGTAGTGTTCACATATCTGTTCTATCCAACAATTTGTTTTGTTTTTGAAATCGTTCTGCAATATAATTTTTATGATTTATATATATATATATATATATATATATACACACTGTATATATATTAATATCACTCTTTTCACTGTTTATTCACTACCTTTAAAGATGATAAACTGACATACTATTGAAATGATGGTACTGTATATAATGACTAAATAATTCTTGGCCATATCATATTCCATTTTAAATTCTTGAAAAAGCCAGTTACATAAATGTTATTATCAGTCCCTGAGGCTATAATTTAACAGTAGCTCACATTTATTTTTTCCGTTCTTTCACATAACATTTGGTAAAAGTGACTGACAGATGGCTTTTTTTTTTTCAAAACAATCACAGTTGGCTTTCCGCTGAACGACCCAAAGGATATATGAAAACTCTGTGATAAAATTAAAATGATTTATCTAGTTAAAGCTTTAAGAATGCAAATGTCCATATTTTAAGCTAAGTTTCACATAAAAGTCTATCTATCTATCTATCTATCTATCTATCTATCTATCTCTCTATCTGACTATATATATTCTTTCATTCTATTTTTGTTGGGACAATTTTGTGGAGCCATGAGCATGTTTATAGTGTATATGTAATTATACAGAGGTATTCAAATAAGGGCATATTTATGCTGATTTTTTTTATTCACACCTGACCTGAATGATAGTACTAATGAACTGAGGCAAAATGCATAAGGGTCCTATAAAAAGTCAGATTATGTGCCAATAAGTATTCTACAGTAAATTCACAAATAAATGAATATTAAAAGGCTTATCCGGTTTCAGACCAATATTGAAAGACAAATGTTACTGTTTGTATAATGAAAAGTTATACAATTTCCCAATATACCTTCTGTATCAATTCCTCACAGCTTTCTAGATCTCTAATTGCTTGTATTAATTCTGTCTGCTTACCACCAGTACATAAGAATCAGTCCATGGTCATGTGAGATACAGTCCATGGTCATTTAATGTAATCACTCTAAACCGTCAGCAGCATAACCCCTTGTTTACACTGGGAGATATGCTGCCAAAAAAAACAAACTCTTTTATGCCAGCAGAAACAATGAGATCCAACCAACAAATATTTGCTCATTTGCCAGCTGATTCCTTAACTATTTACATGGGGCAATGATTGGGAGTGAGTGTTCAAAATTGCTATTGTTCACAGAATCATCTGTCTATGTAAAAAGCCCTCAAAGCTTTTCTGTTTCTTGTTCCTTTCCTCATTATATGTATTTTTAGTGTTTCAAAAATTTGTAGATACTGTACTAACCAATTACTGATGTTAAGTGTTGAACGTATGATAACATTTCCATGTTGTGTTTTGAGATACTGTATCATGTGTAATTAGTAAAATGACAAGTGCTACATCTGTATTTAATTTTGTAATGAAACACGTTAATTATACAAGCAAACAAACAGATAACACTCTGCAACATCAAGCACTAAACTGGATGTTGGAAAAAGGAGGCAAATATTTGTTCTTCCAACACCATCTAAACAATATAATCATGAAAATTAACACACATTAGATCTTTTTATATTAAATGTATGACTTATAATTTTAATGTGTTGTTTACAACATGTTAGAGTAGATAAGTTGGGTATAATGCTATAATTAGGGTTGACAGGACCTTTATTTTATTTTTTTAGAGGTTGATCCATGTGTTGTATTGAATCAATGTATTTTTATTGATATTTATTTTTAAAGCACTTATTTTACTACTATGAATCTCTCTCTTATATATACAGTACAGACCAAAAGTTTGGACACACCTTCTCATTCCAAGAGTTTTCTGTATTTTCATGACTATAAAAATTGTAGATTCACACTGAAGGCATCAAAACTATGAATTAACACATGTGGAATTATATACTTAACAAAAAAGTGTGAAACAACTGAAAATATGTCTTATATTCTAGGTTCTTCAAAGTAGCCACCTTTTGCTTTGATTGCTGCTTTGCACATTCTTGGCATTCTCTTGATGAGCTTCAAGAGGTAGTCACCTGAAATGGTTTTCACTTCACAGGTGTTCCCTGTCAGGTTTAATAAGTGGGATTTCTTGCCTTATAAATGGTGTTGGGACCATCAGTTGTGTTGTTCAGAAGTCAGGTGGATACACAGCTGATAGTCCTACTGAATGGAGTGTTAGAATTTGTATTATGGCAAGAAAAAAGCAGCTAAGTAAAGAAAAACGAGTGGTCATCATTACTTTAAGAAATGAAGGTCAGTCAGTCCGAAAAATTGGGAAAACTTTGAAAGTGTCCCCAAGTGCAGTGGCCAAAACCATCAAGCACTACAAAGAAACTGGCTCACATGAGGACTGCCCCAGGAAAGGAAGACCAAGAGTCACCTCTGCTGCGGAGGATAAGTTCAGAAATCGCAGGTTAGCAGCAGCTCAGATTAGAGACCAGGTCAATGCCACACAGAGTTCTAGCAGCAGACACATCTCTACAACAACTGTTAAGAGGAGACTGTGTGCAGCAGGCCTTCATGGTAAAATAGCTGCTAGGAAACCACTGCTAAGGACAGGCAACAAGCAGAAGAGACTTGTTTGGGCTAAAGAACACAAGGAATGGACATTAGACCTATGGAAATCTGTGCTTTGGTCTGATGAGTCCAAATTTGAGATCTTTGGTTCCAACCACCGTGTCTTTGTGCGACGCAGAAAAGGTGAACGAATGGACTCTACATGCCTGGTTCCCACCGTGAAGCATGGAGGAGGAGGTGTGATGGTGTGGGGGTGCTTTGCTGGTGACACTGTTGGGGATTTATTCAAAATTGAAGGAATACTGAACCAGCATGGTTACCACAGCATCTTGCAGCGGCATGCTATTCCATCCGGTTTGCATTTAGTTGGACCATCATTTATCTTTCAACAGGACAATGACCCCAAACACACCTCCAGACTGTGTAAGGGCTATTTGACCAAGAAGGAGAGTGATGGGGTGCTACGCCAGATGACCTGGCCTCCACAGTCACCAGACCTGAACCCAATCGAGATGGTTTGGGGTGAGCTGGACCGCAGAGTGAAGGCAAAAGGGCCAACAAGTTCTAAGCATCTCTGGGAACTCCTTCAAGACTGTTGGAAGACTATTTCAGGTGACTACCTCTTGAAGCTCATCAAGAGATTGCCAAGAGTGTGCAAAGCAGTAATCAAAGCAAAAGGTGGCTACTTTGAAGAACCTAGAATATAAGACATATTTTCAGTTGTTTCACACTTTTTTGTTAAGTATATAATTCCACATGTGTTAATTCATAGTTTTGATGCCTTCAGTGTGAATCTACAATTTTTATAGTCATGAAAATACAGAAAACTCTTGGAATGAGAAGGTGTGTCCAAACTTTTGGTCTGTACTGTATAAAAATTAGTTTCTGTCTGTCTGTCTATTCTTTATGCGCGACCAAATGACTGGACCAATCCTCACCAAATTTGACACACAGGTACATCAGGTGTTCGGGAAGATTTTAGACTAGGTGTCAGCTCTCTAGGATGTACCATTCCTGAGATACAGTATTCCGAAACAACCTGCATTAGCCAATACTAGCCTGCAAGTCTTTCACTCATATTCCAACTGCCATACACATGGTCACATGTCCCTTATCAGTCAATAGAAGCTCGCAGGCGCTTAGTCTCCACAGGCACAAAGCTTTACACCAAGTTTCCATAACAACCAAGCCATTTATAACCTATATTAGTCAATAGCAGGTTTTCAGGTCCTTAAATATTCAGTCATATCACGTGTATCAGCCAATATAAGTTCACATTTAATTTACCAGGTTTCCATAACAACACAGCCATAAATAGATTGTACCTATACTGGACTGCCATACTGGATGTCAGCATTCTTATAAATTGAAATGTTTTTAAACTACTCATGCCTCCTACAGCAAAACGCATGGCTGCTGCCTGAGCTAATGAAAACTCTCAACAGACCCAAGCCTGTCTCCAATCTGACAAGGTATGTCACAGACATTGTCAGCCACATACACACAGCTGCACTCCATGTTTCCATAACAACCCAGACATTTTTCTTCACTGCGGTAGGTCAGCTTTAAAGGGGCAGGGCGCTGTGGATGACACTGTTACACAAGGTCACATACACACAGCTTTACTCCAGGTTTTCCATAACAACTAATCTCAGGTTTTTCACTGATATCCAAACTGAGATATACATGATCATATGACGCTTATGGACCAATGGAAAATCACAGGTTCTTCAGTCTTGACATACACACAGCTTAACACCTGGTTTCCATAGCAACCAAGCTATTTATGACCTGTATGAGTCAATAACAGTTTGCAGGATCTTAAATATTCAGTCATATGACGTGTATCAGCCAATATAAGTTCACATTTCATTTACCAGGTTTCCATAGCAACACAGCCATAAATAGACTGTACCTATACTGGACTGCCATCCTGGATGTCAAGTGCAAAACTGGCCAATTCTTATGGGGCCACTACACAAACAAAAAATTAAATATACCTGTGCAAAGCCGGGTCCTTCTGCTATTTAAATATAAAAACTACTAGCTATATTAATGTTTGGGTCCTACTGTTTTTCTGTTTTGATTTTTTAGAGGAAACATAGAAAGCTATTCATCCATAATAGCATTGCTACAAGGGGAAGATTACTTGCTAATGGGGCACGACACACATGGCACATACAGCAGCACATGGAATTCCTATGACTCCATAGTAAAGAACTGCAGGAACTGTGTTCATGGTCATAAAGTTTCCTGCATATTGCTCAGTTTTGTACATTAATCATAATTTTGACATTTTAAACTTTACTTTGAAGCCTAGATTTAAAAAATATATATTTAAATCCTTATTAGATAAAATGTAGTTATCATTCTGCATTCAATTTGCATTTATTGTAAATTTAAATAGTGTAATATGAGAACACTTCAGAAAACCAACATAATACCTGATCTGTGCTTTTAAAGTTTTGTTTAAAATTAAAAAGCTTTGATACTCATACTGAAAAATATATGTGAACTTAGCTAATAAATGGAAATATCATTTAAAACATCCATTATTTTATGTTAGAATTGATTTGTTCTTTTTGCCATTTATAGCTTACCACAAAATTAATACACTTTACATATCTAAATTATATACTTTTATTAACAAGTTCCCTAAAACAAGTATGCTTATTTTTGCATACATAATAGATAGATGAATATTTCTATTACATTTGCAATTTGCTACCAAGGAAACGAGTTACAGTATCACATCTCAATGATGTTCTTTTATGGGAAAATTAAAACTAAAATAAATTATTTTTTTTCTAACACAGCAGATGTTCAGGATTTGTTCTTCTGAAAATTCATTTTAATAGGTTAACATATTTATCACATTATGTTATGTAATGTTATTTAGAATACAATGTATATTATAGACATATATCTTTTGGATCACCTAGTTTATAGAAATGTGATATAGAGGCTTCATTTTGATGAGGGATAATAAATTAGGAAAAGAAAAAATAGTAGAATCAGCACACCATGCAGTGTCACAAAAGGCATACAGACACCACCAAAGGGAGGAAACGCCAGATACATTATAAAGTATAGGCTGTAAGAGAGGGTGATATACAGATTGAACACCAGTGCAATGTGCAGTAGCATTCAGGTCTGTGGATGCCATATGGAAGGAAGGATTTTTTCCACATTCATCTATTTCATACTTGACAAAATGGCAAAATAAAAAGTAAATTAATCAATTATGTTTTATAATCCCTGTAATATTTAATAAGATTAAATTGTATAATGATGTTAAATGTGTTTTCTTAAAAAAAGGAAAGAAAAAGAAAAAAATACATATTACTGCATAATGAAAAGTACTAAACATAGTATACTTCTATTCTGGATTCTATTCTGGATAATTGAAGTTATTTAATATGCATTGCGACAGATTTACTTAAGATTTACCTAATTCAACTTTGGTATAAATGAGCTAAAATCTAATGCAAATTGACAAAATTTTGGTGCATTTTGGCAAATTTAGTTTTAGACCAAATTTTTCTGACTCACTTGATTGGCCTTATGGAAATAGTGTGGTTTCACCTGAGCCTGACTATAATATACTGAAATGCTGCAAATTGCATCAAAATTGTGGCCTAATGTAAACCAAGCAAAAGGTGGCTTAAACTTAGATTAGACACTATGATGATGCACAAGATTTATCATCCAACATAAGCCACATTGATAAATGTTGTCACACATTTGCAGATTATGCTAAATTTTGTAAAGTAGTCAACACAGTGGAGAATAATTTATTATTGCAATAAATGCAATAAAGCATCACCCAGCAAAATATAGTTGTACACACCAGGTGGAAGCAACCACTCATATTCAGCACACCACTGTCCTACTGAGTGAAGCGCTCAGCAGCTGAATGGGCCCCCTTAGGTGCAGTGGGCCCTGTCAAGTTTGTATCTTCTACAACCAAAAGAAAAGACTTTTTATCATCCTTTATTTAAAGTAAGAGCAATAAGTTTATGGAACTTGATGTTATGATGGCTGATTTATTGAACAAGTTCAAGGGGACCTGGATGCCTTTCGTAGAAAAAAAAAAAATATTGTTACAAGTTTTGTGTGCTAGACTTTTGGAGTTGAGCTTGGAGTCTAACATAGGGCAACTGAAATCTGCCTCGTAGTTGTTTTTTTCTTTGCTAGGATAAAAGGATGTCATGTAACAGTATGGTGATTTATACAGTGATTTTATCTAGTGGACAGAAGAATATTTACATGGAAGAAATGGAATTGCTTGTTGATATAAAAGGTCATGAGGTCAAAAGAATTTTCACCAGTGAATCTGTGAATCTACAACCTAGTGAAATGATACTAAAACCCTATTTCCCTTGATAAGGCATAGCTGTTGTATTTTGACAAAGAGGAGACTTTTGCCAACTCTAGCATAATTGTTTTCTATGGCTAAAATAAATTTCACTGATCTCAAATGAGCTTTTGGTTATGCATATCGCTAAGCTTTTAAGAAAAAAATGTATCTGTGATCACTATGAGTTATTTTTATATTTTTTATAGATTTCAGCATCTAATTAAGAAACTTGCTGTACAGTAATTCTAAACAGACTTATTTTATCTTTATTATTCTTATTTTTCTTTTTATGAATGTGTCATCCACATTTCTAAACTAATTAGTCACAGCAGTCGCCATGAAGAATTTTCACTTCCCTCATTCAACTTTGTATACATAAACAGTGATTACAGTTGTGGATACTTGAGAACCACTTGCATTTCTACATCTGCATCTAAAATAAGTCATTTTATTTTTATATAATTGATACAATTCTCTCATTTCTGTAGTTATCTCCTCAGATTCCTGTCAACCACAGGAAATAAATAGGGCCCAGGTTCACATTTACTAAGCATAGTTATCTATAGTGCCAAGCTCTCAGATTTATGATGCTTTAGGCAATTATTTATTATTTTATTTTTCTGACTTGAGTTTAATCAACCTTAGTGTGATTAGGGTAATCTGTGGGTCTCCTTGGTTTATGGGCCAGATGGAAGCTGCAAACTCAATACTGATGCCAGTGCTTATGGGCCCCCTAAGGCTCCTGGACCCCGGTGCGACTGCACCCTCTACACCCCCTCAAGTTATGCCCCTGTACACAATCATTACTGGATAGAAGGGCTCTTTGACATCAAGTGAATAACAAAATTCCCACTTGCTAGTGCTCAGCTATAATCTGTGGGAAACCACACCTGACATTAAGAGCCCATTCAGGAGCAGCACCAGACTGCTGCAGTAATACAGACAGACAAAAGACAGTTGACTTTTTAATTGCCAATAATCTAATTTAGTCTAAGTCTGTGTAACAATAGATCAGTCATGTTAGTAAAAAAATATTTTATTAAATCTGTTTTGCAACAGATCAGTTTATCTGAGTCTGTGACTGTCATCAGAGTGTTTTACAGTGTTAGTGAACAATCTTTTTTATAAGGGTTTTTTGGGCAAGAGTTTATTTTTTTTCATTAACTCATTAACTACATACATACACTAATCTGAATCAATCTCCATTTGTTAAGGGTTTTATTTTTTTGGGTTACCCAATATAAATACAAACTGCTGCCATTGTCACTGCAAAAAAAAAATATAACTGATGAAGTTCTAGTCTAATACTCACTGACCAGGTCGCCCTTTTAGTGTTTTTTTGTGCTTTGCTATTTTTGTTGAAATAGTTTTTTTATATATATAAAAAAAAAAAGACACATACACTCAATGTCAGAATTGTTGTCAGTCATTATTATAATTATGTATTATATATATGTATTATAATTATAAAAATGTGCAGTAAAATGACTTGAAAAACAGGGAGGGGAGCAGGGAAAAGGACGGGGAGGAGGAAACACTTGTGCAATTACTAACAATAAGAATATGGATGACAGCATCGACACTACTTCTGGTAATTGTGGCACTGCCAGTAGCTGCAAGATTGTTGTACGTTCTCAGAATGAAAATTAAGTTTTTGATTATTTAGAGTGCTCATCTCAGTAACAGTAGTATATTGTATCTCAGAGTGATGGGATCTTGAGTCAGGCTTCTGTGTTTTCCTCCTCCTCTAATGTTGTAATATGTAATTTACTGCAGGGCCTTTCTGGACTGTCAAACATGTCTCTTTCATCTTCTTCACTGACAGAGATCCCTACTAGTCATGTGGCATCTACCGAGAAAGGTATTTCTCCTGGTCAGAGCAATCTTCCTCCTCTTTTTGATGAGCTGTATGAGAACAGTCAGAATTGTGTGCAAACAGAGGAGGAAGACATGATGGTTGTTGGTGGTGGTTGAGGTCGTAGTGGCTGGGGGTGTGGTACTATTACTGGTAGTCAATCTGATAGGGGAACTAGGGGAAAATCTGGAGGTGGAAATTATTAGGGTATGCAGGAATCCCATGGCTATGATGAGTCAGAAAAAAGTGCAGAAGACGATGATATTGCTGATGACGATCTTTTGCAGATAGGATCTGGCAACTGGGTCAGGGTGACAAGGTGACATCAGAAGAAGAAGGTGGTGGCCAATGCGCAATGCCAATGCGCAGATCCAACATCCAAAAATCCTGCCCGAGGAAGATGTAGGGGAAGCTTACAGAGTGAGGGGGTAGCACAGGTGGTGGTAGTGTCATACACATTTCCGCTACTGCTGGTGTTAGCTGTAGAAACTACATGTTGTCATATCCTGTGTGAGAAACAGAAACTTAGCCGAACAGGAACAAATTTAGGATCAACATCTCTACATACTCACATGAAAAGGCATCACCAATTTATTTGGCAAAAATAGACTAGGCACTGGCATGGGAGGTGAGCAAGACCTTTATACTCCTTCTCCCCATGATCTTCCTTGTAGGCAGGCCACACCTACAGCTACTACAACTAGCATGTGGTCACCATTATCATCATCACCAACTGTTTTTCCTCCTCTTCCATGCTAACATCAGTCATCCATAAGAAAATGTGTGTCCAGGAAATGGCAAAATGTCCCAGTCATCTAGTGGTTCTGCAACTTAACTTACACCTAGTTACACTGCTGGCTGCTGCTGCGGTTGCTGCAATACCACTTAGTGGATTCCACTGTGTTTTGCCATCTGATGAAATGTGCTTAAAGGGGTTGTCCAGGATGAAATAAAAATTAACCCCTAAACTAAACCCCCTCCCCCCGCCTAACTTCTAACTTACTTGTATTCAAAAAATCTATAATTACCCATATGCCTGGGGTGATCATATGACTGCCCCAGGCACAATTTCTGATAATCTGGTGATGTTCTGTTTCGCCGTTTCCAAAACGGAACATCACCATTACTCCCCCTCCCCCAACACCATCATACTTATGTATCTTCTTTTCCGGGAATAGCTCCTCCCCTCTTCCTCTCTGCCAGCGCTTGAGCAGTCTGGAGGTGCCTGCAACACATGCGCAGTAGAGATGGCACTCCATCTTTACTGTGCATGCGTTATATGTACTTCTGGTCTGTGTACGTACTTGCAGAGAGGAAGAGAGGTGTTTTCAGCCTGCGTACAGTGAAAGAAAAGGAGGAGCCGTCTCCCAGAGGGGAAGACAGGCAAGTATGATGCAGTGGGGGGTGGTCCGTTAGTTTTAGTTAGTTTGGAAGGGCTAGTAGTGGGCAGGATAGCTAGGGAGACAGGGAGGGGGGTGTAGCAGAGTGAGAGAGTAGGGGGGCAGTGAGAGGGAGATAGTGTGGAAGGTACACAGGAAGCTACACAGCCGGAAGGTGAAGTGTTGTCATGCGGTTTTATAGTTAATGAGCCTGAATTAAAGGAGTCACACAACTGAGTAGCTGCTCAGTATCCTGCAGCAAGTATCCTGGGGGATTGCTCCTGGACAACTACTAGTGCACAGTGTTGCCAGTGACAATGGCACCAATATTGTTCCTGTGCTGCAGCTTGGTCGAATAACACATTGTCCCTGTATGGCACGTGCTGAATCTGGTGGTACACCATTTTATTAACATGTATAGTGGCTTAAAAGACAGACGTCTTTATTATAAATCATACACTCATTATACACTTATATAATGGGATGGAAGAGGAAGAACAGCTTCCACTTCTTAGTCGACATCATTGCCCTGGGTTGATGCAAGGGGAACTGGAGGAAATTGAGGATTTGGGTGTAGGTCATTATGGTGGAGGAACTAGGACTCCTAGCAGAGGGATGAGTACTGGATGGCAGTGGTCTTAGACCCTCGCCATAAAGTCAAAATTGGTTAATTCCTCCCTGCCTCCCAAAGGGAAGAAAAATTGGAATATTATCAGGATAGGCTATATACCCAGCTTACTACAGCATTTAGGGAGACCACTGCAAGTGCCCAGTCCACCTCATTCAGCCTGCACTCCACTTCCTCTGCCAGTGTTATAGCTGTAAATAGCAGCCAGTACAATATCTGGAGCATGATGAACCAGAAATGATTCACCTTGCATCGTCATCCAAACCCACAACAGGCTACTGATATTCACCGGCTGCACCAGCATGTACAGTTGCACCTATATTCCAGCAGATAACTGGAATTTATTTTTGGGTCAATTAGTCAGAGCAGTGGAAGGAGCTGGCCAAGATTGCCATGGGAGTTTTATCTTGTCCAGACTCAAGTGTAATGGCCAAGAGGGTGAAAGATGAAACTGTCTATTGCTTGCGTGGAAAAAAATTATTTTGCCAAAATGAATCAAACATGAATCTGTGAGGATTTTCTCACACCTCCGGTTGATGCCTCCAAATAGAGGTGCCACCGTCTTCCTGTATCATGTTTCATTTACTGTACTGCTGATGCTGCCTACTACTCCTAAACAGCTACCACCACTGTCATCACTCAGCCAGGCATGTCCTGCGGCCTGGTCCATTATATTAATCCATACTTTACTGCCTACCACTCATGTTGCCACAGCTACCACAACTGCCACCACTTAGTCTGTAGCCTGGTCCATCACATTCCAATATACCACACTGTTGGTGCCACAGTGTTGACATAAAAAACAAACAAAACCATTTTGATTTCACATCTGCTCCCATAAAGGGATAATTATTGTTGGCTTTTTTTTTTTTTTTTTTTTTTTGAAAAGTCAATTTTTCAACTTTTCAGCTAGGCACACAACCACAAATTTATCTTCCAAATAACAACAAGCCAGTAGCACTTACAAGTCATCAAAAGGGGCAAATTTTTCTATAAAACCATTGCTTTTTGCAATATAACCATCATGCAGGGGCGCATCTTCCATGAGGCAAACTGAGGTGATGGCCTCAGGCAGCTCTTCATGGAATAGAATTCTTTTTTTTAATCGGCTACTACTTATTGTATCATCTTTCAGCGTCAGCTACAGCATGCCCTGGAGGTTGCAGCTGAGGCCAGCCTGGACAGGAACATGGATGAGTAAATTACGATTACAATAATACAATAGATAGTGGCCTAGCGTATACTGTGGGAGGGCCATAATAATAGGGATCATATATTGGGGGGTTAAAAAAGGGGATCATATACTGTGTGTGTGTGGAGGGGTAAGGGGGTCATTTTCTGTGGGAGTCATAAGAAAGGGGGTTCACATACTGTGGAGGGACAAAAAATGAGGGTCATATATTGTGGGGTCAAATAAGGGGATTTTTTTGATCTTCCAATATGGGATGTGTCCTACAATTTTAATTAGGAAGACCCCATCATGCAACCAAAAATAGTTGGGTTGGATGGATATCTTTTTTTTTTTTTGGGTGGGGGGGGAAGCGTCATTCTATAGATTGCCTCAGGCAGCAGAGAGGCTAGATTCACCTCTGCCACCATGTGTGTCTAAAAAACTATAGGTAAGCACCTTTCCCCCCAAAAAAGGGTAATTTTTGGAGCGTTTTAAATGTTGAAATGTGTAAAAGTGAGCGGCAGTGTATGGTTAAAACTTATTCAATTCGAAACACGTGTATGGTTAAAACTTATTCAACTCGAAACAAATCTTGGTCCCGTTCCACCCAAACCCAAAACTAATCTTGAGAGGTTTGCCCATCTCTACCCCTTACCTGTCAAGTCCTTAATAAGTCTTGTAGAGTGAAGGACTTGGTGCCTATTTGCCGCTTACTGCATTTTTAGGACACCTCATGACCCCTAATGCATTTGCATTTGCTGCAAATCTTATTCAGACCTCGGGTTTAATGACCACAAATTACTGCATGATAGATCCCTACAATGTTTTAAAGGGTTATTCCAGTCCCTTTTTATTGACAACCTATCCTCAGGATAGGTTATTAATTAAAGATCAGTGAGGGTCTGACACACGGGACCACTACTGATCAGTTGTTTGAAGCGTCACAGTGCTCATGATAGCACAATGACCCCTTCTTTGTTTACATCACAAATTGCCTGATTTGTGGCGGCTGTTCTATGTCTCTCCTATTCACTTCTACGGGACAAAGCGGAATACATTCTATGACCGCTATAAATCAGTGTACAATTTAGGACTTTTTTTAAAATATAGCACAAGAGCATGTCTCGACAATTTGTTTGTCTAATGTGTACATGTGTATATATGTAATTTGTATGTCTC
This sequence comes from Leptodactylus fallax, assembly GCA_947044405.1. Classification (NCBI taxonomy): domain Eukaryota; kingdom Metazoa; phylum Chordata; class Amphibia; order Anura; family Leptodactylidae; genus Leptodactylus; species Leptodactylus fallax. Next base: position 9,213,320 of record CAMRHE010000021.1, read on the forward strand.
TTTAATGTAATGAATATATGTCTAAATTGTATAGATGTGCTTTTATGTACATACATGTATAATGGACCTATGTGTAATGTGTATATGCATGTATGATGCATATGCACATTATCTTGTAGATGTGTGTATATAAACGCATAAAGTGTATATGGGTGCATAATATGAATATACATGATCAATGTGTATATATGTGCCAAACGTGTTATACTAAATGTACATGCATGTGAAATGAGTATGTGTGCTGTGAGAAGGTGGCAGGCCAAGTGCTGGAGTCATGGTATTTCAGCACCTGGGTTCTGACATATGTCTGGTCCAGGGCGGGTTTTTGAGTAGGCCTCAGCCCAGGTGCAAGTCCTGGGCCTCATTACTGGTCCATATAGCCCTACAGAGTCTGCACAGAGCAGACCCTGGAAGAGAGTGGAGGAGCCTGGGTCTGTCTGGAGCTGAGAGTCTAGTGAGACCTGTGTCTAATTACTGCTTCGTTTTGTTTGTGTGGCTGGAGCAAGCCACACGTATAGTTCGGTTCATTTCTGTTTAGTTAGCGCTTGGACAAGCAGGATTTTATTTGTTTTTGCCTGAAGTTAAGGCTGTGTTTTATTTTGTACCTGACGTAAGGTTTATTTATTTTTGCTGTTTTTTAAATAAATCTGTTGCACCAGAGCTTTGTGTCCTTGTCTCTGACTGTTTGGGTCTGTACCTTTGCTGCTACCAAGCTACCTCCCCCACAGTGCACAATGTTTAAATGCATGTATAATGTTTGTGCATATTTTATACATGTTTGTGTATATGTGTGTACAGTGGATATGCATAATTTGTACACGTGTGTATGTGTTCCGTGCATAATATGTAACATACAGGTGCATCTCAATACATTAGAATATCTTTGAAACGTTTATTTATTATAGTGATTAAATTAAAAAAGTGACCTATATTTTCTAGATTCTTTACACGCAGAGTATTCTATTTCAAGTGTTTTATTTCTGTAAATGTTGATTATGGATTACAGCTAATGAAAACCCAAATCTAAGAAAATTAGAATATTGTAAACAAGTTCAGTATTGTAAATTGTAGTGTCACCTGCTAAGGTTTCCTAAGCCTTTAAATGGTCCCTCAGTCTGGTTCAGTAGGACACACAATCATGGAAGACTGCTGATTATGAATTGTATTACTGAATTACTAAAATGAATGAACGTTTCAAAAATATTCTAATATATTGGGATGCACTTGTATATTTGTATGTTTGAAGCATACATTCTCTGTCAAACAAGTGGAACAACTAGGTTGATAGCAATGTTGTATTTGTTACATATGGAACACCCAGTGGAGTTCAATGTATTCCAGAGATATGAACAAAACCTAATGTGTATAAGTGTGCATAATGTGAATATGCATTTTGTATGTCTGTATTTTATATATGTGTGTGTATATCTGGAAGGGGGTCTTAGATATACTGTACATCCTGCACTGTCACCCTCTGCTCTGACACTGTCAGTCCTTGTTGCCACAAATAGCTGAGTACAGTGCATATTTTTACAATATAGATGTAATTTACAAAAATACCTGAACTGATATTTTAATTTGTTCTTAAATATTTACTATGTAGTATTTTAAATATATAAAAATTCTGATATACAGATTTTTTAATTAATTGTGGTATAAAATAGAAAAGAAGGAGATTCCCTGGGTATTGATGAATCATTTCCCATTATTGCTTTTATCTTTAGAAGTAAATAACAAGCAGGTAACATAAGTTACAGTAGTTTAATCAAACTTCAACTATAAAACATCAGTTACATAATTGCCATCTGTACAAATATGGTAAATATTATGTAATATGTTTCTTAAGACATCAGACAAACACGTTAATCCTTTATATCTTTAGGAATTTATCTCTGTACACATTGCTGGATAATAGTAAAGTGCTCCTAAATGTGTCAAAGTTATAATACTAGTCTTTACATGCTTTATGTAAATGCTACAGGGTGTAATTTCCAAATAATATAAGCAGTATGTAAGTCATTACAAGTAGCATTTAAAAGATAACTAAGGTTCCAAAAATATTAAAGGATAGAGAATCATGTGTTACATTTTCAAACAGGTTATCGAATTTCAACACTAGTTCACAGTGGATCACTGCTGCTGTTTAAAATTTACATGTAGTAACACTGTAACCCTCCAGAGGAAAGCAAAAAAATCCATGGGGCTGATGCCAACTGCTTCATGTCAGGGATAAAAAAAAAACATCCCGACTCCATATCCAGCAATCAGTATAAAACCCTGGATCAACTTATCTTTATCAAAATCTAAAACCTTTAGCATGTAATATTTTTCCATTCAAAAAAGGCATCCAGGCTATTTTTGAACTTCTACAATATATTCACCATCATAACATTCCATGGCACTGCTTTTACAGTAAAGAATCTACATTTATGATGCTGGCAAAATATTCTTTCCTCTAGGTCAGGGGTCCCCAAAATTTTTACACAGGGGGCCAGTTCACTGTCCCTCAGACCGTTGGAGGGCCGGACTATAAGAAAAACTATGAAAATCCCTATGCACAGGGATTATAACACTTACATACACTATACTCCCCAAATACAGCACAGTGCACCTCTGAAATGTGCTTCTCTCTTCCCGCAAATAGGTCCAGCACTCTGCCCCCATATAAGTCCAGCTCTCTCCCCCATATAGGTCCAGCTCTTTCCCTCATATAGGTCCCATGCAGTTTCCCCCATATAGGTCCCATGCAGTCTCCCTCATATAGGGCCAGCTCTTTCCCCCATATAGGTCCCATGCCCCCCCATATAGGTCCCATGCCCTCCCCCATATAGGTCCCATGCAGTCTCCCCCATATAGGTCCCATGCAGTCTCCCCCATATAGGTCCCATGCAGTCTCCCCCATATAGGTCTCATGCAGTCTCCCTCATATAGGTCCCATGCAGTCTCCCCCATATAGGTCCCATGCAGTCTCCCTCATATAGGGCCAGCTCTTTCCCCCATATAGGTCCCATGCCCCCCCATATAGGTCCCATGCTCTCCCCCATATACGTCCCATGCAGTCTCCCCCATATAGGTCCCATGCAGTCTCCCCCATATAGGTCCCATGCAGTCTCCCCCATATGGGTCCCATGCAGTCTCCCTCATATAGGGCCAGCTCTTTCCCCCATATAGGTCCCATGCCCCCCCATATAGGTCCCATGCCCCCCATATAGGTCCCATGCCCCCCATATAGGCCCCATGCCCCCCCATATAGGTCCCATGCCCCCCCATATAGGTCCCATGCAGTCTCCCTCATATAGGTCCAGGTCTCTCCCCCCATATATGTCCAGCTCTCCCCCATATAGGTCCCATCAATCCCCCATATAGGTCCCATCAATCCCCCATATAGATCCAGCTCTCTGATCCCCCTCCATGCCCAGTAAAAAAAAAAGTGAAAATATACTTTACCTAGCACTGCAGCCGCTCCCGCGCTGTGGTCCCGGCTCCTCTGTCTTCGGCTGTAAGGCCTAGGTGAGCACGTCGTGCGTCATGACGTGATCATTAAAGGTCCGGACGACGAGCGCCGAGCGTCTACACAAGAACGAGACTTCCCGTGTAGCGCTCGGCGGGTTATTTCAATTGTAAGCGCCGCCTGTGCGCTCACAATTGAAATAACACAAGGAAATTGCGACGCGGGCTGGGTAAATGGCCTCCGGGGGCCGGATGCGGCCCGCGGGCCGTAGTTTGGGGACCCCTGCTCTAGGTGTAGAGGATATCCATCTGTCACTGTCATAGGACTAGGTGTAAAAAGATCATTAGAAAGACCGTGTACTGTAATTTCTTGCATTTATATATTATGATTAAATCTCCCCATAGCTGTCTTTTTTTCTAAACTGAATAATCCCAAATTTATTAATTTGTCTCTATACTTCAATCTACTCGCTCCCCAAATAATCTTGATCACCCTTCTCTGCACTCTCTCAAGTTCAGTTATGTCCTTCTTGTACACTGGGGCCCAAAATTGTTCACAATAGTCTATGTGTGGCCATACTAGTGATTTGTATAGAGGCATAACTATGTTCTTGTCATGAGCACCTATGCCTCTTTTAATGCATCCCATAATTTTATTTGCTTTGCCAGCAGCTGGCATTGGTCACTAAAGATAAGCTTACTATCAACCAAAATCCCCAAGTCTTTTTCATTGGCAGTCTTACCCTGTAATTTATTATTAAGTACATAATCATACTCGCATGCTGTGGTGCAGGAGGTGTGTTCAGTTTGATTCCTTGCTTAACCCCTTAACGACCTTGGACGTACTATTACGTCCTGGGCGCTAGGTACTTCACGCACCAGGACGTAATACTACGCCCGAGGTCGGCCGCCCGCTCACTATCTGAGCGGGCGGTATCGGAACCGGGTGTTAGCTGTATCTGACAGCTAACACCCTGCTCCATAACCCCCGGTCGGCCATAACTTCCGATCGGCGGTTTTAACCCCTTGGATGCCGCGGTCAAACATGACCGCGGCATCCAAGGGGTTCCGCCGTCTTGCCGACCCCCCCGGCACCCCCCCCGCGGCGAGATCGGGGGGGTGCCGATATCTATAATGTGCAGCCTGGGGTCTGACAAGTGACCCCAGGCTGCCTGGAGCCCCCAGTACCTGGTTGATCCTGCCGAGACATCAGGAAGTCAGCGCTGTGTTTCCATAGCGCTGACTTCCTGTATAGGCTGTAAGACACGAGTATGCTCGTGTCTTGCAGTCTATAGTGCTGAGCCAGCAATCAAAGCATTGCTGGCTCAGGTGTCCTAATGGGACACAAGAAAAAGTAAAAAAAAAGTGAAAAAAAAAAATAATAAAGTATGTGAAAAAAATTAATAAAAGAATAAAGCCCCAAAAATTCCCTTTTCCTATATAAAATGAATTATATAAAAAATAAACCTAAAAATTAATAAAAACAATACATATTTGGTATCGTTGCGTCCGTAACAACCTGTACAATAAAACTGAAACCATATTTAATGTACACGGTGAAAGTCGGGGAAAAAAAATGGAAAAAAAAGTAACGATTTTTCGCCATCTCACCTTACAAAATATGCCATAAAAAGTGATCAAAAAGTCATATGTACTCCAAAACAGTACCAATAAAAAGCACAGGTTGTACCGCAAAAAATAAGCCCTAAACCAACTCTCTAAACTGAAAAATAAAAATGCTACGCATCTTAGAAGATGGCGATGCAAACAAAATTAATTTATGTCCCCAAATGGGTTTTTGTTCTGCAAAATTGGTATTGCATAAAAAAACATTATAAATGAGGTATCGCCGTAATCGTACCGACCCGCAGAATAAAGATAACATGTTACTTATGCTCTACGCTGCATGGTGAAAAATTTAAAAGATAAAACGCAGTGCCAGAATTGATGGGGTTGTTTTTTAATCCACCAAGAAAGAGTTAATAAAATTTATTTAATAAGTTGTAAGCACCTAAAAATGATGTCATTAAAAAATACATCTCACCCTGAAAACAACAAGCCCTCATATGGCTACATCACCAGAGAAATAAAGAAAATATAACTCGTACAATGTGAAGACAAAAACCCCAAAAATCGCCAAATCATTACAGCATAACTGGCTGCGGCAGGAAGGGAATGTATAAGCTGTGCGAGCGTATATTAGGGTACACCCCAGATTTAGAGCTTACGAGGGATAATAAACCAGAAGTGACCCCCAGAGTGACCCCCCAATAATAGGAACTACTGGGGAAATAGTAGGGAATTTAGTGTACCCAATGTACTACGCACAGATTACATATTCACTCTTCACCATCCTCTGTGCAGTCACGTCTGGGATACTAATGCTCGCTACACCCCTTGATAAATTCTTTGAGGGGTGCAGTTTTCAAAATGGGGTCATTCCCTAGGGGATTCCACTTTACTGGTACTTTAGAGGCTCTGCAAACATGACATGGCATCCAGATCCCAAACATCTGAATCTGCGCTCCAAAAGCCACATAGCGCTCCTTCCCTTCTGTGCCCTACTGTGTGCCCAAACCGCAGTTTATACCCACATGTATGACACTGGTGTACCCAGGATAAGGTACTTAATGTGATATGTGGGTATAAACTCCTGTTTGGGCACAGCCGGGCACAGAAGGGAAAGAGCGCTATTTGGTTTTTGGACGCCATTGCACTTTTGCAGAGCTGAAATGCCAGTACAGTGGAATCCCCTGACATGTCACCCCATTTTGGAAACTGCACCCCTGAAGGAATTTATCCAGGGGTACAGTGAGCATTTTTAACCCCCAAGTGTTGCTATAATTTATTATCCGTAAATGAATAGGCAGCTGATGATGAAAGGTGAAAATGACAATTATTCCAGGAATACGACATTTCTGTGCGTAATATGTTGTGCCCGGCTTGTATCAGAGATGAACGCTCCAAAAGCTGTTGTGCCCGGGATCTCCACTCACCAGTTTTTGGAGTGTGTGTCTGTGCAGACATAAGCTGGGCACAACATATTGGGCACTGAAATGGCGTATCTATAGAAAAATTTCATTTTTAACTTTTCATTATCAGCTGCGCATTCATTTTTGGAAATTAAAAGAATGCAACACTTAAGGGTTAATAATGCTCGCTACCCCACTTGATAAATCCCTTGAAGGGTATAGTTTCCAAAATGGGGTGACATGTCTGCGGATTCCACTTTACTGACAATTCATGGGCTCTGCAAAAGTGGCATGGTGTCCAAAAAGCAAACTGTGCTCTAAAAACCAAAATAGCGCTCTTTCCCTTCTGTGCCCGGCTGTGCCCAAACAGCAGTTTATACCCACATATGGCATTGTTAAGTACGTTATCCTGGGTACACCAGTGTCATATGTGTGGGCATAAACTGTCATTTGGGCACACAGCAGGGCGCAAATGTGAAGGAGCGCTATGTGCTTTTGGAGCGCATATTTAGATTGTTGTTTTTTTGGACGCCATGTCACATTTGCAGAGACCCTAAAATTGCCCCTACAAAATGGGGTCACTTCTTGGAGAATTCCAATTTACTGGCACCTCCAGGGCTCTGCAAAAATATCATGGCGACCAGAAAGTCCCTCTAAATCTGTACTCCAAAAGCTAAAAAAAACCACAGTGCTCCTTCCCTTCTGAGCCCTGCTGCGTGCCCAAGCAGCAGTTTATACCCACATGTATAATTTTTTTGTCCCCGGGATATCCCACTTAATAGTTTTAGGAGTTCATGTCTCTGATGCCACAAAGTGGCCGCAACGTATTAGGCACTGAAATTGGATATTTCTTTAAAAACTTTAATTTTCACTTTGTACATTAATTTTTGGGAAGCATTTTTAGGCTCTAAATGATAATACCCCTTGATACATTCCTTGAGGGGTGTAGTTTCTAAAATGGGGTCACTTTTGAGAGGTTTCCATTATATTGGTACTTTAGGGGTTCTGCAAATGCGACATGGCATCCAAAAACTATTCTAGCAAAATCTGCCCTCCAAAAGCTAAATAGCGCTCTTTCCATTTTTAGCCCTGCCATTTACCCATGCAGCAGATTACAACCACATATGGGGCATTTCTGTGTTCAGGAGAAATTGTGTAACGAACTTTGGGGTGCTTTTTCTCCTTTGTCCTCTTTTGAAAATGAAAAATTTGGGGCTAAATTGACGGTTTATTGGAAAAAAAGTAATTTTTCATTTTAATGTCCCAATGTTAATAAAATCTGTGAAACAGCTGTGAGGTCAAAATGTTCACCATACCCCTAGATAAATTCTATAAGGGGTGTAGTTTCCAAAATGGTGTCACTTTTTGGGGGTTTGTATTATATTGGTACTTTAGGGGCTCTGCAAATGCGACATGGCATCCGAAAACTATTCCAGCAAAATCTGCCCTCCAAAAGCTAAATAGCGCTCTTTCCATTTTGAGCCCTGCCATTTACCCATGCAGCAGATTACAACCACATATGGGGCATTTCTGTGTTCAGGAGAAATTGTGTAACGAACTTTGGGGGTGCTTTTTCTCCTTTGTCCTCTTGTGAAAATGAAAAATTTGGGGCTAAATTGACGGTTTATTGGAAAAAAAGTAATTTTTCATTTTAATGTCCCAATGTTAATAAAATCTGTGAAACAGCTGTAGGGTCAAAATGCTCATTATGTCCCTTGATATGTTCTGTGAGGGGTGTAGTTTCCAAAATGGGGTCACTTTTAGGGGGTTTCCACTGTATTGGTACTTTGGGGGCTCTGCAAATGCGACATGGTACCTGAAAACTATTCCAGCAAAATCTGCTCTCCAAAAGCTAAATAGCGCTCTTTCCATTCTGAGCCCTGCCATGTACCCATACAGCAGATTACGACCACATATGGGGTATTGCTGTGTTTAGGAGCAATTATTTTGCAAACTGTGGGGTGCTTTTTCTCCTTTAACCCATTGTGAAAATGAAAACTTTGGGGATAAAGTGACATTTTAGTAATGTTTCATTTATACATCCCAGTGTTAGCAAAATCTGTGAAACTAATGTAAGGTCAAAATGCTCACTATACCCCTATATGAATTCTGTGAGGGGTGTAGTTTGCAAAATGGGGTCACTTTTTTGGGGTTTTCCTTTGTATTGGTACTCTAGGGGCTTTGCAAATGAGACATGGCACCTGAAAACTATTCCAGCAAAATCTGCTTTTCAGACGCCCAGTGTCGCTCCTTCCCTTCCGTGCGCTGCCATTCGCCCAAACATCAGTTTACACCCACTTGTGGGGAATTTCCGTGCTCGGGAGAAATTGCATAACAAACTGTGAGATGCATTTTTTCCTTTAACCCTTTGTGAATGTGTTAATTTTAGGGCTAAATTAAGGAATTAGTGGGAAAAAATTAAATGTCTAAATTTCACCTCCATATTGTTTTAATTCCAGTGAAATTCTTAAAGGGTTAACAAACTTCCCAAATGTTATTTTGAATTATTTGAGGGGTGCAGTTTTGAAAATGGGGTGATTTATGGGGGTTTCTAATATATAGGCCTTTATAATCCTCTTCAGAACTGAAGTGGTCCCTAAAAAATTAGTTTGGGAAATTTTCTTGTAAATCTGCAAAATCGCTGTTACACTTGTAAGCCTTCTAACATCCAAAATAAATTACAGGACGATTAAAAGATGATGCCGATATAAAGCAGAGATATGGTAGATAATATGTATTAATGTATTTGGGTGGTATGACTATCTATCTGAAAAGCAGAGCATTTCACATTTTGAAAATTGCGATTTTTTTCAAAATTTCCATCAAATTTCCTATTTTTCTATAAATAAATACAAAAATATTCATTAGTGTTTACCACTAACATGAAGTACAATGTGTCACGAAAAAACAATCTCAAAATCACTTGTGTAAGTTAAGACGTCTCAAAGTTATTGCCATATAAAGTGACACATGTCAGTTTTGAAAAACGAGGCCTGGTCCTTAACGCACTTTTGGGCTGGGTCCTTAAGGGGTTAAGGTTCTTGTTGCTCAGTCTGAACACTGTCCTAGTACTACTTCTCTGTAATTGAATTTCAGCCACACCCGTCTTCTGCACCTTGTTTCTTTCTGCTCCTTAAATAGTTCATCTTAACATTGCCTGTGTGATTGACAGCCTGTCTACCAATCAAGTCTGGGGCAGGTCCTGGACTTCCTATAAACACGTCATCAGCACACACATGGTCGCTGGCTATTGTGACTCTGTCCTGTGACCTAGTCCTTGCTAAACTGTTCCTTTGCCATTATATTGTATTACTCACCTCTGACCTTTGGCTTCCTTGTGACTACTCTTTTGGATTCCAATTTGGTACTGCTTTTTCTCTCTGGTTTTGACCCTTGGCTTGCAGACTCCTCTTCTGTGTTGTTAGTCTTGTCTTGTTCTGTGTTACACTTATTCAGAGAAGGGCTCGCCTCCAAGTTGTCGGCTTTCGCCTAGGACAGTCAGGCAATTAGGTAGGGATAGGGGCTGGGTTGAGTTTAGGGCTCGCTGTCTGTCATTCCCTTCTTTCCTTGTTTCTGCAGCAGCACTGGGGAATTGCTCAACTAGCAACTCCTTTACACATACATTTTACTTCTTCAACCAAAATGAATAACCTTACATTTGTCTAAATTACACTTCATTTGCCAAGTCTCTGTACATGCTTCCAGATTCCTTAGATCCCCCTGTGATATTCTACTATCCTTCACAGTTTTGATTACTTTACAGTTTAGTATCATCTGCAGATATGGAAACCCTGCTCTTTAAACACTCTGCCAGGTCTACCATTAATAAACATATTAAAAAGAAGAGGACCCAATACTGACCCCTGATTATTTACCATTAACAAGCACCCTCTGTTTCTTATTACTGAGCCAGTTGTGAGCCCAATTGAATATGCTTTCCCCCATTCCCATAATTCTCATTTTTTATACCAACCTTTTATGTGTTACAGTATTTAACCCTTTCACACAAAATTACATACATGTATGTGATTGGGTGTGAAGGGTTGTATGGAGAGAGCTCAGGAGCTGAGTTCTCTCCATGCACGGCGGGTGTCAGCTGTATGACACAGCCAACACCTGCCGCTAACAGCTGCAATCGGTGCCGACACCGATCACAGCTGTTAACACTTTAGATGCCATGGTCAAACGTGACCACGCATCTAAAGTGCGCAGCCACCACGGGCGCTGCCATCTTTCACCGATCGCCGCCCTCCTGAACATCATCGGAGGACAGTGATCGGTTGATATGACAGCCGGGAGCCTATTGAAGGCTCCCAGGCTTGTCATTACATTAGATCTATTACCCCCCTAGGGTTCAAGGTCCCTAAGGGGTCTGATCATGAAAGTAAAAGAAAAAAAAAGTTTTTTAAAGTATAAAAAAAACACAAAAATATAAAAGTTTAAATCACCCCCCTTTCCCTAGATCACATATAAAAATAAATAAACAAAAGTAAACATAAACACTTTAGGTGTCCCCACACTCCAAAATGTCCGAACTATTAAAATATTAAAATATTTCTCCCATACGGTAAATGGTGTAACAGGGAAAAAAAATCAAAATGGCCAAATGGCAGTTTTTTCTACTTTTTGCCTCCTATAAAAAGTGATCAAACCATCAGACCTTCCCCAAAATGATATCACTAAAAATGCCATCTTGTCCCGCATAAAAAGACACTTTACCCAGTTCCATACACATAAATATAAAAAAGTTACAGGCGTCACAATATGGCGACACAAATTTTTTTTTTTGTATTTTGCAAAGTTTTTAATTTTTTAAAAGGTAAAACATTACAAATACTATATAAATTTGGTATCACTGCGATTGGACTGACCAGTAGAATACAGATAACTGGTCATTTTTACCATATAGTGAATGCCGTAAAAATTAAACCCATAAGAAATTGTCGTAAATGCATTATTTTCCAATTCCATCTCATTTTGAATTTTTTTCCCGCCTCCCGTACATTGTACAGGATATTGAAGGGTGCCATTACAAAGTACAGTTTGTCCCGCAAACAATAAGCCATTATATGACTCTATGTGAACTGAAAAAGAATAGGTTATGGCTCTTGGAATGGGGAGAGGGAAAAATGGAAATGCAAAAACGAAAATTGGCTGTGGTATGAAGGGATTAAAGCCTTTGTAAAGTCCAGATATACATCCACCACCTTACCCATGTAAAGTCTAGAACTGACCTCTTCATAGAAGCTGATCCAATTAGCCTGTTAGGACTAATTCCTCATAAACCCATGCTGATTGGGCATTATAAAGTTATTTTCATTGTATTATAAAGTTATATTCCAGGATAGCAACTCTTAGAAAACCTTCAAGTATTTTACCCACCATTGAGGTTAGATTTACCAACCTATAGTTTCAGGGAACACTTTTTGACCCCTATTGGCACAACATTTTCTAAGCACCAGTCTTATGGGAAATAGTCTGTTTATATACAGTCCTTAAATATTAGATATAAGGGTCTGTCTATGACTGTGTTCCTTCAGAACCCAGCAGGTAAATACCATCAGTGCCCGGTGATTTGTCTATTCTACTGTTTTGAAGATGCCTCTGGACTTCCTCCTGGTTTAAGCAGATGACATTTAATGGATAATTTACATTAATCTCTAGTCTTGTCACTCAGTATAGCATTTTCCTGTGTAAATACAGTAGAGAAGAAGACATTTAATAGATTTGCCTTTTCCTCGTGCACCTCCACCATTACTCTGAGGTTATTTTTGAGGACTCACAGTCTCAGTTTTAAGTTTCTTGTTATCCATGTAATATTTTGTGGTTGCTTTTTATTTTACTGACAATAAAACTCTGTCTCAATTGTTGCTGCCTTTATCTCTATTTTACACATCTTGATTTTATCCTTATAATTGTGTATTGGTTCATTACTTCTCTCATATTTTAATAGTTTATAAGCTTAGTTTTTTTAATTTATTGTGCCCTTCACAGTTTTAGTGGCTTTATTATGTTCCTAACACGTTACTTCCCATATGGGATATGGGAATGCTTTTAAAAATGTCCCGTTTAGCCTGTATACTTTGATTTTTAAGGATATTGTCCTAGTTCATGGCCCTAAGGTCATCCCTTAGTTAATGAAAATTGGCTTTTCTGAAGTTAAGTGTTGTACAAAACACTTTAATAAGTTGTTAAACAACTTATTAAGGGATGCTTGAAAATGTATTATGTTGTAGCCACTATTACCCACTTTTGATATTCCTATAGGTCTCTTGCTTAAAATTCGGTGTAGAAGTTCCCCTCTTGTGTTGGGATCTGTGCTAGCTGAGAAATATAATTATCTTTAATTATGACCAAAGTCCTTCTTGTTGGACCTACAGGTTCAGCTGATTCCTCTATATAGTCCATTAGTAACTATCCCGCTTCTTCACTTGGAGACTGATAACAAACCCCTTTTAGTATTTTATTTTTATTTTTTTCCTCTCCTTATTTCCACCCATAGGGACTCTACATGTTGATTTTCCTCACAAATGGTGTCTCGCAGTTTGGGCTTTAGTCAGGATTTCATATACAGGTATAAACAAACCCTTCCCCTCTCTTATTTATCCAGTCTTTTCTGAATAGTTTTTACCCCTATATATTTACAACTCAGTCATAGTTTTTATCCAGCCATCCAGCTGTCATCCATGTGTTACTTATCCCCATTATGTCATATTACTTTTCCAAAATTATTTCCTCAATATATACATGTTGAGGCTCCTGGTATTAGTATAAATGTGTTAAATTGTTTTACTTTTTTGCATTTTCTTATTAACTGTTCTAACAAACTCCCTTCTCTCCAAACCCGGTTTTCTTACTTATCTCCTTCACTATCTACACTATCTTTCACTTATATACCATTTATGCCCTCCCCCAATCCCTAATTTAAACATCCATCCAACCTTCTAGCCATCTTCTCCTCCAGAACAGCTGTATCCTCCCCAATGAGATGTATCCCATCCCTACTGAAGACTCTGTAGCTAACACAGAAATTGGCCCAGTTCTCCTAGAACTCAAATCCCTCCTTCCTACTCCAGCTTTTGTGAAACTTTTTACCTCACTAATCTCCCGCTGCCTCTGTTGTGTGTCCCGTGGTACAGGTACAGATAGCATTTCAGAAAAAAAAAAAAAACTACTTTTAAGGTCATTGCCTTTAGCTTTTTTCCAAGGTCCTAAAATTGTTTTTAAGGACCTTCCATTTACCTCTAACTTGGTCAGTAGTGCCAGTATAATCTGTCAGCCTAACCCATGATATGCTGAAATTGAGCACCTAGAAGACAACAAATTGTTCTGTATTCCCAATATTTGTGACAGATTTCCCTATCTGTACCCCTAATAACTGAGTCTCCCATTACCAGCACCTGTCTGGCCTTTCCTGTGCTCCCATTTCTATTCTTACTGCAGCAAACATTCCCTTGGTTAGTAGAGGAAGCATCCTGCAACAGCTGTGTTACCCCTTGAGCTGACGTTCCCCTCCTCTGCCAACTTGGTAAACTTATTGAGGTGCTCCAGGTCAGGATCCAGAATCTGGGTTTCCAGATGAGCAGTGCTCTTACACCCTGCACAACAAAAAGCATAAATTGCACAAGATGTACACTGGGTTGGCACAAATAGAGTTTATGATACTTAATGGGGATATGTACAGTGAAACAATGTGAATGAAACAAAAAGCCACAGTTACCTTCTAGATGCACTTAATCTAAAGTCACTGAATCGAAATTCACACTTAAGACACTGCACACTTCAGACAAATACACACAGGTGCGATCCCACACTCGCTTAGCTGCTTGTTTTATTCTTATGCCACATAGGGTACTCCTGCACTGCAAGATTTTGGTCTGGTAGCAGTTATTTAAGATGTTTTTACTGTATGTATAAAGTCCTCCCTCTATTCCCACAGTTATAAGCTCTTAGTTGCTTCTATTTTTCCTATTGGCAACTATATCTCCAGATAAACAAAATGGCATGACCCATTTTGTAATATGTAGTGCCACTGACTTACTCAATTCTATTTATTTTTTTTGCCTTATTTATGCAATTAGATTGATTTCTAAAAATCAGTTTGTCACTAACTGAATTCTAATGGCAAAGATTCTCTCTTGGTTTGACTTTGTATTCTCATAAGAGTACAGAGTGATTCAGAGATTTATTAGACCATGCATGCCTTACTAATAATTTTGGGTAAGAGTATGCAATTAAGACCTTATTGGTGGAAAAGAAGATGAGCTCTAGCACCACCTTTTGGGAGGTAGCTCTTTTCAACCATTGAGGTCTTATTTGCATATTCCTTATCAAGAGTATAGAGTCAGAGTCTTATCACCCCCACAAAGTTTTTGTGATAGATTTACCTTGCAAAAATTGTTGGATTCTCTCTGCTTCATAAAAGTTCTATTCATATCACAGGCTTGTCAGAAACATATCTATCTCCCAAAAATTACATGCTGCTATTTTTTTTTTTTTTTTTGCCCTTGACATCTTTTATTTTTGTAGCTTCAGACATTTTCTTTCATCATAAAGCCTAAACGTGTATCACCGTGTGGCGCGGTCTCCAAACTTTTTTTTCCTGCGACATCCAAGGAGCGTGAGGGGTTAACAGAAGAAAAAACCCATATGGAAGTGTGTCTGTGGAATGTCTGCAGAGGCGTCTGCCCCCTCCGGCTAAATACGTCATTTAATAGTGGCATAAACTAGAAATATATATATATTATATAGGCTGGTCCACTCAGTCCTCACAAGGCTCCGGCCTCATCGAGATCTTCAAGGGGCAAGACGCACCAGGTCATTGAAAGTCCTCCAAAAACTGTATGTAGAAAAATAACCGAGGGGGCGTGAAAAGGGAGAAGCTTCTCACTGCTGGGTCTTGTCGTGATGACCATCAGGGGTCTGCGGGGCTGGACTGTCCGTAGTCTTGGAGTGCACACCCCTCCATCTTGCATCTTTACAGAGCGGTGCTCTACACATCTGTCTCAAGGAGGACGACCTGCAGCGGATGAGGATCTACAATAGGAACTGCACAGACAGATTCAGCAAAGGGATGTCCGGGAACTGGATCAGTGATGACTTTTGATGCAGTTCCTGGCTGAGCTTCCATAGACACTTGAGATGCAGGGGGCTGGGGTGGAGGAGGGACTGTGGGTCAAATACGGGGCTTAGGAACTGGTCGCTGCCGGGTAAGTGTCCCAGTGTTATGTGGACCAGATGTCAGTGTGGCTTCAGGGAGAGAGCTCTGTGAACCTGGGTGGTTGGAAAGAGGAGGAGGAGTATCTGGAGGTGTTGGAGAGTGTGAAGGACTGGGGGACTGCTCTGTGCTTGGTACTGTAGGTACTGCATATGTGGTGGGTTTGGGCTGAGGTGTTGGCTGACTGGGTGGCTGTGGGGGTGGGTGATTGGGAGCCTGGATTATGGGTTGGCTGCCTGAATGCCTGCGCGGTAAGGAGCCATGTGAATAGGCAGAAGGAGCCGCCATTCCTCCTTGGTTACTTGTAGTGCTTGGAGGAATAGGATTGTGGTTGGATGGTTTGGGTGAGACAGAAGGAGGAGTATTAGCTGCTGCTGACAGACTCTGGTTTACAGGTTGTACAGGAGGGGGGTTTGATGGCTTTGGGGGTGCTGGGGCAGGTTTCTTGGCAGCTCGTCTATTGGAGTGAGGACTGGGGTTGGCAGTGCCTTGTGGTGCAGGTACGACCGCTAACTGGTTTGCGTTCGCGCTGGATGATGAGTAAGTTCCGTTCCGCAGAGATGGCGGTGTGGTTGCTGTAGGTGTTTCTTTGGTCTTGTTTGAGCTGGACTCCTCCTGCCCATAGATTGGTGCAGGCTCTGTAGAAGCTACGGGGTGAACTGGCACAGAATTAAGCAGGGTTCACACTACCATTGGAGTCCGCTATGAAGGTGTCCGTTAAAAAAAAATAAACGGACACCTATCATAACGGACCCTAACTGATGAGCATCAGGTAGTGTCTGTTTTTTAATGTCACATACCAATAGAAAGCCGACAGCGCGCTGAATTCAGCGCACTGCCGGCTTTCCCGGTATGTGCCCCGGGGCTGGAGATATAGGCGGTGTGGAGTTACATGTTTTACTTTACTTACTGTTTGAAGGGCGCTGTGAGGAACTCCCTCCCTGCCACTTCTCGTTGGTCCATAGCGCTGTACTGAGTGGGCGTTCCTCACAGCTCAGCGTCATCGCCGGGCAGTAAGGAACGCCCCATCTGACAGTACAGGGCTATAGACCAGTACAGAGAGAGGGGGCGTTCCTTACAGGCCAGTGATGACGCTCAGCTGTGAGGAACGCCCCCTCATACAGCGCTATGAATGAACAGAACTATCAGGGAGGGCGTTCCTCTGACAGTACCCGGCTATAGACGAGAACAGAGAGAGGGGGCGTTCCTTACAGCCCAGCGATGACGCTCAAGCTGTGAGGAACACCCCCTCAGTACAAGTCTCTGAACAAAGAGAAGTGTCAGGGAGTTCCTCGCAGCGCCCTTCTAACAGTAAAACATTACACCGCTGATATCTCCAGCCCCGGGGCACATACCGGGAAAGCCGGCAGTGCGCTGAATTCAGCGCGCTGTCGGCTTTCTAGCGGTATGTAAAACCGCATGTGCCTGAGGACACGAAATGTCCTCTAACACTGCTAGTTTTTTTTTTTGTTTCTCCTTTCTGAGCATGCGCAGGGAAAGTAAACGAACATAAAATAACGGACAGTAACTGATGGCTTTCAGTTACTGTCCGCTATATGTCCGTTACCCATAGACTTCAATGTTAAAAAAGTAACGGACACTTGCTGTCCGTCAAGAATCGGTTTTTTTCAAACGGACAAAAAGTCCTGCATGTAGGATTTTTTGTCCATGAAAAAATAACGGACTTCTGACGGATTTGGTGTAAACGGACACTAACGGACACAATATAAAAACCCATTGAAATGAATGGAAATTTTAACGGATTTCTGACGGTTCAACTAGTGTCCGTAGCTAAAATCTTGTAACGGACAAATAGCCACGGACACTACTGATGGACACCAACGGTAGTGTGAACGCTCCCTTAGATGTGGTGGAGTCGGATGCGATTCCTAGCATCTCTGATGGTGAGCCGCCTTCGCTGGGTGGGAGGGGAGGTTGAAAAGCAGGGGATGCATGTTTTCGTGTTAAGGTTCCACTTCTCCTTGTGTTGAACTGAAAGTCTAAGACTTTGATGCCAAGGTTTTCCTTCTTTAGGTGGTCGCCCTCCATGATCGCCATGCTGACTGGCCTCTTGCGTTCCATGACACCAAACTCATAGTGCAGCGTGTCATTATTCTGATGAGCTGTCGGAGCAGCCGCAGCAAAGGCACCAGATACATTAAAATCCAGCTCTTCAGGGAAGAACCAGTCGGCGTGCTGTATAATGGGCTCAATGATGGTCACGACGTGGACAGAGGTGGCAGCAGCTATCTCTGCCAGTGTCCCTTCATGCTTTGACCACAGAAGGTTTGGACCTAGCACAATTGCAATATTGCTAGGTGTCATTTTGTTGACATCGCTGCTTTGACTCAACTTGGCCAGGAACTTTACCAGATACCTGAAGTTTTCAAAGTTGGGCTTGGGTAGTTTCTGGCACACAACCCACAAACTCTGCAGCTTTGTGTTCTGGTCTTGGACGTTCCCAGCAGTGATCCACTCATCATAGAGAGCGAAGGTCATAAGAGGTTCAGGGAGCTCCCGAAGGTAAGACTTTAATGCCCCTGCCACAGCATGCGGGTCTGAGTAAAACTCTTCCAGATGGGACGTGGAACAGTCCAGGGCTGCTTTTAGCTTCTTGAGCTTAGAGGACCCAGCGGCTATCCTGAACAATCCCTCTTCCTTCATCCCAGTTTCAAGCAGCATCATCACACAGGCTTCAATGGGAATAACAATTTCCCGCGAACTCCGCTTCAAGTGCTCTTCTAGTGCTGTTCCGAACGCCGGCTTCTCCGTCCACTTGTCTTGCTGGGCCTGGATTTCAGGCAGTGCTTTTTCTAAAACAGCTAGTGCTCTTCTATGGTATTCTGCTTGTGTCTCTAATAACGTGACAAAAAATTACCGTACTCCCCTTCCTTGGAGAGAAAATTATACATATCAGCTGCCAGCTAATCCTTGCATTGTTCCACCTTATTCTCGGCTTCTTCCATCTCTTCTCTTAAAGAGTCCAGCTTTCCTGGCTGCATTTGGAAATTAGTACTGGAGGATTTCTGGGCTTGGTTATACCTTCCCTGGGCAGAATCCATGTCAAGTACTAGCTTAGCCAGCTGCTTCCTCTGCTTCTGGATGTTGGGGATGTCAACCCCGCAGCTGGTTTAAGGGGTCTAAGATGTCTTTTCAACTGAAATTCAGCTGAGCGAGCCCGGGCCAGCCGCGCTCTGCACTCCACATGACTGTAAAGTCTTTCCAAAGAGGGTTTCATCGCTGAGCTGTAAACAACCTTCCAACAAGGCTGCGACACACCCATAAGGGGCAACTTTTTATATCTCTTCTCCGGGTCCGTGGCAAGTGGCACCTGCAAGCAACCCTGAAGTTTCTTGTGAGTATTGTGGCAAACCAACCGCACTGTGTCCAGACGTCTTTCAATATTTAGAAGGTCATCGCTTAAAACTTCTGTCTTTTCCGCTCTCCCCACGGTCTGGTTGGCCAGCTGCCTCATACGACTGAATTGTTTCTTCATGGCGTCTTCTCTTTTGTCCTCGTCCCTTAAGTCCCAGAGAAAAGCAACTTTTCTTCCTGGAGCTCGGCTAATCCATAGGGGGCTGCTGGTGCGGGATGAGCCCGGGAGGCCCCGTCATACAGCGCTGTGAGCCCGGGCTCCTGACTGGAATGGCTGGCACCTCCCCGCCACACACCATGCTGCTATTTTTTTAATGATATTATAATTGCTTTTATATATAACCTTTCTGGTTACCATAGAGACATCACTTATGATCATCACTAAATTTGATGTGCCACCTGATGTGTCAATGCTAAGGAGAGTACTGATGTGTCCACCCTTATCATAACTCTAGTTGGGGTAAAGGTAGTATGTTTATAGTAAATTCTGAGCACCATCATACAGTACATTCAGTCCAGTAGATGTACCATACCTTGAAAAAGCGATTTATATAAATATGCTCAATTGTAATGGGTGCAATATATTAAAACCTGAATACAGAGCCCTTGAAGGCTTTGGCTTCCCACTATTGCTTTTGTGCCTCAATTGTATACTTATATATTCTGATTTTTCAAACAAATTGTGCATCTAGTAGATCTAAAGGTGTGATGGTGCTCAGTATAATGTCCACTATAATGCACTGTGGCTGGTTTTATTTTGAGTTTCCTAGTGACACACTTCCTTTCTAAGGTTTCTCATTTCTCATTAAACCAATTCAATACAATATCACAGCATGCTAGCAAAACCCCTGACAGGCAGCATTTAACCTCTTTTGGCTGGTGACATTTTTTGATTTTTGTTTATGACTCCACGCCTTCCAAACCCCATAACTTTTTTATTTTTCCATTCACAGAGCCATATGAGGGTTAAATATTTACGAGACAAATTGTTCTTCATAATGGCATAATTTATTATTCTTTATAATTGTACTGGGAAGCTGGAAAAAAATTCAGAATGGGGTGAAATTGGAGAAAAAAGTGCATTTGTGCGACTTTCTTATGGGCTTCATTTTTACAGTGTTTACTCTGCAGCCAAAATGACATGACACCTGTATTCTATGTTTCGGTACGATACTGGGGATACCCAATTTATATAGTTTTATTTACATTTTTTAACAAAAAAATATTTTTTTCTAAAAGTCGCCTTATTCTGACGCCTGTAACTTTTTTGTATTTCCATGTACAAGGATACATATGATGTCTTTTTTTGCGAGGCCAGGTGTACTGTTTAGTTATACCATTTTGGGGAAGGTCTATTGCTTTGATCACTTTTTTATTCAAATTTTTATCAGAGGCGAAACAGTGAAAAAATGGCGGTTTGGCACTTTTGATTTTTTTTTTTCCCACTACAGTGTTCAAAAATATTTTTATAAGCTTGTAGATCGAGCATTTTCGAACACAGGGATACCTAATGTGTATGTGTTTCACAGTATTTTTTTTTTTTTTTTTTGCTTTTATATGTATTCTAGGGAAAGGGGAGTGATTTCAATTTTTAGTTCTTTTTATATTTTTTTAATATTTTTAAACTTTTTTTTAATTGCATTTATTAGACCCTCTAGGGTTCTTGAACCCCAGGGAGTCTGATCACTAATGCAATGCATTAAAATATCAGCATTTGTATGACAGACTGCATAAAGCAGCCTGTCATACAAACTAATGCCTAACAAGCCTGGGAGCCTTCAATAGGCTCCTGGCTGTCATGACAACAGTTCGCTGGCCCCAGATCTCGTTCTGGGTACCCTTGATCCTCAGAAAAATGCAGTTTTTCACAGTTTCACTATCCCACAAGCGGAATTGAACAAGAGATGTCTTAATCTCCTGTACAATATACCTCAAAATTGCAGTATATTGTATATTATAATATATAATGTGGAACTTCTTCTTTCTTTAGATGGCATGATTACCGTTGAAACAGGTCATAGCGCTGACTGAAACATTTGGTTTTGGAATTTCCATAATTTGTTATGTGGAGAACTAACCCATCAATCATCTTTGTCTGACTCCCAAACGTGATGTATGTCTTCATGTCTGCTGTCAACTAATAAACTACTAATACACATGAATGGCAAGATATATTAGTGCTACACCTTTCCCATAAAGCAGCCCATACAGAGAACATGTCATATTTCATATGTGAGTGCACGAGTGCCCCTCACATTTCCTTGAATGGAAACCACTTATATCCTTGAAAACTCACTTACTTATTTAACTTACTCTCACTTACTTTTCACATTGAAAATGTCATGTTAAACTTGTTATATCTGTACATACTGTGATCACTATTGATCCATTGCATCTAGCGGTTAACCTGCAGCAATGTAGCTGGTGCAGCTTCTGTGTCTGCTGCATCTTGTTATGCCTATAAAGCTTTCTTCTATGGTTTGTCGACAATTTCCCCCTCTGTAATTACTTCGGCTGGTTGTACCAATGCTGAAGTGTTATTTTCTGTGCTTCTTTGGTTCCATATTAATGATTGTCTCTGTGTGACTTCTATAATCAACACTGCACGTGACATATGTAGTGCAACAAGCACTACTAAGGTCAACATCTGTCAGCAACTGTTGTATTATAGTAGCCAAATAAATATTAACAAACTTTTGATAAAAATGACTGATACAAAGAACCTTTAGTGAGGTTTATTTTGAGTTATTAAAGGTCTACAAGAGTCAGTACTTGAGAACTGAACATATCACCTCTGATGACAAATTGTATTCACTTCAAATGCAAGAAAATGACAGAGGAGAATGTGGCTAAAGGCTATGTTAAACTCTGCAAAAGTGACCTTAGCTGACTGCATGGTAAAACAAAAATGTTGATCTACAATAAACTTTTTTTTTTATATAAAGAGTCTTCATCCTTCAAGTTTATTGATTTTCTTTTCTTACTATGCATCATTAACATTAGAATCCATCAACGCTTCCTCCACAACAAAGATATTAACATGGAACTTGTTTATGTTTGTTTATATCTATGGTATAAACTTAAAATAGAAAGAATGGGTCAACTTTGTTTTTAAAAACTGCACAACTCTTGTCTTTGTGCCATGTTTGATATCGCAGCATTGAATAGACCCAGGGGTATAACTACAGGGGGTGCTGAGGTAACAGTCGCTGGTCTTTGGGGCTTTGGACCCTGAGGGGCCCCAAAGACCATTCTGTCACATAAAATACATCATTATTCTTAATGGCACATGGTAGGGCCCCATATCAGATTTTGCATTGGGGCCCAGGAGTTCCAAGTTACGCCTTTGAATAAGCCTTATTTGTACAATCAAATACAGCCAATAAACATGCATGGCTTGATTTCTAGGGAAAAAAAGCAAGTTCTTCTCTAATCTCAACCAGTATTCAAACCCCCTCACATATACCAAGATTGTATTACCACTGATTGTTTTTCTGAAACATTATATACAATGTTTGTGAGTGCTCTTTCTCTAATAAACTTTTTTTTTCTGCTAGCTTTAGTTCCTTTAAAAGAAGGAGCTATTTTATGTGAAGTACAGTATATTATATTCCCAGGGCCAATTCTAGTTTTTCTGCTGCCTAAGGTGAAAACTAATATGCCGCTTTTCCCCTGCAAATATAAAAATCATAAGTAGGAAAACAAGGTAACCAGGTAGCCATTGACACTTGAAAATCTAAACAAAAAATTAATATTGTGCTACAAATACATTAGTCAACTGACATGCAACTTGCCTGACTAAATTCTGTGCATATACAGTGAATCTGATGTTCAGAACTGAATGTACATATCTCAAGCTTAATTACATCACTGCCCAAGCACAGCTCAGCAGGCAGCTTCAGTGATGGGCTTGACTTGATGAAATGAAACGGGAATGTACACCTGCCTTCAGTACTGCTGTGTTTCAGAACCACTGTGCATGCATGGGATTTAATAGAGCTTGAGTGGGTGGCTCAAAGGGGCTGGGTGGTAGGTGATGGAACATGGAAAGCTTGACTTTATATGGTGGCTCTCCACCACCTTGATGTCAAAACCCTCATTACACATTGAATAAAAGTAATTTTTCTAAGGATATAGATAGTGCTCAGAGATTTTTCAGACCGCATTGGGCAATAGGTGAGATGTCCTCCCAAGTACTGCTGATGGTTTTAGGGGCAACAAATTGCTGACAGGTTTCCTTTAATACAATTTCTAAAGCAGTTGTCAAGGACTTGGAGCATCTTAAGGGGTGGCTGGGGAGGGTGTAAAAGAAAAGAAAAGACATAGTCACTTATCCTTGGTGCTCTGTTGACTGTCCCCATTCTTTTCTTTTCCATCTCGGTGTCAGAAGCTGTGAGGCTCACATGACTGCTGAGATCAGAGGCATCAGTGGCCTCAGTGGTTGGTTGCAAGGAACCAGTGAGTGAGTGATGTCTTTGGTCCCTCTCCAATGACCACTGAAGCCACTGATTAGTCTCAGCAGTTATATGCTAGTGACAATACTGCAGTGGTGCAGGCTGGCTCCCTCCTAAGGCAGTGGTGTGGGCAGGACCTCAATCATCAATACATAGGTGCGGGCAGGCTCACTCATTAATGTAGTAACAGGGGGTTCCAGGCAGTACCACCCCCTCAAGGACCCAGCCCTCTGTTACCTGAGGTGAGATTCTTATCTCGCCTCATAGCAGATGTGGCCCTGTATATTCCACTTCTCGAGAGTCAGAGCTTATGAATGTTAGATACAATTGATATATGATGTTTTTGAAGCACTTTTTGTTTCAGTTTTTGATAAGGTTTTTGAGCTAAGTACAGTTTTGTATATATAACAAAAAAGATAATGATATACAGGTTTCCTCTATTGACCTATCCTAAGTCAATGTTCACTTTCAGTAGCACAATTCACAATGGAATATTAGTAAAATAAGTGTAACAAATCTGTGTCTGAAGCTCATAGTTTTCCTATGGAAGTGAATTTTGTGAATTTGAATGTTGATTAGCCTTACTGAAGGGTTTTCAAAAGCATTTGAATGGAGCATAAGAAATTCTAATTCACATGCATTGTCTGTGGAATTGGATTAAAGGGGTTGTTCATGCTAAATTTTTAAAGTTTAAATACGCTGGAGGCAGTGAAAAAAAAAAAAACATACTCACCTGTTCCAGTTGCTCCATTGTCGTCCCTCGCCTCCCGATTCGTTTGCTCTCCAGGGTCTCTTCTGGTGTTGTGCTGAAGCCACTGATTGGCCCCAGCAGTCACGTGACCGCTGTGGCCAATCAGCGGCCTCAGCAGGCCTCAGGAAGAGGACCCGTGATGTCACAGGTAGTGACATTCAGGCCCTTTGCTGATTGGCCTCAGCTGTCACATGGGAGCAGATGACACAGGAGGACATCGGAGGACACCAGAGCAATGGTGACAGTTGAGTATACATTCTTTTTCACTGCTCCCAGCTTATTTAAACTTTAAAAGGGTTGTCCATTTTTGCCTGGACAACCCCTTTAAGGAGTGAAATCCACTATGTGTGAACATATCCTTCACATTATAATGAGATTACTGCAGACATTAGCACAGTGAATTATCATGCCTTTCATGTATTAGGACCAATATCACAATATACTAACATAAGTGTATCTGCAATTCATATTTTGGCCAACAGATGGCAGTACAAGTGTGGAAAATGAAAGTTATAATGTTTAGCATTGTGTGCTGCCATGCTGCATGTGTGCTTGTAACTTGACACCAGGGCAAGTACAGGTGTGGACAAAGTAATGGAGAAAAAGAGAGGCGGCTCTCACCGATTCTTTAAACATCCCCTTTTATTTTTTCAAATCTTTCAAAACAGGGAACGTAACACTGGCATGAACAGGCAACGGTGGTAACATGCCCTTTCTATGGCTTGAAAAAATAAAATTATATTTTAATAATAATAGTCCTTTAATAGTCCCACAATGGGGAAATTCAGTAAACAATGGGGAAATTCAGTAAAGGTCTGGCGAGTGCTGCCTCTATTTTTCTCCATTGTATTTTTACAAGTTTGATTTATGATGGAGCAACACAGCTCATCTTTGCATCACAAGGTGCCTCTGCAGCACATTTCTAAGACAGGTGTTGACAATATTCATCAATCAATGTGTGATTTAATTATACATGTGACTTAATTGAAGGCAGGTTAATGCCAATAAATATCTATGGAATTAACAAGTACTAGTGCATCTCAATAAATTAGAATATCATCAGAATTACCCACCTTGTGGATTGTGTCAATGACTGCCTTCTGAAACACAAAGTGAAACACATATATTATACTGAGTAATTACAGAGCAAACTTTTTTATGTGTTTATGTTAATGTTGATGATTATGGCTTACAGCCAAGGAAAACCCATAAGTTATTATCTCAGAAAATTAGAATAATTAACCCAAAATAGATGCAAAGGCTTCCTAAGCGTTTAAAAAGGTCCCTTAGTCTGGTTCAGTAGGCGATACAATCATGGGGAAGACTGCTGACTTGACAGATGTCCAGAAGGCAGTCATTGACAAACTACACAAGGAGGGTAAGCAACAAAAGGTCATTGCTAAGCTGGCTGTTCACAGAGTGCTTTATCAAAGCATATTAATAGAAAGTTGAGTGGAAGGAAAAAGTGTGGTAGAAAAAGGTGCACAAGCAACCGGGATGACGTAGCCTTGATAAGATTGTTAAGAAAAGGCCATTCAAAAATTTGGGGGAGATTCACAAGGAGTGGACTGCTGCTGGAGTCAGTGCTTCAAGAGCCACCACACACAGACGTATCCAGGACATGGGCTACAAGTGTCGCATTCCATGTGTCAAGTCACTCATGGCCAACAGACAACACCAGAAGCGTCTTACCTGGGTCAAGGATAGAAAGAACTGGACTGTGGCTCAGTGGTCAAAGGTGTTGTTTTCAGATGAAAGTAAAGTTTGCATTTCATTTGGAAATCAAGGTCCCAGAGTCTGGAGGAAGAGTGGAGAGGTACATAATCCAAGATGCTTGAGGTCTAGTGTGAAGTTTCCACAATCAGTGATGGTTTGGGGAGCCATGTCATCTGCTGGTGTAGGTCCACTGTGTTTTATCAAGACCAAAGTCAACGCAGCCGTCTACCAGGAAATTCTAGAGCACTTCATGCTTCCCTCTGCTGACAAGCTTCTTGGAGATGGAATTTTCATTTTCCAACTGAACTTGGCACCTGTGCACACTGCCAAAAGCACTAATAACTGGTTTAATAACCACAGTATCACTGTGCTTGATTGACCAGCCATCTCGCCTGACCTTAACCACATAGAGAATCTATGGGGTATTGTCAAGAGGAAGATGAGAGACCACAGACCCAACAATGCAGACGAGATGAAGGCTGCTATCAAAGCAACCTGGGCTTCCATAACACCTCTGCAGTGTCACAGGCTGATCGCCTCCATGCCATGCCGCATTGATGCAGTCATTCATGCAAAAGGAGCCCCGACCAAGTATTGAGTGCATTTACTGTACATACTTTTCATTTGGCCAACATTTCTGTGTTAAATAATTTTTTTACAGTTGGTCTTATATAATATTCTAATTTTCTGAGATAATGACTTTTGGGTTTTCATTGGCTGTAAGCCATAATCATCAACATAAATAAACACTGGAAAAAAATTCACTCTGTTTGTAATGGCTTAATATAATATACAATGGGGAAAAAAAAGTATTTAGTCAGTCACCAATTGTGCAAGTTCTCCCACTTAAAAAGATGAGAGAGGCCTGTAATTGACATCATAGGTAGACCTCAACTATGAGAGACAAAATGAGAAAACAAATCCAAAAATTCACATTGTCTGATTTTTAAAGAATTTATTTGCAAATTATGGTGGAACATAAGTATTTGGTCAATAACAAAAGTTCATCTCAATACTTTGTTATATATCCTTTGTTGGCAATGACAGAGGTCAAACATTTTCTGTAAGTCTTCACAAGGTTGGCACACACTGTTACTGGTATGTTGGCCCATTCCTCCATGCAGATCTCCTCTAGAGCAGTGATGTTTTGGGGCTATTGCTGGGCAACACGGACTTTCAACTCCCTCCAAAGGTTTTCTATGGGGTTGAGATCTGGAAACTGGCTAGATCACTCCAGGACCTTGAAATGCTTCTTACGAAGCCACTCCTTTGTTGCCCTGGCGGTGTGCTTGGGATCATTGTCATGCTGAAAGACCCAGCCACGTTTCATCTTCAATGCCCTTGCTGATGGAAGGAGGATTGCACTCAAAATCTCACAATACATGGCCCCATTCATTCTTTCATGTACACGGATCAGTCGTCCTGGTCCCTTTGCAGAGAAACAGTCCCAAAGCATGATGTTGTCACCCCCATGCTTCACAGTAGGTATGGTGTTCTTTGGATGCAACTCAGCATTCACTCTCCTCCAAACACGACAAGTTGTGTTTCTACCAAACAGTTCTACTTTGGTTTCATCTGACCATATGACATTCTCCCAATACTCTTCTGAAACATCCAAATGCTCTCTAGCAAACTTCAGACGGGCCCGGATATGTACTGGCTTAATCAGGGGGACATGTCTGGCACTGCAGGATCTGAGTCCCTGGCGGCGTAGTGTGTTACTGATAGTAGCCTTTGTTACGTTAGTCCCAGCTTTCTGCAGGTCATTCACTAGGTCCCCCCGTGTGGTTCTGGGATTTTTGCTCACCGTTCTTGTGATCACTTTGACCCCACGGGGTGAAATCTTGCGTGGAGCCCCTGATCGAGGGAGATTATCAGTGGTCTTGTATGTCTTCCATTTTCTAATTATTGCTCCCACAGTTGATTTCTTTACACCAAGCTGCTTGCCTATTTCAGATTCAATCTTCCCAGCCTGGTGCAGGTCTACAATTTTGTGGTGTCCTACCACAGCTCTTTGGTCTTTGGTCTTCACCATAGTGGAGTTTGGATTGTGACTGTTTGAGGTTGTGGACAGGTGTCTTTTATACTGATAACAATGTCAAACAGGAGCCATTACAGGTAATGAGTGGAGGACAGAGGAGCCTCTTAAAGAAGAAGTTACAGGTCTGTGAGAGCCAGAAATCTTGCTTGTTTGTAGGTGAGCAAATACTTATTTTGCACCATAATTTGCAAATAAATTCTTTAAAAATCAGACAATGTGAATTTCTAGATATGTTTTCTCATTTTGTCTCTCATAGTTGAGGTCTACCTATGATGTCAATTACAGACCTCTCTCATCTTTTTAAGTGGAAGAACTTGCACAATTGGTGGCTGACAAAATACTTTTTTCCCCACTTTATGTGTTTCACTTTTTCAATTGAAGTTCTAAAAAAAAAATTTTTTTGGTGATATTCTAATTTATTGAGATGCACTTATATGTTATACAAGAGAAAATAAATAAATATTATTATTAAATAAATATTAAATTAATTAATTGTTATTAAAATGGCCATGGTATGTGGTATGAATATGACCTTAGCTGAGAGTCTGCTCGCTACCCCTCCTTGGCCTATATATTTTACTGCAGAATTTTAGTGTTTTACTGCTTTACTGTGTCCATACACACACTTTAACCTTTTCTTGCCTCTTTCCCTTTCCAGTCTTTCAGTGTGACATTTCATCACTGCCAGTGCGGTGAACTTCTAAGGTCACACTGACATACTAGAAAGAGGCAAAGAAAAGGGTTAAATCTAGTAAAGAAAGGAAGGTTTGGATTCAGTGATTGAGGTCAACTATGCTCAGCAGTACTGTAGACTATGATACTGTATTTTAAGACTGACCTCAGCAACATGAGCTTTATGTGTGAGAGATCAATCTCTGTGAAAATGGACTGTGTCCAGGGAGACCCAGAGCCTGTCTGCAAGACTTCACTTACAGAGAAAGCTCTGGCTGCTGAGGTCAGCCTTAGGCCGGTTGCAGATGACCGTGCTGCAACCGGCCTGCCATGATTTAAAAGCATGGGCTGCACACGGGGGACACGGGCCATGCTTCCACGGCTCCTTTCATTAAATATGAGCCACGGAAGCACGGGCCGCAAAATAGGACAGGAATAGGACATGTCCTATCTGATGTGGCCTGGACTGTTGGCCCGCCGACGGTTGTGTATACGGACCCATAGAAAAGAATGGGTCAGTGTGCTCTCTGTGAAATACATGGATAGCACACTGATCCACAGCACGTTCATCTGCAACAGGCCTTAGAAAACTGCAGCCTATAGTACTGCTGAGCAGCGCTGAACTGAACTTATGGTAACCCACTGCCTTTGCTCAGACTCCTGGGTGGACACCTCTCTCACTGCCTGACTTTCAGTCAGATGTGATGCGCTGCTGCTGCTTCTCATTCATCTAGATGGACTCAAGTAGGAGGAGCCAAAGAGAGGCCGGTTCTGTGCCATGTGATCCCTTAACTGTGTTGTACTAGTGTCAGCTGTTGTAATGCTTAAAAAAAAAGCTAATTAAGTTGCTTGTACTTATTTTTCTGGGCGAAAGGGGCAACTATGTCTGGCATTGATGTTGCAAGAATGTTGGTTACATATAGCAGTTACACAGTTGAAAAAAAAGTCATATGCCCATCAAATTTAACCTAGGGATGGCAGAGAATGGAGAAGATGGAGGGAACCAGAACTCCAAAGATATACTGATAGGGAAAGTAGATTGTGAGCCCTATATGGGGCAGTGTTGACAATATCCGTAAAGGGCTGCGCAATATAATGGGGCTATATAACTAATGCCTAGGTCTGCCCTGATCCCCGCCCTGCCCACATTTGCACGGATCAGGGCATGAAGAGCATGTTTGGAGCAGGAAAGTTTCTTAAATTTGCCCCATAGAGTTTTATCAGCATCTTACACAACAAAATATTATAAGGCACATGATGAGACTACAAAAACAAATAAAGTTATTGTAGTAAAACAAATCTGAAAAATAACAAAGAAATGAATACATTTTTATTTTTAAAATGGCTTTGTTAGGCTATTGAAAATATGATTTAATATTTACTTTGCATGTACTGTAAATTAATTAATTTATATTACTCAAGTTGAATAACAGTAGCCTACAAGGTAATTGATATTATAATAAAATAAATCAGTACAGAATTGTAGAACTATTTTACTATTAAAAGACATAATCATCCTAGACCCTTGATGATTTCTCTATAAATCCCTTCTTCGATCTTGGCCACTGAGGTAATGTTTAGAAATATGGAAAGGGACCTATATATTTAAGAATTACAGACAGCACTCAATTACATTCCTTTGCTTAGTGAATTTTAATGATTTTCACTTCACTCATATGAACTGAAGATATAGCACACAGCAAAGTTTTTTTCTTCATGCTAAAACAAACAAAAGTATCAATGAAACATTCATATGAATTATAATATCTTATATGTGATATTAAGCATCATAAAATCTTAAAACTTTGATGCTGAGAAAATCAACTTTTAATCCACATGCAAATAAAATGTTTAATGTAAGCAGGGCATGGCCATGACAGCCAAAGCACCAATTTTGGCCCATGATTGCCACCCAGTGCACCGACCACAGGTAAATGCAATTGCTCTGACAGATGGAAAGCAGAAATACTGCTTTCCTTTAGTTATTCTCTCTGCTTTCTGGCTCTAATGCAGGGTTGAGTAAGTTATTTGGAAGGTACAGTACATGTAACAAAGCTGCCGGGTTAACAATAACTCAGTGATTAAGCAATTTAAGCACAATGGCAAAAGATACATGATATTTTCTCTTGAGCCTCATACAAAGGTATTGTTGTTTAAGTAGGACATTTTTTATTAGACTTATCGAGTGTTTTCACTCATGTTTGTTTGAACAGTCTCTACTTTGAAATTTGATGAAATAGATTATGACAGAAACTTATTTTGATGGAAATTTTTTTTGCAAAAAATAATGTTCTGTGTTATTCAATTATTTGATTTAAATAAACATGAATACAACTTACTGTATGGCCAATACACAAATAAACAATTGTTTTACTATGTCTGCATGACTGTGCATCACCGATTTTATTCTGTTCATTCATGCTTATTATGCATGGTTTTTAGTTTAGAATGTTTCGGGGAATTATATAACTTGTGCTAAAAATGTTTAATGGTCTGGTCCAGCTGTCATATTGATGTTGAAGTAAGTATTGCAATATGCACACAATTTAGAAACAATGTGTGAGTAAGATGTACTGTCAATTGTAACATAAGAATTACTAATCTATGAATGTGTTATCTAAATAACATAATTACACTTATTATGCAGTTATTAGGCTATGTTTCCACATTTAGGTTTGAAGCAGATTTGAAGCCAAAACCAGGAGTGAAATAAAAAATAAAAGAAGTAGTACCTGTACTTTAGGTTAGGGCTAGACAGCTATTTTAGTCATGACAGCAGCAGTACTTCAAAGATCGCTGTGACATTTGGCAACACTACAAATAATGACAGTATATGGGATGACTTTATGACCTGAGGTTGCTGCGACTGCAAGTCTACAGTAAGTTGCAAAAAATTTGAGCACTGGTAGATATTTTGTAACTGAATGTTGTTGTCGTGGAAAGCTCAAGGTTATAAAGCAACCCCTTTAAGATACAGTCATATGAAAAAGTTTGGGCACCCCTATTAATCTTAATCATTTTTAGTTCTAAATATTTGGGTGTTTGCAACAGCCATTTCAATTTGATATATCTAATAACTGATGGACACAGTAATATTTCAGGATTGAAATGAGGTTCATTGTACTAACAGAAAATGTGCAATATGCATTAAACCAAAATTTGACCGGTGCAAAAGTATGGGCACCTCAACAGAAAAGTGACATTAATATTTAGTAGATCCTCCTTTTGCAAAAATAACAGCCTCTAGTCACTTCCTGTGGCTTTTAATCAGTTCCTGGATCCTGGATGAAGGTATTTTTGACCATTCCTCTTTACAAAACAATTCCAGTTCAGTTAAGTTTGATGGTCGCCGAGCATGGACAGCCCGCTTCAAATTATCCCACAGATGTTCAATGATATTCAGGTCTGGGGACTGGGATGGCCATTCCAGAACATTGTAATTGTTCCTCTGCATGAATGCCTGAGTAGATTTGGAGCTGTGTTTTGGATCATTGTCTTGCTGAAATATCCATCCCCGGCGTAACTTCAAATTCGTCACTGATTCTTGTACATTATTCTCAAGAATCTGCTGATACTGAGTTGAATCCATGCGACCCTCAACTTTAACAAGATTCCCGGTGCCGGCATTGGCCACACAGCCCCAAAGCATGATGGAACCTCCACCAAATTTTACAGTGGGTAGCAAGTGTTTTTCTTGGAATGCTGTGTTTTTTTGACGCCATGCATAACGCCTTTTTGTATGACCAAACAACTCAATCTTTGTTTCATCAATCCACAGGACCTTCTTCCAAAATGAAGCTGGCTTGTCCAAATGTGCTTTTGCATACCTCAGGCGACTCTGTGGCGTGCTTTCAGAAACGGCTTCTTTCGCATCACTCTCCCATACAGCTTCTCCTTGTGCAAAGTGTGCTGTATTGTTGACAGTGCACAGTGACACCATCTGCAGCAAGATGATGCTGCAGCTCTTTGGCGGTGGTCTGTGGATTGTCCTTGACTGTTCTCACCATTCTTCTGATCTGCCTTTCTGATATTTTTCTTGGCCTGCCACTTCTGGGCTTAACAAGAACTGTCCCTGTGGTCTTCCATTTCCTTACTATGTTCCTCACAGTGGAAACTGACAGGTTAAATCTCTGAGACAACTTTTTGTATCCTTCCCCTGAACAACTATGTTGAACAATCTTTGTTTTCAGATCATTTGAGAGTTGTTTTGAGGAGCCCATAATGACACTCTTCAGAGGAGATTCAAATAGGAGAACAACTTGCAATTGGCCACCTTAAATACCTTTTCTCATGATTGGATACACCTGGCTATGAAGTTCAAAGCTCAGTGAGGTTACAAAAGCAATTTTGTGCTTCAGTAAGTCAGTAAAAAGTAGTTAGGAGTATTCAAATCAATAAAATGATAAGGGTACCCAAATTTTTGCACCGGTCAAATTTTGGTTTAATGCATATTGCACATTTTCTGTTAGTACAATAAACCTCATTTCAATCCTGAAATATTACTGTGTCCATCAGTTATTAGATATATCAAATTGAAATGGCTGTTGCAAACACCCAAATATTTAGAACTAAAAATGATTAAGATTAATAGGGGTGCCCAAACTTTTTCATATGACTGTACATTAGTTGCAATATTGCAGGACAACACAGTTATCTTATGACACTGTTGTGGACATTTTGCTGTGTAATCTTAACCTAATGTACTTTGCAACAACTCCTACTCTATTTCCAATCCACTCTTGGTTTTGGCTTTAAAACTGCGCTCAGTTCGGTGACTAAGGATAACTAGACCTGTATCTAAATACTTCACTGAAATTTTTTGCCAGTCCAAAAATAAATAAAACCTAACTTTTATTAAATAAACCGATAAAAAAAGCTAAACCAACTAAAGGTGTAAGTGCTTAAAAGGATGTAATCTTAAAATAGAATAACACAACAGGTTTGGTTCAGGGTAATGCACAAAAGAACCAAGCCTGTTTGTGATATATCAGGGCAGTACTTGCATGTCAGCCCATAATACTGAATACTGATCTTACAGGTTCATCTCAATAAATTAGAATATCTTTGAAACGTTTTATTTCAGTAATTAAATTAAAAAAGCGACCTCTTATATTTTCTAGATTCTTTACACAAAGAGTGTTCTATTTCAAGTGTTTTATTTCTGTAAATGTTGATTATGGATTACAGGTAATGAAAACCAAAATCTAAGAAAATTAGAATATTGTAAAAAAGTTCATTATTGTAAATTCAGTGTGTCACCTGCCAAGGTTTCCTAAGACTTTAAATGGTCCCTCAGTCTGGTTCAGTAGGACACACAATCATTATTATTATTATTGTTTATTTATATAGCACCATTAATTCCATGGTGCTTTACATTTGCGGATTTACATACGGTACACAAGATATACAAAACAGATAATACTAACAGTGATCACTGACACAGTGGGATAGAGGGCCCTGCCCGCAAGGGCTTACAATCTATGAGGGAAGAGGGATAGAGACAGAAGGTGGGTCATGGAATCATGGGAGACGCTGATTATGAATTGTATTATTGAATTACTGAAATGAATGAATGTTTCAAAGATATTCTAATTATTGAGATGCACCTGTAGTGTCCTAGCTAGTTCCCTAGGCTTTATGTCAAGCCAAAGGGAGAGCCCTTAAGGACTACTTTTATATAGCAGTGAGACTGACTATGAGCCCTAGTAAAAAGACCCTATGCATTTAATACATCATTAGGAGTCTGATAATGATTCCAAACTAGATAAATAAATGAAATGTAGTACACTTGGACAGCATGTCCAGATTGTTAGCTAGTGGCTGCATTCACTTAATTTTGTTAAGAATTCTTACTTTGCAACATTTTAACACACTTGCCTAACACTTTTGCATAATACTGTGTGTGTGTGTGTGTGTGTGTGTATATATATATATATATATATATATATATATATATATATACAGTGGGTACGGAAAGTATTCAGACCCCTTTAAATTTTTCACTCTTTGTTTCATTGCAGCCATTTGCTAAAAGCAAAAAAGTTCATTTTATTTCTCATTAATGTACACTCAGCACCCCATCTTGACACAAAAAAACAGAAATGTAGATATTTTTGCAAATTTATCAAAAAAGAAAAACTGAAATATCACAAGGTCATAAGTATTCAGACCCTTTGCTCAGTATTGAGTAGAAGCACCCTTTTGAGCTAGTACAGCCATGAGTCTTCTTGGGAATAATGCAACAAGTTTTTCACATCTGGATTTGGGGATCCTCTGCCATTCTTCCTTGCAGATCCTCTCCAGTTCCGTCAGGTTGGATTATGAATGTTGGTGGACAGCTATTTTTTTGGTCTCTCCAAAGATGCTCAATTGGGTTGAGATCTGGGCTCTGGATGGGCCAGTCAAGAATGGTCACAGAGTTGTTCGGAAGCCACTCCTTTGCTATTTTAGCTGTGTGCTTAGGGTCATTGTCTTGTTGGAAGGTGAACCTTCGGCCCAGTCTGAGGTCCAGAGCACTCTGGAAGAGGTTTTCTTCCAGGATATCTCTGTACTTGGCCGCATTCATCTTTCCTTCAATTGCAATCAGTCATCCTGTCCCTGCAGCTGAAAAACAACCCCATAGCATGATGGTGCCACCACCATGTTTCACTGTTGGGATTGTATTGGGCAGGTGATGAGCAGTGCCTGGTTTTCTCCACATATACCACTTAGAATTAATTCCAAAAAGTTCAATCTTCGTCTCATCAGACCAGAGAATCTTATTTCTCATAGTCTGGGAGTCCTTCATGTGTTTTTTGTCAAACTCTATGTGGGCTTTCGTATGTCGTGCATTGAGGAGAGGCTTTCTTTGGGCCACTCTGCCATAAAGCCCTGACTGGTGGAGGGCTGCAGTGATAGTTGACTTTGTGGAACTTTCTCCCATCTCCCTAATGCATCTCTGGAGCTCAGCCACAGTGATCTTTGGGTTCTTCTTTAGCTCTCTCACCAAGGCTCTTCCCCCACAATTGCTCAGTTTGGCTGGTCGGCCAGGTCTAGGAAGAGTTCTGGTCGTCCCAAACTTCTTCCATTTAAGGATTATGGATGCCACCGTGCTCTTAGGAACGTTGAGTGCTGCAGAAATTCTTTTGTAACCTTGGCCAGATCTCTGCCTTGCCACAATTCTGTCTCTGAGCTCCTTGAGCAGTTTCTTTTGACCTCATGATTCTCATTTGCTCTGACATGCACTGTGAGGTCTTATATAGACAGGTGTGTGCCTTTCCTAATCAAGTCCAATCAGTTTAATTAAACACAGCTGGACTCTAATGAAGGAGTAGAACCATCTCAAGGAGGATCAGAAGGAAATGTACAGCATGTGAGTTAAATATGAGTGTCACAGCAAAGGGTCTGAATACTTATGACCATGTGATACTTCAGTTTTTCTTTTTTAATAAATTTGCAAAAATATCTACATTTCTGTTTTTTTTCTGTCAAGATGGGGTGCTGAGTGTACATTAATGAGAAATAAAATTAACTTTTTTGCTTTTAGCAAATGGCTGCAATGAAACAAAGAGTGAAATATTTAAAGGGGTCTGAATACTTTCCATACCCACTATATATATTGTGAAGGATTAGCTCATACGGTGGGGCGGCAATGACCACGTACACACAGCAGGTCTCTGGTTAAATCTTGGTGGTGCTTTATTGTAGCGGCATAAGCACCAACAACACAAATGTCCAAACAAAAATATGCAGTTCCTACGCCTGTCCAGCGTTAAATGAAACACAAAGTACCTTACAGGCAACACGGAGTAGGAAGTTCAGGGTTCCAAATGCAAAACGCTCCTCACACAGGAGGGGTCTTTCTCTCTCTCTCTGTGACATAGACAGAGCTCCTTTTTTGTCAGCCTTACTTCCCAATTGACTCAAACAGGAAACCTCACCTGGGAGCCTCTGGGAGTAGGGAGGAAGTCCCGTAGTGGACTAGGGATGTGGACTAGAAGGCACCCTCTACCAAACCTGCCCTCCAGTCCAAAAAAAACCAGCCCATGTAAAGCAGCCAAAATAAAACCCTAGCAAACTAAGGTCTGCTAAGGTCAGAAAAAACCTGGTTTTCTTTTTATCTCACCTGGCTGAGGTAACCAGGTGAGATATACACCCCTTCCACGACTTTCCCGTACACCTTACCACATATATATATATATATATATATATATATATATATATGTGTGTGTGTAACTTATTAATAATAATACATAGTACTGCAGTTTTGCTATTTCATTTTACCATTCTCTGTATGTACATGATTATTAATATCTACTGTACATCTATAGTTTTTCGAGAATGTTTTACTATATCAACCTTTTCACTATTATACACCTGAGAAACTTAACATTTTTAAGACATTATAATCTCATTAAGACACCTAAAATTGTAATTTCAAAAATAGAAAAGGTCAATGCATTTTTGCTGCTCCCCCTCTGGCTTTAACGACAGCCTAAATTCTTTGAAGTATAGACTTTACTTATTAACAGTATTTTACATAATGTTAGTTCCTATTTCTTGAAGAGTAGTTGACAGATCATCTTTGCAGAATAGAGCCTTATCATGGACCAATTTAATTTTTTAACTTTCCACCATAACCTGTCAATCAGATTGAGATCCAGACTGTTTGAGATCCAAACTTGATATGCCTTTCCTGAAGAAAAACATTAACACTCTTTGCCCTGTGACGAAAACGATAAATATTCTGAAAATTTAATTCAAGATTGAATTCGATGAAATGTGCACCAGGGCACTCAAAATTGAGGTGATGATTGCCATTTCCTTTGGTTGTTTGCCAGATATGGATTCCCATCTCATAGTTTAAATGAGTGGGAAAATTTGATTGTAGTTGATCAATCAATGGTGGGATTGTTCAGATAAACAAACCTACCATCAACATGAACAGCCAAACTGTCTGAGGGCTTTTTTTTTTTTTAATGGCAAATGATAAGCTGAATTAGGTCGATAGTGCTCTACATTTTTATTTTTGGCCGACTGATGGCCGGAAATTTGCAGCACATCAGATAGACAAGAGTCTGCTGTAAACCAATTCAAATTGTTCTTTAAATTCAGTAAAGTCTCGTGTATATGGCCAGCTTCAAATTTCTGTCTGATTTGGTAAAATACACTGCGTTCCCATTTTTTTTTCGAGTCTGCATTAGAAATGTCTTTTTTATGATATCTATGATGTACAAAACTTGTGCAGAAAGCCTTTCCAATAAAAACAATTGTTAAAAAAATATGAAATACTGCGAAATGTAGCTAGGAGCAGAAGTAATTGCTTAGGAGAACAATCCCAGAATATTTTTCTGTAATGTAGCTTTGCAGAAGAATCTTTAGATATGCTCTCTTAACTGCATCTAGCCCTTACACTTTTGAACTTTTGACAGGAGATGTGTTCACCATCAACACAGGAGGTACCCTTTAAGAGGTGCAGACTTTTTTCATCAAAAGAATAATCTAAATTTTAACGCAAACATGAAAAGGAAATACCAAAAGAAAATAATGGAGAGAAAACAAAATAATTATATGCTTATAAACAAAAGTTACATTACAATATAATAAATATTCTTTTTGATGCTAACAATAAAAATGAAGATAAAAATTAATAATGATCACTGCTCCCTTGTACTTTTTAAATCTTTTCTGGGCAAAAGTTAAAGATTACAGTTCTTCACAGTTTGCAATTATTTAAGCGAATTTGACCCCAATTGTGTTAGAAGAATAGGTATTAAACATATTGCTAATAAAAAAAGTGGATTTAAATTAATCTGTCAAATAGATTCATACTGCAATTGAAAATGAAAATTGAAGTTCATGATGGGTTACCTGAAACACCTTTAATTTTACTTGCTGTTATTTTTCCTCCTTTTATTTACTTATGGTTGTATTTATTTACTTTCCATGTGAGTAAGTGGCCTTTTGATAATGTACTTTCATTATTTTCAGGAAAAAAAAAAGCAATAACACATTATAACAGGGCGGACAGGGTGCAGACTAGATAATGGAAAAGTCTGCAATTGAATAATTATTTGACATTTGTGTAGCTTTTCTTTTTACCATCTCGAAAAAGTTTAGGACAAATATATGAATATAACATAATACAAATCGTCATAATATCTATCTATCTATCTATCTATCTATCTATCTATCTATCTATCTATCTATCCCAGATTGACATACATTGGGGAAGCTTTAGTAAGCAAAGTGCAACAGAATTATGGTGTAATGATCTCCCCAAAAAAAGTGCTTTGCGCTACATTTATCCAACAGATAGCCTTAGACACGTTTTAAATACTTTTACAACTTTAATGAAAAAATGTGCACGGCTTCACAGGAAAGGGGGTGTGGCTTTATGAAAAGTGGGTGTGGTCTAAGCTGTGACAATGGGGCAAATTTATGAAAACTGTCCCCACATTGCAGAAAAGCAAATTTTTTTCTTTTCTTTTTTTTTTTTTTTTTTTGAGCCAAAGACAACAGTGACTACAAAAGGAATGGGAAATATAGCAATATATATAGCAAGTACTTCTCCCTTCTGCTCAATCTAATCCTGGCTTTGGCTCACAAAACCTCAGCAAAATCTGCAACACAAAAGCTGCTTTTGTGGAATGTGAAGCCTTAGTGTAAAAGCCATATAAGGCTAGGTTCACATCTGCTCTCGAGTTTCCTAATCCGCATAAAAAAGTGGTTACCTTAGGAAACCCGCGGACCCCATAGACTATAATGGGGTCTGCGTGGTTTCCATACGTTTTCCACCCGAAAAGGGCAAAAAATACGGAGAGAAAAGTGCACAAGAGCAGATGTGAACCGAGCCTAAGAAACATGGGCCAAAATTTTTGCCACAGTGTTCTGACATAAACTAAGCCAACTAATAGCAGGTGAAAAGTTAGAATATTCAAACAATGTGATAGTTTCATCATCCAGCATTAGACACTTTCATTAATCTAGTGCATTTTAATACTCACCTTAAGTAAATCTGCCCCACTATCTTCTCCAACACACAAGAAAGTATAACTAACACTAGTACACTCCCTGTTTCTGAATGATTTTTGGTGCAATTGTTTTAATACTTCATGTTGCCTGTGTAGGATCTTTCGAATACAACATTCTGTATTGCATAGCTCACCATATTCTGAGAGCCGTAAATTTCATATTTTCCCAGTGTTGGAGCTGTTAGGGCTTGGTTTTAACAGCTAATAGGTAGTACATCCTTTCCCCTGGAGCACTGCACACCACAGCACTGGTTTCCTGGTGGGTCAGTCCAAGCTTGATGCATCTTATGGTGGGATCTAAGTTTCCTAAATTGGTACATCAAAGGGCAATATTTGCATGGGATAAGCAGCCTTACCTATATAGATGAGGGTACCCTGGTATCCCTATTTTCAAAATTTTGTAGAGTGCAGTAGGGTGTCGGAACAGCTCTGCTCTTAGCTTCCTCTGACAAATCAATAACTTGCAAAATAATGCTTCATAAAAATATAAACAGTTTACTTCCTTGGTGGTTGATAAAGAAGGGGTAGCCAGTTAGCTAGATTACCTTATTGTGTTTAAGAAAAAGACAAAAAGTAGTTCATGCTTTCTACAAACTTTATACTGCACATCAGATTTTTTTTGCAACTACTGTAATATGTCAAAAAATTGCTACAATTTATTATACTATTTCTGCAAAGTCTGTTATAATCATGTCATCTACCACAGAGAAACTGGCATCTAGACATCAGTAGAAGATAATCTCCACACCTGAGGGTGTTTCGTTTCTAACAAACAGAATGGACAATAGCAGTCAGTTTGCATTCATGCAGCTTTCCATTAATTAAAAGTCACAAAACAGAAACAGATGGTTCCTTAAGGGATTCTACGTTAACACCCTCTGTCACAGAAGTTGCTATTTATCTGGCAATTATTTCATTATTTACTGCACACTGTATTACCACAAGCCAAATCATTTTGGACTTAAAGTAAATTTTATAAAATGCAACATTCACTATCCTAATTAACACGCAAGCAGCATCCAAATTGATGAAAAATGTGACAAAGTATGAAACTGAATGAATCTATAATATACTTGTTAGTGAAATATCAATTCATGAAATGAATGAAGATTGTGTATGTTGCACAGCCTTGGTAACAGTCTAACTAGATCGGCAGAGAAACAGAACCCTTTTTAAGGCCGGGGTCCCATGTGGCGTAAACATCGTGGAAAAAAATGTGGCGTTTTACAGTCCCTGCAAAGTGGATGGGATGCTAACGAATCCCATCCACACATTGCGGAAAAATATGCACCGGGAACACGCTGCAATTTGCAAAACCTTTGCGGTTTGGAAATTGCAGCATGTCTACTGTGCGTATTTTCCCATAAAGTGGGGATGGAATTCACTAGAATCCCATCCACTTTGCTGGGACTGCAAAACTCCACGTTTTTTTTCACAGTTTTTGCTGTGTTTTTTTGAGCCAAAGCCTAGAATGGCTACAATAGGAATGGGAAATATCTAGGAAGTCCTTATACCTCTCCATTCTGCTCAATCCACTCCTGCCTTTGGTTAAAAAAACACAGCAAAATCTCCAACCAAAAAAGCTGCATTTTCATTGGCTTTATTCTAGTTGTGGCCAGGTCCATCATCCCGAGATTGTGGAAATCTATCTCTCCTCCGTCTGTTATGGCTTGGCTTCAGGAATTCTTACAGGTTTGACGCATGGAGTACCTGGTAACGTTCTCCAATGGGTTAGGCTCCTATGGAATACTTTCTATTACTCCTCAACCTTCCAATCCTCTTTCTATGACTCCCCTCCTTGAACTCTCCATCTTCCTTTCCACTCCAACCGCTTACCCCACATTCCACCTGCTCCCCCTTCTCCACCCCCCTTTTTCGACACTCAAAATTACTTTTACATTACGTTGGAGGCTTCCCCTCCTTATTGTTATTTGCTTCATTTCCTTTTTTCCCTTATTTTTTTTTTTTTATGCTAGTTACTCTGCTGCACCAGAGCCCTGTCCCCTCCCCATCTCTCCTCTTATTCGTCATCTCCATTCCCCTATTGGCTGTTTCCCATTTGTCTCTTATCCACTTCCCTCTCCAAGATGATGTTTTTATTATTCTTTTCATATTTGTTAATTTCTTGAAGAACTTAATAAAACACTTTCAATGAAAAAAATGTGTTATGCAACCCAAAATGATACCAATTAGACTGTCAAATAATCCTACAAAAAACATGTCTTCGGTCAGCTCCAAAAAAAAAAATAAAATAAAAAATGACGGCTCTCAGAATATAGAGACTCAAAAATAAATGATAAAACAAAAGTTTTATTAACGAAATAGTAAAGCATAAAAAAACTATATAAATATGGTACAGAGATAATTGGGCTGAACCATGGAATATAGGTAACCTATTATTTATTCTGCATATTTCACTATGTAATAATGAAGCTCAAAGAACAAAATTGAAGAATCATAAGTTTTTTTTGCATTCCTCTCCCGCAAAGATCAATAATAGCTAATCAATAAATTAAACATAGCACAGCACTCTGCTATGATTGGTTTAAAATTAAAGTTTGATGGAACCACTGTAGGCAAAGTAACAAATTTTACTTATTTATTCCAGTAAACCATCTGTGGCTTATACAGACGGTTTGCGTCTTTAATGGGCGTCTGTTGGCGTCCTACACATGGATGTGTTGTCCTGCATGGGTGAGTTCCCTCAGGTGAGAATGTATGGGGTGTTTGTCTTTGATTGTGGGAGGGACCACTACTAAATAAGTAGCTCTCTGATGGGAGCACAGTGCCAACTCCACTACTCTGACTACGCCACTTCTCTACTCAGTTATGTAGATTGACTCCTCACTTTTTTATCCAGCTATTGGTTTTGCTGGTGTAGGTACATTTATTTGTACTAGTCTAGTCAGTTCCACTGATGAATTACGCAGAGTGACAGCAAGCGTGTAGGGACTGTTTTCTTGGGTGCACTTGGGGACTGCCCTTGTAAGGGTGGTAGCCAAATACACGGGGAACAGGGACAGAATTTGAGGTTCAATTTAGGGACTGGTGCCTCTCTCCGATATCATCTCCTGACCTCTGGATCCTGTCGTCTTCAAGTGGGTAAGATCCAATCCTTTTCTATTTACTTGGATATATTTGGTTTCTACTACTGAGCCATGTATTTGATTTCTTTGGTGATGTTTTTAGTTGCAGACCCTATATTTTAACTGTTTTGATTAATTGTTAAGTTTTATGTTTGACACAGCAAAATTCCTCCAGTACATCACACCCATGAAACTCTTAATTGTCATTATTCTTTTTAAGCACTCAGCTAGGAAGATAATTATTTCATTTACCATTTAAATGCTGTCTCTTAGGCAACCAACATGTTGTCATAAGGCACATGTAAGTGAAAAATACAATGGATCACAGCCATGTCTTTAAAAATTAAACTTGAGATCTTCTAAATTGGAACAATGCAGACTAGCTGATGAGTGACATATCACTTCTTTATGTCTTGGCCTTGGAATAATGAAAGGTCAAATTCAGTGATCATCTGTCTCCATAATTTCACTTGCAATTGGCAAACACAATTTAGATACTGCCAAGAAATAAAACTGATCTCATTCACGTAAAAAGAGCATTTATTCATCAAGTGTTTGTTAGGTATTGCTGCAGCAGGAAACATATATAATATTTGATGAAGTCATAAATTGCTTCCAATTTACAAAGCAGCACATCTTTGTATTCATTTTTGCATCACTTTCAGCCAGCATACAATATATTTAACTCTAGCAAGGGTTTGAGTTCTAGTCAAACAATGATCTATGAGTGTATTTTCTAGGCATTTTATATGCTTTAGCTATTTCTTTGAAAACAATTTATTTTATGTACCTCAAATAAGATATTCAGATAGCACACACATATATTCTGATGACAGACAGACTAGCTAGCACATTTTCTACTCACAAGGGTTTTTCAAAACTATTTTTGTATTGTTCTAGATGTACTGTATGCAGTATACTTTGCCATTTAACTCTATGATTGCAGACTTATAAGAACTTTTTTGCTCTTTGAAGTTGTGCTCACTCTTCCATACCCTGCAAAGTAATTTTGATGGTTCTTCCAAGATGGTTCTTCAGTAACTACAGATGAATGCTAACAAGCAAGACATGTAAAGAATGTATCATATCTGGGAAATACGCCAATGGAATTGAACAGATGCAGCCATCTTCATCCTGGATCTGATAACTCACTGCACCCCGATTACTCACAACAACGCCATTGAAAGCAATTGAAAAAAAGTTGAGTGAAAGTGATTAACAACAGTTTACTTAAAACTCATTTTAAACTTGACTACATTTCTATCTGTAGAGAAGGGTGTAGTTATGAGTCAGACAGGCGAGACTTGTAAGTGTAATAATTTACGTTTCATATGTGTAATTTTATTTTTACCTCTGTATTTGTAACCTTCATATACAGTCATATGAAAAAGTTTGGGCACCCCTATTAATCTTAATCATTTTTAGTTCTAAATATTTGGGTGTTTGCAACAGCCATTTCAATTTGATATATCTAATAACTGATGGACACAGTAATATTTCAGGATTGAAATGAGGTTTATTGTACTAACAGAAAATGTGCAATATGCATTAAACCAAAATTTGACAGGTGCAAAAATTTGGGCACCCTTATCATTTTATTGATTTGAATACTCCTAACTACTTTTTACTGACTTACTGAAGCACAAAATTGGTTTTGTAACCTCACTGAGCTTTGAACTTCATGGCCAGGTGTATCCAATCATGAGAAAAGGTATTTAAGGTGGCCAATTGCAAGTTGTTCTCCTATTTGAATCTCCTCTGAAGAGTGG
Organism: Leptodactylus fallax; assembly: GCA_947044405.1. Taxonomy (NCBI): domain Eukaryota; kingdom Metazoa; phylum Chordata; class Amphibia; order Anura; family Leptodactylidae; genus Leptodactylus; species Leptodactylus fallax. Next base: position 9,257,835 of record CAMRHE010000021.1, read on the forward strand.
CATCATGGGCTCCTCAAAACAACTCTCAAATGATCTGAAAACAAAGATTGTTCAACATAGTTGTTCAGGGGAAGGATACAAAAAGTTGTCTAAGAGATTTAACCTGTCAGTTTCCAATGTGAGGAACATAGTAAGGAAATGGAAGACCACAGGGACAGTTCTTGTTAAGCCCAGAAGTGGCAGGCCAAGAAAAATATCAGAAAGGCAGAGAAGAAGAATGGTGAGAACAGTCAAGGACAATCCACAGACCACCTCCAAAGAGTTGCAGCATCATCTTGCTGCAGATGGTGTCACTGTGCATCGGTCAACAATACAGCACACTTTGCACAAGGAGAAGCTGTATGGGAGAGTGATGCGAAAGAAGCCGTTTCTGAAAGCACGCCACAAACAGAGTCGCCTGAGGTATGCAAAAGCACATTTGGACAAGCCAGCTTCATTTTGGAAGAAGGTCTTGTGGAAAGATGAAACAAAGATTGAGTTGTTTGGTCATACAAAAAGGCGTTATGCATGGCGTCCAAAAAACACAGCATTCCAAGAAAAACACTTGCTACCCACTGTAAAATTTGGTGGAGGTTCCATCATGCTTTGGGACTGTGTGGCCAATGCTGGCACCGGGAATCTTGTTAAAGTTGAGGGTCGCATGGATTCAACTCAGTATCAGCAGATTCTTGAGAATAATGTAGAAGAATCAGTGACGAATTTGAAGTTACGCCGGGGATGGATATTTCAGCAAGACAATGATCCAAAACACAGCTCCAAATCTACTCAGGCATTCATGCAGAGGAACAATTACAATGTTCTGGAATGGCCATCCCAGTCCCCAGACCTGAATATCATTGAACATCTGTGGGATAATTTGAAGCGGGCTGTCCATGCTCGGCGACCATCAAACTTAACTGAACTGGAATTGTTTTGTAAAGAGAAATGGTCAAAAATACCTTCATCCAGGATCCAGGAACTGATTAAAAGTTACAGGAAGCGACTAGAGGCTGTTATTTTTGCAAAAGGAGGATCTACTAAATATTAATGTCACTTTTCTGTTGAGGTGCCCATACTTTTGCACCGGTCAAATTTTGGTTTAATGCATATTGCACATTTTCTGTTAGTACAATAAACCTCATTTCAATCCTGAAATATTACTGTGTCCATCAGTTATTAGATATATCAAATTGAAATGGCTGTTGCAAACACCCAAATATTTAGAACTAAAAATTATTAAGATTAATAGGGGTGCCCAAACTTTTTCATATGACTGTATTGTACATGAGTATACATACACTATACAGACAAAACTACACATTACTAACTGCAATGGTGGTATCCTATTACAGTACCACACAGGAACTCACGTAGGTCTTTAGGTAGGATTATAGTGATATATAATGCTGGGAGTCCCTGCATCCTCACAAATCTACTGTCTACACTATATATGGTATGGGAAAGTAGATCACTATGAGTTAAGGAGTTCAATAATAATAATAGTCCTTTAATAGTCCCACAATGGGGAAATTCCATCTCCTGATTAGGTTTGGACATGGAAATCCAGCTGATGTATGGACCAGATTTTCTGGTCCAGATTTCACCATGTGCATGGGGCCGTAGAACAACACATTCTTTCACAAATGTTTCTAAAGGCAGACTACATGGCTAGGTGCAGGATTTATACACCAGGGGAAATGGGATTGAATGGAACACCTGAATTCAATGATTATGTGACGTGTCACAATACTTTTTCCATATGCTACTGCTAAGTACTGATGTATTTGTGATATGTATTTGTGTATATTTGTGTATGATTATACATAAATATTTCATGTATACCAGTATATATACTGATGGCCTATAAAAAGGTATCTCATTACTAAGGTGCTACATAAGAAACATCTAATGGTGGGTAAAACATGGGCATAAAAAGTAGGCATTATTACACATAATTTAATTTATGGGCATCTATAGTTTGATTTCTTTGCCTGTGTGGATTGAATGGGTTGTTACCGACATCTGGTGAGAATTTCAAGCCAATAGTACCTTTGGAAATATATTTACTTAGAAAATTGGTGACATGTTCAATACTTATTTCAACCACTGGGATACAGTACTATGCAAAAGTTTAAGGCATGTGTGGAAAGATGCTGCAAAGTAAGACTAGGTTCACATCTGTGTTGGAGACTCTGCCTGCTTCATAATTTTAAAAAAGCATATCAAATCTGACATTAAAGTTTTAGTTTTGCATTTTGTTTTTTTTTTGTTTTTTTGTCACTTTGACATTACTAATTTTATCTTGGTGCTAAAGAGCTTGAGAGAAGTAGTATACCAATATAGGAGTTCTCAGGGTGTCATTAATGACAGTCAGGGCACTTTCCATTCAGACCATATATATTAAGACCAATTGGAATCTGATGGTGGATTTGATCAAATTGGCTCTAAAATGAAATTCAGGAAATGTGTTCATCTACAAAGAAACATTTGTACTGTCAAGAAGGAGAAGCTTTATTACCTGTTAAATAGTATATTTTTGGGCATTATTGTCCATTCTTCCAATCAAATGAACTATTGTTGTGCCACTTCCAATCCAAGGCTTTGGTTCCATTTATAATGATGTCCTCTAGTGGAGTATGTAATGCAGATGTGAATAGAGCGTAATGCAATTCAAAACAATAAAATATTACATGGTTGCACACATCTTAGCTTTGCTTCATTTTATGTTCCTTTTTTGCCTTTATGTACATCTAACATCCCAGTGAAGCATCACCTCCCCCAAACATAATTAAACTGTACAAAAATACTATTAAAATTCCAGGAGTTAAACTGGTCTTACAGCCATTATAGCCTATCCATTTGGATATGACCATGTAGAAGTAGAGATAAATGCATCATCTATACTCTATCGTCTGAAGGAAAGTAGAACATAAATTTCCTGTTACAGATACTTTAATAACTTCATTTAAAAAACTACCTTAATACTATTTTGCATATAATTCTAAACATGTTTTTGCATTTTAAGCTCTTATAATAATAAGGTTGATAATTGTTTGAAAAGAATACTATAAGCAGATTTGTGTCAACAAATCAGACAGCTCCTTCAGGCCTTCTAAATGCAAACATGAGAAATATGGAAACATTTTAATGAAATACATCTTCTTATCTGTCAAAAGACATATTGCTCTTCACAAATGATTATCTTTTCTTTGAGGAGATAATTAGAAATATAAATCAAATAAGAAGGCCTAAGCAATTAATTGAAGTTAGCTTGCGCATTGATAGAAATTATGACATTTGCAATATTAGTACGCATAACAGACATTAAACACACTAAACATGTCCATTTTTGATCAATATCAAGACCCGTTAATTGTTAAACAAATTCCTATTAGTGGAATATTTGTAATGTATACTTTGGTATCCTCTTCTAGAATTCTGGAAAAACTGTTTTAAATTTATATCAGTCATACACTCTATATAAACTTGCTTGTCTTACTGCCAAAGTGTTTACAGTGACTGTTCATGCTTACAGAATAAAAAAATATATAGTTTAGGTTGCCCTAAGCTCAATAAACCTGCAAAACTGCATATAACACGATGCATACCAGCACTGGTATGCTTAGTATAAAGGAGTCCAAATAGCAAATACAAACTGAGGCCCCATTATAATGCAGGGTTTTGGTACTCAAACATAAAAGCCAAGTATTTGTTTAACTCTTCATCCTTTCTCAGTTCTTTGTTTGCTAACAATGTTATATATGTTGTGTTATGTGTTTACCGAGCTATTGAAAAACTAATTTCCCTCTGGTATCAATAAAGTATTTGAATACAATTCCTATGGAGCACATAGGCTCTCATAAACTAATGGCAAAGGTAATGGAACTATCCAAAGATGGGGCCCTCTCTCCAAGTGTCCATATTAGCCTCCATGGTGTGTATGTCTTTGCTAGTGGATGCGCAGTCTAATAAAAAAATATTGTTGAAGTGAATTGTAGAATTGTGCAGAATTTATTAAAAGGGTCATTTAACACATTTTGGACAGTTCTGGAGTCAGAAAATGAAATATATGAGAAGGCATACATTTTTTAACCTATATCTCAGCTTTTGGTAAGTGAGGAATTTAAAAAAAAAATATTTGTGAAAATTACAACTTTTTGGGTCACAAAAAACTGACATAATGTGACTAATAAATGCTGATTTAAGTATATATAGAGTATATAATGATTATGTTTCTCTATTATTATAAACAGTACTTTATTACAATATACTGTACATGTCCATGAAAACAGTTATATTACAGTTTCACACCATTTCTACTACAGTATGTAGTAGAAAATACAGCATAATATTTCAACTGTAAATCACTCACACTAAACATTTACATTGGGTACTGTGGCTATTGAATTTTTTGACAAGAAAGAACTGCTACTGTATGTGAAGTAGATTTCATCTTGAGCATATTTAAAGCAGGTAGAAATTGGACAGTTTTAATGTATAGAGAGTCTGTCAGGTCTAAAATATGTTCCAAACCAATAATAGTGTTGTGTGAGGCCCTTTCATGAAAGCAGAAACACATATTTGCGGCCATAAACTGATGAATATGAATATGCAAATCAGCCTTAAGTACATCAGCTGGGTGGGACCTGATTTGTTAGATTTGCCTACAGATTTGCCTGAATGTCCTCTAAAATTGCTGCCCAAAATCACAGTTTTATCAGTGGATGACATTATAATGGGCAAACCTCCGAAGATTAATTTTGGCTTCAGTTCAGATGAGTCAACAAGTTTGTTTTGCTTCAAACTTGTTTGGATAGATCTGGAAGTAAAATCATTATACTCTGGGGTCTTTTCAGACCCAGAGTATAATAAGTGGAGGCCCAGGGTAGGTGTAAAAAAAAAAAAAAAAAACATTTATACTCACCTTCTCTCAACTCTTCTGAGCCTCCTTGCAGCATCTGATGCTCTCTCTCAGCCTCCTGGGTGATGTCATGTGCCTGGGTTTACCGATGAGGCCTGTGATTGGGTCTAGAGAAGTCCCATGAGGCATGCCAAGTGTAATGATGTCATGTCACTGCTGAGGCCCAATCATGCCTCAGTAGTGATCCAGGGCACATGACATCACCCAGGAGGCCGAGAGAGAGAGCACCAAAAGCTGCAATGTGGCCCAGAAGAGGTGAGTGTAGGTGAGTATAAAAGTTTGTTATTTTTTAACGCTTTCTCTTGGCTTCCACCTATTATACTATGGGTTCTGAAGAGACCCCAGCTTATAATAATTTCACTTCTGGTTCACGGTTGATAAACCCCAAAAGTTTTGTGCTAGAAAATTTGGGATGAATCAGGTTCATTCTGAGTCAGTTGACTCATCTCTAGTTTACATTTTCAGCCTCTGCCTGCCACATAGTTCTATTTAAGGACCCTATACGGCATTATTTTTTGTTTGAGAAGCATTTTGGACCCGACTGACTCCTTTTAAGTTGCTCATATTTCTAAGCTGGAAACATAGATAAATACAGTATTTGGAGGATGTCTGGGGTACTGGTTCTCTGAGAAAAATGTATGCAAACGAACTCTCACCTCTAGTGTGATCTTTAGGTAGCTACCATGTAAGTTAATGTTCAACCCATATAACAGCCTTGAATCATAACTAGGAATATTAGCAAAACCAAATGTCCATTTGTAGACAGCTGTTCCCTATTTATATTGTATTGAAGTGGTCACATGAGAAGTTGGAGTCCCAAACCACTAATGGTGCTTTGTAGGGTCCTTTAATAAAAGCTTACCATTGTAGCCACAAATCATTGAAACAAAGCAGAGATAATGATTTTTTTGTGAATATGCAAATCAAATCAGCCTGAAAGTTCTCTTCCTTCAGGTCCAATTTGCTAAATTTGCCTACAGACACTCTTGATGCAGGCATAAGCTGTAAATATTATTCACAGCTAAAGGGGCATCAATTCCAGAGAAGAACTTGAGCACTTTTGGCTGTCTGTAGGCAGATCTGGCAAATCAGGCCCGCCCCTGATGAACTTGCAGGCTGATTTGCATATCCATAAAAGTATTATCTGCTTTATCTGTTTGTTAACACAAATGTATGTTTTTCTTCCTATTAAAGGCCCTTACATAGCTTATTACTAGTTTGGACGGCATTTTGGACCTCCCTTTAACCAAACTGAAGCTAAGCTAAGCCTGGACTCATTTGTACATACATACTTACATGAGCAAGCAGTTGAACATTGTTTGCCAGTGTTAAGTCAGATAAGTTTAGTATAATCATTTGAGATAAAGGTTATGAGATACAATTATCTGAGCTTTTACTTGTAGTACACAGCCTGGGCAAGCTGGGTACTGCTAGACACTAAATTTCACATTTCATTTTGCATCTTGTCATTTTTAAGAGCAAGTACTTACGTTCAGTCTATAAATACAGTTTTTATACTGAAAGAAAAATCTAAAGCTAGGTTATAAAAGCAGAAAGTATAATAATGGAGGTTGTTTTAGTATGGTATTATTTGCTGCATTTAACACAGAAGTTTGATGTACAAGGTAAGAGAAAAACATTTTCCTTCAATTGTTTGTGTTTTTATGTGACCCTATTTTGAATTGAGAAAAAAGGTTAAATAAAGGGAAACAGATGTCCTTCAGATTGTTTTTTTTGTCATTTTTGTTTGTTATTTGTTCAATAAATATTCAACTACTGTTATTTCAGCACAGTGACATATTATCATGGAGGGGGTATATGCCACAAGAGGACTTCCCTTGTTGAATTGAACATATCAATCAGCCATAAGATAAAGGGTCCCATTGCACTTGCCTGTAATATAACAAAAATGTTGCTAAAATCTATAAAAATTGTATTCATACACCAAACAAAAATTATCCATATACTAGGACACCTGGAGGGGCAGAAAGTCACAATATGGGAATGACAAGAAACTGATGATGTCAATGAGTTGCTACTTTCTATTATTTGTACAGTGCTGTGGAATATGTTGGCGCTATATAAATAAAATGTATTATTATTATTATTTGGTAGAGTGTGTCATATTCCTCAGTTAAGCTAGGTTCAAACATGCATTGGAGTCTCTGTACGAGACTCCGCCGTAGATTCCACTAAAAATCTGCTGAGAGAAAAGTACTGCAATAGAAAACTTTTCTCTCCGCCGGTTTCAGTATAAAATTATCGTAAACTGGGCGGAAATCTGGCGGACCCCATTATAGTCTATGGGGTCCACGGGTTTCCGTATGTAATTGCTTTTTAAGTGGACAGGGTTTACGTCTTTCGGGTCGCAATGCAGAACCGAAGGATGAAAACCTGAATGCTTGTGTAAACCTAGTGTAACATATATAAAATCTATTTGCTTACAGTACTATACATATATTTGCTCTTCTCCCAGAAAAGATCATAAATTAACAGGTGAAATATAGTATTACAAGGTATCCATACAAAGGGGTGGGCAAGAATGTGGTACAGAAAATGGAGGTGTTGAGAGTGTGACCTGGTTTTGTATTGGTTTTATACTGTATTGTAGCATAAAGGTATATTCACAAATCAAACATTTATTGCTGACATTTATAAAGATATTACTGTATATTCGTCTAAATGAGGGCAACTTCACCCTTAATGTGTTAACAACACTGTGATACAGAGTATAATCTCAGGTACTGTATTTCAATAACTTTGTTGTTAAGATATCATGCTGCAGCAAATTATCCTGCTGCATAATGTCAGGTTAATATTTACAAATGACAGATTTATTACTGGTATTTCTAAGGATGTTACTGTACATTTCAGTATAATTTCAGGTGTGTCAATGACTTAAGATATCATTCTACAAGTACAGTGTCCATATTAGTACAGTGTCCATATTAGGACATCCTCAGATATCAGAGTCAAACATCAGATTAATAGCAGTTTACAACAGTGATACCTGACTTTGATACCTTACTCTGATACCTGACTTTGATTCTGACACCTGACTTTGATTCTGACACCTGACTTTGATAACTGACTTTGATTCTGACACCTGACTTTGATTCTGACACCTGACTTTGATTCTGATACCTGACTTTGATTCTGACACCTGACTCTATGCAGTTTCTGGGCTGATGGTAAAACTTAGATGACTTCTGACTTTCATATCTGATTGAGTCACAAGTCAGCAGTCAGTATGAAGCACATACAGTTTTACACTGTGATTGGCCAGGATGACTGACCTCTGAGTGAACTCACTGCTCATACTCAGGAGTAGAATATACTTGTATAAGATTGCAGGCTGAGAGCTCCATGAGTCTGATAAAAAGTTGTCTGACACAAAGTTGTCTGATACCTGACTGAGTCAGAGGTCAGACTCACACATCATCTGAGTTTTTCATATACATACAAGCCAGCCAGCACATACAATGGTGGAGATTTATCAAGTAAAATGCTCCATAATTCTGGTAACATTTTCACCAAATAACCTCTCTGTGTGCCACATTCATAAAGTGTTTTAAATACTTTTATTACTTGTACAAAAAGGGGCGTGGTCTCATAGTAATGGGGCGTGATCTACAACACTGTGCTGCAAAAATACATCCAAATAACCTCTCTAACATTCATCAAGTGTTTTAGGCTGAGGCCCCACGTAGCAGGCTGCAGCAAAAAAGCGCTGTGGGAAAAACCTTGGCAGAAATGCATCACAGTTTTTCCCTCAGAGATTTTCTCAGAAAGTCTGGTGAGGTTTCCTCTGCAGACTTTCTGCTTCCATTATACCTATAGTGAAACCGCCAGCATTTGCGTAAATATAATTGACTTGCTATTTTTTTGGAAATTGCAGCATTTCCACTGCGTGTATTTTTCTGCAATGCGTGGATTGTAGGGGTTAAACTGGTACTGGTAATTTAAACCGCACACCGTGGCTGCAATTGGTTTGTTTTACAACCCCTACAATCCACGCATTGCAGAAAAATACACGCAGTGAAAATGGTGCAATTTCCAAAACAGTTGCAGTTTTGGAAATCGCAGCATGTCAATTCTATTTACGGAAATGCCGGTGGTTCCACTATAGGTATAATGGAAGCAGAAAGTCCGCAGAGGAAACCTCGCCAGGCTTTCTGCGAAAATCTGAGGGAAAAACTGTGATGCATTTCTGCCAAGGTTTTTCCCACAGCGCTTTTTTGCTGCAGCCTGGTACGTGGGGCCTCAGCCTAAAACACTTGATAAATGTTAGAGAGGTTATTTGGATGTATTTTTGCAGCACAGTGTGTAGGTCACGCCCCTTTACTATGAGTCCACGCCCCTTTACTATGAGTCCACGTCCCTTTTTGTACAAGTAATAAAAGTATTTAAAACACTTTATGAATGTGGGACACAGAGAGGTTATTTGGTGAAAATGTTACCAGAATTGTGGAGCATTTTACTTGATAAATCTCCACCATTGTATGTGCTGGCTGGCTTGTATGTATATGAAAAACTCAGATGATGTGTGTCTGATCTCTGACTCAGTCAGGTATCAGACAACTTTGTGTCAGACAACTTTTTATCAGACTCATGGAGCTTCTCAGCATGCAGCCTTATACAAGTATTTTCTACTCCTGAGTGTGAGCAGTGATGTCACTCAGAGGTCAGTCATCCTGGCCAATCACAGTGTAACATTGTATGTGCTTCATACTGACTGCTGAGTTGTGACTCAATCAGATATGAAAGTCAGAAGTCATCTAAGTTTTACAACCAGCCCAGAAACTGCATAGAGTCAGGTGTCAGACTCAAAGTCAGGTGTCAGACTCAAAGTCAGGTGTATGAATCACAGTCAGGTGTCAGTATCAAAGTCAGGTGTCAGAATCAAAGTCAGGTGTCAGAATCAAAGTCAGGTGTCGGTATCAAAGTCAGGTGTCAGAATCAAAGTCAGGTGTCAGAATCAAAGTCAAGTATCAAAGTCAGGTGTCAGAATCAAAGTCAGGTGTCAGAATCAAAGTCAGGTGTCAGAATCAAAGTCAGGTGTCAGAATCAAAGTCAGGTATCAAAGTCAGGTGTCAGAATCAAAGTCAGGTATCAGAATCAAAGTCAGGTATCAAAGTCAGGTGTCAGAATCAAAGTCAGGTATCAGAGTAAGGTATCAAAGTCAGGTATCACTGTTGTAAACTGCTATTAATCTGATGTTTGACACTGATATCTGAGGATGTCCTAATATGGACACTGTATACAAGAAGTTCTCACTGCAGAAATACAGGTTTACTTTACTTCATTTATACATACTTGGAGCACATGTTCAGTTGCAGAATTTCTGCAAAACAATCTTCTACCTGACAATATATCCTAATTTCACATACCAGTACGTTCTTCGAGTGTAAATACCAGTGGTGAACCTAGCCTCTTTGCTGCCTGAGGCGGACTATGGAAAGACACCCCCCCCCCCCAAAAAAAAATAAATTAAAAAAATTAAAAAATTGAGTTTACATGCTACTAGCTTCACACATTGCTATTGTTGCACAATATACACAAAGTTATAAAACAGTTTATAAAAGAATTCTTCCTGTACTACTTCAGTGTCAGAGCTCAACATCACGGCAATAACAATGAAAATAACTGCTTAGTGGATGGACAAGCACACATGGCCCCCATTCTCTTTAATAGGAGTGCCGCAGATAGCTGAGTACTGGACTTCGGGTACCTTTGGCACGCCAATCGAAGTGAATGAGAGCCACGTGGGTTCGTCCATCCACCAAGTGACATGCCTATATTCTGCCTGGCTGCGGTCAGGCTGAATTCCCACCCGGTGGGGGAAAAAAAAAAATAATTCTCAGGTTCAGTGGGGGTCTCAGCAGACAGACCCCCATCAATCAGGTATTTATCATCTATCATTTAGATGAATACAGTGCAGTAACATTTTATGACTTACAGGTGACGTCTCTGACTAATCCTTCACATTTCCCTTCTCTTCCCTTTGGATCGCCATGACCACTTCTTCCAGCTGTGACTTGTCTCTGTAAAGTTTGCAACACAGACATCTTTGGCTCCTCACTTTTCCAGGCATCCAACCCACATTGTCCTCACCTACACAAAGACCCCATCCTGCTGCTACCCCAATTATAAAATATATGATATAACCCCCCCTAATGAATAATACCCCCAAGTGCATCTTTATATTAATAACTTCCCTGTGTACCCCCTTTAAATAGTGCCCTTTATTATTAATGCCCCAGGCATTTCCTTATTAAAAAGTAAAAGAAAAAGAGTGGGGTTCCAATACCTGGGACCACCAGGATCAGCTGTTTGTATGAACCATGGTATCTGTATAAGCGCTGTGACCGCTTCTCTGTTTACATGGTGTCATTCATCTCATAGTGACCATGTAATGTAACTACAGCCTCATCCTATACATGTCTATGTGACAAGGCTGGAATTACATCACACGGACAGTATAAATAGACTGCGCCATGGCCCCTTCATACTGCTGATCAGCAGGGATTCACTGATCTCTTATTGATGATTTATTCTGAGTATAGATCATCAATAAAAATGAGGTGGAAAACTCCTTAAGGCCCTGGCCTCACGCAGAAAAAAATGCAGCGTTTTACAGTTCCTGCAAAGTGGATGGGATTCTAGCAAATTCCATCCACATATTGCGGAAAAATACACACAGTGGACATGCTGCAATTTCCAAAACCGAACTCCATATGAACTGTGGCACAATGAGAAGCCGAGTGTAAAACATCTAAGAGTATTTGGATGCAAGGCGTTCATCTACATTCCAGAAGAAAAACGCACCAAACTTCAAAACAGAGCATTTGAAGTCTTCTTTGTTGGATACAGTGACAATATTAAGGGTTACAGAATCCTAAAACCCAAAACTGACAAGGTTACCATTAGCAACAGCATAACTTTTGTTGAAGATCTGAGAGACAATGTAATGACAACAGAGGAAGTAAGAACAGAAGAGAAAACTGACAGTGATCAGCCAACATCTGTAACTTCTGAACAAACAGTTGACGTGAGCGCAGAATCCATCAGTAATGAAGAACAGACACAACCAAGCTCACACACGGAACCAAGACGCTCGATGAGAGAGAATAAAGGTAAACCACCTGTATGTCTCTCATACAAGGCAAGCACTGCCAGTGCTAATGAACCTGCAACTTGGGAAGACATATCACAGCTTTCAGAGGGGGAAGCCAGTAAATGGCTAAAGGCTGCAAAGGAAGAGATAAAATCCGTGCATGACACTAAAACATGGAGACTTACAGAACTACCACCTGGAAGGAAATCCATAGGTTGTAAATGGACTTTCAAAGTAAAATACAATGCAGATGGTACAGTGGAGCGATACAAAGCAAGACTCGTAGCCAAGGGATATTCTCAAAAATATGGAGAGGACTATGATGAGACATTTGCGCCAGTAGTCAAACATGCTACAATAAGAACTTTACTGACAGTAGCCGCAATAAGGAAAATGCAAGTAAGACACTTCCAGCTCCTTTTCCCATAATGCCATGTGATACTTTGATGTAAAAACAGCGTTTCTACATGGTGAGTTAGCAGAAGATATCTACATGGAACAACCACCGGGATTCAAAGATGAGCAAAGGCCAGACCTAGTATGCAAACTACAGAGGAATATATATGGTCTAAAGTAAGCTGCCAGACATGGAATATGAGAATAAATGAAATGCTTACACATGAGGACTTTCAGAGGAGTAAAGCAGATCCCTGTTTATACACAAAGAAATTGGCAGACAGGTGGATCTATGAACTCATTTATGTGGACGATATTCTGATTTGTTTCAAGCAAGAAGGGGATGAAGGAGAAATATTCCAAACCCTAAATCAGCACTTTGAGACTAAAGATCTTGGCAACGTAAACAAATTATCTTGGCATTCAGATTGAGAGAGAGGAAGATGGCAGCTTCTTTCTGAACCAAAAACACAAAATACAAGAAATAATTGAGACATTTGGAATGGAAGATGCAAAACCAGTAAAATCTCATAAATCTCTATCCCACTGTGCCAGTTGGTCACTGTTTGTATTATTTGTTTTGTATATCTGGTGTACTGTATGTAAATCCGCAAATGTAAAGCACCATGGAATTAATGATGCTATATACAGTGGGGAAAAAAAGTATTTAGTCAGCCACCAATTGTGCAACTTCTCCCACTTAAAAAAAGATGAGAGAGACTTGTAATTGACATCATAGGTAGACCTCAACTATGAGAGACAAAATGAAAAAACATATTTAGAAAATCACGTTGTCTTATTTTTTAAGAATTTATTTTCAAATGATGGTGGAAAATAAGTATTTGGTCACCTACAAACAAGCAAGATTTCTGGCTCGCAGAGACCTGTAACTTCTTCTTTAACAGGTTCCTCTGTCCTCCACTCATTACCTGTAGTAATGGCACCTGTTTGACATTGTTATCAGTATAAAAGACACCTGTCTACAACCTCAAACAGTCACACTCCAAACTCCACTATGGTGAAGACCAAAGAGCTGTGGAAGGACACCAGAAACAAAATTGTAGACCTGCACCAGGCTGGGAAGACTGAATCTGCAATAAGCAAGCAGCTTGGTGTGAAGAAATCAACTGTGGGAGCAATAATTAGAAAATGGAAGACATACAAGACCACTGAAAATCTCCCTCGATCAGGGGCTCCACGCAAGATCTCCCCCCGTAGGGTCAAAATGATCACAAGAACAGTGAGCAAAGATCCCAGAACTACACGGGGGGACCTAGTGAATGACCTGCAGAAAGCTGGGACTAATGTAACAAAAGCTACTGTCAGTAACACACTACGCCGCCAGGGACACAGATCCTGCAGTGCCAGACGTGTCCCCCTGTTTAAGTCATTACATATCCGGGCCTGTCTGAAGTTTGCTAGAGAGCATTTGGATGTTCCAGAAGAGTATTGGGAGAATGTCATATGGTCAGATAGAACTGTTTGGTAGAAACACAACTCGTCGTGTTTGGAGGAGAGTGAATGCTGAGTTGCATCTAAAGAACACCATACCTATTGTGAATCATGGGGGTGGCAACATCATGCTTTGGGGCTGTTTCTCTGCAAAGGGACCAGGACGACTGATCTGTGTACATGAAAAAATGAATGGGGCCATGTATCGTGAGATTTTGAGTGCAACCCTCCTTCCATCAACAAGGGCATTGAAGATAAAATGTGACTGGGCCTTTCAGCATGACAATGATCCCAAGCACACCGCCAGGGCAACGAAGGAGTGGCTTCGTAAGAAGCATTTCAAGGTCCTGGAGTGGCCTAGCCAGTCTCCAGATCTCAACCCCATAGAAAACCTTTGGAGGGAGTTGAAAGTCCGTGTTGCCCAGCAACAGCCCCAAAATATCACTGCTTTAGAGGAGATCTGCATGCAGGAATGGGCCAACATACCAGCAACAGTGTGTGCCAACCTTGTGAAGACTTACAGAAAGCATTTGACCTCTGTCATTGCCAAAAAAGGATATATAACAAAGTATTGAGATGAACTTTTGTTATTGACCAAATACTTATTTTCCACCATAATTTGCAAATAAATTCTTTAAAAATCAGACAATGTGATTTTCTGGATTTGTTTTCTCATTTTGTCTCTCATAGTTGAGGTCTATCTATGATGTCAATTACAGGTCTCTCTCATCTTTTTAAGTGGGAGAAGTTGCACAATTGGTTGCTGATTAAATACTTTTTTTCCCCACTGTATATAAACAATAATAATAATAAAATCTCCCATGGAAACCAACTACCTGAAGAAGATAGACAGCCAAGATACACCACTACCAACTAACACTCATACTGTACTTTTGTTGTTTTTGATGCTGGTTGATATACATATCCTGTTTTGTGTGTGTTTGTGCTGAACTATATCTGTTATTCACCATGTGAGGTGATCTTCTCTTACTGCACTCATGTTTCACTAAAGTTTTGTTCCTGTTATATATAACTGTCTATCTGGTTTTAACTCTGCCACATCCAGCAATCACACTCTGCAACATTTTTACTTCCCTTTCTACAATACCCAGCTTTCCCAGATTCAGATAGCACCCAGTCACACAGCCCTACCTAGCTGTTGATGAAGGAGCGCTCTGGAATGTACTCCTCCAGCGCTTCTGCAATCAGCGCAACCCAAGCAAATACCCTCCTCCAATAGCATAACTGCACATCACGCATGCACAGTAAGTCATCATCCCGCTGTCAGAATGGGGCCTGTGAAGTAGTCTAAGCCATACAGCGCTATTCACGCATACGCACTAGTCTCCCACACGGAGACCACATCAGCTGTTGTTTAGACCCATTCTCAAGCCAATCTCCCCCACTTGTACTAAATAAAACTTATCTCCTGTTCCATTCACCCTACAATTGACCATACCTTTTATATCTCTTATATATATAAAAATGAGTTTCTGTCTGTCTGTCTGTCTGTTCTTTATGCGCAACCAATCGACTGGGCCGATCTTCACCAAATTTGGTACACAGGTACATCAGGTGTCCGGGAAGATTTTAGTCTCAGATTTCTAGGACGTACTGTTCCTGAGATACAGTATTCCCAAAAAATTACCTGCATTAGCTAATACAAGCCTGCAAGTCTTTCACTCATATTCCAACTTCCATACACACGGTCACATGTTACTTATCAGTCAATAGAAGCTCGCAGGCACTTACTCTCCACAGGCACACAGGTTTCCATAGCAACCAAGCTATTTATGACCTGTATGAGACAATAGCAGTATGCAGGTCCTTAAATATTCAGTCAAATCACGTGTATCAGCGAATATAAGTTCACATTTCATTTACCAAATTTCCATAACAACACAGCCATAAATAGACTGTACCTATACTGGACTGCTATACTGGATGTCAAGTGCAAAACTGGCCAATTCTTATGGGGCCACTACACAAACAAAAAATGAAATATACCCATGCGAAGCCGGGTCCTTCTGCTAGTATATTATAAATATATGTATGTAATTTGCACTTTTATATTCTAACGTTTGATCCCACCTGGTGACCCCAAGTGAGCGGGGCTACCGCCCTTTTTTGTGTTTTTTTAAATTTAATGTTGTATATATATATGCCCTGTACCCACCATTTGTTATATACACACTTGAGAAAGGGATTTCATCCTGAAACACGTCATGTGTCATGCCAAAGAAATAAAGGATTTTATTTTTGGACCAGCGCTCTCCCTGCCTCTTCTCTTCCACACATCTGATATGGACAGAGAGGAGCCGTTTTAAGGAGATTATAGCAGGGAAAGAGCAAGGACAGATCTCAGCTAGCAGGGGTAGTGGGAAAATGACAAAAATGCTGTACTACAGAGATACAGTTAAAACCAGAAGTTTAACCTTTCCCATTTTAGGTCAATTAGGATTACCAAAATTATTTATATTTGCTAAAAGCCAGAATAATGGAGAGAGAGAGAGAGAGAGAGAATTTTTTGAAGGCATTTTTATTACTTTCTGCAAGGTCAAAAGTTTACATACATTTCATTAGTATTTGGTACCATTGCCCTTAGACTGTATGACTTGGGTCAAACGTTTTGGATAACTTTCCACAAGCTTCTCACAATAGTTTGTAAGAATTTGGGCCCATTCATTTTAACAGAACTGGTGTAACATAGCCATGTTTGTAGGCTGCCTTGCTCTCACCTGCCTTTTCAGCTTTGCCCATAAATTTTCAATAGGATTGAGATCAGGGCTTTGTGATGGCCATTCCAAAACATTGACTTTGTTATCCTTAAGCCACTTTGTAACCAGTTTGGTAGTATGCTTCAGGTCATGGTCCATTTGGAAGAACCATTTGGGCCCAAGCTTTAACTTCCTGGCTGATGTCTTGAGATGTTACTTCAGTATTGTCACATAATGTTCTTTCCTCATGATGCCATCTATTTTATGAAGTGCACCAGTCCCTCCTGCACCAAAACAACCTCACAACATGATGCTGTCACCCCCTTGTTTCACAGTTGGGAAACGTAACAATGGTCATTATGGCCAAATAGTTCAATTTTAGTTTCGTCAGACCATAGGACATGTCTCCAAAAATTAAGGTCTTTGTTCCTGTGTGCATTTGCAAACATTAATCTGGCTTTTTTATGTTTCTTTTGGAGTAATGGCTTCTTCCTGGCAGAATGGCCTTTCAGCCCATGTCCATACAGTACTCGTTTCACTGTGGATAATGACACACTCTTACCAGCTTCAGCAAGCATCTTCACAAGGTCTTTTGCTTTTGTTCTTGGGTTGATATGCACATTTCGTACCAAAGCACATACATCTCTGGGACACAGAACTCGTCTCCTTCCTGAGCGTTATGATGGCTGGACATTCCCATCTTGTTTGTACTTGCGTATAATTGTTTGTACAGATGAACGAGGCACCTTCAGGTATCTGTAAATTGCACCCAAGGTGAACCAGACTTGTGCAAGTCCTCAATTCTCTTCCTGATATCTTGGCTGATTTCTTTAGACTTTCCCATGATGTTACACAAAGAAGCAGTGTGTTTCAGGTGTGCCTTAAAATACATCCATAGGTATGTCTCTAATTAACTCAGATGTTGCCAATAAACCTATCAGAAGCTTCCAAAGACATAACATCATCATATGGGCTGTCCCAAATTGTTTAAAGGCATAGTAATCTTAGTGTATGTAAACTTTTGACTTTGCAGAAACTAATAAAAGTGCCTTACAAAATTCTCTCACTCATTATTATGGCAATTGGCAAATATAAATAATTTTGGTAATCCTAATTGACCTAAAACACGAAAGGTTTATTCTGATTTCATGTCAGATAGTGAGAAAAACATGCATATGTGTCTTTTTATATAGTGTATGTAAACTTCTGGTTTCAACTGTATGTAGGAGAGGAGCATAAGTTAGATAGCTTTAATTAATGGAGACAGACAGAAGGAGTCAGAGACAAGTTCTGCGGTGCACTGAATTGTTTCACACACAGACTTACTGGCAGCCACCCTCTAAATGCCAAATCATTTTTTGTTAACTACAATGGCAGTGCATTCTGTTTTTTTTTTTTTACATACACTCTGTCCACCTTGCAGTCAGTCACCTTTTGAGTGCCAATTTAAATCACTATTTGCTAACCAGTGGTACGCACTCTATTTTTTTATTGTGTAGACAGTTTGATCTACAACCACCCTTTGAGTACCAATTTAAATCACTATTTGCTAACCACAACAGTACACCATTTCCTTTTCATTTACAGTTTGTCTGACCTGCAGTCACCCTTTGAATGCCAATTTACATCACTTTTGTCAACTACAGTAGTGCAGTGTGTTTTTTTTTTTACAGACAATCAGTCTGATGTGAAGTCACTTATTCTTTAGACACCACATTTATCCCCTACACATTGATAATCTGCCTTTTAATGTCACTCCAGCTGATTCCTCATGCTGCAGTGCCATTAATTAAATGCAGTAAGTTCTGAGCTGTGCTGTATTCTGTGTTGGAGTCCTCAGAGCTGGCTTCCCCATGCAGGGCAATTGTCAAGGAGTTCCTCTGTGATAAAGGAACCAATTGGTTCCTTATCACCAATATGATCATCACAATTCAACTACTTTTGATGATCACAGTGAAATAAAATTGTGCTATCAGAAGCTGCTCCACTGTCAGCCCTTCTCTTAAATTTCTTCCTACAGCTCTGCTCTGCCAGCAGGGAGCCTCCCTGTTGGTTTTAGAAGCAGCTGACAGCTCTCTCCTTCCTATGCTAATGGTCAGTTGCAAAAACTTTAAGAGGAAACTTGAAAAGAAAAGAGTGTGCTTTTATCTCGGAACACCATTACATACCCTAGAAATGAGTTATGCTCCCAATTGGGTTAGGTTGATCTTGCTAAGCAGCAATTAGTGTGTCCAAAAAAAGTACAGTTGACAGAACATCAAATTGGAAGAAATGTATTTATTTATTTTATTTATTTATTTTTTGCACCATATTCCAACAAAAACTGCAAATAACCAAGAGGCATTAACTTTCCAAAATATACATTATTGAATACCCTAGGATATCTATTTTCCTTAATAATGGATTTTAGTGGCACTGGTCAGTTGCAAAGACACTATGGGGCCATAAAATAATCCATGCAGTAAATGTAATTGAAGACTGAAATGTACATGTTGAATATAAAACAATATGATATCTAGTTTTTGTAAAAAACTATATAAATATGTAGTTCCTATAAACAGAAGAAATAGAAAAGCATATTTAATCTCTGTATGTGCAACTGTATATATAAACACAATTCTGTTTTAAACAAAAGAATCTAAATTACATTTTTTTATATACCATTTTTCTACTTTTATAATATTAAATTTATTTAACAAATAATGCTCCTTATGTGTCCTGAAAAAACATATAAAAATAGTTATGATATGAAATGCTTTTAAAAAGATGTTGGTGTATAAAGCAACGCATATCAAAGGTGTTAAATTTGACCTGAGCACCGAGGCATCAATGACACTTGGTCCTGAAATAGTTAATAGAAAATGTTGCATACTGCCGCACAGTAATTTCTTGCAGTTACATGTCAGTTGTGTAGGACATGTTTAAAGGAATTATCAACTTTTGGAATATTGGATACTTTTGGATGGCATATCCTAGCAATATCAATATTCTATCCTATATTGCAAAGGTGGATAACCCCTTTAACAGAAATTTTTTCATACTGTCCCCGCAATAATATCTTACAGTTACATGCCAGTTGTGTTGGGCACATTTAACAGAAAATTTGGTACAATCTTCACACAGTAATTTCTTCTTGCAGTGAAGTGTATATTATAATGTTGATCTGTTTTCCCTTAGTCCCAACAGCTGCACAAAACTGGGGTATTTCTGCGCATGTGTGCTGGCAGGACAGAATTAAATTTTTAATGAACAATAAATGGTTAACTGTAACCCCTCCCCTTCATCAATTTAAGGATGGAAGTACTAACCCCCCAGGGTGTAATTACGAAGACAAATACATAATACATAGGGAGGGAGCCTTGTGCTGCTGTTGGGACTAACGGAAACAGATTAACATCATAATCTACACTTCCTTTTCGTCCCACCAGCAGCACAATACTGGGGATCTAGCAAGAAGAATCCTAGGGAGGGCCCTCTTGAAGAATGGAACTTAACACGGAACGGCCAAAAGAAGTGGCCTCCATACCCCGGGTGTTAAATCTTGTGAGTATGTGAACCCAAAGGGCGCTATCGAGTGACCCAAGGCCAGCCTGAAAAGGCCCTCAGCCACATCTGTGGGTGGGGGGGCGTAACTCCAAAGGGAGTGGTTACAGTGGCAGTGCTGCTGTCGAGTCCCTGCAGGAAGCAGGGACTGTGGAACCAGCCAAAGACAGATAGACGGTCTGTTCCAGGAGGGCTGGGGTCCACGGGGGACTTTTGCTGGAGCTGAGCATTAGTCAGGCTAGATAGGGGTCAAGGAGTCAGTTAGTGCCCTAACTGTGGCCCAGGCTCTTTTTTTGTTTTGTTATGTTGCACCTAAGCTGAAATAAAGACATTTTTACTTTAAATTGGCACCGTCTGAACACTGTCTTTCCGGCGCCCAGTACCACGAACCACTGCTGTTGGGACCAGGAGTCTGCCACCATTGAGACTAATCCCCCAAAATTGTCACAATCTGTAATGATTAACAAAGGTATGGAGAGAGCTCCAAGAAGCTGCCGAACAAATCTGTTCCCAAGGAACAGAGCTTCTTTCCGCCCAAGAGGTAGAGATGGCTCTTGTAGAATGAGCTCGAACAAACTCAGGCGGGTCTACCCCCTGAAAAATGAAAGCCAGTTTTATGGCTTCCTTAATCCAGCATGCTAAGGAAGTTTTAGAGGCCTTGAGCCCCCTATTCTTCCCAGCAAATGATAGAAAAAGCTTTTCTGACCGTCTAAAAGGTCGGGGCCTCTGAATATAAACTCCAAGACATCTGGCCACATCCAGGGAGTGAAGTTCAACTTCCTCCGCAGATAACGGGCTGCGATATAACACTGGTAATGAAATAACCTGGTTGAGATTAGAAAATGAGGGGTCCTTAGATAGAAACCCTGGCATAAACCTTAGTGGTACTCTATCCGAATAAAAGGATATGTACGGTTCTATTGAAAATAAAGCCTGGAGTTCCCCAACTCTTTTAGCTGAGGTTATGGCCAAAAGAAACAATGTTTTCAATGTGAGAAATTTCATCTCAACCTCCTCTAGAGGTTCAAAGGGGGGATCACATAACCCCTTTAAAACAGTAGATAAATCCCATTGAGGGGTTGGGTGGGTAACAGTCGGTCTAAGCCTGAATGCACCCTTAAAAAATCTTTTAACCAATGGGTCTGGAGAAAGCTGGCTGACAGGGCAGCAACTTGAACTTTCAAAGTGGAAGGGCTTAAGGCCCT
This sequence comes from Leptodactylus fallax, assembly GCA_947044405.1. Lineage (NCBI taxonomy): Eukaryota > Metazoa > Chordata > Amphibia > Anura > Leptodactylidae > Leptodactylus > Leptodactylus fallax. The sequence goes on from CAMRHE010000021.1 coordinate 9,279,165, forward strand.
TGTCTAAGCTGTCCTGAAGGAATATCAGGATCTCTGGAATGGAAGGATACGAGCTCCAGGAGATGAAGATGTTTCGGATACTGACGTAGTTTTTATTTGTAGACTCTGCTCTAGCGAGAGAGAGTACTTAAGAAGGCTCCTGAGAGTCCCCTAAAATCGTAATAGGGACTGGTCAACCATAAGGCTGTCGGATTGAAGGATTCTGAATCTGAATCGGGGGAAGCCTCCAATATATCCCATGACTCATCTGAATGAGCTGGGAAAACTAAGCTCTCTTTGGCCAGAATGGAATGATGGCAATTACAGAGACTTAGTTCTGTCTGATCTTCATCAATACCCTTACTATCATGGAGAATGGAAGGAATATTTATGCCAGCCTGAAGCTCCAAGAGATGGACAGGGCATCCACAGCCAAGGGTGGGCAAGGCCCTCTATCCCACTGTGCCAGTTGGTCACTGTTTTATTATTCGTTTTGTATATCTTGTGTACTGTATGTAAACTCTCAAATGTAAATCTCCATGGAATTATTGCTGCTATATAAATAAACAATAATAATAATAATAATAATAATAATAATAATTGTCCTCCTTGTATAGAGAGCAGAACTTCTCTACCTTGGCATTGAGTCTGGTTGCCATCAGGTCTATCTCTGGATGACCCCATTTCAGGGTGATTGCTTGACTTCTGGATGGAGAGACCATTCCCCTGGAACAGTGATGCCATAACTCAATTGATCCGTCACTACATTGAGCGACCCTCGGATATGTACGGCAGAAAGATGGATTAAGTTCTTCTCTGCCCAACTCAAGATCTTCCTCACTTCGCTTAGAAGAGGTTGCGACCGAGTTCCTCCCTGCTTGTTTAACCACTTCCATACCAGATGCCTTACCCCTCTTCCAGACCAGACACATTTTTGGGTTTTTTTGTATGTGCGGTTTTGAGGGCTGTAACATTTTTATCATATAAGTTATTCAACTAATTTCTGCATTTTTTTCGGTGATACATAGGGCTTTATTTTTATGTTGTTTTTATTTTTTGCATGTGTTTTAATTTTTTTTTATATCAGGGAAAATCTAAACAAAAGAGGAGGGAAAACGTGTCTGTTTTTCACTTTTCATTTTTTTTATTTAATAACACAAAGTGCTACTAAAAACCTTTTTAAAATAGTTTTTACTTTCTGTTACGGTAATTTTCATTTTCTATGGTGTCATCGGGGGTGGGGCTATAACCTTTAATAAGGGTGTTTTATTGGCATATTATTTTATTTATTTTTTTAATTATTTTATTTACTTTTTTTTTTTTTTTACTTTTCTTTTCTTTTTTTTTTATTTATTTTTTTACATTGTGTCCCCATAAGGTCATAATAGACCTTTGGGGACATCTGATGACTTTTTTTTTTTGTTGGGGAGACTGGTTTCCCCTGTAATTGGGGCTGGTACATTTAGCCCCAGTTTAGCCTCCTGCACGTTGCTTCAGCTCCGGCTGAAGTTACAGCTGGCTCCCCGTATCAGCAGCTGCACAATTTTGTCACCCTCCATCTGCCCTCCAGTTTAATGTTCCACCTTCATCTGCCCCCAGTTTAATGTCCCCCTTCATCTGCCACCATCTTAATGTCCCCCTTCATCTGCCACTAGCTTAATGCCCCCCTTCATATGCCACCAATTTAATGTCTCCCATTCATCTGTCACCAGCCCCTAAAGGAAGAGGAGAAAATATCTATATTACTGTCACACCATCCACCACTGCAAGTAACAGTATGAATGTGGGTGGCAATTGCAACAATATATTTGGTCTTGGCAGCAACTCCATTACTCACTGACTTGTTCCTGACTTGTTCCTGAGAATGAAGATTTTTTTTTTACTTGTTTTGCTGATCTCAGTTACAGCCTGATATTATATCTGACAGTGATGCAGTGACTTTTTAACCCCATCCCGACATCTGCCGTAATAGTATGGAGGATGTCGAGTGCTTGAATATGGAGGCTGCTCAGCGCACTAATCGCTGGCATTAACCCCTCTGGCACCTAGGTCAAAGCTGACAGTGGGACATAATGCTGTGTGTAGGAGCCACTATGGGTCATAATATTGGGTGGAGGGTTTGTAAGATGGGGAAACAGCCCTCATGTTATGAATGTACCTGTTTCTGTAAATAAGTTTATTTTTTTTATAAACTGACATTTGGTTGTTTGACCACAAGAGGCCACTGTTACCGCAGAAATGGGAAGGACTGTAATTCTGTAATTCCCTGGAGTAGTGACATGGAGACCCTGTTCTGCAGAGGTGGGACAAGAAGGAGCAGAGTGTGTGTGGCAGCCATCTTAGGAGTGTGCTTTGAGCTTTTAGAAGAAGAAGGACTGAAGTGAGAGAAGGAGGATGACTAAGGAATCCGAAATATAGCAAGATGGAGCTGAAGCAGGCCACACTACTGGTGAATTAGCTACCTATTTGGTAGTAAGGACTCAGAGAATTCTATTGAGTTGTAACTCTCACAGAGGAGCTTCTGAGGAATTCTAGAAGCGACATTTTATGCATTGTTCATTTCTTTGGCTTGCAAGTTGACCTACTATTATATTTACTTGGTTGTACTTTGTTTGGGGGGAATAGGGGTATTTTGATAAGTTTGTAAGCTCTAGTGTTATACCGCCAGTGCCCCTATCACACTCACTGAATTGTTCCTGTGACTAGGGTGATAAAAAGGTAACAAGCGGCTGGTTTGTTGTAGCCTGCAGATAGGTAAAAGCTTGGAGGATATTGGAGCCGCACATTAGAGCCTGCTTAACAGGGAGAAATGCAGGCCTGCCCTCTGGTAGCCCGAGCCCTCGCCACTGTGAAAGATGGCCACGTGCCTATATGCTGTCTCAATGTCTTGGACAGTGAGTTGATTGTTCCTGGGAATACCCTGCTGACTGAAGTTTATGTGCCCAAGGTCCAGCAAAAACAACCCCAACAGCAGAGTGGAACGATCGAGTGATCATGTCTCTGATGGGAGTGGACCCCTGGTCTCTGACCCCAGGGCAACAGAAGCTTCTGTAAGACACTCTGTGGAAGTTCCAGGAGGCATTCTCAAGACATGATGAAGACTTCTGGTGTGCTACTGCCATTGAACATGAAATCCCTACCGGCAACGCTGCGCCAATTCGGGAGCGGTACAGGCAAATTCCGCCCAAGTTGTATCAGGAGGTGAAAGATATGGTGGCCAGCATGCTGGAGAATCAGGTGATACAGAAGAGTAAAAGCCTATGGGCAGCTCCGGTGGTCCTGGTGCGGAAGAAAGACGGAAGTCTCAGGTTCTGTGTAGATTACCGGAAACTGAATGCTCAGACCGTCCACGATGCCTATCGTCTTCCACAGATCGAAGAGACACTATCCTCCCTGGGTCGTGCCAAATATTTCTCCACGCTTGACCTGGCCAGTGGATATTGGCAAGTGCCTGTGGCCGAAAAGGACAAGGCGAAGACAGCCTTTATCTTACCCATGGGACTCTATGAGTTCAACAGAATGTCATTTGGTCTGTCCAATGCTCCAGGGACATTTCAGCGGTTGATGGAGCTCTGTCTGGGTGACCTAAACTTTGAGTCAGTATTGATATATCTGGATGACGTTTGGGACCTCATTCGAAGATCATCTTCAAAAGCTGTGGCAGGTTCTAGAACGACTGCGAGACCATGGGCTAAAATTCAAGCCCAAGAAGTGCCAACTGTTTCAGCAGCAAATAGAGTACTTGGGACATGTGATCACTCCGGAAGGGGTACAACCAGCCCCCAGCAAGGCGGAGGCCATCCAGAAGTGGCCCCAGACAAGAACCCAACGGGAAGTGCATGCCTTACTAGGATTGGCCGGTTATTACTGGAGATTTATACCCAAGTTCTCACATCTCACCGGTCCACTAAACGAGCTGCTAAGAGGCACTGCTGGAGGACCCAAGAATTGAGTGGGGGCCAAGACAGCAAGGAGCCTTTGAGGTGTTGAAAAGAACTCTGACCAGTGTCCCGATCCTGGCCTATGCACGGTTTGATAGTCTGTTCTTGATGTACACGGATTGAAGTCTACATGATCTTGGAGCCGTGCTATCTTAAGTTCAAGACGGACGGGAGAGGGTGATTGCCTCTGGCAGTCGGTCTATAAGGGAGTCGGAGTGCAACCCTGACAACTATGTCTCCTTTAAGTTAGAGCTTTTGGTGCTGGTATGGGCCATGACTGAAAGATTTGCAGAGTATCTGACGGGAGCAGAAGTGATTGTGACGGACAATAACCCGTTAGCGCACATGGAAAATGCCAAGCTAGGCGCCCTTGAGCAGAGATGGATGGCTCGCCTTTCCAAGTACCAATACCGTATCCAGTTCCAGTCAGGAAGGGAGAATGGCAATGCTGATACCCTCTCCCGAGTCCCTGTAGGCTTGCCGACCAAGAGTGGGGATGAAGGGCTAGAAGACATTGAAATCCCACACCTCGGCAGAGTACTGCCATTCCAGAACATAACACATTCAAGTGGGGTGGCTTCAGGGATGCCGATGGTGTTGAAGACATTGGAAGATTGGGAAAGGGTTCAAAATAGCTGCCTGGACCTCTGGAAAGTGAAAGAGTGGATTCAGACTAACATCTGGCCCTGCCTGGACAAGCGGGCCAGCCTAACTCAAGAGGGTCAGAAGTTACTAAGACAGTGGGATAAGCTGAGTGTTACCCAGGGACTCATGTGCCAGACCATATTCGTATAGTCAGACCTGCAGTACCAGCATCAGGTTGTCGTCCCTCTGTCATTGGGACCAGAGGCCGCTCAGGAAGCCCATGGGAGGGGGGATCATTTTGGGAGTGCTAAAACTTACCAATGGCTCCAGCGATTTGTATATTGTCCAGATTTGGGAGAAATGGTAACCGAGGCATGCCTCAAGTGTTGGTCCTGTGGGCTGAGTAAAAGCCCCGAGCAACGGGCCCCTGTACAAACTATTCAAACATCTGCCCCCCTAGAAATCTTAATGATTGACTATGTACAAATTGGATTCTCTACCTCAGGACACTCTTACTGTTTGGTCATGACGGACCACTTTACAAAATATGCAGTGGCTGTACCCACCAGAGATCAGACAGCTGAATCAGCTGCTGAGGCAGTCTGTAAGAACTTTATACAAGTGTTTGGGTGTCTGCAGAGAATTTATTCATATCAGGGGGCATGTTTTCAGGGTGCTTTGATGAGTGAGCTGTATCAGCTCTATGGTATCGAACATTCCCGCATGACCCCATATCATCTGCAAGGGAATGGGGCGTGCGAGCGGTTCAACCGCACCTTGATACAGATGCTCGTGATCGTCAGGGCCAAGAGGCCAACTGGAAAATTGGATGGGCGGTGGGAGGCGGTTCCGTATATAGTGAAACAAAGGGTAGACCCAGATATCCCAGTGTATGAAGTAGAGCCAGTAGGGACTGGGGGACCCTTAAGGAACCTACACAGTAATATGTTAAGACTCTGTAACTTTGAGCAACCACTGGCTGATGAGGAGGTGCTTGCTCCTAACCCTAGTTCTAGGGAACCTCCCTTAGACAATGAATGGTGGGTTGACCCTGCCCCAGTCACTCCGGGGACCCCAGTCATGAAGAGTTTGCCACCCAGGGAGAGAATTGCACAGCCTGCAGAACAACCACCATTGGATGTGCCCAATACCCCTGATCCTGTGACTAGGATGGCCAGATCCAATGCTGGTGTACCCCGACAGCGCTATGCGCAGGATGAGTTTGTATGGGGAAGGTTGCCAGGGACAATTTTTTTTATAAACTGACATTTGGTTGTTTGACCAAAAGAGGCCACTTATTACCTCAGAAAAGGGAAGGACTGTAATTCTGTAATTCCCTGGAGTAATGACGTGGAGACCCTGTTCTGCAGAGGTGGAACTAGAAGGAGGAGCAGAGTGTGTGTGGCAGCCATCTTAGGAGTGTGCTTTGAGCTTTTAGAAGAAGAAGGAGTGAAGTGAGAGAAGGAAGATTCCTAAGGGATCCGAAATATAGCAAGGTGGAGCTGAAGCTGAAACTGTTCCACGGTTTGTTCAGACAGCATCCTAAGTTGAAGATTGCTATCAATGACCCGGCTGAGAATTGGCCCTGTCAGTGAGATTGCATGTTTTCTGGATGAGCCCCGCTTTCAACTGTTCCAGACAAAGGCTAAAGGTACCCAACAGACCCAGGTCAGTAAGAGAAGTAATCGTGCACACACCGCATTACATTTTTGGGACTGAGTAAGGGCCTGTAGTTAGAATAGTTAGGCATACTCATCTTCACAGGCCACACTACTGGTGAATTAGCTACCTATTCGGTAGTAAGGAGAATTCTATTGAGTTGTAACTCTCATAGAGGAGCTTCTGAGGAATTCTAGAAGCGGCATTTTATGCATTGTCACATTTCTTTGGCTTGCAAGATGACCTACTATTATATTTACTTGGTTGTACTTTGTTTGGGGGGAATAGGGGTATTTTGATAAGTTTGTAAGCTGTAGTGTTATACCGCCGGTGCCCCTATCACACTCACTGAATTGTTCCTGTGACTAGGGTGATAAAAAGGTAACAAGCGGCTGGTTAGTTGCAGCCTGCAGATAGGTAAAAGCTTGGAGGATATTGGAGCCGCACATTAGAGAGCACTGCGCGGTACAACACTAGGGTCTCAGCTTACTGGCTGAGTGTATATAAATAGTTAGGAGTGTTTTTTTGGTAAAGGGGTGTTACTACACTAAGTAAAATCTTGTTTTTGCTAAATTGATTTGGAGTCGCTTCCTTTGTTCGTGACTTCGCTGTATCCTGGGGAGCCCACTCCGGTACACACCCTACAGGTTTGCTATGGAACATTATACTGTGTGGAGGGGCCATTATGAGACTTTATTCTGTGTGGAGGGTCCGTTATATGACATTATTGTGTGTGGAGGGGCCACTATGGGATACTAAACTGTGTGCAGAGGCCGCTATGGACCTGCAGACCTAGTGCAAGCTCTGATGGTGGTTGTGGTGTTCATGGCACTGGCTGACATGTTTTCAGATTTGTGGTGGCAGTTTTGTGTGGTGATCTCCCTTGGGGAATTATTTTGTACATTACCAAATGAGAAATCCATGGAACTGTGTAAGAATTGCAAGCAGAAAAGCCGTAGCCATGTAGACACCAATGCAGGAACTACATCTTTCCATACTCACATGAAAAGGCATCATCAAATGCATTTGGCCAAATAGAATTTGCAGTGGCAGGCAAAGTGAACAAGACCGTCCTACTCCTTTTCTCCATGAACTTTCTTGTAGCCAGACCACATCCACAGCAGGTACATGATGGTCATTATTATTATCATCATCATCACTTTCTGCTTCTCATACTCTTCTTGCTCCATTCAAAATCAGGCATCTATAAGAAATGTGTGTCCAGGAAACGTAGTGGTTTGTCAACTTAATCTGTTAAGGATGTAACCTAGTTTGATACTTAAGGATGCTGTTCTTTTTTATTCTACTGTCACATTCTTCTTTTTTCTTCATTCTTCAGTCAAAACTTTTGCATTTACTGTATATGTAGACATAGACATATGAAATTTGCCATCTGTTTTTTATGATCTACAGTGGGGAAAAAAAAGTATTTAATCAGCCAACAATTGTGCAATTTCTCCCACTTAAAAAGATGAGAGAGGCCTGTAATTGTCATCATAGGTAGAACTCAACTACGAGAGACAAAATGAGAAAACAAATCCAGAAAATCATATTGTCTGATTTTTAAAGAATTTATTTGCAAATTATGTTGGAAAATAAGTTGACCTAAGTTGATCATAGTTGAGGTCTACCTATGATGTCAATTACAGGCCTCTCTCATCTTTTTAAGTGGGAGAACTTGCACAATTGGTGGCTGACTAAATACGTTTTTTCCCCACTGTAAATTGTGCGTGATGGACCGGGCATTATAAATACCATGTTATCTTTATTCTGCTAGTCAGTACCAAGTGATACCAAGTTTATATAGGATTTTTTGTGTTATACTACTTTTCCACAATAAGATCACTTATTTGCAAAAAATAATTTATTTTAGGGGCACCATATTCTGAGAGCCGTAACAGAAGAATTGCAATGTTGTTGTTTGCAAAATGAAACTATATACAAGACTTTGCTTCTTGCAAAGTATTTTACAGATATTTATGAGGGTGACATGAGGTCTACATCAGGAATGCTGATGGGAGGGAAACACAAAGAGACCCCTTAGATACCACCATCATTATTGATGGTAGAATCTAACGGGGTTAAACAGCTGTGAACGGTGTTTTCACCACTCGTAGCCATTAGAGGAGGAAGTAAGCTGTGTGTCACAGATGACACCGTCTCTGTATGGTCCCATATCAGAATCTGAGCCAGCGCCATCTTCATGACGTACTGTTATGTCAGTTAGCAGAACAGGCACCTGCCCCTGATGTTATAGGACATCCTGACCAGGTTGCTGGCTGTGCAGTCGCTGCCATACCTGTTAGTAGATTCCATTGCACCAGTTGATGGCTTACAGTCAGCCTTGATGGAAGATATCTATCCTCTATTATTTATCTAGAAAAGCTGTCCCTGACTTACATCGCCAACGGACAGAGGATGTGGCCTACTTCTTGGATATGTCATTGTGGGGAAAGGTGCATACCCCATCAATATGTGGAGCAGCAGATATGGACAGGGACAATATATGACTTTCACAGAACACTATGTCAATGAAAGCAACAAGGCAGAAACTGAACAATGCCAGGTGCTTGTACTGATACCACCCTGTATGTATAGGTCCAATTTCAATACCAAGTGGCACCAGTAGTAGCGGGAGCGGCTGCCACTGATGTTTTTTTTTTTTTGTTTTGTTTTTTTTAATAGGCCATTACCACCAGCTGGTGTAACACCAGCAGGTAACGGATCCTATTTACTTACTGATCCCTGCTCCTGCTCCCGGCCGCATGAGCTTCCCATTCTGCGAAAGTGGTGGTGGCTGTGAGCAGGAACGGAGATTGGTAAGGCCGCGGTTCACGAACCCCACAAACACTGCTATCATTATATTCTGGGGTCTTTTCAGACCCCACAGTATAATGATTGGAGGCCTGTGGGAGGTGAGGAAACATAAGAAACACTGTTACTTAACTCTCCTGTGCTCCAGCAGGCTTCAGGCCTCCTTGGTGACGTCCAGTTTGACGTCATTATGCATCGCGACGCCGGACGTGATGGACCACTATCAGCCCCCATTTGAAGCCATTGTTTCCAATCCCCCTCCCTAGATTCATAAGTGTCAGGTGAAGCTCTACCATACAGTTTTACAACTAATGAGTGTGGATCAGAGAAGGCACATAACAGAGGAGCTGCTCCACTGTATCCAGATGCAAATTTCCCACTGGATGTCTCCCCACCACCTACAACTGTGGAGTCTTGCCAGCGACAATGCCACAAATATTATGGCTGCACTACAGTTGTGTAAAATAGAACTACACTGTGCATGTGCTAAATTTGTTGATGTGCCGTTTGGTAAATGCACATACTGGCTTAAAGGTGGTGCTGCTTGTTGCCAGAAAAGAGTCAGCACATTTCAGCCATTCTTATTTGGCTAAGAAGACTCTACTGATTTTTCAGCAAAAAAAAAAAAAAAAAAAAGCCTGACCTCTCATCTTTGACGTTCTAACTCACTAAAATTCCATGATGCATATGCTAGAGTATCTGTTTGAGCAGTAAAAGGTGGTGAATGGTTACTGCATGCAACAGACCACAGGAATAATGTGTTATTTTGAAATTCACCATTGGAGGCTCAAGAATGTCATCTCTTGAAGCCCTTCAAGACGACCATCAAATTTGTCAGTAGGGATAACTGCAGCATCAGTGATGTCATATCTTTAATACAGTGTTTCTCATACTGGTGAAGTGCAGCTCATGGTGAGGCGTAGGTTTCTGCCAGTGTCAGCTTTGGCACAAGGCAAGGTCTCTAGAGTAGAAACATCACAGATAATACCAGCCTTGTTTAATCAGTAAATTTGCTATGGCTAGAAAGGTAGAATAATTTGTCATGACATCATCACCAAGAGTCCACAGGTCTTTTACCCAGAAGCAGTTCAGTTCAGTTCAGGATGCCTCTACTTATTTCCAGTCCTTCTCCTGACTCAGTCAGTGCTCCATTGCATTGGTCAGTGCCACTGCTACAAGTGGCAGAAGCAGGGGAGTAACTATTATTATTTATTTATTTATTAGGCTTACTTATATAGTGCCATCATATTCCACAGCGCTTTACAGACATTGACACTAGCAATGACTGGGCCCCATAGTAAGCTTTTGACTTGGGCCCCCATCCCCACACAGCATAGTGCCCCCTTTACTGGTCCTCACACAGTAAAACACTTCTTTTACTAGCCCCCACATGGCAAAACACTCCCTTTACTGACCCTCACATGGTAAAATTCCCCTTTTACATACAGTATAATGTGCCATAGTGGCCCCTTCCATGCAATATAATGTCCTATAGTGGCCCCTCCACACAGTATAATATCTCATAGTTGTCTTCATACAGTATAATGTCCAACAGTGGCCCCTTCACACAATATTATGTCCCATAGTGGCTTCCATACAGTATAATACAAACCTGACTTTTTTGTTCAGCAATTTCAGTTAAAAAAAATCATGACGAATACCAGTGGTATTATAAGCAATGGGGGATCTGTTTGTGTCTGTTATTTCATCAATCCATTGCTAACCAATTTTACATTCATCTGGTTTTGTGATAGTACAGAACAAATGGTTAGTACAGTCCAACCTTATCTGGCAGGGACACTTAGGCATTGGATGCTCAAAGACTTGTTTAAGGCTGAGGCCCCACGTTGCGGAAACACAGATTTTTTTGTTGCAGATTTTGCTGCGTTTTTTTAATCCAAAGCCAAGAATGGCTGCAAAAATAATGGGAAATATATAGGAAATTCTTATATTTCTTCCTTCTGCTGAATCCACTCCTGCCGTTGGCTCGAAAAACCGCAGCAAAATCTGCAACAAAAAAGCTGCGTTTTTGCAATGTAGGGCCTAAGCCTAAAAGCACAGTTTTTAGAGGTCTGTCAGTATAAAACAATTGTTGTAAACCCTTTTATTCCATGATGGTCATACTAACAGTTTTCTTGATAGAATGAATGAACCAATGCACTTGACTGTTTGCCTAAGATCAGTAAGGAATAGTTTTTTTCATGTTGAAATCCATAATAAGCTGCAATAGATTAAAAGGCTGTATTATTGAAAAGCAGTCCATTGTTAGCCTTACTGTTTTTGGCATGTAATCCACAGAAAAGGTCTTGTCCGATTTTGGTATAAAAAGACTTTTCTGAGGTTGTTGAAGCTGGAAATCTACACATTGGGCTTGCGGAATCACAACTCCTCACCATGCCGTAGGGCAAACCTCTGCTGAGGAGTATTGCTCAGAGTTCCGCAAGTGCAGTGTAACTGCAGGTTGGTGTGAGTCGGCTCTAAAGGCCCACTTTAAACAAGGCCTATGTGAATGTGTTAAGGAGGTCTGGGTCGGTCACCCAGATCCCCCTACTCTTGATCAGGCTATGACGTTGGCTGTCCGTATTGCCTGGAGAATTCAGGAAAATGTTAAAATGAGAGTAGGATCTGTTTCCTCATAATTTTTTGTCTCTTCCTCTATTTCTCCTGATAAACCCACATTTTCTCCCATCACTCCTGGTGAGGAACCCATGCAACTGGGAGCTATGGACGCCAAGACTCGATGAGAGCATCGTCTCTGGAATAACCTCTGCCTGTACTGTGGTACTTCAGGTCATATCATACGAGACTGCTTGATCAGACCCCGAACACCAGCGGAAAAACTTCAGTGCCTGAATGGTAGTCGGAAGAACCACTCAGGCAACCAGGTATTTGCTGAAAATAACAATAAGATGATGTTATCTGTGTCTCTGTCCTCTGGGGACAGATCTGTTTCCGGCCAGGCCTTAGTTGACTCTGGGTCTGCGGCAGACTTTGTCATATTCTCGTTTATCTCAGCTTTAGGCATTAAGTTTTTACCACTCAATACTCCTCTGTCTGTTACTGGGGCGGATTTTGCCACACTGGCCAGGGGTAAGGTCCAATTCAAGACCCCTTTAATCACTTTTCATGTGGGCTCTGCACATTTGGAAGTCATAAGCTTTTTTGTTATGGAGCATCTGTCTTCCGATATTATTTTGGGGCTCCCCTGGTTGAAACTCCATAACCCTATTTTTGATTGGGGTAAAAGGGAGTTGGTAAAATGGGGAGATCAGTGCTCATCCCACCGTATTGCTTTGCACACCTTAGATTGTGTCAGTGAGGAGACTGTTTTGGCTACTAAAAGTTGGAAACACCAGGCAAATAAAAAATGTTTGCCTGGTCCACCAGCACCTGTTGTTGTTCAGAGAAAGGCAGAAGAAATACTGGGTCCTTCTAAAACGGGTTTGTCTGGTGAGGGTTTCGGTGACCCCTCATAAAAGGGGGGTACTGTAACGTCTCTGCCTGTTCGGGTCCCTGCGCCACCCTCCACTCGCATGCTGCGGTGCAGGTGGTGTGTTCAGTTTGTTTCCATGGTTAAGATTCTTGTTGCTCAGTCTGAACACTGTCCTAGACTATGTAAACGAATTTCTTGCCACACCCGTCTCTTGCACCTTTGTTTCTCTATGCTCCTCTAATAGTTAATCTCAGCCTTACCTGTGTGATTGACAGCCTATCCTCCTATCAAGTCTGGGACGGGTATTTTCTTCCTATTTATTCTTTGCTCACATTCTCATTTGCGCTGGTTATTGCTTTTTGAGTACTGGCTATCACTCCTTGCTGTTTTGTTATCTGTATTCCTATTCCTGACCTCTGGCTTTCACTTTGATGATTCTCTTGGATTCTGATTCTGTACTGCATTGCTCTTCTGTTACCGACCCCTTGGCTAGTTGACCTCCCTTTGTTGTTGTTTGTCCTGTCTGCGTTCTGTGTTGCCACTTACATTAAGAAGGGACTGTCGACTAGTTGCTGCTGTTGCCTAGGACAGATCAGGCAAGATAGCCAGGGACAGGGGGGGGGTTCAGCTTTAGGGCTCACTGTCTTGTTGTGCCCCCTCCACCCAGGGTTCTGCAGCAGCACTGGGGAATCGCTCCTCTAGCGATTCCCTTACAATAGGGTGTATTCCCATTTGTGTTTCAGTGAGTGACATGTGAGAGCAACCTTCTTTGATTTTAGTAGTGCTTTTAATACGATTTGACAGAGCCGGTTGGGTAGTAAATTGTCAGGGGTTAAGTCCCCCCCGGGATGGATGTCACCGTAATCCTAATTAAGTAAAGAACAGGTTACGAGCTCGGGAAACAAACGTACAGACACACCCAGGTATCTAGTAAGAATGATTTCATTTATTGCATAGTTCATACAGGTTTTAAAGGCAAGCTGGTTACACAATAGTCATGTGACTAATGTACATATTTGGTCCTTCCGGTTCCGCTACTAGGCAGATTTACACAGTTTCTCATAACATTCCCTTATCTTTCCTGAGAACAGCAAAACTCCTCTTGAGTGCCGTCCCAGACTTAGTGTCTGTGCTTCCTATCTCTAAACTATGCGGGCTATCTGCAGACTATTTCACTCTCTGTATATACAGTGTATAGGATATAATACAAATTATATTTTAACCCTAACAATTCCCCCATTTGAGGACTTTATTTTTAATCAAATTCAGTGAATACCTTCACACTGTTTGTGTGCCATCTATGATGGATTCTCCATTGAAGAGGTTAAAAATAACATCCTATCTTACATATTGATTTACTGTGTTCCATTTCCTTCTCATGGAGCAGAATACATATAGATTGAATAATGACAACAACGCAAATAATATCATTATTACTATCAGGGGGTTAAATAACTAATTAGTAATTTTTACCATAAGGTATGATTAAACTTATTGATATGATTTTTCACTAACCCTGACATGTCCAATAACCTTTTTAAAGGATTTAAATCAATTTCATAATCCTTGATATTGTACACCTGCTCATGTACTTCTTTAGATATGTATAATATCACTTCTGGGTTAAACATATATGTTTTGTTATTCCATACTAGTTTAGACACATTTTTCAAGCATCCTGAAAATGGGGCATTATATCCCAGCGGTCTCATGGTTTCTGAATTATTTGTTACTATACAAACATATTGTGGACCCATTTCCACAAACATATTCCCTACCGCTGTAGGTGTTCTAATTAAGTCACATATATTATCCTCATGTTCTAATAGACAGGGCTCATATACCTGGGTTCCCTGTCCACACACACTTTCTTGTTCTGTCAGATCATATAGAGTCAAATCATGTGTTTTATTTTTATTGTCTATATGGTTCCCTTTTATTGTAGGAGTCCAGAACTCAGTCTGTGCACCATGAACTAATATTGGCATAACTACAAACTTACATACTTTCATGGCTTTTTGTATTCTATATGCATCGACAATTCCTGTACACCACTTACTTGGTTGATACCAAATATCTTTTACCTGTGGCTGGAACCACCACCCTTTGGTTTTCAAAATAGGGAACATTTCCTTCCAAATTTGAATATTACCTGTCATTAATTTAGTTACGGCTGTATTTACTTCCATCTGAGCTACTATGCCTTTTAAGGAACAGGCAGTGAAATTTATGAATGTATTCACTTTTGTCATCGTATTCATCTGTGTCAATATACTAGCATTAAATATTACATCTAAATTGTCTGTAAGTGTTAACTGTCCTTTTTGTAGATGCACTAGGGTGGGTAACCAGTCTGCTGTCAATTTTATGGAGCCAGATATTGCATCTCCCGTCCTTTTCCACTGATTTAACATATCCTCTATTTGTATCCCATTTAATATTCCCATACCTGTACCCGCCCCTCCTAAAAGAGTATCATACCATTCTCTTTTTTCTCCTGATACAGTTTCTAAAATCAGGTAAATGTGTCATGGTTAAATTAAACGTTATTCTCACTTTCCCTGCATTAGTACTCATATTTACACACGAAGGAGTCTTGGGTCCTGTTTTTAACATCTTGCTTCCATCCCCATAGCCAAAATGAGAGCTCCTTCAACTGCACGCCTGGAGTCCAAGTAAAAGCAAAAAGTTCAACAGTTACTGTGCTTAAAAGGAAGAGCCAAAGAGTCCTCATTCTGGAGGTGCTTCAACTTTCTTGCAATGTGAAGTGTGTATCCAGGCGGGTTTCCCTTCAAGTTTCACTAAAGTGGCAGTTGTCAATAGAACTTGAAATGGACCATCAAACCTAGGTTCAAGGGTTTTCCTTTGATGTCTCTTTATAACTACCCAATCTCCAGGCTGCAGATTATGGGCACCTGTAAGATCGGAAGGGTCTGGAATAGAAGAAAACACTTGATCGTGTGTTACTTTTAATTTTTGGCATAGATTTTGTACATAGCTAGCAATACTGTCATAGTTAAGCTGTAAAGTCTGAGGGAAGTACAATCCTGTTTTAGGTGCGCTTCTAAACAATATTTCGAATGGTGATAATCCTGTCTTCCTGTTAGGGGTGGTTCTTACTGAGTAAAGAGCTAGAGATAGACACTCAGGCCAAGGCTTTCCTGTTTCTGCTATCGCCTTCTGAATTTTTAGCTTAAGAGTACCATTTAGTCTTTCAACCTTTCCAGGACTTTGCGGGTGATAGGGTGTATGGAAAGCTTGCTCCACCCCCAAGGCTGACATGACTTCCTTCATTATTGCACCTGTGAAATGTGTACCTCTGTCTGACTCAATCACTTCGGGCACTCCAAACCTACACACAAGCTCAGACATCAGTTTCTTGGCAGTTACTTGTGCAGTTGCTTTGCTTACAGGGTAGGCCTCAGGCCATCCTGAAAACAAATCCACACAGACCAATACATACTCGTATCCTCCAGACTTAGGCAACTGTATGTAATCTATTTGTATCCTCTGAAATGGGTACAGGGATTTTGGTGTGCATTTCGCTGGGGTTTTAACTACCTGTCCTGGGTTGTGTAGAGCACATATGTGACATGCTTTTACGTGATTGCTAGCAGCCCTTCCAAAACCTGGGGCGAACCACAGTTTACCCACTAATGACTCCATGGCATTTCGAGAGGCATGTACCTTACCGTGGGCCAAGCCGGCCATCTGGGGGTAGACTGCTGCGGGCAGACATAATCGATCCCCCATTTTCCACACACCATCTTCTTCTGTAGCACCTGCTTTCTTCCATCTTTCTGTTTCCACACTGGTAACCTTTGAGTACAGCCCTTTAGGGTCTGCTAGGTCAATGTCCATTTTGCTCACCTGGTTGGGACCCCTTCTTGCCAGTAGTGCTGCTGCCTTGGCTGCTATGTCAGCTCACTCATTTCCACGGCTTTCAGGGTCCCTTCCTTTTGCATGAGCTCTGACTTTTACAATTGCCAACTGCTTTGGGAGCAGTATGGCCTCCATCAGTCGACTTACCACATCTCCATTCTTAATTGGCTTGCCCTGGGCCGTTAGGAAGTTCCTTGACCTCCATATCGGATCATAATCATGTGCAATGCCAAAAGCATACCTGGAGTCAGTGTATATGTTGGCTGTTCTACCTTTGGCTATCTTACAAGCCTCCATAAGGGCTTTGAGCTCAGCTTCTTGGGCTGACATGTGTGGTGGAAGGGCTTCTTGGGCTATGATGTCATGTTCGGTGACTACAGCATACCCTGTAACAAATTTGCCTTCATCGGTTAGATACCTTGAGCCGTCCACAAACATCTCATAATCAGGATTTTGTAATGGCACATCCATGACATGGTCAAATCCCACTGTTTCCTGTGACATAAGAGCCACACAATCATGTTCATGCTGGCTGTCAAACAGTTCTTCTTCTGAGAGGGAGTTTAAGAATATCTCATCCTCCACTCCCCCCTTTGAATCATGAACTCCTACAGGAAGAAGAGTTGCAGGATTCAAAGTTAAACAGCATTTAAAGGAGATGTTTGAGGAGGACTGCAGGGCAAATTCCATTTTGCTCTGCCGTGCCAAAGAAAGGTGACGTCTGTCTACCTGTGTGAGGATTGCATGGATGTCATGAGGTGTATACACAACCAATAAATGATCTAGGACAATGTCTGAGCTCTTATCAAGCAACGCTTGTACTGAGAGGACAACCCGCACACAGGAGGGTGTCCCCCTGGCTACAGCATCTAACCGTGAGCTGTAATAGGCCATAGGGCGTTTTTTATCCCCATGTTGTTGTGTGAGAACTGCAGTTGCGTGTCCCATCATCTCAGTCACGTAGAGCTGAAAAGGTTTCTGATAGTCAGGTAGACCTAAGGCCGGAGCACTGACTATCTGCAACTTCAGCTGGTAAAACGCATCCAAGGCCTCAGATGTAAGGCTGAATGGTTTTGAGGAAAGGCAATCATACAGAGGTTGCATGGTCAGAGATGCAGATCTGATCCATGGCCTACAGTAGGATACCAATCCCAAAAAGGTGCGTAGCTGAGCATGAGAGGTCGGCACCTGCAGGTCTCTCACCACCTTGGTCCTCTCATCTGACAGGTGCTTGGTGCCCTGGCCAAGACAGTGTCCCAGAAATAACACTTTTTGTTTGCAAAATTGCAACTTATCCTTGCTGGCCTTGCAGCTGTTCTGGCAGAGGAAACACAACAGGCTGATGGTCGCTGCTTCGCAGGTTGATTTGTCTGGAGCACAAAGAAGAAGGTCATCAACATATTGTAACAAAACAACATCATCATGTGGTGGATACCAAGTACTCATGATTAGTGTAAGACATCTCGTAAATTGGTTAGGACTGTTTTGCGCCCCTTATGGTAGTACTGTCCAAGTGTACTGTTTTCCCCTAAATGTAAATGCAAACAAAACACTCAGAGAATCTGATATAGTGCAAAGAGAAAAACTGTACACTATCGGTATGATGTTTATTGGATTATGTATTTTATATATATATATATATATATATATATATATATATATATATGTCAACCTGTATTTGTAGTATTCATTCTGTTTATATCAATGCCAGGATTCAACTTTTATGCTTTTTGTAAAATTAAATCCGCTTTCAGGAAATGTCCCCTAAAAAAGAAGAAAACTAGGATATTGTGATGTTCCACAGGGGTTCAACTTTTGTTTGGAATCCAGTGAAGAAAATTCTAAAGTCTGGCAGTTTGCCCTTAAGGTAACCTGAAGTACAACTCAGGGGTTTTGAACACCTGTGGTAATGACAAAAGGTGGGGTTTGGAAAATATTTGAAAATTGTACAAAAATAGTAATATGTAATTTTGGTGGCAGTATTAACTGCTATCTGCTTGAATTGTATTCCTGTATTCTGTTGTAGCGCTCTGCAGATGTTCTGCAGGGAATAACCAAAACATTAACTGACTGCCAAGTAACTCCAAGGACGCTGTATCTGATGTGATGGACACGCAGAAAATCACAAGCTAAACATGATGCTGTGTTACCCAATAATACTAAATGTCAATTATCACAAAGTGAAACTTGGCTCTGGGCCTCCGGGGTCCGCAGCCTGGGTATGATGACTATTTATGCCCAAAGGGAAAATATTCTGATAAAAGTGTTAGCCTAAGGTTAAATGGAAAAGTAAGGTACAATGTGTATCACATGTAGGACAGGTCCATCCCTCCGGATTATAAGGCAGGGGGGGCTGAAGCGAGTCCTATCTTCCCCTTATATCCCTCTGAGGGAGGCATGTACAGTATTCTTCCTGAACCATCTTGTTTTCGGGACCATTCCCCTTTTTCTATTAGTTCAAATGGGGTGTACCATATCTTAGAGGGTCCCTTCCCCATCTTGGCTGGTAGCTAATCAGCCGTGAGTCTCTCACTCCTCTAGGGCTACCTTGAGACAATAGAGGGTCACTTATGACTACTTTAGTGAGAACTCCCAAACAGACACTTCTGTTTTCTTTGAATTATTTGTGCAAGTTCTGGAGTAGTGCTCAGGGCAATGCATAATTGGCTTCCACAGACTCAACTTTCTGTCTGTGTCCCCTTACCAAAACACTCCTGAATTATTGCACGCACTTTGTGCGGATTCTACTAAGTCCTTCTTGCTACTACTCAGGTCCCATTCGACCTTGACCGTCCAGGCACGGCTGGAGGCTAGTGTTCCAAAACAAGGACTTTTCAATCACTCAGTGCTTCTTAGTTCTGAACCTTGTCCGCAACTCTAGGGGTTAAAAACAGAGAACTCTCTTCCCCGTTCCTTGCAGTCTTATATATCTTATAATCTTATAACACAGGTAAGATACAAAAATCAGCAGGAGGGTAAGACAGAAAGCAAAGAAAGCAACTTCTATAGCATTTACAGGTGACATGTCCCTTTTTCAGGTTCTTCCGTACTATTTAATTGGCGTCGAGATGTCATATAAACATGCAGCAGCTTACCTCACTCATCGATACAGAGTATAGACACACAGGAGCTCAGATATACTAACAACTGGCAAGACAAGGGCTTACCTACAGCACTGTTTTTCATCTATCTGAGGTCCTCTGGTCCCGTCCTCAAGTCGATCGGTGAGTGGGTCGGCACTCTATCGGCTGCACATCAGACGATCTCGTCGCCCCACGTTGGGCGCCAATTTCTGTCAGGGGTTAAGTCCCCCCCGGGATGGATGTCACCGTAATCCTACAGTAATTAAGTAAAGAACAGGTTACGAGCTCGGGAAACAAACGTACAGACACACCCAGGTATCTAGTAAGAATGATTTCATTTATTGCATAGTTCATACAGGTTTTAAAGGCAAGCTGGTTACACAATAGTCATGTGACTAATGTACATATTTGGTCCTTCCGGTTCCGCTACTAGGCAGATTTACACAGTTTCTCATAACATTCCCTTATCTTTCCTGAGAACAGCAAAACTCCTCTTGAGTGCTGTCCCAGACTTAGTGTCTGTGCTTCCTATCTCTAAACTATGTGGGCTATCTGCAGACTATTTCACTCTCTGTATATACAGTGTATAGGATATAATACAAATTACATTTTAACCCTCACAAGGTGTTGGTAGATGGCTTCTTGGTAAGATCGGTCACTGATTGATCCCGGTTGGTCAGGCTGAATGCTACTTTTTCTGATAAATTGTTTTGCTGGACAAGAGCACCACAAGGTACAATTTAATAATATTTCTGTTTACAGCTAATACAGAAGAATTTCGTAGTGTATCAAGGATAGCGGAGAAATTTGTACAAACATGTAAGATGAATGGCTTGCCTATAAATGATTATTAACATTGGCTGGATGCTTAAGAGGTAGGATGTTGTGCAGATCATGGTTGGGGTTAAGACATTGAAATAATGGATCATTACAAGTACCTCAGATCTTCTTGAATGAAAAACTTGATTAGAGGATTAATTGTGATAAGACAGTGGGGAAAAAAAGTATTTAGTCAGCCACCAATTGTGCAAGTTCTCCCACTTAAAAAGATGAGAGAGGCCTGTAATTGACATCATAGGTAGAACTCAACTAAGAGAGACAAAATGAGAAAACAAATCCAGAAAATCACATTGTCTGATTTTTAAAGAATTTATTTGCAAATTATGGTGGAAAATAAGTATTTGGTCAATAACAAAAGTTCATCTCAATACTTTGTTATATATTCTTTGTTGGCAATGACAGAGGTCAAACATTTTCTGTAAGTCTTCACAAGGTTGGCACACACTGTTGCTGGTATGTTGGCCCATTCCTCCATGCAGATCTCCTCTAGAGCAGTGATGTTTTGGGGCTGTCGCTGGACAACACGGGCTTTCAACTCCCTCCAAAGGTTTTCTATGGGGTTGAGATCAGGAGACTGGCTAGGCCACTCCAGGACCTTGAAATGCTTCTTCCGAAGCCACTCCTTCATTGCCCTGGCGGTGTGCTTGGGATCATTGTCATGCTGAAAGACCCAGCCACGTTTCATCTTCAATGCCCTTGCTGATGGAAGGAGGCTTGCACTCAAAATATCACGATACATGGCCCCATTCATTCTTTCATGTACACGGATCAGTCGTCCTGGTCCCTTTACAGAGAAACAGTCCCAAAGCATGATGTTGTCACCCCCATGCTTCACAGTAGGTATGGTGTTCTTTGGATGCAACTCAGCATTCACTCTCCTCCAAAAACGATGAGTTGTGTTTCTACCAAACAGTTCTACTTTGGTTTCATCTGACCATATGAAATTCTCCCAATACTCTTCTGGAACAACCAAATGCTCTCTAGCAAACTTCATATGGGCCCGGATATGTACTGGCTTAATCAGGGGGACACGTCTGGCACTGCAGGATCTGAGTCCCTGGCGGCGTAGTGTGTTACTGACGGTAGCCTTTCTTACGTTAGTCCCAGCTTTCTGCAGGTCATTCACTTGGTCCCATGTGGTTCTGGGATTTTTGCTCACCGTTCTTGTGATCATTTTGACCCCACGGGGTGAAATCTTGCGTGGAGCCCCTGATCGAGGGAGATTATCAGTGGTCTTGTATGTCTTCCATTTTCTAATTATTGGTCCCACAGTTGATTTCTTCACACCAAGATGCTTGCCTATTTCAGGTTCAGTCTTCCCAGCCTGGTGCAGGTCTACAATTTTGTTTCTGGTGTCCTTCCACAGCTCTTTGGTCTTCACCACAGTAGAGTTTGGAGTGTGACTGTTTGAGGTTGTGGACAGTTGTCTTTTATACTGATAACAATTTCAAATAGGTGCCATTATTATAGGTAATGAGTGGAGGACAGAGGAGCCTCTTAAAGAAGAAGTTACAGGTCTGTGAGAGCTAGAAATCTTGCTTCTTTGTAGTTGACCAAATACTTATTTTGCACCATAATTTGCAAATAAAATTCTTTAAAAATCAGACAATGTTATCAGATATGTTTTCTCATTTTGTCTCTCATAGTTGAGGTCTACCTATGATGACAATTACAGGCCTCTCTCATCTTTTTAAGTGGGAGAACTTGCACAATTGGTGGCTGACTAAATACTTTTTTTCCCCACTGTATAACAAAATAGTAGCAGGCTTTATTTTCGGAGGAAACCTGGCTCTTTCAATGTTGTGGAAGGACATTATTATTTATAAGACAGTGTTTTCTAGTGTATTATTTTATACCGCTGTATGTTGGGGCAGAAATGTTACATTAGCAGATGTTAATAAGATATATAAATTGATAAGGAAAGCTGGTTCTTCTAGTATGGCATCCGATGATAGGCTGGGAGGAGATATTAAATCATTGTATGCTTGTTAAGTTTAATGCAATCGTGGCAGCAGCTATGTTGCAGTAGAAAGAGGTTTAGGAAGTCATTCCTTCGGCCATTGCAATTTTTAATAGTCTGTTTTAGATGGAGGAGATGGGGTGTAGTCACAGTTGCAATGATTGTATTGCATTGAGGCTGTTTATTTTATTATTTATTATTTGTTTTTATGTTGCGATTTTTTTATGCGTCTATGCATGTGTATTGTATTTATGTATTTTAATTGGAGATGTTGTACAGTTAGATTTCCCTGAGATTAATAAAGTAATTCTATTCTATTACATATATACGCTAGTAGGATTGCTGTGGCATGAAAGAAATCTGCTCTTAAATATTAGATTGCAGAGTCAGACAGCAATTTTTCCATGGAGCTGTATGTAGCATCTGTCTCATCTTGGTCTGCTGCATCTCCCTAATACCTCACTGTTGCTAGGCAGAGCATGCAAATGAATGAAAAGCATAACAGTTATAATAACGTCAGAAGGAGCTGTATAAATACAGTTAAATCTTAGCTTAGTTATTTATTAAAGTACTATAAAAACTCCCCAATAGATAGTAGTTTGCCTTCATTTTTTTTGTACCTCTTATTTTGATGAGCCTAGATTATGAGATACTGATATCAAGGCTATCAATGCAAATCACTTGTTTACATAACTTTAATATAAGCAAAATAAATATTATTCTTGGCAATAATATTATATGTCGTTGTTGTAAAGATAATTTAAATGATGTGCATATGTCACTGGCCTTGTGTTAGATAATATATTTTGTGAATGTTTAGCACCATTGCTTTGAAAGATCATGTTTGCTAATCATTCTTGTTTTCTAATTATATTTACTTCAGATTAATGAAGTAGCTGTACTGAAATATTTGAATAGAAAACTAATTAGCATTCACAAAGTCATTAGAATGGTGTATTGTATTCAAAGCCCTAATTAACATCCTTGAAACAATTCAAGGTATTACTGGTTGTTCACTATTACCATTATTTCTAAAATATTGAAATCCCTTGCAGTTTTAGATATTTGTGTTAATTGTATATTTTATCTGTAACTGGAAAAAGCACTTATGTAGGGAAATCCAAAATACAGTTTCTTGAAGGCAACCTAAGTAGCTTTTGAAGTGTGCCATTGTGTCCATATTTTGAAATGTATTATTTAACACAGATAAGACCCAATCTCATGCTGAATGTGTGGGCATTTTTCAATTATAGAGTTCACAGGTATGTGTAGTTCATTGTGATTGGCAAATAGAAGTCTAATTAGCATGAATCATTCAATCTAGGCATTTTATCAATTTTTTTTTATTTTACAAAGGCATATAATTATTAATTTACCTTCTATTTGTTACAAGGTTTTCTACTGACTTTACATGCACATTGTATGTTTCTTGCTAAAAAAAAAAAAATACAGTAAAACTGTAAAAATACTTTATTGAATGAATGATTTGTTTTTACAAGGTGTACTACAAATGTGAATCCTTTTATGTAAAGTTGTAGAATTTGTATTTTGATACAGATGTAGCCATCTTCAACTTGAATCTGAAAACTCATAGCACCATGATATCCCACAAAAAAAGCCATTGAATAGCATCCATCTACCCATAACCATATATGTTGCTGTCATTTTTACTAATGCAGTCTTGGTATTAAAAAGCTTGAAAGGGTCCTAGGAGATATCAGAGTGTCATATATGTCATATATATATTTTCAGGGTAATCAGGGCAGTTGTCAATGGTGGCCAATAGACTCAACCACTTCCTCCAGCACACCTCATGGATTGTTGCAGAGCTTAGAGGGGAGATTCCGAACACTCTCTTGAGCCAGGTGTAAGTCAGAGGGTCCATTAATGATAAATGCAGGCACAGATTCAGGAGATGAAAACAGGCTCAAACTTTACTGAAGTGCAGCAATAACAGCAACCAGCTTGCAGATAACTGTGGAGGTGCAGATCTTCTGGTGATTCCGTTGTAATTACAGAGGTTAGTTGGATGATGGTTTATCATGCATTTTAAGCCCAAAGTATGAAATATATGTGCCAATATGCTTTGTCTCTTACACTTAAACACCCAGGATGGTACTGTCCTGTAGCAACATGTTCTGTTCTCCAGGGCCTGAAAAGACCTCTCCAAAAATGACGCTTTTTTTTCTAAAACTACACTCAAAGGCTTTCAGCAATTTCCTCTCCTTGTCTCAGGGCTGAAGTAATACATGGACTTTGTCACTGGCTCGGCTCCACAAGCATTCCCTATGGAAGCTCAATGAAAACTCTCTGAAGACTGACTAGTTTCCTCCCCCAACCAGCTAGGACTTGGTTGGACTAAAACATTGGCTCATTCCTCCCCTCTCCCCAGCTCCCCAGTGGAACAACCCTTAAAGGCAAAATAACAGTTACATGCATAAAACTATATATAGGCTATATACTGTACATAGTGGCACAAATTATATATATATATATATATATATATATATATATATATATATACATCATAAACAGTGCAAAATGGTTTATCAGTGTCCATTGGGATGTTGCAATGACAATATGTAGTACAGGTAATTAACTGAACATATCACAACAGCCCAGTAGCTTCATCACATGGTTACTGGGTAACAGCATAAAGCACTTGTCTGCAAAATATGCAAATATCAAAAGCCAGTCTGATAAATAGACTCATGATCACTAATTAGCACTGAGAGCATATTCTCATAAATAGAGCTTACTTTGTCTTGGCATATTAGCTAACATGCCTTCCTTGTTTATATTTTTTCTATATGGATTGCTCATAGACTCAACATGTTATTTGAAAAACATCCTCTGGCTTCCCCTTCACTACAATGCTTTCTACATAATATGTACAGTACGTTGATTCCTAGAGTGCATTGCAATGTTTGATTTGAATAATTGAAAATGTATCATTTGAATAATTACATTACATTGTAGATGGATAAAGGTTCAATAGACACAGCTCTGTAGCTATAGCTTTTATATTTTCAGGCAGGCTTGAAAATAAAAGTGGAAACAGTTTAGTAGCTATAGGCTACATTACAAGTTCTTGTCAGCATTATTTTCATACTGTACATGGAGCCCACTGACTTTGATCTTTACATACTTTTTAGCTCAGTAATTCAACTCAGTATCTTGGATTATAATTGATGTTTATTTTCAAATGCTCCTAAACTTTTTATAATAGTCTTAAATATTTAGTGTATTTTTTTTTCTTCTGTATTCTTTGATCCACAGACATGTTAGATTTTTAGTATGTTGTTCTTTTCTTGCATTTTTTGGGGTGAGAGGGCAAACACCCCTAAATTCATTATTTTTTTTTTAGAATCAGGTTTTTATTCTCATACATTTTCAATATGTTTTTTTTCAGGAAGTTTTTCTATAGATAAGTCTCTGAACAAAGATCTGAAAATAAATGACCCAGAACATTCTACAAAAAACTCTGTTAACCCTAAAAAGCACAAGTGAAGAAAAACAGCCCGTATAATACTGTTTGTAGATTAGTCTCAAATAATTTGCCATTAACTTTCGGCTAAAACAGTATCTGGCCACATAATATTTGTCATATTTGTCACTTTAAAGTTTGCTGTATCTGTATTTTCAATTTTTACAATTACTTTATGAGCAAGTCCACAGGAAGCTGAAACTATGAACAGGTCCAGGCAGAGCTTCATTATCAGCAGGTCCACAGGGGAACCCATCGGTCACTTGCAGCATCCATTCCTGTCTTCTGGACTGCCCTGAAGCTGAATCACAGACACCCGACTCTTTTCCTGCCTTCTTCTGGCATCGGGGAAACCAGCTGGTTCATGGAGGGTCAGAGTTCCCAAGCTCCAGTATGAGACCGGATTTGCCAGTTGCAGCTGACCCGGAGTTCCAGGAGGTTGGCCACTTTTCAGCAGAAGGTTAGGGACATGGGATAGGTGGCATTCAAGGGTGGACCCTGTTTCCGACACCTATCTCTTCTATCTATGGGTAGCGGAGGCGCTGCAGCCGAACCCTTGGGCCTGGGGTCGCGGGAGGGTCCCAGGTGTGACCTGGGGTCCATAAAGTTGAACACTTGTGCCACCTTGTCCTCATAAAATGGAACAGGTGACATACAAAGGGTGAAGTACTTTTGGGCACCCACTGAAAGAACCGTGTCTAGGCCAGGGCGCAGGTCTGTGACCAATGGCCGAGCCAGGTGTTCCACTATGTGAGTTGTGAGCTGCTCTTTGGCTCCCAGTGCTCTCAGCCCAACTCCCGACCTCGTGGTTCTCCAGCAGGGAATGTGCTTTCAGATGGATGGGGCCATGTCCATCAGAGAGCCCACTTCCATAGACGGACACCACTTTGTCCCTGAGGTATCTGAGTTGATGCTTGTTAGTTCGGGTCCAGCCGCCGCTGAGCATTTTTTGCATTTCTCCAGTATGAGATCAGATTTGACTCCCATGCCCGAACCTTGGTTCCAAAAAGTCGGACACTTGTGCCACCTTGTCTTCATAAAATAGGACTGGTGACATACAAAGGGTGAAAAGGCACCATGTCCAAGCAGGGTGCAGTGATGAGTGGCCAAGCCAGGTGTTCCACTATGTCGATTTGTGAGAAGCGCCTCAGGTCCTGGTTCTCTCTGCTCATCTCCCAGTCTCATGGTGCCCTCAGGCAGCAGAGGCCAGACTCGAAGGTCTGGTGTGAAGAGTTGGCTCCATTTTTGTTCGAGTGTCTACCTGTCCCAAAGCTGTGGAAAAGTCCTACGGGAGCTTTGCCAGTCAGAAGCTTTCATCCCAGCTCCTCTATGCTGATTGATGTGTCACCGCGTGATCCGGCAGGAAGGGACCCTCCCTCAGCCAGACTTTGGAGTCTGCACTGGCTATGATGAGTCCTTTTCCCTCTCCCTGCCATCTCGGGCCAAGCTTCAGCTTATGCTGCACTGTCCCCCAGTGGCTTCCTCAGGAGTATGCCCATCATTTGGTCTCACCCTGGTCTTCCTTGCTCAGAGTGTAAGTTTGACCTGTACTGTAAAAAAGTTTGCCTGACAACACATAAGGTGGTTGCCCAAAGTCCGACTGAGGAAACTCTGCTCAGCTCTTTGGCATCACCCGGGGCAGGGCACATCCTACTTCCGCAGCGGTGGCTCCTCCATTCCGGCAGAGGACTGGCACTACAGATGAATTACTTCGTACTTGGGGTGAGAGGAGTCCAGGGGAGCCTGTGAGTATATACAGCGTTTGGTTCGTCACCACCATGGCACAATATAGCAAGACCTGTAGAGCCCTTGTTACTCCCTGTGAGTGGGGCTGCAAAACGCCCATTCCCAGAGTGACCGGGCCTTAGTTGGAAAAGGCCGATGTTCGCCCTGTGGGTAAAAGAACTGAAAGTTGAAATTAAAGAGAAAGAAAGCGTGTGTAGGCAAATTGTGGAAGGAAATGGCTCATTCAAAGAAAATAATAATAATAATAATAATAATAATAATAATACATTTTATTTATATAGCGCCAACATATTTCGCAGCACTTTACAGACAAAAAGACACATTACAGAGAAATAGTCAATTCACACAATGGGATGGTGGGCCCTGCTCGCAAGAGCTTGCAATCTATAAGGTAGAGGGGGTGACACAATAGGTAGCAGGGGTGGTATCGGAGGTAGCATTGCTTATTCAGTGGTCCAGACATTTTTATGATAGAGGTTACTTTCATTACACATAAAAAAGCTGTATGAGCCATCACCAGTCAGTGTCCTTTAACATGCAGATGATGCCTGGACATATAAAGTTACAGTCTGATACGGCATCATATCCTGTGGGGTAATGCAGGAGCGTAACCAGAGGAGAGTTTGTTTTAGGGATTCTAACTGCGGAAGGGTTTACATTAGGAATTGTGATAGGCCTGTCTGAACAGATGTGTCTTCAGTTTGCGCTTGAAGCTGTAGAAATTAGGCATTAATCTTATTGTCCGGGGTAGAGCATTCCAGAGAAGTGTTGCAACTGTGGGAAGTCTTAGATATGGGAGTGGGAGGTTCTGATAATAGAGGCTGTTAATCTTAGGTCATTGAGTGAACGCAGAGCACGGGTTGGGCGATAGACAGAGATGAGGGAGGAAATGTAGGGAGGTGCAGTATAATGGAGAGCCTTGTGGACGAGAGTGATAAGTTTATATTGTATTTTGTATTGAATAGGCAGCCAATGTAGTGACTAGCACAGACTGGAGGCATCACTTTACCGCCTAGACTGATAGATGAGCCTGGCCGTTGCATTCAGAATAGATTGTAGAGGGGAGAGTTTAGTAAGGGGAAGACCGATTAGTAAGGAGTTACAGTAGTCAAGGCGAGAGTGAATCAGGGCGACAATAAGGATCTTTAATGTATCTGTGATAAGGAAAGGGTGTATTCTGGAGATGTTTTTGAGGTGTACAAAAACTTTTGAATGACGATAATTTTTTATTGCATTCAACAACAGCAACATATGGCTGGTATCTGCCATCTCCTCTGAATCCGAAGCAGAGGACCGATGCCAGGATGGAGGACAACGGAGAAAGAAGTGATGAAAGCAGCAGCAGTTGCAGTGACGGCGGTGAGACTTCCAGTGGATCCGGTGAGTCAGACGGTGGTCTGCAAAAGAAGAGGGGAGAATATTTTACCTAGCAGACTGGTTCCTCCATGTTGGCTGGGACCTCAGATGAGGAAGTTCAGGACATGGGGTGGGGGGTGGGGGTCAGCGGCTCATGATCTGAATTTGTCAGATGAAGTCCCCCATGAGATTTGAGTCCTTCAATTTTGGAGTTGAAGACTTGCCAGATGATGTAGAGAGGGGAAAGAAGAAGACGAGAAAAAAGGTAAAAACCTGTAATAGAGAACTTTATATATGTAAAGCACTCCTCGGTGGCTGCAAAGTCGGTCAGGTGAGGTGCTGGGAAAGATTTGGGGGGCATCGGCACCACCATGTGTGACGCCAGGTGGTGGGTAGGACATGGGAAGTTACCCAAAGAAGCAGAGCGGTAGGATAAAGTTGTCTGATAGGACAACCATGACTAAGGTGGTGGGGTGCTCTGGAGTGAGACAGCCCCTTATGAGAGGGGGGGATTTGGTTTTGTTATAGGCCCCGCCCACTCAGGAAAGATTTGGTTTCGGAGCTTCCTGAGAGAGAGGTGCAGAAGTCACTTGGTCACTCCCAACAGCCAGCCAGGAGGCAGTCGGCAGACAGAATATGGCTTGTCTTAGGTGTGGGGGGCCACCCTTGCCCACCTAGGAAGAGGGTCATAGAACTCCTGCTTAGGATGGGCTACTGGGTTGGAGGCATTTTCACATTGATTCATTCTGTGAGCTCTCCCAAGTTCGATCTTAGTTTTGTTCCTCCAGAGGGCCTTGAAACCTTCTGGGGGAATTACAAGCTAGCAAAGTACAAACCCAAACCAAAGTCAAGAGAGTGCTGTGCTGACCTGTAACGAATCACTCTATTGTTATGACATCATGATGTGGCTTGGCAGATTTGGAGAGGTGGTGGAAATCCCCCCAAAAATCTGGATGAGGTTGGTATATGGTCAGGTGACTGTACCTTCATATCAAACTGAAATATCTGTGCAAGTCTGTGTCCCACATTCAGTCCTTGACCTTCCTCAGGTGGGAATGTATCCTCATCTTTTACCAGGGGCAGCCAAAGTTATGTCATAGGTGTGACAAGTCCTTTCACCTTAGTGTCAGCTGTACGATGCAGAAATGTGCCATGTGCGTGGGATTGGGCCATCTTGCTACATCCTGGGGCATGATTTACTGCCACCTGTGTGGTGACTTAGGTGACTCTATTGGGGCTTCGCCAACACTGTCTGTGACGGCGTGGGGGTGGATGAGGGTGCTACCTCTGCAGGGGAGGGGGCGGTCGGAGGTTGAGTGACTAGTGTGGCGATGCAAAGGGTGAAGTCTGCCCCATCTAGGGCAAGGAGGTGGAAGAGGAGTAGGGAGCAGTTGGAGGGAGTCGCCAAGCACCACCAGGAGTGGGGCCTGTGGCTTAATTTGACTCAACATGGTAAACATCATCTTGCCCGAACATGGAAAGGATTGATAACTTGATAGTTCTTTCTTGATTCTGTGAGTGGTGGTGCATAGCCGTTCTTTGTTGGTGTAGCGATTAGTCTTGTTAATTTCGATAGCAAACGAGACTCCTGCATACTAACTAGTTACACATTCCCCGGCGATTCGTATCCAACTTCTTAAAGGGACAATAGCGTTCAGCCACACAAGATCGAGCAATAACGGGTCTGTGATGCCCTTAGATGTCCAGGGCTGCACGCACGCTACACTGAATGGACCACAGTGTATCTACCCTTCGCCAACAGGTGCGGGTAAGCCCCTGAACCTCGTTTGTGATAGGGATTGCGGATTGCATCAGCCATTTTGTGTGGTCATCCGAGAATCTCTAGTACAAAGAAATTAGTTTCTTCTCACTTCTAGTGGTTACCAAGTCTTGAGATGTTATAACCTATGTCTCTGCATTAGAACACTAGGCTCTGTCCTATGGATGTATTAATCTCACTACTTGTACCTAAAAGACCTTGGCCTCTTTTAATGGATTTCATTACTGATCTGCCTGTCTGGAGGAAAGTCTTTCATTTGGTCAATTGTAGATCGTTTCAGTAAAATGTGTCATTTCATTCCTTTATCTCAACTGCTGAATGCCAAGATTCTTTCCACATTGCTTATTGATCATATTGTTCGATTACATGGTGTTCCTAATGACATTGTCTCTGATAGAGGTGTTCAGTTTGGAAAGCTTTTTGTAGTCACATGGGGATTCAGTTTTCTTTTTCTTCTGCTTTTCACCCTGAGACTAATGGTCAAATTGAACATTTCAATCAATAAAACAATATTTTAGATGTTATGTGTCTGATAATGTAACACAAATTTTGTTCCCAGCTTTTAAATGTTATATTTCAATTGCTTATGTCTAAAACAAATTAAAAATTGCTTACATTCATCATAAACTTCGCTTTTGTGACCACGGCAGTGAAAATTATGCATTTTTACCATAGAAACAGACGATTTTGCATCTTCTCATTTATACAGTCAGACTAAGAACACTATATGCATTGCAAATTTACATAGATTACCAAAAAAAGAAGTGTGCGGTTTTCCGAGATTTACGACTATACTGCAAATCAGTTTCACGAATCAATACCCAAATATAGTCACCCATCATGTTTTTGTTATATTGTCCTTGGTAACAGCGTTCAAAGTTCATAATGTCCTGGTGAAAGCGCTCGCCTTGCTCCTCTGAATAAGCTCCCATGTTCTCTTTGAACTTATCAAGATGAGCATCAAGGATATGGATTTTGAGTGACATCCTGCAGCCCATTGCAGCATAGTTCTTTATCAGAGTCTGAACCAGTTGTACATAGATTTCATCTTTATGATTGCCTAGGAAGCCGCGAACCACTGTGACAAAACTATTCCATGCTGCTCTCTCCTTCCTATTCAGCTTCTTGGGAAATTCCCTGCACTCTATGATCTTCTTGATTTGTGGTCCGACGAAGACACCAGCTTTGATCTTTGCTTCAGACAGCTTAGGTAAAAGATCTTGGAGGTAATTGAAAGCTCTCAACTCCTTATCTAGAGCCCTGACAAATTGTTTTATGAGCCCCAACTTGATGTGTAGTGGTGGCATCAGCACCTTCCGTGAGTCCACCAGTGGCTCCCACTTTACATTGTTCTTCCCCACAGTGAACTCTGTCCGCTGAGGCCAGTCCCGCCTGTGGTAGTGCGCTTCAGTATCCCGGCTGTCCCAAAGGCAAATAAAGCAAGGATACTTAGTAAAACCACCTTGGAGGCCCATCAGTCGGTTCACGCCAAATTCTTGGGATAGCAAAATGCATGGCTCTCTTCTCTCCCTTGTACCAATCTATAAGAAAACAAAATAATATTTGGATTGAGAATTTGATTTAGGCCTATTTCACACTAATGACTAGTGATATTTACAATATTAACACAGTTAATCTGCTATTTAAGAGAGTAGCATTTATCCACTTACCTTCAAGAGTTTTCTTGCAATGCTCACATGTGAAATGAGGAGCCCATGGTTTGTCTTGGTCACCAACAGGCATGCCGAAGTATGCTTTATAGGCCTCACACATCTTAGCAGATGCTTCCACAGAGTACTTTTTCGCTCTTGTCTTTAGAAACTGGCCACATACATAGCAAAATGCGTCTGCTGGATGTATGCAACCTCTTGATGCCATCTAAATTGACTAAGTTGCTGTGAACTGTAAGGAAAAAGGATGTCTCTCCAAACTTAATAAAAATGGTCTTTATTCCATGCAGTATTAAAGTTCAAGAGTGTACTGAGGATTCAGCAGAGCAAGATTGATCACCCGGTACCAGAGTAACACACAATATATACATTTACATTCCTAAGCTCCTCCTGTAATGGGTGAGGGGTGAAGTGTGAATACTGTCGTTATCAGAATCTGAATAGATATTGAATTCACACCTGTCTGTCTAGGTCAATTCCCCTTTGTCTGTGATGGCCATTGCCCACTTACTATGCAATCCCAATCAATTAGATCCTGTCTCTCCGTCTCTCAGGAAGGGCTATAGTGGCCCTATATAACTGTAGTTATAAAGCTACCTACAATTCTGTACAGTCCCAGAAAGTTCTAGATAATTCTGGGCAGTTCTAGAAACTTCTTGATAGTTCTCACAATTCCAGAAGCTTTTTAAGTATCTTGAAATATTGCGAATATCCTTAAAAATAGATCAATTTCAAAATATCATTATGCTGACCACAAAAGCAAAGTTTACAGGGAATAATAACTTTTTTCTATTCATTTAAGGTACAAACAATCAGGAAAACACACTTAACAACTGGGAACAAATATTTTTTTGAAAATTGTTACATGGTGAATCTGAGTAGATAACTTATTTGTCGTTAGTTGAGTTTGCCATAAATAATCATCATGTTGCACTTAATACTTCACCTTTTTTTTGTAATTATGGCTTTCATCCTCATATGAATACAGACTGTGAAATTGTGGCCTCATGATCCTTCTGACTTTTTTGGGTTTTAAGCTGGAGGTGACAGAAAAGTTACCACAGGGATAACTGGCTTGTGGAAGCCCAGTGTTCATAGTGATGTTGCTTTTTGATCCTTCGATGTCGGCTCTTCCTATCATTGTGAAACAGAATTCACCAAGCGCTGGTTTGTTCACCCATTAATAGAAAACGTGAACTGGGTTTAGACCGTCATAAGACAGGTTAGTTTTACCCTACTGATGATGTGATGTCACAATAGTAATACTGCTCAATACGAGAGGAACCGCAGGTTCAGACATTTGGTGTATGTGCTTGACTGCAAAGCTACCATCTGTGGGGTTATGACTGAATGCCTCTAAATCAAAATCCCCCCTCAATGTGACGATACTGCAGTGCTGAAGAGCCCAGGTTGGCCTGGGATAGCCAGGGAACCCGGAGCTAAATTATTCGTAGACAACCTGTTTCTGGGTTATGGTTTTGTGTGTAGCAAAGCAGCTACACTAGCTGCGGTCTATTGAAATTCATCGCTTGAACCAAGTTTTTGTACCACTCCATTGCCTCGGGAGACACCGATTCCAACCCCGAAGCCCTGGGAGGGCAGGAGGTTAATTGAAGGATTGCGAGTGCACACATGCTCCTCTCCACAACCCTCTGTTCGGTCAGCTGGCCTAGCTACCCTCATCCGGGGGTTGGGGCTAGCGTCTCTCCTGCCGTGAAGGGGGAGGGTGGTGATTCCGTTTCTCGACCTTCAGCTGACTTGTGTAAGGTCCCTGTGGGGCACACAACAGTCTTCTCCTTATCCTTCCACTGGGGAGACCCCCCCCGCCTTACCTTAACCCTCAATGAGCAGACAAAATCCAGGAAGAGCTGCAGTATAACTGAGTCCACAAGGAGTGTTTAATGTGCAGGGG
Organism: Leptodactylus fallax; assembly: GCA_947044405.1. Taxonomy (NCBI): domain Eukaryota; kingdom Metazoa; phylum Chordata; class Amphibia; order Anura; family Leptodactylidae; genus Leptodactylus; species Leptodactylus fallax. Next base: position 9,313,292 of record CAMRHE010000021.1, read on the forward strand.
TCTTACAACATGGACAAGTCCAAGAAGCTGAGGTTACAGACAAGTCCAGAGATTTTGCGGACAAGTCCATAGGGCACTTAAGATATGAAAAAGTCCACAGGAGACTTAATATATGAGCAAGTAGAGAGAGCTCATTGTGAACAAGTCCACAGAGGGCTTAAGATATGAGCAAGTCCAGAGAGAACAAGTCTATTGTGAACAAGTCTACAGGGGGCTTAAAACTCCTATTGTACTATTATTCTCAATGATCAGAAATGCTGCATCGCCATCTATTACATCTTCGATGCGCAGGTCAACTTTTTCCTACTCATAAATCTTTTTTATTTCTTCCTTTGTAATTACTTTTATTTTATTCTTTCATTTAACAAAATCTGTTATAAGTTACACAATGACAAGCATAAATCAATAATGGTATGATAGATGGCCCCCATTAGATGAGCAAGTGTCTCAGAGTTGTTTGGAGAAACATGTAAGGGAATCATGCACTATGCCAATGCCATTATTGTAATTTGGTTATTTATGGCTTTTCTTTAACTATCATATCTTCCCCTTGCACCATAATAGTACATTGCAAGGCAGTAAGGGGTTAATATTTATATACATAGTATATTTGTATTAGTGAACTAGTAAAATGTATGCTTCCTATTGTCATGATATTTTCTTGTCACAAAAACCAAAAGAGGGCTCATATATGCAAAAATATTTCTAATAGTTTTTTTCTACTAGATGTACCTTGTTAAATATATTAGGTTATTTGCTTAAAATGACACATTCACACTTCAGTACGTTAATACTTCAAATCTTAATCATATCATTATGAAATCCAGATATAAGGCACAATATTGGAATATCTAAGAACAAAATAGTTGACCATTAAGAGAATGTGTGTTAAAAATAAATCAAATAGCGTGCTAATTAATTAGAATTTATGCTCAGGAACTGATATCGGAATGGAAGAGAACTGCATACGGAGGAGTAGAAGTGAAAAAAAGAATACGCTGCATTTTTTATTTAATGGTCATTACACTTTGAATAACTTATGTTTAGCTGATAGGTCATGTCCAAAAATGAAATTAATTTAAAAAAATGCTGTTTTACCCTGAAAGTAACAGACCTTCCTGCCAGGATTTATTAGCACTATGTTATACCTATGTTATACATACCTTAAAGGGGTTTTCCGGGCAAAAATATATATTTTTTTTAAAAAAGGCCTGTTAGTGCTATTAATGGGTTACTAAGTGCAACCAAAAAAACCTTTAGCAGTGTTTTGAGTGATTTCTGGGTTTCTCTGGAGCTCCTGGCATCTTCTGCATTTGTTTGCATGGTTTATCCTTCAACCACCATGATGCATTGTGCTTCACTCAGATCCCCCTCTCATTCCCTCCCCCCTCTCTCACTCCCTCACACCACCTCCCTGTCTCCCTACCTAGCCTGCACACTACTAGCCCTTCCCAACTAACCAACTCAGCCCCCCCGAACCCATCATACTTACCAGTCTTCCTGTCTCCTCCTCTTCTTGACGTCTGCCTGGAATGCCTCCCACACTGCCTGGAGTCTGGCCCGATGTCACTTCCGGAAGTGAAAAATCTAAATAGTAAGTTGTAACAAAGAAAAAGTGATGGTTAAAACATAACCTTTAATAAATCTATAAAAGGCACACAGTATGTCTGTGAGCAACCTGGATACAAACAACATAGATATTGAAGAAACCAAATTACCCTTTGTAAGAAGCAATTATTTTGAAGCCATCAGTGAATTACACTTCCGGAAGTGACATCACGTCTCAGCTCCGGACCGTAAGCAAGAGAACCCGGGTAAGAATTGTGTGCGGCTTCCCAGGCACTATTGCGCATGCGTGGGGGGCTGGCACACAGAAGAAGAGTAGGTGGCTTTCCCTGGATGACACGTCGGGTCCGGATCCAGAAGAGATGGTAAGCACAATGGGGCTGGGGGGGGGGGGGCGAGGCCTTTACACTGACGTAATGGGTCAGGATATGGATTAGACCTAAGAACCATTACAGCGGAATGGACTTACATATATTACTGAAAAACTATATAATATAGAAAAAAATATATATTAGAAAGTTGGAGGGGGGGCATGGGGGACTTAGTCACAAATTGTTGATTTATCATGAACAACTCCTTTAATCCATTCCCACTTTCTTTAATCTGTTTTGGCACCTTTTCTGCCAGAGATGGATAACACATAACAATCGGCACTAGACAGCAATTAACTATAAAGGATATCACCAGTGGCCAATGTTTTTAAAGGAGGGAAATGGCCATAATGACTTTATTGCTTTCTATGCTACTTGTAGTATTACATGTAAGCTAAATCCAAGTGAACAATTCAACAGAGCTATTGTACTTTTATTCCAGATACATGGACAAGTACACTTTTTGTACACTTTTATAAGTCTATTTGTCAGAACTATAGACAAAGCACCCTCTCAGGAGCTGAACTTGCAGCATAGCTGCAATTTCACTGCTTTCAATGGATTACATACAAAATGAAACTAAAAAAACAGAAACATATTAAGTATCCCTGTGTTCCAAAAAGCTCTAATTACAACAATATGTATGCCAATGGCAGCAAAAAAATAAAATGGCAGAATAATTTTTTTCAGCTGTTTATGCTTCAAAAATTGAAGAGAAGGTGGTCAAAACATCAGGCTTTTCACAAAATGGTCAAAATAAAAACTGCAACTTGCCCTGCAGAAAAGATACCCTACACAGTGCCGTACACAAAAATAAAATAAAATGAAAAATGTTTGTAGTTTTAAAAGTTTACAATTTTTGCAAAGGTATTAAAGCATAACAAAAGCTATCACTGTATAAGCCCTCAGAATATAGGTAATGTGTCATTTTTACCTCACAATTATATATGAGCAAATTTTTAAAAAAAATTCGATTCGATAGCTTTACCGAATTTTTCCAAATGATTTCATTCGATTCCGAATTAATTTGCGGCGAATCGCCTTAAAAATAACTATTTCCTGGCTGCAGAGAGCCTGTATAGAGGTGTAGCTGCTAAGGACGCCGTGCTACCCGTTAGTTTACAGGTTTCCATAGCAACGTGGCCTAGCGCAAAGTATCCAGCCTCGGTGTCTCGTTAAATCCCCCATAGTAACACATCTCACAAAGGTATCAAGCTCACTATCCCCTACAGCTCAGCCCCACAGGGCCACAGCTTGCCAAATCTACCAAACCTGGACCATAGCTTGCCATCTCCTATAGTAACACAGCTCTAAATCCCCATCCCCACACTACCCCCAAGTTCACCATGCACCCCAAAGCTCCACCCCACAGTCCGCCGTGCACCTCACATCTCTCCCTTCCACAGTCCACCGTGCACCCCACATCTCTCCCACCCCCCACAGTACACCAAGCACCTCACATCTCTCCATGTTCCTCCAATGCACGGGATACAACTTTTCATCATGTGTATGGATCTTCTTACAAGCAGACTCGCCTTCCCAGTCACATGACTAGAGCATGTCATATGACCGTCTGACATCAGAAGGTCCTTACTGAATATAGTATTTAGCCTTTACCACAATGCCATGCATGCAGCCAATCAGGGCTGGATGGCTGCTGATTAGCTGTACGCATGGCATTGTGGGCGATTCGTTACCACGAAGCGTGAGGAAATCCGGATTTAATGCGAATCGAATATTTCCTAAAATTCGGATTGAATTCCACTTCGTCAGCTTCGATTCGCTCATCTCTATTCACAATGAATGTCAGAAAAACTGAAAACTAATTTCATTTTTTTTTCCATGCTGAATTTTTTTTCCATGTTCCAAGTACCTTGTGCAGAATAATAAAAGGCTTTACGAAGTAAAAGGCATTACAAAGTAAAATTGTCTAACAAAAATAATCCCTCATATGTCTCTTTGAATGGAAACATAAAAAAAAGTTATGGTATTTGAAATGAAAATGCAATTTTGATAAATAATTACAGCAGGAAGGAGTTAAAATGGGTTTCAAGTGAATTAAAATTATATCTAAAACTGCTCAGAATAGGCTACAAAATACCAGTTCAATCACAGGCCATGAAATTGACCCACTTTAAGTAGGGTTGTGTCACAATGAAGAGGCAGCAGACAGGTGAAAGTGAGTTTCTGATTTGAAGCAGTTTCAAATGTGTTTTTAGTTCACTGGAAAGGCCCTTTAAAATCTCCAAAAAAAATCCTTAGCATTTAAAGCTTGAATATTGTAGTGGACATAAATAAAAGATTTATTTCATAATTGTATCCTCTGTTGGATAAATATTGTGACATTTTAACATGGCAGAATTATGACCCATGTTCAACATCCATAAGATCCATAAAATGATGATTCATTTCTGCATTGTTTCATAAGTTTGGGGCCACAAAGATATGATTATGTTTCTGTTGATGTTAAAGGGGTTGTCCAGGGAGTATTTATTCACTTACCTGGTTCCTGGGAAGCTTTTCATTGGACCCAGGGTTTCTGGTGACTTCACAACCCCCAGGGTCATGTGATATTAAGCCAACAGACTCCCTTTATTCCATTCCTGAAGACCTGACAGACTCCCTTTAACCCCTCCTGCAGCAACCATTTTTCATATTTGCATTTTGTTTTTTACAACTTACCTTTCAAAATACTTTTTTTTAATTTTTCCATTCACAGAGCTGCATGAATACTTAACTTATGCAAGACAAATTGTACTTTGTAATGGTACAATTTAAACTGTAAAAAAAATCATCATTCTTCCCCTCTCTTCCCTGGGAGCTGCAGGCGCGATGTGATGACTTACACTTACATTGCGCCTACAGCTCCTTGAAGACTCTGGACCCAGACAGCAGGGGAGTGAGGAGAGTTGAGTTTTAGTGGTTTTTTTTTAATTATTTTTGTGTGGTAGGAGAGGGAGATTGTACTGTGGGGACAACTGTAGGGCCATGAAGATGACCTTGGATTCATTTTAAAGATGAGAATCTCAACTTTAAAATGATACCCAAATCATAATGATAGCCCTCACAAATCCGGAGCGATGAAAACAATGTTTGGCATTGAGATGCCAATGCAGATCTCAATTCCCGACAGCGTTTTTAACAGCGAATCGCTCTGAATCTGTAAGGACTATCATGGTGATCTTGGTATCATTTAAAGATCATCATTGTCTGTGCATAACCTGTATGTGACCCCAGGAGGGGGTAGCATGGACTTCTGTCCATGTCATCCCCTCTCCTATCTATCAGAGAGCATACTATACTTTAGCTCTCTGATTGTCACATAGTGGGATAATGTAATACCCCTCTGAGTCTTACAGGGGTATTCTTATGTAATACCACTCTGAACATAATCAGGAAGTCTATTGGCGCTGTGACCCAGACGTTTACCATCGTCCAGGTCGCAGCGCCAAAAAAGTCGCAACAAACACTTACACAACACATACACAAGTCATCAATAAAGTTTACATTCTTTCACTGTCCCTGTCCTGTCCATACATGATACACTGACCGCCTCTCTAGCAATACCCGATACACGCTAAAATAATAGCAATAATGATTATTACTAGAAATGAATGTATAAAACTTTTCTGACAGGCGGAAAGTTTCATCAGTCAGATAACACATTTTCACCCATTGAATGTCACCATATAAAATCCCAGTTTTTGGTAGCTTTCAGATGGGTATAATAGCGGGTGGTGATGGGGGGGGGGGCCCACTTATGAAACCTTTGCACTGGTCCCACCAATGTGCTAAAGCGGCCCTGTTCATAACAGTTTTATATTTCTGTGTATGGTGCTGTGTAAGGCCAATTTTTTGCAGGGCAAGTTTTTTATTGATTCCATTTTGGAAATTGTTAGATGCTTTGAATGCTTTTTATTAAATTTTCTTCTGGGAGTAAAAATACAAAAAAATTTTGATTTTCTTCCCACTATGATGATCACCTTATGGGATACATATTTTTATATATGTATCTTGCTCCATGAGCTAACAATGCAAGGCAACATGGCAGCACCCTCGTTCTGCTGATCTTCAGATGCCTTGATCACATTTGACCAATGGATCTAAAGGGCAAGCATGGGCCGTAGAAGTATGGGCCAATTAGAATGGGCCAATTAGAAGTATATCACCAATAAAGAGCTCAAACAATAAATATTGGATAAAGGGAAAGGGGAAGTGACAAAATATTTGTAGTTAAAATAATAGGTTGGGCAAGTGTGTAACTAGCAAAGACTGGGCCCCATAGCAAACTTTTGATTTGGCCCCCCCCCCCATGGCATAGCACCCCCTCTCCTGGCCCCGACACAGTATAATACCTCATTTACACACACTGTAATGTCCCAAAGTGGCCTCCAGACAGTATAATATCCCATAGTGACCCCTATACACAGTATAATGTCCCATAGCATCCCCTGCACACAGTATAATATCCCATAGCGGCCCCTCCACACAGTATTATGTCCCATTGTGGCCCCTATGGTGTTCGTTCCAATATTGCAAAAATTTGGGGTTCGCCAGAGTTTCAGGAACTTTTGAGGTTCATCACCACAAAACACTATTATATTTTGGGATCTGCTTAGACCCTAGAGTATAATAAGTGGAGGCCCAAGGGAGGCAAGTAAAAATAACAAATCCTTAATTTGCCTCACCTCTTCTGGTCATCTAGTGGATCCCAGCATCCTCTTCAGGCCTCTGGCTGATGCTACATGCTGGAGTCATGACATCAGTGCATCTTGCGGTGTGACATCAGTCAAATTCTTGAAGAGGCCTCAAGAGTATGGGGGCTACCGCTTCAAGGATGCCCAGGAGAGGTGTGGTGAGGTGAGTATAACTGTTTGTTATTTTTACTTAACTTATTATATTCTATTATTCTCTTATTATATTCTAGGGTTTGAGGAGACCACAGAGCACAATAATAACACCAAAATGAATTGTAGGGCTGAACCTCACGAAATCAAATTTTGTGGGGTTTGCCTGAAGCTGCTCGAGGCTTCTAGTCATTGAAAGTATTTCACTGTGTGGGGCCAAGTGGGTGCACTGGGTATCATATTATACTGTGAGGGTCTCTTGGGAGCATTTTATACTGTGTGAGGACACTGTGGGAAGCTCCACAGAGAATATTATACTGTGTGAAGCCACTGTATAGCATAAAACTGTGGGGATGTTTTGGGGAGCATTATACTATGTGGGGAGCACTGGGAAATATTATATATACTGTATGGGGGCCACACGACAGGACATTGTATGATACATTGGGGACGTGGGGGCATACACATTTTGCCAATATAGGAAAATATATAGGTGACAGTAATTGTGTGCTGCCTACATGATACAGCATAGTTCCCTAACTAATATCTTGCACATGCATTAATTGCTCCATGGCCGTGACATTCCCCATACAGTATTGTACATGAACCAGCCATGGAGCTTTTGGGGAATTGGTTACTGGGCAGTCAGCACATTTCAGTGAAGGAGCCGTGATGTAGGCTTGTAGTCTATTTTTTTTTTTCTTTTTAAGAATTTTTAGTGAGTTTGTTTTTAACTCTATGTTATTAATATCTTGGCATACATGTTTTCTGTAGGAGATTTCTTTGCAGCAGCAGCCCCACTTATCAGTACACTAATGATCACAGAGTTGGAATTTCAAGATTTTTAGGATTTTTTAAAAATATACAGTACAGACCAAAAGTTTGGACACACCTTCTCATTCCAAGAGTTTTCTGTATTTTCATGACTATAAAAATTGCAGATTCACACTGAAGGCATCAAAACTATGAATTAACACATGTGGAATTATATACTTAACAAAAAAGTGTGAAACAACTGAAAATATGTTATATTCTAGGTTCTTCAAAGTAGCCACCTTTTGCTTTGATTACTGCTTTGCACACTCTTGGCATTCTATTGATGAGCTTCAAGAGGTAGTCACCTGAAATGGTTTTCACTTCACAGGTGTGCCCTGTCAGGTTTAATAAGTGGGATTTCTTGCCTTATAAATGGGGTTGGGACCATTAGTTGTGTTGTTCAGAAGTCAGGTGGATACACAGCTGATAGTCCTACTGAATGGAGTGTTAGAATTTGTATTATGGCAAGAAAAAAGCAGCTAAGTAAAGAAAAACGAGTGGCCATCATTACTTTAAGAAATGAAGGTCAGTCAGTCCGAAAAATTGGGAAAACTTTGAAAGTGTCCCCAAGTACAGTGGCTAAAACCATCAAGCGCTACAAAGAAACTGGCTCACATGAGGACCGCCCCAGGAAAGGATGACCAAGAGTCACCTCTGCTGTGGAGGATAAGTTCATCCGAGTCACCAGCCTCAGAAATCGCAGGTTAACAGCAGCTCAGATTAGAGACCAGGTCAATGCCACACAGAGTTCTAGCAGCAGACACATCTCTACAACAACTGTTAAGAGGAGACTGTGTGCAGCAGGCCTTCATGGTAAAATAGCTGCTAGGAAACCACTGCTAAGGACAGGCAACAAGCACAAGAGACTTGTTTGGGTTAAAGAACACAAGGAATGGACATTAGACCTGTGGAAATCTGTGCTTTGGTCTGATGAGTCCAAATTTGAGATCTTTGGTTCCAACCACTGTGTATTTGTGCGACGCAGAAAAGGTGAACGAATGGACTCTACATGCCTGATTCCCACCGTGAAGCATGGAGGAGGAGGTGTGATGGTGTGTGGGTGCTTTGCTGGTAACACTGTTGGGGATTTATTCAAAATTGAAGGAATACTGAACCAGCATGGTTACCACAGCATCTTGCAGCGGCATGCTATTCCATCCGGTTTGCGTTTAGTTGGACCATCATTTATTTTTCAACAGGACAATGACCCCAAACACACCTCCAGACTGTGTAAGGGCTATTTGACCAAGAAGGAGAGTGATGGGGTGCTACGCCAGATGACCTGGCCTCCACAGTCACCAGACCTGAACCCAATCGAGATGGTTTGGGGTGAGCTGGACCGCAGAGTGAAGGCAAAAGGGCCAACAAGTGCTAAGCATCTCTGGGAACTCCTTCAAGACTGTTGGAAGACCATTTCAGGTGACTACCTCTTGAAGCTCATCAAGAGAATGCCAAGAGTGTGTAAAGCAGTAATCCAAGCAAAAGGTGGCTACTTTGAAGAACCTAGAATATAAGACATATTTTCAGTTGTTTCACACTTTTTTGTTAAGTATATAATTCCACATGTGTTAATTCATAGTTTTGATGCCTTCAGTGTGAATCTACAATTTTTATAGTCATGAAAATACAGAAAACTCTTGGAATGAGAAGGTGTGTCCAAACTTTTGGGCTCTACTGTAGATCGTAATATGGAAAATTAAAAACAACATCACCAGAAATTCTTTAATATTATAGTTAACATAAAATGTGATTTAACCAATAGATAATTTTCTTATGACAAATTATCTTTACAGCAGTCAGGCATTCTGGTACAGTAGATTGTCATATTTACATATCAAGTGTTTCTTGCTGTAAATTTAGAACTTGATCCCAAATGGGAAGAGTCATCTATAGAATATATGTTAGTCCCTTGGGGCATCTGTTAATGGTTTAAATTATTGCCTTCATAGCATGGTCTTGGAAATATTCAAACATGAGGGGTCTTTGAAAACGTAAGGAGCTTTGTTGACTTGGGTTGAGATTACTCCCATGCAAGGAATGTCAAAGATGTCGGTGCAGGAAAGAGGAGCAATGGAAACCTCAAAATTCCCAGCATAATATAAATTTTAGTTTCAAGGGTCAAATATTTCTACTAATTTGGTTCCAACAAACAATGGTATGTATTTGTGGGAGGGATGTAGCTGTGAAAGGGGGCTAAGGTAGCACTCTCTACTGGGCCCTAAACCCTGAGGGGGCCCCAAAAGTCCCTTTGCCCAATAAAATATACAACTCTTCTAAATTGCAATTAGTAGGTAGGGGTCCCATTACAGTTTTGCACTGGGGCTCAGAAGCTTAAAGTTAAGCCTCTGTTTCCTCCCCTTGGCTACCATGACAATTAGTGACTACCCAGAATTCTATTACTATGGTCATTGGAGCTATTACTAGCAAGTCTAGCCATAGGACCCATATGTCTTCAAACTTTTTAAGGATTCCCTTCTTTTGATAGACAAATGTATGCAGTGTAAAAAATAAGTTAAACTTTTCAATATATTCAGTATTTTTACAATGGAGATCAATCAATTTCCTTACCTCTAATCTGTTTTGCATCTAGATCCGATAAAGGTAAAACCCCAAAGAAGGATTCCAGCTTCTCAACAGTAATTAAGTCTACCCTCCTCTAAATCAGACAAGCATAATTTTACTAATAATAGCAAGTGGTGTGATAACTTCCTAAGAAGATACTGAATACTGTATTGCACAATTCTGGAACAGCCCACTATCAGATCAATGCACAACAGTGATTTATATGACAGGGAACAGCATAAGAATTTTTGTTGAGTGGGATAACTTACTGGCTATAAGTGTAGCAGATCCAGCGGCTTTAGACCAGATGTCTTTTCATTAGTAGTGCTCTGAAAATTTTCTAGAGCCAGGGCTTTTATATTGTTAAGGATGTGCTTTCACCAGCTCCATCAATTCCAACTCTTTGCTTCATTCAATAGGTGCCATTCCACTGATTTCAATGCAGTTGGGACTTTTTTTCTAGCCTCTAAGGTTCCCAAGCAATTAGTGCAACTTTGGCACCCAGTATGCTACTTAAGCTTTTTACTGGCTGGTGAGTGGTCCTGGGTTAGAGCAGACTGTCTGGAACTTCCCACTTGGCAGTAGAAAGTCTAATTTGCATATTGGGTGCTGATTTTAAGATAAATAGAGGTCAGATAAAAAATTCCAGCCATGCTAGAATTAGTGTAGATTTATCTATTAAATAATGCAAAGATTTGGAGATGGTAGAAGTGGCAAAAGGTCACCTTTAAAGTCAGGGGTAAAGTCAGGGGTTCTAATAAATGACAGCTCCTTCTTCTGTGCTGCTTAAGAATATGGTGATAGCAAGTGCTGCAGAATTTTAAAAGAAAAGAGCACAGTTCAGACATCTAAGATTTCTTGAATCTAAGTCAGCATTCAGTTTTTTAGCTCAGAATTCTCCCCTTTGTCATTTTACATAACAAATATGGATTGGGTCACAATGCAATAGAAAAGGGAAAGATTCTCTATGAAAATATTAGAAAATGTTTCCACTCTCCCTGACGCCTCAAATTTATGCAAGTTTTGATCTATAAAGGCATGTGATGAGTTTAAGACAAATATAAAATTTGAAAAATCAACACACAAGTACTTTTTTAAATTGAAACCTAAATTGACATAAAATCCTTCTAGGTGAAAACATAACTTTGATCAGTAAAACCTTTAATTTTGCAACAGTTTGACACTATTGAAATGTAGAACTGTATAATTAAACTTATATTTTGGTCAGCAGGTGGAATTGCTGTATGCTGACAAATAATTGCTTCTTCTATTGCGGTCAGACTCAATATTTCTGTAATACGTTAAATCTTGAAACCCTGTCCGGCGTGAGAAAGAAGTAGATGTTGTTTAAATCTTCTCTTAGCTTTTAAAATTGCTTCATTATGCAAGATTAGCCATTGCTAATCCTAAAACATGGATATTCATTTACCATTGTGACACTTCTGAAATTAATTTTTCTCATTGCATGATAATGTGATTTGAATAAAGTAATGAAAATGTGTTTCAGCACCTCTCATTTTTAAAAAAAACATATTCTGTCAATGTTAAATAAAACACAAAAAATAAAATTTGTCCTTATTGTCAAAAGAGAAATTGTGCTTTTTAAATAAATTCTGTTTTTATTTTTCAAAATAAAATGTACAATGCAACAGGCTGTGTTAACAGTTCAGAGGCAGGATTAAGTAACAATATTGGCTGTTGTACAAAAGTTGGCATGACTACTATGTGGGGGGCGCTGATGGGATGGGATGGATGGAAAGCGTGTGCACAGACATGTTGTGAATAAGTCTTCAGTCTTTTCCTAGATAAAGAAGTAAATTGAAATGTAAATGCTGCAAAAATGTATGGATAAGACATGGCTGACAGTTCTAAGAAGTTGCACAGGTGAGCCCAAGTAGCTTTTGCACAAGGGTCCATGAGTTTTTAGTTATGTCTTTGAGTAGCATTAGAGTTTTGACCACAGTCAGGAGGTGGGTTATTAAGTTGTGTTTTGAAGGAAAAAAAATCTCTACTAGACTTAGCCAAAGAAGTTTTGCCCAAAAATATTTTGAAAGAGAAGGAATGTATTTTTTAATTATCTGTTCGATATGTCTTCATAACAGTTTGATCAGAGTGCATGAGCACCATAGGCGTTAGAATGAACCCACATAGTTAAAACATCTTCAGCAGAGCTTTTTGTCTGCAAGCTGATATGTATATAATAGTTCTTGAAGGCATACATAGCAGAAAAAGCCATGTGCATGGGTGAGGATTTGTTTAATCTCTGCCTCTTAGAGTGTTATATTAATTTCCTGATCCCATGGGGAACATGGTTAGTAGTGTGGGCAACAAAATATTGAAGACCCAACATTTAAAACTCTCTCAAATAAAGAAGGTTTATGAAGTATAGGGAGCTGGGTTAGAAATTATTCACAGTTCCTCCTGAAGATTTGAGTTAACAGAGGAGAATGATATATTTTTTGTCCTGTTTTTCAGGATTTCCAGGTAGGAGATGAAGACTCCCTGTAATATCTTGCTAAGTTAGAATTTAAGGAGAGGTTCCCACATGTGATGAGCAGAGATTTGATTTCTCATAATGAAAGTTTAGATAACATTAGTGGACATAAACAAGTGGTGGTGTTGGGGGAATAGTTGGGGCGTGCAAGTTTTGGCTGTAGGGATCATTATTCAGGGATCATTATTGTACATGGATATTTCCAGTGATGCCTGTAGATATTTTTCTGGTATGGAGAGAGAGAGACAAAGTGCTGGCTTTTTATAACTCCAGAGGAATCTGGAAAATAGACCTCTTACTGAACTGAGGAAATTATGGGGAGGTAGATTGGCAGCATCCTAATCACATGCAATATTTAAGACATAATGTAGGTTTATATCAGATTTTTCTGGTTCTGCCTTACATATGTCATCATTATGTCTGTTCCTGAGTTCAAAACTTGGATGACGCTTAATGTAAAATACATAGAATAAAGCTAAAAACAGATTAGGGGATCCCCCAATTCAATGAAGACTAATTACCCAGAATCTGGATAAAAGTGAACATTGATAAGGTGAGGGGGCATGAAATCAGGAGACTCCAGGAAAAGTCGGGTGAGTTAACATGTCTGTCTTTTAGTTTTACAGCTATGATATTGGCGCTTAAAATCCGATCAGATCAAGGGTAACATAAAGAGCTATATCTTGAAAATGCCTGATTATAGATGTCATTAGTTGACTTAGTGGTTAAGTATGATGGGTCAAAGACCAAGAGTTAAATGGTGGCCAGCTACTGCGGTTGCACTGTTGGCTTTTCCTGGGATGTGCCCCGATGCTGGAAATATCAGTGCCATTAATTTCAGCACTGATGTCTCTCCACTGTCAGAAGAGCAGGCCTTAGAGCCTAGCACTATTGCTGGGCTGTGAGGAACGCCCCCCCCCCCTTTCCCCTCGACAGTACAAGCCTATGTAAGAGCCAAACAACAGCCTCCAAGCTGCCATGTACTGGTGCCTATTAGTCTCTTCCTTAAAAGATCCTAATAGGCATCTATATCACCAACTCCCATCATCTTAAATCATCTGATATTTTCTTTGTTTGTAGTTGTAACCTTTGTTGCTTGAAGGCCTGCAAGTCCGCTATTTTTTTCTGTACATGGTTTTCTTAGTTCATGTGTTGAGTTTAATTTATAAATTGTTTTACAAGCTAATTTGGTCCTACATCTAAGCATATGTGTCCTATCTCAGTAGACATAAAAATAGGGGAGGCACAAGTGCTGGGGTTGGCACGATGCAATTCAATCCTAAGTGATTTAATCACAAGTGTATAGAAGCTGCAGTTACACATGGCAGTTAATGGCAGTTAGACAGGGCAATAGACAGATCAGCTGAATAATCACCCCAAAAAAACTTGTAAGTTTCTAATCACAGTTGACAATTGTCCCACCATGTGCACTGCAAGTCTTTTTATTCTATTTGCTGCTTTTTTACAAACTTACCGCTCATTCCCACCTCCTGAAACATCTATCCATATCAGTCCCTGTCTCCTTCCCTTACCTGTGTGCATCTCCCATTCTCTTTTCACCTTCCTCAACCACCTTAACCCATCTTAGTGCTTTTGTGCAACAAATTAGACACTCTCACAAATCACATATCCATCTGCTGTCACTCTCCATTATCCTGCTACTAGCTGCTGACATCTCTCCAAACCCTGGTCCTCCTTCTTCTGCTAACCTCAAATACATACCTGTCTCACCAAAAAAAAAAACCCTGCTAAACTTATTGATATTTGCTGTCTGTCATCTCCTTCTCCTCCACCAGTCTCTTTCTCTTGTGCTCTCTGGAACACCCGCTCAGTCTGCAACAAACTTGATATTATTCAAGTTCTCTTCATTTTAAAGTCTTTTAACCTTCTGGCTGTCACAGAAATCTGGATTTAACAGTCTGACACTGCCTCTCCTGCTGCTCTCTGTTATGATGGCCTCAAATTTTCACACTCCCTTAGACCTGAGGATAGGCAGGGTGGAGGGGTAGGCATCCTTCTATCACAACAATGCACTTTTCAGGTCATTCCCCCAGTATCATCGCTTTCCTTCCCCTCTTTTGAGGTCCACACTATCAGACTTTTCTCCTTGAGAGTAACTGTCATCTACCGCCCCCCTGGCTCACCCTACCAGTTCTTAGATCACTTTAAGCTTCCCAATTTCCTATCCTGTGAAATTCGTACTCTAATTATGGGTGATTTTAACATTCTCATTAAACTCCCCTTAATCTCTAAACTCCTGAAATGCTTGGTCTATGCCCACGTAATCAGTTATCTCTCTGCTAACTCTCTTCAGGACCCCTTGCAATCAGGTTTTTGTGTACTACACTCTACAGAAATGACCCTTACAAAAGTCTTCAATGATCTCCTGATGGCTATATCAAAAGGGAACTATTCACTACTTATTCTTTTGGATCTCTCAGCAGCATTTGACACTGTAGACCGCCAACTCCTCCTCACTATGCTCCACTCTATTGGCCTCAGGGAAACCACTATGTCTTGGTTTTCTTCCTATCTTTCTCACTGCTCTTTTAGTGTATCATTCACTGTTCCGATCTCTTCTCCTCTTCCCCTTGCTGTTGGGGTTCTTCAGGGCTCTGTCCTAGGCTCCCTCCTCTTTTCTCTGTACACAGCCCCTATTGAACAAGCCATTAGCAGATTTGCCTTTCAATACCATCTTTATGCTGATGACACCCAGGTAAATACCTCATCCTGTCACATCACCCCTGCACTACTACAGAACACCAGTGTCTCAATGCTGTGTCTAACATCATGTCTTTTCATTATCTGAAACTGAATCTTTCAAAAACTAAACTTCTTGTATTCCTTCCATCCACTAACTGACCTAACCCAGATATCTCAATTTCTGTCTGTGGCGTTACTATTACACAGAGGCAGCATGCCCGCTGTCTGGGGGTTGTATTTGGCTCAGATCTCACCTTTACCCCACATATCCAGACACTTGTATGCTCTTGCCACCTGCACCTTAAAAACATCTCTAGAATTTACTGTGGAAATATCAAAAACCCTCATCGTCGCTCTGATTCTCTCTCCTCTTCACTATTACAATTCTCTTCTAATTGGGTTTCCTCTTACTGAACTCTCCCCACTACAATTTGTCCTGAATGCAGCTGCCAGACTCATCTTTCTTCAAACCTGTACACAGATTCATCTGCCTTGTGTCAGTCGCTGTATTGGTTGCCCATCCAGCACAGAAATGACATCTGTTTAGGCAAGCTTATCACATGACCTGATCACATTGTTCTACATTTCTTATCTTATTCTATCCTTCCTCCTATATTCTTCAGATCCTGGCCCCTCCATCTAGAAGTTTAGGGTGAATGGGTTTTTAAAGCAATGCACGGGTGTGCACTTACACCCTCTGCGCCGCGAAGCCGTTTTTTTTTTCGTCGGACACAAAGTCCTGCATGTCCGACTTTGTTTCTGATGAAAAAAACTGGCTTTGCAAAACTTTCCCTATCCAGTGCCTATCCAGTTTTCCAACATTTAGGTCAGACTCACGGCCGACGGAGTGCCACCGCAAGTGTGAACCCCCCCTTACACTGTACTCCCTACACTTAGTATCTGTATATTCACAGATACTGGCTGGTGATGCGTTCATACAGCTTCAGTTACACAACCTTTTCTACTAAAAGAT
This sequence comes from Leptodactylus fallax, assembly GCA_947044405.1. NCBI lineage: Eukaryota > Metazoa > Chordata > Amphibia > Anura > Leptodactylidae > Leptodactylus > Leptodactylus fallax. Next base: position 9,329,624 of record CAMRHE010000021.1, read on the forward strand.
GGCTGGACCATTGTACCAAACAAGCCCTCTGACCTCTTGTATCTTCCTATTTCCTCATAGAATGTAAGCTCTTGCGAGCAGGGCCCTCACTCCTATTGTTTGATATGTTAATTTCTTTGTCACACTGTAATGTCTCATATTGTCTGTTCATGTGTCCCCTGATTTGTAAAGTGCTGCGGAATATGTATATAAATAAAGTTATTATTATCATTATTATCATTATTGTCCGATTGCAGCCTCTGCGCCGTGAGGCGTTTTTTTTTGTTCGGACACAAAGTCCTGCATGTCCGACTTTGTTTCCGACCTAAAAAACCGGCTTCGCGGCGCAGAGGCTGCAATCGGACCTGGGCATTGCTTTAAAAACCCATTGAAGTGAATGGGTTTTTAAACAAACCATTTCAAACTTTTCCCAATCCTTTTTTTCTGACATTTAGGTCAGATTCACGGCGGACGGACTCCGGGCGCAAGTGTGAACGAAGCATCAGTGTGGAGTCTTGTTCTGTGGACTCTGCAGCTGAATCAGCCACAGAACCCTTGGCAAGATTAGGATGCTTATTTTTAAGCATTAGGGCAGAACGTGCCACTGATTTTGAGCCGGAATTTGCCTCAAAATAAGTAGCAAATTTCGCTGTGTGAACATATTCTAAGAAGCATAGCATTCTATATAATGTCACAATTGAGCCAGCTAACAATATAACAAAAAACTAAGCTCTCAAATGACTTTGTAGGTAGAAAAATAAAAATGAAAAAATAAATTATGACTTTTGAAATGCAGAGAAAACTAAAAAAAAGCCTTAACTAGTCTGTGACCTTAATAATTTAATGTTAAAAGTCCTTTATATAAAGTGATGTTCATGGATTCAGTGGTTACATTGCATACTGTATTGTATCTACTTATTTACACACTTGTTTGAAAACCATTTGTACAGTAAGGGTCACAAGGAAAGTCTATGGCTTTCAGACAAAAACAATTTGTCGTTTTGTATTATTGAAATAAGTTACCTGTTTTTGTATCTGTATAATTGCAAATAAGTAGGAATGATTTAGTCAATTTATTTCTTGGATTTCATATAGAATAATAAAAGTGATGTAGAATTATTTGTTACTGCAAAGCAATCTCCGTGTTTGCTGCTTCGAGATTCTGTGAAGACCTTAATGAAGAAGGAGACTTTTTCTATTCATAATGTTGCTTTTAGATTAAGTCTGAGAGGGATATGAAACAGATACTGTAATTCCATGGTTTCCTGCACATGCATTACTATGAGCTCTTAGGAATATGTTTTTCTATCAGTATGATTATAGGACTGTCTTTCATTTTTTAATATGAATATCAATACTAGTGTATACAGTTAAATCTCTCCAAAAGACCACCACTTTGAGAAGACCCAGACAACATTTTCTGTGATGAATTTTCAGATTTCTATACTAACCATCTTTTTTGAGAATTCCCACCCTCACCCAGAAGACCACATTTTAATTCCATTTTGGATGGTTGTCTCAAAAAGGTTTTACTGTATGTAGAGCAATATATCAGAGGAACAACCTTGAAAAGCATGGGAGGTTTGCTGGAGACTACTACAGCCACTGTGAGTGTGACCACAGTGTGTCAAGAGAACTATTACTCCCATTTTGTCCCTACTGCTGCCTGGGTTGCTACATGTGCACTGTTATAGCTCTATGAAATACTCTATGTTGTATGTCTGGTAGCATCTAAGAGCTCTGAATCTTTTGTAAAAATGTTCTGATGTAAACTGAGACACATTCACAATCTGAAACTCACCACAGAAGTCTCAGAGAGGTTCTTCATTTTTTTCTTTTACTTTTTAAACAACATATTAGAGTAGTTTCACACTGCCATTTTACTCTCTATTGTTTTGATCTGTTAGCTCATCAGAGTAGTAGACTACTGCCAGAATGCTGCCAACATGCTCTTCCATCTTAAAAATACCTGAAAGCCAATGGAAGGAATCTTCCATCTTTTTTTAACATTGCAGTCGATGCAGATGGATACAAACGGAAAGCATTCTGTTTCTGTTCTGACACTTTACTGTGTTTTATTCAATCCTCTGACGGATCTAAACCATAGACAATAAAATGGTAGTGTGAAACTACCAGTTTTAGCAATGTTTTAGCAGACTAACACCAACCATTTCACAAAAGCATAATCCAAAGCACATTATAAACAACTGTTTTCTAATCAAAAATGGGTTGTTATGAAAATATTGCAAAAATATTACAATAAAAGTACAAGTATGTAGAAACATTTGTTTATGTGCTCTTGAAACTTTTTAGCTTGAAGAAACAATTAACATACACCACAGATCTGCACTTAATTTTAATTGTGTTGACAGATTATCCTCTCTCCTTCTACAATGTCATAGGAATACATTAGACCAGGCATTGCCTACTACAGAAAAGGAGTGTGTAAGCAAGTGAACAGCACTGTAATATGGGCAGTAGCATATCTGATATATTGTATTAAAGAAATTTTCATATAAGACGGCCACGTTGATGAACCCAATATACTGATGGCAGTGTTAAGGGTAGAATCTTCCTAATTATCTATCAGTATCCTTTTCATTGTCAGCAAGCTCTATGTAAATACTCAGAGCCTCTTTAGCCAACAGAAACTTCATTTAGAATAATATAGTTATTAACATACAGGAAGAATGGGGAACAAGAGTGATGCAGCTTCTATTTCTGTGTCTGTGAGATTGCATGCTGTGAGAAGGGAGGGGAAAATTCTGATTGGCATAGGTCACACATCACAACTAGTGATGAGCGAACCTGAACCACACAGTTCGGGTCCGTGCCGTACATTGTGGGTCCGGGTACCTGAACCCGAACTTCAGCGCGGGCTCGGCTCATTCCTAAAGCTGGTTGATTGACTGCTGAGCAGCCAATCAACCAGCTTTAAGCACACAGACATCACAGACATGCCCAGTATGGGCATGGCCGTGATCGGCCAGACAGGACATGTGACACCACTGTATAAGAGGCAGGGTCACAGGTTCCGTCGCCATTCCAGCTAGTTAGGCTAGGTAGGGAGAGGCTGCAGCTGGAGATAGGGACAGTCAGCACCTTAACTAAATTTAAAAATTGTCCTTTTCAGAACAGTGCAGCTAGGTAGGGAGAGGAGCCTGATACTGTGAGAGACAGTTAGCCTATAAATAATAATTGCCCTTTTCAGGGCAGTGACAGTAAATTGTGTGTGTATACCCATATTGTCTACTAGCGCAGTAACAATAACTGCATGTATTATTAGGGGGCGTTCACACTACCGTTGGTGACCGTCAGTAGTGTCCGTTGCTATTGTCTGTTACAAGATTTTAGCATCGGACACTAGCTGAACCGTCAGAAATCCGTTAAAACTTCCATTAATTTCAATGGGTTTTTATATTGTATCCGTTAGTGTCCGTTTACACCAAATCCGTCAGAAGTCCGTTATTTTTTCACGGACAAAAAATCCTACATGCAGGACTTTTTGTCCGTTTGAAAAACGGATTCTTGACGGACAGCAAGTGTCCGTTATTTTTTTAACATTCAAGTCTATGGGTAACGGACTTATAACGGACAGTAACTGATAGCCATCAGTTACTATCCGTTATTTTATGTCCGTTTATTTTCCCTGCACATGCTCAGAAAGGAGAAACAAACCAAAAAAAAAAAAACTAACAGTGTTAAAGAGGACCTTTCGTGTCCTCAGGCACATGCGGTTTTACATACCGCTAGAAAGCCGACAGCGCTGAATTCAGCGCACTGCTGGCTTTCCCGGTATGTGCCCAGGGGCTGGAGATATTGGTGGTGTAAATTACATGGTTTACTGTTAGGGGCGCTGCGAGGATCGCCCTCCCTGACACTTCTCTTCGTTCAGAGACTTGTACTGAGGGGGCGTTCCTCACAGCTCAGCGTCATCGCCGGGCTGTAAGGAACGCCCCCTCTGACAGTACAGGGCTATAGACCAGTACAGAGAGAGGGGCGTTCCTTACAGCCCAGCGATGACGCTGAGCTGTGAGGAACGCCCCCTCAGTACAAGTCTATGAACAAAGAGAAGTGTCAGGGAGGGCATTCCTCGCAGCGCCCTTCTAACAGTAAACCATGTAATTTACACCACCGATATCTCCAGCCCCGGGCACATACTGGGAAAGCCAGCAGTGCGCTGAATTCAGCACGCTCTCGGCTTTCTAGCGGTATGTGACATGAAAGGTCATCTTAAAAAAACGGACACTACCTGATGCTAACATCAGGTAGTGTCTATTATGATAGGTGTCCGTTTTTTTTTTTTTTTTAACGGACACCTTCGTAACGGACTCCAATGGTAGTGTGAACACTGCTTTAGTGTTTATTTATATAGCACCATTAATTCCATGGTGCTTTACAGTTGTGGATTTACATACGGTACACAAGATATACAAAACAGATAATACAAACAGTGACCAACTGGCACAGTGGGATAGAGGGCCCTGCACGCAAGGGCTTATATATACCCATACCGTCTCCTAGCTGTAAGGGAATTGCTAGTTGAGCAATTCTCCAATGCTGCTGCAGAAACCTGGGAGAAAGGGAATGACAGAGACAGTGAGCCCTAAACTCGACCCAGCCCCTGTCCCTGCCTACTTGTCTCACTGTCCTAATGACAGGAACAACTTGGCGGCAATCCCTACTCTGAATAAGTGTAACAGAGAACAAGACAAGACTAACAACACAGAAGAGGAGTCATCAAGCCAAGGGTCAAAGCCAGAGAGACAAAGCAGTACCAAATCGCAATCCAAAAGAGTAGTCACAAGAAAAGCCAAAGGTCAGAAGTCACAATACAATAATAACAGAAATAGTAGTTAACAGGGACAAAGTCACAGGACAGAATCGCAATAGCTAGAAAACTTGTGTGTGCTGATGACCTGTATATAGGAAGTCCAGGACCTTCCCCAGACTTGATTGGTAGACATGCTGTCAATCACACAGGCTAGGCTAAGATTAACTGTTAGAGGAGCAGAGAGAAACAAGGTGCAGGAGAGTGGTGTGGCTGAAATTCAATTACAGAGAAGTGCTAGGACAGTGTTCAGACTGAGCAACAAGAACCTTAAGCATGAAATGAAACTGAACACGCCTCCTACACCACAGCGTGCGAGTGGAGGGTGAGGAACAGGAAGAAACGTTACACTAGCGCAGTAACAATAACTGTATGTGTACCCATACTGTCTCCTAGCACAGTAACAATAACTGTGTGTGCACCCATACCGTCTCCTAGCGCAGTAACAATAACTACATGTGTACCCATACCATCTCCTAGCGCAGTAACAATAACTGCGTGTGTACCCATACTGTCTCCTAGCGCAGTGACAATAATTCCGTGTGTACCCATACCGTCTTCTAGAGAAGTAACAATAACTGCATGTGTACCCATACCATCTCCTAGCGCAGTAACAATAACTACATGTGTACCCATACTTTTTCCTAGTGCAGTGACAATATTTGTGTGTGTACCCATACCGTCTCCTAGCGCAGTAAAAATAACTGCGTTTGTATACGCATACTGTCTTCTAGCACAGTGAAAATAACTGCTTGTGTACCCATACCATCTTCTAGTGCAGTGAAAATAACAGCCTGTGTATATGCATACCGTCTTCTAGCACAGTGAAAATAACTGCAAGTGTGTAAAAATGAAAAAAGCAGCAAATAAGGGACAGGGCCGTGGCCGTGGTGCTGCTGCTGCTGATGGTGGTGATGGAGCTGGTGGTGCAGGGAGACGACGTGTTACATCTGTGCCTGCTACACCTTCCTCTGGTGCAAGTAGGTGCCAGGGATTGCAGCGTATTCTTGTAGCGCTGTCAGAATGGAGAGGCCACATGAAGTTGAGGCATTGGTAGATTACGTTGCAAACAGTGCCTCAAGTTCTATCGGATTTTCTTCCACCTGCTCCACTTCTGCTGAAAATGCAGAGCCCTCCACTTCACCCTCCCCTTCAAAACAGCAAGGCCGTCTCAGCCACAAGTCATGGAGCAGTCACTAATGCTGGCAATGCAGACTCTCCTAACTGGGATTCCGTGGGCCATCCACCTGCCCCAGTTGCAGACATAGAGTTCCCAGATGCCCAAGAACTTGTGTTGGAGCATGAGGATGTGGACAGCGGACCATCACATGACATCTACCATGAAGATGAAACCCAAGTGGCAACTGCTGTGGCTTTCTGCAGTGTGGAAACTGACAAGGAGGGCAGTGGTGAGGGGTCGGAGGAAGACGATCCAAGGGGGGATGATGAGGTCCTAGACCTAACATGGATTCAAGGCAATGATAGTTCGAAGGAAGACGTAGTGACCACACAGACCCAGGTAGTTAGCAGAAGATGGAGAAGGGTGCAAAGGTGCAGTTGTCAGCCCACAGCCACGACGTCGCCTGCTACTGCCCACCCCGCCCAGGAGCTGAGCACACAAAAGATGGCTCAGAGGATCACCTTGGCGTGGCATTTTTTTTTTAATCAGTGTGTAGAAGACAAAACACTGGTCATTTGCATGCTGTGGCGCCAGTGCCTGAAGAGAAGGAAAACCAGGCACCTGCAAACAAAACACGAGCTGCAGTGGATGAGACACCAAAAAAACATGGAAACAGCTGAGGCTCCCTCTGCTGCTTCAGTTGTCTCAGCCTCTACCACTGCCTCCCGAGCGACAAGGCCACCTGTCTCCCTGCAAAGGGAGGATGTGACACCACAAGCACCACCATCACCAAGCCTGTCCACACAATCCCAGGGAAGCGTTCAGCTTTCTATCCAAACACTGTAGAGAAAGTGGAAGTTTGACCCATCTCACCCACGAGCCATGGTCCTGAATGGGAGCATTTCAAAATTGCTGGCCTTTGAAATGCTCTCATTCAGCCTGGTGGAGACGGAGAGCTTTAAGAGTCTTATGGCAGCGGCTGTCCCACAATATGTCATTCCCAGCTGTCACTACTTCTCTCGGCAGGCCATCCCTGCCTTGGACCGACAGGTTGCGGAGAAAATAAAGTGTGCACTGCGCAATGCTATTAGTGGCAAGGTGCATATCACAAATGACATGTAGACAAGTAAGCATAGGCAGGGACGTTACATCTCTTTAAATGCCCACTGAGTTAACGTAGTGGTGGCTGGGCCCGAGACAGGAAGCGCCATGCGCATGTAATTCCACCATCCAGGATTGCCACACATCGCTCAATGCCTCCTCCTACTCTGCTTCCTCCTCATGCAGTCAGTGCAGCGCCTGCACCATCAGTTTGAGCACAGCCATGGGGAAATGGCAGCAAGCCGTGCTGAAACTTATCTGTCTGAGCGAAAGACCGCACACCTGCCACAACCCAGATGGAGGAGACCGGAGGATGGGAATATAGTGGCGGATGTTGTGCCACCTAGCAGGCCGAGCACACTCACCATACACTCCAGTTACGCTCCTGGGCTGGACAAAGTTGAGGGGGGTCCTGCAGCACTACCGGATGGTGGTGGTAGTAGTTCTTTCCCCCAGGGCACTTCCAGTTGAAGTGGGGACCTCTTCTCTCTGAACCGGTGTGGTGTTGTTCGGAAGGGCCCTGATGGTAATGCAGGCACGACTCAGGATTCAGTGGTGCAGGTAAACAAGGGAACAGCCTTTATTTGGCAACAGGAATCATAAGGCAATAGCAGCTTCCAAATGAGGGTGGTAATACAGTGTGTTATCCCCATCCATGGTTCTAGGAGGCCTGACAAGGTACTGGTTACCTGAAGACTAGGCCCGAAGTAATCCTCTTGAAGGCTGTGATGGCTAACCGTTGGCCTCAGGCAGCTTGTGAGGGCAGGAAACCTCTGCACACCCTTACTTTCCCACTGCTCACACTAGACTGACTGCTCTCAGACCAAGGGTTACCGTGGAGATGGAGTCTCCCACAACCCCGCCCAGTGGCCTGTGATAGGCCAGGGATAAACCAAGGCTAGGTTTGAACACTGCAGGGGAGAAATAACAGGGAAAGCTGCAAACAGTGACACTTAACACAGAAGACGGAACATACCAACATAGCCCAGAGGCATGAAAACAGCAGACTCTGGGATGCTGCATACCGCCCAGGAGCTGTGGGATGGGATGGACAGGCAGACAGATGAGCGGTTGCTGCTGCTGAACTGTAAGTCCGGCAAGGAGGTGTGTGACAACGGACGTAATCTAGTAGCAGCCTTGGGCCGAGCCGGGTTGATGCACATCCCTTGCCTGGTGCATGTGCTCAACTTGGTGTTGCAAAGCTTCCTGGCTAATTATCCAGACATGCTGGAGCTACTGCATAAAGTGCATCCCTAGTGCGCGCACTTTTGGTGTTCACACATTGCTGATGCTCGCCTCTCTGTACTGCAGATGAACTTTGGCCTTCCCACTGCTACCATCCACATCCTTTGCCTGCTAGAAAAAACACTTCAGGCCATGACGGAGGATGTAATGGTGGCACAGGAGGTAACAGAGGAGGAAGAGGAATGCCCACTGGCACAGTGTTAGGCCAGTCCACACATGGCTCGCAGGGTGGGTTGCTGAACCAATAGCGGTCAGGTACTCCACTGTCCAGCCAGGGGACAGTTTTGGAGGATTAGGAGGAGGAGTTTTCCTCACAGCAGGCTGGCACCCAGTGCGGCTCACGGGTGTCACTGGAGCGTGGCTGGGGGGATGTGCAGGAGGAGGAGGAGACACCTCCCTTCAAGGACAGCTCCAGTGTCTGCGCAACGACCGTCGAGTTGCCTGCATAGTCACCAGTGCCAATTACTGGGTGGCCACTCTGCTGGATCTCCGCTATAAGGATAACATAACATCCTTGATTCCACCACTGGAGTGTGATAGAAAAATTAGAGAATACAAGCGCACTCTGATGGAGGCACTACTGGCCGAGTTCCCATGTGACATTGAGGGATCAGTGGCTGCACAAGGCCGAAGAGGAGGAAGATGAAGTTGCCAGCACAGCAGGGGCAGCAGCACCATCTCAGAAGGGAGGGTCAGTATGGCCACAATGTGGAACACCTTGTTCAATTCTCCGCAACATCCACCACCATCGGAAACGGTCCGTAGTACCAGGAGACAGACTTTGACTCACATGGTGGATGAGTATCTGTTGACATGTCTCCTGGTAGTGAGCGATGGGTCCTCCCCGTTCAATTTCTGGGTTGGTAAATTGGACATGTGGCCAGAGTTTGCCCTCTATGCCTTGGAGGTGCTGGCCTGTCCTGCGGCAAGTGTCCTATCAGAGCGTGTGTTCAGCACCGCAGGGGGTGTCATCACCAACAAGAGAATCCGCTTATCCACAGCCAATGTGGACATACTTACATTCATTAAGATGAACCAGACATGGATACCACAGGACTTAGCTGTGCCAGCACCTGAGTGAGTAGTTAAAGGGTTGGCTACCTCCTCCTCCGCCTCTTCCACTTATACTGCCTCATCCACCTCCACCCCCTCCTCCTCCCCCCGGACCTCTAACACCTGTTTCAAAATTATTATTTTATTTTATTTGTTTTTATTTTTTTAAATGTATTTATTTATTAAATTTGTTTATTTATTTAATGCTATTATTTTAAGTACTTTCCCAACCCCGTTTTTTGCAGGGCACTTTCCCTGTTATTGCCCCCATTTTGCAGCCCTCTACCCCTTACTATCCCCATTTTACAGCCATTTTTGGGTCACCAAGTTTGGGTCCCCATTGACTTCAATGGGGTTGGGGTTGGGTTCAGGTCAAGTTCGGGAACCTGAACCTAACTTTTGGGCAAAGTTCAGCCGAACTCGTCGAACCCGAACTTCGACTGGTTCACTCAACGCTAATCACAACTATTATATAAAGAAAAGCCCAGCTATTCAGAAAGTATGGAGATAATTAATTTCATCTAACAAGTACAGTATGTTGCATATTCAGGCATAGTACAAACTAATTAATACAGTGGCTTGCAAAAGTAAAGTATTCATACCCCTTGAACTTTTTCACATTTTGTCACCTTAAAACCACAAACTTAAATGTATTTTATTAACATTTTAAGTGATAGACCAACACAAAGTAGCACATAATTGTGAAGTGGAAGGAATATGATACATGGTTTTCAAAATTTTAATCAAATAAAAATCTGAAAACTGTGACGTGCAAAAGTATTCAGCCCCCTGTACTCTGATACCCTTAAATAAATTCCAGTGCGATCAATATCATGTAGACCAAGGAACTCACCAGACAAGTCAGAGATAAAGTTGTGGAGAAGTTTACAGTATGGTTGCTCATTGGTGGTTTGAATGGAGTTTGTATGTTCTACCTACAGTGCTGGCCAAAAGTATTGGCACCCCTGCAATTCTGTCAGATAATACTCAATTTCTTCCAGAAAATGATTGCAAACACAAATGCTTTGGTAATAATATCTTCATTTAATTTGTCTTCAATGGAAAACCACAAAAAGAATTGTCAAAAAGCCAAATTGGATATAATTCCACACCAAACATAAAAAAGGGGGTGGACAAAAGTATTGACACCCTTTGAAAAATCAGGTGATGCTTCTCTAATTTGTATAATTAACATCACCTGTTACTTACCTGTGGCACATAACAGGTGGTGGCAATAACTAAATCACACTTGCAGCCAGTTGAAATGGATTAAAGTTGACTCAACCTCTGTCCTGTGTCCTTGTGTGTACCACATTGAGCATGGAGAAAAGAAAGAAGACTAAAGAACTGTCTGAGGACTTGAGAAGCAAAATTGTGAGGAAGCATGAGCAATCTCAAGGCTACAAGTCCATCTCCAAAGACCTGAATGTTCCTGTGTCTACCGTGCACAGTGTCATCAAGAAGTTTAAAGCCCATGGCACTGTGGCTAACCTCCCTAGATGTGGACGGAAAAGAAAAATTGACGAGAGATTTCAACGAAAGATTGTGCGGATGGTGGCTAAAGAACCTCGACTAACATCCAAACAAGTTCTAGCTGCCCTGCAGTCCGAGGGTACAACAGTGTCAACCCGTACTATCCGTCGGCATCTGAATGAAAAGGGACTCTATGGTAGGATACCCAGGAAGACCCCACTTCTGACCAAGAGACATAAAAAAGCCAGGCTGGAGTTTGCCAAAACTTACCTGAGAAAGCCAAAAACTTTTTGGAAGAATGTTCTCTGGTCAGATGAGACAAAAGTAGAGCTTTTTGGGAAAAGGCATCAACATAGAGTTTACAGGAAAAAAAAAAGAGGCCTTCAAAGAAAAGAACACGGTCCCTACAGTCAAACATGGCGGAGGTTCCCTGATGTTTTGGGGTTGCTTTGCTGCCTCTGGCACTGAACTGCTTGACCGTGTGCATGGCATTATGAAGTCTGAAGACTACCAACAAATTTTGCAGCATAATGTAGGGCCCAGTGTGAGAAAGCTGGGTCTCCCTCAGAGGTCATGGGTCTTCCAGCAGGACAATGACCCAAAACACACTTCAAAAAGCACTAGAAAATGGTTTGAGAGAAAGCACTGGAGACTTCTAAAGTGGCCAGCAATGAGTCCAGACCTGAATCCCATAGAACATCTGTGGAGAGATCTCAAAATGGCAGTTTGGAGAAGGGACTCTTCAAATCTCAGGGACCTGGAGAAATTTGCCAAAGAAGAATGGTCTAAAATTCCAGCAGAGCATTGTAAGAAACTCATTGATGGTTACCGGAAGCGGTTGTTCGCAGTTATTTTGTCTAAAGGTTGTGCTACCAAGTATTAGGCTGAGGGTGCCAATACTTTTGTCCGGCCCATTTTTGGAGTTTTGTGTAAAATGATCAATGATTTGACTCTTTTTTCATTCTCTTTTGTTTTTTTCATTGCAAGCAAAATAAATGAAGATATTATTACCAAAGCATTTGTGATTGCAATCATTTTCTGGAAGAAATTGAGTATTATCTGACAGAATTGCAGGGGTGCCAAAAATTTCAGTCTCTAGATGCACAAAGCTGGTAGAGCCTACCCCAAAAGACTTGTTGCTGTAATTGCAGCAAAAGGTGGTTCTACAAAGTATTGATATATGGGGGCTGAATACTTTTGCACGTCACACTATTAAGATTATTTGATTAAAATTTTGAAAACCATGTATCATTTTCCTTCCACTTCATAATTATCTGCTACTTTGCATTGGTCTATCACTTAAAATCTCAATAAAATGCACTTAAGTTTGTGGTTGTAAGGTGACAAAATGTGAAAAAGTTCAAGGGGTATGAATACTTTTGCCATCCACTGTATATCATTGCACATGAAACAAACCACATTCATTACTTTTATACCTTAAAGAGGTTATGCCATCAATAAAAATGGCAACAAATATACTTGAAATGCAATTTAGAACAACTTTATATTGTTTTAAAAAATCCTGTTCTAAAAAGCATGTTTGATTTTTTTACTGAGAATATAGCAAAAGCTGTATTGTATCCATAGTGCACATAAGTCTGACAGAGGCTCACTGGAATGACGTACAAGGACCTATACATTTTGACCAGCAGAGGGTACTATTACAAGCAAATAATTGCAACATCTGTGTGAGAAACATTTGTTGAATAACAATACTTTCAGTTACTGTAAAATGCATAGTTAGTGTACTTACTGCTATTTTTATTGATGGTACATTTATTGATAGGTAGTTTTTTTTTGTGGCAGCTACCATAATATGTGACTAGAGAAAATCATCACCATAGAAAATGTTAAATGTGGCAAATGTGTTTATGAAAATATAATCTAAGATCCAAGAAGTAAGGTATTGGAGGTGTTTCTTATGAAAGGAAACATTCTATTTGTTGTTAGATTGATTTTATTACAGTCTTTTCTGCTGATACAGAGGTATTTTAAGATATGGATTTTTATTTAAGGGGATCAGTCCTTGCTTGTATTGTTATTTATTTTCACTTTTAACTCTTTTTTTAATGTACTGTATGTCTGTTGGTTTATGTAAATATTTTGTTTTCATTTATTGTTTACTAGCTGAATTATGTGTGTTCACAGAGGTCTATTTTGTTTGTGTGTATGTGGTTAAAATGTTGTTTGTCTGGAACAGGTAGATCGGATATTATGACCTTTCCACTAGAGCAGCACATTCCTGGTCATTCACCTTCCTACGTACAATAAGTGCAATCTGAACACAGATTCTAGATTTTCTGCTGTGTGAAGGGAAAACTGAAATAACAACCCCCAATAAATTATGTTTAGGGCTGTATGTGCCATGAAGTAAGATGAGCATCTTGTCTCAGATGGCAGACTGCAGAATCCCTGAGTGGACACCACTGGTGCCTCCACTTTCCCTGACTGCAATTATCAGCAGAACAAGAAGGGGACTCCTCTTCCCATCTCTTAGTTTGTTCAGTGGCAGACTACACCAGGTCACTCACACTCACTGTGACAGTCTGTGTGTGAAGCAGGACTCAGGAGTGGCCACTATCCAAACTTGCCGACTCCCCTGCAACGGTGTGCGGGGTGGGTGAGCGAAAGGTGCTTTGAAGAAGGTGCTTCTGTGTCCTACTTTTCAGACAATGTCACACATTAAGTGTGAGTGACTCACCACAGCCCATCTCTCGCTCTCTCCCTACCAACATCTCCCTCTTATATCATATGAATGATTATGTTCTGCGCTGCATTTGTGAAGTGAAATTGCCTCAGTGTTCTGTCATCCTCATAGTAGTATAATGTTGTACCATGTTAGCCATTGAAAGTAGTGGAAGTGTGAAGTAATCAGGCGATACCTTTTAGAGGCTGAGTATATTTGATGGTAAGCTTTCGGAAGTACTAGCTCCCTTCCTCAGACATGGTGTTATACAATAAACTGAAAATTCACAGATTTTTTTATACCCTAAAGAAATGGGCCTTCAAAGGATCTTAGAATCCTTAAAAAAAACAAAATGCAATATAACTAGAGAAGTTATTTACAACAGGTCAAAAAATAAATAATCTGGAAACTTGTGGGGTGTGACGAAGGGAATCACTAATTCTTGCTATTATCTGTTTGCTGTCACGTGGTGATTTGTGGCCCTCACAGTTCATACATAGTGTCACATGAAACTGGCATGAATATTAAGTCCAAATTGCAGAGTTTGAAATTTTTGCATTAACTTACAGTATATTCCCATTCTTTCCTCTCCCTTTGCATCTTAAAATGTCCCATTAAAATCACAACCTGCAAATCTTCAATAGAGTGGTCTTCTCCGGAGAAATATGCGGCCACTGGGAGATCTGTTCTGCTGTTATTAATGGTGAATCTGTGTGAGTTCATGCGCTAAGTCTCTGGCCTTTTTCCCCCACATACAGGCCTGTGGTGGGACATTGCACACACATTATGAGATACACCACTTTGGAAGACCTGCAGGAAAATGTCCCCCTAATTCTGTGCACCTATTGTGACTGTGGGATAGGTACACTGTCAGCAGTGTGGATGTGCTTGCAGGTCTTGCACCTGTTTTGCAGGCAAGGTGAGGTGCCATTTACAGTTGGGACCTTCAGGGCACTCCGGACAATAATACGCCTTAGGTCTGGTGGTTGCCGAAAGGAAAGGAGAGGGGGGACTGGAAATATGTAGCACAGGTTGGAGCTCCTTGGCAATCCTTCGTAGGATCTCCAGCTGTGGGTTGCGAGATCAGATGCAACAGTTGTAGAAGCAGGGCAGTAGTCATGAATGAATAATAATCATCTACCTGCCTACCTGCTGGTGGGGGGGGGGTCACATATTGATCATCTTTCTGTAGAAAAGTAGAAGGACGATCATCATTCAATTTTAACTACTGCCCTGCTCCTGTCATGTCTGATATCACATAGACAAAGACCAAAGACTAGAGCATAATTATTCATATGGCATGGAAGGGAGAGGTAGGCTGCTTCGGGTCACTCCCATATGAGAGGCTGCTTCATATCCCTACCTGCTACCTTGACCACAAGTTACAACACTTGACAAAAGTTAGGTAAATTAGGTATCGCCGTAATCGTACCGACCCACAGAATAAAGGTAAAGTGATAATCATGCTGTACGCTGCACACAAAAAAATTAGAAGATAAAAAGTAATTGCAAAAAACAAGCCTTCAAATGGCTACATCACCAGAAAAATAAAAAAAAATGCTCACTACATTCCTTGATAAATTATTTGAGGGGTACAGTTTTTAAAATGGGGTCACTCCTTAGGGGATTCCACTTTACTGCTAAGTTAGATGCCCTGAAAACATGACATGGCATCAAGATACCAGACATCTAAATCTGCATTCCAAAAGCCACATAGCACTTCTTCACATATGTGCCCTGCTGTGTTCCCAAAATGGTGTTCATGCCCACATGTATGACACTGTTGTACCAAGGATGACATACTTAATGTCATATGTGGGTGTGAACTGCTATTTGGGCACACAGCCGGGCACAGAAGGGAAGGAGCGCTATTTGGTTTGTGGAGCACAGACTTTGAGGGTTTGGTTTTTGGATGCCATGACACTTTTACAGAGCTCTGGTAGTGGAACCCCGTAACACATGACCTCATTTTGGTAAAACTACACCACTGAAGGAATTTATCCAGGGGTACAGTGAGCATTTTTAACCCCCAAGTGTTGCTATAATTTATTTTCTAGAAATAAATACGCAGCTGATGGTGAAAGGAGAAATTGGCAATTTTACCAGGAATACGTTGTTTCGGTGTACAATATCTTGTGCCTAGCTTGTAGCTGTTGTGCCTGGGATACCCACTTAACAGTTTTTGGAGTGTGTGTCTCTCTTGACACAAGCTGGGCGCAATATATCGGACACTGAAATGGCATAAAAATAGCAATTTTCACTTATCATTATCAACTGCACATTCATTTCTGGAAATTAAATTAATGCAACACTCAAGGGTTAAAAAAGCTTGCTACGCCACTTTATAAATTCCTTGAGGGGTGTAGTTTCCAAATTGGGGTCACATGTCTGTGGATTCCACTTTACTGGCAAATTGGGGGCTCTGCAAAAGTGGCATGATGTCCAAAAACCAAACTGTCCTCCAAAAACAAAAATAGCGCTCTTTCCCCTCTGTGCCCAGCTGGGCCAAAACAGATGTCACATATGGCATTAAGTACGTTATCCAGGGTACAACAGTGTCATACACGTGGGCATAAGCTACAGTTTGGGCACACAGCAGGGTGCAGATGTGAAGGAGGGCTATGTGCTTTTAGAGTGCAGATTTAGATTGTTGATTTTTGGACACCATGTCACATTTGCAGAGTCTCCAAAATTACCCTGACAAATGGGTCACTTCTTGGGGAATTCCAATTTACTGGCACTTCAAGAGCTCTGTAAAAACAATATGGTATCTAGAAAGTCCCTTTAAATCTATACTCCAAAAGCTAAAAGGTGCTAAAAGTACTGGTACTTTAGGGGCTCTGTAAATGTGACATAGCACCTGAAAACTACAGTGCCTTGTGAAAGTATTCGGCCCCCTTGAACTTTTCAACCTTTTGCCACATTTCAGGCTTAAAACTTAAGGATATAAAATTTTAATTTTTTGGTGAAGAATCAACAACAAGTGGGACACAATTGTGAAGTGGAACAAAATTTATTGGTTATTTTAAACTTTTGTAAAAAATAAAAAACTGAAAAGTGGGGCGTGCAATATTATTCGGCCCCTTTACTTTCAGTACAGCAAACTCACTCCAGAAGTTCAGTGAGGATCTCTGAATGATCCAATGTTGTCCTAAATGACTGATGATGATAAATATAATCCACCTGTGTGTAATCAAGTCTCCGTATAAATGCACCTGCTCTGTGATAGTCTCAGGGTTCTGTTTAAAGCGCAGAGAGCATCATGAAGACCAAGGAACACACCAGGCAGGTCCGTGATACTGTTATGGAGAAGTTTAAAGCCGGATTTGGATACAAAAAGATTTCCCAAACTTTAAACTTCCCAAGGAGCACTGTGCAAGCGATCATATTGAAATGGAAGGAGTATCAGACCACTGCAAATCTACCAAGACCCGGCCATCCCTCTAAACTTTCATCTCAAACAAGGAGAAGACTGATCAGAGATGCAGCCAAGAGGCCCATGATCACTCTGGATGAACTGCAGAGATCTACAGCTGAGGTGGGAGAGTCTGTCCATAGGACAACAATCAGTCATACACTGCAAAATGTGGCCTTTATGGAAGAGTGGCAAGAAGAAAGCCATTTCTCAAAGATATCCATAAAAAGTCTTGTTTAAAGTTTGCCACAAGCCACCTGGGAGACACACCAAACATGTGGAAGAAGGTGCTCTGGTCAGATGAAACCAAAATTGAACTTTTTGGCCACAATACAAAACAATATGTTTGGCATAAAAGCAACACAGCTCATCACCCTGAACACACCATCCCCACTGTCAAACATGGTGGTGGCAGCATAATGTTTTGGGCCTGCTTTTCTTCAGCAGGGACAGGGAAGATGGTTAAAATTGATGGGAAGATGGATGGAGCCAAGTACAGGACCATTCTGGAAGAAAACCTGTTGGAATCTGCAAAAGACCTGAGACTGGGACGGAGATTTATCTTCCAACAAGACAATGATCCCAAACATAAAGCAAAATCTACAATGGAATGGTTGACAAATAAACGTATCCAGGTGTTAGAATGGCCAAGTCAAAGTCCAGACCTGAATCCAATCGAGAATCTGTGGAAAGAGCTGAAAACTGCTGTTCACAAATGCTCTCCATCCAACCTCACTGAGCTTGAGCTGTTTTCCAAGGAAGAATGGGCAAGAATTTCAGTCTCTCGATGTGCAAAACTGATAGAGACATACCCCAAGCGACTTGCAGCTGTAATCGCAGCAAAAGGTGGCGCTACAAAGTATTAACTTAAGGGGGCCGAATAATTTGGCACACCCCACTTTTCAGTTTTTTATTTTTTACAAAAGTTTAAAATATCCAATAAATTTCGTTCCACTTCACGATTGTGTCCCACTTGTTGTTGATTCTTCACCAAAAAATTAAAATTGTATATCCTTATGTTTGAAGCCTGAAATGTGGCAAAGGGTTGAAAAGTTCAAGGGGGCCGAATACTTTCGCAAGGCACTGTATTCCAGCAAAATCTGCCCTCCAAAAGCAAAATAGCAATCTTTCCATTCCGAGCAATGTCATGTACCCATACAGCATATTACGACCACATATTGTGGCATCCCAGAGCTGGCTATGGCTGGGCTGAGGGTGATCTCTGTGCATTGTATTATTTCCTGTTGCTTCATAGCCTGTGTGACATAGCAGGGGGTCCTGAGTCTCACACAACACAAGCCACCTAGTGAGCCTCACACATGCATTACACCTCCCATAGGATTGAATAGTAACCAAATGTCCAATGGGAGGACATCGCCTGGGAAAAGGGGAGGAGTCAGCTGATCACTGGGTCCCCATGGTAACACCCCTGCAGGAAGGTCCTGCGTGTGAGGAGTTAGAAGTGTGGAGTGTTAGGAGGAGGAGGTGAGGAGATAAGTGTGATGTCCTGTGAAGAAAGCAGTGAGTTTAGTGCAGGAATCTCAAGTCCTAGACAGGCCCAGGAAGGTTGGAGAGCTGACATACTCCAGCTATTCAGAAGATCCTGTCCCCTGTCTGCCTAGCCATCGCCCTGAAGGAAGTCAAGCATCATTATCTTGTCAGCATGAGACTGTGGAGAGAACATTCTGGAACACGTGCTCCATAGCAAGTATCACAGGATCCAGGGGCCAAGGCCAGACCTGTGGAATATCCTGCCACCCTGACTATTGCACCCCGAAACTCTGAGCTATCAGGACCACATAACGTGAGTGGGGAATATTATGTACTAGTATCACGGTGGGCATCCTCCTATGAGCCAAATAGGAGCCCAGACGCACCTTAGGGCTGTAACACTGAAGTATAAGGGGCTAGGAACACCTTTCATCAAGTCTACCCTGCACCCCAGGACTTTGCTGTGTCACCAGGCGTACCCCGTTATTTTGTATTGAAGAAACTGTTTAAGCATTTGTGCCTCCACACCCATGGAAGTAAAAGTTCAACTTTACAACCGTTTCTGTGTCTGACTCTGCACCGACAACATCAGGGCGCCCCAAACACCACCAGTCGGCACAGTATAGGGGAAGCGCCCCGGGGGAACAATCACCACCAACATTTGTGCAGCCCCCTCATCACCGGTACCAGTGGTGGTAACGTGGGACAGCACCAGCGCTGCGCCCTCGTGCCCAGAGACCGTGACAAGTCTGAGCTGTTTGCACCCCGCAATCCCAACTGCAGCGTTACCTTCCATCTGGTCACCGCAAGAAAAACTGGTGTCACGAACAGGATACGGGTGTGTGCCATTTTGAGAAAGTCGCCACGAAAAGTGCGCCAAATTGTCTCCAGAGCATAGGTTTTATTGTGGACTTTGCTAAGATCAAGTTTATTCCCTGAGAGTGCTTGCCACAAAGAGGGGGAGCCCTATACCCCTGAAGCAAGCCCTAAAGACTGTCCTCTCAGTGTGTTACAGCCCTGGAAGAGTTAAAACGCCCAGGACTTGTTTGCTGCGCCACATCGCTGTGTAAGAACGCCCACAAAGGGTTAACTGTACCTTGCAAAAGTGCGGGAGATTTTTAGCACTGCCCATGAGGCCAGGAGACCCATCTGCCGCCATCTTAGGAGAGCCCAGAATGCTGAGCGCAATGCTCCAGCGCACCCATACAAGAAAGTGAAAGGCGAACGTGCCGGCGCCATTTCTGACTCTCCGGTGCCACATCACCGTCCCTGCTGTGCACCGCTGATCTCTGGTCCACGCTGCAGTTGCTGTCAGTGAGTACTGTGCCTCCCTGTCCTTGTCTTCAGTCCTCCCACGGCCCCAGCGAGTGTTTTCCGTGTACAGTGTCCGTGGGGAGTGCCACCATTAAAGAGGGGGAGCACACTGTCAGCCTGCATCACAGTGACTCTGTTAATAGCTACAGCATTCTTAAAGGGACAGCATTCCAAGTTGTAGTCTCCATTCCCTGCCAGCAAGCAGTTGAGTTTCTTAAAGAGACGGCGACCTAATTTCAGTCATACCTGCAAACAACATGACTGAGCAAAGTGACATTGTGCCATCTGTTTCTAGTGATCCAGCAGTGCCCATGGCGAGCAGCCTACCATTCTCCATGCCATTTTACCCTGGCGCACCATGGCTGCCGCGCTACAAAGGGGAGGCGCATACCCTCAGGGACTTTCGTGAGAAGATGCTGTCTCTCTTCCAGTTCTATCCTCTGAATACAGAACAGCAGATACAGATCCTGCTGGGCCAGCTTGAGGGTGCTGCAGCTAGGGAGGTCAAATCCTGGCCTGCCTCTGACAAAAGAACCCCTGGGCAAATTCTGGACAAACTCCAGGTGAACTTTGACGTGCGATCTGTCTCCGAGGTAAAGATGCGCTTCTTTTCCAGACGACAACTACCTGGTGAGACCCTGCGGGACTATGCTTTATCCCTCCAAGAGGCGTTCAGAGCTGTGGTGCAAGTGGATCCACGTGAAAATGTGGACTCTGATAAAATCTTGCTTGACCGCTTCATAGAAGGGGCGGGTACCACATTGCTCCAGAGTCAGTTGCGAATGCTTGCTGCACAACATCCCAGCATCACATTTGCTGACTTCAAGGCCCTTGCCATCCAGGTCTTGGGACAGGAGCAGCCCCAGCCGAGCCCAGTCATCTGTGCTCCCTCACCTGGACCCTCAACAAGCATTGCTCCAGTTGTCCTGCCACTACCTCTGGGTACCTCACCTGCTGCCCAAACTGCGCAGACTACACCAGCAGACTCCAGAGATGACCTTCTGGCCCGAGTGGATCATCTGACCCGTGCCATGGAACAGATCACCGTCCGTCTAGATCGTCTGACCCAGCCGTCTTCATCGTCCAGTGATCCTTTGCGAAGTCTCAACATCTCACCTGAGTCGCCACCCAGACGTCCGTCTTCAGTGAAACCTCCGCAGAGTGAGAGGCCATACTGTACCTATTGCCATAGATATGGACACACCAGGCCTCAGTGTTTTCAGTTAAACGGGCCACCCCCGAGGCCGTGGGCCGCCCCTCGGGAGGAAAGAAGAAGGGCCCAGGTGAATCTTCAGTGCCATTGTCACGCTTCGTCTCAGCCTGCCCACACATCACAATCCGGGTGAACGGCGTCCCTCTGACAGCGTTGGTGGACACTGGATCTCAGGTAACAACCCTGCGCAAGCAGGTGTTCCTTGAACATTGGGACTTAGGTGTGTTGAATAGAACACCTGACACATGGATAAATCTGTGTGCCAGCAATGGACAGCCCATACCACAGCAGGGTTATTGGGAACCCACTATCCAGATTGGGGACTTGAAACTGCCTAGACAGGGTGTAATTGTCACTGATGTAGAGGATGATAGGTTTGCAGTTGTAATATTAGGCATGAATGTTTTACGCCATTGCTTTGCAGAAGTGTTGGATGCCTTGCATGCCTCTCTCCTTACAGCTTCTCCCAGTGACCAGCAGACCATTCAGCGGGCCATTCGTGTACTCAATGCCCAGCACAAGTTCGCCAACAAACAAGGTGAAATTGGTCGAGTCCGGATCCAAGATACCCGTCCAGTAACCCTACAGCCTGGAACAGAAACTATGGTGTGGTGCCGTGCCCGTCCGGGCATAGAAAATCAGGACTACGAGGCCTTGCTACAACCCATACAGATAGATGGCCAACCACTTGTCATGGCTTCCCGCAGCCTTGTCACAGTTTCCAATGGACGTGTTCCTGTCCGCTTAGTCAACTTGGGCGATGCTCCCGTGAACCTCCACAAGTTCCACTCTGTGGCCCTGCTACACCGGTTAGCACCAGAAGACATTCTCTCTGGTGATTCTACCGCCACACAGCGTTCCACCCAAGCTGCTGAGAACATTCAGAATGGAGCCACGAAGTCCTGGTGGGATGAATTGAACGTGGGAGACGCCAATACCCCTATAGAGCACATCAATGGGGTTCGCAATGTGGCCAAGCGTTACCAACAGGCATTCAGCAAACACCCATTGGACTTTGGTAAGACCACGACCATACAACATCGCATTCTGACTGGCGACCACCATCCAATCAAGGAGCGTCACCGTCCAATACCACCCGCAATGTACCAACCGGTGAAAAAGTTGATCCAAGAGATGCGAGATGCTGATGTCATCCGGGAGAGTAACAGCCCCTGGGCAGCCCCGCTAGTCCTTGTCAAGAAGAAAGACGGAACCCTACGATTTTGTGTGGACTATCGTAAACTCAACAACGTCACGCACAAAGACGCATACCCATTGCCGCGGATTGAGGAATCTCTAACGGCTTTGGGATCAGCTACCTGTTTCTCGACCCTGGACTTAAC
This sequence comes from Leptodactylus fallax, assembly GCA_947044405.1. Classification (NCBI taxonomy): domain Eukaryota; kingdom Metazoa; phylum Chordata; class Amphibia; order Anura; family Leptodactylidae; genus Leptodactylus; species Leptodactylus fallax. The sequence continues at coordinate 9,351,888 of CAMRHE010000021.1, forward strand.
CAGTGGATACTGGCAAGTCCCTATGGCGCCTGAAGATCGTGAAAAGACTGCGTTTACGACCCCAATGGGACTCTTTGAATTTAATAGTATGCCATTTGGGCTATGTAATGCCCCAGCCACATTCCAACGGCTTATGGAGAGGTGCCTCGGCCATGAGAATTTCCAGAGTGTGCTACTGTACCTGGACGATGTTATTGTATTCTCCCGGACATACCAAGAACACCTTCGTCACCTGTCCGAGGTATTCAAGGTACTTATACAGCACGGCCTAAAGTTGAAGCCCTCCAAGTGCTACCTGTTGAAACCCCAAGTTCACTACCTTGGGCATGTCGTGAGCGCACAAGGCGTCCAACCTGATCCTGAAAAGATCACTGCAGTCCAGAACTGGCGAAGACCAACTACCGTCAAAGAAGTCCGAAGCTTCCTTGGATTCGCAGGTTACTACCGGCGTTTCATACCACACTTCGCCAAAGTAGCCGAGCCTCTGAACGAGTTGTTGCGCGGTTGTCCCAGAGAAAACTACAACCGAAAGCTTCCGGTAGACTGGACAGCGCGTCAAGAGGAAGCCTTTCAAGCACTTAAAGCACTTCTGACGCAACCACCAATTCTAGCCTATCCCGACTACAGTCAGCCATTCCGCTTGTACACAGATGCAAGTCACCAAGGTTTGGGTGCAGTGTTGTCCCAGGTTCAGGACAACAAAGAGCGAGTCATCGCCTACGCCAGCAGGAGTCTGAGAGGCGCGGAGAAGAACGACCAGAACTATAGTTCTTTCAAACTCGAACTTCTGGCGCTTGTCTGGGCCGTGACAGAGAAGTTTAAAGACTACCTGGCTGCCACACCCTTTACCGTGTACACAGATAACAATCCGTTGGCGCATCTGGACACTGCTCGACTGGGAGCCCTTGAACAACGGTGGGCCTCAAGACTCGCGAATTACAAGTTCTCTGTCAAGTATCGCAGTGGCAAGTCCAACGCTAACGCTGATGCACTCTCAAGGTTGCCTGTGGGAGAAGAACCACCCCGAGAAGACATCTGGGAAGAGGTGGAGATGCCACCATTCTACAACAAGTTTGCCCAACAGGTTGCTATTGGTGTCCCTGTAGAAGGAGAATCTCTGGCGAAAACAGCTGCCGAATCCCTCCAGGAGCCATCTCTGTGGAAAACGTTCCAAGAAGAGAGCAGAGTTTTAGGAGAATTGTCAGATTTCCTGCTTACAGGAAGAATACCAACCCGTGTAAAGAGAGGTCTTCATGACGTGGAATTAAAACGCCTTTGGCGACAGAGGAAGCGCCTGTTTGTCCAACGAGGTCTTCTACATAGAAACACTCTTGATCCTATAACAGGTGAAAGGCTTCATCAGATCCTCGTACCAAGAAGAGACGCACAGATGATACTTGAGGCGTATCATGACAGATCCGGTCACTTCGGGGTACAAAAGACCGAAGCTACCATCCGTCGTCGCTTCTATTGGGTTGGGATGAGGAGTGACATTGAGAGTTGGTGCCGAGAGTGTCCCGCCTGTAGTATCACCAAGGAAGGTCGAAGAGATCAGAAGGCCCCTCTACATCCAATTAAGACTCAAAAGCCGTGTGAAATTGTTGCTCTGGACCATGTGAAGTTGGGTCCCACACGTTCCGGCTACAGCTACGCTCTGACAATGGTGGATCATTACTCCAAGTTCCTTGTCATCGTGCCTGTCAGAGATCTTACAGCAAGAACTACGGCTGAGACCTTCTACGCAGAGTTTGTCCGCCATTACGGTTGTCCTGAGCATATCCTCACCGACCGTGGATCGGCGTTTGAATCCCATTTGTTCCGTGAGCTGTGTCAGTTCCAAGACTGCAAGAAGTTGCGAACCACAGCGTATCACCCTCAAGGGAATGGTATGTGCGAGAAGGCAAATCAAGTGATCATCGGCATGCTAAGAACAGCCGCAGTTACACCTGGTGTTGAGTGGCCTGAGCGTATCAAGGACTTGGCCTATATTTACAACAACACACCCCAAACATCTACGGGATACGCACCATTTTATCTAATGTTTGGAAGACAAGGTCAACTTCCTTCAGACTTAACCCTTGGTGTGAAGGTCCCTGACACCATCAATCCACTACCCATAACAGACTGGGTTGTTGAACACCGCCGACGTATGGAGGAAGCTAAAGAGATAGTTGAAACGCGCATGGATGAGGTTCGTAGGAGACAACAGGAGGATTACAACCATCACGCCCATGCAGCGCCCCTGAAAGTTGGCGACCGTGTATGGTTAAGGAATAACCATCGGAATGGGAAATTGGATCCATTCTGGGAGAAAGAACCATACAGTGTCATCTCCATACCATATCCTGAATCCGACGTGTATGAGATCTCTAAACCTGGGAGACAGCCCCAAGTAGTACACCGAAACCGTCTGAAGCTGTGCCTTAAAGAAGGACTACCCACAGAGGTGCCCCCAGCTGAGACAACGAGTACAGAGATCTTGTCACCTTCTGAAGCGAAAGAGAGACCCCCAACGTTAACTGAGCTTATGTGGGCGCCTAAACTACTACCATTTAGCTGTTATCCACCAATTGCTCTAGTGCAAGAGAACCCTTCGACAGATGATTTAATTGATTTCAGTGACTCTGTTCCTGATTCAAATCTCGTTCCACTTAGGCGTTCTGAGCGTACCACAAAAGGCATACCTCCAACACGCTATAGTGATGCCATGGCTGTCCTTGGGTAAAAGAGGTTAACTGTCTCTGCTTCTGTATATATGTTATTCCTGCTCTGATTACATTAATGTTTTTCCTGTGTGTATATACAGTATATATATAATATCTTGCCATGTAATATAGTATTTACATTTATATGCAACAATCCAAGCCATAGTGCCTGGCTCACCGAGCCAAGGAAGTTCTGTTACCCCATTGCGGTATGGACATTGGTGCTAGAGTGCCTACTGTTCCTTACAGAAAGGACTGTTTATTGTTTCTCAGAGAGACTCTCATGATAATGGACACTCACAAAATTTGTGCCAGAGAGCCTCTGGACCCATTTGCACTACTGTTGTTTCTATATGGACTGTCTGATGGTACCGCCAAAAGGTTCCATAAGTCTGAGTTTAATTATCTCTCCGTTACCCTTCAGACTTCTCATGGACATTCCAGGACTATGCCGGGAGGTCTTACCTCAAGTTTCTAAGTATTATATTTTTCTAAACTGTTAGTGACATTTGCACTTTATTCGTATTTATTAACGTTATGTTACATTTCTCACCTTCACCCCAGCCCGTCGCCGAGGTCGGCTCAGTGAAAGAGGGGGAGTATGTGGCATCCCAGAGCTGGCTATGGCTGGGCTGAGGGTGATCTCTGTGCATTGTATTATTTCCTGTTGCTTCATAGCCTGTGTGACATAGCAGGGGGTCCTGAGTCTCACACAACACAGCGCCACCTAGTGAGCCTCACACATGCATTACACCTCCCATAGGATTGAATAGTAACCAAATGTCCAATGGGAGGACATCGCCTGGGAAAAGGGGAGGAGTCAGCTGATCACTGGGTCCCCATGGTAACACCCCTGCAGGAAGGTCCTGCGTGTGAGGAGTTAGAAGTGTGGAGTGTTAGGAGGAGGAGGTGAGGAGATAAGTGTGATGTCCTGTGAAGAAAGCAGTGAGTTTAGTGCAGGAATCTCAAGTCCTAGACAGGCCCAGGAAGGTTGGAGAGCTGACATACTCCAGCTATTCAGAAGATCCTGTCCCCTGTCTGCCTAGCCATCGCCCTGAAGGAAGTCAAGCATCATTATCTTGTCAGCATGAGACTGTGGAGAGAACATTCTGGAACACGTGCTCCATAGCAAGTATCACAGGATCCAGGGGCCAAGGCCAGACCTGTGGAATATCCTGCCACCCTGACTATTGCACCCCGAAACTCTGAGCTATCAGGACCACATAACGTGAGTGGGGAATATTATGTACTAGTATCACGGTGGGCATCCTCCTATGAGCCAAATAGGAGCCCAGACGCACCTTAGGGCTGTAACACTGAAGTATAAGGGGCTAGGAACACCTTTCATCAAGTCTACCCTGCACCCCAGGACTTTGCTGTGTCACCAGGCGTACCCCGTTATTTTGTATTGAAGAAACTGTTTAAGCATTTGTGCCTCCACACCCATGGAAGTAAAAGTTCAACTTTACAACCGTTTCTGTGTCTGACTCTGCACCGACAACATCAGGGCGCCCCAAACACCACCAGTCGGCACAGTATAGGGGAAGCGCCCCAGGGGAACAATCACCACCAACATTTGTGCAGCCCCCTCATCACCGGTACCAGTGGTGGTAACGTGGGACAGCACCAGCACTGCGCCCTCGTGCCCAGAGACCGTGACAAGTCTGAGCTGTTTGCACCCCGCAATCCCAACTGCAGCGTTACCTTCCATCTGGTCACCGCAATATGAGGTATTGCCTTGTTCAGGAGCAATAGTTTAACAAACTGTGGGGTGCTTTTTCTCCTTTAACCCCTTGTGAAAATGAAAACTTTGGGGATAAATTAACATTTTAGTAATTTTTCATTTACATATCCCAATGTTAATAAAATCTGTGAAATGGCTGTGGGGTTAAAATGTTCACTATACCCCTTAATAAATTCTGTCAGGGGTGTAGTTTCCAAAATGGGGTCACTTTTGGAGGGTTTCCATTGTATTGGTATTCTAGGGGCTCTGCAAATGAGACATGGCACATAAAACTATTCCAGCAAAATCTGCTTTTCAAACACCCAGTATCGCTCCTTCCCTTCCTTGCACTGCCATGTGCCCAAACATCAGTTTACATCCACATATGGGGTATTTCTGTGTTTGGGAGAAATTGTGTAACAAACTGTAAGATGCATTTTCTCCTTTAATCCCTTGTGAATATGTTAATTTTAGGGATAAATTAATGTACTATTGAAAAATAAATGTTGTTTTATATATTGTTTTACATATTGTTTTAATTCCCGTGAAATGCTTAAAGAGTTAACAAACTACCCAAATGTTGTTTTGAATTATTTGAGGGGAGCAGTTTTTGAAAATGGGGTGATTTACAATAGGGGTTTATAATATACAGGCCTTTATAATCCCCTTGCATAAACATAGGGCTGTTCCACTGGGAATGGGAGAACACCCCCTGTTTTGGTCAGTAGGCTGGAATAAGGGTGAGGAGACTATAATTCTCTTCATGGCAGGCTTCAGTTAGCATCCTAGCAGAGCAGATGTGCCTGAAGAACTGCTGAGCACGATAGATCGAGACAGCCTTTGCCCATGTGTATTACTGCACCCCTGAGACAGGGAAGATATTACAGCTAGCCTACAGAGGAGAATGAAGAACTACAAGTGCCATTTTGGAGGAGTAGCTGAGGTTACCCTGAGCCTCAGAATAACTACCTTGATTCCCTCAGGAAAGGCTGAGAATAGCTAATTCAGCTCTATAGAGAGAGTGATACAGTGCAAGTGAAGTTGGAGTTTTCTGGCACTAGTTATATTATTATTATTCTTGGTATCCTTGGCTGAGAACCATCGCCTGACCCATTCCCATCCTACAGTGGAACTCCCATTGAGAAATGTTTGCTGCACTGTTCTGGAAAATGTGTGGTTGTTGTTGCATGATCCACAATAAAGTTAAAACTGTTGTTCATCTGTAACCTGGGTCTCCCCGAACCTACCATCAAGGGCCATTTCGATCACCACCACCTGCCTCAGTGAGACTGAAGACTATCTCAACTGGAAGCAACACAAGGGAACTACTACCATCAGATACCCTGCAGACCCTCTCAGCACTGCACCAACTCAGGAGGTGGACTAGAGGAGATGTTAAGTTTGGGCCACTATTGACAACTGCCTTCTGTGTATTGCTACATTCATCCCAAACATGCTTAAATTCACTTATTGTAGATTTCCCAACCACACCTGCTGGAAGTTTGTTCCAAGGCTCAACTACTCTTTCATGGACATAATATTTTCTGACATTGCTTCTGATCTTCCCCCCAACTAATTTCAGATTGTGCCCTCTTGTTCTTGCATTTTTTATTTTTATTAAAATCACTTCCCCCTTGAACCTTATTTATATCTTTAACATATTTAAAGCTTTCAATCATGTTCCCCCTTTTACTTTTTCCCTCAAGGCTATACAGATTGAGTTCTTTAAATGTCTTCTGATGTGTGTTATGCTTCAGACCTTCCACTATTTTCGTAGCCCTCCTTTTGCAGCAGTTCTATTTTATTTATGTATTTTGCAGATGGGGTCTCCAGAATTGGCCACAATAGTCCAGATATTGTCTCACCATCATGCTGTACCTTATGATCACTGTCTCTCTCTTACTACTAGTTATATCTCTAGTTATAGAGCTGGGCATCCTGTTTGCCTCCCCTGCTGCATTGCTGCACAGTGCACTCTTATTGAGGCTGTCTACTATCAGATTAGATGATTTTATAATCTATCAGAAAATTCTTTGTAATTTCTACTTCAGCTGAAATTTGCAATAAAAGCCTTCTTTTATTCAGTCACCATATCATGATTGTTAATGAAGCCTGCATGACAGCACCTGGAATCACTTCTGCTCTCTACTACAGAAACATAGTCATTCCATGATATCTTTGCTAATTGTTCAGTACAACTTGAGGCTTTTCTAGAGCCGTACTGTGGGCAATGCATGAGGTCTTAGCAATGATGGCATAAAAATATTGATTATGAAAAAAAATCTAAATGGTCTGCAACTGCATCCCCCTACCTTTCTTAAAGGGAATCTATGAGGGCAATTTGGGACACTACACCACCCACCACCACATGTCCATATGGACCTGGGGTTTAGTGTCCCAAATCACCCTGTTATAACGCAACCCATGGCCGCATTAAAAATAAAAAAGCTTTATACTCACCCTGCCGCTGTACTACCCACGCCTGCGCAGTTCTTCAATGAACCTAGAGGAGTACACCTCGGCTTCAGTGTGCATGCCCCGCAATTACACAGTGAACCCGGGGTGTCCATCTTTGGCTTCACTGAAGTACAGCGCAGGCGTCGGGAGGAGTGCCAACGAAGAAGCTCATGAATAAGCCAGATTGCTCTCGCCTAACAGCGTTGATGCACCTGTGGATTGCATTACAACAGGGCGATTTGGGACACTAAATTCTAGGTTTATAAGGGCCTGTGGGTGGTGTGGTAATTTGGGGGGATTTAGCCTCAAAGGCGGCAGCCTCCTGGACTCGACAGCGTTGTAGGTGGTATTGGGTGTCGGAGAAGCAGCATTCAGACAGTGCTAATCCAAAGTAAAATGGATTTTATTCAGCTTACAAATGGATCAAAAAATAACAAACAGCCTGGCTCAGTTAGTCCTTTCAGGACTCCAGTCCTCTTGGGACAGACCGCCCGTCCGTCTCCGACTGGTTCCCCGTCTCCCTGCTTCCTGCAGGTCTCCACAGCACTCTCTCCTGCTGCAGACACTCCGTCTAAGGACCTTTTCAAGCCCGGCTTTGGGTCACTCACTAGCGCCCTCTGGGTTCATACTCTCACATACCCTCCCCCTCAGCTCACTACCCATGGGGTGAGCTACAATGGGACAAGACATATTGTGTCAACGTCCCTCTTCAATCATGTACACTTGTCCAGTGTCTCTCCAGATGTCCCCATCTGGCGGTCTCAACCTCCAAGTTCCAGTCAGTTGAGTTTTGTGGTTTCTCCTCACTTTAAATGCTACGCCAAGATCCTGGCCATTCTGTGCAAAGGCAAGTTCTACTTCATCACCTTCAAAATTCACCATACAGGGGATCACATCATTTTCATCATATTTCTCGCCATAGTCTTCAGCCATCCCATTGCATGACTTTGATCCCTTTAGTAAATAGCTGTACGAATCTTCATCTTCACCTAGCAAGAATACACAGGATCTCCGAGACCAACCAACATACTTCATGCACATCAATGTCTCTAGAGTATAAATGTTTCATGGGTACCTTTTCTGTAACCTTCATCTCAAAGCAAACTTTGCCATTTGAGACACTAGTTTCATCCAGTTTTTCATCTTCCTCTTCCACCAGTGGCTGTGGGGACTTGCTGCATTTATTTTCTTCAATACACTTGAAGTAGCCACGGCCATGATCTTCATGTGGTTTTTTCACACCACGTTTCTTATCCTTTTGATCTTTGCCATCACCATCAAGGCTTAGAAGTTTAGGAGACATAGACTGCTTGCTCTCCTCTTTGTTTGAGATACACATGCTCTGTACCGCAATATCTTCTCCTTCTGCACGAGGGCCATACAGTACACCCTCACAAAATAGATCACGCTGAACTACATTTTCTGGTATGTCTTTAACAACTGCCACCTCATATATTGGAATGGTTTCTTTATAAGACTTCCACATTTGTACGACACCAGGAGAACCACTTCCATACTCTATTCTTACCTCCTCTTTCTCATACGCATAAATTCCTGGAGGCATGTTGCGGTACTGTGATAGATTGCAAGAATTTTTGCGAAAATCCCTTTCTGACAGTACAGGAGCTGGTGATATCGTCATCTCAAGATTCTCCAAGTTATTTTCATTCCCTGTGCTAACACTGGAGGACTGGGATAACAAGTTTCCAACATCACAGTCTTTACTGTCAGTACTCAGATGCTTTTTGGTTACATGTTCTGGCTGCCTTAATGGCTCTGCTTTCTCTGCCTCTATGCTGGCAGCTTTCTCCAATTATAACACCTTCTGATTCCAGCTCCAGAACTTTCTTCATTGCCACATTCTTCTGCACAACCTCCATCTCAGTTTTTACTATTGCAACTTGCAGATCTTCCTCAATCCTTCGCACTGCATCTTTTATGGCAGCAGATGTAGATGCCATCTCTTTATTCACCATGTCTCCTAATTCTAGGATATTCTGCAGTGTTCTTCTAACATTTGTCAGGTCAGCATCCATTAAAGACTGCTTATCCTTCAGCTCATTCAGATACTATAAACTCTGGCTTCCACGTTCCCTGCAGTTGTCTACAAGACGATCTCCATGGTCTGGTGGTGCCAAGTGAGACGTTGCACTACCATTTACAATTGTATCTGCTGTTAAAGTGCAAACTGTACCAGTGCTCCAATTAAGTCAGAGGCATCTGTCATATTCTGTATGTATTTGGAGTGTCCATTCGAGAGGGAGGTTAATGAGTCTATAGCAACTTTTGCTCGGTTTACCAGGTAATCTGGTAAACTAGTGCAGCGGATATGTAGAGGATCATCAAGTTTAGCAACTGCATCCTGGATGACATTTTCTGCTTCCCTCACTGTTCCCTGAATTATATTAAACTGATCCTCCAACATCTTCTGATAAAGCTTCTGCTCATCTGCAGACTTTTTGTCAAGTCTTTAATTCAAGTCCTGTATCTCAGTGGCTCTCTTATCTTGCTCTTGGTTGAATAAAGACTCTGTCTCTTGAGTCATGTTTTTCATGGATAGCAGCTCTGATTCTTTAGAGGTTAACAGGCTCTGCAGCGAGTCCTTCTCAGCTTCTAGTGCTGCCAGCTTTGAAGATATTGCAGATGTCGACTGTTCAGTATTGGATAAAGACTGCTGCAATCGATCCAATTCTTCTCTTTTAGGTTCAACTTCGCTTTTTAAGTGTTCTATCTGAAATTCCAGCTGTTCCTTGATGCGTGCAACTTCCTCCTGTTTGTTCACTTGCACCTTTAGTTTAGCAACAAGCATTTTTAGATCTACAATCTCAACAGATAAATTAGACAGGTTTTCCTCAAACTGAATTCTCATGTCTTCTATCTGGAGGTCCAATTTTCTCTTGGCCTTTTCCAGCTTGTCATAAGCATTGGCTTTGTCCTCATACAATATCTGCACAGATTCCAGAGTAGTTTAGCCAGGGAGACCATATTTTCCTGAATTTGTTGTGGTTCTTCCAGCTAGAAAGTTCATCTAAACGAGCTATCTGTTGAACTTTAGAGAGCCAAGGTTGCCGTGTAGGAATCTCTGTTTGGAGCCAGAATTTTGGGACGAGTACTTTGGCATCAGCTAAGAGATGGGTGATGAGATTAGATTCGGAAGGGTGGTACTGTGCAGATGGTAAGGAGAAGAAGATTATTTCTAGTGTTATGGTGAAGAGAGACTTGAGAATCTGCTGAATAGCTGTTTGGACCTCCGTCCAGAATGGCTGAATTCCAGAGCAGTGCCAACAGATGTGGGAGAGAGTTCCTTCATGAGAATGGCATTGCCAGCAAAGGTTTGAAGAGGAGAGAGCATGGAGAAACAACCACGAGGGAGTGCGATACCACCTGGTCAATAATTTGTAGTGGTTCTCTTGGACCACTTCTTCTCTTGGAGAAGTATATTTTTTGTTTCTTCCTCTGAGTGAGTGATATCCCATTCCGCTTCCCAGGTGGATATAAAGATAGGTTTGAATTATTTCGTCAGATTAACATGTTTCTCTACAATATGGGAAATCTTTCTCGAAAGCGGGCTGGAAGAGAGAAGTGCTCTTTCAAAGGGAATTAGATATCTTCAGAAACCCTCCAGTTTGAGAAGTTCGGAGAGACAATGTTCAAGATGGCATATATGAAGGAAAGATAAGTGGGTATCTTCAAGAAGGGACATTGCTTGAGCATTCAAGTCCGGACCGTTCTGAGTGAGAGCATCCCATATAGTGTGAGATTTGATTTTTTTCCATAAACCTGGATAAGTTGACAGTGTAATAGAGAGAAGATCAGGCAGGAGTCTCAATGGAAACAATGGAGAGGGGGTAGGAGCCAGAGAGGCTTTCAAGTCACGCCATATTTCACATACCCCAAGTAGTAGTTGATCCATGACTTTGGGGGTATAATTCTTGGAGCCATAGAACCATAAGGTTGATTGTAAGGCAGTACCAAAGGTCTCTGTTGCTAAATTTTGGATTAAACTGTCCCTGCTGAGACCGAGAAGATCCATCCATCTGATCAACTGAACAGATTTGTAATACAACTGGGCATCCGGATGTCCAATTCCTCCAGAGATTTTTCTCTTGAGCAAGAGGAGTAATGGGAGCCTAGGTCTCTTACCTTGCCATAGTAAAGTGGAAAAGACTGTCCATAGAGATATATAGAAGTGATATGGCAGATGAATCAGGACCATTTGTAAATAGTAGAGGATCTTAGGCATGATATATGTTTGCAAGAGATTTCTTCTCCCAAACCAGGAGAAAGGGAGTGAGTCATAGGAGGTTTGTCAGGAGTGTAGGTCATTCAACAGAGTGAGGAAGTTATGTTTGAAGAGATCTGATGGATTGGAAGTTATAAAAATTCCCAGATACTTAATTTTGGAGGAGGATCATAAGGAGTGAGTGAGGGGTCGAATCAGCTCCATGTCTCGTGGAGGGAGGGTCACATTGAGTACTTCAGATTTCTCCAGGTTAGCCTTGTAGCCATAAGAGGTCAGTAGGTGTGAGATGGCTGGTAGACCAGTCTGGGGATTGGAGACTAGAAACAACACGTCGTCAGCAAAAGCGGCGGAGTGTAAAATTTGCCTCCCCATTGAGAAACCATCCACCTCAGGACTAAGACGGACTGCTTGAAGTTGAGTCTCTAGGACTAATATAAACAAGGATGGGGATAGAGGGCATCCCTGCTGAGTTCCGTTGCATATCTCAAAACTGGGTGACAGAGTCCCATTTATCTTCATTCGAGTGTGAGGACAAGCATAAAGTGAGAAGATTGCATTTTGAAGGTTGGCGGAATGTTGAAGGCAGCCAATGTTGCTTGCATATAATGCCAGTCGACTCTGTCAAATGCCTTTTCTGCGTCAACTCCCAGAAGGACCTAAGGTGATTTAGTTTTATTGGCATGTGCAATAGCATGCAGAAGCTTAGTAGAGTTGTCCTTCCCTTCTCTACCCGGAACGAACCCCGACTGTTCCTGATCAATCAGTGATGGTAGGTAAGACTTCAGTCTGCTTGCCAGTAGTTTTGCCCAGATCTTCAGATCGATATTTAATAAAGAGATGGGTTAGTAGCTGCCGCAGGATGTGGGGTCCTTCCTCTCTTTGTGAATGAGAGTAATATGGGCCTCCTGAGCTTATTTCAGAAGGGTACCCTCTTGAAGAAGAAGAGCATTGCAAGATGTGGTGAGATGTGGTAGGAGTGTTTCCTGAAAAGTCTTATAGTAGGACAGCGGGAAACCATCAGGGCCAGGTCTTTTACCTTTGGGGAAGATATGCATAACTTTAGAGATTTCAGTGAGAGTGACAGGAGCTGTGAGAGTAGATATTCCTTCTGCTGTGAGTTTAGGGAGGTTAAGCGAGCTCAGAAAGTTCTCTGTCAATTTCGCCCTTTGGGTTGGGGGGGTGTAGAGTCGGAGGTGTCCAGGTTGTACAAAGCTAAACAGAACTCAAGAAAAGTGTTTGTGACTCCCGAACTGGACTGACGTGTTGTACCTGTTTTATCTTTAACCGAGGAGATGAAGCAACTGGATTTGGACTTCTTCAGCATAACTGTCATAAGCTTCCCACCCTTGTCACCGCGGGCATATAGGTGATGACGAAAGTGAAGAAAGTGCTTAGCTGAGCAGGCATTTAGAAAGTTTCTCAGGTCTTCCTTATATGAAAATAGTTCTGATTGCTTGAAGAGAACTTTACTCCTTTTTCGCAATCTGTCAATTGAGGCTATTTTGGAGAGAAGGTCATCAATTTGACGTTGAGAGTCTTTTTTGAGTTTTGATGTTAAGGAGATAAATTTACCTCTGATAACGGCCTTATGTGCCTCCCAGACCATAGTAGGAGAATCTTTGGTAGAAACTTTAAGGTCGAAATACTCTTTGAGTTGGGAACTGATCTCCAGGACCTCTCTTTTATCCAGGTGTGTTTCGTTCAACTTCAATGTCTACTCTCTAGGGGGTAGGTGACTGAGAGTGAGAGTGGACAAAACAAGTGCATGGTCAGAAACAGAGATTGTCTCAATCCTAGTTTTCAAGGTAGCAGAGGCAAGAATCTGAGACAGAAATATGTAGTCCAGTCATTGGTAGGACTGTCTTCGATTAGAGAAAAATGAGTAGTCACGGACAGAGGGGTTGTGGAGTCTCTATATATCTACCAGTTGTAAGTCACGTATTTCTTAATTGCAGCTTTCCCAAGGCCTTCTGAGCAATCTGGGACACCCCTGTCGATGAGTCAATCAGAGTATTAAGGGTAAGTTTGAAGTCTCCAGCTAATACAATGGGACTTTCCGCGAAAATCTGGAGGTTGCATAGCATGTCAATTAGCTAGGGAACTTGACGGTGATTAGGGGCATATAGGTTAGCAAAAGTGTACTTCTGATTTGCAATAGAGCCCTTGAGGAAAATTGCCCTCCCTTCTGAGTCCTCATACTTGTGTGAGCAAATAAAAGGAACTGAATGATGAAACAAGATGGAGACTCCTTTAGAGGCCAAGGTAGGATGCGTGCAGTGGAAGGCTTGATTATAATAAAGCTGAGATAGGCATGGGATATGGTCTCCCTTAAAATGGGTTTCTTGGAAGGCAACGTTGGTATGCAGTTTGCGGAGCACAGTGAAGATCTGTGACCTTTTGTTTGGGGAATTAAATCCATGGACATTGAATGGGGATGGGGAGGCCAGGGGGATCGGGAGTGTGGAGCAATGCCGGGGAAGAGAAGGATGCAAACGAAAAGAGAGAGAGAGAGAGACGCATCCCACCTATGTTCGGGAGTTGTATTATCAGAAGGGAGCACCCGCAAATTGCTGGCTACAGTCTGTAGGGAGAGGAAAGGATGGGTGGGGGGGCATGAGTATGAATATGCATGATGGGGGATATGGGTTCCTTCCTTTCTGGACTGAGTAGAGCTAGTAGTGAGAGGCATTGCCGCGTGATCGTGGTGTGTGTAATGACAGTGGAGGTGCTGAAAAAAAAAAACAAATACATTTGTGAGAGCTACAACAAAAGGAACTAAGAATGTCGCGTGCTGGAGTCGGCGAAAAAAAGGCAACATAAATATGGTTCAGGTGAATGGGCCCCATCGCTAGGAAGAAGACACAGACAGGTCAGAGGAGGAGCCGAGACGTCACAAAAAGGCGGGTAGACACCCTGCCGCATATCGATGCAAGGTATCGGGTTTCTGGTATAGCTATAGGGGACTTAGTTCTAGGGAAGAAGCATCAGGGGTGAGGGGGGAGAGGTATGGGAGGGTCAGGTAACCGGAGAACATGAGGAAAAAGCGGGAAGCAAGGAAAGAAAGAAGGAAAAAAAGGTGTCAATAAGGAGAAATAGGTGGGGGGAGGGAAGGGAAGGGGAGGTATTGCAACGATAAACAAAATGGAGGACCATAAAGAAGCATAAAGTCCAACATATGCTAGTAAACAGATTTACAGTAAAGTACGTTCACAATACCTCACTGCTCATAACAGTCCGACACAATAGCATCAACTCAGGTTGTATTATTTACGTGCGCCTTCAGACTAAATTTCATTTTAGGAGACTTAAACTTGTGAACAACTCCAGTTTTTTCAATCTTCGGTAGTTGGGTGAAGGAGGAGGTGTCTGCAGGAATCTGAAGCCAGAAGGGGACGTCCATGGGAGGGATATCTAACAACTGCCACGCCGAGGACAGATCATCAGGGATATGTATCGTGATACGCCTGCCATTTTTCAAGACTGATATGCCAAATGGAAAAAGCCATGCATAAGGCTAATCATGCTGGTGCAAGGAATCGAAGAGCAGTCCCAGTAAGCGGTGTTTCTGAAGCAGGGACAGCTCCAGGTCCTGAAACAACTGTATCTCCGCATCTTCATAGGTAATGGAGTTTTTCTCCCGTGCGGCCTGCAGAATGTCGGAGGTATCAACCAAGGTAAGTAGACCACAGATGACATCCCTTGGGGGGTCTCCCTGTCAGGGTTTGGGACATACTGCCCTGTGGATCCATTCTATTTTAATTTCTGTGGCCCGTTCCTGACCAAGAGGGTCAGAGAAAAGTGTAGTAGCAAAGGTATGTAAGCTTTCAAGGCTATGCGACTCAGGTAGACCTTTGATCTGCAGATTCCTCCAGCAGTTCCAATTTTCCAGATCCTCTATCATTAGAAAAGCCTGGTTTAGCTGGGATCGCTGGTCAGAGAGGTTTTCTTCCAGAGCAGCGGAATGAGAGACCATGTCGGAGCAGCAAGCTTTTAAGTTATCCATTCTTTTATTTGCTGCCTGGAAATCTGCTTTTAAGTCAGCCAGCTCAGAAAGGACCGGAGCTACTGCTTGCGAAAGTGCTTTCCTGAAGAATGACTTAGTAATCATATTTGTGGAAATTTCAGGACGATCTGTGCTCGGTAAGCTATCTATGTCAGAGTCCTCAGCTTCTTCCCCTTTGCTGAAGTCTTCAGAGGATATCTTGCGTGCCATAAATATAGGAGACTGACTCAATTTCTAGCGGAAGAATTTCTGCATATCGGGCTGCTGTGTTTGCCCCCTGGGATGCCAGGGGTATCAGTACCTTTTTCTCTAGAGAATTTTACCCATGTCAGACGAGGTAGCTAGGCTGGAGAGACACTATTAGCCCAGTTACTGATGGAGCTGTAGGCTCAGGCTGCCATCAGGTTCAATGGTCAGGCTCCACCCCCCAAAAAACTGCCATTTTTAGCCCATTATCCATGCTTGTTACTTTTGTTAAAACAGATTGACTATAATTTGCACAAGAAAACTGGCAAAAGTCATAGCTGAAATCTACAACAGTCCCTGAATGGTCCCTGTTGGCCCACCTCCCGTGGAAGCCAAAGTGAAACGCGCATTGAGTCAGCGAGGATTCACTCCCGGGGTTATATTAATGACATCTCCACTGGTAAGTATGGCTATATCATTGTTGTTATTGTAGTTATTTAGGAGGGTTAGGGAGGCAGTGGTCCTCTTGTGCTACATATGGTATTATGCTATAGGTAGAAGAGTTACTAAGAAGTCCATTAGGAATATAGCATTACCAACCATATTAATACCCTGTAATAAAGTGTCTGTTTTAGCCATGGGAGTAATTGACATCTGTATGCAATGTTAGATGTACTTGTAAGAGGGTAATCCTTGTACTCTTTACCTGACTACGTTGTTTTTTAAGTATGTTATGAAATTTTAATTATGAATTGAAAATAAAATTATATTTTTACAAGAAGTAATAGCTCCATTGTAGTGTCGTATAAAACAGTCCCTGAATGGTGTAGATTTCATTCTGAAGGACGGGACCTCCCAAGATGTGCCAAAATTGTTAAGAGGCTGGACACTCTTAAAGAGGATATTTTACTATCTCCAACATCTTCAAATCTTGGTATCTTCCATACTAATTTCAGAATCCAATATACTAATTAGGCTCTCTACTATCAGGTGAGCGGTCTCAGATTATCTACTGACACAGAAATAATTGCTTCGGAACAGTAATGGCTAGAGAAATAATTCCAACTGTGCTGAAATTTGTGGAACAAAGCCTATTGAATAATACAAAGAGTTGGCTTTGGAGGAGATCCTCTTTAATAATTCTGGCACATTTGACGGCAGCTTAGAAAAGTATTAAATGTGTTGTCACTCGCATACATCACCGGTCTCTCAGCTGATTGAGCTTCTGGGAATTGTGGCGTGGCACACGAATGAACAGACTGCAGCAGCGTACAATAGAGCACTGGGACCCTCCATAGTTTGTCCACTTTATTAATAAGGGGGTGTTCACACTAATGTTGGAAGTCTGTTATGATAGGGTCGGTAAAAAACAAAAAAGACACTTATTATAATGGACACTAAGTGATGTTAATTCATGATTTATTAACTCATCCAGTAAATGGATCAGTTAAAAAGACAAACACATTAACATCACTTAGTGTTATTATACCGTCCATTTTTTTATTTTTTTTGTTGTTCTGCTTTCCGAGCATGTGTCAAAAAAAGTGGACTGAATTAATGGACGACCATCTGTTACTATCTGTCATACGTCCATTAGCCATAGATTAACCCCTTAACGACCAATGACATACCTGTACTATACAGAATGGATGCCAGCTGTGTAATACAGCCAGGACCTGCCGCTAACAGCAGTGAAACAGGACCGCGGCATCTAAACTGCGCAGGCGCCACCGGCGCCGCCATTTTCACCGATCGCCGCCCTCCTGAACGTCATCGGAGGGCGACGATCGGTTGCCATGACAGCCGGGAGCCTATTGAAGGCTCCCAAACTTGTTATTGCATTAGCTCTATTGCACACTGCCAGAGGCAGCGTGAATAGAAGTGAAGACATTTTGCTATTCACTGCAATACAGTAGTATTGCACACATTAGGTATCCCCGTGCTCCAAAATGCCAGAACTATTAAAATATTAAAATATTTCTCCCATACGGTGAACGGCGTTGCGGTGGAAAAAATCAAAATAGCCAAGTAGCGTTTTTTTCAACACTTTGCCTCCTATAAAAAAATTAATAAAAAGTGATCAAACCATCAGATCTTTCCCCAAATGGTATCAGTAAAAATGTCATCTTGTCCCACATAAAAAAAGCCTTAATCAGCTCCATATATGTAAATATGAAAAAGTTACAGGTGTCACTATATGGCGACACAAATTTTTTTTTCTATTTTGCAAAGATTTTCATTTTTAAAAAAGTATCAAAACATTGCAAATACTATATAAATTTGGTATAGCCGTGTTCGTACTGATCCACAGAATACAGGTAACAAGTCATTTTTACCACACAGTGAACGCCGTAAAAATTAAACCCATATGAAATTGCCGCAAATGCATTTTTTCTCCAATTGCACCTCATTCTGAATTTTTTTCAGCTTCCCAGTACATTGCACAGCATATTGAATAGTGACATTACAAAGTACAATTTGTTTCGCAAACAATAAGCCATCATGTGAGTCCGTGAATTGAAAAATGAAAAAGTTATGGCTCTTGGAATGTGGGGAGGGAAAAACTAAAATGCAAAAACGAAAAATGGCCCGGTCCTTAAGGGGTTAATTAATGCTAAAAAAAAATAATGGACAGTTCACATCCATCATAAGTCCATTATTTTGAATGGAACCAAAATTCCTTCAACCTTATTCAACTTTATTATCTCTGTCAAAATAAAGGACTGTGACAGATTTGATGAAAATGGATGCCAACAGACAGCAGAACAAATCCCATTGAAAATCGATGGGATTTTTAATGGATTTTTGACAGATCTGTTAGTGTCCATTGTTAACATTTTCTGATGGATGCTAATAACAGACACTAACAATGGTAATGTGAACATCTCCTAACCCCTTTAAAACTGGGTAATGAAGTGTTGGTTAATTATGTGATATTTGATTATATACATATTTTATTATCCTCTAAGATAGTGTAATAGGTCTAATGTAGGGACCAGAGCTCAGAGGTACAGAGTTCTATCTACTGTATCATGTGGAGATCTAAGTTATTCTCATATATTAGATAAAATATACCAACAACAAGCCCCGTACCGAGGATGCATTGAATCCAAGCAACCATGCTATTAAGCCTGTACACGTTTATTTCATAAGAAAGAGGATCTGTTGTGTGTTGTTCATTCTGATCAGAGCAACTTGAATGAGGTTGACAATTCTTATCTTGTATCAGTAGTCATAGAGTTCTCTAGTGTATTCCCACATTTCAAAAAATTATTTAAATAATTGATATTATATAAGATTGGCACTAGAAACTATGTGTGTTTCTGTATGTATGTATGTGAGGTTATGCTAGCCATATAGGCAACCCACGCAGATACTGTAATATGGAGCCCTTGAAAAAGGGGACTGAGTGCTGCTTAGTCCCATTCCTATAGATATTAGGTGGCAATGACCTATGCAGTTTCTCATATTCAGAGCAACTGCATTGTTAGCTAATAAGTGGGTGGAAAATTGACCCAACAGTATTGAAGAGACACTGAAGGGGAAATAAATATGAGGACCTTCTGTCCACAGTGGAAAACCTGATACCATAATGAGAGGCCCAGTTTTATATTTGCTTTGAGCCCCATTCTCTGTAAAGAATGATCAGATATGAACTTAGTGGGTTCATGATTACCTGTAATATATTTGAATTTCCTTATGGTCCCCTGATGCACAATAGTCTCCCAACCTTCCACAGCGCCGGCCTTTTTGATTAGTTTTCTGATCTTTTACATTTTCTACCCATGCAGTGACTGCATAGAGCAAAGCCAAGGCTATCAAAAATTGATAGAAAATTTCCCATAACTTGTTGCACACCTCAAGTGACCTCAGTTGCCTAAGAAAAAAATAGTCCACTTGCCCCTTCTTGAACACCTGTTCCGTAGTCTCCAGTCTAGTTTATTGCCCAAGTATATGCCCAAGTACTTGTGTGACTTAATCCTTTTTACCTCTTGCCCCTCGATCTGACTGATGTAACATCAGTGCAAGCCTTTCCAAAGTCTATTATCGTCTCCTCAGTTTTGGCCACATTCAAGATAAGGCCATTCTCACCATACCATAATGAGAAAGTCCCCTAAACTTCTATGTATTCCTTGCCATACCACCATTTATACAATCTACCACAGCCAAATCATCAGAAAATGTCTGCAAAAAAACATGAAACAGAATCACATTGAAATTCTGACAGTCAATCAAATAAACATGTTTTATAGGTGAGTTCTACCATTTGTAAGTATATTGATGAAACTACTACTATTTTTACCATTGCTACTATTGCTATTTTTATTTCTTCTTTTATTTTTGTTTTTTTCTTTCAACATATAAAAAAATAAATAAAATAACTAAAAATCATAATATCATATTCGATCATGCCATTATAAATAATACAATATCTTTTGCTATATGCCTTTAAATGTGTAAAATACTAAAGGGATCCACAAGGTGGCATAAATGTAAAATATAAATAGAATGCACCAGATTCTTGCTGGCATATTACGCAGTTAGCAAGTAGACGTTTTAGGCACTAAACGTTTAAATGTATTTGTGAATGGCTAAGAAAGGAAAACCATAAAGAATTCTTATGGGACTAGACAGATTTTTTATGACACATACACCAATTAATGCTGGCAAGAATCATTATTGCATACTTAAAAATGAATTTTCTGCTGTGTTGATCCCAATTTAATCAATTAATAGAGTAAAATGCGTCAACGACACAATGTGCAGTATGCAATATGAGCAGTGGTTTAAATGTTCTTTTACAGGTATATATTGCTTACAGTATTTCTGAATATTATATATATATTTTTTCATATTAATGTACAGTCAGTTTGTAACAATTTCAAACTGCAACATGCATACAGTGCCTTGCAATGGTATTCGGCCCCCTTGAACTTTTCAACCTTTTGCCACATTTCAGGCTTCAAACATAAAGATATAAAATGTAAATTTTTTGGTGAAGAATCAACAAGTGGGACACAATTGTGAAGTGGAACGAAATTTATTGGTTATTTTAAACTTTTGTAAAAAATAAAAAACTGAAAAGTGGGGCGTGCAATATTATTCTGTCCCTTTACTTTCAGTGCAGCAAACTCACTCCAGAAGTTCAGTGAGGATCTCTGAATGATCCAATGTTGTCCTAAATGACTGATGATGATAAATATAATCCACCTGTGTGTAATCAAGTCTCCGTATAAATGCACCTGCTCTGTGATAGTCTCAGGGTTCTGTTTAAAGCGCAGAAAGCATCATGAAG